>OZ005657.1:179604051-182274051 GCA_963930645.1 Salticus scenicus
TGTGTGTGTGTGTGTGTGTAATTTGTATATTTTTGTGTTAAGGGCCCTCTTCACTCACCGCCGCCGAAAGCCGAAGCTAATGCTATTCTATGGGAAATTTTTCTTTACAAATAACTTATTAACTAATACATATTTTTAAATTCTGTTTTCACATTCTGAAAGTTCCCAGCTGTTAAATTGACACACCTTTTTTAAAAATGTATTTTTTTAATTTTTAATATTTTATTTAGAAATTGCAAAATGAAAAAAATTCACATATTGAAAATTCGTACTTTGCAGCTTCAAAATAAAATATAAAAAAATAAATAAATAATTTTTTAGAAAAGGTGCATCAATTTAACAGCTGGGAACTTTCAGAATGTGAAAACAGAATTTAAAAATATGTATTAGTTAATAAGTTATTTGTAAAGAAAAATTTCCCATAGAATAGCATTAGCTTCGGCTTCCGGCGACGGTGAGTGAAGAGGGCCATTAAAATGAATATAATTAGTTAGTCTGTTAATTTTTAATGGTACGAGGTCCAATAGAGGCCATTTTGCATGAAACTATTTAAAACAGGCTTTTTTTTACGTAGTAAAACATCAGGATAGGGATTACCATCTATCTAGTTAGAAATTAGAAAGTCGCATTAAGAAAGTTAAAAAGGAAGGAAACATGATGAAAATTATATTTTACGATAAAAGCCTGCTTCTTTTAAAAAGTTGATTAGATTAGTCTATGATTTATCTAAGTTTTGGAAAACATTGAAACTTTTTTATGAATATTGGAGGCATTTTGCATTGAATTAAAATCTGTAAAAGAAATATTTAATAAAATGAAAGGACTATTCCTTTCAGACAGCAAGAAAGTACTGTCAGTATTTCGTGGTAGACCACCTCGAACATCCCATACAACCACAGTTGTCCCCCCCCCCCCCCTGTGGACATTCTATAATTATCATACAGATACTGTACTTGTCATATCGTATGAGAACTATCTACTAAATAGGCACAGGATATGGTAAACGGATTATCCAACCAACCTTCTCCACTGTAAAGCTGGTGGATCTTCTAATCAGACAATTTGATGAAATTATCCTCTGAAAATCTGGTGGATTTTCTGATCAGTCACGTACGCACAATCAACGTATGTGCAATTTTGTGCAGGAAAAAACGATAGGTGTTACTTTTGGCCGCCATTACACTGCAAAGTAGGAGATAAAAAAAAAAAAAAAGTGGTGCAACGTTCTAACTCTAGAAAGTTGATAGATAAAGTGAGTGTTTTAATTTTGTTTTTTACTTCAACGTAAACAGATTACATCGCGAATTATAAAATTTGGTGCCTTGTGTTAGTTGTAGAATTTAAGCGATGTAAAATTTAGGCGTTTATACTGAAAGTTTTAAAATTTATTACAATTCCAGTATGGAGATGATGCCTAGTCAGAGAATATTTTTTGACAGTTTGTAGGACAATTTTTGTCATCCACTGGATGTCAAGTTATCATGAATATGTTACTCTCTGGATAGTTTACAGATGTCAGTAGGAATCCATAGGATGCCTATATTCCTCCCATAACTGAGAATGAAATGGAATGAATAGAGACTAAAATAAAATTTAATAAAATGAACTTCATTTAAAAAATATTTAATGTCCATATCATTACAGTATTTCAACAATAATCATGCTCGCCCACCTGACCATTAAAAGTGCGGGCTAGGATTTCTCAGAAAATCCCTCATGAAGGGCAACCCACTTAGGGCTTGATCTCTAGAGTAGAAAATTGCTCTTAAACATTATAACAACAGTATATTTTTACAATACAAAATTTTATCTTAGATTATTCTAGTTTATCAACATATTCTAAACATGTCTCAGTATCACTCCCTGGATTGATTGATAATTAACTTTTTAAAAAATATTTTTATGTTTGTACACTGAAATTTAATGACAATGTTTAGCATTCAAAGCTTTTTTTTTAAAAAAAACTTACTAATGAATCCAAAAAGTAATACACAAATGGGTATAGAATATACTGTTAAACTGATATAATGTAAAATTGAAGCGAAAAAATTAAAATTTAGTTAGCAGGGTTCATTTAAAAAAATTGAATTTTATTAAATTTAAATAGTTTGAGAATTTTTAATATGATTATATTTTAATGCATATGTATACAATTTTTTACAATTCTAAGACAGTAATTTACAAAAAGAGATAAATAATGTTCACCACCCCTTTAAATAGAACACTCTATTTGAATTTTGAACTCTCAACATAACAGGTGTAACTGATGGTATCCAAAGAATTCTATATCGCTGACAATGGATTACATACAATGCTAATATCCGCATTAAAGTAAGCAAAATATTGAAACATATCTATTTTGAATCAATTGCAAATAAATACTTACCACTATTAAAGTTTTAACCCTAGTACATAAATTTATTAAATAAGAGAAACAATTATACATAAATTTACCTTCAGGAGCCATGACTGAATCAGTAAACTGCTTTAAAGGAGTAGTTATATCAATAAAATCTTTAACAACCTGTAAAAAAAAATATATATATATATAATTAAAAAATAGCCATTAACAACATTATTATTATTATTATTATTTTTTTTTCATTTTTTATGTAAACAGTGATTTTTACAGTTAAGAAAATCCAACATTCTGCATTGCAAAAATAACAGTGTTCTTCTAGCTAACTAATGTTGGAAACTTTTAGCTATGTTTAAATTGTGTTGTTAGTGTATTTCTTATATTTGTTTAGCCGTATGTTTGTTCAGTTCTTTTGTGTTTATGTATGTTTTACTTTTTGCCCCATTAGATGATAGTGCTTTGTTTATATGTTCAGCTAACTTATTTTCCTTTAGATGAAAAAATATGAAACTGTTTTATGGACATGGTTTAGGATGGATGCTAATTAGAGAGTACGAAGTATGTTAGTGAAATGGAAGCATCTGCTCAACTATGCTAAGCTATACTATTATACATTATTAGTGAAGGATAAGGCCCTGGAAAAAGTATAAGGTCGCAAAATATTTTAACAAAAAAGGTATAAAACATAGTTAAACACAAATATTTGATACCACTCTTTCTTAGAAATTAAATTAAAAAACATAGGTTATGAGCATATGTAAAATATAATCAAAGCATTAAATGACAATTTAAAAATCTAATGGCACTTCATCTTGGAAATAAATATAAGATCGAGGTGTTGTGAATAAAAATATAAATTCAATATCCAACAAATTCACTTTTTTTTTTTTTCAATGACTTTTATAAGTCATCGTTGAAATAAGTCAAAATAAAGTCCCTTTTTTTATGTTTTCCCATGTACACTTAATCACATTGATGAGTTCGTCTTTCCCTAACAGATTGCGCAACTATGCCCCAAATATTTTCCAATGGGTTTAAATCCGGACTGCATAATGGCCAATAAAGCAGACGAACCTTATTTACTTCAAACTAAGCTTTTGTTGAATGAGCAGCATGGATTGTGGCATTATCCTGGCTGAAATGTAAAATCTCCTGATATAACTAGAGTGGTATTGGGAAGCAAACTATCGTCCAACATATCTTGATACTCCTTTGCATTCATTTTGTTATAAATTAACACAATTTCTAACGTGTCATCAACAGCAAGCGCTCCTCATACCATTACTGATCCCCCTCCATATTACCGCTTGGAAAAGTAAGGTATTTTTTTAATAACATGCCAGTATTTTTTAAAGCTGTCTGAGCCCATCAAAATAAAAAATTTTTCATCCAAAAAACATTATTTTTCTATTTATCTCTAAGCAAAACATTTTTTAACAAATTCTATGTGAGCTAATTTATGCTTCGTAGTCCAGTGTGTTCGAGGTTGTAATTTTACTGACTGTACCCTCAGGTTGGAACTTAAAGCATTGCAAATAGATCGGCTGATTCATGGTAGGCTTAAAGCGCAAACTATTTCAAAAGAAGGCACTTTTTAATTGCACGTCCATCAAAAACAGGCAATTTTTGGCACCTCAAAAGTGCACTTGGTCTTCCTGGGTACTTGCATTTACCATACTTTAACAGGGTTCCTACTCAAATATGGGAAAAAAATTCCCTTAGTTTTCCAGACAATTTTCAAGAAAATATTAATGACATATTACAAGAAACGCTCCTCTACAGAGGAGAAAATATATCTACTTCCACTGTATGGTGTTATATTACTGCCAATTATGATAGAAATTTAGGTAGAAATCATTGTTTACATGAGTATTTTCATGATACTTAATCATATGAATTTTGTTATGAAGCTAAACAAGAAAAATACAATTTGACAGAAAAGAAATATTTGATTTTCCAGGTTTTATAATTGATTTTCCCTGACTTTTGATGAAAATTTTAATATTCCCTGACTTTTTTTTAACAAAATCTAAATTCCCTGAGTTTTCCAGGTTTCCCCTGAGTAGTATGAACCCTGTTTGAAGGATTAAAAAAAAAATATTGTCTACCATTCTAGACCTACCCATAGACCTGGAAACAGTTGCAGCACTCATTCCACTCGCTTTCATTCCAAAGATTTTCCCGTGTTCTATATCGAACAATTATTTCTGTTTCAGCATTGTTGTCAATAGCACAGAGAAAGATTAAAGTAGCCTTAGATGCATTGTTAGGCTGCCTTTTATATTTCATGCTTTCTTAGACTGCAGAAAATTTGCATATCCCTCCAAAAAATTCGACAACCTTATACTTTTTTCCATCAGCAAATAAGAGTAATATCTAATATGGAAATTAGTTTGATTAATTTAAATTAGATTTTATAGTGTATTATAATTAACAAATCATTTGCATATTTTGTATTTCTGCTGTCTTCCCATCCAACAAATTTGCATAAATCCTAGTTTAACTGGCTATTTAATCGACCTTATAATTTTTTCCAGTGCCTTAGATGTGACTTTTGTGCAGCATTTATGTTTTATTTCTTTATAAATAGGGTGGTCAATTACCTTCTACTCTGTTCAACTCTTGCCAAGAAGGCAATGTCAAGTTGTTATCAATAAAGTTATCAGAACTTATAAAATTATCCAATCTTTATTTTAGATTGTGGTTTTTACGAAAAAAGTAAAAATAAGACCTTTATTTAACAATGGTAAGTCTAGTTTGATATTTGCCACCTCTGTTATTATAATGTATGCGGGACTTTGATTTTGTGAGGCTTTGTTTACCTTGTTGAAATTAGGCCTAGTGTGAAATCTTAAACTTAACTGAAGCATGATTATTATTGGCATAGTTATATTTATTGAAGATAGATGTTTACATGAACTATGCAATTCATATCAAGCAGTTTTGAAAATTTATGAGGCAAATAATAATTTGGCATGTATACTGGATTTATTGTGAGACTCACATATGAGAATATTTTAATAGGAGATGGCCAATGAGCAGATAAAACTCATGAAGAGTGAAGATTATCTCAGTAGTCATAGGTCAATTCCTGTCCTTTTAAATACTATTTACCATTCTTGGAAATATAGCACAGAATCTTTATTGAAAATAACTTCTTGTAAAAAGTTTATTGTTTCAGATATTTCATTAGCAACAAATGTTACTAATGTGGATAAAGATATATACAAGTCAAGAAAGGAAAGGGCTTTTGAACTAGTGAAAGTGCATATGGATAGTGGCTATATAGAAATATTAGATGGAATAGATTTTCTTTTTAAAGACTGACAATCACATGCTAGAATCGTTGAAATTAAAGGGAATTTATTCTTTTGAAACTAGTATAGAACATAAAAGAAGAGGAACGTTTCAAATTTTTTATTGCCAGAGTTATGAAAACACTTGGCAGATGCAGGGAAACTTGATAATGATGCTGAAATAGTATTCCAACTTACAGCATTTTTTTCGGACATATCCGAGAATGCATTAATAAAGCTTTATGCTCTAGAAGATACAGAATTTACATCTTTGGTAAAACTGATTTACTAACATAATATGGATGACTGCAAAGTAAAAAGAAATTAGAAAAGATGTACCAAACAGAGAAAATATTTTTATTGCAAGGAACAAAAGAGAAGGTATTTTCCAATGTTAGTTATGGATATAAAAATACAGGTCATATATGCTAGAAATTATAGTGCAAATTTACTCAATTAAAAAAAAAAAAAAAAAAATGACAAAATATATGAATTTCTCTCAAAAGAGACAATTTTTATTTTATGTTTCTAAAATGGAGGCCATTCACAAAGATGAGAGTGGGAAATAGACAAAAAAGTCTGAAAGTATCAGCAAAAGTCAAAGATAATTTAATTTTCAAAACATACACAAAAATCACACTTTCTATAAGCAAAAATGGAGAATATAAGAAACTAAGTTGTTTAGAAACTGTCAAAAGAAAGAAAATTGAACAAAAATAAGAATATTTAGAACAAAAAACCTGAAAATTGTTTTAAAAAAAATTAAGAAAAGTGTGAAATTCTTACAAAAGTCTGAATATTCTCATCCCTGCATTCAAGAAGCTAATATTGTGAATTAAAGAGATATTTTTACTTAGGAAGCAGCTGCAACTTATCATATTTTAAAGATAAGATCTTATCAAGAATTTTTTCCAGTTTTATAAAGCATGTGTTTGTTAAATTTGGGTCCATTCACTGAAATTATGGGAATTGGTAATAAAGCAACAAATATCCATTCTAATCAAGTTTTACATAGGATTATGCTGGATTTATATTTAAAAGTGGTCATTGGAATGATTAAATTCTATTTACTTTTCTATTTTTAGATACTTTGATAGATTTCTACAATCTCAAACAGTAAGAAAGAAAATAAAAATTATTTATAAACTTATAAACAAAGGCATTAATTACAGTGGCAGAAAAATCCTTAAGGACTGTATCAGGGGTGAAACTATCTAACATGCAAAACCCCTGAAAACTGCTACTTGCATGCAGATAGGGTATACTTATTAATGATATACCACATGGCTACCTTTAATAAGTGATGGTTTGAGAGTTCTTAATATATTAAAAGGCGAATTAAACATTCAAAATGAGAAATTTCTATAAATACAAAATAATTTAATATGAAATTCAGAGATAGCAAAATTTTCAAAAACCCTGAATTCAGGAATAGCCCCTGAAAAGTTTCACCCCTGCTGTATTTATAAGCATAAAATTTTTGCAATATTGATGACCATTTTTTGCAAAATGAAAAGCTCTTTTTCGTAAAAGTTGCTTCTTTACACCTGCACAAATGTGCCCACTTTTATTAGTGGCACTTTGCCTCGTTTTTTTCTAGTTACCAGCACCCTGCCCCTTTTCAAACTTAGGGGCAAAACTGAATAATAATAAATAAGATAAAGAGGGAAAATAATTTACTTACCCTGCTTACAATGGTTTCTTGAATTTTGTTCTTTAAATCTTGTAATTTACCAGATATATTTTGAGCAATTGATAATGCTTGGTAACTATTGCCCTACAAATATATAACCAAGTATTAAATCACACAAAAAGCTTTAAATGTTTACTTTATATTATTTTTTTCAAATCAGGGATATTATTAAAAAGTCAAATGAGATTTAAAAAAAAAAAAAAAAAAATCTGAAATTTACATATTGCACACTGGCAAAAAAAAAAAAAAAAAAAAAAAAGACAGCTCAAAAAATGGCAATTTTGGATTTATGCCACTAAAAATTGTGTATGAAGTGCTCCAATATATACAAACAGTTCCATATCTCTATTCAGTTTTATTATAATTAGTATCACCCAGTGGTCAAAACTTGACCAAATGTAAACAATGTTCTTAATACTTTTTTTTTTTTTTTTTTTTTTTTTAAATCACTATTAGAATTTTCATTACATGATGAAGTATATTCCTATTAACTTCTGTATCTATTTGCCTCTATACTCAGACCCCTGAAATTTCCCCCCAAAAATACACAAGAACTTATTATCAAAGGTTTGACATTTATGGCATAAGAGGAAGGGGGAATCTTACTTAAGTCCAAATATTGAGAGGGATTTTTTTTATAAGCTACTATATTACAATTTTTTTTTTTGGTAAAAACTACATCAAATTTCAATTTTGTTATTCATGAGCCACCATATGGAAATTTAAAAAGTTTAAGGTAATCAGACTAATTAACTAACATTATTTTTAAGTATATAATTCTTATATAATACATATTTATAAATAAACTAATGCTGCTTTGTTTTATTGCACTTCGCTGTCTCTGAAAATTCAAAATACCTTTTTATTACAGAATTTCAAAATCAAGAGTAAGGCAAAAAAATTTCAATGCATGAACCATAAGCATTTTATAAAAATTCTATAAGTTTCTGTTTAAAGATAAATTACAATTATTGTGTAACATAGTATAAGAAAAGTAAGTAATATATAACTTAACTGATGTATACAAAACTAAACAAAAGCTGTACAAACTGGGGAAAATATATATATATGCTATAAAAATGAGACAAATTGCTATCAAGATATAAATGTACAAAACATGAGCAAATTACAACCTTGAGCATATGAATCCGTACAGTCTAAGAAAATAATGCTCATATGTTGAATGACAGAATCAGCAGATAATTAAGCCATTTGTTGATGTGTATAAAAAAAAAAAAAGAATAAAATATATAAGAATTTCAAACCCCTCTTTTTCCCCAAGCAGGGAAAAAAAAAAAAAAAAAACTAATATGTTGTGGCCATCATAAAACTTCCTTCTATATTTTCCTTTACAAATTAATGCAATACAAATTATTTGTTATTTTATCTATTATTAGTGTAGATGATTTTCATCTCAGAGAGGTACTACACTAAATGTCCAATGGAAGTGAATTTTTACCGTGCAGATGACATTTTCCCTACTCTCGGGGAAAATTGTAGTATAGCAGCGCCACCTATTGCGTACGTGCACCCAATTGAATCAATACAATGTTTCATAATGACCTTTTAATGCATTAAGTTTTGTTGGTTATATGCAATAGAACTTGAGACATAGCTTTCCTTTAAATTACAAAAATTTTGGTATAGAAGCGCCACCTATTGAGCGATTAGCACCAAAATTCGATAATCACTAACTTATGTCAAGGTGCATCTGCATATACATTTATATGCAATTTCGTGCAGTAGTTCCGGAGATATAGCATATATACCCTGAAATTGCGGAAATCGGTGTATAGCAACACCCCCTGTTGTGCCACCAAAAGTTGATAAAACAGTAATTTATGTCAAGGTGCATCTGCATGTTAATTTACATGCATTACATATAAATTAATATGCAGACGCACCTGTGAAGTAGTTCCTGAAATCTGTGTAGTTCCTTACGTAGATAGTTGCCACAAAAATTTTTTCACACACACTCAGACAGACAGACATTTTCTAAAAATGGTCAAATCGTGTTCTGGACCTCTCAAAACAACTAAATTCATCAAAAATCGGAAGTCGAAAATTTTTACGAATCCAATACTTCGATCTGTTGAATAGTAAAAAAAAAACTAAAGAATAGTATGTGTGTTACTTTAATGCAAAAAAAAAAAATAATAATAATAATAATTAAATTGAGTAAATAATATAAAGAAGTTTAAACATAATTTTAGATTATAACAATTAATATGAAATAACTGGACTCCTATAAACACCATAAAAGAACAACAAAACTTTTAATTGCTAAAATTAAAATAGTTAAGTAAAAACTTAACTTTAAGATACAAATGGAGCAACTTATTCAAAAATATACTATGTTTAATCAGAGCTTATTGCTCAAATGCTTCTTTTTTTTTTTTTTTTTTTTTTTAGGGGGGGGGGATTGGTGAATAATGCACAATGGAAACTAATAACTGAATTTCTGTATATCATTTAAATGAGATTCAAAACACTGCAAAATGATATTATTATTATTATTATTGGGGGGGGGGGGAGGAGGTGTTATGCAATAGGTATTTAAAATAAATACATGCTATAACAGAAGAATACAGCTGTTAGTTTGTTGTTTAACATTAGAATGTTTGTTTTTCAGCAGATTTTTTTAAATTTCTGTTTTAATTTTTATTTTATTCTAAGAAAATAAATATTCAAAATTGCCCCTGAACACCGTTCGCGCATTCGGACATATTCTGTACCCCTGGCAAAAAACACTGTTTAGAAAAAAAGGGGGATGCAGTTTGTTAAAATTATATTCAATTCTGTTGCCTGACCAAAAAACCTCACTTCTGTTGTGAAAAGACAAATGACAAATAAAAAACTTTAAAATAAAGCAAAGAGTAATTATCCTATGTGGTGTTATGTTTAAGGTTTTAAATAATAAATACAGACAATAAAGATGTCTTTGTATGCCTTCTTAACATTACCATTTTTTTCTGCAATCCACATTAATACCTTTTGAATGATACTACTTTTAAGCCCCTCCTCTTATTAAAATTAGGCTAAAAACATATGACAAATTTTATGTTTGCATATTAATAAAAAGATAATAGCTGTTTCTAAAAAATGCAGACGATTGACATAAAAAGAATTTTTAATATAAAAATTACCTGTAGAGTGTGGCCGATAAATTCTAGGACTAAATTTTATTTAATTGTTTTAAAAGGATAAAATAGGCAAAACCAGATGTTTTTGAAACCTATATATAGTATTATCACATTGGTTTATGTCACTCCAATTCAAATCTGTTGCCTTGTTTTGAGATACAAAGGCCAAGTCTTTTCACATAAGCATCTATTGCAACTCATATGTGATTCATTGGGAATCTCCAAAACTAAATTCAAAACTGGTGTACAAACGATAAATAGATTATAAGACTTCTTCACACACCATAAGATTTAAGCCAGCACAACCAGTTTTGAAAGGACATAGCCTTTCTTCATCAGGTGCAAAAAAACACGTGCTACTGACTTGGAGGCAAAAGCAAGTATCGTTGGGAATCTGTCCCATTCTTTAATAGCGCTTGCCTTTAGAGACTCAACACTTTTGTGCTATTTTAAACAGACCTTAGCCTCTGTTTCTCCCCATATACAATAACCCAATGAATTTAAATCGAGAAATGATTGGGGTGATTTTGTCTCCAAAATAATATCAGAAAAATTCTGTTGACACTATTTTTGTGTTTGAAGGAGATAAGTCCTGTTGAAAAATCCAACTAGTCATTCCTAGTAACTTGACAACTTCTTGATTAGCATGTGGAAAAATTTTGTTAATACAGCAATGGCAATTTATTTTTATGCCATTTTCAACAAAAAAGGATTTAATTTTGCTAGAATAATACAAACCACAAATCATGACTACAGAAACTTTGGAATTTGATAATGGTTCTCTGAGATTAAGGAATGTCTTCAAAACATGCTGTATAAACAGGAACATTTTGTGCATTGCATGCTTCTTCTATGTGAAAAAAGAATTTTCACCAGCGATTTTTTTAGGATCATGTCTCTTGAGATGGTGCATATACAGGGTGCAAAGTGTTATCATTAAGAAACTTTTATTTTTACAAACATTTGTCAAAAGGGTGTAATTCTTATCACAAAAATATTTTCAATGAAGTAAGTAATGGGGTCATGCCATGGAAAAATCCACAACACTTAATTTTGTAAAAAATAGAAAAGTTTAATTTTTACATAATTAGTAGGTCTCCAAAGTTATAGATAGTAAAAAAATAAACAAAAAATCTAGATACTTGCAGAGTTATTGCTTAGTTATACAATATTTTAAAAATGTATTGAGATATTTATTAAATAGTATTTTAAAAAGAACTATTAATTACATATATGAAAAATATTGAACTGTTCCAACTCTTTGTAAATTCTATGTTCTAATAAAACAAAATTAACCTGAATATTGACATTTATGTTAAGGATGGAGAAAAGATTGGAAACCACATGGATTTGGTGTGATTTTTCATTATTGATTATTAATTAGAGGAAGGGAGATGGGGAAGGGGGGGGGGGAGAAGTTTTTTTTTTTCCTAAAATTTTTTAATTTTTTTAAAAAGCGGAATTTTTTTAAAAAATGAACAAAATAAAATTCTTACTTGACCATGTCGAACCATATCTGCCAATTGTCGAGAGAGACTTTCAGTTTCTGAGCATAATTTCTGTACAACTAATTGTTCAGATAAGGGGCATGAACTGATGATTCTTCTACCATGATCCACAACAAGTTGTATCGCTTGTAACCCTAAGTAATACAAACTATGGAATTACTTAGGGGAATGAAATTCACCAAATATTTATATCAAATCAGAGATGGGAAAACAAATCATTATATATATAAATTTAAGAATTCAGTATTGTTGTAAAATTTAGCAATTAATAGACACATGATAATACCAACAAAACAAAAATAAAATTGATTATAATACATTTTAAACGCTAGCACAGAAATTTTATGATTCAGTTTTAGTTCCAATTAAAAGACAAAACCAATTTAAATTACTTATGCCAACATGAGTAAAAAAGACCATAAAAATTTGACAGAGAAAGAAAAAAGTTTTTATGCAAAATTGATGAAAGTTCTCAATAACTTTATTAAAAATATATCTTGAAATGAGAATTGATAAACAGTATGAAAAAGAGACCACAGGAAATAAGAATTGGAATAATAAATGCTCAAAAATAGAAGTATTAGATCATCAGGGAAACATGTACTTCCATAAGCAAAATAAGCTGCAAGATTTTGTAAAACTGTATAGCTAATTCTAGCCAAAAATACAGCCCATGTTCTGATCCTGACACAAAACCATTTTGAAAGAGGAATGAAATAAATTATTAAAGCAAACCTTCAAAAAATCCAGAGAGAGAAAAAAAAGAAAAATAAAAGATTTAACCACATGTCAGGCCAACACCAAACACAGAGTAAAACAAGTTGTCATCATAACAATGCTAATAAAAATAATTTCACACAATCATGATTAATCAATAAAGATTTTACAACTGATCAATTTCAATAACAATTAAATTCACTTTGTAATTGTATTTTTAATTTAGTTAAATTTATTTTAATTTTATACTTAAATCATAAAACTTGAAAATTTTCATGGATTGGAATTTAATTACAGCAAACATAATTACATATGTGTGCTTGCGCCATCTATCATGAAGAATGATAAACAGTATAAAAGTCAATTAAAAAGTTTTATGATTAAATAACCAATTACAGTTATTTTTTGTATTTTTTTGAGAGAAGATTTTTAGTTTTGAAATTAAATTCATTTAAGTCAAATTTGAATTAATAAAACTTTAATCTTAATTTTTATTAATAGAAATAAATTTTAAGATAAAAAATGTCTCAATCACAAGCAATAATCCCAAAAGGCACACATGTGAGGATAAGCAAATCAAAGCAATTTTTATTTTATTTATAGAGAGCGAGAGATTCTATAAAGACATATATATATAGTTTTCTTTAAATAATTTACATTCTAATTTATGTTTAAATCTCGAAATATAGATTCCAGGATTATTAAATATTTCAAAAGTCTATAATCAACGATTTTAAAGACTATGCAATTGAAATCCAAAGAATTCAGCAGCATTTTAGAAAATAAAGCAGACAATACAAAAAAAAAAAAAAAAAAAAAAAGTTTTCCGTATTATTTATAAATTGGAAGAATTAACAAAGTAATTAGAAATTTTTATATTGTTTATTTATTCTTGTGCATATAATGTTTCTTTAACCAATAAGAAATGTAGCAGCATATAAATAAAAGTCTACAGCAAAATAGTAGTTTGATGTACATATTTAACTGAAAACTCTCTATATCAGGATTATTACTAAATATATTTTCATTTTATTTGCAGTAAAATTATCTTAGTTTCAAGATACCAAAGAGCTAAATTTTTACTAAACAAAAGCAATTTTAAAGAAAAATTTTCACAAACACTTTTTATATATAATTTCAATTATTAAGATTTTTGATCTAGAACATGTCAGTCTGAATAAATGGATTTTTACTGTAATTAGGTTGAAACAATCTATCAGAAGAAAATTAAATCCTTTTTTTTTTAAATTATTAAAACAGCAAATGATAAACACTATGCATAATCTTTTAATTTTATTTTTCAAATCAATAAAATTAGTTACATTATAATAATCATTATAGTCATAATGATGGCATAGTGAAACAGATAAAAGATGTATATTCAAATATACATTACCTTGAAAAATAGATGTTTTCCTACCATTTAAGAGGTGACAATACCTAATCCCACGGACAACCGTGGCCTATGTTATTCTATGGGAAAATTTGTTTCCTCAATTACTCATTACTTAATGTATATTTTTTAATTCTGTTTTCACAGTCAGAAAGTTCATAATCATTGAATGAGTTCACTCATTTTCAAAAAATTCATTTTTTTAAACTTTTACATTTTAGAGTTCAAAAATGTGATTTTTCATAAAGTGCATTTTTCTCACTTTTTAGTCATAAAATGAAATACTAAAAATTTAAAAAATCAATTTTTAGAAAACAAGTGCTAATTTCACACTTATGAATTTTCTAAATGTGAAAACAGAATTGAAAAATATTCGTTAAGTAATAAGTAATTATGGAAACAATTTTTCCCTTAAAATAAGATTGGCTACAGCTGACAGCGGAATCAGATATTGTCTGCTTTTAATAGCGACAATAAAACTTTGTTCAAACTTGAAAATTATTAAATAGTAAGTGATAGAAAAAATTTTAAAGATTAAACCAATAAATCTTAAAATAGCAATATATATATCAAAATGTTTCAAACTAACTGAAGCAAAAACTGATACTTCATTTTTTTTTTTTTTTTTTTTTTTTAGGTTAAAAAATATAGCATTGTAAAAAAAAAAAAAAAACAGGGAGTGAAATACAGGCCTAGAAGTGGTAAAACACTCTTGAAAAAGAGAGAAAAGAGACTAAAATGTCTAAAAAGGAGACTGAAAAGAGACAAGTTTTTTCCTAATAAATGAATATTACGAACAAAGATGTAAAATTAATGAATATACTGCAGTGACATACAATGGGGAAGATGGAGGGAGTGGGCACCCTGGGCCTCTGATCATGAGGAGGGGGGGGGGGGGGTCTCCGAAGAAACTTAATCTTTAAGTATATATATCTAGTGAAGTCATGCCATTATTTTCTTCCCTACAATTCCATTTTAAGTTGTAGGTTCCTGTCTAAGGAGCTTTAAAGTACAAAATGTGACCACAGAGCGACAACTCCAAAACCAAAAGAAAAGTCATTTATATTTCTGCAAATCCTAAATAAGGCAGGGCAAATGAGGCCACCAGTGAGAATTTCGTCCCCAGCTTCTATAATTGTAAGTCCGCCACTGATATACTGTTTATTTATATATTTATATATATTTTTTTTTTACATGAAAAAAAAAAAAAAAATGTGCACAATGCATTGTTTACAAAACTGAATGTCAGCTTGCATCGTACGTAAGAAAAATTATCTTTGTAACAAAATTTATAGTAATACCTGAATTACAAGTATTTGCTAAATCTTATAGAATCCAAACGTTCACAAAATTGTTCTATGAAAATTCTAAATTAAAATGCATCACAGATGCTGCTAAATTCTAATTCCTGAATACTGAAATAAGAATAGCATGTATGTTACTTATATGTAAAATAATTTTTAATAACACATAATGTACTGGTACATATCTAACGAGGTGGAGAATTCACCAAAAATCTTACCAGCCAGCAATATAAAATTGGAAACTTAAAACAGAATAACAGTTACATTACATGTACTACATGATATGTCCAATAACAAAATTTTCTATACCAACCTGCAGTAAAATGAAATTTAATTGTGACCTAAAAATGTTTGTCCAAGTTTGCTACTTTAATAGGTAACAAAAACTAGTAAAATAAGAAAAATAAAAAAATAAAGCATTATAGTAATTTAGTAACATAAAATATGTTTTAAGCTTAGCATTTCTTTTTAAACTGTTAAATTGATTTACCTATATTCTGAATGAAGAAAACAAACTTAAATTTTGTGATTACTTCATTGCCCTTTGCATGTGGTGAAGGAATAAACTTATTGCACCATGGCAAGAAAAGTGACACAAGTAAAAGAATAGCAATTTTGAGTTTACATTAAAAAATATATATGATGTGCCCTCAACATGCAACCTTTTTTCTTGAATCTAATTTTCATTTTTTATTTATTTATTTATTTATTTTATTTTACATTCTATATAATACTTTTGACATCTCTCTTTAAGAGTTAAAATCTATTACATTGATCTGAAAGTGAAACTTTGAGGAAAAATGGGTAAAGAAAAAATAACATTGGAAAAAGCATGAAAAAAAGCTAGAAAAGAGACTAAAAGAGACAAATGTGAAAAAAAGAGACAAATAGCTAGAATAGCTAGCCACTCCAGGGGCTGGAAATACTCTGTATTTTTTCTAATTCCATTACAAATAAATTTTAACATGTTTAAATAAGGAGAAATGTTTACTGGTGCACGGATAAATAAATGTTTCATTCCTCCAAAAGAAATACATGTAAGTATGGATATTTACTTATCTTTTTTAATTTGAAATTATTGTTTCATTAAGTGACATATATGCATGCTATCTGCTCCAAAGAAGCACATTTTATGTAATATGTTTATTCCAGTGGTGCACCCACACGGGGGGCCGAGGGGGCCCTAGCTTCCCCCTTGGGCTGACAAATGAAAAAAAAAAGATATCGCAACAAAGTTTGGAATAAAGTAATTCTGTCAAAATAAAAAATGTACTGCTGAATGGAATTAAAATTATCTGTGGGCCAAAAAATGAAACATTTTTGTAATTTCCCATGAGAGTGTAAGTGCGTAAATACATGGCTTAGGAATAATTCTGTGTCCTTCTATCAACCCATGATGCACTGCTTGCAACAAAGTAATGCTGCCGTTGACCGAGACATGCATTTTCATCCATTGATAAAAAAAAAATCTGGTGTGAAACAACCATACGACTTCTATTACCCCACATTATATACATTATATGCATTTTTTGGAGATAATGTGATCAGTAGACATAGAATTGACCTAATGAAATAGAGACCTAAAAATTTTTCTGGTAAGAGAAAGTTAATACACAGGTAAAGACATAACAGAGTTTACATAATGAGTTAAAAAAGTAAAGAAAAAAAATGGTAGAGGTTTAAAAAATATATATATACCAATTTTCGAGTTTTAAAACTGATCTATCTGATTAGAATGACTATTAATTTTCCTGTGATAACCACGTAAAGCACAAGAAAGGATATCTAAAATGGGTTCATGTAACAATTTTGAAGAAAATCGTTAGAGCCTTTTTTTTTTTAACCAACTTTTACCAAAACTTTGCATAATCAATTATTGACCAAAAGACTACAATTATATACAAAAGAATATTTAAAAAAGAGTTAATATGGTAAGTTAAAAAAAACTCATACAGTCGTTTTGAAAGGAATGCACTTGCAGGACCTCAAATTCAGCTCTTTATACAGGACGCCTATCAATTTTCTAAACTATTCAACTATATCATTTGAAAAGACATCTAGAGTGTTATACAGTAATTTTGAAGAAAATTATTAGAGCTGTTTTTGAGATACAGACCTACGACCCCACTTCCAGTTTCGGATGTCCCACTTCCGTTTTTCCAATTTTCACCAAAATTTGGAAATGTCATCTGTACACCAAGCCTGTCTCAATTCTGAAGTTTCGTAGTTTTATATTTATTAACTTCCGAGATATGGTAGTCAGAAGATTCCCCACACACATACGCACTGACCAATTGCCAAAAAAATATTTTTTTGAACTCAGGAGACCTTAAAACATGTAAATCAGGTGAAAACTCAATATAGAGTTTTCGAACTTATTACAATACTCATTCAGAAAATTTTGGAGTGGAAAGGCTGATTTTTTTTTTTTTCTAAATTATAATTACAATACTTCCATTGTCTACGGTAGTTGGGTAATGGAAGTAATAAATGTACAATAAAAGAAAACTGTCTTATTAATTTAAATGACCTCTGATTTTATTCTTGGAAACTTTATTGAAGAGTCTTCAATAAATTCTTCAATCTTTCTCTCTCATAAAATTTTTGCACACCATTGGCACCCCATTTTGAAAATATTCTCGGTGCACCACTGGTTTATTCTGCTGATTTTCTTTTGTGCACTAGCAAGGCTAATCAATATAAAGTTTTACTAAACTCATTAATAAGAGTGTAATAATTCATTTGTGTTATTGATGAAATATTATTAAAAGAAACAAGCTTAAATAATTTTGATAAATTCCAGTGTAAATTACAATAATCTATTATAACTATTATAACTTAATGGTAATAATTAACTTTTCCATACTAAATGATAGAATATATATGTACAGTATACTCTTGATTATCTGTGAGCAGATTATCTGCGGTTTCTATTTTTCTTGGCTTTTTTCCTACTATAAATTATGATGGATTTAAAAAAAAAATTATTCAATTAGGTATACAATTAAATTTTATAGAAAATAAAAAATGAAACCAAACATTCTAGGAAAACATATAAATCAGTGTCGCAGATAATTAAGAATCTACTGCAATCAGGGTATGACCTGGTGAAAAAATTTCTTGAGCATTTTAGCTAAAATGACCAATTAGTATTTTAGCTTTTTCAAAAGTACTTTAGCTTTTTCTTTTCGGGAAAGAAGAGGGGGGGGGGGTATAAAAATACTCAAATACTTTAAGGGGAAAAAAGAACTTTAATCTAAAATTATAATTTGCTACTTTTATTTTGACATACATAAATTTTACACACACTATTTTCCTCTGATGAGGGATATGATTGTTCTGCATAGAGGAAAAAAAATGTTATTATTGAATGTTTTCAAAATAATTTTAACTAAAATACATGACTTCACCTCTAAATAAATATTGTGGTTTAAATCCAGTTAGTTGCATTACAAATGTTAAAACTAAATATGCTTATGGTACAATTCTCCTTGGCTTTGAAGAACACCAATTTTTGAAAGCTTTTTGAAAATTGAATTTTTTGCTTGGAAGTCTTTCTACATTTATCATAAGTAATCGACTTACAATTTCTGTTGTTAAACGATTTCTTATAACTGTTTTTATTAAATTCATTTGAGGAAAAGCTCTTTCACAGTCTGCTATATGTACAGGTAAGCTCGAAGCATATTCCACTATAGCACATAATTTTCATTTAGAAATTGTAAATTGCAAAAAGTGTTGTCTATACATCTGATTCTAATTACTTTTTTGAATACGTTCCATTCAGACAATATTTGTTTTTCAATAAATGTATTTTTGTATACAGGACTATTTTTGAAATTTTCTTTATTTCATCTATTCCAGTCTATATCTATATTGCTATTATTTTCACAAATATTTTTGAAAGTAGCATATTAAATAGAATAGTTTATTTGATATCTCCAAACCATTCCCTTAATTCCTTCAATAAGGCATTCGAGAAATTCATTCAGTAGTTTTTCCTAATCTGCTGCTTGTTTAAATGTTTTCTTCATTAATTCCAAATATGTGATTATTTCATGATTATTTGCCGAAATATGGGTATATTTTACTGCTGTAAAAAAAAAAAAAAAAAAGAAAAGAAAGAAAAATGCAGATTAATAGCATCTAATTACTGAATTATTTATATTTTCTGCCGCCAATTCCCCAAATTCATTATTTATTCCAAATTCATTCTATTTTCAAAGCTATAAATGTAAATCAACATTTCTTTTTTGATGTAAAATTTCTGAAATACGCATCATTTTCGTGATCTGCTGCCGAAATCTGGAACATTTCATAGTTTTTTTGGGAAGAAAAAAAAATTAATCATGGCTAATTTATCAAAATTCCTGCTTTTTCTTCTCTAAATGCCAAAATATGCAATATTTGCTGAAATGAAGGACATTTCTTTTTTGATAGAAAATTTCCGAAATACGCATCATTTTCGTGATCTGTTGCCGAAATCTGGAACATTTCACTATTTTTTTGGGAAGAAAAAAAATTAATCATGGCTAATTACTCAAAATTCCTGCTGTTTTCTTCTCTAAATGCCGAAATACGCAATATTTTCTGAAATGAAGGATTTTTATCAATGTCAATTCCAGAAAAATCGTGATTAATTTGCCGATAATAAACATTTTAAGATTGATTTCTAAAATATGCGATTACCTTTGTCACAAATCGAAAGCAAAAAATGGCTTCTACTTATGTTTGATTGCCGAAATACTCAATTTTTTTTTAAATAAAGAATTTTATCAACAACGATCCGCGAAAAATATAAATATTTTGCCGCTAATCGGCAAAATTCGCATGGTCTTCAAAGCTGACTTTCAAAAAGAAACCGGGGCCACGCGAGATTGCTCATTCGTTTAAGCAGACGATAGCTGTTTGTTCTCGCGTGGCCCCATTAAAACTTAGCCCATTGGAAATCGAAATTAAATCAAAATATACTAAATAAATGAAACAATTTCCGATATTTTTTAGTAGTTTCGTAATTTTTTGCCAGGGATTATTTTAATTAAATTAGAGATTTTTATGTTGAGAAATTTTGTGAAATCATCTTGTTTTCGCTTTTAAGCGAAATTCTCTCTGGCATATTTTCGCAAAATACGATATCCTTTCGCAAAATGCGAAAAAAGCGAACGGCAGTTTAAACCCTGACTGCAATTCAATATTGTCATTATTAATTTGTTTAGACATATAAAAATTATATAATATTTTTATATAATCTATAAACTTTTTAATCATTAAAAAAATGTTATTGCTTTTACATAATTTTTTTTCTCCTTCTCCATTTAATTATTATTTCTCTATAATGTTTTCTAATAATCTTATTATTTCTATCTATGTAATATTTTTAAATAATTTTTTTTTTTTTTATCCTTTAGTACATCCTTTATCAGTGATGTGCTAGTCTTTCAAAATCCTGGGTCCCTGGGACCCATAAGTTCAAAAAATCTGGGTCCTTTTTTCCAAACCATCGGTCACCATTTAAATGAGTTTAAATTTACATATTAAAGATATAAATTAAGATTTTATCTTACTGTAACTGAAAAAAGGTTTTTTAATAATTTATAACCAGCTCTTTTTGAGATTGTCTTAAAGCAACTGTCCTTATTATGTAGGAGGCGGTTGCTATTAAGAAACAAACAAACATATCTAGCTCAATGTGCTCTGAAACCAATAAAGAGAAAAATGAATAAGAGAAGTTATAGCATAATATATATATATATATATTTGGTTTATTTTTTTTTAAACTAGAAACATTTTTAAAATGTCTTTGAAATTATGAGCATTAGGAGAATAAAATGTTTTTTTTTTTTTTTTGAGGGAGGAGGAGTTTTGATTGAGATAACCAGACTGATTAGAAAATTTAGTTATACATTTTAATTCAAATCCAGTACAGAACTTATTATCTGTCAATCGCAGAACCGATCCAATTCTGGTTACTGGAATTTTCTGGATTTCAATCCCTGCTGAAAATGGAAATATCACATCTACAAAAGCAACCCCTTCCTTTAACGACAAAATAACTTACCAATAAACATACTGATAATTTAATTCATTAGAGAAAAAAGTAAAAGAAGTGTACTTAATTATCTTTAAAAGAAATTACTATAATACCATTCTGACATTAGCAAAAACATTTTATTTTTTGCTTAATACTGCAATCATTCTTTTTAAGTACTTCTCAAATAATAGCCTTCTGAATAATAAAGTTTCTCGAATCTTAATACAGACATAGTGTCATGTTCCTGTGATTAGGTTTGTTCATCTGTTTAATTTGTTTTTGTTTAGTTTCAATGAACTTGGAACGCAGATGAAGCAGGGTGATGCATTACAATGTATTGATACTTTTTGCTATTTGTATTGGAACTTTGTTTTCATTCGTATATGTTTATCATATTGGATTAGTATATCGTATTGGAATTCGATAGAAATGTTTTTGATTTTTTGAGAGAATGTGGTTTTGTGACCATAGTTGCCAAAGTTGCACCTTTTCGCTACTGAAAAAATTTAATGAAGATATTTATTTTATTTAATCAGTGAACTGTAACGATTTTCACTGATAAAAAAAAATAATAAAATCTTCTGGTAGCCAAAAGGTGCTAAGTTGGCAACTATATTTGTAACCATTTTCCAAATTTCATATTTTGTCTAAGCTTTGAAATAGGATATTGGCGATTCGTTACACTGTGATGCGATTCGGTGCATCATACACTTTTTACTGATAATATTTTCGCATCGCAACTTAAATTTTTATTTCACTCTGGCCACTCGTTTGTGTTTATCGCATAAGATTGGGGTTTTTTTCTTCTTCTCCAGAGCAGAATACTTTAAAAATATAAGGAAAATATTAGTTTTAAACAAAAAATATATTTTATAATTTTTTTTTTCATTCATTCTGAAAAATTTTTAAAGAATGAAAATTGCACATCCCATGTGACACACCAGAATAATTTTTTTGCATTCTGCTTTTGATTTTTTTTTCACAATTTACACGCTATAGCATATAAACCTCATCACTGCATTATGTTTACTTGATAACATTGTTGATACTGTTGTTGAATTTTCAACAAAAAAGCCTTCACCATCATAGAAACAATGATATTTTATACTACACATTTTTCAATAACTAATGTTCAGATGAACTGATTGTATTATTAATTCTGAATTTTTATCATGATTTATATATTGGTTTCTATGCATTGTCACGAAGACATATGATTTTTGAATAAAAAATTTTATTAAATTAAAAACAATTATTTTATATCTTTATATATATATATATACAGTTGAAGATCTTTAATCTGCACACCTTAGTTCTAGAACTTGATTATAGATTTTTGCAGATTATAGATCAATGATGCCATTTCCTAGCTATATGAATTAGTATAAGTTGCATAAAGCAAACTTTATTTAATGAAGCTAGAATTAGAATTGTTTGTTTTTATATAATGTAATGAAGGTAATACTAATAAATATATAAAACAATAAAATTTATTTAATGAAGTAGAAGCAATGCATAATTTAAACCCTTAAATGAGTAATTCATTTAAAAAAAAAGAAAACTGTACTCCTGCTTCTGGACTGTGATTAGCAGTATGCAGCCAGATACTTGCAATGTGATTAGTTTGATGCAGTTTTTTAATTACTGCGTTGTAGATCTTATCTTCAAAACAAATGCTGGTATAAATTTTTCCTTAAATAGTTTTGTGTATTTTTGAAATATCACCCTAAAAAGAACATTTACACTAATGGTCCTTAAGCATCTGTGAAAACACACAATCCCACCAATGCATATGATGTCATTATTTTCAACCAATGAGCAATGCTGTTACTGGCAGGAGTTAAAAAACTGCACATGCATGTGTTTTATTTGATCAGTAATTGAATATTATTCAGACGATGTTCAGATTTGCTGAAAAAGTATAAGGCAATAAAAGTTTAATTACTTTTTTTCCTTTTAAAATTAATTATGTATATCTAAATTAAGTTTTACTCATTTTTTTTTTCATTTTAGTATGTGAATTAACATCATATTTTCTCATATACATCCAAAATATCTGATTTTCGTTACTCCAAAATCTTTTGTTTACATTTGCAAAGTGAGTGTGGATTATAGACAATTGCGAATTATGGGTATACGGATTATAGATCCTCAACTGTATACATATATGAAAGTCTAAAGTTAAAAAAAAAAAAAAAAAAAAAAAAAAAAAAAAAAAGATGCCAAAAACTAAATTAACTAAGCATTAATTCATCAAATTAGTGAAATGCTAAATATTTTATTAAACAGAACAAAAATATCTAATTGCTCAAATACAACTGTTATATCTAAATTACTTCAACATTTCATTTAATAATGAAACAGAATTCAGCTACATACAGCTTAAACTATTTTATTCAAATATACTTTCTCATAAAAATGTAGAATGAATGCAGATTATTTAAATGAACACAACCAATTTGAAATTTTTTTAAATATAGTTAAATATCAATTTTATCAAATATATTAAATACATGTAAGATAAAACTTTATTAAATTTATCAACTATCATTAGAATTATAACTTTAATACCTAAGCCATTATCATCAAAACCAGGATTTGATAAAAATGCTCTTGCTTGTTCAATTCGACCACAAAGTGTATGAGCTGGCTGTTGAATACTACTTGTTTCTACATTGTTTACTCCGTCACCGACCAATCGAATTAGCTCTCGCAATTTTTGACTGATGCCACGGGCTAATGCTTCAGCTTGTGGAGTAGTTCCCTGAAACATACATAATTTAACATCTAAACAACATTTAAAAATATCTGTTGCTTATTGAGGAGGGAGAGAAATCCCAACAATATTATGAAAATAACTTTCTATGATTAGCTTCATTTAAGTATGAATAACAGAATTGTAATAATTATATAAAATTAATAACAGTTCTGAAAAATCAAAGCGTCATTTAGCTACCTTAATACAATATTGCTAAGCTCGCTATAAAATACATAAAAGGATTAAATTTCTTAATTACATAATGTTGACTATTTTCATAATTTATTTTTATTAATGTTTTTAAAAATACTTTTAAAAGTTTAAATTTAACAATATTTAAAAATATTTTTAGAAATGTTATGAAGCTACAAGTCACAATATTTAAAGACTCGCCAGAAAAAGAGAAGAAGAAAGGATGGGCTTTTTTTAAAAAAACAAAACAAAACCATAATAAAATTTTAAACTTACTTTTCCTTCTTGTCTTAATTCACATAAGGCATTTGTCATAGCTGTAATATCTCCAGCCATTTTCTGGATAGCACTACCATCAGGTGGAAGGCATTTGTCTGCAACACGATGAGCATATTCTAGAATATAACGAAGAGATTTTTCTCCAACACCTCCAAGCACAGCTTTTGGATCTTCAAGCCAATCATGAGCAAATTTTAACTTGCTATCAATAGCATTCTATTAACAATTAAAGATAGTTACGTAATTGTAAAATATTAAATATCACAGACACAAAATGAGTAGAAAATAGAATATACCTGAGCTTTTTTCATAACAGTTAAGTTATCAGCATCCCATTCATCTTCATCGTAACTAGTTAACTGTAATACACGGATAATTTCATTTATTTCATCTGTCATTCTTCGAGCTAAATAATTGCGATTTTCAGCAGCTTCTTCAACACCTTTTCCTTCTATTATAAAAACACATACTTGTTAAATTTCACTTAAAAGACATTTATCATGCACCCACACACACAATAGTAATAATATCATTACTTTTTTTTTTTCTTTTTCTCAAATGACTACATAATCTATAAATTTTAATAAAATTCAACATGCTTATTTTTAGAACAATATTAAACTTTCTCAAGTTTTCTCTAATTAAATATTTGGAAACAATTCATTAAATGTTTAATAAGTAGTTATACCTGTGCTCAGCACAGAGAAATCCTTAAAATAATAAGTATTCAAGAAAACAACAAAACTTTAAAATAAATAATATACTTCTATTATACTACAGTCAAACCTCATTAACGTGAACACTGTTAATGTGAATTACTTTTAACATGAATTGTTTCCACAATCCCCATCAAAATGAGGATTAGTTTAGTTATATGAAGTTTAGTTATTGATAGCATGAACTACTGATAACATGAACAAATTTTTTATCCCCCTTGAGATTCACGCTAACGAGGTTTGACTGTATTTTTCAGATGAAGCATATATATAACTTAGTATAACTTTTTATTGTTTGGTTTAAATGTTAGTATGACATGTAATAGATCTCCCTCCCCCCTCCCACCCCCAAGAAAAAAAAAACTCCTACATGTATGTATAAATTAACATTAATCAATTAAATATTTTTCACTGATATTTTAGGTTTATAAGCTGAATGATACCCAAAGGTATTATAATCTACCATGATAATCTCACAAACAGCTTTCAAAATGTTGAATTTTCAAAGTATTAATTTACTTTAATGAAATTGTGATAAATTCAAATGATGGCCCTTTTTTTTTTTTTTTTTTTTTTTCTTAAAGCAATTGTTCTTAAATATTAATAATAATTACATTTAATCACAAGTATGAATATATATATAGTGTTATATATTGACCTCTATGTCTTTTTTTTTTTTTTTTTTTTAATGGAACAATTTAAGTTATTCTGCAAAACTTGTTCAAATTCATTCGTACCAATAGCTATACAAGATATACTTAACTTTTACATATTTTTGTATGTATGCGTCTGTTAAAGACCACATGGCTGAAACAAAAATAACTTTGATGATCATAACTGGTTCTTTTTTTTTTTTTTTTTTTTTTTTTTTTTTTGAGGGGGGGGGGGATCATATGTTGAAAATGACATTGTTAAATATTTTATTGTATCACAAAAGTAAACACATCACTTCACAGCATACAAATTTGTTTATGTAAAAAAAATGTATGATACAGATTTCAGGAAACAAAGTATATTATTTAACAAGCCCAAGATCAACTGAGTTATTTTTATTTCACAATAATGTAGGAAATCATTCCTTCCACCTCTGCTTAATACTTTCTTATTTAGATTCACCCATAAATTGTAAAAATGATTACATCTCCTATCTAATTCAATCTCCTAACCATAAAATGTTATTTTAAAAATAACTTTCAAAATATTTCAGAAATTATCATTTAATAATCAAAATTATTTATAATTAATTCCCCTATTTAAAATAAGTCAATTTAAAATTTCCAGTTTCCCATTTTCAAAATTAAATAATAATCAACTTCTAACTCCATGTCACTCCTCTACTAGCAATATTTATTATCGCTCTTTTTCTTAAATACATTTTTCCGTTTGGCAACACTAACTTACTGGAGTGTTTTCTCCTCTTTCCCAGTCACTCTGCAGTAGGATAATATAGAAGCTTTCATTTTTTCGTGAGCTCTGCGGCCGGCAATATATAGTACGAGAACTGTGCATATCTATAAATCTATATTTAAAACATGCTGTGCTTTGAAATAATTTCCTCCAAATATTTGTTCCTGTCATGAGTGTTATCAAGAATTAACTTGCTTAGACTTAAATTTGCTGCAAATGACGCAGCATGGTAATAGAGTGAAACTTGGATAATTCGAACTTGTTTAATTCAAAATTCCAGATAATTCGAATTTTTTACTCGGTCCCTTGAATTTTGTATTAAAATAATGTTAAAAAATCATGGGTAATTTGAATTATATTTTGAATAATTCGAATTTTTCATACGATTATCTTTAAAATATTACAGTAAAATTTGTTCCCGAGATTTTTCTGAGCTAAAGTGCATTATTTTTTTTAACAGTCTTTCAAAAGAAGGATAAGGAAATACAAGAGTATTTCCTACCTAGTGCATCAGAAGAAGATATGGTCCATATACATGAACTTCCAGTTTTTTTTTTTTTTTTTTAATTGAAAGTCATGTGTAATGTAGAAAATTCTGTTTTTGTATCAATTGATAGGTTGATGTCATATGCTATGACACAAAGATTGTACTTAAAAAAAGCAATCAAAAATATCCGACTTAAAAAAAAAAAAAAAAAAGTGTTGAATAATTAAGCTCGTAAAAAAATATTGATTTAATGGGGGAGGGGGGGGGGTGAATGTAGCTGTATTCTCAGATGTAATGTTTATGTGTTAAATCATTGATCGTAGAGTTTTATTTTTTAAATTTATCTCTTCCTTTTGACAAAATAGTATATGTAATTCGAATTTTTAGATATTTCGAATTTTTCTCTGGTCCCTTCAATTTCAAATTATCCAAGTTCTACTGTATAAAAGAAATATATAAAGTAAAGATCTGTGTACTACAATCCCTTTGCATCAATAAGAAGTTTGATATTAGTTCATCAAATGTTTTTTTCAAATAGTTGCATTGTTGTATATATTTTTAATGATTTGAATTCAACCACATTTTTTCAGAAATGTGTATATTATGGAGATAAAAGAGAAAAGTAAAAAAAAAAAAAAAAATGTGTGAATTGTCATCTGTCCAATTCTATGAAGTTCTGGAGCTTTATCTCCATTGATGTCGTCAAATCTTTGAATGTCTAGTAAGTGCTTTGAACCATGTATATTTCCTGAAAATTCATCTCCATGAGTTATAAATAGTGCAATTTAGGTTTTCTTGTTTTTAGAGTACCAGAAACTGGATTTAACATAAATATGTAGACACAATGCAATTAAAAAGCCCAATTCAAAAATTATCTTTCAACACCCGAATAAAAATAGAATCCCAATATTTAATTAATATTTTTTTATTATACTACAATTGGTAGTTAAATCACAATAATTTAATTAAAAATTATTTATTTTTATTGTTTTCCATAAATATAATGCTAGCTTAAATATAGTTCATTAAAAACGTTATGCATGTGCATATAAATATATATAACAATTTAATAATAATATTCATATATATAACAATACATATCTATATTGTTTTAAGCTGATTACAAATTCTAAATTTTAAGAACTCGAACAATAAATATTTGTTAGATGAAGGTTTGCATTTTTAGTTAAATTGAGATAAATAGAAATATTGTGTAATTTGCTTATATACATATAAAAATATAAACACATTATAAGAATGTAAACACTTACTTTCATTTAATATCTGAATAAATATTTTCATGCTACATATCAATATAGGAGCTAATGATTTTACAGATTCTAAGCATCTTACTAAAATATCTCGATGAACTTGATGTATTAGTTCTTTCACTCGAGCATCTACATCACGAGACACTATTGTTAAGCATGGACTAAGATCCTGTTAAGTATAGAAAATAAAGTAAATATACTGCTTAAATATAGAAATGTTTACAAAGTTTAATAACCTATCAATTAAAAGAAAAAAGGAGATCATATTTAAATTATTTTTTTGAGACTACATTTTTCGATAATTGAAATCTAGTTAATTCAGTGATTGAAAATAGAATAGATTCTTAATACGAACTGGTTAAAATGAAATCATCCAAAAGCAGTATATCAGTCAAAGTTGCTCTTTCTCCCACTCAATATAGTGTTATAGAATTTTTGCTGCTTTGAACACTTTCCATAAGTTACCGGATACTTTTTGATTTTGGATGTTTTATCAAATATATAGAAAAATATTTGAGAAATTGACTAGAAACACTGTTCATGTAAAGAATATGTTATACCCCATATACTTCAGGAAGAAGTTTTGCCTCGAAAGCAAAAGGGGGACCAGGAAAAAATTACAGGAAAAACAAAATATTTGGGATCACCTGTAAAAAAATATTTGAAATGTGTTCTTCTTAAAAAAAAGTGATTATGAGGATTTCTTCTAATTATTTGTATTTATTTATATTGGACTGAGACCAATAATCATAAGCAAAGATTTCTTTAAAAAACCAAGGGGAAAAAAAAAACCCTTTTTGGAAATTTTAATCCAAAAATTCTCTAAAACAGTTTTGAATTTATTTAAATGTTAGAAATAAGTATGAAAATTTTTTTCAGTGAAGATAAATCTTATTTAAATTTCAAAATGTTAGTAGCTAAATGATATTCTTTGCATTTTGTTTCATATTTATTTTAAAAAATAAACAATGCAAAAAAATATTAATTTTACAATTAAAAAACACACTGGGTGTTTTTTTTTTTTTTTTTTTTTTTTTTTATGTCAAAACTAGTTTTTGATGTGACAGGTGTCAAAAACTGGTTTAAACTGTCAAAAACTGTCGAAAACCAAATGTTAAAATGGAAATTATAATGTAAAATAATTTACAAAGTAATATCCAGATATTTATGAATATATTGTTAAACTTATAATAATATAAAATCGAGGTTTAAATTAAAGTTAATTAGCACAGAGCAGTTCCAAGTAATGAAGAAAATTAAAATTTATTTATTTTTTATTTTATTTAAATACAGTTTGAGAAATTTTAATGTATTAAAAAATATTATTTCAATGTATATAAATGCAAATTTTTATACCTTTAAAGTAGTAATTTATAAAAGAAATATATACTGCCCATTATGTCCTTGTAATACCCAAAACTACATCTCCTAGCTCAGATCACCCTATGAGGCTGTTTTCCCAGCAAAAGCCAATAATGAAATGTTTACGTAGAAGCATTCGTCATCGAAAACCACGTGACCACACACTCAATGCAATTTAATAATAAACTTTGTCAGTCTCTAGCAGTCATTCTTTTAGAAAGGTTCACAGAGTTTTGTCTGCATGTCTATTTCTTCTGAAATGTTCTAAAGTATAAAATGTAGCGCTACTCTGACAGTGCTGTTCATGCTTTTATTTAAAGTGTAATCCTTGTACTCTGTATATATTGTGTTTCTGTCTTCATTAAATTTTGTCATGTGCTACACTAGTTGGAGAATTATTGTGTCCAATTCTTCTCTGTCATTGTTTAGATTTAAAATTGGTTTTATGGAAAAGCAAAAATAGTACATTTTCTGTTTATTCTATGTGCTCTACCAAGCTAAGCTAGCTGCCAGCTCTGGCGGACCAACTTAGAGGCCCAAGATAACTCGAAATCATCTTTTTAAAAAAGAATAGATATGCATCCTATCTACGATGAGTTTATTCTCATCTCAGCTGCTCAAGAAATTTTTCCAGAAAATTTATAATTTATGATGTGTCTCACCTTTTGAAGAAATAGTATTAAAAAAATCTCATCCATAAGAAACAAGTTTTTCTTACAAAATGTGGTGAATATAATTTTCAAGATAGTGCTTTTTAAGTTTTGTGCGATTATTTTTTAAAAAAAGAAATTGGTTCATACAAGGTGTTCCATGAAGTTAGGGAAATGTGTTTTTCCTCCAGAAAAGTGTTTTTTGTGCGCAACATGATGTTATCGCCGATATTTTGTGCTTTTGTTTTAAAGGTTGATTTGCAAACTTCCAGATCTGTGAATACTTGCTTATTATTTTTGCTAATATTTTACGCCGGCTGGCACATCTAGAAAAAAATAAGTGTTTTAAAAAGCGTTTTAGTTAATTTTCTGTTGACAAGTAAATTTTATCTGGCGAATGCAAATCATAATAATAAATGTGCAAATGAATAATAATTTTAATTCAAGTTTATTAATGTAAGCGATTAAATATCAATTATTTAAATGATATTTTGAAATAGTGAATATTTTCCCCACAAAAGAAAACAAGTTTTCTTTTATGTATGCATATGTTGTGCTGAAATTTAAATATGATGTTCTTATTTTTTCTCTTGAATATTTAAATTTAATATTTTCATTCATGCGTAATATTTTTGGTTTTATTAAGGTATGATATAATATGAAATACTATGTTCTTAAAATTGATAGTTCTGTTTTGCTGTATTAAATCATTCATATGCTTCTTTTAAAAATTAAATTTTGTTCTTATTTTATTTTGAATATTTAATTTACAGTTTATTCCTTATATGAATAAAGCATTAAAATTTTCAGTACTATAAGAAATGATTAAAAATAAGTTGTTCTTAAGATAAGTAATTTTAATTTACAGTAGACTCTTGTATAACGCGGGGGATACGTTCTGTGTTGTAGAAAATCTCGTTATATATAGGAGACATACATTGAGCAGATGATTTCATTCCGCAATGAGGCCAAAAGCGTCGGGTGTTGCCATAGTAACGGAGCAATCCTTCCCTGAACAGGTTGAAAATAGAAAAGATGTCGTCCCGTGCTTCCTTTATTTTATGCATTATACGAGACTCTTTATCGCATAGTATGAGTAATAGTCCCAGATTTTTCGCTGTGTTATATGAAATCGCATTTTATGGGAGTGCGTTGTACAAGATTCTACTGTACTTTAACACGTTAATCGCCACGATAATATCAGAAAAATTTTCACATTGGCCATGGTAACTTTATTAGACAATTTAGTTAAAAATGCATGTTAAAAATGCGTCAGGCACGACTGACATGGCGATTAACGTGTTAATAATTAGTCGGCGTATATCATATTCCTTTTAGGGTTATTTCCTAGTTAAAAATGCGTGTTAAAAATGCGTCAGAAACATATGACTGACATGGCGATTCACGTGTTAAATCAGGGATGAGGGACCAAAAAATGAAAAAGGATCATATCGAGGGCCAAAGCAGCACGCTATTTTATTTCTTATTTTTGATTTATTTAAATCCACTAGTGAGAAAGTTTGCTCACAAATGTAAGTGCTACCAAGGAAAGTTGCACCTGCAGCTGCATTTTGCTTCAAGCATGAAAATTCACCAGGTGTCTTTATAAAATTCTAATATAAGTTTTTCTTTGAAAAAATCAGAATTCTGTAAATCAATTAAGGCCAACTGTATACTCTCATCCACTAGATTTACATCAACAGAAAACAGAGATGAAAATACATCAATTTTTGTTTGGCATTTTTCAAAATCTGAAAATCGATCATCAAATGCATTATGCAAGATTTTAATTTGATCCTCATACTGCATTTTCATATGTGGAAATTTTTCATGCATTTTTTGGCAGTAGAGAAAGTGAGCAAAATTTTTTAGTTTTCAGCTGATTTTAAACAAACATAACCTTTGTTTAAATCCCTTTATATTATTTATTAATTGAAAAATGAATTGATTTTTTCCTTGTAGTTTTATGTTTAACTCATTCAAATGGCCTGTTATGTCTGTGAGAAAAGCCAAATCACACTGGAAATTTGGTTCTTTTAACCGTCTAGTATTTCTACCACGGTCACTTAGAAATGCAACAATTTCATCAAATAGTTCTATAAAATGCTTAAGGGCAACTCTTCAGCTTTGCATCTTACTTCTGTGTAATAAAGAATATCAGAAGGCAAATTCCTTTAAAAATCCTTTGAATTCCCTATGTTTGAGGGCATTACTATGAATAAAGTTAATTGCTTCATATACACACTGCATTAAGTTTGTAAATCCTAATTCTAGGGATGAAACGGATAGTGATTTTGCCGGATACCGGATATCGGATATCCGGAGCTCTTCTGCCTGCCGGATATGGATATCCAGGCCGGATATCTGTCGGATATCCGGCATTAGTTTTGTTTTTTGTTGTGTTGTATATTTCTTTTCTTTTTCTTTATTTTAAAACAATAAAATATAAACATATTTCATAAACTATTCTTTAAAAAACATTTTAAATATAATTCATTTAAACATATTAATTTAATATTCTATTTATTTGTGCGATATTGCCATGAAGAGTAAAATTTTAAGCCTAACATACTCATTCCTACACTTGCAATTTTTGGTGAAAAGCACTATCACAAAAAGATAGGTTTTGTTCAGAATTATAAAACTAAAACTTATTATTTACATTTTTTTTTTACAAAACTATTATTAAAAAAATGAAATAAATTATTTTACTAATATAATCACAGTTGAAGGGTTGTTTTCACATGAAAACTAATATGTTGTGGCCATCACAAAACTTTCTTCTACATAATTCTATATAACAGCACCACTTACTGTTTAAATTGTACAAAAGTTTAACCATAGCTTCTCACAATAAATATTTTACAAAACGAGTTTATGCAGTTTTAATCAACAGATGCTGAGATATACGCTTGTAAAAAATCATAATAGAAGCTCCACCTGCCGGCTGATATACACATAAATAAGGTCAACATTTGCTTTCATAATGGTTGTCTTATATATCAAGTTTCATGCACATATGTCATAGAAGTTGGGATTAACTTAGCCTATTCATTGGGTAAATTGTAGTGCAGTATTGCGACCTGTTGGCCGATATTCACCTAAAATAAATCGCAATAGTGTTTCACAATGGCTGGTTCTCTCACATACCAAGTTCTATGCTATTATACACAATAGAATAAGAGATATAGCCTTCCCCTTTTGGGGGGAAATTTCTGTATTGCAGAGCCACCTACTGGCCAACATGCATCCAAACTGAACCAGCATAATTTCTCATAATGCCTTTCCAACATGAAGTTTTGTGTAGTTACATGAAATAGAACCTAAAATATAGCCTTCCCTAAATTGCAGAAAGCACTGTATAACAGCACCACATGTAGAGCGATTGGCACCAAAATTTGATAGGCACTAATATATGCCAAGTTACATGTAAGTATATATTTATATGAAATTCTGTGCAGTAGTTTCTGAGATATAGCCTTCCTCTAAGTTACAGAAATCGCAGTATGGCAGCACCACCTGTTGAGCCTTTTGCACCAAAAGTTGGTAGGGACTGATTTATGTCATGGTGCAACTACACATAAATTTATATGTAATTATAGTACGCAGTAGTTCCGGAGGTACAGTTGAACAGAATTTTTGTCACACACACAGACATTTTTTAAAAATTGGTCAAACCAGGTTCTGGACTTCTTAAAATGTGTAAATCTATCAAAAACTAGAAGTTGAAATTTTTTATGAATCCAATACTTTCTTTTGAGACATTTATAAAAAAACATAAAAGAAAGAAGAAAAAATAAAAATAAACTAAAAGCTTCAAACTAGTATGTTATGGCCATCACAAAACTTTCTTCTATATCTCTCTATATAACAACGCTACACGCTGTTTAACATGCAGAAGAAACATAATCATAGCTGCTTACAATAAAGATTACCTATTGGTCGTTATGCACAAAAATTGAATTAACATGTTTCATAATAAACAGCCCTCCCTGTGACACACTTAGTTAATTTTTTTAATTATGCACAGTATACGCTGAGATATAGTCTTCCTTTAAATGGGAGAAATCACAGTATAGCAGCACCATCTGTTGAGTGATTTGCACCAAAAGTTGATGGGCACTTTTTTTTTTTTTTTTTGGTAAGATGCAACTATGTATAAATTTATATGAAATTCTGTGCATTAACTCTTGAACTGCACAAAATTTTTGTCAGATAGACATTTTCTAAAAATGGTCAAATTGTGTTTTGGTTCCCTCAAAATGCGTAAATCCACCGAAAACTGGAAGTTGAAAATTTTCACGAATCCAATACTTCCTTCTATTTAATATAGAAGAAAGTAATAATCCAAAATGAATTTATACTTTTTACTTATTTTATATTTTTATATTCTGAACAGATAAGAAAGAAAATTTTACATTAGTTATTAAAATTCTTTAAGTGAAGTTTTTCTGCAGTACAAAATCAAAAACTTTAAATAACTGACTTTTTTTTTTTTCTTATGAACAATATGAAAGTGAAAGTACACTTTCTGAAAATTTAAATATGTACTTTTATTTGAAGTAATTTTAATTTCTTGGGATATATCTATGCAACGCAACAGGGAATTCTAAATTCAGGTGCTTTAGTAAGATATTCTATTAAAAATGCAAATTTATATAAATTGGAGGGTTTTTTAAAAAATCCAAATCGAATAGATAGATGGCGCAAGTAATGCCAGGTTTCTGCTAGTATAAATATATGGTCACAAAAACAACAGCTTTATTATGTATGGAAAACTGGATTGTAAATAAACAGGTTCTAGTCAATAAATGCACATTATTTGACTCATTCTCGAAACAATCTAACAACTTTAACATCCAAGACTAACACTATTACTAAACAATCTAACAACATATTAGCAAAAGACATGAAAACAGAGTTATATATGCACTGCAACTGCAGAGAATAAATATCATTTGTTCAGGAACAACAATGAACAGCTCTTTTTATTGTTATGGGGAAGATTAGGGGAAATGTTATAGATCACTCTGGAAAAACCTAGCTAACTCCGTACAAAATTAAAATAAGGCTTCTATATTTCTTAGACCTGGAGCTACTTTTGGCTAAATTTGTTTGCTAATGAGTCCAAAATTGATTTTCGCAGAAGCCGACTTTAAAAAAAAAAAAAAAAAAAAAAAAAAAAAAAAAATCCTTTACAAGCTACAACTGATCTAAAAAAAATTAAAAAATTAACGCAAAATTTTCATCTGATGGGAGTTTAAGCTTCAATTTTCTCCTTCGGATATCCGGCTTGAAATTGCCGGATATCCGTATCCGGTGTGCTGATATCCGGTACCCCGCCGGATATTTAAAACTCAGCCGGATAGGCCGGATACCGGATAGTTACCGGATATCCGTTTCATCCCTACCTAATTCTTTACCGCATAAATCCTCTTCATGAATAATGCAATGAAACTGCAACAGTTCTACACAACATTGAGCAAGGCGTTCTTTTAACAGAGTAACCATTCCAATTTTCGTACCAGTCATTGATTTTGCTCCACCTATGGTAATGCTAACCTAACACAATTGTCCATGTTTAAGGAAGCTGTATCGCACAAATGTAACAAACTGGAAAGAAGTTCACTTCCAGTTGTTTGCCCCTTCATGGGAAACATTCCAAGAAGTTCTTCGGTAACACAAAAATTTTCATCTATTCCACGAACAAACACAAGTAATTGGGCCACTGATGTTCAATCTATAGATTCATCAACAGCTGAAGATAAATATTCAAAGTTTAAAGCAACAGATTTTACTTGATTTTCAATGTTTTCATTCAACTGTTGAATTATTCTTTGAATAGTCATTCTATTTAAGCTTATATTTTCAAATTTACTTTTTGCTTCAGGACAAAGTTTTTCTGATGCAATCAACAAACACTTTTTAATGAAGTCACCATCTGTGAACAGTCGAGCTTCTTTTGCAATAATTTTGGTGACACCTGACCTCACTTCCACAAATGAATTCGATTCAGATGCATGTTTTTTTTTTTAAAAAATTTGCTTGACTGCTGAAAGATTTTTTGAGTTGTTCGATTTTGTGTAATCATTCATATCCTTTCATAGATGCAAAATATTTATGGTTCGTTTCATAATGCCTCCTCACGTTATACTCTTTTGCCACTGCAATCTTGCAACTACATATTAAGCATGTGACAGTATCATTGTAATTGATGAAACAATATTTATCTGTCCATGAATCTTGAAATTTTTGATTTTGAAAATCACCTTTCCTTTTCTTGCTCATTTTATTAAAATAAATTATTCAGTATAAAGTAAATTATACTGAACTAAAAATACGAAATCAAAAGAGACTATCCGATCCGTTCTGTTGCTGCAATTACGAAATAACTGATCTACTAGCAAAACCACATGGTGTTGTTTATTAGAATAATCGTCCCCGCTAAGTAGAAGTTGAATTTATTATTGGTAGTGTTCACCATGGAGAAAAACATGAGTTCAATCAGAAACTTTTGATCGGCCCATTGTAATTTCAAAATCTAACTGCATCCATACCTTCCATACTATCTGCTCCTCGAGACTGTGTCCCGGCACGCACGCGTGATTACGCATTTGTTCTTCGTCCTTGTCTGCTTCCAGACTGTGCGGTGAAAGGGAACAAACTGAAAAGGTGTATAATAAGAAGTAAATAAACCTCATGAACAACTGTAAATTAATTACTCTGATCCAGAATCATTTTCGTATAATTTTTTTTTTTCTGTTTATTTGAAAAAGTCTTATTTTTTTTTTAATTTAATTTTATTAACAAAAATCGCAGGTCAACTTTAAAGGCTATGCGGGCCATAGGTTGTGCATCCCTGCTTTAAATGGTACATTTATAATAAGAATGAGTGTGGTTCGAAAATATGCTCAATTTTGAAATACTTCATTTGAAAGTGATGAACGAAATAATTAAATAAATTAGATAAAAGAATGATGAATAAATAAATAAAATAAAGATATTTTGAAATTTTGCAATTTTAATTTGTTTAAAAGAAAACTAAAAGTATTGGTGTTCTTTCTCAGAACATAAAGGTATATTCTCTTATAATGGTTTTATTTGAGCTATGTTGTTCTCATGATATTAAAATGGGGAAATTGGTATTTAAATGTTATGAATATTAATATTTTTACATAACAGAAAAGTGTTCTTTTTGAGAATATGAGAACAAATTACCTTGTTCTTTTTTATGTTTTATTTGATTTATAGTATTTTAAAGAAAAATGTTTCTGAATAAAATTAATTTTGCTTGACATTTTGAAATAATTTTATGTTGATAAATATTTTTCAGTATCATTATTAAGGTAATTGTTTTTGGTTTTATTGCTGAGAAGTTTGAATAATTTTATTGTTTTGGGGTAAATGCTATGTGGATTAATTCTTAATGTTTAAAAAAAAAAAAAAAAAAAAAAAGTTAAATGATATGTTGATATTTTCTTTAAAAAAAAACTGAATATTATATGTTTTTTTTTTTAATATTTAGTAAGAGTTGTTTGAAAATGTGGGTTATTTATATACTTTCTTCATCTTGAAAAAATAATCCTGCTAGTTGTTTTTGATTTGTTCCTTTGGGGTTTTAATAAGTTTAAAAAGAAAAAAAAAATGTCAGAAATAGATAAAGCGCATAAGGATGTTTTATATCAGATTGCACTTGAATTGGAATTGGATGTGCTATCAACAACGCGAATTGCTAAGTTACGCGAGATTATTATATGCTCCCGTATATTTACTGAAGAGGTTTTCATTAACTCTCTCATAAAAATGTCACTGAATTACGAGAGGAGGAACAACTTAAGCTTAAAGCAGAAGCCAAGTTAGAAGAAAAATGTCAGTAGGAAGCTTTAGAAGAAAAGCATAAACAAGAAGAGTTAGAAGAAAAACGTTGGCAGGAAGCTTTGAAGAAATGATAAAATAGTTTTAGTAAAATAACATTAAAAAAAAAACTATGCAAAGGTTGCTATATAAAGAGATATGAAGTTTTAAGAATACAATGCAGAACTACATCGTTATGCATTTAAGGGTTAAGTAGCTAAGCTTAGATTTCATAAATGATTCATTAAAAATAAAATTTCTACCATAAGTATTTTAATTATTGTGTTTCTAGTTATGTTGCATGCACTTTTTTTAATATTTACTAGAAAAGTTTATCGGAAAAGTAAAATTAATGAAAATCAATGAAAGGAAAGGAGGATGTATAACTCAAATAATAAGTTTTATAAATTCTCTTTTTATAAACATTTTCATAGGATATACATACAACTAAATATTTATATAACAAGATCTGACCTAATGACCTTGATGGGAAATATCCTGATTTCCCATTGGCTAACACCCTCAGTTTTTTAAATTCCTATTGGCTGTTATTTGGACTCTGAAATTCATGTCCCTCTCTCTATATATATAAGAGTAAAAATTAACTTTGCCATTCTTCACTGATGATTGTATGCTTAATGCTACCGATACTGCAGTTTGCTTTTAATATTTTTTACATTGGCATTTCCAACATTGCATAAATATATTTATATAATAACAGAACATTTGTTTTATGTATGCTTGCAAAGCAGAATTTATATCTAAAAAATACTCACCACAATCCTACTTAACAAAATCATTATCTAATTAGATCTCCTTCAAAGATCTTATAGTGGACATTTCAAAACAAAGTCATAAATTTCCCTTTTCCGAATACAAAAAAAAAAAAAAAAAAAAAAAAAAAAGGGGGGGGAGGACAATACCATACTGTTTGTATACATTATGCAGAAATGTGCTGACTGGTTAGGAAACCAATATCTCCCCTCCCCCCTCTTTCACAAAGTTCTACATAATGATTTCTAGGACATATATTAGTATTTAAAAACTTAAAAAATAAAGTACCATTTCATTGCTGGCCGAAAAGTGACACACTTTTTTTTTCCCCTAGTGCTGAAATACACTGCTCATCCTGAATGGGTTAATAACGAATATACAACATTATAAACAAATAAAGAAAAAGATTTAAGGAGTACTGTGATCTAGAATTTTGAAAAAAATATTGCATTTATTTATTTATTTTACATATTCTTAAAGTTTAGACCGTTAATATTATATTATATCTCAAGAGAAAATTTTAAAATTACAATATTTTTGGAGTTATAGCTATTTTAGTGGTGCAGCAACTAAGTCCCTCCATGCAAATCCAGCATTAAATGATGAAGTATTGAAAGTAATAAAGCTGTTATATGAAATCTTATCAGAAAGCTTATCACATAGATATATGGGGTCAGAAACCCAAAATAATAATGAATCGTTAAATTCATTAGTTTTGCTCAAAACTTTAAATGTATTTTTCTAAAAACTACTTTTTTTAACATGGCTGACATGACAGCTGAAGTTCTAATCAATCAATTTACTTTAAATTTTTTATCAATCATCAATATATAACCGTCTATCATCCCCAAACCTTTTGTATCTTTTTTTTTTTTTTTTTTTTTACTTTTTTTTTTTTTTTTTTTAAATTAATTTTTTTTTTTTCCCCAGTCGCCTTTTTCTGATTCCCCCCTCCCTCTTTAGGTAGGGACTGTAATGACATTCTTACTAAGCACAAATCTTTTTTAAAATTTTGTTTCAGATGTCAGAAGGGCTGCAGTTGCATCAACCAAACCCCCCCCCTTTTTTTTTTTTACCAGTTTATAACTTTTTAATATTTTTTCCAGATTTTTGTTTTATATATATGTTTTTAAGGTACCAGTAAATATCTTATAAAAAAAAGTACAGTTTTTTTTTTTTTTTTTTTTTTTTAAATCAAGCTGGACAAAATGCCCAAAATTTATGCCTCTAGACCAGAATATGGCCTTTAAATAAAGGATTTTTTTCTCCCAAACAGTGAAAGAAAGAAAGACAACTAACCTTTACAAACTGCACTAAATCTTCCATTGTTTCAATAACTTCAGCTACAGCAAGATAATCTAGCACCTTTTTGCATTGTATAATTATTTTTCGAACTTCAGACTCATCAAAACAAAACAATAAGGCATATGTATCTTGAAGAATACCTAAATTAATAATATATTTTAAATTGCAAAGTTTTAGTTATTAACTACAATTTATGTAAATATTATAAAGAATTCTGTGTAATAACTACAGAAGTTCTGATTTTCACAGAAGTATCAACAGCTCAACTGTGTCAATATAATTTTTATAGTAATGTCAAAACATAGTTAGATATAATAATTCTAAATTAATTAAAAAAGCATGTTTACTCAGCTTCAATTAATAAATTATTCAGAATAAGCAGTAACAAGAAAAATCATCCCACTGCTTAAACTGAATGTATTATATTAATATCTGACTTAGATTATTCAACTCATACTAAGGTTCACAGGGGTAAAACTACCTAGCTTGCAAAAACCCTGAAAACTGTTCCTTGCATGCAGATAGATATCACATGGCTACCTATATTAAGTGATATTTGCAGACTTTGTAATGCATTATAAGGCAAATTAAACATTCAAAATGTGAAATTTCTGCAAAAACAAAACAATTTAACATGAAATTAAAAGACCGCAAAATCTTCAAAAACCCTGAATTCAGGGGTAGCCCCTGAAAAGTATCACCCTTGGGTTCATTTCAGTGAAATTTGGTAAACTTAAAACTAACCTATTTCTACAGAATTATTTAATTATAAGAACACTATCAAACAGCAAAAGTAATTAATCTGTTACTAGCATGGCTTTGCCCATCTAGCTGAGTGGCCTTATTTAAAACATTATCGCATAAATTCTGTTGCCCTGGATAGGGAGTTTCAAAGCACAACAACAAAGTTTTTAAAGTAAATGGAATAAATTTTGTAAGGCTCTAAGAGACATTTGTGTATGCATGTATTTTCTTTTCAAAGAAAAATAAAATGGGAAAATTTTAAAATATTTAATGCATAATTCATTGAAAAAAATATTTTTTATTAAGGCACGTCTAACTTAAAATTAAATCGCAGTTACTTGGTTTAAATCTTTATTTTCCTGATCGAACCTTCTCCAAATGATATTTCAGTTGCCAGAGCATCTAGTTCGTAGTTGAAGAATTATGGGTTTGATACTTGAGACAGCAAAATTTCATCGTGTAAATTAATAGTAGCTGGTGCATATAAAATCTCATGTCTGGAGTGTCATCTATGATCTGTACAAATAATATTTCTGAAGATTACCAAAGAGGGGAGCTATTCTCATCAGCAGAGAAAATTGTAATAGCTTGTCACCAGACCAACCTTAGGAGTAAATCCCAGATCATCGCCTTTGCTTACTGTGTATCTTTAGAGTAATGTTCAAAACATTCAGCCTCAACCTTCTCTGAGATGCAAGCAAGACATTTCATGTTCACATTTTTCGCCAATCTTTTAGTTTATATTCGCAAGAAATTTTGCAGACTTCAAAATTTTAAACAGATCTTTGCACTTTCAATACCTTTTGAACAAAATTACACTCAATGCAAAAATTAAAAAAGATATATTTTTTTTTAATTTCTTGAAAATAAGGTAGAAAATCAAATCTCAATTTTTTTACATTTTTTGACGTTTAAAAATAACATATCAAAAATATAGCAGCATCATTAGAATGTACGGAAGATCATTTAAATGATGAAATAATTATCAAAAACAACTAGATGTAATAATTTGTAAAACACAAAAACAAATTTTTACACCTATTTTTTATCTTGATATCTTCTGCAGGGGATCAAATTCTTGAGATCATGTCTTTGAACCACCCATAAGAGCAAGGCAGCAGCCAAGGGGCAGGGGAAGGGGGGGGGGACATGAATGTTGGTTCATTGATGGCTGATATTGCCCAACATCTAATAAGAGTACTACAATCATTTTGCATTGGTTCAAAGATTTTTGCTCATGCTAAAATATTCTTATTTTGCATCTAAAGAAAGAGCTTTTTGCTTTAATATATAAAATTTTCCCTAGCTTAAAACTGTTGCAAATTTATTGTCACCCCATAACTCTCATAAAATTTAAAATAATAATAATAAATTAGGAAGATTTCAAACAGAACTGTAACTAGGAACTTGGGGGTTCCATGGCAACAGATGATAATGGGACCACCACAGGGGTGCTCCGAACTGGTGTGTGAAGTGTGCGGCGTGTTAGGTATAGATAGTTCTTTTTCCCCTCCAACGTTATCTTGCCATCTATTTGAGTTTTTGCCGCACCGGCAATTTAACTTGTTGAATTAAATTACATGTTTAATAAATTGAATAATCCTACTAATTTAAATCATTTAATCATCATTTATAAATCATCTTTTTCATTAAAACATCTTTCATTGAGATTTATTTAAAAGTCATTCCAATTCTTACCATCAACGTAAACATTGAACAATGACTGGCTCTGTTACTCCTTTGCAATTTTCACTCACCATAACTCATGCTATACTGAAGCTCTGCGAGGCTGTGATGTCTCCATAACCGTAAAATCATGCTCTATTGGCTGTTTGCCAGCGTGACATGCTTTTCCTCGCTACTGGCTTATGTTTTGCATATCTTATTGGAGAATCGTTTCTTCAACTATAAGTACTGAATCTTTGCAAAGCTTATTCCTCTTGCCTTGTTTTGTCTCTTGTTTCGTAGCAGCTTTTTAGTCGCGTAACATTCGGAGATGTTTTAAGTTGAATCTCTGGTAGAATGCTTGTCAGCAGGAAGAACGAGTCTCATTAGCTTGCTTGTCAATACTGCGTGATATAGTAAGAGAGATGTGAATTTTTATCTAAATTATTTTGCATACTTGTTTCATCTTCAATATACTGTGAGTGGTATCAAAGAGACTTAGTTTTTATCTGTAATTGAATTTTATTATTTTTCAAGATGTTTTTCTCGAGTTTTAAGTGACTGCAATGTTTTATGTATAAAATATTTTTCTGCACTTTTCATTACTGGTTTTTGAACATATATAAATTTTTATAATATAAAATATAAATGACTCTATTCATGTTATATTTTAACAGTTTAATAAAACTAATTTGATTTTTATTTTTCTGTCTCTGTCACCTATCCTAATTAAAAATAGTCATAATTTAAGTTTATTATATTTAAACATTTAAATTGGTTTAAATCTATTTCTTTCAGTCACTTAAATTTCATGCTGCAGTATTTCAATTTATTTGAACAAATTCTAAGCATGCAGATTTACATAAACTTAGTTACAAATATGCAGATGTTTTCTTTTTAAATCTTTCATTAATTACAATAGGAGTTTTTCTATTGAGGTATTCATAGGCTTATGTATAGGCAGGGATAAGAGATTTATTCCACTGCTAACTCTATCCTGGATTTTCTCACACAGGTGCAAGCCGAGGATAAATTATTTGAAAAATAAATAAATAAAATAAATATACATATATATATATATATATATATATTATAAATTGCTTTATTAAATCTGATTTCATAATGCTGATCTGAAACCATGCGACTAGTGTGGCTAAATGAGGCGCCTTGAAAAATATACTGACAAAACTTGTATTCCTCAAATAGTTTAGGAGGTTTTTGTGAAAAGGCACGTTAAAAGTGGAATAACTTTGTAAAGATGTGCCTACCTTCAGCAAAATTTTCTTTGACTTTTTTAACATATCAAAGCATTCTATTGAAATTTAAAAGGGTGCTTTAATCTCTCCCCCCACCCCTCTTCTGCCGGAAAAGGGCCTCTTAGGTTAATAAAAAGACAAAATAATTGGATTGAAAAAGTGAAAATTTAATAGAATCGAAGATTTTATTTAGTTCCCTTTTGCATTATTCCCCTTTGCATCATCGATGTAATATCTATATTAATAAAATCAAACTTCTGTCTGTAAATTTCTCAAATTCGAAAAAGACACACACACACACACCCTTAGTGCTAAATTTGTTGTGTACAATCTATGGGAACTGTGGTAATAGATTTTGGTGCTTAAATTATTTATGTGTATTTTAATGGGACTTTACGAAATCCCCTTTTTCCTTCCCTGAGGTTACAAACACGTTTCCAAGCATAACCTTAATCTGTGGAACAATCTTTTTCTAAATTTAAAATGATCAAAAAGTACTTATGCTCCACAACATTATCAGACAGATTTTTAAATTTTGCAGTTACATCGATAGTATAAGATATTTTGGATTAAATGGACATATATTATTCCAGAATTCACAAAACCTCAAGCAAATGAATTACATTTCACTAAATAATATCTGTTAAAATGTTCATATAATCTACTTTAAAACTTAATAATTTTTATTATATAATATTCTCATTTTATTTAGTTATAAATTTATCTATTATTTATATCCGCTCAGCAAAAAAATATCGTGGCAAAATAGTTTAAAACAGATTGTTATATCTTACTACTATATGGAAAAACACATATAAATTTACATACAAATTACAAAGTAATATTTATTATGTGCTCCTATTTTATGTATTTATAAATTTATTTGTTTCTTAAAAAAAAAAAAAAAAACTTCCATAATTAACCAAGTCAAATCATTATATCGATAGTCATATATTAATTTGATCTTAAGAGTATTTCGAGAATTTTCAACAATGAAATTCAGAAAAATAGAAATCACTACGGGATTTATATATATATATATATATTATTAATATTATGAGTTCTAGTTTTATATACTTATAAATTCAATTTACCTGCACTAGTACAAAATGTTAAACTCATTTATATGTGCAAACATACTACAATAGTATGACTAATTTAAAAAAAATTTCATTATAGTATTGCAAAGAATTATACCACTTTCCTAAATGAAAGGTATTGTTGCAATAAAAGCAGATTTACAATTAAAGAGAAAATAAGGAACAGTTCATTCAACTTTAATGGGGGTGGGGGGTGGAAGGTGATTATCAGCCTTAAATATAGACTTGGCAACTTAGCGATGAATTTGCAACATGGTAACCAAACTTGGCAAGAAGGAATAATTTAGTGTTTCTAAAGTTTAGAAGCTCTATCTTCCATAAGAGCCGTGTTCGCGAATTTTCTGGATTCGTCTGTGAAGGAGTTTTCCAGTACAGGTATAACAATTCTCCGTTAGATAGTGTAGTTACCATTCGACGGTTTCCACTAAGCATATTTTTGTATAAGTGAAAAAGTTTTCCTTTTCTTTCATTGTTCGCCCACAAACATCTGATTTATATATATTCCATTGAATAAAACCAAGATTCTATCCAGAGATGTTAAAAAAGTGCAAAATCCAGAAATCAATAAAGATCGACACAAAAATGTGCACAATTTTTTTTTATTGACTTGCTGCATTAAATAAGAAGGGAAGGTGCCCCTAACGGATAATTTTTTTAGAACTACATTCATATATCCTAAGCAGGAGCGATTAGAGAAGAATGATGAAGTTCCAGCCAAATTAAAATTGTCATTACATATTGGCATTTAATTTCTTCGCCAGCAAGAATATATAAAAAGTCAGTTTTTTTTTTCCCGATACGTTATAATCTAATGACTAATAATTATGAATACACAGAGCAGGAGTGCCAAAAAATAATAATCCTTGAATTTTGCTAAACTTACGTTAGAAGAAATGAGAAACTACAATGGACAGATACATAAAATATAGCTATAATTTAATTCTGTTCAAGGATAATTTTGACTAACTGGATAAAATTATGTTAGAAGTTAATTCAGGAGGAACATAAATAAAGTTAGCCATATGTTATTCTTTATAAGACGGAAAGATATTGTGAAATTTTGTTTGCAGAGTAATTTTTTTTTACTTTTTTTTAATTATTATTTATTTTATTGATGGAGAAACAATTCAGCGGTTATTAAAGATTTATTGAATACATTAGTAAATTATTATATAAAGCATTAAAATAGATTTGAATTAAAATTATAGAAATTTTTTTAAATATGTAATTTCTATATCACATATTTCTTCCCTTCACCCAGAAAATTTTTTACAATACGTTACACTCTAATCAAGCTAATAATTTTGAATACACAGAGCAGGAGTGCCAAAAAATAATAACCCTTGAATTTTGCCAAACTTAAGTTATGAGAAACCGAAATGAACAGATACATAAAATATAGTTATAATTTAATTTTCTGTTCAAGAATGATTTTGACTAACTAGATAAAATTACGTTAGAAGTTAGACTCTGATTCAGGAGGAACATAAGTAAAATGAGCCATGTGTTATTCTTTATAAGATGAAAAGATATCATGAAATTTTGCTTGCAGAGTAATTTTCTTTTACATTTATTAAAGATTTATTGAATACGTGAGTAAATTATTCAAGTGTTAAAATAGATTTGAATTAAAATTAAATAGAATTTTTTTTTAATATGTGTGATTTCTACATTACATCATCAATTGGCTTCTGGCGCAGAAAACAGGTTTTGTAACCTTGAAAGTTCGCCAAATCAAGACAGAAATTATAAAAAACACAAGAGACACTCCCAAAGAAATCGGTTGCATTCGGACATGTGTTATGAGCATTCGTTTTGGTTTAAATGATTTATATTTATTCTAAAATGAGTGAAATTCCACTCTGATAGTGTTTTTAACGTTGTTTTATTACTTTTTGAGGTATGAATTTCAGTACCATAATTTACTTGTTTTTTTTTTTTTTAAGAATAATCCTTGAATAAAGTGTATCTTTAAACAATAAACTGCCTGTTTCTTTACAATAATTTTTTTTACGCAAGAAAATCGACATTTTGGTAACAATATGGATAGAGATGGAAATTTCGGATCAGTATGATATGTGTAATACTCACAAAAAGTGTAGTGAAGTGAGGGAACTTTTAGTTTACAAAGACTATTTTTTTGTGTTTAAATATTTACTTAAAAATTAGACCCACACAAATAGAAACGTTTACACTTACAGCTCTCATCTAAGTCATGCATTGTAATGCCTCAACGCGGCATTTCTGCAGCCACATTAACACTAACTTTGCCTATTTTGGTTTCCTCTGTTTGCTTTCACAATTGTACCTCATGTTTTTTGCAACTCCCTGTATAAGATTTTTTTCTCTTTCAGCAAGATGCACTTTTTATTTGTTTCTTTTTAAATTTCATTTTAATTGATACATTTCCCTTTTTACTAGCCATTCAATAAACTTATTTCTATTAAGGTTCGAGATTCAACTGACTTGCTGATGATAACTTTTTATAAAGTAATTTTTTTTTTTTTTTTTAAGGTAATATAGGGCACCAACTGAAACTCTGCACACAGGCGCCTGACAATGCTGGTGAGCCCCTGGACCACTATCTTTATTGTTTCTTCCAAATTTAATAATTTTTATTCAAGTTATATTTGAAAATTTCTAGTTGGTCTGTTCCTGCTTAGTGCTCGATTTGTACACATGTATTTCCAAATTTCTTTCTCCTTGTCAGTTCAAATTATTAACCTTTCATTTACACAATATTTAAAACGAATAGCTTCATCTTTTACATCTTGATATTTAGAATTTTGAAGACCAAACATCTCAAACAAAGAATGACATCATAATCCTTTAATTCAAGTTTTATAATCATGTGTATATTTATTTATTTTTTATATTATTAATTTCTCACAACTAAGTTGATTTTTACGGATTTAATTTTTAGAATTTTGTATTTTTAATTAATTATTTGAATAAATGAACGATCTTCAAAAAACATGAAAACCATGGATAAAATTTTATTTTCTCTATCTTAGTACACAGTTGATGTAAGTTTGCCTCTTAAATTAACCTTTTTCATTATTTTATTCAGTTGAAATGCACGTATGGAAACCATGGATAAAATTTTATTTTCTTTATTTCAATATATTGTTTTAGCTATGACCTCTTTTTATGATTAGTTTCGGAAAACTTGGTCTTTTATTATTAAGATGAAAAAAGATTTATACACTTTAATATAATAATAATAGATAAATGTCTCGATGTGTGCTATTAGACCATATTTTTTATTCCTAATAAGTCAAGTAATTTATGCAATAATAAATGAAAATGAGTATAATTAGCAAACTTAATCTAACAAACGAGAAAATCGGCTTTCTTTGAATGCTTTGCATTAATGAGGGCGATGTTTGATTTAAAAATAACAGAACTCTAAGCACACATGGTGTTGCGAGTCTTAATCAGTAATATTTTACTGGTAGATATCGATACAAACAGAATACAGGATACCCACTAAAGTCTTATTACCACACCCTAACTTGTGGCAATAGCTATTGCCTTAAACATGGTGTCTGGATATAGTATAGTAACTATGTTAGAGCTTGATTATCAAACGGGCACTTCGGACACATGCCCTGCTCATGAAATTTTACACAGTATTATTGATGATTGTTTAATACCTTCATAATAACATAAGCTAAAGTTTCCAGTTGATAACACTAAAAATTAAAATCATAGTTACAAAAATGTATTGAAACAAAGAAATTTTTTTATCCTTGGTTTGAACGAGTCAATAAAATAATAGAAGGAGGATAATTTAGTCAGAAAAAAATGACATCACAATTGCAACAATGTAATGAGAAAAAAAATCATCCTAGATTTGAAACAAATAAATTAAGAATAAAAGATAATTTAAAGAATAGATGTAAATCAATGTAACAACCATGAATTGGCAGTTTTCATTCTCGACCACCTCTTAATCTGGCAAATTATGGTCAAAACACTTTGCTAAATTAGAGGAAAACATAAAAAATAGCTAAAATGATAATAGATAATTCAATATTAACATTACCGATTAAAAATAATGTAAATAATAATAAACTCAAACTGAAAGGAAATATTGTACTTTCCTGTTATCGGGATTGGATTCTGGTTGAGTAAAAAATGTAATAAATTTAGAATATTTAAGTATTATCCTTTCAACAAATTAACTAGTGATGATTTTTCTAAATTTCTACTGAAGTTAATTTTCACAAATAACTTAATTTAAACTACATTTCATTACTCGAGTTCTATTATTTTCATAAAAAACACAGTTAAATTTTAAATAATAGTTTTCTTTTCAATTATTGGCTATTGATCACGACATTTCGTCACTATTTGAAAGATATACAAACAGCAAAAACTTTGTCTCTCAATAAGATGCCCTTCAACGACGTTGTGATACTTATACATAGTGCTACCACCAAATAGAGGGGAGGTGATAATAGGCATCAAAATAATAAAAAATTACTATAGAACATAAGGTCATAATCTTTCTTTAGTGGGAGAAACTCACAAAAATAGTTTTGAAGAAAGAGACATTGAGCAGAACAGTATGGGACATTAATAAGTAGAAAAACATTTATTTGACAGAAAGCAAGATTATAATACAGACAATGCATTACAGTTCAACGTTAGAAAGGAAATGACGAGATATTTTTATAGGAATTATCTGAAGTTGAGGCCAAGAAAGTCACTACACAAATGACAACAACTGACAGAGAATTACCAGGCATGTTCAAACATATCCGATGTTTTGTCAATGTCTTCTGAAACAATGACAATCCGTGCTGTGAGATCCTACATTGTACCTACTGGCATAGGTATTTGTTAAACAAACATTTTTAGGTGAACACAGAAGAAGAAATCTAAACAATAGGTCCAGAGAGTGTAGTGTCCAAGTAACAGGCCTGTCACATCCAATTCACTTCCTCAGATAAGTAACATTGAGATTGTTACGCACTGCAATTGAAAAATGTGCTGTGCACTCTCATGCATGAACCTCATATTCTAACAAATAGTCAAAGTTGCTACACAAATCAGGAAAAATAATTCCCTGAGTTTTCCCTGTCCCTTTTAGAAGTAAAATAGATGACACGCAATCATGCAGCAATAGAATCTAACATGTTTACAAGTCAATTGAACATATTTATGGTATATTAATTTTATTAACTTACTATAATTGTGGAAAAAAACATAACTGATTCATTATAAAGCACTAAAAATTTTAAAAGTATTTGATTATGAAAAATGTTTTCAGTATTTTTCCAAAAAATTTCAAAATTCACTGAATTTTCCCAGATTTTACAATAAATTTTGAAAATTCCCCGAGTTTTCCCTGCTTTTTTAATACATTTTCAAATTCCTTGAGTTTTCCAGGTTTTCCAGGTGCCGTAGCAACCCTGATAGTGTCCGGTATTCTTTGCATAATTCGGAAGGATGTGCTGTAAGGAAACAAGGTACATAGCACAATTGAAGAGTTCGGACAGAAGGTACAAACAAATGATCTCTGAGAATCCCTGTCCAGAGCTTAATTTTGAAACACTGTAGCACTTTTAACAAGAGTGCTGCGAAGATTTTTGGATGACCATATATGCATGTTGACTACACCTTTTCTCATAAATCAGGTTTCATCTGTGAATAAAAATAACAGAAAATCGTAAATAAAATAATTCTGTGTGGCATAAAATATTCAGGGCAGAACTCTACCAGAGATAATCAGTATCGACAAGGAGTGGGATCTTTTTCATTAAGAAGGGGTGCATCTTATCAGCACGCAGAACATTCCATACGTTTTTGCACTGAATATCCAGTTTATCTGCAACTGATTGAGTACTTACCTACATGGAATCTGTAAACCTTTGCAATTCTATCATTTGCTAGGTTATATGTTTCAAGTGTACAAACGCTGTGCTCTTGCAATGCATTGCATTCATTATTTGGAAGAATCTTGTCTTTCTCAGCTGTCGATTGATGTTCGTGAAGATAGTATGGCATGGATGATGACTCCTCTAATATTTGCTCTTATTGTTTGTTCTACGTTTATATTGTCACCTGCTCGGCCATTTCATATCAGCACATTCCTTTCAACACGTGTGATATGACATACATGTTGCTTCCGAAAGAAGTTTAAATGCCCACTGTTTACTTACCCCCAGCTTCCCCCCCCCACCCTATTTATTTTTATATGAGAAGATTTCTTCTTCTTGACCGCAGTGCTCCTAATCTGCGATTTTCTCTGCCAAATTCAGCAACACCCCGTACATAAACCTTAAATTTTTCATAATTTATAGACAAAGCATATTTGACTTCTAACTGTTCAAGAAATCAAATTATTATTATTTTACAAAATTTAGTTGCAAATGAAAATTGTCATATTTTCTGGCATAGTCTGGATGAAACTACCCTGCAATTTGGGCTTGAGTTATTTTTAAGTTAACACATGATATAGGCCAAACTTGTTTTTATTTATGCATTTTCATACATTGTTATAATTAAATATCATTATCAAACTTTGATTTAAAAAAAAAAAAAAAAATTAATAAAATGATCAATGTATAAAAAGTAAATTTTATCATCTCTCTTGGGGGGCCCTCTAGGCTCAGGGCCCCCGAGGTATAGCCCTGGTTGCCTCAGTGGTTGTTATGGCCCTGATTTCAAATACTTCACTTCAGATTTCAGGCACAGTGTATCAATGCTCCCTCAAAAAGGTGTAATACCTTTCTTGCATCCTATTTTCATTTGATTTCTGTATTTTACAAACAACAGTGGCTTCCCTGGATGGTCTTTCTCTCTCCAATTTTCAAGATCAAAATTAAAAAGTCATCCAAATACTCAGTTTTTATTATTATTATTTATTTCTATACAAAAGGAAATTATTTGGTTAGTCTGTGCTTTGAATGTATGAGGAACAGAAAAAAAAATCCTGATTTTCTCACAGCTATGTTGTATGGTTTATATCAAACTTTTCTATAAAATACAAAATGAGAAAATATACATGAATTTTTTTTTAGCCTTTCTTGTTTTTAATGAGTGAAATACACTTGCAGATGTGTTAAAAATATCGCATCATGGAAATGACATTGACTTTTTGCAGCACAGTGATATAATATATATATTTTTTTTTAATTACCTTTAGCACCCTCTATAAGTTTCTTCCTTGCAGGCTGAGAATATGGATCACAAGCAAGCATGGCAGAGGCTTCTTCGAGAAGTTTTGATGCTTTTTCAACCCTTTGCAAAGCAACAGGCATATCTTCACGTAGAATAGGATCATTACTGCTGTTTACAGTTTCACGGCCAACCTTTAATAGAGAAATGACATTCAAACTTAGATTCTACAATTTAATATTATACTTTAAATGTTTAAAATGAATTCTATAATAATTCTACAAATAATTTAACTGGAATGAGATTTCATTATTAGAAACAAGTTTTAACAAGTGTAAAAACTCTTAAAAGGATTAAATAAAAACACTTCTGCAAACACCAATTCTGAATTAAACTTTCTGCAGAAAAGGCACAGCAATTAAAAGGTTAAATAAATCATAAAACAACAAATATAAAGTGTAAAATAATTATAAATAAAGTATTTAGTTCATAATTTTTGTGAAATATAAATGCAATGTTTATTTTAAACCCACTTTTATTATATTCTAGAACCTTAACCTATAAAGAAATAGAGTTGTTCAATATCTCTCATTCACATAATCCCCCCCCCCCATCTCCTTTACCACCTGGCTAACGATCGATGATAAATTCCCTGCAGAAGTCTTGTGATTTCCAATCTCTCTCTATATGCAGCATAAATATCAATATTATTCTTAAACTTGCTTTATTAAATTGCAAAACCTAATATGAAGTAGAATTGTTCAATATCACACTCTACTCATGTAAATTTTGTTATTGCATCTTTGTAAATGGATCTCAAGTACTGTACAAGGAGGAGTTAGGTTTGAAATTATCACATATGAAATGAAGGCTTTATACAAAAAATCTGTTAGGGAACTATAACTATTAAAGAAAATACCTGTGCTTATTAAGTTACTTAAACACACAGTTTCAATTCTAGTATCAGAAGTTTTCTATGTAAATATAAAGGTTCAGACATTGAGGAAAGTAGGCAAAATGAAATTAAAATGTATAGATGGCAATGACGAACAAACTGTAATTCTTGATAAAAGAAAGTTTATACTTCTTAATGTCCCTCCATCTGGTTACACGGGAACCAGAAAATCTTTGAATTAATTTAAGATTCATATCTGTGTTTACAATCTCTTACTACAAACATTTTACTAGAGTTGGTCAAAATAAAATAATAGATAAAAATATTTATTGATATGAAGATAATGGTTAATGCCAACTCTTTATCTACTAGAGTCCTGCATCGAGTCGGGTAACCCAATTTTAGCCGAATCCGACCCGCGGGTCAGGTTCGGGTCGACTTGAGAACACCTTTCAAAACATTTTTTACAATTATAAACATAAATTTATAGTCATGTTTAAAACTATGTAACTAATTTAAACATTCTGCACATACTAGACATGTATCGGTTGGTTGGTTGGTTGGAGGATTTAAGGCCGATTGACTCCAGATGTGTCCTAGGCCTATAGGGGGATTGCCCTCCGTTTGTGTCTTTCTAAGGGGTCCTAACCCGTATTTATGCATGTTTCAGAGGAAACCATGGAAAACTCCAAACGGCTAGGTCGATAAGTGCGATCTGGGATCGAACCCGACACCTCCCATCTACCAGCTTTGAGCGCAGAACCGCTCGGCCGCTGGTGGGCATACATGAATGTTAATAGTAAACCTATAGTTTGCCGTTTTTTTCTTAGCGTTATGCTAATTAAATATATTAAAAATTAATCACTCTTAAAATAAAGCTTAAAGAAAAAAAACGTTAGTTGAAAAAAAAATTAAACATTTATTAAAAATCCTAATTTCCTTTTAATATATTTTCTACTTACCAGGAAAATAAATATATCGTTCAATGAAATGCTATATTAAAGAGCTTTCAAATTTAAATCATCCATTTGAATTTTTCAAACGCGAAACGTAAACAATAGCTAACCTTCCGGAAGTTCCGACTGAGCCAAGTTTCAAAAATTTGCATAAAACATCTCTAAGAACGATAGCCGAAGTCTACGCACGCGCCGCGTCGGCACATGCCCCAACGTACATCCGGAAGATCACTTCGTTTCTCCCGCGAAGCTATAAATAGCGAACGCCGATGGTAGTGGGTGTTCGTGGTTGCCTTTGCGGTTGCTCTTGCCCTTGCCTCTGTTCATTTTTCGCCGATGCCGGCTTCATAAGATATCGCCGTAATATGTGGCGTTTATTTTTTATATTCAAATAAAATCTTTTCATTTTTAGTTAGTTATAACTCACGTTAATCCTTTTTGTGAGTTCGAAATTTAAATGAAAGTTATAGGTGTTAATATCACGACAATAACAAGTGGAACGTCACGCCGTCAACATAAGTTTCACCAGCTCTTTGAAAAAGGAACTTAATTGTCTTTCTCTGTAACCTACATTGGGAAATAAAAATATGTCAAATATTGTCTTCTTACTCACCTTGTTTGTCATCCAGCATCTGCTTTGGTATGTTTGTTCATAAAAATATTTGTCTACTTCAATTATCTTATTGTTATTCATATAAACTTATTGTTATATTTATATAAACTTTTTTGTTGAATTTTATTGTTTCAATTAAAACACAAATTAAATTAAAATTTGTTATGGTCATTTATTTAACAATTTCTACATATTTATCTTTCAGCATATTTACTTACTCTAGCTTCCATTTTATCAAATTCATTTAATTAACTTTAAATGTTGTTAAGCTGGTGTTTATGTCAAGAGTAGGCTCCTCTGCTAATTCACTTAGCCTTGGATCTACTTCACACCAGCTAACAAGAGAAATAAAAAAGTGGTTATGGGCTTTTCCTTTTTCAGCATGTAAATATGCTGGCCCTTTCATAAATTAATGTTTTTCTGTTTTGTTTGAAAAATAAATTGAAAGTTAAATTTTTTTTTGCATTTATAGTAAATTTTTGAAACAAGAAATTGTTTGAATTTAGATTAAAAGTTGTTTAATGTTAATAAATGAAAATCTTGAATGTTTTGTTTAATTTAAGTAATGATGACCATTTTGTTGCATAGTGTTGAAGGAATATTGTAAAAATTTTTTCAGTAAAGTAAAAAAAAAAAAAAAATTTTTTGAAATTTCATATATATATATATATTTGAATAAATTTTCAAGTAATAAATGAATTTACCGAATGTTTAATTCGGGGGGGGCAAAGGTTTTTATAAGAAAAATTGTGATATTTTTGATATATTATATTTTTAAATTGTTTGAACCATAATTATACAATTTTTTTTTACTCAAAAATGGCTGTCAACAATTTACATTCTATTCCCAAACTGAATGCGATTAATTTCGAGGAATGGAGGAGTGACATTAAATTTGTTCTTCTTGACCGGGGACTCTGGGACATAGTTGTTGGTACGGAAACAGTCCCAGTTTTGGCTGATGACAGAAGCAATGCTTCTGCTGTTAATAAATTTAAGTCTAGAGCTAATGCTGCTTTGGCTGTCTTATACTTAAATATAGAAACTGAGTATAGGAAAATTGTAGAAAACGAGGATGACCCCGTAAAGGCATGGAATTTAATTAACAAAAGTTTTGTTCCAGATACTCGTGCACAGCACATGAGTTTATTTTCTGAGCTGTGTGATTGCAAAATATTGCCTGGTGAGGGTGTAAATGTCTTTGCGTCCCGGGTCATGAGGATATTTAAACAAATAGAAAATTCTAAGGGGGGACTGACGGAAATTTTTGCATCTTATCAATTGTTACGTTATCTCCCATCATATTTCGACGGTATCGTTCAAAACATACTGAGATGGGAAGATGATAAATTTACATTCAATGAAATTGTAACTTGCTTGGTAGCTGAGGAAACTAGGCTAAATTTAAGAAATAAAGATAATGAATTAAGTAAAGCTAAAATTTCTGCTCAGTTTTCTCATCTAAATGATACAGGTAAAAATAAGCTTCTAAAACAAAAATTAATTTGTACATTTTGTCATAAGAATGGCCATGCTAGACAAAATTGTTTTTCTCTCAATAGAAGTAAAAATGTTGACTTTAAACCCTCTTTTCAAAACCAAAACTTACCTTCTCAGAATTTCAGTCTTAAGAAATCCTTCCAATCAAGAGGTAGGCAGAGTCGAAAAAAATCTTCATATCAATCTAGATCAAATTCTAAGACCCGTAATAGTAGTAGGGATTCAAATTCATCTTACTACATTACTGAGGCCAGTTTAGCTCAGCAAACAAATGAATCAGATTGGGTATTCGATTCTGCCGCGTCTCATCATTTTAGTAAAGACCGTGAACTTTTCACATCATTTAAACCTCAACAAAATGAAGAAATGGCTGTAGCCATGGAAGGCATCACTTTGCCAATCGAAGGAAAAGGAGACATTAAATTGCGTTTTGGCCAAAGAAATTTTACTTTAAAGGGAGTGATGTATTCATCAAAGCTTAGGAGAAACCTTATATCAGGGCCACAACTTGACAAAGAAGGTCTACAGTTTATTGGGGGAAGAGGCGAAGTCAAAATTACATCTAATGATAATATAATGTTCAGAGCAAAATTAAAAAGTGGTGTTTATCGTGTCCAAGCAAAAATCCCAAAATCTATAAAGCAACATGTAACTTTCGAAGCCTCCACAACATCTTCAAAAGAACAGGAAGTTCTAAACCTGTGGCATAAGAGATGCGCTCATGTAAATCCTCAAACTTTGACGCATACAAGTAATAAGAGGGGTGCAAAGGGATTACCATTCTTAAAGGGACATACAGAATTTTTTTGTGAAGATTGCAGGTTGAATAAATTTAAACGCACTTCATTTAAATACAGAAACTTTGTTCGATCCAAGAGACCCTTAGAACTGTTATATACAGATGTTTGGGGACCATGTCAAGTAAGAGGCAAACATGGAGAACGTTATTTTCTATCAATCATGGACGATTATTCCCGTAAAGTATTCATTTATCCTATAGTCCAAAAATCTGAAGTAGCTGAAACCTTAATTAATCACATCAAAAGGGCAGAAAGATTTATAGGTAAACCTTTAATAGCTATCCGCTCAGATAATGGAACAGAGTTTGTCAACAAAGAATTTTCAACATTTTGTCAGGAAAAAGGCATCAAACATGAACTAACAAACACGTTCACTCCAGAACAAAATGGTGCTATTGAACGTTATAACCAAACTGTTATTAATGGAGCCCGTACATCATTATATGAAAGTGGTTTAGACTTTTGTTTTTGGCCAGAAGCCGTTTCACATTTCAATTATGCCTGGAACAGACTATGCCATAAAGATTTTGAAAAATCACCATTCGAATTGTACGGTGGAAGAAAACCATCAATCAGACATCTTAAACCATTTGGATGTGTAGCTTATGTAGGACTGGCAAAACAAAGAAGACAGAAACTGGATCCAAAAGCTGTGAAAGGTTATCTAGTTGGATATGCACACCATACAAGAGGATACCGTATTTGGATCCCAGAGCAAAATAAAATAGTAGAATCTTTAAATGTGACCTTTAAAGAAGATCGTTTGTTCAAAACAGAAGCAAGTGGAGCAGTGCTGGGCACCATCAACCAGCATTACACAATTCAAGATGTATTTCCAAAGGGTAGTGACGATGATTCTGATGAAGAGGCTGTTGACGAAACTCCTGAAATAGAGTCCAGCGTACCGTCTGAATTATCTGACACTGAGGAATCCTCAGATGATGAAAAACCTGCTCAATCATTTCAATTAAAGAACATAAAGTTTGAAAGAAAACAAGTTTTAAGAAGTGATAAATCCAGAACAGACGTATACTACTATCCCGAAAATACAAGAACAAGATTAAGATCCCATAGAGACGTTAGAAAATATTGCCAAGAAAACAAAATCAAGTATGACCCCACTAAATTTTCATTCACTCCAATAGAAGAATCTGACTCAGACACAAGTGCCAATTTTTGTCATAATTCCTCTTGACTAGAATTAATTATACCAAGAACTTTCAAACAAGCCCAAAAATCAGACCAGTTTCAAGAATGGCTAGAAGCAATGAAAACCGAAATAAAAACCATCCAAGAACGAAAGGTTTGGCATCTTGTAAAACCTCCTCAAAATAAGCAAATAATTGGATGTCGCTGGGTATATGCAATAAAACGAGATGAAGAAGGTCAAATTGCTAAATTCAAGGCAAGGCTTGTAGCTCAAGGTTACGCTCAAGTAAAAGGCGAGAGTTACGAAGAAACTTTTAGTCCTGTTATAAACTTCGATCTAATTCGTTTTTTCTTTTCACTTTTGGTAGTGCAGCACAAGTGGAATCACGTACAATGTGATGTCACTGGCGCATACCTATATGCTCCGCTAGAAGATGAAATATACATGCAGCAACCACCTGGTTTTATTAAACAAGGAGAAGAGAAGTTAGTTTGCAAGCTCGACAAAGCTCTCTATGGCCTTCACCAAAGTGGACGAGCATGGTTTTACGAAATTGACAGAGTTTTATCAAATATCGGTTTTATTAAATTTACTTCTTGCAACTGTGTTTATACATTCAAATTTCAAGTTATCCTATTATTATATGTTGATGACATGGTTTTATTTGGTAAAAGTAAAATGTTTTTAGAGGAAGCCATTAATGTTTTAAAACAAAAGTTCAAATTAAAAAATTTGGGAAGGACAAAGAAACTACTTGGAGTAGAATTTGTTGAAATTGACTCAAAGCTATTCATTCATCAAGAAAGCTATATTCAAGAAATATGCAGTCGTTTTAATAATTTTAACCCTCCAATTTCATCCTTACCAATCAGCAAAGGCTGTATTTACTCAAAATCAAGCTGTCCTCAAACCGAAGAAGAAACCAAAGAAATGACAAAGTATCCATATCGCAATATTCTAGGGTGTTTATCATATTTATCTAACAGAACAAGACCTGATATAGCATATGCCGTCAATATCTATAGCCAATTCCAATCGAATCCAGGAATTCATCACTGGAATGGGTTGATCAAACTACTGGGATATGTAAAGAAAACCAGCCAATTAAAATTAAAACTTTCATGTGCTGATTCACAGATCGTAGCCTACACAGACGCCGACTTTGCTTCAAATCGTGATGATCGGACATCCATAGGTGGACAAATAGTATTTCTAGATAGTAGCCCCATCAGTTGGAGGACCTTTAAAGAGAAGGCTGTTAGTTTATCCACTATGGAATCTGAGTTCATTGCCGCTACAGAAGCAGCAAAAGAAATTGTCTGGCTAGATCGAATTCTAGAAGAATGCCAAAACATGAAGATTATAAAAAATAAGAAAATCTCAAAATTACTAATTGACAATATGGCTGCTATAGACTTTATTAAATCTCCTATAGAGAACAATAGAAGCAAACATATAGAGGTCAAACTATATTTTATTAGAGATCTTGTTATCAAAAATATTTTTGAATTAGTTTTCATTCGTAGCAAATTAAATTTGGCTGACATATTTACTAAGCCACAAACTAAATTTGAATTACAAAAATTTGTGAAAAATCTTTTCTTCGAAAATGTTTCAAAAGTTAATCTTAAATTCTCAATTTCAAATTTTTCTATGAATTTATAAAATTTAAAAAATGTAAATTTTCTAAAAATTTTTTTTTATGAATTCAAATCCTTAATGAATTCAAACTTTTTTTTAAGAATTCAAAATTTATGAATTCAAAAATTTAAACTTTTCTATGAATTCAAATGTTTTCTTGAATTCGAAAAAAAAAAAAAAAAATTCAAATTTTGCAAGTTAAGCAAAATCTTTCCAGGTTTAGGCTGGAAGTTTTTTTTTTGAGAATTTCAATTCTCATTCTTTCTTTGACAGTAAGTCAATTTTTTTTATTTATTCAATTGCTCACAGCAATTTTTCTCTCTCTCTCTCTTCTCTCCATTCCCGAAATAATCCATTCTGTTCTTTTTGTTAAATATTTGTATGTAATTTATACTTTTATATTGTAAGAAAGAATTGTGTTTATACATATATTTATAATATTGAATGTGATTATACTCATGTTATATTTGTTGTTAAACTTATTATACAAATAATTCATTGTATGAATTTCTTTTCTACAGTTTTTTTAAAAGAGCATGTTAAAATCTTTTCAAAACTGGAGGAGAGGTTTGAGTAAACAGGTATATGTTATTTGTGTTTCAAAAACAAATTGTTTTGTAGATCACCTCTATCCAGATATTGATTTCTGTTGCTGTGCAGCTGAAGATCATACCTAATTGTTTTTAATTCTGAAAAAACTGTTAAAATAGTCACAGTCGTATGATTATATAATTTGTGCAAAGTTTTGCTGGATGTTTTTTTTATTAACTTTTTTAAACGTAAAAGTGCAAACGATAAGAGGGGGGGGCCTTGTTAATAGTAAACCTATAGTTTGCCGTTTTTTTCTTATCGTTATGCTAATTAAATATATTAAAAATTAATCACTCTTAAAATAAAGCTTAAAGAAAAAAAACGTTAGTTGAAAAAAAAATTAAACATTTATTAAAAATCCTAATTTCCTTTTAATATATTTTCTACTTACCAGGAAAATAAATATATCGTTCAATGAAATGCTATATTAAAGAGCTTTCAAATTTAAATCATCCATTTGAATTTTTCAAACGCGAAACGTAAACAATAGCTAACCTTCCGGAAGTTCCGACTGAGCCAAGTTTAAAAAATTTGCATAAAACATCTCTAAGAACGATAGCCGAAGTCTACGCACGCGCCGCGTCGGCACATGCCCCAACGTACATCCGGAAGATCACTTCGTTTCTCCCGCGAAGCTATAAATAGCGAACGCCGATGGTAGTGGGTGTTCGTGGTTGCCTTTGCGGTTGCTCTTGCCCTTGCTTCTGTTCATTTTTCGCCGATGCCGGCTTCATAAGATATCGCCGTAATATGTGGCGTTTATTTTTTATATTCAAATAAAATCTTTTCATTTTTAGTTAGTTATAACTCACGTTAATCCTTTTTGTGAGTTCGAAATTTAAATGAAAGTTATAGGTGTTAATATCGCGACAATAACAAGTGGAACGTCACGCCGTCAACATAAGTTTCACCAGCTCTTTGAAAAAGGAACTTAATTGTCTTTCTCTGCAACCTACATTGGGAAATAAAAATATGTCAAATATTGTCTTCTTACTCACCTTGTTTGTCATCCAGCATCTGCTTTGGTATGTTTGTTCATAAAAATATTTGTCTACTTCAATTATCTTATTGTTATTCATATAAACTTATTGTTATATTTATATAAACTTTTTTGTTGAATTTTATTGTTTCAATTAAAACACAAATTAAATTAAAATTTGTTATGGTCATTTATTTAACAATTTCTACATATTTATCTTTCAGCATATTTACTTACTCTAGCTTCCATTTTATCAAATTCATTTAATTAACTTTAAATGTTGTTAAGCTGGTGTTTATGTCAAGAGTAGGCTCCTCTGCTAATTCACTTAGCCTTGGATCTACTTCACACCAGAGCTCCCTATTCCTATCAGCGGATATCCGCCAGAAAAATAGACCCGTATTTGTATCTGTTTTCTTTTCGTCAAAGGAACTAATATGTATCTTTTGTAGAAATTGTATAAAAATTAGAAAAGTATTATAAATCTTTCTCGACTGTTGTTAATATATAAATTAAAGAAATACAAATACAGTATAACCTCGCTTTTGCATTCTGGAAATAAAAAAAAAAAAAAAAACTTGTAAACTGCGAAATCTTTTTAATTTTTTTTTTTTTTACTTTCTTCTATATTTAGTAGAAGAAAGTATTAGATTTTATCAACTTTTTGTGTCAACCGCTCAACGGGTGGCACTGCTATACAGCGATTACTGCAATTTCAAGGGAGGCTAGATCTCAGATTCTGTTGCATATAATCCAACAAAACTTGATATGTGAGAAGACCAATATGAGATATTATGCTGATTCAATTTGAATGCTATCAGCCAACAGGTGGCGTGCTATACAGCAATTTCCGCAATTTAAGGAAAGGCTATATCTCAAGAACTACTGCACATAATTTCATATAAATTTGTATGTAGGTGCCATTTAATATATATTAGTGCCTGTCAACTTTTGGTGTAAACCGCTCAACAGGTGACGCTGCTACACAGCGATTTCTACAATTACAAGGAAAGCTATACCTCATGTTCTATTGTGTATCATCAAACAAAACTTAATATGTGAGAAGGCGAGATTATCAGACATTATACTGACTCAGTTTGAATGCTTGTCGGCCAATAGGTGGCGTTGTTATTCTGCAAATTTCATCGATAACAGGATGGCTATATCTCAACTTCTATGCCCTATAACTGTACGAATCATCATATGTGAGATAACCATTATAAAAACGCATTGTTTAAGAAGTTATTTATAGATGATAAATCTGTCTCTCTTTGGATATTTAGTGTTAGATTTCCCTAAGGTGAAAATTATTTGCATTCATCACGTTAAACTTTTTAATAATAGTTTTAATAAATTAGTCGCACTTAGTGAATTCGACAGAAAAATGTAGAAGAATGTTTTGTGAGACCACAACATACTAGTTTTTTTTTTATAATTTACCAACTGTGTGACAATGAAAATTTACTTTACTTTATATCATGTTATATCATTTTACCTTGTTTTGCATGATTTTTAGATGAATAAGTAATGTTGATTTATTTTTCGGGCTTCAGGTCGGGTTTGGGTTAGATAAGTCGGGTTTAGGGTCGGGTTCGGGTCGCTGAAATTTTTTTTGTCGAGTTCGGGTCGGGTTTCGGGTTGATGAAAATTTTTTTGTCGGGTTCGGGTCAGGTAAAACCCGACCCACGCAAGACTCTATCTACTATAGGTAATTAAAATTTTATAACTACAATGCTTTGATCATATCTAACAAATTAATAACATTAACTAAATGGAAATTTGTGATAAAAATACGTTTAATAATCTGTTAACTTTTTTTTTTTTTGGTAACTTATTGTGAAATTATTCTGCAGATTATTTTCCAATGTCTAAATAGCTGTTGCAGATTAACAGAAAAAATTCTGTTACTGGGGAAACGAGACAGAATGGAAACACTTGACATTTGTTATATATATATATATTTTTATGAGTCAATCAATTAATAGGGTGTAGATCCATTCACAGCAGATATGGAAGCCAAAAATGACACATATATGTCATACAAAAATTTACAGCTAAAGATTTGTTGAAGTAGTATCCATTTTTCACGATGAATAAATTTATATTTAGTTCTGAAATAGTAAAACTCTATAAATATACAATGTTTAATATCCATATATGATGAAAAAAATAGTCTAATCAGTTTAATTAACTACAGTACTAACATAAATAAAAATAATAATAATGATCTGTATCAAATATGTGAGTGAGAATAGTCTGGCCAGGAATTGCCCCAATGAAGGGGTGAATCCTGGTCACTAATTAGTAATAAATTTATTTAAATTACAAGTGAATTAGCAGATGAAATAAGTATTAACTGAAAAGGTATTGCAATGTGCTTATTCCATGATGAAATTGGTAATTCCACGTTTGATAGACTTTTTAAAAAATGAATGTTTTTTGACCAGGAATTGCCCCATATCACTCTACATTGGCTTTTTTACCTGGAGAAAGAGAGAAAAAAAAATCCTATTTTGTAGTGGGGGGAAACTAGCATTCAAAACAGGGCATCTGCAATAATATAACAGATCTCTTATGATAACCAGTATGTAGCTAAATAACCTATGCATATAAATCAAATTATGAAAAAAAAAACTATTTATATATATTAATCTTCTTTTGAACTAATCATCGAAACAAAAGTTAAGTCAATTACATAAAATTAAGAATAATAAACAATTTCTCAAATTTAATAAAAAAATATTTATAAAGAAAGTTTAAGATGGGGTGTCAAGATCTCTTCTTAAAAGAAAAAAAAAAAAAAAAACTGTGAAAATACATAATTTATATTTTAAAAACTATCACTATTAACAAAAATATATGATTGATCCAGTAAGGATTCCTTTTTCAAGCTGAGCTAAATAATAATTAAAAAAAAAAAAAAAAAAAAATGAAAACATGCAGAGCAAAATAAAAGCAATACCTTGACAAGATTCGCCACAGCTATGCTAACTGCCTGAACAGGTCTTGATAAATCAGGCATAGCATTTCCATCTTCAGCTTCTTCATGAAGTATGACAAGCCTAGAAACCTAAAAAAGATCCACTTTTAATAAAAAATAAATAAAAACTATCAATAAAAATAATAAATTTTGGAATTACAATTTAATTTCAGAAATTCTTTAATAATTTTAACAAATATAGTGAAAAACAGCAAACAATCTTAATTTATCAGAATCCCAACTACACCCAGATTTTAAGGCCCAATTGATGCAGTTTACGCTGCTCTCGTTCGATCGCTTTACGAACTGATGCTGAATTGTTGTGCCAATATAATGATGTGTTGATGCCAATGGTGTATTGGTTTAGAGAAAATAATAAAACCAGTTTGTGGAAGTTAAATTCAAACAGGTGTTTCCTGATGTATAATCCAGTCCGAGTTAATAGTTGATTTTTATACACAGAATTTTAATTTCTATATTCAAGTAAATTTCAAAATTGAAAAAAATAAATAAATAAAGGCAACAGGGGGTTATTTTTTATTGGCTATGAACAACGAGTATTACAGTCGAACCTTGTTAACATGAATCTCAAGGGGGATAAAAAATTTGTTCATGCTATCAGTAACTAATCTTCATATAACTAACCTAATCTGCATTTTTACGGGGATTGTGGAAACATGTTAAAAGTAATTCACGTTAACGAGGTTCGACTGTATTATTATTTCACAAGAAAGAAATTTAACAAAATAGTTTTCATTTTTAATAATTGAAAACAAATACTTAATAGATATTTAATTGCAAGAATTATTATGCATTAGAATTGCATTATGATTAGAAAAGAATAATGTCAATACAGTATAATATCTTTAATAAAGAATCAGTGATTCTGAATAATGGAAATTTCTGATTTATAGATCTTTCAGAATTTCAATATATATATATATATATCACAAGGAGGTTTAGAATCATCTATGAGAGGCCTTCATCTGGCAGTGGATTAATAAAGGCTGAAATTGATGATAACACCTAATTTACTCAGTCCTGTCCACTCTCTATGAAAAATAATGCTAAACTTCTCTCAGTTATATGACTCTTCTCTCACTTATATGACGCTTTAAACGGTTCAGGCGATTTTATATTTCTCACTCAAGAATTCATTTTATAAAGTATCCTTTTCCTATTGTTAAAATGTATTATCAATAATCAACAATATTTCTTATCTAAATTCCCGTGTTATTAACAATGAAATGTATGGCAGGAGGATGACAAAGAAGAGAGTGGAGTTAATTCATGTTCCTGCTGTTGTAACTCTTTCAGAAGAAAGTGTCGCTTTAAATATATTAAATAGTTATGTTCATTAAAATGAATTTCCCCCAAAATAGCTTAAAAGCTTCATCAGACATAGAAAAAGATATTTTCTTATATTCATTACACAAATCAAGAGAAGCATCAATTACAATTAAAATATATAAAACCTTACTTTATATCTCGAAAAATCGCCTTAGTTAACTTGTGGACCCCCCCCCCCCCCCATCAAAGGCAGTTCTGTGATGGCTTACTTCTTTCTGGTGAATTTGTTTTCTTCTGTTCCAGAAACGAGACCAGTTACAGTTAATGTCTTGTGCTGGATCGTTGCCATTGCAAGAAAACGGATTAGACAAAATTTCTATTGTTTAGCGTTTCAAAGCATATGTTGTGTTATTGTAGTTTGCGAACAGCCTGAAATTTAATATCGATAATCTCATTTGTGTTGATCCTAGTTAGTGCGGTGGCAATTTTATCAAATTTGATATCGGTGGCATGCTCTTTAATTCTGCATTTCGTCATACCAATATAACATCCATTATTTTTATTTTCTTTTATAAAAGGGATTTTATAAATACCAGAGATTTCAATTGGGTCAGTTTTGTCTTTCTCATTCCATATAATTTGATAAATGTTTTTGTTGGGTTTAATTGGGATTTTTATATTTATTTTTCTAGCAACATTTATGATTTTGTGAGACATTCCGCGATCGTAAGAAATTGCTGGCGTAAAGTCCGGTTTAGGTTTTTGAAAACTCTGAAGAACATTAAGTTTTTTAGTTCTTTTTTTATATAGTTTATCTACTACGTCTTTCTCGAAACCTGCTTTAGTGGTAATTTTCTTAATATTGTTAAGTTCCATGTTAAGCAATTTTTTATTTGAGCAGACTACTGTGGCGTGACTAATGTATGATTGGATAGTATTCATCTTATATTGATAGGGAATTTTACTTCTGCTATTGATAATTTCGGTGCTACAGTTCGGTTTACAACACACAGTGATTTCCAAAGTAATATTTTCAGTTTTTATTATACTAACATCAAAATAATTTAAAATTCCGTTATTTTCTATTTCATGGGTGAACTGAATAATCTTATCAAGGCTAATTAATTTATTTAGTGTGGTCATAATCTCATATTCATTATTGATAACCGTGAACATGTCATCTGCATACCTAAATCAGCTATCAATTTCATTTTTAAGGATTTTAAAATGTGCTCTTCTAGGATTCTTTGTGTTATTTCAGGGTTGGCAGGTTTTTGATGCATGACAGTTTTTGACGGTTTAAACCACAGTTTAAACTGTCATGTCAAAAACCTCACATTTTACACTTCTTGGTATATTTTAACAATGAAGTAGTCATATTTAGAGAAATAAAAAATTGTAATTTTGCAAAAGAGTAATTTATATGCCTCTCATGTTTAAAAATAATTCTTAGAAGTGTATTATCTGTTTCCTATGAATGCTAATGATTTCTATTGAAGTACAAAAAAGTTATATCTTTACAAAAAACAAAAATTCGAACATAGGAATTTGTATATTCTAAGGTAAACTACTTATCGCGTTTTAAGTTATAAACATTTCACAGTCTTGTTTTTTAAAAAATAAGCTCTACTAAATGTATGCTGATTGATAATTAAAGGGTGACATAAGTATTTTACTCCAATGAATGAAATTATTGTGCTATTAAATATTGCATCATGTTCTTTCATTTTGAGTTATAATGTTACAAGATTAAAAATTTGAGGTATTGTATTGTATGACTAGTTGAACTAAATTTTAATATGAATTACATAATGCAATTTAAATTTTTTTTTTTTTTAATAAAAGGGATGGTTGACATATCTCTTTCATAAATTACTGCCTTAAAGGTATGAAATCTGCATTTATATGTATTGAAATATAATATTAACCCTTTGAGTACATTTGACATCTGAGACACGTCATTCACTTTTTTTTTTTTTTTTTTTTTTTGCAATTCTAATTACTTGAACACATCTTAATACTACAATATTTTACCACAATACAATATTCACCAATATTTTAGAAATAAATAAATTCTTACGTAAAATAGTACTGTTTTTACATACTACTCCAAGCAACTAAAAATTATATCCATTCCACATGCAAATATTTTCTCAAATAAATCCATACCCAAGGGGTTAAATACATTAAAATTTCAAGTGAAGTCACTCCAGATATTTTAGCGCTAACTCTAGGCTAATTTGGCTGGGTGCTGCACCTGGTGGCTCTTTCAAACACATTTTAGCACCCAGTGTATATCACCCAGTGTATACCAAATATCTAATAGTCATGTCAAAAAACTGTTTGCACCCCTGACTTTTAAAAAATCGCCCCTTTCATTTGGTATTGAATTCGTAACAATATTGCAACATGGTTTTTTTAAATTTATTTTCCCATATAAAAAACTGATTTATTCCTTAGCAATGGTTATTATATTCATTTCTGAAACTTTCTTCGGTACAGCTTTAGTATAAAACCCCCCCTTGGCACCTTTCAAACTTTAGATGTCATTTTAGTGATGAATTAAGATAGCTGTCGTATTTGTATACACAGATTCTTGGCGAGAGTTATTTAGTTCACTATAACTGTACCAAGGTATTATAGGGGCATTTTTGTTTTCGTTGTAAAATATTTTTTACAATTTCTATCAACTAAATCACAATTAAAGGGGACATTTATATATATATATATACTTAGCATTTTATTAATATTGTGTCCACTTTTAATATTTATTTAAGTATTAATGTAGGAATTAGATTATTATGGCTTCAACAGTGTGAGACTGGTTTGCCTGAAGCTAAAAATAACTAACAATCTCATTTTTAAATAATGAAAAATTTTTTGCTAATTGGTAAACATATTTTATCTAGCATAGAACTAGTTTATATGTGGCATAAAAAATTATATAAATATTTATTGTGAAAGTAAGTAAATCACACCGGAAAAAGCTTGCATTTTTACTCAACTATTTTCCAAGTGGGTTGGTTGGTTGATTAGTTGGGTTTTATGCAGGGCTGCCAACCTCTGGGAGTGCTAAAGTGTAGTTAAAAAGCAAAAAAAGTGTAGTTTTAAGCTACAAAGTGTAGTCGCTAAAAAATTAGAAAATACTTAAAATATAAATAAGCATAAAATCTTTTGTTTACATTATGACTTACTTTCTGAAATTTATTGATTTTGAATAATCAAACATTTAAAAATAATAGAAATTTTATCCAAATTTACCTTTTACATTAACATGGATACATAAAAATACACTAATTCTAATATAATACACTAATATGCAGGGTTGCCAACTTTTCAAAAACAGTTTGAGGAGTATTCAAAGAAATTTTGAGGAGCATTTCGGCTACTTTGAGGAGCAATTTTAAAAATTAAAAAAGAAAAAGAAAGAAAGAAACTACTAACAAAAATAAATTAGCAATAATCATATGAAATTAAGTGAAGAAAAAAAAAAAAAAAAAAAAAAAAAAAAGGTAAGATGTAGGTATGCATCAAATTTTTAGTTATTCAGTATACTGAATATTCATTATTCAGTAATAATCAAACATTTAGTGCATGCCTATTCAAAAGAAACTTGTTTAATTACAAGAACAAGACAATTGATGTGAAAATAATTTCAATGCTATACTTCAAACGGATACAAAATTGGATTTTTTTAAACAAAATCTTAAATTTTTGGAGTAACAAAAGTCAAAATAATGAACAATTTTAATAGTTTAGATATTAGAAAATGTAATAAAACTGAATCTACAATAAAATAATCATTGTTATTAAGGATGGAAAAGGATTGAAATTGTACAACATTAAATTCAATTTCAGTGTAAACTGACAGCCATCAACTTTTCTGAAACTTTCCCCCCCCCCCTTAAGATTATTGCTAAATATACCTAAAAAATCGAGTTTCCGTAGAGGGGGGGGGGAGGTAGAATTACGTTTTTATCATTAATTAAATAAATATGCTATTTTTCTCGTATTTGACAGAATTCGCAATATTTTTACGACCGATTGCCGAAATTCGTAATTATTTCACTGCAAATTTACAAAATCTACGTTTAATAGCAAATAATTGCTAATATATACTATAATTTTGCTCTAATTGATAAAATTCACTCTTCTTTAAAGGTAAATCCTAAAATACGCGATTATTATGCGGCCGATTGCCGAAACACGCTATTATTTAGCTACTAATCTATGCAAAATACGTTCATCTAAAAGCTGAATCTTAAATACTCAACTATTTTGCCACTAATCAGTGAAATTTCCTTTTTTTTCTTTTTCAAAGTGTAATCTCGGAAATCGGGATTACCCACTAATAATCAAAAATTTACGTTTTATATTCTATCATTTGGCTGCTAGCCAATAAAGGTTTTTTTTTTTTTTTCTCCCAGTTGATTTCAGTAAATCGCGATATTTTTGTAGCCGATGACGGAAATACGCAATCATTTCACCGCTAATTAACAAAATTTATGTTTAATTGCTGAAAAAGGCTTTATTTTGATGCTAATCGATGAATTTCTTGCTTTTTTCAAACATGGTTTACATTATAAGTATAATTTTGTGGCTTTTTATAGAAATACGGAATTATTTTACAGCTAATTTTTAAAATTACGTAATCGTAAACTAATTGCTAAAATAGATGTTATTTTTCTAAAAAAGTCTAATTTTTTAGTCATAAATCAGCTTTTTTTTTATTACTGAAATGTCATTTTTTGCGGCTGATTTATAAAATACGCAGTTTTCTTGTGCTATTTTTGTGATGAATCCATTTTAAATCCGACGATTTTTGTGAAAGTCCCATTTTCAGATATGAAAATTTCTTAGAATCACCCACGCACTATAAAAACTAAGTTATCGCGTAGCTCTTCCTGGTCTTAGTTTCCTTGTGTTGTCAATCGTACTTAAAGTTCAGTAACTTTGAATCCATTATTTTTATCGATAAATAATTAAAATAAACAATTTTTTTCGTTAGAAAGTATTATTTTTTAGCGACTTATTAAGCATTAAGATAACTGAAACATTGATAGAGTTTAAATGAAAATCAAAATACAGCATAATCATAGCCATGAAGATAATCATAGCATTTGGTTTCTTTCTCCCCCCTTTCAGCTTGCGGTGTCTGTGCTTGCGGTTTTAATTAAGCACACTCTCAGCTAATGTAAACAAATACTTGTTCCGGTTCTGAGTCAGCAATATTTCGATTACGCAATGCCTAGCAGTAGGTTTTTTTTTTTTTTTTTCTTTACTATTTATTTATGAGTATTTACGATGAAGCATGTGGTTCTTCAACTAGATTGTAAAAGTTAGATTTGTTTTTTTTATATTTTCAAGAAGCACTTTCATACATAAAAAATAAAATTCAAAGAATAATGTTTTATGCGGCAACTGTTGGAAATGCAAAATTAAAAGTTGATAAGGATTGGATTGCGATGGAAAAAAAAAAAAAAAAAAAAAAAGAAAAAGAAAAGAAAGAAAGAAGATTTTTTTTTTTTTTTTTTTTTTCCAGTGTCTGCCACTATTCAGATTTATATTATACTTTTTTAATCCGTGGTGAAATCGGAGTTCGCTCATTGTAAACAAGATGACGATGGGGAAAGGAAAAGCGTAGCTTTAAGTATACGATGCGTAGAGTGTAGTAGAAGCAGGCTAAAGCGTAGTTACTACGCCAATTGCGTAGTTGTTGGCAGCCCTGTTTATGTCGCATTAGTGCTGTGCAATGCTCCAATAGGCAATTGACGACGATCTTTGACTCATCCCAGGAGGTGGTCTGGAGACATGCCATCACAATTTTGATTCCCCACGGAAGGAATATTTTCCAATTGGGAAAAAAAGCTGAATGTGGTTTTTATGCATGTAAGACTAATTTTCCAAAAATTACATATTTTAATATCCTATTCACTCAAAATTTCTCGGCAAAGGGCCCCTTTTAGATTTTTAACCAAGGGCCCCCAAAGGAGCCAGTCCGGGCCTGATAAAATCCTAAATAAACATTTCAAAAAAGAAGTCCGTGATTTTGAAAATAAAGTTATTAACAAAGCCATATATCAGAAATAGGCCAATTTCTATAAATTTAAGAATAAACTTTTGGAAATTGAACGTGAGATGAGGAATTTAGTTGACAATGACACTTTTAATGAAATGAAGAATGAAATTGTAACTTTTGGGGAAATTGAAGAAAATATTGTCATTAAACAACATAATAAAAAACTTCGTAATTTAATTTAAAAATGCAGCCATAACGCTGGTCCCGATCAAGAGGTGTATGACTACATGAACCCTTTGGCCGGAACATGTTTTCATCATTCTTATCCAGAACATCAGTCTTGCAGACCGATTTTTGAAAAAAAGGTACTGAATGTATTTGGCAAAATTTTGTGACGATAAATTTTGAATTCTTGCAGCCATAAATTTACTTTCTCAATCATGATGTATCATAGGGACAACAGAGTATATTATACAGTTGATTGGATTTAATGTCGCATTAGTACTGCACAATGGGTAAAAATGATAGCTACTGATAAAATATACCTTTCAAAGGGCCAGTTAACTCCTCAAGGAAACTCCATTCAATGACTCCCTTGTGAATGAACTGGCTCTAGAAGACTTCCTACAAATAACTCTTCTTTGCTTTGAATGACTTACTACTTAAATACATCTGACGACTGGCAAAAAGTTTGAATACATCATTGCAACAAAACTTTACCTATAATACTTTCCAATCCAACTCGAACACCAAAGACTCACCGAAAACCATAATTCCATTAGAAACTCACAACTTCCCTAAAATGCATAACTCCATCCATAGCATTATTCATAGCACTCTAACTCTACCTAATACAAACAAAATCAATTGAACTTAAACTTTCAGAGAGAATTCTCAATTACTGACATTTCTACGTAATGTGTGTGTTAGTTCTCAAAAATTGAGATTCATAATATTCTAATAACATTTTACAGGTTTCTTTTCAACACTAAGGGGCTCCGCCCCCTGCTCATTATCGACCCCCAAAGGTAGCTTCCCTTATTTGAGCGGGTTTTACGTTGCACTAGTTCCACCCTGTGGACAATAGGCAATGGTTTGGGACTCACCCCTAAGAGTTGTTCTGAGATATGTCATACTCTACAAGTTGAGTGCATTTTACGTCACACTAGTGCTTCAGTAAGACACCCTTGGCGTCTTGGACATTTATCGTCAAATGTGCCGGTACTCTGTTCTAGGAATATGCATCTGCAAGTCCCTACACTAAGCCTAACCTTTGGCGGTCTCAGAGACCGATGTTCCGGTATAAGGGTTAATCTTTCTGATTTCAATATAAATGACCATATTGATTCGCTTGGCTTCTGAAATTGGGTCCAAAATTTATTTTAGATCAGCCTATTGACTTACAAGATAGTATCGCACGTATTGAAGCCACTATATAACAAAATTCCCTGACACCCATAGAGACAAAATTAGGAATCTTACCTAGGAAGAGTTGATTGAAAAAATGAAAAATAATATCAATTGTGAGGACCTTAAAGAGCTAAAAGCATTAAAAAATCATGATAAAATTACATGTTTGTTAAACGGACAAAACCAGAAAATTAGTAATTATGAATAAATCCAATTATATAAACAAAATCGAACACACAATACAGGAAATTGGTTCAAAGAAGATAAAAAATGACCCCAATAACAGATTTTATGAAAAAATTAAAAAACTCATTAAAGATGGAAAATGGCTGGAAAACAACCCCTCCCTCTTATTTATAATCATGCTCCCAATACTGCTAGAATCTTCGGAATATAAATGTGATGGAGCAGATCATAAAAAAAAAAACCCAAAATGTGTCCAATTGTAAGTAAATGTGAAGGTCTGGGTTATGCTCTAGAGAAATATATGTCTAGGATTTATTCTTCTATTCTCTCTCCCTCCAGAACAAGTTTACAATCAACTGAAGAGTTCATTAAACAACTTCGCGAAATCAAAATCGATAAAAATCACACCCTTGTTAGTTTTGATGTTGTTATAACTTATACCCCTGCTAGAGATGGGAATGGTCTGAAAAAAAAAAAAAAAAAAAAAAAAAAACAGTTTTTCGTTTATTGAGTTTCAAATTGTTTATTGCCTTTCTGCAATATGTGTATAATAAAGAAAAATTATATTTACTAACTCTGTGACAATGAAAATTTATTTTATTTTATAACTTTAAAAAGTTCTGCATGATTTTCAGATGAATTATTTAGTTTTCGGGTTTCGGATATAAAGAAATCGGGTTTGGAGCGATGAAAAATCTTTTTTTCTCTCTATTTAATTCTTATCTATATTTATTGTATCAATGCTGCTGGGAGAAGAACATTCCATAGGAATGCACACCTTATGCAAAATTAATGGTTGAATGATGATTTACTAACTAGTTTTTGGTGTTTTGTACAAGGAAAGGTACTGGCAGTTATGAAACAGAATACAGAATGGCTCATTTTTTAATAGTAAAAGCTTTTTGTATGTTTCTATCAGGGTTGGTTTTTTGACGTCAAAAACTGGTTTTTGACGTGACATGTGTCAAAAACTGGTTTAAAGTGTCAAAAACTGGTTTAAACCGTCAAAAACTGTCGAAAACCATATGTGAAAAATCTAAACTATAATGTTAAATGATTTTATGCATATTTTTAAGTTGCAATGTACTAAGTACATAAATTAACATTCATTATTTGTATATTATATAACTAATTGAATTTTTTAAAAAATCAAAATTTAAATTTTTTAAATTTTTTCTGCTTATTATTATTAATTTTTCCTCTTTGCTTTAGCATTATTATGGTTTAAAAAAAATATATTAAATGTATTATTAGGTTATTACTTTGTGAATTCAATGGTAGGTTAATTTTTAAAATTATGTTAAATGCTGAAATTTCAATGAAAATTTTTATAGCATTCAAACATAATATTTAAAAAACAAAAAGTAATGCTGACTCTAGAATAAAAGAGCCCGCAGGGGGTATTAAATAAAAAGGGTATTATTTGCATAATTTGCAGTCTTCTATGTTGTGATTTTTGCATGTGACAAAATTAAATTACTAATTTTGCATGCATATATGTAGGCTATATGCATTTGTTCTTCCAGGAATGCTTTTAAAACTATTGCTAGAAGGTTACATATAAGGAAGAAAAGTATTTAAAGGCTTCTCACATTTTAAAAATATTAGATCACTTGGTACTAATATGTTTTTAAAAGGGCCGCCGGGTGCTAAAAATGGTGGGAAAAGTTTACATATCAGGAAGAAAAGTATTTAAAGGCTTCTAACATTTAAAATATTAGAAAGATCACTTGGTACTAATATGTTTTTAAAAAGGGCCACTGGATGCTAAAAATGATGGAAAAAGGGCCACTGGGTGCTAAAATGTGTTTGAAAGAGCCGCCAGGTGCAGCACCCAGCAAATTAGCCTAGAGTTAGCACTAAAAAATCTGGAGTGACTTCACTCAAAATTTTAATGTATTTAATATTATATTTCAATTTTCAATGCATATAAATGCAGATTTTCATACCTTTAAGGCAGTAATTTATGAAAGAGATCTGTCCACCATCCCTTTCATTAAAAATAATTTAAAATTGCATTATGTAATTCATATTAAAATTTAGCTCAACTAGTTATGCAATACAATACGTCAAATTTTTAATCATTCAACATTATAACTCAAAATGAAAGAACATGATGCAATATTTAATAGCACAATAATTTCATTCATTGGAGTAAAATACTTATGTCACCTTTTAATTATCAATTAGCATATACTTAGTAGAGCTTATTTTTAAAAAAACAAGACTGTAAAATTTTTATAACTGAAAACGCAATAAGTAGTTTACCTTAGAATATACAAATTCCTATATTCGAATTTTTGTTTTTTGTGAAGATATAAATATAATTTTTTTTGTACTTAAATAGAAATCATTAGCATTCATTGGAAACAGATAATACACTTCTAAGAATTATTTTTAACCATGAGAGACATATAAATTAAACACTCTTTTGTAAAATTACAATTTTTTATTTCTCTAAATATGACTACTTCATTGTTAAAATATACCAAGAAGTGTAAAATGTGAGGTTTTTGACATGACAGTTTAAACTGTGGTTTAAACCGTCAAAAACTGTCATGCGTCAAAAACCTGCCAACCCTGGTTTCTATTAAGAAAAAATAATATGGATTGCATGTATTTTTTAAATATTTAACACTTTATATTTACTAAAATATTATAGCTATTAAGAAACCCTATTTTTATATGTAAAAATTCAATTTTTCCCTTTTTTTTTTTTCTCCCCCCCCCCCCAGAAAAAAAACTGTGTCTTTCTCACTGCCTCAAAGTTTCTGGAAATTTTACATCTTTAACCCCTCCATCGATTTAGAAGAAATCACAGAAATTATTAATTCAAAAATATAAAACAAATTTGAAAATATTGAAATGGCGAACACCTTAACTGCCGCCAGCAATCTTATTCTAAAAGAAAACTATTACCAATTAAATAACTGCTATTATAAACAACAAAAAGGAGTCCCTGTGGGATCTCCCATCTCAGGCATTGTCGCCGAAATAAAACTAAGAATTCTAGAAGAGAGTATTTTTAAAACTGTTAAAAACTAAATTAATAGTTGGTTTAGGTACATAGATGATGTGTTCGCAGTTATCAATAATGAATATGATATTATGATCACACTAAATAAATTCAATAGCTTTGATAAGAATATGCAGTTCACCCATGAAACAGAAAATACTTTGGAAACCACTGTTTATCGAACTGTAGCACCGAAATTATCAATAGTAGAAGTAAAAATCCCTATCAATATAAGATTAATACTATCGATGAAATGGATAGTGATTTTGCCGGACACCGGATATTCGGAGCTCTTTTGCCTGCATTAGTTTTGTTTTTTGTTGTGTTGCATATTTCTTTTCTTTTTCTTTATTTTAAAACAATAAAATATAAACATATTTCATATACTGTTCTTTTAAAAACATTTTTAATATAATTTACTTAAACATAGTTATTTAATATTCTAATTTGTGCAATATTGTTATGAAGAATAAAACTTTAAGCCTAACATACTCATTCCTCATTCGCAATTTGTGGTGGAAAGCATTGTTACAAAAAGTTAGGTTTCGTTCAGAATTATAAAACAAACTTATTACTTACATACTTTTTACAATACTAGTACTAAAGAAATGAAACAATATTTTACTAATATAATCATAGTTGAAGGGTTATTTTCACAGGAAAACTAATATGTTGTGGCCATCACAAAACTTTCCTCTTTATCGATCTATATAACAGCACCACTTACTGTTTAAATTGTACAAAAGTTTAACCATAGCTTCTCACAATAAATATTTTACAGATGGAGTTCGATGCAATTTTAATCAACAGATGCGGAGATATAGGCTTATGAAAAATCAAAATAGCAGCTCCACCTGTCGGCTGATATACACCTAAATAATGTTGACATTCGCTTTCATAATGGTCGTCTTACATATCAAGTTTCATGCACTTATGTTATAGAAGTTGAGACTTAGCCTATTCTTTGGGTAAATTGCAGTGAAGTATTACCACTTGTTGGCCGATACACACCCAAAATAAATCACAATAGTGATTTATAATGGCTGGCTCTCTCACATACTAAGTTTTATGCAATTATATACAAAAGAATCTGCAATACAGCCTTCTCATTTTAGGGGAAATTTCCATATAGCAGCGCTACCTATCAGCCAGCATGCACTCAAATTGAATCAGCATAATTTTTCATAATGCCATCATCAAGTTTCTTGTAATTATACACAATAGAACCTAAGATATAACCTGTCCTAAAATTGCAGAAAGCACTGTACAACTAGCACTACTTGTGGAACGATTAGCACCAAAAGTTGATAAGCATTAATATATGCCAAGGTGCATGTACATATATATTTATATGAAATTTTGTGCAATAGTTCCTGAGATACAGTCTTCCTTAAAGTAGCAGAAATCAGGGACGTATCCAGAGGGGGGCTCTGGGGGCTCGAGCCTCCCCCGAAATTTTGAGACAATATTTTTCATGTTCTACTGCCCAGAAAAAAAAATGTAAAAAATGAATTTTTTCTCCACAATATCTTTTTTTTTGTTGTTGTTGTTGTTACTTTGTTTCCTTGTGAAACCTTATTTATTAGCAATTTTCTGTCTTGTAAAGTCCAAATTACCAAAATGCATATTAGCTTTTTGTAAAAAACACTAAAAAGAGGTATGGTACTTATTGTTAAACACTGTAATGTGTCTGCTTTCTTTTAAACACTTCTCTTGCTAGAAATAGTGTTTTAATTCCTTGTGAGACAAAAGATTCATGATTAACAAAGGTCACAGTTGCATATATGGAACTTCTAGTTTTGACAGTTATGCACGTAGTATATCTTCCATTCCGTTGTATACTTTCCTTCCTTCCTTTCTAACAAAAAACAGCCAATATAAAGTCTACTTTACGGAAAGACATGCGATGAAAGATGATACTATCTAATCCTACTGAAAGCAAAAATACCAGTAATCACATCATAGAGTACAGCATTCAGTATTCATACTTAACAGCGAGGCAGAATTTCAGAAAAAGTCCAGATTCCCAAACCAGACTGAGCTTTGACTGGACCAGACTCTAGTGGGTACATGCAGTCCACAGGTTCTGTGAAAGAAATTCGGTACCAAAATTTTCCTTGTTTTCGAAAAGGAAATCGAAATGCTACCCACTTGCGGAAAAAGCCGCAATCTGTGGCTATGTGTCATCAGCATCGTTCAAACTATCACACTACTACCGTCATCCGTTGCCTTGCACCTATAACTAAATAACATTTGCATAAGGAATCAGAAGGATTACTAGAACGAATCTCTCAGGGCAAAAAATCAATCGTATGCGATTGTATAGCCCCAAGCAATACAGCAATTATTGGTCAATACAAAGTCAGAAAAGTATCTGTAGCTCCCTGCATTCGAAAGAAGAAGTAAAGTATTGGTACCTACATTGGTATGAACCACAGATCGCACCCTAGGCCAAGTGAAAGGGAAGAGGGAAAAATATATATATGTATAAACATAATGTTAGAGCTAAGGCTCTCTGAGTTCGACAAACCTCTGAAGAGATCTAAAACGGCCCTAAAACAAAAGTGGGTGTGAGCTTCGATGCAAGTAGAATAAATGACTGCTATCTACTGCCCTGGCAGACCTTAAAAAGCCAACAAGTTATGTAAACATCTTTGTTAAGATAGTCACAAAGCAAACTTATCTGAGTCTGATGTAGAACGCGATGATGGGTCATCACTTCACCGTTCGCTTTCCAAATGATAATCAATAATGATGTGCAGCCACAGTTGAATATACACTGTGTCACATGAGACACCTGGTTGATACACACCCTGGGTACAGATAGAAACTCTAGATAGTTCGATACGTACGCCATGGCAGAAGATTTTCAGCAATTACAATGCATATAAACATAGCCCCAGGGTCTGTAGAAGGCATGCCTACCCACGCTAAGCAGTAAGCCATATGAGAAGACCTCAATGTGTTCACTAAACCTAGACATGTATATGTCTAGGTTAAGTGGACGCCAGCACACAGGTCCTCATGTTTCCAGTAGTATGATCTAAAGCAACAATATTATCTAATTAGAAAACCACATATATATATTATTTTCTTCTGCACATATAACAAGAGAAAAAGTATTGTATTCAGAAACTTTTAGATTTCCGTTTTCAATGTATTTACATGTTTTTAGATGCATTGAACACCATTAGACTATATTTGGAAACTTATAATTTTTTTGTTGATTAGATTTTTAGGTATATCGCCCAGAAAGTAGCGTAGTTGCACTAGATTTTCCTTTTTATGGAAAAGATATTTCTCATCTGTATTAAAAAGAAGCTATATCTCAAAAAAATGAAAAATATTTTAAACACGGTTGTTTTGAATATAAATCATGCACCGTACCACTGAATTTGGACGTCAGCCAGTTTTCAGTATTTTGAATTTGAATGGACTTAACATTGCACTAAAGCTAAACAGACAGCACAGCAACGGTCTAGAATTCATTTCCAGGGTAATCCGGAATCATACCATCACAATTTAAAACCTCCATGGAGGAGATGTTTCCCCAACTTCAGTATACCCGAGCTATATTTACAAAACATGGAGGATACAGCGGATTTTACGTGCACCAGATACCATTAATCTACATGACAGTCTTTGGATGACACCAGTATCGATCGCTCAATCCTTCAATTACGAGTTTGACTCCTTATTAACCGGTTTACCGTGAGTCCAGTTTTTGGTGATTTTCTCCATTTGTCAGCGGTTTATAACATCACGGATTAAAGAACTCTCTAGCAGAGACTTGTGGATTTTAAAGGACTAGTTCCATCAGTTTTAGGCCCAAGGCACTTTTTAAAATTATTATTATTATTAAATCTTTTCTTGCCATTTCCGATTTTAGGAACATAAATTTCATTGTTTGCCGCAATGTGGCATTGTAACCAATCTTATTTATAGCGCATAACCATTTTACTATGCTTAGATACAAAGTTTAAGGCAATAACTTATATTTGTTTTAAAGTTAAAGTGATTGAGGGGGGCAGGGGCAAACTTTAATGCACACGCTGTTGGTGTGCATATGTACGGGTGCACGACCAATATCTGAGTGAAAGTTGGACCCCCTCCGAAATTTTTTTCTGGATACGACCTTGGCAGAAATCACAGTATGGTAGCATCACCTATTGAACCATTTGCACCAAAAGTTGACAGGCACTTATTTAAGTCATAGTGCAACTACATATAAATTTATGATATAAAATACATCTGTAATTCTATGCTGTAGTTTCGGAGGTACAGTTGAACAGAATTTTTGTCATACACACACAGACAAACGTTTTTAAAAATCGATCGAATCAGGTTCTGTACCTCTTAAAATGTGTAAATCCATCGAAAACCAGAAGTTGAAAATTTTTATGAACCCAATACTTTCTTTTTGAGACATTTATAAGAAAAAAAAACAAACTAAAAGCTTTAAACTAGTATTCAAACCATCACAAAACTTTCTTCTATATTACTCTATATAAAAACGCAACATGCTGTTTAACATGCACAGAAGAAACTTAATCATACTTTCTCATTGTAAAGATTTTAGTTATGGTGTTTAGTGTAATTTTAATTAAAAGATTTCGAGATGTAACCATGTGGAAAACCACAAAAGATGAGGAACAGCTGTGTCACCTGTTGGTCAATATACACCAACACTACGTTGAGATATTTAGCCTTCCTATTCTCAGAGTAAATTGCAGCATAGTATAGCCAGCTATCAACCAATATGCACCAAAATTGAATCAACATGTTTTAGAAAAATGCCCCTCTCACATATCATATACCAAATTTTGTCAAATTATACACAAATGAATCTGATATATAACTTACACATTCAGGGGGAAATCTCAGCATAACCTATTGGCTGATATATACACTGAAATTAAATAAACATGTTTCATAATAGCCCTGTAACATACTTAGTTTTTTTTATTTATTATTATTATTATTATACACAGTAGAAGCTGAGATATAGTATTCCTTTAAATGGGAGAAATTACAATATAGCAGCACCACCTGTTGAGTGATTTGCACCAAAAGTTAATGGAAACTTTTTTTTTTTTTTTTTTTTTTTTTTTTTTGTTAAGGAGCAACTATGTATAAATTTATATGAAATTTTGTGTATTAACTCTTGAACCAGAGCTTCTACATAAAATTTTTGTCAGACAGACATTTTCTAAATATGGCCAATTTGCATTCTGGTTTCCTCAAAATGCGTAAATCTACCGAAAACTGGAAGTTGAAAATTTTTACGAATCCAATTCTTCCTTCTATTTAATATAGAAGAAAATAATAATTCAAAAGGAATTTATATATTTCTTTTTTTTTCTTTGTATACATTTATTTATTTTACATTTTTATATTCTGTGTACAAATAAGAAAGAAAATTTTAGATTATTTATTAAAATTCTTTAATTAAAAGTAAGTTTTTCTAATGTACAAAATCCAAAACTTTAAATAACTTTTTTTTCTTCTTCTTCTTCTTTAAGAATCTAAAAGTGAAAGTACAGACTTTTTGAAAATTTAAATATGTACTTTTATTTGAAGTAATTTTAATTTTTAGGAAAATAACTATGCAACGCAACAAAGAATTCTAAATTCAGGTGCTTTAGCAAGATATTCTATTAAAAATGCAAATTTATATAAATTGGAGTTTTTTTTTGTTTTTTTTTATCCAAATCGAATAGGTAGTTGGCACAGGCAAAGGGTCTGCTACTATAAATATATGGTCACAAAAACAACAAATTTCTTCTGTATGGAAAAGTGGATTGCAAATAAACAGGCAAGTTCTAGTCAATAAATGCACATTGACTCATTCTCGAATCAATTTAACAACCTTTACTTCCAAGACTAACAATATTACTAAACAATCTAACAACGTATTAAACAAAAGTCATGAAAAAAGAGTTATATGTACTGCAGAGAATGAATATAATTTGTTTAGGAACAACAATGAAAGCTCTTTTTTTTTTTTTTTTTTTTGTTATGAGGAAAAGTTACAGATCACTCTGGAAAAACCTAGCTAACCTTTTTAAAATTAAAATAGGGCTTCTATATTTCTTAGAACTGAAGCTACTTTTGGCTAAATTTGTTTGCTAAAGTGGCCAAATTCAACTTTTACAGACCAACTTTTTTTTAAAAAACCTTTACAAGCTACAAATGATCTAAAAAAAAAAAAAAAATTGTCGCAAAGTTTTTGTTTGAATTTTCACCTTCGGATATCCAACTTGAAATTACCGGATACCCATATCCAGAGTGGTAATATCCGGTACCCAATCAGATATTTAAAACTCAACCGGATATCCGTTTCATCCCTAATCCAATCGTATATTAATCACACCATAGTAGTCTGCTCAAATAAAAAACTGTTTAACAAGGAACTTAACAATATTAAAAAAATTACCACTAAAGCAGGTTTCGGGAAAGACGTAGTAGATAAACTATATAAAAAAAGGATTAAAAAACTTAATGTTATTCAGAGTTTTCAAAAACCTAAACCGGACTTTACCCCTGCAATTTCTTATGATTACAGAATATCTCATAAAATCAAAAATGTCACTAGGAAAATAAATATAAAAATCCCAATTAAGCCCAACAAAACCATTTATCAAATTATGAGGAATGAGAAAGACAAAACTAACCCAATTGAAACCTCTGGTATTTATAAAATCCCTTTTATAAAAGAAAATAAAAATAATGGGTATTATATTGGTATTTTGACCAAATGCAAAATTAAAAGCAGAATTAAAGAGCATGCCACCAATATCAAATTTGGTAAAATTACCACCGCGCTCACTAGGACCAATGGAAAAGCAATTATCGATATTAAATTTCAGGATGTTTGCAAATTAGCAAACTAGAATAATGCAACATATGCTTCGAAACAAGTTAACTAAGGTGATTTTTCGAGATGTAAAGTAAGGTTTTATATATTTTAATTGTAAGATATTTTCTGTTTTCATCAACTACAGAAACAACTACGTCACTTTTTTTTTTTTTTTTTTTTTTTTTTGAGAAAATGATTTGTAAATCTTTAAAAAAAAAAAAAAAAACATAGTGGTAAGAGAACAACTTTTTAATTTATGAACTTTTTCAATATAATTTATGTTTTACTTTTTAAAATGTTTCATAAGTTTTGTTAAAATATGTTCATAGCACTCAAAACTTATTGTTTTCAATATAGGTAAAATAATTAATGCGTATAATATAAAATTAAAAACTTATACAATAAGACGGTCTCTTATTTATACGACTCTCTCAATTATACAACTTTTTTCACAGTCTCCTGAAAGTCGTGTAAGTGAGAGGTCACTGTGTGTATATATATATATATATATACATACACAGACGAACTCAAACCTTGTTAACGTGAATTACTTTTAACATGAACTGTTTCCACAATCCCCGTCAAAATGAAGATTAGTTTCTGAGTTACTGATAGCATGAACTACTGATAACATGAATAATTTTTTAGTTCCCTTGAGATTCATGTTGACGAGGTTCGACTGTGTATATAATATATATATATAATTATAGATATATATATTTTTTTAGTTAAATAATATTTACAGTTTTATGTATTTGAAATTTTTAAAACATCATTAAAATACTTTTCTTTCCTGTGGTGGAGCCATCTTTCATAATTTTAGAGAAATAACTTTTCTAATTAATAGATTATGTTATTTCATAATTTTAAATTATACCTACAAATAATATAATAAAAGAAAAAATATAAATATATATCACTATTTTTTTTTTTTTTAATATAACATGTAAATTTACGCCTCATAAAAACATTTTGTGTGTATGTGTAATAAAATAATCTAATGCTCATTTATCGTTCATTTTAATAACTGAACTCACATTTATAAAATCAGACATTTTAGTAATTTATCAATCCAGAATTTTTTTTTTTTTTTTTAAGAATTTTTCGACACTCACATTCATCTTAGAAATCTCACTCTGTTTCTGAGTAAAGGTGAAAAATTCTCACCTAGTTTTTACCTTTGATGAGAGCCTTGAAATATCACAGTAAATTGAATTCAAAAATTTAAAAAAAAATTATAAGAAGAAAAAGTGTTATGAAACATTTTGATGACAAAATTAATGTCCATGTGTTGGACTTTGTCAACATTTGCCAATAACTTGGTGATGATTGTCACATATGCTAAAATGAACACTATTCTACGCTTTATAACCTCTCTGTTCTTTTTTTTAAGCATAACAACCATTATTTTCTAATAGTATTTTCCAAAACAATTAACAACAGATAACTAGTAGAAAACTTAATAAAATTTCTATTAAAAATTCATAGTAATGCATCTTTCGGGAAAACCAGAAAAGTTGGCAACAATGCTTATCATGAGGTTTTTTTCTAGTTTGATCAACAGAAATTCAGGATTTAAAATATATACAGTCAAACCTCTATATAAGATCATTTTTTTAAAGTTCTGGCCCACTGGAAAAGAAATCTGTTATGATTTATCGGATGGTCAATTCTTGAATAACGTAATCACTTATAGGGTAATTTTCATCTAGTTTTTCTGGGGGTAAATGACATGTCCAATTAAGTCAATTCAGAGATTTCCTGCATATCTTAGTGTGAAAGAAATTTAATGATTAGCAATAAAAATTTTTGTGGTAAAATATTCATATGACAGCCGAATCATTAGCACTCTCTTGCTCCTCTTCAGCAGAGAGGTGTTGAGTTTGAATCTGATTCAGGCATGATGTTCATGGTTGTTTGAATTCCACTTTAAACTGTAGCGCCAGGTTTATGCAGTCTTAGTGTGTAAAAAAAATTATCACAGAGTGACACCTCCAAACTTTATGGTAAGGAAATATGATCTATCATCATGGAAAGACCATTTATCCATCCTTACTCCTGCCCAGGGCCTGATTTGTCACTAGGCAAATGGAGCAAGTGCCCGGGCTCCCAAATCAACTGTCTTTTGAAATTAAAAGTATCTTACATATATGTGGGGGGGGGGGGAATTTCAGAGGGTATCCAGAGTTAAGAATAGCACGTTACAAAAAATAAATACTGTACTAAAACAATTGAAATGAAATGTAATTCCTTTATAAACTATAACAAGATTAACACAAGCAAGGAATACAAAAGTTAAATATATATGAATATGCACTTTTGTTTTTACTTATTACCATTGGCTTTAACACATAACAAAATATACTATGATACGACAATCTAACTTGCTTTTATTTTGAAATCATGTATGTAAAAAAAAATAAAATAGCAAGATATTTCAAAGCGAACAGAAACTGAGATTATTGAGACAAATATTTCTAACAAATGATTAAAATTCTGAGAAGAGAACAAATAAGAGAAAATCCTTATTTTACATTTTTTAAAGCTCCGAATTTGTAATGGTTAAAAAATCAGCATTTGACAGTTTTTGCGATATATAAAATATCAGCTTAAATAACTTGACCGACCGATAAAACATTCAATTTGCATGCTTGTAATTCTAATCACAACAAAGGGATAATAGAGCATATTTTGAATAACAGAACATTTTTAAAAATATATATATATGCTTTTTTTTTTTTTTTTTTTTTTTCAAAAATAAAATATATACTTTACTTGTTGAGCAACCGGTTCTAAAATGCTTTGAATTGTCTTCGTATGGAAAACTGACATGTTGTTTACAATATTTTTAATAAAGAAATAAGCAAAATAAATGTGAATGCAAGATTAATATAAACGACTTGGAAAAATTAATTCCAAAACCAAAAGAAACTCAACAACTGAAGCAGGTGTGGCACACTATCAACCCATCGTACACAGAGAAATACCATCAAACCATAAATGGAAACAACACCTCGTGTTCTCGGGAACCACAACAAGTGCTCTCATTGGATGACTTATCTAGTTCAAACCTACGCAAAAGTAAACCCTGTTACACATATGAATGGTGAGAAAAATGTAGTGGGCGTGACAGATACATTCCATTATTATAGAGTAGCCCTAGTGTGACGTAAAATCTCACTCACTCCCTTTATTTTCAATAAAAGATTCAAACCACGGATTAAGAGTTTCTTAATCCGTGATTCAAACTTGTGAAATATGTACCAGAGCACAGTGGCGGATCCAGAACTTGACTTTTGGGGGAGGGGGCTAAGATTTTTCAAAGTGTTATTCTAGACCAATAAAAAATTTACAATTGCAATATTCAATAGTAAATGTCAGTGTTTTGGGGGGGGGGCTTCAGCCCCCTAGCCCCCCCCCCTTAAATCCGCCACTGCCAGAGCACTGGTATTAAAGTAAGGTGACCAAACGTCCTCGAATCATGAGGACAGTCCTCGAATATCCCTTTAACTTAAGGACGCTGCGATGATTAGTCCTCAAATTGGGATTCAAAAATTTGGTCTCCTTATATTAAAGAGTAATCGGCAAAAAATCTTTGTGAAAACACCATAAATTGCACATAACTTGTAGCAATTGTTTTGGTTAGAAATAAAAACCAAGACACTTCTAAGTGCACTAGTTTTCGTTGCAAAACTGAAATCAGTGTTGTTAGTTACGGCTCAAGCTGTTATTCACCAATAACTTTAACTCCCGGTTGAACATAAAAATTTGAAAAGCGTATAAAGGAAGGGAAGGGTACAAATTTTCATAAAATTTTTCCGTGTTGTTTCTGCCATCTAGTGGTGTAGTTATTTTCGGATTTTTTAGGTGAAAATAACCATTCAAATATTATATGAAATTCTCGACGCTAGATGGCAGAAACAGCCTGCCAAATTAAGACGCTTTTCAAGGTTTTGCGTTGAACCGGGAGATGAAGTTAATGGTGAATACGGCCATCAGTGTAATCAGTTTTTATGAGTTTACGAACGCTTTTTAGCATCTAGTGTTGCTCTAAACTTTTTTTTGAACAATTAATCTCTTTAGCGTGTTTTGTCATTTAGAGATTGCTTATATCGCTTATATTATTATTATTATTACTTTTTTTTTTCTTTTTTTACTTTCATACAAAATTTGGTTTAAAAAAAAAAAAAAAAAAAAAAAAAAAAAAGAAAAGAAAAAACAGAAAAAGAAAAGAAACTACTTATTTAGCAGATTATAAAGCAATAATTATTCGAGAGCATGTATTAAAATTTATATTCAAAATACTGTAGTGAAATCATTTTTTGATGATTTTAGAAAACAATTTTATTTTGTTTTGAGATGACTATTCTATGACTTTTATAAGACCAAAAAGCATCGTTTTCTTTTTTTAAACCTATGTACAACACAGGGCCGTAGCAACCGCCCCCCGTACTCCTCATGCGGGAGGTGGGGGGTGCAACGGTAGAAGGGGCTTCACAGGTCGGTTATCATGGATTATTGAGAAAAAATGCTAAAGATAAAAAAAAAAAAAAATCTTCATTTAATTTTACTTTTGGTGGTGGTGGGGTGGGGGGGGGGGGTAACCACACAAGTTCGTTATCATCAATTGTTGAGGACGTTGATGAAAATGCTAAAATTTATCAAACTTAAGAATAATTATAAAATAAATAAAGGTATTCCCATTCAATTTTACTCCAAATATTTCCGTTTGCCTTCGGAAAAGCCGTAAATATTTTTCTTTTTTGAATGGAACTATCCAGTGTCTAAGACTAAAAATAACTTCTTTCACCAAAATCGTGGCAATCGTCTAGTAATCCTAGACGAAAAGCTAACTTATAATAAATGATTCTGCGAATCGAAATGGTGAAACGTGTTTTTCCTTGGGGTCATTAGGTGTAATCTTCTGATTGGCGGCACCCTTCTTATCGTGATTTAAAATAGATGTACAATACCTTTTTTAAAAAACTCCGTTACTTGTTACTTCTATCTAGGTCTAGGACAGTGCTTGGATGGGGGGGTGAACTGGGTGGTCGCCCAGGGCGGCTAATAGTTAAATGTAGCTAAAAATTACGAAGTACAGCTGAAATATAAGTCTGCTAAATTTAGCTATAATGCAATACAACAAGCCCCCCCTCCCTTTTTTTTACTTTAATTGTTAATTTATATAGTTTTATTTGTTTTCATACCGGCCAACATTGGAAAATCAAAATAATGGAGATTTATAAGCAGCATTTTCAGGCCTAGAAAACACTGATGTGTTTTCGAGATATGACAGTATTTTAATAGCTTAATCCATGGCTTAAATTATCAAAAAGCTATACAGGTAAATGAAATTTAATTATTAATTAAATATAGTAATATATATAGAGATTCGTGAGAATTTTTTTCAGCAAAAGTAAAATCTTGCTTAAAAGAATGAAGGTTTGTTGAAGTTTTGAATAAATTATAGGTATAACTTTAAAATCTTCAGAATAATGGAGAAATGTTTGAGAATAACGGAGAGTAGAAGACAGTCCCAAAATAACGGAATCTCCGTTGAAATAACGTAGAGTTGGCAGGTATGTGTTTTGTATTTTTTAAACGTGGTTTTTTTTCCTGAATAACAGTTTCATATTTCTGATTTTCTGTTCTCAATTTTTTTATGTCTTTTTGTAGATGTATTTTTTTTTTCTCCTTTGCACTCCTTTTCTTATTTATTTATTTATTTATTTATTTTATTTTCTTCTACTTTCCACAGAAGAAAGTATTGATTTCGCAAAAATTTTCTGCTGCCGGTTTTCGATGTATTTCAACTTTTTAAGAGGTCCAGAGCATCATTTGATTACTTTTTGAAAATGTCTATCTGTAGGAGTGTATTAGAGAGTGAGAGACACACTAAAATTTTGAGGTAGTATCTCAGGAATAATTGCTTGGAACCTCATATAAATTTATAGGTAATGACACCTTGAAATAAATCAGTACTGCTCAACTTTTGGGGAAAATCGCCCCCAAAAGTCGACATTGCTGTTTTTTGTTGTTGTTGTTTTCTGAAATTGTAATGTATCAACATTGTCCAAAATTTCGTTTATAAGTGAGTACAATGAGAATTATTTTTAACGGATCATTATGAAATTAAAAAGAATTATTTCAAATGGTAGTAGTCAACTAAAAAAAAAAAGAAAGAAAGAAAGGGAAAAAAAAATGCATATGTAGAAGCATCATCCCCCCGCTTCTCTTAGGGAGGTGTAAATTTTCAATATGTGTATTTTCTAAAAAGGACTTGTCAATACCTTTAACAAGAACGAATGGTTAAACAATAGATCTGTTGAAATTTAAAACTAAGTTATCGATTTATTTCATAGAAAGAAAAAGAAAAAAAAAATTGTCTGTCGGATATAAAATTGACTTTCTTTAGAAATTTAGTGTTATATTATTCTGAGATGAAAATAGTCTGCATTCATCATGGAAAAAAAAAAAAAAAAAAAAAATTCCAATAAATAAAAATTTGGAATGTTTCCATTCGACTTTTCAAACATTTATTAATTAAAGATTATTTACATAAATTTAAATAAAAGAAATCATTAAATAAATAAAAATGGGAAATTGTAATGACACTGAAGTATTTCTTCCGAAGTTGTACTATGTCGTTTAAGGATCATAATATAACTAGTTCTTTTGTACGTTCTTATAAAAGAACTATAAATACTGAGTTCGTAATATCAAATATATATATATAAAAGTTCAACATTATTAAGCGAACTTTAAATAGTTTGAGCCCATAGGCCGCAATCTATAAAAATTCTACTTTCTATTCTGGTAATATATATATATATATATATATATATATATATAATGTGTAAACAGATATAAATTACAGAGCTTGCAGAAGGTTATTTAATTAAGAAATATATTTAATAAGTACTAATTACACAGACCTGCGAAATTGAAGTTTTTGAAAAATATAAGAGAAGTTTTCGTTGATTTTTATGTTATTTGGTGTGCTGATTTCAAAATGACCTCCATTTTTTCCCAATCACATTCAGGGTATTTTGTAAAATCGATATCGATATTTTTTTCTAGAAGAATATTACATGTATTATCTAGCAACAGTGACTTTTATCCATTTAAATCTATATAAAATGATCGATTCTTAGCGCAGCAAATTGATTTTTCAGCAACAGATTTACTTTTATAGCTTTAAAAGGTGAAAACAAATGTTGCTAAAACGCACGAGTCGCCTCTGGTCGAGAGAAAACGAAAAGTTCCCTTGGGTACTTTTTACATCAAATTATAGTTCAGTTTCTAATAGAAAATCGCCAATATACTATTTTATTTGTGATTATTAAGATAACTTACATAAAATAGACGACTGAACAAGTGTCAATATGTGTTAAAAATCGAAGTAAAATTGAATTTTACAATAAAAAAAAAATAAATAAAAAAAGATCTGATAGAAATTTTTGTTAGATTTTTTTTTTTTTTTTTTTAATCACCACCAAAAAATACATAAAAGTTCAGCTAGTATCCCTTGTATTTTTTTCCTCGCAGGCCTCTGTTATTTATATAAAGATCTATGTATAAGACTATAGTATAATATTGTATCCACATAGGATTAATCTGAATAATAAATTTATTTTATAAACATGATTTCTGTTTTTAGGCTGGGATTGCGGTGCCTCGTTCTTAAGTCTTATCTTAAATGTTACGAACTTTCGTAGATGGGCGTGGTTAAGAACGATCTTAACTTGGTATTGCGGTGCCTCAAGCGTAAGTCCTCCGCGTGTCCTCGTAAGAGAAAGCCAGCCAGCCAATGGGAGACGCAGAGAGAGCTATGTTGTGATTGCGCGCGCATCCAGTTACGATTCGACTTAAGATAGCTCTCAGGTTGTCGTAAGATAGTGAAGCACTGCAATACGACTTGCGTTTTGTTTACATCTTAAGACAGAGTTTGTGCGTAAGATAGTGTTGAGCGAGGCACCGCAATCCCAGCCTAAATTCCACAAAGAAATATGCCACGCGCAGCACGTGTTATACATAACTAATGATTCACTTTTCACAATAGAAAAAAAAAATTGGATCATAACTGGCGCCTCTCAAGTAATTTAGTTGTCTGGAGTCTTGACTGATTTGATTTGCCATAAAGAGATTTTTGTGACGCCTTTTTTATACACGATACGGACATATATATATATATATATACAGACATTATGTATACACACACACACATACAGAAATGTAACATCCAAGTACATAAGCAGCATCCAAGATGCGTTACCAAATCTTGTGATTGCCTTAAGAATGTTCCTTACTCTTCCTGTTACTATAGCTACAGCTGAGCGTTCTTTTTCAAAGCTGAAGCTAATTAAAACTAGTGTGTCTGAATTAATAAGAGTGACGACAATACTTACTGCGCATGCTCTGTGGATGTCTCCGAACCTACCCGGGGTTGGTGAGAGGATCTCTTAGGGCGATGTAATCCACTTTGGCGAAAAATTGTCCGTTTGACATTTTACAAATATTCGTTTTTCTTCGAGATTCTTCATTCATTGAAACATGCTAAATTATTTATCCGTACTATAAAATCGCACTCAGGGATGTAAAATAATTTCTATAAACATTATCGAATGCAATATGAAGTTTTAATATTTTAACATATAAATACATTTATTATTTTTGAAATTGATTTCGCATAATTTAATTAAAAATTTTGAATTATGAAAAGGATTTTTTTTTTTTTTCGTTGTCACCATTTTTCTGTAGACTATCCCCATAAAAATAAAAGAAATAGTCTAAATTTGAATACATCATGGGACAAAATACAAATAATAATAAAAGCAATATGACGAATAATAATAATAATAAAGATTAAAATAATAACAAAGAAATTAAAAATAAATAAGCACATAGAGAATGACATAGTGTGTTTACAATACATTCAATAAACATATTTTTTAAATAGCTTTCTCTTCCTAAATTAAATTCGTTTTAAGACTGAAATAATAATAAAAGTAAATTAATAATAATAAGTATAAAAATTTATAAATCTGATTCACGATAAACATTTTTATTACAAATTTTGAATTAATTTTCTTTATTTTTTAAAAATTGTCTTTTTATTATTTCGTTTAAAATAGCTGTGATAATTAATGATAAAACTGATTTAATAATAAAATAAAATAAAATAATTCAATTGTATTTACAGGTCCACAGAGAGATTCAGACCTTTTTTCATTTTTTCATCGTAACAAAATTTCATATACATATGTACATATACAGTCGAACCTCGTTAATGTGAATCTCAAGGGGAATAAAAAAAAAATGTTCATGTTATCAGTAACTAAATCTTTACAAGTAATCATAGGAAGAAAAAAGAAAGCCACAAAAAAATGGAAGATTAATTAGAAATAATAATAATAATAATGATAAGTCGAAAATGAAAGCATGCATTAGATAAAATTAATTCATTGATAAATTGCCCCTGTAATCCGCAAGAAACAAAAATATAACACGTATGTTTGATTTAGTTTATATAAATTTGGTTTATAAATTTAAATAATTTATTTTCACCTAATACTATAATTGATGTAGTCTAATATCCTAAATATTATTATATAGTTTTGATAAGCACTATTTTTAAAATTTATTTTTAATTAATAATTTATTTATTTGCTGTAATTATCTTCATTTTAACTTTTTTACTTTGTTATCATATGGCCTTGCGAAGGATTTGGGTTAAGTTGGAACTCTCAAAATTGGTTTAACTCTTTACACCCATCTTAAACCGTGGTAGCCTCTGCACCTTTTTTCTGTTCTGTTTGATTATATTTTGCTCTTGCTTCGCTCTTGTTCTTTTATTTAGTTTGCCTTTTAAACAAACTGTTAAATTTTCTGACATCTTTTACTAAATGTGAAATTGTATCAAACTTTCAAATCCTATTTTTCATAATTAATGATATTACATCATTTATATATATCCTGTATATATATTTTAAAGAAATATTTTTACCTAACATATATTTTGGCAAAAAATATATTTATTACTAAGCAAATCTATTTTTTCCTTCAAAATATGAAATGATGGCTCAAAATTTTAGGCAAATATATATAAAATATTTTAGAATTAGTATTTTGGAGGTTAACGTATTAAAAAAAAAAAAAAAAAAAAAAAAAAAAAAAAAAAAAAAAAGCATACATAGCATATAAAATTATTCAGCTCTAAGATTTATATTGTTAAATAAATTGTTGTTTCTATATTCGATTCAAAGTCAAAAACTTATTGAAATTTATGCGCGTTGCATATAATACTTTTAATACAGTGTATATTGCAATTTGTAGTTCGGTAAAGGTAATAGCAATAATAATAAATAATGAATAAAAATAAAAGAAAAATAAATCTTCACACACAGATATTCTTTTGAAAGCCTTTCGATTTTCCCTTTAAAGTTGCAGATAAGAAAGCTCCCGCCAAGTCCCTTCGTAAAATATCGCCAAGCGCTTCTACCTTCATTTCGTAAAAAACAATTTTTTGTTCGCTAAAAACCAAAAATTTTCAAATTACAAACACTGTTTTTAAATGTTTAGATTAATTCAATTTAGTTTTAACAACATTTAGGTTTCGTTCTTTATTTCTATATCAATTTTAGAGATGTGAAACAAGTTAGACATAGAATTTGTCTATGGAGATCTTCATTAAATTGAATATAACAGATAGATAATTAAGTTTATTCGGCTAAATATGCTTTCAGGGTTTACAATTAACCTTTCTTGAAGAGTTTAAGAAAAAATAAAGATAAAATTATTTTTAACCAGCGATAAATAAGCTTTTATTCACAGAGCGCAAATGCCGCAATGTAAACTCTATGAGGAGAAAATCCAAAATTGCCGTGGGCGGATGTCTCTCCTGCTTGACCAATAGGAAGCTGTGACAAATTGTCGTCACTCTCCATTCTAGGCACCCTAATTAAAACCTGCAACAATGAGTGATACTCGCTTGTCAGCATTAGCACTCATTTCACTTGAAACTGACTTGTCGTCATCTTTAATTTTTTCTGAAATAACTGAAGATTTTGCTGCTCAGAAAGCTAGAAAAAATTTTCTTTAATGAGTAAATTAACTGATTACGCAAGAATTTTTTTCTGTTATTTTAAATTTCATTTTTTGTTAAACAGATCATTACTTGAGAGTGTGAATTAACTTTTTTTTTTTCAAATATCTATGATTTTTGAGGTTTCTATTTGGGTTTTAACTAAGACCTCTTTGTTTCAGTGTAGTAATTGAACGCAAAATCAGATTTTTTTAAAAAATGTCATCTTTAAAATATTTGAAATAGTTCCAGAAAAATGAGTGCGGTTGATAACATTATGAATTCTTTAGGTTTAAAATAGAAAAGAAACATAAGTTTGGATTTAACGAACCGTTATTATATTATAGTGAAGGAACTCTTAATTCCTAAGTTAACATTTTAAGTGGGGAATCAAACTTATTCTTCAAGAATCTATTTTTAGTGAATTATAATACATTAAATGTAGATTTCCTTTTACTCCCGTATAGGGAACTAAAAACAAAACAACAAATGTCAAAATATATTCTCTAAGTATGACAGAAATTAGAAAGAATTCCAGTATTTTGTCAATAATAATGAAAGCAAAAAGCGGCAAATGGATTTACGATTAATCCCAAAGTACCCAGAAAATTCCTTTTAAAATTTTGTTGTCTGTATCTTGCATTCAGTTTAGGGAAAAAGAGGGAATGGGGATTATCGAAAGATGTAACATCCGAAAGGTGATCATTTTTAAGAACTTTGACAGTTCTATCCGCCCCTAAAACAGGTGATCAATATCCGAGGGGAAAAATATAGCTTGGTCGATTTTTGAACCAACGCCGTCTTTTACAACGGGTTACTTCTTAGTTGAAATATCGACCAGCCGTCTTCTAAAGGTTAATAAGAGTGACGACAATACTTACTGCGCATGCTCTGTGGATGTCTCTGAACCTACCCGGGGTTGGTGAGAGGATCTCTTAGGGCGATGTAATCCACTTTGGCGGAAAATTGTCCGTTTGACATTTTACAAATATTCGTTTTTCTTCGAGATTCTTCATTCATTGAAACATGCTAAATTATTTATCCGTACTATAAAATCGCACTCAGGGATGTAAAACAATTTCTATAAACATTATCGAATGCAATATGAAGTTTTAATATTTTAACATATAAATACATTTATTATTTTTGAAATTGATTTCGCATAATTTAATTAAAAATTTTGAATTATGAAAAGGATTTTTTTTTTCGTTGTCACCATTTTTCTGTAGACTATCCCCATAAAAATAAAAGAAATAGTCTAAATTTGAATACATCATGGGACAAAATACAAATAATAATAAAAGCAATATGACGAATAATAATAATAATAAAGATTAAAATAATAACAAAGAAATTTAAAATAAATAAGCACATAGAGAATGACATAGTGTGTTTACAATACATTCAATAAACATATTTTTTAAATAGCTTTCTCTTCCTAAATTAAATTCGTTTTAAGACTGAAATAATAATAAAAGTAAATTAATAATAATAAGTATAAAAATTTATAAATCTGATTCACGATAAACATTTTTATTACAAATTTTGAATTAATTTTCTTTATTTTTAAAAAATTGTCTTTTTATTATTTCGTTTAAAATAGCTGTGATAATTAATGATAAAACTGATTTAATAATAAAATAAAATAAAATAATTCAATTGTATTTACAGGTCCACAGAGAGATTCAGACTTTTTTCATTTTTTCATCGTAACAAAATTTCATATACATATGTACATATACAGTCGAACATCGTTAATGTGAATCTCAAGGGGAATAAAAAAAAAAATGTTCATGTTATCAGTAACTAAATCTTTACAAGTAATCATAGGAAGAAAAAAGAAAGCCACAAAAAAATGGAAGATTAATTAGAAATAATAATAATAATAATGATAAGTCGAAAATGAAAGCATGCATTAGATAAAATTAATTCATTGATAAATTGCCCCTGTAATCCGCAAGAAACAAAAATATAACACGTATGTTTGATTTAGTTTATATAAATTTGGTTTATAAATTTAAATAATTTATTTTCACCTAATACTATAATTGATGTAGTCTAATATCCTAAATATTATTATATAGTTTTGATAAGCACTATTTTTAAAATTTATTTTTAATTAATAATTTATTTATTTGCTGTAATTATCTTCATTTTAACTTTTTTACTTTGTTATCATATGGCCTTGCGAAGGATTTGGGTTAAGTTGGAACTCTCAAAATTGGTTTAACTCTTTACACCCATCTTAAACCGTGGTAGCCTCTGCACCTTTTTTCTGTTCTGTTTGATTATATTTTGCTCTTGCTTCGCTCTTGTTCTTTTATTTAGTTTGCCTTTTAAACAAACTGTTAAATTTTCTGACATCTTTTACTAAATGTGAAATTGTATCAAACTTTCAAATCCTATTTTTCATAATTAATGATATTACATCATTTATATATATCCTGTACATATATTTTAAAGAAATATTTTTACCTAACATATATTTTGGCAAAAAATATATTTATTACTAAGCAAATCTATTTTTTCCTTCAAAATATGAAATGATGGCTCAAAATTTTAGGCAAATATATATAAAATATTTTAGAATTAGTATTTTGGAGGTTAACGTATTAAAAAAAAAAAAAAAAAAAAAAAAAAGCATACATAGCATATAAAATTATTCAGCTCTAAGATTTATATTGTTAAATAAATTGTTGTTTCTATATTCGATTCAAAGTCAAAAACTTATTGAAATTTATGCGCGTTGCATATAATACTTTTAATACAGTGTATATTGCAATTTGTAGTTCGGTAAAGGTAATAGCAATAATAATAAATAATGAAGAAAAATAAAAGAAAAATAAATCTTCACACACAGATATTCTTTTGAAAGCCTTTCGATTTTCCCTTTAAAGTTGCAGATAAGAAAGCTCCCGCCAAGTCCCTTCGTAAAATATCGCCAAGCGCTTCTACCTTCATTTCGTAAAAAAACAATTTTTTGTTCGCTAAAAAACAAAAATTTTCAAATTACAAACACTGTTTTTAAATGTTTAGATTAATTCAATTTAGTTTTAACAACATTTAGGTTTCGTTCTTTATTTCTATATCAATTTTAGAGATGTGAAACAAGTTATACATAGAATTTGTCTATGGAGATCTTCATTAAATTGAATATAACAGATAGATAATTAAGTTTATTCGGCTAAATATGCTTTCAGGGTTTACAATTAACCTTTCTTGATGAGTTTAAGAAAAAATAAAGATAAAATTATTTTTAACCAGCGATAAATAAGCTTTTATTCACAGAGCGCAAATGCCGCAATGTAAACTCTATGAGGAGAAAATCCAAAATTGCCGCGGGCGGATGTCTCTCCTGCTTGACCAATAGGAAGCTGTGACAAATTGTCGTCACTCTCCATTCTAGGCACCCTAATTAAAACCTGCAACAATGAGTGATACTCGCTTGTCAGCATTAGCACTCATTTCACTTGAAACTGACTTGTCGTCATCTTTAATTTTTTCTGAAATAACTGAAGATTTTGCTGCTCAGAAAGCTAGAAAAAATTTTCTTTAATGAGTAAATTAACTGATTACGCAAGAATTTTTTTCTGTTATTTTAAATTTCATTTTTTGTTAAACAGATCATTACTTGAGAGTGTGAATTAACTTTTTTTTTTTTTCAAATATCTATGATTTTTGAGGTTTCTATTTGGGTTTTAACTAAGACCTCTTTGTTTCAGTGTAGTAATTGAACGCAAAATCAGATTTTTTTTAAAAATGTCATCTTTAAAATATTTGAAATAGTTCCAGAAAAATGAGTGTGGTTGATAACATTATGAATTCTTTAGGTTTAAAATAGAAAAGAAACATAAGTTTGGATTTAACGAACCGTTATTATATTATAGTGAAGGAACTCTTAATTCCTAAGTTAACATTTTAAGTGGGGAATCAAACTTATTCTTCAAGAATCTATTTTAGCTGTTCAAAATTTCAATCTTGGAAGTAAATTTGTAAAAAAAAAAAAAAAAAAAACTTTACCGTTTGGTTGTTGTTTATCCCAATCACATAATATTTGTCCATATAATATTCATGTCAACAAATAATATGCTTCATATTATTCGCTTTTTATATTATTCAAACATCCCTTTTTTACTTCTAATTTTCTATAACTTTTAAATGACAGTGCCTGAATTTCGATTTATTTTTGTTCCTACTGTTTTATTCTGAATTATTTATATAAATAAATTGTAAATATATAGATAATTCTTTTTAAAAAAGAGAGATTCTCAATAAAAGTATATTTTCCTTTATTGTATTGCATTTTACAGCTAAATATTAACTCTCATTCTTTTTATGCACTGAAGACAGTATGCTAAATGTTACCAAAACAGTTGTCTACGTCCCAATTTTTTTCTCTCTGTCGTTCTAGATTTTGTTATTTTCCTTAATTTTAAATAAAATCGTGTTAAAATTTTAAACTACCTTCCCCCACCCAACTTATATATATATATCCTAAGGTAATCTTTTTTTTTTTTTTTTTTTCTGCATCTACATGTATGTTTCAGGTCTTAAATTATTTTCAACATAACTTCGTTATCATGAGTTAATTCCCTCCCCCATCAATTCAACTAGGGAAAAAAAAAAAACCTCAGCTGAACTCATAGGCCAAGTATCTCACTTCCTCTGTTGCGCATACGTGTCCGGAGCGCCAGGGCGGCTAGAAGTGTTGGCGCGGCCCTGCTTCTATCGCACCTGCAATGCATATGCCTCTTGTTTTCACTAAGCAATAATGGAACATTAGAATTTGTTTTCGCGTATGGATAAAGATTTTGATATTTCAGCTGGCTGTTTCTCATATTTTGACCAGAAAAACTATATGTATGTTAGTATGTTTCTATAGGTAAGTAATTTTTTAATCTATTAAAATATTTTTTTCGTTATTCAACTATAGATTCTAACATATCCAATTTCTTTTGTGTGTTTGGGCCCACCAGCGGCCGAGCGGTTCTACGCTCTAACCTGGTAGACGTGAGGTGCCGGGTTCGATCCGAGGTCGCACGCGTCGGACTAGCCATTCGGAGTTTCCCGTGGTCTTCTTCGAAACTTGCTTAAATACGGGCTTCGACCACTTAGAAAAACCCCATTCACACTATGATCCAGAGGAAAAATGCTTTTGCACATATTTAATAATTAAAAAAATAATACGCTAATTTTTCTATGTTTTAAGATTTCTAAAGAAGTTAAAATGTACTAACGAGAATTTTCGCTCATAGAGCTAATATATTTGATTTTTTTTTTTTTTTTTTTTTTTAATCTGCCTGTATATACGAATCAGTCGTTCGATCACAGTAAAGAGTTTCAATATCACAATATAACTCAGATTTAGACGATCGAATTTGGGAATTTGTCCTTTTGCTACATCTGTTTTTTAGTTATGCCGAGAAAAGAAGACACAAAGATCAATCGCTAAAGATCTTTCCGGATTCAGAAGACTTCAAAATGCAGTTTCAAAGATTCAAAAACAAAATAATATTTTCCTGTATTATTGTATTTACGAGTAAAAGAAAATAATAATAATAATAATTGCATACTAAAAATAAAGATTGAAACTTAAATATCTCATAGAATACTTGGTCAAATATTTGTCATAACTCATTCGGCAAAATTCATTATAATTCTACTTTCACGAGTTGGCCCCTGTCAATCAAGCGTGACGTAGGCAGCGACGATTCTATTACCTTGAAATCGGTTGAGGGTGTAGAGGGAGGTGGTTTGCTATCTTTACGAGTTTTGCGACATTTTGGCGAAAATACTGTTTATTATCTATTTACTTCTTTCCAAATTAGAACTTTCGGGTTTTCTTATAAGTTATATCATTAAAAAATATTTGTTACATTATAACTAATTATTAATACGATGAGGAATGTTATGATTGTCTAAACGATATTTCAAAATTTCGGTTTGCAGTCTTTTTTTTTTCTCTTCTTCTTCTTCTTTTTTTTTTCTTTCTTTTTTACCTTATGTCCTAATTTGGATCTAGTACCATAAAAAACTACCAATCTACCAAACTTTCTTTCTTTTTGCTTTCTTTCTCTTAAAAATAAATAAATAAATAAAAATGTAAAAAAAAAAAAAAAAAATTGTAAAAAAAAAAAAGAAAAAAGAAAGAAAAATATTTAAAATTTAAATAAAGAACTGCACTCCTGTAATTAAAATTTTTTCTTTACTTTTCTTTCTTTCTCTCTCTCTTTTTTTTTTTTTTTTTTTTTTTTTTTTAAGCTAAATACATAGAAATGAAAAACCATTATAAGAATAATGTAAGAGATTATCTTTCATATTCGTATCTGATGTGTATGCAAATATTCTGAGAGCTATTGTACATAATACTGTAAATTATGTGTACATCTCAATTTATTTTAATAAAATTCCCCTTTTATTTATTCAGTATTTTTAAAAATGTTTTTCTTTTCTTAAAAAAGAAAAAAAAAAAAGCGTAAAAAGTTTTTCTCATTTTTATTTTTTAAATGTTTTCAAAGAAAATTATTTTTTTTTCTGAAATACAAAATAAAATGCGTGGAGAATAATAAGCAGCACGATTTATTTTCTTGTTTAAATTTATTGCTCAAAACTTCTTTATGCAAATACGGCATTAGTGCATATTGAAATTTCAGACATGATTGAAAAATGTTTTTTTTTTTTTTTCTTTTAGTTTATGTGTCATTGATTTTTAAATATTAACACATGCTCCTTTAAATAGGCAAAACGGATTTCAGCTGGCGAAAAGTAAAAATTATTGGCTTAATGTGTTATTTTCATGGCAACCTTCTTTTTTCCACACCCATTCATTCTTTTCACTTTGTGCACCCCTACCTTAAAATAAACTCTTCGAAAAGAAGGAGGGACGAAGGGCCAACTCGTGAAAGTTGAACTATATTTTGTTCAATTTTTAGGTATTATACGTATACACATACACACAGTATTCAGCAGGTAATAACTATATTTTATTATGATATTCTGTGACAATGGATTTTATTTATTTATTAGATTTTAAAAATGTAAATCAAAGACTATTTTTAGAATTTAGTTTTATAGTGGAAAATAATTTAAATTTTTATTAAGAAAAGAATCTGACTTTTAGATTTAATAACTACTACTTCTCTTTTAATTACATTTTCAGAACTTTCTTTTTATTCAACTTTTTTTCTTTTTTGAGATATAGAAAAGCACAATTTAAGGCTCTGGGGCTACATTCTTAGCAATCAATTCTCTTAATGAATCCGGTTAGGCAACAAAAAGGCTGTGTAAATATATATATATATATATAACATGTAGAATTGTTATTGATATATACAGTACGAAGCAAAAGTTTAGACAATGAAGATATTCGTATAGACTTCGAAAAATATTTAATCAGTTTCCTAACACAGCTTGAATGTAATGTGCTGTTCATATAAACAATATTTATAACAATGAAAAGTGGAACTGTGCATATTGCAAGTAATTAAATGATAACAAAAATATAATACTGTCTCAAAAGTTTAGACAAAAATTAAATAAAATCAAAATAAACAATTTTTAAAACCTGATTGTGCATCCGTGCTTCTGTATTACTTCATAAATACGAGATTCCATCAAAGAAACTAAATCTTGCATAGTTTGGGGATCGATGTCGTATCATGCATCCTCAATAGACGTCTTGAGTTCTTGTACAGAAAAGTATTGTCCACCATTGCTATAAACTTTGCGACACATGATGCCCCAAAAATTCTCTGTAGGGTTAAGATCTGTGTTACATGCTGGCCAGTGGAGAATTCTTATATTATGAGAATTAAACCAAGATTTTGTATTGTTTGCAGTGTGAATCGAAACATTGTCTTGCTGAAATTCCCATTGAGGGCCACCTAGAAGCTCAGAAAATGGCATTAAGATTTTTTCTAATGTCTTTGTGTAATGCTGTGATGTTTGACGACCACTGGTAAAGGACATAGATACTTGTCCATTATAACAAAAGGCTGCTCAAATCATCACCGAGCCCCCTCCTTATCTGCGACTAATAAAACCTAGCGTTTCCTTCCGCAATCATGCCAATACGATGACCAGACATCTGGAATCTGGACCATCCAGATTGCACTTTATTTCATTGCTAAATATGACTAATTGCCATTTCTCTCCATATGACATATGCTTTCGAGCCCACAACATTCTTTGTAACTTGATGTGGCTTCAGAGCTGGTTTCTTTTTCATTTTGCTGTAAACTGTTGTTCCTTTCTCCACACTTCGTCTACGAATCATATTCTTTGATACAGAGAGAGTCCCGATGACCTTTGAACTCCACGTACACTCATTTGTTGGGTACTCTCTAGTCTTTGTATCAGGCGATCCTCTTGTATATTTCACGCACGTGGCCTCCAAGATCTACATTTTGCTTTATATTCACAACTAAGACTCCTATATGATAAGAGCTGGCGCAGTGTCCGCCATTTTCTATCCCGTCTGGGAAAGTGTTGGCGGTAGAAAAAGCTAGGTTACCTGATTAGCGTTGTTATCGCCTTTAAACTTCTATACAGATCAAGTGAGCTAGAATTTCTTCTCACAAAACATACTAGTTGGCAATTTTAAGAACATCGCCAACATTCTCAAAACTTCAACATTTCACGTTAAAAGAAATGTAATTTTAAAGTTAATTTTAAAAGAATTTAAAAACAATAACTTAAAAAAAAAAAAAAAAAAAAAAACAGTACATTCATGTTAAATTTGTCAAACAAATTTGAAATAAAATGAAATAAGTTGAAAATAAGGGAAATCTTACGCTACAAAGTTGTGCTCCTGCTCCGGATATCCACGAGTTACATCTGCAATTTATAATCCACTTTTTCCTTTTTTCTAGATTAGAAGAAAGTATAAACAGGCAGTACCCTTTTATGGAGTTATTCGTGCAATTTATTGCCGAAAAACCACCAATAATAAATCGTCAGCCGGTCTTGTGGGCTAGAAAATGGCGGATGCGTCAGCCTATCGATGTAGGAGTTCTATTCACAACCACGCGATAAAACTCGATAAACGGATGTCTTAGATCTATTAATATTAGCCAAAATTTCTGAAACTCTCTTTCCTACAGCTTTTAACTTCCAAATCCTTGAAACCTCATTCCCTTGAAATTTTTTACCTCGTGGCATGTCGACTATGAAGCGTTATCGTTTGCAGAACTTAAGTACTCAAAATCTGTGACATCATCGATTTTAAATTTGCATATGCTAGCAAATATTCACAGAAACTCATAATCGTGTCTAAACTTTTGCGACAAGCAAATATTTATTTTTATCAAAAAAATTAAAATTATAGTAAACCAAACGACTCTCCTTTGATTATAGCATTTTAAAACAGATTTTGAATATGTTTACAGGTTTTTTGTAATTCTGACGTCATAATCCTAAATTTTAAATCTGAATAACGTCATTGTCTAAACTTTTGCGTCGTACTGTATATATATCAATACAAAAAACCCTTAACGGGTTAAAAGTTTGTGACGCAGCACTGTACTTTATGGCTATAAGAATTAGAAATACGGGTCTTAAAAATAATGATATCAAATTTTCAGTGACGCTTTGATATTAATTAAATTATACATAGATTTTCTTATTTGAATTTGCTTTTTCCTTTTATTTATATTTACAGTGTAAACGTTATTTTCAACATAAAATAATATATAGCATTTACTCATTGATACCTTTCCATTCACATCTCTTATACTATGAAAGCATGTGTTTTAAAAGAAATTATATGAAGTTCCAGTAACGCAGTGGTGTTACATTAAGTGATTTGTTTTTAAATTTCTCTGCAATTATTTTGTTTTGCATATTAAAGTATATGTGCACATTGAAATATTGCTTTTAATTTTCAAATACGCTGTCAAATATATCACTTTCATTAAGCTTATATTGTGTACTGAAATATATTTATTTCAATGAATTATTCTATCTTTTGCGTCACGCCATCCAAAACTGTAAGTAAAATATATGGAAATGTTTACTTTGTGTCATTTCATCCAAATAAATTGAAAATGCATGCAAATAGATATCGTGATGCAAAGAAAAAAACTGTGAAATTTTTTTCAGTAGTGGATGGCGTGACGCAAAAGATAGAATAATTCATTGAAATAAATATATTTCAGTACACAATATAAGCTTAATGAAAGTGATATATATGACAGCGTATTTGAAAATTAAAAGCAATATTTCAATGTGCACATATACTTTAATATGCAAAACAAAATAATTGCAGAGAAATTTAAATACAAATCACTTAATGTAACACCACTGCGTTACTGGAACTTCATATAATTTCTTTTAAAACACATGCTTTCATAGTATAAGAGATGTGAATGGAAAGGTATCAATGAGTAAATGCTATATATTATTTTATGTTGAAAATAACGTTTACACTGTAAATATAAATAAAAGGAAAAAGCAAATTCAAATAAGAAAATCTATGTATAATTTAATTAATATCAAAGCGTCACTGAAAATTTGATATCATTATTTTTAAGACCCGTATTTCTAATTCTTATAGCCATAAAGTACAGTGCTGCGTCACAAACTTTTAACCCGTTAAGGGTTTTTTGTATTGATATCATTACTTTTTAGGGGTTAATGATCAAAACGTAAAATTAAAGGAGCATGGTAATGAGTTATAACACTGTATTAAAAGTGTTGTTTTATAGGTCATACTCGAACAAAATAACAAACTAAATAAAATTTCAAAATTTTATAAAAAGTGATAAAAAAGATGGAAACATGCAACATTACAAAGGCATAATATAGTACATTTTAAAAATGACAAAAATTTCTTATTTATATTTATTTCTTATTATAATTTTTTGGGTATAGATTTGATTTAAAAGAGAAAAATAAATAATAATAGAAAAATTTTTAAAAAGTGAAAATTTTATACTGGTAAATATTTAAGTAGTATAGTTTGTTATGAATTTAATTAAAAAAAATTCTTAATCTATTCAAAATTTTATTATAGCTTAACATTTTGTAATTTATATCTATATCTATATCATTATATAAAGCGCAAAAAATTGTTTGTTTGTGGAGGGTAATCTCTGAAACTACTGAACCGATTTAAAAACTTCTTTCACTGACCGAAAGCTACAGTATGCCATATTGTTATAGGCTATATTTAATTTTGATAAAATAAATTTTAGTTTAAAATCTGAGCATTTTAATTAAAATCCCCATAGAAGCCGTAATAGAAATGGAAATAATGAAATATTAAAAAAATTAGCTGCTGCCAACATAAAAGAAACATTTACATATTCATTTCGTTTTTAAAATATCTTGACGTGAAAAGAAAAGAAATATATTCGCACGTGCATTAAATTGAAATTCATATAAAGCTTTTTTAATTGTTAAACTTACACGTTAAATCTGACGTCATTATAGAATTAAAAGTGTTTATTTTTCTAATAATTTAATTTGATATGATATGATATAATATCTAAGCATCAATGTTTAAACCACGGAGTCTTTATTACTCCGTGGTTTAAACTGATGTGTGTAAACGAAATTGGAATTAAAAAAAAAATAAATAAATAAAATAAAATAAAATAAAATAAGAAATTCTATTTTATAATATTATTTATTTTAATTTATAATTGTTGCCAAAAAGATTTACGAATTAATTTATTTTTAGACATATAATAAAATATATTTTCACGCGAACAATAATATAAAAAGTGAACTGGATTTTTTGTAAAAAAATAATAAAGATCGAGGAAAATTATTTCCCCATTTTAATCCCCATATTTGGATATAGATATGTATTAGTTATCATGTGCATCCGTTAGATTAAATTGTTTTTGTTGTAAAATTGATAAAATTGGAATTTTAAATTTCAAAACTCTAGAAAAAAAAATGGCAAATTTCCATATTCGATTGAAAACATAAACATTTCATTTCAAAGGATGATACAAGTACTTTACACAATAAACATCCAACTAATAAACTAATTAAAAGGGAAAGGATAAATATTCTATCATAATTTGAAGTCAAATTTGTTTTCAAATGTCTAAATAAAGTATCTGATATAATATAGTAATATGTTGCAGCGGAATAGATTTGATATCCGTCATCCTTGGCAGAAAAAAAAAAAAATATCGCCAAATTATCTGGCGAATATAATTTAATTCCTTTCAAAAATCATGGTTATTTTAAAAACTTACATTAAGAGTGTAACGAATAATATGAAACAATATTTCGTACAATACATATTACGAAAATATACATCTGGCATGTATATTTTCGTATTACGTTTTTGATCGCCAAATACAAAAAACGCCAAGGGTGACAGTTTTGAAATTTAAAATTAAAATTTTGTCAATTTGACAGCAAAATAACTCAATCTAACGCATGCATACAATAACTAATACATATCTATACCCAAATATGAGGATTAAAATCGGGAAATAATTCTTCTAGAATTTTAATTAAAAAAAAAAAAAAATCCAATGAGCGATTAACATGGAAAACCTTTTTCTTGCATCCACGGGCGGTCAATGATGTCATACTTCGCTTGCGTATTGAGATGTTTAAATTTATTTGGCGACTATTTTTAGCAACTAACAGTTATGGCAAGTAGCTCAATATACATAGCGCATACAGCCATTACTGAAATGTAAATAGCATTTAATTATTTGAGTTACATTATGTTGACTGGAAACCTATTTAATATACCTATGCTCTATAGCTATACTAATATAAAAAAAAGAAAGGTTTATATGCATATGTAGAGAACGATCGCTAGAACTAAAAAGCCGATTGCTTTTTTTTTTTTTTTTTTTTTCTTTCAATAATCAAAAGTTACACTGTCTCTCTCTAAGTGCTAGAAGCTATAATAAATTTTGGTAAAATAAATTTTTAATTAAAATTTTCAATATTTTAATTGAAAACAAAGCATAGATTTGATATCTATCGTCATTGGCGATTTTTGTATTTGGCGATCGAAAACGTAATACGAAAATCTGTATATTATCGTAGTAAATACGAGATGTATGTGTTTACTTCAATTACCCTACTACCGTAGGTAGTGGAAGTATTGTATAGGTTTTGGCAATTGGTCAGTGTGTGTGTATATGTGCACGTGTGTGTGTAATCTTCTGGCTGTCATATCTCCAAAACTAATAAAAATAGAACTACTAAACTTCACAAGTGATTCAGGTCTGGTGTACACACGGAGTAAAAAGACAGGAGAAGAAGGTAACGCTGAAATTTTGTGATGTTGTTTTCTAATGTTTACAGATGGCGCCAGCGTGCAATCCTTCCTTCTCTCCAGCTTCCGCAATGTTATTCAATGGGGAAATGTCTCGTTTTAATTTTTTTTTTTTTAAATAATATCAAGCTGAAAAAATTTCGATTGAAAGCAAATTTCATTAAATAGAGTATTCTAACCAACATGTTTTTTTTAAGAGCCATTTTATACTAATTTTACTTTGAAAGAAAGCTTTTAAAAAATGACGATTCTTATGAACCGAAGCTAGCTAAAACAGACAATTGGGAGGAAGGAGAATGGATGAAATTTTGTAAAGAAAAAAAATAAACTTACTTTAGGTGCAGAAAGCACGAACTCGGACTTTATTTTTCTCCTAGGGCTTTTTTTTTGTTTTTCTTATCACTATCATAGACTGTTTTACAACTAGAAACGAAGCATTTATTTGAAACATCTGAATTATGCAGTTTTAAGAACTTACAAAGAAATTAAATTGCTTAAAATAAAAAAATTTAAATGTACTTCAGCAAAATTCTATTGAAAACAACAGTATATCCGCGCCGAAGTAGGGAGGAATGACAAGTGGCGCCCTCAATATTTACCAAAAATTTAGATCACAGTTTCGTAGCTTTCTCCCATTGGACCTTCAACTCCTATTAATATTACTCCGTGGGTGTACAGATAAATTTTCCAAATTTTCGTGAAAATTGAAAAACCGGAATTGGGTCATCGAAAACCAGAAATGGGACCCTAAGCCCATATTCAAAAACACCTCTAATGATTTTCTTCAAAGTTGCTATATAAATAATATATTAGATGCCCTTTCGATTGAAAAGTTGCTTAGTTCAGGAAAATTGATAGGCGTCCTCTATAAACAGCTCAATTTCAGACTTCGCAAGTGCGTTCCTTTAAAAACGCCTGTACGGATTTTTTTCAAACTCGCCATGTTAACTTCCTATTAAATATCCTTTTGTATGTAATTATTGTTTTTAGGTCAATAATTGAGTATGTTAAGTTTTGGTAAAAGTTGGTATCTCAAAAACGGCTCTAACATATTCTTGAAAATTTTTTCTTTAATCCAATTTAGATAACCTTTCTCAAGTATTACGTGCTTATTACAGGAATATTAACGGTCATCCTGATATAGGTAGTTCAGTTTTAGATCTCGGAAATTCGTGTTTAAAAAAATAACTATCTATTTTTTCCCCTTATTTTTTAACTCGCTATGCAAACTCTGTTGTATGTGTCTTTATACGTGTATCAAGTTTCTCTTACTCGAAAATCTCAAAAAATGCAAGTAATATCTCCAAAAAATTGTATATATTACGTGTAATAGTGGGTGATGGAAGTCGTGTGGTTGTTTCACACCAGATTCTGTAATAGTATATATTGTACGAATATTGTTTCATATTATTGATTTCTCCTTTAATATACATTATTAAAATAATAATCAATTATGGAAAAAATTAAATACATTTGCGAAATGAAAAAATAAATAATAATTAAAGCTATTATGACGTTAATTTTATCAAAAACATTTTCATGTCATAGGTTTATTTTTCAATATTTTTTATTCATGAGTAAAGAAATGTTTCTTTTTATGAAATAAATAAATAAATAAATAAATAAATAAATAGCATTAAGTAAAAATTGCCAACATTTAACAAATAATTAAAAAAAATAATTGTAAAATTATATTTTGACTTTCCAGTTAATAATATTGCCTGACTATAACATATAAACTGATATATTTCTTGATTTTTTACATATCAATCCATCTTTAACTAAAATTTGTTCATCAGTGCGAAGCCGGACGGGTCAGCTAGTATTATATATACTAGAAACTTAATGAGCAAATTAATTATTTTCAAATTCTGTTTTAAGAATTTTTTCAATCCGTAGTTTAAGTGATTTATCACCTAATTTTGAAAAAATTACAAATATTTGCATATGATTATCATATTATTTGTCATTTTTATGAAAATAAAGGAAAGATTTTTTGTTGTTGCAATCACCTTTTAAAATAGAACCAATTTTGAAAGTTAACAACGTATCAGCATGAAAACAATGTAAATACAAAGAATATTTTTGATAAACAAATGTCATATAAAATACAAGTACCTAAATAAATAACTCATTTAATATATATATTAAAAAATGAAAAATATATATATATATTTTTTGTGTGTGTTTATTTTTGACGCTTCCCGATAGATGGAGCCAAAACGATTATTTGATATTCAGTATTTCAGATGGAAGAGAAGAAATTCGTCCGCGAAACTGCCGCATCACGGTATTTTCGGAGTAAAAAATAGTTCGATTTTTAAACTGAGTTATAAAAAAAACAAGAGTTTTCCTAGGGAAAAGGGAGATGTCAGGCACATCAGATAAAAGCGATTAATATCATATATAAATTAAACTAAATTCGCTCGAGCCATATTCGAGAAAAAATTCTTACACATATAGTCCGTCCATTTATAACTTAAATGAGCCAATTCATATCTCGAAATATATTGCACGCAGAAATGTAGTGATTTCAGGGTAGGATCAGACAGAAGGTGAAAGTCTATTTTGAAAATATCAGAACATAACCTCCCATATTTCCTGAGATATTAAGTGTCGGCTTTCAGCGGTTTCTTTGATCTTAAAATTCTTGTATATATAAGTGTCGCAGTTTTCGTTCGTTTTTCCGTTTCCGCTGAGTGTCGTGGCGTTCGTTTGTTTTTGCGCTTGCGTCACTAGAAAAACTGCCGTTTTTCATGATTAATTGTACAGTCGGGAAAAAAAAAAAAAAACGCAGCACTCGACGTAACTTCGTTGCTAACAGATGTAGAAAAATGTAATAGGTATCATTCGACGGGGAATTGTGAGTAGTTTCAGAAAATGAACTGAAATTTTGAATTGGGGGTCGTCTACATATTAAAAAGCGCACCAACTTTGATTTTTTCAATGGTAATGCCCCATTTTTATTTTATATTTGAATTCCTGGGATCGCGACAACGCGAAAAAGTATATTAGTTGTATATTTTACTTATTTTTTCACAGAGTTATAAGCCTCCAAAGTTTGAAGGTGCTAATGTTAAATTCATATTTCAAACTTTTATTAATATCTTCACAAAAAATAACTTGATCGATATAATTCTTTTTTTACAAGATACAGTGAAGGAACCCAAACATAATCCATCACTACTTTTGATTCTGAAAAATATTTTTAATTTTGAAAAATATTAATAAATTAATATTAATAAAAATTATGAATTATGACCTATACTAATTTTTACATAAAATGAATCCTTATGTTAAAAAATATGGGTGTGCAAATTTGCAGCTCATTCCAGTTATTAGTTTTCGAGATATAAATAAATCTTTCTTTTGGAGTGGTTCAGGGGGCCGTCTCTTTTAATGTTTTGCATGAGATAACGAATCAAATCTTAAAAAATAACAAGGACAATTAAACAAAATATGTTTATTTTTTATTTACGGGTCAAATTATATAACAACTACGCCCAACGCAAAGAAATAAAATAAAAATGATGATTTTTAGACATTAGTCTTAGCATCAAGAATTCCTGTTTTCTAAAGAAGACAAACCCGCCTTCATCGTTCTTCAAAACAAAACAATACAGAAAAGTAAAGTAAATGTGACATTGAGTATTCGTGTTAAACCCCTTATTTTATGTTCACAAAAATATGAACAAGTGGTATTTACTTCATCGATTACTGGTGATAAATTTTGAATCTTTTAAACGAACACTAGAAGAAAAAAAATAACTAAATAGGCGGGGTTTACTGTTTTAAATAGAAAAATTGGCAAAAAAAGAAAAAAAAAATGGAATTGGAATGTAAGACAGACTTGTAAAATCGTTTCTTAAGTTAAAGGCTTAATCATTTGCTTCATATATTGCTTTATTTATATTTTATTTATTATTTATTTTGTAGGGGGGAAGATTATTATTTTAAGGATACTTTAGTCTTTAAAATTTTAATATATTTTAACTTTATATATTTTTTAAATATACTTTTATAAATATATTTTCACACATTTTGCGACCGCAAGATTTTGTAATTTTGACAGTAAGATCCACCTAAAGGGATTATTCTCTCAAAATAAAGTATTTCAGAACAAATTTTCTGTATTCACAATTATATTACAAATGGATATACAGTATAATTATATTCTTTCTAATCAATATATTTCTATCCATAGTATATTTTATTGCAAAAATATGAACACTGGGTATACACTTAAGAAATAAGTAACACACAAATTTGGAAAGAAACGCCCACTAAGAAAATTACAGATTTTCAAATGATGTGAATCTACGTCAGCAGTCGCGAAAGGGTTAATTAATAAATTATATTTTCATAGAAATTATAAAACGAATCGTAAAGTTCCAATGAGTTCAACTGACACAAAACTGCTAATTGCGATTAAAATTTTTTACTATTTACTTCATAAACCCTTACAATAATTTACCCGAAAAGATTTAGTTTATGTGTTGTTGTATATATACATCTATATTATTTCATTTCATATTTTATGTTACACCTACAAAAGAAAATTCAAGCTTTATTGGTGATGACTACAGCCATAATAGACACTTTTACTTGAAAAATATTGCACTTCTTTCAAAGAGTACAGTCTGGACAAATCGCAAGTGTAATGTATTTAAATAGACCTAAAATTATTTTAAAAAGTACTGAAGTATATACAAATCTAAGAAACTGAATTCAGGATAATTAAGAAATTGGAAAATGTCAATGTTTTTATTAATTTTTATAATTCTTTTTTTCCTGAAAGATTTCCGGTGTAAAACATCAAAATTTCTTATAGGATCTTAATTTTATTTTTCTACATTTACAGATAGCCCCCTAACACATTTTTGATTATAACTCTATAAATACTAAAGATAAAGTATACAAACAGTATACTTTTCCGCACTGCCAGACTCTCAGAAATTCAAATATGAAGTCAAAATTGGGTGTTGCTATTGAAAAAATCAAAGTTAGCTCTCATTTCAATATGTAGATAACCCCTAATTCAAAATTCGACAGCATTTTCAAAAAGTTCATTTAATTCCTTGTTGAATGGTGTCTATTAAATTTTTCTGCGTCAATTAATAATGAAATTACAGCGAGTGCTGCGATTTTTTTTCCCCGACTGTACATTAAATTGAGTATTTTCAATCAACAAAATTAAAGATGCTGAATAATAAGTAAAAATCGCAAAATAAATAAATAAATAAATAAAAATAAAAATTGAGGAGAGGCGGAAGTACAGTCGGCTGCAAAATTATTCGAGCACTAGCAATAATCCTTGCGAAAAAAAAGTACACTTAATACAGCTTTGTTAAATAAATCCTTGTCGAGTCATGTTCTTAATCAGTCTAAGAACATGATTCGACAAGGATTTACTTAGCAAAACAGTCTTAAGTGTACTTTTTAAATATAGGAATTATTGGCTAGTGCTCGAATAATTTTGCAGCCGACTGTAATAATAAATTTCTAAAAACGTTTTTACAAAAAATTCATTTTTTACATTCATCGATTTTTTAGAGGAAAATGTTAATTCCAGCGTTTTTTTTTTTTTTTTTTTTTTTTTTTTTTTTTTTTTTCCTAGGTTAATTTATCAGCAAATATTTTACATTATGAACTTGATATAAATTAAACCAAATAAGTTTATTCTAATCAGTTGATTTTTATAACAAATATTTTATTAGCAACGGCTGCCGTATACGACTTCCGCCTCTGCCTCCCACTGTTTATTATAGATGAATATGTTTTCTTTATTACTTTCTCTGTTAACAGAGACCTCTGTGGAGAGAGAGAGAGTCAGTGCGGTTCCTATGACCATGACCCCCACATTTTAAAACTGATAAAAATGTTTTTTCTTTTTTTTTTTTGAAACAATAATAATTTACTAAATCAACCAAATATTCTTTTTCTATATCCTTTACAAAAAATTTGTTACTAAAACCCAAATTATTTCATTGCTTTAAACAAACAGTTTTGTAGATTCAGTACTTCGCTCGCATATTGACTGTTTTTATAAAGTATATGACATTAGCTTATAGAACTATCCATTGAAACTTACTTTTCTTTCAACTATAATCTTTTGGTTAACAGAAGTAAATCGATTTGGTTAACTAGAAGAAAATTATTGTTAAAATGACAAAATAAATCTAAAAATCAGTAAACAATACATATATATATATATATATTTCAATAAAACATTTTTTAGTGTATCTGAATACTCCAACACTATTTACATACAATAAATATCGTTTTAAAATTAAAGGCTCGGTTTATGACAAAAAATATTTAAAATCAAAAGGTGGAAGATTCAGAGAAAAGTTGTACGAATGCGAAACCTGGGCAGTTAGTAGATTTTAATGCACTGTATTTATATATATATATATTTAATAGAAGAAAGTACTCAATTTATAAAAATTTTCTACCTCTGTTCTTTCGATGGATTTACATGTTTTGAGAGGTCTGGAACACGATTTGATCATTTTTAGAAAATTTCTGTCTGTGTGCATGACAAAATTTTGTAGCAACTATATCTCAGAAACTACTGCACAGAATCTCATAAAATTTGATATGTAGCTGAATCTTGACATAAATTAATTCCTATTAACTTTTGGGGGAAATCGTCCGAGAAGTTGCGTTGCCATCACGCTTTTTCTAAATTTTTAATATGGTGGTATAAGACAAAATTTCGTGAAAATGTACGTAAAGAGAATTATTTTTCAATAATCATTATGAAATTAAAAAGAATAATTTATAACAGTAGTAGTCAACTGGCTAGAAATTTTTATGTATGCAGGAGCATCGCTTTATCCCCTCCCCCCTCTAGGGGTTGAAGTCCTCCTCCAAAGGGCACATATTTTCATTATGATTTTCTTTCAAAAGAGCTCGTAAATACTTTTTAGACGAATGATTGAACTATCATCTGCGATAATTTAAAATAAAGTTATCGATTCCCCCCCCCCCCAATTTTCAACAAAGGAAAAAAAATCGCTTTTCTTTAATGAAGTCTTATAGAGAATAAAATAGACTTTCTTTGGATGTTTAGTGTTATTCTACTTCTCTACAATGGAAATCGCCTGCATTTAGTATGGATGATAATTTTAATAAATTATTCTTACTGAGTGAATTTGTATTGGAAGATATAGAAGAAAGTCTTGTGGCCACAGCATACTAGTTTTAAAATAGTTATACGACTGATTTTAAGCAGATTAGTTTTATGATTGAATCTTTCATACTAATTTTTTTATGAAATCTTCTATCTCTCACTTTTTTTCTATCGCTCCATATATATTCTTTTTTATGATTATTATAACACCAAGTGGAAAGAGGAAGATGAAAAGGCGACAACGCAGCGGTGCTTATAAAAGAAATGTGCAAAATTCATTAAAAAAGAAATTGAAAAAATACCAAAACTTGGAAATTATTTTCAGATAAAAACTGCAGCAGAAGAAAGAAAAACTGCTATCGATACATCTGTTAATGTATCATGTTCTGAAACATCACATAATATTGAAATTTTCGAAGCACAAAATTCTGCAAATGCAAATTTTACTGATAACAATAATTATTGACATTATGTGGGTCATATTAATGTGGGTCATACGGAAATAGGTGACGGAAATCTCGAGAAATCTTCTAATGTAGAATTTGAACCATTATCGAATGATCCAGCTCAATGGCCAATTTTGATATCAGATAAACAACGTGTAGATATTGTGGAATGTGGCCCACCTATTCAGAATGAAAACTATAATTTCCTTTTAAATACCACAAACGACGTTTTACTTCTAACCATTACTATCGTGTATTAGAAAATGGCGAGAAGATGAAACGCTCCTGGTTGATGTAATGCCATATTTTGCTTTTGTTGCATACTTTTTGGTTCAAATGATATTCCATTGCGCCGTGGTACATCGGTATGGGAGGGCCTTTCAAAGAAAATGGGACAGCATGAAACGGGAAAAAACCACCAAGAGTGCCTTTCGAAATGGTTTGATTTGAGAACCGCAATTTTGAATTAGTCTGCTGTTGATGATAGAACGCTGCAACCAAGGTTCTTCTATCATAAGGTTGGGTCATTCGAAGAGTAGCCAATCAGAAGCAAGCTGATAACAATAAAGCTGAATGGCAAATTTTAATATCAGATAAACAATGTGTAAATATTGTGGAACGTGGCCCACCTATTCAGAATGAAAACTATAATTTCCTTCGTAAGGACAACAAATGACGTTGTCCTTACGAAGTCGTTAAATCATCACGCGGCGAAACGACAAAAACAAACTACGATACAAATAGAACTCCTACATTGATCCTATCATACAGGAGCCTTAGATACAAATATACAGCTATTAGCTCAGCTAGCTCTTACTTACTAAAAAATATAGCCTATAATCTGATATAAATATTACCCAAAAACGAAAATCATGTACGGTATTATATGAAATGAAAGTACATTCGTTAAAATATTTTTTTAAGTACATATAAGTTCATAAAAAATTATAAAGCTTTCGCGTTTTCGGCAATATTGCTGTACATTTGTTTACATTTATAATACTTCAATAAAACGATTAATTTCAATTATATTAAAATGAAATGGAATAAAAATGCAGTTATTTAAATGTTTTACTCAAAAGAAAGCACACATATTTTTTAAAAGAATGCAAAATTTACTGTACGATCACGATATGTTTGTTTACATTTCAGATATTTCAGTAAAATTATGAATTTTAATTTTATGAGTAAAAATAAAATATAAATACATTTTTTTTTTTTTTTTTTTTTTTTAAATATTTTGTTCAAAATAAAACACTTATATTTTTCAATTTAAAAAGAAATACACAATACATGAAGTTATCTATAATATTACGATATGTTTGTTTACCTTTTAAATACTTCAATATTGTCATGAATTACTTCAATAAGACGATGAATTTCAATTATATTGAAATGAAATAAAAATGCAGTTATTTAAATGTTTTGCTCAAAAGAAAGCACACATATTTGTTTAAACAAATCTAAAATATATAAATTTTGCTGTACTAGCGTGATTTGTTTCTTTACATTTCAGATATTTCAGTAAAATTATGAATTTTAAGAGTAAAAATGAAATAAAAATACATTCTTTAAAATATTTTGTTCAAAATAAAACACTTATATTTTTCAATTAAAAAAAAAATATACATAATATATTAAGTTATCTGTAATATTATGATATGTTTGTTTACCTTTTAAATACTTCAATATTGTTATGAATTTTAATATTAAAAATAAACTAAACAATAATAAAATGATTAATGAAATAAGATTAATAAAATACACATTTAAAATTAAGATACAGTACACTCTCACCGCACAGCTTAAAAAGAAGTATTTTGCAGATTTTAGAATAATTTCTTTTATTTACTTCTTAGAACTTCATTTGAGCAGCAAATCTTTAAGAAATAATTTATATGTTTTCATACAATGCTGAAATAAAGGTTTACCTAATAAAAGTACAAATATTTCATGAAATTTTAATTTTAAGAACAATTTTCATACATCATATAATAGTTGCAAATTATCTAGATTTTTGAAAAGTCTGATCAATAGTAGTTCAAGCAAGAATATTCATACATATTAATTTTCTTATAGCCTGCAAAAAAGTCAGAAATTTTTGGTAAAGTAGGCAAGATTGCTGTCAATAAAGCGCTGCTGAAGGGTCATGTTTTCATTTCACCTGAAACAATTATTGTGAACTCATGCATTTTATGGTGTTTATTCAAAGTTTTGTTCCTATTACTTTTAAACATCAGTTCTGTGGTTTTTTTTTTTTATACTCCAAAATGTTTAAGACATGATCAACAATTTTTTACAAAAGAAAAATTATATCCATTGTTTAAATATGGTATGACTGAAATAGTTTCAAAACATTTTGCTCATGTTGGTTTGTTGGTATTTTTAAAACTATTTTCATTGGAAAGCATATGCTACCACTGACACTTTTAACATGTTATAACAAAAGTTACATTGAAATATGTTACTACAGTCGGTAACAAAAGTGTCCGAACACTAGCAAAAATTCCTATGTGAAAAATGTACCCTTCATAAGGTTTTGTTAAATAAATCCTTGTCGAATCATGTTCTTAGTCAGTCTAAGAACAAGATTCGACAAGGATTTATTTAAGAAAACCGTATGAAGTGTACTTTTTTTACATAGGAATTTTTGCTAGTGTTCGGACACTTTTGTTACCGACTGTACATAAAAACAATTTCATAAAATTTTCAATTATCCAGATACTTTCTAGAGGATTAAAAAAGAAAAACCTTACGATTTTTTTTTTTTTTTTTTTTTTTTTTTACACACAAGTTTATTTTATTTTAATTGAATTCACTGCAAATTTAATTTTGAACTGCAGATATATTTTTGTGTGTACTCTTTTTTATCCACTATATAACTTAAACATTTCGTTTGTTATGATATACCACAATTTGTTTCATGTTTCATAAAGATAATAAATTTTAACAAAATCTTAATGGGGAAATTGCACATTTTTCATTTTGACTTGTAAATGGTAGAGCACGAAAATACAAGCATTTTGATACCATTTTTATGCATATTTGAAAACTGGATACATTAATAAATTAACTTTAAAAGACATCGTTTTCATGTTGGCGCGAAAACGCTGCGTCACGTGATGAAACCTCTCGTGACGTCACTATTCATGAAATGAACTGCTCGCTAGATTTCTCCTTAGTATTGTAAAGGAAAGTAGCGCATTCATCGAAATTTTGTATTCTTTATCTGAGAAAAAGTATTAAAACAATTTAAACATCAATTCATTGTATAAATGACACTGTTAATTTCAATCAGTTTTTTTTTTTCTACCCGCGTCCTGTTATTATTTTTTATTAAAATATAATCAAATAGTAGTTGATCAATAGAATTATTAAAAATAATTTCCTTAGTATGCCAAAGATATATTTTTTAAGAACTTATTTTGTTTCATTTTATTATTTTTTTATAGATTTATCATTATTATTCTTGACTGAGAACAGAAATAAAGTATTGAGTTTGACTAATAATGTATTTAACTGAATAATATGTATACTTTCATTGCTTAAACAATCTAGAATAGTACAGTCGGTAACAAAAGTGTCCGAACACTAGCAAAAATTCCTATGTGAAAAATGTACACTTCATAAGGTTTTGTTAAATAAATCCTTGTCGAATCATGTTCTTAGTCAGTCTAAGAACAAGATTCGACAAGGATTTATTTAAGAAAACCGTATGAAGTGTACTTTTTTTACATAGGAATTTTTGCTAGTGTTCGGACACTTTTGTTACCGACTGTACATAAAAACAATTTCATAAAATTTTCAATTATCCAAATACTTTCTAGAGGATTAAAAAAAAAACCTTAAGATTTTTTTTTTTTTTTTTTACACACAAGTTTATTTTATTTTAATTGAATTCACTGCAAATTTAATTTTGAACTGCAGATATATTTTTGTGTGTACTCTTTTTTATCCACTATATAACTTAAACATTTCGTTTGTTATGATATACCACAATTTGTTTCATGTTTCATAAAGATAATAAATTTTAACAAAATCTTAATGGGGAAATTGCACATTTTTCATTTTGACGTAAATGGTAAAGCACGAAAACACAAGCATTTTGATACCATTTTTATGCATATTTGAAAACTGGATACATTAATAAATTAACTTTAAAAGACATCGTTTTCATGTTGGCGCGAAAACGCTGCGTCACGTGATGAAACCTCTCGTGACGTCACTATTCATGAAATGAACTGCTCGCTAGATTTCTCCTTAGTATTGTAAAGGAAAGTAGCGCATTCATCGAAATTTTGTATTCTTTATCTGAGAAAAAGTATTAAAACAATTTAAACATCAATTCATTGTATAAATGACACTGTTAATTTCAATCAGTTTTTTTTTTCTACCCGCGTCCTGTTATTATTTTTTATTAAAATATAATCAAATAGTAGTTGATCAATAGAATTATTAAAAATAATTTCCTTAGTATGCCAAAGATATATTTTTTAAGAACTTATTTTGTTTCATTTTATTATTTTTTTTATAGATTTATCATTATTATTCTTGACTGAGAACAGAAATAAAGTATTGAGTTTGACTAATAATGTATTTAACTGAATAATATGTATACTTTCATTGCTTAAACAATCTAGAATAGTACAGTCGGTAACAAAAGTGTCCGAACACTAGCAAAAATTCCTATGTGAAAAATGTACACTTCATAAGGTTTTGTTAAATAAATCCTTGTCGAATCATGTTCTTAGTCAGTCTAAGAACAAGATTCGACAAGGATTTATTTAAGAAAACCGTATGAAGTGTACTTTTTTTACATAGGAATTTTTGCTAGTGTTCGGACACTTTTGTTACCGACTGTACATATTGAATTAACCTAAATTAGATTACTTCTATAATTATGAAATGCTAGCATATATATGTACATATATTTTTTCCTTAGACTGTACAAAACTGAGATTAAAAAATCAATAAACAATAATAATAAATATTTATACTGCATGCAACCTTGTCAGAGTCTACAACCGAAGTATTTAAAACTACAAACAACTTTTTATTAGCATTTTAATGTTATAATTTAACAGTATTTCTATTAAAATAAAATCTAAAGATTACTAATAATTAAAAATATTATAGAGATGCAGTTTGAGAATTTGAAAATAATTTAAGAAAATTACATGTACTTATCATTCTAAATAAATAAATAAATAATATCACAGTAAAATAATACCTTTTTTCAGAATCAAAAAACGTGCTTATTTATTTTTGTAATACATTTAGTTATTTATCAGGAAAAAATTGAAAGGATTAATGGAAATAGAAACAGATAATTAGCAATAGGAAAAGAAATTAATTAAAATGCTTAAAAATATATATATATATATATATATATATAAATAAATAAATGCATGAAATATACGTTAAACGCAATAATACCTTATAAGTCATTCATGATCAAGTAACAAATATTAATGACATTAAATAGCTGACTGAAAACTTGCAGTAAATTTCAGCATTCAAACATAAAAAATTTATTTTTAAAATTAATTTATCAATGAATCCTTAATATAAAACAAAAATATCTCTAGAATATATACTATAATTGGTAGCCTTCGTTCGTCCGCTTCGCTAGTCTATAAATTTAAATAAATTTTCAAAAAATCAGAATCCTTATTTCTCTTATCATTTTATAAACATAAACTAATAAATAAGTAAATAAAATAAAATAAATAAAGGAAAATTCCACTGAAATCACTCTGAACCTCGTTCAGACCCCGCTGCCTTGCCTACTGAAGACTCTCCCCCCCCCCCCCCAGTGTACCCTGCATTTTTTGTTCCGGGTTCTTACTGCCTGCAGCAACGCCTTTCTTGGACACTTAAATATGGGTACTTATCAAACGAATAAAGCTGCTATTATTCAAGAACTACGATTTTAAGGATGGCTGTATCTCAGCATCTATTAAATATATTTTTGTTTTGGCATCATGTACATTATTGATTTCGCTCTGTCTGCTATATTACTGTTTGATTCCGATCAATACACTAAATAAATAAATAATAGTAATAAAAGGTTTTCCTTTCAAAGGAATTAAATAAAAGAAAAATAAATAAATTTTAATTGAACTTAAATTTCAATAACAGTAATCCTTTCTACGATATTAACATTTTCCCGATAATTACGGTAATTTTTTTTTTCTCTTTTAAAATGCATTCATTAAATAATTAAAAAAAAAAAATAGTGTAACAGCCGCTGCTAATGTAAATGACGCAGAACAATATAATTCGAATGAAGTGAAAGAATAAATTTAAGAAAAATAAAACATAAAAATCAATGGATAAAATTGAAATATATATAGATATATTTAAAAAAACTGCTGAAAATTTTAAGAAAATTTTTCTGTTTTCAAAAAATAAATAAATAATGCATTTTGAAAATAATATTTGTTTCGCTGCAAAGATATGAAGTAAATGTTAAATACTACTGATCTCATTAATGTAGTCATTAATAATTAATAACTGCTCTTTAAAAAAACATAAATATTTTGTAAAATAACAATTTTCAATAATTAATGTAAGTAAACAAGTAAAATATATTTTTATGGACTGTAAAATTTTCGTGAATACTTATATTACAATTTAAAAAAAAATTCTCACATACAAGCTTCTAAAAAATTGGATAAATGTAAAAAAGAAAAAAGAAAAGCATTATTATATTATTACAATGCTAAAATTGTTTTATAAAGACGTTTATAATTTTCGAAATATAAATAAAGAAACAAATCTTCCCAAAAATGAGAATATGGAAAGAGCACCTATTTCCCGCAGATTATTCTATTGCCCTTTCACGACTCCAAGGTCGACATTATATAAATAAAAACATAATAAAAAATAGAAAAGAATTATATAGGATATAGTATAGTTATGGAAGGTTTAAGTTATCTCTTACAAAAAGTAAAAACTTTAAAAATAAAATACAAAATATGGATTAAAACAGATAGCAAGCAGAAAAAGCAACAGGTAAAAGAACGTACGCTAAGTATAATCTTTCGCACTTCGTGAATTGTGACGTCAAGCCAATAACGGAACGTTTTCAGATCACGTGGTTTTGTTTTCGTTTTTAGCGATTTTAAAACGTTAATTAACAATTAATTTGAATTGATTTTACGATTTTAATTGAATTTTTGAGATTAACAAGATTTAATTTATCGATTACAATTAAAAGAAAGTGTTTTCCTCGTGAGTGTAACTTCCCCATTGTGTCCCTATTTGAATCAAAAGAAATGTCAGTTTTGAAAGCAGACAACAGGCATAAGACTACTATATAGTAGTCTTAAACAGGCATTGCTTTCAAAAGAGTATAGTTGAAAATCGAAGGGAAGTAGCATAAACATATAACAAGCATACTTATTACATGATTATTGCTAATTTAATATCCCTTTCATTTATTACCTACATGATTTGATTTTATGAGCAATCTATCTATTACTATTACTTGTACACATCACAGTTTTTTTTATCAATGTTCTTCTATCACTTTCAATAATCTATACTTTAAATAGTATGTTGTGGCCACCACAAGACTATCTTCTATATTTTCCTATACAAATTCACGCAGTAACAATATTAAATATATATATATATATATATATATATACGATTTTTTTTTAAGTTTTTTTTTTTTTCGTTAAAAGTAAAAAAAAATCGATAACTTTGTTTTAAATTATCACAGATTTAAGTTCAACCCTTCGTTTTAAAGGTATTGACGAGAACTTTCGAAAGATACCCATCTTGAAAATTTACCCCCACACACGCGGGGGGCGGAGGGAAGCGATGCCCCCCACATACACAGAATTTTTTTCCTAGTTAACTACTACTATTATCAATAATTCAGATTAATTTTACAATCACAAGTTAAAAATAACTCTCATTATGTACATTTATACGAAATTTTTTCCTATACTGCCATGTTAAAAATTTGGAAAAAATGCGATCACAGCGCCAACTGTTGAGCGATTCATCCCCAAATCTAATCAGCACCAGTTTATGTCAGGAGGCAACTAAATACCAAGTTTGTTTAAATTTCATTCATTGGTTCGTGAGATACAGCGTCCACAATAAACGTGATACACATAGACAGACAGACATTGTCTAAAAACTATCAATTCGTGTTCATGACATCCCAAAACGTGTAAATCCATCAAAAAACGGAGGTCGAAAATTTTCACGAATCCAATACTTTCTTTATATTACATATAGAAGAAAATAAAAAATTTATGTGCTCTAATACGGAGAATGTCAAAGAATCAACAAAAGACGTAGATTAAGAGTATAATACGGTACATTTAAACAAATTCGATTAAAAGAAAAGAAAAATAAATAAATCTTGAAAACGCAATTTAAACACAGTTATTTCAGATGTAAACAAAATTTGATCTTTTCACCGCATGACGTAGTACGCACGGAATCTCAAATAGCTCAAAATTTGCGCATATATGAAATGGCACCGCCTTGGTTGCAACTAGCAGTTCTCAATGGAAGGGTTGAAACTGCGCATGCGTCGGAATAGTCTCCCGATGGAGCTGAAACGAAGTGGTTAAGCTCATTATAACAGTAGGAAGGTGGAGAAAGGAGCGGAAGGACAGGGGGGGGGGAAGAAGTGATAATAATGGCTCCCGCTCTCCGGACATTTTTAATCGGAGTTATCGGAGAAAGGAGCGGGAATATTCGAAAAACAAAAGAAATGATAATGCTTTCGCTCGGCATTTCGTTTTATTTTTCGCTCAGTGATACTTTATGTATATAAAATTGAACAGTTTTTCCAGAATTTTCGACTTAAAAACATATGTGTACCTTTTGTTACATTTATTTAATAGTTTTTATTTTCTTCGAAGCAAGCAGAAAGGGGTGATTTTTCATTCAGTTTTTCAACTTAACCAGTTATCCAGTTTCAGATTTCAATGAAAGTTTCAGGAGTTATTCTCCTTGATAATATAAAAGAAAATACACTTTTGAAAATTTTTATTTTATTAAATTTTAAAAAAATAATGTATGTATATATACAGTCGGCTGCAAAATTATTCGAGCACTAGCCAATAAATCCTATATTTAAAAAGTACACGTAAGACTGTTTTGCTAAGTAAATCCTTGTCGAATCATGTTCTTAGACTGATTAAGAACATGACTCGACAAGGATTTATTTAACAAAGCTGAATTAAGTGTACTTTTTTTTGGCAAGAATTATTGCTAGTGCTCGAATAATTTTGCAGCCGACTGTATATTACTTACATGAACAACGCTTCTAATCTTCAATTTCTCAAGTTCTGTAAGAGATAGAGAAGTTTCTGACTCCTCATTTTACAGAAAATTTTATAATGTTTCATTTGACATGCAACTTGATTATGTTAGGTAAAATAATATATATATATATTGTAATACTAAAAACTATATAACTTCAGGAGTTATAAAAAAAAATTAAAAGTTACTGTACATTTAAAAATGTATAATAATATTTATGTGTTGATTCATGGGAAGCGGTGACGGCGACAGCCGATCAGAAGTAGACAGTCATGTGACCAGAGAGAGAAACAAAACCAGTCCCGGACTGGCTCCTTTGGGGGCCCTCGGCTAGAGTTCGAAAAGGGGCCCCTTACTGAGGAATTTAAAAGAAACTAGCAGGCTTCGCTGACCACTATATTTAAATGAAGTCTCAAAATTTCATACAACTTATTAATACTAAAAAATCTCATAAAATGGAAAAAATATAAAAAAAATCCATTGAAATCGATTAAAACTTCAGTTTTTACCCTCCCCACCAAAGGGGAGAAAATTTGCGAAATTTCATTATAGTGCGTATTGGGCACACATAACCAACACACACACTAAAAAATTCGCCTTTCTTACATAATTTATAGCAGAGTTACAATTCGAAACATGTTTTTTACCCACCAGACCCCTAAGGGTGAAAGAGGATCTTTCCTAAAATCTCCCTACAGTGCGTGTTCTGTACGTAAGTTACAGCCCCATAACAACAACAAAAAAAGAAAAAGAAAAGAAAAAGAAAAAGAAAAACTTCTTGAGATAATTGTAAATAAATTTACGCTTGGAAACATATTTTTTGCCCCCCCCCTTTCGCTCGGCAAATAGAAAAGGGGAAAATTTGACAAAATCCTTTTATAATGTGTGTTACACTCGCATAGCCAACCCACACCAAAATATAGATTTCCTAAGATAATTTCTTTATTGTGTGTGTTAGGTATATACATACACACACACACACCAAAAAAACACCTTCCTGGGATAATTGGAAAATAATTACGCTTGGATGTGTATTTTGTGCTCCCGACCCCCGCCAAAAGGGGAAAGGAGGTGTTTCGCAAAATGTATTTTTAGGAACATATAAGCAATCGCATGCATTCAGGAATTGCCCTTCTGAGATAATTTAAATGCGGGTTTCAACTTGAAATGTGTTTTTGCTTTCCCGACCGCAAAGGGAGGGAAGGGAAACTGTTCGCAAAATCCCTTTATATTGAGTGTTGTGTACACATAGCAAACCCACATACCAAAACATTTTTGTCCTGAGATAATTTGGAACAGAATTACGCTTGCAATTTTTTTCCCCTCGCCACTCCCATGGTGAAATTTAGCAAATCCCGTCACAGTTAATGTTTGATGAAAATATTCAACACACACCAAAATTCGTGAACGTAGCTTCCATAGATTTCCCATGAAAAATTTAATGAAAAAAGGCGGCTCTGAAATTTGCTCCTCTTGTAAATCCCCCTCCCAAATCAAAAATCGAAAAACACCCAAAATGGGTTTTTGGAAATATACTCCAGAAGACGCAGTATTTTTCTATTTCTACGTGCCATTTTTTGTAGAGTTTTACTGGAATATCTAAATTTTGCAAAATTCTTCCCCTCCCCCTTAAAATCAAGAATTCGAAAATCGATATATATATTTTTCTTTTTGTACACAAGTCTACTCTCTTCTTGTGCTGTTTCTTAATCGTGAAGTAATTTGGAGCCGAGTTATACTCGTAAACAGGCTTTTGTTGCCACCCGCCAGGAGGGAATGGAGAAGGGAAAATTTTACGAAACCCCATCGTAGAAGTGTCATCTCTCTAGAACCAACTTTCACTACAAAATTCGTGACTAAATCACGTTCTGCCCCCCCCCCCTCCCCCTCTCTTGGACACTGAATTTACAAAATTTCAGAAATTGAGTTTTTAGGGGTACATGACACTTTGGTCCCGCCGAATTGGTCACAACACTTCGGTCCCGCCGTTTTGGTCCTGTCGTTTTGGTCCCGCCATTTTGGTCCCACGTTTTGGTCCTTATATTAGGAATAATCAAAGTATTACAGAAATAAGCGAAATTATTTTCATATTTCAAATTTTTGTCATTTGACTTGAAAACATGGGGGTAGGAAAAGTAAAAATTATCATCATCATCATTATTATTATTATTATTTTGCAACAGAAAGTTGTAGTAACAAATATAACTGAAAAAAAAGTCTAAAATTTAAAGATTTAGGTTTTTTTCTTTGTACGATAGAGGAAAAAAAACAGCAAATACATAAGAGAACTTCGAACAAAAGAGAACTTAGTCGAATGTTTTCAATTGGAGAGTTGAATATCTACAACCTTTGTTGAAAATGATGTAGCTGTAGGACACATAGAACAGAAAATTTATTATTTCAGATCGAATTTTGAATGATAAAGGTATTAGTTATCAGCGAAAATCTAAGCATTGTTAATTTGTCTAAGTCTGCAAAATTTCGGATTAAATAAAATACAAGGTTTTTAATAAAAAACACTGTAATGCGGCTCTTAATTATCACATTCAAATTTTGAGTGTTCGAATACAAAATTTGTAGGAAATCGATGCTTTATCCAAGCATCTCCTAAATGCTAGAGTTTAATAATAAAAGAAGATGCGAGGAACCTAAATAATGATCTCAGGATTAGTTTGTACAGATCTGCTAAATTTGAATCATTTTCTTCTCTGTCAATCCGGATATATTTGTCAAACAAAGGAAATAGTTACATATCACACAGATATGGAAAAGCATTTTTATTTCATTATAATCCCTTACAATATTGTTTAAGAAAATTTTCATTAAAAACCCCTCCCCTCCTTTTTTTTTTTTTCAAATGCGCTGAAACAAAACATTAAAATTCCTTTTTATTATATGTGGGAGAAACAGGTGTGAAACGAATACCAAGGTGCTACAGCGATTTCAATGCGGGAATTATTTTTAGTCATAGAGACATATCAGACAGATATATTCATTTATTTATTTTAAACATAATATTAAACTAAAAAGGTTTTAAAAAAATTGAACATCAACATTTTCTGAACATTGATGCTTGCAATGCGCACAGTTGATTAAATATTGGACTACTTATATTTTTTCATTTTTAAAATAAAATCATTATAATTGAAAAAAAAAGTAATTTATACACATGCATACACGGTTAACGTAATTAAATATCACAGACAAACAAACATGCATTTTATTATTATTAATATAACACAAATTTTGAAATAAATTCCTCTTAGATTAATGGTAAAAATTAAATCGCAATCAAATCGAATGAAACGTATCTCTCTCTCTCTCTCTCACACACACACACACACACGCGTATTATGAATAAATTCATGTGTAAGTTCAAAACTTTATAAATGATCCCAAGCTTATGCTAATGAAGAAGAGTCTATGATGGGAGTAGGAAAATAATTAGTTCTTTGAAAGAAATAGCATTCTGCCACTAAAAACAAATTATATTTAATATCGTAAGGTTTTCTTTCTTTCTTTTTCCCTTTTTTTAAACAAAAGTTTTCTGTATTTTATTATTTTTAAATTAATTCAGATTAAATTAATCAATAAATATAATCAAATGGGGATTCTTTTTTTAATAAGAAGGTACTATTGTTATTGTTAATAATACTTATAAAATCACAAAATTTTGTCACTAATAGTAAATTAAAATCAAATAACAATTGAAGTAAGTTAAATCGAAATCAAATGAAAAAAACCTAAAAAAAAAAAAAAAAAAAGTTCAATTGCATTAAAAAAAAAAAAAAAAAAAAAAAAAAAAAAAAAGTTTAAATATATTAAATGTTTGTAAAAAAATAGTACAAAATTCTCCGAAACTCAATATCTGGGTAGCAATCGTAATCTCGAAAATTTATATATTTATCGGTAAGATATTCCTTAATTAAAGATATTCTAAGAGCACTTCAATTTTTCCGTATCAATAAATATGCTATCTTATTAAAAAACTGATATGTATTTTTAAAAAATAGCTAAAAATTGACGGGACCAAAATGTCTCGGGACCAAAATGGCCAGGGACCAAAATTTCCTCGGGACCAAAACGGCAGGACCAAAGTGACGGGACCAAAACGGCGGGACCAAAGTGTCCTGCTTTGAGTTTTTAGGTATTTTGTTCGCTATATTTTTAAACAAAAATCTCACGGATATCTGTTTTTGTTGTTGCTTGTTGGTTTGTTTGAGTTATGTTGGATTATGTGAAATCATGTTTTGAAATGTGAAATTAAGTGTTGCTCCCTCCTTCCTCCTTTGGGGACTGAATTTCTAAAATTCCAGAAATTGGTTTTTAGATATTTGTGTTTCCTATATTTTAAAGCAAAAATCTTTTTGTTTGAGATATGAAGGGTCATGTGAAATCCCGTATTGTTCCTTCTTCCCTTGATGGCCAAATTTCTAAAATTCCAGAAATACACTTTTAGGTGTTTGTGGTGGCTATATTTTAAAGCAAAAATTTTACTGATATCTTTTTTTTTTTTTTTTTTTTTTTTTTTTTTCATTGAAATATAGAGGATTTCGTGAAATCACGTTCTACTTTCCTTGCCTCCCTTGAGGAGCGAATTTTGTAAAATCGCTTCCTAGGGGGTGATTACACTATATGTTCTATAATCTGATCCAGTTTCGTGTCAGTGGCTTGGCTCCAGTAGATTTCGCTGTGCGTTGATGAGTCAGCGGAAGTACTCTTTTATATATATAGAGAGATATAGATAGGATATTAAAATATATATTTTTTGGAAATTCAGCTTACATGCCTAAAAACCACATTTAGCTTTCTTGCTATTGGGAAAACAGTTTAGCAAAAATATAAGATTTTTTCTGATGTCGTTTATTTATTCTCACAATAAATATTTACATAATTTTTATGTACCACCCCTAAACTAGTTCCATGCTGAAAAAAATAAGTATACTATTTAATTACGAGTGGTTTATTTTTTAAAACTGAGAATGTGAAATATTTTTATTTTTAGGCAACCAAATCACATTGTTGAAGAAACCATAATAATCTAAATCCTACAGTAATACTTAAATAATTATAAAAAGGGAACAATGGTAATAAATTACCAAGCATATTGAAAAAAAAAAGTATTTAACTGTGATTTAGTTGATGCAAATTGTAAAACATATTTTATAACAAAAAGAAAAATGGCTCTGAGAAACATTGGCACAAATATAGTGCATCAACTAAGCAACTCTCGCCAAGATCCTTACTTACGCAATTGCGACAGCCTCTTTAATTCATCGACAAAATGACAACGAAAGTTTAAATGTCGCCAGGGGGCGGGAGGTCTTATACTGAAGCAGTACCGAAATTTTTTTAAAAAACGAATATAATAACCTTTCCACAATTGCTGCATGCTTTTATGTGGAAAAATAGAAGAAAAAAAAATGTCCTGTCGTACTAAATCCGTTTCGTACAGAATTTTACAGGAAAAAAAGGCTGTTGGATCAGTATTGTGCGGGAGTAAAAACAGCTGCTAAGGGCAGAAGGAATCGAAATCGAGACTGACTGATTTCAATGTTTTTTTTTTTTTTTTTTTTTTTTTTTTTTTTTTTTTCTCGTATGAGTAATTTTAATACTGATAACTGATATAGAACTTTATGATCATTTAAACATAAGGGCCAGCGAATGGCGAAACAGGTAAAGCCTACTAAAACCTCAGCAACGCGTGGCTGGGTTCAGTTAGTTTTTAAATAAAATGCCTATTTCAACCCAAAATAAAAAAACCCTCCATTTTAAAAAAAATCACATTAAAAAATTAAATAATAATAGAATTGTTTAGCTACTGTTTTCTCCGATAGTTAAATGAAAACTTAGTGTAATACCTTAACTTCCTAAATTATATTCTAAAACAATAGCCCCCCCCCCTCACCTCAAAAAAAAAAAAAAAAAAATCTGGAGTGACTTCACTCGACTTTCCGAACATTGAGTAATTAACAGTTTTGTAGATAAACTAAAGAAAGAGGAGTTGTTAAACAAATAAAAGAGAGAAAACCATAATACAGTGTTTGAGTTGTTTTCTCCATATATTACACGATGTTTTATTTAACGCTACTGAACTTTGAGCCCATAGATCCTAATGATAAAGAATTTTTCGTTGTGTCCCTGTAAAAACCTATAAATGCTAGATTCACCAAAATGCTTATAGTTAGTGCAACAGTGATTTATAATATTCATATAAATTTTCAGCTCAATTGAATAAGGCGTTTAGATGCTATCGCACTTTTAAAATTTGGGTCCCATAGGCCATAATGATAAGGAATTTTTTTTGTGTCCCTGTAAAAAAACTGTAAGTGCTAAATTCACCAAAATCTATACAGTTCGTACAACTGTGACCTATAACATGTGTACAAATTTTTTGCTCAGATTAAATAAGCGTTTAGACGCTATCGCACTTTTAAAAATTTAGCCCCATAGGCCATAATGATAAAGAATTTTTCTTTGTGCCCCTGTAAAAAAACTGTAAGTGCCAGATTCTCCAAACTCTATACAGATTGAGTAACTGTAACCTATAATATGTGTATAAATTTTTTGCTCAATTGAATAAAGTGTTTAGATGCTATTGCACTTTTAAGATTTTGGTCCCATAGACCATAATAATAAAGAATTTTTATTTGTATCCCTGTAAAAAAAACTATAAGTGCTAGATTCACCAAAATCTATAGGGTTCGTACTATGGGGACTTACAATATACGCACCAACTTTCAGCTTATTCGAAGAAAGCGTTTAGACGCTAGCGTGTTCACTCACAGACATACACACACACACATACATACACACACACATACATACACACACACACACACACATACATACATCATCGTAAAAATAGTGAAAACGGACTCAGGGGACCTCGAAACGTATAGAAACATCAAAATCTGGAATTCGGATTTTTGACATGATTACAATACTTTCCTCACTATAGTGTTCGGAAAGTAAAAATCTTACTATTTAATGCAGTTTTATTCAAATAACTAATTGGGATTGAGAATGGCCGCTAGGCGAAGTGTTGATGACAGTCACTTGATTGTTGGTTTGTACTTTTATTATAATGATTTTAAAGGCAAAAATGAATCACACCAAGAAACAGAAATAAAGGCTTGTCTCAAATTACCGAATATGTGGAAGGCACTTAAGTATTATTTTTATATAAAATCTATAATTTTCATCTGAAATTAAGAACCTTTAATTAAAAAAATTAATTTTATAAAATTAAATCATAAAATTGTTTTGCTTGAACTTATGAGCTATTTAAAGCACGTACTTATCCCTTTCCGACCCAGACCGTACGATCGTGCGGATTAGACATCCACTTACATTTTTGCATCTGGAACAGTCGTATGTAATAAAATCAGGAAATGAATGACCGAGCTAATTAGCAGAAAGTGAAAAATGCAATTTGCAATCAACAATTGTCGGTTATAGTCCATATTTTTCTTTCAGTTTGCAAAAACAGAAGAATGTAATGTTTTAAGGTAAAAATGTTTCGGGTCGGAAAGGGTTAAGATTAGACATTTGGAAAATTTTTCAACATCTAAGGATTTTCTCTTCTTTTCTTTTCGAAGCGCTACATTCATAGACACGTTTCATGTTGACACAGCTCTGACACTGCTTTACATACAACCTTACTATAAGGCATAGTGAGTGAGCATTGCGACAAAGAAGTTAGTTATATTAGGTAAAAACAATAATTGCAGCTCAGAAGAGACGTAATTACTGCAATCTAGACGCTACATTTACAATTTCGTGGCTGTTTAAGATAAGAGAACAAACATGCTCATGCAGGATGAAGATGAAGCATAAAGCATCGTGCACCATGAATGAAACATTCTCGACTGCTCTTGTGCACGCATTCTAAATGAAAATAATCAAGAAAGACAAAGTTTTCAACACAAAGCTTCAATACTTGTTTGCATTTACGTTCTTTGGTCGTGAACTTGCCTGAAATTATGAGCACTGCACAACACGCGATGAGTCAAAATTGATTGTAAATCTATAAAATTATAGGAAAATAGTCAAATTACTCTGATATAACTAACTAGTTATAAAATGTAGTATGTTTTAAGGAGGGTTTTGGGGTCCCCCTTGGGCCGGGGGCCCTCGGCAATCGCCGACCAGCCGACCTGGCCAGTCCGGGACTGAACAAAACTCATTCTTTTTCTTTTTTTATTATTGATTCTGGTTTTCTCTCTGAACTATTCGAAAAACGGAAGTAACTTTATTCTTGAATTGACATTCTAATATTCAGGCTGCATTCGTACAGCCAAGTAATCCATTAATTGTTATATTATTCAAATAATAAGTATTATTCTGTTTATTCTTTATAATTCATTCAAGGCATAAAAAAAAAAAAAAATGCCTTTATACGTATTCGAAATGTTTAATCCTGTGCTCAAATACTTGAAAGATTCTGTTTTTTTGTTCATCAAGATTCTCTATTAAATTCGATAATTAAAATCAAGTATATCAGTGATTTGACTTCGCATCTCTTTTCATGAGTGGCTTCCATTTACTTCAAGCATCCGGGAAATACAGGAGAGAGGTGAGTTAGCTTTTCCTTAATATTATGCATGCTAAAACTTAGTTTCGTTTTAATAAAATGTTTTTGATGCAGGTCAATTCTTTATGCATGAGTCTAGTTATAATTAATCAACATGTTTTTGGTCCGTCCTAGAGCCATGAGGCTATCGATGATTTATATATATATATATATATATATAAAACTATATATATTTAATATGTATTTGTTATTCTTATTCGTAATCATTTATTCTTAAAATGATTTATTTTTGTTCTTGAATGTTTGTTCTGTAATTCGAAGGCCTATAGTTATGTGTATTTAAACTTATATATTCTAAAATGCCGAAATTATCTAAGCAAGTTTTATTATTTGAAAATTTATGTAAGGAAATCGATAGTTTTAGAGATAGAGTAAAGGGGTGTAGTAAAGATGAACAATCTAAGGTGAAATTATTAAAAACCAAAGTTCAATCGTATGATCATGAAATCGCGGCAATATTTAAAAATTTATCCGCTAATGAGAATGAGGATTATATGGATATGTATTTGAGATATAAGGGAGTGGTTTTTGATTTACTGGTGGAGTTAGAGGACAAAACAGAAGTAAACGCGTGCGATTCAGATACTCACGCGGAAAATAAAGATGAGAAAAATGGAAAATCGTCTCTTATTAAATTACCGAAATTTGATCTTCCGCGATTTTTTGGTGAAACCGAAAATTGGATTTCTTTTAAAGAAATTTTTATTTCGACAATTCTACAGAATAATCAATTATCCAAAATTGAAAAACTGCAATATTTACATTCTTCAGTGCGCGGAAACGCAGCTAAATTAATTCGAGGATTCGCTCTAAAAGAGGAAAATTTAGATCAATGTTGGGAAATATTAAATGAAAGATATGAAAATAAAAGACAATTAGCATTGAGTCAAATTAACAAAATATTTTCTATGAAAATTGTAAAAGCAAACAATGCTAAAACTTTACTTGAGTTATTAGATACTTGTAACGAAGCCGTCAGAAACTTAAAAACTTTGGGTTTAGATTCTAATGCGTTAAGCGATTTAATTATAATAAAATTCATGATGGGGAAATTGGATGAATCGTTAAAACAGAGATGGGAATTAATGTTGGATAGTGATAAATTGACTGATCTTGATCTTTTTAGGAAATTCGTTGAGCGCGAAGCGCGCGGTGTTTAAGAGATAAAATGTAAACAAGACGTAAAATTCACTAATTCGAAGAAATCAAACGTATTGAGTACAATTGTGAAAAAGGAAAATACGTGCATTCTTTGTAATGAGCGTCACGCGCTATTTAAATGTCCGACATTTAATTCAAAACCGGTTAAAGAAAGATGGAAATTTGTTGAATTAAATAAGTTATGTCAAAATTGCTTACGCCAAAATCATAGGCTGGAGAATTGTAGGATAAACATTAATTGTAAAAATTGTGCAGAAAAACATCATACGCTATTGCATGTTTATGGTAGAAATTCAAATTCTGAAAGGGCGAATCATGTATCGCCAGATATCTCAGTTTCAAATAGTGCTCAGTTTTATTCTAGTAATGTTTTGTTATCTACAGCACTAATTAAGGTTAAATCAAATAAAGGCAAAATTATGCATTGTAAAGCTTCGATAGATAATGCTAGTCAAAATTCATTAATTACTAAGGAATGTGCTAAGCGACTAAATTTGCCCTTACGGAGCACGTCGCATAGTATAATAGGGATTAATTGCGTTTTAGCAGAAACTGCTCTCAACGAAACAGAATTTAAATTCACTCCGCATTTTTCGTCGGAGTCATTTTCAGTCAGCGCTTTTATAGTTGATAGGGTTACCTCACCTCTCCCTAATTTCCAACTAGCGCAAAACGATTGGCCACATATACAGGGATTACAACAGGCGGATCCACAATATTATGCTAGTGGTCCCATCGATATTCTTCTTGGGGCAGAAATAGTCGCCTCAATCTGCAATGGCAGTCCAATTCAAGGGCCAGCAGGAACTCCTACAGCATTCCCCACAAAGCTGGGTTACCTCCTTTCAGGACGAATAAACAGTTTTCAATGTACAAATATCAGTTTAACTTGTCATATGACTGTTGATGATGATATCAACAACACTTTAAAACAGTTTTTTGATACAGAATCAATTCCAAATGTAGAATCAAAAAAGATAGAAAATGATCCTGTGGAAAATATTTATTTGACCACAACTAAAAGAAATAGTCAGGGAAGATATGTCGTTCATCTACCCTTTAAGCCAGATAAGGCACTAGGTGACAGTAAGTCAGGTGCTATTTCAAGATTTCTTTCCATTGAAAATAAAATTAAAAAGAACCCACAATTAAAGAGGGAGTATTCGAATTTCATGAACGAATATACAAATTTGGGTCATATGACAAAATTAAATCCAGACAAAATTAATGAAACGCCACATTATTATTTACCGCATCATGCGGTGGTAAATGAAAACTCTGAAACAACAAAATTACGTGTAGTATTTGACGCCTCGTTTAAAACAACAAATAACAAATCTTTAAATGACATTCTATATATTGGTCCTAAACTACAGTCAAATATTTTTGACAATTTAGTAAAATTTCGAGCCAACCCTGTAGCGTTCAGTGCAGACATTGCTAAAATGTATCGTCAAATTTTAATTGATAGAAAAGATAGAATATACCAGAGAATTGTTTGGAGAGAATCTCCCAATGACCAATTATCCTTTGACGAATTGAACACTGTCACCTACGGAACAGCTTGTGCACCCTATTTAGCGTTACGCACCCTTAAGCAATTATGTGAGGATGAGGGACAAAATTTTCCATTGGCAACAGAAATTGCCAAGGAAAATTTTTACATCGACGACTTATTGTCAGGGGCACAATCCCTTCAATTAGCAAAAGATAGAATAATGGAGCTGCAGGCTCTAATGCAAGCTGGAGGGTTTAAACTTAGGAAATGGGCTTGTAGCCATCCAGAAGCGCTCTCTGATATTCCAGAGGAAGAGAAGGCTAATTCGGTCATTCATTTTTTGAGGATAAAGAAAAAATAAATCAAAGAGTACTAGGAATGTTCTGGGATTTAAGTGAAGATACTCTTTAAGTTAGAACCTTAGCTGATCAACAAATTAATACAAAAAGACAGTTGCTCTCCGTAATTGCGCAAATTTATGATCCCCTCGGAATTATTTCGCCATCTACTATCATCTTAAAAATCATTCTACAAAAATTGTGGAAATTGCAATCAACGTGGGATGAGCCTATACCTCCAGATATTTTGCAAGAATGGAAAACTTTTTATAATGAAATTAATGAGTTTAAATCTATGTCCATTCCACGCTATGTAGGTTCAAATACTAAAGACTGTACAGTTGAACTGCATGGCTTTTGTGATGCCTCTCCGAGGGCGTATGCGGCAGTCGCATATTTAAAGATCATAACAAACACGATTCAGGTATATTTAATTGCTGCTAAAACTAGAGTCGCACCCATAAAAGAACTCACTTTACCGAAATTGGAATTGTGTGGGGCTGTACTCGTAGCTGAGTTAATTTGCAACATTCAAAAATCCCTTAAATTTACTCATTCGATATACTGGTACACTGACTCTTCTATTGTATTAAACTGGATAAATAACCCTTCAAACAAAGGAAATAGTTTCGTGGCCCATAGAGCCACCAAAATCAGAGCTCTTACTCAATTAGAATCCTGGAGACATATCCCAGGAAAAGAAAACCCGGCCGATTGTGCCATACGCGGATTGTCCCCGGCTAAGTTGAAAGCTAGAACTGAGTGGTGGGAAGGGCCAAAATGGCTCCATAGTTTTGAGCTACCACCAATGTGCACATTACATTCAGTTTCCGTTCAGAAACAAACTCATCAACATTCGACAGATTCAAGTTCTAAGCCTACACTTTCTAATAACACTTTCATATCACATATCACAAAATACTCTAACTATCTAAAACTTTTAAGAATTCTAGCTTATGTACTGAGATTTATCAATAAAATTAAAACCAAATCAAAGGAAAGTGGTCCTTTAAAGGCCATAGAGCTAAATCAAGCGGAAATGTGTCTTGTAAAAATTATTCAAAATGCAGAATTTAGTGATGAAATTGCCTTACTAAGGAAAGGCAAACTTTTAAAACCTTCACACCATCTATTCTGTCTTGATCCTTTTCTGGATGAAGCAGGCATTCTTCGTGTTGGATATAGTGACCATATGTCCTCGAATTTCGACGACAGTCCATATTTTGAATTCGTTTTCCTAAATTTTGAAAAATTGTAGAATGAAAATTATTTATCATAACTATTACTATTTGTGTCTTCATTTATTTAACATAAACTATACATCTGTAATTGGGTAACTGTAGTAGTTATTAATGCTAATATATTATGAAGGTACTCTAATATGGTCACTATAGTGTTGGAGGACGCCTGCGGAACCACCCATCCTTACGATTTCAAGAAAAACACCCCATATTACTTCCCAAAGCAAATCACGTTACTTCCTTGATAATAACATATTATCATAAAGCTCCCATGATGGTCCCAATTTAGTACTTTCACTCCTTAGAAACAAATTTTGGATTCCTCACGGACGCTCCACCGTAAAATCAGTGTTAAGACAGTGTATACTCTGTTTTCGACTGTCAGCTAAGCCAATAATTCCAAAGATGGGGGATCTACCCTCAGAAAGAATCACACCCATTCGGCCCTTTTCGAAGGTTGGTGTCGATTTCGCGGGACCAGTAATGACAAAATGTCAACATAAACGAAAAGCGACAACCTTTAAATCATATATCGCCCTTTTCATCTGTATGGCGACAAAGGCAGTGCATCTTGAATGTGTTTCAAATCTTTCTACAGAAGCATTTCTCGCAGCCTTGAAACGCTTCATAGGTAGGCGTGGCTACCCCTCTGACATATTTTCGGACAATGGCAGAAATTTTGTCGGAGCCCATTCTTACCTAAAACAGCTATTTTCTTTATTCAAAGAAGAAAAATTACAAAATTTTGCTTCCCAACACCAAATAACCTGGCACTTTATTCCCCCGTATGCTCCAAATTTTGGGGGACTCTGGGAAGCGTCGATAAAATTAGCCAAACATCATTTGGTAAAAATCACACAAGGAGCAATATTAACTTTCGAGGAACTTTCCACCCTTCTATGTCAAATAGAGGCTGTTATAAATTCGCGGCCTCTAACACCATTGTCCAATGCTCCTAATGATTGCGCAGCTTTAACACCAGGACATTTCTTGATTGGATCTGCATTATTAGAATTGCCAGAACTATCGTTAACAAACAATTCTCTTAGTCTTTCTTCTAGGTATAAGCTCTTATTGCAGATGAAGGAAACGTTTTAGAAGAGGTGGAATGCACAATACCTGCCAACCTTGCTACATAGATCCAAAAGAACCAACAACCACCGTCACAACTTTTCTCCAGGGGAACTCGTCATCCTGAAAAATAAAGCATCACCTCCACTCCATTGGGATCTAGCAAGAATCATCAAGTTGATTCCCGGACCTGACGGAATCGCCAGGGTCCTCCAACTTAAGACCTCTTCTGCTGGAACTCTTATTCGACCGGTTTCACAGGTGATCCCTTTTCCAAGTATTTCGACTCCTGCTCCGGTGCCTTCCCGCCCCGCCTGTTGATTCATGGGAAGCGGTGACGGCGACAGCCGATCAGAAGTAGACAGTCATGTGACCAGAGAGAGAAACAAAACTCATTCTTTTTCTTTTTTTATTATTGATTCTGGCTTTCTCTCTGAACTATTCGAAAAACGGAAGTAACTTTATTCTTGAATTGACATTCTAATATTCAGGCTGCATTCGTACAGCCAAGTAATCCATTAATTGTTATATTATTCAAATAATAAGTATTATTCTGTTTATTCTTTATAATTCATTCAAGGCATAAAAAAAAAAAAAAATGCCTTTATACGTATTCGAAATGTTTAATCCTGTGCTCAAATACTTGAAAGATTCTGTTTTTTTTTTTGTTCATCAAGATTCTCTATTAAATTAGATAATTAAAATCAAGTATATCAGTGATTTGACTTCGCATCTCTTTTCATGAGTGGCTTCCATTTACTTCAAGCATCCGGGAAATACATGAGAGAGGTGAGTTAGCTTTTCCTTAATATTATGCATGCTAAAACTTAGTTTCGTTTTAATAAAATGTTTTTGATGCAGGTCAATTCTTTATGCATGAGTCTAGTTATAATTAATCAACATTATGTATCATGCTTACACAATAAAAGACCTATTTTTTAAAGTTTACATATTCAGCATTGAACACTAAAGTTTAGTATCAGAAATAAAACAAAATTCAGATGCAACATAATTATGCTTGTTAATAAATAAATAATTCAATTAAATCCTTATAAACTAAAAATTTCTGAGCAAAATTTGAAGCAGAGTGATCACCACGAGCCGTAGGCCTGAAAAAACATAAATCAGGCAAATTGAATAAATTAGTATGTTGGGGACATCACAGGACTTTCTTCTATATTTTCCTATCTTATACAAATAGTCTCGCAGTGCAAATTATTTAATAAGATTATTAATTATTTTTCATGATTGCAGACATTTTTTATCTTATAAAAGTACAATACTAAATGTCAAAGAATGTCAGTTTTGTGTCTTACAAGCTACATATTAGGATCTTTGTTTTTTTTCTCTATAGACACTTTCTAAAAATGGTCAAACCATGGTCAAGAAATCTCAAAACACTTAAAAACTTCAAAAAGTAGAGGACGAAAAATTTCACGAATCTAGTACTTTTTTCTTGTGTGTATAGAAGGAAGTAATAAAGACAAATATAAACAGAAATAAATTTTGTGGCAGAACATCTTTGCTTAGGAGGTGCATTAATTATTTACTTATTATGATTCATTTTAATTACAATTAATTTGCCTGTAAATATAGTAATTTATTATCTGAAATGGTCTTTAATATATCAATCTAAACATTCTGTGTTATCATTTTAGCTTTACAAATGTTGAAAGTTGCAAAAAATGCCTAAAGGTAATGTGTACCATAACCATAAGGTAATACAGGTTATTTACCTGATTTATTTATTTATTTTTTCTTACAGTGCCAGAATTCCAGTTTTTCTGGGATTAAAAACATAAAATAAAACAAATATCAAACTCTTGATCTCACAGAGATACCACTTTAAAAATTTCAGCCGATGAAAATATAAAATCACAAAATACATGTACAGATATCTTTTAAATTTTTAATATATACAGGGTGAGTTTGACATAATCTGCCAAACAAAAGGAGGTGATAGAACAGCCTATGGGGAGCATAAAACACCATAGAAACCCTGTCCTACCTCTAACCGTATCCTAGTTATGGTAGATAGAAGAAAAATCTGTTTTTTTTTCATCCCGTCTGAAAAAAACCAAATTTGTGAGGTTTCTGAAAGACTTACATGCAAAATAAGAACATATTTGGAAAGAGCAGAAAAAATCCTATAGGGTGACGCCATTTACATCAGGATACCTTTATTTGAAGGCGAGCTACAAGCGCTAAAACATTGGCGAGGTTTAAAATCGAGTTGTCGCCGAATTCTTTAACCGGTAATTCTGCAAACACCGTTCAAGCTACAATCGGTCAAATTTACCAAACTGCATATGGACTCTTAGTGATATGCAGATGTATTCCAACTTTCCTGCGCGCGCATTGCACTCGCTGGTACAAAAGGCGAGTCAATCTGTATCAGCTCATTAGCTCATCAGCTTCTTTTACGTTTTATGCTGCTTATTGCTTTAGCATTTTCTGGACTTTGCCTGAGCTCGGCCAATTCTTTTCACGCAGCTCTCACGTCTACTTGCTCTCTCTTAGTTCATACGCGAATTTGGAAAATGGCTACTCCTCAGAACCTTGGCGACAGATGCTTGGCGCGAAACGGCATTTTGTGACGATAAATATGAAATGTGGAAACTAATCTTTGATTGTATCAAACCTGTCAGAATGAATCAAGAATGAATGAATCATCGATTCACATCCACCGTACTGGCGTTCTTATCGTAGTATAAAAACAAAACATTTTGTTTTATAAAAAAAAAAAAAATAATTTTCTTCAAATTTAATTGAATGAAAGGCGATTATTTTACAGAAGACATTTTTTTTTCTTTTATGTTTAAAATGTACTAAATAAAAATACAAATTTATTACAGATAACTTTTTTTACCAATATGTAAACGTATCGTAATAAATTTCTCCACAATTTATTAACTTTATCATTCAATAATTTTCTTTATTCAATATAAATTATTTTTATTCAAATAAATTAATTTATACTTTTACATATTTCTTCTGAAGTATTCTTTCTTTCTGTCTCGTTTTCGTTAAGGGAAAAAAAATTTAATCCTTGGTAAAGTAATGATGTACTTAAGTAGTTACTGAGTAATTACAAACATAATTAAGTAAAATGTTTGTTAGGTAATGTTAATTTTGATTAATGCAGATTTTTTTTCTTTGCCTAACTCTGAAATTAAGTATAGCATGCACAGTTTTATTTATTAAGCTCGATTAATTTTTTAAATAGCAACACATTGATTTTCTTCTATTTACTTATTTAGATTAATAAATAAATAAGGCTCACTTTCTAAAAATTGAACTAATTCAAATGTTTGTGCAGGTATAGATTGATTACATTGATAATAGGATTAATTGCATGTATTATAATCTCTTCCTTTGAATGAAATTTCTAATTATTTTTATGTAAATGATTTTTAACTCAATTTATTTCAGTAATAATCTTGCTTTAGTAAAAATGAACTATGTCCAAACATTTAAAAGTATTTATATAATCTTAATATTTTTTCTATATATATATAACCTTTCATTTTTAAATATTCATGCAAACAATTCTCCATTCAGAGGCCTTTTTTGTAGCCTTTTATATTGTTACAACTTGAATGGCGACAAAAAAAAAAAGATATTTGAAAATTAAATGTTTATTATTGAGAAATTTTTAGTTATGTTGATGCAGTAGACTGCCAACTAGTCATATAATTTAGGATACTTTGATATAGTTAATATACAAGTGATTAAATAGTATCACAGCCATTTTCTCAGCACATATGGTGTCATTACAAAGATTGGCACTAGAAGTTGACATTACTCACTAGTTGCTCATCATTTTATGCGCATAGTATTTTCCCCCTGATAATCGCATGATAATGATGAAATGAATATTTTTAATGAAAATGTTACAAAATAAAAGAAATATAAAAAATATATTTAATTTAGAAATATATGTTATTCATTAAAAGCTTAATCATAATTCACTGTAAGAAAAACATTGATATCTGTCATAATTTAGATGGATTCCTCAAAATAACTTCTAAAGTCTACATTTTGCTATCTGAAAACATGAAATTAAAAAGTAAAATTTACAGTAATTAAGGATATCCACTTAATTTTCGAAGTATACCTGATATACTCTAATAAAAATGTTGATATAAGTATTTGAGATGTATCCACCAAAATAACTTATTTTAACAATAAATAATCTATATATATAAAAGAGTAAACTCACTGATTACTGACTCAACACAGTCGTGGCGATTCTATGGGAGATACAGGTGAAAATTTTGGTGAGCACGTTGGTTTTAGGACCTTGATGACCACTAGGACGGGATTTTGCAAAATCAGAGAGCAAAAACATTTTTATAAACATAACTCTGCTCCAAATTGCTTCACAGTGAAAAAATTTCAGAGGGAGAGACTAGACTTTAGTACAAAAAAAAAAAAAAAGAAATTATTTTCTGCAATTTTGGAATTCCGGATTTTTAAGGGGGTAAAAATGATTTTTGGAGGCAAATTTAGAAAATACGCATTTTTTAATTAAGCCTCGCTTTCCCAACATCAAGGCGTTACTGCAGAAAAATCGCTTTCAGGTGCCGCTTGGCATGTTTGGCGAAAATCACCAGCACAGCACCTTTTTGTACAATTTAGAAGTTGCAACATTCCACTGGTTATGTTTGCTATCTCTGACGAATTAGCGCACTTCTTGAATGAGGCGGGCTTAACTAAATTTCACTTCAAAATGGGGTCAAAATGATCTCATCTTAGGAAAGCGAGGGTTAAACTCTACCAATAATAGCACAAAGATATAGAAAACCACTAAGAGTCAACTTGAGGATATTCCCAAACAATCATTATTGGTTTTCTGCAATTTTCGATTTTGGGGAGGAGTTACGAGTGGGCAAATTCAAGTCCTCCTTTTAGCACTAAATTTGTCCGGGGAAATATATAGAATCACAAATTTTAGTGTGTGAGTTATTTATGTATGCCTGACACCTATTGCAACGGGATTTTGCGAAAGTTCCCAATTGGGGGGGAGGGGGCAATAAACCTGTTTCCAAGCATAACTTTGCTTCAAATTATCTCAGCAAGATTAATTTTATGTGTCGGTTGTTTATGCCTTCCCAACACGCACTGTAAAGGTATTTTTACGCAATTTCTTCCTCCCTCCTTTGCAGGTGGATAGGGAGTCAAAAAAATGTTTATAAGAGTAACTCCGCTCCAAATTATCTCAGGATAGTGATTTTTTAACATGTCGATTGGTTATGCTTTCTCAAGACATATACTACAAAGAGATTTTGTAAAATTCCACATTTTCCCCCTTGGAGGTTGGAGAGGAGAAAACATGTTTCCAAGTGCAAATCTGCTCCGAACTATCAGGTTATTTACCTGATTTATTTTTTTTTTCTTACAGTGCCAGAATTCCAGTTTTTCTGGGATTAAAAACATAAAATAAAACAAATATCAAACTCTTGATCTCACAGAGATACCACTTTAAAAATTTCAGCCGATGAAAATATAAAATCACAAAATACATGTATAGATACCTTTTAAATTTTTTATATATACAGGGTGAGTTTGACATAATCTGCCAAACAAAAGGAGGTGATAGAACAGCCCATGGGGAGCATAAAACACCATAGAAACCCTGTCCTACCTCTAACCGTATCCTAGTTATGGTAGATAGAAAAAAAATCTGTTTTTTTTTTTCATCCCGTCTGAAAAAAAAAAATTTGTGAGCTTTCTGAAAGACTTACATGCAAAATAAGAACATATTTGGAAAGAGCAGAAAAAATCCTATAGGGTGGCGCCATTTACATCAGGATACCTTAATTTGAAGGCGAGCTACAAGCGCTAAAACATTGGCGAGGTTTAAAATCGAGTTGTCGCCGAATTCTTTAACCGGTAATTCTGCAAACACCGTTCAAGCTACAATCGGTCAAATTTACCAAAAACTTCTCCATTCCCCAAGCTTTAGAATGAGCCCACAATAAACCATATTGGTGTTCTAGTTCAGGAGAAATTTAGTCTTTTGTTTGAAACACATCACTGAAAACGGCGTTCGTCGAAATTCGGCAAACGAAACGATAGTGAGTAAATGAAACATATGCAAATTCGTTACTATCTGCATATGGACTCTTAGTGATATGCAGATGTATTCCAACTTTCCTGCGCGCGCATTGCACTCGCTGGTACAAAAGGCGAGTCAATCTGTAACAGCTCATTAGCTCATCAGCTTCTTTTACGTTTTATGCTGCTTATTGCTTTAGCATTTTCTGGACTTTGCCTGAGCTCGGCCAATTCTTTTCACGCAGCTCTCACGTCTACTTGTTCTCTCTTAGTTCATACTTAGTATGTTTTCTTGCATTGGTACGAATTAACCAAGTTGGTACTTATTCCGTAGCACTTTTTTTCTTATACTTTTGTAAATTAATATCGAAATTTTATCCCTTTTTGTTTACCCTTCGGAATTTCATTTTCAATTGAAGTCATCACAGGGATCAAATTGTCATACTTTCCAACCTGTAAACAGATATGCCTAGTTTGACAAATGAAGAGTACGCGGATATGCATTTTGTGTATGGATTTTGCGGCGGTAACTCTCGGAGAGCCGAAGAAGAGTACCTTCTACGTTATCCACATCGTCGTGCGCCCAAGCGTGCTGTATTTGCCGCAATTCATCGAAGGCTTAGGGAGAGTGGGTCGTTCGGTAGGGTGTACGAAAGGGGTCATGGTCGCCGCTATTCGACCGAGTGGGGGGAAATCCAAATATGACTTCACACATACTTGCGAGAGAAGGTGAAATCTCCCAAAGTAAAGTGATGAATGTTTTGCGCAAAAATCAGTATCATCCATACCACTTCACACCGGTACACGAATTACGCCGCTCAGATTTCCAAAAGCGGGTAGCATTCTGCCGCTGGCTGTTAGAGAGAGATATTGAGGAGCACCATTTCCTTAGAACGATACTGTGGACAGATGAGTCACTTTTCACTCGGGATGGCATGTTAAATTTACATAACTGGCATCATTACGCTCAACAAAATCCATTTGTAACACGAAACTCATCGTTCCAGACGCGATTCAGCTTAAATGTTTGGCTTGGAGTGGTTGGCGATCGCTTGGTAGGTCCACATGTGTTCCAATGCCATCTGACAAGCAATACATATTTGAAGTTTCTGGAACACCATCTTCCAGGATTACTTGATGTCATTCCTGTACCCCAATGAGCGGAAATCATTTTCCAATTCGGGACTTCTTGAATCAGCAGTATCCGCGATGGATTGGTCGTAATGGACCAATTCCTTGGCCACCTAGATCGCCAGATCTCACTCCATTGGACTTCTGTGTTTGGGGTTTCCTGAAGCAAGAAGTTTACCGCACAGAAGTTGCCAGTGTGTAAGATTTAAGCCGCCGGCTTGATGATGCAATAATAAAACTGAGGGATGAGCTTTCGCTAAGAGCTACAGTGGTTTCCGTTCGTAAGCGGGCAAAGGAATATATCCGGTGTGGGGGTGACCAATTTCAGCAGCGGCACTAAATTTCACACATCCTTTCGAATGCATGTGCGCTTTAATCATAAACGTAAGATACGCAGGGATGGAACACGGGCGCAGAATTCATACCGGAATATGTTTAAGAAATTTCCCTACCTATAATATCGTCGATTTAAGAGGTAGAAAAGTTTCTTACATTGATAGTGGTATGAATTCTGCGCCCGTGTTCCATCCCTGGATACGTCTTTTTTTTTGCATATTCTTTTGTGAAAAACGTGAGAAACGTCATACTTCTTTTGTTTCCATTCCATTGTATTTGTAAACTTAATACAACTGCTACTTTTCTTATTTGTCTTTAAAACTTTCTTTTTTGCATCTGCCAAAACAGCGGGCTGAAGGCGGACATGAAATCAGAAACGACCATGTCACCCGTGAGTCTGATTCTCGACGAATGTCGAGTTCACTGATGAATGTATTTCAAACAAAAGGCTAAATTTCTCCTGAACTAGAACACCGATATGGTTTATTGTGGGCTCATTCTAAAGCTTATGGAATGGAGAAGTTTTTGGTAAATTTGACCGATTGTAGCTTGAACGGTGTTTGCAGAATTACCGGTTAAAGAATTCGGCGACAACTCGATTTTAAACCTCGCTAATGTTTTAGCGCTTGTAGCTCGCCGTCAAATTAAGGTATCCCGATATAAATGGTGTCACCCGATAGGATTTTTTCTGCTCTATCCAAATATGTACTTATTTTGTGTGTAAGTCTTTCAGAAAACTCACAAATTTGGTTTTTTTCAGAGGGTATGAAAAAAAAAACAGATTTTTCTTCTATCTACCATAACTAAGATACAGTTAGAGATAGGACAGGGTTTCCATGGTGTTTTATGCTGCCCATGGGCTGTTCTATCACCTCCTTTCGTTTGGCAGATTATGTCAAACTAACCCTGTATATATACACTCCTTCTCATAATTATAAGGACACCCGTTTTTCTATATTAACTAAACGCTGAACACTATTATTCAAACAAAAATATTTTTTATTAATTTGAATTTCATTAATAGACGATATTTAAAAAGTTTTATCGTTTTTCTATCTTAAAAAACTTTAAATACGGTCAAAAAAAAGGATTTTTCAGGTGTTCACAATTATAAGGACAGCTCGAATCTTAGTATTTTTTTTCAATTATTCTTTAAATTAATATTTTTTGGGGTCTCTTTTCAGGGTGAAACAGTCAGACATTCTCTTTGGTATATATATATATATATATATATACATTTTTTTTTTAAATATTCAGTTTTAATACCCTTTCATACAGCATAGATGATATTCTGAATACATTTAAACTATTTAAAATTGCTTTCCACCTGCATGCACTTTTCTAATATGATAAGTTAAGGTTTTTTTCAAGTTTTAGGCCACGGGAAAGGCAACAATACAGAAGTTACTTTCTTCAAACTATTTCCTATTGCTCTAGAAGTAGAGCAAAAATGTAATTCTTGTTGAAAAAAAAATATTATTACCCCCCCAAAATCTAACAAAAATCTGAGAATTCCAAGTTTAAAATTTGCGGATATTCTCTTGATGTTCATAATAATAGAAAAAAATTACTAAATTTACTCTGCCTTCAGAAGAAACAGCTCCCCAGAGCACCATATATCAACCTTTAAAATGGCCGATTCATATCTGTCTTTAAAAAATCTCCTCTGTCTTTCGCTATCTTCAGATCGTGCCAGTAACTGTTAAAACCATTTGATTAATCAAGAACAAAATGTTTTTCATCCGAAAATGCAACATTTTACCATTTAATATTGTCTTTATTCAACTTTAACATTAACACAGACGTTCTTTCCCCCATTAAAGGCTTATTGATTATTACAGGTGTTTTTATTCATTTTAACATATTATTAATTACTTTAAGCATCCATAAATGTGGACCCCAACCTTTCGTTAAAAATTACGAACAAATTCAGCAGCAGTCATAATGAGTAGAATAGTAAGAGGAATTATGAGTCTTCGATCTCTGTAAAACAACTATGATTTTTCATCAGATCTCTCTCCTATCGAACCAGCAGTTCAAAGTTTGATCACATTTTCTTCAGCAATTTTAGATCTTCGAATTTCATTAGAAATTCGGCGGACTAAAATTATCCTTCCACTTAAAAAACACATTTATCATACTTCACTACATGAACGTTCTTTTTTTTTCGAGGAATTATCAGTAATGTCGTCCAAGAAAAATTGAAGGCTTATATATGAATTAATCTAGCCCAGTAGTTAACGAATTCGCATGTCAACTGTAATTTATCCGCTTGTACAGTCGGTAACAAAAGTGTCCGAACACTAGCAAAAATTCCTATGTAAAAAAAGTACACTTCATACGGTTTTGTTAAATAAATCCTTGTCGAATCGTGTTCTTACAATGACTAAGAACAGGATTCGACAAGGATTTATTTAACAAAGCCGTATGAAGTGCAATTTTTTTACATAGGAATTTTTGCTAGTGTTCGGACACTTTTGTTACCGACTGTAAGTTAAATAAAACGAAAAAATCCTGATTGTCCCTATATTTATGAACATCTAAAAACGTGAAGAAAAAAATATTTTGCATTATTTTTTATTAATTTTGTTTCATATTAAAAAAATTATAGCAGTTTTGGTTTTTAGAAGACTAGATATATTAAGTGCACTTAGTATAATCTTGTTCACAATTATATTTACATTAGTTATTTCAAAATATAAAGTGTTCTTATAAATATGAGAAGGAATGTATGTATATATATATATATATATTAATAAATAAATTTATTTAGTTTATAGCAAGCAAAATTATGTAACGCATCAAACTTATTTTATCCGATTATGTTTTAGCATTCATTCTTAACAATTTAAACTTTAAAAATTGAGGTTTTTAACATGTTTGTGCAGTATGCGGTAAACATAATACATTTTCACTTGAACACTAAAATAAAATTTTTAGCATAACTCCTAACCCCATTGAGCTGGTGTTGGGGTTAAGGCCAACTATCTCTACTAGGGACCTGAGTCTAAGTGGATGCCCTCCACGGGGGGGGGTCTTTCCAAGGGGTCCTAATCCATATTCATACGAGTTTCGGAGAAAACCACGGAAAACTCCGAACGATTGGGTCGACAAGCGTGACCTGGGACTTGATCCTACTCTAAAATGTTCGGATTATATAGCTTTTAATATTACAAGTACACACATAATTTTTTTTTCAAAAATTTGTGTTCTTAAGTTACTTTGTTTTATTGATAACATATACATCCGATTTGTATGCTTGACTTACAGTCCGCTTGTAAATCTTCGTCAGATAACGGCAGATAGTACAGTCGGTAACAAAAGTGTCCGAACACTAGCAAAAATTCCTATGTAAAAAAATTGCACTTCATACGGCTTTGTTAAATAAATCCTTGTCGAATCCTGTTCTTAGTCATTGTAAGAACACGATTCGACAAGGATTTATTTAACAAAACCGTATGAAGTGTACTTTTTTTACATAGGAATTTTTGCTAGTGTTCGGTTACTTTTGTTACCGACTGTACGCGACAGAACGAAGATTTAGAGAAAACACCCAGGACCAGAGCGGGAAGCGAACCCGTTCTCCTACGCTCGAAGGCGATTAGCAGTGTGGTGACATATCCACTCGGCCACGGAGGGCCGAGAGCCTTCGGAGAGTCTCGGAGCCCGAGAGCCTTCTTAAGTTTCACAGATATTAAAATAATAATAAATAAAAGGAACATGAACCTGAAAAATTATTTCTTTGAGATAAATTAATTTAATGATTTAATTGACAACAGTAGGCTATACAATGCACTTAGAAAAAAAAATTAAAATTTCCAATATTTATTGTACAGTCAGCAAAAAAGTGTCCGAACACTAGCAAAAATTCCTATGAAAAAAGAAAAAAAAAAAACACTTCATACGGTTTTGTTAAATAAATCCTTGTCGACTCCTGTTCTTAGTCAGTGTAAGAACATGATTCGATAAGGATTTATTTAACAAAACCATATGAAGTGTACATTATTTACATAGGAATTTTTGCTAGTGTTCGGACACTTTTGTTACCGACTGTATATTATGCTTATACATTCGGCTGCAAAATTATTCGAGTACTATCCAGTAATTCCTATGTTAAAAAAGTACACTTAAGACTGTTTTGTTAAATAAATCCTTGTCGAATCATGTGCTTAGACTGACTAAGAACATGACTCGATAAGGATTTATTTAACAAAGCAGTATTAAGTGTACTTTTTTTAGACAGGGATTATTGCTAGTGCTCGAATAATTTTGCAGCCGACTGTAAACATGTGTGATACATCGTTGGAAAGATAACAAGCTTAAGCTATTAAATGATACAAAAAAGTAGAAATTGATTTTTTGGTCAAATTTCGCTTACCTGGTTTCCTTCTGAATTGTTTTGCTCTTTGGAAAAGTTAAAAATATGCTTTAGAAACATTTTGTTTTGAGAGGAAGAACACAAGACTTATATACACATGAACAATTTGCATAATATTCTATCCTAAATTACTTCTCGCTACTATGTATATTTTTACCAATAAATTTTCAGTAATATGCATATTTTACCCCGCAAACATCCTACATTTATATATATAAAAAAAATTTTAATAAATTATTAAAGTATGTTTGTAAGTGAATGTAAAAATATAAGTATAACAGAAATAATATTAAAACTTTTCTTCTACAATCTAAATCTATTACTATTTACGATGTGTAAATTGTAAATAATAACAACAGACAAACTAGATTTTGCGATTTTGTATTCTGATAGGTTTATTAGTTGTATAATCGATATCAGAGTCGGAAGCATCGAGCTTTAATTTAGGTAGAGAGCGAAATGGCAACCCCTTTGCGTGCCCAATATCATCGAGAAGTGTCACGTGACAATAACTTTGAGATTTCTCCTTTCTCCTGTGCGCGTGAACTACTACGGTATTGTGTTAGCCGAAAGCCGAATCTTAGAGGTATTGCGCCCGCGTGGTTTGTGATCTTTCCTCGTTGTGCGTAAGCGCATAGCGTCAAGCCACAGTGGGCGCCAAGCGTGAATTCTCGCCAAACTCACTTAGCTCCGTAGAGGTCTGCCGCTACAAAGAGACGCTAGAAATAATAATAATAAATACATAACTCTTATAATATATTTGTCAAATAATATCTAATGATGTAAATAATCTTTGGTAGTTACAACCTAAAAAAATGTTTTTTATGGGAAAAAAACTATTGCCAAGAAAGCGATAAGTAGCGAAAAAAGTTAGCTCAACGAAATAGCATGTTGGACACGTTTTCTTCCGTAGAAAAGAATAGGGATTCGCCCTCTACTAGTATATCTGCTCGATGGTCGGAAGTAAAGAAAGCCGAAATTTAAAGATCCTTAACCACGGCCATCTGAATTAGAAGTTTAATCGCACAGCTATTTTTTCTTATGGATTGGCAACAATGCTGCTTGGCTACATCTTTAACAATAGATGGCGCTTCTAGGTCCTATATAATGAGCGTGCGCAAGAGCGGCTGCGCTGTGCGCTTCAGGCAGGAGAAGTTTTGACATCCTCAAAATTTCTTGTTACGCTGTCCTCTTTTTCGGACGACGGCGTTGAAACAAAAAATTAAGTACACTTACACTATACCATTCTTGGCGAGAAAACGCCAAGGATGGTTAACCTAACATTCTTGTACGTGGGTTGTTGTAAAGGATGTGTATTCGTATGGCTAAATCCTGCCACAGGCTTTTTCAGTTGTTTCATTTTAGTAATCTGATTGGTCGATCATGACAACAATGGTCTTTTGAGGGTACAAACCACATATCACTTAAGAGATAGTCCCCTGAAAGTAAGAAAAAGATGTAAAAGCGCGCCAATTTGGCTATATGAAAACGTGCCAACCAAGCGATGAAATTTATGTAAAATTTAAAAAATGAAAGGATAAAATATATATATATATATCTAAGTTCATACTTTATAAAATGTTCATTTATTCAATGTATTTCTGTTTATTTTACTCATGAAGATTTTTTTCCTTACATGAAAGTAAGAAAATTTATTTAGTAATTATCGTGAAATATATCATTAAATCCTCACTGTTTGAAATCAAGAATATATCAAATTAAAACTTAAACGAATCTTACATTTCTGTTCTCAAATTTATCTTTTATTGGCTAGATAAGGTGATATGATTGATGTCGCACAGACATGAAAATGTTTTTTTATACCATTTTGTTAGGCTTGTTACAACTTTTAGCACTTTTTTTTTACGTTTTAACTAGTCAAGCGTTCTAAATAGTGACTCGATACGATTTTTGAACTCTTTTTCCCTAGTGAATAAGATATTAATTGCTTTTTTTATACATATACTTGTAGATCTTATTTTAGATTTCTGTAAATTAATGAGTGTTGATGCTGCAATGCAAGTTTAATAACTAATGAAATTTGTTCAAAATTACACGTTTCACTTAAATTAGGACTAAACTCATAGACTATCGAGGTTATGGCTAAACTTTACAATCCGGTGCTTTTGTTTACATAGAGGAAATGTAAACCAAAGCTACTACAATGAATTCTAAAGTTATACAATATTCAGAATTGTGTTTAATAAACAGATACCGTGTTAATTTTTACTAACATTTAAGGTATGTCTGTTTGTTTATGTAAAAATCATCAAATTTACTCTTGGTTAACACTTTATGTTCTCTAAATAAGTACACATTTTTCATCAGCTCTGTTAATCTTGAACTAATTAAATTTTGTTGACTTCATACATTAATAATATCTGTTATGATAACTATTAAATTGAATTTTCCTTCGATGAGAAAAAAATCCGTGCTGCCGTTTTTAATAGAATGCACTTGCAAGACCTGAAATTGAGTAATTTATACAGAACACCTATCAATTTTTCTGAAGTAACCAATTATATCATTTGAAAGGATATCTAATAGAGTATTTATATAGCAATTTTTAAGAAAATCATTAGAGCCATTTTTGAGATACATGCTTTCACCATTTTTCCAATTTTCACCACAATTTGGAAAATTCATCTGTATACCAGACGTGTATCAATTCTGAAGTTTTGTCATTCTATCTTTATTAGTTTCGGAGATATGATAGTCAGAAGATTCCACACATGCACACACATACTGACAATTGCCGAAAACCACATTTTTAGACTAAGGGGACCTTGAAAGATGTAAATCAGGTGAAAACTCAATGTAGAATTTTTGGATTGAATACTTCCATTACCTACGGTAGTAGGGTAATCGAAGTAAAAATGGGTAAAACAATATGCGTCTTCCTGTATAATTGCAAGATTAAAAATTTTGCTTTAAACTAATACTAAGGTGGTATTTGTATGCTGTACAGATATAAATAACAGATACATTTATAATTAATAAAATAGGAAAATATAATAAGAATTTTTTTAGTTTTAATGTAAATTAAATGAATATTTAAACATAAAATATTACTTAATAAAATAAACTTTATTTGCTTGCATTTTTGAAAATTTTGGAATGATATATATGCATTTGATCCAAAATATGTTATTCTGTCGATATAATTGCAAGACTTAATTTACTACTATCATTATTTTTTAAGAAAATATAAGTAGCCTTGAGTTTCAGACATTCAAAGAAAAATTTAAGATTCACAATTTTCCATTAACGATTTTTTCACGAGTGAAATTAGGAGACCAATCACAAATTGAAGAATAACAAAAATACTTTAAATTATAAAAACTAGAAAAGACTTGTTACTTTAATACATGATTTATTTACTATTTATAATATTTGTAAACATTTTTTTGTAAAAATATCCCGACTATTTAGACATATATAAAAAATATTTTAAATTTAAAAGTAAAACAATTAACAAAAAAATTAATAATAAGAATGGGTTTCAAAAAAATTTATAAAACTTGCAAAAAAATGGCTAAAACATTATTCTGAAACATAAAATAAATATATAATATATATATATATAAAATACCCAAGACGTGTATTTATAGCAAGTAATTTTTTACTGTGCAAAGCACTGTTTTATAATACAGTCGGGAAGCTAGATATATAGAGCAATTTATGTCAAAAGTTCATTTGAAACGAAGGAAAAATAAATTTATTTACAAAAGAATGAGCTATATTCAATGGCGTTGCTAGACAATTTTTCATGAGGGGGCAAACTTATTTCAGAATCTTAGAATTTAAAAAATTCAGTATGGTTCAAATGATTGGCTGATAGAATGAGGTGATTAAACAAGACTGTGTCTAAGTATCAGCTACAGTAACTTTTTATGTATATAATTTAATACATTTTATTTACAAAAATTATACGACTTTCTCTAAACCAAATCAAATTCAAGAAACTTATTGTCAAGTCGATTTAAACTCTATTCTTCATCATGTGAATGCAGGTCGGGTCAGCTTTGCTTTAATTGGCTCTGTGATATAAATTTCATTTGGTTAATCATTTGAAATATAATGACATAATTTTAAAGTTTATATGTAAATTAAAAAAAAATACTTTTTAATTAATAAAATTTCCAAAAGGGGGCAAGTACCTCCCCTTGCCCCTATGTGCCGACGCCCATGGCTATGTTTCAGGAGTTTTCTAAGAGTTATATGTCCATAAGGGGTTTTTCACATGTCACAGTCGCATATTAAATTATAGAAACTTTGGATAAAAATTATTTTTTTGGTAAAACCCTTATGAACTTGGAAATTTTAGTAAATGCAAGCCTAAAAAGCTGCCCATGAAATAACAAGTATTTAATTTGGAGATCCAATAATTTTATTCACTTGTTCTTTTTTTTTTTTTTTTTTTTTTTAATGATAAAACTCTAATGAGTTTGTAGTTGTTAGGGAAAAAAAATTAGCTCATTCTTTTGATGATAATTTTCATAATTTTCCTTCGATTCAAATGAACTTTTATTTTACACAGCTGAACTTTTGAAGTAATTGCCTCATGTATCTAGCTTTCAACCTATGTAATAAAAAAGAAATTCTATCTTTCCTGCATGTGCAATAAAAAAATAAAATAAATAAATACTGTAAATACTCATATCTCATATCTCACATCTAAATTAAATGTATGCCTTTTACATTTCAGAATAATGTTTTGTTAATGCTTTAGCAATTTTTCTGCAGTTCCCTTTCAAAAAATTTGTTGAAATTCATTATAAGCAAAATCTTGCCAAAACAATAAGTTCAGTTTTATTTATTTATTTATTTTAACAATTATCTAAATATTTGTGCAAAGGAAGTGCAACTGCTGTAAGAAAAAAAAAAAACTTTTTTTTTTTTTTTTTGGGGGGGGGGGGGGGGGTCGGTGTAAAAAGATAATTAATTAATGAAAATAAAGGTAAATTAATATAAAATTCCACAAATAAATGCATTAAAAAAAGAAATAGGGAAAAAAACAAACAAACAAAAAATCTGGTACAAATCCATTAGTAACATAAATCCGAATAGTGAAATGCAGAAAGCCAACTTTAAAGGTGCTTTTTACTTGCACTTATTTATTTTTTTAAGGAAATGTTTATGCAAATGATGTTATTATATTTTAAAAATATATATGAAAATAAACATTAAAATTCTTAAATTTATAATATACCTTACACAAGCTTTTCATAATTTTTGGCTGATTAATTTTTGGCTGAAAAGCTTGTGTAAGGTATATTATAAATTTAAGAATTAGTATGCTTTTCTTTAAAAATAAATGAAATAAACATTAAAATTTTTGGCATTTTTTTCATTTCAAACCTGGAATACAATGAGCTGGCAGGAAGTTAAATTGTGCTGCTAAATTTTGTTTTGATGCGGTCTTATATATAAAAATTGGAGATAACTAAATTATTAATATTACCATCTAGTTTTAAAGGAATATATGAGGTGTGACTATTAAATAACGAGACTATTGCTGTAAAACATTTTATTTTAAATTTATACATATTTAGTTATTATCACCTTCAATATACACCCCTCCACTATCCCTACAGAGCTCCATGCGAATTTCCCATTGTTCAAAACAGTGCTGGAAGTCTTGTCCTGTAAGCTCCTGCATGAGGCGTGCCACTTTTTCTTTCACAGCTTTAACTGACTCAAATCGTGTTCCTTTTAATGCAGATTTAACTTTGGGGAACAGATAAAAGTCACATGGGGCCAGGTCAGGTGAATAAGGTGGATGGTCTAAAAGTAGGATGTTGTATTTGGCTAGAAACGCCTTGACAGACAATGACGTGTGAGCTGGTGCGTTGTCTTGACGGAGAACCCATGACTCGTTCTTCCACAATTCGGGCCGTTTTTTCCTTACCCCCCTTCACGGGGTTGAGCAAGCACCTCAAGATACTAATGTTGATTAATAGTTTGACATTCAGGAACCCAGTGTAGGTACACAATACCATGAATGTCGAAAAAAAAAGGATCCTCATCGCTTTGAATTTCGGTCATCATCTCTAAAGTCTTCTCAGCCATCTTGGAAACGCTTGAACCACTCATAAACTCGCGCACGTGATAAACATTCATCGCCATAAACTTGTTTTAATAAAAGACAAGTTTCATTAGCGGTTTTACCAAATTTCACGACAATTCGTTGCTCTGCTTTTACAGTTATCACGTTTTTTCGGCAAAATGAAACAAACACCTCTTATACAAATGAAGGTTACAGCCAGACTGATTTCTCTACAAACACGGGAGGCGCTGCAATCGAAAGAGAAGGCTTTACGCTGCACAGCTGTCGGTCGTTCGGATTTGGCGCATATGTAGTTCATCTGTAGCAGCAATAGTCTCATTATTTAATAGCCACACCTCGTATACATATATATATAGTTAAAATTCCTCTATGTTTTAAAATTTAATGAAAATATTTTGAATTATAATATTTAAAGTTTTGTTTATCCAGCTTTTAATCTATGTATTCTTTCATATCTTTTAAAATTATAATCTTATGATACTGATATAAAAATTGCACTTAGAAGTTTAAGAATAATTCTCAATTTTAACTCTCTAAATGTTATAATAAGAATTTTAAAATCAATATTTAAATAATAATATTAATTTTAACATATTAAATATTTTAGCTTTCTCCTTCAAATCATTTATTTAGCTACGTTAAAGAAATCATAACACCAACTTAAAGCGGCAGACACTCTTGCGATTTATTTTTATCATTCTTTCTCTTTGTATTCTCCCCCTCCTCAGTTAACTTTTCAAGGTGACTATTGTTTACAGGTAATATATATTTGAATGAATAGTGAACATGTAACTTTACCAGAAAGCAACGTCCAGTTGCCAACTTTCAAAGAATAGGCTTTTCAATGTAGTTAGCAAGAGAGTTCTTATTGAATTGACTTTTTCTATTACATTTATAAAAGGATTTAAATTTATTAAAAACATTTTAAATTACCTTACTAAATAATCCTTAAGAGTTGGCGATATATTTCGGCCTTCATCCGAGGCCATCTTCAAAGCCTGATGACATAAACAATGATCGTCGATTCCTGGACGTCTACATCACCAAAAATCAAAACCATACAATCGACACCACCGTTTTCTGCAAAGCTACCAATAATAATGAAATCATAAACAATAAATGTAACACCCCCCTTCCATATAAATACGCTGCCTTAAGATCCTATATAAACCGTGCCATCCTCATGTGTTCTAATAAATCCCTTCTAAATACCGAATTAAAATTTATCAAAAATATCGCCAAGAAAGCTAACTACAACCCAAAACTTGTTGATAAATTCTATAAAAAACGAATAAAATCACTCAACCAGATCACAAACGCACAAAAAACAAAACCTTCTTTCACCTCCTCTATTCCCTACTGTAACGGCGCGTCTGTCAAAATCCATAATGAAGCTAAAAAATACAACGTTAACATCCCTATCAAACCAGATAAAAACATTTTCCAACGAATCCTAAACGAAAAAGATCTCATCCCCTTTAATCAAACCGCCGGAATCTACAAAATTAATTTTCAAGACCACAACCATAACAAAGCAAGCTACATTGGGATGACCAAGAGAAAAATTAAAGATAGAATAAACGAACACCTCAGCGACCTTAAATTTAACAAACCATCCACAGCATTCTCTAGACATAACATCACTAATCCTATCGATACTAACTCTATTAACTTTCAAAAAATTTCAACCTTCAATTCGCACAAGTACGCACTGAAAAGAGAAGCCATAGAAATCCTTTCAACGCAAAACGCAATTAACGACATCGAGCATAGCATAATTCCACCTGAATGGAAACCGACCCTGAAAAAGGAAGAGAACTGAAGAAAAGAAGAGCGGCGAAATTATAAAAGAAGAGGGGGCAACCGACGATCATTGTTTATGTCATCGGGCTTTGAAGATGGCCTCGGATGAAGGCCAAAATATATCGCCAACTCTTAAGGATTATTTAGTAAGGTAATTTAAAATGTTTTTAATTGACTTTTTCTAGTTGGCTAGGTGCTAGGGATGTTGGAAATGTCAGACTAAACAGATTAATTTAGAAAACACCAATTTTCAGTTTTTCGTTCATAGCCTAGAATCAGTCTCACAATCAGTAGATTAACTGCGTTTAACATCCTAAATATCATGCTAATTTACTCTTATGTGCTTTAAAGAGGTGGATAAGTTTTTTTTTTAAATAAAATTATTATAAATCACAGGATAAAAATAATTCTGTTTCACTGCCAAATAAATCGAATATTCAACCTCAAACAATTCTAAAAAAAATGGATCCTTTGGAAAAAAATTTCAAATGGAAAAATACATTTACAATGAAATTAAGATAAAATGTTTTGTCAAATATTCAAAGATGCAGCGTTCACAGTAGCACAAAGCAACTGGGCTTTTTAAAATTCACGGTGAAATGCCAGTTTGATCCCAGTTCGCACTCATTTGGAGTTTTCTGTGGTTTTCCCCAAAACTTGTGTAAATAGGGTTAGGATCACTTAGAAAGACCTCCCTTTATACTTTCTAGACAGTTGTATGTGTCTGAAAAGGGAGAAGGGCGCTGCAGTCACCACAGAGTGGGAACATACTAAGATTAGAATTTTCAAGGGTCGTTTGCAGGATAAGCGAACATGCTATTTATTGTAAGTGTCTGAAACGGGGAAAATTTCCATAGGCGCCACCGATTGAGAATTTATGCTATGGTCAGATTTTTTAAGGGCATAAATATGGTCAGAATTTTCAAGGGTAGTTTGTACGGTACGCAAACAGGTTGTTACAATTGTCTGAAAAGGGAAGAGGACGTTGAAGTTCCTACCGAGCGGGAATTTGCAAAATCACACTTTTTAATGCAACTTTTTTTGCTAGTTGGCGAATCAGCTGGTTGCCAAAGGCAGCTAGTGATACATAAACCTTAGCATTTTTTATACATAACGCTAATTCACTTTAAAATGAAATTTAAAGCGCAAAACTGCGCATAACCCCCCCCCCTCATATGCCACCATATTTTTGAAAACATTGGGGGGGACTCCATTTCCCCCTCAAACGACACCTTAGAAAAAAAAAATTGTCAAATTTAAATAATAATAATAATTTGATCATTTACTGTTTGTTTAGAAAAAGATTGTTTTGCACATGTTACAGGTGGCTTGACGAAATAATTACTAAGAGTTCAAACATAGTTCCTAAGTCGCTGAAATAAATACAGTCGAACCTCATTAACTTGAACACGCTTAACGTGAATAACTTTTAACATGAGCTGTTTCTACAATCCCCATTAAAATGAAGATCACTTTCTGAGTTACTGATAGCATAAACTACTGATAACATGAAAAAAAAAAAATTTCCCTTGAGATTCACGTTAATGAGGTTGGACTGTATTCTGAACTATTTGATTTAATGCTGATTTATTGTCTTTAAAGTTGGAAATAAATGAATGCCAATATAAGATTTTCTTGAAGAAATGGTTTTCTTTAATGTTTAATTATTGTGAGTTAGTTTTTGTAGCAACTTTTATAACAAAATAATAAACTTCTTTATTTTGTAAAGCATGTAATAAATACAGCTAGTATTCTGTAGCTTTCACAAAACTATCTTCTATATTTTTCTAAATAAATTCAATCAGTTCGAACTATTTATAAATCTTATATGTTACATTGAATGCAGACGATTTTCATCTCATGGAAGTATAACACTAAATGCCGAAAGACAGTCAATTTTGTACTTTACAGACGACGTCTGTGGAAATGCTTTTTTTTTTTCTTTCAGTATCTTCTTTTATCTATTCATTTATTAAGTAAAAAAAAAAAAGGAAAAGGAAAAAATATAATTTTATTTTAAACCATAACAGATCCTTGGTTCAACCATTTGTTTCAAAGATATTTGCGAGGTTTCCTTTTTCTTTTCTTTCTTTTTTCTAAATTATTATATTGAAAATTCACACCTTCCAAGGAAGGGAGGGGGAAGCGATGCTCCTTCATATACAAAAAATTTAGTTCACTATTACTATTATCAAAATTTCTTTCTAATTTCAAAGTAACTAGTTAAAATTAATTCTCATGTGCACATTTATAGGAAATTTTAAACTATATTGCCATATAAAAAAGGGGACGGTAACGCCGCTTGATAAGCAATTTTTATGTATGCAACTACAGATAATTTTTTACAAAATTCTGTATGTTAGTGTTTGAGCTAGAGCTCATACAACATTTTTGTCATGTACACACAGGCAGACAGTTTCTGAAAGTGGTCAAATCGCATTCTGGATCTCGCAAAACAGGTAAATCCATCAAAAATTTTATACCGAAAATATTTACAAATCAAATACTTTTTTCTGTTGAATATTGAAAAAATAAAAACTGGAATCATTTGCTCTACTAAAAGAGCATTTTCAAGTAGGCCTACAACATGAGTAAATCTTAAAAATAACCTAATGCTTCATCTTTAATGCAAAAGAAAGGAATACATGAAATCTCCGGATATATTTTATTTTAATTTTTTAAACTGTGTTTAAAACTATGTTTCGAACAACATTCGACAAGTGTAAACTATGTATATAATATAAACGTTTTTTTAAATTTATTATAGAGGTTTTAAGAAATGCAATAATCATTGCTAAATATCTTCAGCGAATATAAAATAAATTTCATTAAAAGTATTAGAGTAAGAATAGTTTCACAAATCTTTCATTTATCTACACTTTAGTCTTACTGATTGATTATTATTTTAATGTTCTGTTCAACATTCAGGTATTCCTTGACATTGCTTGAGCAACTGAATAAAAAAATATCCATACTCACTGAGACGTTATCATACAACACACTGTAAAAAATATGTCCTATTTGCTGCCAGAAATTCTCTGTAATTTGAAAAAAATATGCGAAATTTACAAAAAAAAAAAAAAATGTCAAAACAAATTTTTTTTAATTACAGAAAACTTCTGGCAGCAAATAGGACATATTTTTTACAGTGCAGTATATTGATGTTTCATTTCTTATGTTAGTTTTAGTTTTAACAAACGTAATATTTTTAAAAAAGGTATGTAATGTTTTCATTCTTTCCTTATTTATTTGTATGCAAAACTTATTATATACATCTTCTTCTCTAGGTCAAATTTGAGTATAAGCTCAACTTTTTGCCAGCTGGCTGCATTTTTCAAGGCACTAAATATTAATTGTGTTTTGAAAATGTATGCTTGCTAGCATATATTTGAATTTTCACTCTAAGTGGATTTATACAAGTGGAATTTCGTTCCCAATTAAAGCTATTTTCAAGAATTTAATACAGGTATTATTATTCTCTCATTTATCTTTAACCTATAAACTATATAGGAAAGATTTTTATTATTATAAAAATTGGGTCGATTTGATGATTGTTGCATTTAGAAAAAAAAATTAGACTTTGAAATACTGTTGTATATAAATAATTAATGAGTTGTTTCATTTGATTGTTAGTTCCATTTAGAAATACTTTAGCTATGAAAAAAGTTTTATAAATAATGTGTTGTGTTATTGATTTAAAATTTTGAGGATTTAAAAAAAGTGCTTAGGTTTGATTGATAGTTTCATTTAGAAAATAAATAAATAAACTCTGAAGAACTTTTATATAATTTAACAACAGATATATGAAAATATTTTATTTAAAAGTATAGATGAAATAAAATATGTACTTATGTATTTGTTTTAATTTACATGTATATAGATATAGTACTGTTGTTTATTTCCTTTTAGAATGTAGTACAGTATAGGACCCATTATCCGGAACCCACGGGACCAGAAGAATTCCGGAATTTTCTGGATTTTGGGTCCTTTTCCCATTATTGCTTTCCCTTAATTATAAAACATAACTCAGTAATTGACAGGTATTAATGTACTTCTAGGAGCAACTACTTCACATACAGACAGACATTTTAAAAAAATATATATTCGAATTATATTCTAAAGCTCTTAAAACATGCAAATAAATCAAAAACTGGAAGTCAAGGTTTTTTGCAAATCTGATACTTTTTTCTATTAAATTTAGCAGGAAGAAAAAAATAACTATAATGCGTATATATGTACAAACATGTACATTACTGCCACTTGCCATGAGTGACATGGTTGCTTCTTTATCAATGCTGCTAAACATGAGTACTGTCTCAATCATAAGAGCAGAATGCTAAAAAAGAAAAAAAAAAAAAAAAAGAAAAAAAATTCCATTTCTTTTTTTCTTTCTCTTTTTTTTTTTTTTTTTTTTAAGATCTTAATGAGAAGTTAAAAATCACCAGAAATCTATCATAAAATAAATTAGTTTTTTTTTTTTTTTTTTTTTTTTTTTTTTTTTAATGTGGCTTGCTGTGAATTCCAGGGTTTTCCTGGACCACAAACATCCCTCACCATATGAAAGAAAGAAATTCTGTTTTAATTTCTAAATTTTCATAATACTACCTAATAAAACACACAATAATTCATTTTAGGGCATTTTTTTTTTTTCTGATTTTAGATGTAAAATGTATTTTATCATTTAAAAAAAAAAAAAAAAAAAAAAAATCTGAAATGATTCTGGATTTTGGGTCTTCCAGATTTTGGAATTCCGGATAATGGGTCCTATACTGTACAATATCAGGGATGAAACATTTCAGGGGCTACAACTGAATTCAGGGTTTTTGAAAATTTTGCTGTCTTTGAATTTCATGTTAAATTAATTTGTTTTTATAGGAATTTCTTGTTTTGAATGTTTATTTTGTCTTATGTATTCAGAAATCTTTAATATCTTACTTATTATAAGTAGTCATATTATATATCAATAATAAATATTCATATCTGCATGCAAGTAGCATTTTTCAGGAGTTTTATATGTTAGGTAGTTTCACCCTTGCAATATAATAAAAACATTTGTGGAAAAAGACACTTTTAAAACACGTAAAAGTCTAAAAAATATATTTAATTAAAAAAGACATAGATATATTTCAAATCTTTTTGCCCTGATCAACAGGGCATCATCAGGAAAACAGCATAATGTAGTTTTACATAGCATGCGTTCAAGTATATATATTACAACATCTGGTGAAAAATACAGTTAAGTCCAGTCAAAACACTACTTCAGTTCAAAAAATTCTGGAGTCTGTTGGTTGGAGCTGTTTTGGGTTTAAAAGGAAGTAACATTTGGTTACTGGAAAAGCTGGACTGACGGTATTCGAAAAAACTTGTAGGGAACTTGCAGCAGTTAGGAATCATAATCTTTTGGAAAAGTATTGATTGAAGAAGATGATTCCTAACTGCTGCAAATTCCCTACAAGCTTTTTCCAACAGTTCTTACTGCCAGTCCAGCCTTTTCAGTTACCAAATGTTGCTTCCTTGTAAGCCCAAAACAGCTCTAACCAACAGACTCCAGAATTTTTTGAACTGAAGTAATGGTTTGACTATTTTCCAGATGGACTTAACTGTATTTTTCACCAGATGTTAACTGCACACTATGTAAAACTGCATTATGCTGTTTTTCTGATGATGCCCTGTTGATCAGGGCGAAAAGCTTTGAAATATATCTGTCTTTTTTAATTAAATATATTTTTAGACTTTTACTTTTTTTTAAAGTGTCTTTTTTCATAAATTTAGTATAATACGTGCAGGGGCGGACTGGCCCACCCGGCTACCCGGTGATCGCCGGGTGGCCCAACTGCCAGAAATGGGCCAGATGAAAAAGAAAAAATAGTAAATTATATTTTTTGCACAGTCATTATTTTATTTTAATTGCTGAACAAAATATAGAGCTAATATGTACTTAACATTTATCAAAACTAGCAATAAAAAAATGTATGAGGAAAACTGACTGGCTCAGAAGAAATTTCTAAATGCAGTAGACCCCACTTAAATGAATATCTACCGTTCCAACTATATTAATTCGAAAGCGGAGTATTCAATTATGCGGGGAAGACTAGAAACACAATTGCATGTATAAGCTATTATGGTTTTATGATTACATGAAAAGATAAATGATCGATACCTCTTTCTTATTTAAATATTTAACAAAACTTTTACTAAGTTAAAATATTATAGTAATTTATAAATGCTGGAATAAATATAAAATAAAGTGTACTTAAAATTTTACTTTTAACGAAAAAAAAAAAAAAAAAAGTTATGATTGATTATTTTAACATAGACTTAACTAAACATTTTTCGATTTCTTTTTCTAAAGCACATAAATAGATTATAATCACTTCTATGAGACTCAAAATGACGATGAATAATGTTAAAGGATTTTGCAGCTTCATTTACCGTTCGCTTGCTCTTCTTTATCACTTTCATTTAAAGGTTTTATTGGAAGATTAAACTCTTCATCTCTTTCTGTTTCTCCATTTTTATCCACATCTATGAGTTCATAAAGTTCTTTTGAAAAATTTCAAAATTTCTAATTTCCTCATCAGTTGCTGATTTTATAAATTTGGCTTTTGCAAAACAATTTTTATCACCTCGGCAGGAATACCGTCTCATGTTTAAAGAGCATGCCTTAGTTATGTAAGGTTTTTAAAAGAAGAACGGAATTTTTTTGGGGGGAATGAGAGGAAAAATTTGCCCAGAAATAGAGGAATTTTATTTAAGAAACTTTGAGTGTTTATGCGATTAAGCGGGGTGTCGTTGTAAAAAATATTTCTTTAAACGAGGAAATTTAACATTACTTCTATGGGAAAAAAATTGGTTCTATAACTTTATATTCTTATAATCGAGGTATTCGATTATCCGTTACCTGATTAAGTAGGGACGACTGTATTACATACCTTTCGCCCGTATTTTATTTCTGTTTTTGTCTCGGGGATGACAAAGCGCTAGAGAAGCTGGGGACCAGATCCATCACTCCTCCTCTCTATAGGTGACTGGTAGGGCCCTCCCCCATCACCTTTAAAAACTTAAGGGATATTATCTGGAATCTCGATATAAAATATGGTCCCCAGGGTTCGCACTAAGGAAAAAAAATGAGTGGGATTCTCCCACTCTAACAAAAAAATTAAGTGGGATTTTCAAAATTTAAGTGAGATTTTTGAAATTTAAGTCAGTAATTACATTTTACAGAAAAAAAGTATTTTCAAGAAATATGCAAATTACAGACATGTAATTGCTGAAATTAGAAATTAGCTGAAATTTTTTTGCTAATATGATTGATTGAATGATTAGTTGAATATTGATAATGTCACTTTCAATAAACTGATGACATAAACATTTATATATATATAGTTTTTATCTACATTAAGCATTTTCAGGATTTTTTCATTTGTGTAAAAAAAATTCTTCAATATACCTGCAATAACTTTTATATCCACATAAAATCTCATTAAAATTTCACACCAAGTGAAAAACAAAATTTTCAGACAAATATAGAATATGATTTTTATGCGTGTACATTAACCATTCATATAAAAGTAGCAGTAGCTAATTATTAGTTTCAAACGTGCATAAAACCAACTGAGTACTAATTTTCTTAAATTGATTTGGAAAAAATTTTCTTACCTGAAAAATCTATTCTTCACTTCCCCCATGTTTACAAATTTGGTATAGATATGACACTCCATAAAGATTTAATTGAGAAAAATAAATAGATTCATTAAGTTCAGCACTAAAGGTCTGAAAATAATTACATATGTCAGAAATATTGAGCACTTCTATTGCTTTATTGTTTCTAGAATTGATCATCGATCACAATCCGGATTCCGGAGATGGGGAAAGAGGGGGGGGGGGGTGATTAAAAAAATAATTACAGAGTAAGAAACATTAAACTCTTTCAATTCTACTTCTAGAATCTAATAAAGCAAGTTTAAAATGAATATTATAAATATAATTTATGTTGCAGATGGGTAAAGATTGGGAAACAAGACTTCTGCGGAACATTTGATTGCTGATGGAGATAAATAAAGGGGGAGGTGGGCAAAAAATAATTACATGAGCAAGAAATATTTAACAATTGTATTTCTTTACAGGTTCTAGAATCCCATAAAGCAAGTTTGAAATGAATATTGACATTTATGTTGTGGATGGAGAAAGATTAGGAATCGGAAGCTTTTGTAGAACATTTGATCGCTGATTGTTCCATTTTTATTTATTTTTTTATTTTTTAACGAACGATATCCGCGATTTTTTTTTAAACGGTAAAAATAAATTCGTGGAGTTATATGAATTAGATTAAAAAAATAATAATAATAAATAAAATAATAAAAAAATCGCGGGAAAATAAGTGCGGGAAAAGCGCGCATATGAAAAATTTTTAAGTAGGATTTTTTTCAATATTGCGCGATTCTCGCGATCCTGCGCGAACCCTGGTCCCATACTTTTTAACTTTCTTCTATATTCCATTGAAGAAAGCATTGGATTCGTAAAAATTGACTTTTTTTTGGATATTTAGTTTTATACTACTTCTCTAATATGGAAATTGTCTGCATTATCATGGAAGATAATTTTTTTAAATAATAATTTTAATAAATTATTTTTGCTGAGTGAATTTGTATAAGAAAATATAGAATAAAGTCATGTGGTGGCCACAACATACTAGTTTTTATATGGAAGTTTATTTTATTTTATTTCATTTTTTAAGGGGTTTTGGTTAATTACACTTTCAAACTGCTGAAACATACTAGATCATGAGTGCAAAACTAGTCGAACACCAGAGTATGCATGTTCGGTACTGCACTAAAATCTGGAAGTTCAAAAATCTTCCCAATTATTGGGGGCCAGATTGCTTGTGAAGGAGGTTCAAGTTCTCAGAACTGCCATTGGAGAGGATGTCTAAATTGTATAAGAAAACTTATTTGGTACGAAATGTCTCCTTTGAAATTTGTGCCATAAAAATTAAATTTGCCAAATGTATATATATATTGTGAAATCCTAAAAAATAAAAATATTTTTTTTAAATTGTACTCTACAGGAAATAAAAACAAACAATGGTTTTTAAATTGATACAGGGGTCGCAGCGTTCCTATATTTTTACGATAACTTTATTATAATTTTACCACCACAATTTTCAAAGAGAAAATTTTCTTAAAGGTTTTTATGTTATTTTAGCAAGAAAATTTTCTTTTTGAAATTTGTAGCAACAGTATAATAAAAGAATCGTAAAAATATAGGAACGCTGATTGATTTTGAGTACTTGGCGGAGAAACAAAACACGGTTCTGTTCATACACGGCAATCTTCTTGCTTGCGAACTGAACGCCTAACAGCTCTAAATTGACAAATATGCTTAATTTTGATAATTTTTTGTAGTCGCTGTAATTCATTTCAGCCGATATTTTTTTCATTTCCTGGTGTTTTATGAAGAGTAGAATCACATATTTTTTTCAATATTTTTTGAATACAACACCTTTTGAATGTTTCCTTGTTAGTTTGGTCACTAATTTTTATCATCAACTTACTTTTTTATAACATAAAGGCTAAGATCATGACTAGACAAATGTTTACGTAACAAAACAGTATTAGGTCACATGTTTTAAATACGAATTATTTCCAACACTTCAATAAATTGCTGCCGATTATAAACTGCCGCCAATTTCCTTGTTTAATAAATTTGAGAAGAATTTTGTTTAGTTAAAATATGTTTAGTATGGAGGCTTAAGGAGGCAAATTTTAAAATTTTAAGTGAGAAGGGGCAGGTCTTTTGCTTTTCAAAGCGCTTCGTCAAAATTTCAAATGGGATATGTACTTAGTTAGCTCAATGGAAACATCTTCCCAAATATTAATCAGTATATATAGTTACCTCATCCGTGGCTGATTCTGTCACACTTTAGGCTTAAGAGATTTCCTTGGACTCTGTCTCCTAATTTTCATACTTCAGTTAATTTTTAAAAAATCTAATCGTCCAATTGATAAGCTGTTTAAACCAAAGGATTCAGAAAAATTACGTCTTTCATTTGGCACCTTATTTGTAACGAATATATAATTAGATTTTTTAAAAATTAATTAAAATATAAAATAAAAGCTTTAAAATGCATTTTAAAATTTTAATTGTTGCCATTTTTTTTTTTCAGCATAAAATGAAATATGCTTTCCCAAAAATAAAGATAAATAAATAAAAATAAATTTGCTCATGCATATGAAAAAAATGACGAATATAAAATAATAATTTTAAAGGCAACAAAGAGATAAACAAAGTGAGAAAATTTCGCAAGGGCTTGCTGGCAAATGAATTATTTAAAGTGAGAGTGAGAAATAAATAAAATAAAACGATTATTTTTCAACGGGCACCTTAGTCACCCTACAACCTATTAAATAAATAGAAATAAATAATAATAATAACAATAAATTAAAAGTGTGTTTTTTTTTTTTCTAAGGGTTATTTTTAAGGAGATTAATCTCATTAAACAAGTTACAAAAAGTTCTGCTATCTTTCAAATATTTCAGCATTTCGAAAATACAGCAGAATTTCTTAAAACTATACCAAAAAAAGAAAGAAAGAAGAAAAGAAAATATTCCATCAATTTAAAGGGGTCTTTTTATTTTGCAAAACTGAGGCTAAGGGCATGGGGAAAGTTTCCGATTTCAAATAAAAGGGAGATAGCTCATTGAGAGTTCTTAGAGACTCAAATTAAATTTGCAAGTTTTTGTAGTTTTTCAAAAATTTCGAGATGTTATCTAGATATGAAAAAAAGGTGAAACTTTCAGAGAAAAGTTTTTTTTTTTTCATTCATAAATTATTTAAAAAATATCATAGGATATTTTTTAAATGAATGTATTTAGAAGACCTTTCAAAGAGCTATCAAACCCTGTTATTTGAAATTTCAGAGTTAGCCCCCTATACACCCGATACTCCCACATGCCAATTTTATAAAATCTTCTCTTTTAGTTTCATTAAATATGCTTTAAAGTTTTCAGAAATTCTGTTGTGATTTCATAATAAAGAGGAAAGGGTGAGGACTATTTGCAGCATGTTTAACCAGATATATATCTGAAACATTATACGGTAAGACAAAATATATTTTTTTAAACGTACATCTTGAAAAGATCTTTTCAACGAGCTTGTGATTTGGAAGATTAAAATACAAAGTTTGCAATAAATTGTACAGGGTTTCATAGAGATCACCATAATCTAACAAAATTAAACTAAGCACAAAAGGCACTTTACTTTACATTTTAGCATAATTATAGTATGTGTCTCTGATAGTATATTTACTCTGTAACATAAAAAAATGTATATTCATATTTTAGATTAACGATTTATAATTATTTACAAAGTAACTTAAATTCATTCAACATCATCATTTGCAGCATTTTATCTTAAAAAATGTATAACATTTTAAAGGTTTACTTTTAACTTCTTTTCTGAAACTTCAGAATATTGCTCGTATAATATAAAACACGTAAAATCTTATTTAAAAATGGATAAAATGAAACTTTCACCATTGAACATCACAGGGTTGGCTAGTTTCTTCCAAGTCAGAAAAAACCACGGAAGAAACCATGGAAAAAACCGGCTGGAAGAAATAGAAGAAACTGTTTTTCTTAAAAATTTATCCAATAAATTGCAGATTTGTACGATACAATGGATGCATTTATCTTATAAGCAACTTTAAGTAACTTTAATTATACCTATAAAAACTTAATTACATATTTAATTAATTATGAGATTTTTACCGAAGTGATCTTCAGTATCTGATGATGATCCAAAATACTCAAAATCCAGTAAAAAAAAATCAATTTAAACAGTGTTTTATAATTTAGACAATTTTATTTCTTTAAATGGTAATAAATAATAGTTTGGATCACTTGCTTATACTTTCTGATAAAACAGCTCTTAACAAACATCCAGTTCATTAAAAGATCCAGTATTCAATAATTACTGTATTAGAAAATGCCATCAAAAACTGTATTTTCTTTCTAGTCATATACAGTACAGTTAATTCCCCCTAATCCGCAGATTTATAATCTGAAAAACCTTCTAATCCGTAATTGATTTTTTAATGTAAAAGAAATTTACATCTCATATTTAAAAAAAATTCACATTTCTCACATTTTTACTTATTTTTTTAAATCAAATTTGTAGCTTAATCCTTGCTTTGAAACACAATTGGGGAGGGGGGAGGGGGAAGAGTGACATTCTTGTATTTATTATCCTGCAATTCATACAGACTAGTGCTTAAAATAAACCACTAGTTTAAAAAAATTAATTAGTGATGAATATTATTTCTGAACTTTCAAAAATATTTTGTTTCATATTTTTTAAATATGTTTGTTTACTTTATATAGGTACCTATTATTTGAATATGCTTAAATTATTTACCATCATATATGAATGTGATAGATTAGTTTTATTAACATTGAAGAAATATTTTATTCTAAAATTTATTAGAAATCTTTCCATTTTGATGTCTATTTATGAATTATTAATAACTGACTTTGTATCTGCAAAAGAAAACTGTAAACAAAGACAATGATCTCTAATCTGCAAATTCCTGTAATCCACACAACCTGTGGACAAAACTTTTGAGAGAAAGGGAGTTGACTGTAGAACAAATGAAAAGTTTTTTAGTAGTTCTATACTGCACTCAGTGGCGTGAAGTGATATTTTTCTTAAGGCAAGCATTAATCACAGTCCTTGCCATAATTATAAAGGTGTTTGGGAGTTTATATTATGAGCACTATTATAGAGATCGAAGCAAATGCGATATTGCTTCTGACATGAGCGGCTGTGCTGGGTGAAATTACAGTAACCCTGGCGTTTGCTGCATATGATTGTGCACCAAGCTCGGAGCACTCAGGCTTGTAACAGAAGTTTCAGCTTCAAAGTGCCTTACAATTTCTGTGAAAATTTTATATGAAAGAAATATTACTCAGAAATAATATTTTTTATAAAAAAAAATGGTAATTATTAATTTTCTCTTTGTTTTGGCATTAGGCAAGCAATGGGCAAGCTTCTATGGACTGCACGCCACTGACTGCACTTTATTTTTCAACTTAAAATAGATAAATACAAGTTATGGATATATATTTTTTTTTTAATCCTAGAGAACTTCCCGGAGAGTTTAAAAGTAGGTATTTTACTTATTGATACAATTCATTGGGTACCAGCTTTGAGTTTATACAAAAAATTGTATCCTTAAAAAAAAAAAAAAAAAAAAAAAAAAAAAATGGCTATAAATTCCGTAATTATTATCACTTATACTTTTTGAACGTATAAATAATATGAGATAGTATCTATGCAAAAAGTTCTAAAAATATTAGCATTGAAAAGTAAAAACCCATCACCTGCATATATTTGGTGTTTGTTCTCTAATAACTTATTTTTCTAAAAATATTTTTAATATTAATTGGATTATAGTTTAGATTTGCCATTATATTTATGTTTTGAGTTTATAAAGTTCGTAAATTTTAATTTTGAACATCTGTTTTGTCTTCTGGTTGGTTTCTTGCATTTCATCCAGTTTCTTCCGTTTTTTTCTTCCACTGTTCTGGAAGAAACCCAACCCTGGAACATCATTTGCATAGTTATGCAATCTTGATATTGTAGAGCTCAAAACTTAGTATTTAAAATATCTTTCCAGAAAAGTTTAAGAAATGTATCATATTGACATTAATGTTTTAGTGTCAATATTAAACAGTGCTCTGTTTTTGAAACATATTGTATTTGACATATGAACATATTGTAATCGGGACTTAATTAAAAATTATTGCTTGGATTTCTGGAACCTTACTCTGAGCCATATTGGAGGAGGAGAACCTCTTTTTGAGAGTGTGGGCCAAAATATCTTATAGCCGGGTGTGCCAGATTGAGCCAGTCCGTCCCTCTACATGTGTTTTTTATAAATATCTCTATGTTAGATATGTTTTCTAAGATGATATAATTTAATGAATAAATATGTCCGGCTGACTACATCCAATTTTCAATTACCAATTCTTCATTGTGTTTGATTTTCTTCTTTGGGAGCACCATACACTTATTTATTTATTGAGAGAGAACTAACATTATTTCTGTTATTCTGTCTTAAATTTGATTTTAACAGTAAAATGTATAAAATCTATTATTTCTGCAATCGTAACATGCTTAGATATTCAAATTTTAAAACAAAAAATATTAAATATGTTAAAGTTTTAAACTAATAATAAAATTTTAAATTTAGAAAAGTTCTGAAACAGGGTGTTGGCTGTCGAAATTTTTTCCCTGACTCTTCAAACAGTATTTTTCTTTCGTAAGTTTTAGTAGTAAGTTTGCACAATCAATTAAGTAAAAGATTATTGCATAAATATGCTAGTGGAAGAATCAGAGAGAAAATTTCGATTGTGATACTCTGAACATTTTTTTTTTTCACCCGAAATTTCTATTTTGTAAAGAATCTATTACAAATAATAAAAGTAGCTTTTCAAAATTTAACTTTCAATTGATAATGTTGATAATGTAATTTTAAGGTGATAGGGATCTTGAACCTCTCCCCACCTAATCTACTTGAAGATACACCAGCAATCGAATATATTTTATTATTTCTTCAAGTTTTTGCCAATACATTATTATTGATATATTAAGCCGATATAACGATAAAACCGCATTTTCAGTGCCGCACTTCAGCTTAGGCCTCAATTTCCTAGACAAATTTACATTTTGAATCTTCTAATAGCATATTTTCGGCTGCAATGCCAACTCATATATAGAAGCTATATACGTAAAAATATTGCAAATGTTAAATATTTTAAGCTTTAGGTACTTCCTGAAAACTCACTCAATTTGCCTATTCGAAAATCATGAAGAATGCTAGTGTTCTATAATCATTTGATAATCAGGAAAAATGTTTCGCCTCGCGAGACATTCTTCAGCGCTCTCTTGTTCTTACTATTGACTAGCATATTGTCTACTACTCACAGGAAAAATTAATATTCTCAATCCAGAAAAGGCATCTATTAAACCAGGATAGTAAAATTATCTGTTAGCAAAAATTACCAATTCTTTAAAACTAAATTTAAATACAAAATGTTCCATGTATTATTAAAATACAGATCTGTGTAATCAGAAAACGGCCAAAATCAGAAGAAAAAACATTGCAAACATTCGATGAACATGCATGGTATATATCATATCTGATCGCTTTGTTATTCCTGTCAAAAAATTAATTTTTATAATAGTATGTAAGAGAAGGATATTTATTATCACATACAGACCTTTGTGCTTGTGACTATCAAGTTTTCAAAAAAATTCTTTTGTTTTCTGGTGGGGTTATTCTTTTTTAACTGATAATTAACAAGTCAAAATGTGGGTAAACGTCTAATTATCCCCCCCCCTTTCCCTTTGAAAAGTTGGCTCCGTGGATTTTCAGTTGTATCGGAATTACCTTATCGGACCATCTAATACATGCTTCAATAAGTTCTCTAGAAAACTCTGCAACACACTTTGAGAAAAGAAAAGTCAAATGAAAGTTTTGTGAAATAATAAGATAATAAAAAATATTTTGTATAGAAAATATTTTCTATAAAAATATATCGAAAACTTTTATAAAATCTTCATAATTTTATAGAAAATATTTTCAAGTTATATGTTTAAGCAAGCATTGTGTACTTTCAGGTATACATTTAATGGAAATTACCAAAATGCCACCCTGAAAATCGTGCCACCCGGGTCGGAATGCCCCCTCCACCCCTCCCTTGCTACGCCCATAGACCTTATATACCAGACCACGCATTCCCCCTCGTTATCTGACTGCATCATGAAGGACTTTCCCCAGCAAAATTGTCACGTGATGTTGGCCAGGAGGAAGAGTGAAGAATGATCACTGCGTTATTTTTCTGTAGGAACGAATTTTGTGTTTTTTAATATTTTTATATTGTACACGCAATTTTTATTTTAGCATTTAGATTTACGCATGGATGGAAAGCTAAACTTTCATAGATTAATTCCATAGAAAAAAAATTATGATAAATCATTTTGCAAGCGAAAAAATTGCGTTTGAATTGACATAACCATCTTAAATCGTTCATGCATACAAATGAAAGGGGAAAAAAAAAGCTTTCTTACAGATTTCAGAGGAATCACCCCTAAGTCCAGTTCACGTGACTTCCGAGACTCGGAACAAAGGATGAAGGTATCGGATTACACCCTCATGTTGAAGACATTCGCTATAATGGTCAGTTCTATTGGTGGCGTGGTCTAGTATATAAGGTCTATGGCTACGCCACTATATTTGACTAATGTTTATCTGCAGAGTGATTTAATTATACACAGTAGAAACCACAGTATAGCATTTGACAGCTAAAGTGTTTAAAAGGGAAAAATGTAACTCTGGTATGAAATAAAGAGGACAGTTTTAAAAAAAAAAAAAACAAATTTTATTGAATTCAACAAACTTAACGATAAAAAATCAATATCAACAATATAGTAGAAACATTAGCAATAACGAAATAACTTTGCTTAAACCTGGCATAATATTATCAAAGGCAACTAAATAAAAGTTGACCAGAAACCTTTAAAAAACTTTAACTTTTTTTAAAACTTCAACGATCATAAAACTCTAATTAATTTTACGAGTAATAAATTTTACTTAATTTTAACAGCAATAAAACTTATTTTTCTCAAACTTAACAACTTTAAAAACAAATAATTCTAACTGCAATAAATTTCAAAAATAATTCCAAAAACAATAAATTTTTCTAATGAATATCAATGATAATAAATCTCTAATTAATTTCAACGATGATAAACTTCTAAAACGTAACATATTATAAAGGCAGGAAAAAAAACGATGTTAGCCCAAAGCTAACAAACTTCAGAGTCAACATTATACCAACAACGACGTTAGTCTTAAACTAACGAACATCGACTAAAAAAACCCATAATTTTACCATTGTTCACTTTTAGAAGAGGTACTAAACACATTACACTTTATATGTACACTTTTACCCGTGGGAAAAACAAACTACAGGGGAAAAAAAAATGCAAACTCACGATAGCTTGATGACAACCAGCACCACTGGAAAAACTACTAGAGCACTGAAGGACAAGACAGCCATATCTTTAAATTCCTCCAGTAGGCATCAAAACTAATCATGGCATCTACAAAAACTTAATACGAGCCCTGGGCATTTTGACATGACACACAACAAAAAGAAAATATGATAACTGAAGCGTTGAGTAGTTTACTCACTTGTACTTAAATACTGCCTGGCAGATCAAAACTCTCAACCAATGGCAGTCTGCTGTAACAACTGATCACCATGCCATCTATTAGCAGCGATTGACAATTTTACAGACAAGCCGGTAAATTTACAAATGTTGTGTGGATGCCAGTGAAGTATTAAAAGATCGTCAGTAATTCAAGTTCTTCCAAATAAATGTAAACAAGACTTATAGAATATAAAACTCTTTTCAAAATGTGAGTAAAGCTATTTTTAACATTAATAAAAGTATTTTACCAACCCATATAATTAATAAAAAGAGTTACTTATAAAATTCCACTGTTTTAAGGTAACATTAACTATGTACGTTTTTCCCTGTTTAACATGCTATAAAGTTAATGCCTTGTTTTTAATAATAATTTAATGGTATAATTTTTAACTAGAAAAAGCAACATGGAAACCAACTTAAATTTGTATATCAGAGCGCCTTAGCCAAATGGGCCTAGGGTGCTATCTAATCATAGTCTCCTAAACTAGATTACTGTCACATGGCTCAGAAACTTGGCAACAGTTTATTATATTTCTGTTTAACTAAAAATTAATAAAGATGAGGTTTTGGAAAAAAAAAAATTAATTCTGAAACAATGACAAATTTCAAATTCTTCTCATAAGAGCTAAAATGAAAAATGATTTTTTTTTTCTTTTTTTAAAAAAATTAAAGTTAAGGCTTCAAGTGATCATTATTTTTATTAAAAAATAGTGGAGTACCAAAAAAAGAAAATTGTTGTGAGCTGGAATGATTTAGCTGAAAAAAAATATTTCTTGAATGAAAATACAGGCACAACACTAAAAAGGAGAAAATGACTTACTACTTTCTAGTGATGAAACTTTTTTTTATTTATTAAGAAAAACTCGATGTAATCCAAAAAAAGAGGGATGCTAGTGGTACCACTGCTCTGTTAACACACACTATCACATAGACAAAATGAAAACACTGATAAAATTCTTGAATAGTTGATAAACATACTAATTTCAGATATTTAAACTAGAAATTTTTTAACGCCGCTGCATTTTGACGCTATATTTACGATCTTTGAAAAAAATTTCAAAAGTCAATTAAAAATTGTTCTAAAAGTCATTTTGATTTATTTGGTCTGGGATATTATTTATATGAAAGATGATTATAGTACTGCACTCATGTTGTTCCAGCATAAATCTTGAAGACGAGCGCAAACATGCCGTAAAGGAAACCATTCGATGACTTTTTTCTCTGACTAACTGATCTTCATACTTTGATATGACACTTAGGCAACATTCATGTGCCGAACGGACTTACCAAAGGAGCTGCCCCCTTTACAAGGATAAAATCGCTCAGGCAGCTTCTGGTTATTCATTCCAGTCGAGAAACACTTGGAGAAATTGTTCATCATCAACCCTGGAACATCACTGGATACCAACTTCAGAATTTTATATGTAACTTCTTGCAATTTTTTCAGTCGAGAAATATTTGGAGAAAATTTCCACCATCGATTTTGGAATGTCACTGGGCACTAACTTAGGAGTTCATCTGCAGAAATGTTTAAAAAAATTTAATACACCATGGCCCAGATCTCGATCTCAGTGCAGGAGTTTTTGAAAAAATAATACGCCATTCATCGAACTTTTGCCGCTCCTGTTTCATAACGTTAATAACATTAGATTCTCGGATCATTTAAAAAAAGGAAAAACTAAATGTTGCATTTTTGCGACAATCCAAAATCTTTTTCTGGCTCCTGAACCAAGCTTCAGCACGGAAAAGAATCCCCGGCTGCACGACATCACTCCCTGGCGATCAACTGCTGTTCTGCCCGAAAGCTATCGGAAATTCACACTCTTCACGAAGCTAGCCAAAGAGCGCTCTTGAAAGGGACGCTATCTACGTCATGGGGAAAGATCCAGAAACTTCTAGAAGGAATCTCCCCTCTGGAAGCGTGGGAAAGTTTGAAAGCTTTAAGAAAACATGGCTGACTTCCGATTTTAAGAACTTAGTGAATAAAAAAAGCTGTTTTTGAACTTAGGATTTTTGGAAAGGAAAACTATTAAATTTTAAGCTATTTTTATGGGGGATCGCTCAAATTAAATGAAATTTAATAAGTAATCTCCTGAAATTAGAATTACATGGAAATGAAACTTAGAAAATAATTTTAAATGCAAAATCACAACACTGACTGCTGACAAGATAATTTTGGAATTTTTTTTTTTTTTTTTAGTCATTTCTCTATTATTATTATTATTATTATTTGGTAATTTTCCTACAAGGATAATCGATTATGATATCGTTTTAATCCGGAATTGCTGGATTTGTTTTTATTTTATTTTATTTTGAAAAATGCTAATTTTCAAAGTGAAAACGGTGATCGATTTTGCAGTTTTTTAACATCTCCGTTTATTTTTCTCTGTAATTTTGCGTAAGACTTAAGATAATAGATTACACAGTTTTCTGTTGAAATTTTTAACTGTGTAGCTGTCTACTGCTTGAACTGTTGCCAAATTTCTGAGCCATGCGACAGGCATCTAGTTTAGGAGGCAATGATCTAACCTAAATCTGCATCTGGATAAACCACAAAAAGCCTGAAAATGAGGAGCAAATGAGATGAAATATAATCAAAAACTTGATTTTATTGTACATAAAACATCAGAAATAGTAAAAATATTCAAAATATAATAAAAAATACTTGTATTTTAGATACAAAAGAATGTAAAAGCAATAAATTACTGTGAAGTCAAGAAACAATCTGTAAGCTAATTTGTGTGCTAAATTAGACTGTACCTATTATACTGTACAAAAAATAAAACAAAAGCAACAAAGTTCCTTGTATATAATTTTTTCTTGAAAAAGAAATTATTTCTTTTAATTTTTGTTGAGAAAACAATTTCTCTTGATTCATGCTTTTCCCTGTGCCCATGGATAATAAGGAGTGTACTGTATGAATAATTTGAATTTGGTGAAATTTTATCCTACAAATGTGAGACTGGCTCGTAATCCTTAAAAATCTTACTAAAAATTTGATGAAAATATTTATAAAATAATAAAAGCCTTGGTCTGTCTAACTTTACAGAACAATCACTGTGTTAAAGATTATAGCGACTCCTAGCCCGTGGCTTTAGAAGACATGGGTAAAATACAGCGTGATCAATTTAAAAGAGTACCCATTGATTTTTCTTATTACCCCTAAATATGATGTATGTGGCAACTATTCTAACACTGAACTATAATTGTTTGAATCTTGTTTAAGTGTGGGGTACAACTTTCAACACTTACATTATCATTCCTACATTACATTTACATTATAATTATCACATTATCATTTTATAGGTTTTTCCAGAGAAGTCCTGCAAACATTGAAGAATTAAAACAGATCATAACTGAAGAAATCTCATCGATAACACCAACAATGCTGCAAAGTGTATCAAAAACTTGGTTCAACGTGTTCATGTTTGCATTCAAAATAGTGGCGAACATTTTCTGTGAGAAATGATAATGTAAAAAAAATAAGTTATGTTTTTCAAAAATAAAATTATTACAGGATAAAAAAACTGTGCGTCTCCATTTCTGTTTTACCTCACAAATAAAGTTGTAACTGTCCAACAGTGTTAGAGATTGTTTTCCACACTTAAACAAGTTTCAAACAATCATGTTAAAATAATTGCCACATCCGTCAGATTTAACAGTTATAAGAAAAACCCATGGGTAATCTTTTAAACTGATCACCCTGTATATATTCAGGGCTTGAAATTAACAGTGGTCCGGAATCACAAAAATATTGAACAGACCAGCAAATTTTAAATTCTAGTGGTTCACTGGATCAGTGAAGCTTTTTAATTTTTTATTTTTCTCTGATATTGCCAGTAAATCTGTCGCAGAAAAGTCTGTTATGAAAATAATAAGTATATTATAATTGTCAATATCACCTATTCTCTGTAATTTTTCATTTAATTTCACTTTATAAACTTTTTTTAAAACTTTTAAACATACTTTATGGTAAATATGTGACATTCGGATTATTTATTAAAGAATAAACTTTGATTTATATAAGACTTCATTCATATTTTTTAATTAATTTACAAAAATTTAATTATCATATTTGCCTGTAAATTTATTTTCTTTTACAATTAAATATCTTTTAAAATATAATAGAATTGGTGAACAGACCACTGAAAACATGAGTGGACCAGTCTTAAAATTACTGTTCCTGTGGACCAGTAAAATTTCTTAATTTCTACCCTTGTATATTGATACTACAGATGAAAAAAATAAACTAAGACAATATTCAACCCAGCAATATTCTATATGAGAAACAGTGTATGAATCATAGTTATATAAAATAAATAAAACCCATAAGTGTATCCTTAAAATATTATATTTATTTAACAAAGAAAAAAATAAAAATAAAAACAGAATTTCAACAAATTTTACGAAATTTAAAAAATCTTTTTTCTTCATATTCTTCTCCTTCAGAAACTAAGCATACCAAATTATGTTTTCTCTTTCTTGAAAGGTTAGATTGCTAAAAATAACAAACAATACTTTATCAATATCTATGCAAGAATTTAAATAAATAAAAAAAGAATGCACTAGCACATATCTGCATGGAGTTTATTATACATAAGAGCTTGTTTCAATTCAAAAAATATATAAAATTGACAAATCTTACAAACTAAGTAATGTGAACTGCAGACAATAATAAAATATTTTTTTGCACAACTACTTATACTTAATTTCTTTTTATTTTTGTAAAGATATTTTCTCTATTATTAAAACTTATACAACCCACTTTTTACTTGGTGGAACAGTAATATATCCTGAGCAGAATCAATAAATCATTGTCAATTATTAAAGATTTTGTTGAAATTATTATTTTATTTTATATGTAAGGGAAAAAAAATACTTATTTAAACATTTGTTTAAACAAATTAAAAAGAAAGCTGTTATCAACTGTATTTTAGGGAAACCGAGCTAGTGATCACTTAAAAAAACTCAGCAAATGCATTTATTTTTTTATTTTTTCAATTACTCTTTAAAGGAATATTACCTGACAAACATATTTAGCTATATTCTGATGATTAGATAGGATTAACTATAATTATATTATGTTAATTAATTACATTATATTTATATAATTTTAAAATATAATACAAAGAATTTGAAACTTTTTGATTTTATGTAGCACTATGGTTTTTAGAAATTTACTTTAAATGCCTGGGAAAAGATCAGTATTTCAAGTGGATATCAGTAACCTACTGTTATTTTCAGTACCTATTGTTAAATTTAACAGGATATAATTTGTATTCATATTTTATTTAAAAAAAAAAAAAATATTTTAAAAATTAGAGATTCTAATAAGAAATTAAATTTCTTCCTGTGTACCAAGGGACAATATTTGAGATATGCATACACTATATATATATATACACTGGTTCTCATAATTATAAGGACACCCGTTTTTTTATGTTAACTGAACACTATTATTTAAACAAATATACATCCACCTTTAAAATGTCCAACTGATATCTGCCTTTAAAAAATCTGCTCTGTCTTTCGCTATCTTCAGATCGTGCCAGTAACTGTTAAAACCATTTCGTTAATCAAGAACAAAATGTTTTTCATCCGAAAATGCAACATTTTACCATTTAATATTGTCTTTATTCAAATTTAACACAGACGTTCTTTCCCCCATTAAATGCTTATTGATTATTGCAGGTTTTTTATTCATTTTAACATATTATTAATTAAATTAAACATGCATAAATGTGGACCCCAACCTTTCGTTAAAAATTACGATCAAATTCAGCAGCAGTCATTATGAGTAGAACAGTAAGAGGAATTATGAGTCTTCGATCTCTGTAAAACGACTCTGATTTTGCATCAGATCTCTCTCCTATAGAACCAGTAGTTCAACGTTTAATCACATTTCTTTCATCAGTTTTAGATCTTCAAACTTCATTAGAAATTCAGCGGAATAAAATTATCCGTCCTCTTAAACAACACATTTATCATATTTCACTACATTAACGTTTTTTTTTTTTCAAGGAATTATCTATAATGTCTGCCCAAGAAAAATTGAAGACTTATATATGAATTAATCTAGCCCAGTATTTAACAAATTCGCATGTCAACTGTAATTTTTCGGCTAGTAAGTTAAATAAAACGAAAAAATCTTGATTGTCCCTATAATTTTGAACATCTAAAAATGTGGAGAAAAAAATATTTTGCATTATTTTTTATTAATTTTGTTTCACATTAAAAAATTATAGCAGTGTTGGTTTTAGAATACTAGATATATTTAGTGCACTTAGTATAATCTTGTTCACAATTATTTTTACATTAGTTATTTCAAAACATAAAGTGTCCTTATAAATATGAGAAGGAGTGTATATATATATATTATAATATTGCACTATTAAGTAACTTTGAATAGATAGTGATAGTAATCATAAAAAATATTTCATACACTATTTTCAGAATTGACACTCAACTGCATTTCATCTTGCTGATGAGTAGTCAGCATCAATAAATGAATAAACATAATGTACATTTTTTCTATTATTAACTTAACCATTATTTCTTAAAATACACATATTCTTCTTACTACTACTAAAATAAATAAATAAATACAAAATAAATAGAATACAAAAGTTAATTCTTTATGAAATCTACCTTCAATAAAATATGATTTTATGTAACAATTAAGTTGATTAAAATACTTAAACTATTGATAGCATCATTCAGCAAAGTAATATAAAATTTCATTCAAAATAGAGCTGATGGGCAAAGGTACATAGGCTTTGGCAGAATGGGGCAAGGGGGGGGGGGGCACTTGCCCCCCCCCCTGAAAATTTTTCTGGCGACACCACTGCAAAGGTATGAAACAAATGCAGTCAGAAAGACTACATGTTGGAATCCATAGACAATTTATAGATATAGTTAACTCAGGATTAAACATCTGCTGAATGCTACTTTGAAAGTAATGGTACAGATGAACAACTAAATCCCTGTTACTAGATTAAAATGTCCAATAAATTCTTCCCAAACTAAAATTGCTTACATAATAAATATATGAAGACATAAATGAATATAATTTAAATAATACATTTGGCTGTAAAATATTCACCTAGCTATTTATTATTTAGATTTAGGAGCCTTTACTTCTAAACAAGAATTATTCTCCTTTTGTTGAAGCCAGAAACTTAGCCAGAGAAAGAAATACCCAGTATCTCAATGAAAAGAAAGTCAGGTATGATGCTCACTTTTTTCCAATCAAATTTAAAATTAATGATCATATTTTATTGTGTGTTTGGATTTTCAGTACTTTTAAACCACCTTTCTGCTAATAATCTATTTGCTATTGTTATTGATAGTCTTTGTGTTTCACTATCTTTGCAGAATTTGAGTAACTTGATTTGATGCTACTTCTGTAGATGATTGTCAAATAATCACTTTTCCCTTTTTTCAAATATAAGGTCACTAAAATATTTTCAATGATTTTCAATCACAACGTTTAATTGGCCTTTCATGACCAGAAACACACATTTACAAGTTAAATATGTCATGACTTACAATTTTTTAATGTTTTTTTCTTTTGAAATTTTGAAGCCTTTTCTTTCTTTTTCTTTTTTTCCCCTTATATAATACATGAGAATTTAAAAGACCCATAAAGGGATTATTCTTATAGAAAGAATTTTATATTATTGTATAAATATTTAATGATCTTTATGAGAAATTTGTAATTTTTAATAATAGTGAAAGTGTATGGTTAACCTTTTACATGCAGCATTCATAATCAGGTGTAATCTAATTTTTTTTTTTTTTTTTTACATATTTTGCCTTCTAATGCTTTAGTTTAAAGAACTCTATTATTAAATGCATAAAGAAAAATTTAATGTAATTTAATAATATTATATTTAATAATACAAATTTAATTTAATTATATTTTAATATTATTGTATTTTATTTTATTTAATAATGTAAGCTATTTTGAACATGCCAGACCATTTTTAGAAGCATTTTCTTATTTTTCTAAATTATGTGAATTTTTAAACTGTGGAGTAAAAGGAAAAATAGGTCATTTTTATAATTTTATGTACATTTCCCCTTTTATGATTGAACTGTAATTTCTATTCTCTAATCTAATATTCTCTATATCAAAAATGAAGTCATATTTCTATTATATTTGATAATTTTTTAAAGTCAGTATTCATGATATTTCATTTTTAAATGAATTTTTAATTCCATGTTCCATTTATGGAACATTGGCGTGTAAAAGGTTAATAAATAGTATTATAATTTTAAGCCTAATTATTTAAAAAAACATTAAAGTGACATAAGAACTTTCTGTATAGTTAAAAAAGATTTACATCATACAACAGATTTAGAAACACCAATACTTTCAGGAATTATGTGCAATTGACCATTTTATCAAGTTTATTTTTCCCATGTTCTAACATTTTATCAATGATTTAAGTTAGATTGCATTTTTTTCCTGTTATATTCTCTTACTGTTGTTTCAATATTAAAATATTACGCTCTTTTAAAAAAAAATTTAAACCTTGTTAATATGTAATGGTCTATTAAAATCCCAAAAGATTGCTTTTAAACTTAGAAAAAATACAATAAATTTAATAATAAATTTGTTTGTATTTTGATGTTTAATTTTACTAGTCTTATAAGTACAGTCTGTAACAAAAGTGTCCGAACACTAGTAAAAATTCCTATCTAAAGAAAGTATGCTTAATACAGTTTTGCTAAATAAATCCTTGTCGAACCCTGTTCTTAGACTAAGAACAGGATTCGACGAGGAGTTATTTAGCAAAATAGTATTAAGTGTACTTTTTTTATATAGGAATTTTTGCTAGTGTTCAGATACTTTTGTTACCGACTGTAAGCTTAGTGTACCTCAGCTTTGAGGGGTAAAAGGGAGTTATGAAAGATAGTAAATATTTAAAACAAAAGGATAATTAAATTTCATATTCAAATCTATAGGCTAACAATCAATCTTATTTCATTGCTACATACTACTTTTTCCTGCTGATCATTTTACCACATGAAAACAAAATAACAAATTAAGTTTTACAACTATTCTTGAGACAAAGCACAACATTTACTTAGTCGGGGATGCCAAAATCCATAAACCAAAATTTAACCTATTTTTTGTAGCAAATTAATATATGTCCAGTTATTAATTAATTATTCAACTATTCTACATCCTACAAAACCCCCAACTTTTAGGATATAATAGAAGCTATAATACTTTGGATGTCAGAATTTTCAGTACATAGCTAAGGGAGCACAGTGAACACATTATATAATACTAACATACACACAAAGTTAATAAATAACCAGGGCCTGACTTAGGCTTTTTTACTTAAACTTACAACCAAAAAAGACAATGAAGTAATTTTTAGGTTTGATTTGGGAGACTCCACAATCAGGCCCAGTAAACAGTAGTGTTCCCTAGTCTTATTGAAGCTTCATTATTTCACTGAAACATACTTGCCATAATTACACCAATCTTATAACAGACTTTTTAAACTACTAAGGTATGTAAAATCATAGAATATTTAAAAAGAAATTGCATATTCATGTTAAATAATGTATTAATTATACTAAAGAAAATTTTATGAAAATAAAATAATCTTACTTTTGATTTGATTAAATCAGTCCTCGAATTTGAAAACTGATAATTCATGAAGGCATTACGGAAATCTTCTTTAGAAAGAGGAACCTGAAATATAAATAGAAGAAAAATATAAAAAGAAAAAAAATAATTAACAGTAAAAAGCAGATAGTCAATATATAAATTTAGAGAAACAAAATTAACATTTTAAAACAATGGATAGAAAAAGAAAAACAATTATTGATTTAAGCAAGACTGTCTATAGCTTTTCAGCAGTCAGAATATGATGTGTTATATGGGTCAGCCTCCAAAAAATAATTACTATTCTAACTTTCAACATATTCAGAAAAATTCAAGAAATTCATTCCAATGTGAATTTAAGATTTTTTTCCTTTAGGGTTACATCCAGACTGAAACATTGTGATCACAAATAGGTAAACAAACGCAAATCTGGCTGTGTTCCAATTCAAACGCAACATTTGTTTACAAAACTTATAGCAAAGTTGTGAGCGATGAGGGGAAAATTTGTGACTGCCTCGAAGCTCTCATAAGTCGATAGTAGGTTTGCTATTGCCATTGAAAACATGGCCACTGGTCGGTCTCTCTAATATCAAATGAAGGAAATTTTCAATATAGTTTACAAAAAAATTAAAATATAAATAATCCATTTCCCTCAAAATACAAAAAAGTTTGCTAATAAGTTGTAAGGATTTTATTTTTACCAAAGGAAAAAGGAATAAGTTCATAATTAATGCAACAAGGTGTATCGTTTCACTCGGAAATACTTGAAAGTTCTCATTTGAAGATAAATGTAAGTATGAAAATATAGTATGTGATAATTTTGTATGTTCACATATGTAACATTAAACATTTAATTTTAAAACATGTCTCAGTATTATTATGGATTATGCAGAAAATTATAATTGTAACATTTGAATATTTTATAAATGTTAGGCTTATTCAATGAATACATCAAATGTGATGTATCATGTTTGCGCAATTGTTTATTCATTATTTAAAACAGCACAATTTATTGTATAATAATGAGATGAGTACAGTATTTGGTAAAACTTCACAATCTTTTGCAATAGTTTTTGTATAGTCATCTCATTGAAAATAAAAGCTACCAATTTAGAAAGTGTGAAAACTTTATTTTCACAAATTGAATTGCATGAAATTTAATTATTTAACATAAAATATAACCCTGATAAAAACATAAGGAAATAAGAATGCATGAAGAATCAATGTTTTTGTAAAAAAAGGAACTTACATTTCAGAATTTAAATTTCTCTTCTATTTAATGTTCATTAATACAATCACAATAAAAAGTTTTTTTTTTTTTTTTTTTTTTTAATCAAAATAAAGTTGTATTAAACAATTTTTATTAACAAAGATTGTTTGTTGGTAAAAATATATTCTTAATTTTTAATAAACGCAGAATTTAGGAAACAATAACAAAAAATAAAAATTTTGTGATTTGCTTAGATTATATAACACTTGAAATTGTACTTATTTTTTTATTCCTATTTCTCTCATAAGACATTAAAAATATTTTGTTTTAAGAAACCTTAAAAATCTATATGGATTTACTGAAAAAAAAAAGTTTTTTTTTCTTTTTAGGATTTCTATATACAGGGCCGAAACTAGGATTTTTTTTCACCCGGGGCAAGGAGAGATTTTAGCGCCCCTCCCCCCCCCCCCCTCCAACCAGAAATTAAAATTTCAAAGAAAATTTTACAAAGTTTATGGCCATTTTATTTTCAACTGCATTCATAAGAAGTAAATATCGAATTTAATTCAAATTTTCGATAATTTTACAGATTTTGAAATGTATTATGATTATATTTAACGGATGTGTGTGTGTGTCTGTATGGGACACAAATACTGTAGCTAATTTATGAACTGCATGTTCGGAATTCTATGAAACCTAGTGTGCAGTTGAATTCTGACATAAACTGGTGATGTCTAGTTTTTGATATATATCGCTCGACTTGCAGCACTTTTATGCCACGTTTTCTTACAGCTATATCTCAGCATCTCCAGGACGGAATTTAACAAGCTTTATACATCATATGCTTGTTATGAAAAACAGAGTTTACAAAACAAAACAGAATCGCAACACGTGTTTCGTGTCGAAAAACTTAGCATGACACTTCGCCAGGCGTAAAAATGTACAAGCACAAGTAGAGCTACAACCAGCTGATTTTTATTACAATTTTTATTTTAACGTATATGTTTTATATCTTTATAGCATTTCTTGAAAAAAAAAAAAAAAAGATTGAAGTTGTGAATCAAAGCATTATTTTAGGGGGGAAAAAAGAAAAGCGTATTATAGAGAAAGGTTTAAATTAAGCTACAGTTATTATTTTTATTTATTTATTTATTTTTACTGGTTTGATGATAGTTTCTTTTTTTCCTCTCTCTTAAATTAATGGTATTTATAAATGACAATTCTAAAACAAGTGAATGTAAATTTCATATTCAATTACTTTTAAAACTGAAAATATAATCCTTTTGAGAGAATTTAAAATGATATTTTGAATATTATAGTCGTTACATTAACTATACTGCAGAGAAATAAAGACAAATATTTAAGTTTTTAATATAATTAAGATGCATAAATTAATAGATATGAACAAGTATCTAAAAACTACTCATATCCATCAAGTGCAAACTAACCGTTAGCTGTCAAAATACACTGCGCTGCAAAAAAAAAAAAAAAAAAATTTCGAGCCCTGATACCATTCCTGCCGATTCTCATGTAAAATGATCTCCTGAATCCAAATATGCCCCCCCCCCCATTTTGCCCAATCACACACCGTTTTCTTGAGACACCACCCTTTCTGTTACTGTTTGGTAGTTTTATGGCCATAAATTTATTTGGAGAATGGAAAAGAATTATTTTAATACTCTGAAATAAAAAATATATAATTTATAATAAATAATAGTAATAATTGATTAATAAAATATAAAAAATGCAATTTGAAATTTCAGTGGCAAATCTCCCCCCTCCCCCTAAATTTTCCCCTTGCTGCAAATGTTCATGTTTTAGAATTTTTCATTTCTGTAGCCCCTCAAAAGACATTTAACAGTTAAAACAACCCTTTACCCCTTTCAAATCAAATTTATAGCCATAAAAATACCGGAAAATGATAAAAAATAGGGGAGCGTCCCCAAATAATGGTGGGTGGTAGGGCAAAATGGGCGTCATAATCGTATTCAGGAGGTTATTTTACATAAGAATTTGCAAAAATGGTGTTGGGGCCGATTTTCATGCAGAGCAGTGCCATTTGTAGATAATCTTTTTTTAAATCATTTTCAGGAAATAAAATAGAAAGGCAGGTTCTAGTCTATGAATATTCTCGGAACCAATCCAATAAGACTATTATTAGAACCACTAACTTCATGGAAATAGGATTATATACACCACAAAATAAGACTATCGTTTGTTCAGAAATAATATTCTACAGCTTTTTACAGAATCTCTCATAGGCAAATGTATAGCTTAGAGTTCAACAGAATTCGCTTCTGTGCTTCTTTTGCACTCTTTGATAAACAATTAGCTGCGAGAAACAATGCATATATATATAGAAAAAATTAACTCCAATAAAACTGAGAAAGGGCTTGCTGATTTTGGCAATCCTGAACTATTTTCTGCCAAATTTGATCGCTAATCTCGTGATGTCACTAAATTCATCACCAATGTAGATGACAACTTGTCGCAGAGTGAATGCTTTGGCAACAAAGTTGGCAACCTGGCATTAATTTTGGTGAAAAATAGTGGCTAAATATTGCCGAAATTTGGAAGCTGGCATTGTAACGTCATCAACACCATAGGTAGCGTATAGGCTTGATACCAATGAAAGAATCCTTTATATGATTGAGAATTTAATTAAATTTATGTACATATTATATATACAGTTGAGCTTAGTTATTATTATTAACAGAATCACTTTTAAAAGAATAAAAAACATCTTCGGAAGCAGTTTGCATCCTGTCCATCGTCTATCTCCCTACACCAGTCTCTCTTCTCTTCTTCCCTCTCATTTTCAAATCGCCCCTCGTGCGGTCTGGAGGATGGAAAGGGGGTGAGTGGGAGGAACGGGCACTCCTTCCAAATTCCAGGGGTTTGGAGAGAGGGATTCGTTACAGCAGATCCCTCCTTCCTCGAAGGGAATTTTTCATAGCAGATGAAAAATTCGTGACATAAATATACATAAATAAAGTTAGTAAGTTCATAAGAAAATCAAGTTCACATAATGATTATCTGTGAATATATTTTGCACTATGTTTCACTCCTAAGTTGCAAGTTCAACAATTTGGGAAAAAGAAAAAAAATTAAATTTTGAAAATGTTTAACTAAAAAATCTCTCATGAATTTAGAATTGTTGCAGTGCAGTTAATAGTAAGAGAAATGTAAACCTTTCAAATTAATCTGCTATGTTTGAAATCAAAGCAACACACATCTATTTTTTTTCAACATGTAAACTAAACAGTCTGTAAAAGACATATTAAACAGTATATAAAAACATATTAAATAGCATGTACATCATAGTTGCAAAAGAAAACTCATTCTAAACTCTTAGAACATAAAAAGGTATAGATTAAATAGGATATTAATACAATAATAAAAATATTTAAATACTCGTTAAGAAATCGAAAATAAAAATTATTTCATAAACAATTTATTCGACAGACGTTCTACTGAGTCCGTCTGCATTCATGTGTAGTTTTCCCGCTCTATGCTCAATTTTAAAACTGTATGGCTGTAGAGCAAGTGCCCATCTCATCAAATGCGAGTTAGTACTCGCATGTTTTTGCAACCATACCGAAGGATTATGGTCGGTAACTACCGTAAATTCTCGTCCGTCTAGATAATAATGCAATTTCTTAATTGCAAAAATTATAGCAGCGCACTCTTTTTCCGAAGTGCTGTATTTACGCTCCGTTGATGAGAATTTTTTGCTTAAGAATAGTACCGGGTGCTCTTCACCGCTATTATCTATTTGGGATAGCACTACCCCCATTCCTACGTCCGATGAATCTGTTTGTACTATGAATTCTCTTCCGAAGTCTGGCGCTTGTAACACAGGTTTTTCTGAAAGTTTTTCTTTTAGCTTCTGAAAAGAATTCTCGCACTCTTCCGACCAGAGAATTTTTTCTTTCTTCATTTTACCTTTTAAGGCATTCGTAAGTGGCGCAGCAAGAACAGAATACATGGGTATATATCTGCTATAATAACCTGCTGTGCCGAGAAAAGCACGAATCTGAGTCTTCGTGGATGGAGTAGGAAAGTTTATTTGGAAGGATAGCAAAACCCTTGTCCGACGATATGCCCCAAATACTGAACGTGATTTTGAGCGAATCGACACTTTGAGTGTTTGATAGTTAATTTAGCTGATTTTATACGTTCCAAGACAGTGTCTAAATTTTTTAAATGCTGTTCCCAATCATGCGAAAAAATTGCAATATCGTCTAGGTATGGCACTGCAAATGATTCACATCCCTTCAGCATCTTATCCATAAGTTTGCTAAAGAAGTATGGAGCATTCTTTAGACCAAATGTCATTCGTAAAGGTCTATAACTCCCGAAACCCATACAGAACGCAGCTAATCGCTGGGCTCTCGGGCTCAAAGGGATTTGCCAGTACCCTTTCGCCATATCTAAAGTAGTAATAAATTTGGCGGCAGCGACTTGTTCCACACGATCCTCTATATTGGGTAATGGAAAATATTCCGTTCGAATTATTTCATTTAAACGACGATAATCGACGCAAGCTCGGGGATCCCTACCAGGTACTTCAACTAATATCATAGGAGATGTGTAATCACTTTCTCCAATTTCGACTATTTTTAAATCTAACATACGCTGGACTTCAACTTTTAAAATTTCATTTTGCCTATGAGAAGTACGGTATGGCTTAGTTCGGATTACTTTATCACTAATTAATTCTATATCGTGCTCCACTAAATCTGTTAGGCCAGGGTTGTTCGAAAATATGTTTGTATATCGATTTAATAGGCGCTGTAATTGCGTAATTTGTTTGATATCAAGTAATTCTTCCAGATTATTCGTTTGGATCAAATTTTCAAAATTATAAACAGTCGGATCCGTTTCTATATGAGGAAATTCAATATCTTCCTCAACTAAAATTTCTTCCTCCTCTAAATTTAATAAGTTTATACATTCGGGTCTTTTATAGTACGGTTTGAGCATATTTATATGATATATTTTTGTTTTGTCTTTTCTTCCTGGTATGTCGACAATATAATTTGTTTCGGACATTCTATTTATAATTTTTCCAGGCCCAATCCATTGTACGGATAATTTATTTGGTCTTGCAGTGGCCAATACCAGTACTAAATCCCCCTCTTTGAACTCCTTTTTCACGGCATTTCTGTCATACCACAACTTTCTCTTTTCTTGTTTTGATCTCATAGCCGAGATGGCTACCTCTTGACACCTTTTTAACCTGTTTATAAGTTGGAAAACGTGCTCCGTCACAGGCAGATTTTCTTCCTCTTCGTCAACCCAATGTTTGTATATTAACGTTTCCGGACTTCTCAAGTTTTTCCCATACAGCAGCCCCGAAGGGGTGAATCCGGTACTTTCATGCGTTACCGTTCGTAAGGCAAATAGCGCAGATGGAAGATGTTGCTCCCAGTCCCGTCCCGCTTCTACACAAAGCGCTCTCAACAACCGCTTAATCGTTCGGTGTAAACGCTCCACAGGATTGGATTGGGGATGATGCACCGAACTGTGCGATACTTTTATTCCAAAACGCACGAAAAATTCCGAAGTTAAGGCGCTCGTAAAGGAGGTTTCGAGATCGCATTGCACTTCCTTAGGGAAACCCGTTCGACTAAAAATATTTAATAGAGCCTGAGTTACAGTTAGAGATCCTATATCAGGGACAGGAATTGCTTCTGGGTATTTCAAGGCCTTGCAAATTGCAGTTATCAGATATCTGTTTCCATTGGTGGTTATAGGAAGGGGTCCACATGCATCAATATTTATTTTAGAAAATACTTCCTGAATTACTGGTACTAATTTTAAGGGCGCTTTAATTTTTTCATTCGGTTTTCCGGCTCTTTGGCAGCTATCGCACGCTTTTATGAAGTTTTCCATGTCTTTATAGCAGACTGGCCAGTAAAAATATCTGGACAATTTATCCTTTGATTTCATACTTCCTAAATGCGCTGAAGTACCTTTGTGGCATAATGACATAATTTTTTCTTTTATCTTTTTGGGTATTACGAGTAATTTTTGCACTACACCTGACTTATCTGTTTGAATTTTTAGCAAAATCCCATTTTTAATAATATACTTTTCCCTTTTGGAAGTTCCCCCTCCAGCCTTAGCAATTTCGAAAAGCTCGCTCAGACCAGATCACGCCTCTTGAGCGCTCCGAAAATCATCTTGATTGATGTTTAAGAGCGTCAATTCGGATGAACTTCCTTCCACCATGGGAATGTCTGCTATATCGTTAATTTTTCCCTCAATTTCAATCCCCTTTGAAATTTCAGAATCACAATTGGGTTTTTCCAAACCATCAAGGTTGTTTTCCCTATCTGCTTTGGTTTGAGACCTAGTCTGAACAGCATTTATTTTTTCACTATTAATAAAATCGTACCCCGTTTTCTCTTTTATCACTGCCACAGTTCTGTTGCCCAAGATATACCATCCTTCATCTAAATTATCGGCGCACACTGCTGCTTTTGTTTTGAAAACTCTGAAATCCCCTTTTATTTCTACTACTGCTAATGGCAAGCATATTTGGTTTATGTCTAGAGGTTGTTTTAACCATACGATTTCTCCATTAAAATCACCCGATTTAACATATTTTTTGCATACAACATCTAAAGTTGAACCTGTATCGCGTAATATTTTAATTTTATGCTCATTAACATATCCCTGTGTGAGATACGGCACTAAGAATTCGTGTTGTTCGATATTAATATTATTTAGACTCTCCTGGTTAACACGAACAATTCGAGGACAGTTGGGTCTCAAATGCTCCGTACTTCCACATTCGTAACAGCAAAGTTTCTTTGGCCTATCAAATTTATAAATGTTTTTCTCATTTATTCGCTTGTCTGAGTAAACCCGCGAGTTAGTGGGTTTGTCGATAGAATAGTGTTCTCTATGCTTTGGCGCGAAGGTATGGTTTTTCTCATTTACAGATTTCTCAAGAGGTTTCTTCCACTGTCGTCTTACGTTCTCATAATTATCCAGCATTTCTGTTAATTTGGAAACGGATGTTATAGAGGACCAAGTATCTAAAAACTGTTCCCTAATCTCCGGACTAACCCTTTTTTTTATCTGATCGACAACCATCAACTCCTTTAACGCCTCAAAACTTTCGACTTTTAGACCCTGCAACCATTCTTCCAAATAATTTTTACTTTCAAACGCAAAATCTTTCCAGGTGTTTTTGGCATCTCTTTGATGTTGAACAAATTTTTGCCTAAATTTTTCCGGGCTCAGTTTAAATTTTTTTAAAAGCATTTGCTTAACATGATCATAATCCTCTGCATTTTCATCAGATTCTCTAGCAATTAACTGCACGATGTTGCTTGGAAGCAATCCTAATAATATCGATACCCATTCATTCCTCTCAATTTTAGCCCTATTAGCTTGCCGCTCAAATAGAACTAAATATAAGCTAACATCTGAATTTTCTGGTTCAAATTTCGGTATTAATTTTTGAAATTCAGAATGACTTTTTCTCCCATTCTGAGAGTTACCTGAAACTTCCGGATTACTCCTCAACTCTGCTTCTAACCTTAATCTTTCTAACTCATACGCACACTCTTTTTCTTTTTCTTCTTGTTCCCTTTCCTGCCGCTCCCGTGCCTTTTCTCTTTCTTCTCGCTCTTTCTCGTTTTCAGTAATAGTTCCCAGCATAGCTTTAACAAGCCCTTCATCATAATTTTTATTAGCTTTAATGAGCGCTATTAACTGAATAACATTACAATCTACAGAGACGTCTTCTCCTAACTCTTCAGCCAGCAATTTTAAATTTGCTTTTCTCGCTCTACCCAAAAAAGCCATAATTTAAAAATCTTATCTAACTCTTCCAAAAATAATTATTTTTAATTATAAAATAACAAAATTATTAAATTTAAAACAACAAAATAGATAATTTAAAAAGATCAAAATTAATAATTTTTTTGCATTTCTTATCAAATTCCTATCTAATAATACTTCAATAATTTTAAATAGTTTTCGCTAATCTATAATACTTCACTGTAAATTTCAATTTCAAACACGGGTAACTATTTTAAACACAATTTAAATATTATAGACCTGAAAACACATTTCAAATACAATAATAAAAGAAGGAAAGTTTTCCCTTACCTATTAAATGCACTGATACTAATTTGCATTTAATGCATCTAGAATACTTATTATCATTTAAAAGCCAAACAAACATTTAAAATGCAACTTAAAAATGAAAATAGTACTCACCCAAGTCTTGTTTGACAGCAAAATATCTTCAGTCAACTGACCCACAACTTTAAAGCTTAGACACTAATATGTTTATATCCAGATTGGTTAAAATAATAACATAAAATAACAATGAACTGCCTAGCCAGATATCACTCACTATTCTTCACATCCAGTTTGGATGACTTCGACAAAAAACGAAGCCGCTTGCTTCAATAATATTAAATAAAGATGAGCTAACTAGTTTAGCCAGATATCACTATTCTTCACATCCAGTTTGGATGACTCAGACTAAAACAAACGAAAGCAGCTTCTTTAATAATGTAAAATGACGATCATCCGTCTAGTTAGACATATTCACAATTCTTCACATCCAGTTTGGATGACTAAGGAAAAAAAAGAGCGAAGCAGTTTGCTTCCGACTAAAAAATCTCATCAAAACTTCAACGGTGTTCTAGCGTCATCCGACCGCTGGCACCAGATTTAATATCACTAAGCTGTAACGTCATCAACACCATAGGTAGCGTATAGGCTTGATACCAATGAAAGAATCCTTTATATGATTGAGAATTTAATTAAATTTATGTACATATTATATATACAGTTGAGCTTAGTTATTATTATTAACAGAATCACTTTTAAAAGAATAAAAAACATCTTCGGAAGCAGTTTGCATCCTGTCCATCGTCTATCTCCCTACACCAGTCTCCCTTCTCTTCTTCCCTCTCATTTTCAAATCACCCCTCGTGCGGCCCGGAGGATGGAAAGGGGGGTGAGTGGGAGGAACGGGCACTCCTTCCAAATTCCAGGGGTTTGGAGAGAGAGATTCGTTACACCATGATCTACTGTTTTCTTGCGCAGAACTAACTTCATCAAAAGTTCTACAAATCACTAATGAGAATATAAAAAGGAAAGAGTCATTACTATGATTATTGTTGATAAGAGCCTGTCTATTTCTTTACGTATTACTTTATACACGGTATTACAGTTAAAAGGGAAATAGATGGCAGATTTCTTCACTTCCACGGAAATGGGCATTAGCGGCAAATTTTGCGACATGGCGAAAGATTTGACAATTTGGCACCCAGTTTTGGCGAAAAGTTGTAATTTAGGGTAGTCAAAGTTTAGAAGATCTAACTTCAATAAAAACCGATTTGTAAAATTTTCCAGGTTAATTCATTAGTTTCTAGAGTAAAACTATCTCGATAAAATCTATAAATCACTAGCAAGACTGGATGAGTTCAGTTTCTGTTTGGACTGCCAGCTGAGCGTACATCTCTAAGAACTTTAAGCATTTGGTCATTGTTCTGAATTAGTAAAATTACTGTTCTGGGGTGTGGGCTGTTCATGAGTACACAAAACTGGTTTATTCGATTGCTTCAAGAATAATCATTGATTATTGACTTTTATTCGGCTGTGTCTAGAATATTCATTAAATAAAATGCATTCATCTAGAACCTACAAGTCCTTACGAATAACTTTCTATGTGAAAGAATGTCAACAAATTTTGTAACTATCAATATTCAAGCTAATATTTATTTCTGTTAAAATCTGTATGACGGAAAGTTATATACAATTGCAAAAAAATTTGTATTTTCGGGCATCATGGATATAATATTCGTGGATATTCCAAAAGGGAAAGGCGCACATAAACACCAAAATGAGAGATGCACAACAACTGTTGTAAGAAAATTATATGTGAAATTGCAACGTTCTATGTCTACTTGTTTTTGAGTTATACGAGATACACACACACACACAGACGTCACAAAAAATCGCATAAATTCGTAGATATCACAAAAGCGGGAGTTCATGTCAAGACCAAAATTGGTAAATAATAATCCCAAATATAAATTTGCAACTCTCTATGACTATTCGTTTATGAGCTATGCGATACACAAAATCCATTTCGCAAATTGGTTTCATAATACTTTCTTATACTTTGAATAAAGAAGTAAAAAGTATAGTAAAAGTACGGACATTTTATTTCATTGTAATATTTATAATTATACATACATGTTAGGAGGTAGTAGCGGCTTTAGTTGTCATAGTGCTTTGATAGGGACTTGCTGAGCCTTGTGAATGATAGCTCCTAACTCAATTATTAACTAGTTATTTTGCACTCTTTTTGCCCTTTTATTTTTAGTGCACTGGATTGTTTTATAACATTATAGCCTTATTTTGACATACTTATTTTAATAGTTATGATGGCGCCCTGAGAATTTTTTTTTTTTTGCTTCCTTATGAATCATAATTTCTAAAGGGCCTTCTGAAGTTTAATCAAATATACTACGTATTTTCCAACCATTTACTTTTTAAAAACCTTCACTGAAAGTCAGGGACCACTTGTAAATTACTCTTCTTCGATTGCAAGAATTTTTTACCACACTCACTAACCTTAAAAGAATATTGTTAGTCTTGGAGAACACTCTATCCACTATGCTTTTCCTTGTAAAGGAATTCTGTTATCTATTAATCTTCTTTCTACTTTTTTTTTCTTTGTTCAAATTGCCCTGAGTAAAAGAATTTGACTTTTTAATTCTTTTTCTTTTCTTTCCTTTTTTTTTTTTTTTTTTTAAACTTTGATTATTTATTTATTTATTTATTTTTTTAATGTGTAAATAAGACAACAAACCAGCCTTTTTCGGCGCCCTTCTCCATCTGGCGCCTGGGGCAAATGCCCCGCTCGCCCCCCTCTAGTTTCGGCCCTGTCTATATATGTTTAAATATTTTTGTGTGGCTCTGCATATCAATGGTTAATAAGCACAAAATTTTGAAAAAACACCATAAGATGCAAAAACTCACAACAATTGTTTTGGGTTTAAAGACATCACAACCTTTCATCAGGCAAACAAAGTATGCACGAGTGCTGCAAACAAAGCAGCAACATACACAATTGTTTTGGTTTGAAGGAAAACACAATCCTTCGTCAGGTGAACAAAGTAGGTATGAGTGTGGCAAATAAAGCAGCAATGTACCTACTTTGTTCACCTGATGAAGGGTTATGTTTTCTTTCAACCCAAAATGATTGTTAGAAGTTCTTGCATTTTATGGTGTTCATTCAAACTTTTGTACTTATTACTTTTAAATGCCAGTTCCGTGGTGCTTTTTATAACTGTATTACAAAAAAAAAAAAAAAAAATCTTATTTTTTTTCTAAGTAATGCTGTACAAAAGAAAATTAAATTTAGGATGATAGGACTTTTTTATAGTCTATTCTTCCATATAAAGGCATTGGGTAACTGTGTTGAAACCCTTAGCTTTACTATATCCACTTCTTAAAATCTCTTTGTTACAACTTTTGTATAGGACCATTGTGGTGAATTTTAATTTTTGTTATTTTGGTGATGAATTAAAACATTATAGATTATGCAAAAAATAACATTTGTATATTTTATAAGTTTTAGGCTTATTTAATGTACACCAAATGTCAGTATAAAAAATCAAAGCAGTACTCCCATATTAACATCACAATTATATATAAACATTATTTAATCATATGACTGATTATGAAAAGTAATTAAATAAATGTATAGTGAAAAGTAATGTAGTAATAAATTTATTGCCATTTTATGAAATTAATATTAAATTCGAGCAAGTTAAGAAGTTGGCCAATTATCATAACCATGGTTATGCTGCTATCAGAGAATCCGTAGAAATTTTATCAAGTTTTAACAATTGCAATGGCAACGATGGGGCTCTACTCAACCAGCAATGGTGCCGAGTTTTATAAAGAGGGGAAGGAGGCGTGAAACAGCAGTTTCGAACAACTTCAAGCACCGTACCATCGGAGACCAAGCTGGAGCACCCCAAGCGAAACTAGTCCGAAATAACATGAAGAAATTAAAAGGTTGTATATTTTGAATTTTAAATTGATAGTATTTATTGTTAAGTTTGAATGTTTGTCCCATATTTAATATTTAAATAAAACTGAATTATATTAAAATACAAAATATCCTACATAGAAGAGTTTATTCTGGTTCCTGAGCATGTTTTGGCATCACCCTGGCATTACCTGAAGAATGACCTACACAGTCAGCATTAGTTCAGATACTGATGTTTCTCCTTGTATTGTTTCGATCTTCGATTAGGTGATGCCATAACCAGTCAAATTGACCTTGAGCTTGTTGCCATTTATAGAATCGGAATTTCTAATAATGTCTAGTTTCCTGGAAGAAAGCTTCAGTAGGGTTTTTATAATTAATAACTTTGTTAAACTTAATGTTAGTATTATTGTTCAATGCAGTGGAACTTTTACTAAATTTGATATCCGAGTGATGTTATTTAATTCGTTTTTTAATTTTTTTTTTTTTTTTTTTTTTTTTTTGTTACTTTTATATAGCAGCCTTCTGTTGAATTTTCTCTACTGAAAGGAATTTTGTAGATATCTGGTTTCTAATGGCTATTAGAAACTGCAAGTATCTACAAAATTCCAAAGCAAAGAAGAAAAAAAATGTCGGGGGAGAGGCGAGTGGTGGGCATGTGGTAGCTACAGCTTTAAAAAAAAAGCCACCTTCACAAAAATCAACTTTCAGCAAAGAGATTATCTTCAAAAATTCAATTCTCTACAATATAGCTGCACACTGAAAATTTCTATGAGCTTTATTGCATTGAACACATGATAAATACCCTCAACATGGATATTTACTGGAGAAAAGGGTAAATATCTAAGTGAACACCTAATTACCTTACATGTTAGAATTTATTTGCCTCAGATATATAATTATTTTAAACTGTTCCATTTTCTAAATAAATAAGCTGTTTTAGTGCATTTCTGTTAATTGTTCAAAAGCATTCTTAATTATCACAAACTTACTTTATTTTTTCATAAATTATTTTATAAATTCAGAAATAAGGTATTATTTTAGAAAACCTGGAATAACCACTGATAATAATAAATAAAAATGTGATTCAAAATAATTTCATAAAAATAAATCAATGCAAATTAAATATAGACTAAAGCACTAATTAGCAGAAAAATAATTGTATTGATTAAATGAATTTTACAGAAAAAAGAAAAAGAACTAAAGAAAGAAAGAAAGAAATAATATATGTTTTGTATTGTGGCCAAGAGGTTCTCCTCTTGAAACTAGTAGGTAGATGGTGCTGGGTTAAAACCCAAGTTGCACTTATTGTGCCTAGCCATTCAGAATATTCAGTGGTATCCTCCAAAACTTACACAAATACGAGCTTGAACCCTTTAAAAAAGATCCCTATTAAACGCATCTCACCCAGGCCCTCCACGACCCCACAGCATTATCAAGTGTCCTTCACCCATATACACACCACCATATTTATAATAATAAAATTTACTGGTGTCTGCTCCCAAGTGCTTCCATATCTTTACGATATGACTAATGATGTAAACATAGTGAAGGAAGATGGGTACTTGCCTCTAATAAAACCTTGTTCATTTATTTTTAAAAAAATTAAGTAATGTATCATTTGTCACTAGTCATTAAATAAAGTGAAAAGGCCTCGTACAACTAAAAACTCAAAATCTACAAACATTTTTATTAAAATCATTTCTGAATTAGAGAATGGGAATTTCTGAATGTGAATATCAAAATAAAACAAAATTGGAATAATATAAATTGGAAAATTAATTTTACATCTAAAAATGCATTACAAAATAGATTCATTTTTATAGTCGTATTTATGAGCATTACTGATTACATTCTTAAACAGTTGGATTTTACTAATGTGCACTTTTATTTACAAAAAAAAAAAATATATGTATACAACCATATATTTATTATTTAATTATTCTAACCAATGAATATTACATAAATTACAAATAAGGAAAATTAATGGTTTATCTAAAATAAAATCAGTTTCCAAAAGCTTTAAGCTTTTAATTGTTGAAAATTATTTACTAAACAATTGAAATAAATGCTAGTTTTTAAATGCTATGCAAATATAACAACTTTAGAATTTTTTGGAGCAAATTCTTAAAATATATATTTGTCGATAAATTAATTAATATGTTTTCATAAATACTTTAAAGAGCTGAATTTAGATTTCATCCTCACATAAATTTAAAGAATACATACTTGAAATTTGTTATAACCTATTTACTAAATAAAATTCAGGATAATAAATAAAACATAAAATTTAACGTTTTTGAAGCCAAAAATGTAAAAGATTATATTAATATTTCCAATGTACAAAGTTTAAAAAAGCTGCTTATAAACAATCTGTCTACATATATTTAAGTTCCACTAGCTTTTTTATAAACAAAAACTACTTTAGTTTACGTTAATGTTATCTTACTTCATACTTTATCACTCTATCTAACAAGGAAACATTCAAAAGGTGTCATCTTAAAAAAATATTTAAAAAAATGCATGTGATTCTACTCTTCATGAAACACCAGAAAGTTAAAGAATTATCGGCTGGAATGAATTACAGCAACCACAAAAAATTATCAAAATTAAGCATATTTGGTGATTTTACACTGTTAGGCAATTGATTTTGAGTACTTGGCAGAGAAAACATGGTTCTGTTTGTACACGGCAATCTCGGTGCTAGCGAACTTATCACCTAACAGTACTAAATCGCCAAAAATGCTTAATTTTGATAAATTTTTGTGGTCACTGTAATTCATTTCAGCCGATAATTTTTTCACTTTCTGGTGTTTTATGAAGAGTAGAATCACATATTTTTTCTAATATTTTTTGAAGACGACACCTTTTTAATGTTTCCTTGTAAGACTCTAAGAGACATTTCCAGAAAAATAAAATTGCATGTCTTAAACATTTTGGTAGCATTTAATTGTAATTCATACAATATTATGATAGTTTAATAGCTTCAAGATAAATGGTCTGTAATGAAATTTTATTGTTTTAAGTTGGGAGGAAAATCTAAAAATTTGAAAGGCTTTTGCTTTATAAAACTGGAAATAATTTTATATCTAAAAGTACACTATGAAATAGTTTTTTTTTTAATACTCATATTTATTAGCATTACCTCATAAATATGAGTAATTTATTATTATTATATTTTAAAATTAATGTCTGGATGCTAATACAAAAGAAAAAACGTTGGGTATTTATTTCACAGCTTTGAGATCTATATTTAAAATAACTTTTAAGAAAAAATGTTAATCATGGATACGTTAAACATAAACACAAGCACATGTTAGATGTCTATCCTCTAGCCAATCATTAGGGCTTATCGTTTAAAATAATCGATATATTAAAAATCGAAAATCGCAAATATGTGATCAGGCATCATCTTTTGTGAGCGACCGAAATTGTTCCGTTTGCAATGAAACTTTCTTGGTGATCGAGAGATCATAAATTTCAGATTTGTGATCTCTCGATTGCGAGTGAGCAAGTGTTGCAGTCTAGATGTAACTGTCAATTTTAAATTTTATGAATGTCAATATAGGAAATAGAAATAGCTGGTTTATTTTAAGCGAACTTTACATGAGATCATTTTATATTATGCACCGTTGTAAATATTTTTCATGCATGTTTTGTTTGATTGTAAACAGACTAAACATAGGCAATTTTACATTATCTTCAATGCTATTTGATTTATTTATTCTTTTAATTTTGAAATGATAGACAATGGCAGAAATGGTAACATAATCACTCTGTTTTCATTACAATAATCCAAAACCTCAATGTGAAGATAAGCATTATGGTTATTGAGCAATACTAACTCAAGAGACTCTTTGAATATCCAAAGATTTTAACAAAATGTTTCCTCAAAAGACCTACCAATCTTTCTGCTCTTCTTTTTTCCTCATCTTTCTCATCGTTTGGCACAAACACTAATCTTTAAAGTACTCCAATAGAAAACATAAAAATAAAAAACTGTTAGTCTTATAGCCCTTATGGAGAGGAGGGGGGGGGGGATTTTTCTTTAAAATAAAGTCAACATTGATTGCACCTAGCATATTAACACAGGGTTTGTGTGACTGGGTGAAAGTATCTCAATCTCAAGTCTTTGTAACAATAATTATCTAACAAAATTATAATTCAAATTTAATAATTTAAATTAAGAAATTACTGACAAAATAAATACAGATAAAATCATAATATTCCTCAAATTAAAATCATACATTAGAAAATATTGTGCATGCGAAATGTAAATCTATGAAAAATATACGCTATCTAGGGCAAACTACTATTACCCAGGGCCTGATTACCCAAAAGGCTCGGGAAGCAAAAGCTCCGCTCTAAAATTTAAGAGGGGGCCCCAAAAGTCATGAACTTTCTGCTTTATATTTTCATACTGAGACTGAATTTTTCTGAGAAAATTCGCCTAAAGCAAGATAAAATACTTACTATTTAGGGAAAAATCTATTATTTAACATAAAAAATCTGAATGTTCTTAATTAATAAGTTATATGATTTTAATGTTAAGTGTAGAAACCACTCAGATATATGAATGAAAAAAAAAAAAAAAAAACTATAAACATACACTAATTTTTGGTCTATAGCATTTTTATATTACAATATGTAACAGGAAAACAAGATTTTCTGAAATAAAAGAGGGCCCCGAAATGATACTGAGCTTCCCCTAGCTTCAAAGCTTAATCGGGCCCTGCCACCACCACTCTGATCTAGTTATGACACTGTACATATATGTAAAAAAAAAAATCTTATTTTAAATTAATGAGAATTGTTTTTAAAAGGAAAAATGAATCTATAAAGTAAGCAGTCTAAAATATATAAATATTGTTGATATTCAATTGACACAATTACAACTTTCTTTTAAAAGAAAATATTGATAATCTAGTCAGAATAAAATCAAATGCAATTCAAATAATAGTCATAACACATAAAAAAAAAATAATAGATAAAATCCTTATTTACTTACTTTTTCAGCTAATTTCATCTCAGAATCTTCTTCAAGTAGGAGTTTTTGAAGACGAAGCTCCCATGATCTTAATAAATTCTTCTCAGATAACACAGACTGTTTGTTATTTTTCAAATATTTTTCTGATACACTTGAACATTTATCACTTTTTGGGCAGTTTTTTTTAAAAATATGATTCAGTTTAACAGAATTACTGAAATTGAAATATGGTGTCCATGTGGAATCTTCTTCTTTATAACTTATTGGTTTCAGACATAAAGCTTTGTCAGTGAGCTAAAATATATTTAGAAAAGATAAATACAGATGAAACATACAGTCTTAATAAATAAGATACAAAATTATACGCATTTTTAAAACCATAAACAGCTTTAAAACATTAAACTTTAAATTATCTGAAATATTTCTAACATATTTTGTTAGAAGTAGAGGAAGGGTGAGAGAGAGAGGCAAAACTGAAAATAGTGATAATCAGAAATTTAAATTTATATTTAAAATATGTTTAGCCAATAAATTAAACAAAAAATATTATTAACAAGATTTTGTAAAATAAACATGAAAATTACAATACAAATACATTCCAATCTATGATATTTTTAAACAGAATTTTCTATGCAAATTATTCATTTTGAATATTTAACATTTGATTGTTTTATTTTTCCGTCATTAAATGTAAAAAGCACAGTTTTAATGTTAAATAATAAAATTGTTTAACATGAAGCTATAACATTAAGCTATATTAACATGAAGCTGTTTAGCATGCAGCAATTGATTAACAAAGCAATAGGAATATATTGCTATGAACATTATTATTGCTCATAGCAATATATTCATATGACCAATGCCAATGTAGGCTGATGCAAGCTTTCATCATTGGTAATTTCTCTTTGATAAAATACGTACTCGACTGCTTCTTATAATAATTTCAACAACTTAGATAATAATTTTTTTTTAAACAATCAACATATAAAAGCTAAAGCAAACAAATTTTAAAATGAATAGCCACTTGATTATAGTCATATTTTAATTTTATGTATAAATTCTTTTAAATACAGTACACTCTCAAAAATTTGCACAGCTTAAAACAAAGTGTTTTGTAGATTTCTGAATTTTGCAGATTTTAGAGTAATTTCTTTGATTTACATCTAAGAACCTCATTTGAGTAGAAAATCTTTAAGAAATAATTTATATGTTATACATACAATGCAGAAATGAAGTGTGCTAAATAAAAGTACAAATATTTCATTAAATTTTAATTTGAAGAACAATTTTTATGCATCATATTTATAGTGGCAAATTATTTAGATTTTTGAAAAGTTGGATCAATAGTTAGTTTAAGTAAGAATGTTCATACATATCTATTTTCCTATAACCTGCAAAAAAGTCAGCAATTCTTGGTCAATCACATAAGTTTGTGCTATGAGAAAGTTTGAATATTTATCTTCATGAAAGAAAATCTTTCATGAAAACTATTTTTCTTCTTCCTCTAAATTAATATAATTTATTTTTTGATAATTATATACAATTACACTTATCATATCACCCTGTAATATGTTGAGTGATTGGTGATTCATCAGCACCAGTAAATAATTGATTTATCTCCTAATACAGCTGAATTTTTGCAACCCACTAATCAACAAATCAGTTGTGACAATGTTTGTTTACATTGCAAATGATATGCGGATTTTAGAGAATTGTGGATTTTAGGGTTGTGGATGATTTTTGAGAGTTGACTGTACACAATTCTAGAACTTGGATGGTGAAATTTAAGATTAAATGAATGTAAAATATTGAAAAAACTTGTTTCCTTTCCATTTTTTTTTTTTTTTTTTTTACTAAAAATTAAATACAGGCATAACCAGGAATTAAAAAAAAAAAAAAAACTGGTCATCAGCAAAAATTTCTGGCAGCCATTAAAAAATATCCCTCCGGCTTTTTCCTTGTTTTTTTTTTTTTTTTTTTTTTTTTTCCAAATTTTGAAATTTACTTGAATTTAGAAATTAAAATTCTATGCATAAAAACCAAGTTCTGACACCAGGAAACATCTATTTAAATTTAGCATCATGAAAATGGTCTTATTGTTTTCATTAAAGAGATACAAGATCAGTATTGATAAATCCTTACACCGGCCAATGATTCAGGGCAACAGGCGACCGTATTTCATGAGCCCTGTTTATAAAAAATAAATAAAATATTATAGTTGAACCTCGAAAATCGAAACATTCAAAATCAGGAAATTTCTAAACTCCGAACATTTTTCCGGTTTTAGTTTTATTTTTAAAATAAGATTTTACTGTACCTTATTTCCACATTTCTTGTGGAATGCAATTTAAAATCATTTTTATTGAACACTGAATACATAAATATAGTAATAATTTTACATATTTTTATACTGCTTGATTGTTAATTAAAGAATTTATTTTTTAAAAACAGGTAAGTTAAAAACGGAATAAAAAAAAAAAAAAAAAATCCCTATTAAAGTAAAAAAGTTTTAAATTGCTGAAATGTTTTTAAAATAATCAACACAAAAATTACTTTGTTTTCTATATTTTTATTTGAGTATTTTTTAATGAATAAATAGTTTATTAGCATTTTTTTAGCAGGCATTATCAGTTGTCCATAACATTTTAGTTTAATGTGTTTAAATTCTAAATTAAATCTATTATATTTCTATTTTATAATTTAATTTGCCAATTCGATCGTCATTTATTTTCACTAGCATAAAAATTGCATTTTACATGTTATAATATTATCATAAAAAATTAATTTTTAATAGATCTCTAAAATCTGGAAAATTGCTGCAGTCCCGCCGATTCTGGATTTTCGAGGTTCAACTGTATTATTCTTTCTTTCTTTAACTTAGTTTTATTTTGATTAACTAATTACATTTTGGTATAAAAGATAAATCTGAATGAATGATACATTTGTAGTGGTAGCATTTCTTGGACAAAGAGCTCAGTGACGAACAATACGTTGACATTTTGTTCAAAGCCATGTCTTTTGATTTCTGATCCAGAGGTCTCTGGTTCAACTACACTTTCCCATACCCATTGATAAATTAGTGATCTAGACAGCAAACAAATGACATAAAATAACTTTTATCTCCATTTTGAGACAACAGATGGCAGGATCAAAAACTTCCCCAGCAATGAAAGTACTGCATAGTTTCCACAATGATGTACTTACTAGGGGGGTGGAGGGGGAATTGTGTATCAGTAGCCATTTCTCAGACAAATTATCAGAGCTTAACGATGAACAATGGGTTAACCTTCTGTCCAGAGCTTTTTTTTTCCCTGATCCTGAAGCTTCTGGTTCAATTCAAGCTTCCCACACAAATTGCTAAATATTAATGGAAATCTTTAAAATGATTTTTTACATGAAGAATTAAAATTCAAAATGAACCAAAATGAAAAACTGCACAACCCCTACCTTTCTAAATGCACACCTTTAATTTGGTTAAGCTTATTTAGGTAGAGTAAAAATTAGACTCAAAATATATTTAGAAGAGCCAAAGTATTCAAGAATGAATTATTTTCACATTTAAGCTATGCAATTTTCCCAATGCCTGTTGAAGAAATTTATTTTTTATTTTGTTCTTACACCATAACTTTTGTTCTTATATGAGTAATTCTCTGAAAAGTTGTCATTTCATGTCCCAGTAGTCTTGAGAGCATATTTTTTAAATCACAAAAACAAAAAGCTGTCAAAACAATCAATATTAATTAGTTTTGCATATAAACTGTTATTCTTTGGTTATTGGAATACAAATATAATTTTAAAATATTCTTTAAAATGCAAAATATCATTCCCTCGCTGTGTCCCCTTTCCCACATGCAAGTAAATAAAATAGTTTCTATGATATTAAAGCATGTATATTTAGATTATTTGAATTGAAAATTTATTAAACATATTTTAATAAATATTATCCATTGTACTATATTTATATATTATGCAATGAAAGAAATTAGAACACTTTTTATTGTTGTCCCTGATAATAGATATCATTCCTTCATCAAACTATAATTACACCCCTACTTACTCTATTAATGGCATGTACATTATATAAGTCAAACTTAATTTGTATAGCAGCAAAGTAAAGAGGCCATTTTGTGTTCTGTTGGAAACCTTTTACAATGAATAGCATATGGCTCTCAAACGTTAGATTGAAATATAGTGTTTTTATTATATGTCATTCCCTCATTCATTACAAAGTTAACTAAAATAAATCAAATTCGCTTTCTTATGTTATTATATTAATAAAAATATGTTTAAATAAATATTTAGTGTTTGAAAATATCACTAAACCTAAACATATTTTTAACATGCTTTTATCAGCTTCACCTGTGTGTTTGTAACCTACATAACCTTTTGTTCGCTCGGGGAGCAAACAAAAAATCTATATTGTAAAAAAGGACTTTCCCTACGTGAACGCTGTGGCTGTGAGGTAAAGCTCTGGGCTACGAACCTAAAGGTCTAACGTTCGAGCCCAGTCAGGGAAGATTTTTTAAAAATGGTTTTTGTTTAATTCTAAATTATTTTATAATCACCCTGTAATATGGTGTGTCACTCACACAGTTTTTCCTTACCCTGCATTTTAATACTATTAAGATAGATATTTTGAGCTTTTTAGTTCACATTTCAATAAAAGCGTGTTCTTTAATTTTTTAAAAGTATAATTTTATTATAAAGTAGTTTTTAGAAGAAATTTGTCATTCTCTCACAATCATTCCCTCATTTTTCTAATTAATAAAATTAATTACTATTTCAAAAAATTACAGATACAGTTTGGTTTATATTATTATTTTTTAACTGTAACAGATGTATACATGCAAAAAAAAAAAAAAAAGAGCAATTTTATTTGGGCTAACTTTTTTTTTTTTTTTTTTAAAAAGCCCACTTTTCAGAGAATGACCCATATCATAGATAGTTCCAATATTCCTTTCTAGCTCTTATACAGATTTAAGACAATAAATACTATGCTAGTTTTCATCACAGGATAAATAATCTCTGTTATTTTAGACATTTAATCAAGAAATCCGAAAGATTTTGGATACTTCATACTTCTGAGGGGGAAAAAAAAAAATCTGCAACAACCTCATCTAATGATGTCTGAACTTGTATTTCATGGAAGTCTTCACAGCTGGATGGAGAAAGATTAAACCACTGGTCTATATCACAATTCAATTCCTTTAAACTTTTCCTAAATGAAGAATGCAATTGATTCAGAATGCATATCCATTCTCATCTTTTCTGCCAAACCAAGAGGGAGAGAATTTCGTTTTATGCAGTATAACATTAAATAAAAAATGTGCTGATGTAAAAAAAAAAAAACTAAGCATACATATGCAACAAGCGCATAATCAAATAGCAAACAAGGCACACATGTTGAAAGTGCCAGCATAGCATGAAACGTGTTACCAAATTGAGAACATGATGCTAAAATGATCTAATCATAGAGGCAATGGAGAAACAATCACTGTAGTGTAGTAGTTCTTTCGAGATTTGCATTTGCCTTAACTGAGTTGCATCCATTATGCATGTGCAGTAGGATTGTGAATGTTACGAACTTTAGCAACAGATTTAGATACTACAATGCTTATCCTTTTGTTGTTTATAAGTTAAGAAAAACTAATATGCTAAATGAAATTAATATATATATATATATATTAACTTTTACAATGGTAAAAAAGAAAAATTATTACTTTTAAGCTAAAATAACAAACACATTTCCTGAAATTTCAGAAATTTTAGGACAAAATGCTAAATTAAGGACACTTCACTTTTTTAGGATTTTCATGAATTTCAGGACAACTTTCAGCTCTGCTACTCAGTAGCTTAAGTTTTTCTATGATTAACTTCTAGGATTCTAAGTGAGTTCTTGTATGTTTTTACTTTGCCCCAAAAGAAAATGAAAAGCATAACTAATAATGTATAGAATTACCCAATACAGACATTAACTTGAAATTATTCTATTATTTTATTTTCTATTGTATACATTATAATCGCTTTCTTCTGTTCAAGGTTAACAGTTTTATGCCTTTACTGAGTAAATTTTATACATAACATTAACATCAAGTTAACTTGTGTGGAAAAAAAAAAGTTTAAACATAGTAATTTTTTTTAGCATATTCATATAAATGAGAACAATTAAAAACTTGAAAAGTAAAATAGCATTTTTCTGAAATTTTACTTTGTCATAATAAATTTTAAGATGCTTAATGCTAAATTTGAAGATATATTTTATAAGACTGGTAAGTTTACCAATTCAATAGAATATAGGCCAGACATTATAATTCCAGATACTAAAATAATGTAGTAAAAACTACAATGTCAGAAATGCCAAAGAAAAATATCTGAGAAGCATACAGCTGTTTCGGTAGTCTTAAGCATACTGTCTTCAGTGCATTTCCCAAATACTTTTTTTTGGCATTTCTGACGTCGTAGTTTTTACTGGTTTTATAATTCAACGCCAAGTCTCCTTTTAATACTAAAATAATGTATTCAGATTTAAGTAACAGCAGAGAATATTAATATAGTCCAATCTCGTTAACGTGAATTATTTTTAACATGAACTCTTTCCCCGATCCCCATCAAAATGAAGATTAGTTATATAAAGAATAGTTACTGATAGCATAAACTACTGATAACATGAACAAATTTTTTATCCCCCTTGAGATTCTCATTAAAGAGGTGTGACTGTATTTTAAAATCTTTTAAATATCTCTTAAAATAGGAAATTTAAATATATGTAGAATCAAAATTTCTAGTATATATCACGGTATATGTTTTACTTACAGTAAAAGATTTTCTAGATTTATGTTTACAAAAAAAAAAAAAAAAAAAAAAAAAAAAACTGTAAAAAATTGTTTAAACATCAAACCAATTTTGTTAATAATTTTAGTTATTTTAAAAAATCTGAAAATAATTCTGTCATGGAATGAATATTAGAATCCTCCTGCACAATTTTTTTTTCAAGATTATATGTATTTCATTATATCAAGTTATATTTCTTGTAATAAAGTTAAAGACAAATATTTATTACCCTAGCAATTGTTTCAATAGCTAGAAAATCAATTATGGCTAGAGCCACAGGTGTTATGTCATAGCTGGTGAACTGTTTTAGCCATTTCTTGAATAAGCCTGGGGGTTTGGAATGACCTAAAAAAGAATAGTAAGTAATAATTAATTTTTACAACACATAAGAAAAAAAAAAAAAAAAACCCACCAAGTGATTACAGAAAAATAAAACATGCTGTAAAAGAAAGAATATGTTACTCAACAGAGAGAAGTTGTAGTGGGATAAAAGCAGACTAGCGAACTAGTGTTAACAAAAAAGTTATTATGTCACAAACAAGAGTAACTTGTTATGGACCTACAAAAAGTGGATTTTAACTTTAAAGTAATGGAAGCACCAGTATCAAGAAAATAAATGAGAAAATCAAAAGATCTTCACCTTGAGAATGTTATTTAGAGGACCAGTATGAAACATGCTGATTTAATTTTAGTGCAGGTTGGTTGATAGCTGGTCCTTCGGTGCTGTAATTTACCCATGAATAGGAAGGGTAAATTTCAACTTCTATGACATGTTGCACCAAACCATTATGAAAACAAACCTTATTTAATTTGGGTGTATACAGTCAGCAGCAAAAGTATCCAAGCACTACGAATAATCCCTGTCTAAAAAAAATATACTTAATATTAAGTGTACTTTTTTGATATTGGAATTATTGGCTATTGCTCGGATACTTTTGCTGCCAGCTGTATCTAACGACAGATAGTGTTGTTGTTAATCACTGTCTTTTCCACATAGCTACATCTCAGCATCTGTTGATTTAAACAACAGCAAACTCCATAAACAATTGATTAATAAAACTAGTATGTTTGTGGCCATCATTCTATCTAAAAACGCCACTTGCCATTATTTAACATGCATTAAAGTTTCATATAGCTTCTCAAAATAAAGATTTTATATACAGAATTTGCAACAATTTTAATTAACAGATGTTGAGATGTAGTCATGTAAAAATCTCTGAAAGTCAGTAATGACAGCATCGCCTGTTGGCTGATACACACTCAAACTAATTCAGCATTTGTTTTTATATTGGTTGTCTCACATATCAAGTTTAGTGCAATTATAAGAAGTTGAGATTTAGCTTTCCTGTTTGGAGGGTAAATTGCAGCACAACAGCGCCACCCATTGGCCTATCAACATCCAAATTGAATCAGCATAGTGTTTCATAATAGCCTTTTCATATACCACGTTTTGTGCAGTTATATGCAATTGATTATACACAATAGAACCTGAGATATAGCATTCCATTAGGTGGGAGAAATTGCAATATGACAGCATCACCTATTGTGCCATTTGCACCAAAAGTTAATAAGTACTTATGTCAAGATGCAATTACATATAATTTTATATGAATGTGCAATAAGTTCCTGAGATACAGTTTGAACAAAACTTTCGTCCAACAGACATTTTTTTAAAATAGTGTTCTGGACTCCTTAAAATGTGTATATCCCTTGAAAAACGGAAGTTGAAAATTTGTATGAATCTAATATTTTCTTATACTGAGTATTAAAAAATTAAGTAAAAAAAAATGTTGCAAAAGTTTTTTAACAAGGGATTTTTTTTTTAAATTAAGATTAGCAATATTTTAGAAATGAAAATTCAATGGATATATAGAACTAGCTCTTTTTTTTTGGATTTCAATGTTTATAAGACATAAGAAAAGCCGTTGACAACTGATATAAAATACACGACAGTATTGCGACTTTGAACAACCCTTTTACAACAGTTTTTTTTAGGTTATAAAATGTATTAAAACAACCGTTGAAAGATGAGAAAATCAATGAGACATATTTTCAGATTATTAATGTTACAGAAAAACAAACATTCAACGGAATGCATTGCCGTTTGTTCATCGTTTAAAATACCATAGTGTGCTACCTGGGAATACATAACTGGATTTTTTTTTTCTTCAAATATATGCATAAATACATATCAATACTATTTATTGTGTATATTTCTCAGCTTCTTTAAATTTTTAAAACAGCAAAGAATGTTACTATTTTTTTTTTCTTTCTATAAATAAATGAATAAATATGTGAAATAAAAGATACTTACAGAAAGATTTTGATAACAATAAATCGAAATCATCTATTTCCTTTACATTGTGGTTATTTAATATCAATAATCGCTTCTGAAATAAAGAAATGCATGAAAATTAGATTATGCAATAGTTTTCAGTTAATTATTTGTTTTTTGATTAAAAAAAAAATGTATTAAAAGATGCAAAGAAAATTAAGATTTCATTTATAAATCCCAATAAAACTCATAATTATTAACAGTATATGTTTGCATTATCATTCATTTTCTATACATTAAAAAATAAGTATTGATATATAAATAAAATATCAGTTTTAACTTTAATTTCTGGTTCTTCTCAACATGCTCATTTAATCTTATAACACAGATGTATTGAAATTGCTGCCTAAATGCAATTATTAGACATTTTAGTTATTATTAATCATTAAAATGTCTAAATGAAATGTTTTATACACATTTTTATAAAAAAATGTACTTAACAGCGGCAAAGTGAGATCAATGTGTCAGACTTAAATAAAGATAAACTTATTTTCCTTTCAATCTTTGATGTATACAATATTATTCACTTGAATTTTCACATTATTTTTAAAGAAGAAAATTTTACTAAAATGTCAGATTATTACGATAATTTAAGCTTTTTAGATTTTCAGTGGTAATTTTCAGCATTGAAATAATTTGTTATTTTATTAAGTATAGAGTGAAAAAATATTTTTCAAAAGATCTTGTATTTAATTTGTGATACATAAAGTATTTGAAATTACTAAAAATTTTCACAATTTCAATGCTCATTTCTGAAATGTCTTATAAAATATTACTATGCTTCAAACTAAAACATACTTTTTAAAATTGCACACTTTATATGTTTTTCCATGAAATGCCTACAAAATTTGGGGCATTTTTGAAAAGTAAAGATACACCATGCACAACAGGAATTGAAACATTTTGATAAGTGAGTTGGAAACACTGACTATAATTATTGACCCTTTATATTTTCCTTATGGTCATTTGTTATTACCATGCTTTTATTAACTTGCTTTCTTGTCGTGGTGTCTGTTTGAGGAGAATATTGTAATTAATTTTAAACTAACTTCCCAATGTAATGAGCTAGATGCTTGAAATTTGTTATTTACCTCAGAACTGTATAACAATATATGCTGAAGAAATAATGGACTTAAAGAAGGGTCCTGGGTCCCCACGACAGATAAAACATGATTTTGAATTTTAACATGCTTCCTATTATCAGATTGAGCTGAAGTTATTCATACATATATAACTTCAATTACAACATATGCTCAAGAAAAAACAGACTTAATGGAAGGTGGCCTTAAGGGCCCTGAATCCAGATGAACATGATTTCAAAACTTATCCTGCATATTATCATATGATTAAGCTAAAAATTTTCAAACATCTATCCAGTTAATTAATTTCTAATTTTAATCACTTTCTATGATCCAATTGAGCTAAAATTTAGCACACATGAATAACTCCGATGATAATACATATTCAAGAAGGCATTCACTGGATGGGGAACTTGGGGCCCCAATTCCACTGACAAATTCAATATAGAATTCATACTATCATACGAGTGAGCTAAAATTTTGTATTCATGTATAACTCTGATAACAATACATGATAAAACAGAAACTGACACGGAAAAACAGGCCTTAGGGACCGGCCTAAACTCCAGACAAAAACTTTTTTTACATTTTTATTATCTTACTTCTTGTCTGTATGTGTGTTCAAGCAGAATTTTGAAATCAATTTTAAACTAACTTCCCAATGAGTTAGAGACTTGAAACTTTAAACATATTTTAAAACGGAATGACAATGCATGCTCAAGAAGTAACAGACTTAAGGGAGGGGCGCTCTGGGCCCCATCAGCAGTTAAAATGAGATTTAGAATTTCATCAGGCTTCCTATCATCCGATTGAGCTAAAATTATGCATACATGTATAACTTCAATGACAACATATGCTCAAGATGAAATGTAATTAGTTAAAGGGAGCCTGAAGAGTGCTGAGTCCTCCCAATCCAGGTAAATATGATTTCAAAACTTACCTGATTCCTATAATTTGATTAAGCTAAATTTTTTCATACACGTATAAATCAAATTAAAATACATACTGACGCAGAAAAGGAATTATACAAAGGGGCCTTGAGGGTTAAGGGCCACCAAATCCAGTTAAAATACAATTTCAAATTTGAATCAGCTTCTTATTATCCGATAGATCTGGAATTCAGCATACATTATAGATGGGATAAATAGTTACTTTTCAGTAATAGGTTACTTCGTTCCATACTAGCTTTGGTAATAGGTTTTTGCACCATATTATTCTTATAACTTATTACTTTTTAGTTTATATATGGCTAATGTCTTTTTAATCCTTTCAGGATGATATACAATATATACATGTGTCCTGCATAGTAGATGTGGCTCATGTTTTTAAGTCTCAATGCTTTCAAATAGTAATCTTCACTTTATTTAACACTAGAATTTCTTCAACAACAAAAAAAAAAAAAAAAAAAAAAAAAAAAAAAAAAAAAAGCTGATATGAAATAGTGGTAGAGTCAAAATTTTACACAAACGTTCATTAAGGTTAATTAAACCAATTCCTTTAAACATGAAAATAGTATAATATCAATCAGTACAATTTCAAATAATATCAAGAAACACGTACACAAGAACCGTTTTCTGAAAGAAAAAAAAAAAGAATTCTCATATTATAAGCTTATATGTAATTAAGAAACAAATAATAATAACAAATTTTTAAGAAACATCTTTAAGGCATCCCAAATTTTAAACTACCGAGTGACTGTTTCTTTTGATTTTCGAAAGAACTTGAACTTTCCAGATTGACAAGAAAATTAGTATTTTTCACTCATACTTAGCAAACAGTCACTTTGAATATGCTTTCTAAAGTTATAAACACTTGTTTAAAAATATAAATTTTGCTTACAAAAATTGCATAAAATGATGTATTTTCTCAGACACTTAATTTTAACATAAGAGCATAATTAACTATTCTTAACACCTTTACTCATTTTAAATCTTAAAAAATAGTTTCAAGAAAAAATCAGATTAAAAAAAAAAAGAAAGAAAGAAAAGCTAAACAGTAAAAATAAATAAATATTCAATTTTCTTCTCAAATTATTCTTAATTAAACTCAAACAATATTCTTGATAAAACCACAAACAAATAAAGGCTCCCGAACACTATCCCCATGCCATATGCGATTACATATTTTCAATTCCATCTGAAATAAGCAATTAAAATTATAAACAAACACTCCTTCCTTTCCCTTATCACACTCCCAAAACAAACATCTGTTTCCGATATGCAAGCAAATCCAAACATAGCAAGTGTAATCCCATTCCTCACCTTCATGACGAAATAATAATCAACATCTAATAATCACCCCTTACCTATCTCATGCTAGCTACTTAAATTAACATCCTGACAACATTATTTCATTAAACTGTGGTAACAAAGTATCTCTATACCCAAACGATTTTATTATCCCATGAAAAATAATCAACACTAAATAAAATCATTTCTAAGTTAATATCAAGGGTGTTTAATATCAGCACGATGTTATTTGTCCTAGACGTTAAAATTATCTTGCTTATTAAAATTATTTTGATTAATATATTTTACAAGGAATATTCCGTAGTATATTCTAGAAAATATTCGAGAGCTCAGCTGTATTATTTTTTTAACGATAATTTTATGAACATGGAAAGAGATTACTGACTGAGAATATCACTGAGTAAGAAGAGCTGTATCAAACCACACGTATTTCATTATACAGATACAATTATTATTTCAGACTTGAAGTAATGAATCTGTAATTTGGAACTTGTCTCATTTCTCGTTACTTCCGTATTCCGTTACTGTATCCTGCATCGCATGGATCTTATCGTCCACACGCCACAGAGCAAAGTTAGAACATTTGTGCGGGATTGTTACTTCTTCGTTATCCGTACGTGTATGATGCTGTATCTAACATGCAGGGTACAGGGATTGTTGGATGCGAAAAGATGGGTGTTTTATTCTTTACTCGGTACTTTTTTGTTACCTGTATGATGTAATTTGGACTACTAGTTTTTGTATGATTTGGATTTCGATAGTAGCCGGTTTTGATAATATTGTTTTTGTATTTTATAAATTCATTATACAAAAGAAATAATTCAAGCTTTTTACTTGTATGATGGTGTATCATATCAGTTTTGTCGCCAGAAATTCCTCGTCTATTTCGCACACAGAGATAAAATTGAAAATATTATTTTTTTAATAGGATATTTTTAGTAATATATTACTGTGCTAATAGGCTACAATGCAATAATAATATTACTTATTATGTTACGTGAAATAACGCCCATCTCTAGCATACATGTTTAAATCGGATGACAATACATACAAAGCTGAAACGGAGTTTAAACAGAGATCATTTGGTTACTGTCACCCTTTGGTGAAAAAAAAGTTGCCAAATTTAATAGCTACCAAAATAAATAAATAGAATAAAAATACAGGAAAAACATACAAAAGATAGCCAAACAAGCAAAGAAATCACATGAAAATACTAATTAAAAAAAAAAAAAAAATCCTATACACTTAAAAAAAATACCAAATACAAAAACAGCCAAGAGCAACAGATAACAAAGCTGCACTATATCGATGACGTTGCAATTTGGTGAGCTACGAGCATTATTGCTCTCACAGTGGACATACTGTGTACATTATACGCTACATTAATGTGCCTCGCTAGTATCACCATTTGAGAAAGAAGTGGAATAAGCTAATGGATTCAATGAATTCAAAATGAAACATTTCATATAGGGTACAGTTTTGGTATAAGACTCCCTTTCGAAGTTTAATATTTGGCACCCAAGTAGCTTAGATGTTTCTCGTAAAGGTCTTTATTTATGCAATTGCGTTAGTCATTTTTATTCATTACCAAAATGGCAACAAAAATTTAACAATGTCGTTTAAATAATATAATATCTATATAAATATTTCTCTAATATGGACTAATCATGATTAAATTTCGTTGAAACAATATGATAGTGACATAATTAATAAAATACAAGAGGATAAAAATAATATAATACATTCGCAATGTTTAAGCATGCAGACTCCATTCAGTAATCTAATCAGAAAAATAATGACATTTATCTAATGAGATCATATTATAGAGAAAAGTATTTTTAAAAGTTGTATCTTCACAAACTTTGCAAGTGTTATTTTAAATGAAGCAATACTTAAAAGATATAAACAAAACAGAATATGAACTATTGTCATAAATTGAATGCAAAATAAATTTGCCATATATCTCTGTCAAAATCTCCTCAAGATGTTTAGAATCGACTGCAAAATTTTGCACGCACAAGAATAAAAAATAGAAAATAATTATTTAAATAAAAAACATTTTTTAATATACCATGTTTTTAAAATGGACTAAAAAGTATAAAATAATTTCTCCTAGCCCCATACAGATATGTAACTTCATACAGATTCTTCTGAAAACTGGTGATTGTGAAAGTTTAACTAACAGCTATGAAAATATTTTTAAGATTCAAAACGAAAAACATGGGGTGCATGCAATAGATAATTGAGGCATGAAAAGTTCACCTAAGTTAATAAAAATTTTATTGCACTGAAAAGGTTATGAACTGTAGTGTGAATTTTCTCAACAACAACTATTCCCTACAGTTCCCTACTGTTGCACGCACCTCTTTTTTTTTTCTTAATCTTACAAATATTTTCATAGCTAATAAACATTCACAAGTTTCCAGAATCTGTATGAGGTTACATATTTAGGGGGCTAGGAGAAATTATTTTATACTTTTTAGTGCGTTTTAAAAACATGGTATATTAAAAAATGTATTTTACATAAATAATTATTTTCTATTAGGTGTTTGCAATACTTTAATGCTATATTTTTAGATTTTTGCATTGAGGTATCTCTTCAAAAAAAAAAAAAAAAAAACTCTTAAAATCATGCTACTTCAGTTTAATTGTTTAGAACAGGGGTGACCAAACTTGCGACCTGCAAGGAGACAAGCGATATTTAAGGTTTGACAGCTTCAGTTCACAGATTAAAAATTAATTAATCCATTCTGACTTTTCGAAGCAAAAATACCTTTCAATAAGTACGGTAGCTAAAGAATCATACTGTTCTAGTGATTAAAGTATAGTCATAAATTTCTCACGATTCAATTGTTATTTTATGAATGAAAATAATTTAAATTAAATTATTTTACTCCAAATCTTCATCCTGCCCACCCCTCAAAAAAGTATGTACAGTGGGTGATCAATATTGGGTGAACATTTAAACACTCATTGTTTCCATTATCGATTTAGTCTAGAGTGCTATTAGGGGACCAACCACAAATTGAAGAAAAGTGAAAATACTTTGGATTACTCTGTTTCATAAAAAGTTACAAATGACTTGTAACTTAAATGCATTATTGCACATACTATGTACAATATTTGTACGTTTTGGTGTGGGAATTGTGCAATTATTTAGTCGGATGTAATTTTTTTTTTTTTTTTTCAAAAATTACTACATTTTTTGTCAGGTTGTTTGCTTATAACTAGATTGGATTTCTGTAAAAGTTTACAAAACTTGCAGAAAAATTGACAAAACATTATAGAAATATTATTCGGAAAAGTAAAATTCACATGCATAATATTCATTGAAATATGAGCATTTTTACTAAATATTATTTAACTATGCATGCGCAAAAGATAGAAAAGTTTTTTTATATAGGATGAAAGGTAGATATATTGAGCAACTTTTACCAAAAGTTCATTTGAATAAAGTAAAAATTATGCAAATTGTCAGCAAAGGAGCTAGATTTTAGGTATTTTTCAGAGTTCAAATTTCATGTGAGGTTTTACACATGCAGCGTATTTAATTTCAAGATCCAATTATTTCAATCTCACTGCAAAAGTTCTTTGTTGTGAATAACCCCTAATGAACTTACAAATCTTAATAAATAAATAAAAATATGTTAAATTTATAAGTGGTTTTTCACCAAAAAAAGAACTTTTTCGATGCGGTTGGAATAATTTGATCTTAAAATTAAATATGCAGCATGTCAAAAACCCCTTATGAAATTTCAGTTCTGGAAAATACCTAAAATCTAGCTTATTCTTTTGTTGGCAATTTGTTTAAATTTTACTCTATTCAAATGAGCTTTTAATAAAAGTTGCTTAATACAGTTAACTTTTAACTTATGCAATAAAACTTTTTATATTGTTTGTGCATGCCCAGTAAAATATTTACTAGAAATGCTCATATCTCAAATCTCAACAAATATTACACATGTGAATTTTATGTTTTAGAATAATGCTTCTTTAATGTTTTGTCAATTTTTCAGCAATTTTTGTAAAATTTTATAGAAATCCGTTCTAGTTATAAGCAAGAAACTTGTCAAAAAGAATTAGCAATTTAATATATATATCTGCCTAAATAATTGCACAATTTCCATACCAAAACATACAAATGTTGTACAGAGTATGTGCAATAATGTATTAAAGTTAGAAGTCAGTTGTAGCTTTTTATGATAAGGGTGATCCAAAGTATTTTTGCTTTGCTTCAATTTGTGGTTGGTCCCCTATTTGCTCTCTGGTCTAAATTGTTAGTGGAAACAATTAGTTTTTAAATGTTCTTTGCATGCATGAAGTTTTAAGCTATTTCGTCTAGTACTTTTTTAGAAAATCGAAAAAATTTCAAAACAAAGGAAAATTCCTAATAATCTGATCAGTCATTGGACATGTATGATTCTTAGGTTCTATTGTTAATTTATGAATTAAAATAATTTAAATTAATGTATTCTGCTCTGAATCTTTATTCCTGCTCTCCCCCAAAGAAGTACAGTGGAGCACAGTTTATACATTTTTCAAGGGACCGTTTCTAAAAAAAGTATAACTGAAAAAAACATACAACTGAAAATTCGTTTTAACATTAATACAGAATAAAGTATCATATTAATAATAAAAGTCTAATCAATTTTCATGATTTCCTTTACATTTATTTGAATATGATATATTTTTAATTATATTAAAAATATTTTTAAAAGGTTGAATAAAAATTAAATGATAATTAAAAATATAGAAATTCAGAACATTTTTTCAAGATTTCGATTTTAACCTTTAAAAGACAAAGCCTTTTGTTCTCTAAACGAAGATGACATTTTTGCAAACGATTAAAAGGAAGGGAAAAAAAAATTGTTTCTCCAACCGTAATGTCAAATAAACACAATAAGAAAATTTTCCAAGTCGACCAACGGAAGTGAGTTATAAATATTCAAGTTTACAAAATGCCTATAAAGTTGTGGGCTTTTTTCCTTTCATACTCCATTCCTGGAATCAATTAAAAGAGAAAGTGGGATGTCTTCAAGTGGTCACTGGCTACTTGTATACCTTCCATTCAACCCAGTAGCCAACTGCTTATCTCTGAAATTTTCTAGTGGCCAGTTTCCACAGAAGTTGGAGCTTCGAGGTTCAGAAAACCATTAATCACACTCTCGACACAAATAACCAAATGTCTTGTCATCAGTTGTAACTTTTTTTATCAGATTGCCAGTTACTTCAAAGGAAAGCATGCAAAATTGACAAAGATATCTGCCTCTGGCCCCTCAATTATCTCAGCTGGGGGTTAAGGACCCTTCAGACACTGGCAACGAGCAGAGCTTCAAAACTCATAAATTATCCATTGTACGAAAGCGACCCTTAAAATTTTGCACACATTTACAATGAAGGACATTACTTTTTATTGATCTTTTACAAAAGAGACCAGTTTTCATGCAATTATCGCACTAGGGGGTTTGTGAGGGACGACTCGAGCGAGCATCGGTTCTCAAAAACCACATTAAAGAAATATCAATGGAGCCGCACTTGAAGCTTTCTAAGTTGCCAGTCTCTGAAGGTTCCTTTAGAGTCAGGCACTCTCCTTTTTCGAACCAACACGTAGACTTAAAAAAAAAAAAAACTTAAACATTGAAAAACGCTCAAATATACTTTTATTTGTATTCTTGAAGTGTTTAACCTATATGTTTATAGACACAACAAAATAAAACATACTTTATCCTTAATAATAATTTAAAAAAAAAAAAAAGTATGTATACAGACCAAATTTATAAGCTAATTTATTTTCTTATTTAAAAAGATTTTTTTTTTTTTTTGTAACATATGCTCATGGTGATTAGGAGCTGAATTTCACAAAACTTTGCACTGTTTTGTTAAGTATTTTGAGAAGTACATGGAGTTATGACACTAATCACAAAAGAGTTAGTATAATACCGACACATAAAATAAGTCACGATAAGAAGGCAAATTTATATATTAAAAAAAAAAAAAAAAAAAAAGGAGCAAAAAAACTCTAACCTTTTCTATAGTTATTAATAGCAGCTTCATTCCAAAACCAACATTTATATATATGTACATAAGTAAAAGAATTTTCCTATTACAGAAATATATTCAACTCATTAAAAAACTTACTTTAAGTAAAACTTCCAAAAATTTAAATTTTTAACATTATAAAGGAAAAAAAAAAACTAATTTAGATAAGAGAAAAGTATATATAACTAACCAATAATTGGTCCTCTTGTATACTGTCTGAAATATTTTTACAATTGAAAAGTTTATACAAATCACCTGGCGCTTTTTCAATAGACTTTAAAAATTGTCTACATAAAAGCACTTTCGTCCCTTTAATTCCTTCTTTTGGTAAACATTCAGTACCTAAAAAAAAAAAAAAAAAAAAAAAAAGGAAAAGGAAAAAAAAAAGATATATTAACACATTTTTATACTCACATAAATATCCAGTTACATGATAATTGTTAATTCTCAATTTCTATAAACTGACAGGTCAAGAAAGGCAAATTTACTATTGCTTTTGATGTGTACTTGCACATAAGCTTAGGTGTAGTACAATATTAAAATTTAAGAAAATATTATTAAGAATGAATTGTTATCAGTGCAGTACACCCAACACTACCGAAAAAGCTGTGTGCAATTTCTTTATTCCCTTTGGTGTTCTAATATTGAAGACTTTTATCTAGCAGGAAATCTACTTTTAACATCATGATGCTTAAACAATTTAGTTTCTGTAAAGGCGTTTCAGTCCCCCACCAAATCTACTGATTAGTGGAGTACCAGAAAAAAATTTACTGCTATATTTTTTATGGGAAAAGGTGTTTCATTAAGTACCAAGCTCTGGTTTAATTTATAGACTTATTAAATAAAGCTTTTCTCCTCTGATAAAATAAATTTACAATTATCTGCAGGACAGAAATTTCAACATGAAAGTAAAAGATTTACTTTCATAAAATGTTTCATCCTATTTGAAAATTTTAACAAGCGATGAAATCAGCTCTAAATTATTAAACATGTATTATAGATATGCCCCACTATTCACATACTTCTTTGTCTATTTTTGCTGACAGCATCTAGATTTTTGCTTCTAATCACAATAGGCATTCTGCAATTTTCATAATCACCCCCCACCTCAAACTTTTCCCCACTGGCTCTCCAAATGGTAAATTGTGCTTAAGAGGGCACAATACCTAATCCAGCGGACAGCCGTTGCCGGTGTACGGGGAAATTTGTTCCCACAATTAAACATTACCTAATGAATATTTTTCAATTCCATTTTCACAGTCAGAAAATTCATAACTGTTCAATTAGTACTCATTTTTGAATTTCTGATAGATTGGAGTGGAAGGCTAATTTTTATGCCAACTATGTGAAAAATACCACAGCCGGTAATCGAACCCGGGTCTTCTGCTTAACCTGCGGATGCTCTAACCACTGAGCTAACCTGGCTGATAACCAGCTCAGCATTTTTCACATAATATAAGTATGTAAGGTCACCGAGTCTGCAAACACGCAGCTATATCAAGTGATAAATTGAATGTGGCACAACTCCAATAAGCCACGAAATTTTTTAATTTAAAAATTTTATTCATCAACTTTGAAAATTCATTTCTGATAGATTGGAGTGGAAGGCTGATTTTTAAATTTTAATTTTGAGGTCGAAAATGCGTTTTTCCACAAAGTGCATTTTTCTCATTTTTTAGTAACAAAATGAAATACTAAAAATTTAAAAAATCAATTTTTGAGAAATAAGTACTAATTCAATGGTTATGAATTTTCTGAATGTGAAAACAGAACTGAAAAATATTCATTAGGTAATGAGTAATTATGGAAACAAATTTTCCCATAGAATAACAAGGGCCATGGCTGTTGGGGAGATTAGGTATTGTCCGCTCTTAATATTGGCAAAATGGAAGCTATTATGTTTTTAAGTAGACGTTATGTGACGTAAGATAGTAGAGATAAATGTAAAATTGAATTCAAATGGAACAACCTTCTGTGGTTTAATCACTGTAATTACCTAGATGTGGATGAAGGCTTCTCATTTGAACAACACACCAATATTACAAACAAGTTATGAACAGCTAAGAGTAAATACCCCTTCCAACTCAAAAGCGCTGTTTAAACACTAAGAATAAAATGTCTCTCTATACATCCTATTTACACCCCATCTTCACATTTGAATTTCTGTTTTTATAAAGACATGCCTCCATGTACATCAGCCAAAACAACACTGATGAATGATTACTGCTTACTGTGGAGTATATTCCATACTAAAAAAATTAACAAGGAAAATAAGACAAACAAAACAATGAACATCATTCTCTCTGGCTACTGGTACATACAAATGGTGTGCACACATTTCTGTAATGATTTTATAAAAAAATATATATAACTTAATATAAGAATTTTATTTTCTAATGTGTTCAGTCTGATAGCCTTTTTGTTAAACTATCATATTAAATCTTGATTTCATAGATAACACAACATTTATTAACCATCTGACCGCCGCTGATGGATATATCTGGTCATTGAGCTGTTGTTTCTTCTACATGACACTTATAATTATACATTATATAATTATGAATTTTTAGCTTGTTTTTAAAGATTGAAGGTTTTTAATAATAGTCGTAAGGATTGTAATTATGTACACAATTTCTTTTTTTAATCTTATGTTGAAATAAGCTTTATTTTAATACATTAAAAAACTTTGCAGTGAAAACATTACAATTGTGCCCTTTTTAAAGGTGGTCAGAGGGTTAAAAATCAAGGTTGATTTTGTTCCCCTCCTTCTCCAAAACTTTCCATAGTCCATCCAGTGTTTTGGGATGCCACTTTTAAAGAGCTTGTTTTAAAAGTCCAAATGTACAATAATCGATAAGTGACACATCAGGGGACTTTGGTGGAATGCATATAAAGGGAATAGCTTCAATTCATATTTCCTTTTTTCAAAAAAAAAATAGAGCAGTAAGTTTAAGAGGTATGACTTGTAACCTTATCCTGATGGAGCTCAACACATTGAAGATTGTTTAGGCTAGGGGATGGAATTTCTTCTTTGAAAATAGGTATTAAAACATATTTCTGAGAGTAATCTGAGTTAATTATGGTATTTTTTCTAGTTTCCTTATTTTAATTTTTCTGTTATTAGTGAATTCAGTAATAACCATAAAACCGTTAGTAAAAATTTCTTTGTTTTCTCTAAACCAACATTTTAAGTCTTTCTCTCTTCTTTTTCACTAGTAAATCAATCTTTTTCTATTGAAAACAGATAATTCTAAGCCACATCAATATTAACTATATATTTCCATTTTTTATCCTGTTAAATAATTTTCATACAACAATTTGCAAGTAGTCTTATGCAGGGAAACATGATTTGGTATTAGGGAATGAACATCGTGTTTTTTTTGTTATGATTAGCTTTAAATCAGATTTTATAACATCGTTCACAGTTCCTACAGAGGTATATTAAGATTTTATAACAGCTCTTTGGGGGGGGGGTCGATTTTCTTTTAAAGCATGAGATGCGATTTTAGATTTAATAGGAGTTGCATGTATCTTTGTTGGTTTTGAATTTTTGACCTTTTTCCCAGTCAAATGCAAACTTTTGCATTTCTTTACTTTTTTTTTTTATTAATTATGTATTTATTTTATGCATAGAAATATTAAAACTATGCTTTTCATATCCTTCTTTTATAACCGAATAGGAGTATTTCTCTTCAGAAAACTCAAAGATATAGCCTTGGATCCAATTGTTTGTTTTCCAGTGACATTTTAAAGCAAAAAATATTTTTAATGCTGCAGAAAATAGTTAATTCCTTTTACAATTCCATGTCAGTCATGTTTTTATTTTAAAATTTAAATCCAAGGAGAAAATCAAAATTGTTACAAAAATGTGTGAACACCCTCTGTACTGGCAACCATTTTAACTGGAAAATCAATTGTGATTCTGTGATTCTTTGCTGCAAAATTTGAAAAATAAATGCAAGTTTTGAAACAGCTTGAAGCAGAAAATACGCTTAGGAGCAGAATGGAGCTTTTTAAAGAAAATTAGGAGGAAATGCTTTTTAAAGCACATGGGAACAATTGCAGCAGGTTTTGCAAACCTATGAAATCTGATTTTTGTTGAAACATTGAAACCAAAATATTTAATAGGTATAATTTATAATTGCAGATTGTTTAAAAATTTATCTTTTCTAACTTAAAATTTCAAACCAAAGTTTTAATTCTGTTTGCCACACTTCATTCACTTCAAATATAACCACTATCTCGAAAAAGAATAATTATAAGCTAAAGTATGTTTAAATGGAATTCAAAAATGCTGCTATAACTAATAAAATAAATATTTATAGAAATTTATATTTTTGCTTAAAAAAATACATTTATTTATTTATTTATTTTCAAATTTTTATTAAAAATACAAATTTTATACACTGCTAATTTTATATATTTGCCTATGACTTGTTAATTAATAGTCAGAATTAACAAGAACTTTGTTTAGAAAGGCTTCAGACAATGTTGATTTTAATAGTGGCGGAAAAAAAAAAACAAAAAAAACATTTATTTGAAAATTGATAATTACATGATCAATTGATAACATTAAGAAAATAGTTTAACTCCTTGATAAATAAATGTTATGTTACAGTTTTTACAAAATATTAGACCAAAAATAAATAAATAAAATAGACTAGAATTATTTTTAAATCATATATATATATATTTTTTAAATTCTTCTTCAACATTGTAATCAACAGTATTTTCTCCATAATTAATCATTCAAACCAATAAAACATAAATTCCTTACTTATTTTACATTTTGAATTAAACTATAGTTAAAATTATGATGTTGGCATTGAAGTTTAAATCTTTAATTCAATTTTAATATAACTATAATAGAAAATGAAACGTATGTTTTTATCAAAAGCATTTTATAAACAAAAATGGTGCACTTTTTTTATTAGCATCAAATGAAGATAAATTTATCTATCTACCTTTTCAGTATATATATATATATATATATATACATACAGTAGCGGTTCGTCATTGAGGGCACCTGGGCCTGGCCCCACTTGAATTTTTCTCTCTGTTAAAAATCAAGTAATAGATCTTTCTTTCTTTTTATTTTTTTTAATTCTAACGCTTGTAAAAATGTATCTATCAAGTTAAAAACGCACATCCAATGTCCTCTTATTCTTCTCGGACATAAAGTTTGCTTGTCTTTCACCGAATTACAGCTAGTCTTCGGAATTCAGCGGTATGGGCACTTTGATTTGTGCCCGATCTCGCGCATTAATTAGTATAGTATTTATTGCTTTGCGCATGGAACAGCGGGTTGACGCGTTTGGCGAAGTAGTGCTTTATCAATGTTAATATTCCCATACTTTTAAAGTGTTAGGGGCACTTGGCGAATTGGCCCATGTAACGCAGTTTAATGAAAAATGACTGCCTCCTTTAAAATGCATTAACCATAGGGATCGTGGAAAGAATTTGGCGAATTTCACAGTACTTTTTATTTATTTATTTTTCTACTGATAGTGAAAAAGAGGAGACATTTGCGATGTTTTTTCTTTCCAAATAAATCTATGATTGTTTAAAAATTAACAGTGATAGAAAGGAATTTTGATGAAAATTTATTGACAAAAGGATTGAAACATTTTTGAGAAATTCTATGGGACAGGAATGTTTAAATGCACTTGCGGTTCTCTCAATCCACAAAGACTTTATTTTCACAATTCCAGAATTTAATGAGAAAGTAATTGGAAGGTTTGCTCAACAAAAAACTCGGTGAGCAGAATATTTATTTTTGTATAAATAATAATCAGATTTAAATACTTGAACAGTTTTGGCTGCCTAAATTTGTAACCCTTTTTATTATATACATAAAAAAAAAAAAAAAAAAAAAAAAAAAATCATGCGATTTAGTGCAATATTTTTTATAATTATTGTTTTTTTAGTCAAATACTATTTGATTAAAGTATTTTTAATAATATTAATCACATTTACATGAATTAATATTGATTACTTAAAAAATATATTTCTAAATAATTATTATTATTAAGGGATAAATCAATCCTTTTTAAATATATATACATACACACATTTTTTTTTTTTTTTTAAGTATAGCAATGGATTTTTAAAGTATCTTTATTTGCGTATTTTTAACTCGACATTATGCAAAAATCTGCAAAGAAATAAAATGTCAGACATTAATTACTTCCTCTTACCTATAAGGTTGAGAAAGTGTTGTTTTAGGGTCAAATTTTCGAACATGAGTTTTTGTTATATTTACATGTTCTGAGGTCCCCTGAATACGAAAATCATGTTTTTAGCGAATGGTCTGTGTGGATGGATGTCTGTGTGTCTGTTATCAGCATATCTCAAGAACAAATAGTAACAGAAATTCCAAACTCGGTATGCTAAATGTGTATTGTATAGGGATGCTACAGTAAGCTTTTCATTGAGATGAAGCAAATGGTTCATGTACAGGGACACTCAAAAGTATTCAAATACATTACGTCTATGGGGGAAATTGCAGGTAAGTAGAGTTCAACATCTATAGACTGCACTGAACCAAATTAAACGAATATATATTTTTTGTAATAGAGATAGTCAAATGGGAAAAAAAAAATTGTGTGTGTAGGAACCCCGCCCTGGGGGGGAAGCAGAGGCATAGCTTGAGGGGGGGAGGGGGGGGAGTCTCCCCCCCCCAATGTTTTGAAAAATAGGGCGGCATATTGAAGTTTCTGGGGGCGCTGTTTTGCGACTTAAAGTTCATTTGAAAGTGGATCATAATTTTGTTAATTATCGTTATTTAACAAAAACACTTAAGAGTTTTATGTATTACAAGCTGACCAACTGGTTCACCGACCAGCAAAAAAGTTGTGTCTGACTGTAGCAAACTCCCGTTTGGTGGCGCCTGCGGCGCCCTCTAAACTAGTTGGAAGCCTAAAACAGCCTGTTTTCCTATCGTGCAAACGACCCTTGAAAATTCTCATTGTATTCATGACGCTTAAAAAAATCTGATCATAACGAATTCCTGTTTGGGGGCGCCTATGGCATGAGTTCCTGTTTTGTTCACTTACAATAGCCTGTTCGCTTACTGTACAAAAGACAGTTGAAAATTCTAATCGTATTCGGGACCCTTTAAGATTAGCAAACTCCAGCTGAACGGCGCCCTTCCCTGTTCAGGCACCTTCAAAGACATAATGAGGTTTATGGGGCGCTGTTTTGCGCCTTGAAGTTCATTTGAAAGGGGATCATAATTTTGTTGATTATCGTTAGTTACCAAAAACACTTAAGATTTTTATGCATCAGAAGCTTCCTTCGGCAACCAACTGGTTCACCGACCAGCAAAAAAAGTTCACATTAAAATGTCTGACTGTAGCAAACTCCCGTTAGGTGGCGCCCTCTTAACTAATTAGGCGCCTAAAACAGCCTTTTTAAACGTGTATAACAACCAATTTTCCTACTGTGCAAACTATCCTTGAAAATTCTCTTCGTTATCACGACCCTTAAAAAAATCTGATTATAACAAATTCCTGTTTGCGGGCGCCTATGCCATGATTTCCCATTTCAAACACTTACAATAGTCTCTTCGCTTACCATGCAAAAGACTGTTGTAAACTTTGATCGTATTCAGGACACTTGAAGAATAAGTTTGCAGCAAACTCCAGCTGAGTGGCGCCCTTCCCTGTTCAGGCACCTACAACAGCATGTTCGCTTACCATGCAACGACCCTTGAAAATTCTAACCTTAGCAAATTCACGCTCTGTGGCGACTGCGGCGCCCTTCTCCCATTTCAGATACTTACAACTGACTCGTAAGTATGCACAATCGCTTTCTCACCTCCAAAGACTTAAAATTACGTTTTTTCAAGACCTTAACTCGAAAAAAAAAAGCAGTTTATTGTACGTTATGGCTATTGTATAAAAACGAAATTAGATAAGGTTTGATTTGGTTATAACGATTCCTCACTAACAATTTTTGATTCTAAGTGATCCTTTAAGCAATTTTTTTATTTTAGTTTCATCGCTTACGGGTTTTGAAAGGTGTTGTGTCGCTAAAATTCTTAACGACTTTATAAAAATCATCATTCAAACACACGTCGCTACTTTGGCGACTCATTTCAGATATATCCTTCATATATAATGATTAATAAACATTTCAGAATATTATATTTAAATAAGGTAAATATCTTACCTTATCGGTCCAGATTCGTGGGGACTGCCGGCCTCTGAGTTTCCTGTCTATTCATTGGAGTTGAATTCAAGACATAATTCCAAAAAAATAGGAGAGCAAATTACGGCTACACACATTTATTACATACAACATAAACGAACACGAAGAACACACTAAGAGAAAAGAAGAAAACAGAACATTAATATCGGCGCGCAGCACCATCTACAGGTTTAGATTAGACCAATAAACTACACATTGGCCCCCGGATGAACATTAACTTTATGTTCATTTTCCCATTGTAATTATATCTGACATTTCTATATCTAATATAGTTCAAATTGTAAGTCCACACAAATGTCATAGTTAATAAGAAAAAGTTGTTTAAGTTTATTTAGTCCTTTTCAAAAATCTCAACAGGATAAATCAACTGGAAAGGACGTCTCATTGTACCTGTTAAAGTTTTTAACTCACAAGAACGAACCTTTCCATCTCTACCTGGAAACACTTGTGTAATTACTCCCAATTTCCACAAGTGCCGTGGCAATTTGGAATCGTGGATTAACACAACATCATTTGGAGTATATTCACGAATACTGGAGTGTCGACTTGTCATGGCGTTTTTAAGCTGTAGAAGGTATTCCTTCTTCCACCTTGACCAGAACTGGTCCAATATTCTTTCCTTTTGATTAAAACGTTTGATATATGTTGCCGAAGTTCCAGGAAGCTCATGTGGTTTCATATGCACGATAGGTAAGGTAGTAAGTCGCTGACCTACCAAGAAGTGTGCTGGCGTAATTGGGGAAGGTTCTCCTGAGTCTGCATATGTATATGTAATGGGTCGGGAATTAATTGACCCTTCAATTTCACATATAACTGTATGTAGTTGTGTGTGTGTTAAAGTGGTTTTGCCAACCACCTTTCTTAAGGCAGTTTTTACAGATCGCACAAGTCGTTCATAGAAGCCTCCCCACCATGGGGACATTTCCATGATAAACTTCCATTTTATTTTATTACTACTATAGTAATCTTTAACGTCGGGATGGGTGATTATTTTCCAGATGTGCCTTAACTCAATATCAGCTCGATGAAAGGTTCGCGCGTTGTCGGAGTAAACCGTATGGCAAAGACCCCGCCTTGCTACTATTCTTCTGAAGGCCAATAAAAATGTTTCTGTAGAAAGGTTCTCTACCAATTCTAGGTGCACTGCTCGTGTGATAGCGCATGTGCACAACAAAATATATATTTTGCTATCCGTATTTCGGATGTATAAAGGGCCTGCAAAATCAAGGCCTATCACTGCAAATGGCTTTTGTTCATTGATACGATCTGCAGGTAACGGAGCTGATATCTGGGCTCCAGCTCTAGAATTAAATTTTATGCAAATTCTGCATCTTCTTAATACGCTTTTTACTGCCTGTCTGCCCTTGATTACCCAAAATTCCTCCCGTAATTGTACTAATGTATCATTAATGCCAAAATGGAAAACTTTTTCATGCGCATTTTTTATTAACAAATCAATTAATTTACCCTTTGAAGGCAACAGGATCGGGTGTTTTTCGTTAAAGGAATAATTTGATTTCTGAAGCCTTCCTCCGATGCGCATTATTCCTACGGAATCCAAAAATGGTGAGAACTCAATTAAATTTGAATTTTTAGAAATAGGTTCCCCATTTACCAAACAGTTTAATTCATTCGGAAAACTAATTTTCTGTGTATATTTAACCCATATTGTTTGCGCATTACCAATTTCTTCTGCCGATAATGGACCGCTAACTTTCTCGTTTTTAGGATTCGCGTTGTTAAGAAATCTCTTTATCCATGCCGTAATTCTGAGGACTCTTAAAATGTTACTATATTTTTCTAGATCCAATATTGGTTCAACTGTTTCTATACAGATTTTAAACTGAATTATTTTTTCAGGTGTTTTCCTTTTTTCTTCGGTAATATATTGCGTGTTTACCTTTTCCCCAATATCATTACCTTTACCATTTATCTCAGATAACCATTTTGGACCTTTAAACCAAAAATCATTATTAACTAACGCATTTGCGCTAATACCACGAGTAACTAAATCTGCGGGATTATCCTTTGTATTACAATATGACCAATTTTCGGGTACTGACAATTCCTGAATTTCAACTACTCTATTTTTAACAAAGGGTTTCCATTGTTTCGCCGATCCCTTCACCCAGTGTAAAACAATAGTAGAATCGGTCCAATAAAATTTCTCGATGTTAATTTCCTTAAATATATCACAAATATATTTCGCTACTCTAGCTGCTATCACCGCTCCCATTAACTCCAATCTTGGTAGTGTTAGTTTCTTTAGCGGCGCAACTCTAGCCTTTGACATAATCATACTTACATAACATTTTTTATCATTACTGATAACCCGAAAATATGCAACACAACCATATGCAAGTGGTGAAGCATCTGAAAAAATGTGTAATTCTACACGCGAATTTTTCAAATCAACATACGTGAAATAGCATCTATCTATTCGAATTTCTAATAAATCCTTAATTTCGTTACACCACTTTATCCAAATTCCCTTAAGATCATCCGGCAATTCGTGATCCCAATCCATACCTCTTTCCCACATTCTTTGAAGAAAACACTTTACCCTAATTAAAAAGGGAGATATAATCCCAATAGGATCAAAAAATTTTGCAGCTGTATGTAATACATATCTTTTCGTACATACCGATATATCCAAATTTTCAACTATAGATTTCAAAGCTAATCCTAATTTATCACTATCTTTATCCCACACCAATCCAAGAATATTTATTACATTTTCATTATTTACCTCCGAAAAACAATCATTTTTATCCCACATGTTCTTTAATTTCTGTGAATTCGTACTAAACTTTCTTAATTTCATTCCAGCCTTTGCTAAAATATTTACTGCAGTAGAAGTTAATTCATAGGCACCGTTAACGGTATCTGAGCCATAAAGCAAATCGTCCACAAACAGAGCTGAATTTAACATTTCATAACTATCCGGATAAATTTCCTTATATTCCTTAATGTGTTTCTTAATTGTTGCCGTTAAAAAGAAAGGAGAAGTTGTACAACCAAATGTAGCTCTGGTCATTCGCATTATTTTATAATTCTCGGTATCCTCGTCAAACCATAAAAACTTTAGAAAATTTCTATCGGGTTCTGCGATTTCTATCATTAAAAACGCCTTTTCAATATCTGCGCAAAACGCAATCTTAAACATTCGAAATCTATTAATTACATCCAAAATTGGAGGTGTAAGACATGGCCCTTTTACGAGACAATCATTTAGAGATTTACACCCCGATACTCTACTGGAACAATTAAAAACAATTCGTACCTTTGATGTTTGTTTTTCCCGTCTTACAATTTCTCTATGTGGAGCGAAATACTCCTTTTTTGTGCGACCACAGTCTTCAACGATACCCAATTGTTTTTGTTCTGTGATTATCTGCCTATATTGCTCGAAAATCCATTTATCCGCTTTTAATCTTTTTCTCAAATAATTGAATTGGCGTTTAGCGTTTTCAAAATTATTCTCAAATTTGTCAATACTATGATCATTCCATAATAAATGAGTAACATAATGACCCTGTTTATATTCTAACTGTTTATCAAATTTATTTATTATTTCCTGATCGGAAGCAGAAATCAATTTATCATCATTTATTCCCAAAAGATCTAACGACCACAAGTTTTGCAAATCATTACCCGTACATTCCGATGACTCATTTATTTTCATGCTTGGATGGTTTTCATGTAAACAAAAAGAGTTACCACATTCAATTTTTAACACGCTGGCGCCAGTAATTAAGTTGTCTGAATCGTTTCCTGAATTATTGTTCCCTGAGAGTGTCCATCCGAATAATGTATTTACAGCAAACAACGAACGATTAATTTTCTTTTTATTTTTTTGCAGTTTCCAAAATAACCCGCCGCCAATTAGAATGTCTGGAGCCTTCGAATGCAATTGCGGAATTTTATTTCTTTCCCCCTCTCTCGAAACCCAAAGTTTTCGAAATGATGCGTCATCCAGAATCTGTAACTTCGTAAAAGAGATTTGATTTACGACCAATGCCTCTACATAACATTTCTGTTTGTGGTTTTTTAAATGAGACAATTCGAAATTTACGACTGAATATTCATTTGATTGAGGATGATCACATGAAAACGGATATATTATTAAAGTTTCTTTTCTAATCACCGGCAATTTTAATTCACGGGCGAGTGATATGTTTATGAAATTTCTTTGGGATGCATTATCGAATAATACGGCACACTTTAGAGAGTTTAAATTAGAACTATTTGTTATTCTTGCGAAGCAAGTTTGTAAATATATTTCATTATTCTCAAGCGGATTTTGTACAGGACACTTATAGGACAATACAGAATTATCATTTTCGCAAACACTGTTCTCAGAATTATTTGTTTGGGTATGTTCGATGTGATTTTTATCTTTCATATGAGCCGTTGGAGTTTCCGATTTTTGCTTATAGCAAATTAATGTATTGTGTTTTCCTGAACATATCTCACATTTGAGACCCGATAAACAGAATTTTGCGGTATGTTTACCTCTTTTGAAACATAAATAACAGATTCCCTGTTTGCGTAAAGACAATTTTTTATCCTCTAAATTTAATTTACACATTTTACTGTCATGATCGTTATTTACATCAACACAAAATATACATTTACTAACAGTTAATTTAAAGGCTGATGCCTTTTGCATTGTGTTAGAATTTTTATATCCCGAACCAGATTTCCGGTAGTAAGCGTTATTATTATTATTATTTTCCGATGATTTTGAATCAAATCTGGAATTTGAGTTTTTATATCCGCTATTGTGAGTTTCTACTTCGCGTTTTAAAAATAAAAAGGTTTTTTCCCTAGTCTGAACTTCTAATTTTAAATGTTTTAACAAATCTTGTACATCCCATTCCTCGGATTCTGTTTTCATTTTATTATAGTCTATCATAATACTGGTAGGTATTAATTTTGTAACAATTGGAAATAACAAATTTCCGTAAGATTTTAAATCCACACCTAAATTTTCGAGAGATTTAATATTAATATCAAGGGCGTCGTGCAGTAAGCGTAATTCTTTAATTTGATTTGGAGATTTAACAGGGTTCAAATTTAATAACGCGTCAATTTTATATCTTATTATAATATCTTTTTTTCCGAATCTAGATTTTAATAAATCAATTGCAGTATTGTAATTTTGATCTGAAAGTGCTAAACCCTGAATAGCTGTTAAAGCTTGGGCTTTTAAAAAGCTGCGTAAATACACAAATTTCTGCACATTAGAAATGTTGTTGTTATTATGTATTGTAATCTCATACTGGCTCCAAAATTCAATCCAGTTTTCAGGAGAACCGTCATAAACAGGAATTGATAACTTGGGTAGTCTCACAGAACTATTATTAATTCTTTCTAAATGCAGATTGGTTGTTTGCTCATTTCTTGGCTGCGATAAGATCGGAGTAACGTTTAAATTTTTAATTTTCTCTATCTTATTGATAATTTGAGCTTTTACATCAATAATTGAATCTCTGTATTCTTGTCTCGTTTCTATTTCGGTTTGTAGCTCGTTGAGATCCGTGATTTTGGCCTCAATTTGATCTTCAACTTCTATAATTTCGTTATTCTTTACTTGCAGTTTTTCTAACTGTGATTCTAATTCAAAAACATTTAACCCTTCGTCGGGTTCATTTAATTTTATATTTATTGTATTAATCAGTTTCGTACATAATCCTTTTAGGGTAGATCTTTTTCTCTTCAATTTTTCAAGTTCGGTAGCCATATTGATTTAATTTACAAATTTGGACTATAGTATAAGTAACAGCTTTAAATAATATTTAAGGGCCTGGCAGTCCCTGTTCGGGCGCCAGTAATTGTGTCGCTAAAATTCTTAACGACTTTATAAAAATCATCATTCAAACACACGTCGCTACTTTGGCGACTCATTTCAGATATATCCTTCATATATAATGATTAATAAACATTTCAGAATATTATATTTAAATAAGGTAAATATCTTACCTTATCGGTCCAGATTCGTGGGGACTGCCGGCCTCTGAGTTTCCTGTCTATTCATTGGAGTTGAATTCAAGACATAATTCCAAAAAAATAGGAGAGCAAATTACGGCTACACACATTTATTACATACAACATAAACGAACACGAAGAACACACTAAGAGAAAAGAAGAAAACAGAACATTAATATCGGCGCGCAGCGCCATCTACAGGTTTAGATTAGACCAATAAACTACAGGTGTGCTAAAAACTGTTTAAAAGGGCACCATGCCAAATTAGCCTAGTGTCAGCCCTACATAATTATGAAATAAAAGAAGAAAACAAATAAATACCTAAGTAAATTAGATTAAAAAAGGGAACAAAATCTAAAAATTTCAAAATTAAAGGAAAATTGAACTAATGTAAAGTAATTTCATAGCATCAGACAAGAATGAAGTGGAACAAATATCATTAAGAAGATTTTTCGAATTTTTAAATATGTAAAAATCTTCATGGATATTCAAATGGGAAGAGAAGACAGGAGATGAAATTATGTTAGTTTTAGAAAAATCAAAACGATGACTATGAGCCCAGCAGTGGGAAGCAATAAATTTAGAGATCTCTTCATTACGAACATTTCGATGATGATCATTTATTCTATATTTCAAACACCTTCTTGTTTGATCAATATAAACTAAATTGCACAACGAACATAAGACTAAATAAATGCCAGAACGGTTTTCAGTAGGAATGGGATCTTTAAGAGAAGATAATTTAATTTTGTTGACGGGTTTCTAAATGGCTTTAAAACCAAACGGAGAGAGAATTTTAGAAGTTTTAAAAGAAAGTGATAAATAAAAAGGTAAAACAACTGGAATGAGACTGTGATCGTTCAATTTGGTATCAGACCGTTTAGATTCTTGAATTTATATAAAGCTTTATTAATAATAGAGTGATTATAGCCTCGAGAAAGAGCAAGAGATTTTAAGTAATTAATTTCTTTCGAAAGACTAGACAGATCAGAACAAATGTGTAAGGCTTATGTTTTTCTTACTCATTTTCCAAAAATTGATAAATTTTTAATATTTCATTTTGCGGTAAAAAAAAAAAAAAAAAAAAAAAAAAAAAAGAAAGAAAGTGAAAAATGCACATATTGAAAATTCAGATTTTTGAACTTAGAACTACATTAAAAATAAATAAACGATTGTAAATTTTCTAAATGTGAAAACAGAATTTAAATATACATTATGTAATGAGTAATCATGAAATCAAACTTTCCCATAGAGTAACATGGGCCACGGCTGTCGGTGAGATTAGGGCTGGGATTGCGGTGCCTCGTTCTTAAGTCTGATCTTAAATCTTACGAACTTTCGTAGAAGGGCGTGGTTAAGAACGATCTTAACTTGGTATTGCAGTGCTTCAAGCGTAAGTCCTCTGCGTGTCCTCGTAAGAGAAAGCCAGCCAGCCAATGGGAGACGCAGAGCGAGCTATGTTGTGATTGCGCGTGCATCCAGTTACGATTCGACTTAAGATAGCTCTGAGGTCGTCGTAAGATAGTGAGCCACTGCAATACGACTTGCGTTTTGTTTACATCTTAAGACAGAGTTTGTGCGTAAGATAGTGCTGAGCGAGGCACCGCAATCCCAGCCTAGGTATTATCCACTCTAAAAACATAAAGTTGCTTTCCTTAGGAACAGTTACTACTTTCATTTCTTAAAATTTATTTTGAAAGTTTTATGTTTTACCTGAATTATAATGTAATATCTTTAAACTTGTTGGAAAAGGGGGGAAAAATCTTTTTCAGTTGTTCTACTTTATCTCAAACCAATACTCTGGTTGTCCTAAGAAAGATGCTTTTGCTTAGTCTCATACGAGAATATATATAAATGTATTTATTTCTGCAAAGCACATTAACCATATCTTTCGAACGATACTACTTGTAAGCCCTTCCTTTTATTGAATAGGCTAAAAATGTAAGAGGAATTTCATGTCTGCGTATTAATATATAGATTCGCTGAAAAAATTTAGAATGCTCCAAAGAATTACTAAACTATATACATGAAAAAACCTTTACTGACTTCGTTGCTTGCCATTAAACTTTTCCACCGGGTTCCCGGTGGAAAAGTTTAACGGCAAGCAACGAAGTCAGTAAAGGTTTTTTCATGTATTTAGTTTAGTAATTCAACACTTCGTTTTTAATTAATATAGTTTAAATGCTCCAAAGAATTGTAAAAAAAAAAAAAGCTACTAAATGGAGGAAAAAAAAACAGCCTTTTTTTTTTTTTTTTCCTTGGCAGATTTTAGGAATAATGCCCCAAAGGAGAGGGGGGGAGTACGTATTAACCGACGAGAGGGGCACAGGCCCTCTCGTCGGTTGGCAACACTCTTGAAAGTATGTGGGTGGAATTTTCAGATGAGGAATACGAAAGGGCGCCAAACGTCGGGTCTCCCCCCCCCCCAATCAAATTTTCACGCTACGCCCCTGGGGAGAAGTCCCTCCTCGAGGGGAGTAAATTTTCATGATGGGTATTTTTCAAAAGAGTTCGCCAATACCTTTAAAACAAATGGTTGAACCATCGATCTGCGATAATTTAAAATAAAGTTATCGATATTTTTCATTTTTAACAAAATAATAATAATAATAATAATGTAATATTGAGAATAAATTCAACTTTTTTTTTTTTAAATATATATATATATATATATTTAGTGTTATACTACTTCTCTAATATGGAAATCGTCTGCATTATCATAAAAGATAATTTTTTAAAAATTATTTTAATAAATTATTTTTTTAAAACAGAATTATTTTTTAATAACTGAATTAAATTCTATATAAATGTAGGTGCATTAATGAAACGGGTGGTTGAGGGGGCGGTAGCCCCCCTCACACAGAACTAATTATCATATAAAACTCTTCCTAAGCCTAATTTGAATTGTTTAACATAGGTTTACATAACAGTACTTGTTATCTTACCTCTTAATCTGCAACCTGTATTTATAGTATTAAATTTCAGGGTAAGAGAAAGTCCTGTGAGTGACACACCAGATTATTTTTCATTGCGACAGTTATAAAATTTTGTATTGTTGAAGGAATATAAAAATTTAAACTAAATTTTCTGTACAGGCTTAATTTTTAATTTTGATATACATTACAAAATCACCTAAAGATTTTAAATTTTATATACAAAAAAGTAAAATCACAAACACTTTAATTTAAAAATTCGACATTTTACAAATGTGTATACGTTTTAAAAATACCGTTTATGAAATTTCTAATTTTAATTTAATTTCTTATATTTTGGCTGTGCTTTTAAAAACAAACGTACAAGAAACATATATATTAAATATATAATGTTTTTGTTTATACTTAAAAGATTTAGAGTTGTTATGCACAAAAGTAAAAAAAAAAAAAAAAAAAAAAAAAAAAAAGCATGCAGAAGAATTTCAGTTTAAAAATTCTGGCATTGTAACATAGTAAAATTTTATAATATTCACGATGAATAATAATAATAATAATAATATACATAGAACACCCCGAATATTTAAAAAAAAGAAAAAAAAAAAAGAAAATTCCCCCCCCCCCATTAAATAACTTATTCTTTTTGCGTTTGAATTATGAATATATTTCACATGTCGTGCAATGGACCGGGCCCCACCTGGGAAAGTTGGCACGAGTCGCCACTGTATACATATATATATGATACAATCTGTTTGTTCCAAATTACAATTTAACAATATCATATACTTTTAAATATCCAATTACACTTGGTAAAAAAATCTTTAATTATAATACTCTTTTAAAAAAATCTTTGTCTAATAATACTTACAGATGTAGATCCTTCTTTAAAATATATGTTAATTCTTCACATGTTAAAAGCCACTTAGGTGTTTTAAGTCCTGAGTTTGCTAAATTAGCACTCTTGATTCAATTTACTTACCATGATCCCTTGACACAGGAATGATATAAACATTTGAAGCCACTATAGAGCTTGAAGAATCTGAAGTTGCTAATAAAATAAATTACTTACCTGTTGACCTGGTTATAATTTTCTTTTTACTTTACATTTTGGTAATATTTTTACAATTCTATTTGTATTTTATATCTTTAAAGTTGCCATTTTTTTGTATTCAATGTGTACAGTGAGTGTGAGGAAGTGTAACTGAATATATCTGCATAACAGTTGAACCTCGTTAACATAAAAAAACAGAGAATAACTACCTATTCAAATCATTACAACAATAATTAAGTGTATAATTCATTTTTAACAGTAAAAAAAAAATACCTTCATAGTCACTAAAACCAGGAATTTGAAATTCACCACAATCTTGTAAATAAAGGAAATGTAGAAGACGTTTGAGTAAGACCTAAAATACATTTAAAACCATTTTCTCATTAATGAAACGTAAGAATCATCTTTTCTTTAGTTTATTAGAAATATTCAAAATTTTAGAACTTGGAATATAAAATTTAAAAAACAAAATTATTTCATTTGTCTATTAATAGAAGTTGATTCTAAATACGGTTCTTTATATACATACATATATTTCAATTATATAACAAGTAGTCTTTTACATAACTTTTCTCAGGGATGCCACTCAAAAATTTAAAAAAAAAAGAGGAAATAATGCTTTCATATATTTATAGGCGAATTCTATAAATTAATATACAATAAAATAATTGATATATAAAGTATTATTTTAATATAATAAATTGAAAAGTAGTTATTTTGCAGCAAAAAAGTTATATTTTAAGCAATATAAAAGAACAGTGCTTTATCATAAATAAAAAAAATATTTCAAAAATTAAAAAAAAAACTATAGTCTGCATTTCATTAGGTTGTTTAGTGGTCGATTGCTAGTTTTAAGGGGGGGGGGAGACAATAAAACTATATATATATGAGAAATATTGAGCAATCTTACCTTCTTAGAGGTTCTAAAATCTGATAAAGCAAGTTTAATATGCATATTGATACTTATATTGTGGATGGAAAAAGATTGGAAATTGCACGACTTTGATGGCCTGTCTGATCATTGATTATTAGTTTGAGGTGAGAGGGGACAGAAAAAATTTATAAAAAGCGGAAATCTGTCGTTCAGCGGAAAAGTGGCATCCCTGTTTTCTAAGCTCTTCCTTTATCAAAATAACGAAAAACAACAGAAAAATGGAGTTAGACCTTTAAGTGGCAAGTGTAACCAGGTTGTTTACACTTGTTCCAAGCTTCTCATTTGCAATACATACATTTTTTTACTTTGCATTTTTCAATTCTGTCTTTTAATTTCCAATGAAACTTAATAGTCTGATCCTTCTTAAAGTTTTGCTGGAGTGTTACGAAGTTTAAGATGTAAAGTGCCAGTTGCAGGCACACAGCAAATTTCACAAATCAGTAACCAGTTAAGATATTTAAAAAATTCAAAGTCCCAGATTCATGAAGGCTTTCATTATCTGGAAACTTGACTTAAATCTCTTAAAATTTTAGTAACATGAAATGTCAATCATTTTTAAGTAATAGACATAAAATGACACATCTAGACTTTGCAAAGAAATATGTCATGGATAAATGACAAAATGTTATTCTCTTCATAGGAAAAATAATTTAATCTTAATGAGCCAGATGACTTTAGATACTATTTGTAAAATCTTTGGAGTGAACCATTTTTTTCTCAAAGCATCAGTTTAGTTACCCTGATGGTTTGAAGCAGTTTTACTGCTAACAGAATAACACCAATTGCCTATTTGGAAACAAAAACAAATTTGGAAGCCTATGAAGATATCATTGCAGAAAATTCATTACCAGAGGCACATCTGATAACATCTGGTAAGTATATATTTCAGCAGGAAAATGCACCCATTAAAAATTTAACCCTTTCACTACCAATATATTTTTTTTCTGAGAAAAATAAAATAAGTATTAAATAATTTATCTGAAGTGGTCCATTTAATAGACAGTGAATTTTTTCAACTGACATTTCTATCCACCTATTCATGGTAGTTACAGGTCTAAAAAACAAGAACAGAAAACATTCAGAAAAAAAATTTCATATTATATTTTAATTTAAGCTTGGGACATATAAGTCCCAGTGGTAGCGAAAGGGTTAAACTCTACAAAATCCTAGATTCATGCTAATTATGTCCAATTGCTTGAGTGGCCATCAAAAAACTCAGACTTGAACTCAACAGAAAATTTATGAGGCATTCTAGTATATGATATTTATGCAAATGGTAAAAATTACACCACCAATGATGAACTTGATGATCACTGAAAGTAACTGGGAAAGCATCTCAAAAGACACTTTGAGAAAAGTATTAAAATTCTATGACATCCAAAATGATTAAACTAATCAAAAAAGAGTAGAAGTTTTTGGAATATTAGTAGTATGTTACACAATACCTTATGTAGCTTTAGTATTTTTCCAGTTTTCTTCATGCGTAAAAGAAACTAAGCTTTAAATGCAAAATAATTTAAGCTTTTGTAATAGTTTTATAGATATAATTGAAATTACTATGTTCTGCATTAAGTTTAAATTTTCTTAAAACATAAATATGCGTCTTTAAAACTGATGCAGTTTTTCAGTTAAAGTTTTTTCCAGCACTGTACAAGGTGTCTAAATCCATGATACTCTACAACTTTGTAATTTATCTTTTCTCCTCTCCCCTACCTTGAACTATTTTTGAGGTTGAAATGCTAACTATGCAGTTTTCCACCAGATGGTGCTATAAGTGGCCCCATTTAGTAGCACATAACCACTTTACTATACCTAGACATTTATGATTATAGTTGCAGCCTTTTAGCAATTAAAAGGGTGAAAACTAAGTGGGCACCCAATATTACTAGACGGGTCATAGCCAAGCCTTGTTCATAGCTTCAGGGCCCGTGTTCTCCCTTTTTGCAATTCAGTTCCTTTTTCTCTTCTATTTTTCTTGAATTTTCTGACTGGATGATTTTTTTTTTTTTTAATCCACTTGCGATTGTGTATTATTATTATTATTATTATTATTATTATTATTATTTTGTGATATTTTAAATATATTTTTCTTCACTGTTTTCTCAAAATTCTAAAGTGTGGTGATGAAGTTTAGAAGTTGAGTGTCAGAAATCAACCAACCTGAAACCTGCCACACATCTTGTCTGATATAAACAATGAAATTCCCAATTCATAAGTTAGCAAAACTGCAAATCCAAATTTTTGGAAAAGATCTTAAATGCAGATTCTACACATGCAAAAATGCTATTTTATGAATGAGAACGAAGTAGGGGCGAACTAACTTAAATTCTCTGACAACAAAGTTGTGTTAGAATACAAGAGTTTTAAACTACAATATAAGAAAAAAAAAAAGTTCAGAATGATGTATGTATATCCAATTATAGTTTAAAACAAACTACACTTAACAGATGTTATTAAAATTTAACAAAATATTTTTCCTTTCATATACATTGTTTCATTATATACAGGGTTTGTCAAAAGTTCCATGTTTATTTGACCTTAAAATTGACATAATATAAATAAACTAAATTTTATATTATGCATAGCTTGCGTACTTTGCAACTTTAAAAATAAGAAGATTTCTAATCTGTAACAGGAAAAGTAATAAGTACATGTGTGAGAAATATTGAGCATTCCTATCAATTTATTGGTTCTAGAATCTCATAAAACATATATATATATATTTTTTTAAACATTGCTCCTTTTGTTGTAGATTGAGAAAGCTTGAACATCGGAGGATGTTTGATCGTTGATTGCTAGCTAAAGCTAGATGAGGAGGAAATAATTACATGAGTGAGAAATAATTCTACTTCTTTATAGGTTTTTAAATCTAATAAAGCAAGTTTAAAATGAATATTAACATTTATTTTGTGAATGGAGAAAGATTGGGAAGCAAAAGACTTCTGCAGAGCGTTTAACCGCCAATTGCTAGATGGAGATAAGAAAAGAAGGGGGGAGGAAAAAATAATTACATGAGCGAGAAATATTAAATAATTTTATTTCTTTATATGTTCTAGAATCTCACAAAATAAGTTTAAAATGAAAATTAGCATTAATGTTGTAGATGGAGAATGATTAGGAATCAGAAGGCTTCCTTGAGGCGTTCAATTGTTGATAGTTAATGGAGTTCCTTTTTATTAACGAATGACATTCGCAGCATTTTGCAAAATGGAAGAAATCAATTAAAAATCAGAAGCCGGAAGATTAACTTAAAAATAGAAAATTTCTGCCATAAATGGAAGAGTTGGCAGCTATGTATTATGCAAATAAAATTTTTAAGGACTACATTGCTTGGCATTGTGGCCATATTATTATGGAAAATTAGATTATAAAGTATCTTTGATTTAAAATAATGCAAATATTGCATTTGTTAATTGTGATGTAATAATTATCGAAATATAAAAAAGAGTGCATGTAACTTTACAAGAAATAGCCGTTTTTATATTTATGAAATATTAGCAATTATGTAATAATTTCTATAGTATACTTCTTCAATAAATTTAAATATAAATAAATAACTTAATATTAATATTTTGTTACAATAATCAATTGTTTATCGGCATTTATTAAAAAAAAAAAAAAAAAAAAAACTGTAAATTATGCATCACCTAAATACACTTAAGGTGAGCCATATTGAAGGGATACATTCATATTTTGATTACTGCAAACAAGTCCTGTTGCTTTTATAACAGTCAAATCATATGTTTTTTTTCTATATTGAAGAAAAATGACACTAGAGAATTTTGTTTAATATAAACATTGTATTTTTTCCACCTTAAAAAAAGGTTATTGTAAATACAGTTGAATAGCCACATCGAAACCTACTTTACTATGGGAAGATAAATGTTTTCTCTTCTAAAATGAAAAATAGCTGCCAACTAATCATTTTCTCAAAGAGTTTACAAATACAGCTTGTTAGAATGATTGGTTAAATTTTTTTGCTTCGGTGGCATTATTACCAGGTTTTGGAAATGAAATGACAATAGCATTGTGCCAAGTAGTCAGTGGCGTATCCAAGGGGGGGGCTGATGGGGCTGCAGCTCCCCCTGAAATTTGAGGCAAATATATAATTCCTATAGCGTTATAAGAAAAAAGTAAATAATGAAAAAAATATACAATTTTAGTTGTTTACGCAAACTCTTGCAATTTTTTATTAGTGTAAGAGGATTTGGTACCACTTTCAGGGCCCGACTTAGCCTAATCGGGGCTTTGGGCAAAAAAAATTTTGCCCCCCCCCCCCCCCCCCCTCTGCTTCACTACTTCAGTAGTGAAGAACCAAACTTTATGGATTTATTTAAATTTTTCATCTCATTATAGATATATAACAAGAAAATTAACTAGAACCTAAAATAGCTATAAAGCCCCCCCCCCTTAAATGTTTAGACGAAATATTGTTCTGTCCATTTTATTTCAGATTGTTAACTTTGTCATCTAGCTGCGAAAAATTCATATCCTTGCTGACATTAGGACGGAATTCAGCAAAAGTTTCGCAATTACAATGGGGCTCAATTAAGCCGGATTTTACACTGAACTGATATTTTGTTTAAAAAAAGTTCATTGAAGAAGGAAACGTAAAATAAACTTTTTATTCTATTTTGGGGGCCCCCCTCTGTTGCCCCATATGCCCCTGCCTTAGTCAGGCTCTGACCATTATGTTAAGGTTTAGCACGGGCAGGGCAAAAAATCTATTTCTACACGACAGCAATTTCATACCCTGCCCAGCGATCAATCCAGAAAATTTTAATATTTGTATTAAATTATATTAATAAATATATTTATCTGTATTACAAGCCATTTGTATGATGTAATAAGCACAAAGAAATATCCAGCCCAATTTGTTTTATTCTTATACAGAGCATGAATTGAAAATTCTTAAGCTTTCTTTTGTTGATATGTTTCCTATTTAAAATAGTATAAATAGCACAACTGGTTAGTATACAAAGGCACCCAAAAGAATGACAGTGCATTGCATTTTATAAGAGGCATTTTTATGTAATATCATATTTAAAACATTGGTACTGTTTTAAATTATAATGAAATTACATCCATAGTTGATATGTTAATTGAAAAAAAAAAAAAAAAGTTTTCTAAAGAATATGATATGCTTAGTGTTAAGATATAAAGGGCTACATTAAAATATTCTGACACATTAAATGTTATAGTTGGAATTTGCCAGAATGTCATTTCTGTCTGTGCTAAATGTTTTTAAGGCTTTTCAATAGTATTTAAGAGTGATTATAAATTCAGTTAGTCCCCTGGAATTGCATTTACGTCTATGTCAAGCATTTTTAACATTTTCCAACAATGTTTAAGAGTGATCATAAATTCAGAAGTCTATCTGCCTATTTTTCTGTCATTCTCTCTGCCCGTTGTACGTAAGCAAGTTTATAAAAGGTTAAAAAGGCAAAACTTTTAATATAATCTATGCTAACTACATGACTTTTTTTTTCTTGTTTAACTTTTGAAAGCTCTTCCAGAAAATTACAATACCATGATTGAAGGCTTTATAAAAATTCGTGTTGATAAAATAAAAAGAAATCCTAAGATTTTATTAGTTTATGACTAAATATAATCTTTATTTGCATAAAAATGGGAAAAAATGGATTTCAGAATTTAAACGCTTCAAATCTGAGGAGAAAAAAAAATATTTTGCTCTTATGTTAATTTGACTTACAAACAGATTACCTGTTTATGAGTTAAATCATTCAAATATGGAGTCAGAACAGAACAATTTATCTTAATTTAAATCAAGCACTATGTTGAATTAATTTCTTTTGGACAAATGTGATTACGTTCTTAGTTAAACGGTAGTTTTACGCTTTTAAAAATGAAGATTTTATAATTATTTCAGTTCAGAATAAGAAATCTCAAATATTCTTTGGTGCTTCTTTTTTTTGTTTGTTCATTTTCTATCGCATTATCAATCCAATGACCTTGAATGTCAATCTCATCTCATTAAAGGAAACATCTTTTTGTCTGCCCTTTTCTCTAAATGAGATTGGACCATCGAATCGTATTTCTGAAAACCACAAAACATATGATAGACCAGACTTACAGATTCCGTCGTTTTCATGTTTCCAGCACCTTGCTTCCCGCCATTAATTTGTTTTTTTGTTCTTATCGTCATCTCAAATTAAATATTGTTAAAACCATGTCTAAAGCAATATACGAATTTTTTTAAAGTCTTCATTAATTTCAGGTATGTCTTGAAAATATATTAAACACATTTGTGTTTTATTTGTATTTTTATAGCAATAGATAATTAAGGCTATTCTCAAACAAAACCCAACTATTTTCTGATAAGCATTAAAAGCCATATTAGGTCGTGGAAAAGAGATTTTTTTTTTTTTTTTTTTTTTTAAACTAGATTCTCGAATGGTGTTTGGTGTTTATATTTTTTAAATACAGTGGATTTTTCAGAAAGCTACCAACTTTTTGATATAGACACATTTTTATTCCTAAAAATTCGTATATTTTCTTATAATATTTTGTTTGAATATAAGAAAATTGAATAGCATTTTAATTTTATTTGTTTTATATCGATATAAAAACATTTTTTTTTTTTTTTTAGAAAAGTACATTAAAGTTGGCTATTTTTCCGATTTTTATCGTTTTTCACAATGTGAAACATTATAAAATTTATTAAAGTTTATGATATTTAATAATAATAAAAAAAAAAAAAATTTATTTATATAAAAAACTAGAAAAGGTGTTGAAAAGATTTGCGCTACTGTTAAAGATGGGTTAATTGTTTAAGAACAACCTTAAATTAAAATTATTACGTTATGTTTGCTTTTAACGATTTGATTTTTGATTTTATAAATTGCTATAAATACATGTAATAACATAATTGAAAGTATAGTAATTATTTTTAGATATTTTTACTTTCTTATATATGTAATATAGAGAAAGTATTGGATTCGTGAAAATTTTCAAACTTCGGTTTTCGATGGATTTACACGTTTTGGAATGTCTTGAACACGATTTGATAGTTTTTAGAAAATGTCTGTCTGTGTGTGTGTGTATCATGAATTTTGTGGATGCTGTATCTCACGAACCAATGAACGAAATTTAACCAAACTTGGTATTTAGTTGGACCCTGACATAAACTGGTGCTGATTAGCTTTGGGGATCACTCGCTCAACAGGTGGCGCTGTAATCGCATTTTTTCTAAATTTTTAACATGGCAGTATAGGACAAAATTTCGTATAAATGTACATAATGAGAGTTATTTTAAACGTGTGATTGTAAAATTAATATGGATTATTGATAATAGTAGTAGTTAACTAGGAAAAAAAAAAATTGTGCATGTGGGAGCATCTCTTCCCCCCTGGGGGAGTAAATTTTCAAGATGGGTAAATTTTCAACATTCGTGTGAGTGACACACCAGATTATTTCAGAAAAAAAAAATATTTGCATCTTTTTTTAAATATGGGTATATATTCTTTAATATCTCTAATAAATTACTATTACTATGTGATAATCTAAATAAATACATAAGAACGAGAAACTGGTATTCCATAATTTAGAGCATACATACCTAAACTCACTGACAGTCAAAGCTCATGTTATTCTATAGGGAAATCTGTTTCACAATTATTCATTGTTTATTATTATTAATTCTGTTTTCGCACTTTCAGAAAATTCCGAATCATTAAATAAGTAGGTACTCTTAAAAAAAAAAAAATCTATTTTTAAATATTTTATTTTTGAGTTCAAAAAAGAGATATATAATAGAGAGAGAGCGCAAAAAATTAAGTGCATTTTTGAGTTGGAAAAAAAGGGAAAAACCAGTTCATTGAAAACGCATACTTACTTAATGTTTATGAATTTTCTGAATGAGAAAAAGGAATTAAAAAAAAAAAATAAATAAAAATTGGGTAATGAGTAATTGTGGAATTTTTTTTTTCCCATAGAATGACATAAGTTGTGGTTGTCGATTTGCTTTCATATTTTATTACAAACTTTTTTTTTTTTTTTAATTTTCATACTATTTATTTTCATTCTCGAATTTCGTCACTTTTATTCTTTCGTTCATTTAAATAGGACTGGCTAATTTTATGAATGTTCTTCAAAACTTGAAAGATTTCCAAAAGAAATAATGAAAAGAAATCAGCAAACATTAATGCAGTTTTTCAAAAAACCGAAAAAAAGTGATGATTCTGTATTAAACAATAATCAGCTATATGAAGAAGCATTAGAAGAATCAACAGTCATTCTTCAATTAGAAAACCAAAATACTGAAGAAGTACAAGAAGTTGAAAAAGAATGTTTAGCACAAACTTGTCAATCCACTGAATTTATTCCAATTGAGAATGATGTTGCATCATATGTTGGTAAATCCAAAAAATTAAATAACGAGGAAAAATTAACAGCTTTGAAGGAAGTGTGGACTCCTAAGACAAATTACGTGTTCCCTTCTGAAGATTATGGCCGATTTAAACGACGATTTCAAAGAAAATGGCTAGGCGATTTTAAATGGCTGGCTTATTCTCCCAAAGAAAAAGGTGCTTTCTGCAAATTCTGTGTTCTTTTCCTTTGTGATGATTTTTTAGGAAAAGGATGCCATGTAATGCCGGGTCAGCTTGTGTCGAAACCATGCATTAATCTGAAAGACGCCTTGGAGATATTTCGTTATCATGAAAAATCCACCTATCATAAAAAATGCATCCTGGCTGCTGAGAACATTCAATCCATTAGTGACAAGAAAATGGATGACATCGCATCACAAGTAGATAGTCAAAGAAAAGTTATAGCAGCAAAAAATAGGGAATTGCTTACTCCAATTGTGCAGACAATACGTTTTTGTGGCAAACAACAACTCTCATTAAGGGGACATCAAGATTCTGGACGTGTTTTGTTAGAAGAACCTGTAGAAAATGATGGAAATTTCCGTGCTCTTCTACGTTATAGAGCAAATAATGGAGATGATTTATTGAAAAATCATCTTTTGATGAGTGGAGGTAATGCCATGTATACAAGTCCACTTATTCAAAATGAAATTATCGATACATTTGGACAACTGATTCAGGAGAAAATCCGTGAAAAAATTACGAAATTTGGTTTTTTCTCTGTATTAGCAGATGAAACAACCGATATAGCTGGTGTCCAACAATTTTCTCTATGTCTCAGGTATATTGATGAGGATATTTTAAAAATTTGCGAAGATTTTTTGACATTCGTTCCTGTATACGATGTTACAGGTAAAGGACTGTGCGCAAAGATACAAGATACACTCCGACGGCTCGGTTTCAATCTTGAAAATCTTCGAGGTCAGGGATATGATGGAGCTGCATCTATGAGAGGACATTTTCGAGGTGTTCAGGCCATTATGAAAGAGAATTACCCCAAAGCACTGTATACTCACTGTGCTTCACATTCTTTAAATCTCTGTTTGTCAGACTCATCCAAAATTAGAGAAATGCGAAACATGTTTGGAACAATTTCAGAAGTATGCGATTTTTTTCATTCATCTGCTAAACGCTCAGAAAGTTTAAAAAAATGGATAAAACAGTTAAATCCTGACACCAATAAATCCAAGTTAAAGAATTTATGTGAAACAAGATGGGTCTTGCGCCATGAAGCAGTTCTAACTTTCAAGCAATTTCTGCGACCTATTATTTCTGCTATCGAAGAAATTCAAGATGATTTATCTAAAAAAGATTTCAGTAGGGCACACGGATTTTTGAATACAATATGCAGTTTCAGTTTTTTAGTAGCTTTGTGCACAGCATGCGAAATATTATCTTATACATATAATCTTTCAAAATATTTGCAAGATAAAAATTTGGACTTGTGTAAAGCCATTAATATGGTAGACAGTATAAAATCAGTTTTGCGTAAAATAAGAGACGATGCTGAAATTAAATTTAGGTCAATTTATGACGAAGTTAAGATGTTTGCTGTGGATATAAATGTTGATGAGAGTATTCCAAGAGTCTGTAGTAAGCAACAGCATAGACAAAATATTCCCCATGAAACAGCTGAGGACTATTACAGGCGAGCAGTGTTCATCCCATTTTTGGATGATATTCTTTCATCGTTAGAGGAAAGATTTTTATCACATCATGAAACATTAAAATCGTTTGGAAACTTAATTCCATCAAACTTACAAAATGTAGATTTTTCTTCCGTAGAAAACTTAGTGAAATTTTATGAAAATGACTTAGTTGGCTTTCAAAATATAATAAAAGCAGAATTTGAAATGTGGAAAGTGAAATGGAGCTCTTTGGATCCATCCCAAGTACCATCTACAGCTGTTGATGCTTTTATAGAATGCTCAGCAGATACTTTTCCAAATATACGACAATTATTGAAGATCTTATGTGTCTTACCAGTTACAATCGCAACTGCAGAAAGAAGCTTTTCTACTTTACGATTGATCAAATCCTATTTAAGAAATACAATGAGTGAAGGAAGATTAAACGGACTAGCCCTTTTATCAATTCACCGAAGTATAAAAATATCGGATGACATGGTCTTGGATAAATTTTCAGAAAAATCTAGAAGGCTAGATTTAATATTGTAAATACATATTCACAATTATGCATAATTTTTAAATGTAAAATATTGAATTAAAAAAACAGATAGTTTTCATATGTCACAATAACTGTTATTCAATTACCATTAATATCATTTGTATCTTTAAACTTTATGTTTGCTATTCAGCCTATATTATTTCATAAAAATTTAAAATTTTAATCGTATTAATATATGTGTTTATAAAACTTGTGTGTGTATGCGCATGCGCATTGTTTATGTCAAAATTTTAAAGTAAACATATTCTTCAAAAGTATATCTCAGCCCCCCCCCGAAATGGTAAGTCTGTATACGCCACTGCAAGTAGTACAAATATTTTTGTGCCTCAGAGGTAAAGGACATCATGCCTATTTTGAGAAAAGAGTTAGCAACATGTCATTAATGTGCATTTTTTTATTTATATAGAAGCATTAAGCACTAATGTTCAGTTGCTATTGTCATAAAGCATGACAACGTTTTTCTTTTTCAGCAAAAATAGGTACTGTTCACCCCATTTAATGAAACTTATTTAATGATTTAATGCTTTCTCGTTATTACAAGTTTGCTTTACATCAGCACTTCACGAAATTTCCCTCTTAGTTTTTCATTTGAGGTTCGCCCCTCCCATGTTTAGCAGCAGTGACGTCCTTCGTTCGTCACCCTGTTCTCTCCGGGATGGTTCTTTCCCATTGGTCACCCCGTGGGGTGTCTCTGAGCGTTTGCCAGTTATGCGAAAGCGCGCGGTCTTCAACAGCCTGTTTTTTGTCGGCAAGCAGCGAATCAGCTAGGGTTGATTGTCGGCGTGTGACAGGGCTCTCGTCGATTGATGGGCACACTTTATCCCCAGCTTCAAAATGAAAACTACATATAATATTAATATAAATAACTTAATATATAATTCTAATAGGCCATAAGTAATTTGGGATTAGTTTCTTTAATTTTAGATGGCTAACCAGGAAACCAATCCAATTGGATTTTCATTAACTTTCATTCCATACCATGTGGAGCCTGACGTTAAAGTCCGTAAGCCTTCTTTCCTGTTTATTCCTAAGCTAAAATTAAAGATTGTTTTTTTTTTTTGTTGTTAACATTTTTATCATCTTCTTTATCATCAACTTCTGATATGACTTTTTGTAGTTTCAATTTCATTATTTCTAAAGGATATACATAAAGCGATTTTTCTTTAATAAGAACCTGGAATAATTCATAAAATAAACTTAACTTTCTACTCTACAATTGATATAACGAATCTGCACAATCAAAATAATTAAAACAAATATGTTTTGAACTTACATTAAACAGTTAGTAATCACAATTTTCCTTCTTAAATTTTCAGCCCATAATAAGATTATCTTCTTAATTGATAGTTATCTTACACAAAATATTTTATTTTGTGATACTATGAAGGAGAAAAGACAGTGAAAAATAAAACAATGTCCATTTTCTTTATTCATGACAAATTTGTTTTATTGTAGCAGATCAAAGACATGGTAGTAACTCTTTTGATAAAATGAACATGGTGTCTTTAACCTCTGGGGTACAGATTTCTTTTGCTAAGATTCTATTATCAAGATTAAGCAGGTTTTTAAAGGAGTCTTCCACGAAATAATCATGGAATGAAGGAGGAGTGCATTATGCCATCAAATGCAAGAGCAGAGGAAGCACTATGCTTCAGACTACTAATTAATTTATTGAAAGGAGGCTTGGCACTAGATAAATAAACATAGGAAAAATAAACCATGTCTTAAACAATAAAGGAAATAGAATATCATTAAACTATGTGTTAATATTAGCATATTTATATTTAAATCTAATTAATATTTTTAATAATGGTAAATTAATACAAAATACAGTTTTAAAATTAAAATAAAGTATTTAACATTTTCGTATATCAAAAAAGCCAAAGATAGTCAGTTAAGTTGTACATAACAAATTGTATTAGACACCAGAAGCCAAAGTCAGTTTAACTGTTATTATAAAACATAACCATAAAATTACACTAGACACTTACTTTATTTTTTCGCATTAAGAACAAAACATCCTCATGAGATATATTTTTTGCCCCTCTAAGTCTCATGACATTTTCACATTCTTTTATCTGTAAATGTAAATAGCAAAGCAAAAAATTATACAACAAATAATACAGCAAAAAATTATACAAAATAAATTTTCATATTAGTAAAATATTTTGTATAACTTATTTCATTTTCATAGCTATTTTAATATTACTTTCCCCCTCCATCCCATCATTACACTTTATCAAATAAATAAAAAGTTGGGATGCAATTTTACAATATTCTTGTAGCATTTAAACTGTTGATATGCAAAAAATACATAATAACACCTATTTGGGCAAATTATATAAATTACAAAAGCAAACAATCAGAAACAGTATCAACGCCAGGGCAGAGATCTATAAAAATATTATATGTGTGATTTTATCAAAAAATAATGTTATCTATGAATGTAAAGTTAGAATTTTGTATGGAGGCATGTAGGGTTAATGACTATAACAGGATAGATATAACTAAACACACTAGCAGAATTTAAGACTTCCAGCAGACTTGGTTTTTAAAAGTATTTTCCTTCAATGATTTACATATTATCAGATTAAAGAAAAAATTCTATGCTTTAATATGATGCAAAATTTACCTCTTTTATTAACTGGAATTAGTGTAAAGTAAAACTAGAAATAGCTGATATACATCATATGTTCACAAGTTTTTTCTTGTTCTATTTATTTATTTATAAATAAATCATTAATTATAATTTTTATTATATTAGATGTAGACAGCAACTGAAATTGAAAATAAGATGTTAATTTTATTTGTAGTTGGGTGATATAAGGCAGAGTATTAAAGCAAAATGACTGATCAATTAAAATTTTATTTGAGGAAATAAAAAAATAAAAGCTGATTGTAAAAAATAAAGAGAACAATGTTAAAAAAAAAAAAAAATCTGTTTAATGAATAAACACAATATTTTTGAAAGTGTTGAAAGACTAAAAATTAAAAAAATAATTAAAAGTAAATAGATTTTTTCAATTAAAAAGGTTAATAATTTATAAAGCCAGGCTTGTAGCAGTGATTTTCAATTAAATAAAATACAGGAGGCAATATACCTAGTCAAAGTACAAATTGAGAAGACAAGTTAATAATAATAATAATAATAATTTTGGGTTTAAATCTTTAAGGATAATTTTAACTTCCTAAATAGCAACTTTAACAGTTTAAAAAGAAGAAAAAAAAGTGTTTGATATTTTTCTTTAATAGTCATGAGCCATGTTTCAAGGAAATGTTTCCTAGTCAGTAATGATATTTAATAAAAAGTCTTTAAAATATAAAATCTAAATCTTGAAAAAAAGAAAAGAAATTCAAAATGCACTTACTAAATGATCCATTTGAATCTGCAACAGATGATGCAAATACTTTACAACTTTAGGTTTTTGTACACTCGTATTTCCAAAAGTCTCCCTATAATAAGAAAAATGACCATTAGAGAGCTTTATCTGAAATAAGCCAATTATTAAGAATCCAGAATATAATAACTTACACCATTGCAAATAACTCAGAATCAAATTCAATTATTTCTTCCTTATCTTCATCTTCATCTTCAGTCTCTGTCTAAATAAAATATAACAAAAATATTTTTCACTTGATTCTATCTTTGAAGGAAAACAAATCTAGAATAGTAAAATGAAATGTACATGATATAATAATGCAAGTGGATAAACTACGCATTCTTTTTCTCCCTATACACAGAATGCTATACTTAAGCAACTTTCCTGATGTAGTTTTTGCAAAAATCAAGAGACTTGAAATTCATATTACAGAGGGACAATGTAGTACCAGGATAGGTGAATTATAGCCAGAAAAGAAAAAAAAAAAAAAAAAAAGGCTTTATTGAAAGAATGGGATTGATACAAAACATTGACTGACAAAGCAGAAGAATTAGTTATAAAAACAAAAGTAACTTTTTTTTTTTTTTTTTTTTTTTTAATTCTTGAGTAATTTCAATACAGAGTCATATCTCTTTATAACTACTTGGTGGGCTTTTCCTTTCTGTTTTTAAGTCTCCTCTAGGAAACAACATCACCTGATTTCAATCTTTATTGGCTCCTTATCGTTGCAGGCATACTTATCATGTCAAGTCAATAAAAATGAACAAACATCAGGTGCTGTCTCCAAAACAGAAAGAAAAAATCTAGTAAGTAATCTTGAAGATCTGGATCCAGATTAAAAGTACCCAAGAATAAAGAACTCTAAGGTATTTTTGTTTTATTATAACTAATTAGGCTTATTTGTCAGTAATTGACCACTTAAGCTCAAAGACCTAAAAAACAAGAATTAATGTGAGAAAGTTCAAAATATGATTAATAGAATACATAACTAACATCCAATAAAATGCTCATTACAATTTTCAACAGCAACTGATGTTTTAATCTGATGTTAACATGGAATAATTACAAAGTTTCCATAAAGCTTTTAAGGCTCTTCCATTACAATTTTACCCTTTTTTATCACCAAATCCCATGTAACTCTATGGCAAAATTTGTTTATAAAATTACTCATTACGTAATGTATTTTTTAAATTCTGTTTTTATATTTGAAAAATCTACAACCATTCAATTGATACTCACTTTCTAATGTTTATTTATTTTTAACAATTCACTTTGTAGGTAAAAAATGAAAAAAAAAAAAAATGCATTTAGTTAAATTTTTGCATCTTTGACCTCAAAATTAAAATTTTAGAAAATAAGTGCCATTTTAACAGTTGTGAATTTTTAGAATGTGAAACAGAATTTTAAAATATTAGTTGGGTAATGTGTAATTCTGTAATCAATTTTCCCAATAGGATAACATGGGCTTTGTCTGACCTTGATGATCTATTATGTATCCCCTTAAGTAAGTAGTTGTTGGTATTAGCCAGGTATTATGAGATGCTTAAATAAATCTTACAATATCAAGCTGAATTTGATTCAAAAAATTTATTTATTGAGGTAAGTAGGCCATTAATATTTATTTTACATAAATAAATATATATATTTTTCTAAATAAACTAATTATTTTTATTAGAATTAAGGGGTGGTCAATTACTAGATATCTGAAATATTATCAGAGCTAGTAATGACCAAATCGTTTAAATGCTGAATTCTGTCTGTTTCCAATTTTTTCAGTGACTGACCAATGTGGTTATTACTAGATATGTGAAATGTCTCACTTAAGCTTTGTAGCAGATTTCTGAGCTTGCAAAAGTTTTTAGCATTCAAGTTTGATAGCTTTGTTTATATCTGATAATTTAAGTAAGGGAATGGAGAGTTATTTTTTGAATAAAACCAAAAGAGAAGGAATTGGTTTGCTGGAGAGCAGGAAGGGTGGATGCATGAGTAGATTTAATGTCACACTAAACTGATTAGTAAGTCAATTAGTGTTAATTATTAAAAAAAACATTAGTTTATTTTATACATTTATATTGAAATTTAGTAATTCAAATATATATATTTACCAATAACTTTAAATAAAAGCAATTTTTTATTTGAAAATTGAAATGGTCAAATACCAGCAAAATATCATTTTCAAACTAATATTGTAAATAATATAAATTGTAAAAAAAAAAAAAAAAAAAAAGAAGAATTCTCAGTTATTAATTATATATTGATTTGTACTTAAAAAAAATGTTGTTAGTTTTTAAATTAGAAAAAAAGATAAAATTAAAAAAAATTTCTACTAAATGATCAATTAATAGTCTGTTCATCCTATAATGTTCTTTATGGATCATAATTCAAAAAAGCAGAAGAATAACAAATCAAAGTCCCCTCACTAAAAGACATGACCTCCAGTAACTTCAATAATTGTGCGGAAATGTCTGTCCCTACTCAACACCAAGTTATCCAATAGTTGTTGAGTTAAAAGTTCCCTTTCCCCATTGAGCATATAGATGTATCATGGAGAGATTTATTTAAAAACCAATTAAATAGGTTTTTTTCTTTTATATATGTATTTTAATTTTGTTAAAATGTGACCCAAAAATAACACTTTGAATAAAAAATAATCATAAATTGCATAGTTTGAGAGCATAGTAAACATTTTCTAACTATATTAATATTTTTCTGGGTTTATATGGCAAATAAAGTTGAAGCATATACATTTTTAATAAAGTCTATTATGGTAAATCTTTGTAACCTATAACAATTTCATTCTAACTGATGTTGTATGATGTATTATTATAACTTTGACCTTTTGTTTACCCAATTAAAAAAGAAAATTTAAGGTTAAAATCCCAACAAAGTGCTTTTTAGAATTAGCAAATCTTAATAAAATATTTTTTTTTTACTGAAAATGAGGGGGGGGGGGGAGACGACATAAAACAACATCTTTCATTCCCTCTGTGCCCACTCCCCCTCTAAATCCATTAGTATATATAAACGTAACACGTATTTTGCCTTAATTAGTAAATTAAGTTCCATTTTCATATTCAGAAAATTCCCGAACAGTTGGTATAGTTTGCGTGATTCAGTATTTGTAGTACCAAAAAAAAAAAAAATCCAGAACAGAATATAAGTAGCTATAAATAATTAAATTTAAATTCTCACTCTGTGAATCAAACTGTTGTGGATGGAATCAAACTCAGTTCACCTTGCCCAAAGATCGGCTTTCCTGATCGATTAAAAGCTACTGATGCATGGCAATACAAATGAATTAAGCTTGTTTGGATTCCATAAATTTTTATTTATATATTACAACTTGAACTTAGTCTTATCACAGTAAAAGCAAATTACTTTAAAAACAGCAAAATCATTTTTATCATGAAAAAGTAAAAATATACAAAATAAATCTGCCAAATATACTAATGTATATATATACACCCGAACCTCGTTAACATGAATCTCAAGGGGGGATAAAAAATTTGCTTATATTATCAGTAGTTCATGCTATCAGTAACTTATCTTCATATAACTAATCTGCATTTTGACGGGGATTGTGGGAACAGTTCCTGTTAAAAGTAATTCACGTTAATGATGTTCAACTGTATGTATATATATATATATATATACAGTCATAATAAAACATATAATATATACAGGGCCCGAAATTTCAACTTCGATTACACTCGCTGAAAAAAAAAGTCACTCGCCACAAAATATTATTAACTTACACTACTTTTTATGTATAAGGTGACCAGAATTTTTCATTGAAAAAAGAGGAGAAATAATGCAATGTCTTATTTTATAAGAAAATAGAAGACATTCAATTTTGAAGAAAATGTTATTTTAGAGGACACAAAATCGAATGAAAATGATTAAAAAACCGATTCAAACTATTATACACAAAACTGTGGAAACATTTTTATCTCAAATGATGAATTTGGATCAGTATACATTAATTTAAATTAATAATATACGGATACGAGAGGAAAAATCCCTAATTTATATAGGTGTCACTGGACAATATAGATTTTTTTTCTAAAAATTATTAATTTTTTTTTCTATAAACAAAAACTTTTTTTTTCTTTGGTACTTTCATGCAATTACATAAAAAAAAAGTTGGTAGGCAACTTTTTTATTAAAATCATAATCATAAAATAAAAAATAAAATTGGCAAATGAAAAAATAAAATTAATATTTGGCAGATGAAACGATTTGTTTTAACGAAGCATTCATTATCGACATTTTATAAAAGTTCTCACAAGTATAACTTAAATTAGTCTTAGTAGTTAATAAGTTTTTAAAGTAGGTATATAAAGGGGATTTTTTTTCACATGTCTACATTTTGTTCATTGAAGAAAACAGTCGTTTGTGAGAAAATTTTTGCCAGGAGGACATAAGATGAATTCAACTAACTTTTTGCGGTGGTGGTAGTGTTATAATTAAACCCAATTTTTGCACTAGGGCTCTGGACCTGAGTAGGAGAGTCCTCCGTGGGGTCTTTCTAAGTGGTCCTATCCTAAATTTACGCTAGTATCGAAGGAAACTACAGAAAAGTCGTAACGGCAAATTGATAATTTTTTTTTTTTTTTTTTTTATTTATTTTTTTATTTTCATTTTTATTTTTTTTTTGTAGCACCGCATACTGTAAGAATTCTATCTACATTTAGACTGAAATTTTACTCGCCACAGTAAAATTTCCACTCGCCAATGACGAGCTGGCGAGCGGAAATTTCGCGCCCTGATATATATATATATATATATATATATATATATCAAACTAATTTCTACTACTGCACTAGATTTTCATTGAAAATATACATAGATTTTCTTATTTGTCAAATTTTTAGAAATGGTAATTACATGAATATATTTAAGTTTTACACAAAATAAAAATTATTATAAAAAAAAAACATACTTGTTCTTCTAGTAAGTAAGAACTTGTTTTTGGTGCTTCTGAAGTATCCATTTCTAATGTTGATATATCGATATTTTCAGTAGTCTGGTTAAAAAACTAATTAAAGAAATATATATATATATATTACTCCATGAAGTGATTAATTCACGATAAAATACAATGAGGAAAGTTTATATTTATTTATATAATATATAACATGAAGATAGTAATTTTCAGATACATACATTTTCATAATTACTAATTTCACTTTATCTGTTATTCTACAAATTCTAAATCAAATGATCTTAAAAGAAAATTTTTACCTATTTATATACTAGCTGTTTCCAGCAATCAGCTAGTTTCAGACCACCTGAAAATTGTGATCATAGCAAACTCCTACTGTGGTAGTGCTGATAACCCAATATATTGCATTACACAATTCTGACTGTAGCAAATATCAACAAGCTGTTCTCAACACTTAGAAAACCTTATTGTCACTAACTGTTAGACAGCACTTCCTTTTATTTGTTCTGGATACATTTTACCATTGTTTAGATTGTATTATACAATACACATTATTTAAACATATTTATTCAAAATTAACTACAACAATTTTATCGATTTTATAGATAAACAGATCTTGAAATGGCTTTTGTTCATTTTTGAGTTTATGTGTTTAATCCATTAATAAGTTCAAAAATTTTATTTACTTTTTAAAACATTGTTTATTTTATTGCATAGCTATATCTGTATTTATTTTTTACTGTCATGTGATACCAGTAAAAAATCAAATAGAGATTTTCACGGGTAGATTTGGTGGTTTTAATAATAGGAAGATGTAGGTTTTCAATGGTTAAATTTGGTGGTTAAATAGTTAAAAATAGTTTTTTAATGCTAGGTGATTTCAATGAGAGTGTAATCTAAACATCAACAATATCTATCAGAAATCTGATAGATGATGTTGATGTTAAGATTATTCTACCATTAATTAAGGAGGCATGATGTAATATATTTTTCCTGTAATATTTCTGTTTTACAGAAGTGATCATGTATGTAAACATGCATCTATGACCTGGTGAATCTTTATAAAGCAGCTGACAAACAACATGAAGGCGGTAGATATGTTTGTTTAGTTCGCCTGTATGTTCACAGTGACATCTTATCTTAACAGTGATCGCTTGTGTATTAATGAAGCAGCATTTCGAGCTTATAGTGGCAATGTTCTTTTGTTTATCTCATTAGAAATTTATTATTTAATTTTTCTACTATCAAGTTTATATATACATCTGAACTTTTTATTTTTAAATTTATTTTATTTCTTAATCATTAGTCATTAATAAAACTATAACTTGCTGTTAAAATCTAAATTATCTTTTATCCTATATTTACTGAAAAAAAAAAAAAAAAAAAAATTGAATTTTTAGCAGAGTTGTATGCAAAAACAGAACAATTTTTGATACATTTCTTTTGGCCTTGTAAAATTAGGTTTAATTGAAAGAAAAAGAAAACTCTTCATTTAAGTGCTAGTCAATTCTATTTTGAAGAAGTATATGATATTTCAATAAGATCGGTGAAATATTTTTTACAAAATTGTGTTCACCATCTTTCTAAAGGGTCTCTGGAAACCAGGACCCACTGTCTGAAAGTTCCAAATTTTTTAATGAATTTTTTTTTTTTTTTTTTTTTGAAATATGTGATGTTGCTCTTTTATATGCTCAAAATTCTAAATAAATTTTTTTATTTATTACATAAAAAGAAAGAGAGAGAGAGAGAAAAAATATGATTTTTTAGACTTCAAAACCCATGTAACCCCTTAACCGAACTTTTAGAAATTATTTGAGTTCATGCACTTTATCAGTGACAACAATGTCTTTCCAAAAGAACAGATTTTATTACTGTCATAGTTATTCTTCACTCTTTTGTTGTGTGTGCATGCATTCATTTTTATTATTGTGTGTCAGCATGTATAGTAACATCACTGTTGAAGAAATCAGAAACCAGACTGCCATGTGATGAGAGGGAACAAGTTGTTCTTCTTTTATTTTATTTTATTTTTTTTTAATTGTGGGCTTTTTGGACATATTCAGCTAGTCAAGAAAAAAAACTGATACATTCGTACTTGATTCTAAAGATTATTCTTTGTTAAACTTTTATTCTGTATTTGTGATAATTCATTTAAGTCAGAAAAAATGGACTAGTCTAATCCGAAACTCCTTTTAAAATGTTAGTCAATTAATTCTGTGAAATAATGATATTATGTTTGTTTCATCACTATTCTGAATGAAAGAATGTCATTAAATTCTAGTTCATAATGAATTCAGATTTGTCATTTTTGATATGTGACTTTTTTTCTTCAAACATCGAGGAAATCCGGGAGAGTGGTGAGTAGCAATAACTTTAATTTCTTGCATGCAAAATAAAGTTAGGTTTTTTAAAATATTGATTCTTTAATAGGGTTACAAATATATATATATTAGTCAACACTCTAATTCACAAACAATCACCTTTTCTCCACTTCCACCACGTAATGTTCTATAATATTTATTGAGCTGTTATTAGTAGTGATTTCAATAACTTTCCGTTTTAGCTTTCGGTTTATTTATTTAATATACATAATGAGCTTTTTTTTTTAGAATTTTAAAAGATCTATGTTTACATACATTATTTATTTATTTATTTATTTGCTAAAGCTGTGTTATTTCTATTAATCTGTATATTTGTCTGATGTTTTTTGATTCTATCCTTTAATTTTCTTTTTGTCATTTCTACATAACAGCCTTCAACATCGTTTTCTCTTTAAAAATTAATTCAATAAATACTAGGGCTTTCTAAATTATTAACCCTCTGACTGCCTTTGAAAAGGCAATATTTTTTCAATGTATTAAAATAAGATTTAATTTAACTTTATATTAAAAATGTAACTGTGTACATCTAATAATCATAACTATTATAAAATTGAGTTATAAGTGTATTGGGAAAAAAAGAACAGCTCAGTGACCGGATATATCCGTCAGCAGCAGTCAAATGGTTAATATTCTCTTTATTTAATTTTGATCTTATTCTTTGATACTTGCTTGGATTAGATTTAATAAAAATATTTATATTGTTTTCTCCTGCTTTTCTTTTAACTGGCAAACAATGATATGATATTGGAGTGTTTTATTTTTTGTTCTCATTCAGTGCTGTTGAATCTTTTAATCTTTTCTTTGTAAATTTTATTCATTATGTTACTATTGTAACATAATTTATTGATTATTACTTCTATTTCTGTATTTGAAAAAATTGGCTCAAAAACATATAAAATTATCGATAAAATCAGACTGTATATTAGCATATTTGTAATTTTGTGAAATCTTATAATTTGTATTTATGATTTTATTTATTGATTTACTTACTGTAAACCGTAGTTTCAAAAAATTTTCCCATCTTCAAAATTTTTAGATCTAAATAATTTTGGCCAGGGCATGAAATTTCTGCATGCCAGCTTGCCATTGGTGAGTCAGTAAAAATTTGGTCTAGTTACAGACTGAATTATTACCCTATACAGTGACAACAAAATTTTTTTTTAATTGATTTAAAAATGGCAAAATATTGCTGCTCTTAGTTAATAACCTAATGCTTAACCTGTCAATTTCGCTTCGCTGAGAGCCAAGTCTGTGTGCGCTACCAACGATTGCTCCAGCCTCACAACGCAGGTAGAGGAGAAATGTTTAGTACATGCTTAAAAGTTTTAATCTTTTCAGTAATTGAATTTCTCCAAGCAGGGCAAGGCCGTAGCCAATAAAAACATTTAGAGGGAGTTCAAGCTTTAGTACATAATGCTGAATGTTAAAAATTATGTATATCTCAAAAAATTTCCACTAGTTTGCGAAATTTCAAGGTTTTTTTTTAATACTCAACACCCCCTACCCCCAATTCAAACTCCTACTCAACCAGAAGTATTCCTACTCAATTTTTTAAAGATAGCGTCACTTTTGAATATACAGTAAAAAAAAATAAGAAAATAAGTTAATCTTTTAATAAATCAAAAATAAATAATCTTTGAGTAAAGATAATTCACTTTTATTAATTTTTATTTATATAATCAACTTTAATTAAAATCATTTAGAGTGAGCTATTTATGAGTGCATCAATTTGCCGGTACTTCAGCTTTCAATGCAGGTGTTGTGAAAAGGACGCCACAGACTCTCCGAGAGAAAAATTTTAGAGATCAACAGCACCTAATATTATCTCAGCCTGCTGAATGGCTCCGCCATTAGAATAAACCGTTAGCATGGTTAGGGATTGTAGGAGGCTTGCTATAATTTTATATTATAAGAATTGTTAAGTACATAAATAATTAATCATAAAAATGTTCATAAAAAGAATCGAAGATGATATAAACGAAAAATTTCTAACAATAAAAGATCTGTTATCTTTGGCTTAAGTTTATTCCATACTATTAAGTAAGCATCAAGAGATGCTAAATCATCTAAGTTGTGTGTGTGGATCGATGCTGTTCAACATCAAAAGTCTGTAATTTCTGAGTACCAGATAAAAATAAAAGTGGATGAAAAATTAGTGCAATGCTGACTCATAATTGAGTGGATGGAATAATCGTCTTGCTTTCATCATAACCCTGCTCAAGAGGTGCTTTAATTGATGTGATGATTTTTTTCAAGATTATTCCCATTTTATCCGATGGGATCTTTTTTCAGTGTGTTTCTTCAGCTAAAAATTAAATGTCAACTAATTTCTTCACTACAATTAAAAATATTCAACAAAATGTAGAAATATTACATCACGTTTGATTTAGATATATGCATCTTTCGACTGATTAAACAGCCAAGGCTCTTCGATAATACAGTATAGGATCCGTTATCCCTAAACCCATTATCCAGACTGTTCCGAAAACCAGAATGCAAAATGCTAATTACCAAAATTTTTAATTTTCATAAAATTTAAGAATTAAAGTTAAACAAGAGCAGTGGACAGAATTATAGTTTTACAACGTACTTTCTTTGCTACGGTGTTATTCTAGGGAAATATGGTGAGCACAAAATTGTTCAAATAATTACTGAAAATTTTGCAAATTTAGGTTAGAAAATGACTTTTTATGGTATATTATAACAGATAAACATTAATAACACATACAGTAGAACCTCGATTATCTGAAGTAATTGGGACCGAACCTACTTCGGATAATCGAAATTTTCGGATAATCGAGAATTCATCAATAATCATCTCAAGGTTCGTACTCTCCGCCCTTTTTTCAGGACACTCTCACATATGACTAATTTCGCCTCTATTCCTACCACTATTTTTATACGATGATCTCTAACCAGATTAATCTGGAGACATTTCTATAAAAAGTACTATAAAAAGTACCTGGTGGCAAAATAGGAGAAAATTTCTTATTCTTAAGTGTGTCCTGAAAAAGGGGTGGAGAGTACGACCCATGTTATCTAGTTTATTATGTAGTATCGTCATTGAACTGTTATTATGACTATTTTAACTGTTAAATAAATGAAAATAAATTTATTTCTGAAACAAAAACTCACAATGGTTTAAATGGAAACTTGATCTGGTATAAATTGGCCATCCTTTGCCATGCAGCTCTATCCCGAAGTTTTCTTAAAAGCATGAGTTCAGAAGAATCATAAGTGACACAAAGTGACAAAAATTTTGAAATTCTGCTGCAATGAAAATTTCTCTGTTCTTGAGATGACAAAAGAAGTTAGGTTCTTTGCACTTGCTTACAATCAGAGGGTGCAATAACATTCGATTGTTCTGGGACTTGGCAGAATGACCTTCCACATTTCGAAATGGGGTGTGTTTTTGTTTAGAACAGGGACGTTTGAAAGTGGGGAAGAGTACACTCATACCGAGAATTGAGCTTGCGAGAAGGAATTCTAAAAAAGGAAATTCCAAAATATTTATCTGCATTCGTAGTTTGGAAAGGACGGCTTGCATACAAAAGGCATGGGGGAAAAAAAAAAACTTTAAAAATGCATGTTTGTTAAGAGAAAACTTTGGATGATAGTAGAAAGTGAAAAAAAAAAGTGAAGAAGAAACCGACTTCGGTTAACGGAGAGGAGTTTCGGTTAATCGAGGTTCGAATAATCGAGGTGCTACTGTACTTCTTAAAGTGCCCAATAACAGATGAATTTTATTCTTGAACTCAAGTTGCTTGCATGAAGTCTCAACTGTTATAAAAATTTTAAATAGTTTTTATTAATTCCCACTATTTTTAGAATTTATTGCATAAAATTTTAGTATTATGTGCTAAAAATATTTGAAACATTTATGAACAATTAGTAACAGAGACACACTATAAGCAAAAAAAAAATATAGAAATGTTTGCAAAATCCAGATGAAAGGATTTTACTCTAAGGTCCAAAATTACTTTTTATATATGTTTATTTATTTTTCATTTATTATTATTATTTGTAATTTAAAATTCTAATTAAGATTTTTTTTTTTTTTTTTTTTTTTTTTGTGGAAATAATTTATTAAATGAACAAATATATAGGTAAAGTGTTTATATATATTATTTATTATGTTTATCACTTTCACTGCTATTTATGAAATTATTTTGTACCATTTTTATACATATAATAAAGTGTTCCGAATTACGGAAAACCCCCTTATCCAGAATATCCCAGGTCCCAAGCTTTCTGGATAACAGATCCTATACTGTATTAATGTTTCATCTTAAATTATATCTGCATCGTACATTTAAATATGCTCAACTATGCATTGTTCAATTGATATGATTAAAAATAATTATGCTGATTAAATTTGAAAGTTTTAAAGACGTAATTAAGTGCTCACTCATCATGGATTTTCAGAGTGCATAAAGTTCATTCAACGATTTTTCCTTTCAATTAGTGAAGAATCATATATAGTGTCTGATAAATATAAATAACAACAGCTTAATATAATACTATAAATAAATATAAATAAATGTCGTACTGTCAAATATTGAAAGAATTTGTGTTATTTGAAATGATAGTAATATTGGTTATTTATAATTAATTTTTACTGCGCCTGGCACTTGCACTTACGTTTTTTATTTTGAAAAATAATTGAGATATTAAAAAAAAGATAGTGTTATTCCAGTACAGATTCATCCTTTATCATGTGTTGATTTCTGTTTCTAATCCGATGAAGGTAAGCGTTATATTTTATTTTTTAGCTTGATGACCATGAAAATAAAAATTATTTGAATAAATACATTTTTACTTTAAGTGAATGTATTTACAGAATAATAATTTGTGCCAGTAATACGACACACTAAAATTAAATCTAAAATCTATATATATATATTAACTTATGAAAATATCGCCACACTGCAAAATTTGTCTGTCAAACACAACACAGTGCAAATATTTTCGCCCTGCGGCCGATTTGTTTGTTACTTTTCACAATCCAATAATCTCATTTCTTTTAATTTTTAAAATTTTAATTTTATTATTTTTTAATTTTTTACAACAGATGGATTATGAGATCTGATGATATATGAGATCATTTTATTACAGAAATTTTTATGCATATTTGCAAAAACATTTTAAATAATTAGGTTAAATAAATTTCCAAAACACTTAAAAAAATATGTCAACCCTATTTTGTGGTGAGCATTTTTTTTTTTTTTTTCCTGATGAGTGTAATCTGAGCTGAAATTTCGGCGCCTGATTTAGGCTATTATTTTCTCTTTCACATGGTTAAATTTAAAATTTTTACCTGTTTCATTAAATTTACTAATAGCATCTTCAGGAATAGTATTTTTATAATAATAGCAAAAACATTGTCTACATATCTGTATTGATAAGTATAAAGGATATAAGTCCATATTCTTGATTTTTCAGGAGACGAAAAATAAAGTTAAACTAACTAAACACTAATTGGAAGAATCAATTAGGAAAAAGGGATTATGTTGATTTATACCATTTATACCATTCAGTGATTGTCAACCTTCATTTAATAAAGGGGAAAATTTGAATTAAATATTTTATACCAAAGATTAACACTAAATTTCTGACTTTAATCTTTTTTTACCAATGGATTTTCTCAAAGACTAAATGACATGGATTTAAATCCTTTATACCAATCGATAGAGAATTTTTTCCCGAGTCTGACTATGTACTTAACTCAAACTCGACATTTTTGGACTTAAATCCTTTATACTTATCAGTACAGATATCTAAACCAATGTTTTGTTTCATGTTTATACTTTTCCATTATATGTTTTTTCAGACTCTAATTTTAGCCCAGCTAGAAAATTTCAAATTGAGAAATCAATAGGTGTACTTTTCTTCTGCTAATAAAAATTTTACTTAATATGAAAAAACTGGTGGATTACCAACTTGATATTTCTTATATCCTATTATCATTTGTCTTAAGTATATTTCTAGGAAAGCACAGTAAGTCGAAACATTTTTAAATTAAAACATTTATGTTATTGTCTTCTCATATTATAGACATGTTTTCTTCTTTGCCAAAAATTTTCAACACAATTTAAATTACATGGATGAGATTAGCAAAAAGACAAAAAAGCTGAAACTGTATGAAAAGGCAAGATGTTGAAAGGAATACTAGAATTTTGATGACAAAATCTATTATATTAGAGTAATAATATGCTTTTTAATCTTTAATATATTAAAAAAAAGGAACAAATGATAATGCTTTTGTATTCATACAAGTTTTATTATATTATCTGATGTAACAAATGTGCATCAAAAATACAAAAAAAGTTGAGAAAACTGAAAAAGGCTGAAAAGCTAAATTTACAAAAAAGCTGAAATCAGCTGAAAAATCTCATCCCTGAAATTATCCTTTTTATGAGGTTAGCTTCACTTGTTATTTCATTTATATATATATATATATATGTAATAATAACACTTTAATAAAATCATAGTGAAAATTAAATACCCAAATTCTAAGAAAAACAAAGTAAAATAAACTAAATAACATGATTTTAATTCTTCAATTTCATTTTATATAAATGAAAAAGTAAAGTGTAAAAGCAGACCGCTAACACAAATCATAAAAATCAGAATAATATTTTGAAAGTAATAAAATGCACTTTCAGAAATTAAAAAATTTAAGTAAAAAGAAATTCTAATACATGTAATATCTATCACGAATCTTATCTGATCTACCAACTTTACGCAAAGATAATTAAATATCTAAAAAACTTAAGGGTGCTACTCTGTTTTTATAAAAGTAATTACACAGAATCACAAACATAAATAAATACTTCTACTATTTATTATTATTATTTTTGTATACAAAATTTTTTTGTTTATATATTAATAAATCAATTCAGTATTAGCATATTTAAAAAAAAAAAGTAAAAGAATAAATATTCAAAAACAAATTACTTTAAAAAATTTCTTGCACATAATCAAATGTTCACATTTATATATATTTTTAATAAAATATAATAACTTAAATAGAGAAAAACCATACTTCTTTAGGTAAGGAAGATTGCATTTCTGCTTGATCTATAATATCGTTTTGTGATTCTTCTATATTCATGTATTCAATGGTCTCAGAAAAAGTCTAATTAAAGGAAGAAAATAAATATTAAAATTCTGTAGAGTGATTAGTTCATCATTATATATTCTATGAAAATTTTATTATATTTATAAAATATATTTCAAAAATAAGTCAATTTGTGGATATAGAATATTCATAATTTTTCATGTTACTTTATTTGTTATTTTGAAGACTCTTTAAAACAATAGGGGAGAGTGGGGTACAATGGACTGCTCCCTATAATTTATTTATTTTTATGGTTCATATTTTGATACAAAGATCGCAGCACTGCAGTGATGAAACTTAGCTAGCAACTTCATGCCTAACTAAAAATTTAGCCATTTTATTCGTGAAGTTCAGTTTACAGTAGCGAAAAGTAAATATTTTTTCTTTTCGCCTTTCAGGAATAATGATCTGGAAAAGGATATTTAGCACAATAAAGAGCTAAGGTCATCTATTATTATATTTATTCTCATTAAAATATTTTTTAAGAGGATTTTTTAAAAATCATTTACTGTCAGAGGTCCAGACGGGGTACAATGGACCACTAAAAAATGGGATACAATGGGTCATGGTCCATTTACCTCAGTTCTCTGTTATAATAAACTGATTTACGAAATCTGCATTTTTTGAAGAGTTAGCTATAAATTATAAATAAAAATTTCAGAGTTAAACTTAATTAGATCTATTATGTCTTCAAAGATGAATAAGAAAGCAATTTACTTTGAGGTTTCTTCTTATTTATTTTTAATAACCATTCAGTTACTTTTGTATTCATATATTTTTACAAATATCATACAGCTATAACAAACTAAATTAAATAATGCAATTGAAAAATAATAATACAAATAAATTTGATGAAAAAGACAGTTTTACATTTTGTTGGTTTAATCACAGAAATAAAAGATTTCTATGAAAAGAATCTGTTCTATAAAAAGAATTTCTATAAAAGAATCTGTTTTTGTGAGATTCATGCAATGAAAACTTAATTAAGATCTCTACATTTTCCTGAGATTGTTGCTATATCTCTTGTAAATTTTCAAGCTATTGTAATGATGAGTTTTCCAGACCCTACAACTTCACAAGAAAACAACAGATTTTCAGTGACACAAAAGTTGTTTGCCATATCATTTTCTAATTTTAATGTTCATTAACTTACATTATTTGTATGAATCGAAGACATAAATAAACAAATATAATATATTCTACATTTTTTACTATTAAAAAACATACTACATTAGTATGCTTTTTAAATTTGACCTGTGGTCGATAGAACCCCACGGTCAGGGTACAATGGTCCATTTTGTCAGTTGTTATTAAAAAAATTATATTATATTAAAAAAAAGTAAACATAATTATTGCTTTTGATTGAGTGCCACATAAGACCCAATATATAGGTCACATATTTTCAATAGCGAGAAATTATTACTTTGTGAGTAAACACCTAAAATTTCCAAAAATTGGTCTATTGTACCACACTCTCCCCTACACAATTGCATGTTAGATAATTTTACATGTCGAAAAAGTTTTATTTTCAGTCTTGCTCTCTGGTTTTGTATGATTGGTTTGGCAACCCACCACTAGAGGGAAACTGCCCCTAATTAAAATTCGATTAATAACTTTTGATTGATATCTGTGTTGAAAGAATTTCTCTGGCTTTAAATTTGATGCAACTTGTAGCATCAATTAATTTTAGACCACACTTGTACTTTATTTTTTACTATTAAAAGGTATCACATTTAAGACATGATTTCTAAAGTACTATGATGTAAAAGTTAAATTATAGAAGCAATTTAAAAAATACTTGCAATCTATAAATTTTGAATATGATATTCATTAAAAATATAATTTTCTTTTAATACTTTCATATATATGTAATTTTTAAAATCAAATGGAGTTTCTAAATGGATTAACAAACATTCATTAAAAAAAAAAAAAGTAGAATGCTTTTAAGTATGATTTCACTGTATAATCTTTATGTTTAAAATCATGAGTTGTTTTTCCAAAATTAAGGCACATACAGGGTGATCAGTTTAAAAGAGTACCCATTGGTTTTTCTTATTACCATTAAATCTGACATATTTGGCAACTATTCTAACACTGAAGTATAATTGTTTGAACCTGGTTTAAGCATGGCAGACAATTTCTAACACTGTTGTGGACTGTTACAACTTTATTTGTTAGGTAAAACACAAATGGAAACATACAGTGTTACTTAATCCTGTGAAAATTTTATTTTTCAAAAACATAATTTAATTCAAACTTTTTACATTATCATTCCTTACAGAAAATGTTTGCCACGATTTTGAATGCAAACATGAACATGTCGAACCAAGTTTTTTGACACACTTCGCAGCATTGTTGGTGCTATTAATGAGATTTCTTCAGTTATCTGTTTTAATTCATCGTTGTTTGCCGGACTTCTGAGGAAAACCCTATGATATGATGATGTGATAATGATAATGTAAATGTAATGTAGGAATGATAATGTAAAAAATTTGAATTAATTTTGTTTTTCATAAATAAAATTATCACAGGATTATTAAATAACATTGTGCATCTCCATTTCTGCTTTACCTCACAAATAAAGTTGTAGCAGTCCAACAGTGTTGGAAATTGTCTCCCACGCTTAAACAAGGTTCAAACATTTATACTTCAGTGTTAGAACAGTTGCCACATCCGTCATATTTAAGGGTAATAAAAAAACCAACGGGTACTCTTTTAAACTGATCACCCTGTACTTTTCAAATACTTCCAAACTGATTTCAAATTATTCATTTTTATCCCATGAAGTACATAAATTAACTATTAAACAAATAAAAAAACAACCTTTTTATAACTTCCTGCTTTTGCCGGAACATTTTCACAGGGGTACCCCAGCGTTCTCAACGGCACCTTGGTGCTTGAAGTCTCCGCAAATACGACGTTTCTTCCAGCCGCCGCTACTTTTAAGTGCATGGCACCACTGCTGATCCAGCCCCGCCACATTGTTGCCATTACAAGAAAAAGGAAAACTCAAATTTTCAACTGCTTCTCTTTATGTGGCATAATTGTGACTATGGTAATTCGCATTTTTCAAATTTGGTGGGGTTAAGTAGTGATAATTTTTTCATGTCTCGTGTTTTAAACTTTTTCGAATATTACGCTTCTGTTTAGTAGAAGTGTTTAACTACATTGAACTAATGTGATATTTTAGTAAAAAGGGTTTTTTCAATTCATGTGTTGAATGTTTATTGTTTTCCGTTTTAAATTTAACAGCAATAAACCTGAATACATTTTTGGTGATTTTTCAAAGTCAATGTTATCCCCCCCCCCTCCCTATTTTTTTTTTAAATGTAATTAAATACTATTCGTTAATAGGTTTGCACTTCAGTTTAGTAAATTTATTCCATTTTATTTGGAATATTTACTTTTAGAGCTTTTTTTTTTGTTAGGAATCCGTATAATATTTTCAGTAAACTAAAATACGCAAATAAAAAATCAGTAAGGTCTGAATGTAATGTAGCTTTTTTGCAGGACTGTAAATACTTTAGAATTAGCCCCAAATTCATGAGAATTAAAAATAAACTGTTATTAGATGAGTTTTTATTTGAAGTTAGAAAATTTGAGTGTAGAATTTTGAACAAAATAATCCTGGATAGAAAATCTTTTATGTACAAATGCCAACGAGAATACAATGAACTTTATAAGGAACTTAAGGAAAATAGTAATGAAAAAGAATGGACTATATTTAAAAACAAGATTAACCAACTTAATGAAACTGAAAGAAACACCATTATTAAAAGACAAATAAAAAAAACTTCATTACTGGATCAAAAGTAGTCACATTAAACCTCCCACCCAAAACAATAACCCATACTTAAACTTTTCTAGCATTAAAATTAGTAGTCATCAAGATAATTTATTGAATTTGGGCCATAAATATATCATAGATCAACCTGTAAATTTGAAAGACAGTATTGCCAGAATTGAATCCACTTTAAATAAAATCCCTGAAGAAATTCAAACTAATATTAGAAATGTTGCAGCACAAGAAATAAAAAAAACCACCCAAAACTGTAATATTAAACGTGAAGATATACAAGCTCTTAAAAATCTTAAGAAAAATAATAGTATAACCTGTACATTAACCGATAAAACCAGGAAAATTTCCATATTAAACCGTGAAGATTATGTTAATAAAATGGAGGATACTATTAAGGAAATTGGTACAATAGAAGTTAAAAAAGACCCTATAAATAAACTTATTGAAAAAACCCATAAAATAATTAAAGAAGGCAATTGGTCAGACAATAAACCTCCACCAATTATGTACCAAACACCCAGGGGTGGCGTCAGAGGGGGGGCCGGGGGGGCACAGGCCCCCCCGTCGGGGAGTTCGTGCCCCCCCGTCGGGGCAGATTTTCAAAATCTGTCGGGGAAAAAATATTTTGTTGCTGAACAAAGTGGGAAAAAATACCCTTTTTTCCCACTTTGTTCAGCAACAAAATATTTTTTCCTTTTCATCATTTCGGAGTTTCACTCTCTTTCTAGGGGATTTTTTTTTCTTTTTTTTTAAAGAAAAACTAATGGCATGCAACTGACAAAGAAACAAGAAAAGATGTATGTTATCTTAAGTTCTCACTGATGGCTTTGCTAGCATTGGTATACTATGTCAGTTGGTGAGAACGACAACGACACAGGAAAATAAAGGCGGCGGCGAATATTATTACAAGGATTGACCCATTCCTTATCTATTCCTTATCTTCTAAAATACACTTTCGATGCTTCAGGGTCAGGGAAGAAGTCGCTTTTTTATTGCCTATTATCCAGCTCTCATTGAAATGGACAAAAAGGATACTAGACCACACACACATAAGTTTTTTTTTTTTTTTTTTTTTTTTTTTTCCCTGGAAATTAGATATCTCTTTAAAAAGCACACCGGAAAAAGCAATGTTATATTTGATTTTTTTTTTTTTTCCTTAATAAGAACAAAACAGAAAGACGTTTCATTCACATAGATCACGAAAATATAATTTTCATGTCGATTTAGTCGCATTTTCTTTAATTCTACTAATTTTTATTCAGGACACTGCTTTCAAATATTGTGTTTTCATATCGACTGTAGGTGTAGGGAGAATCATACAGCCACAGAAATAAGAAAATATCTAAAAAATAAGACAAAATGTGTCGTTTTTGCTTTAGAACTTAAAGACAACTTTAACAATGAGAAACGAAATAAGTAAAATAAATGAGACCTTTTAATAAGATATGTTTTTGCATTCTATTTCTAAAGAGAAAATTCTTTTAACTATTTATGAAATTTTATAACGATAATTTGTTTAATATCTGTCAAATTCAAAGCATTAAAATATTTCCTTGTAATTAAAAGTCGTTTTAATAATTATATGAAATTAAAATTGTTGTATTTATTTTATGTCGCGGCACTCTGCATTGCATCACCAACAAATTAAAAATGTATTTTTCTTTTTAAAATTTACTTTTAATTACTTTTTGCTAGAGAGTCGGGGAACAAAAGAGAAGGAAAAAAAGCCTATCGGGGAACAATACGTTTACCAATTTTTAATGCTTGTTTGTATAAAAATAAAAAAATTCGGAAACAGTAAAAAATATTGATGCTCTATTTTATCAATTCGGCCGCCCATGAATGTTTAACTTTATATTTCATTATTATCTTCTAAAAGTCATATTGCAATTTTTCATTCAGCATTTTTTATTTATTTATTTATTTATTTTACATAAAAAATATTATCTCCTCCGTGGAGGATCAAAATTGTGATGGCATGTTTCCGGGTCATCCTTAGGGTTAGGGATAGGGGTGTATCCCAGACCTTCGCCAATTGTCTATTGAGCAGCACTAGTGCAACGTTAAAACCCAACCAACGAACCAACTATAAAACATATTAATAGTTATGAAATAATTTAACCAACGACTGAAACATCTGTCGGTTCAATTTATAAAATGTATCGTTTTTAAACTGTTTCAAAATAGCGGCACGCCTTAATAAAAATACACATTACTTAGGATGATCAAAACAAAGAATTTTCACAATAAATAAATAAAAGTAATTTAAATAATATTTATTTCAATTATGTGTTCAATATGTAATTTCATTTGAAATTTAGTATTCAATTAAGAAAAAAAAAAAAAAAAAAAAAAACACGGTTTTATTTTTTTTTTAATGACAATGAAATAATAATAGCAAATATAATGAATCGTAACTTCTACAACAATTTATACAGTATTGCTTCTGTAAGTCAAGAGTCAAGAAAGGTGAGGGGTAAAAAGGGTTTTGTTTAAAGAGATCAAAGTTCATTTGTCTGAATCTTTTCATCAGAAATGAACTAATTTCAAGATGCATAGAAGACATTTTTTTTCTTTCTTTAGCCTTTATATGGTAGAGCAAGTATTGTTGGGTGATAGAATACTCGAAATTTAGGTTTTGATATATTTACACGTTTTGAAGTCTCCTGAATACAAAAATCGAATTTTTTCATTAACAGGTTGTCTAAACTCTACATCGTAAATTTTTGGTTTATGGAGACGCCCATGTAAATTTTTGTTAACATTAAACAAATAATTCGGGTACAGGGACACCAAGGAAAATATAAATGGGCAAAATTTCTCATGGATACAACTAAAAATTTTTAGATTGTACCAGACAAAATAAAACAAATGCATATGAACATGTTTTTATATGTATAAAAACTTATATTTATATGAAAATTCATATTTGTATAAAATTGTTTTTATATGTATAAAAAACATTTTTCTTATAGAACATAGTATGAAAATCATTCACCATTGGTTTACAGAGCCACCCAAAAGAATAATGATATACTAACACTAGGATATTGCTGGAAGTGCATTTCGAGTTGTGTTATGTTTTTTCGCACTGTGCTAAATTTATACGCCATGTAGTGTATTTATTATTGATAAATAATATACAGGGCTACCCAAAATTTATCGAAACTGTTCTTCTGTTCTTTGAATGTTTGTTTTGTTGAAAATGAAAATTTTTTTAATTATCGGATACTTAAATACTTTTAGCATAATGAATTTAATTTTGTAATTGACAGAAATTTTTTTGTTTGCTTTTCATTTTACGGCCCCTTTTTTGCGCACTAGTGCCAATTAGATAAGAAAAAACTGCTTAAAGTGGATTCTAAACTACTCTAAATATTCGTGTTTGAATCGTGATTCAAACGCGGCACCTGTAAACTAAAGGCCAGAGCGCTAACCATTCAGCCATTATTGAAATCTGTACATTAAAACAAAATGTTATAACATACATATGCAAAGAAAAAAAAATTTAATAAATATTCACATTTCTCTTTCTTAGTATTAAATTTCAGGGTAAGAGAAAGTCGTGTGAGTGACACACCAGATTATGTTTTTCTCCTTTCCTTTCTCGGGTTAAAATTCCCTAGACCTATTGAAAGAGCTCGCGGCTCGCGTCATTAATGTTTTGAAAACATTTTATTATTATTATTATTATTATTATCATTATCATTATTGATAATGGGTAATTAAATTCGGTAAATACGGATTGTATTTTGTAAAAGATTACTTCGAAATGTAAGTAAATATAAAGAAATAAAAAGACAAAGAACTTAACGGGTGGGTGGAAACAAATTGAAAACATTTATTTGGAACTGCAAGAAATACAAGCGTTTGATTGACAAGTAAGCTTGACCAACGAAAACGAGGGAGGTAAATTCCCCTCCCATATAGGAATATCAGATCATGATCAGGGATCCATTTGTGGCTTTCTCTTGTATTCTCATTTAGCAAGACATAAGACAGGATTTTTAATTTAATTTTATTTTTTAGCATTTTATTTTTTGTGCTGTGTTTATTAGTTGATTTTCTCTCGCTAAGAAGACTTGAATTTTTAAATTTCAATGTCATTGAAAAGAAATACTGGTGGTGCTAAAAGCATAAGATTTAAAGTCCAGTGTGCTTTATGTTTAGAAATATTTGATAATGATTATGTCAAAAAACATACTGCAAATAAGCATCAAGCTCTTCATAAAGAAATGCGCCAGGTTCCAGTACAAATGCCTGGAGGAACAAAAAGGAAAAGTCCATGGGATGTTATGGATGAATCAAAAAAGTGCCGGGGAAATGATGAGGAACCTCCAACTCCAACGAGTCCATCGAGATCGGAACAGCAAAATTTCTGTAAGTAATACTTTTTAATTATTTATTATTATTGTTACATTAAGAAATAGGGCCTGATTAAAGCATGATGGGCTGATGCGCTCACTCATTTTTCAAATTAAAAATCCATTAATATTTTATTATTATAGCCATATTCTGAAATCTTTCCATCAGTATTGCAGTCAGTATGTAATCAATGTTCAATCAGTAAGCAAAGCAATCAATGTTTTGATTTTTTACCTTTAGAATTTTACTGAATTATGGAAAAGTTATATTCATCATGTATGTCATGTTAAACATACATGTATGTTTTTACAAAAACATTTTAATAAGGTACATTGGATACTTTTTCTTTTCTCAGCAGAATACAGATGGGGGGGGGGGGTGTCATATGAACACTGAAATCTGGCCATTGTTTTTTGATCAGGCCCTGTTAAGGAAACTATATTGTGCAATAATTTTTGAATTTGTGATTTGTGAGATAAAATCCTTTATGCAGGTTATCGTATTTAAAAATTAGAATCTAAATTTACTTTATTTTTCATTTATTAGTTTTCAAATCCAGTTTATAATATTTTGTTAAATATTTTCCCCTTTTATGAAAAACAGGATTTTATTAAAGTAAAATTACACTCAGCATAACAACTCCCTCATTTATCACGACCATTAGAATTTCTTTTAGTGCAACTGAACTTCGAAAATCCGGACATCCAAAATCCGGAAGTCTCTGAAATTCGGACTTTTTCCTATTTTAGTTTTATTTTTAAAATAAGACTTTCCTGTACCTGATTTCTATATATTTTGTGGAATGCAGTTTAAAATCCTTTTAAATGAACCCCAGATACATAAATATGGGCATAATCTGACACATTTTTATACTGACTGACTTTTAATTGAAGACTTTATCCATTACAAAAACAGAAGGTTAAAAACTGAATTAAAGAAAAGAAAGAGAAAAAAGAAAAACAAAAGAAACAATATTTCCATTAGATTCAAATACCTTTCAATTAATGAAAACTTTCTAATAAATAAATAAATAAATAAATAAATAAACATAAGAAATACGTTGCACTTTCCATAGTTTTATTTGAGTATATTTTTAATGAATAAATAAATTAATGCATTATCTGTTGTCTATTATATTTTAATTTATTGTGTTTATATTATTTTAATTCATCATAAGTGTTTTTTATATTCATGTTTTATTATTTAATTCGCCAATTTGATCGTCGTTTATTTTCACTAGCATAAAAATTGCATTATGTATGTTATTATAATGGCATTAAAAAAAAAAAAAAAAGTTTATATATATATATATATATAAATCCGGAATCGCCGCGATGATTAATAAATTAATAATAATGAATTTTGAGAAAGGATCCAATCCATTCTATAAAAAGTGATTTTATAAAAGGGCCTGAAATGTGCCCTGGGTCCAAATATTGATCTAGGTCAATCCCCGTAAATTTAATATGGATGTTATATATCGCACGAACTATACATATTTTCTTGTATGAGTGCGTTAGCATTTACAGTTAGTTTACAGGGATGTAGAAAAGCTTTTTTACACATTACGGTCTATAGGCGATAGATTTTAAATGCATGTAGTGGTGTTAAACTTCTGCTTCAGACAGATGAAATTGGAAATTACGAGCGTAGTATTTATAGTTCTTTTACAGGAAGATCCGGTTGCCGGGTTCGAATCCTGGTTCAGGCATTCGTGTTCATAGTGATTCAAAATTCAAATTAATCTTTAAGCCGTAGGTCCGGGTTTAATGAGCCATAAATATGCAAAAAATGACTGTAGAGTAAACACCTCAAGCCAAATCTTTTGCAGAAATGCACAAAATATTTCATACATTGCTCACGATTTATGAACGATAATATTTTTTGTTTCATTTCATATTTAAATCTGTTGAAAAAGTATCTTTTTGACACTAAGAACAATTTTTTGTTTCTGTTAGCAAATATCTGGGGACGGAACTTATACTGAACACGCACCCAAAAATGCCCTTTGACTTTGATATAAACCTGCAAACAAATTTTCACCGACACTTAGTCCGAAGCTATTTCAACAAATTGTCTTTCATAGATGCACTAACTGATTTGAATTCGAGTCTCAATGGCCCACCAGTGGCCGACTGTGACTCCCACATGAGAGGCGGGAGGTGGCGGGTTCGAAACCAGATGATACTCATTTGGAGTTCTACAAGGTTTTCTCTGAAACACAAGTAAATACGGAGCTATGCCCTACAAAAATTCTAACAAAGTCATCTCACCCAGCCTTAGGTCCTTCGAGTATAAAGTCAACCCTAACTCTACAAACATCTCCTATTCGCATATTCGAAGTTAATAGAAAACTGATAGGCCAATCAAATAAATATTATTTAAAATTCACTCTTTCATAAATAAAATAAAATAAAAAAATCAATACAATGATTTCAGATGTTTAAATCAATCTTTAGTTGAAAATCTAGAAAATCTTTTAAAATGAATAAAAATGTAAATACGATGAAAAAGCTAAAATTAATGAAAATCTTAAAAAAATATGCATTATTGAAATATGCATCTATTGAACGTAATAGAAAATTTCGCTTTAAAACATACAAAATTAGAACGCATTTAAACAAACGTCTTAATATTTATAGGAAATTTAGATAAAGGTCTCTCATTTGAAAGTTTTAAATTTCGCATTTTTCCATGTTTCATAATTTATAAAGAGAAAAACCCGACCTCGTTTATTTAGTTACATGCTTCAGTGTTATATTATTAGCTATCTAGTAAATCCCCCACCCGGAAAAAAATAAAAAAAAATAAATAAAATTAGGTGATTTTTTTTTTTTTTTTTTTTTTTTTCGGATTTTGCCTTACAAACATTTTGCAAGTGAATTCCATTAATTAGTAATGTATGAGAGTAAATTATTTCTTGAAAATAGTATTTTTTTATTAAGGACACTAATTTCAATTTTGATTATTTTTTTGTACAATATATGTTTACAACAATATATGTTTTTGTATATAAATTTTATTAAATTAAACATGATATTAAAAAGAAAGAAAAAAAATGATTTACACGAAAAGAGATATTAAACATTGTTTAAAAAATAAAAGAAGTAAATTTAATTGTTTCAATAATTAACAAATCTTCACAGGTAATTTTAATATGACGATTTTTTTTTTTTTTCCTTGTTGGTCTATGTGATTTCAAGGGCCTTAACCCTTTCGCTACCACTGGGACTTATATGTCCCAAGCTTAAATTAAAATATAATATGAAATTTTTTTTCTGAATGTTTTCTGTTCTTGTTTTTTAGACCTGTAACTACCATGAATAGGTGGATAGAAATGTCAGTTGAAAAAATTCACTGTCTATTAAATGGACCACTTCAGATAAATTATTTAATACTTATTTTATTTTTCTCAGAAAAAAAATATATTGGTAGTGAAAGGGTTAAATCTTCTGTTGATCGGCTTTTACTATGTTTAATATATATATATATATATATATATATATATATATATACACACACACACACGTACGTCCTTTCCCCGTGGCTAAAAATCTTTTTAAAAGTCTACAAATATTAGATACTTACGCAATGCTCTGTAGAAACTGTAAGCCGCATTTCCTTCACACTATTTTTGCATAAATATGACAAATAAATAAATAAATAAACTTATATAGCCATAGCAGTATCTCTGTGTACTGTGTCTTCTACTGGAGTCGTCCTACCTTTATTATACCATAGAAGTCTGATTTTTTAATGGAGAGGAAACATCCTGAATCACTTATGCAAATTGTTACGCCGAATTTGGTGTTCGATTCTGTCGCCGGCTCGCCTGCCCAGGCAAGAGAACATCCCTTTAAAGCTAAAGTTAATTTATATTCTAAAAATTGCACTCTTTTATCGCGTAATATTTGTCAACTAATTTGTATGTTATACTACTAAATAAGCCGAAAAGTTATATGGGACAAATATCACAGTTCTCCATTACTTTATTGTTATTGGTTTGAAGAAGAAAATTACTGTTAAAACAATGTTAAGTATAAAAGTGCATTATGATACATTACTTTTTTAACAATTTATTTTTCTTGAGTCATTGCACTGTCTGGAACTCCAGACTACAAATACATCATGCGATTAAATGAAAATGTATATAATATAGATACTTCTTTTATTGTATAATGAAAATTTTGTGATTATATAAAGTGAATGTTTCTATTAAAAATTATTGGTTTAAAAAAAAAAAATAAATAAATAAATACGGGTGGCTGTTTACTTTGCATACGGTTTGCATCTAAAATTTTATTTTACCGCCTAGTTGCAAAAAATATATAGGATATACATCATATACTTTTTTAATATATATATTTTTAAGAATAATAGAATAATAGTATAAAGTTTTCCATAGATAACTTTTTTCATTTTATATTGTGAGATAACCTTTTCTTTATTTTATTATTATTATTATTATTATTATTGATATACCAGTAACGAGTGAAGAAAAAAGTATTTATCATGCAAAGATTTTATCAAATTGCTAATGATGACTAATGTATCAATTCTTTACATTATTGGGGAGGATTAATATTTTAGCAAGCGGAATTTTTTATATATTTGTGTAAATTGAAAATCATTAATTTTTAACATATATTTCATAGATTTTTATTAAAAAATTTAGCATGCAAATATACACAAAAAAATACTTAAAAAAAAAAAAAAGTTATATTAATAATGTTTAGAAAAGAAAATATTAAGATATCTAACAGCTAAGAAAACCATAGATGTGAACTTTTCCGCTTTTTGAATACTGCATTTTTATAATAGCATTTTTTTTTTCTTATTCAGTAGCAGAATTTTAGTCTTTAAATATTGCATAAATAAAGACGAATCTATTTTTTGGTTGATAAAATTAAGAAATGATATATATATATATATTTAATTTGTCCTTTATCATAATAGAAGCATCGTCCATTTTAGACCATTTAAACTTTTTTTTTATTTCTACACTCTCAGCAATGCAAACTACCGTCCAAAATCACATCGCTTTTCCATGCAAGCTACATAACGCTGAATTTTCTTCTTAGTAGAAAAGCTACGATAATCTATGAATTAGCATGAATTGGATCGTGTAAATAGTGTCAAGTTCTCTAATAAAAATTCTTGATTTTAATTGCTTAATTTGTCTAAATATTTAATTTTGTCGTCCTTAATATTTATTTATTTTGATTGTATTTCGCTGTATGATTTTTGCAGCGTTCATCTCTAATGTAAATTCTTCAATAAGCCTTTTTAACTGTTGTATCTGTCAATATTAAGGATTTTATTGTTTTCCGATTTATCTTGCCTTTGTGATTGTAGCTTTTTTAACTTAATAACTTAGGTTTTTCTGCCTGTCTGTTCATCTGTTTATTTGTCCGCGTTCTAATTTCAGTAAAGATATTTACTTAAGTCCAAATTGATTTTAGTCATGCAAGTTCCCTATGGCATATTCCCTACTGAAAATGGTGTAAACATCTCCAATAGTTTGTGTACAATAATATCCGAAATAATTACAAAGCTTTGCATATATATAGCTTTTTATAGAATATGATTGGGTTAGAATTAAAGTTTTCCGGTCCGCACAAAAATATTCATATCATTATGGGCTATAACTGAAATTTGCTGAAATTGCATTTTGTTTGCTTTAAACGTTTTTAACAATTTCCGACAATGTTTAAGAGTTAATACGGCTACAGATAATCTGCCTATCCGTCCGTCTTTCTGTCTGTGGATGCTGCAATATTCGTTAGTATTTTTAGAATTTCTGCAAACCGATATCGGTTATTCAAATCCACTATTGCATGTTTCTGATTGAAAATGTTATAAATAGCTTAAACAAGTACAAGAGGTTGTGTACAAGAGACATACAAAAGAATATAAATGCGTAACGTTCTATGAGAGGAATTTTTATAAATCGTATTTAAATACCTTTGTTACTGTAAAAATCATAATGAAACTGATATTTATTATTCCTATGCACAAATATATATGTTTTTTTTAAGGAACACGACATAATTAGTATTAAGGTTACAGGGCTGAACAAAAATATTTAGATACATTGAGAGCTATTAATGAAAATTTGCTGAAAATACAATTTATTTATTTTAAGTGTTTTTAACAGTTTCCAATAATGCTTAAAAGTGATTATGACCTGAAATATTTCATCTCAATGTCTCTGTTTCCGTCTCTCTGTCCGCATTCTAATTTTCATTAATATTTATAGAATGCATTAAAATTAATTTATGATATGGAAGTTTTCTATGGCATGTCCTCTATTGAAATTAATATAAATTGCGCGACTAGTTTGAGTTTATGGACTTGCAAAAGACTTCTGATACGTTGAACTCTACTAGAAATATATTTTTAAAGCATATATAATATTTTGTACTTCATACATCAATGAAGTTAATATATATTTTTAAAATACAGATTACGTTTTTTATGTAGAATTAAATTTGCTGAGCGCAAACGAATAATTCACAGAGCTCTGCAAAGTTGTTTTGATTCATTATGAGATATAAGGGGAAATTGTTCAATGTACGCTCTCTGTGATATGAAGCTTTTATGTATTTGTATATATATATGTGGGTGTTAACGTTATACACATCATATGGTGTGTATAACTTATAAATTCAAGAACCTACAGCAGAAAATAGAATATTTATTTATTTATTTTATATTTTAGGTGTTAAAGAAAAGAGCTATAACGTTGATCTTGAACCTATGGAAATGATTGCTGAGAGCAATTTGCAGGAGGCTTTGCATGAAGCCTCTGAAAGTGAGGAAGAACCATTTAATGATGACGAGGAAGATAAAAAAAATATTCTTGGGGAAAAATGCATTGATTTAGAAGTAGAAGAATCTGTTCAATATACGACCCTTGGCCCAAATGATATTTCCCAATCGCAAGCAGATTCTCCAGTGCAACCTGAATTGCAGAGTTTTCCCAGGCATAAAGACGGTGATAAATTTCGTTCCTTCAATCGAAATTTTTATAAAAAATATAAATGGATTGAATATTCAGTTTCGAAAGATTCAGTGTTTTGCTTTTATTGCAGACATTTTTTGGACAGCGAAGCTGTTCGTGATTCAAGCACAGCCGCTTTTACATCAGTAGGCTTTAGACACTGGAAAAAATGCTACGGAATTCAACAAAATGAAAACAGGCTGTTGAAACATCAACTTAGTTCATCTCATTGTGAAGCGGTAGTAAAATACGAAGCGTATAAAAACGCACAAGAGAAAGGTTCGATAATATGCCAATTGAATAAAGAGCAAGCTTTACAAATAAAAGAAAATCGATATTATATTCGTACGCTTTGCGAGATATTGCTCTTAATAGCTCAGCAAAAACTTGGATTTCGAGAATGCGGATCGCAATTTAAAATATCTGCCTTAGAGATGAGTGGGGATTCAATTGACTATGGCATCCATTGTGGTAATTTTTTATCTCTTCTTGCTTTAGTTGCAAATCATGATCCCATAATTGCTCGCAAGGTAAGAAAAGGCCCAGGAAATGCAAAATATACCCATCATTCCATACAGAATGCCTTATTGGAAATAATGGCAAATGAAGTTCTCGTAAGTATAAGTAAAGAGGTGTCATCTTCAAAATATTTTGCAATCATGGCGGATGAAAGTAAAGATTTGAGCAAAACTGAACAACTGTGCGTAGCTGTCAGATATTTATACGACAACACAATATTCGAAGAATTTATTAACATGACAGAATTGTTCAAATTAGATGCTGCAACGCTAAGCAATAAAATTATTGATGTTATTAAAAATATTGGCATTGACTTCAAAAATTGCATAGGCCAAGCTTATGATGGAGCTTCTGTCGTATCCGGAAAACATGCTGGAGTTAATGCCCTTATAAGAGAGCGTGTAGCACCTTTGGCAAATTACGTCCATTGCTTCAATCACCGATTAAATTTGGTCATCGTGGATGTTGCTAAATCAGTACAATCCGTAAGCGACAGTCTGTCGCTCATTCAGAGCCTCTATAACTTCATAAGTTGCAGCACTATTCACCCAAGATGGTTGGAAATACAAAAAGAAAAAAAAATGAAAGTTATGGAATTGAAGGCGCTGTCTGACACTCGCTGGGCCTGTCAAGCAACGGCTTTGAAAGTATTGTGCGAAAGAATCACAGAAATTCATACTCTTTTAATGGACGTTTCCATTGATAATAATTTGAATTCTGACAGAGTCATTGAAGCAAGAGGGCTCTTATATCAATTTTCTCCACCTTTTGTAAAGATGATTTTTGCATTGAAAATGATATTTTCAATAACCAAGCAAGCTTCAGATTTATTGCAAAATCCTCAACTAGATTACTCTGAAGCACTGAATATTCTAGAAGAGGCAAAAGAAAGCCTAAAATCGTGGCGAGATGAAGCCAAATTAAAAAAATTATGGGATGATGTCACAAAAATATGCTCAGAGATGGAAATTAATGATGAACAACAAAACATCATTCGTAAACGATCTGAGAGAAAGAAAAAACTACCAGATCAGCTGAAGAATTTCGTGGTTGACGTGGCTGTGGAAAGGGATGGTGCAACAAATTATTCTGAGTATTGCAGGTAAGTTATTATATTCTACACAATAAAATATTTTTCAAATTTCACAAAGCAGATTAAAAAAATTTTTTTTAATTAAACAATATTGTATTTTATTATTTCAGAATCATATTTGAAGTAATTGACAGAATTCACAATGAAATGGAAAGGAGATTTTATAGTGACAACAAAACAATTATAACCGGAGTAAGGGCCTTGGTTCCCGATTCTCCGAATTTTCTAGAAGAAGTGGATATTATTCAATTTGGAAAATTGTATGGTAGAAATACAGAGGATCTTGAAATGGAAATTAAAAACCTTCGTCGTATATTGGAAAGGAAACAAAAAGACTTAAGACCAAAAACTCTTTTAGAGCTTCATAGTTATGTTTCTAAAATTGCTGATGCTTTTTATGAAACAAACGAAATTATTAAAATAGCGTGCACTCTGCCTATTTCAACTTGTGCTTGTGAAAGAAGTTTTAGCACTCTTAGAATAGTGAAAAACTATCTCAGAACTTGCAGTGCAGAGAGCAGGTTGCAAAATTTGATGATTTTAGGGATTCACAGTGCAAGATCAAAAAAATTAGATTTAGAAAGAATAGTAACAATATTTGATAAAACCTATCCCAAAAGCCGAATTCAGTTACATTAATACGTAAATGTTTTTTTTTTATTTTTTATAATTTAAATTTTAATTTAATGTGCATGCTGGAGATTCTCAGAAATCCACACAAATTGGAACAAAAATTATGCGTATTTTTAAATTTTGTGAAAATTAGCATTTGTGAAACGAGATTTTGATATTGTAATGCATAAAAAATGAGGAAAAATAAAAATAAGTTTGCTTGGAAAATAATTAGCATAGTTAAAAAATAAGAGAAAAAATTAAATAGAGAATAAGCAACTCAGTAAAAAATATGCATATAATGAAGTTTAATGTAATTTTTTCTTGAATTAAGAAATTAAAATTTATCTAATAAAGTATGATACAAAATTTTACACAACATGTGATACAATATAAGCTACAATTACAAGCATATTACCTTTTATTACTTTTTTAAATATAGGCAAAAATCGTTTTTTATTTTATTTGTTATCAGCAGAAAATAATCTGCACAAAATTGACTTTATGTGTTTCGCGAGATTCAATTTCTGATGAATCATTGTTAATATCAACGCTATCTTGAACTTTTTATATTAAAACTTTTACTGTCGGTTTGATAGTTACATTGGTTACAACATGCGGATTTCTGGAAGTCTACTGCATTTGTTCATGAAGTATTTAACATTATGAAGATTAAATAACGTAATTTTAATATTGATGATTTATCATTATGAGAAAATTATACCGTAAGTGCATATTTAAATCAAAATATTGTAAGTAAAATTTGAACATTTAAGAGAAATGTAATATGTATATACTTGGTTACAAATGAAATGTATAACATGTTAAGAAGGAAGTTTTATCTGGCATTTGTTTGTTGGATGTCTTTGACTCTTTATTTTTTCATAATTATGCTCATGCTCTAATATGTATGATTTACCTTTAAAAAAATAATAATAATAATAAAAAAAAAATACATACATATATATATATATATATATATACACATACATATTACATATATATTATTTTAGGATGGTAGGGAATAGCTGGATACACCGACGAAATGAGACGACGCTTAAGTGAAAAGCTAACTTTATTTAAACAACTTATCTTGAATTTAATACTCTAATTTTTCTACAAAATCTCTAATTTTCAGCTGGAAGAACACTAGCTTATAAATTAGGAAATGTGAATGTGACACTGGTGTTGAATTCAATTAAATACAATTTTTCTTTAAAATCCTTAATTTTCAACTGAATTTAGGAGTTTTTTTTACTCTGAAATCATAATCATTATTTTTAATTTCTGACAAAACCAATTAAAAATTTCTGATTTAAAAAAAAAAAAAAATCTATAATATGATAATAATATACCATGATTTATCATCTAACATGAATTGAAAGTTAAAAGATCGGCAGCTTGTAAAATTAATTTAAAATGTAAATGCAAAGGGGCCTGAAAAGGAAAAAAAAAAAAATCACACCCTTTAAAAAATATCTTAAAATTCAGTAATTTTGAAATGAACTCTTGCCAAAATCGGTTTACAATTCAAGACTTTTAAAATACGTGTTTTTAAGTTCCAATGAAAAAAAAAAATATATATGTGATTTGTAATCTAACATGATTTAAATTCGGAAGATTGCTGGCTCGCATGTCTTAGCGGAATAATCTGAAAATAGGAATACTGCTAGATCGCAAATTTTAATATCGTAATGCAAAGTGACCCGAAAAATTATATTTTAATCAATTAAAAAAAAAAAAAAAAAAAAAAAAAAAAGAATCTATCAAAAATAATTTTACTAAGAACCATCCCGATTAAATCAGCCTTTTTTTTTTTTCCAAGTAATAATAATAGGGGAAAATTGCATTAAAGTCGTTCTATTAGTTTGGACGTTACAGTGCTTCAAACAGACGCACAAAGATTTCAAACTTATCATAACCCCCTCCTCTTTCTTAGTCGGCGTTAAAAATAATACGGAAGCACTTAAAAAACGCGGACAAACAAAAAAATCTGGAGTGACTCCACTCGACTTTCCGAACATTGAGTAATTAACAGTTTTGTAGATAAAGTAAAGAAAGAGTAGTTGTTAAACAAACAAAAGAGAGAAAACCATAATAGAGTGTTTGAGTATTTTTCTCCATCTATTACACGTTGTTTTATTTAACGCTACTGAACTTTGAGCCCATAGATCATAATGACAAAGAAATTTTCGTTGTGTCCCTGTAAAAACCTATAAATGTTAGATTCACCAAAATGCTTATAGTTAGTGCAACAGTGATTTATAATACTCATATAAATTTTCAGCTGAATTCAATAAGGCGTTTAGATGCTATCGTACTTTTAAAAATTTAGTCCCATAGGCCATAATGATAAAGAATTTTTCTTTGTGTCCCTGTAAAAAAACTGTAAGTGCTAGATTCACCAAAATCTATACAGTTAGTTCAACTGTGATCTATAACATGTGTACAATTTTTTTGCTCGGATTAATAAGGCGTTTAGACACTATCACATTTTTAAAAATTTGGCCCCATAGGCATAATGATAAAGAATTTTTCTTTGTGTCCCTGTAAAAAAACTATAAGTGCTAGATTCTCCAAAATCTATACAGATTGAGTATTTGTGATCTATAATATGTGTATAAAATTTTTGCTCAATTGAATAAGGCGTTTAGATGCTATCGCACTTTTAAGATTTTGCTCCCATAGGCCATAATGATAAAGAATTTTTCTTTGTGTCCCTGTAAAAACACTATAAGTGCTAGATTCACCAAAATCTATAGGGTTCGTACTATGGTGACTTACAATATGCGTACCAACTTTCAGGTTAATCGAACGAAGCGTTTAGACGCTAGCGTGTTCACCCACAGACATACACACATACATACATACATCATCGTAAAAATAGTGAAAACGGACTCAGGGAACCTCAAAACGTATAGAAACATCAAAATCTCGAATTCGGATTTTTGACATGATTACAATACTTTCCTCACTATAGTGTTCGGAAAGTAAAAATAGTATTGTATATTTGACATAGCGGATTGACACTGACAGGAAGGTGCATGGTGTTAAATATGCCTGTAATAATGTTTCTACATTTTGTGCCCCCCTGTCGGGGAACCGGTGCCCCCCTGTCGGGGAATTTCTGACGCCACCACTGCAAACACCCCTCATATTTTAGGCCATTTTAAAGACCACAAAAACCCTCCTAAAATTAGACTGGTTATTAGCAAAAGTGAAGGTCCCACCTATGCATTGGAAAAGTATATGGCTGAAATTTATAAAAATTTATTACCCTCTCACCCCATAGTTTAAACTCCACAGTAGATTTCATTTTTAGGATTCATGACATAAATATTAAGGAAAATTATCAATTTGTTAGTTTTGACGTTGTAAATCTTTATCCGTCCATAAATATAAAAGAGATCGCGGAATTAATTAATAAGGAAATAAATCAACAGTATAGTAATTTTGAAATAGCCCAGACCCTCAATATCACTACTAATTTTTTACTTAATGATAATTCAATTATTTTACATTTAATAACAAGTTTTATCAACAAATTACAAGAGTCCCTATGGGATCTCCTATATCAGGTTTTTTGGCTGATTTTAAGTTATGGAAAATGAAATTATGAAGCATTATAAAGATAAAATTTTTGACTGGTACAGATACGTGGATGATGTTTTTGAATATAGACCCTGAGAAATTGTTAAACAACCTTAATCTTATGGATCCTAATATTAAAGTTACCCTAGAAGAAGAAGTTAATAACCAGTTGAATTATCTAGACATAAATATAACCCATTATTGCAACCGAATAATTACTAAAGTCTACAGAAAACCCAATAGTAGCAATGAGATCATCCACTACAATAGTAAAACTCCATTTAAATATAAAATCAATACCATTCAAGCTTATATCAATAGAGCCATAACTGTGTGTAAAGAACTAGATGACCTTAATCAAGAATTAGCAATAATAATGAAATTTACCAGAAAAGCAGGTTACCCTGATAAATTAATCAACAAACTTTATAAAAAACGTATGAAAAACCTTAATAAAATAAATGATTTCCAAAAACCACCAACTAAATTTACAACTTCAATTCCTTATGAATGTAGTGCCTCATGTAAAATTGTAAAAACTGCTGCTAAACACAACATCTACATTCCTATCAAGTCTAATCCAAACATCTTTCAGTTTAAACGTAGTGACAAAGATCCAATCAACCTTTGAATACAGCTGGAATTTATAAAATCCCTTACACAGATAATGAAAATTATGAGAAATGTTATATTGGCAAAACAAAAAGAAAAATTAGAACTAGAATTAAGGAGCATAGCCATGATATATCTGCCGGAAAAATCACCACCACACTAACTAAAGTTAATAGAGATAAAGAAATTAATATTAGGTACAAAAATGTTAAAAAACTAGCGAATTACCATAGTCGCAATTATGCCGCATATAGAAAAGCAGTTGAAATTTTGAGTTTTTCTTTTTCTTGTAATGGCAACGATGCGGCGGGGCTGGATCAGCAGTGGTGCCATGCTCAAAAGTAGCGGCGGCTGGAAGAAACAACCCATTTGTGGAGACTTCAAGCACCAAGGTACCGTTTAGAACGCTGGGGTACCACGGTGAAAACGTTATGGCAAAAGCATGAAGTTGTAAAAAGGTTGTTTTTTTATTTGTTTAATAGTTGATTTCAAATTATCTTTGTTGTGGAGCTCAGTTTGCTTGTCTTTGCGTTAGACAGAAAATAATAATAATAAAATTACAGTGATATTTAAATAGAAAAATCCTATGAAAAACAAAACAAAATAAATTAAACAATATATTTTTAATTTTTCAATTTCATTTGATATAAATGAAAAAGTAAAGTGTCAGAAAACACCACAAACAGAGGTCTTAAAAATCTTAAATACAATTTGAGCATAATAAAGCATATTAATTAAAAAATTAAATAATAAAAAACTCTAATAAATGAAATACGTCCTGCCAATCCATATCTGATTTACCTGCCTTACACAAACAAATTATGCATCATAAAGTTTTATGGATACCAACTATATAAAAATTAAAGCTGATTATGGCAAACATATATATATAATTAACACCAAAAAAATTTTTACTTATTTATTAATAACTGGAGATTTGGTATTACAAAATTAAAAATAACAAAAGAAAAAAAATGAAAGGCAAATTATTTTAAATACAGTAGGAAAAAAAAAGAATTAAAAATAAAAAAGAAGCTTACCAAATCCAACAAGTCTAAAATATTCTAATTCTCAATAAATCAATATCTACCATTACAATAGATTTCTACTAATAAAATACTTATATTCTAATTTGCCAAAAAATTTTAACAAAAATTTAATTAAATTAGAAACCTTACTTGAAATTTTACACAGCTTTTCAGCTAGGCTTTCTTCAATATTGTTGAAAGTTTCCACAATTGGGATACCTGTTAGTGAGTGTTCATTTAACTAGTAGATATCCTATACTGATGTAACTACTAGTATTTAGTGAGGCAGGGATCCTCTGGCTGGATATATATATATATATAGATTTGTCTTATGCTAGTTTTAATTTTTTTAAGAATTATGTGTGAAAACACTTGAATAGATTTTTTGTCCTATATACTATAAATGATTTATAAAAATAATATTGCTACATTATGTTATGTGTCACGTAGCAGAAACGGGGTTCTGCTAGTGACTATAGTTAAATTAATGTTTAAAAATTGAGATGGCTAAATTCAAAGGTTCAAAGTTCTTCAAAATTATATTTAGCAAAAATTTCAATTCTCTAGCAAAATCTAGAATATCTAACTTATCTCCAGGTTCTTTAATAATCAAAAATCTCGCTATGTCGAGGATCACACGTTAACAAATAGTGGAATAATAAAATATAAACAGTACATACCAGATGGTCTTGAAATGAATACAGGAACGACACCACAGCTTATACAATACCAATAATTTTTATTGTGACTTGATAAGGCAAGGCTGGGACTTTCGTCTGGGGTCCGTCTTTTCCACCGATTTCGCTGATCTGGCTCCTGTGAAACTCAAATCGATATCCATGTGCATCGTGGTGCAATAAATTTGTATGCTGAAAGTTACGGCCGAAAATCTTTAGATACGTATTACTTGTCCTGATGGCATGAGTATTTTCTTATGAACGTAAATAATTTGGGAGTTTGAAAATTCGCGGAGCGTTTCGGTGACCATGTGAATGGGTGATAAAATCCAATTCCATCTGCTTCCGATAACATTGAATGCGTATAACCGATGAGAAATACATCAAGGAATGTCTTTAAGAACGATATTATAGATTTATTTTTCGAATACCAAAGTTTGTTGAGAATATTTCACTAAAATTAAATTCATAGAGATACGTGCGGCGATGCCGCGAAAGGCACGTGGGCCGCACGCACGGAAGCGCAGCGACCTCCGAGAAACAACTCCTATCTCAGGCTGGTCTTCTCTCCAAGTGCTCGAGAGAGAAGTTTTTCTACTCTCAGGTCAGCGAGCTACGAAAACCTCACGGCACTAGCGGCCAATCAGAACGCGCGCTCACGGGAGGACAAAACCAAGCCTCCAGGACCGGCAGGAAGGTAGGGGAAAGCAAGGAAGAAGCACTGAGTGAATTTTGCGCGTCGCCGAGAAGTAAACTTACAGGGGCGAAACGGGAAACTAATGAAACTTAAATAAATTTTGGATAAAATGCAATCTAATAATTTGGATTTGTTAAAATAACTGAAAAATGATTAAATTAATATAAAAACACTGTCGTGTTTCACAACACACTCCCCGAAAAAGGGATTTGAAAAAAATTAAAGCACCAGGTGGAAAAAAAAAAACAAGAGCAGAGGACGCAAAGACGATGGATCAGACAGCCACAGAACTGTCACCTACAGAGGTTTACAGGAAGACACACAGCATGTCTGTTAAAAATTCAACATCTTTTTGTTGACAGAACTTGATGTTTTACAAGAAGTAGGTGAGTATACATGTTTGTATGAAAAATAAAAATAAAAATAAAGCTATTTTTACAACTACAGATGTCTGTGTTCTCATTATATATTTTACATGTAACTGAATTTACACATGCTGACTGTATGTAATGATTAAAGCAATAAATTTACATATCATGCTGTAAAAGAAAATGTGAAGTACAAAAAAAATAGCAGGGTTTAAAATAAACATTGTTGTAGAAAATTTTAAAGTTCATGAGTAATCACTACAACCTTAATTTAAAAAAAAACAGACAAAATTTTTATATGAAATATCATTTTGAGTCTAAATTGCTAAACGTTGAAATTACTACTGTTATCATTGAATAAATTGATGTTCAATATTAGAAATAAGTTAACCAACAAAGAAACAAGTAGCTTAAAAAAAACAAGTATTGGTAAAAAAAATAAAAAAAAATCATCAGTTCAAGAACAGGGTCCAGAATGTTCCCAGACTGATGAGGGGGGAATGGCAAGCATCAGGACTGTATCCCTGCAGAAGATACAATCTCGATACTACCAAAGGAGAAATTTTTAAAGGTAAGTAAGAATTACTATTACTATTGTAAGAATTAAATGACTGTAACAGTCGTAAAATGAGTAAATAAAACAATGGGAAGGATATGTAAATGAATGCTAAAAAAAATTTGAGAACACTTAAAACAGCAATCGTAAAAAAACATTATCTCTCGCTAAGCAGATATTTCACCATTTAAAAATTTATATAACTCATAAGTATTATTTATAAATATCTGCCAAGATTTGCATGGGCGTCGGCACATAGGGGCAAGGGGGGGCACTTGCCCCCTCCTAGAAAAGTCTAATAAATAAATAATTATTTTAAAAAATTACAATTAAAGCTGTGTCATCAAAATTCGAATAAAATTAATGTCACAGAGCCAATTAGAGTCAAACCAACCAGACTTGCATTTATAGGTTGTCTTTCCCCTGCAAACAGATTTTAAATCGACTCGACAGTACATTTTCCGGATTAGTGTTGGTTTAGAATAAGTTGTATAATTTCTGTATGTAAAATGTTGTAGCTTAAATTTCATGTATAAAAAATTGTTGTAGCAAATGCTTACACACTGGCTTACTTAATCACCTCAATCAACTAATCATTTGAATCTAATTGAATTTGTAAAAACATGCTGAAATTTTGCAATTTGAAGTTTGCCCCCTCCTGAAAATTTTTCTGGCGACGCCACTGAAGATTTGTATCTTTTCCTTTATATAGTCGACTATGTGAAATTAAAATGAGCATTAATGCTATGGCAGAAAAACATGTCTCTAATCAATATATCAATACAGGCCTTAAATCAGTAACTGCTGATGATAAAGATACCATGGTAGTCAATATGCATAAAATTTGCATAGCCATCCATAAGAATGACAAGCATTTGAATTTAAAAAAAAAACAGCTCTCAAAAAAATATAGAGTTCAAATTGTTCAATGCACCTATAAAAAAAAACACAATTTCTCTTTTTTTTTTTTTTAATTAATGTATAACATATAAAAAAAACAAATGCATATATACATACGTAGAATACAATTACTAAAAAAAACTATTGCAAATGTAAATTCAATAATGTGAGTATGGAAGTATCGTTTTTATGCATATTCAAAATGTAAATAAAAAAAAATCTGAAAATTTGAACACAAAAACAAGTAAGTTGTGTTTCATTCTGTATATTGTACCCCAAAAAATTGCCAGACAACAAGTAAATTTATGTGTCTGTTAAAAAAATAAGTATATAAATTTAAGATAGTATGTGAGTAATTGTGATAAAAGTGAGAAAAAAAAACTTGTCACATAGCTAATCTGAGTAAATCTATTGATTATAAAGAAATAAAATTGTATGAGGGTATGTTGAGTGTAAACAATTGAACACCCACTAAAAATAACATGGAAAAGTGTGTAAGTGTAAATGTGATAATCATGTAGAAACAAAGTGACTATTGAATATATCATAAGAGTCGAACAATGACTTGAATAACATAGAGAAACAAAAAACAGTTAAGTTGTGTATAAATGAGAAACTACCTGCAAACTATTTTGCCAGGCCACATGATAAAATATATGTTTGTTATAAAAAAATATATAAGTGTAAAGCAACATGTGAGAGAAATTTTTTTTTTTTTAACATGAATAAATCCATTGATCATGAGCAAACGACCTATTATAAGGATGTGTGAAGTGTGAAAAGTGAACACCATCTCAAAAAAAATAAAGTTGAAAAGTGTGGATGTGTAAATATGAAAGTCATGTAAAAAAATAACATAGTATGAAGAATAATACAAAAATGAATTCAACAAGTTGAGCCACTGTGAGAATGCAAATGCACATAAATGTAGAGTAAGTAAAAAAAAAAAACTATTGAAGAGTGTAACTAGTACTGAAAATGTGTGAGGAAAACAAACAAAACAAATTGGACATCGCAAACCACATATGAACCAAACAAGAAAAAAAAAAAAAAAAAAAACTGTATATAGCAATTAAATAAGACAACTATTGAATGTGTGAATAGGAATATGTAAGTAAGAAGGAAACTAAATCCCCTATTAATGTAAATAAAAAAAATACCCTAAGGCTATAGAAATAAAAAAAAAAACTTTTGAAATGAATAAATACAAAAGTGTGTGTTATCGATATTAAACGGTGGTCATTGCCTATACTGTACGAATGGCACAATACCGCATAGGTCTTTTCAGCAGTACCATCGCGTATTGTCCATAAACAGGAACCGTCATTCCCATCAATGGGTGCCAATGAGTGCAGGAAAGGAGAACCACATGAAGAGCTATTATATTAATGTAAACGAGAGCATCCGAAGGGTAAAAAAAAGACAGCTATTGCAATGAACGAAAATGAACGTGTAGGTAATAAATGATGAAATAAAATTCACCTAATAGATAAATAGACAAAAGCAAATCAAGAACCATGAAAGAAAACAGAAATCAACTCGTAACAATCTATGAAATCTCACCACCAAATTGCCTCCGCCAAAACAACTGGTGAATGTGAGTGGAAAAAGTGTGTACAATGTGTAAAATGTGAAAGGTACAGTCGTTTACGCCTACCAAAATAAACGCTGTCCAAAAAAAATGTGTAAAATAAACTATTGAACATAGTTGAACAAGTTGAAGTCTAAAATCCAACACAGAACAAGAAAAACTAATGTCTAAAAGTGCGTAAATTAATTAAAACATAACTAAAGTTAAATGACTGTAAATAGTTGTGAATCGAAAATGTATATTGATGACTCCTAACCCAATGCATTATAATGTGCAGGTTATATGGAGATTTAGAGAAATAAATTGAAGTTTTGAAAAATAAAAAAATTGGAGTTTCGAAAAATGAAAAAAAGGGATGTGACACTAAACACAACGCTAAAAATGAAGTGTGGAAGAATTAACGTTTATAGGAAACCACATGTGTAAAAAGTGAGATAAAAACTGTTGAGTTAAGTCTGCAAAACAAACCGTGAATGTGTTATGCATACCGAATTGATATACACACCAAAAAAACTTAAGTGAATGCACAAAAAAAAAAACATATAAATATTCAATTTTTCGTAAAGAGTCATTCTATTGCGATAAATATCAAATAGTGATAAGGACTTGTTTGTGTAACCAGTTTAAATATTTTTTTTTTTTTTTGTGTTGAATGAGAGAAAAAAAAATGTATTTGACATAACATAAAACTTATGTAGATACTTCCTATCCACCTAATGCAATGAATATTTTAGTGTAATTTAATCTGTTGATATATGTGTATAAATATCATAAGTGAAAAGGAAAATTTCATGACCTAATATTCCCCCTTGAGGATTATTAAAAATAAATAAAAATATAACATGAAGAGTAGGAAATTAAAAAAATGCATATGTAATCATTTGTAAATTTTCTTAAAAAGGTGCAATAATTTAATACAAGATAAATAAGATTTTGTCCTAATACTAGATCAATAAGACGAAACATCTTCATAATTTGCATATATTACAATACGACATGCACAGTATTTTTGTAAAAAAATGGAAAAATAAGTATACACAAAAACTATAAATACACATATGAAGGATTAAAATGCATCAAAAATACTTAAAAAGAAATTCTATATATGAGTTACTATAGGTATATCAAGTTCCCCAAATATTGAGCGAAGCATAAAAAAATTCACTACTCGTGAATACTAAAATAATGCCTGTAAATTAACTAGGTTAGAAATGAAAATAAAATACAAGGAACATATAAACATATAGATATATAAAAGTATTGGAAAAAAAAACATCTAAAAAAAAATGTATGATACTAGTCTAATACTGAAAACAAGAAAAATAATAAAATGGATACCACAAATATAACATATATCATGTAAAAAAATTGTTGGCCAAACACCCTGTGAATAATGAAACAATAAATGCATAAAACTGGTATATAATACGAAGTTATACCTGAACATCATGGAAGATGACACTGATGCAATTTTGAGAATTTAAAAAAAATTGGTAAAGAAAAAATTTTATATATATATATAAAAGTATAAATCTCAGCTCCACATTAAAATTTGCATTGCCTTTCCTTCTGGTCACAGTCCTAACAAAAAGCTGTACATTAAAAAGGAAAAAAAAATATTAGTTCTTTGGGATCCGTAGGATGGATCGAATATTTTAAAATGCACAACCATTGTCTTAAGAAATGTTATTTCAGTTCCTTTTAGTGTCCAGCCAGCTTCTTAGGAGAAGCATCGAAAGACAACATATATTAGATCAGACGGCACTTATATTCAGCATTATAAATCATGAACCGGAATCTGTGTAGAATTATTAAATCTTGAAATTTACAGAATTAACTCATATCAAGTTCGTTATGAATAACACGTGTGATGCCTCTTGCGAACAAGTTTCGGCACCAAGTGTCACGTAGCAGAAACGGGGTTCTGCTAGTGACTATAGTTAAATTAATGTTTAAAAATTGAGATGGCTAAATTCAAAGGTTCAAAGTTCTTCAAAATTATATTTAGCAAAAATTTCAATTCTCTAGCAAAATCTAGAATATCTAACTTATCTCCAGGTTCTTTAATAATCAAAAATCTCGCTATGTCGAGGATCACACGTTAACAAATAGTGGAATAATAAAATATAAACAGTACATACCAGATGGTCTTGAAATGAATACAGGAACGACACCACAGCTTATACAATACCAATAATTTTTATTGTGACTTGATAAGGCAAGGCTGGGACTTTCGTCTGGGGTCCGTCTTTTCCACCGATTTCGCTGATCTGGCTCTTGTGAAACTCAAATCGATATCCATGTGCATCGTGGTGCAATAAATTTGTATGCTGAAAGTTACGGCCGAAAATCTTTAGATACGTATTACTTGTCCTGATGGCATGAGTATTTTCTTGTGAACGTAAATAATTTGGGAGTTTGAAAATTCGCGGAGCGTTTCGGTGACCATGTGAATGGGTGATAAAATCCAATTCCATCTGCTTCCGATAACATTGAATGCGTATAACCGATGAGAAATACATCAAGGAATGTCTTTAAGAACGATATTATAGATTTATTTTTCGAATACCAAAGTTTGTTGAGAATATTTCACTAAAATTAAATTCATAGAGATACGTGCGGCGATGCCGCGAAAGGCACGTGGGCCGCACGCGCGGAAGCGCGGCGACCTCCGAGAAACAACTCCTATCTCAGGCTGGTCTTCTCTTCAAGTGCTCGAGAGAGAAGTTTTTCTACTCTCAGGTCAGCGAGCTACGAAAACCTCACGGCACTAGCGGCCAATCAGAACGCGTGCTCACGGGAGGACGAAACCAAGCCTCCAGGACCGGCAGGAAGGTAGGGGAAAGCAAGGAAGAAGCACTGAGTGAATTTTGCGCGTCGCCGAGAAGTAAACTTACAGGGGCGAAACGGGAAACTAATGAAACTTAAATAAATTTTGGATAAAATGCGATCTAATAATTTGGATTTGTTAAAATAACTGAAAAATGATTAAATTAATATAAAAACACTGTCGTGTTTCACGACATTATGTAAAATAAATGAAATAATTTTTTTAATTTATACAAACTAGATTCTTAGGGATAACAGTTATTGCAAAAATAACCAATTTTTGTTAATATTTCATCATTTCAACCTAGGTGTTATAACCACTCAATATATATTTATATATGTATTTTAAAGATAAATGTGTTTTTGCAGGTTAAGTTTTGATTGCAATTTCTGCATAACATTTGAATTTAAAATTTAATTTTCATATTGAGATATTTTTAAATTTGTGTTAATTCATTACATTAATTAAAAATCTAAAGCAACTAAGCTTTAATAAAAATTACAAAATTTAAATTTTAACATCATCTTATTCCATTAAAATGACATACAAAATGTTAGCATACTGATATTAGGAAAAAGTCTCCTGAGATATAACAAGACAAGTAACTCCATATTTATAGGATTTATTATGATATAATGCTGACATTTTGTATGTCACTTTATTACAGACATGGCAAATTTTACTAATTCTAAGGAGTTCTTTATATAAAGACCATACAAAAATTTAAATTTTATAGTTCTTAAAATTAAATTTCCTAAAAACTTTAAGCAATTTATTACTTTTATATTTCATTTTAATATTATATTTAATTTTATGTTTCTTTTGTATTCCAAGATCTATATTTAATGATTAAAATCTAAGGTTAAGGATTTTCTATTACCTTGTATTTGCTTGAATATACACTGCTTAAAACAATTAAGGGATATTTTTAATTTCATAGGAATCATGCAATCGACAACACATTTAACAAAAGTGAAACAAAAAGAGATTAAAAAAGAAAATTATATTTACAGAGTTGGGAATATGCAAATTTTGTCTGTGACATAGAAAAAAAAGTTGTTGCAGATAAGGAATGAAAAGTAATCTGCAGCATTCCTTCTATAGGAGAGTAATAAAAATTGACATGAATGTTTTGAATGTTGAATGTTTTGAAACAGCGAATGCCAGTGATGGATTGAGAACTTAACTTTTTGGGGAAGGGACTAAGACTTTTCAAGATTTATACCAGACCAATAAAAAATTTACAATTGTAATATTAGTGTGCATTCCATAGGTATATTAGCCTGCATTAAAAAATTCTTGCAATAATTTATTTATAATTATTATGTGGAGAAATTTTGAAAGATTAATCAAAAAACTTTTGAATAATACATGCATGCATACATGTATGTATGTAATACATTAATGGGAACTGCAATAAAATGTAATTAAGGTGTCTATGGGTACGAGGGGATATTTTTTTTTTTTTTAAAGACAATTGCATATTATTACATGCAAAATAAAAATATTTAAATGTGACTTATAGAAAAGATTCTCGTAGAACGTAATGTTTTGAATTTTTTTTTTTTCTTTAATGTCTCCCTGTACATAAACCAGTGCTTGTTTTTAACCCATTTTGAATCGAGAACATCCTATAGTAAACTTGAATAAAGTATATCAATTTCAAGAAATTACATGAATATTTCTGAAAGTCAGAGAGCTCACATTACAGGTATAAGGAAAGAGAGACACACATACACACTGATTCATATGATAATCACTCTTAAACATCATTAGAAAGTGTTAGAAACAATTAATAAAAAAGAAAATGCAATTCCAACAATATCCAATTACTATAGTCATTAATATAACTGAATATTGTTTTGTGTCCCTGCAAATCTTAATACTAATCATACTACATTCTACAGAAAGCTTTTCCTTGGCATATAAATTGTTAATTTCATTATGATTTATGCAAAATAAAAGTTAAAATATGATTTATAGTAATAATTCTAATAGGACACAACGGTTTGAAATTGTTTGATAATGTCCCTGTAGACAAACCAGAGGCAGTATTTACCCCCATTTTCAATAGGTTACATTCCATAGTAAACTTAAATGACATATATCAGTTTCAAGGAATTCCATAAATATTTACGGGAATTAGAGTACAAAGAGATGGAAAGACAGACAGACAAACCAAAGTCATAAACACTTTTCAACTTTGTAGGAAAGTATTAAAAAAAGAAATACAGTGAAACCTTTGTAATTAACCACATTCATGATACTGTGTAAAAAAAAAAAAAAAAACTTGAAAATAGGTCGCCTAGAATTCGCTCAGAAAATTATAATTCAGGCAAAAATTATTAGGAATGAAATGAATTCAATTATTCAAATTTACATTGCTTTGTAATAAGTCATTAATATTAGTTTTTATTTTAAATGCTTTTTTGCAATAATTTTGTTTCTAAGAATTCTCTTAGTAAAAAAAAAAAAAAAAAATGGGTTTAGCTCATAATTTTTAATCTAAACTATGTTTAATATTTTTATTTTACTATTTAAATTCAACACTACTCTCTTAATAGCATTTTAATTATTACTTGAATATTAGTAAGACACAAAATTCCCTTTTCCAAACCTGAATTTCATATATAATATGCCCATTAAAAAGTGTAAAGTCTTATTAAACATTTTTTTCCCTCTACCAACATATTCATAAGAAATATCTGCTATAATTTCAAAATTAGAGAACAATGAGATCAAGGCCATAGACAAAGGGAAGGGGAGGGAGGGGGTGTTAGGTTTTAAATAATCCCTGAAATTTTGCATATTTGTTGAAAAAAAAATTTAAATAAACATCACTTTTAACACTCAAAAGTATGCACTAAAGATTGAAACCCCTTGAATTTTTTTTTGGCTATGGCCTTGAATAAAAGGGATTTTTGATAGGCATGGAAAGTGGTCAGTTCACATTAAGGGTTAAACAATAATACCTACTCTCACAAAACGTGACCCTTAACAGAGATATGCATTTGCATATGGGGATTGAATCAATAAATCAGTATTAAAGCCAAAAAGAAAATTTTGGGAGCGAGAAAAATTGGCTCTTATAGGAAATGTCCTGTAAATATAGGTGGACTATTAGAGAGGTTTTTGATTGCTGATGCTTACTAAACTATGAAAGATAACTACTTAAAATGATTTTACTGAAAATGTTTTTTAATCATTCCATTTCAATATGAATTTGTTTTTTCATTTAATTATAAGTTTTACGAAGATTAATGTTTTTTTTTTAGGTTAGGGGGAGGGGAAGGCTTCAGCCCCTAGCCCCCCCCCTCTTGGATCTGCCACTAGCGAATGCAATGTCTCAGCAACATAACTTAGCTAAATCAGTCAGTAGCCTAGAAGGTCATCATCATTTAAAGGTAGGTCAAACGTAATCCATTGAAGTGTTAGAGTTAAGAATTTTTAAAAATATAAATTCCAGACTATGGAATCGGCTTTCAGAAACTGGAAATGTTTGCTGAAGATTGGGACATGGTTGCATGCTTGCAACAACACAAAATGAGGATTAGTATTTAATATTAACTGCCAGAAGAAACTGCACTATGAATGCCACTTTATTGCAACAGCATCTTCATAAGGCTACTGGTATCGGAGTTTCGACTCAAACTATTCGAAACCAACTCCACAATGTGGGTTTATATAGTAGGGTAGTAGTTTATATAGTAGTATATTTATATCATAGCTCACAGATCTATGATTTGTGTTTTGTTGACAGTGGATCAATGTGGTGCCTGCACAAGGTGGGCATAAGAACATCTCAGATGGTAATGAGATAAATGGAGCAAAGCTCTCTTCTCAGAAGAGAGTAATAAGTACAAAACTTTAAATAAACACCATAAAATGCTAGAATTCATAACAATTGTTTTGGGCCAAAAGAAGACAGAAGACATGACCCTTCATTAGGCAAACAAAGTAGGCATGAGTGCTGTAATCAAAGCGGCAACGCACAAAACCGATTTAAATGAAGAACAAAAACAAAGTCAAATGTAAATAAAAATACTGGTGTGAACAGAATTATAAATGTGAATGAATAAAATAATCCTGCTTCAATGTTCAACTTGATAACAGGAGGATTCTTATTATAATCCCACACTTGCGCATAGAAGTAGCCAATTAGACAGAGCGGAAGTGGTAGTCTGGATTTTTATTTCTATCAATGGTTTCACTTATCTAGTACATTATCAGGAATGGAGCACTAATGACTCAGAGATATAGCAATAAGATTCTCAGATTTATTGCATTCCTTTACATTGCAGCATTTGGGGATGAATTCACTCTCATTCATGAGATAATGCCAGGCCACATTGTGTTCACCTAGTTTCCAATTTCTTTTTTAATAGGAATCAATTCCTTTGAAGAATCCTTTGATTGGATTGACCAGCATGTTCCTCAGATATGAACCCAACAGAACATGTTTCGGACATGCTAAGGAAAAGGACTGCTACTCGTTCATCATTAAGAAATATTTCTTAAATTTTGAACTACCTAAATAATAAATTGTATTAAAAAATAATTTAATTTTTTTATTGTATAAATGTTAACTTAGGTAAAAGAAAAACATACTTCTTCATGTAAGGAAGGATGCAGTGTTGTTTCCACTACAATATCACTTCTTAATCTATCTAGTAAATCGTCATCATTCACAAATTCATTGATCTGAAATAATATATATAATTAAAAGTAGAAAATAAATACTAATATTTTGCAGCATGATTAGTTCATCATCATATATCATTAAAAAAAGTTTACATTATACCCACAAAAAATTTCACATGAAGATATCAACTTTAAAGTATAGAGTTTTTATAATCTTTTATTTTATTTTGTTTTTGAGACTCTTTAAAAAGGGTGTTTTTAAAAAGTACAGTGAAGAATTGATAATCTGGCATCAGCACATTATCAGATTACCAATTTTTCTGGATTATATGCATGCTGAAAATGCATCAAAATTATCAATCAATTACAACATCCAAAGAAATGTTTCTTAATAATTAGTTTAAAAAAATGTATACTAGCCTTTTCACATAGTTGGTATAAAAAATCAGCCTTACATTCCAATTGTTGTAAAGGGATTTTCATGGTTCATGTATTATTGAATGTGATAAATAATGTATTGTCCCCGAATCATATAAAAATTTGGGGACACTAAAAATTATATTTGAGGACTTTTTCAAGGACATAATAGACCAATATCTATATGCATTATTTAAAAAAAAAAAAAAAAAAAATCACAGGTTTATATATTACAAAATACACTAAAATATTCTTTTATACCAAACATTGTTGAACTGAAGGAATATTTAAGCAAACTAAACCATCCCAGCATTAAATTTCTAAATTAAAATAGTAAAATCTAAAATCCTCAAATTCTCAATTTCCAGAAATGCAAAAATTATTCCCTATATGTATATAATACATGTATTTCTTTCCTTCGTTTATTACCAATGTAATGTGTGATGACGATGGTTATATAGTATTGGTTATATGGTTATTCAGCAGTCACTTTTCTGAATACCACTTTTTATATTATCTTCATCATCAATTTCAGCCTTTATCAATCCACTGCAGGATGAAGACCTCTCTAGGTGATTCCAAACTGCCCTGTTTTCTACAATTCTTCTCCATTCTGCTTGTCCAAACTTCCCAATTTCATCTCTCCAATGACACAGTGGTCTCTTCCTTGGTCTTTTCTTATCTCTAGGTATCCAAAATAGAACTTTGGTGGTCCATTTATTATCATTTCTTCTCACAAGGTGCCCAGCCCAATTCCATTTTAACTTTTTGACTCTAGAAATAACATCAGTAACTTTGGTTTGTTTCCTAATCCAAATGTTTCACTTTCTGTCCCTTTGGGTGAATCCTAACATGCATCTCTCCATGATTCTCTGGGTTGTTTGAAGTTTTGTATAGCTTTACATGTTAATGTCCAAGTTTCTAAAGCATAAGTTAAAACAGACAAAATGCACTGATCAAAAACTTTTCTTTTTAAACAAATTGGGAGGTCATTTTTGAATATAGCGCTATTTCTTCCGAATGCTCTCCATGCAAGTTTAACTCTGTTGTTAAATTCTTCCATGATGTTCCACTTCATCGTAAGAACTTGCCCCACATAAGTATAATTGCATACCGTTTCTAATTCATCCATATCAACAGTGATCTTCAGTGGAGAAACAAAAGAATCTGATATAACTTTTGTGTTGCTGAGGTTCATTTTCAATCCAATGAGCTTATTTTCTTTGTTTATTTCCTGAAGTATTTCTTGCAAATCTTCAAATGAAGATACAAGCAGTACAATATCATCTGCAAATCTCAAATGATTTATTAACTCTCCATCAATTTTTATTCTTTTCCATTCCCAATTTAACTTTTAAAAAACTTCTTGAAGAACTACATTGAAGAGTTTGGATGAAATTGTGTCCCCTTGTCTTACACCCTTTCTAATTTTGAATGCATTACTCGTTTTGCAGAGTTTTAATTTGGCTGTTGCTTCTTTATAAAAGTTTCTAATAAGGTGAATATGTTCCGAATTAATATTAGTATTCCTTAATGCATCCATAACTGCTAGTGATGATATGGAGTTAAAAGCTTTTTCATAGTCCACAAAAGACACACACAGAGGGAGATCATATTCATTACTTCCTTTAATAATTTCTCTAATTGTATGAATATGGTCGATGGTACTAAAACAGCTTTAAAATCCTGCTTGTTCTTTAGGTTGTGCAGCATCTAATTGTTACTGGAAGCAGTTTATTAGAACTTTCATAGAATTTTTATACGAAATTGAAATCAAGCTGATTGAATGATAGTTTCTAATATCTTCTTTCTCTCCTTTTTTAAAGAATAAGATTACGATGGCATTTTTTCAGTCCTTTGGATCATCGCATAATGTTATACATTTGTTGAATAGTTCAGTAAGAACTTCATTGGCTCATTCCTGCTTCTTTTAAAATATCCACAGTGATTTTGTCTTCTCCTGAAGCTTTCCCATTTTCCATTACTTTTATTGCCATAGCTACTTCTTCCTTCATTATTGCTGGTATAACATAATTTGTAATTGATGAGATAGGTGAACCACTGAATTGTTCAGGTGAGCGGTACAATTTTGAATAAAAATTTCCTGCCTCTTTTAGAATTTGCTCTTGATTCCCAGTGATATTTCTACTTTTTGTCTTCAAAGGTAGAATTCTTTTCCTACCAAGCATCAGATTTTTCTCTGCAGTCTTCAAACTTTTATTTTCTTCAATGGCTTGTTGGATCATATTACAACTGAATTTCTCGGTTTCTACTACAATCTTTTTCCTCGAGAGTTTTACATAATTCTGAAAACTCAACTTTTGCAGTAATATTTTCCTTGTTATATTTTATTTTTTTCTCTTTTCTATGAGCTGTCGTGTCAGATTTTTTTTAACAGGTTTATCTTCTTCTGAACTAGCAATATTTTTTGCTGATTCTAGAACAACATTGACAAAATTCACAGTCTTGAGTATCCTCAAGCAACTGAAATCTGTTCTTTAGGTTTTAGAAGCTGTGGTTGAATTCTCTCGTTTTGAATTTGTAGCAGTTTCTGTCTTTCCAATGCAACCTAGAACTTTACCTTATAGCATACCACTTTGTGATGCAAAATCTTAAATGGCACAGTCTGTAAAAGTGTATTTCTTATCAGTTAGAATGTAGTCTATTTCACTTGTTCGCACATTAGGACTCCTCCATATTCATTTTTTCTTTGAATTCTTTAAAAAATGAATTCATGACATAAAATTTTTCACCTTCTACAAATTCAATCAGTCTGTGTCCGCTTCCATCTCTAGTTCCCTTTCCAAATACACCAACTACATGTTCATTTGAACGTTTGGTACCAATTTGAGCACTGAAATCTCCCATAATGATTCTAAGATTATACCTTCTGGTCTTGCTGAGGGCCTTCATAACATCTTCATAGAATTTTTTAATAATCTGGTCTTCACATGTACTGGTTGGAGCATAGAGTTGAATTATCTCAGCATTACAATACTTAGAGAGCTTGATGGCGAGCGTTGCAACTCCATCAGAAAAGCTTGTATCTTTTATTACTCTGTTTTTTAAGTTCTTGTTAATCAAATATCCTACTCCACTGCACAGTGGCGCACCCAGAATAGGGGGGTGCCAGTGGTGCACAAGATTTTGAGAGAGGGATGACTTCTCAATAAATTTTCCCGAGAAAAAAAAATGTTTAAATAATGAATAAGTTATGGCTAAGTTCTACCAGTGTGATGCCCAATGAACATAGGGGGCTTTGGAGTATTGCTTGTGCAATACTGTATACCCTGCTCATTGCAGAAGCTCCATCGAAACTTTGTCCATGAAGGAAAGATGTAGTGTTGCAGTCTACAAGTCCTTTGAGAACAGCATCTGCAGTTGCTTGACTTGTAATTTCAGTCAGAGGCACAAACTCAAGGAAGTTCTCCACTATCTTAAATTTAATTTTATACTCATCATTTGTAAAAAAACTGTTTCAAATAATGAACACAAAGTGTTATTTGTTCTAGCATTGCAATATCTGTAGTTTTATCAATCAAAACAGCAAAACATTTGCCTTCATTCACCTCAGTTGCCATGTGCTTCACATTAAAATCTTTGCATGCTGAAATAATCTCATTTTGAATGCTTACTCAGCTAAAATGAGCAGAACTTCTCAGTGTGGTGAGGTTTTCATAGACCTGATACAATATTAGTGACAGCCACAATAGAATTGTAATTTGTATATGGTTCCAAAAAAATTTTTAATACTGTTATCGAATCTTCATCAGTGAGGTTACATCATTTGACATAATTAGCAATATCTGCATTCAGAGTTTTAATTTCAACTGCATTTGATATTATATTCCATCGTACTTTTACCTCTTCACAAGCATTTGAAGGCAGCCTGGAGTTACTGTTGTAGCTTGTTTCAACTGCAGTCTCATCATTGTCACCAGAGCTCAGGGAAACATTGTTGGTAACATCATACTTTTCAATCTTATTTATTTTTTCTAAATAATATGCCAGTGTCTGCTGGTCTTATTTTTTTTCATTTTACATTCATTAACATTTTTTGACCTTGCTCCTCAGTTTTTTATGCACAGATTCTGTTAGATAACCAAAATACATACATCAACCATCTCATACATACACACACTGATCTTTAAGGATGCTTCACACTGTTAGATCAGTTTAAAGTTCATAACAGTTATTAAATTCACCTAGTCACCACACAGGTCCTCATTTCCAAAACTATCAATTGACTTTTATCATGCTGTGTTGTAACGTCACACTTTATTTAACTTACAGCAACACTTCATTCATAGAGCGTTTCACTTTCACAATTGTCTCACTGGGTAAATCAAAAGTTGATGGACCACCGCAGAATTATTGCCTAAATTACATCATGCACCTACATGTACTCCAAGGCCAGAAATTTTTTTTGAAGGAGGATTAAACATTAATACATACTGCCCACTGTTAAAAATAAAGCATAACTCAAAAATTTTTCACAAATTTGTAAATTTCAGTAGAGGGTTGACCCACCGTCCATGTGGTTACGGCTTTGCTTCTCATAGGAATTCACAAAAATGTTCACTTTTTGGCTAAAATTTTTAATTCAGATATTTTTTTACATTTGTTTTCTTCCAAACTTTGTCATAATTTTTTGCTTTATCAGCCCAAGGGAGGAGGCCAAGGCCTCCTCGCCCTCCCCCCCCCCCCTCCATGGGTGTGCCACTGCCACTGCATCTTTCATTACCAGTTCCTTGATAATAAAGTATATTTCCCCTCTTCAAATCTAGAAAATCTTCACCTTTTTTTCTAACTTTACTGAGACCTAGAATATCCCATGTAATGTGTCATAATTCTTCAAGCTCAAGCAGTCTATCTTGGAAACTCAAGGACCTACAATTTAAAGTACATATATTCATTCCTTGGCAGCTTACCCAGTGATTTTTCGCATCTTCTGTCTTCTTGCTTGCTGCCCAGAACAGAGACATTCCTGCTGCTGGGGATCGAGGACCATTATATATATGAAACAGGCATTTTGAAATATGAAGGAGGAATTGGCCAAGTCACACCACACTGGCCAATGTGTCTTGGTGTGAGCCCATCTGTGTTGGTTCACAATGCTAGGCATTACTAACAGCTGCACCATCAGAAGGTAAGGATTGGACATTAGACCTATGTCCTAGTTGGTTCCTCCAAGTCATGAATAATGGAATTGGAGGGTATCCTCTCAGTTAACAACACAGACCATTATGCAACCACTTTTTATATAAAGCAGTCTTTATATTATTCCTTCAAAAATATGTACTACAAATGATTAATGATGATATTACTATATAAAACAAAAAGTAGTGTTCCCCTGTAACTGCTATTTTTGATAAAATTTCATGAAACAAGTATTTACTTCTCTTCAGATAAATTTTCTGAAAAATCATTCAGCAAGATAAAAATTCATAGCACGATGGTATTTATGTGGCAGTATTGTTGATTCCAAATTCTACCGTGATTTCGAGAAAAATAAATAGAAAAAATTAAATTCGGGGACATTTAGTATCCTGAAGTAATAAAAATTTTTTGGGGTACATAAAATAAAAAAGTTTAAAATTCAGGGACTATCCTTGAATTTTCTTTAATATTAGTCTACTTATATAAAAAGCAATGCTAATCATGGCAAATTTTGATTTTTCTTTTTTAATACCAAAAACTTTTTAATTATACATTAATAATTGGATTTAGTACATACTAAAAACAGTAAAAGAAAAAAATTGTAAAGCAAATAAAAAACAGTAAAAAATATATATATATTATTAAAAAAAAAAAAAAAAAATAAAAAAAGAGAGAGAGAGAGAAAAGAAAAGGCACGATAAGCAGCCTACCAAAACTAATAAATTAAAAAAAATTTCTCAATAAACCAACATTTCATTTTAAAATTGATTTCTACTAACAAAATATTCTTATTTTCTGATTTGTCAAAATTTTTTGGCAAGTACTTAAATGTTTAGATTTTAATTTTCATGAAGTACTAACTTATATAAAAGAAAAACATACTTCTTTACATAAGGAAGGAGGCAACACTGCTTCTGTGAAAATATTGCTTTGTAATTCTACTTCACTCACATAATCAGTGGTCTAAAAAATTAAAATTATAGGCAGAAAATAAATATTAATACTCAGTAGCATGATTAGTTCATAATTATACATAATATATATACTCAGAAAGCATATCACATGAAGAAAACAACTTTTGTATATAAAGTTTTTATAATTTTTTATTTTACTTTATTTATTTATGAGAAGACTCTTTAAAAAAGTCTGTTTTTAAGAAGTAAACTTCTCATACCTCATATTATATGAATAGTAAATACATTAAAATCTGCTCATTCCACTAATAATGTAAACAATAAATGCTTAGTGTATTTTAAAAGTAAAAGCAAATTATTTAAAAAAAAAGCAAAATTCAATTTTTATTTAGAAAAAAAAAAAAAAAAAAAGAAGCCTATCAAATCTAATGATTAAAAATGATTCTCAATTAACCAACATCTACCTTTATCATAGCTTTCCACTGAAAAAATATTTCTTATTTTTCTAATTTTTACAAAAAATTTAACAGGTATTTAATTTTAATTAAATTAGAAACTTTACTTGAAATCTTATACAGAAGCTTTTCAGCCAAGACTCCATCTGTCCTCAGGGCTTGCATGAGGATCGAGTATAGTGGTGGCTGTTTCTTCTCTTTTTCCATTTTTCAAGCTTAGTAAGAAGCAATATCTCCAGTCAATGCTCCTCTTGGATTCCACACTATTGCAGCTGTGCTCATTGGCCAAAATCTCCATTGTTTTGCAGTTTATTGCACATGTATGATTTTCAAAATTTGCTAGTTTCTTTACATATTCAAAGACAATTTTTATATATTGTTGTTTGTTAGTTTTGGTTAGAGTTGTGGTAAAACTATTATATTTTATGTCGGTTTCATGTTCAAAAACTGAAAGCAACATATATTACAGCAATTGCATATAATAAAAGCGCATCCAATAAATTTCAAATTAAATATCAAAACTATATGTAAATAACCCCACTACCTAATAAAAATATTTCCTAATATATCCGTAGAAAAAAAAAAAAAAACCCATAAATCCCTTAAAGACAGTAGGCATTTATGAAATAAAATATCAAACTAAGGAAATTACAACCAGCTATTATATATGTGTAACTAATATGAAAATAAAAAATAGCAAAAAAGAACAGAAAACTAATATAAAATATAATAGAACTACTAAAGGTTTAACCCTTTGATTGCCTCTGAAAAGGCTAAAATTGTAATATTTTCTTCACTACACAGTTTTTTAATGAACTAAAATAACAGTTATATAAACTTGAGATAAAAAAGAAATTGTGCCTATGATTATAATCATTATGATTATTATTTATGACTTTCAAACTTGAAAAAAAAGTTAAAAACCCATAATTATAAAATTTTGAATTATAAACGTATTGTGGAAAATAGAACAGTTCAGTGACTGGGTGTATCCATCAGTGGCAGTCACATGATTAACCAAAATAAACAAAGAACAAAATATAAAAATAGACTTGATCACTGACTAGAGATAGTGCTGCTACTTGGTTTGAAAAATTGAACAAGGAAGAAAAAAAAAAAGCCACCATTACACTTGACCATTATGCAAGTACTGAGGACGACTAGGGCCCTGGCCGAAAAACGTTTATGTAAAAATTCAAGTAAGGTTTCTACTTTAATTAAAATATAATTAACAAAGTTTTTTATTCTATATATAATTTACAGGTATTTAAATGTTTAGACTTCAATTTTAATAAAATATTTTTATGCTTCAAATGGAATATTACTCTATTTTCTGAAAATTTTGTCTTAAAACTCAAAAAACAATCATTATTTAACCCTCATCCTGTATTCTGGGGTCCAGGCGGACCCCAGGCACATTTAACTTGTTGCTTAAACATACATATCTATTATGTGAGGTCACAGCCAATGACATCTAATATCAATATGCGTGTAACTCAGGGCAAAAATCTAATTGGAAAAATATCAGGGATTATTAGGTTTTTTCTCTATCCTGCACTGTAAAAAATAACTTACCAGCTGCAAGAAACTCTCTTTGATTGGAGAAAATAATTATTTCCTCCAATCACAGAGAGTTTCTTGCAGCTGGTAATAGTTATTTTTTTTACAGTGTGGGGTCCACTCAGACCCCAGGAACGAGAACATAAAAAAAAAAAAAAAAAAAAAAAAAGTGGAGAAAAATTAAATCTTTAAGAACAAATGTGTGTTATTCATGACACATACTAATAACACGGCTCCGAAAATTATTATTTTCTTATTTTCTGGTTTATGAATAAATGTGAATTAAAAAACATCAGAATAAGCAATTATTATTTTTAAAATATTTAAATGCATGCAAATTTGACTTTTAAAACTCTAGGAATCCTGTATTTAAATATGTGTTTTATAGCATGGGGTCTGTGTGGACCCCAGGTTACAGAATGAGGGTTAAAAATTAAAGTATTTATAATTTTCAAGATTTTTCAGAAAGATCTTATTTTAAATAAATAAAAATGTTTATAATATTTAAATTCTTTTAAAATATCTGTTCCCCTGGAGGTAAAGGACACCATGTCAAAAAAACATAGTTTCTTTTTTAGAAATGATGTTATAATGAAATACATTTGTCAGGAATAATAATAATAGATGTGGTTTTAATTTCCACTGTCCTATCTCCTTCATAGTAACTTGACATAGTGCTTATTGCCCCTATATAAAGCAAAATATGCACATCAAGGACACAGTGATACCTCTTTTCACAAAATGAACATGGTGTCCTTTACCCCTGGGGTACAGATATATTATCTTCTCAAAATAAATAATTTTTAACCAATTTAATGAATTAATTAAAATTTTTTACAATAAATTGTAATTGACAGATAAATTATTTAAAAATATAATCATCTAATTTTAAAGTTCAACAATTGTATAAAAATAACTTTCAGATCAATAACCAATTTATTTTACCAGTGGTCAATTTAGTATTCTATAATTACAATTAATTCTTATAGCTTCAAATTAATATCCCTTCACCTTCATTAAAATACCTTTTAAATTCCATGAAAATTCATACATTGTTAATCCAAATTAATGTTAATGTTTCGATCTTCAAAAAATTAAAGTTCTAAAAATAGTTCTTTATTTAGTAATTTCCAAAATTTTAAATGGAAGTTACGTTTCTTGGATGTACTTCATTGTTCATGTCAAAAGGGAGAAGAAATTCCTTTTAAAAACTTTATAAGCATCATTATGTCAATGTGGATGTATTTAGCATCTTTTCTAAGTGCTGTGGATTGGTTTATTTGCTGGAGATCATGAAATTTGTGTTAAAACGTAGTTTTTTCAGTGCAGAACCAGTGGTGAGTGTATGTACATTGGCACAGAAATAAATTTTATGCACCTGTTCCGTCAGTGCTGGTGTGGTAAAAGAAAGAGTCACTGGTAATGCTCTAAGATTTCAACAATTTTTGCTTCAGATTTGAACTTTTCAGTTTGTTTTATTTCATCACATCCCTTACAATAATGCAAAGAGCAGAAATCTAATATATTTAAGCATCCCATCCCTTCCCAGCATCCTATTTACAGGATAGTTTTATTCTATGAAAGTCACACAGGAAAACCATATCTATTCCAAACTTCTATAAATGCTCAGTGTTTTATATCAGGGGTGACTATGGTTTCATGAAAAAATACCTGAAATTTTAATAAAAAAGAGTTTTGTATTGGTAAAGAACATATAATTTATTGTAAGAAGATTCAATCCTCTCATTATAAAAAATATTAGTTTTAATTAGGTTTACTTGTCATATAAATTTTGTATTTCAGTCTTTTTTTTTTTTTTTTTTTTAACGAATTCAACAACCAGAAAAACTGGAATTCTGATAACAAAAATGAAAAAAAACTGAAATCAGGTAAATTAACTGAACAAAATCATCCCTGCTCAAATATAGGACACTAATAATCTCGAGCTGTAACAATCGATTGGAATAATTTCTTTAGGTTAACTTAATATTGATGTCTTAAACATAATTCAAAATAATTTTGCTTATTTTCACACTTTAAATTAAGTTGGGCATTAATGGGTTAATATGTAATCAATCATCAAAGCTATTTCAGCACCAGAGTGCAATGCACACAGATTAAAGAATGGTTGTTTTGCAGCAATATAACAACATTTTTAATGATGGAAATTTTTCATATTTAGATCTATGAGTTCCAATAACTTTGTGCAGCTAGCCATATAAATATTTACGACAGTGTGGCTACAAAAAAAACAAAAAAAAAAAAAAAAACAATGGTGTATTAAGAATTTTAGCCCTTAAAAGATATTTTCTTCAACTATTTTACTACAGATTATCCTGGGTGCTTCAGCTTATCTCTTCATTTATATAATATCCACATAAAATATTCTCTTTTTTGGTGATTTGGCTTCTATGGTCCCTTTTAAAAGTATTTAAGGAACCAGTTCCAAATACGTCCCAAATTTCTGAGAAAATAAAAAGCCAGATTTTGGTGAATTCCAAAATGTCACTGAAATTTTTAGGTAAGGGGTGAATATTGATTTACACATGTATAGACTAAAAGACACTCATGGATGCTACCATTAAATCTCTGCTTGATAAATATGTATGTGTTTGCACAAGTGATACATAATGTGCTATGTAATTACTTACTTTATATTAATGGATATAATTATATTTCTGAAGGGCTCTATTCTCCAAATTTAAACTGACATGTTATAATTGTGATGAATAAAAGAGTTTTGGTATTTCAATTCTTTGATAAGTCTTTTTTCCTATTTATTAAATATCTTGTAAAGTCAAGATAGTATTTTTCAATATGGTTTATTTCAGAGTCACAAATTTTGTTGCAGCGTACTGTCATCACCTTGTTAAATCATCAATAAGAAATAACTTTTAAATTTCAACTACCTAAATAATAAACTGTACTTAAAATATATATATATATATATATATATATATACAGTCAACTCCCTCTAATCCGCAAAAATTTTGTCCAGAGGTTGTGTAGATTATAGGAATTTGCAGATTAGAGGTCATTGTCTTTGCTTACATTTTTCTTTTACTGATACAAAGTCAGTTATTATTAATTCATAAATAGACATCAAAATGGAAAGACATTTTCTAATAAATTTTAAAGTAAAATATTTCTTCAGTATTAATAAAACTAATCAATCATATTCATATTTGATGGTAAATAATTTAAGCATATTTAAAAAATACGAAAATATTTTTTAAAGTACAGAAATAATATTTATCACTCATTATTTTTAATTTAGTTAAATATTGATGTAATAGTTATTTGTTTAAAATTTTTATATACTTTCTTGACATTCTTTGGCTTGACTTAGCACTAGTCTGTATGAATTGCAGGATAATAAATGCAAAAATGTTACAGTTTTTTTCTCTCCCCGATTGCGTTTCAAAGCAAGGATTAAGCTAAAAATTTGATTTAAAAAAAATTAAAAATGTGAGAAATGTTGCAATTTTTTTTATATATATGAGATGCAAATTTCTTTGTTTACATTAAAAAATCAATTGCGGATTAGAGGGATTGCAGATTATAGGTCTGTGGATTAGAGAGAGTTGACTGTATATATATATATATATATATACATATTTTTTTTATCTAACAAAGAAATTTTAATTTATATAAAGTGAAAACATACTTTTTTATGTAAGGAAGGGTGCACTGATGCTTCTGCTACAACATCACTTTGTAAATCTTCATTATTCACATATTCATTGACCTGGGAAAAAAAAAAAAAAAAAAAAAAAAATTAAAAATAGAAAATAAATAATAATATTCTGTAGCATTAGTTCATCATTATATATTCGTAAAAAAAAAAAAAAAAGAAGAAAAAATGTTTATATTATGCTCACAAAGAATATCACATGAAAATGTCAACTTTCAAATATAGAGTTTTGTAATCTTTTATTTTGCTTTATTTGTAGAAGACTCTTTATTTGTTTTTGAGAAGGCTGTTTTTATGAAGTAAAATTTCAATGCATAGTGTATTATATATTTGTTTCTTCAAATATTACTATTCCTTTAAATAAAAGAAAAGATTGAAACTAATAATAAATTTTATTATTATTATTATTTTTTAGGTTCTCTTCCTTTGAAATCATATTAAAAATAAATAAACATATTTTTGTACACAACATCTAATGGATATAATAGTTACTGGAATGATAAATACAGTGATATTGATTTTATCCTTGCAGCATGGTAAATCAAATCATCCAAAAATTACAAGCTTCAATAAGTCAAGAGTCTTAGGTTTTATTAGCAGCTGATAAATGCTGAAAATTTTCTTTCAGTCCTGCTCTCTGGCTTTCTATGCCTAGTTTTGTAACTAATCCCTAAAGCAAAACGCATCCACAGTTATAATTAATATCTGTTATTTGATTGATATCTGGAGTGAAATGAATATTTTTCCAGGCCTTAAATTTCATTTACTTACATGATCGATTGTTTACAGGCTGCACTTGTACAGCATTTTTTACTATCAAAGGTATCATAATTAAGACTTTTGCATTCTAAAGTGCTTTGATGTAAAAGTTAAGGTTACAGAGGCAATTAAAGAAATACTCGCAATTTATAAATTGAATAGAATATTTATTTAAAATATTAATATTTTTTTATACTTTCATATATATTTATTTTTTCAAATCATTCAGAATTGTTAAATTGATTTACTATCACAAATTCAAAAAATAGTACACTGTTTCTCAGTATGATTTCACTGAACAATTTTTAGAATTAAAGTAATGAGTTACCTCTTCTTTAAAATGAAGACACATACTTTTTAAATATTTCCAACTAGGTTTGAAATACCTTTGTTATGAGGTTATCTTTTGCTTGTTTTTGTGTTACACAATAAAAAATAATTGAATCCTTTAATTGCCTGGGGCATATATATCCATCTTGCTAAGCAGATATGTTAACTGCTCTGGGCGTATATATACGCTTTTCCTTTGTATTGCATTGCTACCAAAGGAAATACTCCCACAGCTTTGGAATGCAATAAAATTACTTTAAATGTGATGTTTGCAGCAGATTTACTTATTTCAGAGAAGAAGGGTGTGAGAGGAATCTGAAAGGGAATGTTTCAGGAACAGTGGAAGCATAAATATTGTTGCGTACTTGAGGGTTCGTGAGTTGTCCGAGAATGAAAGGCAAAACTTACAAAAAATTCAGTAATTTATTCACAGAAAGTTCCAGAAAAATACAGGTCTATAAACCAAGTATCAGCTTCAATTCAACCAGTAAACACAGCTTAAACAACAGCTGTCAATAGCAAATCCACAGTACAAACTGTATAGCAATAACACATAAAGTCTCTTTCAAAGAGGCTCAAAGCAATGCAACATTGACAGAAGCTGATCTCAGACTGAACTGAACTGACTAGCCTTGGCAAAAAAAAACAGCTCTTATATACCCCTGTAGAAAAGTGTGGGAAGTTCCAGAAATTTCTGTATCTCATCAGCCAATGAGATTAGAGCTTCTATATTTGGTATATCCCTAATAAGGATTTTCTTACCAAAGTCGCCAAAAAAAAAAAAAAAAATCACCAAGGTGGGAAAAGTCACCAAATTTGGCGCCAAATCCACTACCTGCCTTATTGGGGCTTTTTAATGCGTTTTTAAGGGAAAATAAGGCTAATTCAACACTAAAATGACTAGAAATGTACAAAATTAGCACTTTATCAACTTACTAAGCCTCTCTGAAAGAATTTATACAAAAATAAACATAATTATTTACAATTTTGTAACACTATGCACACTTGTGTAGAAAATGGTGGCACTGAGAAACTAATCTCATAAGTTTTTCCCGGTAGGTAAGGGGTTAATAAAATTATTGTGAAATTTAAATACTTTAAATCTATGAAAGGAAAAATAAAACAAACAATCTGTTTTTAGTGCTTCAATATCCTTTTATGTAAATGTAAAAGTAAAGTATCAGAAGAGATCACTAAAAGAAATCTTAAAATTCTAAATTATATTTTGTGCATAACAAAATACAATTTCATTAATTTAAAAATTTAAATAAAAAGAAATTCTATTACATGAAAAATCTATTGACAAGCTATATCTGATTTAACTACATTAAACAAAAAAAAAAAAAAAAAATTAAGTATTTCAAATTTCTATGGATATTACTCTCTTTATATTAAAATTAATATCAAGCGTGACAAGCATACATAAAGGTCTTTTCTTTTTCTTTTCTTTTTTTTTTTTAATAATAAACAAATAAATAAATATGTACTAATTATTAAATATAGTATTATCATTTTAAAAACAGTAAAAGAAAAAATTTGAAAAGAAAATTGCATTTCAATCAGCAAAATCATATTATACATATATATCATAAAAAGTAATCTACCAAATCTAGTAAGTTTGAAATAGTGTCAATAAATTAATGTCTACATTTGCAATAGATTTCTATAGAAAAAATACAACTTATTTTCTAATTTTTTAAAATCTTTTAACAGGCAATTGAATGTTCACATTTCAATTTTTAGTAACTCATATGAAAGTAACATATATACTTGTTCTTTGGATAAGAGAGAGGATCTTGTTCCTGTCACTTCTAAAATATCACAGTCTTCATTTACATAGTCATTGATCTGGGGAAAAAAAAAGAATAGAAAGAGAAAATACATATTAATAATTTGTACAGTTATTTGTTCATCATTGTATATGTTTTAAGAAAAGTTTACATAATATTTACAGAGTATATAACATGAGGATGTCAACTTTCAGATACATAGCCTCGCTTAACCATTTATTTTACTTCATATATTATTCTACAGACAGTTTAAATAAAATGCGTATTAGAGGTAATGTATTCCAGATATTTATAAATATGTAAATGGGTATATTAAAATCTGCCCATTGTGCTCGTACTGTGAACAATAAATACTTAGTCTATTTCAAAAGAAATAGTAATATTTAAGGAATACAATGTTTAGCTATATAAATAAAATCATTAATTAATTAAGAAAATATTATAATATTCTTCAACTGAATGATACATTTATTTATTTAATATCTTTTCAAATGATTTTTTCTGAAAATAAATTTTTTAATTGTAGATACAGAAAAAGTCTATATGGGCAGTAAACAGAGTTAAAAATGCTGTTACAATGCACAGTGTATTTATTTTGTTGCTTCAAATATAACTATTCCTTTAAGTAAAAGGGGAGAATGAAAATAATAATAAATTTTATTTTAAAAAGTTTTCTTTTCTCTAAAATAAATAAATAAATAAATAAATAAATAAAATAAAAATAAATAAAAATAATTTAAAAATAAGTAAACATATTGCTTTACATCATGTTGACATGAAAACTACTAGAGTGATAAAAGAAGAAGATTGAAAATAATAATAAATTTTATTTTAAAAAGTTTTCTTTTATATAAATCATGTTTAAAACATTTAAACATATTGTTGTCATCATAAAAACCTTAAATAAACTTTCTTTTTCAAAATTTCAAGTGGATAAAATGTTATCACTAGGGCCACAAATTTACTAAAAAATATTTAAGTGTCCCAAAATTGGCTAAAGTCTGTTTTTTTTTTTTTTTTTTTGGTCAAAAACTGAGATTTTCATTTTCTTTTCTTTCTTTCTGTATTTACCCAACGCAATTTATTTTTTTACATTATGAAATTAAATCTATCGAGCCTCAGAAACAAGTTTTGATACATGAATCTAAAGATATTGAAAATGATTCAAAGTTAGACAGTTCAAATAATGAATATGTAGTTGATAGTATAATATTTTCACCATGGGAAAATCCAGAATATTCAAGGGTTTCCAGAAAATCTACCCTCCTTTCTAGAGCTTGTGACCATAGTGTAGTTTCTAATGGAGCAGGCCCTAATCTAGCAAGTGCTTTTTTGTAGAATTTAAATGTTGTATCACTAAAAAACTAAATAGCCATAAAAGATAATAAAATTTGTTTCATGATAGGGCAAAATACTTGTTAAAATTAAAAAATTTTAACACTGATTAATTTTTTTAAATATTCGCAGAATTTCCAAAAATAGTTTGGCTCTTATTTATCTAATTTATTTTCCCTCAATTAATTATTTAAACTACTTAAAATTCAGTAGGAAAGAAATTTTTAATATTCACAAAGTGTTTTGTTTATATACAAATCAGCATTTCTGGATGTAAACAAACCATTATTCCAATCAAAAAATAAATAACAAATAGATTGACTTAAAAATTATTAAGAATCATGCTCAAATAATCTAAAAATAGTATTATTAATTTTTCTGACTTTTAAATTTCGCAAATTTAAAACTTCAAATTTCTCTCTAGAAAATTCTATTAGCTCCGCACAAACACAGAATTACTACGCCGCATTCAAAATAGCGTCCCTTGAAATAATGAGTAAAAGTTCATAATAATAAATCAATCTTGAAAATAGTCAATAATAAATTTTACTTTAGCAAAATTTAATTTCACCTTTTTTTTCATTGACTTTTAATTTGAGCAAACGAACTTATTTTCTTTAAAAAGTATTTTCCTCGTGCATCAATCTAAGGGTGTGTTGGTTTGTATGAGCGGGATTTTGGGAAGACATCTCTTTCTCTTGGAATTGCAACCATGAAAGATGTAACACACAGAGCTTTTCTCGCTATATCCATGGCTTTGGCCGTTGGTCTCCCGTTGGTTGTTGGGATCGGCAAAGTGCTTGATCAAGAGTTTTAAAATGCTAAAACCAACATGTTTTTTTTTAAAATTTACTACTAATTATAGTTAATTTCAGGCTCATCTAATACTGACTGCATCTTGGATGAATGTTTCCTATAGTTTGATATTCCCCAAGCTCACAAAAGGTGCCTAATAAAAATAGGCCTAAAAGCCGATGTTCAGCGATGCCAAACTGCATCTCGATGACACGATGGATTTCATCTGTAGTCCTTAAAATTTTCTAAAATTATGCTCCTGATACATTATAAGTTTTTATCAACATGGGTAAACCCATAAAATGTGTTCTTCTAATTTTGGATTATGTGCTTGATGGAATTCAAAAAGCGTGACTGTAAAAATATATCAGTGTTAATATTCCTGACATATTATGAAATATCAATCTTCACATAATATGTGAATTGATGCTAATACATTTGATAAAAGGATTATACCATGATAATAGTCATCTTGATGATACCATGATAATAGTCTTTCTTGGTGTTGCTTTTTCAATGTCGAACAGTGTATATCCAGAAACTTATAAAAGAAAAAAACATATCGTTTGCTGAAAAACTAGATTTAACATTTTCGGGGCAGATAACTCCAGAGAGTGGTTCTGGGAAAGGCACAGTATTATCAATACTGACATTTATGAAAGAAAATTCATTTGGTGAAGAAACATGTAAATCTTTTGACTTTGATTGTACTGGAATAAATACTGGAATTTCTATTGGATCAATTTTTTTTTTTTTTTTTGTATATAAATGCTTTAAAACAGACAGCATAAGCAATGGTTTATTTGCTTCGTTTAAATTAATTGCCTTTTAGAAAAGTTATGGTTCACCTTGATGTTCCAACTTCTGGACATGCTTTTTTTAGTGGTCCAATGGTTGTCAATATTTATCATTTGTTTAATGCATTAAAAGATAGTACATTCCCAGGTGCTGATTTTAAGAAGCTAAGTACCAACCAGAAATATCTCTGGAATATATGTCAGGTTATATTAACAGGAGAATAGCTCCAAATAGTTGGCAAGAAAACACGCTGGAAACATCTCCACGTCATATGGCTGACAATGACAAACTGAATTTAAAGTTCATATTTTGCATTACTTGATCCAACCCTGCAGTTGAAAAAACTAGCTGAGTTTCTCATAAATGTTTACGATCCCTCATACTTCATATAGTCGAAAATCGTTAATGTGATCACGCTTAATGTGAATTACTTTTAACATGAACTGTTTCATCAATACCTGTCAAAAGGAAGATTAGTTTCTAAGTTACTGATATCATGAATTACTGATAAAATGAAAAAAAAAAAATATCCCCCCTTGAGATTCATGTTAACGAGGTTCGACTGTAATAAAATGCTATCTAAGAACTAGTTATGCACCACTTTTTTTTTTAATAGTACAATGCATCAGGTATAAGGTTGGGTTGGGTTGTGAGGATTAAGGCCAATTGACTGCTCTGGAGTCCAAGGCCTGAGGGGGAGTGCCCTCCATGGGGGGGGGGGGGCTTTCTAAGGGTTCCTAGCCTGTATTTACGCAAGTTTCAGAGAAAACCAACAAATTTTAATTAAAAATAGAAAAAAGTTTACCTAATATTATCAATTTAAAATATGTTTAATAAACCACCGCATAAGGTTTACACTGAAAAATAAAACTACTAATCCCTGCAGTTACATATATTAAGTTTTAAAGAAAACAGGAATTTAAATAATCTTTGGTTGAAAAGGTTGCACATCTTTAATTGCTTCAGAAATTTTTATTTCAATTTTTCCTGTTTTTACATATTCCATTGCCTGGGTTGGTTGGTTGTAGGATTTAAGGCCGATTGACTCCTGATGTGTCCTAGGCCTAGGGGGGGGAATGCCCTCCGTGGGGGTCTTTCTAAGGGGTCCTAGCCCGTATTTACGCGAGTTTCGGAGGAAACCACGGAAAACTCCGAACGGCTAGGTCGATGAGCGCGACCTGGGATCGAACCCGGCACCTCCCATCTACCAGCTTTGAGCGCAGAACCGCTCGGCCGCTGGTGGGCTCCATTGCCTGGGAAAAATATAAATAAAATAAGGGAATAAGAATCAATATTCTGGAAAATGATTAAATTTGTATTGTAATAAGAAAATAAATAAAAAAAGATATCAATTTTCAAAAACACAGACTTTTCATAATCTCTCATCTTACCTTCATCTTTTATTCTCTGACAACCTTACAGTATTTTATTCAGCACAGTATTCTTACAGTATCTGACAATATTTTAAAAAGATAAAATTTGTATACCTACTCACACACGTATATGTGTGTACAGATAAGAATTTTATGATGATATTGTGAATGAGAATTTCATTTAACAAAATATTTACAATTTTTATCAATTTACATATTAACAGTTCTCAAAAAGTGGACACTGGCCTCATATCATAACTTTAAGTTTTAATAATTAATAAATACTAATCATATTTACATGACTTTTTTTTTTCCACTGAATTCTCTTGAAGATAAGAATTAATATCATTTATTGTAAAATCTTTGTACAAATAACTTAATTTATAATTTTGGGATAAAAAGATCTATTTAAAAGATTTAAAAGATTTACTAATTGAATGTACTACTAAATAAGGGATATACTTTGTTTCAAGACTATTTTAAAAAGAAATATTTTTTATTTTATTATTTAAAAAAGTTATTTTGAAGACAAAATAAGTTCTAGAAATAATTATTTTTGGAAATAATGTAATTAAATTTATGTTATTTTTTGCTGATGTTTTCCCAATCAAAAAAAAAAAAAAAAAATCTGATCTCTAATTGAGCAGTTAACAACAAATTAACAATTTGATAGAGTCAATTAGTTGTCAATTTAAATTATTTTTTCTGCCTCCTTTATTTATTATGTAATTCTTTCTAACATGTTTATTAGTTACCATGTAAGTGGAGTTACAAAATGTTAAATTGATAATCAAGACAAACTTTAGCAGGGGTGATTGTGACTCAAAGGTAAAAACCCTGAAAATTAGAGACTCAAATTAGAAAAAACCCAAAATATCAAATAATACTCAAACTATTTAGGCCAGAAGCCCTCAATCTTTTTACATTTCATTCACATATCACCTGGATGACAAATGAACAACCAATGAAAACAAAAAATAACTTTATAGGAAATAAAAAATACACATGGGTTAGAGTAAAAACCCTGAACACAAACACCCCTGCTTTAGGTACTAACATCATAAAAGCCGGAAAAAAAAAAAAAAAAAAAAAAAAAAAAAATTCTGGTTCAAAATATAAGATGACTCTTCATCAGGCAGAAAAATTAAGTACAAGTTTTAATTGAAAGAAATAAGTGTGGATTGAAAGATCAACAAAGGTATTATGGATCGGGGAGATACTTCTTTTTCACCTGATACAAAAAATTGTTCTATCCTTTAGTGTGTTTTAAATGGAATGTTTCATTGACATAAAATAAATTTCTACCACTCTAGCAACACAATCGTTACAGGTTACCCGCTTCTTACACAAAATTCTACCCTTTCCTTATGCTCTGAAAATTTTCAACAACCCATATGTATTTTTTTTTTTATTGTTAGCTTTTTCTTTTTCTTCTTCTTTTTTTTTTTTTTTAAACATATATAGTGTATTATTTTAATTTTTAATCTAATTACTTTGATTAACTTTGTGATTATCATTTACTTTATTTGGCTATTTGTGGATGCATGCTTTTACCAATTCTTTGATGAAGAATAGATTTGACTTTGATAAACATGTATCACAACCTTTTCGTGATAGTTTTAGCAATGTGTTATTATCAGTTTTATTTTTGTTGTGTTGGTATTGACATGTATCGATTAAATGCTAAAATATTAAGGTTAAAGTTTATTAAGATATCTATCATTTATATTATCTGTTGCTTGGCTTCAACTATGCTTATTAGATCATCGTTATTATATTATATATATATATTAAATCTACCTGAAATAATATGTAAATTTTTGAACAAAACAGAAATTTAAAAGAAAGAAAAACATACTTCTTTATGTGTGAAAGATTGCAAAACTTCTGTTGCTTTGGAAATATCTATTTCTGTTTCTTTAGTGATTACATTTTCCACTGTCTGTGAAGTGATCTAAAAAAATAAATAAATAAATAAATAAAAAATAAATAAATTAATAAATATCTATATTTTGAAAAATGACTAAACTTATATTTAATAACACTATCAAAGGAAAAATTTTAAAATCAAAATTATTTTAAACATATTAATTTATTTTAAAAAGGATTAAATTACATTTTACTTATAAAAATATATACCTAAATATACTATCCTTTTTTAAGAAATATGCACTTACAGCTTTAGAGCAAATATATTTCAGATACATCATATCCATCGTCAGTGCATCATTGTGACAGCTCCTTCTGTTCTGGGTTGTTTCTGTCATCTTGATCCTCTATTCTCTTCACTTTGTAAGTTTTTTTTTTTTTTTTTTTTTTTTTTTTTTTTTAAATTAGGTGTTGCCATGCAGATGGTATTAAGCTATGCTCACAATCGTTAATGGAAAGACTGTTAGTTATTATTTCAATGGCTTCTCTTTTGAGAGCACAATGGTGGTTGTTATAGGGGCTATTTTTTGGGTATTTGTAGTATTAAGATTAATTGGATTAGTTTTATGGGTGGTAGACAGAGCAGTAGAAGACCAATTAAATTTTGTATCTGAGAAGTGTTCCTTTTCGTGATCATTAATACAACGTTTTGTCATGCCAATGAAACAACCTCTTGTATTATTTTCATGTTTAAAGTCGATTTTATAAATACCTCAAGTGATTTTTGGGTCGATTTGATCTTTTTCGTTACGGAGTCGTTGAAATATGTTTTTGTTTGGTTTAATGGGGATATTTATATTAAGTTTTTTAGCATCATTCTTTATCTTTAGAGCAGCACCGTTACAAAAAGGTATAGAGGTAGTAAAATATGGTTTAGGTTTTTGTGCATTGCCAATGGAATTTAATGTTTTTAAAGTTTTTTATAAATTTTATCGAGGAGATTTTTACTATAGTTAGCTTTTTCCCCGTTTCTTTGATGAATTTGATTTCGTCTTTTAATAAAGTTTCATTAGAACAAATGAGGATGGCACGGTTTATATAAAAATGGAGAGTGGCATATTTATATGAAAAGGGGGGGGGGGTCAAAAGAATGATGCTAAAAAACTTAATATAAATATCCCCATTAAACCAAACAAAAACATATTTCAACGACTCCATAACGAAAAAGATCAAATCAACCCAAAAATCACTTCAGGTATTTATAAAATCGACCTTAAACATGAAAATAATAAAAGAGGTTGTTACATTGGCATGACAAAACGTTGTATTAATGATCGTGAAAAGGAACACTTCTCAGATATAAAATTTAATATGTCTTCTACTGCTCTGTCTACCACCCATAAAACTAACCCAATTAATCTTAATGCTATAAATACCCCAAAAATAACCCCCTAAAACAACCACCATTATGCTCTCAAAAGAGAAGCCATTGAAATAATAACTAACAGTCTTTCCATTAATGATCGTGAGCATAGCATAATACCCAGTGGCGGATCCAGAACTTGACTTTGGGGGGGGGGGGGATAAAATTTTTCAAAGTGTTATTCTAGACCAATAAAAAATTTACAATTGCAATATTCAATTGTGAGTGTCAGTGTTTTGGGAGGGGCTTCAGCCCCCTAGCCCCCCCCCCCCTTAAATCCACCACTGGTAATACCATCTGCATGGCAACACCTAATTAAGAAAAAAAACGTACGGAGTGAAGAGAATAGAGGATCAAGAAGACAGAAACAACCCAGAACAGAAGGAGGTGTCACAATGATGCACTGAAGATGGATACAATATATCTGAAATATATTTGCTCTAAAGCTGTAAGTGCATATTTCTTAAAAAAGGATAGTATATTTAGGTATATATTTTTATACGTAAAATATATTTTAAACATCAGAATTATATTTTTATTTAAAACTCATAATCAAGTTCAAATAATAATAAAAGAACAATAATATTACAATACACCTTTGTATTAAGTTTTTACTGGGGGAAAAAAAATCTACTTTCTCATTTGTTAAATTTTAAGAAAATTTAATTATATATATATATATATATATATATATAATATATGTATGTAATATTTAAAATCTAAGTAAAAAAAGGGATTTAAATAAAACATACTTCCTTTATCTGTAAGGAAGGTACCACTGTTTCTGTTGCATTGGCTATATCTATTTCAGATTCCTTTGTGTTTTCATTTTCCCCTGTATGTGGAATGATCTACATGAAATTAGAAAAAAAGTATCAACATTCTGTAAAATGAGTGAGTTTATATTGTAATAAGAAAATAAATTACATAAATGTAGCAACTTTTAGAAACATATATTTACCTAACCGTTTATTTTACTTTTTCTGTTATTGTGGAAACTCTGTAAACAAATGTTAAAAAAAAAAAAAAAAAAAAAAAAAAAAAAAGTTATATACCAACTTAATGTGTGTGTCTGTAGATCTATATACACACATGGAAGTAGGTATGCCAGTTAGAGTCCTGCATCGGGTCAGGTAACCCGATTTTACCCGAACCCGACCCGACCTGCGCGTCGGGTTGACTGATCTTTTTTTCATGCGGGTCGGGTTTGGGTCGGGTTGACTGAATTTTTTTTTCTTGCGGGTCGGGTTTGGTTTTCAACAAGTCGGGTCGACTTGAGAACACTTTCAAAATGCTTTTTACAATTATAAACATAAATTTATAGGCATGTTTACAACTATGTAACTAATTTAAACATTCTGCTCATATTAGACATGTATTGGTTGGTTGTTTGGTTGGAGGATTAAAGGCCGATTGACTCCAGATGTGTCCTAGGCCTATAGGGGGAATGCCCTGCGTTTGAGTCTTTCTAAGGGATCCTAGCCCGTATTTATGCGTATTTTGGAGGAAACCACGGAAAACTCTGAACGGCTAGGTCGATGAGCGTGACCTGGGATCGAACCCGCACCTCCCATCTACCAGCTTCGAGCGCAGAACCGCTCGGCCACTGGTGGGCAGACATGTACCGGAGCTCCCTATTCGTATCCGCGGATATCTGCCAGAAAAATAGATCCGTATTTGTATCTGGATCTGTTTTTCTTTTCTTCAACGTAACTAATATGTATCTTTTGTAGAAATTGTATGAAAATTAGAAAAGTATTATTAATCTTTCTTGACTGTTGTTAATATATAAATATAAAGAAATACAAATACAGTATAACCTTGCATTTACATTCTGGAAATTGAAAATATTTCGGTTTACAAGGTTTTTTTTTATTTTACTTTCTTCTATATTCAGTAGAAGAAAGTATTACATTCTATCAACATTTGGTGTCAACCGCTCGACGCGTGGCACTGCTATACAGCGATTTCTGCAATTTCAGAGGAGGCTATATCTCAGGTTCTGTTGCGTATAATCCAACCAAACTTGATATGTGAGAAGACCAATATGAGACATTATGCTTATTAAATTTGAATGCCTATCAGCCAACAGGTGGCGAAGCTACACAGCGATTTCCGCAGTTTAAGGAAAGGCTGTATCTTAAGAACTACTGCACAGAATTTCATATAAATTTGTATGTAGGTGTCATTTAATATATATTAGTGCCTGTCAACTTTTGGTGTAAACTGCTCACAGGTGGTGCTGCTACACAGCGATTTCCACAATTACAAGGAAAGCTATATCTCATGTTCTATTGTGTATCATCAATCAAAACTTAATATGTGAGAAGGCGAGATTATGAGATATTATGCTGACTCAGTTTGAATGCTTGTCGGGCAATAGGTAGCGCTGGTACATTGTAAATTTCATCGATAACAGGATGGCTATATCTAAACTTATATGCCATATAACTGTACGAACCATGATATGTGAGAAAACCATTATAAGAAACGCATTGTTTAAGAAGTTATTTATAGACGATAAAACTGTCTCTCTTTGGATATTTAGTGTTAGATTCCTCTAAGATGAAAATTATTTGCATTCATCACGTTAAATTTTTTTAATAATAGTTTTTGATATCCATATCAATGTCCTCATATTAAAATTAAGGAACATTTGAATTTACTTATTTTCATCTTAAGAAAGTATTTAAACTTACCTTTATTTATTTGTTAAATCCTTTTGATATTTAAAATTTACTTTGTATCTATCTTTTCAAACATCGTTACTCTGTTTACTATATCGGCGTTGCCATTTCCAGTCTGCATAATTTTTCTTATTTGTGCTGTTGCCACTTCTTGGGAATTATCATTTTTAATTATGTTTCGTTTTTCTCCACCGGGTGTCGTGGCGCAGCGGTCAATGTTGTTATGCAGATCAACTTGTTCAGAGAGTATATAATGCCGTGATGTTTGGAGATGCGTTAGTTTCAGTTGAGTTTTCAGTTGGGTCTCAGCTGAGTTTCAGTTCTAGTTTCGATGAGCTTCAACTAGTTGTGACTTTGAGTTCCAGCTCTGTTGAATAGCTGCTGGCGGCTATTATGAGCTATGGATATGTTGTAGAATGCTCATGTTTTATGCTGAACTCAAAAATTTAAATAATTAAAGTAAATCGTTTTTTGTTAAATTGTTGTTGTTAAAGTTTGAATAGTTTGATGATGTTGAGATTGTTTACCTTCGTTAAGTTTAAAATTTTTTTAATAATTTTTCATAAGCTTAAATGAATGAATTTCATGAGAACTTTTTTATAATGCTTGAACTTTACCTTCTTCTGATCATTGGAGTATCGTGGTCATTTGGCGACCGTCAATTGATTTGAATCTTATCCTAAAAGTTCAGCTTGATCTAAATCTTTTATTCATTGGTCATTTGGCGACCATGAAATTTGGGATCGTTTAGCTGACTGAGTATCGTGGTCATTTGGCGACCGTCAATTGATTTGAATCTTATCCTAAAAGTTCAGCTTGATCTAAATCTTTTATTCATTGGTCATTTGGCGACCATGAAATTTGGGATCGTTTAGCTGACTTTGTTCTTCAAAACTCAATGGTATTCGCTGGTCATCGGGCGACCGCGATCTTCAATATGCATTAATAAGTGTTATCTTCAAGTGTTTGTGTTTTTTTCTTCAATAATTCACGTGACGTGTGATTAGGCACTCTTCTACAATATATTGAAATGCTTATGACTATGTGAAGCAGTGTTTTCCATCCATTCTCCCACATTGGTCATATGGCGATCAAGTAAATGGATTTGAATAATGTGCTAAAATCTATCTATCTTCTTGTGACATCAAGTAAGGCTAATATATTGTAAAAAGGTAATATAGTTTCGTTTTGAGAATTAATCTTGTTAAATGAATTTTTGAAATTTTGTTATATATATTTATATTAAATCTTTTTCATAATTATTGTTATAATTGTTTTGAATCTATTATATCTTCATGAATAAATTTATTTTCGTTTCAAATATTTTTGTATTTACTGAGTCTAAAACTTTTACATGCTAGTCAAATTGACATTTTCTAAACTTAAATAATTCTATTGCAGTTGTTTATCTGCTTAATATAATTTTGTTTAAGATAGACCTTAAAGTGTCTAACAATCTGGGTTATGGGCCCAGTTTAAATAAAGTTTTTTTTGTAGACTCAGTGGATTCAATTTGTTTCTTTTGTGGTATATTTAAATTGTTTAATCATGGCGTATAATTTAGTGCCTCAAATAGTTAAACTTAATTCTCATAATTACTCTGGTTGGAAAAGTGACATGAAGTTCCTTTTAATGGAAAAAAATGCCTACGATATCGTAACTGGTATCGAAGAGCAACCTGTAAAGAGTGATACGGTCACTGTTGAGTCTATAAAAGATTTTAAGAGAAGGCAGAATGCTGCTATGTCCTTAATCTATTTAAATATCGAACCAGAATATCGGAGTTTAATTAGCGAATGTGATGATCCCGCTAAAGCTTGGGAAATCCTCAAAGTCAATTTCCAACCAGACAGTAGAAGTCACCATATGAAGTTATATTCTGAATTAATGTCCTGTTTTTTTTACCCTGGCGAATCTATGGCAATTTATGCAGCAAAAATTTCAAAAATAGCAGATCAATTAAAATCTATTGGTAAACCTATAAATGACGAGTATTTGTGTTTTCAGATTTTACGTTTTTTGCCTGATAAGTTTGACCAAATCGTCCAGCAAATTTTAAGATGGCCTGATAAAGATTTTGAGTTTAAAAATATTGTAACTGAACTTTGTGCTGAGGAGACTCGTCTCCAGCTCAGAAATCTTGATAAATCTAGGGTTGATTGTAATATTGAAGCCCAGAGTGTCAAGTTTAAGAAAAGGCCTGTTTTTACTTGCTGGCGATGTGGAAAAAAGGGTCATATCAGTAAAGATTGTCAGGTAAAATTAAGTAATGATAAATCTGCTAGAGATAATACATTTAAAGGTAATTTTGTAAAAAAAGGTGACTCCGCTCAACAGCCAAAACGTGATAAAACTCCCCCCCATAAAAATAAAGGTTTTAAAGCTCAGAATTATATTGCTGAAGCTAATTTAAGTGGTTTTAATAGAGAGGGCAGCTGGGCTTTTGATACCGCCGCCTCTCACCACTTCTGCAAAGATAAATCTTCTTTTTGTAATTTCACCGAAATTTCTGGTGATGAGTTGCACGTGGCTGTTGACTTTCCCCATTACTGGAAAAGGGGAAGTTGAATTAGATTTTAATGGTGTTATTATAAAACTTTGGAATGTCCTTTTCTCACCAAATTTAAGAAAAAATTTGTTAAGCGGTTCTAGATTCGACCAGGGCGGTGCTAAATTTACTGGAAAGGCTGGTAAACTAAATGTGGTCGATAAATATGGCAAGTTTCTTTTTTCTGCTAAGCTCTATGACGGGATTTATTATATTTTTCCAAAAATCATAAGAAATAATCATAATGTTAAAATGAATGGGGGGCAGAATTCCAAAACTAATGTTGATCTAAATTTTAATGCTGAAATTTCAGCTTCACCAGTAATTAAAACTGCCAATATTAAAGATATAGATACATGGCACTTGCGTTTTGATCACATTAGTCCTGATTTAATTTATAATACTATTCGTAATTCTGCAGTTAAAGGTCTTCCTCATTTAAAATCTGTTGATAATTTTTTTTGTGATCCCTGTCATTTGAGTAAGCAAAATCGTGTCTCTTTCAAGCCTCTTGGTTCTTCTTCATCTAAAAAGCCATTAGATAGAATTTTTCTTGATACTTGGGGTCCTGTTAAAATTTCTGGAAAGAAGGATGAACGTTTTTTTGTGTCTATTATAGACGATTTTTCAGGTAAAACTTCTGTTTACCCCCTCCAGGAGAAATCTATGCGTTTCGAAGTCTTTAAAAGACACGTTCTACGATCAGAAAGATTTCTAGGGACCAAGTTGAAAGCTTTGAGAATGGATAATGGAAGAGAATTTGATAATGAACTGTTTAAGGCTTTTTGTAGAGAAAATGGAGTAAAACATGAGTTGACTAATGCCTATACACCAGAAGAAAATGGGGTTTGTGAGAGATTTAACCAGACAATAATGAATTATGTTCAGGCAATGCTTAAATCTAGTGGCTTGTCTGACGATTTTTGGCCTGAAGCATGCATGCATTTTACATACACGTGGAACAGGATTTGTCATGGTAGAAACTCTAAAACACCTCTTGAACTATATTCTGGTAATAAGCCTTCAGTAAGACATTTAAGGCCATTTGGCACTTTGGCTTACATCGGTGTTCCTAAGGTCAGGTGCAAGAACAAATTAGATGCTAAGTCTAAACGTGGTGTTCTCGTTGGATATGCCTTACGTACCCGTGGATACAGGATCTGGTTGGAAGAGGACAAGAAGATTGTTGAGACGATAAATGTTTCTTTTGTTGAGAGCAGTGATGTGTCACGCAGTGGAGCGGTGATGGGCGACTCTTCTTTTGAGTTGGTGCTTGTCCCAGAGGAGCAGCCATGGCCCGTTGATCGGTGTCATACTGATCCGGAGCCTGGACCCTCTGGTGTCTTGCCCAGCGAGACTGAAGATGTTGTTCCAACCGTCCTCCCTGCCACTCCTGCTTCTCCTGTCACTCCAGTTTCTCCTGAAGCTTCGTCTCCCAACTGGAAGACTAATCCGATTTGGTACAGAAAGGTTGTGCCTAGGCCAAAAGGAAAGAAGATCGACATTTACTACTATCCTGATGGTGAAGGCAAAAGGTCATGTCAACGAACTCCAAAGGAAGTCGAGAAATTTTGTAATGATAATGGTTTAATTTTTAATTCTAATGACTTTGATTTTTCTAAATTTAATACTTTTTCTGGTGTTGTTAATCCTAGCATTATACCTTCCGCGTCCAGCACTACTAGCTGACTAGATGTGGTGGTCCTGCGAACGTATAAGCAGGCTCAAAAATCTAAACAGTTTGATAAGTGGCATGAGGCTATGCTTGAAGAATTGAATTGTATGACTACTAGAGGTGTTTGGCATCTTGTGAAACTTCCTGTGAATAAATCTGTGTTAGGAATCCGCTGGGTTTATACAGTCAAGCGTGACGAGTCTGGTACCATAGTTAGGTATAAGGCAAGGTTAGTCGCGCAAGGTTTCAACCAGGTCCAGAGAGAATCATATGATGAAACATTCTCACCTGTCATAAATTTTTCTGCTGTAAGGTTTTTCTTTTCTTTGCTGGTCTCATACTGCGGGTGGTTTAACGTACAATGTGACGTAAAATGCGCTTACTTATACGCTCCTCTGAACGAGGAAATTTACATGAATCAACCAACTGGATTTGCTGAAAAAGGCAAAGAGGATTGGGTGTGTAAATTAGACAGAGCATTGTACGGGCTGCATCAATCTGGTAGGTTATGGTTTTATGAGTTAAATAAAGTATTGTTGGAACTTGGTTTTAATAAATTTGAAAATTGTAATTGTGCATATTCATATTTTGATTTTTCCGTTTTATTGGTTTATGTAGATGACATAGTTATTTTTTCTAGGACTGAATCACAGGCAAATAACATTTTAGACCTTTTACAGTCTAAATTTGACTTAAAAATTTTGGGTACCACTCGTAAGCTTTTATGTGTGGAATTCGAGTACACGGATACTGGGGTTTTGATCCATCAGGGTCAATATATTGCCGAAGTTAATGAGAGGTTTCAAAACCATCGGATACCTGTCTCTTCCTTGCCTATAGTTAAAGGTGTACAATTTTCTAAGAGTGATTGTCCAGTCGTTCAGTCTGATATTGAAGAAGCATCTCATTTACCTTACAGGAATCTTTTAGGTTGTATTTCTTTTCTAGCAAACCGTACAAGACCTGATATTGCATATGCCACAAATATATTTTCTCAGTTCCAACAAAATCCTGGTTTTAAACATTGGCAAGGCTTACTTAAACTTTTAGGTTACATTAAATACACCAGTCATTATAAACTCTATCTCAATTGCACAGATATTAAAATAATTTCTTACTCTGACGCTGACTTCGCCGCTAATAGAGACGATTACGTTTCTATAGGGGGTCAGTTGGTATTGTTGGATCGTGCTGCCGTTTCGTGGCGCACAAATAAACAAAAAGGTGTTACTATATCAACCATGGAATCAGAGTTTATTTCTATGTGTGATTGTGTAAGGGAGCAGGATTGGTTTTATAATATTTTATGTGAGTGCTCCAATTTAAAACTTATAAATAATAACTTTGATATACCTACTTTATATGCAGATAATCAGGCAGCCATTCGTTTTACTAAATCCAGAACAGAAAACTTCCATACTCGACACGTAAATATAAAATTATTTTTCATAAGAGACTGGTTTGACGAGGGAAAGTTTAACCTCAAATATATTAATTCTAAATTATATCTTGCCGACCCGTTTACCAAGCCTATGACTAAAGGTGACTTATTAAAATTTATAAAATTAATTTTTCTTTAAATACTTAATATGATAGATATTTTTTCTAATTAATTTTCCAGTAAATTGCTGCATCTTTCTTTTTTTTATACATATCTGTTAAAGTTTTTTTTGAAATTTTCCTTACCTTTGCAAATTTTTGTAAATATTGTACATAATGGTATGAATGAATGAAATGCAAGGCGCCTTGTGTATGTGTTATCATATTTCATATTTATTGTATATTATATACCTGTACATTATCACTGTATATATAATCATTTCTCATACTGTTTTTTTTTTACATATATATATGTTTGATTTGCATTGTGTGGGGGAAATTATATGAATTGCATGCAATAGTACCTTTGTCTCCTTAACTAAATTGTTCTTTCAGAGTATCATTAGTGATACCTCATTTTTCGTTTTCTGTAAAGCCATGTGATACTTCGCATTTTTTTCCTGAAATTATGGACTTAAGATGAATAGATGTGCAGCAAATTCTTGGTAATATTTAAAATCTTGTTTTTCTTATATAGTTCTTGTATTTTTTTTTTAATATTGCAGTGGGGGGCATTTGATATCCATATCAATGTCCTCATATTAAAATTAAGGAACATTTGAATTTACTTATTTTCATCTTAAGAAAGTATTTAAACTTACCTTTATTTATTTGTTAAATCCTTTTGATATTTAAAATTTACTTTGTATCTATCTTTTCAAATATCGTTACTCTGTTTACTATATCGGCGTTGCCATTTCCAGTCTGCATAAATTTTCTTATTTGTGCTGTTGCCACTTCTTGGGAATTATCATTTTTAATTATGTTTCGTTTTTCTCCACCGGGTGTCGTGGCGCAGCGGTCAATGTTGTTATGCAGATCAACTTGTTCAGAGAGTATATAATGCCGTGATGTTTGGAGATACGTTAGTTTCAGTTGAGTTTTCAGTTGGGTCTCAGCTGAGTTTCAGTTCTAGTTTCGATGAGCTTCAACTAGTTGTGACTTTGAGTTCCAGCTCTGTTGAATAGCTGCTGGCGGCTATTATGAGCTATGGATATGTTGTAGAATGCTCATGTTTTATGCTGAACTCAAAAATTTAAATAATTAAAGTAAATCGTTTTTTGTTAAATTGTTGTTGTTAAAGTTTGAATAGTTTGATGATGTTGAGATTGTTTACCTTCGTTAAGTTTAAAATTTTTTTAATAATTTTTCATAAGCTTAAATGAATGAATTTCATGAGAACTTTTTTATAATGCTTGAACTTTACCTTCTTCTGATCATTGGAGTATCGTGGTCATTTGGCGACCGTCAATTGATTTGAATCTTATCCTAAAAGTTCAGTTTGATCTAAATCTTTTATTCATTGGTCATTTGGCGACCATGAAATTTGGGATCGTTTAGCTGACTGAGTATCGTGGTCATTTGGCGACCGTCAATTGATTTGAATCTTATCCTAAAAGTTCAGCTTGATCTAAATCTTTTATTCATTGGTCATTTGGCGACCATGAAATTTGGGATCGTTTAGCTGACTTTGTTCTTCAAAACTCAATGGTATTCGCTGGTCATCGGGCGACCGCGTGTTATCTTCAAGTGTTTGTGTTTTTTCTTCAATAATTCACGTGATGTGTGATTAGGCACTCTTCTATAATATATTGAAATGCTTATGACTATGTGAAGCAGTGTTTTCCATCCAATCTCCCACATTGGTCATATGGCGATCAAGTAAATGGATTTGAATGATGTGCTAAAATCTATCTATCTTCTTGTGACATCAAGTAATGCTAATATATTGTAAAAAGGCAATATAGTTTCGTTTTGAGAATTAATCTTGTTAAATGAATTTTTGAAACTTTGTTATATATATTTATATTAAATCTTTTTCATAATTATTGTTATATTTGTTTTGAATCTATTATATCTTCATGAATAAATTTATTTTTGTTTCAAATATTTTTGTATTTACTGAGTCTAAAACTTTTACATGCTAGTCAAATTGACATTTTCTAAACTTAAATAATTCTATTGCAGTTGTTTATCTGCTTAATATAATTTTGTTTAAGATAGACCTTAAAGTGTCTAACAGTTTTAATAAATTATTCGCACTTAGTGAATTTGACAGAAAAATATAGAAGAATGTCTTGTGGTGGCCACAATATACTAGTTTTTTTTTATAATTTACCAACTGTGTGACAATGAAAATTTACTTTATTTTATATCATGTTATATCATTTTACCTCGTTTTGCATGATTTTTAGATGAATAAGTAATGTGGATTTATTTTTCGGGTTGGGTTCGGGTCGGTTTTCGGGTTGATGAAATTTTTTTTTGTCAGGTTCGGATCGGGTTTCGGGTTGATGAAAATTTTTCTGTCGGGTTCGGGTCGGGTTTCGGGTTGATTTAAAATTCATCTGTCGGGTTCGGGTCGGGTAAAACCCGACCCGTACAGGACTCTAATGCCAGTGGTAGTACACTGAATCAGTTAAAGGTTCAAGTCCAAGATTGACTCTTTTACCCCAAAATTATAGAATTTTAAGACATTAGAAAATGTAGCTCTGAAATATATTATGAAGCAATGAAAACTTATGATTATTTTGAACTTTGTTCAAAAATATCCTAAAATGACAAATATAGTTTTGGCAGCAAGAGAATTTTGCATTTTGAGGAAGAAAAAAAGGGGGATGGGTAATTAACACTGACAGTTTTGAATTTCTTAGGAACTGCTGTTCTTAACATATTTCTTTCATGAACTACCATTTCAATGTAAAATTTTATTTCAAATTCAATATATATGCTATAAAACATGATTTTTCTTGCAGTTATATAGAGCTAAGTGTAAAGAAAAAAAATAAGTAAATATTTTTTAAAAAGGCCCATTCTATGCAGAACATAAATTTAAACAGTGTTCCTGGCATGAAATGAAATACTATTTATATAACGTCTTTTAAAGATGGCTGAAAATAAAGAAAAAAAAAAAAATTAGATTTTTTGGAAAGAAAATGGTTTTTCAAATAAGGTCTGTCAAACAAAAGAAATTCAAGATTGATAGCCAAACTTTGTCTTTTTCTTGACTTTAATAACATACTGCTGACCTACCACACAAACCACACCTATTTTCTATTTCATATTCTTTGGGGGGAATTATTTTAATAAATATCATTTTATTAAAATTATGTCGCATTTTTAAAACGGTTATTATGTGAGAAATGCCAGGCTGGTTATCAGCCAGGGAGGCTCAGTGGAAGAGCATCTGCACGTTAAGCGGAGGGTCTCGGTTCGATTCCTGGCTCTGGCATTTTTCACATGGCTGGTATAGAAAAAAAATCAACCTTACACTCCAAACTATTTAAAATGAATTTTCACAGTTGATGTGTTTATGAATAAAATTTCTAAATTGAAACTTTTGTGGTGGATGGAGTTGTACTACGTTTAATATTTTCATTTGTTACATCTGCATTTGTAGACACAGTGACCTTGCCAATGGTTACTATGTGAGAAATGCTGAGCTGTTTATTAGCCAGGGTGGCTCAGTGGAAGAGCATCCGTACATTACACAGAGGGCCCAGGTTCAATTTCCAGCTCTGATATTTTTTGCATGGTTGGTACAGAAAAAAATCAATCTTACACTCCAAACTATTTAAAAGGAATTTTAATGGTTGATGTGTTTATGAAAAAAATTTCTAAATTGAAATTTTTGTGGTCTATGGAGTTGTGCTACATTTAATATTCTCACTTGTTACATCTGCGTTTGCAGACACAGTGACTTTGCCAACAGTTATTGTATGAGAAATACTGAGCTGGTTATCAGCCAGGGTGGCTCTGTGGAAGAGCATCTGCAAGTTAAGCAGAGGGCCTAGGTTCGATTTCCGACTCTGGCATTTTTTGCTGGGTGGTATATTAAAGAATACCCTCCAAACTATTTAAAATGTCTTATATTAAATTATTGATTCATGAAAATATAATTTTATAAATTTAAAATGAAAGAAACACTGAATTATAATGTATGCAAAATTGTTACAAATCTGTATTCAAATTTGAGACTTATAACTCTTCTTTTAGTCATTAAAAGAAAAAATAAGCAAGAAAGAGAAGAAAAACAAACATACACACACATAGAAAAAATGTGATTGCTACATTTAAACAGCTTAGGCAAAAATTGTACCAGATTATTATTATTTGTTTTTGTTTTTATAATTATTATCATCATTATTATTTTAATGATCCATAATTTCACGGTGGAAATTCATTTTGAAAAGGAAAGTAAAATATTTGGCAAGAAATAAAAAACTATTTAATATACCTCTGTATTAGGTTTTCCTCAGTCTACTTTTTCGAAATTAAGGAAAATATTTTGTGTAAGAAAAATTATGTGTTTACCTTTAAATAAAAAAAAAAAAAAAAAAAAAAAGAGTTTGAATGAAAAACTTACTACTTCTCCAACCAAGATAGATAGTAAATCTCCCATTGTTTCCAAAACATCAGCTTTCATTTCTTCTTTGTTTACCATTTTCATAGTCTGGGAAACGATTTAAATAAAATAAGAATGTATATATTAATATTATTTAAAATGTCTAAGTTCATATTATAGTAAGAAAATATGTAATATGAAGATATCAGTTTCTAGAAACATAGATTTTCATAACACAGGTCTTGGAAAAAAATAAATAAATAAATAAAATAAATAAATAAAACTTTTTTCAGCTGCATGAAATTTTTTTGTTGAACTTTTTATTTTCAAGAACACTGTATTCAAAATTAAATTAAAATGATTTATCTATCTTTAAAATCATTTTTTAAATATAAATGTCTTATCATATATAATTTTTTTTTAATAAAATTTCTTATTCTTACTTAACACTCTGACCACTTTTGAAAAGGATTAAATTGTAATGTTGTTTTCATTGTACAGTTTTTAGATGTACTAAATAATGCTTATTTCACTTTGAGATATAAAATTTAACTATGCACATGATTATAATGTGCATGACTAGCTTTTAAGACTTTCTAACTTGAAAAAATAACTAAAAGTCTATAAACATATAATTTTAAATTATAAGTGTATTATAGAAAAGAACAGATCAGTGACCGGATATATCCATCAGCAGCAATCAGATGGTTAAGAAATGCACCTTTTTTAAGTAATAACAAACAGGTTTAACTAAAAAATACTAATTTTTCAGAAGGTGACAAACAAAAATTACTCTAGGGAAAAAAGTAAATTGTAATATAAATCATAAATCTCTTAGAACTGAGCAACCATTCAGAAGTGAATTATGCCAAATTGACAGCTCATACATATCATCTAGCATTTCAAAAAATGTCTTAGTTCAAAATCACAATTTTTTTTAATTACGTTTTTTTGTCTTGAGAGTGACTATAGACAATACCCATTTAACAGTATTATATGTAAGCATGTCTATGTATTTTTATAAAGTTTCATATTCTTGCTAAAGAATGCACTTTTTAAAAGTAATATATGATTACTCATTTAACAATAGAAATGGTACTATTTTTTCAATAAATGTATTTTAAAAGATGATGTAACATCTTAAAACATATAGACCAGACTTAATAAGCTGTTATGCAAAAGAATGTAGCACTGGAACTAGAGATCTATTTTGCACTGAATCAGGAAACAATCGAAATTTTTACAAGTAATTGCAGTTGCATCAAGCATATGACCCTATAATAAGCTATAGACCAGAAATGGTGCCACTTGTTTAGACCTAATGATCAAGGTGAGGAAGAAACATCGGTTTCATCGCCCAACAGCACGATTTGAGGACGTTCAAAAAACGAAAGATCTCACACAGAACTTCAAGTAGGCCATTTTAATCATTTTATTTATTTATATATTTTTTTTTTCAGTGATACACAATCCTTTAAGAAAATTATTTTGATGATATATTTAAATTAATATAATGCAGAAATTTATACAGTGTCAATAAAACAGTTAACTAGCTGAACTAATTTGACAATTGTTTATAAGCAGATTTAGTCTATGATATTTTGCAACACATCAAAATAACATAGACAGTAGAAAACATGCCCAGAGAAAAGAGTATTTCTGTTATCTGTTTGACTCTGTTATCTGATTTATACTAAGAAAGTTAAATAATCTCTTTGTATTACAAAATAGACTTTTAAATACATTTGTTGAGAGACATTGTAATTATTATTTCTTTTTTCCCATTTTGAATAATAAAAACACTTGAAAAAATCAAACCTAAATTATATTAACAGAAATTTTAAAATGTAAGAAAAACGCAATGTTTAAAAATTTTGACTTTATTTTATAAAAATAATACTAAGGTTTCAGAACAGCCAAAAGAATTTCCAAAAGTCTTAAATTAAATTTTCATTTATAAAATATAATTTTATACATTCAAAAGGAAAAGAAACACTGAATTGTAATGTATGTGATATATATTGTAAATCTATATCTCAGTTGCCAGACATTATAACTCTATTATTAAACATTAAAAGAAGAAAAAGAAAAATCAGAAAGAAAGAAAGAGCAGATAGTCTCACACTCACATACAAACTCACACACACACACACACAAAAAAAAAAAAAAAAAAAAAAAAAAAAACATTTAATACTGTTTAATTTAAATACCTTAGGCGAAATTGTACCAAACAACTTTTTTTTATAGTTCATAATTTCACTGTAGAACTTCATTTCAAAAAGGAAAGAAAAGTATTTGCCAGGAAATCCATTTAAAAACTATTTCCACACCTCTGACTTACGTTTTATTCTTTTTTTTTTTTTAAATCAAAATTATGGAAAATATTGTGTAAGAAAATTTATGTGATTAAAATAATAATAAATAAATAAATAAATAAGAGTTTAAATGAATAGAAACTTACTTCTTCTCTATGTAAGATTGACTTCAAATATTCTATTGTTTTTAAAACATCACCATGTATTTCTTCTGTATTTGTCTTTTTCATGGTCTGGGAAAGGATTTAAATAAAATAAGAATACATATATTAATATTATTTAAAATGTCTAACTTCATATTTTCTTTTTCAACAGCATAATCCATTTTATTTATTTATTTATTATTTCTGTGATATGCAACCCTTTAAAAAAATTATTTTGATGATATACTTAATTTAACATAACTGAGAAATTTACATATTTCTGCTATCTATCTGACTCTGTTATCTGATTTACACAATGAAAGTTAAACAATCACTTTGTATTACGAAACACACTTTTAAATACTTTTGTCGAGGGACATTGTAATTAGGTGTCAGAACAGCCAAAAGAATTTCAAAAAGTCTTAAATAAAACTTTTGATTTATAAAATATAATTTTATAGATTAAAAAGGAAAAGTAACACTATATGGTAATGTATGCAATATATACTGCAAATCTATATCTCAGTTGTCAGAAGTCATAACTCTTCCCTTCAGTGGCGGATCCAGAACTTGACTTTTGGGGGGGGGGGGGGGGGGGCTAAGATTTTTTAAAGTGTTATTCTAGACCAATAAAAAATTTACAATTGCAATATTCAATTATGAATGTCAGTGTTTTTTTTTTTTTTGGGGGGGGGCTTCAGCCCCCTAGCCCCCCCCCCCTTAAATCCGCCACTGCTTCCCTTAACCATTAAAAGAAAAAAGAAAAAAAAAAGATTAATACTGTTTAATTTAAACACTTTATAAAAAATTGTACCAGATTTATTTTTTATTATTATTATATATATATATATATATATCATAATTTCACTGTAGAATTTCATTTCGAAATGGGAGTTTAAATGAATATGAAACTTACTCCTTCTCTATGTAAGACTGACTTCACACATTCCATTGTTTTCAAAACATCAGCATCTATTTCGCCTGTGTTTGCGTTTTTTGTAGTCTGGAAAAGGATTTAAATAAAATAAGAATGCATATATTAAAATTATTTTAAATATTTAACTTCATAATACAGTAACAAAATACGCAATAAAGATATCAGTTTTTCGAAACATAGGCTTTCATAACACAGGTCCTGAAATAAATAAATTAATAATAATAATAAATAAATAAGTATGTATATAAATAAATAAATAAAAAATTTTTTAGCTGCATGAAATTTTTTTGTTGAGCTTCATATTTTCAACGATATTGAATTCAAAATTGAATTGAAATGTTTTATCTGACTTTAAAATCATTAAATATACATTTCTATTTATTTATATATGAGGAAAAAACAGAATACCACAGTCTCCTTTTTCTCTTTCTGTTCGCAGTCAGCCAAGACCCACTCTTCAATATACTTTATCCCAGCAGGGATTTTTTTCATTTACCCAGGAATTTCTTTGCTGCCTTTTATCCTAATAGATCGGCAGATGGGACCTATGACGTCAAGTAGAATGGACACACAACGTGTGATCCAATCCTCCGAAAACAAAACCAAAACTATATGTTGACATTGGTGATTGGGCAAATCGAAAATGGATCCAAGAATTCACGGGATTCTCATTTGAACCCAATGGCCCAGATCTAATCAACAAAATTAACGATGTTAAAAGAATTTTAAATTACAAAAATGAACTGATTAGTACAGCTGATGTCTTAAATATAAGCAGCCAGAGAATGTTGGATGAACTGGCTATCCGAATCGTTACTTTATTAACCCTTCAAGCAGTTACTACGTATTTTTCCGTACACTGAGCAGTAATTTTTCCCTTAATACACAAATAATTTAAAAGCATAACTATATATTCTTAGCTTGTTTTTAAACAATCATGAGGTTTATCTTGACATCCATAGTCACATTTTCAATTTCAAAATGAAATAACTATTATTTTGGGACATTTTAAAAACCATACAGTGAAAGAACATTAAAGTTTTGCTCTTTTACAAGATGCTCAGTGGGTTTTATGTTAATTTGGTCTGTCAAGATCAGCAGACACCTAGAAAGATTGGACGGTAAATACTAATTTGAACAAAAAAATTTATGTTGTCAAATAAACTTTCATGGAATACTTCATAAACATGGCCATTTTTTTTTTCTTTCAATGATATAAAATTCTTTAAAAAAATTATTTTGAAGATATATTTAATTTAATTGAGAAATTTATATATTTCTGCTATCTATCTGACTCTGATATCTGATTTATGCTATGAAAGTTAATCAATCTCTTTCTATTATTATGAAACAGACTTATAAATATCATTGTTGAGGGACATTGTAATAGTAATAATAATAATTATTATTTTCCTTTTGAATAACAAAAACACTTTTAAAAAGATCAAACCTAAATTATATTAACAGAAATTTTAAAATATAAGAAGAAAAAAAAAAAACTCAATGTTTAAAAACTTCAACTTTATTTTATAAAAAAAATTACTAAGGTGTTAGGACAACCAAAATTCTAAAAAGTCTTATATTAAATTTTTGATTTATAAAACATAATTTTATAGATTCAACAGGAAAAGAAACACTGAATTGTAATGCATGTTATATATATTGCAAATCTACATCTGAGTTGCCAGAAGTTATAACTGTTCTATTCATTAAAAAAAAAAAAAGAAAAAAAAAGAAAGAAGCAAGAGAAGACACACAAAAAAAATAATAACAATACTGTTTAACAAATAAATGAATACCTTTCATATTTCTTGAATATAGCCTTAGCACTTTCGGGAAGGGGCCCCTCCCATCATCAGAGGCTGCACGGTGGCGGCTTGCTTTGCTGTGTTGATATTACTGACTTGATCTTTAGTAGTTCTGATGGTTCTACACCAGTTGCGGTTAATTTCCTGTGCCGGGTCGTTGCCATTACAGGTAAGTCGGTTAAACAAAATTTCGATAGTTTCGCGATTCTATTTCGATAGTTTCGCGATAGTTTCACAACGATCCAGCACAGGAAATTAACCGTAACTGGTGTAGAACCATCAGAACTACTAAAGATCAAGTCAGTAATATCAACACAGCAAAGCAAGCCGCCACCGTGCAGCCTCTGATGATGGGAGGGGCCCCTTCCCGAAAGTGCTAAGGCTATATTCAAGAAGTATGTAAGGTCTTCATTTATTTGTTATAATTTGCTTCTTGCTTGTTGAAATCTTTAATACTGTTTAATTTAAACACCTTAGGCAAAATTGTACTAGGTTTATTTCTTTTATTTATTTTTTTTATATAATTCATAATTTCATTGTAGAATTTCATTTCAAAATGGGAGTTTAAATGAATATAAAACTTACTCCTTCTCTATGTAAGACTGACTTCACATATTCCATTGTTTTCAAAACATCAGCATCTATTTCGCCTGTGTTTACGTTTTTCGTAGTCTGGAAAAGGATTTAAATAAAATAAGAATGCATATATTAAAATTATTTAAAATATCTAACTTTATAATACACTAACAAAATGATATCAGTTTTTAGAAACATAGGCTTTCATAACATAGGTCCTGAAATAAATAAATTAATAATAATAATAAATAAATATGTATATAAATAAATATAAGTTTTTTTAGCTGCATGAAATTTTTTTGTTGAGCTTCATATTTTCAACGATATTGAATTCGAAATTGAATTGAAATGTTTTATCTAACTTTAAAATCATTTTTTAAACATACATTTCTAATTATTTATATATGTGGGAAAAACAGAATACCACAGTCTCCTTTTTCTCTTTCTGTACGCAGTCAGCCAAGATCCACTCTTCAATATACTTTATCCCAGCAGGGATTTTTTTCATCTACCCAGGGATTTCTTTGCTGCCTTTTATCCTAATAGATCAGCAGATGGGACCTATGACGTCAAGTAGAATGAACACACAATGTGTGATCCAATCCTCCGAAAATGAAACCAAAGCTATATGTTGACATTGGTGATTGGGCAAATCGAAAGTGGATCCAAGAATTTATGGGATTCTCATTTGAATCCAATGGCCCAGATCTAATCAACAAAATTAATGAAGTTAAAAGAATTTTAAATTACAAAAATGATTTGATTAGTACAGCTGATGTCCTAAATATAAGCAGCCAGAGAATGTTGGATGAACTGGCTATCTGAATCGTTACTTTATTAACCCTTCAAGCAGTTAATACATATTTTTCCGTACACTGAGCAGTAATTTTTCCCTTAATACACAAATAATTTAAAAGCATAACTATATATTCTTAGCTTGTTTTTAAACAATCATGAGGTTTATCTTGACATCCATAGTCACATTTTCAATTTCAAAATGAAATAACTATTATTTTGGGACATTTTAAAAACCATACAGTGAAAGAACATTAAAGTTTTGCTCTTCTAGAAGATGCTCATTGGGTTAAATGTTAATTGGGTCTGCCAAGATCAGCAGACACCTAGAAAGAATAGACAGTGAGTACTAATTTGAACAAAAAAAATTATGACGATAAATAAACTTTCATGGAATACTTTATGAACATGGCCATTTTTTTTTTTTTTTCAATGATATAAAATCCTTTAAAAAAATTATTTTGATGATATTTTTAATTTAATTGAGAAATTTATATATTTCTGCTATCTATCTGACTCTGGTATCTTATTTATGCTATGAAAGTTAAACAATCTCTTTCTATTATTATGAAACTGACTTATAAATACCATTCTTGAGGGACATTGTAATAGTAATAATAATTATAATTATTTTCCTTTTGAATAACAAAAACACTTTTAAAAAGATTAAACCTAAATTATATTAACAGAAATTTTAAAATATAAGAAAAAAAACTCAATGCTTTAAAATTTCAACTTTATTTTACAAAAAAATTACTAAGGTGTTAGGAAAGTCAAAATTCTAAAAAGTCTTATATTAAATTTTTGATTTATAAAATATAATTTTATAGATTCAACAGGAAAAGAAACACTGAATTGTAATGCATGCAATATATATTGCAAATCCACATCTGAGTTGCCAGAAGTTATAACTGTTCTATTCATTAAAGGAACAAAAAAAAAAAAAAAAAAAAGAAAGAAGCAAGAGAAGACACACACACACAAAAAAAAAAAATAATAATACTGTTTAATTTAAACACCTTAGGCAAAATTGTACTAGATTTAAATTTTTTTTTTTAATTTTTTTTTTATATAATTCATAATTTCACTGTACAATTTCATTTCGAAATGGGAGTTTAAATGAATATAAAACTTACTCCTTCTCTATGTAAGACTGACTTCACATATTCCATTGTTTTCAAAACATCAGCATCTATTTTGCCTGTGTTTGCGTTTTTCGTAGTCTGGAAAAGGATTTAAATAAAATAAGAATGCATATTTTAAAATTATTTAAAATATCTAACTTCATAATACAGTAACAAAATATGCAATAAAGATATCAGTTTTTAGAAACATAGGCTTTCATAACACAGGGCCTGAAATAGAGTCCTGCGCGGGTCGGGTTTTACCCGACCCGAACCCGACAAAGGAATTTTAAATCAACCCGAAACCCGACCCGAACCCGACAAAAAAATTTTCATCAACCCGAAACCCGACCCGAACCCGACAAAAAAAATTTCGTCAGCCCGAAAACCGACCCGAAACCGCAACATAGAATTTTTTGCGACCCGAACCCGACCCGAAACCCGACTCATCTAACCCGAACCCGACCCGAAACCCGGAAAATAAATCAACATTACTTATTCATCTAAAAATCATGCAAAACAAGGTAAATGATATAACATGATATAAAATAAAGTAAATTTTCATTGTCACACAGTTGGTAAATTATAAAAAGAACTAGTACGTTGTGGCCACCACAAGACATTCTTCTACATTTTTCTGTCAAATTCACTAAGTGCGAATAATTTATTAAAACTATTATTAAAAAGTTTAACGTGATGAATGCAAATAATTTTCGTCTTAGGAAAATCTAACACTAAATATCCAAAGAGAGACAGTTTTATCGTCTATAAATATTTTCTTAAACAATGCGTTTTTATAATTGTTATCTCACATATCATGGTTCGTACAGTTATATGGCATAGAAGTTGAGATATATCCATCCTGTTATCGATAAAATTTGCAATATAACAGCGCCACCTATTGGCCGAGAAGCAGTCAAACTGAGTCAGCATAATGTCTCATAATCGCCTTCTCACATGTTCAATTTTGTTTGATGATACACAATACAACCTGAGATATAGCTTTCCTTGTAATTGTAGAAATCGCTGTGTAGCAGCGCCACCTGTTGAGCGGTTTACACCAAAAGTTGACAGGTGCTAATATATATTAAAGGAAACCTACATACAAATTTATATGAAATTCTGTGCAGTAGTTCTTGAGATATAGCCTTTCCTTAAATTGCGGAAATCACTGTGTAGCAGCGCCACCTGTTGGCTAATAGGTATTCAATTTGAATCAGCGTACTATCTCATATTGGTCTTCTCACATATCAGGTTTTGTTGGATTATACGCAATGAAAAATGACATATAGACTAGACACCTCAAAACTTGTAAATCCGTCGAAAACCGGAAGTCGAAAACTTTTATGAATCCAGTACTTTCTTCGATTGATTATAGAAGAAAGTAAAAAAAAAAAAAAAAAAAAAAACTTGTAAACTGCGAAATCTTTTCAATTTCCAGAATGTAAATGAGAGGTTATATTGTATTTGTATTTCTTTAATTTATATATTAACAACAGTCGAGAAAGATTTATAATACTTTTTTAATTTTTATACAATTTCTACAAAAGATACATATTAGTTCCGTTGAAGAAAAGAAAACAGATCCAGATACAAATACGGATCTATTTTTCTGGCGGATATCCGCGAATACGAATAGGGAGCTGCGGTACATGTCTGCCCACCGGCGACCGAGCGGTTCTACGCTCGAAGCTGGTAGATGGGAGGTGTCGGGTTCGATCCCAGGTCGCGCTCATCGACCTAGCCGTTCACAGTTTTCCGTGGTTTCCTCCGAAACACGCGTAAATACGGGCTAGGACCCCTTACAAAGACTCAAGCGAAGGGCATTCCCCCTATAGGCCTAGGACACATCTGAAGTCAATCGGCCTTAAATCCTTCAACCAACCAACCAACCAATACATGTCTAGTATGTGCAGAATGTTTAAATTAGTTACATAGTTGTAAACATGCCTTTAAATTTATGTAAAAAATATTTTGAAAAGTGTTCTCAAGTCGACCCGACTTGTTGAAAACCAAACCCGACCCGAACCCGAACCCGACCCGCAAGAAAAAAAATTCAGTCAACCCGACCCGAACCCGACCCGCACGAAAAAAAGATCAGTCAACCCGACCCGAACCCGACCCGCAAGAGAAAAAATTCTGTCAACCCGACCCGAACTCGACCCGCGGGTCGGGTCGGGTTCGGGTAAAATCGGGTTACCCGACCCGATGCAGGACTCTAGCCTGAAATAAATAAATTAATAATAATAATAATAATGTATATAAATTAATATAACTTTTTTTAGCTGCATGAAATTTTTTTGTTGAGCTTCACATTTTGAACGATATTGAATTCAAAATTGAATTGAAATGTTTTATCTAACTTTAAAATCATTTTTTAAACATACATTTCTAATTATTTATATATGTGGGAAAAACAGAATACCACAGTCTCCTTTTTCTCTTTCTGTTTGCATTCAGCCAAGATCCACTCTTCAATATACTTTTTATCCCAGCAGGGATTTTTTTTCATCTACCCAGGAATTTCTTTGCTGCCTTTTATCCTAATAGATCAGAAGATGGGACCTATAACGTGAAGTAGAATGGACACACAACGTGTAATCAAACCCTCCGAAAACAAAACCAAAACTATATGTCGACATTGGTGATTGGGCAAATCGAAAGTGGATCCAAGAATTCACGGGATTCTCATTTGAATCCAATGGCCCAGATCTAATCAACAAAATTAATGAAGTTAAAAGAATTTTAAATTACAAAAATGAACTGATTAGTACAGCTGATTTCTTAAATATAAGCAGCCAGAGAATGTTGGATGAACTGGCTATCTGAATCGTTACTTTATTAACCCTTCAAGCAGTTAATACATATTTTTCCATACACTGAGCAGTAATTTTTCCCTTAATACACAAATAATTTAAAAGCATAACTATATATTCTTAGCTTGTTTTTAAACAATCATGAGGTTTATCTTGACATCCATAGTCACACTTTCAATTTCAAAATGAAATAACTATTATTTTGGGACATTTTAAAAACCATACAGTGAAACAACATTAAAGTTTTGCCCTTTTAGAAGATGCTCATTGGGTTAAATGTTAATTGGGTCTGGCAAGATCAGCAGACACCTAGAAAGAATGGACAGTGGGTACTAATTTGAACAAAAAAATTTATGACGTTAAATAAACTTTCATGGAATACTTTATGAACATAGCCATTTTTTTTTTTTTTTCAATGATATAAAATCCTTTAAAAAAATTATTTTGATGATATTTTTAATTTAATTGAGAAATTTATATATTTCTGCTATCTATCTGACTCTGGTATCTTATTTATGCTATGAAAGTTAAACAATCTCTTTCTATTATTTATGAAACAGACTTTTAAATACTTGTGTTGAGGTACACTGTAATAATAATTATTATTGTTATTTTATTCTTGAATAACAAAAGCACTTTTAAAAAGATCAAACCTAAATTATATTAACAGAAATTAAAAAAAAAAAAAAAAAATTTAAAAATTTCAACTTTAGAAATTTTTATTCATGAAATTTAAATAAATTTCATGAATGAAATTTAAATAAATTTCAACTTTATTTTATAAAAATATTACTAAGGTGTTAGGACAACCAAAATTTTAAAAAGTCTTATATTAAATTTTTGATTTATAAAATATAATTTTATAGATTCAACAGGAATAGAAACACTGAATTGTAATGCATGTGACATATATTGCAAATCTACATCCGAGTTGCCAGAAGTTATAACTGTTCTATTCATTACAAGAAAAAAAGAAAAAAAAAAAGAAACAAGCAAGAGAAGATACACACACAAAAAATAATGATAATACTGTTTAATTTAAACACCTTAGGCAAAATTGTACCAGATTTTTTTTTTTTTTTAAATATAAATATATATATATATATATATATATATATATATATATATATATATATATATATATATATATATAATTCATAATTTCACTGTAGAATTTCATTTCGAAATGGGAGTTTAAATGAATATAAAACTTACTCCTTCTCTATGTAAGACTGACTTCACATATTCCATTGTTTTCAAAACATCAGCATCTATTTTGCCTGTGTTTGCGTTTTTCGTAGTCTGGAAAAGGATTTAAATAAAATAAGAATGCATATATTAAAATTATTTAAAATATCTAACTTCATAATACAGTAACAAAATACGCAATAAAGATATCAGTTTTTAGAAACATAGGCTTTCATAACACAGGTCCTGAAATAAATTAATTAATAATAATAAATAAATAAATAAATATGTATATCAATAAATTAAACTTTTTTTAGCTGCATGAAATTTTTTTGTTGAGCTTCACATTTTGAACGATATTGAATTCAAAATTGAATTGAAATGTTTTATCTAACTTTAAAATCATTTTTTAAATATACATTTCTAATTATTTACATTTGGGTGGGAAACACAGAATACCACAGTCTCCTTTTTCTCTTTCTGTACGCAGTCAGCCAAGATCCACTCTTCAATATACTTTATCCCAACAGGGATTTTTTTCATCTACCCAGGGATTTCTTTGCTGCCTTTTATCCTAATAGATCAGCAGATGGGACCTATGACGTCAAGTAGAATGGACACACAATGTGTGATCCAATCCTCCGAAAACGAAACCAAAACTATATGTCGACATTGGTGATTGGGCAAATCGAAAATGGATCCAAGAATTCACGGGATTCTCATTTGAACCCAATGGCCCAGATCTAATCAACAAAATTAACGATGTTAAAAGAATTTTAAATTACAAAAATGAACTGATTAGTACAACTGATGTCTTAAATATAAGCAGCCAGAGAATGTTGGATGAACTGGCTATCCGAATCGTTACTTTATTAACCCTTCAAGCAGTTAATACATATTTTTCCGTACACTGAGCAGTAATTTTTCCCTTAATACACAAATAATTTAAAAGCATAACTATATATTCTTAGCTTGTTTTTAAACAATCATGAGGTTTATCTTGACATCCATAGTCACATTTTCAATTTCAAAATGAAATAACTATTATTTTGGGACATTTTAAAAACCATACAGTGAAAGAACATTAAAGTTTTGCTCTTTTAGAAGATGCTCAGTGGGTTTAATGTTAAATGGCTCTGCCAAGATCAGAAGACACCTAGAAAGAATGGACGGTGAGTACTAATTTGAATAAAAAAAATTTATGACGTCAAATAAACTTTCATGGAATACTTTATGAACATGGTCATTTTTTTTTCCAAATGATATAAAATCTATAAAAAAAAAAATTATTTTGATGATATATTTAGTTTAATTGAGAAATTTTTATATTTCTGCTATCTATCTGACTCTGATATCTGATTTATGCTATGAAAGTTAATCAATCTCTTTCTATTATTATGAAACAGACTTATAAATACCATTGTTGAGGGACATTGTAATAGTAATAATAATAATTATTATTTTCCTTTTGAATAACAAAAACACTTTTAAAAAGATCAAACCTAAATTATATTAACAGAAATTTTAAAATATAAGAAAAAAAAAAAAAAAAACTCAGTGTTTAAAAATTTCAACTTTATTTTATAAAAATAATACTAAGGTGTTAGGACAGCCAAAATTCTAAAATGTCTTATATTAAATTTTTGATTTATAAAATATAATTTTATAGATTCACCAGGAAAAGAAACACTGAATTGTAATGCATGCGATATACATTGCAAATCTACATCTGAGTTGCCAGAAGTTATAACTGTTTTATTCATTAAAAGAAAAAAAGTAAAATGAAACAAACAAGAGAAGACACACACACACACACAAAAAAAAAAAAATAATAATAATAATACTGTTTAATTTAAACACCTTAGGCAAAATTGTACCAGATAATCTATTTTTTATAGTTCATAATTTCACTGCAGAATTGCATTTTAAAAAGGAAAGAAAAGTATTTCTAAGAAACACATTAAAAAACTATTTCATACACCTCTGCTTTACGTTTTCTTCTTCTTCCTTTTTTTTTTTTTTTTTTTTTTTTTTTCAAAATTATGGAAAATATTATGTGTAAGAAAATTTATGTGTTTATCTTTAAATTAAAAAGAAAACGAGAGTTTAAATGAATGTGAACTTACTTCTTCTCTATGTACTACTGACTTCAAGTTATCCATTGTTTTCGAAACATCAGCATCTATTTCTTCTGTGTTTGCATTTTTCATGGTCTGGAAAAGGATTTAAATAAAATAGCAATGCATATATTAATATTATTTAAAGATCTAATTTCATATTACAGTAAGAAAATATGTAACAAAGATATCAGTCTTTAGAAACATAAGTTTTCGTAACACAGGTCTGGAAATAATAATGATTAATAAATATGTATATAAATAAATAAATAAAACTTTTTTAGCTGCATTAAATTTTTTTGTTGAGCTGCACATTTTCAACAATATTGAATTCAGAATTGAATTGAAATGTTTTATCTAACTTTAAAATATACATTTCTAATTACACTGCTCTGCAAAAAAAAAAATATGTAAATAAATAAATAAATAAATAAATAAATAAATAAATAAAAAATAAAAAAAAAATTGGAGATCGGATACCATTCTTGCTGATTCTTATGTAAAATGACCTCCTGAATCCAAATATGACTCCTATTTTGCCCAGTCACCCACCGATTTCCAGATACATCGACCCCTCAATTTCTTTTCCTATTCGATAATTTTATGACGACGAATTGTATTTGAAGAATGAAAAATAATTAATTTAACACCTAAAAACAAAAAAATATAATGTTAATAACATTAATAACAGATTAAATAAATATGAGATATGTAATGCATAATTTCAATGGCAAATCCCTCCCAAAAATTTTCCCTTGTTGCAAATATTCATGTCTTAGAATTTTCCAACTCTGTAGCAATTCAGAAGATATTTAACGGTTAAAAAAAACCTCCTCCCTCTTCAAAATCAAATTTATAGCCATAAAAATCACCGAAAAATGATAAAAATAGATGGCCATTCCTAAAAAACGGTGGGTGATAGGGCAAAATGGACGTCATATCCAGATTCACGAGGTCATTTTACATAAGAATATATTGAAATGGTGTTAGAGGCAATTTTCATGCTGAGCAGTGTTATTTATATATGTGGGAAAAACAGAATACCACAGTCTTCTTTTCCCCAAATTCTTATGCACTTACTGTCATTCACTATACAGTATGTTTGTGAATCTCAAGCTAATAAAAAATGCACCTTCATTTTAAGGTAAATATAAGCTTTTTCATTTGTCTCTCTGTGGCTGAGGTAGTTAGAGTGCCATGTTAGTAACGCGGTGGTCAAGCGTTTGATACCCTGAAGGTCCGGAGTGTTAATTTTTGCAGATAATTAGTAGAAAAGATGTCAATTGATAAAAGAAAATTTTTTGTTGACTACACAGTATCCTAAGAATTTTTGAAGCATTCTTTTTAAGAAGCCTTTTTTTTTATGTTCGAATGCTGAAATTTAAGGCAAAAATTTAGTATTCAAACATAAAAATGTTTTATAAAAATTAACTCATCGATAAATTCACAAAGTAGTACACAAACATATTTAAAATATTTTTTTAAAACTCAAAATTAAAAAATTGTTTGCAGGGAGCAACATTGTATGCATATTTTTATAATTCTAAAACAATTATGCAGTTATTTACAAAAAAAAAAGTTTTTATGCATATTTACGTTTGTAATGACCGAAAGATGGCACAACCACAGCAATAACTAATGGCCAATCATAGCAATGCATCGGTCAATGAATCAAATGCCACAGAAATTTTTTTTGAAACTCGATCAGGCGTGTATTGAATCTTCAACTGCCTTACTGCCTAGACTTTCGTGGTTTATAAAAGAGTACAAATTCTTTTCTGCTGAAATTTATCATTTCACCTTAATACAAAAAAATTTGCAAAATCATAACTTCGAAAAGATTTATGTGATATGATACATTAAGAATTTGGGTTTGAATTTTTTTTAAAAATAGATTATTTTCTTTCTGTTGGCAGTCAGCCAAGATCCACTCTTCAAGATGCTTTTCCCCAGCAGGGATATTTTTCATCTACCCAGGGATTTCTTTGCTGCCATTTTCCTTAATAGATCAGTAGATAGACCTGTGACATGAAGTAGAATGGACACACAGTGTGTAATCTGACTCTCCGAAAACTAAACCAAAACTAAGCTGATACTTGTTAATGGTGCTTTTGATTCATTCCCTTTTTAAAGATGTTTAACAATTTGACTATACATAAATTGTAATATATTATAAATAAATTTATGTCTTAATTAAACTAGTTAATATAGTAATCAAGTCGTATTTTAGTTGAAAAAATTGAATTGTCTGAACAGTTTATTTAGTGTCTTACAAAATTATGGAGTCCAAAATTGAGACGAACTTTTAAACTGCAAAATATATTATTTTGAAAACTGTGAGTGAACTATGAGTAAAATAATTGTTGACTGCCATTGACAAATGCCACTGTTATAGAATGGCCCTAGTTTCTAGTGTGAATTTGAACCTTTTGTGTATGAAAAAAGGAGTAAATAAATGCGAATGTTCAAGTCAGATACCCATTTCTCCAGGTGAGAGTATTTATATTTTAATATTAAAAACAATGTTAGTCGAAATTTCTGAGCTGGAATTTGCATTAAAAATTGAAAAAGCACATAAAATAAAACTTTTACACAAAATACTATTTAGCGACATTGGTGATTTGGCCAATCGAATGATAATTCATGTGATTCTCATTTGATGCCAATGGCCCAGATCTAAAAAACAAAATTAATGAAGCTAAAAAGAATTTTAAATTACAAAATAAGTTGATTAATATAGCTGATGTCTTAAATATAAGTACCCAAGGAATCTTCGATGAACTGGCTACCCGAGTCATTACTTTATTAAACCTCCGAGCAGCTGATACATATTTTTCTGTACACTGAGCAGTAGTTTTTCCTTTAATATAGTAATAATTTAAAATTAAAGTATATGAAAGTCACATATAATAGTCATGAGGTTTATCTTGACATCCATAGTCACTTTTTTAATTTCAAACTTAAATACCTATTGTTTTTAGACATTTTAAAAATCATATATTGAAAACAATATTAAAATTTTGCTTATTTAGAAAACGCTCAGTGGGTTAAACAATTCAAATGATTTAAATTAATACAATTAATGAAAATGATGTGTTAGATTATGACTCTGAATATGAAAATGATAGTATTACATTGGATAACATAACAAATAAAAACTTATATGAACCTGTAAAAGAAGATAATTGAACAAAAGAGCAACTTCCAGTTCATGATATGCTAATGAAGAATAACATGCAATTTAATTATATGGAGTATATGCTGACTCTATTTGAGTGCAAAAATTTTGAGAACATTGAGACTTAGATTAATTTTGAAGAGGTAGCTAATTTATTTCTATTAGGAGAATTTTCTAAATTAATTTATGGGAAAAGTTTATTAAAGGGCAATACCCAGTTATTGATTAAGGTGAAAAGAAAATCTTATCTTTGAATAACCTAAAAAAATTATTGTTGTCAGAATTTAGGACACGGTGCTCAGCTGCTCACATGGTGAAAGGTAAGAGATGATGAATCATTAGATGAATATTTTTTACATATGAAAAAAAAAAAAAAAAAAATTCTCATGGTAATATAGATGACAAAATCTTATAAAATACATAATACAAGGTATTGATGATTCTGTTTATACAAAATCTACTTTGCTTGAACCTAAAGATATTTCAGATTTTCAGGAAAAATTACAAATATATAAACAAATAACTAGAAAGGCTGATAAAGCCAAACCAGTAAAACATAAATTTGAAAATAAGACTAAAACTGTAAAATCTAAACATGAAACTAAATTTAAGTCAACTAAAAATGAGATTCATTGTTACAATTGTGGACAGTATAACCATAAAAGTAATGAATGTAGAAAGAAAAATAAAGGTTGTCTTTGTTTTTTCTGTTCGAATTATGGCTACAAATCCTTTGAATGTAATAAGACAAAATAAGAGAAACATCAAAACACTATGGCAGAAGTTAATACTGTAAATTCGCAAAACTTGCATTTTAAAGATATCTATATAAATTCAATACACATAAATGCTCTTGTAGACAATAGGTTGCAAAAAACATTTGTTAAGAACAATGTTTATGAGAAATTGAAAAATTCAATAAAGTTACAAGATACTCATATCTCTTTAACCTGACTGGAGAAAATGTTAATCAAGCCTTTGGGATACTTTTTAACTGAAATTGAAAATGATTTATTTTCTACATATGTTTATGTTGTTCTAGATAATGTAGTTTCTTATAAAGAAAGGATACATTAACAGATTAAAGAATGTTCTTTATTTTTCTGCATATATATTTTGGTCACAATCGCAGCCATCATCAGTGCACTTGTGGTGATCTGTGATTTCATCAGTTTGTATTTTCTTCTCTCTTCCCATCAGTACTCCTACAATGTGTTGCTACTCAGATAGTATTGTATTATTTGTTAACAGCAGAATTAGTCGTTAGTATTATTTTGGTGGCTTCATATTTCACAGAATATTGGTAGAAATTATAGGGGGCTATTTGCACTCTAAAAATCCAAAAAAAATAGACCCCTTCTTTTACCTTTCCTTTTTTTTTTTAATATAATCACCCTCTATATATATATATATATATACACACACACCTATGAAAATGCTTTCCCTTTCATCTCTTCTACTATTTCCCAAATCCTTTATTGTTTGAATTTTTTATTTTATTTTTCTTTTTTCTTAGAGGGGGGGGGGGAGGAGGGATTTTCTTAATAAACATTGTTTGAAAGTAAGAAATAATTATAGAGCACAATTTCTACAATTAACAATAGGATATCAGACTTCATGATTAAAAAAAAAAAAAAATGAACTAAAAATTTACAAATTATTATTATTATTAATCCTCAGGCCCCTTTGACTGATATTTTAAAATATAAGTGCTATCAATTCATGCTTTTTTTTCTTCTTCTTCTTTGGATTAGAGTATAAAAAAGCCTTTTTAAAAAATCATGAATTCTCAACAGATGTGGGCGAAAGTTAAAAGTAGTCTAAAAATAGTAAACATGAGTTCACATTCCACAAATTGCCAATTTGCTTGAGAAGTAGAGATTTTGAAGAAAAATAATATTTAATAAAATCTGATGCCAGCTGTATGTTCACATTTCAAAATTTGCTGAAAATTACATATTAAAATTACATAATAATTATAATTAAATTCAAAGTTTTTGGCTTTTATAAAGCTAGATTCAAGCTTATTAACAGCTAAATATTCAAATTAAATTGAACACCTCATCAAGAGTAAAATATCAAATTTACTTTTGACAATTTGCAGTATAAAATATGCCAATTATAATTCCATGCTCTATTAGCCTTATCCATTTCTGAATACACAGTTTCACACCATATTTCATTTATTATTATTATTTTTAGTTTTTAATGCTTCCAAAGATATTTGTGTATCTTTGTATAATAAATACAAAGCCTTCAAGCATTAATTTCTTTTGATAATATCTTATGTTCCTCTTAACAAGAAACATAAATTGCACATAACATAATTTTCGTACATATATTTTGATGCAGCCAAATAATTTAGGCCATCCTTTAAGCTAATTATGAATGCCAAGCATGCTATTTCAAATAATATAAATGCCTTAACAGATCTTCTATAGCATATATGTTTCATTTTATTTGGAATAATTTAATATCAATGAAATACTCCTGAAATAATTAACATCCATGGGCCATAATGCATAAAAAAATTGTGCATCCTGTTAATAAATAAATAATAATAATAAAAATACAGACGCCAAATTTCTATCAGTTCCTATGATATTGACCTATATCACACCTGCTAAATTTGAACTGAGTCAGCAGCTGCACCATATATAGTTGCATGCATGTATCATGCATATACACACATACATGTATCATGTAAAGATATCAAATATGAATTGAGAATTTAAATTATATAACTATTCAAAAATTAAAAAATTTTTGTTATAATATTGCAATATTTCCATTACACAATTAATGTTCGGAGAGTGAAAAAAAAAAAAAAAAAAAAAATTCTAAAAGAAATACTTTAAAAAGTTCATTTATAGATGAGGACAGGGGGGTAGGGGGGGGGGAGATATTGTGTAACACAAAAAAAGTTTACCTGAAAATTCTTATGTTCATTCATAATTGATACAATAAATAGTAAAGTAAGTAAAGTTAATTAAACAACAAATAAAGTTGCACTTTGTTTAAAAATGAACTTTTCTGCTAATTTTGAGATACATTAACTGTAATTGTGTTTGTTTTTCTTGTATAAAAGCTTAACTCAGAAATGATTTGTTGTCTGTGCTGGTGAAAGTGTTGCAACATGTAAAGTCTAATATTTTTAGTGGACTCTGATACAAATGTTTATTTTCTTGAATTTCTTTAATCTTTTTAATGTTTTAAAATTTTACACTAATTTTCTTAATGTTTAGAAGTAAAAAATAAATTATTACAGTTTGGAACTATGAGTCTGTTTTAATGTCCGTTAATTAAACAGAACTTTTTTTACTTTCACACATAGATGGAAATTATTGAAATAGCAATTTTTTTAAGAAATTTAAAGTTTTAGACAAATGAGTAAAAGAAAAAAAGTTTAATCCACCCTACAAGTCCCTAACAGAAGGCAGAGATTTGTAGAGAAATATAAAATTTTTAGCAAATTTTCATACTTCGCCCAGGAGTACAATGCATTTAAACTTAATTTTTTCTTATGAATTAATAATAAGCATGATCATTTACAAATATCTATCACATTAAAGCTTTTAAATACCATAATTTGTTAATTTCTTATGACCAATGAAGAAAATTAATTGAAATTGCATATATTTCAGCTTAAAAAAAAAAAAAATAATAATAATAATAATAATTTTAAAAAAGCGATAGTCAATTTAAAAGTTGTGGATTTTGTGAATGTGAAAACGGATTTTAAAAATATGTATTAGTTAATGAGTTATAATGGGGCAGATTTTCTCATAGGATAACATGGGCTTTGATTTTGGGGTATGGTAAGTAGAGAGTCCTCTTAAGATGGAAAATATAGTTTTCAGTTTTTAGCATCAAAACTGATATTTTTTACATTCTTTTTACAAAGCCCATTACTTTCTAGTTTTTAATTGATATTTCTTTAATCATCAGTTTAAATACTCACAATCACAAAATGACAGAGATAATGGTGAAATTTTCATATTTCAAATTAAAGATGTAATAAATCATTTACTGTTCAATTTAATTGTGTGCTGTGCATCTGAATCCAAATCAAAATTTTATGCATACTTCAAAAATAAAACTACTTGATATTCTTAGTCTGAAATGCATTTATTACACCTCTGCATTAGGTTTCTGTTAAAAAAACATTTCTATTTCCTAATTTGTCATAGTTAACCCGTTAGTAGTCGCTAGTTGGTTGATTTGCCGCCCATCCTTCAGTTTTTCAAGATTTTTTTATTCAATAGCCATCAAAAATTTTTAGAAGTGGCATTTGATATACATAGAACGCGAATAAAATCGAAGAAACGTCGATCACATCACTTCTTAAAATTATTGGTGACAGTTAAATAAAAAGTACGCAATCTGTAATAGGTGGCGCTGTGTATAGCGACTACTAACGGGTTAAAAAAAAAGTAATTACATATATGCATTTAAATTGTAAATAAAATAAGAACTTAAAAGACAAAAAAGCATACTTCTCTGAGTGGGAAAGGTTGCACATCTTTTGTTGCTTTGGAAATATCTATTTTTAATTCTTTTGTGTTTGCATTTTGTATTGTCTCGGATTCGATCTAAATAAAATTAAGAATGAGATTATCAATATTCTGTAAAATGACTAAGAGAAACAACTTTTAAAATATTCAATGTTTTATCACATTTTGTCCTCAAATATAATATATATAGAACATAGTTTTTTTTTTCTTTGTGTGTGTGTCAAATATTGTGTAATGAATATAAAAATAATATATTAACTAATAAAAACTAATAACTAGGCGATTTAACCTAAAAAACTGGTAGTTCAAAAATCACTTAAAAAAAATTAATCAAATTTTAGAATTTTTTAAGTTCCAAATTTTTGCAATCATAAATAAAGTATTTTGCCTGTGATCAAATTCTAGTTAAAAGTACAGTTTGCGATGTGTGCCATGTGCGTGTGCTCATGGGTAAAAAAAATAAAATAAATAACATTTCAAACTAATTAAACAATAATCAAATCAAATAAAAAATAAATAGCAGTAAACTTCCCCCAATCTTCATGAAGAAAAGAAAGGAACATAATAAAATAATCCAAGAATTACACATAAATAATCAGAACTTATGATAGGCTTCTAATATATATTTATTATTAATATGGTAAAAATACGTCTAGCTTAATTATAGTACCGGTACTAAAAGATTATGAATCAAGATTTTTTTTTTTCTTTTTTTTCTAAAAAAAAAAAGTATATGGTTATATTTCTCCACATTGGAGAGAGATTACTTATATTAAATGAAGTAAATAATTGTGTAAATATTTCGATATGAAGCATGACTACTCATTAAAGGACCGTTTCTCTTAAATCATAAAACTGTTCTCAGTACATGTCCACAGAGATACAAATAAATTTAGCCCGATTCAAATTATGAAGTTTTTTTACACACTGAATGTTTGTGCCAGCTGTTTGATTCAAATGAACATCTGGAGATACTTTAATATGAACAATAAATACCTATTAGAGGCTCGTTTCTTTTGATTGATAAAAGATAAATCAGTTTTATTCCCCTGTGATGCATGACGGCATACTCTGATTTAACAAGTGTTGCAAATACATTTAACTTGTGGATGCTCAAACACAATATATAGCATCAATATCCCACTAAAATGGGTTTGACATTCATATAAAAGACGTAAAACTGCTTTCCTGTAATGATCACACATGAAGTATTAATCCCAGGTGTAAGTAGGGAAGAAATTTCATAGAATATCACTATTTTAGTGCATTGGCGTAAGATTTTCTCATGTGCACAGTTTCTTAGGCCAATCGGCAGGAAGCACGTTTTTTTGTCCATTTTACGAGAAGAGGCATTCTTTGATAAAAATTGCTTCAGAACTAATACAAAAGCATTTTTTATATTGTAGTTGTCACTTCTCGAGGAAAAATCTGCAGACATTTAATTAATTTCATTATTAGAGGCATATGCTGCTTACAACAGCAAGCTGCCCAGGATGATCCCGAGAGATTTGCGGCTGCCTTCTTCCCCAGCAAGAATCCAAGCCCCCAATCTGCCTTTCCAATTTCCCGCTCATCAGGGCCGATGCACCTTTAGATTGATGCGGAAAATAGTTTCTACTTATAAATTTATTAAGATCGTTTGCTCAACTAAAAGTTAATTAAACAAAGTGAAATCAAATTACCTTTGCTGGAGGAAAACATATTGATTATTTTTTTTAGATTGATTTATTATTATTAAATTTCACTCATTACTGCAAGTGATGCTATTTTGAAAATGGCATAGGAATACTACATATGTGCGGAACTAATAGAATTTTCAAGAAAGAAATCTGAAATTGCAATTAGAAATAATGCCATCATTTTTTATTTAGCGAAACATGCAAATTAGAAAAATAAAAAATCTTATTTTTAGATTATTTGAGCACGATTCTAAATAATTTTAAGTCAATATATTATTATTTACTTTTTGATTGGAATACTGGTTTGTGTTTACATTCAGCAATGCCAGTTTGTTTACAAACAAAACATTCTCGTAAATATTAAAAAAAATTTTCCTATGGAATTTTGAGTAATTTAAATAATTAATTAGGGAAAAATAAATTAAATAAGTAAGAGCCAGATTATGTTTTAGAGGTTTTGAGGATAATTATTGAAATTAATCGGTGTTAAAATTGAAATCATTGCATCCATGATATAAGCAATGTCAAGAATAGAGGTTGATTTGTTATTAATAAAAATCTCTGGATCAACATGAAAACTACGTTAGTGACAAAAACGAATATTCCCTGTTTTGTCAGTTAAAAAAATAAAGCCATTTACTTCTATCTGGTAACATGGTTGGTAGCAAAATGCAATTGGCATTCTATAAAACCCATGTCATTTCCCAGGTAGGAAATTTCCAAGTCAATATATAGAGTGCCATGAACAATTAGTATAAGTTTATTAAAAGTATTGTTAATTTTTAATGAGAATTACGTAGTACTCAAGATACTGCTTTGAGATACACCTTCCCCTTAAAAAGAAAAAACAGAACAAATTAAATCAGTATGTACACAAAAGTGTCTGACATTGAAAAACTATGTTAATCAAAATAGGAAGATCCCCCCCCCCCCCTATCATAGGCTTCCCCAATATTAAAAAAAAAAAAAAAAATACACCAATTTTTTTTCCCCCTTACACTAGTGTTGCATATTGGCATCTCTAACTGTGTCCTATGCATCTGTAGCCATGTAATATTTTTATGCATATTGCCTTATTTAACCACTTCACCAACCGTCCAGAGATAACTCAGGGGAAACGTAGCCTATATATGACAGTGGTGGTGAAGTGGTTAATGAAAGGTAGAAACCAACAACACAGCTAAATGAATGATTAACATTTTTTTTTTATTATTAAATAGTACAAAATGAATAAAACATTATCATAAGAAAAATCATTTTTTTCTCCCTTAATACAGAAAATCATATTATTATTTTTTAATATTAAAAAGCGTACTTGATATTCTTAGTTAAAAATATATTTATGTCATCTCTGCATTATATTTTTACTGAAAAGAGATTTTGACTCCTTTATTTGTCAATGTTTAAGACAGGAAAATATATGAATGCATTTAAATAAATAAATGAATAACAATAATAATGACAGAATTTAAGTGAAATTAAAACATACTGCTTCTTCAAGTATGAAAGCTGGCAAATCTGCTGCTGTTTTGGAAATTTCCATTACTATATTCTTTTTGTTTTCATTTTCTACTGTCTGTGAAGTGATCTAAGAAAATAAAAAAATAAATATCAATATTTCGAAAAATTATTATGTTTAAAATATAACAAGAAAATCAGTAACATAAAGAATTGAATTTTCAGAAACATAGACTTTCAAATACACACATTCTTATTTTTTTTTCCTTTTTGGACACTTGTACAAATAAATGAATAAAAATATATATATATAATTCTTATACACATATATACATATGTGATTTTTACTGATATGAATATTTTCACAAGTCTGAAGTACTGCATTATAATTATTTTTCCCCCTTTCTCTTCTTAATAATTTTAAAAAATTAGAACAGTAAAAAAAAAAAAAAAAGAAAAGAAAAAAAAAAAAAAAGAGTTATAAAAGAAGAAAAATAGAAAAGAAATGTGATTAATATACTAATAAACATATATTTTCTATTCAAAATTGTTTCATACATAAGTTAGTACAATATATTTTTTAAATTCATGATAATACATGTCATGTTCTTCAGAAACAAAATAACTTTAAAGGTAGGTAATAATGAATCAAGAAAGTAGAGCATTAAATGAAAATTTATTACTTTTTAATTCGATAAAAATTAATGCGAGCTCTAAATTTTTATAATTTAAAGTAAAAACAGGAGATTTTTAGGTATTTAAATATTCTTTAAAGATGTTGATGAACTTGATTGCTTTTTTCAGATTTTTATTTATTTTTTGTATTTATACTGGATAAATTTTTTTCCTAAACTATTAAAGTGCAGAATATCATAGTTTTCACCTTTTAGCATCAAAACTGATATTTTTTACATTCTTTTTATATAGCCCATTATTTTCTAGTTCTTAATTGAGGTTTGTTTAATTATCTGTTTAAATGCTCACAATCACAAAATGTCATAGCAATTGGTGAAATTTTCATACTCCAAATTAAAATTTTAATAAATCATTTACTATTCAATTTAACTGCATGCTGTGCATCTAAATCCAAATCATGAAAGATTACGCATGAAAGATTAAAAAAGAATTAAGATTATAAATTACTATTTTAAATTAATAATGAGTGATAACTTAAAGAAAATCCCATTAAAAATTCTTAACTGGAAATTAATTTTAAAGGTTCACCTGTAAAATTAGTTTTAAGCAATGCACATTCATAACGCAAAAGTCAGAAAATTGGACAGATTTTAGAATAAAAAGTGCTGAGTAGTATGCTATTTTCCTTTTCTTGTGATTAAGAAATGCATATTAATTAATCCTGGGTATTCGGGGCTATGCTAAACTATCAATCATTAAGTTAATAGTTAATGATTAAGCAGAGGAGGAGTGTAGGTTTGCGCCAAAATGGGCAGTATTTAAGAAAGAGCACGTGAAAATCGAGGTCTCTTTCTGTGTTGCCTAGCTTAATTAACTTATGTCAAATAGCGACCCCAGGAGAGGGGTTAATTTGCAGCTCGGTGATGTAAACAGCAAAAACGTGGCAGCCTTCGTACTCAGCCTACGAGGAAATATGTTCCGCCTGCTTAGACCGAATGACTTGAAAATAACCTGTAACATGGCCAAGAGTTTCAAATAAACAACTGCATAGTACCACTGGACTCATTACTGAGTGAAAATCCTCTCTTCATTATGGATAATATGTGTCACTGAGTAATGTTCGTGACATGTATATTAAAAAATAAAAAGCCTAATTGATATTCTTAGTTTGAACTATATTTATTACACCTCCGTATTAGGTTTCTGTTAAAAAAAAAAATTCTATTTCCAATAGTTAAAAAAAAGAAAAAGGTTATTATATATATGCATTTAAATTGTAAATAAATTAAGAATTTAAAAGACAGAAAAGCATACTTCTCTATGTGGGAAAGGTTCCACATCTTTTGTTGGTTTGGAATTATCTATTTTTAATTCATTTGTATTTGCATTTTCTACTGTCTTGGAATTGATCTAAATAAAATTAAGAACGAGATTATCAATATTCTGCAAAATGACTAAGGGAAACAACTTTTAAAATATTCAATGTTTTATTCCAATTTGTCCTCAAATATAACATACATAGAATAAAAGAAAATTTTTTGTCCAATATTGCACCTATGAAAAATGCAATGTTATCAATAGAGTTTAATTTGTTTCCCATAACAATCTCTGGATCTGTATGAAAATCATGTTTGAGACAAAAATGCATATTAATTTGTCAGTTGATTTGTTGTCTGCTTTAATGCAGACTCGGTGACCTTGCCAACGTAGATTATGTGAGAAGTGCCGAGCTGGTTATCAGCCAGGGTAGCTCAGTGGTTAAAGCATCCGCGCGTTAAGCGGAAGGCCCGGGGTTCGATTCCCGGCTCTGGTATTTTTCACATAGTTGGTAAAAATCAGCCATCTACTCCTTTCTTTCAAAAATTAATTTCCAGGTTGATGAATTAAATTTCTGAATTAAAAATGCATATTCTCTGTTTTGGCAGTTAAAAGAGAAAGTCCTTTTCTTTTGTCTATCATGTTAAATGTTTGATAGTGAATTACAATTGTCATTCTTTAAAACCCATGCCATATCTCTAATATGAAATTTGCAGATCATTAACAGATAAAGTGCAATGAACATTTGTTATCAGTTTATTAAGGATATCATTAATTTTTAATAATTATGTGGTGCTCAAGACATTGTCTTAAGGTACACTTTCTTCTTGAAAATAAAAAATAGAACAAATTAATCCAATACTTACACAAAAGCGTCTGACATAAAAAAAATCTTAACAAAAATAGCAAGATTTCCCTAAAAGTCTAAATCAAAAGTGTCTCTTACATTACTACTCTGGCATGTCTTATCATAGACTGTCTTATAATCTAAAAAAAATTACTCCAGACTGTTTTCTCAAACAGCAGCATTGTATATTAGCATCGCTAATATTTATTAAATAGATCAGAATAGAAAAGAATATCGCAAATTTGAGAATAAATAAATTATGCTTGTATTCAGTTTAATTAATTAATAACTAGTACGCTTCGCTGGACACTATATTTAAAGGATTTCTTTTTAATTGAATAATTTAAATGTTTAAATAAATATATTTCGATTGGCGACTATTTTCTTAAGAGTTTTAGTATGGGATCTCCTTAACAATAGCAAACATTTTTTTAACTTCTCGAATCTGTGCAACAAAACTATTATTAAAACGAATATTCTCGAAAACAGTCAAATAGAAATGTTAATTCTTTGAATATTCTGGAAACAGTTTAAGCTGTTACTCGTACAGTAAAAGTCACTATTCGAGGAATGGTTGAATCAGTGAATGCACGTTAGTCGTTTTCGCAGCAATCACTATAATGCACGTATAAACCAAAAAAAAAAAAAAAAAAAAAAGAAAAACCACTGGACAGCCCTACAACGCTGTACATGAATCTCAGAACACATGAAACTCGGTTCCGCGGCAATCACTATCAAGTATGTTAAAACCAAAAAACATCATTGGACACCACTACCTCGCTGTGCATGAATCTGAAAATGCACGAAACTCGGTTCCGCGGCAATCACTATCATGCATGTTAAAAAAAAAAAAAAAAAACATCACTGGACACTCCTACCCCGCTGTGCATGAATCTAAAAACACATGAAACTCAGTTCTGCGGCAATCACTATCACGCACGTTAAAACCAAAAAACATCACTGGACACCTCTACCTCGCTGTGCATGAATTTGAAAATGCACGTAACTTGGTTCCACGACAATCACTATCACACATGTTAAAACTAAAATAAACATCACTGGACACCCCTACCCCTCTGTGCATGAATCTAAAAATGCACAAAACTCCTTTTCGCAGCAATCACTGTCAAGCATGTTAAAATAAAAAAAACGTCACTGGACACCCCTACCTCAAATCAATGAAAATCAAATAAACCAATCAAATCTCTCGTAATTCCTCATAATGTAGCTCTAGTTCAACGCAAAATACACTCAAATCAATGAAAATGAAATAAACCAATCAAATCTCTTATAACTCCTCATAATGTAGCTCTAGTTCAACGTAAAATACAATCAAACCAATGGAAAATCAAATAAACCAATCAAATCTCTCATAATTCCTCAAAACGTAGCTCTAGATCAACGTAAAATACACTCAAATCAATAAAAATCAAATAAACCAATAAAATCTCTCGTAATTTCTTACAACGTAGCTCTAGTTCAATATAAAATACACTTAAATCAATGAAAATCAAATCTCTTGTAATTCCTCATAACATACGCTAGAGCTATGCTCTAGCTCAACGTAAAATACACTCAAATCAATGAAAATCAAATAAACCAATAAAATCTCTCCTAAGATTCTCCATCTGCGTCATTATAGAAATGGTAAGTTTTATTTTTATATTTTTATTAAGTAAAAGAAAACTAATCAAAAATTCAAAAATCTGACTTCGATGAGACCAATGACCCTTTGGAGGACACCTTTGTGTTAAATCACGTGACTGTCCGAGCTACTGTTTTCGATAACAGTGAAATATGCACATATATATAGAAATATTGCCCGCTTAATAGTATAAGATGAATCTAATTAATCACAAAATTTAATACTTCTTATTTTACGTGATACATGTTTTAAATTAATAGTTGCTCTTATATTGTATAAAGAGGCATAACATTGAACAAAAATTAAAGTGTAAAAAAAAAAAAGAAAAAGAAACAGCGATTGTGTCACAGACATAATGCTCGGATCTGAGAACTGTATTGTCCAAGGTGTATTTGCCTGACATGGGAGGAAATAGAAAGCACTCTAGTGGAGACATATATGACATGCTCATTTTGAAAAGGTGAATGAAAATAGAAATATTTTCCGAAAAGTTTAAATTGAAAAGATCTCTTAAAATGCTATACCAGATACAGATGGGAATGGTCCAAAAAAAACAAAAAAAAAAAAAAACAGAAATTTTGGAAAAAAAAAAAGTTTTTTTCATTTTTTTTTTCTGAAGGGGTTTATTTCCACCCGGAAAAATTGAAAATTGAAAAATTTCTAGCATAAAATAACATATTTAGAAATTTATAATATTTACATTTTGATGCTTTTTTTTCAAAATATTTTTTCATGTCACTCACACAAATATATAAATGCATGCAACAGTTAAAAAAAACATAATAATAAGCAACTGCTTTCTGTCAAAAAACTTATTTCACAATTTATAAAAATTATATATGCAAAACCTACTTGATTTATGTCCTCTACATTTGAGTTAATAAGTTTTACACTGTAACAGGGTGGATATTAGTCAGGAAATCATGGAAAAGTCAAGGAATTTAAGTGAGTCTGGAAATGTCATGGAATAATCAGGGAAATTCACATAAAGTCAAGGAATTTTGACAAATTTTGTGGAAATAAGCCATATTTGAAAGCTCGTTATTGTAAATTGCTAAACTGGTCACTAATTTTGTGAATTTGTTTAGAAAATAAACAGCGTGTAAGTCAGGTAATTTGGAAAAGCTCTAATGTTAGCCACCCTGTATAAAAATAAAAAAAATCAATAATAAAGTGTTATTTTAAATTTCTGAAGTTCTATTAACTTTAAATTAAACTTTTACTTTATCTTTGTGATTAATTTCATTTTAAGTGAAAATCTAAATTAGAGTCCAGCATCAGGTCTGTTAAACTGATTTTACCTAAGCCTGACCTGCAATCAGGTTTGAGTCTGGCTGACTAAATTTTTTCTCTTGCTTGTTAGGTTCGGTTCATGTTGGCTGATTTATTTCTCTTATGGGTCAGATTGAGTGAATTTTTTCCCTGGGGGCTGGGCTGACCGTTTTATTTTTCTTGTGGGTCTGGTTCGAATTAGATTGACAGAATTTTTTTCCTGCGGGTTAGGTTAAGTTTTTAACAAGTCAGGTCAACTTCAGAACATCTTTCAAAAAACTTAAAACATTTCGGTTGACAGCTTCTGTTGATACCAAGATTTTAAAAAGGAATTATGATAGCACAGTGCCAGGCAACTCGAAATATTTGTTCTATCAAAATTTAATTAAGGAGTTTAAGAAGGTTTATAAGGGTACTAAACTTTGATCATGAAATAAGTAATCTCATCAGATCCAGGAGCAAATATAAAAATATGCTTTAGAATATTCTTTAATTTATTTTCGGTAAATATATATATTTCAAGGTGAAAAAAAAAAAAAAAAAAAAAAAAAGAAAAAAGAACCATTAAAGAAAGTAAAGGATGGATTGTTTAAAGTTGAATTATTCAAGCAACTTTCACATACATCAGTTACTGAAATATATCAATCAACCTATAAAATTAGTACTTTCATTTAATCTTTAAAATACTGAATTTAAATTTCCAGAAATTAATAATTTTAAGATATACTATGAATCAACATACACAAATATGAATGGCTAAATACCCGATGTTGTATTTTGGGCCCCTCAAAACATGCAATTATAAAAATATTATACTTTAAAAATTAGGCTTTGATACTTTTTCTACAATATGGGTATGAGAAAGTATTTATTCCTTATAAGCACTTTTCCTGGACTTTAAATTTAGCAAAGTAATTCCTTTAATTACTTTTATAAAAAAAAAATAATAATAATTTTGCTTAATTTTGGGTATATTATACAAACACCCCATAATGGACTTAAATATATTACAGTGTGAAAAATACACAACACAACTTGAAATAGACTTCAAGAAATTTTCTAATGTAGTCTTAATGTATCTGAATTCTTTTGTGTGTTCTTATTTAAACGATGAGCAAATGATTTTCATTCCATATTCTATATAAAACATGATTTTATGCATATAGAAATATAAGTGTAATTTTAAAGAACATAAAAATATCCCTAAATTCAGACCCATACTTAATAAACATGAAACCCATACATATTGTCTTGAAACTTAGTTTAAAAAAAAAAAAAAAACTGTCAAGAAATCTTTTCTTGTCACTTAGGACTCAATATTTGTATGAAAAAAAGTCTTAAAGAGAAAAAAAAAAAAAAAAATATATATATATATATATATATATATATGAAAGGGATAAAAATAAATAAATTTAAATTATTAAAAAAACCCAATTTAAAAGTGTAAAAATCACTAGTTGAAATTATAATTGTGAATAATTCGTAATTACCCTTTTAAAGGTTGTTTTTTGGCAGAAGACTTTATCACTCAGAAATCAGAAAATGAAAGAAATTATAAGTCAAAATTCGCTGATGTTAATGCTATTTGCAACTTGCGCGGCATTGATCATGCATATTAAGTAATCTCAGAAATTCTTTTAGAGCCCCAGATAACTTAAGTAACCAATTAGCAGCTCAGAAATTCTGTATAAAAAGCCAAGCATTAAACAAATGGAAGACTTTTGGCACAATTCTCCATTGTTAAAACACTTCTCTTCACGCTCTCCTCTGAAATTATATCAGTCCTACAAGCTTTTTAAGAGAGACAGGTGGCTGGGAGCCACTAGCCACCCGTGGATTGGCAAATCGTTGGTTTAGAACTCCATTCGTCTTAACCTAAGCCCCGATGTTGCAATGATGAAGAAATAAAGCTGTTTTGTGAAAGAATTCATAGTAATCCTTGTGTGCAGCAACTGCCATCTCTCTACTAGTAATTATCATTACACATATTTATATATGTATATTTAATAATTAAGTGAATAATAAAAAAATAAAACTGTTACATATATTGAAAACTACACATTTAAATTAAATAAAAAGCAGTCAACATCTATTTATAATTATAATCAATATACATTCAATATTTCTGAGAAATTCTAATTAACTACTAGATTTTTCATTTCTGAAAGAAAATGTATATTAGTAACAGGATTTTTTCCATGAAAAAAATTATAAGTACTCTATGTAATTTTTTAAATACTTAGAATATTTAAAAATATATACATTTACCTTTTTCGACTTTCTTTTATTTCTTGCTCGTTTATTCTTAAATGGAATTTTTTGTTGATCAGTTTTATCTGAATCTGAAGAATTTTTTTCCATTACTAATCTTTCTAAGAGTACAGTACATTTCTTTATTTTAAAATCTTGTAGGCTTGCTGATTTCATGTCCTGTTGTTAAAAAAAAAAAAAATAATAATAATAATAAAATAGGACAATTATAATAAAATAGAACAAAAAAAATAAGAAAATTAAAATAAAACGAAGATTAAAGATATAGGTTGGTGACAATTCTAAAGTGCAGTAGAGTCAGGAAATTTCTAATAAAGTGATTATTTTCATTATTTAGTTTAAGATATTAAGATATTAAATTTATTTATTTACTTCCAGTATTAAAATTGTATTGAATCTTTCATTTAATTATTTCTGAAATTGCAATACCCATTTTTTAAATGTAAAATAACATAGAATAAATGAGAGTCAATAGTGTGGGTATAAAAGTTGATTGTCTGCTTGGGAAACAAAGACTTGGGTGAGATATATTTCACAGGGGTTTTTTCTGTGGAAGTATTGGGGGGGGGGGGGGGGGGGGGGAGTCTTAGGCTGTATTCAGGTAGCTTTTGGAGAAAACCATAGAAGAACTGAGTAGCCAGCAAACAAACCAAATTCAGAAAAATATGTAGAGGTATCATAAAAATTTAATTATTACTAAATAATAAAGATAGACAATTTTTATTTGTTATTCTTAAGACTTTTATAAATTGTCACTCTCTAGGGTTATATATTTATAACACTGTTTTTTGACCTTTCTAAATCTGTTATGGTAGAGCTTAACAGACTGTATCAAATACAGCATTATTTAAAACTATGGCTTTCTGAAAAGAAACAAATCAACATTAATGGCTGTAATTTACAATAATATATATACATAAGTATAAAAAAAAAAAATCTGGAGTGACTCCACTCGACTTTCCGAACATTGAGTAATTAACAGTTTTGTAGATAAAGTAAAGAAAGAGAAGTTGTTAAACAAACAAAAGAGAGAAAACCATAATAGAGTGTTTCAGTATTTTTCTCCATATATTACACAATGTTTTATTTAATGCTACTGAACTTTGAGCCCATAGATCATAATGATAAAGAATTTTTCATTGTGTCCCTGTAAAAACCTATAATACTCATATAATAATACTCATATACATTTTCAGCTCAATTGAATAAGGCGTTTAGATGCTATCGTACTTTTAAAAATTTGGTCCCATAGGCCATAATGATAAAGAATTTTTCTTTGTGCCCCTGTAAAAAAACTGTAAGTGCTAGATTCATCAAAATCTATACAGTTGGTGCAACTGTGATCTATAACATGTGTACAAATTTTTTGCTCAAATTAATAAGGCGTTTAGATGCTATCACACTTTTAAAAATTTGGCCCCATAGGCATAATGATAAAGAATTTTTTTTTGTGTCCCTGTAAAAAAACTATAAGAGCTAGATTCTCCAAAATCTATACAGATTGTGTATTTGTGACCTATAATATCTGTATAAAATTTTTGCTCAATTGAATAAGGCGTTTAGATGCTATCGCACTTTTAAGATTTTGCTCCCATAGGCCATAATGATAAAGAATTTTTCTTTGTGTCCCTGTAAAAAAACTATAAGTGCTAGATTCACCAAAATCTATAGGGTTTGTACTATGGTGACTTACAATATACGTACCAACTTTCAGGTTAATCGAACAAAGCGTTTAGACGCTAGCGTGTTCACTCACAGACATACACACATACATACACACATACATACATACATACACACACACATACATACATACATCATCGCAAAAATAGTGAAAACGGACTCATTGGACCTCAAAACATATAGAAACATCAAAATCTCAAATTCGGATTTTTGACATGATTACAATACTTTCCTCACTATAGTGTTCGGAAAGTAAAAAAAAAAAAAAACTTCTCTTGTGGGGTGAGAGAGACACAATGTAATGATTAATTGTAAAATTTTTATGCATGTAAATTATTTACGAAAACATACTTAAAATACATGTGAATAATAAGCTATACTAACTTTCACATTTATATATATATATATATATAAACATGGCTAAGTTGTTTTAGAACTCAATTCTGTTGATGGTTTTGGAAAGGAATAAAGGTATTAAGCCTTCATTAATTTATAATCTGAATCTTGTTACAACTCATTTTCAAATAAATTCAAAGAAAAAGAGAACAAAAAAGAAAAATTTTAAAACAAAATTGGTTAACCTTTTAACATTTATTGGTTTCGCAGCAAAACCAATTATTTGACATCATTTAACATTTTTTTCTTATTTTAATGGAATTTTAAATGTTTGTTCATAGCAGCACTAGTTTACTTACAAAGTTTGTTTATTTACTAAATTAAATATTATTTGAATTTAATAATATTTAACTTTAAGTTAAATATTTTTAAATATTTAATTGTCTGAAACAAATTTCTCAAAAAGTGATAATTTTTTCTTTTTGCATATTTATGATCAACTATGTGTCTTATAGCCATTTTTAGAATTAGTTTAGCAATTAAAAAAAAAAAAAAAAAAAAAAAAAGTGGTGAAAATCTATGTAAAATAAATTAATCTACTAGATGACCAGTGTCATAAAGATATAAGGAATTGGTATATTTTAATACAATTTTCAGAAAGATGTCAAGACAAAAGTTGCTTATAAAAGATGTGAATAGAAAGAGAAATATTCCTTGTTATTTTGAAGAAAAAAGAAAAAAATGTGCTTATAACAGATGTGAAAAGGATGACAAATATTATTTTTTATTTGAAAAATATTTAAATGAATACTTAAGAAATAAGATTTTTACGTACTCTGAAAAATGAAGACCTATAGAAAAAACACCCAATATCCATTCAGAGTATTCATATGCATTTGAAAGTTCAAAGCAATTTCAATTTACAACTGAATAATAGTCTCATGATAGAAAATATGTTTACATAACAGTAACAAACAGAAGGAGAAATTGGTAAATTACACTGAACAAAATGAAAAATGTCCTTTAGATAAAAATATGAGTTTCTTGTATATTTTTGGCTGAAAATAATGAATTTGTAATTATTTTTTGTTTACCACACACCATTTTCCATATTTTAGAAGATCTAAACTATAAAGATCTTCTTGGTGACATGGTGAAAGGCTTTTGTGTTACAGGTTGCTAAATGTCATTAAAATGACACTTTTTAGGCTCACAAGTGGACTTCTTTAAAACCTTGGTGATATTAGTGATGAGCATGGGGAAAGATTTCACCAAACTTTCTATGCTCGAAAAGCATTTTGGTAGATGATGGAATAAAAGTATGCTAGTTGAATATTGCTGGTCTGTATCAGGAACACACCAACAGATGCCTACAAGAATAAACTGCCAAAAAAATATTTTAGTGTTTGTGTTTTCTATAATCAAGCCTCAATCACATTTCTCTGTAACCAATTTGTATACATAAGAGAAGTGAGTCTTCTACAAAGACAGTACATGTGATGGACAAATTTGGTTTGTTTTGATATATGAATCAAGCACCTTTTGTTTATACAGAATCATATAGTTTCGTGTAAAGGACAGAAAGTCCAGTGTTATAAGATAAATTTTATAAATACTTATGGTATTTATTCTGAATACTAAAAAAAAAAAAAAAAATTGAAATATATATACAGTAGAGGATCTTTATAATGCACACCTTGGGACCAGAAGTAGTGCATATTATAGAATTTTGCATTATACAGATAATTTTACAAATTGTAAAATTTATCGAGTAATCATGGAATTATCTGGAATAGATTATGATATTTACATTTGAGAACCATTTCAAAAGATAATTTTTTTCGTAGAATAAAATATAGAATTCAATAAAATTTAAAATTTACATAAATGATTATTTAAATAAATTAGCAGCAAATACATTAACACTATACTTAATATTGTTTTTCAAATCATTTACCAGTATTCTATTTTCTGCAGTTTTGTTGAATTTTTATGATTATGAAATTTAGTTTGCTAGTTAGAATTTCTTGTTTCAATAAATTTAAAATTTTTATTCATTAAAAAAAAATATTTTCATCCCCCCCCCCCTCTTCTTTTCTCCTTTACATCTGAATTTATTCCTATAATGGATTTTAAAAAAGAAAAATTCTTCCTTAATCATACATGTATTAGAACTTTCAAGTTTCTCATCTGATATTTAATTCCAACATGCCTTCATTTTTATTTATTTTAATGCATGTGATTAACAATTTTTGATGCTCACTATAATAATTGTAATCTTTCTTTATTAATTAAAAACTATGAATTAGGAATTAAAAGATGAAAGAATGTTTCAAACATTTATTTTAGTTGTGTGTAAATATTTCTAAATGCCAGATATAAATAAGTTTCTGAACAGAAAATTTTTAATGTTTACATCCAATCAGTAGTGCGTTTTATAGATGACTGCGTTATATAGATCGGCGTTATAAAGATCTTCAACTGTATATACATATATTTACCTCTTTTGATTTGACTTTATTTCTTTGTGATGAACTCTTAAATGGAAATTTTTGTAGGTCAATTCTCTCTGAATCTGAAAAATCCTCCATTACTAATCTTTCTAGGAGTACAGTACATTTCTTTATTTTAAAGTCTTGTAGACCTGCCGTGTCCTTGACCTTTGTTTTAAAAAAAAAAAATAAAAAAAAAAAATAAAAATTCAGAAAGCAAATAGGAGATGTAACAAAACTGAATGATTATTAGAAGATAACAATTATATGTAAATAAGCATAAATATGTCTCTAACATATAATTTATTTTTTAAAAAGTGAAGTGTCAGGAATTTTCTACAAAATTAGTTTATATATATAAAATAAATTATGCAAAAGATTACATGCAAAATACCTGTTTGAAATCAGTTAATAGGATTCTAAAAATACAAAAAAGTTGCAAAACATAAAATATTTTAAAAAATGAATGTTAGTAAAACTAAGATAAAGGTATTAAATAAAACTAATGAGCAGAAAATCAAATGAGGGAAAAAAATATCTTGGCATACTAATCATTCTCTATGGTTTATTATTATTAATTTTATTTTATCTAAATTTCCCAAACTAATAAACTCTTAAAATTTTATTTTAAAATTAACCATCTTGTTAAGACTAAAGACGAATTAATTTTTGAATTTCTGGCTAAGCATTTTTTTAAATGTTTTTTCACTACGAAATAAGTTGGTTTCACTAAATGTAAAATAGTTAAGTCTTATTTAAGTTCCTTTAATTTTTAATATGAAATATAGATGGCAGCAGTATGCAATTTTTAAGCATTTAGAACGATAAACAGTTAAAAATATACTATCAAAATTAAATTTTAATATGCTGCATTAACCTTTTAAAAGGGGCTGTGACAGCATCTGTCACGCTTCACCATAGGCTTTTGTAAGAGCCCCTCTCAAAAGGTTAATCTCCTTGCACTAAAAATTAATCATTTCAGTCATTAACAATTAATTATGATTTATTTAATAGGATGGATAATTAATTTAAAATTAATTTAGTAATTTAATTTTAAATTAATTTTAACTGTCAATCTAGTACATTACAACTCAACTTCGTAACTGCTAGATTTTAAACTAAGACATTCTATTACTAGTGCTTTGATTTCAATATGAGAGACCGGGGTTAGTTGTGCCAGGGGGCTTACTGAATGAGCCGGTAGGTTGCAGAACCTGTCGCGTCATGTAAGTGAACAGGTTGATTATTGCAATGTGCTGTGTATGTTTGGAAGTATAGTGCTGCGTTGTTTTCGAGATAAAATTATTTATCATGTTTTGTATTGCAAAAGTAAATTTTGTGACCTACGTTAGAATCGCCATTGCCACGAGGGTTCGTGAGGTATGTAAACTTCCTTAACATTATTTGAATATTTATATTTTGAGCTGTTATTCCATGTGTTTCATTTGTTAAGGATAGCAACTTTTCGGAAACTAATGAATAAAGTTCAAAACGGCGTAACGCAGGGCTAATTGTGACAAAGTGTAGGAGGCATGTTGTGACAGTATCTCTACTTGACCCGGCATGATTTTTAATGCAGGTTTTAATATTTCAGGAAAAATTATATAAAATTACAAAAGCCTTACAGAAAGAGCTAAAACCACTTTAGAAGATTATGAGAGGGCTGCAATAGAAGTAAATTCTGGAAGGTGCAGTTTTAAGGAAAACCCAAAAACTGTTTTGTGTAAACAGAATATCTCTTCTTAGATATATGAATAAAAAGAAGAGTACTAATATGGAAGAAAATATTGAAATGTGATATAAAAACACCATATATGATATTCACACTATAAGAAAAGGTCAAACAGTGCATCACACACACACACCCACAAAAACCTACGTTATTAAATGAAATTAAGTAGCATGAATCGGATACCTCTGAAGATGACTAAAATTGCTTATGTCTAGTTTGCTAGGAGCAATAGAAATTTTCTAGACCCAGAGAAAACTGGGTGCAATGCATGACATGTAAAAGATGGGCTCATGTTAAATGCACCGAAAATGAACCTCATTCTATTTATATTAACTGCAAATCAGATGCTGAAATAATCAATGCCAATGAATGATTAAGAGCCATTTTTTTTAAAGCTGGACAAAGTCTATGGAGGTATGATAGTTGACATCTTCAATTTTCCCGAAACTTTCAGGATATGTTAGTAGTACTGTGATAAGAAAAAGTGAAATTTAATTTTCTCTGAATTTCATTTGTTTGACCTAGAGAGGGGGTCAAAGTTTGAGGCCATAAATAAATGGTGCCATTTTAACATCGTTTTACTCCTAAAGCCATGAGTGACCCATGTCAATTTTTTTAAATACGGATACTGTATATTTTAGCATGAACAGTTTGGTGGGTCACTCATGGCTTTAAAGGCCAAGGTCATTCGAAAATGCAGTTTTCGTTGATTTTTTCCATGTTTTCAGTCTGAATATCTGCTAAGGTCATGAGTGTCCCATAGAAATAATTATGGGGTTAATTACACACCTTAGTATAGAACTTAAAAATATTTAAAATAGCATGGGTTACTCTTGGCTTTAGTAGTTAAACAGTCTCAAAGTAAAAAAATTTCCTATCAGAAAAATTTTCTCACAGCAATAACAAATAATAATAATAAACAATAAAATAAATTACATTAGGTGAACTTAAAAAAAAAAAAAAAAAGACAGAAATATTGCTGAAAATCTATAAGTTTAGAACATTATTATTTTTAGGTTAAACACATTTTGTAGTTTAAGATGTTTGTACCTGTCTAATTTGATTTCTTTCTTTCTTTTTTTTTTTTTTCCTTTCTTTAACAAAAGTCCTTTTAAATTTTCAATTTGAGATATAATATGTGCCTCTACCTTGATCTTTTACTAAGAAAAATGCATTTTAAGTTAAAAAATTTCCCAAGGTATCCTTAAACGCTGAAAATTGTTAATCATTGCTACTTATCTATGCTGTTTAGTGATTGATTAATGGCTGCAATTTGTCACAGGACATATAAGAAGGTACAATTTATTTTAATATATATTTCATTTTAATATGTATAATTAAAACTGAAATCAACAAAATAATATTCAATATATATATATATATATATTTTTTCATTTGGAAACCTCAAAAAATTTATTATCTCAGCATGGGCTGCAAAAGTGAAATTATTCAGTTGAAAATTACAAATTTTAAAAAATTAAACATGTATAATATATAAAAATGATTTAATTAAGCATTTAGTCTCATTTCTCCCTTAAAAATAAACACAAATATACTAAAAATTGGAAACATATAAAATTAATTAGAAGATTAAAAGTTATGAGTCAAAAAATTAATATTATCAAGTATATATGTGATCTCTGGAAATAATAAGATGATAAGCTATGGCATGTTGAGATCGTCAAAATTAAATGCCAATACATTATCTCTATTACTAAAAAATGATAACAACATGTTCACTGCTATGAGATTAGATAAGCTACAAGATAATTATAAGCAAAACACTGTACATACATAGCTCAGATCTGCAAAAACGGGCCACTCTCTCACTGACCTTCGCCATGTAAATATTGTCTCTGATTACTGGCGTTTTAAACACCTAATTCTACATCACTCTCTCTCGTATTTTATTCGACAAATTCAATGCTTTGCCTTGGTTGTTGCTTCATCATTAAATGTAAACAACACTTTGTAATTTAGAAATATTCATACTTGATAATTTTTGAAAGAGCATCTTCAATAAATGTATTTTGATGACTGCATTGAACTAATTTTTTTTAGATGCTTCAAGTTCTACAATCAATGCAACAACAATTTATTATAACACACACTGTTTGCTTAGATACATGACACTGTAACTAAATATGCCTTTTAGATGTACTCGACACAAGCAGTAAAAGCTGTTGACTTTGAGAGGGGTTGTATGATAGGCTTCAGAGAGGCCAATTGATCGAACAGATGAATCGGCTAGCATATTGGGCAGAGTGATATCGCAGTTGCCAGATGTTGAAATAGTGGTTTAGAGAAGGCAGAGTGAGCCGTTATAGTGGTTCCAGATGTCCCTAAACCACTAATGTGCGAGAAGATCACTCAGTCAGACAAGCAGCCACATCAACAGCAACGCTATCAATGATTAGACCGCCAGTTGTCAACTGTGAAGGATTCAGTAATATCAAAGGATACCATTCAGAGATGACTGTGTGATGCTGGGTTCAGGTCTTGATGTCCATTAAGATGCTTGTCACTGACAACTCACCATTAGGCAGTGTTGTCTGAAAGGCAGACAGGCTGGTCAGTGTCTGATTCGAGAAATGTCATATTTTAGAAATGAATCCCACTTTTCTCAAAGGATCAATGATCATTGCAAATGTATATGGAGACAAAGAGGTCAGTGGTTCAATTCAGCATTGGTTACTGAGTGGCACACAGCCATAATGCCTGGTTTGACTATCTGAAAGGCGATCAGCTGGGACAGCCATTCACCTTTGGTCATTCTATGAAATACTCTCAATGCTCATGACATTTTGCAGTCTGTGGTACTTTCAATGCTATCACGTCATCCAAGTGCTGTTTACCAACAAGACAACACCTGGTCATAAACTGCATGACTGTCAGAACTATGTCTCCAAGGTGTCAGTGTCCTCGAATGGTCTGCAAGGTCTTCAGATAAATCATCAATTGAACATGTTTGGGACATGTTGGGCAGGCAACTCCAGCTGCCTCTGAATACTTCTACACTGGCTAAGTAGTTGCAGCATTTGTAGCAAAATCTATTGCAAGAGGACATTGGCAACTTATTTGACTCTATGTCCCACCAAGTATCAACTTGCATAGCTGTTAGGGGTGGCTTTACCACATACTGATTTTCACATTCTTCGTATTGCTATTTGTAAATAAAACGATTTTTGTGCCTCATTTTTTGATTATTTGTGTATCTACTCTAACACTAACCTCATGCCAATTTTTGTAGCTGAGGCTCAATTTTTTCAAGATGCATATACTTTTTTGCAACTGAGTGTATAACAAAAACTCAGTTTCAAAAATTTGATCTAAAAACAATACTTTCTCTACCATATGTATGGGTAAGAGAAAATAAAAATTGAAACAGTGCCCTTTGTTATGCATATACAATAGCAAAACTGCAAGAATGTTCATTGCTGTCACGTTGTGTACAATTAAAAAATTGTAAGAATATTTTTTGTTGCTGTGTTAATATTCATATGTAATGAAAAATTGATGGACTGCCAATTATCATTTCACTGTAATTTCTGTGTATATGTGAGCACTTTCAAACACTTTCCTAAGCCTTCATTTTCTTCGAATTTACTGAATATTGTTTTTACATTTTTGTCAACATGAAAAAGTGTTTTTGCAACTTATCTGAACGAGTGAATAATTTTTGTTAAAAACTCTGTATATTATAAATAAAAAACATGCTTATATTCTTTTGAAGTTTTAAAATAAATGCTGATATCTCCATTATTCAAATCTTCCACAAATTTAATTTGATCTATATTAACATATCCTAAAGTTACAGTTCCTTTCGTTCACTTAACAATACAGGATGATCACAAACATTATTGGTTTTGCTCAATTTTTTAACGGCCCCCTAAATGTTGTCTTAAACCAATCTTTACTGAAAAACATGAGGACCACCCAGTTCTTTAAATACCCAATATTTGAAAACATTTTACAGAGAGATAAGTATTTAAATTGAAAAAAAAAAAAAAAAAAAAAAAAAAAAAAAACTGATTGTTTGCAAATTTTGCTAAAATTTTGAGCAGGAGTGTAATAAAAATGGTCTTAATCCTCCAGCGCATTTTTTATTAACTTGACTAATTTACTACAAAAAAAAAAAAAAAAAAAAAAAAAACTTTATCTATACACATTTATATTTTAAACAAAATAGGAACTCATCTAAAAGACATACTTCATCTAAGTGAGAGGGGGAAAACCTTTCTTCTGCTGTTTCTGAATTACCTGCATCTGATTCTTCAGAAAATCCCTAATTAAAAAGAGAAATTAATAAACAATTTTATTTAAAATGACTTGTGTTTATAAAATAATCTAAGAAAAATTAATATTATGTTTATAAAATATAGTTTATAAAGTATAGTCAAATACAAGCATCAAGTAGGACTGCTAAATGAAAAGTAACACTTATGATCATGAAAACTTTTCTTGTAGTATCATGAAGATAGTTTCAAAACTGAAATTAAATTCATAGTAAATTATTTAGCTTGTATTTTCTCTTTGAATGATGTATCTTAATAGATGTGCATACTACAACATTTATAGGAAAATTAAACTCCTTCATGCAAACATATAGATGAACAAATCATTTTTGAATCACAATAAAACTTTTATATGCACATGTTAAAAATGAGCTTAGTCCTCCAATAATTTTTTTAATAACTTGGCTAGTTTATTAAATAATTTATATTTTTAAATAAAAAAAAAAAGGTTTATTTTTATTTACACAGTTATATTTTAAACAAAATAGAAACACATCTTAAAGACATACTTCATCTAAGGGAGAGGGCAATCTTTCATCTGTTATTTCTGAATTATCTGTATCTGATTCATAAATACTCATATTAATTACCTAATTAAAGACAGAAATTAAATATATGTATATATATATATACATATCTTACACTTCAAAAAATAATTTAAGAAAAGTTAATATTATGAATATAAAATGTGTAAAATAAAAATGTCATCACTGAGAAACATAGTTTTACAAACACAAATATTACTTAATCTATTTTTCTGGAAACTCTTTAAAATAATAATAAACATAAAATTATTACACACATGCACACACACAGACATATGCATACATGCATAACACACACTGTTCACAATATACTCTGGGAATCTCAGACCCCTATTTTTTTTTTTTTTTAAAGGTCCTGTTTTTCTAAAAGCAGGTCTTTGTTTCTATCAATAATAAAAATTACAATTTTAGAGAATTAAAAGTATTTTTTCTATAGATTAAAAATGCAAAATAGATAAATACATAAACAGTAACAAGCAATTAATTTAGCTTTAGTTTAATAAGTAGTAAACAAAATGAAAATTCATTAAAAGCGAGATCATTTGGTTCAAAGTCACAAATAATAATATTGTTCTAAGATGATTATTAAAAACGTACTTTCTTTTATAAATAATGTAAAAATTTATCATACAGATTAGTTAATCAAAACAAAATTTGGTTAAGGATACAATATATTACTGAATACGGAAATAGGAATAGTATTTATGTTACATATACAAAAAGCAATTTTAAATTGAACAAATAACATAAAAAAGCTAAATTAGGGGAATGTCTCCTGTTATGGGCATTCTCTGGTTCAGTGGCGGATCCAGAACTTAACTTTTGGGGGGGGGCTAAGACTTTTCAAAATGTTATTCTATACCAATAAAAAATATACAGTTGCAATATTCAATTGTGAATGTCAGTGTTTTTTTTGGAGGGGGGCTTCAGCCCCTAGCCCCCCCCCCCCTTAAATCCGCCACTGCTCTGGTTATGAGCACCCAACTATATCTTTTAACAGAAAGCAAATATGGTGGACTTGTGCACTGTGAGACTTGTATTGTGACAGTACACAGCTTTTGTGCTAACACCGAAGGGAATAAATGCATTTGCTTAGTAAGTGCAAGCATTGAAAAAAAAAAATCTGAAAAAAAAAAAAAAAGCAACACAAAAGTAACTAATTTGTGAATATTTTCAGAATGTGATAAATCACAGTGAATTAATTGAAAAATGTAAGTGTAATGTATATTCATGCAATATATTCATTACATTTTGTGATGCAATATCGAATTCAGCCAAAATGTGGACCTAAGATTGCTTTTTCTGTCATCATAAAAATGGCTGCCATTCCTGGTTGTGGGCACACTTGTTTCTTTTTTTTTTTTATTTAAAGCATATGTTTGACTTACGAATTGTCAAATATGGTCATTTATGTCAACATAACATATTTTATTAGTGTTCTTTTGTATTTCTATGCTTTTTTAGTCATGTCGACCCTTGAAAAGTTTTCTGATCCAAAAGAAATGGGTTTAATGCACTGGTTAAAGCCATTTAGGATTGCTTAGTAGATAAGAAATCCATAAAATAGACTGTCCAAAAATATGGACTTCCTCGCAACATCTGTGTCCCTCTAGAAGAAGCTTGGAAAAAGTAAGGCAACTCTACCTGTCAAACTGCCAGACAAGCTAAAAAATAGGAGTATCCATAATCTGTTGATGATGTTGACCTCTGTATCATCTGTTTGGAGCACCTGCTACCATGCCTAACAAGAGCCAACTCAATCAAATGCAACTAGTGTGATCGTCTGGTGCATTTAAAGTGTGCCAGTATATATGCAAATTATTTTATTTGCAAGCATTGCACTACTAATTTGGAGGACGAAGATGATGACAAATAAAATTGAAAAAATACCATTTTCAGTTGTTATTTTCGCCATTGAATCCTTACAAAATGGAAGAATTTTGTTATTTTCTGTATTTATGCTAGTTTTCCTTATTATATTCCCATTGCTAGCATATTTTTCAAGTGTGCCCACAATTAGGTACACAATTTGTTTTGGCCAAAAATGACCATTTCACAAAAGTGGTGATAAAATGTTTCTGGTTGACGGAATCGATACAGTTACTTTATCAAACGTTAGTTAAGAGCTTTCCATTGTTATTAATTTGTTTGCACAATATTTACTCTATCAAAAGTTATAAGCCACAATCAAAACTGTGCCCACAACTGGAGACATTCCCCTATACTTTTTTTTACAAAAATCATGCTTTTTAAAAATATAGTTAATCCTCATGTAACTGATAAATGAAAAATAACATTTATGTTCTTAATCAGTTTTCTTATAGTGCCATCTGGAGAGACACATTAAATATTTCAAAACTGAAATTAAATTCAGAGTAATTTAATTATCTTGGAATTCCTCTTTGTATAGAGAGCTTAATATACGGAGTGAACCAAAAATCTTGCTCTGATTATAAAAATTAATTACAAAATAACTGCTTATTATAATAACTTTTGTAGCAGTGGATAGTTAAGTTTTAGTGGTTGTTTTGTGTAATTGATGGCACGGGTGCTTCTTCAAGAGTGACTCAAGAGAATATTTGTAAGGATCACATCATTTATAGTTGAAATGACATCAATTCAAGAAAAAGCCAAATGGGTGCTATACTTTCCCGAAATCACTCATTAATGTTCAGCATAAATTCCGACGTTGTTATGGACATAACCCTCTTGATGCAAAATCAGTAAAGTGATGGTATGAAAGGTTTAAAGAAACAGGCAATGTTAAGGATCTTCCCATAAGTGGCAGATCTAGTATGAGTGAAGCAGCTGTTGATCAAGTTTAGCAATCTTTTCAACTGTCTCCTACTGAATCAACTCATCAAGCATTATACAAACTTCAAATACATCAAACAAATTTGATAAGAATTCTCATGAAAGGGTTCAGCTCATGCTTATAAAGTGCAAATCTTTCAGGCCTTTCAATGAAATTATTTCTTGAACACATGACGGGAACCTAAATACCACCTAGACATTCTCCGAGCTACCAAGGGGACACACATTGAAATTTACTTAGATAAATGAACTTATAAAAAAATTTATAACAGTACTTACAGCATATCAAAACTAACACATGTCTAATTATGATAGTTTGAACACAATCAATACGTATAATAAGGGCAAAACTTTTGGTTCACCCTGTATATTAAATTTATGTGCATACTGCAATATTTATGAGAAAATTAAACTCATCAGTGCAAACATATAGATAAACAAACCTTTTCTGCATCAGAATAAAAATTTCTTTTACATATTACAAATGAGCTTACTTCTCCAGTATACTTTTTACTAACTTTGCTGCTTCATTAAATTTGTAAAAAGGTTACTTATATGTACACATTTATATTTTAAATAAAATAGGATCTAATCTAAAACACATACTTCATCTGAGTGAGAGGAAGACCTTCCATCTGTTATTCCTGAATTATCTGTATCTGATTCATAACTACTCACATTTTCAACTACCTCTGAAAATATCTAATTAAAAAGAGAAAATAAATAACAAATTCATTTAAAATGACTTGTATTTAAAAAGTTAATCTACAAAAAGTTAATAAGACATGTAAAATTAAAATGTCAACACTGAGAAACATATATTTTTAGAGATAAAATAAAATTTAATTAATATTCCATTCTGGAGACTATTAAAATAAATGTTTTCAAAACATAAACTTATTATACAAAGACATGCATATAAAAAGAAATACATATAAGAAAAGTTAATATTATAAATACCTTCTTTTTAAATGTAAAAAATTATCATAAAGATTAGTTAATTAAAACAAGATTTGGTTAAAGATACAGAATACATATGTGTATAACTGATAATGGAAATAGGAATAGTTTTTATGTTCCATATATATAAAGTAATTCATAAACTGGGCAAGTAACATAAAAAAGCTAAGGGATATTTTTTATAAAATTCATGCTTTCTTAAAAGCTGATTCTTGAAATATGCAACTATTATAAAACTACAGCTTAGCAAGGTAAATATACAGATGAATGAATTTCAATGAAATTTTCCTTTAAATATCAGAACTTAGATTCAGCATAATAATAATAAAAGTAATAATTATAATAATAAAAGGTTAAAATCATATTTTTAAGCAACTTGCCAAATATATTAAATTTAAAATATATCCCAATAAATATAAATTTTACATTTCGATGGATTTTCAATGAAGAAAAAAATATTTTCTAATAGTAGAATTTTTAGAAAATGTAACTACAATTTACAATTATGTATTTAAATTTTAAATAAAATATTAATTTATGTATAGATAAACATACTTTTTTGATTGGAGTAACAAACTTTGTTTCTATTATTTCTAAATCATCTATTACTGAGTCTTCACTTATATCTTCATATGATGGAGCGATGATCTAATTGAAAGAGAAATTAAGTATTAATATTCTGCATAATGATTAAAATCTTAAGAAATATCTTAAGAAAAGTTTATAATATATGCACAGAATGCACATATTGTATTTCTAGTAGGGATGCATCGAATATTTCGTATTTATTCGGCCTATTCGGTCATACTACCGAATTTTCGGTTTGGATGAATCTAAAACTATTCGGCTAGCTGAATATTCGGTTTGGCAGAAAAACAAATTATTCAACTACTATTTGGCTAGTTGGAACACACAAAAATTCAATTTTTTAAAATTTTTAATTATTTGAAAAAATTCTACTACTTTTAAGTATCATTAAATTAAGATTTTTTAGAGTAATTTAGAAATAGATTATATTTAAATGAAAACAATTGTTTTATCTAGTTTCAAGTAACATTAAAGAAAATTATTAGTTACATTAATCCTAACAATTAATAATATCTAACAAAAGTTGTCTTTATCAATAACAGTACAACAATATATATTTCTATAGTTGAGTTAAGAAAGAGCATGCATAATTCACATGATGTTGCCATTTAGGAAACTTCAAGAGATCAAACAAAGATCACATCCAAACTGGCAACAAATATGACACAAGTCATAAAATAGCAGTTTTTGAACTTATCATTGAAAAATGTATATGAAGTGCCCCAACATGCACAAAAAGCATCACATCTCTGTCTCACAATTTATTCACATGCGAGTAAGAGGCATTTGCGTCAGATTTAATATAGGTTAGCCAATACGTTGTTACTTTTAAATTAATTTTTCTAAAATGCTGCATTTCTGGGGTGCATTTTTTTTTTTTTTTTTTTGAGTGGGTGTGAAAAGATACTGTTATTTAAGAAATTTTATGTGTTTATTAAGAAGCTTAACAGTTAATAATTTTCTTTGATTGTGAATTCAGAATTACACCACTACTCATATATAATAATATTTCCTAATATATTTCTACATTTATATAAACTACTGTTTCTGAATAGTAGATTTTTATAATATTTTTTTCATAATTAAAAAAATAAAACATTACTAAATGTAATTGGTATTACTAAAAAAGATCGCAAAAAATTAAGTGATTGACACCTGAATATAAGAGTAAATCAGTCAGTCGAATACGCAGTATTCAGTCAAATAGTTACTATTCGGTTTGAAGGATATTCGACTGAATACTTAGTAATTGGTTGACCAAATATTTGGCATTCGGCCAAAACTGCTATTCGGTGCATCCCTAGTTTCTAGTGAAATACTTTTTTTCAAAATTTTCAAATGGCAAAATATATTTTTTATTATTTGGTATATTTTTATTAATGTTTTATTATTTTTATTAAATTTTCGGGCTAAGAACTTAGTTGTTAGGAGTCTTTGGTCTACTCAAATTCAGACTGGATGAGGAGCATATTTTCAATATGTTCTGTAATCCTCTCAAATTTTTGGTAGAGCACTTTTTAGTGAAGATTCTGAAGGTTTTTGCTAGCTTCTCATTGGTCCTCTGGGATAGTCTGAAAGTGAGGTTCTGGTTGAACCTTCAGAATCCTCAGAAAATTTTCAATAGGATTTTCCATAACTTTTATAACTTAGATTAAACATATATTAAAATTGATTTTATAAAATATCTATCTAATAGAATGCATACAATTTGATTTTTAAATAAAATAGAAACATATATGAAACAAAAAAATACCTGTTTCTGGGATAAAGGAAATGGTTTTGCTTCCGTAATTTTAAAAGTATCCATTTGTGATTTTTCTCCATACACAATTTCAGCATTTTCATTAACAATCTAATTAAAAAGAGAAAATAATTATTGGTATGCTGTAAAATTAATGAGAGTTTACAAAATGAATGTTTAATATATATATATATCTATATTGAAAACTCTTGAACTTGGTTTTAATTCATTACAAATTGATTTAAGAAATATCTAACAAATTTAATAAAAAATGTTGGGGGGGGGGCTGAATTTTATAAATTTGATTAAATTTTTCACAGCTCTCAATTTATAAGTTACAAAATTTTAATTTTTGTATTATCTACATACACACAATATTTACTGGATGAAATATGCCTGGTACTCTAATAATGCACCCTTTATAAATTTTCAATATTATATCATAAAAAAATCCAAAAAATAAAATTAAAAAAGAATATTTCTAAGATTAGTCATAAATTAAAACATTTAGATTACACCAGCTTGTACAAATATGTCTCAATTTAGAGCAAACGAGTAATAAAGATGAGTTACTGAAATCATGTCAGTTTTTTGTCATATTCGCTATGCTACATTTTTACCTTATTAAGTGTAAATTATTTTTCTCAAATTAGAAGTTTTGTGTTATTTATAAGCAGTACATACATATATATTGACATATCAAATTTCATGAAAATAAATTAATATTTAGTTTTTAAAATTGGACAAGAAAGCTGTTGGATGTCTAGCCCCTCACAGGTTGAATTAACCATTAGGCTATTTCACAGAAAAATAATGAAAGTTCAGGAAAAAAAAAAAAAAAAAATTGCAACTTAACATTGTGAAAAAAGTATACTTTATCTTTTACCACAATGCAAATACACACATATATATATTCCTTTTTAATTATTATATTATAAGTTTTAATTATTATATTATAAGTTCTTGTTTGTAAAATGTACAAAAACAATATCAATTTTTTTGCTATCCTGAAAATACCTTTTACCACTTTTTCTATATTAAATTTGCTGAGGATCATCTCTTTTCAGTGTCCAACAACAATCAGTTACCATTTAGATATTGCACCGATAATCATTTCTTGTCTTTTCTACCTTCAAAGAACCTCTAGCTTAGCTCCATGCTGATCATACCAACACTTTCCAGAATATAGTCTAAATGTGAGTGAGTGTAGCAAGTTTTAATATAAAGACAAACTCCTAAGCAGAATACAACTATAAAGTTGATAACTAGATGTTATTACCAATTGATTGGCACTAGCTGCATATTTATATGATGATTTGCAGTAAAATTAGTCGGGTAGGATAAAGGAGGCTTTATTTATTTTTTATGTATTGTACCACTAGAAAACTTAATACATTAATTACTACTATTATAAGATTCAATCTATAAACATAATATAATTCAAAATTAAATGTAAACTATTTTATTTATTTATTTATTATTATTAGCACATCAACAATTGTGAGTTAATGAAACATTCTTGTTAAATTTATATCAACAAGACATCTAACTTCATTGTTATGAAAATCACCTCACAGTTCATTTTGATATACGTGATTCAATACGTGATTCAATACTTGATATATATATATTTTTTTTTTTTCCCTCCCCTTACCAAAATCTCCACTAACTTTCATTGGACTTTGTTGGAGCCCTTCTTAAATTTAGTTTTTTTAATAACATACTTTCTTTTCATTTAAATATATAAATAAAATTTATTTAATTTTGAAGTGTTCCTTAAATTTTTTAATAAGAATGAACACTATCAAATAAGTAATTTTTATTTTATATTTGTATTCACTTAATATAAGCTTTTAAATAGATTATGAGAATTTTGCAATCTGATTTAAATACTTCTTAAATTCGAAAGAAATTTATTCTGGCTTCATGATTGTTTTTACGAATGAGCTTTCAATATAACCTTAAGCGATATAAATATTAAGATGTAATTAAATATACACAGTTAATTTTTAAACAAAATAAAGCATATATATATATATATATATATATATATATATATATAAGGAAAGGATGTATATATATATTTAAGGAAAAGAAAAAAACCTACTTCTTGAAATACTAAAGACAGTTCTTTTACATCTGTTATTTCTGCAGTCCCCGCACCTTCCTCTTCTGTTTTGACACATCCAAATTTTTCATAAATGAACTGATGAAATGGACAAAATAATTATTACTATGCAATAAATATAAAATAATCTTTAGATGCCATATTAATATCATTCAGATGAAAATATAAGGTGATTCTACTTTTTCTTCTTTTTCATACAACATCTCTAAGCATGTTTTGATACAATCATTTACAAAATTAACTATTTCTTTCTCAATATCTTTTGGTTACATAATTTATAATATACAATTATCATTTTAATTTCCTTTAAAATTAATAAAAATACTTTTAAAAATTCTATAAATAGTTTTCAGATTCTGTTACCATAGGACTTTCTTTCATTGATTTTGTTATAAATAATAAAAAATTTAATTTTTTGTTTAGCTCTAATAGGATTTAGTTAGTTATTTTTCTCCTCATGTCACTTAGGTCTTTACATATCATACACTGAATTACTGTAATTTCGGGGCGATAAGCCGCCCCCCCCCCCCACATATACGCTGCATCTATAAAAGTTGATTAAAAAATAACAAAAAGTCATCCGATACACCACACATATTCACCAATGTAATATGTTTCTAATCATTTTAATTAGAAATAATTTTAAGCATGCAAAAATTAAATGATTAAAAAGTAATAAATGTAAGGATAAAATAAGCCATAAAATTTAAAATTACTAATTAAATAATTATTAAGTTATTCAATAAAAATAATACAAAAACAATCTTACTTTAAATTCACAATCATAATTTTCCGTAATCGTCTCATAAAATTATAAAATACCTTTTATTATTGTTAAAGAAATATTTATTAATTAGTATCCATTTTTTTTTTTTTTTTTTCAAAATTTAAATATAACTTAAAACTTAGAATTGAATAGCGCTTAATATTTTCAATTTCTAAACAATACACATATTTTCTTTGTTCTTCTTTGTGAGCTAAGATGAAGATCATCCATGATGAATCTGCTTATGACTGAACTGATATATCTAAGCTATGAAAACAGGAGGCAGTGGGAAAAATGCACTACTAGGCCCATAGAAACTGAAGGACTGTTGGATCCTGATGAATTAAAGATTTATCGATATTTGATTTATACAGATTAAATCAACATAAGCAATAAGTCTCTGCATTATTGAAAAGCTATTTGCTATAGAAGAACTTGTGATTCAACACCTAACTGAAGTTACTGTGATCTGGAATATTCTTCAATAAAAATTTCAGATGACAGGCCATATTCTCAAAGCATTTACACTGAATGAATCATGTAATCTCAAAATTGAGCGTGATAAGACTTATCAATGTTTATTGCTTATTTTGAAATACACTGAACTTGATGCAGCCCCACCTCCAAATGCTTCATCTAATAACTCACAGAGTATTGAGCCCAAGGGCAAACTGAGGAGTAGGATGTGTAATCAAATTGGACATTTGGCAAAGGAATATAAATTTAGACAGCAAAAATCAGTTAGCTCTTATAAAGCGGAGTTTATCAGTCAAGAAAAATGATAATTTGTCTTGACTGATTTTGTCCAGTTTAGTCAAGAAAAGTGTAATGACAACGAAGTGTTCCCACCTTGTTGGAAATGGATTTTGGATTCTGCATCTCCAGCATACATACCGTAAAATTCCGATTATAACCCCCCTTTCCTTTATAAATAAAAATCATTAAAATCAGAAGGTGTGATATTATTGGAAACTTTTAAAAAGCTGAAATTTTAGGAAAAACTTCAGATTGTAATAGCGGAGAGAACGGAAGGTTTTGGGGAAAGGGAAATATCTAAAAATTACATAAGAAGGTATATTTGTGTGGGGGGTTACTATTGGAATTTTACGGTATGTTAAAATAGGAGAATCTTTGAAGAGTTATGGGACCTTATACAAAACATAATTGTAAAGATGAGCACAACTGCAAACCCTACGCATGTTATAGTAAAAGTAACATTTCAGATTATAGCTGAAACAGGCCCTGTATGTCTCAAGCATATACCAAAATTGATTTCTACGTCAAAATTGAATTGTGTCAGCAATCATGCTAAGATGAACAATCTTTTTGTAATTTATGATAGTAAGTGCCGCTACCAATATAAGACAGGAAAAATTAAGAAAGTGAGTAATGAGAAAAGAGCAACTTTTCCACTGACATTAATTCTTATCAGTAACACAAGCAAAAAATAAAGAAAGATCAGCCAGTGTTAATAAGTAATCAACCAAAAATCAAAATCACAGAAATAGAAGAAAGTGTAAAATCCAGTCGATATAATGAAACTATGCTATCAAAAAGAACATATTATGCTCTGGCAAAAGCATCTTGGCACATAAGTATAAAAACCATCAACAAGGGTGAAACTACATACAGTGGAAAATCAAATTATTAGAAATTATTTTTATTCTGACTTTTTTTTTTTTTTCTAAAAAGATACTGGACAAGAAGGCTTTGAATTTTAGACATGCAAAGAACGTTTTTAAACTCACATTTTAAAATTGCTGATTTTGTGATGAGTGCAATTAGGAGACCAACAACAATTTGAAAAAAATCACAAATACTTTGGATCACCCTGTATCATAAAAAGATACAAATAACTTATAGTTTTAATATATTGCTATATATACAAGGTATAATATTTGCATTTTTTTTTTTTTTTTTTTTTTGTGTGTGTGTGTGTGGCAAGCACAATTATTTAGTGAGATAATTCTTTTCAAATTAATAATTGTTTAAAATTAATAATTTTTTTCAAAAATAATTAATTTTTTGGGAAAATTGTTTGCTTATGACACAAACGGATTTCAATAAAATTTTACAAAAATTGCATAAACAATAACATAAAATTCACACATGCAATATTCACTGAGATATAAATACTTTTATTAATTATTTTTAACTGCGTATGCAAAAAATATTGATTTTTTTTTTTTTTTTTTTTATTACATGGGTTGAAAGCTAGATATATTAGGCAATGTATGTCAAAGTTCATTTGAACAGAGTAAAAATTAAGCAAAATATGATTTTCAAATGCAAATGGCTAATAGACAGCACTCTACATATGATTTCTCTTATTGAAAGGAAGACTATTTAACTGTCTATAATTTCCCAAAACTTGGTATGGGAGAAGGCTGATATTATAAAACACTATGCTGATTCAAATTCAGTGCATATTAGCCAACAGGTGGCACTGCAATGGTACAATTTACTGTGTGAACAGAAAGGCTAAATCTGAACATTATAGCATTTTATTGCACTAAATTTGATATGCAAGATAATCATTATTATGAAAATGAATGCTGGCTTAATTTGGGTACATATTGACCAACAGGCGGCACTTCTATTCCTCACATTCTGTGATTCTCCACTTGACTAAATATCAGCATTTGGTTATTAAAATTGCTGCAAATTCCAGTTCTAAAATCTTTATTGCAAAAAGCTATAATTAAGTTTTTGTGCATGTTAAACCGTATGTAGTGCTGATATATAGAGTGATACAGAACAAAGTTTTGTGACAGCCACAACATACTAATTTGAAGCTTTTAGTTTCATGTTTTTATGAATTTCTCAAATCAATTACATTTTAAATGAAACTAAATGCGACTTAAATTTAAACAGCATTAAATAATTAAATGAATGAACTAACTCCAATGCCTCCCCTCCTTTTTTTTTTACTTTCTTCTACAGTCAATGGAAGAAAATATTTGATTCGTAAAAATTTTTTATTTCCAGTTTTTGATGGATTTACAGGTTTTGAGAGATCCAGAACATGAATTGACCATTTTTAGAAAATGTCTGTGCGTGAGAGAAAAGAATTTTGTGGCAATTGTATCTCAGGAACTACTGCATATAATTACACATAAATTTATATGCAAATGCACCTTGACATAAATTAGTGTTTTTCAATTTATAGCACCAATCGCTCAACAGGTGGCACTACTATACAACGTTTTTCACAATTTCAGAGAAACGTTTTTCAGAATTTCAGAGAAGGCTTTATCTCAAGAGCTACTATATGAAATTGCATATAATTTTAGAAGCAGATGCACATTGGCATAAGTTAATGCCTATCAACTTTTGGTGCTAATCCCTCAACAGGTGGCGCTGCTTTACATCGATTTCTGAAATTTCATGGAAGGCTATATCTCAGAAACTACTTCACAGAATTATATATATATTATATGTAGATGAACCTTAACATAAATTAATTTATGTAAACTTTTGGGTCCAATTGCTCAACAGGTGGTGCTGCTATACAGTAATTTTCTCAATTTAAGGGAAGGCTATAACTCAAGTTCAGTTGCGTATAACCAAACAAAACTTGATATATGAAAAGGCCATTATGAGACATTATGCTGATAAAATTGACAGCATATCTGCTGATAGGTGGTGCTTCTACACTGCAATTTCACCCAAGAATGGAAAGGATATCATCGGCATGGTAAAATTTCACTTCCATTGGACATCTAGCGTAATATCTCTCTGAGATGAAAATCATTTAGATCATCTAGTTGAATCTATGGCTCAACTAGACTAATTTTAAAGGTATTGACAAGTTTTTTTGAAAGATACTCATACTGAAAATTTCCACCTTCTGGGGAAATGATGCCCTACATTAAAAAAAAAAAAAAAAAACCTAACATTAAACAGATTTTTTTTATTATATATTAAATGCTAAATATATATTGTTTCCTAAATAATTAGTATCATAAATGTATGGATTGTTTTACTACTAGGTCTTCCCTTACAGGGATTTGTCTAAGCAACTTTGCTGAAAACTTACATTTATCCTCAACTTTTGACAAATGAGGAAAATGAAATGCAACTTTTAGTCAGTTAACTTATTAAGGGCAGAAATTAAATTCATTACTTTATATTCTTAATTATACTTTCGGTTTTAAATATCATAGCTGCAATTTACGATGATTTTTTGACACCATTATGTCTTGATAAAAATTTTCGCTCTATTTAAAGAGGGAAATTTCACAATAAAATAAGAGAAATGCAACTTTTTTAAAATAGTGGTGTTAAAAAATTGGAAGGTTTTGAAAAGGTTTTGTTTAGGAAATCTCTCAAAATATATAAATTCATATAATATAACGAGAGAGTATTTATAAAGGATAAAAAATAAATAATTTGTACGTGTGAATTTATATAGGAAAACATAGAAGAAAGTTTTGTATATTTCATACTTTTTAATACTATTCGGTAAAAATTAAGTAAATAATAATTTATATTTTTATAATTTTGTACAAAATTTATCTTTTTGTGACAATACTTTTCACCACAAATCACAACTATAGAGGCTTAAGGTTTTTAACCTTTATGGAAATATTGCACAAATGAATAACATATTTTAATGTTTAAATAATTATTTATATATATATACATAATAATGAGTTATTATACATAGTAAAAGCTAAGCAACAGATACAATATCACTGAAACAACATAGACCAATATGAATGAATGAGAAGCTCAGAAAGGTGAAAAAAACTCGTTATGAAAGGATAAAGAGAGGTAAATTATTATTTTATTATTTTAAATTAATAGTGAGCAATAATTTAAAGAAAATCCCATTAGAAAGTCTTAACTTAAAATTAATTCTAAAGTTTCCCCTGTAAAGTAAGTTTTAGTACAATGTGCGAACATAACGCAAAAATCATAAAAGAAAACCAATTTTAAGAGAAGAAAGTGATGAGTAAGTGCAACTTGCAGCTTTTTGTGGTTAGGAGCTGCATAGTAATTAATCCCGGCTATCTGGACCTCAGCTAAGCTGTCAATCATTAAGTTAATATCCAATAATCAGAGGAAGGAGTGGTGTGAGTTCCCGCCAAAAATGCCAGTATTTAAGTGAAAACACGCATAGAAAAGCTCTCTTCTTGTTCTCTCTTGCTTATTTAACCTACGGCAAAATAATGGCCCGAGAGGGGTCACGGGGATCACATCCGGCTGCACTGCACTGCATCCATTTGCTCAACTCACAACTATGGATTATACCTTATATGTTCCAGATGGATTAATAAATATCTGTGGTTTAATTCGGAGTTATTACTGAGTGCCAGCCTCTTTCCTTCATAGCTATTATGTGACTCAAGTAAGGGAATTCGTCACATTAAAATAAGTCGACAGGATGGAACACCTGCTATAAAATAAACACTAATTGTACTCAATAAGTTATGGCTGCAAGAAAATTAATTATGTGTGATCGTGACCCCTCTTGGAGGGACATTAAATTAAATCTATATCAATAAAAGCAGCCTTCTCAAAAGAAAAATATCGTTCCTTATCTTTAATACCTAATGGAGAAAAGAAAATAAAGAAGAAATTCATTCAATCAGTCATATAGAGCTTTTTCTGCTATCTTTCATTCAACAGAGAATTAATCGCCTCTCAAATAAAGTGGGTCAAATTGTGTGGTTCTCTCTGCATTCTTCTCTCTGCATCCATCAAGGTCAAGAGCAGATGTTTCTTCCATTATCAAGAGTGGGAAATCAAGGTCAATGGTCTCATTCAATGGATTGAGAATGATTAAAACCAGATGTATAAATCAGAAGTGTCAGTCATTTCATTTTGTTTTGCTGACAGAAAAGTAAAAAATTTTTATTTTTATTTTTGTTACAACATTCACATTCACGGGAGAAAAGTAAGTGAGTAAATTATTTATTTATTTTAAAATAAAGAGGAACTTTAATTAAAAAAAAAAAAAATCAATAAACTGGACCAGTCTCTAAAAACAATAGATTTTAGGAAAATGATACATATTTAATTTATACATTAAGTTGAATTTTTATGATTTAGAAAAAAAAAAAAAAAAAAAAAAATAATAATAATAATAATAATAATACAATAAGTATTTTAATATGTGTTACTTGATATATTAGAAAGAGTATTTTTTCATTATAATGCAATTTTATTATATGTAAGGAGTATATAAATTATTTTTGATTGTTCATTTTCTGCATAAGTATTTTAAAAATTTTTGATATTTTCAAGGTTAAAGTGTATTATTTTCTGAAGTTTTATTTTTATTTGAAATTTGCATATTATTATGTTTAAGAGTTATCTAAATTAGTGGTGGTTTTTAATGTCTGCATAATTATTTTTAAAAATTGATATTTTCTCAAAGTTGGTATTATTTTCTAAATTTTTATTTGTATTTGAAACTTGAATATATTTCATAAAGGTTGAATTTCTTTGACAAAAAAAAAAAAAAAAAAAAAAATTGAATTTTCTAAATTTGAAGTTAAAAAATAGAAGTTAAGACGGCCAAGGATCCACCCGCAGATCCAGTGGACCCTGAGAATACAGGTGGAGGTGATTTAGGTGCCATTTCAGAGACAGAGCAGGGTAATTTAACTGAATTAAATAACTCTTCCTCTTCTACAAACACACCGGTAAAAGAGGAAAATGTGCTTATTGAATTTTGTCCTGAAAATGGAATGTTATGGACGGCGTAGTTACCGTATTTTCACGTGTGGTGTCAGGAGAATAAAAAAGACGCAATTTGGAAGGTTAGGAACATACAAAGGTTTTTTAAGGGGAGAGCCCTAACAGTTTATGTTAATAATAGCTTAAATATGATGCACTGGGAAGAAGTAGTAGAAATTTTTAATGAGCAATTTACTACACCTGGAGAGACCTCTTTAAATGATTTTTCAAATATTGTATTCAAACAGGGTGACAATGTTATAGATTATTATCATAAAAAACTTCAAGTAGGACGAGTTTTAGGTTTAGAACCTAAATTCTTGTTGGACGGGTTAACAGACGGATTGCCTTTAACGTTAAAACAACTTGTGGTGGTTAATTCCCCGAAAAGCCTAAATGAATGGAGGGATTTGGTTCATCGCTTAGATAAATTGCAACTATCAGAAAAATCAGCTGACCCCCCTCCCACCTAAGTCGGATCAGTATCCAAAATATAACTACTCTCAAGTATTCAATAGGGCCCCTGTGCAATACAACCCCCGTCCACAACCTTGGAGTTATAGATTTCCTAATGTAAATAGACCCCATATGGGATACTCTAATCAAAATCAACCCACTAGGACTCATGATAATCGACCCAATTTACAAGGGCCTAGACCCTAGCAGTCAAACGCAAATGCACGACTACATTTTCAAGGACCTTTACCTCCTTTTCCATGTAAATATTGTACTAAAATTAACATCCCTAACGCGTTTCATTGGCATAGAGAATGCCCTTTCAAGCAGGAACAACCGACTCATACCACAGAAGAGTCCACAGTAGGAAACAGTATGACAGAAGGTGTAAATAACACATATTGACAGTTTGCCGCGACCGGTCGCATAATTCAAAAGAAGGGTACCCAAAGAAAGAATCAGCAAACAAGTCAAAGTGTTAAAAAACCAAGCTCGTACTCTAATCCTATTTCCTTAATTTTCGATACAGGCAGCAGTTTAAGTATTCTTCCTCAGCATTTTGTTCAGAAATATCGACTTCCCACAAAAAAAATTTCTCCAATAAATGTTGTACAAACACAAGGGATGTTGAAGATTACCAAAAAATGTTCCCTGTTATTACAAATAGGTAATATTACAAAAAATATTGATATGTTTATTTTGAATAATAACTTACCGTATGCTCTCCTTAGGACTCTCCTGTGGACTATTTGAATTATCTTTTGATTGTGCTAAAAAATGTGTAACACAAAATAACAATATTCTACCATTGTTAAAAAATATACCAAGTTGCTCTCAAACCTTACATTTAATTCCTGAAAGTGAAAATGTTAATGTTCAATCAAATAATAGGGTAGAGAAGATAGAGTACACTCCTGCCACTGAAGAAAATCACGTAACTCCTCAGTCTGCTAGAGAAGGAAAACTTCCTACTTTATTATCAAAATATGTCAAAATTTTTGCTAAATCAAAATATGACATTGGAAGAATTCGTATGGAACCCCAGAGAATTTATTTAAATTCTGATTTACCTATTTCACTCAGAGCCTATAGAACTTCCCCTAAGGAAGAAGAAGAAATTAAAACCCAAATTCAAAATTTATTACAGGCAGGTATAATAAAAGAAAGTTGTTCCCCTTTTTCAGCACCTGTAACCCTGGTGTATAAAAAGGAAGAAGGAAAAAAGAGTCGTTTATGTGTTGACTTCCGTAAACTTAATTCGATAACAAAAACCGATGCTGAACCACTTCCCCGAATAGATACTTTATTAGATAAATTAGCTAAAGCAAAATTCTTTTCCACCCTCGACTTGGCAAGTGGATATTGGCACATTCCTATCCACCAAAGAGATACGGAAAAATTGGCCTTTGCTACAACTTTTGGATTATATGAATGGAAATACCTGCCCTTTGGCCTCAAGAATGCCCCCGCTATCTTCAATCGAACAATTAGAAGAATCTTAAATAAATACAAAATAGATTTTGCATGTAATTATTTTGATGATATTATTGTATTTTCACAGTCAGAAGAAGAACATTTCAAGCACTTAGAGCAACTTTTTGAAATCTGTGTTAAAGAAAACTTAAAATTAAAATTATCAAAATGTAATTTTGTCAAAACAAAAATTAATTTCCTAGGATATAAAATTACTAATGGACTTATTATGCCTGATAATCCCAATATTGAGGTCATAAAAAATTTGAAACTGCCAAAAAATGTCAAGGAATTACAGAGAGTTTTGAGATCCGTAAATGTCTATGCTAGATTTATTCCAAAATATGCAAAAACTAGAGCTCCCTTAAATAATTTGCTAAAGAAAAATGTCCCCTATGTTTGGGACCAAAAATGCGAAAATTCCTTCCAAAAATAAAAAAATGCTCTAATAAGTAAACCCATTTTAAGACTCTATGATCCCAAAAGTCCCTGTCATTTATTTGTTGATGCCTCGAGTCATGGTGTGGGATGTGTTTTTAAGCAGGCAGATGAGAATGGCAATTTACATCCAGTAGCATATCATTCTAGAAACTTACGTAATTATGAAAAAAATTATGCCATTACTGAATTAGAATGTTTAGCAATCATTGATGCTTTAGATAAATTTTATCATTATTTGCACGGTCAAAAATTTGTCATACATACAGATCATGCGGCTCTCACTTGGTTAAAAAATGTTAAAAATTTAAGAGGAAGGTTATTCCGCTGGTCCCTTAGTATGTTTGATTACCAAATTCAGTATCAAAAAGGTTCAATTAATATTGAAGCTGATATGCTATCACGATTGCCTGTTTTAGAAAATGTGTCACACCATGTACATCTCCTTGACTTAAATGAAATTAAAGACAATCAGAAAAAAGAAAATATAATTATTAATGGTAAGAAAATTATTGAAATTGATGATGTAAATGTAATTAAAAAGAAAGGTTTGTATAAGATAATAGTCCCTATGTCATTAAGATTATCCCTACTAGAGAAAACCCACACTCAATTTGGACATCCTGGAATTTATAAAATGGTAAATTTAATTACACCCCAGTATTATTGGCCTAATATTAATAAAGATATTGAAAGTTTTGTGAAACATTGTCATATTTGTCAATTAAACAAAAAATGTAAACAAAAAAGATTTGGCTTGTTACAACAAGTACCGCCAACAGATAAACCTTTTGAATGTTTGTCTTTGGACACTGTTGGTGGACTTAATTATTATAATTCTACAAAAAAGTATTTGCATTTGGTCGTGGACCATGCAACTCGTTATGTGTGGGGATTTCCATCAAAAAGCATTACCACTGAAACTTATACAAACTTTTAAAAACAAATATTTCAAATTCAAGTGCCTAAAAAATTGTTAATGGACAGAAATCCAGCATTCACTTCATCCCGTTTTAAAAAATTTCTTCGAAATTATTATGTTAAACATTTATTCACAAGTAGCCATCATCCCGAGTGCAACGGGAAGGTCGAGCGGCTCAATCAGACTATTGTTACGCGTTTAAAGTGTAAAGTTAATTCTTCTTCTAACAAAATTCCTTGGACTAAATTACTTGAAGAATACTTTACAAAAATGTTGAAGGAAGGATTATTAACATAATCAATAATTTTACCTTACTTAAATCCTTACTAAGTCCGAGCTTCATTATCTATTTCGGCTACCTAACGGTGCCATCTTCAGAAACACTCGGTAAAAAATGATTTGAAGGTGCTAAGTTTGGACGACTTGTTTATCTTTTGTAGTTTCTTCTTCGATTTCTTCACTTCTCTTGTTTTCTTTATATAGCTGTTGCCACTCGGTAGGAATAATTCATTGATAGATATCATTGATAGTATTATTATTGGTTAGTATTTCGATAGCTTCTCTTTTGAGAGCATAATGGTGAGAGTTGTATGGGGCTATTCTATGAAAATTAATGGAATCAATGTTAATTGGGTTAGTATTGTTAGTCCTTGAGAAAGCTGTGGAATGTCTATTGTATGTTAAGTCGGTTTTAAACACACAGCCGGCATTTATAAAATCGATTTCCAATATCAAAATAAAAATAAAAATAAAGCCTCATACATAGGAATGACTAAAAGGAAAATAAAAGAACGTATTTCAGAACACATAACCGACTTAAAATACAATAGACATTCCACAGCTTTCTCAAGGACTAACAATACTAACCCAATTAACATTGATTCCATTAATTTTCATAGAATAGCCCCATACAACTCTCACCATTATGCTCTCAAAAGAGAAGCTATCGAAATACTAACCAATAATAATACTATCAATGATATCGAACATAGCATTATTCCTACCGAGTGGCAACAGCTATATAAAGAAAACAAGAGAAGTGAAGAAATCGAAGAAGAAACTACAAAAGATAAACAAGTCGTCCAAACTTAGCACCTTCAAATCATTTTTTACCGAGTGTTTCTGAAGATGTCACCGTTAGGTAGCCGAAATATATAATGAAGCTCGGACTTAGTAAGGATTTAAGTAAGGTAAAATTATTGATTATATTACTTGAAGAAGTTTTAAATCAATATAACTCAACACCTCATTCGGTAACCCAGTTTCCACCTAAATATTTATTATTAGGAGAATTACCATATGACTCCTTATTGGCAAATAATAATTACTACCCTTCAATTGATGAAGCTAGAAAAATAGCAAAAGAAAAAACAATACAATATCATAATAAAAACAAAGTCAGATATGATGCTCGATTTCTCGCTGTGGAATTTAAAGTTGGTGATGAAGTGATTTATGAGGAATTTCACTATCCAAACACGCGTAAATTGAGTTCACCTTATTCAGGCCCATATAAAATCTTAAGACAGTTATCTAACGTTAATTTTGAGATAGACAAGCCCAGTCCTCATTTTAAAAGAAATTCAGAAATTGTCCATTCATCTAAGTTAAGATACTATAATAATCCTCAAAATTTCAAATTAAGTCATGAATAAAGTAGTTAGGTATCAGCTTCCAGTCCCATGTTTTTTTTTTTTTTTTTCTTTCCTATTTCCCCATTCGCGTTGGATGAGGATCCTAGCTGAGTTAAAGAAATCGGAGGGATGTCGGGAGACATATCTTCCTTTCTTTGACTCAGTGGCACTAGCGTGCCCTTAACTTTTCTTTTTTACAAATATACCTTTTCGGTTTATTAATTTATTTTTTCTTAAATATCATGTAGATGGTTTTGTGAAATGAGGATCCTCCGCTCCTAAAGCCCCTTTTCTATAAGCAGTCTGTTTTTTCATGGTCTCCTGATCTTCACCATTGTGATGTGTTCGGAGAACATGGGAAAACTGATTCGTTTTCCCTCTCTGTAGAAGCTAGCCAGTTTCCACCTTTATCCCAAATTACTTTTTGGAAAGGCTTGACCTTCTCAGAGTTTCAAGGGTTAATGTACCCACCATATAATTTTTTTTTAGATTGCCAAACTTGAAGTTTATAACAGTCTGTAATACTTTGAAAACAAATAATTACTCAGACAAAGTAATTAACTTGGTTTTGTGTGTAAATAATTTGTAAAAATTTTTGCTATTATTAATGTTATTATTGTTTGTATTTTTATATAATTGTTTGAAAATGTGTTTTACATTAAACAGGAAAAAGTGTCAATGATCTGAAATGATACAAAAGTATTTATAGTGTCATTTTTTCAAATATGTGGACAGTAGAGAAAACTGCAAGTTCCGTATATATATTTTTTTATTAAATAGATTCCTTGCAGATGTGTAATATCTTGTTCAACGTCATTATATTTTTATGTAATTTTAAAGACTCTGTGCAAAACCCAAAGGACTTCTTCGCAAAAAAAAACAAACTATTTTTCCTACTGATCAGTTACAAAACTTATTTACAGGACCTTGTTATAATGGTTCATTATATATGAACAAAAGACTATTATAAGACTATAGGCGTCACCAACTAGTTGGGAGCAAGAAATTTCTGCTTTAATATTTTCTGCTTTATATAATAGTGTATACGAGTGCTACATTATGTTTTATTTTATATTTTTATATTACTCCTATGAAAATATTGTATGTATAGGGTTGAGCACATGGCACGTGCAGGACTACTGAAAAAAAAAAAAATTTCAATAAACGGGACTAAAGTAGTAATTAAAAGGAAAATATACGCACTTCTCCTTCTACACAATACAGACCATCTTTTCCTGGACTATCTGCCGTCTCTGATTGAGTCCCCATGGACTTGCAGGCAAGCCCAGGGGAACGTTGTCTTGGAGGGGGGGGGGATATGAAAGGATAAAGAGAGGTAAATTATTATTTTATTATTTTAAATTAATAGTGAGCAATAATTTAAAGAAAATCCCATTAGAAAGTCTTAACTTAAAATTAATTCTAAAGGTTCCCCTGTAAAGTAAGTTTTAGTACAATGCACGAGCATAACGCAAAAGTCATAAATAAAACCAATTTTAAGAGAAGAAAGTGATGAGTAAGTGCAACTTGCAGCTTTTTGTGGTTAGGAGCTGCATAGTAATTAATCCCGGCTATCTGGACCTCAGCTAAGCTGTCAATCATTAAGTTAATATCCAATAATCAGAGGAAGGAGTGGTGTGAGTTCCTGCCAAAAATGCCAGTATTTAAGCAGGGCCGGCCCTAACGTTTTTGCCGCCGTAGGCAAACCTCAAAAGTGCCGCCCCCTCAAGCTTCAAAAACTTTAAAAGAAAATAGATTTGTATCTAGAAAAAAAAAAAAAAAAAAAAAAAAAAATGATAATCATAAAAATTACGGTCTAATTGAATTTAACTAAGACAAAAACACTCATGCAATATTTAAAAGTTAAAAACACAAAATCTTTGAAACTAAAACTAGTACAGACAATATTTCCAAACCAGCAAAGAATAAAAAATACTAGTACGATGTACAAAATTTATAATAGATGTATTATCATCTCCATAAACTTTTCATTTATTTACTGTCATTTATTTCAGAACTATAAACAAAGTAATATCAACTATAATTAAATTTGACCTTGAACACCGCGAGTGAAAGATTTATAGACTCATAATGACTTTTACTTTTCTCTAAATAAACATTTTCAAACCATTATTTATTTTACAGAACTATTAATTTCAAACTTTATGGGAAATCATGTTATTCTAAATTACTGTTTTATTTCTTTCAACAATGTAGTTTAATGATTGTATAAACAAAATAAGATATTAATTTTTTCCTTTCAAATGTCATAATATAATATAATATAACAATTTATGATCCATAATGATATACTTAAAAATTGTAATTTAAATTCTTTAAGCAGTCTGTAACTTTTCCTAAACCAGGAAGGATGCATAAAAATGCACTCCTAAAATATACAATAATAAAGCTAATTACAACACAGAAATATTTTCAGATTCATTTAAACAAATTCAAATAATTATCTTTTTACATTATTAGTTGTAATATATGCTTATTAGTGAATGCTTAACAACTATGAAGAAAGCCTTTTTTTGGATTAAAATATGCCTGGAGAAAGAAGCTCCTACTGCACTACTGAATACAAGGTAAGTGAAGAACTTATCATTTTTCTTTAAAGTCTTACCTTTGTTGTGATTCAATAATAATTTACTCAACATTGATTATGAGACTGACTTAAAAATCTCTGGCATACAATAATTAAATTCATATTACATAGGCTATTAGTGGTGGAAGTTATTACTGTAAATTAAATTAAAATTAACAATGGCGTCTTATAAAGACAATGCAATTATTGAGAAGCTCAATGCTTCTAATTATGCTACCTGGTCTTTTAAGCTAGAAATGTTATTGATAAAAGAAGATCTTTTTGACGCCATAACTGAAACTCCACCAGAGCCTATCACTTCAGATTGGTCCAAAAAAGACAAAAAAGCCAAAGCCATGATAAACCTGTTCATTAGTGATGATCAGATAGTACATGTAAAGGGTTTGTCCACGTCAAAAGAGACATGGGTTAAACTAAAAAATTTACACGAACGTACAAACCTTTCAAGCAAGTTATACTTACTAAAAAATTTGTATAGCTGCAAATTAGCCGAAGGAGGCAACATGATTAAACACATCACAAACATTTTAGAAATCAAAGAGAAACTTACTGCCATTGGCGAAAATATAAATGATTCTCATCTATCAGCTCTTCTGCTGTGTTCGCTACCTCCGTCATATGATCCTCTTATTACTGCTTTAGAAGCAAAATCTGAAGAGGATCTTACACCTAGTTATATCCAAAGTAAGCTGATGGATGAATATAACAGAAGATCTTGTAATAACAAAGTGTTGCAAGTTGATGATAATGCCGTAGCTTATCAAATTAAAAGACACAAACAAAACTTTCCGAAAAAACAAGTGAATAAATTCTGCACATACTGCAAGATGAAAAATCATAATACCAACGACTGTTGGTACAGAAAAGACAAAAACAAAAAACAAAACTATTCATCAAGTGGCTATAACAATAAAAATAAAAACTTTAATTCATCTTTATGTTTTGAAAATAGTGAACCAAAAATGAAACATGACAGGGATGAATCAAATGCATCCGACGATGAAACTCATACAAGAAATAAATTAAAAAATTTAGCATTCATCGCCTGTAAAGAAAACAAAAACAATTGGATCGTAGATAGTGGCTCCTCCTCGCATATCACAAATAACAAAAATTTATTTAGTGAAATAAAAAATTATGACAATTCAAATGTTGTCATAGCAAACGGAAATATTTTAACATCACAGGGCTCAGGTGATGTAGTTATTACTACTGAAACATCTGAGGGGGAAATAAACAAAATAAAGTTACTCGACGTACTTTTTGTACCAGACCTCGAAACAAATTTAATTTCTGTTAGTAAAGCCACCAAAAATGGCTGCACGTTAATTTTCAAAAATGATAAATGTATACTACAAAAATTCGGAAAAACCTTCCTTGAGGGGGAACTAAAGGGTAACTTATATGAAGTAAAACAACCCCAAAACAGTTCAAATGAACATATTAATTTAACTCACGAATGTAACAATAAGAATTGTATCACGCTTTGGCACAAGCGGCTCGGTCATAGAAATTATGCTGACATAAAACACATTATGGATAAGGAACTAGCAGTGGGAATTAATATAAATTTCTGCAAACATGACAAAACATGCGAAACATGCATTAAAGAAAAGCTAACAGATTTACCATATCCACAGCAATCTAAATACAGGACTAATAGAGTACTTGAATTAATACATACAGACATCTGTGGGCCATTTCAAACACCCACCATAGGGGGGAAAACATATTTCTTAACGTTCATTGATGACTACACCAGATTCTGCATGATTTATCTCTTGAAACATAAAAGCGAGGTATTAACCATGCTCAAACAATATATAGCATTAGTCAAAAATAAGTTTGGAAAATTACCTGAAAGAGTCCGATCTGATAACGGGAGAGAATATGTGGGAAGTGAAATAGAAAATTACCTAAATCAAATGGGAATTAAACACGAACTTACAGTTCCTTATTGCCCAGCACAAAACGGAGTGGCTGAAAGGAAAAACAGAACACTGGTAGAAATGGTGAGAAGTATGCTATCAGAAGCAAATCTAGATAAGAAATTTTGGGGTGAAGCTGTCAACACAGCAAACTATATTATTAATAGACTCCCCACAAAAGGAAATAATAAAAGTCCCTACGAATTATGGAATGGAATTAAACCTAATTTATCTCATTTGAGAGTATTCGGGTGTAAAGCTTTTGCGTACATAAACAAACAAATAAGAAGAAAATTAGACAATAAAGCGCAAGAGGGAATCTTCGTAGGTTATGACTATAGATCAAAGGGATACAGGATTTACACGGGAGGAAAAGGTATTATTATCGCAAGAACAGTTAAATTTATAGAAAATCAAAACTCTAAACTCTCATCACAAGAAAAACCAGAAAATGATATTAGTCAAAAGGAAACTGTAAATGTAGAACTTAATGACACACCTGAAAATAACACCGAACAAACACTTGAAATAAACAATGAACCTAGAAGATCCTCGAGATCTAATATCGGTGTACCTCCAGATCGACTAATTTACATGGTAAAACATGATCCAATACATGAACCGCAAAGTTGGGCGGAAGTTCAAAATCTCACAAATCCCGTTGAGAAAAATAATTGGATAAAAGCAGCAGAGGATGAAATATCATCGTTAAAAGAACACAACACGTGGACATTAGTAGATCCACCACAAGGAAAGAAAATTATCGGTTCAAAGTGGACCTTTAAAACAAAATATAATGACTCCGGAAAAATACAAAAATTTAAAGCACGACTGGTAGCTCAGGGATTTCTCCAAAAATTTGGGGAAGATTATGATGAAACATTTGCATCGGTGGTGTCCTATACTACAATACGTTCTTTCCTAAACTCTGCAGCTTACCACAAATTAAATGTAAGACACATAGACATTAAAACAGCATTCCTACACGGTGACTTAAACGAAGAACTGTATATGCAACAACCCGACGGTTTTGTTAATCCAGGGGAAGAAAATAAAGTGTGTAGGTTGAACAAATCAATTTATGGGCTTAAACAAGCTGCTAGAGCTTGGTACTTAAAAATTGGGAGTTTCCTAAAAACCCTAAATTATGTCGAGAGCAAAGCTGATTCATGCCTCTATGTAAACAATACGTCAGACAACATTTCATTTATTATAGTATACGTCGATGACATATTAATTGCCGGAAATAACGGGCAAATTAATGAAATAATAAGGAAATTAAGCAAAGAATTCGAAGTTAAGGATTTAGGAGAGGTTAGTTTCTATTTGGGCATGAAAATAACTAGAAATGATAGAGGGGATTTCGAAATAAATCAAAAACTGAAAATCGAAGAGTTAGTACGTAAATTAAATTTAGAAATCTCTAAACCAACATATACACCAATGGAAACAAATTACTTAAAATTTGATGATAATGATAACCCATTAGAAAACAACACTAAATACCGACAAACAATAGGAAGTTTGCTATATTTGGCTACAGTTAGCCGTCCTGACATATTAGCTGCCGTAAACATATTAAGTAGGAGAAATGAAAGTCCAAGAAAAAAGGACTGGGAAACAGTAAAAAGAGTTGTCAGGTATTTAAATACCACAAAAAATCTAAATTTCGTTATCAGTGCCAATGAAAAACCTAAACTGGTAGTTTACGCAGATGCGGACTGGGGAGGAGACAAGTCCAACAGAAAATCAACATCAGGCAGTGTTTTCATGATAGGAGATAATCCTATTCAATGGATCACAAAACGGCAAAATTGTGTCGCTCTTTCGTCGGCTGAGGCCGAATTTATTTCTGCCACGACTGCTGCGAAAGAAATCATGTGGACACTAAAATTATTAAAAGACTTGCACTTGCCTCAAGAGTTACCTATCAAAGTTTTTCAAGACAATATTTCGTGTATAAAACTGATAGACATCGGTTTTACTGGAAAACTGAAACATGTTGACTTGCAATTCAACTACTTAAAGGATCTAAAAGAAAAAGGTGTGATAGAACCCGAATATTGTCCAAGTGACAAAATGACTGGTGATATCTTCACCAAGGCACTTCCAAGACAGATTCACGAAAAACACCGAGAGAAATTGAAATTGATTAGTGGAACTTAAAAGATTTATGGAGCTGAAGGGGGAATTAATAGATGTATTATCATCTCCATAAACTTTTCATTTATTTACTGTCATTTATTTCAGAACTATAAACAAAGTAATATCAACTATAATTAAATTTGACCTTGAACACCGCGAGTGAAAGATTTATAGACTCATAATGACTTTTACTTTTCTCTAAATAAACATTTTCAAACCATTATTTATTTTACAGAACTATTAATTTCAAACTTTATGGGAAATCATGTTATTCTAAATTACTGTTTTATTTCTTTCAACAATGTAGTTTAATGATTGTATAAACAAAATAAGATATTAATTTTTTCCTTTCAAATGTCATAATATAATATAATATAACAATTTATGATCCATAATGATATACTTAAAAATTGTAATTTAAATTCTTTAAGCAGTCTGTAACTTTTCCTAAACCAGGAAGGATGCATAAAAATGCACTCCTAAAATATACAATAATAAAGCTAATTACAACACAGAAATATTTTCAGATTCATTTAAACAAATTCAAATAATTATCTTTTTACATTATTAGTTGTAATATATGCTTATTAGTGAATGCTTAACAACTATGAAGAAAGCCTTTTTTTGGATTAAAATATGCCTGGAGAAAGAAGCTCCTACTGCACTACTGAATACAAGGTAAGTGAAGAACTTATCATTTTTCTTTAAAGTCTTACCTTTGTTGTGATTCAATAATAATTTACTCAACAATTTAAAGTAGTCTATTAATTACTCTCTTAAGTACTCTCTTAAGGTCAACATTGCTAACGCATTAAGGTGATTTTTAGTAGACATGGTTCTTAAGTAATTTTTATATCATGCACGTAGCCAGGGGGGGTGCCCTGGGTGCCCGGGCACCCCCCCGCTCACGCACACACATTCAGTATATTTAACGAAAACATATTGAAAACAGAAAAAAAAATTTAAAAGATTTGAAGGTTAAAAAAAAAAATTATTATTACTAATACCAATGATTCTATGCAGTTGAAAGACACTTTCTTAAACATGGTGGTGAAATATATTTAAAAGAATAATCTAAATTGTTCATAAATCCAAATTTACTTGCACATTTCTTACGAAAATTTGCAAAGTAATTTTTCTTGGTAAACGAAAAAAAAAAAAAAAAAAAAAAAAAAAAAAAAATGAAATTAGTAGTTTGTTTTTTCTTCAAGGAAAAGCAGGAAAAGAGGCGATAAAATGATTTAGTTTATTTAAACTCGTGGCCTTAACGGAGAGTCAAGTTTTTTTGTCATTTCTTTTTAATGAGCATTTTTTTTTTTAAACTTTCTCTTACCCATACATGTTGGATAATGTAATGTTTTGCGGTCCAATTTTTGAATATGAAATAGTTTTTACAATAGTATGTCTTGAGGTCCGCTCAATTGTATAACCAGGTTCTTGTGGTTAGTCTGTATGAGCATAACTCAAAAGCAGGTATTGACAGGAAATCTAAAAATCGTATTCAATTTATATCATAATGATCCGTATACTATGACATGCAAAGAGTTCAAATACATTATTGTTTAAGTACAAAATTTCTAGTTGGTACATATCAACAACATTTTTAAAGTGAACTAAACATAATGAAACTAACATATTCTATTGATACAAAATAATTTTTGTCTAAAAGATTGTAAGAAAAGTTAGGTTCGATTAAAAGCATTCATACCAAATTATATTGCGTCCAGTAAAAACGTTTAAAAATGATAATTGCTTTCCCTTACTATGAGTTACAGAAAGTATTATTTACGGGGTCGAATTTTCAAAACTAAATATTTGCGATAATTTCAGGTTTTGAAGTTCTTTGAGTACAAGAATAATTTTTTTTAGTAATTGTTGATTTGAATGCATGCCTGGTATCATAATAACTTAGCGGTTAATTTTTTTCCGATTACACTGGTCTGCGAAATCGTACTTTTCAAATTTTTTATGTACTGCGTTGGGTGTCTATAATGTGTTTTGATAATCTGAATTCAGATATGATTTTTTTTTTTTTTTTTTTCCTATCACGTAAGAATTTTTCACAAAGTAAGGATGAAAATCGGAAGAATTCAACTAGAAGTTATGACAAATTCGAAATAATTTATATAAAAACTGCATTGAAATAGGCTATTATTTAAACATTATCATTTAAATGTATTTCTTCACATCGAATCTCCCTTTAGAGCATTTCACCTTGTGCAAGGTTTGAGGGTCTTGTGTGTGTGTGTGTGTGTGTGGATGGGGGGGGGGTAGGGATTCTTCATGCAACAATATTCTGCTAACATGTTAAAAATGTATCGTATCTGATACCTGCTTTCCATTTCTTTGATGTCTTGATGAAACAGCTCTCCTTGTTCTTCAAGCACATCGCCCAAATTTTAAGGGAAATAATTTAGATGGGAGTCGAAAAAAAATGAAGCTCAAACAATTACCATTTTTTTTTTTTTTTTTTCCAAAACTGTACATGAGGGAAATTTTTAAATAGGTTTTCCTTAAACAGCATCCAAATATATATCAGAAAAACATATCAACCTGAAGAAAAAAATTTCTTCGCAGGCCTGTCTTATTTGCTATTTTTTAAAAAAAGACAACACTGGAAAGTTCAAATTAGTATTGTAAATCATATCATAAGCAGACTTTTCTGGAAAAATTTACTGTGGGGGAAAGTTCTTTGAATCATTTTAAAAATATTTTTAATTTAAGCCTTAAATGTTTTAAGAATGCAGGTAGAGTAATCAAACAGAGGGTTTTGAAGGATGCAATAGACATGCTTCCCCTTCACAAAAATACATGCCAAACAAAATTGTTTCTAAAACAATTTTCAACTTTTTTAAAACACCTCAGAAATGGTTGGTCAAGTATACAATATCTTATTTTTGTGACTAAATGCCACATTTTATTTATTTAAATTTTTTTAACCTTATTTAAAAGCTGTCACTCAAATTTAATAATAATAAAACATTTCATAATCGTTTGCATTACTTTTGAACTTTGACAAACGATTTAATGCTGAAAATAAATTATGTATTTATGAACAGACGATTTTGTATTTGTAATTAATAAAGAAAGAAAAACATTAAAAATTAGGCTACAGTGTAAATATTTATTCGGATTCCTTCTTCTCATGCGATTTTATAAAACAATTTCCCCTTTCCTGAAAATCCTGGATCTGGAGAAGGTGGTGTATAATTCTATTAAAGCTGTATTGAATGACTAAAGAAACGAAAAACTGTTCTGGAATCATGTGCAAAAATGTGAAGGACTTGATAATTATTTCAACCAAAGAAAAAGAGAGAGTTTGAAGAGGAAGCTCAAGACAACACAGAAAATATAAACATCAAAGAAAGGTATGCGCAAAATATGCTCCATTATTTAGTCTTTTAATTTTTTAAATTGCAAAGGCGTTTATTTGCGTGGGTAAAAAATTTCCGACATTATGTCATGATGATTTTTCGTGCTATTTTATTAATGAATGTTTCTGGATTCGATTATGTATGCAATTTTGAATTGTGGTGGTTGCTAGACAATATTTTCGGCTGATGGCCAGTGCACGGTCGGATAGTGAGACAATCCACTAGCTTTTTATCTGTTCTCCATTTTGATGCATTTACTTTGCGGGGATTTTCAGTGCAATTTTATTGGTATGTGTCCCTTTTAATGATTTCATTTTACTTTATGCAATTTTTCATGGAATTCTTATGTACTGTGGTAATTCGTAAATTTATCTGGCTAATGTTCAGCGCTTGGTCAGGTCTGTGGCGTGTTTCGACACATTCCCCGATTCGATGCATTTATTTAATGCTGATTTTATTTGTTGCGACTTTTACACACACCACATTTTTATATTATGGTACACACAACAGTTTATTACAATCTTATTAATAAGTATCACTTTAATTTTATAGCGATCACAGTACCCGTTTGTACTATTCTGTTTGAAACTAACATCACAATTACAACAATACAACAATGTTTTAAAATATAGAAAATAAATGTTATTCGTGAATATGGGAACGAATAAAATAATAATTTTAAAAAAGTAGCTACAAGATTGTATTAATTTAAAATATATATAAATGTATTTGATTAATATATCTATATATATATATATATATGTTCATAATTTGAAACTGGTAAAATAAAAGAAATGAAATGAGATTATAAATAAAGTAAACATATCATTATAATTCTAATTTATCACTTTGTGTGCGCAATTTAAGTTTCATAGTATAAGTTTTTCTGTAGTTTAGTTTTTAGGTTTTTGTTTATAACTTAAGGCTTAAGATTTTTATTTAACCTTTTAACGTTCGTTGGTTTCGTACCGAAACCAAATATTCGACACCATTTAATATTTTTTATGCAACATTCTTTCCTTGTTTTAATCAATTTTCAAACTTCTGTTCCTTTTCTTTTAGACGGATAGCGGCACTACTCTGAAAGTCCAAACTTTATCAAATGATATTTCAAAGGAAGCCAAATGCACCAATTTACGCTACCGAAACTGCAGTCTGCATTTAACATTCTTTTACATTAGCATTTTTAAGGCTGTATAAATATTGATATTTCTGTTCTTCGTAAACTCTAGTTATTTATTCTAAGAGAATGTTACTTAATTTATATGTTAAAACGTACATGTGTTAACTTGTGTAACTTTTATACATGTGTTAAAATGCACACATGCATACACATGCGCACTATGTTCATAATGTATTCATATTGTAACTTTTAGTTTAAAATTTGGGCACCCCCCCGCTCGGAAATCTGGCTACGCCTATGTATATCATTTTTATTTTCTTCTATATGTATATATAGAGAAAGTATTGGATTCGTGAAATTTTTCGAACTCCAGTTTTCGATGGATTTACACGATTTAGAAAATGTCTGTCTGTCAGTCTCTGTGTGTGTGTATCACAAGCGCTGTAACTCATGAACCCATGAACGAAATTTAACCAAACTTTGTATTTAGTTGTACCTTGACATAAACTGACACTGATTAGATTTGTAGACCAACTGCTCAACAGGTAACGCTATGATCGCATTTTTTCTAGTATGTCCGTATAGGACAAAATTTCGTATAAATGTACATAATGAGAGTTATTTTAAACGTGTGATTGTAAAATTAATATGAATTATTTATAATAGTAGTAGTTAACTAGAAACAAAATTGTGTTGGGGGGAGCATCGTTTCCCCCTGGGGGGAGTAAATTTTCAATATGGGTGTCTTTCGAAAGATCTCGTCAATACCTTTAAAATGAATGGTTAAACTATAGATCTGTGATAATTCAAAACAAAGTTATAGAATTTTTTTTTTATCTTTTAATAAAAAAAAAAAAAAAAAAAAAAAAAAAAACTTGGATTTTTTTTTTTTTTTTTATTGGCAAAAAATTGACATTCTTTTGGCATTTAGTGATATAATTCTGTGAGATAAAAATCGTCAGCATTGATAATGCAAAATAATTTAATAAATAATTAATAATTTGTATTCAGTGAATTTTGTGTAAAATTATATAGAAGAAAGTTATGTGGTGGCCACATCATACTAGTTAGTTTAGAAAAAGATCTTTCTCCGATAGCAACAGTTATGCAAAAGGTTGGCAAAAAAATTTTAAAGCAATGCTTAAATTTGGCCCAATGTTAAGGGAGGTATTGAATTTAAGAACGTCATCCGGACATTCTTTCTTTTTCAAAGGTGAAGAAATATGGTCTACTTCATCAGCTAACTCTAAAGCGTTAAGATCAAAGGAATCACCATCTGTTAAGACGTTTTCCAGATCTTTACAGTGTGCCAGTAACTCATTTTTACACGTCTTTAAGTTTGTAGACATTGCATAAAAATTCAAAAGAATAGTTATGATTATTCAATAAATTTAATCTCAGCTCCAGTGCACTGATCACCTGATCGTTGTAAAGAAAAAAACTTCCATTTTATATTTCTCTTTTTAATCTTGTATGGGTTCGTCTACACTCTCATTAGGAAATTTTTGTGTTTTAGATCGAATACGATGACATGGTGTAGTCAGTTCAAAGTCTTTTTCTACGTCTACTTCTTTAGCTAATTTTTCAGCTCTTAACGTAACATTATCAAAGAACGTAACATTATCAAAGAACGTCAATTCTTTAAAAAACAGTTAATGAGCTACTTAATAAATCAGTGGCTTGGGATAAATCAAAAACTTTTGATTGAAGTAGCTTACTTATCGAATTAATGTGATTCAAAATTTTGTACCAAATGACGATCAAACATAAAAATAAATTGTTTTATTGTAATCAATAAACAACTGCCTCATCTTGAGTCATATTATCATTTCTACATTTTCATACATACTTAATAAAGCATCCCGAATATTTTCTATTTCAAAAAGTAAAGGTTTTAGGGAATCTATCTATACGACTTTCCCAGCTTACCAGCCATTCATTAACTACTACAATCATTTGCAAAAGTTTAAGACCAGTAGCCGATTTTCAGTATTTTAACACACTGCATCATTTGCGCAGATTATTGCGTCATCTCATGTACTGATTGCATCAGACGCATTCTACTGCTATAAAGAAAGGTGGCCAGCACGTTTATAACCAGTTGTTTATTAGATTTTGTCGTAGACAGTGCTGTTGTGTAATTATTGTAATGGGTAAAAAATCTTCACTTAATGTTACGAAAAGGTCAGAAATATTGACCCTGCATAAAATTGGATTTTCTGAACGTCAAATAAGTTCGAGGGTAAATGTGAGCAAGACAGTTGTGTATCAAGCTATTAGTAAATTTAAAATTTCGGGAAAATTTGTGGACCTTAAGGAAAGCGGTCGTCCTAGAAAAACGAGTACACGTGGTGATCATGGGATAAGAAGGATGGTCGCATTTTATCCAAGAACCTCCTGCAATACGATTAGACATTCTCTGACTGCAAAAGACACCAACGTCAGTTTGAGTACTATTTCAAGTTCTGTTTCCACCTAACTTTAGAATGTAAAAAATGAGGGAGGGAAAGCTAAAAATCCATAGAAAAAGCATGGGAGGAAAAAAAAACCCTCACAACTTTAAGTGTATATAAAAAAAGGCTAACTCCGGAGGGAATTAAAGGACAAAATTGACTAGAAAAAGACATCGAGGAGCGGGAGGGACGGTCGTGGCATTAAACTTATCGTCGAGGATTAAATACGTCTCGCTTAGTATAAGACTCGGCGGTGACGGGAATGGGACAAAGATTTTGGTTTATCATCCCATAAACCTGCAAGGAAACCTTGACTTACTCCAAATATGAAAAAGAAACGACTGACTTTCGCCAGACAATATCAGAATTGGACAGTACAGCGGTGAAGTAGGGTCTTACTTTCGGATGAGTAAAGTATGCAGCAGTTTTCTGCACGTTCTACAAGTGTTCGCCGCTCAAGAGCAAAAAGATATGATGAGATATATATATACGATTCAAACTGTGAAACATCCTCCAAGCTAAATGATATTGGGTGCAATGTCTGTGTCCGATAATGCTAGTCTGTATTTTGCGCCACCTAAAACCACTATGAACGGAAAGCGGTACCTTAATTTGTTACGTGAGAAGTTGAAACTTCACATGCATGTTCATAAATATAGAATTTTCATGCATAATGGCCCGTGTCACAGGGCGAAGATTGTCAAGAAATATCTGAGGGCGCAGAAAATCAAAGTGTTTGACTGGCCAGGTAACAGCCCAGATTTGAATACAATAGAGAATCTGTGGTGTATTGTGAAAAATAAAATCGTCGAAAAGCAACCATCTATTGCTACGGCACTTGTTGAAGCAATAAAGCTTGTCTGGTGCACAGACATTTCTAAAGCTTACTGCAAGTCTTTTATTTATAGCATGCTTAAGAGGATTGTATAAGTTATTAAAAACAAAGGAGTTCTTACAAAATACTGACTTTAATTACAATAAAAAAACATGAACAGTCTATTTTGTTCTTTTATATGTAAAATATGTATTTTATTTTTGCGGAATTCCATTAAATCTGATTTTTCTATGGGTGGTCTTAAACTTTTGCAAATGAGTGTAAGTTTGATAAATTGCAATATAAAATGCTCTGGGATTTAAAGTTTTAATTCTCGATTGTACTCCGAATCTCTCGCCTCTCATATTTGAGCAATTATCGTAATCTTGACCTCTCATATTTTCTAATTTTAATCTAATTTTCTCCAACTCTTTTGATAAAACTCGAGATAATTCCTTACCAGTAGATTTTTCAACAGAAAGAAAACCGAGAAAATTTTGATTATTTTTTCATTGAAATTCCGCTTCTGACTGGTCAATGGAAATATATCTTACTACATAAACTTTATCGCTATTCCCATGCAATTAATCCGACATATGTTATTGCTTAAATAAAGTATTATTTTAAATCTGACATCACAGTTGCTAACTCAAATTCAAATTTTGTCATGATTTTACGGACAGCTCAAAATATCCCTACTTTATGACTGAAGACGTTCGTAGGATATACTGAGAAGGCCCTGGAAAGAATGGGTACCTCCAAATAGTCCCTACATGCTGAAGAACACTGCTAAAAGTGCCTGCGCGTAGGGACAAATCCCTACATTTGGCAAACTCTGACTCTCTCTTATTAGTGGGTAATAAAAAGCTTGTTAAATCAGTGGTGGATGCGCATTTCTCCTTTCTTTTCGCGGCCCCGCATATAATACCTACTACACAGAACTTGGAAGTTTCTCTATTCTTGTCTGTTCTGCATTTCAAAATATAGGAATGGACATAGAAGCCTGTAAATTCTTGTTGTATTTATTTATTTATTTTAAATTATTATTATTTTTTTTTACATTTTTGTAGTTAAGTTGGCTTTGCCGCCCCTAAATTTTGCCGCCGTAGGCAAGTGCCTACCTTGCCTACCGCCTAGAGCCGGCCCTGATTTAAGTGAAAACACGCATAGAAAAGCTCTCTTCTTGTTCTCTCTTGCTTAGTTAACCTACGGCAAAATAATGGCCCGAGAGGGGTTACGGGGATCGCATCCAGCTGCACTGCACTGCATCCATTTGCTCAACTCACAACTATGGATTATATCTTATATGTTCCAGATGGATTAATAAATATCTGTGGTTTAATTCGGAGTTATTACTGAGTGCCAGCCTCTTTCCTTCATAGCTATTATGTGACTCAAGTAAGGGAATTCGTCACATATATACATAATAATGAGTTATTATACATAGTAAAAGCTAAGCAACAGATATGATATCACTGAAACAACATAGACCAATATGAATGAATGAGAAGCTCAGAAAGGTGAAAAAAACTCATCAAGGGAGACCTTTTTCACCCTTCAGCACAAATGTACGATTTCGTTCACTAGTGGTTATGATAGCAAATCACTAGTGGGCCCCCTATCGTACATGAAATTAATTGAAGTGAAATTCAAAATGGAATAGACTATTAAATACAAATTAACAAAGAATCTAGCAGAAAACAACCTTACTAAACAAAACATAATAAGCATACAATACTCACAGGATGATAAATTTGGAATCACATGGATTAAAAAAAAAAAGCATATTAATACAGGGGTTTATTTGTTTATGGAGTAAAACAGGCAAAATTCAAGGTTTAGTGGTTTATAGCAGATAAAGAATAATGAAACTTTATAGCAATATGGATATTTATTATGTATGTAAGTGTATTATTACTAATTTAAGAATAATTGACAACTCAAATGAAGAAATTGAACATTTAAAGGAAAAAGAAATAATGCATATTATTAATACTAGGTAAATGCAACAGGCCTCCTGTTTTTTTTTTTTTTTTTTTTTTTTTTTTTTTTTTATTTAATTTCACATTCCCACCCAACCAAACACCAAAACCCATCAAACATCTGCCCACCCAACCTCCACAATTTTTATTGTCTTTTATTGTTTTATAATTTTTTTTTTTTTGTTGTTAAATACACAAATGTGCACTCTTTATTTTATTTATTTATTTTTATGTACTGACAGAGACATAGTTATGGATATAAAATGAAAAACACAAAGTTTTTAGGAAAACCCATTTTAGCAGTAGCTGTGATCAATTTATTAATTTTCTTGTTTTTATACTTTGCAGAGCATAAATTTTTAATACGAAATAAGTGGTTAATGATGATGTTTCTAAATACTGAAAGATGCAGACAGGAATTAAAATGTGTAAATAAGTTTACTTTAAAACTAATATATATATGTGTGTGTGTGTGCAGCATTATTAATATAAGATGCTTTTATTTAAATATACAGTTCTTATATTTAAAATGATTTTAAAAGAATAGTGTGTGAAACATGTTTGTTATTTATTGTTATAAATATGAAAAATAAAAGCAATATACAACACAATAAAAACAAAACTAGTACTGGATATCCGTATCTGGCAGGCACAAGAGCTCCGGATATCCAGCAAAATCACTATCTGTTTCATACCAACCAAAAATCAAAAGACTCAAAACACAGAACTTTTCATCATAGCTAAGTAACATTTAAATATCTTTATAAATAAATAATTCTTAATTTTAGAAGTCAAGAAAGTGTTATTGTTGATACAATGTTAGATTGATAGATTAAATAACTCCATAAGAATTTTCAATAAATAACAAAATTAGAACAAATAATCCTTTATCGATACATTCACAGACAGTTATTTCATAACGAGAGTATCTCCAAGTGCCCGAGTGTTGCCTAGCTTTTTTGTTTATCCTCAAGTATCACCAGGGGACTACTTCCATACCAGCAGAACATACACAATACCATGATAAGAGGTTTTGCATACTTATGCCGCTAGCGAGCTATTATAAAAACTCTTACAGTTTTTTAATTCATTGGTTAGTGTGTGTAATTTTATTTTCTAATTTGAGAATATTTTAAAAAGATAATTATAATTACTATATATAGGAATTAAACAAAAATACTAATTTATAATACAGCTCATATTCAAAATATTAGAATAATTACATTTTTTTTACAAATTGAAAATATCGTTTGGCAATTTAATGTCTCTTAATGCAAATATGCAAACGATATTTTTATTAAGAACTTATTGTTGATTAATCTTATTTATTATCTTAAAATTAATATCATTTTTGAAAAGATTAATTGAAAAAAAAATTATTTTGAAAAGTCAAAATATCAGAATATTTATTCAAGTGGTTCAAAGTATTAGAATATTTCACATTAATTCTCCTTTAATTATCACCAATTCATAACTGGTGGCATCATTGATTAAATTCAGATGATTTTACTTAAAAAAAATCAGTATTCTTTTTGCAGTTTGTTTGCTTTTTCGTCTTAAAATGGGTCATGTGAGTTATATTTCTGAATCTGTTAAACTTTGTACGGTTGATTTGTATCGGCATGGTAAAAATCAATGTTATATAGCAAATTATTTACATTGTTCACAATCAAGCATTAGCAAAATACTAACACAATATTTAAAAAATAGAAATTTTCAAAATAATCGCTAAAATGGCAGTCGAAAACCAAAAACATATGCTAGAGATGACAGGAAACTGAAGCATATAGTTAAGAAAAACCGTTTTAAAACTGGGCGATTCTTGCACCGAAAATGGAAAGAAGAAGGAGTTGAAGTTTCTAAATCGACAACATTAAGACGCCTCCCTAAATTTAAGTTTGAATCTCGTGTACCGAAAACAAAACCCTCTCATGACTGCAAAATAAAAGCATATAAGATTGAATTGGTGTAAATCAAGATGTTTATGGAGCCAAGAAGATTGGGAAAAAAGATTATTTAGTGATGAAAGTATGTTTTGTGTTTCAAACGGTAATTAAGGTATTCGAGTTTGGAGAATGAAGCAAGAAGCATTTGATAAAGAATGCCTTAAACATTTGGTAAAATTTGCTGCTAATGTCATGGTTTGGGGTTGTATGAGCACAGAAGGACCTGGAAAGTTATGCATTGTCTACGAAAAGGTTAACTCTCAGATGTATCAAGAAATATTGGAATACTGCATGATTCCATCATCAGAAGATTTATTTGAAGATGATTTCATCTTTTAACAAGATTTAGCGTCACTGCATACCTCGGTGTCAACTAAGAATTGGTTCTGAGAATGCAACATTAAGGTACTTCCTTGGCCACCAAACTCACCAGACATTAATCCCATCAAAAACTTATGAGGTATAATGAAGAAAAAAACTTCAAGAAAATCCTCCTTTAAGTAAAAATGAATTAGTGGCACGTATAAAGTCTATTTGGGCTAATATTGATAGAAATGTTTGTAAACACCTTGTATATAGTATGCAAGATCGATTGTACGCTGTTATTAAAGCTAAAGGGGATGCTACAAAATATTAACTACCAATTACTTCATATTCATAAGGTAATATTTTTGTGTAAAATAAAATATTCTAATATTTTGAACCAATGTCAATTTTATTCTAATATTTTGATGTGTTTTCGAAAGCTATTGTACACCTAATTTATTGTATTTTATATTTTGTAAATGTATATCTTATCTAAACATTCCAGATTTAATTTATAAGAAATTTAATTACATTTATTTACTTAATATCAAAAATAAATAAATGGAAAATAATTTCTTTCTTATTATTTTTTCTCGATTATTCTAATATTTTGAATATGAGTTGTGTGTGTATATATATATATATATATATATATAAACATACTTTTTCGGTGGTTGACAGAGAAGACTTTGTTTCTGTTGTTTCCATTACTGTTTCGTCAGAACTTATTTCTTGAATTGGTGGAGAAAGGATCTAAATTAAAGGAGAAAACAAATACAGACATTCTGAAAAATGAGAACTATCTTATAAAATATCTTAGGAAAAATATTTCATATCTATACAATATGTTAGATAATAATGCCAATTTTTTAAAACATACCTTTTCATAACCACCAAGGTTTTTATTGCAGAATGAGACCATATGAAACTCTCTCTCTCTCTCTCTCTCTCTTTCCCTTCCCCCCACCTCACTTCAAAGTTTGTTTTGCAGGAAATTCCCTCACTTTTCAAGGATCAATTTAGAAAAAATTTTGGATTCTTAAGACAAAACTTACACAAAAATCAGTAAATTAAAAATGGGCTTTTTCAGGGTGGCTACAAAAATTCAGAAAAAAAGTTCCCTGATTTTTCCATGATTTCCATGACTAATTTTTATAAATTCCCATGATTTCCATTACCTACTGTATACATACTTGCCAACCAATTTTAATAAAAAAAGGGAAGATCTTTGTTGAAAAACCAGAAGATTTCATAAAAAAAGGGAAGATTTTTTTTTTTTTTTTTTTTCTCTCTGACGTAATAAACAATACAGTTTTACAATTTTAATATTTAGAAGCAATCTATAAAAACGTTTTACTATAGATTGATTATACTAAATATATAAAAGTTTTAAATGAAGTTATTCTTCTTCAACATATAAATATCTACAAAACAGAATCTGTAAGAAATTTATTTAACAATAGACAAAAAACTTAATTAAGTTAAAGTATATATAACTAATTTTTTAAATAAATAGAAATGATTTTTGTGTATGTACATTAATCATACATATAAAAAAAAATAGCAGTAGCTAATTATCAGTTTCAAATGTGCATAAAAACAACTGAGTATTAATTTTCTTAAATTGATTTGGAAAAAATTTTCCTACCTGAAAAAATTATTCTTCATTTTTTCCCCATGTTTAACTTTTGGTATAAATATGACATACAAATATTTAATTGAGGAAAAATACACAGATTCATTAAATTCAGCAATAAAGATCTAAAAATAATTACATACGTGATAAATATTGAGCACTTCCATTGCTTTATTGTTTCTAGAATTGATCATCGATCACAATCCGGGGAAGGGGGGGGGGGGAGGGGGGGGATACAAAAATATTTACAGAGTAAGAAATATTAAACTCTTTCAACTCTACTTCTAGAATCTAATGAAAAAAGTTTAAAATTAATATTATCATTCATGTTGCAGATGGATAAAAATTAGGAAACAAAAGACTTCTGCAGAACATTTGATTGCTGATCACTAGTTGGAGATAAATGAAGGGGGGGGGGGGGATAATTACATCAGCAAGAAATATTTAACAATTCTATTTCTTTACATGTTCTAGAATCTCATAAAGCAAGTTTGAAGTGAATATTGACATTTATGTTATGGATGGAAAAAGATTGGGAATCAGGAGTTTTCGTAGAACATTTGGGTTTTCTTTTTAAAACGAACGATGTCCGCGACTTTTTTAAAAACAGAAGATTTCGTCATCTGTCCGGAAGACCGGAAGATACATTAAAAAACCGGAAGTCTTCCGGGAAAACCGGAAAAGTTGGCAAGTATGTGTATACATTCCATAATTTTATATATATTACACTGTTGTGCAACATGTTCGCTAAACCACTGCAATTAAAAAACTATACTAATGTGCAAAAATATCTTTTTTTTTTTTTTTTTTTTTCCGCTTACAAAAAGTAAAATAAAATAAAAAATTCAAAATTTTGAAGAAATTAACAAAATTATAGAAATATGACTCATTTTAATTGCACAGCATATTAACATCAAGACATAAAATTATTCCTCAAGTTGTTGCACTATTTTTTTTTTTTTTTTTTTTTTTCAACTTGGTGAGATTCAACAAGAAAGCTGCCAGACCTGTGCAATCACGGTTAATATAACACCTGTTTGGCAATCTTTCAGTCATGCTTTCTGGGCAAATATGAAAATTTCCATGATTTTGGGATGTTTTTACAAAATTCCCTGATTTTTCCAGATTGATAAAGTACCCTGATTTATCCATGATTTCCCTGATTGTCGCCACCCTGTTTTTATAAAAATCGACAATTTTAAAACAAACCCTGCCCAAAAATTAGATGATTTTAAAGTAAAAAAAAAAAAAAAGGATGAGAAGGTTACATATTTAGCTGCAGGGATCATCCATCATTAAGAGGCAACAAGGCCTCACATTTTTTTCTTTCTCAATCAAAGAAATATAATATTAATTTTTTATTTCTATTTTTATTTATTGTAACTGTTCAAAAACATATATACAAAATAAAAATGGCCACGTGTCCACCCAATTTTCTCTTTCCCTTTTTCTTGTAATCGTTTGTTTGTCAATATACCTTTTTTTTTGTTCCAAAAATCATTTAATGACTGGCCATTACTTCCTTATCTGTAAAGAATGGGCACTTCTTGAGCTGCTTCTAACTTAGCTTATTCATGTGTATAGCATTTATTCTACTAGTACAGCGGGCTAACAGATTTGGTGACGCAGTGCTTTATCAATGTTAGCATGTTAGAATTTTTTCATTTTGGAGCACAGGGAGAGTGGTCCCTTAGAAGATATCTATGGAGAAAAATAATTATATCTTTTAAAATATGTTAACCCTACAATTCCTCAACAAAATTTGGCAACTTCTGCTTGGCTTTTTTTTTTTTAATCTATTTTTGATATACTATTTTTTTTTAATGGCATGATTTTTTGATGCATTTATATATAATAGTTTAAAATATTAGAGTTTAAAAAAAATTGAAGTTTTATTACAAATATCTTTCTAGATTAGCATTTAAAATGAAAACTTGTAATTAACAATTTGAGACCATACTGACTAAATTATTTGAATTTAAGTAATTAAAAGATTTATACTGATAAATTAAATATCTGCATAAAAGTGTTTATTACGATTATTATTATTATTATTAGAGGAGAAAGTGTAAAAATGGGCATAGATGTAACTATGAGCACCACTCCACAAGTAGCTATGAGAGCGCTGAAGGCTGGTGGCAAAAACTGTAGATGATGCCACTTGTTGGTAAAAGATAGAAGAGAGTAGTGGAACCATTTTTACGAATAGTGTAGATGCAGTGTGAGTTATTGTGCGAATTGGTTTGTATTCTAGACTGCAAACTTTAGGCAGGTATTTGAAATAATTTCCTTTTCATGTTCTTATGGTTAGTTTAAAATAATTTTACAGTGATATCTGTAAAATGGAGATTCCAAGCTACTTTTAGAAGCATGTTTTTAGTTACATACACCTTTGGGTTACATGTGGTAGCGGCCATTTTCTTTTTTAGGTAAGGTTGGTGTATGACTTATGACTTAAGAGGAGGGTAGTCCTCAGTAGCTAACTGAGGACCGGGCACATTGGCCAGAGGTCTATTGTACCCAAACCTAAAAAGCATCCTTAAGAAAAAAAATCTCACAGCTGAAGCAAAGTTCAGCAGACACCTGACAGGAATATCCTGCAGTTCCCAAGGCTCAATGAGATGACGGCCAAGATGCTCAAAACTATGAGCAGAAAAGGCCTCACAGTCATATAAAATAGAAGCCCTGAAAGTAGTGGAAGAAATACCTAAAAGAGGCTTAGAACCACAAAAGAGTGTGCTGGAGCCAGACCAAGCCAGTTCATCAGCCAACTCATTACCAGGAATGCCAGTATGACTGGGCACCCAATAAAGACTAACCTTGTTAGAAGAAGAAAGGTCACAAAGTACCTTGAAGCCCTCCCATACAAGAGAAGATGTGAACTTACACCTCACCAATGAAAGAAAGCAGCTTGACTGTCAGTATATTCATTATATTTTGTGATGCAATATCAAATTCAGCCAAAATGTGGACCTAACATTGCTTTTTCTCTCATTATAAAAATGATTGCCACTCCTGGTTGTGGACACACTTGTTCTTACTAGCCATGAATGCCATTATGACCGGGTACCCAATAAAGACTAAACTTATTAGAAGAAGTCACAAAGTGCTTTGAAGCACTCCCATACAAGAGAAGAGGTAAACTTACACCTTACCAATGAAAGGAGAGCAGCTTGACTTCAGAACATATACGAATATTTAAATTACTATAACACCTACCTAAGCATATCTTACAACATAAGATAATAAGATCTCAGCTTGGAATACTGTGGCAAACTTCCCAAGAGGGAAAGAAAGCCGAGTTTCATTCTTAGAGCTGTAAACAACTGCCCCAGAATAAGAACCAACTTTTGACTTATCAAATTTTAAGAAAAGTTATTTATATGTATGCAATTAAATTTTAAACAAAATAGGAAAGTATCTGAAAAAAAAAAAAATTACTTGTTTTCGGTATAAAGGAAATACTCTTGCTTCTGTTTCAGAAGTATCCATTAGCAATTCTTCTCTATTGGCGATTTCACCTTTTTCCATAGGAAACTAATTAAAAGGAGAAAATAAACATTAATATTCTGTAAAATGACTGAGCGTTTTTAATATAAATATTTTCAAGAAATAGTCTTTTTAACTACTCACAATACCAATTATATAGTTATTCATTTATAAGGTCAACCTGCTTATATAGTCAATATTATTCCCTTGTTATATGTTACATGGTCATTTTGGAAATCTAATTTAGGTATTATTATTCCAGATTCCAGATTCACACATAGTAGAGAATTCACTACAAAGGTATTTTCTTATATGCTTCACTTCAAACTATCTGTGTATGGTCCAGAGAAAAAAAAGATGTTACTCTGTATTTGATTATTTACAGCGGCTAAATTTTAATGGTTTTGCTCATGGAAAGATTTTTTTTTTTTTGCATGATATGCTGTCTGACCATTATCTGTTCATTGTGATGTTGTATTTTCTGTAATACTTTTATAATTTAAAATTACTTAATTATAAATAATATATATATATATATATATATATATATATATATATATTGCTTGTATTAATGTGTAAAAGTCATATAAAATAGTCCTTAAATTTATCTTTTAGCACACAGATATATATATATTATATCAAGATGATATAACCTTTATTTTTAGTATATTATAAAGCAGTGCAGTGAAAACAACATTAAAATTTTGCCCTTTTCCAAGGCAATCAGATGGTTAAATGTAAAAGCATGAACTTAACAGGCATGGGGACTGAAAAGTGCTATTATTTTTTGGCAGATTTGTTACATCTTGTTTGATAAGTGATTGATATCTCAATGAATTTCTTAAGCCAACGTGTCTAGAAATTAAGTTCAAAGTAAATTTTTGACACAACACTTTCAGAAAAATCATTTGTTTTTATCAAAAAAATGAAAAATGAAATTTGTTTCTGTAGAGGAATAACAATTTTAAATATAGATATAAAAAAAAAAAAATGAACTGAAAAGTATGCTAGGAAGTAAGCAGTTTGAATTTAAAAATTGCCTTAATCATTCTAAAAGAAATTCTGTTTGTTACTGCATATATAATGAAGCATCTAATATGGTCCCATTTTCATCAATTCAACACAGTAGCAGAATTTTTCTGTCAATATGCAACAACTATTTAGACATTAGAAACTATTTTGCAGCATAATTTAACAAATAACAAAGAAAAAAGAAAGGTTGTGGTATTCAGCAAGTGTATTTCTATCAGAAGTTTGCATTTATTTAATATTAGTTAATCAGTTAGATATGATCAAACACTCATTATAAAATTTTCCTTACATAAATCAAAGTAAAGAGCTGACATTACTCATTCTTGATATCACACAGGAAAAAAATATTTTTGTTCATGATTTTTTTTTTTTTTTTTTTTTTTTTTTTGTACTGACTAGCAAAATGTTTGTAGTAAGCGATTAAAATCATAGAAATTAATGCAGATATTTAAAATTTTCTGGTTCCTGTATAACCAGATGGAGGACCATTCAACAGTTACATTTTGTTCATTTTTTCTATCTGCACATCTTAACTGCAATTTGCTCACTTTCTCAATGACCAAACCCTAACTTTCACAGGAAGCTTCTTATACTGGAATTGAAATCATACGTTTAAGTAACTTACTAAAAAGTAGAGATATTTTCTTTGAAACAAGGTTGTTATTTTGTCCAATCTTTTGTGAAATATCCAGAACACTGGATAAAAGTGGGAAAAAAACCACATAAAACTAGACAAAATGTAATCTATTGAAATGTATATGTTTGATTCCCAAAATTATTCCATTAAAGCAATAAATTTATTTGTAACTTTGAATTAAAAGCTTAGTAATAGAAATATTTTATTGTAAATTAATGATTTGATAAATAAAAAGTTTATGAGAATTTTACTGTCTGATAATACAGTCGGTAGCAAAAGTATTATTATTATTATTATTACAAAATAATTATTAATCTTATACTATTAAGTGAGCAATATTTGCATATATATTTGTATATTTCACTGTTCTCGAAAACGGTAGCTCGGACAGTCACGCGATTTAACACAAAGGCGCCCTCAGAAGGGTCATTGTGCACATGGAAGTCAGATTTTCGAATTTTTGATTAGTTTTCTTTTAATTAATAAAAATATGAAAATAAAACTTCCCATTTCTATAGTGACACAGAATGGAGAATCTTAGGAGAGATTTGATTAAACTTATCAGTGCAAACATATAGATGAACAAACCTTTTCTGCATCACAATAAAAGTATCTTTTACATATTACAAATGAGCTTACTTCTCCAGTACACTTTTTACTAACTTTGCTGCTTCATTAAATTTGTAAAAAGGTTACTTATATGTACACATTTATATTTTAAACAAACTAGGATCTAAACTAAAAGACATACTTCATCTGGATCTGAAAGAGAGGAAGAAGACCTTCCATCTGTTATTCCTGAATTAGTATCAGTATTTGATTCATAACTACTCACATTTTCAACTGCCCCTGAAAATACCTAATTAAAAAGAGAAAATAAACAACAATTTCATTTAAAATGACTTTTATTTAAAAAGTTAATCTATGAAAAGTTAATAAGACATGTAAAATGAAAATGTCAGCACTAAGAAACATACATTTTTAGAGATTAAAAAAAAAAAAAAAAAACTTACTTAATCTTCCACCCTGGAGACTATTAAAATAAATGTTTTCAAAACATAAAATTATTATACAAAGACATGTGCATATATGAAGAAATACATATAAGAAAAGTTAATATTATAAATACCTTCTTTTTTAATGTAAAAAATTATCATACAGATTAGTTAATTAAAACAAGATTTGGTTAAAGATACAGAATACATATGTATAACTGATAATAGAAATATGAATAGTTTTTATGTTACATATATGTAAAGTAATTCTTAAACTGGGCAAGTAACATAAAAAAGCTAAAAGATATTTTTATAAAATCCATGCCTTTTTTAAAAGCTGATTCTTGAAATATGCAACTGTTATAAAACTACAGCCTAGCAAGGTAAATATACAGATGAAAAATTTCAATAAAATTTTCATTTAAATATCACAACTTAGATTCAGCATAATAATAATAAAAGTAATAATTATAATAATAATAAATGGTTAAAATCATGTTTTTATTAACTTAAAAACACAAAAGCAACTTACCAAATATATTAAATTTAAAATAAATCACAATAAATACAAATTTTACATTTTGATGGATTTTCAATGAAGAGAAAAATACTTTCTAATAGTAGAATTTTTAGAAAAGGTAACAACAATTTACAATTATGTATTTAAATTTTAAACAAAATATTAATTTATGTATAGATAAACATACTTTTTTCATTGGAGTAACAAACTTTGTTTCTATTATTTCTGATTCATCTGAGTCTTCACTTATATCTTCAAATGATGGAGTGATAATCTAATTGAAAGAAAAATAAGTATTAATATCCAGTATAATGATTAAAATCTTAAGAAATGTCTTAAGAAAAGTTTATAATATATGCACAGAATATTCGGTATTTATTCAGTATTCATTCATACTACCGAATATTTGGTATGGCTGAATCTGATATCCATCAGTGTCCTCATATTAAATAAAACATCTGAATTAATTTATTTTTATTCAAGAAAACATTTAAAACTTACCCTTTTCTATTTTATTAAATCCTTTTTCATATTTAAAACTACTTTGCTTTTGTCTTACAAACATCGCTTTTCTGTTTACTATATCGGCGTTGCCATTTCCAGACGGCATAATCTTTTCTATTTGTGCTGTTGCCACTCCTTCTAAACTGTCATTATAAATTGGGTTTCGGTTTTCACCACCGGGTGTCGTGGCGCAGCAGTCAATGTTATTATGCAGATCAACTTGTGTAGGGTAGTATATAAGGCCGTGATGTTTGAAGATGTGTCAGTTTCAGTGAGTTCAGTTCTAGTTTCAATGAGCTCCAGCTAGTTTTGGTTTGGAGTCCCAGTTCCGGTGAATAATAGCTGCTGGCGGCTGTTCTGAACTGTAAATATAAATTGTGGACTGCTCATGTTTTATATGCTCAACTCAAATTTAAATATAAAGTAAAGCGATTATTGAATTGTTTTGTTACGTTTGATAGTTTGATGATGTTGATACTGTTTACAATCGTTAAGTTTAGAAATTTTTTTTCAATTTACAATATCTTTCTTCAGAAGCTTAAATGAATAGTTTTTTCCATGAGGACTTAATTTCGTAATGCCAAGTCTTTTGAACTTTATTTAATTTTTCTGAAATCATTGGTCATGCGGCGACCACGAATTGACTTTAATCTTCTACTAAAATTAAGCTTAAACCAGATCATTTACATGTTCTATTCATTGGTCATTTGGCGACCATGAAGTTTGATATCGTTTAGCTGACTTTATCTTTCTACAATTCAGTGGCATTCGCTGGTCATTTGGCGACCGCGATCTTCGTAAATTTTGTATCGAGTTTGTTTTTTCAACTAGTTTCATCTGTGTTCTTCAATATGATTTTGATGTTACGGTATATGTGTTTGATCGTTCTTCTGGTAAAATTGCGTGTGCCAGTGTGAAGCAATGTTTAATCTTCCATTTTCCACACTGGTCATGCGGCGACCATGCAAACGAACTTGAATGTTATGCCAAAAGACTTTGTTTTCTTCCATGTACCATCAAGTAACACTGATATGTTATTGGAGAGGTAATATAATTTTGAATTGTTGTTGAGAAATTAATCCTGTTATATTGAATTTGAAATTTTGTTATATATGTTTATATTAAATCGTTTTCTAATTATTGTTATAATTGTCTTTTCAATTTATGATATCTTCATGAATAAATTTATTTTTCGTTTAAAATATTTTTGTATTTACTGAGTCTAAAACTTTACATACTAGTCAAATTAGTTAAAATAAAAATCCTCCAAACTTAAATAATTCTATTGCAGCTTTTTATCTGCTTAAATATAAATTTATTTAAGATAGACCTTAAAGTGTCTAACATTTTGGGTTATGGGCCCAGTTTAAATGAGGAGTTTTTTTTGACTAGTTTTTTTTTGTAGACTCAGTGAATGTAAAATTTAATTTGTGGTATATTTAATTATTTAATCATGGCTTACAATATAGTTCCTCAGATAGTTAAACTTAATTCCCATAATTACTCTGGTTGGAAATGTGACATGAAGTTCCTTTTAATGGAGAAAAATGCCTTCGATATCGTAACTGGTAACGAAGAGCAACCTGTTAAGAGTGATACAGTTACTGTTGATGCTATAAAAGATTTTAAAAGAAGGCAGAATGCTGCCATGTCTTTAATTTATTTAAACATCGAACCGGAATATCGTAGTTTAATAAGTGAATGTGATGATCCCTCTAAAGCTTGGGACATTCTTAAAGTCAATTTCCAACCAGACAGTAGAAGTCACCATATGAAATTATATTCTGAATTAATGTCCTGTTTTTTAGACCCTGGCGAATCTATAGGAATTTATGCAGCTAAAATTTCAAAAATAGCTGATCAATTAAAATCTATTGGTAAACCTATAAATGATGAATATTTGTGCTTTCAGATTTTACGTTTTTTGCCCGATAAGTTTGACCAGATCGTCCAGCAAATTTTAAGATGTCCTGATAAAGATTTTGAGTTTAAAAATATTGTAACTGAACTTTGTGCTGAGGAGACACGTCTCCAACTCAGAAATCTTGATAAATCTAGGGTGGATTGTAATATTGAAGTCCAAAGTGCTAAATTTAAGAAAAGGCCTGTTTTCACTTGCTGGCGATGTGGGAAAAAAGGTCATGCTAGTAAAGATTGTCAGGTAAAGTTAAATAATGATAAATCTGCTAGAGAAAATACATTTAAAGGTAATTTTGTAAAAAGAAGTGACTCCGTTCAACAGCCAAAACGTGATAAAACTCTCTCTCTCCCCCCCCCCCCCGTAAAAATAAAGGTTTTAAAGCTCAGAATTACATTGCTGAAGCTAATTTAAGTGGTTTTAACAGAGAGGGAAGCTGGGCTTTTGATACCACCGCCTCTCACCACTTCTGCAAAGATAAATCTTCTTTTTGTAATTTCACCGAAATTTCTGGTGATGAGTTGCACGTGGCTGTTGACGGGGTTACTTTCCCCATTACTGGAAAAGGGGAAGTTGAATTAGATTTTAATGGTACTATTATAAAACTTTGGAATGTTCTTTTCTCTCCTAATTTAAGGAAGAACTTGTTAAGTGGTTCTAGATTCGACCAGGGCGGGGCTAAATTTACTGGTAAGGCTGGTAAACTAAACGTGGTCGATAAATATGGCAAGTTTCTTTTTTCTGCTAAGCTTTATGACGGGATTTATTATACTTTTCCAAAAATCATAAGAAATAATCATAATGTTAAAATGAATGGGGGGCAGAATTCTAAAACTAATGTTGATCTAAATTTTAATGCTGAAATTTCAGCTTCACCTGTAATTAAAACTGCCAATATTAAAGATATAGACACATGGCACTTACGTTTTGATCACATTAGTCCAGATTTAATTTATAATACTATTCGTAATTCTGCAGTTAAAGGTTTACCTCATTTAAAATCTATTGATAATTTTTTTGTGATCCCTGTCATTTAAGCAAACAAAATCGTGTCTCTTTTAGGCCTCTTGGTTCTTCTTCATCTAAAAAGCCATTAGATAGAATCTTTCTTGATACTTGGGGTCCTGTTAAAATTGCTGGAAAGAGGGGTGAACGTTTTTTTGTGTCTATTATAGATGATTTTTCAGGTAAAACTTCAGTTTATCCTCTCCAGCAGAAATCTATGTGCTTTGAAGTCTTTAAAAGACATGTTCTAAGAGCAGAAAGATTTTTAGGGACCAAGTTGAAAGCATTGAGGACAGATAATGGCAAAGAATTTGATAATGAACTTTTTGGGGCTTATTGTAGAGAAAACGGGGTAAAACATGAGTTGACCAATGCCTATACACCAGAAGAAAATGGAGTATGTGAGAGATTTAACCAGACAATAATGAATTGTGTTAGGGCAATGCTCAAATCTAGTGGCTTGTCTGACGATTTCTGGCCTGAAGCATGTATGCATTTTACCTATACATGGAACAGGATTTGTCATGGCAGAAATTCTTAAACACCTCTAGAACTCTATTCTGGTAACAAACCTTCAGTAAGACATTTAAGGCCATTTGGCACTTTAGCTTATGTCGGGGTTCCTAAGGTCAGGCGAAAGAACAAGTTAGATGCTAAGTCCAAACGTGGTGTCCTTGTTGGATATGCATTACGTACCCGTGGATATAGGATCTGGTTGGAAGAGGATAAGAAGATTGTTGAGACTATAAACGTTTCTTTTGTTGAGAGCAGTGATGTGTCTCGCAGTGGAGCGGTGATGGGCGACTCTTCTTTTGAGTTGGTGCTTGTCCCAGAGGAGCAGCCATGGACCGTTGATCGGTGTCATACTAATCCGGAACCTGGACCCTCTGGTGGCTTGCCCGGCGAGACTGAAGATGTTGTTCCAACCGTCCTCCCTGCTACTCCTGCTTCTCCTGTCACTCCCGTTTCTCCTCAAGCTTCGTCTCCCAGCTGGAAGACTAATCCGATTTGGTACAGAAAGGTTGTGCCTAGGTCTAAAGGAAAGGAGATCGACATTTACTACTACCCTGACGGTGAAGGCAAGAGGTCATGTCAACGCACCCCAAAGGAAGTTGAGAAATTTTGTAATGATAATGGCTTAGTTTTTAATCCTAATGATTTTGATTTTTCCAAATTTAATAATTTTTCTGGTGTTGTTAATCCTAGCATTATACCTTCCGCATCCAGCACTGCTGGCTGACTAGATGTGGTGGTCCCGCGAACGTATAAGCAGGCTCAAAAATCTAAACAGTTTGATAAGTGGCATGAGACTATGCTTGAAGAATTGGATTGTATGACTACTAGAGGTGTTTGGCATCTTGTGAAACTTCCTGTGAATACATCTGTGTTAGGAAACCGCTGGGTTTATACAGTCAAGCGTGACGAGTCTGGTACCATAGTTAGGCATAAGGCAAGGTTAGTCGCGCAAGGTTTCAACCAGGTCCAGGGAGAATCATATGATGAAACATTCTCACCTGTTATAAATTTTTTGGTAGTAAGATTTTTCTTTTCTTTGCTGGTCTCATACTGCGGGTGGTTTAACGTACAATGTGATGTAAAATGCGCTTACTTATACGCTCCTCTGAAAGAGGAAATTTACATGAATCAACCGGCTGGATTTGCTGAAAGAGGCAAAGAGGATTGGGTGTGTAAATTGGACAGAGTATTGTACGGGCTGCATCAATCTGGTAGATTATGGTTTTATGAGTTAAATAAAGTATTGTTGGAACTTGGTTTTAATAAATTTGAAAATTGTAATTGTGCATATTCATATTCTGATTTTTCGGTTTTGTTGGTTGGTTTATGTAGATGATGTTATTTTTCTAGGACTGAATCACAGGCAAATAACATTTTAGATCTTTTACAGTCTAAATTTGACTTAAAAATTTTGGGTACCACTCGTAAGCTTTTAGGTGTGGAATTCGAGTACACGGATACTGGGGTTTTGATCCATCAGGGTCAATATATTGCCGAAGTTAATGAGAGGTTTCAAAACCATCAGATACCTGTCTTTTCCTTGCCTATAGTTAAAGGTGTACAATTTTCTAAGAGTGCTTGTCCAGTTGCTCAGTCTGATATTGAAGAAGCATCTCATTTACCTTACAGGAATCTTTTAGGTTGCATTTCTTTTCTAGCAAACCATACAAGACCTGATATTGCATATGCTACAAATATATTTTCTCAGTTCCAACAAAACCCTGGTTTTAAACATTGGCAAGGCTTACTTAAACTTTTAGGTTATATTAAATACACCAGTCATTATAAACTTTATCTCAATTGCACAGATATTAAAATAATTTCATACTCTGACGCTGACTTCGCCGCTAATAGAGACGATTACGTTTCTATGGGGGGTCAGTTGGTTCTTTTGGATCGTGCTGCCGTTTCGTGGCGCACTAATAAACAAAAGGGTGTTACTATCTCACCCATGGAATCAGAGTTTATTTCTATGTGTGATTGTGTGAGGGAGCCGGATTGGTTTTATAATATTTTATGTGAGTGCTCCAGTTTAAAACCTATAAATAATAACTTTGACATACCTTTTTTATATGCAGATAATCAGGCATCCATTCGTTTTACTAAATCCAGAATAGAAAACTTCCATACTCGACACGTAAATATAAAATTGTTTTTCATAAGAGACTGGTTTGACGAGGGAAAGTTTAACCTCGAATATATTAATTCTAAATTAAATCTTGCCGACCCGTTTACCAAGCCTATGACTAAAGGTGACTTATTAAAATTTATAAAATTAATTTTTCTTTAAATACTTAATATAATAAATAAAATTCTAATTAAATACTCCAGTAATTGCTGCATTTTTCCTCTTTGTACATGTTTTTCAAAGTTTTTTTCCTGTGAATTTTTCCTTCCCTTTGCAAATTGTAAATATTGTATATATAATGGTGTGAATGAGTGAAATGCAAGGCGCCTTGTGTATGTGTTATCATATTTCTCATATTTCATATTTCTTGTATATATATTGTATATTATATTATGTATCTGTATATAATCATTGTATATATTCATTTCTCATACTGTTTTTTTTTATACATATATTGTCTGCATTGTGGGGGAAATTATATTAATTGCATGCAAATTTAAATAGTACCTTTTTCTTAACCAAGTTGTTTTTCAGTGTATCATTCATAGATACCTTATTGTAAAGCCATGTGATACCTCATATTTTTCTGTGAAACTATGGACTTAAAGTGAATGGATGTGCGGCAAACTCTTGGTAATATTTAAAATGTTTTTCATAATTCTTATGTTTTTTTTTATATTGCGGTGGGGGGCATCTGATATCCATCAGTGTCCTCATATTAAATAAAACATCTGAATTAATTTATTTTTATTCAAGAAAATATTTAAAACTTACCCTTTTCTATTTTATTAAATCCTTTTTCATATTTAAAACTACTTTGCTTTTGTCTTACAAACATCGCTTTTCTGTTTACTATATCGGCGTTGCCATTTCCAGACTGCATAATCTTTTCTATTTGTGCTGTTGCCACTCCTTCTAAACTGTCATTATAAATTGGGTTTTGGTTTTCACCACCGGGTGTCCAATGTTATTATGCAGATCAACTTGTGTAGGGTAGTATATAAGGCCGTGATGTTTGAAGATGTGTCAGTTTCAGCTGAGTTCAGTTCTAGTTTCAATGAGCTCCAGCTAGTTTTGGTTTGGAGTCCCGGTTCCAGTGAATAGCTGCTGGTGGCTGTTCTGAACTGTAAATATAAATTGTGGACTGCTCATGTTTTATATGCTGAACTGAAATTTAAATATAAAGTAAAGCGATTATTGAATTGTTTTGTTACGTTTGATAGTTTGATGATGTTGATACTGTTTACAATCGTTAAGTTTAGAAATTTTTTTTCAATTTACAATATCTTTCTTCAGAAGCTTAAATGAATAGTTTTTTCCATGAGGACTTAATTTCGTAATGCCAAGTCTTTTGAACTTTATTTAATTTTTCTGAAATCGTTGGTCATGCGGCGACCACGAATTGACTTTAATCTTCTACTAAAATTAAGCTTAAACCAGATCATTTACATGTTCTATTCATTGGTCATTTGGCGACCATGAAGTTTGATATCGTTTAGCTGACTTTATCTTTCTGCAATTCAGTGGCATTCGCTGGTCATTTGGCGACCGCGATCTTCGTAAATTTTGTATCGAGTTTGTTTTTTCAACTAGTTTCATCTGTGTTCTTCAATATGATTTCGATGTTACGGTATATGTGTTTGATCGTTCTTCTGGTAAAATTGCGTGTGCCAGTGTGAAGCAATGTTTATTCTTCCATTTTCCACATTGGTCATGCGACGACCATGCAAATGAACTTGAATGTTATGCCAAAAGACTTTGTTTTCTTCCATGTACCATCAAATAACACTGATATGTTATTGGAGAGGTAATATAATTTTGAATTGTTGTTGAGAAATTAATCCTGTTATATTGAATTTGAAATTTTGTTATATATGTTTATATTAAATCGTTTTCTAATTATTGTTATAATTGTCTTTTCAATTTATGATATCTTCATGAATAAATTTATTTTTCGTTTAAAATATTTTTGTATTTACTGAGTCTAAAACTTTACATACTAGTCAAATTAGTTAAAGTAAAAATCCTCCAAACTTAAATAATTCTAATGCAGCTTTTTATCTGCTTAAATATAAATTTATTTAAGATAGACCTTAAAGTGTCTAACAGAATCTAAAACTATTCGGCTAGCTGAATATTCGGTTTGGCAGAATAACAAATTATTCGGCTACTATTTCACATTTCGATTTCGATTCTATTTTACATTTCGATGGATTTTCAATGAAGAAAAAAATATTTTCTAATAGTAGAATTTTTAGAAAATGTAACAACAATTTACAATTATGTATTTAAATTTTAAATAAAATATTAATTTATGTATAGATAAACATACTTTTTTGATTGGAGTAACAAACTTTGTTTCTATTATTTCTAAATCATCTATTACTGAGTCTTCACTTATATCTTCATATGATGGAGCGATGATCTAATTGAAAGAGAAATTAAGTATTAATATTCTGCATAATGATTAAAATCTTAAGAAATATCTTAAGAAAAGTTTATAATATATGCACAGAATGCACATATTGTATTTCTAGTAGGGATGCATTGAATATTTCGTATTTATTCGGCCTATTCGGTCATACTACCGAATTTTCGGTTTGGATGAATCTAAAACTATTCGGCTAGCTGAATATTCGGTTTGGCAGAAAAACAAATTATTCAACTACTATTTGGCTAGTTGGAACACATAAAAATTCAAATTTGAAAAATTTTGAATAATTTGAAAAATTTCTACTACTTTTAATTATCACTAAATTAAGATTTTTTAGAGTAATTTAGAAATAGATTATATTTAAATAAAAATAATTGTTTTATCTAGTTTCAAGTAACATTAAAGAAAATTATTAGTTACATTAATCCTAACAATTAATAATATCCAACAAAAGTTGTCTTTATCAATAACAGTACAACAATATATATTTCTAAAGTTAAGAAAGAGCATGCATAATTTACATGATGTTGCAATTTAGGAAACTCCAAGAGATCAAACAAAGATCACATCCAAATTTTTCAAGAAATATGGCACAAGTCATAAAATAGCAGTTTTGAACTTATCATTGAAAAATGTATATGAAGTGCCCCAACATGCACAAAATGCATCACATCTCTATCTCACAATTTATTCACATGAGAGTAAGAGGCATTTGCGTCAGATTTAATATAGGTTAGCCAATACGTTGTTACTTTGAAATTGATTTTTCTCAAATGCTGCATTTCTGGGGTGCGTTTTTTTTTTTTTTTTTTTTTTTTTTTTTTTTTTTGAGTGGGTGTGAAAAGCAGTGGCGGATTTAAGGGCGGGGCTAGGGGGCTGAAGCCCCCCCCCCCAAAAGTCAAGTTCTGGATCCGCCACTGGTGAAAAGATACTGTTATTTAAGAAATTTTATGTGTTTATTAAGAAGCCTAACAGTTAATAATTTTCTTTGATTGTGAATTCAGAATTACACCACTACTTATATATAATAATATTTCCTACTATCTTTCTACATTTATATAAACCACTGTTTCTGAATAGTAGATTTTTATAATATTTTTTTGATAATTAGAAAAATAAAACATTACTAAATGTAATTGGTATTACTAAAAAAGATCACAAAAAATTAAGTGACAGACACCTGAATATAAGAGTTAATCAGTCAGTCAAATATTCAGTATTCGGTCAAATAATTACTATTCGGTTTGAAGGATATTCGACTGAATACTTAGTAATTGGTTGACCAAGTATTTGGCATTCGGCCAAAACTGCTATTCGGTGCATCCCTAGTTTCTAGTGAAATTCTTTTTATCTTGCAAATATTTTCAAAATTTTCAAATGCCAAAATATATTTTTTTATTATTTGGTATATTTTTATTAATTTTTTATTATTTTTATTAAATTTTTGGGCTGAGATCTTAGTTGTTAGGAGTCTTTGCTCTACTGAAATTCAGACTGGATGAGGAGCATATTTTCAATAAGTTCTGTAATCCTCTCAAATTTTTCGTAGAGCACTTTTTAGTCAGGATTCTGAAGGTTTTTGCTAGCTTCTCATTCGTCCTCTGGGATCTTCTAAGAATGAGATTCTGGTACAACCTCCAGGATCCTCACAAGATTTTCCATAATTTTTATGATTTAGATTAAACATATATTAAAATAGATTTCATAAAATATCTATCTATTAGAATGCATACAAATTGGTTTTTAAATAAAATAGAAACATATATGAAACAAAAAAATACCTGTTTCTGGGATAAAGGAAAAGGTTTTGCTTCAGTAATTTTAAAAGTATTCATTTGTGATTTTTCTCCATACACAATTTCAGCATTTTCATTAGCAATCTAATTAAAAAGAGAAAATAATTATTGGCATGCTGTAAAATTACTGAGAATTTACAAAATGAATGTTTAATATATATATATATATATATGTAATAAAGATGATCTATTAAGCATAGTAGAAGTGAAGCAACAGATACAAGATTACTGAGACACCAATGACCAATAAGATTTTTAAAAAATTTTATCAGTGGATGAAATACACTAATGTAAAGAAACCAGGTCTATTAATTAATAGCCTGCAAAACAAACAAATCAATAAAGTAACACAACAAATCTTAACTTAAAACCATAAACTTATCAAAATTAATGAAAAAATAACCTAAGAAACACAAGATAGGAAGGAAGGAGGCAGGCGGCAAGACTTGTGACTTGCCTGTGGGGTTAAACTAGTTTCACGCCGGCAACACTCACTCAGCCTGCCACGACCAGAACAGGAACCATATTGATTTAAAAAAGCAAAATTTCAAAGCAGATGAATAACAATGAAACCACGAAGCAACAATGAAATTCACCATATATATATAAATTAACTACTTATTATTTTACATATTTTATTAAAATTAACCACTTATATTTTATCTATTTTATTTTATTATTATTTGTTTATAATTTTATTTCTTTACTAATACTTTTCTCATTTTAAGTAATTTTTGCATAAAAATAATTTTCTGTAATTTTTTAATATGCTATTATAGTGTATAAATATGTTTATTTTCAAAACATTATTGAAAAAAGGGGAAAATGTAGGAATTTTCAATACGTGTTTCCTCATATCATTTGCTAACCAACCAGTGCACACCTGTCATGATGTCAGATGTGACGTATCTGTGTTATGTAATTAACAGAAGAGAGAGGTGTGCATTCTTTGCACCTCAGTTTCTATTAGTCTATACGAGAAATTTGTTCTAATAGCATGGCATAGTCATGCCAGCGCAGTGTAATTCTTCTTTACTATATTATTAAATGTTATTGTGAATGTTAAAAAGACTCTGCTTACTCTGTGGTCTTATTTAAACCAACAATATTTTTTTTTCATTTAAAAATATAAATAAAATTTATTTAATTTTGAAGTGTTCCTTAAATTTTTTAATAAGAATGACTACTATCAAATAAGAACTTTTTATTTTAAAACACTTAATATAAGCTTTTGAACAGATTATGAGAATTTTGCAATCTGATTTAAATACTTCTTAAATTCAAAAGAAATTTATTCTGGCTTCATGATTGTTTTTACGAAAGAGCTTTCAATATAACCTTGAGCGATATAAATATTAAGATGTAATTATATATACACAGTTAATTTTTAAACAAAATAAAGCATGTATATATGTACATTTAAGGAAAAGAAAAAAACCTACTTCTTGAAATACTAAAGGCAGTTGTTTTATATCTGTTATTTCTGCAGTCCCCGCACCTTCCTCTCCTGTTTTGACACATCCAAATTTCTTATAAATGAACTGATGAAATGGACAAAATAATTATTACTATACAATAAATTGAGTAATATAAAATAATCTTTAGATGCCATATTAATATCATTCAGATCAAAATACAAGGTGATGCTACTTTTTCTTCTTTTTTTTCATATGACATCTCTAAGTATGTTTTGATACAATCATTTACAAAATTAACTATTTCTTTCTCAATGTCTTTTGGTTACATAATTTATAATATACAATTATCATTTTAATTTCTTTTAAAATTAATAAAAATACTTTTAAAAATTCTATAAATAGTTTTAAGATTATGTTACCATTTGGACTTTCTTTTATTGATTTTGTTATAAATAATAAAAAACTTTTTATTATTTATCATAATCATATTACAGTAAAATTATAAAATATAATAATAATAATAATTAAACAAAAACAAATAACTTTTGATTTCTTCAATTTAATTTAATTTTAATAAAGAAAGAGAGAATCAGAAAAGACAGAGGAAAGAAATCTTAAAAATCATAATTATATTTTGATTCCTGAAAATTATTATTTCATTAGATTAAAAATAAATTAACCACCCACCATTAAATTATAGGAATTAATTCCTATAATTTAAGTTTTTGTTTAGCTCTAATAGGATTTAGATACAGTATATTTCCAAATATACGCTGATCCGTATATAAGCCGAGAGTACATTTTTCCCTGCAGAAATTTGCCCAAAATTGCAAACCCGTGTATAAGCCGAATTGAAATAATACTCTTTTTAAAGTTCGAGTATATCGCCAAAATGGAGAAAATATTGCCAATCTATACAACCTTCAGGATAATCTGTCCAATAAAATTGTGCAAAATGCGTGCTTATCCAATAGAATTCCTTACCTTATTTACTTAGCTATAACGTAAAACGATCGCAGTGTGTTCGGCAACGGCGATAGTTTTAACTCTGGCAACCCTATCAGAAGGGAGGCAAACACAGACGCGAACGCAAGTCCCGGCAGCTGAAAACGATGGTTACTGTAATACCGGGCTGGGAGACCTAACCCTAACGTAGATGATGCAATGCAGCCGCTGGATGTTTACATAAATAAGCCGTTTAAAAACCGATTGCATCGATTTTTTTTAATGACATATCTAAATTATTTTGTATATTTCTACTTTTCAGTATTTTTATCAGTGCTTCAAGGCAATCTTCAACAACAACAAAAAAAAAGAAAAAAAACCCGAAGATTTGCCACTTTTGCTAGTGTAAGCCTAGAAACATTTTAAACAGAGATGATTTAAATTTAATTGTATAAATTAAAAATATGATTGGGAGTCCTGTTTTTTCAAGTTTCTCTTATACTATTTCTGAATCAGAGAGAGAATTTACTCTGTTCGTGCACTCTGCCGATGACTTCAGTTACCGGAAGGTCAAAAAGAAATGTAAACACATGTGACTACATCGAGCGTTTTGTGAAATAAATTTAAAATTGCTAATTTAAGAGTTTTATATGTGATAATTATTTTTAAATAAGGTTTAATATCACTATTTTACTTTATATATAGTTTTTAAGCTTAAAATATATGTATTCAATCATTGTTTCTAAAGTATGTTTTTTGCTAGAAATGGGGACCCGTATATAAACTGACCCCTATAATTCCGCTTCCGAAAAATTTCCAAAAATTCTCGGCTTATACATGGAAATATATGGTAGTTATTTTTCTTCTCATGTCACTTAGGTCTTTACATATATATCATACACTGAATTACTGTAATTTCAGGGAGATAAGCTGCCCTTGTATATACGATGCATCGATAAAAGTTAATTAAAAAATAACAAAAAGTCATCAGATACACCACACATATTCACCAACATATGTTTCTAATAATTTTAATTTGAAATAATTTTAAGCATGCAAAAATTAAATGATAAAAAAGTAATAAATGTAATGATAAAAAAGCATTAAAATTTAAAATAATTATTAAGTAAATAATTATTTAAGTTATTCAATAAAAATAATACAAAAATGATCTTACTTTAAATTCACAATCATAAACTTCCGTTATCCTCTTCATAAAATTATAAAATAATACCTTTTATTATTGTTAAAGAATTATTTATTCAATGTTATCCAAAATTTTTTTTTCTTCAAAATTTAAAGATATCTTAACTTAAAACTTAAGAAATGAATAGCGTTTAATATTTTCAATTTCAGAACAATACACATATTTTCTTTGTTCTCCTTTGTTTCCTCACATTTCTTTTGGACATAAACTTTTTGAAAATATATACCAATCATTTATCCACAAAAACAAACTAAAAGACACATTTCTAATGTGAAACAAACTTGATTATTTATACAGCAGATTGTCGATCAACTTTCACACTTGACCTTGAGAAACACAACAACTGATAGATAACTTTGTTATTTGTTAGAATAAATTATATAGGTGGCAAAAGAGAGTTTAAAGAGCTAGACATTCCTTCCAAGTTCCTGCTTTCTTTCTTTTATTTTTCACAAAAAGAACAATATTTTTTTCTCTCACTCTCTCGTTTCTTGCATTTTTTATTTTATTTTATTTTTTTTTTAGTGGGGGTGGGGAGGTTAATATGTGGAGCTGATAGTGGACTTTTTTAATTTTTTGGAACAGTTTACATAAACTTCCATGATTTTCAAAGAGAATCGTCCTTAGGTTGATATAGGAGGCCTATTCACATAGCCCTAATCAAGCTGCGGAAATTAAGAATAATATTATTCCTCATTTAAATATGCTCAGAAGGGTTTTCAACAAGTGTTTTTATGATATGAAATATGAAGCAATTTTGTTTATGCGACACTGAAGATGTTTCCGGAACTGTTTTTTTTTGTCTTTTATAATTAACTAAAGCCGGCAGTGCATGCACACTGCGGATTGTTATAGCTTGAGCTTTGCGGTGTGCATATGAGCTTGGTCTCATACGGCTTGGGCTTCGCAACGCTTTTATTATTTTTATTTTTATAAGACGTCTGTGCTGACATTCATTGAGTTTGAGACATAAATTGTCCAAAGTGAAATTTTGACTGTCAGTGGTTATTCAAGTACTGTTTAAAAAAAAAAAAATGACAGATATGCCCCGTCCTGTTAGATATGCCATATGTGCCAAAATTAGATTTTAAAATCATATAACCAACTGCTTATCTCCCCGAAATTTCGGTAGTAATATAATATTTTAAAGATTTTCCTGTACAACCCACTTTGTTTCCAAGTTATTTTCTTAAAGTAAGTCTAATTTTTTTTCAACTTGAATCTAGAATAATTAGCAGTCTTTAAAAGTAACTTGCTCAAATCTGGCTGCCTTAATATAAGTAACTTGCCACTTTACAATTAGCATACAAGCTTATGTAAAGTCCCTCCCTCTGTGCTGATCCACCATTATGTTTTTAGGATATAAAATGCATATTACTGTGTTTTCTATGATCCTTTGCTATTATAGAAAGAAGAGCTAAGATGAAGATAATCCACAATGAATCTGCCTATGACTGAACTGATATATCTAATTTTATTTAGCAATAAAACTACCTTAAAAATATCCTTAAAAATGGAGACAGCATATTAATTTCAGCCACCATCGTGGCCATCATCAGTGCTGAAACACAATCTAGACGTTTTCTTCTAGTTTCCCGGCGTTGTTTTGTTGTCGCTGCGATTCCTTCGCTTCTCTTCATTTTCTTTCATAAGTTGTTGTCATTCTGGCGGAACTAAATAGTGTTCTCGGTCATTAACAGTTAATGGGTTATTGATAATTTCAATGGCCTCCCTTTTTAAGGCGTAATTGTAGGAGTTATAAGGAGCTATTTTTTTTATGTTTATGGTATGTGCTGCATGTGCTGGATTTTGCGTATGTGCTGGAAAATATTTTTGTTGGGTTTAATTGGGATATTAATATTAATATTTTTAGTTTCATTTCGGATTTTTAGGCTGGCGCCATTACAGAAGGGTATGGAAGTGGTGAAATTGGATTTTGTTTTTTGTGCATTATTAATTTTGTTTAATGTTTTTATGCGTTTTTTATAGAGGGTGTTAATAAGGTTTTTGGGGTAGTTAGCTTTGCTAGCAATGTTTTTGATATGTTTAAGTTCTTTATTGAGCAGGTTTTTGTTAGACCAAACGGTAATTGCACGATTAATGTATGATTGGAGAGCAGCGTATTTATATGAAAGTGGGGTATTACAATTTTTGTTTATTATTTCGGAGCTAGCGGTAGGTTTGCGGTAAACGGTGGTATCTATGGAGTTATTTGGTGGTTTTATGATTTTTACGTCAAGAAAATTTAGGGTGTTATTTGTTTCTGTTTCCATGGTAAAGTTAATATTATTATCTAGGCTATTAAGTTCAGTAAGGATATTGTCGGGATTAATTGTGTTAGGTATAATAGCAAAGATGTCGTCAACATAACGCGTCCATAGTTTACACTTATTAATTATATTGAAGGCGGTGTTTTCTAGAAGGCGTAGTTTTAGTTCTGCAATGACCCCTGAGATAGGGGACCCCATTGGCACCCCTTGTGTTTGACGGTAAGTTTCTTGATTAAACGCGAAAAAAGAATCATTTAAAAGGAGATTGTTGGTTCGGATTAATGTTTCACTGGTTTTATTAGTTCCGTAGGTTTCTATTAGTTTGTTGTTTATGATTTGTGTGATTTCTGGTATATTGATTGAGGGATAGAGGTCTTTGATATCGAAACTTACCAGTTTATCATTAAAATTTACATTAGTATTACGGAGTTTTTCGAGAAACTTTTCGTTTGAGTTTATTGAGATATCGGATGGGGGGAGGATAGACTGATAGATGGGTTTCATGTATTTTTGCGAGACAGTATGTGGGACCTTCGGATCTATTAACAATTGGATGGAGTGCGGGGGGGGGTTTTATGGTCTTTGTATTTTGCAAAAATTCGGGGAATGACAGAGGCATGGTTGTTGAATATTGGTTGTTTATTATCTAGCCATTGTCCGGTTTTTATGATGTCCTTTGTTTTTCTTATAATTTTTTCCAGTGGTGATTGGTTAATTTTATTGGCCTTTAGTTTATCAATAGTATCTTTCATCATATTGTTGTAATCGGTTCTATTCATTATAGTAATTAGATTAGTTTTGTCAGTCATTAAGAAGGTTAGATCGCGGTTATTTTTAAGGGTTTTGAGGCATTGAATATCTTTTGAGTTTGTGTAGTTTTTATGAGTGTTGGAAAGTGATTTGATGGCCGTATTTCAGATAATTTGTTTCTTTAGTGGGGGGATATGGTCAATAGCGGTTTCTATTTGTGCGATTGAATCTTTTAAGTTAATTTTATCGTTTAGGATGTATTTCGCGCCAAGTTTTAACAGTGAGTCTTGATGCGATGTAGGTTTAAAATCTGAAATATTTTTATATGGATAGGTAGAAGGGGGGAGAGTATTGAGAATTGTTGGGTTTTCTTTTAGAATCCAGTTTTTCAGTTTTTTGTTGTGCCTTTTATGTATTAAGTTTTGCTCGATTTCAATGAAATGCTTTAATTTATTACTTAGATGATTGAATTCATTGTCGGAGGTATTTTGTTTTAGTTCAGAATTTAGTTTGTTATAATGATTTTTAAGTTTGAATATCCATATAGATTTTTGCTTAATTATTTTCTTTAGTATGGAAATTTCGAATTTTTTAGCAAGATTTTTATAGTTTTATTTATGAACTGTGATTTAGTTTTGAGAAAATTGGGTGTAACTTTGAAATGTAAACAGTCTTCAAGAAAAGTTTTATGAATTTTAAAGTTTTATGAAAGTTTTATGAAAGTTTTATTGAAATTATCAATAACCCATTAACTGTTAATGACCGAGAACACTATTTAGTTCTGCCAGAATGGCAACAACTTATGAAAGAAAATGAAGAGAAGCGAAGGAATCGCAGCGACAACAAAACAACGCCGGGAAACTAGAAGAAAACGTCTAGATTGTGTTTCAGCACTGATGATGGCCACGATGGTGGCTGAAATTAATATGCTGTCTCCATTTTTAAGGATATTTTTAAGGTAGTTTTATTGCTAAATATATTTAGTCCTTAATTTTAAATAATTTATAAATTGAAAAAGCCAATACCGGGCCTACACTTCGTAATGAAGATACTCGACGTGGTTAATGTCTACGTTTCCTAGCGTTTGAAGATGAACTCTTATAAACTGTTGGTACTGTTCAAGACAGCAACGCCTACTTCAACTAAAGTGCTCTCAAGATTTTTAGTATGTAAGGTCTTTTATTAACTTTTACTCTTTTAATTTTAAATAATTTACACTTTTAACCTTTTAGAATTTACGATTTTTAACGTTTACACTTATACTTTTTTAATACTAAGAATTTTCTGCCTTAGCATCGTCTTGGTAATTGTGTGAGTGCTTTCTTAAGAGATTTTCCGAGCATTTTCACTGCTCCGTTCCAGTTGATATTTTTCTTGTATAACTGCTTAATCAACTTTTCTCTCGCTTTCCGGTCTTGGCCTCCCTCTTAACTTATTATGTCACTTTCCACCCTCTTCAAAAACCTACGAAACACTGCCAAAAAACTTACCCGGGAAACAAATCATAAAACTTTTCTTGAAGACTGTTTACATTTCAAAGTTACACCCAATTTTCTCAAAACTAAATCACAGTTCATAAATAAAAACTATAAAAATCTTGCTAAAAAATTCGAAATTTCCATACTAAAGAAAATAATTAAGCAAAAATCTATATGGATATTCAAACTTAAAAATCATTACAACAAACTAAATTCTGAACTAAAACAAAATACCTCCGACAATGAATTCAATCATCTAAGTAATAAATTAAAGCATTTCATTGAAATCGAGCAAAACTTAATACATAAAAGGCACAACAAAAAACTGAAAAACTGGATTCTAAAAGAAAACCCAACAATTCTCAATACTCTCCCCCCTTCTACCTATCCATATAAAAATATTTCGGATTTTAAACCTACATCGCATCAAGACTCACTGTTAAAACTCGGCGCGAAATACATCCTAAACGATAAAATTAACTTAAAAGATTCAATCGCACAAATAGAAACCGCTATTGACCATATCCCCCCCACTAAAGAAACAAATTATCCGAAATACGGCCGTCAAATCACTTTCCAACACTCATAAAAACTACACAAACTCAAAAGATATTCAATGCCTCAAAACCCTTAAAAATAACCGCGATCTAACCTTCTTAATGACCGACAAAACTAATCTAATTACTATAATGAATAGAACCGATTACAACAATATAATGAAAGATACTATTGATAAACTAAAGGCCAACAAAATTAACCAATCACCACTGGAAAAAATTATAAGAAAAACAAAGGACATCATAAAAACCGGACAATGGCCAGATAATAAACAACCAATATTCAACAACCATGCCTCTGTCATTCCCCGAATTTTTGCAAAATACAAAGACCATAAAAACCCCCCGCACTCCGTACAATTGTTAATAGATCCGAAGGTCCCACATACTGTCTCGAAAAATACATGAAACCCATCTATCAGTCCATCCTCCCCCCATCCGATATCTCAATAAACTCAAATGAAAATTTTCTCGAAAAACTCCGTAATACTAATGTAAATTTTAATGATAAACTGGTAAGTTTCGATATCAAAGACCTCTATCCCTCAATCAATATACCAGAAATCACACAAATCATAAACAACAAACTAATAGAAACCTACGGAACTAATAAAACCAGTGAAACATTAATCCAAACCAACAATCTCCTTTTAAATGATTCTTTTTTTGCGTTTAATCAAGAAACTTACCGTCAAACACAAGGGGTGCCAATGGGGCCCCCTATCTCAGGGGTCATTGCAGAACTAAAACTACGCCTTCTAGAAAACTCCGCCTTCAATATAATTAATAAGTGTAAACTATGGACGCGTTATGTTGACGACATCTTTGCTATTATACCTAACACAATTAATCCCGACAATATCCTTACTGAACTTAATAGCCTAGATAATAATATTAACTTTACCATGGAAACAGAAACAAATAACACCCTAAATTTTCTTGACGTAAAAATCATAAAACCACCAAATAACTCCATAGATACCACCGTTTACCGCAAACCTACCGCTAGCTCCGAAATAATAAACAAAAATTGTAATACCCCCCTTTCATATAAATACGCTGCTCTCCAATCATACATTAATCGTGCAATTACCATTTGCTCTAACAAAAACCTGCTCAATAAAGAACTTAAACATATCAAAAACATTGCTAGCAAAGCTAACTACCCCAAAAACCTTATTAACACCCTCTATAAAAAACGCATAAAAACATTAAACAAAATTAATAATGCACAAAAAACAAAATCCAATTTCACCACTTCCATACCCTTCTGTAATGGCGCCAGCCTAAAAATCCGAAATGAAGCTAAAAATATTAATATTAATATCCCAATTAAACCCAACAAAAATATTTTCCAGCACATACGCAACGAAAAAGATATTATCCCCCAAAACTCCACCGCCGGTATTTATAAAATTGAATTCAAACATATTAACGGCAACAAAGCGAACTACATTGGAATGACCAAAAGAAGGATTAATGAACGTGAAAAAGAGCACCGTGCCGATTTAAAATATGGTAAATCCTCCACTGCCTTTTCCACTACCCATAACAATAACCCAATTAATACTAATACCATAAACATTAAAAAAATAGCTCCTTATAACTCCTACAATTACGCCTTAAAAAGGGAGGCCATTGAAATTATCAATAACCCATTAACTGTTAATGACCGAGAACACTATTTAGTTCCGCCAGAATGGCAACAACTTATGAAAGAAAATGAAGAGAAGCGAAGGAATCGCAGCGACAACAAAACAACGCTGGGAAACTAGAAGAAAACGTCTAGATTGTGTTTCAGGACTGATGATGGCCACGATGGTGGCTGAAATTAATATGCTGTCTCCATTTTTAAGGATATTTTTAAGGTAGTTTTATTGCTAAATATATTTAGTCCTTAATTTTAAATAATTTATAAATTGATATATCTAAGCTATGTAAAATGGAGGCAATGGGAAAATGTACTACATGGCCCATATAGACTGAAGGACTGTTGGCTTGGAAGGGTAAAACAATTTATCCTGATGAATCAAAGATTTTATCAATATTTGATTTATACAGATTAAATTAACATAAGCAATAAGCCTCTTCATTATTGAAACACTATTTGCTACAGAAGAACTTGTGATTCAACACCTAACTGAAGTTACTGTGATCTGGAATATTCTTCAACAAAATTTTCAGATGACAGGCCATGCTCTCAAAGCATTTACACTGAATGAGTCATGTAATCTCAAAATTGAGCATGATAAAGACTTTTCAATGTTTATTGCTTATTTTGAAATACAGTCAACTTGATACAGCCACACCTCCAAATGCTTCATCTAATAACTCACAGAGTATTGTGCCCAAGGGCAAACTGAGAAGTAGGAAATGTAATCATATTGGACATTTAACAAAGGAATACAAATTTAAACAGCAAAAATCAGCAACTATAAAGCTGAGTTTATCAGTCAAGAAAAATGACAATTTGTCATGGCTGATTTTGTCCAGTTTAGTCAAGAAAAGTGTAATGAGAACGAAGTGCTCCCACATTGTTAGAAATGGATTTTGGATTCTGCATCTCCATCATACATATGTTAAAATAGGAGAATCTTTGAAGAGTTATGGGACCTTTTACAAAATATAATTGTAAAGGTGGGCACAACTGTAAACCCTAACTGTAAACATAAACATGGTAGAGTAAAAGTAACATTTCAGATTATAGACTCTAAAAAAGTAAAGACTCTACATTTGAAACAGGCCCTGTATATATGTCTCAAGCAAATACCAAAATTTGATTTCTACGTCAAAATTGAATTGTGTCAGAAATCATGCTAAGATGAACAATCTTTTTATAATTTATGATAGTAAGTGCTGCTACCAATATAAGACAGAAAAAATTAAGAAAGTGAGTAATGAGAAAAGAGCGACTTTTGCCACTGAAGTTAATTCTGATCAGTAACACAAGCAAAAGATAAAGAAAGATCAGCCAATGTTAATAAGTAATCAACCAAAACTCAAAATCAAAGAAATAGAAGAAAGTGTAAAATCCAGTCGATATAATGAAAGTATGCTATCGAAAAGAACATTTTATGCTCTGGCACAAGCATCTTGGCACATAAGTATAAAAATCATCAACAAGAGTGAAACTACATACAGTGGATGATCAAATTATCAGAAATTATTTTTATTTTGACTTTTATTTATTTATTTATTTATTTATTTTTTCTAAAAACATACTGGACAAGAAGGATTAAATTTTAGACATGCAAAGAACATTTATAAACTCACATTTTAACACTATTGATTTTGTGATGAGTGCAATTAGGAGACCAACAAGAAATTAAAAAGAATCACAAATGCTTTGGATCACACTGTATCATAAAAAGCTACAAATAACTTCTAGCTTTAATATATTGCTACACACACAACATATATATATATATATATATATTGTGACCACAATTATTTAATGAGATATTTTTTTTTTCAAAAATTATTAATTTTTTGTTTGCTTATGACACAAACGGATTTCAATAAAATTTCACCAAAATTACAGAAAAATTGATAAAACATAAGAGAAACACTATTCTGAAACATAAAATTCACACATGCAATATTCACTGAGATATAAGTATTTTTAGTAATTATTTTTAACTGCGGTATGCACAAAATATTGATTTTTTTTTTTTAATTACATGGGTTAAAAGCTAGATATATTCTGCAATGTACATTAAAAGTCCATTTGAACAGAGTAAAAATTAGGCAAATTGTCAGCAAAAGAATGAGCAGGATTTTAGATATTTTCCAGAGTTTAAATTTCATAAAGGGTTTTTCACATGCCATGTATTTAATTTGGAGATCCAATTATTTTAACCACAATGAAAAAAATTTTATGTGAAAAACCCCTTATGGGCTTGTAACTCTTAACATATTTTTATTTATTTACTTAGATTAATGAGCTCATAAGGAGTTTTCACAAAAAAGAATTTTTGCAACATGGATGAAACAATTGGATCTCCAAATTAGATATGTGGCATGTGAAAAATTCCCTATGAAATTTCAACACTGTAAAATATCTATAATTAAGCCAGTAATTTTGCTGACAATCAGCACAATTTTTACTCTGATCAAGTGAACTTTTGACAAAAATTGCTCAATGTATCTAGCTTTTGACTGATGTAATAAAAAAATTTCTATTTTTCGCACATGCACAATAAAACATATTTACTATAAAAATGTTCTTATCTCAGCGAATATTACATGCGTCAATTTTATATTTCAGAATAAAGTTTTTCTAAAGTTTTCAGGGATGAGATTAGCAAAAAGTCAAAAAAGCTGAAACTGCATGCAAAGCCTAGATGCTGAAATAAAATACTAGAATGTTGATGACAAATTTCATTATATTAGAATAACATTTTTTAGATTTCAATCTCTCTCTCTATATATATATATATTTATATTTATAATAATACTTTAGTATTCAATCAATTTTTATTTGATTAGCTTGTGTAACAAATTCACATCAGAAAGACAAGAAAATAAATTAATAAAAATAAATTAATAAAAGGAAAAAGTTGAGAAAACTGAAAAACTAAATCTAAATCTAAAAAAGCAGAAGAATCCCACTCCTTTGTTTTGTCAATTTTTTTACAATTTTTGTCAAATTTTCTTGAAATCGATTAGTGTTATAAGCAAAATACTTGCCAAAAAAAAAAAAAAAAAAAGTTCTATTTGACTAAATAATTGTGTTATTCCCATAAAGAAAAAAAATGTATACATATACATATATATATATATATATATATATGGATATTGTACAAAGCAAGTGCAACAATGTGTTAAATTTACAAGTCTTTTGTAGCTCTTCGTGATACAGGGCGATTCAAAGTATTTGTGCTTTTCTTCAATTTGATGTTGATCCCCTAATTGTATTTGTGATTAAATCAAAAGAAGAAAATGTGAATTTATAAATGTTCGTTGCATGTCTGAAGTTCAAGGCTATTTTTTTCACTACTTTTTAAAAAATTTGAAAAAATGTCAAAATAGAAAAATTCTAATAATCTAATCACCTACTATAACAAACAAAAACTCCAAAAACTGCTACTTGCATGCAGAATGAATGGTGAAGGGAGACTTATTAATGATATATCATATGATTATTATTAAAAGTAATATTTATATCTATATTAAATGACATTTGTGGGTTTCTTAATACATTAAAAGGTGAATTAAACATTCAAAATAAGCATTTTCTATAAAAACCAAATAATTAACATAAAATTCAGAGGGAATAAAGTGTTCAAAAACCCTCAATTCAGCAGTAGCCCCTGAAAATTTTCACTTTTCTATCAAGAAAATATTCTACAACAATTTAATAAAATCATATGGAAAATTACAAAGGCAAAAAACAAAAAGCGAGTCATGTATTTTATTGAAATCAACCAGAGCTACACATCAAAGATCATCTAAAATAAGATCAAAGGACTTACTGGAATTAATTTATGCTGATAATTGGGGACCAGTCCCAGTTCTCTTTAGGAAAGGGCAAAAATATTTGTTAATTTGTATTTAATGACTTTAATAGACATGTTTTTTGTTAGCCCTTAAGTTTGAAAGATGAAGTCATGCAGATTATATACACTTTTATCCAACTTGACAAGCATTAATTTAATAAGAATATGTGAAGTTTGAGAACTCTGACAATGGTTTAGAATTTCGTAATGGCCCACTATTTGCAGAAACTTGGTATAAAGCATAAAAGAATTCTGATTTCTTCACCTCAAATATATGGTATGAATAAACTTTATAATAGAATATTATATGAAGGTGTTAGAGCATTTAAGGATGATGAAAATCTGCCAAACTACAGACAGAAACAGTAACTACAGTAGCTAATCTAAAGGAGCTCATATGGGAGAGTACAATACAAGAAACTTCATTAACTCATTGGTAAAATGCAAAATCAGTACTTTTTTTTTCCTACACCAAGGAAAAGTCCAGATACCAGAGTTTTTTTCTGGCTGCCCAGTATAGTTTGACCCAGTCTGAAAAGTTATCCACAGAATAATGCTTGTCACAAAGGGCAGAACATGATAAAAGATAGTTAAAATCTGTAAAGTTTCCCGCTGAACAATCAGGGCAGTTAGCGAAAAGGGAAAGACCAATGCAGTGTGGGTGACAACACAAAATGCTATATGAAGTTATGATTCTAAAATTGGCAGTAGCAGGGTGTCTATTGCCATTCATTTTAGGGTGATTATTATTATTTTCTGATTTTAGATATAAAATATATTTTAATTATTTAAAAAAAAAAAAAAAAAAAATTCTAAAATGATTCTGGATTTTGAGTCTTCCGGATTTAGGAATTCCAGATAATTGGTCCTATACTGTACCACCTCAAGGTTGTTGATTTTTTTTATAAAAAAAAAAAAAAATCTAATTTTTAAATTTAAGTTTTTTTTTTTTTTTTTTTTTTTTTTTTTTTTTTAATTTAAATCATTTTTTTTTTAATGATTTTTTTAAAACTATTTATGCATTATAGTGCAACATTTGTATTTTATTATGTGTGTACTTATGTATTATATGCATAACAGCTACACTATCAATCATTTTGCTTAAATTATAAAAATATAAATAATATTCCTATTGAAAAAAAAAAAATCCATAGATTTTTAATATCAATATTTTTTTTATTCAACATATAACTCTATAATAAAAAATCATTTCATATCAAACACAAATGTGATAGTATGAGCCACTCAACTAGAGATTTTGTAGCTACAAGAAAAAGTATTAAAGTAAAAAAAGTAAAATTTTACCCATGGTATGGAACGTATAAAATAATTTTAGAAAAGAATAATTTATTAGAGAGAGTAGGTGGCACCAGCTGGCATCGATTTATCAAGTAGGTGGTGCCAGCTGGCATTAATGCCTGCTTTCGAAACAAAGGCAGGAAAAATAGTAAGTATCATAAATATGCATTTAAGTTGCTAAATATGTACTAAAACTTATTGCATAAAAGTTTGATGAATTATTTTACATTTATTTGAGTCCCACTAAGTTTGGAGGCCCTAGGCTAGTACCCTGTGTGTCTGTGCCTTAATCTAGCACTGATCTGAGAAGACTATAGCTCTAAAACAATGAAATTGTTTTTGATAGTTCATAGCTTATAGGTCTAAAACAATGATATCACTAAAATCTGATACTAATTCATGTATATAAATATACCCAATTTTTCAAATCACAGCTACCTCTTTTGACTACGAGAACTATAAAAGGTGGCTAATATTGTTATTTTTAATCAATTAGCACAAATGAATCCAGATACTTTTGCTTGATGAAGTGCAGTTATGGAGTAAAATATTATTTTAAATGGAAGTAACTGCTAAATGAAAGAAAAAAACATGTACGTTTGCAGTTAGTTATCTTATCTCGTCATGTAGAGGTAGGTGTTAAACATTTTATAGCAAAAATTACACTAGTCATGACTCATTTAGAGAGATCTGACATAATCAGGGGTGATTGTGACTCAAAGGTAAAAACCCTGAAATTTAGAGCCTCAAATTAAAAAAACCCCAAAATATCAAATAATACTCAAGCTATTTAGGGCAGAAGCCCTCAATCTTTTTACATTTCATTCACATATCACCTGGATGACAAATGAACAACCAATGAAAACAAGAAATAACTTTATAGGAAATAAAATATACACATGGGTTAGAGTAAAAACACTGAAATCAGGGGTAAATGCTGAACACAAACACCCCTGCGATAATTCTTATGCAATGTCAAAGTTTTTTACATATTGCATATATAATTAATCTGAGCAAAGCAAGCATATAGATTAAAACCTTTTCTAGATTCCAAACATTTTTTTAATCAAATTATTTCAAAAACAGCAGAAGAATATTTTTATTAAAAAAAAAAAAAAAAAAAAAAAAAAAAATGGAATCAATTAGATATTAAAAAAAGAAAAAGAAAAAAAAAATTAATACAGCATTTACCTTTGCTTTAAGTGTTTATTGAAAAAAATATTATCGACTAACTTCTTAAATTTTATATGTATGCATTAAAATTTTAAATAAAATGGAATTAAGAACTTACATGTTCCAGTGATGAAGATGGCCTTGCCTCTGTTATTTCAGCTATACCTATATGTGACTCAACTATACTGACACTTTCAACTGCCTGGGAAAGGATCTAAATAAATGGAGAAAATATGTATCAATTCTCTGTAAAATGACTAATGCCTCATACAATATCCCAATAAATGTTTATCTTATATTTACAAAATACAATCGAACCTCATTAACGTGAACACTATTAATTTGAATTACTTTTAACATGAAATGTTTTTACAATCCTCATCAAAATGAAGATTAGTTTAGTTATATGAAGATTAATTACAGATAGCATGAATTACTGATAACATGAAATTTTTTTTTATCCCCATTGATTCACGTTAACGGGGTTAAACTGTATAAACAAAAATACAAAAACATTTACTTTTGTATTAGATCTTCATTCAAAAAGAAAAATGTTGTAGTCTCTAATTTGTCTAAAGATAGATATAAGGTAATTATACTATTAAATTATACATGCATAATTATACATATATACTATTAAATTTTAAATAAAATTAAATAAAAACTTACATCGTTCGGTATACATGATATTCTTGCTGGTGTTCTTTTTGATATATTTATATCTGACTTTGCTGTACTGACATTTTCAGCTGCCTGGGAAAGGATCTAAATAAATGGAGAAAATAAGTATTAATTCTTGGTAAAATGACTAATACCTCATAAAATATCTCAATAAATGTTTGTTATATTTACAAAATATAAACATTTTAATTCTGAGAAACAGATTTTTTATAATTTCTCTTCTTATTTTATACGTATATAATAATTTTGTAGTTTAATGAAAGCCATTATAGATAGATAAATTGAAATATTAGGATCGTATAGTTAATTTTAATTGCTCTGAAAAATTCTTTTAAGATCAAATTTACATAGCATTGTAATCACTAATATTCTCCACATGAATGAGCTAAAAGGAAAAAGGAAATATTGATATACAGAGCAAAAGAAAAAGGATAAAATATGATTTACCAAAAACTTTTATTTATGAGGAAAACATAAAATTAATACTGACGAAATGTTATCTACTATGATCAAAGTAACACTTCACAGAAATAGCAAATATGATTACACAGTATGAATTTTCTTATATCATGCACTACTGCGATGGTGTTGTACTAAGCAATCTGCAATAAATATAGTTATTCACGAAAGTTGACTCAGATTCTGTCCATATTTACTTAGAAGCACTCATATAGCCTTAGCACCTGGAACAGAAGCAACTTTAATTTCCCCTTTGTAGATGGTATTCTTTGAGCCTTATTTGGAGTTCAATTCAATTCCTTGACCAGGCACTAGGGAATGTCTCCTTTACGATCTTGTGGGTTAAAGACATTTTAGATGCCTGTGATGAGCAAAAGAAACCAGAATACCACCAAAGGAATTGGATCCTCGAATTAAGGTCAATCTTTTATCATCAGCAAACATATTCTTGCTATTTCACCAGTAATTATATCAAACAAATTCAAGGTTTATTGTAATCCAGATGGATATATTATTTTGAATACCTGGCCAGTCACGACAGTTGCTCGATTACACACTCACTCTCCAAAATTTAGTCAGAATGAATTCTCATTTGCCGGGCTATGAGTACTCTTTTTCCTAAACCAATCTGAAGGCAGGTAAGAGATGCTAGTCTCATTACCAATGGCAAAATGATCTTCTCCAAAAATTCGAGAAGGAAATGCTTTCCCCTTTTACTGGAGGGAAAGTCAAACAAGATCGTAGAGAAAGTGGCTGCCAGTGAATTATGAGATTTACAAAGTTAGAAAAGGCACCTTTTTAGAGTTAGATATTTTGAAGTGAAAGCCAAAATATTTCATTTTTTTAAGCTGAGAAATATACTAAATTTGATGAATTTCAAGAGGCTTTTCACTGAAAATAAAGTTGAATTAATTTAATAGTCAAAATAATTATTATTATGAAAAATATGAAAATGACTGTTGGAAAAGAATTAAATCGTGATCCGATTTTTTGGATGAAATAGAATAATAACTTTTGCAATTTAAGTTCTAAAATATATACTCTATTTTAAAAATCATAATTATGAAATAAATTCATTTTAATTCTATTCAAATAAATTATCTAGCTATAGAAATAGTTTTATTAAAAAATTTTATTTTTTGAAGAACTTAGATTTTTGGAATATTGGTGAAATTTTCTAAATATCATTATTTTAAAGAATAGGTTTTCTAGATTTTTCAAAATTTAAAATCAAATTTAATTTTTTGAATATCTAAAATTTTTTCAACTTTGAGTAAAAGGAGTGTTATGATTTTTTTTTTAGCATAACAGTGTAATTTTTTCGATTCTTTAAAAACATATGATTTAAGGGATAACACCCTCTCTCTCTCATGCACACTCACACACAGACAACACACATAATGGCCAAATTATTATGACTTGCTGGCACTTTCAGATGATTTGCCAAATATCTGAAAAAGTACTGGACAAATCATCTTGAAACTTCAGATGTATACTGAACATGTTATACCTCATATATTTTAGTGAAAGTTTTCTTTGAAAGCAAAAGGGGCACTAGAAAAAATTTGAAGAAAAATGAAAATGTTTGAGATCTAATGTTTGAAAAACCCAATGTTTGAAAAAACTAATGTTTGAAATGCATTCTGGCTGTAGCATGTGATTAAGAGGATTTTTATAACCTGTATAATTTTTTATGAAGCTACCACGTATATTTATGGAGATACAGTCCTTTCTTAAAAAAAAAAAAATAAAAAAAAATATTATTATAATACTCAGGGTATTAAACCCAAAGCAAAGCCATTTTTAGGAAATTTGATAGATACAACATACTGCAATCAGAATGTAAAAATATTAAATAACTAATGAAATATGAGCGTTTTTACTAAATAATTTTTAACTATGTATTCCCAAGCTTTAACAAAATTTTATTTGCATAATTTAATAGTCCAAAGTATTGAGCTAATCGCATGAAAACCCCAGATAAATGTTGTATAAATTAAAAGTTGAGCATGATAAAATGGACTGCATTTTAATTCTTCTCAAAAACATGGAAAATGATAAGGGGCTGTTATCAATATTTATTTACAATCAATGAATAATACATTACTTCTTATAGTTTAACTTTTTTTTTTTTTTTCTTGTAGTTGTAGGAGAAAGAATAGTGTGAAAGTAGGTCATCCAGTTCAAATACTACGAGAGAAAATAGCAATTGCAGACACTGAAATCAAATAGTAGTGTGATTATCTCTTTTCTGTTTTCTTATTCCTAGAGAGTTCTCTGTCTGTCTCTTTTAACCTAAGATTTCTGTCTTTATGCATTTTAATTTCTAATTATAACGGTAAAATAATTAGCAAATTCTGTGTATAATCTCCAGAATTTTATTTGTGAATCTTTATTTGTGATCAAAGTATTTTTTTAAACACATTTTGCTATAAAAAGAAGCATAGTATTTTACCTTGAAATATTAACCATCACCAACAATGTGTGTCAGAGCTGCATCATGATTTTCACATAATGATGCATTTTATCCCCTTTTTAATAACTCTCTTCCAAAACTATATCTAATGCCCCATCTACAATTTGTTCCTCAGTAGGATGTTTAAAAGCATGAATTGTTAGCAGCACAACTAATCACAATTTTACCTTCATCAGCATTATCTCCTCCAGTGATAAATATTACGTATTCTAAAAAAGAATTTTCTACAATTAATAAAATATTTTTTATCCACTTTACAAGCACAGACTTCTTTTGATTTCTAAGCAGAGCCTACTGTGCAATTTAATCTACTATTGTAGATTAGATTTTCTTAATATACACCATAATGTAGTCATGGAAAAAAACGTGTGTGTGTGTGTGGAGGGGGGGGGGAAACAGGGAAGAATACCCCGTATCCCATGGACAATATATCTGTAGCCTTCTCTCTTACAATTTGTCATATTATATTACAAGAAAATTGAAGATAAGAATTACTACCCTCTACTTGTTTTGTTCATTAGAAAAATAAACAAAAGTTTATTAATTAATTTGTTAATTTTTAACAATCATAAATTATTCTATTTGATAACATTCATTTATTCATCTAACTGTCAAAAAATAAAATAATAATAATATTCTTCACTTGTTTTCAAATAAAGACAGTTAATGTCCTAGCACATAATAATTTTTATTTTACACTAGGGTATGACTTTGAAATGATTGTGTGGAAAATCCTTAGCTCATCATACATGAAATGCTGAGAGCAAAGGATAATCTTAATGATGTTTCTTCAAAAACGTTGAAGGAGAGGACGTGTATTAAGTTAGTCAATATGTAGTAGCTAAACTGGAAAGTGTGAAATAAATCTATGTGAGTACAGGAATCTAAATTTTTCTTCAGATGCTAAGTTACACGTATGATGACTATGTCGATATGTCGGCTATCGATAAGAATGATTCATTGTAATTGTGGGAGTTTTCTTTCTTTTTTTTTTTTTTTAATAATAATAAAATAAAACCCTATTTATTATGCCTGTCCAGAGATCAATATGGCCATTATCCAAATTAAAGAAAAAATAAACACAAATAAAAATTAATAAGTTTTGTATTCTTCTATTTCACTTATTGTGAATAACATCAGAGAGTTGGAACAGACAGAAAAACTTACTTCTTCTACACCTAAGGAAGATGGCCTTTCTTCTATTATTTCTGAATCGTCTATATTTGATTCTTCACTACTGTCATTTAAGACTGTCTCTCTAAAAGCCTATTAAAATAAGAAAATAAATAATGATATTCTACAAAAATAACATGTGCTTACAAAATATTTTATATTATTATATTTATAAACTATGTAATATAAAGATATCAAGTTCAAGAAACATAGCTTTTAATAGACACTTATCTTGTGATGACTCTAAAATAAATGTTTATAAGACAAAATTGTTACACACAAATGCATTATTTATTATATACACTAGCAGATCTTTAAGTAAATTTGTTTTATAGATTTAGAGAGAGAGAAAAGAATTAGTGATTGTTTTAGTTAAAATAACACATGCTTTCTTGAAACTAATTCAAAAACATTATAAGAAACTAAATTTCCATATTTGTTGTCTTTTTAAATTTTTTATGATACAGTGCAGCCACATATCCTAAAACTAGTAGTGAGGACGCGTCCAAAATATTGGAGGGATGCCAGCTTGACCGACAGTTTGAAGTTTGGAAAACATCCAGTAATTATGCGCTCTTTGTTATTGCTCATTTTCTCTGAGTCAGATGACTGTCATCCCTATTTTAGCATTGGACTCGTTGAGTTGGCAATTGAGCAGATGCTTCCATGGTTTCATAAAATGTGGTCGAATATATATATATATATATATATATATTTATTAAATGTAAATATTTATCACGGAGATTAATTAACCTTTTACATGCCACATTCAGAACCAGGTGTAATTTAAATTAGTTTTTTATATATTTTGACTTCTAATGCTTCAGTTTAAAGAACTCTGTCATTAAAATGTGTAAAAATTTGTTTAATATAATTTAAGATTATTATATTTAATATTATCAATTTAATGTTATTATATTTTATTTTATTTTAATAATGTAAGCTATTTTAAACATGCCAGTCCATTTTTAGAAGCATTTGCTTATTTTTCTAAATTATGTAAATTTTTAAACTCTGGGGTAAAAGGTAAAATGGTAAAATAGGTCATTTTTATAAGTTTCTGTACATTTCCCCTTTTATGATTGAACTGTAATTTCTATTTCAAAAAATCAAGTCCTCTTTCTATTATATCTGATAATTTTTTCAAGTCAGTATTTATGATATTTAATTTATAAATGAATTTTTAATTCCATGTTCCATTTATGGAACATTGGTGTGTAAACGGTTAATATGAAATAAAATTTCATTAAGGGTAGAGAAAGAAAGAAGTATTAGGTCGTTGCAAAAGTTCGTGCGGTTTTTTATTGCTTCATTTCATAAAAATACATCAAATCAAATGACAATTTATAATCAAAATACTCTCCATTACTTTCTACAACCTTTGCCCATTTTTCGGGTAACAAATGTATACCACGGCGATAGAAGCTCTCGTCTTTGGAGGCAATACAATGATCCGCGCCCGCACAAACTTTTGCAACGACCTAATATTAATGAAAACTGAAATAAGAATATGATCTACATTATTTACATGTAAAATGATTTAAAATTCTGTAAATAAACATCCAATTGAAAAAAAAAAAAAAAAAAAAAAAAAAACGTACTTTAATTAACATTTATTAATATGAAACACTTGATTTCTTATCATCATACATAAATAACAGAAATTTTAATTAAATGCTAAAATTAAAATAATTAATAGAATATTAAATTTCAGGCGTTTTTTTTTTTTTTTTTTTTTTGCCTCCCTTGAGGTAGAGTTTTGAGGAAAATGTGTGCCTTATTTTAATCAATAAATTCACTTGTATATCAAAATAAATTTTATTACCTATAAAAATAAATTTTAATATGAATAATTAGAAGGTGAAATGATTTTCTTTTATGTAAAGCCCTATATATATATATATATATATATATATATATATACACATGTGTTGTGATTGATTGACAAAATATGAGGTAATTTTGCCACTAATCCAATATATATATATATTCTTTAAAGCTGATTCTCAAAATATCCCAGCAAATCCTAAGATGGTGGCTAAGTGAAGGCTCCCAACAACAGCCCACTAATGGCAAAAGTGTAATGCTTCATAACTAACACTTCCCATAAATGATATAAATCTGTCAGTTTTGCACAGTTTTGTTTTTGAAATATAACGAATTCTGCTAATTATATCAAAATATACAAATTACGCTAATAAAACTTAATAATCATTATTTCTTTTTATAACTTAAATATTAAACTACATAAATTATTTCAAAATTTGAAATAAATATCATCAATAGTATAAATTGAGTTTCTGTTCTAATCTCTTCATTAACGATCTTTTTGGTAATACAAAATTTTTATTTATTACCTGAAATTAATTTTAAATTTTCCACATGTTTATTGAAATAAGCTCTTAAAAATAGGAATTTTCATACCACTCCCCACTAAAGATGCTTAAAAATATAATAAAATATGTTCACATTTTTATTGCTTCAAAATTACGGATTATATGGATTCATCAATCAATCAAATATTTAATCGAAGTGAATTTCTAAAGTATACCAAAATTTTCTGGCAATGCCATTGGTGTCCATGTTTGCAAGTAAACATTTCCTTCTTTCCCTTCCAATGCCAGAATCGCAGTGCCAGAAAGAGCATCTCACACGTTTTTTCAAACTTCTGGATGACATCAGCGCATATCTTTTATTTATAAATGTACCATTTTATTTATTTTGTGAAGTTCCCTAAGTATTTCGTTATTTTAGAGATACAGAGTAATTTTTCTGCATTCATCTTATCTTCATAATACTGTGTCTTCAAGTTTAAAACAAATACATCTGCAAATAAATCTTTAAATTCCTTCACACAGATTCCTCCTAATATATCAAATCAGAGCTTACATCAATATATGAAAAATGAACTTTTTCTCCATATAAAACAAACTGTTGAACTTAATTAAAATAAATAAATAAAATAATGGATGTCGTTTATACCTGAAAGAGCCCTTTAAGCACAAAAAAGTAAAATTATCAAGTATTTATTTTCTATTTCTATCAAAAATATTTAATTAAATCTATATTATAGTGTTAAAAAGGTGGCCTCCTTGCATATATTTCTCTTTAAATTTGAAATATCAAAATGTAAATTTGGATATCTTCGCTAAAATGTTTTGTTCTTTACATTAAAGTTTTAATTTATTGATAGGTTTCCTATCTACCCCTGATATTAGCAAAGCTATTTGCTGTACAATTAAAATTTAATTTGATTATTTAATATTATTTTAATAATTTTTGATTCAGACTATGATTATAAATTCAGGATTACTAGTATAGGAAATATTCATCTGATCTGTTTTCATTAACAATAATTCTCATATAATATGCTTATTTTTTTTCCCTGTGCAAATATTTTTTCCATAACATTATTTTGAAAGTACATGACTTTTTTTTTTTTTTTTTTTTTTTTCCCCAAGTGTTAACATATTAATATTATATTTAATAAAATATTTAAACATTTAATATATAGATTTATTTCAACACAGCAATATTACAAGTTAAATACTGAGTTCTCATTCAATAGGCATTCAAACAAATTTAAATTACTAATTATTTTTCAATGAAAAGACCAATCCAAAAATTATAATAAATTTTTTTAGTATTTCTGGTAAGATTGTATGTTACTACAATGCATTCAAATTCTTTTCTGTCTTCATAAATGAACTATAAATGATAAGCATACAATTTCCAGTAATAACCATGCTATAGCAAAATTTTTAAACCTATATGAGTTTCATTCTCTTTTAATTTCATGCTTCCCTCTAAAAGAACTAAAAGTAATACATGATTTCCCATAATGATCATACATTAACAAAACAATGTAACATACACCAGTTTGAATAATTTAATATTACTAAAATGAATTTCACACAAGTTACTTCAGTCATATACCATTGCATATATATAAAATAATAATAACATTCTTATAAACTATAACACCCATACACATCTATATATTTTATGAGTTGGGGACCTATACGTCTACCCAATTTTCTCTTAATTGAATGTTGAGATTGGATGCTATCACAGTTAAAATAATTTGAGTTCATAGGTCGCTAATGAATACAAATTTTAATTTGTGATCCCGTAAAAGACTTGCAAGCTATATACTCATGAATATTTATACAATTCGTATGACAGAGACTTACACCTATGTTACTCATACAAATTTTTAGTTTAATCGAATGCAATGTTTAAATATTATTGTGTTTACTTACACACATGCATGCATAACCATAAAAATAGCAAACATGAATTCAGGAGACCTCAAAATATATAGATCCACCAAATCTCAGTCGAATTTTTTCATGAAATTTCAATCATTTCTCTATATAGCGTATATTTGGAAAATAATAAGTAAGTATTTTAAACAGCATTTTTGTTTTTACGTAAGGGATTTATTTATTTATTACATATATATATGTATTCCTGAGGAAAAGGACACCATGTCACAAAAATGAATTTTTTTAGGAGTGATATTATAAAGTAATTAATTAACGCCATTTGTCATGAATAAAGAAAATACACATGGTTTTGTGTTTTACTGTCCTATCTCCTTTATAGTAACTAGGTGTAATGTTTCATGCTTCTCTATAAATGCAAACAACACACATCAAGAACATGGTGCTAACTCTTTTCATAAAATGAACGTGATGCTTTTTACTTCCGGAGTACACACACACACATATATATATATATACATATTTTTTTTTTAATATATAATCAAATAAAATATGTTTGGACTTCTTTTTTGCTGTAGATTCATAACATCAGATTTTTTTAGTCTTTACACAGGGAAAAAGTTCTGTAAATTTAGCATAATGTTTATTAAGAGTCATTCATTATTTTCTATAAACAAATGGTGTTCTTGCTTACACCATTTAAATACTGACACACCATCTATCACTCACATTGATATTTTGTTGTTTATATGAAAAAAAAAGTACAGAGGTAAGTTGTAGCTGTTTTGCTTTTTTAATGTGAAATCAACAGTGATGTTACATAGATGAAAAATATAAAAATAATAATTAGGAATTTACAATATTTTTTTAATTATTTTTTTAAATACATTCAATAATTCAAGAAAACAAATTCTACTCGTTGATAAGTTATATCATTTTCTCCTTAAGAATAGTTTGGAAGATATTTTTTACACTTTCCAACAAAATTCAAAAGTGTATATCACTTCTTCCTGTCCACATTTTCATTACCATAAATATATTTAGAATTCCATAAAACTTATATATGTTATTCAGGTTTTTCAGATTTACAGTAGAATGCTTGCCATTAAAAGAAAGATACAGTTCAATCAATTTGTGTACAAGGATTCTCAGAATAATCTGGATACATTATGTTTCAAGAGATGTACTTTTTATAAGCATATTTCAATATCTTTATACTATGCTAAATATTATTTTTATTATGCTGATTATTTAGTAAAATTTCTGCTTTTTTTTTTATATATCTGACTGCTGAAATAAATCATATTTTTGTAAGTGATTACTGAAATATGTAATTTTCTTATCCAAATTGTTTAGAATGTTCTTTTAAAATTCTTTGATTTTTGTGAATGGTTTATTTTTGAAACTGAATTTTTTTCTTAAACAGGCTTAGGCATTGAAAAAAAACTGAGTATTATACATTCAATAATCCACATTTTTTTTTTTTTTTTAATGATGAATTTTTTGTTGTTAAGGGAAGAATTCACTGTCTGCTCCACCTATCGTAACTGACAACAAAACTCCTTGTTTACTGCATACGGAAATTTGTTATGAAAACCACTCAGTGTTTATTATATATATTTTTTAAATCCTTTTTTCCATTCAGAAAATTCACAACCATTTTCTGAATTTCATATTTCATACATTTTCAGATTCATGCATAATAAGGAAAGTTGCATCCAGTGTTTTAGCATGCATAAGTGTGTGGTAGTGATTGCTGCTGTACAGATTTTCATGCATTTTTAGATTCATGTAATGCCCCAATTCTGCATATTTGCAGAAACCTTTTGAGCTATACATCATTTTTAACAATCAGTTTTACATACTAAAGCATGGTTCATACACATTTATGATAAAGAAAAGTAAGGAGTTTTTAAGGACCTCTAGAAGATTTTTTAAGGACTACGTAAAATAATAATTTATACATTATGTATTATATATATATATATATATAATTTCCCCCCCCCAAATGTACCTATATATATATATATATATATATATATATAGAGAGAGAGAGAGAGAGAGAGAGAAGGAAAGGAGCACTGTTAACCAGTGGCGTAGCGTGACATTTGAATCTGGGCATGCTCTGAAGTCAACTATGGAAGGAACACTACTCATCAAGGCGATATCATTTCATCAAATTTAAGCTCGGATTTTTCCATTTTGTTGGTTGGTTGATTGTAGGATTCAAGTCCGATTGACTGTACTTGGATCCCAGCCCTATGGGTGGAATGCCGTCCGTGGGAGTCTTTGTATGAGGTTCTAGCCAGTTTTACACGAGTTTCGTAGAAAACCACGGAAATATCTGAACGGCTGGGTTGATGAGTGCGACCTTGGATCGAACTCGACACTTCCCATCTACCAACTTTGAGCGCAAACCCACTCAGTCGCTGGTGGGCTTCAATTTCTCGGGATCTTATATAAAATTTTACACGCAAATTTTGTCGCTTTAACTTTAAATCATACATCTAAAGGACTGTTATATTAACTTATTGAAGGCCAACTCACTAATAGCTGTATTTAAATGAATTTTCAAAGAAATTTAATCACAATTTTTTATATCACTTTCGAAATAAAAAATTAAAAGAAAAGAAAGACAAAAGGAATAGTGGGAACCGGAAAGAAAAAATCTATTAAAATCGCTGAAAACTTGGCTTTAGGCTCTCACTGCGTTCTGCTGTGTCTTCCACAACCGCACAATGTCGGACTGAAGACCCCACTGCTATTTATCTGACCTTTTATAGTTCTTATACAAGAAGTTAATTGTTACAATTTTAATTAAAGTTAAATATTTTATAAGTTTAATTCTTTCTGTCATATTACCGTTTGATTTCGAGAAAATCAATGCATTAAAAATAATAAGCGTTTCTCTTCAAAAGGAGGTATGACGCCTTTACATAAACAATTATTTTTGAAAACGCAACTATTGTGTTTTTTTTTTTTTTTTTCTAAGAAAGAAAGAAAGAAAAAAGAAAGTTTCGCTCAGGAAAAGGTATAACTAAATTAAGAAAGTGTTTCTTGTTCAAAACTAACGTTAAAAAAAAAAAAAGAAGAAGCAGCAGTATTAAAATTTTATTATATAAAAACTATTTAATGGCACGGCTTAATGTGAAAGAATGAAAAATAAATAAAATAGCGATCTTTACTAAAGAATGCAGGATGAAAAGAAAAACACACAAATTAGATAAAATTTAATAAAATAAAGCAGAAAATTTAACGGAACATTCCGAAATAAATAAATAAATAAACAAATAAAATAATTAATTTAAGAAATTCAGATTCTAAAATTAAGAAAAGAAAAGAAGGAAAAAAAGAAAAGGAAAAAAAAAATCTATGCACACCTGCAAGATCAAAGCTATGCATCTGCCAATTTTTTATAGATCTGCGATCAGTGACCATCATAGCGCATACAGGCACACATAAAAAAGACATTAGGAAAAAAAAAATTCTGGCACATAAAACAATTTTTGGAAATTTATCAAAATTTTATTTTGCAATTTAATCATCATTTTCAAATCAATTTTTTTTTTTTTTTTTTTTTTGTAAGTTTTCTTATTACATCATTGTAAAATGAAGTATAAGTTTTAATTTATCAATCAGTTGGAGAAACCAACTCTCTGTGCGAACATCTCTACCGAAGGTAACAAAATCCCTAACGCTATAAAAATACCTAAAACTCCTAGATATGCTCTCCAAGGATCGCATGCCTTGAATCGTTTACACAGCGGAACTCCCCTTGTACTTAGTATGAGAGAAAATTAGAGGGATGTTGAATATTCCCTCAAATAACAAAAAATCCCTATATCAGGGCATGCTTTACAAAGGCAGCATGACCTAAGCAATAACCGGTCAGCAGGAGAAGAGGGTGACAGTATCTCTGGGATGTTATTGGTCAGCAGATGACGCCTAAACAAAGCCGGAGGGTACTAACGACAATAGTAAGAAAGAAAAAAAAGCACTCGGATTTATCAAGGAATAATTTAACAAAAGAAATTTCCTTTCACTATAATTTTTCAAAACTGAATGACGGATAATGTATAAATGGAAGCGAGTATTTAACAAAATTAGTTGAAATAATTTAAAGTTTAGATAGTTTTTAGTGGGTATGCGGCGCATGCCTAGCATACCCAGAGAATACGCCACTGCTGTTAACTAACATTACAGTCTAACACAACATAAAATTCCATAAGTTCAAATACAAATTCAAAAAGGAAAATTGAGAAACAATCTTTTTTAATTTATAAAATAATAATAATAATAATTTTTTCAGTTACTCACCAGATGATTCTGGAATGTTGTTTAATTCAGTAAAGTTAAAAACGTATCTAATTTTTTATGTATAATTCAAATGTTAAAGGAAAAAAAAAAGAATAGTTGATGAAGTTGAAACTAGTGGAACATAAGGCATGCAGGACAGCACAAAAACAATTGAAAGTAAAAAGGAAAATGATATTTTTTATATGCATCAACTTTTTTCCCGCTTAAATGTCCCTCCCCCTTCTCATCCTCACCACAGATGTTGCCATCTCGATGGCATAAACTGTGAATTTTCGATTGCCTCCCCAAACAAATCTTGAATCCATACAAAAATTGCAGCATTAAAAAAAAATAAAGAAAAAAAAGAAATGGTTTGATGTGGCTATTATAGCATAGACTTTCTTCTATATATCTTATAAAATTCATGCAATACCAAATTATTTATTAAATTATTATTCGCTAAAATTATTTTCCCATCATGAATGCAGACGACTTTTTCTGACAAATGCAGACGATTTTTAAATGTAACATCAAACATCAAATGCCGAAAGCACATAGTCTCTTCTGTACCAACATCAGAAAAAAAGCATTTTTTTCTGTTTTTCTTTTTTCCATTAAAAATGAAAAATTGATAACTTTGTTTTAAAATTTCACAAATCCATGGCTCAACCATTCGCTTTAATGGTACTGACAAGTTCTTTCGAAAGATTCTCATATAGAAAATTCACATCCCAGGTGTAGGGAAGGGTATTTCTGGAGCAATGCTCCTAGAAGCATGCACTCCCCCCCCCCCTTGTTTAAAAGTACTATAATCAATAATACATATTAATTTCACAATCAGTGTTAAAAATATCACTCATTATGTATATTTATCCAAAATTTTGTCCTACACTGCCCTGTTAAAAATTTAGGGGAAGAAAAGTATGGCAGCGCCACCTATTGAGTGATTGATCCTCAAATATAATAAGCACCAGCTTAGGAAAAGGTCCAACTAAATATCAAGTTTGGTTAAATTTCGTTCATTGGTTTGTGAGATACAGCGTCGGTAAAATTTGCGATACATGCACACAGACAATTTCTAAAAATAGTTAAATCGTGTTCAGGACATCACAAACCAGTTAAATCCGTCAGAAAACGGGGATTGAAAAATTTTACGAATCCAATTTTTATATGTAGTGAGAAAAAAAGAAGAAAAAAAAAAGTATGCTGAAAAAAATCTGGTGTGTAACAAACAATTTTTAATGCTTACTATTACACATAAATTTGTCTTAAAGATAGTGCGGTCAGAAGGCATAAAATATACCTAAGTAATCAGAAGTTTGTAGCAACTAATTAATTAGCACAAATGCTGAAAAGACATCTGAGAGAGGAAAGCGACAAAAAAGAAAAAAGCTGCACTTGGATATTTTCAATTTTTCTTTCTGTAATCGCTAATTTTATTGTTTTAAAGGTAAATTTTTTAACAGACAACAGATTTTATTACGTTGTGTTCCGCGAGCAATTTAGGATTGAGCCAAGTATTAAAAACAAGATGCAATTGTTCAGAAAATTGTAATTTTAGAAAGTGTTTCAAAAATGGCAAGAATAAAGCAATTAACGATACCACAAAAAATATGCATTTTAGAGCGAAAATCAAAAAATATTTTAATACATGGGATGTCAAAATGATTAAATGTTAACAAAATATTAGTGATTTAGTTTTAGCAAGATATAATATTTTTTGGCTGTTTAAACTGCACATTTGTCCTTATGCGGTCACGTTACTCCTCCAGTTGAGATGACCCAAGTTAAAAAGCCAGCGCTTAAAAAATCAGTTTGCATTACATTTAGAGCACAGCAGGGATTCAGAAAAAGTGTTTAGTAACATAATTTATCTAAATACAGTGAAATAACAATTAAACAAAGCAGGTTTATTTGCCAGAAAATCTAAAAAAAAAAAATTAATTCTTAACGAAAAGAATTAGAAAATCAAGAAATTAGAGGGTTAAAAAAATTAAAAAAGGATCAATTAATTATTTGGCTGAAGTTTTTCTCTCTGATGAGTCAAGTTTAACTTATTTCAAACTGACGGAAACAAGCAGATCTGATCACGAAAATGTGACTGACTTAATGGAAATCACACTTTTAAAACAATAACATATTCCCCGGACATTATGATACGAAAATGCATAATTTTTCGGTGAGTCTGGCAAATTTTTATGTTCAAGGGATCAATTAACCTGAAATAAAATTTGGCCATTAAAAAATTTATACCTGACCGACTACTTTGGGGGTATTTCGGACTCTTCCATAACCAGCATTTCAAGATAATGCACCCTGTTATATGGCGCTTGTGATACATTTATTTGATTCAAGTTGTTAAAATTACTTATCCATTCTCATAAGCATCTATAATTTTATAAGTTATCATAACTTTTTTTTACTTAAAATTAAATCCCAAAGAATATCACAGAATTTCTTCTTTATTAGACCTGAAAATTGTCCTAATCTCAATCCGCTTGAAAATGTTTAGTCTATAAAAGAGGTGGGGATTAGAAATTTGTATCCTACAGCTTTGGAAGAATTAGAAAAAAATATTTATGATATTTTGCACAGTGAAATTTCTGAGTTTCATGTTAAAAAACTGTAAAATATTATGCCATTACGCAATAATGCAGTAATTCCATATAAAGGCGGAATTATCCAATCCAGAATACATAGTTTTATTAAATAATTGTTTAGATCTAACAAATAAATAGTTTTATTTCATACATTAAAATAGCACTTGTTTATTTAATATAATAAATCATGATAGAATACAAAGTATATGTTTATTATATTACGTTTAAAAAGAAAATTTTATGTAGATTTTTATTAAATACTACGTAGAGTGTAACAAAACGAATTATTAAATCGAAAATGTACATAGGTATCATGTTATGAGTTCCGTATTATACAAACATAACAATTTTATTTGTTGCAATAATTAGTTTTTAAATTATTACAAACCCAAAAGGTATAAGTCAATTTTTCTGTAGTGCAGTTTTTTTTTTTTTTTTTTTTTTTTTTTTTTTTTGTCGCTTAGTGTATTTAATCTGGAAGCCTATCATTTTTCCTAAAGTAATACCAGGTATTAATAAAAAAAGGACACCTAAAATGAATTTTTTTTTTTTTTTTTTTTTTTTTTAAGATTTGTTTTTAAGACACCGTTGTTGTAATCCCATTTCCAGTTTTTTCACAAAATTTTATTCATCTCTTTATCATCTTTATCAAATTCATCTCTTTATCAGAAATACACAGTTACATATGAAAGAATCTCTAAGAGAATGTTAATATGGCGAATTTGAAGAAAATCCGTAGAACTGTTTATTATGAAACCACTTACATGACGTAAAACTGACCAATTTATTGAAGATGTCTGTCAATTTTTCTGAAGTAACCAACGGACATATTTTTATTTTTATTTTTTAATCCGGCAACTAACGTTTTCCGACCATGCCTGTTAATCAAGGTTTTACTGTATTTATAAATCAGGTGAAAACTTGATTTCGAAAATTTTGACCGAATACATTATTTCCATTACTTACGATAGTTGCATAGTAGAAGTGAAAATCTAGATAATTCAGCGCATTGAAATTCCAGCTATACTCTAAGTCAATAGAAATACTAAAGAATGAAACCAATATCTTGGTTTAATTACCAATCAAAAAGTTTTCTAAATAATTTTGGCCCCACTAGAGACTTGTGGGATTGGTTTGAGACTGATTTATATACCTAAAGTTTATATTTTTAATGACCTCATATTTATATTTAAAGTATAAACGTACTTTTTAAAAATAATTCTTAACATGTGCATTTATCTTTTTTTAAAGAAAATATCTCTCTAAATAGAAGATCAACTTATACACGAGTATTTACGGTAATATTACTAGGCGAAATTACTTCAAGAACTCAACGTGGTTTTGGGGTTAAGGACGATAATATACTCATGAACCTAAGCTTGGGTAAAATGCCTTATATTTAGGTCTTTCTAAAGGATCCTAGCCCGTATTTCTAAGAGTTTCAGAAGAGGGGGAAAAAAACGCTGAAAACCTTAAATGACAGGGCCGACGAGCATAACCTAGATACAAACCCATCACCTCCAATCCACCAGCTTTAAGAACAGAATGTCTCTGAGACGAACCGGGATCAAGTGTTATTACATTTGAGTGTGTTTTTTAACATAAATCTAACAAGTGTTTACACATTATTATGTTTGTGATCAGCCCAGAGCGTCAAGAAATTAATTTGTTTTGACTGATCTAACATCTACGATAAGAAATGGGTCTTCTCCCTTTTTTCCCCAGATATTATGACAAGGTACATGATATCATTATTAAGAAGGGGACACTCAGCGCTATTCTGGACATCTGTGATAATTACAGAACGAAAATAGTTCTATAAAATACCAGATTGTATTTCTCAGTGGCAGATCAAATGTGCACACCACTGAAAGTAAATAAACTGAGAGAGAGAAAGAGAGTGGCTGATCATCTGCTTGTTGTTTAGAAAGGAAGGGACAGATCAATTCTTTGCCATTTAAAAAGGGAGATAGAAAACGATATCAAGATTTTCAGGCTACATGAGATTTCCGGTTAGTTAAATACCGAGGAGCAGAGATTTTAGTCTATTTTAAAAAGTTAATTATAAATAAAACAAGTAGTAGAAATCATTCATATATTTAAATAGCTTAACTGCAAAAATTCCTTTTTTTTTTCCGAAATAATATATAATGAAAATTGAAAAGCACCTAGTCAGATATATGCTTTTTCTTTCCTCCCCTTCCTCATCATATATTATTTGTTTAGTCCTCAAGTAAATAAAAAAGATTATTCCTTTTTACATTTTTTTACCAAATCATTTTTCTTGTAGAACGTCTTTTTAGTAGTGCATGAAAAGCAGATGATTTTTTATGTTTTTCCAACTTTGTTGCTAAGCTGTTACGTGTTTCAGATTTATTATCGTTCCAAATATAAAATTGTCAGTTCAAAAAACGAATTTCCTTTTTTTTTTTTTTTTTTTTTTTTTTTTTAAAGTTTTAAATACTATAAGAGAAAAATAAGTACTTTTTAAGGTACAAGTATAAAAAGTAAGGAGTTTGTAAGGACTTAAAAACAGATTAAAAAGTAAGGAGTTTTTAAGGACTTCCTAGATTTTTTAAGGACTTTTTAAGCACCTGTACGAACCATGTAAAGCTGGAAACCCTCCAAAATTTTCTTCTAATAATGGCCAATTCCATGCATAGTGAAATAGCTGTTTTCTATTACAATTTCAAACGTTTGCTTCGTTGATCTTAAAAATAGGGTTAATTTATTTCAGTTAATTCTAAAACAAGAGCAAAAGGGATTTCCCCCCAACCCCCCTTAAAATGTAATTTGATATGTCTTGAAATGATGAAAAATATTGATTCATGATGCAATCTGCCGTATCGACTTATTTCATGAGCAGTACATTGGTAAAAGCTTATATCAAAGCTATTCCAGGATGGCTCTTTTGACTTGTTTAAATTGTAATTAATGTCCTTTTCTCTTTACGGTATAATGGTGCTTTAAACAATTTTTTTTTTTCTTTTTCAAAGCAAGATGCTCTAAAAGTATGATGAAAATATAAATACAAGTAAAAAAAAAAAGTAATAATAAATAAATATTAGAAAAAATGCTAGTTTTTAGAACATTTCAGTTTTCGGGATGCTAGATAAAAAGTCAGATACTGTATTCATGCAGATAAAACAAATGTAATATAATTACTAAACAGAAAAATAAGCATTTATTATTGTTATTAATATTTTATTTTTTCATAGTTATTTATCCCATCATGTTATTTTGAGAAAGATATTAATTATTTTATAAGAGAAATTAAATTTACAATAACTAATTTTCTTTGCAATCTCCTTTAGAAAGACTGGACTTAGCTCTTGTGAAATTTTGTGCATACTGTCCCATTTTTATGAATATTAGAACTAGGCAAGTCAAAAACATAGATCAATAAATGTTTCTTGGATTCTAATAAAATTTTCATTTAAATCTTAAAGCTTGTATTCAATGTTATCCTATTTTTTTTTTTTTTTTTAAGAAAACTGCAAAATCATATTTTTATCAATATATATATATATATATATATATATATATAATAATAAACTAATCTACCAGATATAGTCAGTTTGAAAAAAATTTCAACACAACAAATACCCATACATTATGTCTTCAGTAAAAATATATTCTCTAATTTAGCAAGGGTTAAGGTAACATATACACCTACATTTATACATATACAAGAATTTATATGAATATGAAACATACATCTTGAATTATGGTTGACTTCTTCTGTTCCATTATTTCTTCTACTGTCATATTTTCATCTTCCTGGAAAAATGGAGAAGATAAATTTTGAGAAAGATAGGTTTTCATAAACACAATTTACTTTAATTCTTATTCTGAAGATGCTTTAAAAACCACCATTGTAAGAGATAAAATTTATATTTATACAAATGCATATTAATATGGGGCAAAACAAAATCTGCACATTATATCAATCAATTCCAGAAAATATAACAGGGGTCGATCCAGGTTTTAATTTTTGGGTCCCTTTTTTGTGAAAAACAAAATATTTTTGTGAAATTTTTATTTATTTTTGTGAAATATAAAATATTTTTGTGAAAAAGTAAAATATTGTGTAAAATCTTCAGTTTTTACAATCATTTTATGTAATGTTTAGTATCAAGTTAATAGAGTTTCGTTGAGCCAAATTAAGCCATTAATTAAAATTAATACTGAAAATATGAAAACATTAATAAAAGGATAATTTTTATAAAACAAAATCTTGTGAAGGGACTCATTTTATAAAATTTGAATTTTGTGAAGGGTCCCTTTTTATGGATTTGAATTTTGTGAAGGTCCCTTTTTATGAATTTGAATTTTGTGAAGGGTCCCTTTTATGAATTTGAATTTTGTGAAGGGTCCCTTTTTATGAATTTGAATTTTGTGAAGGGTCCCTTTTTATGAATTTGAATTTTGTGAAGGGTCCTTTTTTACCATGTGGAATTTTGTGAAGGGGCCGCAAAAGGGACCTAAATTTTGCCTGGATCGACCCCTGTAATAACATGATTTATTTCATTAGATATTGTATCTTGTTACATGAATGGATACATCCGATTGCACTTTAAATATATCATCTTTTTACTGAATATCAAGACGGCTCCACCAGTACATTACATATATACATACATACACTCATGTCAAAAATCGTCTTTACATGCATAAATTCACAGATTTCTCAGAAGCTGTGAACTATAATTTTATGAATTTTTCTCGAACGATACATAACATTATGACACATAAATACAAGAGAAAAAATTTAAGAGCACTGCATATGATATGTAACTGCAGCATTAAACAATAAAAATGGTAATAAAATATAACAAAGAGAATTCAGGGGAAAAAAATTATAATTAACCCGGCACGACGGGTGCATGAAATGTAACATGAGAACGGGCATGGGGTGTCAGTGTACCCCAAACATTAAATAACATAAATACGAAAAAATCTTCAGAATTCAATCTGTTAATAAAATGCATGATAATTACACTCTTTCTCGTGAAAATAAATAACTGAAATGTTCAATTATCGTTAACTTTAAAAATTAATAAAAAATAAATTAAAAGCACTCACATTTTTCCTCCTTATTCAAAAAACTTAATTTTTCCCATGTGGTGAACATTAACTATTTCCTTTACAATATTTATTATAATAAAAATGATACATTACTGTGAATAAGAATACTGAGACATTAATTTTCATAATAATTAGGGTGTACATGGATCAGAAACTTCCAATTTTTTGCAGTTTTTACATATAGCTTCAATTTCTGAGTGCTACATAAGAATGAAAAAGAGTCTGAATTCGCTGTTTTCATACGCTCCGCATGAAGGATGACCTTTTGGAGGCAGGTACTGAAGGACCCAACCACTTCTGTTTATAGGGAGAGACAGCAGCTAAATATTTCCGGACATGGGGTGTCAAAACACCCTGTGCCTGTCCTGCCGGGTTAAGCCTTATGAATTTAATATGGAATGTGATCTCCCATGACCTGAACACATAAATCACAATGTGTTTTGAGGTTGGCAATAACGTTGCAAACTAAAGTTTGAGAAATTAAGCTTTATCCTTCCAGCAATACCATATTCAGAGCATTTATATTTGTAGAAGGAGGGTGTCTACATAAAATTGCTCTTCCAACTTCCAAGGTAGACTCAAAAGTTCTCTATCAAGTTAAAATCAGGAAATTTTGTGAGCCATGGTATTTTTTCAATGTCTTCACTTCCAAGGCATTTGTCATAGAAGTTTGGTTGATTTGGACAAGCATTATCGTCTATAAATAAAAAGTAAGGAAAAAAAAAAAAAAAAAAAGAAATTTCGCATACGTTGCGTTTCAGTCTTCTAGGCATCAAACTAACTTAAATAAGAAATGTAATTATCTTCTTAAAAGTAATTCCTTTACTTCTCCCGTTTCTCCTCTTGCTCAGAATACTGTTGTTAATCTCTCTTCACACGTTCTGACTAATGCTCAACGCAACGTGCTCATTTTGGGTCTGAATTTTGCACGTACTTCGAGACCCTCCATTCCGGATTTGATCGCTCCGATTGAAAATTCCTTTAAAAATAGTAATATTTCTCCAGGCCAGTTAGAATCTCTTCGTTTCATTTTATCTAACATTATTTCCACCAATAATCATCCACAAAAGTCTAACCTTACTCCTCAAAAATCCGCCCTCTCTGAATTAAACTCCGCCCCCGATTTAATTGTCACAAGATCTGATAAAGGGGGACAAACTGTTCTACTCAACAAATCGGATTATATTTCCCATGTTGAGTCCTTGCTTACTTCAGGTCCATATTCAAAACTTAAAAAAGATCCTTCTAATGATCATCTTGATCAAGTCAAACACCACGTTAAAAATTCCGTTATTCTTAATGATTATACCAAACGCATGGTAATGCCTTCTGCTGCTAATTGTGCTCGTTTCTATGCACTTCCGAAAATTCATAAACCCACTCTCTGCTTTCGACCTATTGTATCTAATATTGGTACGGCTTCTTATAATCTTGCTCGATTTCTTTCAAACTCTCTTTCTCCTCATCTAACTTCTACTAATCTTCATACTGTAAAAAACTCGTATGATTTTGTGGACAAAATTAAATGCATCTCTCCGTCTAACTATACTATGATTTCTTTAGATGTAAAGTCACTTTTTACAAATGTTCCAGTTCAAGGTGCTCTGGTTTGTTTAGAGAGAAGACTACGTGAATTCCATTATTCTTCTATTGAAATTGAGGAGCTTGTAAATTTAGTTCATTTGTGTATCAGGCAAACTGCCTTCATTTTTAATGGTACTTATTATTCATGGCCATGGGTAGTCCTCTCTCTCCTTTACTTTGCGACATTTATATGCACTATTTTGAAGAAAAACTCTTCGGTGTATATAAATTTCCTCACTGGTTTAGATATGTGGATGACACTTTCGTTCTTGTCTCCCCTGACGTCGATTTGTCCAATTTACTTTCTTTGGTCAATTCAATTGACCCATGCATTCAATTCACTTTTGAGGTTGAACAGGATTGCTCTTTGCCTTTCCTTGACGTTCTTGTGAATAAAGAAAAGGATTGTTTCTCAACTACTGTTTTTAGAAAACCATTCTCAATCTCTTTGCCGCCGCATGCTCTCTCTAACCACGCCCCTCAACAAAAAATGCCTGCTTTTTACACTTATGTTTACCGTGCCTTACACATTTCTTCTGATCCGTCTAATCTTTCGAAAGAAATTAATTATTTAATTATTAAATCTCTTGCTCTCTCTCGTGGCTATAACCCATCTATCATCGATAAAGCTCTATATAAATTTAAGAATCCTAAACGTTCTGCTGCCAAATTAAACGATCACAGTCTCATCCCAGTTGTTTTACCTTTTTATTCTTCACTCTCTTTTAAAATCTCTAAAATTCTTTCACCGTTTGGTTTCAAAGTTATTTACAAACCCGTCAATAAAATTAAATTATCTTCTCTTAAGGATCCCATTCTTACCGAAAACCGTTCTGGAATTTATTTAATTCCGTGTTCGTCCTGCAACTTAGGTTATATTGGTCAAACTAGGAGGCGTTTGAAATACAGAATAAATGAGCACCGTCGGAATGTTCGTAATGAAGAGATTACCAAATCTTCTATTGCTTCCCACTGCTGGTCTCAAGGTCATCGTTTTGATTTTTCCAAAACTAACATAATTTCATCTCCTGTCTGTTCCTCCCATTTGGATATTCATGAAGCATTTTACATATTTAAAAATTCGAAAAATCTTGTTAATGATATTTCTTCCACTCCTTTCTTCTCTGATGCTTGGAAATTACTCACGTAACTTAGATTTTAGTTTAATTTTTGTTATCCTTAGATTGTTATATGTTTAATCTCACTCATTTATTTATTTCCTTGTTTTTTTGTACAATTCTACTCACACCAGTAGCTATATTTAGTTTCTACTTTATAAACTTTTTCTTTTCATTTTAAACGATTTTGTGCGTTGCCGCTTTGACTGCAGCACTCGTGCTTACTTTGTTCGCCTGATGAAGGGTCGTGTGTTTTTTCGACCCGAAACAATTGTTGCGAGTTTATTGCATTTTATGGTGTTTATTCAAAGTTTGTAAGTAATAAGATCTATATGCATCTCTGTAAAGTCTTACATAAGGCTCTAAGACCTCCATCTCTTGGAGGTTCCACATCCGCTATTGAAAATGCATAGGGTCATATGTCCATCAATTGTTATTCCTCCTTATACCATCCCACATCCAGTACAGAAAAAAACGCATTTCACAATGTCAAAGGGATAATTTAGTGTTCTGATTACACTACAATTATATCATATGCAGTGTTCTTAAATTTTTTTCTTTGTATTTATATGTCATAATGTTATGTATCATTCCAGAAAAATTCATAAACTTATAGTTCATAGTTTCTGAGAAATCTATGAATTTATGCATGTAAAGATAATTTTGAATATGAGTATATAGTTCAAGATTAAATTTGCTGAAAATGAATTTTTAAATTCTATATAAGAAGGGCATGTTTATAAGTAAGTTGAATTAAAAATTTCATTTCAGAGCCCAATGTAAAGTTTATGTTTTTTTGTAGTATCAAATAGATATTACCTATAATTTTTATTTATTTATTTATTATTATTTATTTATTTTTTGTTTTATTTTTCCATTTTTATGTCTTAAATAACAGGGTGATTTAAAAAAAAGGGGGGGGGGAGGAGAGAATTTTTTATTTTTATTAAAATAAATATATTATCTCTGTTGTAGAAATTTATTATGCTTTCTGAGATAAGCTTCATTAATACTAAAATCTCTCTGTGGGATTGATTTGCAAAGTTCATATTTATAAATGAAAAATAAATGAATATTTTTCAATAAAGTAAATAATATTCAGTAAAACTAATGTATTTAAATTTTAACTAAAGATATAAATGCACATGTAGCCCCTAACAAGAAAATACTCTATTTTTAGAAAGGTGAAATTGAATCTATTGATCTTAATTACATTCTGCAACCTCACTAAAGGAGTGTGTGTGTGTCGGGGGGGGGGGGGGGGGCATGGGGAAATTAGAAACCTGTTGAGAAAATTATAATATTTTCTTAAGCAAAAATTTACTTTTTCTAATTCTGATAGACTTGGTAAAATTATAAAATTACATGGTGAACTTGTTGGACTTGCTTTTTTAAAAAATTCGAAATGAATGATACACTTTATAATTTTGGTAAACTTGGCAAATTTTTTTTTTTTTTTTTTTTTTTTCATAGCAAAATTGTTAAATATGTTTTTAATTAAAATAATAATAATAATAATAATACACTTTGTAATTCTGACAGACTTGGCAAAATTATAATCCTAGTTGGCATAATAATAATTATCATTTTTATTTATTATTATTTTTAAATAAAACTACAGATTAAGAACAACTGAGATTTTTTTTTTTAATTGACAGATTATAGATCGCACCACTGTCATATTGTAACTGAAACGGAGTATTATAGATGCGAGCAAATTAAAATAATATGTATAAAAAACATTAAATATTGATGTATGCTTTCTTTCTCTATTCTTACCATAATTCATAAATTCTGTCTCTCCTTTAATTACTCCAAATATTCTTTTGGTCATATTTAGAGTAAAATTAGAAAAAATGTTCGGATTTTAATTTTATTATATGAATTACGCTTAAATTTTGTATATTGAAATTTCATGAAATTTATTCCCTCTTCCCCCTCCAACCAAAAAATAATTGATTACAGCAGTGGATTTTAAACTGGTTAAGAGCAATGTGGATTATTAAAACAGGGATGTTTAAAACTTTATGCCATGAAAAGATTTAAGATGCACAAGATCCATCATATTTTGACGGGTATTAACTAGTTGCTATTTAAACCAAACCAAGCTTAAAGTAAAGAGCATGGTTGAAAACATAGGATGGAGTGCAAATTTTCTGCAACAACACCCATGGGGCGAGATATTACACCCTCTTCATAACAGTTTTAGCTATTTCTATAAAAACCAACGAAACACGCATACTTGTCAGAACGGATGGTGCAGCAGTAGCATGCTTGACTTGTGATACGAAGGTTCTGAGATTGAGTCCCCACAAGGGTATTTTATACTTTAATTTTTGTATTTCAATTATATTATTAGTTTTTTTTTATGTTTTTAATTAAATTAAATTATTAATTTAAAAGAAATTATTTATTATAATTTTTTTTTTTTTTTGAGTATTCCAATTAATAAAATATTGACCATGAATTTAAGAAATATATATTTTTATTTATTTATTTACAAAAAAGAAAATCATATGTTTAAAACTACAAATATAGTTTCTAATTTATAACAATTATGATCAAAAGTAGAAAAATCATGAAAACATAAGTATTTTTTAAAAAATGAGAACAAGAAATATAAGAAGATTGATCACAATTATTTGAATTACAATTTTCTTCACCGTCAATTATTGTTCAACATGAATATTTTGTTAAGTATTTGGCTTGTCGTCGAAATTACTAGATTTGTAAAATTCATATTTACCCAGATTTTGAATTTTTTTAGATGTAAACTAATTATAAATTAATGAAATCATTTTGAGAAAATTTGTCACTGTGTTCAATTCTATTGTCAGTTTTTCCAACACCACTAAATTTGACAGTTGTTTAATGAAATATTTGAAATAAAAGTGAAATATGACGTCAAATAGTTAAGCAACAGCTGTAGTTTATTCAAGATTTTTCATGCAAAAATTGCATGAATAATAATACATTTGAGAACAAATGATTAACTCTTGCTATTGATGACGTCGCTAAAAAATAGTAATTAAAAATTTACACAAAACACTAGCACAAATCATTAAAATTTTTTTTTATCTAAATGTAATATAAACATATTCCCTGTTAAATTCTTAAAATCTTTTAATTTAATAAATAAATAAATAAATTGGTTAAAAATTTAAAAAATATTAAATTGTCTGAAAAAAAAAAAAAAAACTATTTTTAATATAATTAATATTTTCTCTTAAAATCATACTTTAATTTAATTAAAAATGTAAAAAAAAAAAAAAAAAAAAAAAAAATCAGTTGAAATAAAAAATTAAAATACAAAACGTTTTTGCAGGGACTTGATCTCGGGACCTCCGTATCAGAAGTCAAGCATGCTACTACTGCACCACCCGTTCTTACTGTGGTGCATGTTTTGTTGGTTTTTATAGAAATAACTAAAACTATTAGGAGGTCATATCTCATCCCCATGGTGGTTCTTGCAGCAAATTTGTTCTCTATGTTTTCAACCATGCTCTTTAATTTAGGCTTGGTTTGATTTCAATAGCAATTTTACTTATTCATACTTCCCTTGTTAGCAAAATTATTAACCATAATATATTTTCTAATTCTAGATACTAGGAACATTGCAAACCTAATTGGTAAAATTATTGAACTTTTTTCTTTGAATGTAAAACTTATTAATTCTGATGAACTTGGCAAAATTAAAAACTTAATTTATTAACTTGTTAGACTTTTGTTTATTCAATCAAAAAAAAAAAAAAATCTTGTATAATAATGAACTTATTACGCATATAAGTTTGTGCAATTAAACATCATTTAGTAAAAATGCATATATTTCATCAGATTTTTAAATTTTTATGTTACAGTATGTTAGGTTTTTAAAAATGGCACTACATTGGTTTAAAAACCCTATATATATATAAAAAAGTTTATTTATTTATACACATATATATATCCCCCCCCCCCAAAAAAAAAAAAAAAAAAATCTGTATATTTTTATGAATAAATATGCTATTTTCATACAAATGAATATTAATAATTAAAAGTAACATCATAATCATATGCTACAGCTGCAATACATTTTAAGCTTTCATAAAAAGATCAAGCATTTTTTCTTTTATTACTGGTTCCCATTTTCCTTATGTCCTTTGCACCTCTTAGGTTTCAGGATAACCTCTGAACTATTTTTCTAGATACATTACCAAAAATCTAATATCACCAGTTCTTGGTTTTTTGTGGTAAGTGTATTATGCAATATCCTTGCAGTCATTATTTAAAAAATTGTTAAATTAAACATTTAAATTTTCAGTATATTAATAATAATAAAAAAAAAATTATGCATAAGTTTTTAGACACAAAGTAATGAAAAAAGTTATATTAAAAAATTTTGTAGCAGGTATAAATGAATGAAATGACTATAAATAAATCATCAGTTTAATGATGAACCATGTAGGAGATTATTGTTAGGATTTAATAATTCTTTTATGAATTATTTATAATAAACAAATAAACAAACACAAAGCAATGTCTTGATCATTAGATGATACTCTAAATCAGATTAAAATACAATAAATATATTGCTTTTTAATTTTTCCTATTTGGCATTTTTTATTATCATTACCAAAAAAAAAAAAAAAAAAAGACAAACAAAACCAACCAGATTAAAAAGTAAATAAAAAAAATCTTTCAATACAAATATTTCAATACAGCATCTACATTAAGTTTCCAATGAAAAAATAAGTAAGTAGATTCTCTAATTAGTTAAACGATAAGAAAAAATAATTATGTATGTATTTTTAAATTTTAAATTAGATTAAACCCATATGGGAGATAGATATACATTTGGGGGTAAGTAAGAAAATTTTACCTCTGTTCTTTCTGAAACATCAGATTCTGTTCTTCTAATACTGATATTTCCAACTGCATGTGAAATAACCTAATTAAACAGAGAAAATAAGTATTAATATTCTGTAAAATATACATAATAAAATATCTAAAGAAAAGTTTATATTACATTTGCAAATTATGTAACATGAAAATATCAATTTCTCAAAGCAAAATTTTTCTTCAGTACATATTTTATCTATTAATCTGAAATTTTTTTTAAAAACACGTTTTAAGAGGTAATAAATATTGATAGATAGATTTACTAATTGTGAATAAATAAAAATCTATAAATTCTATTTTATAAAATATTTTACTGCATAAAAAAAAAAAAAAAAAAAAAAAAAAAAAAAAAACTTGAAATTATTTTATTTTTTCAATACATATAAAAATGTTTTGATTTTAACTATTTATTTTATTATTTTTATTTCTTTATTTTACTTTTTGCAAAACTAAATTTTGAACTTGTGGATAGAGAAGAAGTTTGTATGAGTAATAAATAAAGTTAAAAATATTGTTTTGAAGTATACTGCTAAGTCTATGTCACTTTACAGATTGAAATATAGTTGAACCTCGTTAACGTGAATCTCAAGGGGAAAAAAATGTTCATGTTATCAGTTGTTCATGCTATCAGTAACTAATCTTCATATAACTAAACTAATCTTTATTTTGATGCAGATTGTGGAAATAGTTCATGTTAAAAGTAATTCACGCTGAGCGTGTTCACGTTAACAAGGTTCGAATGTATTTGTTTTCCTTATAAGAAAGAGGTTTTTTTTTTTTTTTTTTTTTAAGTAGTAGTAATAGAAAGCATTTAAATTATATATATTTATATATTATTTAAAAAAATAAACATATCGAATATAACAGTCAGTAAACACTAGGACAAAAATTAATTTAAAAAAATAATAATAATAACAATAAAATTCAATGAATAGTGATAAATCCAGACTTCATCACACTGCTTGAAGACTAAGTAGAATATATGTACTCCTGTTGACTGATTAACAGCATACTAGCTTCAAATAATTTCTGCTAAAAGGCTATTTTTATTAATTTCACTATTAATTAAAAAAAAAAAAAAAAAAAAAAAAAGATAAATTAAACATCTTAAATTTCCATTTATAAAATATAAAACAATTTTGATGTTTATGTTTCTGGACATATGAAATATATAATTATTCAAAATTTTAATAGTCATAATAAAATATACTGGAGACTATTGTTAGAAATTCATATAAAGTTTTTTTTTTTTTTTTTTTTTCCCTCTCACGGGAGAAAAGAAAAAAAAAAAAAAAAAAGGTCTTAAGTTAGTGTTTTGATATCATTCAGATCAAAATATATTTAGTATTTTTTTTATTATTTATTTACTTTTTTATCATCTGGCATTGCTAAGTTGGTTTTGATAATATATATATATATATATTTCTCTCTTTCTTAATATCTTTTTACAGTATAATTAATAATAAAAAGTTTGAAAAATATCTTTATTTTAAAGAGAAGATATAACAACTCTAAATAGATTTTGATTAACATTATTGTAGGGCTTTCTTTTTTATAATTGTATGCTAAAGTCATAATAAAATTATATTAACTAAAATCTATTTATCTTTCTGTATCTATATTATAATATTAAACTATAATAAGCTTTTAATTCTTCACTCTCATAAATGTAAATATCATCGGAGGGTCAGGATAGAAGAGAAAAGTAACAATAATATATATATATTTACATTCTTCAAAATTATGATCTACCATAGACATGAAAAAGAGAAATTTAAGTACTTGTATAATCTGATGACAAATATATATGATAAATAATTTTCATAATCTCAGCAAAATTTCTTGAATCATAGAAGTTTTCTTTCCTTTGCAACAGAGCTGCCCCATTAAAATAGGCAATTAATTTTCTTTTAAGTGTATTCATCAGGCACAATTGGATACCAGAACAGAAATTCTCGTTGAAGATGATCTACAAGTTAATATAAGCAATTCATGGAATATAAAATTTTACTGCAAAGTTTCTCTCAGATGGAAAAATAAAGTTGTCAAGAATAATAAGTCATCATGTAATGAGATACAATCATGTTCCTGCTAAATGAAAAATAACAAGTATGTCTCTAGCTAATTTTCTTGCCATATACATATACATTAAATAGTTAGTAAATAAATATAAATTTACAGTAAAGTATTTACTTTTCAATATCTCTGTGTACAGTGCATCTTAATTCACATCAAAATTTTGTGCATACTGCCTCATTCATATGTACATTATAACATGGTAATGCAGACATATAGATAAAAGTACCCCAATAAAATTTTCATTTGCATATTATAAAATGGATTCAGTGTTGTTATTAAAAAAAAAAAAAATTAGTTTATGAATAACAAACATTTATTTCTACAGAGGCTAATTCAAGCTTCAACTTTTGAGGCCTATTTTTGTGAAATTTTTTACTCAGTACAAAAATAAATAAATAAATAAAATAATTATAATATCTTGCAAAAAAAATCTATTTTAGTGATCACTATAATTAATGTTTCATGTCAAGTTAATAGTGTTTTACTGAATCAAGTACAGGCAATTATTTTAAATACTAAAAAATAAGGGGAAAAAATTATGAAAGGATTATTTTTATCAAATGAAATTTTGTAAAAGAGTCCACTTTTATGAATTTGAATCTGGTGAATGGGTTATTTTACTAAAATAAAATTTTATGCAGGGTTATCAAAATGGCACCAATTTTCACCTACACCAGACTCTGTTCTAATTCTAAATCCTATTATAAAAGACAAAAAAAAAAAAAAAAAAAAAGTCTACTACATATATTAAGTTTTCAAAAAGTTGTAATAAAACAACATACTTCTTTGAATTAGATTTTCAGTAGAAAAAATATATTTGTATTCTCTAATTTGTCAAATTTGTAGAACAGGTAATTTTATAATTATACATTTAAATTTTTAGCAAAATAAGAACTTATATGATAGCAAAACATACATCTTCTTCAGGTCCGGAATACTCTGTATCTTCTGTTACTTCTGAAACATCTGATATTGATTCTGCCTCACTGACATCTTCAAGTGCCTGGAAAAGGATATAATTAAAGAAAGCAAATAAGAATTAATATTCTACAAATTGGTGTTGGAATTTCATCTTATAAGCTGCAGGCTACATAAACCTGTTTTATATCAGAAATTATGACAAGTAGGCATAAATATGATTTTTACAATATACAACACATTAAATATTGTCAAATAAGAATGCTGGTATAAAAGGCATATATATGACATACAGTTTATATGTCGGAAATGAAATAACAATACATTGCAGAAAGCTATAAATATCCTGAGAAAAAATTGTTATATTTATACAACGTGTAACAAATAAATGCCAATTTTGAGAAACATAGCTTTGTATAATTACTTGTTTTACTTTATTTGCTATTCAAAAGATTCTTTAAAAACAAACATTTTAAGATTTAAAATTTATAAATGCACACATAATATATTAGAATTGTTCAAGAGAAAGTGGTACTGAAAAAAAAGCAGTGATGTTCCATGAGGTAGAAATTTAAAAAGACTGCTGTAGATGATACTTTATGTTTCAGGAAGTGGTAGTGTTTCATTCACTATCATTTTTTCAAACAGAAATAGTGAAGGATCTATTATAAATTCCTCCAAAGATGCATACCATACATTAATTCAACTTTTGTATGTCAAATGATAAGTGGTATTGCAGTAGTTATATTCACATAACTTTAAACCATATTTTAGCAACTGTGCATATGTTTATTATCAGTTCTTTCTATAAACCCTAATAACAAAAGGCAATGAAATTAGAAAATGTTGCTCCATACTAATAAACAAAAAAATATTTTAAGTCAATAATTCATTTACCAAACTTGAAATTTAATAACTGTCTATAATAAAACATCTGTTCTTGCAATTAAAAAAATATAAATTTAAAACTATCTATGCATTAAAATTTTAATAATATGAAATTCCAATTCTTTATAATTTTCTGTTAATATATGCATTTCCTATATTTATATGTTCAATTACATTTTTATTTAGTTATAAGATATATACATTTTTCCCCATTACTCATATATGGCAGAGAAAGTATTAAAAAATTATGAACAATCAAAAAGTCCTTATAGTTGTGAAAATTAATATTAATATATATATATAGTATATATATATCAGAAAATGATAGAACTTTATAACTATTGTCTATAAATGTAATTTAAATTAATAAAAACTGTTTATTGCAATTCAGTAAATGTTTTCTGTGTTTAGTCCAAGTAAAATACACTGATGGAAAAAAAAAATCCCAACACCAGGAAGGAGCTGTGCTGGAAAAATTTGGTAGGCGTATTTATACATCTGAAAGATGACGTCGATTCAAATTTCGAGCTACGCGCATAAGTGTGGTGCTAGTAGCGACACTATGAACATGCAAATGAGGTTTGCTTTAAATAAGCGCTGTAAGGTTCGTGATCGTTATTTACAGTTGAGATTTCACGTAGTGGGTTAATGTTAGTCAAGGATGCCTCTAAGAAGACGAAGAAGCCATTATCAACAGCTCACTGAGTTTGAACGAGGTCGTGTAGTAGGGCTACGAGAAGGTAGGTTTTCTTTCCGCGATATTGCAGAAAGACTTGGCAGGAATGTATCCACTGTGCACGAGTGTTGGCAGCAGTGGTCAAGGGAAGGTACTGCCTCAAGAAGACCGGGTTCCGGGCGGCCACGTGGCACTACTGAGAGGGAAGACCGCCGTGTTCGGCGTATGGCTGTGGCTAATCGTACTGCGTCTGCAGCTGGAATTTGAGCTGCAGTTGGCACCACAGTGACACAACGAACTGTTACAAATCGGTTACTTCAAGGACAGCTTCGAGCCAGACGCTCTGTAGCGTGCATTCCCCTGACTCCAAACCACTGCCGTTTGCGACGTGAGTGGTGTCAAGCTAGAGCTCATTGGAGGACGGAGTGGAGATCTGTTGTGTTTTCTGATGAAAGCCGGTTCTGCCTTGGTCGCTGTGATAGCCGTGTGTTGGTTAGAAGGAGGCCAGGTCAACGCCTGCTAGCGACCTGTCTGCGGCCTAGACACACAGGGCCTACTCCTGGAGTTATGGTTTGGGGAGCAATTTCGTATGACAGAAGGAGCACACTCGTGGTTATCCCACGCACCCTGACTGCAAATTTGTACGTCAGTCTAGTGATACAACCTGCTGTGCTGCCATTGATGAACAGCATTCAAGGGGGTGTTTTCCAACAGGATAACGCTCGCCCTCATACTGCTGTTGTAACCCAACATGCTCTACAGACTGTCGACATGTTGCCTTGGCCTGCTAGATCACCAGATCTTTCTCCAATTGAGCACGTATGGGACATCATTGGACGACAACTCCAGCGTCATCCACAACCAGCATTAACCGTCCCTGCATTGACCGCCCAAGTGCAACAAGCATGGAACTCCATCCCACAAACTGATATCCGACACCTGTACGACACAATGCATGCACGTTTGCATGCTTGCATTCAAAATTCTGGCGGTTACACCGGTTACTAATGAACCAACATTTCACATTTGAAATGGCTCTACCTGTGATCTTGAAACTTTAATCAATTAAATATGTTACCTAGACAAATGTATTGCTGAAATTTCATTACTGTACAATAATTTTTTCTTGGTGTTGGGATTTTTTTTTCCATGAGTGTACCTGCTGTCCTGATAATTATGAAAACTAGTGTGTAAAAGGTCAGAGTTGTTCAATAAAATATTTGCTTTTCAGAATATTTTTAGCAAAAATGAAAATAATCAAAATTCTTATTTTTTCTAAATTGTAACAACTTACCTTTTCCTACATTTGCTTTAGGATATTATTGACAATGTTATTGGCCATAAAATGTTAGCAGCAATAAATGATTCTTTTAAAAATTAATTACAGCATATTTAAAACTCCAACATGTATCAACTGAGATCTTATAAATTTAACAATGATCAAAATTGAAAATGATATATATGAAGTGAAGAATTTACTATAAAAGAAATTATTTTCTTTTTTAATCAATCTTAAAGCAAGAAAAATTAAAGTTCGTTATTAAATTTTCAAATAATTTAAGTAAAATATTTTGGAATTGTAACAAATTTGTATTATTCTTTGAAAATTTTATTTTTGTATGACTCTGTTTTAAATGGAGATTGGAGAGGGTTTACTTAGTACTGCAGGCGGGCCTAGGCCAGCTTTGGATGTAGAATTACACATTAAACATCTTATAACTAAAATTAAATTCATATGAGGGCAATTTAGAAACTAACCTCCCTTGTGCACAGCATTAATAGTAGTGGGTGAAGCACAATCATCGTTACATCAAGCAGTTTGTGATTCAGTAAGTTTCCATGAAGAATTTAGGAGTGGGAGATTGTCTGTAGTGAGTGATGATCTCACCAAACAAATTAGTGATGAGATTCTCAATCACCCCCTCCCCCCTACAATATGGACTTCGACTCCTTCTGATTATCATCTGTTAACTCACATAAAGCTTGGGATGCAACACTTTGTGGCAATGAGGAACTTCAAATCAATGTGACAAGCTAGTTGAATTGTAGGTGGCTGAGTTTTATGCAGAAAGAATTGGTAAATTGATAAAATGCTATCACAAGTGCTTGAATGTACATGGTGACTGTTGTAAAATAGAGGACAGCAGTATCTTTCAGATATAAATAAAAAATTTATTGAATCTGAGTAGTATCTTTCAGATATAAATAAAAAAATTGTTGAATCTAAGTAGTTTTTTATTCACAGCAAAATGGGAGCAAATTTACAAATTGCTCTCGTAATAAAAAATTTAATATTTGAATCATTCTATAAAATACTTATCAAAACTGGATACAAAGTTTTGTGCATATGAAAATTTAAGCCGAGCAAAGCAAATATATAGAATAATGAATCTTTTTTAAATCTCAATTTTCATTTAAATATTACAATTTTGTTTCATTATTGTTATTTTTATATATCTTAAGGGTCCACTATTCACCAAAAATCATAAATTTTGAAAAAATTGAGTATTTTAATATTATTTATAATGCATAATTAGTTGCTAGGGGGGACGAATGCATATATCAGCAAGACAATCGTTCCATTCACGTGTCAAACTCTACAATGCAATGGTTTAGATAAAACCTAGTAAATGTTATGGACTGGCCAGCTCTCAGTCCTCACCTGAACCCAATAGAGAACCTTTGGGGAATATTATCTAGAGACATATATGTTAATGGGCGTCAATTTGTAACAGTTTAAGATCCAAAGCTGAAAACTGAAGAAGTTGCTTTTCTCTAAAGCCAGAATTTCTTCAAACTCCTGTTTAGAGCATGCCTGGTCCAGATTTTGAAGTGATTAGGGAAAATAGCTCAAAAATTTGAATGTTAGTGGAAAAAAAAAATAAGTTGTCTATAAACTTTAGGGACAGTAAATTTTCACTTTTAGTTTCTAACACAATGTCTATGCTTGTAAGATATTATTTTTGTATAGTATTTTTATTGTTTTGAAATTACGTGTAATTAAAAATGATTTTGAAATTTTTATTCATCTTTTTCAATTGTAACATAAGAAAAAAACCATTGTCTATAAACTTTTGGGACGCACTATAAATCATGATTATTTCTAAATAAGCAGATCCAATATTTTTGGATCCTTACTGAATAAGAATTCTATAAACGAAAAGGAGTCCAAAAAAGACATCAAATAATCTATAAAACAGAGAAGGAGAGACGAGAGCTCAAGTAGAATATATTGCAATTACCAGTTAAAAAATAAATAAAAAGGAAAACATGAAAGATGTCAAAAAGCTAAATCTGCTATCAGATGAAAGAAGATATATTCTGAAGTATAAGCTATTACTTCTCAAAGCTATCGAATGGCTTTCTTGTTTAACAGTCGAAAGTGTGGGATTGATGAATATACATGAGGCAAAAGTATCAAACGGTAGTTTTTCACCAGTTTCCCTCATTGAAAACCTGTTTATGAAGTACTAAGTGCTAACGCCGTTTCTATGGAACTTCGTCTGAAGTACAATTACTCTCAGATAAGCTGAATAATATTTAATATATATATATACAGTATGGAACAATTTATTCAGAAAACCAGTTATCCAGAATTATATTTTCAAACAATTAACTTCCAATGCATTTAAAAAAAAAAATATTATTATTATTTTTTTTAAACTAGGGGGCTCTGCCCCCTGCCCGCTCCACTCACCAAACCCCGAGGGAGGCTTTGCCTCCCCCTCCGACTCACTTTACATATTAACATATGCAGAGCTGTGCCCGCCTTTTCACTGCTTTCCTTCACTGAAAGGGAAAATTAATAGTGCATATTACAAGACAAAAGCAGAAAATTATCCTGGAAACCCTCATATTCAATGTCAAATTTAAATATATATAATATTTTTATATATACTTTTAATAGGGAAAAATTCATAATATCTAGCCCATTTTACATTACATCTTTAGTATATGCCCCTTTTTATTTCTTTTTTACAACCTTAGATCTGGACTGCAGTACCCCAGTCGTAGAGCGCCGAGCTCATAATTGGAAGATTGCGGGTTCGGTTCTCGAGCTAGCCAAAGACCGTCGTGTACACTAATGGTGGCTGGTGCACGTAAAATATGTTGCAGCCGCAATATCCTCCATGTTCCCATCAAAATTATACCTCTGGGGGACACCGAAGCGGGGAAGCCATCCTCTTCGTGTAGGACTAAAACTGTAGTGGCATGTCTCTGAAACATCCATAGGGGTGCATCCCAGACCGTCGCCACTTATCCATAGTACAGTAATGGTGCAATGTCAAACACATCCTACCTAATTATCTACCTACCTACAATCATGGATCATATTTTAATTTTTAAGTGTAAGAAAATTAATTTTCAAAAAGTAGAGGAAAAAAGTTAATATTTATTTTCTTTCTTGTTTACATCCATGGTTTCCAGCAGCGGTACCCTAGTCAGTAAAGTGCCGAGCACGTAATTGGAATCATAAGATTGCCGATTCGATACTTGAGCCGGTCAAAGACCGTCGTGTACATCAGTGGTGGCTGGTGCTCATAAAATCTGTCGTGGCCGCAAAATCCTTCATGTTCCCATACACACTATACCTCTGGGGATCGCCAGAGGATCAAAATTATGATGGCATGTCTCCAGAACATCTCTAGGGGTGCGTCCCAGACTGTCGCCAATTACCTATAGTGCAGTACTGGTGTGACATTAAATCCAACCTAACTATCTACCTACGTACAACCATGGATCATATTTTAATTTTTCCATGTAAAATGACTTCATAACAGAAGAACAACGTCACTGGGAGAAACTTTTTTCAAAATGGCAAATAGAGTACCTTCATGAACTTGTCGTTTTTAGTTAATAACTTCTTTAATTAAAATGATAGAAATTTCTAAGCAGCTGAAATGGCTTCCTTGGAGTATTCGGAACACATTGATACATATCATGACGTGAAGGACCCTGCCCTCCGCTAGAAGATGCTGTCGCAGACAAAAAAATTTGACGCCAGTGACAGTAACATTTTTTTAATATATAGAGATAACAATGGTTTAGCACTGTAATTTCAAACAATTAAAAGTAAAAGAAATATTTAATAAAATAATAATTCTATTTAATTTTGTAATATTTATTTAAAAACAATATTTATTTGGTAGGGGTATGGTATAAGCTAAAAGTCATAATATAATGTAAATTGAAAAGATAGCTTTTAGTTGTGAAAAATCTCGATAGATGACACCACTAGACAATATCATAAAGGTGACAATTTTATTTATCTGGAAAGGATTGGATGAAATGGAGATAATTGGTCCTGCACTGAATTTATTTTATTTATTTATTTATTTATTAGGGAGAGGGAGGCAATAATTAAAATGAAATAACCTTTAAAAATTTATGAATATTTTACACTTTTACGGACATAAAAAAAACATGAATTTTTATAAGAAATAAAAAGAAAAGCCATTAAAATCAGTATTTAATTTTCTAACTTTAGTAATATTCAATGTTTTAAAATCATTGGCTAATCATGTTTAAAAACACTTTGATTACACTTTAATACAATTAAAAAAAAAACATAAAATGAAATAATTTTTAAAGCAATATATATAAAGAATTTTTTCGAAAAGATATTTTGTGAATTAGGAAAAATTGGCTTTACAAAACCAATAATCAGCTATGTTTTTAAATTAATTTTTTTGTACAGTTTTGCCATAGCTCCCCTACTTGATACTCAAAATGCTTAATCTTGACTCTATCCTGACTGATTCTTATAGTATAATGCAACCTGATTGTTACTTTGTTTAATAGTGATTCCAAGTGCTTTTAATATAATATGTATTAGAAGATGTGATTGTTTCAATATTATTTATTATTTTAGTATCATTATTGTTTGTTTTATTTTGATTGATCATGAACCTTGTGTTTTTTGAAAACTTGAGGCTGTTTTACATTAGAAATATAATTATTTTTTTATAGAATGCAAATAAAATAAAACTGACATAAGTTTTTGAAATATGCTTTAAAATTAAACTCAACTGATCGACATGGCAGATATCAGTATTAAATATAATATCACTGAGCAGTAAATGAAATTCCATACATTACTTCAAAAAGAAACAAAGTGAAAGAAGGAAGTGTATATTTATAAAGTATTAATTACCTCCCAAACTGATTTTTTGCCGCTTTAATCTTCTTATTTCAGCAGACAGTGGTACTTTTGATCTAAGCCAAAAACTGTTTTGTTATGGTTGCAGCTACATAGGTTTTAAATAATTTCCACACCTTCATGATTAATTGCATAAAAATTCTTATAATTAGCTAATTTTTTTCAGTTTTTATGTATACTGCATTAATTGCTATTTGAATTTAATATGGAATTGTACACATTTTGAGATTTATGCATTGCTAGGTTGGGCTATTTGTATTCTGTGATTATTATTATTTTATTTATTTATTTTATGTGCATAATAACGATTGCTGCAATACAAAATTTTATATTTTCATTTTTTGTAGTTATATATTTTATAATTTTTTTTTATTTGTGAGAATTTTGTTCCTTTTAAACAAATTTTTCATTAAAATCTGTATTTTATGATGATTTGGTTAGTTTCCAATGGATTGTTTCTGATTGAATTGCTTTATTTCTGATATATTTAGATCATCAATTGCCCATAGTGTAACAGCAGTCAGTGGCAAAGCTAATTAAATTTTAATGGGTAGACAAAAATACTTTTATGCTTTCTTTATATAATGTTTAACAAGCACAGTTAAGCCCCATTTATAAGCTTCTCATTCATCCATTTTTTACATTTATATGTTGATTTAATATGGTCCCTATTTATTTATATTTAATACAAATATGTTTCATTTACATAATGCAAACATCGGTTATACACGTTGCTTTTTACTTTTCTAAAATTCACAAAGGCTTATTTGTTCATGTGCGAGTCATATTACACCAATCACTTCAGAAACATATAAACTGGGCTTTACTCGAATTAAAAAATATACGCTACAGATGCAGACATGCATTTTTGCTACACTAATGAAAAATATCCAAGTGACATAATTTGATGCTAAATTCAATATTGACAGACTATTCACATTTAGATGTATGTTTTTCATCCACGAGCCCCACCAATGGCCGAGCATTTCTGCACTCAAAGGTGGTAGATGGGAAATGCTGGTTTCAATCCCAAATCACGCTTGTTGACCTACCCACCCAAAGTTTTTCATAGTTTTCTCCAAACCTTGTGTAAATACAGGCTAGGAAGGGCATCCCACCCATAGGCCTAGGACCCTAGTGTAGTCAAATAACCATAAGCCACACAATCAGCTACCTTCCTCCATATCTTTTTTTTAATATTCTTTTGTAATCAAAGGATTTATACATATTATGCTTTATTATGTGATTTCACTAACAGCATAAATTATTTGGTTTGTTTGTAGAAAAGAAAGAAAAGGTTATATTAAAACTGGACAATACCTAATCTCGTCGGTAGTCAGTGTCCATGTTATTCTATGGAAAAATTTGTTTCCACAATTACTCACTGCCTAATACTTTTTCTTCTTTTTTAAATTCCACTTCCATATTCAGAAAATTCCCAATCGTTAAGTAAATACTTGTTTTCGAAAAATTGATTTTTCATACTCTTAAATATTTTATTTTCTAGAATTAAAAAAAAAAAAAAAAAATCTTAATTATTTTCTTAACTCAATAAGTGAAATATTAAAAATGTGAAAAATAAATTAAAAAAAAAAAAAAAAAAAAAAAAAGAGTACTCTTTGGCAGTTGTGAATTCTCTAAATGCAAAACGGAATTAAAAAAAAGAAAAAACTTATGGAATATCATAGACCTTGACTCTCGGCAAGATTGGGTACTGCCCGCTCTGTAAAATTTTTATAATGGATCCGAAAGTATATACATAGCTAGTAAAAATATAAAAATTAAAATTCTTAATTTAAAGTTTTCATAATTTTTCAAATATTTAATGAACATTTCGAAAAAAAATAATTTTGAATTACATTTTTTAATGTAAAACAAAATATTACATAAAAAAAAAAGAAAAGAAAATAAGAGGGGCTACCACAAGTTCTAAAAGAAGTTAGTGGCGATTCCAATGAGAAAAAAAAAAATATATTCAAGTTATAAAAATTCAAATAAGCCAAAAAGCAGTTTCTGGAACGATTTACCTCACAAGTCTGAATTAGAGAAAAAGTTCCATTAACACACATGAAAAAATAAAATAAAAATAAATAAATTGTTAAATAAAATACGTATTAAATATACATATATAATATACATATTTTGAATCTACTTTTTAATTAAATTATTTTTAAATATTTATAAAATAGTAAAAGAATAAATCCAAAAGATAATAAATATTATGGATAATTATTTCATCAATGTTCATAAAAAGAAAAAACAGAAAAGAAAAGAGAGAGACGAGCACAAAAAAGAAAAAAAAAGAACTTTCTTATTACTTAAATGATTATTCACACTGACATTGAGGGCACTCTATGAGTGAGCATAAAGGTCATACAAACCCAGGTTTTGAAAAAAAAAAATTTTTTTTTTTTTTTTTAAATGCCCAGCCCACCATCTAAAACCCGGGTTTTTGATGAAAAACATGGGTATTATTGGGTTTTTTTCAGGAAATTTTTAAATCTTGATTTCATTTTAAATGTTCTACCTAAATTGGTCAGTTTTAAATGTAATCACAGGGAAAAAAACTTAGACCTAATTTAAAAGTCCAGTGATTCATAGCTATTTATTACTAGAATTATTTCATATACTAATAGTATGCAACTGCAAATAGATTTGTTTCAAATTAGTAAAAAAGTTGTTATACATAATTATTATATATACACACATTATTAAACATATTTTGTCTCTATATACTTTTTTGTTTGAAAAATTAAAAACTTCTTATATGCATAATTACATGTACTTTTTTAGGTAAAACATAAAAAATATCAGATATTACTGAATGAGAGCCGATTTTCTCACTTCAGCACTAACAGAATAGGAACGCAGAAAAAAATATTATATTACTAAATGAAAAATTTAGTCAGTCTGGACTTCTGAGGGAAGTGCATAGTTTGATTTTGATCATAAATGATGATATGCTCTTACGCATTTTGCTGCTTTGTCAATCCCTAAACGATTGCATAGCTTACTCCAAACTAATCCAAAAGTTGAGAAAAATCTCTCGATTGATGCAGATGAAGCCGGTGCTGATGCAAAGAGAAAAAAATTGACCAAATCCAGGTGGGAACTTCGAATTTTTTGAAAGAAAAAAAAACAAAACCCACTTGAAAAAACCCACTTTATAAGATAGTGGGTTTTTTCAAGTGGGCCCATTCGAAAATACCCGGATGGGTTTTTCGGACTGGGCCCACTTGGGCGAACCCTGTAACAAACCCTGTGGGGAAAATAATCCCTATTATTCATTGCATAATGTATATTTTTTAATTCCGCTTTCACATTCGGAAATTTCATAATTGTTAAATTACGTCTCATTTTCCATTTCTTTCTTTCTTTCTCTCTCTCATTTTTTTTTTTGGTTTTTCAAATTTATTTTAAAGTTGTAAAAAACAAAATTTTACTTAGTGAAATTTTGCATTTTACAGCTTCAAAATAAAAGATTAAAAACTTAATAGTCATGAATTTTATGAATGCAAAAACAGATTTTCAATATAGGCATTATGAAATAATTGATAATAGGTTTTCTCTCTCTCTCTCTTCCCCATAGGTTAACACGGGGTTTGGATGACCTTGACGCTCACTGATAAAAGAATTTAAATAATAAAATAACATTTAATAGGTATATTATTGAATATTGAAATTTCTTTTTTTTCTATCCAATTATCTATCAGTTTCTAAAAATCTGAGAGGAAGAAAAGAGCAGATACTAATGTCTTTTATATCATTTGTGCATACAAGGGTTGATCCAGGTATTAATTTTTGGGGACCATTTTTGTGAAAAACAAATTATTTTCGTGAAAAACGAAATAATTTTGTGAAAATTTATTTCTTTCTGCAATAAAAAGAATTATTGCATGATACTCGTTTAATATCAAGTTAACAGCATATTATTGAACACTCATTAAAAATAATACTGTTAACGAGGAAAATTTTTACAAGATCATAATATTTTTTAAAATAAATCTTGTGAAATGAATATTTATGAATATGAATTTTGTGAAGGGACCCATTTTATGGATCTGAATTTTGAAAAGGGGCCCATTTTAGAGATTTGAATTTTGTGAAGGGGCAGCAAATGGGTCCGAAATTTTACCTGGATTGACCCCTGGCATATTCACTGAAATACAAATACTAAAATTCACATAATTATTAACAAGATAAACTTCAGTAATTTTTTTTTTTTTTTTTTTTGTACTATAGATAGTTTTTCACTTAAGCATGTTTGTTATGTATATGTTACATCAATACTTTAAGAAGTATGTAAATTCTTTATGTAAAAGTCTTACTATACAATATCACAGTTGCTAAGTCTCCTGATTTCGATGGGAGACTTCATACCAGAAATTTTCTATAACAATTTTCATTTTAGTTAATCATCGAAAAATAATAGCACATACATCTTTTTAAAAATACTGGCATCAAGTGAAATCTGATTTAAAGATTCAAAATGTTGGCAAGTATGCAATACTTTGTGAATGATTCTTTTCCAGTGCAGAAAAAAAAAAAAAAAAAAAAAATCAATAAATACATTTGACGATTGTGGTTATACTTGGAAAAGTAAAACATTTTGCAAGAAGTTATTCTCAGCCTTGAGCCGCATAGTAAATCCACTGTATGTATGTTACATGTCTTCTGTTCTCTCGAAGGGAGGAAAAAGGCTAGTCTAAAGATCCTCAGAGTAATTGCCAATAACCATGCGTCTTTTCTTCTCCCAATCCTGAAGTTCTAAATCAGATATGCTATGAATAAGCTATATCGGAAGGCTTTTTCTCTAAAGCCTTCCTCAAACACAAAGGGAAAAATTGAAGAATTTAAAAGAAGAAAACGCACAAAAACAACCTATAAAAATTTACAATTATCAGTAATATTTACTTTAAAAAGAAAATGATAACAAAAAAATATATTCATATTATGCAATTTTTAGATATTTTTTGGGATAGGCTTATCCTAAAAAGCCTCTTAATAGATTTGCTCTAACAGTAATATGACTTAAAACCTAACCAACCTCAACCTCTGATTCTGATGTATTCAGTGATTTGTTTGGTTCGGTGCAAAACGTGCACTGTTATGTAGACGGTCAAGGATTGTGAATTGGAATACAAAGTGAAACATCATCATCTAGAAGAAATTTGAAAAATTCACCAAGAAGCACTCCTAAACTAGATTCTCCCCACAGTTCACTTTCATGTTTTTGCCAGTGATGCACTATGAGATTAAGGCATCCAATTATGCTTTTATTTTTCCCCTTTTGTGACCAAAGCTAAAAATATGAATACACTAATTACTATTTTCTCAATTTTCAAGACTTTTTTTTTTTTTCTTCTGTAAATAAAACGTAAAACTTGTGTACACTAATTATTATATTGTTGATTTTCAGTTTTTTTTTTTTTTTTTTTTTTTTTTTAAGGGAAGGTGGAGGGGAGATTTATGCAGCAAATTGATTTGGATATCCAGAGACAGGTTTCGTATTAGAGGGCAGGATTGCGAGAATCTCGCAATATTTTTAAAAATTCCACTGAAATATATATTATAAGGGGGATTTCCCCCCAATTTTTTCACATTACTCATTGAGTATTTCGTCAATTTTTTAGTTCATTTGGGTAATATAGGCTTTGAAGACTGTAGTTATCTGCTTTTAATTTCTCTAGAACTGCTTGATAAAAGAAAAAAAAAGTGAAAATATGTAGGAATGGGTTTCTTCCAGGACAGTAGAAGAAAATGGAAAAATCCAAAAGAAACTGGAAGAAATTAAAGAAACCAACAAAACACAAAACAGATCTTGAAGATTAAAACGTATTAACTACCTATGTAAAAGAATGGACAATTTGCACACGTGGGGGATTTGAACAAAACCTTATTTTTCTGATAGTTTTAGGCCCATAAATTTCAAAAAGTTTATTAAAAATGCAAAAAAAGTTCTCAGTAATTTAAAAAACTAACTTTAAAATTAACCAAAAATCATGTGACTTCAAAACGTTGTCTGACGTCACACTTTATGAGGCTTCAATGTTTACATTTTGTTAGCCTAGTTAGCAAGCAGCAATTCATTTTAACTTTCGTAATTATCAATCATTTATGTGATTTCTGAGCATTTCTTTTTCATTTTATAATAATTTAATACCATTATCACCATTTTTCCTTATCATTATTTTCAATTGTTTTCTTTTCATGGCGGTTGTCCAATGTTTTCGTTTAATAGGATCCTGCGGAATGCTAAAGAATAGCTTTTGAGAAGCATTTAGCCGTTGTATTAGTGCAGAGTGGTACAATACAATATTTATACTATGATTTTTTAGTATCCGTCATTATTATAAAATACAAAACCTATTTCACTGATTCAAGAAGCAAAGCAAAAGCACAAAATCGAATGTAAACAAAGATTACTCCCATTTGTTGTCATAAAGAGTGACGTCATGTTATTTCATACTGCATTTTCTCGATAGAGTAAATAGTGCGATGTTAAAATTGTTATAAATCAGTAATTAGATTTAAAATAAAGAAAATGTTTGTATTTATTTTCTTACCTTTTCATATTCTATTATATAAGAATAAAATCAGAAAACGTGCAAATTCTCTATTAAACTCACAGCATGATATCAAATCTAAACTATTATTTAATTAATATCAAAAATATTTCTTTTTGGAAAAATAAGTTATTTAATAATAACCTGAAATACATACAGGTGATGGGATTTCACTACTTTAGGGATATGTTTTTTTTTTTTTTTTTTTTTTTTTTTTTTTCTGAACTATTTCTACCATTTCTGTTAAAAAAAAATCCCCACATTTTTTTTTTTTTCAAAAGTGAAAATCCATAATTTTATATGTGAAGATTACTATGTAACATATTAAATGAGGAGGGAAAAAAAAACGTTAATTTAGTTATACATAGCTACTATTTTTATATGTACTAGCCTTCATATTTCAATGTTTAAGAGACTAATGTTTTAAAACTTTTTGCATAGACACTATCGCATATTATCATAAGTTCAAATAGTACAAGCGATAATAGTTAATGTAATTTTTAGCCAAAATATTTGATCACTATTATTCTTACAATACAATCCTTTGTATGAATTTGAAGCTAGTAAACCAATGAACTATATGAATATGAAAAAATACTTTTAAACTCCCCTACAAGTTATCCAGTATTTAAAATTATTATTTATTTTTATTTTTTTTTTCATATTTTGCAATCTATTCTAAGTTGAGAATCTAATGGCAACATTGAACTGCTAAAAAACTTTTGGTTATACTGCGTTACTAGTGTTCATGTTATGCATTTTTCAAAGGGCGCCGCACCCTGCCCTTTTTTGAAGTGAAAAATGCACCCTGCCCTTTCTTTTCAAGTGAAATTGCACCCTTCACTTTTTTCAATTGAAATTGTGCTCTGTATTTTCACATCTGCTATATTGCTATTTTTTAAAGATATTTTAGCGTTTTTGCTGAGAAATATACACTTATCATAGAATTTTATCTGATGCAAAATCAGACTTCGCTTACCTTTGCCCAAACAAGATCCAAAAATTCCATAAGAAGTCACTTCCGCACGATCTATATGTCATTGGTCTGTACCTTCGCGTGATCGGCGAAAAAAAGATCGTTAGCCAAGGTTTCCACTGATGTTTTTGTTCACGGCACTGCTCGAAGCCTGCGTATTGGGGATCTTTTCTGCGTATCCAAGAAGTAGAAATGATAATTACGGAAATAATATAATAAAATAAAGAATCACAGAAATTATGTGAAAATATTGAAATTGGCATCCAATTCTCGTATGCAGGATTTCGAGTATTCTACATATTTTGTGCTGAAGCACAATGTTTTTGTGCGTAAAATCGGCATTTTATGATTATTATTTTCTCAATTTTGTGTTAAAACTAACTTACTTAAAAAGGAATCAGCGAACATAAAACATACCTTTCACAAAAGTTTTTTCAGAATATTCGGACGAGAAAATTGTGTATATTTCGGTAATCAGACGCAAAAATTATATAATCAGCACACATACGCCAAAAAAGACAGAAATCTTGCTGATTTTTGACTCAATATATGTATTTAACATCTTTGATATCACTTTTCAGAAATAGCATGAATTTCATCCATTATAGCAGCAAAAATATTTGCCTATCCTTATTTAGTGAAAAAGAGAAACAATCGCTTTTTTGAGCAATTAGCCATGATAAAGGTAAATTTTGTTAATTAGACATAAAACGATGGATTTCAATAACTCACTGCAAGAATATTATGTTGTTTTGTAATGAATTAACAGCTTATTTCAGCACGTAATTTGAACGCCAACAAAGTGAATTTTATCGGCAAAACGATCCCGTATTATAGATAGACTTTCGTATTGCGTATTACTGCAATGTATAAATAACAAAAAAAGCAATTTTATTATTTTTTTGTGAAATAATCCCATATTTCATTTTTTAAAAAAATACAAAATTTAACAATTAGCGGTGAAATAATAGTCTATATTAGCAATTAGTTGCTATTGCATAATGTAAAAAAATTAGCGGTAAAATGATTGATTCCATATTTCGGCAAATTTATTGCGTATATCGGATATTATCTTTGTAAAAAAGCGAGAATTTCATTGATTAACATAGAGATAAAGCCTATTTCAGCAAACAATTAGGATTAAAGTAATATTATTAAGCAACGGCGAAATAGTTGCGTGTTTCAATAATCAGACACAAAACATCGTGAATTTCGGAAATCACCTTTGAAAAGGTTTCAAATTTTATCGAATAATGCCAAAATAATATCATATTTTAGCAATTAGTTGCGCTTAAGCATAAATTTTTGACAGTTAATAGCAAAAGGATCCCGTATTTCCAAATTAAGCCGCAAAATTATTGCATATTTCGGGATTCAGCTTTGAAAAAAGCATAAATTTCAAAGATTAGCGGCGAAATAATTAAGTACAGTAGAGCGCCGATTATCCGAACACGTCAGGACAGACCCTAGTTCGGATTAGCAGAAGTTCGGATAATTAGACAGACAACTTAAGGGATATTGTGACAATAGAAAACCACATGTACATAACTTTATCAGCTTCATCATCTTATGATCTTTTCACAGATTTGTGTTTTAAGCTTCTTTCCTCACTTTCAAGTGCCGTTATAAAATTGATTATGGAATCTTTATTCTTTCTAATTTCTGATATTGTAGACTTTCCTACACCATATTCCACTGCTAATTTTGTACCTGCTTTGCCATTTTTAAGCCTTTCCAATATCTTTACTTTTTCTCCCGATGAAAGAACAATTCTTTTTCGCTTGCCAGACATCGTATTTTCATCTTAGTTCTAAATGAAATTAACCAAACAGTATCAGATCACGAATGTAGTTAGTTAACTCTTCCAAAAAGCCTGTCTTTCAATAAGCTGGACTGTACTGGCTTGTGGGGTCCTTCTTTTGCATTGATCTTTAAGCTGTTACTTTTCTGGAAGCAACACTCCTCAATATTTAGATTAACAAGTACTGAAAATTCTCCAGTAAAACGACTGATAACATAGAAGTTTCCTTCGACTGTTCACAACTCTCAATTGCTTAAATCCCACCCATCACTATAATCCCCACGCCCTACGATTTTAAGGCATAGCTATGCAGGGCTATTATGGTGTAAAAAGAATTATGAAAGGGTTACTGCAAAGGTGACAAAAGAAAGATACAATGCGAAGGAGAGATGATATGAACAGGAATTTTGTGCTTTGATCTTGATTATACCCCCTTTCACCAAGCCTTGATCTTTCATCTAAATCTGAAGAGGGGGAAGGGGGATTGAAAAAAATAGAGTGTTGGGATAATTGGAAGTTCGGATAAAGAAAAATAAATAGTAAAATAAGCTGTTTGGATAATTGGAAGGTCGGTTAATTGGAGTTCGGATAATCGGCGCTCTACTGTATTTGGAGACTGAACTTTATAAAGAATACGAATTTCATCGATTAGGCACAAAATAATACAAAGTTTCAGCAATCGACTGCAAAAATATCGTCAATTTCAGGAAAAGCTGAAGGGAGGGGGGGCATGAATTTTATTGGTTAGCGGAGAAATAATAGCAGTATTTGTGAATTAAATGTAAATTTTAACAATAAAAATTGACACCATAGTTAGCAGTGAAAATAATCCCGTATTTTCGAAATCAGCTGCAAAATTGTGTATTTCGGCATTCAGCTTTGAGAAAAAAGGTGCAAATTTCATCTATTATCGACGAAATAATTGAGTATTTGGGAATTTAACTTAAAAAAAACGCAGAAATTTCATTAGCGATGAAAAAAATTATGCATTTCGGCGATCAATCATAAAATTATTGCGAATTTTGGAAATAGTCTTGAAAAAAGATGAGAATTTTATCGATAACTGGTGAAATTATAGCATATTTTAACAAGTGGTTGCGACTATAAATATTGTTAATTTCCCATTTATTTTGCACATGCTGTGTATTTTTTTTTTTTTTTTTAATAATATTGTTTAGACCTTAAAAAAAAATTAAAAATAAATAAATAAAAGATAACACTCTTATCTACCAGATCAAGCAAATATCGAGAGAGAAAAAGAGATACCTACCATTCCTTATAGAATCACGTGTAATTTAATTATTTATGGGAAAAAATGCTTAGGGAATCTACATATTTAAAACCTGCAATAGCTTAAAAATATTTGTCGATTACAATTTAAAATTTTTTAAATAAAATTATCTAAAAAATAAATATTTAGAAATTATTTAAGTAAAAATTCTTAAATTGTAAATTAGAAGTATTTTTCAACAAATATTTCACTGGCTGCTAATTATTTTAATTATATTTTTATGAAATGTCAGTTCTTTTGGTCAAGTAGATTTTGAGCTACACCTAAAAAACTACCACCAAGAGATCAGATTTAAGACTGAAAAAAAAAAAAAAAAAAACCCATTAAAAACTCAAATGTCCCAATAAGTATAATTGCTAAGCATATTGACTAAATTACTTCAAATTTAGTATCCAATTGTAAAATTTTCTCTAGAATCTAGAAGTCAAAATTCTGTATTCGTTGGAAATATAAATTTTAGCATCGTTGCATGTTTACATGTGTAAATGGCTGCTAAGCTTACATTTTTAATAAATAATTAAAATATACATGAATCCAAAAAGGATAGTGTTTCGTCGTTAATTAGATGATGAGATGGATGGGTAGTCTCTTTTTATTTGTATTTATTTCATTTTGTTTGTTTATTTAGTGAACTGTACATTTTATAAACCATTTAGTGAGTGGGAAAGAAAGTGCCCTTTCACTCACAAAAAAGTGCTTTTTTTGATAAATCTGCCCTGCCCTTTTTGTAAAAAAATGTGAACACTATGTGTTACACTGTAATTTAAAAAGAAAAAAAAAAAGATTTTGATGACATTTTGTAACACAATAATTACCGCGTATTTGTCTGCTTAATTAAGTGGATGTTAATTAAAAGCTCTTCTACCAGAAAGTAGGAAAGTGATATATACTTACTATTTAACAATCAGTTAAAGAAATAACATTGTTTAAATAATAAATCTTTATTCTCGTCAAAGTTAAATTGTTTTCCCTAATGGATCTTAAGTATATTGATGTGTGATCTGATCTTGGCTAAAAATCTTATATAATTATTAATGTAACATAAATAGTTAGTAATTATATTTTTATAGGCACAATTAAATTTCCTTAAGGATGTTAATTTGAAAACTGCATTCATTGTATTTTACAAAGTTACAACTTATATAATAAATTTTAAAGAAAAACAGTTTCTTCCAGACGTTTTTTTTCCACCTTGGAAGAAACTTGCCAACCCTGATATTATGTAATTATTTTAAAATACTTGTTAAGAGGATATATGAAGTATTTGTTTGATCAACAAACTATGACGAAGTGTGAAGGCTAAAAATGTCAATAATTATACATTAAATAATTTAGGTTATTCCAGTTACTGCAATTTTGTCAGGCACTCTTTGAGTACTCAAAATCAAATTGAAAATAAATTTTGAAACAGTTTAAGTAATAACTTGATTTTGAGAAATTCCTTCTGCATTTCTGAAGAGAATTTAGAGTCTGAATATTGAAGCAGTATCTGCCCTTAGCCACAAAAAGGGAAAGAAAATAAATAAATTTCCCTTTTTAACATTTTTTTTTTGTGTGTGTGTGTGTGTGTGTGTGTTTGTGTGTATTAACTGTAATGAATACAGATACATTTAGATGTGCATACTAAAGTATTGGAAGTATAAAATATACAGATGCACAGCACACACACACACACAAAATATATATAATTTATTTTAGTAAAATAGAATCTTAATAAAGAAAACATACTAACTTTTTCACTAGAAACTGGTGCTGGTAATTTTTCATATAGTATAACTGGGTTTTGATCTATTTCATGCAAGTTTACAGAAAAAAGTTCTGTATCTGGAACAGAAAGTTGACTTTGATTTTCTGCTGACAATCTGTTTACATGTGAAATTGTTTCAGATGCTTCAACAGTTTCAGATTCTTCTGCACATGTTTCACCTAAGTCTGAGATTGGACTAAATGGAGGCAATACCAGATTTTGATCAATTGTACTTGGATCAGTCTGACATGGTTGATTTTCCTCTAAGTGAAGAGATTTATTCTGATCTGTTAAATAAGACAATGGACATGCTTGGGTTAAAATATCATGAGGTTTAGCAGAAGTAACTTTGGGTTCAGCCATATTAGATTCAAGTATTATTCTAAAGCCTTGACAAAATTTATATGGTTTAAAAGAACAACCTTGATCTTCTGGTGATGGTTTATTTGCATCTGGGATTATTTCAGATGTTTTTGTAGCTGTGTCACTTGAGCTTAAGATTGGTTCAAATGGAGAAACTGGTTCATTTTGGTATATTTGACTTCTGACACACTCATCTGTAAGACAGACTTCATTTTGCTCTTTAAGAAAAGAATCATGATCCATTAAACCTGAAATTTTTAGTGCTTTGACTACAATATCCTGTTCAGGTGATTTTCTTGCACTTGCAATTAATTCAAATGGTTCTTCAGATGTGTTACTCACACTTGAGATGTCTATGGTATCTGCTTTATATGGAATAGGGTTGTAATTGAATGGATGTACTGGTAAATTTTTAGTTATTTGACTTTGATCAATGTGACATAGTTCAATGTTATCTGTTTTGTGCAGTTCATTTTGATCTGTCAAATCTGGCAGTTGAGATGCTTGGCCAAGAATACGATTTTCTTGTACCAATAGTTTTTGATCAATTAAACTTTGATCAATCTGACACAGTTTATCCGTTACATGCGACTTGTTTTGATCCATTAAGTCTTTCAGTTGACATGATTGGATTAGAAAATGTTCTGGTGGTTTTATTATATCTGAGCTTATTTCAGGTGTTTCCGAACATATGTCATTTAAGCCGAAGGTATCTGGTTTATATAGAGACTGGTTGTAATGGTACGGTTGTATTGGTAGATTTTGATTAATCTGACATAGTTCAATTTTATTTGTTTTGTGTAGTTCATTTTGATTTGTTAAATGTGTTAGTTCACAAGCTTGAGCTAGAATATGATGCTCTGGTGGTTTATTTGTATGTGAAATTATTTCAGAGGGTTCTGCAAATGTGTCAGTTACGCCTGAAACATCTGGTTTATACAGAGTCTGTTTGTAATGGTATGGTTGTATGGGAAGATTTTGATTTGTTTTATGAAGTTTAATTTGGTTTGTTAAATCTGTCATTTGACATGCTTCTACTACAACATTCTGTTCTAGTGGTTCTCTTGCACCTGAGATCAATTCAGACGGTTTTTCAGATATGTCACCTGAGTTGAGTACATTATATGGAATATGGTTGAAATCATATGATCGTACTGATAGCTTTTGATTTATTTCATTTTGATCAATCTGATACAGTTCAGTTTGATTTGTTAAATCTGTCAGTTGACATGCTTGGACTAGAATATTATGTTCTGGTCGTTTTATTATATTCGAGATTATTTCAGGTGTTTCTGAACATATGTCATTTAAGTCAAAGGTATCTGGTTCACACAGAAACTGGTTATAATGGTGGCTTTGATCAATCTGACACAGTTCAATTCTACCTGTTTCATGCAGTTCATTTTGATTCATTAAATCTGTCAGTTGACTTGTTTGGGCTAGAGTATGCTGTCCTGGTGGATTTCTTGTATCAGGAATTATTCTTGGTGGTTCTGAAAATCTATCCCTTGAGTCTGACACACCTGGTTCATATAGAGTTTGGTTGTAATGATATGGTTGGAGCGGTAGATTTTGGTCAATATGACATAGTTGATTTTGCTCTTTTTGAAATATCTCATTTTTAACTGCTGCATGCGGTCCATTTTGGTCTTTTAAAACTGAAAGTTGACATGTTTTTGGAATAAGATTAACAGGTTTATTAGAGGCAGCTTTAGATTCAGACATTATTCCAAGGGGTGTACAATTAGAGAAATTCCATTTTTAATGTTAATTTCTTGAAGAAATAAAAGTCATAATAAGTACTGAATATTCCAAATACTATGTGATTATTTTTGTTTTACATACATATCCGACTTGCATGCATGATGCAAACATGGTCTTCAGTTCTAACACCATTGAGTATTCCTTAACACCACGGAAAAAATTCTGTTGTTGTTGTTATAGGGGTTTTCATTGAGACCTATAGCTGCAGGGGCTGTTGTCTCAACTGTTCCATAGATTGCCAGAAACATAGATATAATAGATCTATCATCCCATTGTTATCATGCAAAAAGTTTTTGGCATCAGCCATATAGTGGTATTGAAACCACTGAAACTCGGCAATTGTAATAAAATAGAATAGAAAATTGGTGAATTTTTATGTCGAAATATTGCATCTTTTAATTCTTCTAATAAATTTATGAAAAGAAATGGATAAGTTATCATAAAAGTAAATTATAGTTGACAAAATTATGAAAAATATAATTTTTTTTTAATCAGTTGCTTTCTTATTATCATGAAATAAAAACTGGTTTGATTTTTAATGGAATACGTTTTTTAAAGTTTGATATTTTTTAAGATTTATATTAGTAAGGAATATAAATTTTTTTAAATATAGTTAGCAGCGGCGTAGGTAAAGAAAGTTAGGGTGTACCACGAACACATCGAAACGTTTCGATCGTCGAAAGATGACGTAGATTTTGTATATAAAAAGAGTTTAACTTTAAATATTAACTAAATTAATAAATATATGAAAGAAAGAAATAAAAAGAAAAATGAATTTGAAATTGTATCTGCAGTTTTTCATTCACCTTTAGTAAATAAATTATTCATAAATTTTATTTTCTAAATTATCTGTGTGTATTTACTCAAAAGACAGCCATGTTGTGGACTTTTCTCCGAGTAAAAAGGAATCATTTTTTCTCCCCCTAATGATCAATCTATGTCTTATTACTATATCTATGGTGGTGATATCAATAAACTCCGTGGATTAGCATGCAACCGATAACCAACCAACTATAGAAAAAAACTTTAAATAAACAAATGATGAAGTCAGATGACTTCCCGTCAAAGAACTTCTGCTAATTCATATTCTTTGCTTCCCGTCGAGCACGAAAGTGCGATAAATATGTGAAAAGTACCAAAAAATCGATACAAATAGTTTTTTTGTGATTGAACAATAGAATTTTTTTTTACAACGATAACCCGATAACGTCAATGCTACAAAATACAAACAAGCATTAGTGTTTGGTTTATGACAAAGAAAAAAGTAGAAGCGATGGAAAATTACGAAGCTCTAATACAGTATTCTTTTTATGAATTATTTCCCCCCATTTTGTGTTTTTAATATTTAATTTTTTGTAAAAAATATTTCTTTTCTTTTATTAATTTAGAGAAAAAAAAAAAAAAAAAAAAATGCAGTCTGGAATATTATATCAATTTCATAATTGTAAAATTCTGAGAAATTCTAAAATATACTACGATGATTTATGGGTACGAAATGCCAAGATAGTTGACCCAGAAAAAATTTTTTTTGATGAAAAAATCCTTGCTGACGAGAAAATTAACTGTAGTGGTTGTCTCATTTCACCAGGATTTATTGATTTGCAAATTAATGGTACATGATATTTAATAATCTATTTCGAATGTGCTGATTTTTTCTTTTTTTTTTTCTTTCTTTTGTGATGACCAACATACAGTAAACTTTCGATTATCCGCGAGTGCTGGAAAAGGGCAAGATCAATAATGCGCAGGATCGAGAAAAAAGTGCTTTCTCAAGAAGAAACAAAAACATATGATTGATTAAAAATAAGGGAGGCATACTATTGTAACAATCGCAGCTATCGTAGATCACAAGTTGGATCGTTCACTCCGCAGCAAAAGTATTCGAGCACTTGCAATAATCCCTGTCTGAAAAAAGTACACTTAATACTGCGTTGTTAAATAAATCCTTGACGAATCATGTTCTTAGACAGACTAAGAACATGACTCAACAAGGCTTTATTCAACAAAGCAGTATTAAGTGTACTTTTTTCAGGCAGGGATTATTGCAAGTGCTCGAATACTTTTGCTGAGGAGTGTGCGATTCGACTTGTGATCTACGATAGCTGCGATTGTTACAATAGTATGTCTCCCTAAAAGAATATAAATATATGTAACTATGTTGCGTATTTTTTGTACAGAGCAATACGATACTATTTAATTTTGGGCGTAAATTAGCTTACAGATTGTATCTTGCAATTCCGCGGATAATCGGAAGCATATTGTATATATGTTACCGTTAAAGCTCGAAATCCGTTAATGAGCAGATTATCTAGCTAATCTACAGATTAACTAAAATGACCCGTTAAATTGTGGAATCAAGAGTTTTTTGTATTTTAACTAGGTAATCTGCACATTAGCGGCTTCTGTATCATTAAAGTTTAAATGGTTCTTTCGAGCATTAGTTTTTTTATACATTCACAATGACGTCAAACAGTCACGTGATACAGATAGGCGAATGACCTTCAAACATAAACTGAAACTTTTCCCCTTCTGCTCCGCTATAGCTATAATAAACAACGCGAAACGTGGAGAAAGCGATGCATTTATTATGATAAACACAAAATTTAAAGTAACAAGTAAGCAGGCCCTGACTAACGGCAGGGCATACGGGGCAAATGCCCTGGGCCCCTCTTCTTGAAGGGTCCCCCCTACAGGCGTATGCAGAAATTCTGCAACCTAAAGACCTCTTATGTCACTGCAAGGGGGCCCCCCAGAATAGGCTTGCCCCGGGGCTCCAGGCAGTCTAAGTCGGGCCCTGCGAAGTAAGTTATAATTGTTTTAATTTTAATTTTATTGCTTCTCTTTTTTAATTCTGTCAATATTAATTTGATAAGGGTCTGCATTTTATTAATGAAGTCTAATCTTAAGAGGCCTCTCCACTTATCATCCCCAGAAGCCAGAGCCAATGTTATTCTATGGAAAATTTCACCCCATTATAATTTATTAACTAATATATATTTTTAAATTCAGTTTTCACATTCAGAAACTTCACAACTATTTAACAATTTATCGCTTTCTAAAAATTATTTTTATTTTTTAATATTTTATTTTGAGGTTGTAAAATGCGAATTTTCACAATGTGAAATTTTTCATTTTAGAGCTTAGAAATAAAATCTTTAAAAAAAATAATAATAATAATCAATTTTTAGAAAGCGATAAATTGTTTAATAGTTGTGAATTTTTGGAAAGTGAAAACGGAATTTAAAAATATGTATTAGTTAATGAATTATAATGGGGCAAAATTTCCCATAGAATAACATTGGCTTCGGCTTTCGGAGACGATAGGTAGAGAGTTCCCTTAATTAAAAGTTCTCTCTCGTGAAGTTCCATTTCGAATTATGAATATTAAATGTACAACACAGTATTTATTTCCTCCCGAAATAAAACTATTAAACCACAACTTTTTAAAACTATTTTAAAATTGATTTAAATTACTATTAGTTACAGAAAAAAATAGCATTAATTTTTAACTCTGAAAAATATTATGGTATTATTTAATAAATACTTAATATGAAATTTTTGTGCAGTTTTTAGCATTTCTTATTACAATATATTTTATTTTTTTTTCCCTTTCAAGTTTCCTTTATACATTTTATATATCATGATTATATTTTTATTTATTTTTTTTAATTTGTTTGCTTTTTCAGATAATTTCGTTGTAGTTTATCACGTAAAATGCGTTAATAAAGTTTATTATTATTATAAAATTAATATACTTGCTAAACTTGTACAGATATACGTATGTATGCTGCAAAATATAGTTTAATAAAACGTTGGAAAATTGTCATTTTAATTTTTATGCGTTCTAAAATATATTAAAGCAGTTTTAATTACTTGAAGTACTTCTTAAATAATGCTTCTGATTTGCCTAATTTAATATTTCTATAGCGAATTAAAAATTGGTGCATAATTTTTTTTAAAAATAATAATAGCAATATAAGTTGTTAATAAAATATTTTTTATTTTTTAAATTTAAGTGGTTAAATATTTTTATTTGAAAAGAAATCGTTACTGTATTACAATTCTAACATCCATTTATAAAATAGAATTTATATTGAAAGCTGTTAAAGATATATTTCATATTAAAAATGCATACCATCTTTAAACTTATTTTGACAGAATAAAAAAAGATTAAATAAATAAAAAAATTAAAACAAATATAACTTTAAAACACATATTAAAATAAGTAAAGAAAGAAAGAAAAGAAAACTAATCTTTTTTTTTTTTGAATGAAGAAAAAAAACAAATACAACACAGCGTGCTCTAAAATTACAACACCAGAGATCTTATTTTCACTTTAACGAGTGCCTAGTGGGTAATGTGCAGATTATCTAGTTAATTCACAGATTACCTAGGTAATTTGAGAAATGAAACAATTTTCCTCACTTTAATGGATCACCCTAGTTAATGTGCAGATTACCTAGCTAATCTGCAGATTAACTGATTTCTGCACTTTAGCGGTAACACATATATATATATGAAAGCATATAATTTTTAATTATATTTATTTGGACAACAAACTATAATTTTTAATTTTTCTCTTTTAACATCCTGTATAGTCTGAACAATTTTGATTGAATAACAGGGTGGCGACAATCGGGGAAATCATGAAAAAATCAGGGTACTCTGTTAATCTAGAAATATCAGGGAAAACTCCGGGAATTTTGTAAAAACACCAAAAAATCATGGAAGTTTTCAGTTTTGCCCTACTAACATGCATGACTGATAGATCGCTAGACATGTGTTATCTTAGCTATGCTTGTACAGGATTGTCTTCTTTCTAGTTGAATTTCCCCAAAGTTAACATTAATATATATATATATATATATTTAATGATATTATATTAACTTGAGCAATAATTTTATGTTCTGATGTTAATATATTATGCAACTAAAAGGATTCATATTTTTATTATTTTGTCCCAAATTTTTAATTTAATTTTCTTTTTTGTGCATGCTGATAAAGTGAACAAAGAAAAATATTGAAATATTTTTGCCCATCTGTATAGTTTTTTGAATTGCAGTGGTTTAATGGTGTACACAAAATTATGGAATGTATTTAATTGGTAATTGAAATCTATCAGGGAACTTTGTTCTGAATTTCTGTAGCCACCCTGAATAAGGCATGTTTATATTGTTTATGTTAAAGAAGTAGTCTGATAAAATGTAATTATGAATTTAAATGTACCGTACAAAGTCTCAATTTACAAAAATAAATGGAAGTATTTTTGTTTTGACCCCTCTCCTTCTTTGGCTATGACCTTTTTTCTGATAGAAGGCAAGTATAAATTATTTTTGGTGAAAAAAAAATTTTGTCAGACATTTGCCATTTTATGCCTTATTAGAAGAAACTAGTGGACTGTTTAAAGAAAATTTAGATCTGAAAACAGACCTTTCAGAAAAATGAGTAGATTTAGAATAAATTCTTCAAAAAAAAATCAAACAAACTGAAAAAGTTTCTTTAAGAAATCTAGACAAGAAAATTGTATGATAATCAACTGCAAAAAATAATGAAATATTTCAGCATTTTCATTCATTCAGATTTTTTCAATAATTTCAGCATTTCAACCTTTTGCATGATTTTTGCTATCATTTTCTTTAGCAACATATAAAAGATATTTTACTGTGTATATATATTATAGTACAATGATTGAAAAATGTTAAGGCCAATTGAAAAACTGCATTTTTCTTATAGATGCATATTTAAATTTTATGCAAATTTATACACGATGCAACAAATGGCAATTTCAATTATTATCTAAGAGAGTATTATAAAAATGTAAACTGTTTTGCATTTGAAACTATTTCTTTTATACATATGAAAAGCTAGAAAAAATATTAAGGACACATAAGTTAGGGCAGAGTGGGGCATGTTGAAACATTTGAGTTGGTAGCCATTTAAAAAAAAAGCAGAGAATTCTGGTAACATTTGTCTGGTGTCTCTTCAGCGCAGCTAGCATCCATGTTATTTTCATGTCTCTAGATCTTTAAGTTTTTCTGGCAGACAGATATTTATAATTTGAAGCAAAGCAAGTAAATTTTTTATAATCCTTAAAATATTGATTTTGTTACATAAGTATTATATTAACCTAATCTGAAGTTATGTTCTCATATTCCTTGAAAATTAGGCTTATATTTGATAGAAGACATTTGCATGTAGCCACAATTATGTTAGACCTAAAATAACAAATAACCTGTAGTGTAATATGGGGCATGTTGAAACAGTGTTTCAACATGCCCCTTCTTATCTCTTCTTGCTTAGGATAGTGTATAAATATTTTTTTTAAATTTCTTTATTAAAAAAGTAATATTATTTGCTGAATAATTGTAAAAGTCAAACCCTTTTATTGAATTTAATTAGAGAACGGCAAATTATATTTAATTAGACATAGTTAAGAACACTTTGTTTGTGATAGCCCACCTGTATGCACTATTATTCATCAAGGTGTATGACTAAAGTGAATTTTAAAAAGATTTGTACAACATTTTGTGAAACATGAGATGTTCGAAACATAGAAAATTTTTACTTGTGTTATATAACCATGAATCACATATATCAGTTGAAATTCTAAATTGTGTAAAGGATGGTATTGTGATGTTATCCTTCTTACTATGTTGTTCCCATAAACAGTGGTGTTGCCAGAAAAAATTTCAGGGGGGAGGGGCACAACCTGAAAGAATATATATTTTTTAAATAAAATTCTGATAGCATAGTTTTAAAGTTAAAGAAAAAAAATGCTTATTAGAATTTTCCAGGGGGGGGGGGGGGCATTGTGTCAACGCCCATGCCCATAAACCACAACCACGTAAACCATTTCCCGTTTTTCTAGATAGAACTGTATTTAGGTTTTGAAAAATTGTAAAAATGTGGCATGTAGTGCATGAACACCCAGGGTTAACTGTGACAAAATATGATATACCAGGCATTGCAAATATTGCTTTTTCATTAGAATTTATCTAAGCAAACATTATATCTGGATTCTCAATTAAAAAAAAAAATTTTACTGCATAAAAAAAAAAAAAAAAAAAAAAAAAGCCCACCAGCGGCCGAGCGGTTCTGCGCTCAAAGCTGGTAGATGAGAGGTGCCGGGTTCGATCCCAGGTCGCGCTCATCGACCTAGCCGTTCGGAGTTTTCCGTGGTTTCCTCCGAAACTCGCGTAAATACGGGCTAGGACCCCTTAGAAAGACCCCCACGGAGGGCATTCCCCCTATTGGCCTAGGACACATAAGGAGTCAATCGGCCTTAATCCTCCAACCAACCAACCTCAATTAAAAAAAATTATCCATTTAATCAGCACATATCTACTGAAATTGATTTTCTACCATCAGTATAAGGTGTTATTAACCGCCCTAAACCAAACACAGTTACAAATCCCACTAGTCTTTCCTTAACTGTAATACACCTAGCATTCCATAGCACTTGCAGACTTGTCAATAGCTGAAACAGCTATTAGCTTTCCTATAGTCATATTGGAACAAATTCAGTCTTTTCCAAAAGCAGGACCAAGAAAAGTTCCAGTAACTGTAAGAGAAATGGATCAACAAAACTTTTAACACACACTCAAAAAGAAAATTATTGCGGAAGCTTTAAAACGGAGAGAACAGAAAGAAATGATGTCCATTTGCTCCATTGCTTCAATCCAGAGAAAGCTTAACCTCTTAAACTCAGTTCGATTAAATAAATAAGGAAGAGCAAGGAAATATCCTCCAAAAATTACACATGTGGAAATTGAGTGCAATTCCACTACAGGAGATGATGATTCTGCAGAATTCGATTTGCATGTGATGATAGGAAACCACAAATTACTGACAATGTTGTCGTGAAGTTTCCCACTGAAAAAGAAAATTTTACATTTTGTTGGCATTATAGAAGTAGTTAAAGATATGAAGTAGCAGAACTGCCAACTCTCCCGTTTTTCACGGGAGACTCCCGTTTTTTAGTGCTGTCTCCCGTTTTTACGTTTTAATGTGTATTTCTCTCGTTTTTCTAATATTTTTGAAAAATTGGACTAAAAACGCTAATTTTTGACAATTCATAGGTGCCATCTTTTCGGATTTACGAAAGCCTTCCAATTCACAATCTTTCTCCATCCACAACATATATGTCGATATTCATTTAAAACTTACTTTATGAGATTTTAGAATCTCTAAAGAATCCGAATCCTTCAATATTTCTCGCTCACGTAATTATTTTTAACCCCCCCTCCCGCCGCTGTATTTTCTTATCTCCAACTGGCGATTGGTGATCAAATGCCCTATAAAGAACTCCTTTGTTTCCCATTCTTTTTCCATCCACAAGCCACAACAAAAATGTCAATATTCATTTTAAACTTGCTTTATTAGATTCTAGAGCTTATAAAGAAGTAGAAATGTTAACAGTTCACATTCATGTAATTATCGTTTGACCCCCCCCCCTCCATTTCCCCCCTCTCTCCAATCAATGATCAAATGTCCTTTGATGCTCAAGCTTTCTCATTTTAGATTTTTGAGGGCAGATTTGAATTTTTAAGTGCACATTTCACATTTAAATTCTAAACACTTAATTAAAAAAGTTAGTTATAAATATGCATACAAAAAAGGAAAAAAGTCTATGCTTTAACTTTTTTTACTTGTTGTTAATATGCTGATTGTCACACACAATAGTTTTATTTATATTTACAGCATTTATCTTCAGTTTGTAGGTTATTTTCTACAAAGGCAGTAATGGGGGAAAAAAATAAATAATAATAATAATAAAAAGATTGGGGCAAGAAAGGTGCTTTTTTTTTTTTCTTCTTTTTTTCTTTTTCAAGTAAAGAGCAGGCAAGGTGCAGCACCCTCCTGAAATTATCTGGGGAAAACTCTGGATCAATGTTCATAAAAACTTGTTTTATTAGATTTTAGAACCAACTGAAGTGATAGAAGTGCTCAATATTCTTTACATATGTAGTTATTTTTAGACTTCGTTAATGAGCTTGTTAAATATTTGTTTTCCCCCAATAAGTTTATAATATAAATCACCAAACAAAAGTTATATTAGGTCTTTTTAGTTAAAAAAAAAAAAAAAGTATAATGTATAGAATAAAATAGATTTTTTTTGTTTTTCTCCATGAAATCGTAAATCTCCCTTTTTCTCCCTTGAAATTACATAAAATCTCTTGTTTTTTTTTTTTTTTTTTTTTTTTTTTTTCCCACCAAGGTTGGCAGGTCTGAAGTAGAAATTAATTTTGTGAAAAAAATGTAACGAAAAAGGTTTTGTTTTCCCTGAAACAGAAGATCTTGGATCATACTCCTATGAAGAAATTTGCCTTATACTTCCATCTCCTAACCCTGTTTCCATATGATTTATCAATTTATAAAGACCTGTACAAATTCAAAGCCTGGAGACTATCAGAATAGTGTGTTAAGCATTATCTGTAACTTCATAATTGGATAATTAAATATTTTATAATTTATCTTGCAACTTGTTCAATTGTGTTTCAATTTGCTCCACACTATGTTCCAACATGCCTCATGGTAGGGTATGTTGGAACAGTTTTTAGATGGTTATATTACCATACATTATTTTATTCCTTATGAACTTTTTAAAATATATTTTATGTTAAATTATAGCTGACAATTGAAGTTTTAATATAACACTAAGTATTTTTTTAAATTTATTTTTCCGACTGAGTGAAAATAATGTCTGGACCGGGAGTCGAACCCCAGAACTTTGACTTACAAGGTCAAGGCTCTACCAATTAAGCTATCCAGGCCGACAACCGGTGGACATTACTCACTCAGACAACCTTTAGGCAGAAACATGTAGATAGCTCAACAGAAATAAGCCGCAGGTAAAGGAAAACACCATTAAACAATGGGAGAAAGAAATACAATTGGTAGAGCCTTGACCTTCAAAAAATATGATTTTCTTCCCAATCAGTTGATTGTGTGATTTTAATATATTGTAACACTAACACTAAGTAGTTTAACTAGTATCTATAATTTACTAAGTTACGGACCAAAAAGTAAAAATGTTTCAACATGCCCCACTCTCCCCTATTATGTAATAAACTGCTAATATTTCAAAAACTTCATCTTCTTTTTAATTAATTTAATTATTCTCAAGGTCATAGAATTTGAAAAAAAATTTCAAAATATCTTTTGAGATGCTTTTCTAGCTGTTTTCAATGGCCAATTTAAGATCATCATTGCAAGTTTTACGCTTTTGAGGCTTAGCCTACCCAAAAAATATTCAAGAGTTCCTTGATATATCTATTTTTTTATTAATATAAATCTGTTTTTTGAAGTAAATATTATTAATACTGCTATATTTTTGCTGGTATTGGCATACTTTCTTCTTTCAAATTTCTCCTCGCATTTGAGAAGGCTTTATTGAAAAAGCTTTCTGATAGCTCGTTTTGGAACGACCAGGCATAGAATTCATGCATGTGCCTCAGCTTCTATGTTCAGTAACTGGAGGCTAGCCTTCTCTCTTTCCTTGCAGAAAAGAACAGTAAATATATGTTTAATAATGATTTATTACACGGACCACTAAGGGCTTAGTGTAACTTCTTGCAAAAGGTTTTTACTTTTCAAAGTACACTCTCTTCTAAATATATTCACTGATAAGCGTATTTTATTTTTTAGTGTCAAATTGAATCTTTTTTTATTTACTTTTACTGTAAATTATATTAATTTATTTTGAAAAATTCCTACTGCACAGAAGAGACACCCTAAAAAAAATTTTATAGTAAGATTCTTAAACTGATGATTTGCATATACTATTTTCAAAAAAACATTGATCTAATACAGATAGCAAATGTTTTTAAATAAAAAAAACATTTGAATAATTGTAAATTAATATTTTAGATCTATTGAAAAATCTTTGGTTATTTGAAATTAATTCCTCTTGGTTAATAGTTATGTCGATAAATGTCTCTGATTTAGACATTTGTAGTGTAGTGAAAGTGTATAAATTAAATAAACGATACAGTAACTGTTTTCTTTCTTTTTTTTTTTTTTTTTTTTTGTAGTTTTTTCTTTCACTTTATTGCATGGACAATTGAAATTTTACTATTTAATATTATTTGAGTAATTTAATATTCTATTTAAGCTTTTTTCATTAAATATTTCATGATGTAAATGCAAATAATCAATTGACTAATAGGTAATTTTTTTTTCCCCTTTTGAACATCAATGCAGAAATGAATGAGTTTTAAAAATCATCTTTTGGATTTGTCCTTTCATTATTTTATAAATAGTTAAATGCAGTTCAATTAAAAAGTATTTAAAAATTTACTTTAAGCAATTTTTATACTGTTAAACAGTTATTTTACTTAATAAATGAGTATATCTAACAATTCTTTGAGTTAATGAAACTCTTCGTCTTTTCGAATTTACACTAGCTAGACATATAACTTAATCATTTCAGAAATCCCATTTGCTGTATGTTAATTTTTGAAATTTGATTATTTTATTACTCCATTCGAAATCTCCATTAACTTGCTCTAGAATTTGTGATAGCCCTTCTTAGGTTTCTTTATCTTTATTACTTTTTAATATAATATTTTCTTTTATTTTTCAAAATATGTTTCAATTTTATTCACTTTCGAAATGGTCTTTAAATTGCTTTAAAATTATCAACATTTTTAATTAAGAATTTTCAAATTTATGCATCACATGATGATATAGCACAATATATGAATATTCACATTTTTACAATGAAATATACTATGGATACAAATACTTTTACTGGAAAGAATATAATTATAATGTATATCCATTTCTAATATAAATGTGAATACAGAAAATTTTGTTCTGAAATATTGTAACATGGGAGAATAACATCCACAGGCAGACCTTACTGTCAAAAATTTTAAATCATGCGGTTGCGAAAGTGTTAATATAAGATGGTCCTCATGCATAAAGAAATATAATAAAAAGTTTCACACTATTTTTCCGAAAATAAAATAATTTGGGATACAAAGGATTAATAAATAACATTAATAATAGATTAAAAAAATATAAGAAATATAATACATAATTTCAGTGGCAAATATTAAATTTGTGGTCCCTTTTTAACATATTATTTACGGGACCACAAATTTTATGCTTGCCTATTAATACATAGATTCTTAAAATTTATTATTATTATTATTTTTTCAATAATAATATCGCATTTATTAGAAAAAAGTGTCAAAGTGAACAAAGACAATATTTTGGTGCAAATTGTGAGATTAACGAAGTCATTTTTATTTATAACTGAATTAAATTTCAAGGTACTCCTACATGAATTATACAGAATTGAACAGATTCCCTCTCTTTTGGTTGGAGTTAGATCAATTTCTTGCGATGTAAATGTTTCTGAAAAGTTATTGAGGGTTGCTCATTTATAACATAAGCAGTATTATACAGTCAACTCTCAAAAATCTGCAACCCTAAAATCCGCAATACTCTAAAATCCGCATATCATTTGCAATGTAAACAAACATTGTCACAACTGATTTGTTGATTAGTGGATTGCAAAACTTCAACTGTATTAGGAGATAAATCAATTATTAACTGGTGCTGATGAATTACCAATCACTCAGCATATTACAGAGGAGAAAATTATACGTGTAATTGTGTATAATTATCAAAAAATAAATTATATTAATTTAGAATAAGAAGGAGCAAGACAGTTTCATGAAAGATTTTCTCACATGAAGATAAATATTCAAACTTTCTCATAGCACAAACTTATGTGATTGACCAAGAATTGCTGACTTTTTTGCAGGTTATAGGAAAATAAATATGTATGAATATTCTTATTTAAACTACTATTGATCAGACTTTTCAAAAATCTAGATAATTTGTAACTATAATATGATGTATAAAAATTGCTCCTTAAATTAAAATTTAATGAAATATTTGTATTTTTATTAGGCACACTTTATTTCAGCATTGTATGTATAACAAATAAATTGTTTCTTAAAAATCTTCTACTTAAATGAGGTTCTTAGGTGTAAATAAAAGAAATTACTCTAAAATCTGCAAAATTCAGAAATCCACAAAACACTTTGTTTTAAGCTGTGCAGATTTTTGAGAGTGTACTGTATTTAGAGAAAAAAATACAAAGACAGTTTCATTCTTTAACACTCAAAGAGTTCTGACAATAAACTTCATGCATTTTTATTGTAAATGGTTCCGTAAGTATGTCAAAATTTTGTCCATTATTCAACAGGATTTTTTTTTTTTCGGGGATAACTTTAAAAAAACGATTGGGGGGGGGGGGGTTAATCACTAGAAAGACTGAGGGACAGCAAGTTGCCGTTATCCCCTAGGCAGCAGAAGTATAAATCTGCCCCTGATCAAATGTGCCTCTGAACATTAGTTCTTAATACCTCTATATAAAGCCAAAAATGCACAAAAAGGACATGATGATAACCCTTTTCACAAAATGGACATGGCGTTCTTTACCTCCGAAGTACAAATATATAATAAATACATAGATGTAAACTTCAATTATTATATTCTAGGTGGTTTTGGATTTGATTTTCTGCAAGGATGTCTTGTTAGGCTTCTGAACTTGTCTTTGTTTGCAGATATAAAATGGATGTTTTTCTGTTGGCAGGGTAATGCCCCCAAATCATAAGAGAGCCACCATCAAATTGACACTTTGAGAAAAAAGATGGTTCACTCCAAAGTTCATGCCAGTAGTATGTAAAACCATCTGGCCTATGGAGATTAAACTTTTTTTTATATAAAAAAAAAAGCTGTTTAAGCAAGATGTTTCTTTCCAAACTCTAGGTGCTTTACTCTAGGTGTCTGTTACTTAGGAGTGGTTAACGTTTTATTTTATTATATTTTATAATTAGATTTTTTGGTAGCACATTGCATACGGTTTGGCAAGGGCAAGAAAGCTTCTAATCACTTACAATTTGAGAAGAAGAAAGCTTTTTTTTTTTTTTTTTTAAGTTTGTCTAACAACAGCTCTCATTTGTTGAGAAGTTAATCCAGAAGGAAGTCCAATGCCTTTCCACTACACATAATTAATTAATTATCATTATTTTTTTTGAAAAGTTATTAACTACATTTTAAAATATGTTTATTTATTTATTTTTTTTTAAACTGTTTTCCCAGAATTTTAAACCACATTGTTTAAAACTCAGAAATTTACCTCTTCAACCTAGGTTAATTTCCTACCTGTTCTCATTTTCACTAATATTGAAATGTCATCTGTTAGATTTAATAGAAAAGCTTTGTGGGCAAAAATAACATACAGCAAATACTAAAAAAAAAAAAAAAACTATAAATGTGAAACTGCATTTGTTGCAATATTTTTATATTTATAATTAAGACTATTATTTTCTGCATTATGTTTAAATTTACATAAAATTTGAATAAACAGTGGGGAAAAATGTGAAGTTTTCTTTTAGCCTTAACAGTTTTTCCAGCACTGTACTGTACATAAAATCAAAACTTCATTTTCTTTATGAAATATAATATATATATATATATTATTATATCTGTACCCCACAGGAAAAGGACACCATGTCAGTTTTGTGAAAAGAGTTACCACCATCTGTTTGATGTGCTACAATGAAATATATTTGTCATGAATAAAGAAAATAGATATGGTTATATTTTCCATTGTCGTATCTCCTTTATTGTAACTGGACATCACTTCTTAATACCTCTATATAAAGCAAAAAATGTGCATAAAGCACATGGGGCTAACTCTTTTCCTAAATAGGACATGGTGTCCTTTACCTCCAGGTTACAGATCATAATAAATAAATAAATGTAAACTTCAATCATTATTTTCTAGGTGGTTTTGGATTTGATTTTTCTACATTAAATGAATTGGAAGTTGAAAAATCTGTAAATTTAGTTGCTAAAGGAATTCTGCAACATGGTGTTACTTCTTTTTGTCCCACAGTTATAACATCATCACCTGAGAAATACAGAGAAGTAAGAAATCATACAAAATATGTTTTACCTTAAATTTTTCATTGCAAAGCAGTTTTTATTATGAAATTACCTTATATTTTCTACAATTTATAGTTGTTTAAAATTATATTGCAATTTAATATATATCACATACTTTAAAAAATTAATAAGTTAATATAGTTTTAAATTTTTTAATTAATCTAAGAATATTTGCATAATTAATTACTTTGAATATAAAAATAGAGTAGGTTTCAAAACTTTATGAAAATTATAAAACAAATAACACTAGTCGACAAAAAAATGTTTTTGGAGGGTAACAGAAATGAAATTAACTATTTTCAACTAATTTTGTAGTGCAGAATTAAAAAATAATAGTGAAAAATCTGTAACATGTACTGTTTTTTTGTTATGATTATTCAATCTGTACTGGAAGCAATGTACAAAAGTCTTGAGAAGTCATGCATTATTACTATCAATATTATTAATTTAGCATGAAATACTGTTAATATGGAGATAATATACATATTGTAGACTAAGTAGAGCATAAAAACATGGAAAATACTCTAAATGATTGAATTGTTATTATTTGTTATTTTAAAACCAAAATACAAAAAATAGGCTTTTTTACGTCTTGTGTTAAATGTCTACCTTGTGATTTTAATATGAATAGTTCACAAATGCAGCAAAACTTATCAGGTACGGTTTTACAAGTTCTACACTGAAAACTTGCCATTTTGAGCATGAATTCTTTAACTATAAAACAGCACAATCATACTTAACAAAGAATATCTGTTAACTAGAATACCAGAAAAAAAATAGATAAGGTATGAATACAGGGTTGTCAGCAGAGAAGATGGCCAGGAGGCAGGGTTGATAGCACGAAAGGTTACCATGTGATACAGTTGGCAGCAAAAGTATCTGAGCACTAGCAATAATCTCTGTCTAAAAAAAGTACACTTAATACTGCACTGTTAAAAAAATCTTATTGAGTCATGTTCTTAGTCAGTCTAAGAACATGATTCGACAAGGATTTATTTAACAAAATAGTATTAAATGTCCTTTTTTGATATCTGAATTATTGGATAGTGCTCGGATACTTTTGCTGTCAACTTTATTATAAAAATCATTTTTAAAAAAGTGAAATTTGTCATTTTCTGATACTTTAACAAAAAAATGGAACAAACATGGTTCCCGGAACTCTGAGTTGCCAGGACTGTGGGTTGTCAGCAGGAAGGGTTACCACCTGTGATACTGTGAAACTGATAAAAAATTGTTAAAATTGCTATTTTCTGATACTCTAACAGAAAAATGTGACGTGGTGGGATTTTTTTACTTGCAGATATTTAAATAAAAATTGAAATTAATAATAAAAATAATAATTTGACCGTTGTTACTGAACCACTGTAGACCAGCGTAATCATTATAAAGGAAATATTTCATTCATTCATCTGTTTCAAAAACTTTGTAAGCACTCATTCAAATTTTTTTTTTTTTTTTTAATTTGTCCTTTTATTCATTTATTGTGTTGAAGTATTGCTGGATTAGTTAAACTATAAAATTAAATAATCTTGTAATTATTGGATATTTTCATGTATTATTTATCAGCTTCAATTTTAGTCTGGAAAAAAAAAAAAAAAAAAAAAAAAAAAATTGAATTTTATAATATACTCTAATTCTGGCAAATTAGCTAATGTATTTTAAGATCTACTTTTTTTTCAAAACTTTATTTTAAAATAAATAGAAATATAAAATTTATGCTTAAAATAATAATAATAATAATTGTTAGGTAGTTTATTATGATATACTGTTGTTGTTAATCCCAGATGGTCCAGCATAGGCTAGACCATCTATATGAAGCTAAAACTTTCCAGGAAGTCTAAAAACAGAAGAGTGTTCTTTAAAACCTCATCCTTTGTAAAGTCCAGGTACTTAAGAATATGAGAAGGTGATGCCTTATCAGCTTTACACCCTTTTCTAAAAAAAAAAAAAAAAAAAAAAGGCACTTCAGGAAAAATTTATGACCCTGCTGGAAAGTGAGTGCTCTGATGTGCCCACTCAAGGAATGTGTGAAGGTCATTTGATGTTTTCTGTTGGAAGGGAACTGAAGAGACCCACCAGAGCTCCTACCAGACCGATTGGGTGGAGTTTTACAAATTTTTATTCATTTATATTTTTTGGGGGGAATCTATTTCACTGTATGTGAGAATCCCGTTGGTTATCACATCCTCGGCAGTCTTGGCTAAAATGTCTGCTGATTCCTAAAATCTCAACAAGGGATGGAACCTATTGAAAATGGATTGAATGTTTCAAGGAGAACTAAGAGATGAGATAAAAAATTTCCAGACTCATCCGTCTCCTATATTCATCCAATTAGAGAGGTTACTGTCTAGAGCAGGGCCCGAAATTTCAATTTAGATTACACTCGCTGAAAAATAAAGTTACTCGCCACAAAATATGATTCACTTACTCTATTTTGTATGTATAAGGTGACCAGAATTTTTTATTGGAAAAAGAAAAGAAACTGTGCAATGTCTTTAATTTTGTAAGAAAATAGAAGGCATTCAATTTTGAAAAAGAGGTCATTTTAGAGGACACAAAATTGAAAAAATTGAAAGAAAATGATTATAAAAACCGATTCAAAAGCTACTTTACACAAGTGGTGCTAACATTTTTATATCAAATGATGTATTTGGATCAGTACACCTTAATTTACATTAATAATATACGGATACAAGAGGAAAAATCCTTAATTTTTATAGGTATCAATGGACAATATAGATTTTTTTTTTAATTATTAATTTTTACTATAGGCAAAAACTTTTCTTGGGATAGTTTCAGGCAGTTACATAAAAAAAGTTGGTAGAATTTTTTTAAATAAATCATAATCATAAAAGAAAAAAATTGGCAAATGAAAAAATAAAATTAATATTCGGCAGATGAAACGATTTGTTTTAACGAATAGTTATTTTTTATCAACATTTTATAAAAATTCTCACAAGTATAACCTATAAATTGTAAAGATAAAAAGTGTTGCACAGAGTTTCCCCCAGACAATTTCAGTAGGACGTTGCACCCTGCCTGCACTTAGGTTGGGAAAATAGTGCCCTTCTTGCTTCTAATAATAATAATAATAATAATGTACCCTTCATGGCCCTTATCTTAAAAGAAAAAAGAAATTGCACCCTTATTGCCTTCTTATATTAGAGCACAAATTTAGGAGCGAACAACCTACAAACTGAAGAATAAGGATATGCATGTATAAGTAAAACTATTTTGTATGGCTTTCAACACTTATTTATTTATTAATAACAAGTAAAAGCAAAGAAAGTTAAAATTAAATAAATATATATATATTATACTAAGCATACTTATAATGGAATTTTGAAATAAGTGTGCATTTTAAATGTTAAATATGGCCTTCAGAATATCAAACTGCCCTTAAAATCTCAAAAAGTGCCCCTTTTCTTACTAGCAATTCCCTGCCCTTTTTTAAACCAAGGGGACAACACCTCTGGTGTTGCATCCTTGCACTAAAAAAAAAAGTAAATCAAATCTTTAAAAATAGGGAATTTTTGCTAAAAATGCAAATTTGCGAGTATTTGAGCCTCTGAACAAATAATTACTAGAATAGTATAAATAATATTGATCTAAAATAATTAATGCAAAAATTTCATAAGAATGATCAACCTGATGTTTCTGTGCATTCAAAATATTATATCATATTTCATAGAAGTTGTACCAAACTTTCTGAATTGATTTGCATCATTTTTCATTTATAGTGGTCTAACCATTCATATAATAAATAACTTTCAGTTCCTGAGGACCGAAAAACCATTTAATGGACCCTCATCATTTGTTAAGAATTTCTTTTTAGATATTTGATAAAAGGTTGAAAATCAAAAAAGTGTCCAAATTCTTTTCATATATTATAGCTGACAGTGGCACCAACTTAAATGGGCCCGTGGGGCACGAGCCCACCCAATAATTTGCTCTCCCAGCCCACCCAATTTTCATTATTCTCATTTATTATTTATTTATATTTTTGAAGCTTAAAAAAGTGTTATCTTTGAAAAAAGTTAGGAATACAAGCCATAAAAGGAAAATCGGCAGACTCACATTTAAATGCATGTCAATTAAAAGCTGCATATTTTACTAATGAATTAGTAAAATCAGTGTAAATTGAAAATTCTTATAATGTGTACTAGGTTTTTTTGGTGACAGCAACAGATGTTTCACGAAAAATATATGGGCACCCTCCTTCACCCTGCAGTGAAACTTAACCAGATGAAGTTCATTCTTAATTCCATCATAACTTTATATTTTAAATAGTGTTTAAATAATGTTTCCTTATCCGTCTTCATTCCTCTTCTGTGAAAAAAAAAAAAAAAAAATCTGGAATGACTGTGTTCGACTGTCCGAACATTAAGTAAATTAATGATTGTATAGAAAAAGGTAAAGTAAGAGAAGTCTTTAAATAAACAAAAGAGAAAATTATAATAGAGTCTCAGTACTTTTCTCTCTATATATACATAGTATGTTCTTTTAATTAACACCATTGCCCTTCAACATAAATCATAATGACAGAGTATTTCGTTCTATCCCTGTAAAAATCTATAAATCCTACATTCACCAAAATCGATACATTTCGTGCAACATTGACCTGTAACATGTATAAACTTTTAGCTGAAATTGATGAAACACTACCATCAAAGACTCTATCCCACTTCAGAAAATTTGAGTCCATAAACCTAATAATACAAAATTTTTCGTTGTTTACTTGTAAAACTAGTATGTTGTGGCCACCACGAGACTTTCTTCTATATTTTCCTATACAAATTCACTCAATAACAATAATTTAAAAAAAAAAAAAAGTGGGACTTTGACAAAATTTTGGGTAAAATGTGAAAATTATTCTAAGGAAACCGCCAAAACACGGAAACCGTGGGACTTTGACAAAATTGGGGGGAAAATGCAAAAATTTGTTTAAGTTTGTCAGAACACGGAAACTGTGGGAGTTTCATAGAATTAAGGGGAGAAAAAAAAAAAGTGGGACTTTGACAAAATTTTGGGTAAAATGTGAAAATTTGTTAAAGTTTGTCAAAACACGGAAACCGTGGGACTTTGACAAAATTAGGGAAAAAATGCAAAAATATGTTAAATTTTGTCAAGACATGGAAACCGTAGGACTTTGGCAAAATTAGGGGAAAGAAGAAAAATTAGTTTAAGTTTGTCAGAACACGGAAACCGTGGGAGCTTGATAAAATTAAGGGGAGAGAAAGAAAAAAAAAAATTTTTTTTCTAAGTTTTTTTTCGTAAAAAGTAAAAGAAATCGATAACTTTGTTTTAAATTATCACAGATTTATAGTTCAACCATTCGTTTTAAAGGTACTGACGAGACCTTTCGAAAGATACCCATCTTGAAAATTTTTGCCCTATATCACCATGTTAAAAATTTAGAAAAAGCGGGATGGCAACGCAACCTGTAAGACGATGTTTACCAAAAGTTGATAGGCACTAATTTATGTCAAGGTGCAACTACATACTAATTTGTATGAAATTCTGTGCAGTAGTTCCAGAGATACAGTTGCCACAAAATTTTGTCACACACACACACACACACAGACAGACAGACAGACAGACATTTTCTAAAAATGGTAAAATCGTGTTCTACAGCTCTCAAAACGTGTAAATCCATCAAAAACCCGAAATCGAAAATTTTTACGAATCCAATACTTTCTTCTATTGAAGATAGAAGAAAGTAAAAAACTATAGGTGCTATATTCTCTAAAATTTATACAGTTCGTGTGACGGGGACCTATAACATGTAGTGTCAATTTCCAGTTCATTTGAATAAGGTGTTTGGACGCTGTGATAAACCGAGTGTTGACACTTGAGAACAGAAAATTCCCTGTTGTATAAAATTAGCTCTTTAATTAATTAATATTAAATTAAACATGAAGATGAATATATACACTGAGAAATTTATATACATATGAGTACCCATGTACTCATGTAATAATAAGAATAAACCAACGGAATAAATCCGTTACTCGGGCGCGCCAATTGCACCCTACGTTTCAGGCCGAAGGCCAAAGTCTCTCTCTCTGCGAAAATACCTTCTCCCACTCACGGCGGCTTCCAAGGTTGGTTGGTTGCATAAAATAAACTTAGGAGTGGTTGGTTGCATGACACCCCCCAACTAAGATTGAGATACGCCAAGCGTATGAAAATCTGATAATTATTAGCAACCAACTGACACATAAATATTTAAACACATGAAAATAAAAACAATGCCAAATAAATACTTGACAACAGATGTACAGAAGTCTTGATACAATACCGGAACAAATATAGATATTTCAACACAAATAAATGCAAAAATAAAATAGACAATTCACAACAGACGTAAAGAAGTCTTGATATAATACCGGAACAAATATTTATAATACTAAACTCACACAAAAAAACTAAATTACTAAATAGAATTAAAGTTATTTGTAAATAGCAAAACTTATTATTGGCATAGTCTCGACAATCCATCAGCGTTTTTCAGTTTTGCACCAGGGCAATGCGATATGTGAATATCATATCTTTGTAAAGATAGTGCCCATCTTTGGAGTCTAGCAGATTGAGGTGCAGTTTTTTGTAAATAAACAAGAGGATTATGGTCTGTTATAATCTCAATACGAGTTCCGAAAACATAATTTTCAAATTTCTTTATGGACCACACTACAGCATAGGCCTCACGTTCTATAGTAGACCAATTACACTGTACATTAGTGAGCTTCTGACTAATAAAACTAATTGGACGTAGATTACCTTCATCATCTCTTTGCAAAAGACACGCACCGACACCATAGGAACTGGCATCACATTGAATGGTAAAGGGTTTATTTGGATCTGGAGTATAAAGCTTAGGAGCTTTGCATAACATTTCTTTAAGTTGTCGAAATGCTATCTCTTCCGTCTGTGTCCACGGTAAATTTTCCGGAACCTTCTTTTTAGTTAAATCGGTCAACGGTTTGGCAATTTCAGCATAGTCTTTAATGTAACTTCTATAAAAGTTAAAAAGACCAAGAGCGCTTTTTAAAGCTGTTTTAGTTTTCGGCGACTCAATATTTTCAATAGCAAGTAACTTTTCAGGATCAGGTTGATGTCGTCCAGATCCTATTACATGGCCTAGATATTTTATCTCTGATCTACACAATACACATTTCTTAACATTTACGGTAAATTTTAGTTCAGTTAGCTTAGTTAAAATTGCATCTAAATGTATAAGATGTGATTTCCAATCATTAGAAAAAATCGCGATATCATCGAGATATGCTTTGCAATATTCGCGATGTTCGTTCAGAGCTTCATTCATTATTTTCTGAAAACTTGCAGCCGCATTTCGTAATCCGAAGGGCATTACCTTCCAGCGATATTGAGAACGGTGTGTCTTGAAAGACGTAAAATCACAACTTTTCTCTTCTAAGGGAATTTCCCAATATCCTTTTAACACATCTAAACAAGTAATAACATGTGCACGACCGACTTCATTAATTAAGTCTGTAATGTTCTCCATAGGGTAATCAAAAGGTTTGGTTACCGAATTGAGCAAACGAAAATCTATACATAATCGTACACTTTCATCCTTTTTAGCTACGCACACTACTGGATAAGCTATTTCGGCTTCACTCGGCTCAATAAGACCTAAGCTTTCTAATTCTTCTATTTGTCTGTCAACTTCAGGTTTAAGTGATTCGGGTATTCTATACACATAAGGCTTTTTTCTTTCAGTACCTGGCATTAGACGAATTTTATGTTCACCAACATTAGCAACTTGAACTTTACCCGAAAATAATGGTACATGCTTATGCAAAAGTTCGAGCAATTCTGTTTGTTTCTCCTTTCCTAAATGACTAATATCCACATCAAAGTCAGTTTTATTTTCCTTAATAGGGGTTGGGTGGATTTCTCCGAATTCACAGTCATCTTCAAAAATTACGCCTACCGTTTGTGCTCTAACATGGAATTTTCTTATCTTATTTACATGTACGTGTCGTATATTACCGTCAGGTAACTTAACTTTATACGATTGAGGTTTAATTCTTTCTAAAATCTCACCAGGACCTGTCCATCTCGCATACAATTTATTAGTAGAATCCGGAATTAGTAAGTATACTAATTCTCCAATTTTGAATTCTTTCATTTCTTTGCGACGATTAAAATAATGAGCATAAGCTTCTTGCTTTTCCGCAGCAGTTAAAGATGCTAAATCGGCAGCTTTCTCTAAGTTAATTTTTAATTCTTGTAAGTAATCTACAGCTGTATTACTTAAATTGAGAGGTAAAGGGATTTCTCCTGACCACGTTGATTTTAATACTGCTAATGGACCTCTAGCTTCGCGCCCATACATAAGCTTAAATGGAGAAACTCCTGTTGTACAGTTAGGAACTTCGCGATACGCGAAAAGTAAATACGGAATGTGTCTATCCCAATTTACAGGGTCAGTTCGTATTACATGATGAAGCATTTGTTTAAATACACGGTTGAATTTTTCAACAAGCCCATTCGAAGCAGGGTAAGCTGGAGTTGAGAAACGAGGACTTACTCCTAATCTTTTCTCAAACTCTTGTGTTAATTGAGACGTAAAATTAGTGCCTTGATCACTACATATCATTTCTGGGATTCCTGTACGCATAAATATTTCTAAAAGTGCATCACACGTGACCTTAGCCCATAGGCTTCTTAAAGGTATGACTTCGGGCCATCTCGAATGTTGGTCAATTAGACAAAGACAATATTTATGTTTTCTACCTGAGGGTGGCGCAATCTCTCCAATTAAATCGACACTCACTGTATGAAAAGGATAAGGAGGACGTACCACAGGCGTTATAGGTATTTTATCGGACGTTTTTTCCGGACTCCTCAACTGACATTTTTCGCAAGTTTTACAGAAATTTTGTACATCTCTTATTAGGTTAGGCCAATAAAATGATAGTTTTATTCTCTCTTTTGTTTTCCGCATCCCTAAATGATTCCCGAAGATTGAGTCATGAGCTAATTTTAAAACACTTTCTCGATAACTCAACGGTAAGACCAATTGATCTACTGTTTCTCCACATATTTTATCTTTATGGAATAATAAATCGTCCTTAAGAAAATAATTATTTTTCTTTAATTCCGCTTCTTTAAAAGCAGTTTGTAACGATAAGCATTCTCGCTGCTTTTCCCTAAATCTACTAACATCAGATAAATTACTAACATTGTTTTGTGAGCTCTCCAGCCGCCTATTTTCTATTTGATTATCCTTTGGCAAGTTAATCACTTTTTCTTTATTCGAAATCAAATAAACAGCTGCCTCCGAATCGCTATTATTTATTGAAGAAACAATCTTTTTTTTATTTATCAATTGAGATGGATAATTATGTGAACTAGTTTCTTTTTTATTAATCAAATCTTGCATTTCGTTTGACCTCGAAAAACTATCACTCTTAAATAATGTATTATCCTCTCCCGAAATTATTTTTTGATTACAACATTCATTTTTGATATGTAACAGCGATGCCGATGACTCATTTAAATTACTTTCATTTCCTGTCTCATTCGGCGCCAATAGCGTATTAGAGTTTTCTTGGATAAACAATTCATTTAATATTTCCTTTTGGTTTACTAATGTATCATAGAAGTGTGGAGTGATTAAACATGGAACATTTAATTTGTCGGTTATTGCAAATAATGAATCCGCGTGTGTAAATATAAAACTGTTAGGATTTTTATAATAGACTGGAATTACAGCTAATCTCGCCTCAACTATTTCTCGAAATGCAGATTCTAACAGAATTTTGCCTTTGCTTTCTATGTGAAGATCAGGAATTAGAGTGCTATTTAGAACACAAATCTCAGTACCTGAATCGATAATTGAGGGAACCTGTTTACCTGCGATATAAATATTAACCTTTTGTAAGGGGTATAAATTAAGTTTTTCCGATTTTCCACATTTCTGTAAATGTTTCGACATTACGTGGGTCACTACAGATTTTTTTTCTGTCGCTTGTGCGTTACTTTTAGATTTTTTTATTTCCTCACTTTGTTTGTTAATTTTATCGAATCTATTTCGACGATTCGGACAATCTTTAGCTACATGAGAAATATCAGAGCAAATATAACACTCCCGCTTAAAAGAATATTTACTCTCATTATTAGAAGAATATTTTCTCAATGGAGGTGGGACGTATTTTTTATGATTTTCTGTGACCGTTTCCCGATAGACGCGTTTTTCATATTTTGTTTCCTCAAATGATCTACCTTTAGCAGCGAAATATATATCACACGTCTTAGCTAATTGTTCTGGGCGTAACCAATCTTCACCCTGTGTGACTGCAGCATGCATTGCCAGATCCTTATCTAGATTTTCAAATATTTTATCAGATATAATCAAATCTACTAACGACTCAAAATCATTTACATTTCGAATTTTACAATAATGGAGCCAACTGGATCTTAAACGAGAAGCAAACTGTTGGTGTGTCTCCCCAGATATTCTTGTAGCTTTCTTATATTTTTCTAAACAAATGAAAGGGGATGGTGCATATTCTTTTAGAATTAATGACTTAATTTTCTCATAGTTCTTTAATTCTTCTTCGCTTACATAAATCAGAATATTCGCGGCTTTATCGCCAATTACTTTCAGTAAAATCTCCGATTTATATTCTTTAGGTACATTTTTATGCTTAAAAGCTCTTTCAATGGAATCGAAAAAAAGATTCCATGGTTCATTCTTTTTAGGTACTGGTATTACCAAAGTTAATATAGCTTTCAAAAGCTTATCTAATGATAATATATTTTCTGAGTTACTAGGATTATGCAACACCTCATCGTCACTTTCGGTTTGCTTTAACAAACACAAACGATTTATTTCTTCCGATTCCTTTCTTTGCGCAACTGTGGTTGCTAAAAATTCACTCACAAATTCTTTATCTTTAATGTATTCTTTAGATTTTAACAATAAATCTTTTAATTCAACTACCTTTAAATTAGAGTCAGCTTGCTCGCCTATCTCTTGCAAAACGGCAAGTAGATCGGCCTTCGTAACACTTTTAAACATTGCTATTTAAAATGTTAATTTCTATCCTATCATCATAAAATAACATTAATTTCTCACCTTTATATATTGCGTCCATGGAATTTATATTATCCTTTCTGAGAATACTATACTCTGGTTCGACGTTTGCAGAGCGTGCTGTGATAAACCGAGTGTTGACACTTGAGAACAGAAAATTCCCTGTTGTATAAAATTAGCTCTTTAATTAATTAATATTAAATTAAACATGAAGATGAATATATACACTGAGAAATTTATATACATATGAGTACCCATGTACTCATGTAATAATAAGAATAAACCAACGGAATAAATCCGTTACTCGGGCGCGCCAATTGCACCCTACGTTTCAGGCCGAAGGCCAAAGTCTCTCTCTCTGCGAAAATACCTTCTCCCGCTCACGGCGGCTTCCAAGGTTGGTTGGTTGCATAAAATAAACTTAGGAGTGGTTGGTTGCATGACAGACGCTGTCACATTTTGAATAATTGAAACTCATAGGTCATAATGATAAAGAATTTTTCATTGTGTACAAATCTATAAGTGCTAGAGTTCCCAAAATTATATAGTTTGTTCGTTGATGACTTACTTACAACATGTACATAAATTTTCAGCTCAGTTGGATAAGTCATGTAGATACTTACGCACTTTAAATAATTTCAGCCCATAGACTATAATGATAAAGAATTTTTTGTTGTGTGCCTGTAAAAATCTATAAGTGCTAGATTTATCCAAAATCTGTATAGTTCTTGTGAAAGTGACCTAAAACATTTGTATAAATTTTCAGTTTATTTGAATAAGGTGTTTGGACATTACCGCACTTTAAATAATTTGAGCCCGTAGACCATAATGACAAAGAATTTTTTGTTGTGTCCCTGTAAAAAAACTATAAGTGCTAGATTAGACAAAACAATAGAGTTCATGCTACGATGGCCTACAAACCTACAACATATGTACCAACTTTCAGCTCATTGGAACAAAGCATTTAGAACACTATCATGTTCTCATACACGCATTATTCATACATGACCGTAAAAATAGCAAAAATGAACTCAGAGGACCTCAAAATGTGTAACTGCACCAAAATCTCAAATTCAAATTTTTGTCATTATTACAATACTTTCCTTACATATAATATGTTTGAAAAGTAAAAATCATTATAGCATTGTTCCTTTTACCCAAAAATATTTGAGCCCACCCAATCTTTTTCAAAAGTTGGCGCCACTGATAGCTGATCATTTGTATTTTTTTTTAAATGTAATTTTGCAGAATTAAACTGCTGAATATTAAATTTAACTGAAATTAATACTGAATATTAAACTGTGGTGAGTTAAATGTTTTATTTAAAAATTAACTCTGTATTAGTATGCTATTTAAGATATTTTTTAAATTTTCATAATTAAATATCTTTTTTTTTTTTTTCTGTATCATTTATATTTTTTATTTAAGCATTTCTTTCAGAGGGGGTGTTTTCTCTATTGTTTTGTTTTATTTTGAAAGGTATTTTTATTTTATTCATTTGACAACCAACATTTTTCAGATTATTCCTTATATTAAAAAAAGATCTGGTGGTGATCATGGAGCAGGAGTGTTAGGTACTGAATGTTTTATTTTTATGTATGTAAATGGATTGTATCAATTCAATCATTATATATATATATATATATATATTTTTAATATTAGATATTTGTAAAATTTGATTTTTAATTGTTTAAATATAATTTTAAAAATCTGAATTTGTAAATGGTATCATTATTTCCAGAATACGATGTCAATATTTTATGGTCACAACTGTATCATTATTTCATGTAGCAAATAAATTCTCCACAGTTTTTTCTAAACTCTAAAAAATAAATAAATAAAAAGCTAGGGCGTAGTAATTCAAAAATCATGGGAGGGGCTCAAAAAATTTCATTTTAAAAATTACTCAAACTTAATCTTAACAAAATTAATTAATAATTAGATATTAATTAGTATTCATTAATTATTAGTATTAATTATAAAATGAGCATTTATAACACATTAATTTTGGTTTTAATTGGGGATTCTTTTATTTGGCATTAAAAGGAAATTTTATAATAATGAATAGTGTGGGGGGGGGGGGCGGCTTGAGCCCCTCCCTTTCCTATGTCCCTGATAAAAAGATATAAACTTAAAACTTTGTAATGTTTGTCTTTCTTATTCACTAAATTTAAAAAGTACAAAAGACAAATCTTTAATTTAAACAAAATGATCCAAAGTTATGCTATTGATTTGTGAGTTGAAAAAAGGGTTAGTTAACAGAATATAAAATGATGTCAAAAATATTTTCTAAGTAGAAGTCATAGTCCACCTGATTAGATGCCAAGAGATATAATAGTTTAATTTGAAAATTACACCCAACTTAAATAAACTATCTATAATATTAAAACACAAAGCACTTTCCTTAAGACCAAAATCGTACGATCTGGGCATGCATTAAAGGCTTTTCCTTTCCTTAAACGCAATCAGAGACTAATTCGTGTTTATTATTTTAATGGCATCGCCATGCAGTGACTAGCTTTCATCGCATTGTTGTAATTGATTTTGTTCTTCATTTTGATTGTAAGTATTAGCTTAAAATGCTCACAATTTTGTAATTTAAATGACAGCAAGGTGTGTATAGATTCTTTTGTTGTATTTCATCCACTTTGTATAAAGTTTGCTCTTTTGCATGTGTCCTACGTTATTACGTATAATTCCGTATCTTTTAGCACAAGAAACTGCATTTTTTTTCTTTTTCTTCTGTGTTGTGTAAATTATTCTATTTATTTAAAATATTCCAGTATGTATTTTAACCTTTCTTCTGCACTGTAACTATATATTTATTTTAATGATTGATGGTATTTATTTACTTTGTCCAGTTATTAAATTCAATTAATCAAAACTTTAAAAGTTCACGTCATACTAAAAATTAACAAAACACTCGATTTTGTATATAAAGAAGTGTTCTAATGTTTTAAAGGTGGATTTTATAATACGAAAAGAAGATAATGTTGCATTTACGGTTTTTGCGTTGATACTTATTTATCACACTTTTTTTTTTTAATTCTATAGCAAGTTAATGATTCGAATCACTTACATGAGTATTCATGCTTTCAAAAGAAACATTAATTAAAACAATAAATAAATAAAAAATAAATTGTTCTACTGTTGTTCTGTAAACACGAAAATTGATTGCTTGATAATTGTAAATGTGTTGTGTACTAAGTTTTTCATGTTAAATATGTATTGGAAAAGAGTTTTTATTATCAATTACCCCCTTATTTATTTGGTTTAGCTTTAAATGTTTATTAAAATGGCATGAATAAACTTAGATTGAAATAACCATTTTACTTTGTTTAGTTTCTTATATTTATGTGAGTACTAGATAGTTCAATATTAACACTTTATAAAATTAAAAAGTGTGTGTGTGTGTGGGGGGGGAATAAGATGTCAGTATTGCATTTAAAAGGCCGAAGTTTGAAGTACAAAATCAGGTTAGCCATTAATTGTTACTGAATGGTAGTTCTACAAATATTTTATTGGTGGTTTAGAATTAGGTAAATTTTATTTCAATAAGAAATAAAAATTTAACCTGAAAAAAAGTTTTAAAAGTAAAAAATGAAAATGAAAAGCAGAATTTCCAATGCTAAAGAAAGATGAATTTTACATAATACTGTATAACTCATGCAAAAGTGTATACTTTATACAAAGTGAAAGAAAAAAGCAAAAATATATATTACACACCTTGCTGTTTTTCAAAATAGGAAATTATAAACTTCTAAGCTAAGACTTACGACCAAATTGGAAAACATTGTCCCAATCCATTTATACATTAGTTAATTTTTCACATATTTTCTGACATATAAATTTTTTATGTAATTTATATGTTTTAAGGTCTCCTTAATGTTTCCGAATATGCATTTTTCAAAGATTGGAAAGTGTGCATGTATGTATTGGTCAAAAAGGGGAGAATTTTCTGTTTGTCACATCACCAAAGAAGGGAAAAAAAAAAAAAAACGAATTTTATAATTGCGACAGGTCAGGCACGCAGGTGTGTTCATCAGTTTTTGACAAAAATTAAAAATCTGAAATTGGGACATAGAAAACCAGAAATCAGGCTGTATTAAGTCATCTGAAAGACTGCTCTAACAATTTTCTTTAAATTTGCTATATATACTACCGTGTAGTTATCTTTTTGCTTACTGTATAAAAATAAATTATCAGGTAAAATTTGCTTTCAAAGGACATGAAGAGAATGTAAAATTATTCATTCAGCATTTTTTTTTTCTAATTTGCAGTTATATAATTTCTGATTTGTAAGTTTAAAGTACAATCTGTAAACAATTGCTGATTATGTCATAGGAAATATTATTTAATATCAGTGTTATATTTGTTTATTGGTTTACATATATGGTGCCCAGTGTTGGAAATTGGGAAAATCATTTATGAACCAAAAATGACTCGCATCTTAGAGTTAGATCCCAAACATAAATATTTAAGAGCATTTTCTAACCCTTATTATGTAGAGTTGCACCGAATATTCAGTTACTATTCGGTATTCGACCTATTCAGCAGGTAACACTGTAACAACTTTCTTAGTTGTTAGAGTATGTAAACGGGAATTTTTTGTAGATACCTGTGGTCTTGATGGGGGGGGGGTGATATTTGTCATTACAAATTATTTGATAGAAGTTTCAATTAAAATCAGAAATGCAGCTGAAAAATAGAATGTAAATGTATGTATACCCAATATCTATCAAATAATTTATAACCAACAAAAATTCCTCCATCCTCCCCCCCCCCAAATCGAGAACGCAGGTGTGTACAAAATCCTGTTTACATACAGGGAGCTGATGACATAGGGCATCACCTCGCGAAAGCGGGTACACCAACTCCAAATATGAAGCTATAAAGAAAAGTTTAAACTTTAACTTAGATAAATAAACACTTTTAATATTAACTATATGATATACCTTTTATTATGTAAGTCTCTGCTCACTTTTAAATCTGCATACAAGTAGGAGATTTCAGAGTTTAAATGTTTGCTAGTTTCACCTTTGGTTTACAGTATGCATAATTGATGGAAGAGGAATTCATGGGGTTGTTATACATTAGATTTTTTTAAATAAATATTTCATAAATATTTAACTTAATTTTTTTTTTTTTTTAATAATATGAAAATTTCTATAATTATATTAAAAAAAGTGACTGAGTCGAATTCTATTGTAGAGCGACAACTCCATACAAAACCAGCACACCCACTTTAAGCCTCATTTAAAAGAGCTGGTATAAAACAGTGGTTTTCGGCTGGTGTGCTGAAAGAGGATTTCAGTTGTATTTTTAAACGTTATTAAGCCGTCAAATTTTGATGGGTATGAACTAGTAACTTATTAAAATTTGAAAATAAAACTTAAAAACTTATTAATAACTTATTATCTAACTTATAAACTTAAGTTTTGAAAATTATAACTTAGGAAAACAGTGGTTATGTTTCAATTTTACTAGTTATAAAATTTTGGAAAAGTAAAAATATTAATTATTTTAGAAAAAAAAAATTAACAAACTGAAAGAAAAATTATTATCTGCTGAAATTTAAAGTAGAATAAATAAATTCATGATTTTCATTCTCTATTTTTTTATTGATTATTATTTAAAATATATTATTTAAAATTATTTAAAATATTCCAGTATGTATTTTAACCTTTCTTCTGCACTGTAACTATATATTTATTTTAATGATTGATGGTATTTATTTACTTTGTCCAGTTATTAAATTCAATTAATCAAAACTTTAAAAGTTCACGTCATACTAAAAATTAACAAAACACTCGATTTTGTATATAAAGAAGTGTTCTAATGTTTTAAAGGTGGATTTTATAATATGAAAAGAAGATAATGTTGCATTTACGGTTTTTGCGTTGATACTTATTTATCACACTTTTTTTTTTTTAATTCTATAGCAAGTTAATGATTCGAATAACTTACATGAGTATTCATGCTTTCAAAAGAAACATTAATTAAAACAATAAATAAATAAAAAATAAATTGTTCTACTATTGTTCTGTAAACGCGAAAATTGATTGCTTGATAATTGTAAATGTGTTGTGTACTAAGTTTTTCATGTTAAATATGTATTGGAAAGGAGTTTTTATTATCAATTACCCCCTTATTTATTTGGTTTAGCTTTAAATGTTTATTATAATGGCATGAATAAACTTAGATTGAAATAACCATTTTACTTTGTTTATTTTCTTATATTTATGTGAGTACTAGATAGTTCAATATTAACACTTTATAAAATTAAAAAGTGTGTGTGTGGGGGGGGGAAATAAGATGTCAGTATTGCATTTAAAAGGCCGAAGTTTGAAGTAACAAAATCAGGTTAGCCATTAATTGTTACTGAATGGTAGTTCTACAAATATTTTATTGGTGGTTTAGAATTAGGTAAATTTTATTTCAATAAGAAATAAAAATTTAACCTGAAAAAAAGTTTTAAAAGTAAAAAATGAAAATGAAAAGCAGAATTTCCAATGCTAAAGAAAGATGAATTTTACATAATGCTGTATAACTCATGCAAAAGTGTATACTTTATACAAAGTGGAAGAAAAAAGCAAAAATATATATTACACACCTTGCTGTTTTTCAAAATAGGAAATTATAAACTTCTAAGCTAAGACTTACGACCAAATTGGAAAACATTGTCCCAATCCATTTATACATTAGTTAATTTTTCACATATTTTCTGACATATAAATTTTTTATGTAATTTATATGTTTTAAGGTCTCCTTAATGTTTCCGAATATGCATTTTTCAAAGATTGGAAAGTGTGCATGTATGTATTGGTCAAAAAGGGGAGAATTTTCTGTTTGTCACATCACCAAAGAAGGGGAAAAAAAAAAAAAACGAATTTTATAATTGCGACAGGTCAGGCACGCAGGTGTGTTCATCAGTTTTTGACAAAAATTAAAAATCTGAAATTGGGACATAGAAAACCAGAAATCAGGCTGTATTAAGTCATCTGAAAGACTGCCCTAACAATTTTCTTTAAATTTGCTATATATACTACCTTGTAGTTATCCTTTTGCTTACTGTATAAAAATAAATTATCAGGTAAAATTTGCTTTCAAAGGACATGAAGAGAATGTAAAATTATTCATTCAGCATTTTTTTTTCTAATTTGCAGTTATATAATTTCTGATTTGTAAGTTTAAGGTACAATCTGTAAACAATTGCTGATTATGTCATAGGAAATATTATTTAATATCAGTGTTATATTTGTTTATTGGTTTACATATATGGTGCCCAGTGTTGGAAATTAGGAAAATCATTTATGAACCAAAAATGACTCGCAGCTTAGAGTTAGATCCCAAACATAAATATTTAAGAGCATTTTCCAACCCTTATTATGTAGAGTTGCACCGAATATTCAGTTACTATTCGGTATTCGACCTATTCAGCAGGTAACACTGTAACAACTTTCTTAGTTGTTAGACGGGAAGTTGTTAGTAAACGGGAATTTTTTGTAGATACCTGTGGTCTTGATGGGGGGGGGGGTGATATTTGTCATTACAAATTATTTGATAGAAGTTTCAATTAAAATCAGAAATGCAGCTGAAAAATAGAATGTAAATGTATGTATACCCAATATCTATCAAATAATTTATAACCAACAAAAATTCCTCCATCCTCTCCCCCCCCCCCCCAAATCTAGAACGCAGGTGTGTACAAAATCCTGTTTACATACAGGGTGCTGATGACATAGGGCATCACCTCACGAAAGCGGCTACACCAACTCCAAATATGAAGCTATAAAGAAAAGTTTAAACTTTAACTTAGATAAATAAACACTTTTAATATTAACTATATGATATACCTTTTATTATGTAAGTCTCTGCTCGCTTTTAAATCTGCATACAAGTAGGAGATTTCAGAGTTTAAATGTTTACTAGTTTCACCTTTGGTTTACAGTATGCATAATTGATGGAAGAGGAATTCATGGGGTTGTTATATATTAGATTTTTTTAAATAAATATTTCATAAATATTTAACTTAATTTTTTTTTTTTTTTTGAATAATATGAAAATTTCTATAATTATATTAAAAAAAAGTGACTGAGTCGAATTCTATTGTAGAGCGACAACTCCATACAAAACCAGCACACCCACTTTAAGCCTCATTTAAAAGAGCTGGTATAAAACAGTGGTTTTCGGCTGGTGTGCTGAAAGAGGATTTCAGTTGTATTTTTAAACGTTATTAAGCCGTCAAATTTTGATGGGTATGAACTAGTAACTTATTAAAATTTGAAAATAAAACTTAAAAACTTATTAATAACTTATTATCTAACTTATAAACTTAAGTTTTGAAAATTATAACTTAGGAAAACAGTGGTTATGTTTCAATTTTACTAGTTATAAAATTTTGGAAAAGTAAAAATATTAATTATTTTAGAAAAAAAAAATTAACAAACTGAAAGAAAAATTATTATCTGCTGAAATTTAAAGTAGAATAAATAAATTCATGATTTTCACTCTCTATTTTTTTATTGATTAAAGATTTTTTTAAAAAACAATTAACACTGCTGCTGTGTTCAGGATTGGCAAGATTTCGGACACTATGGTAAAAACCATGGTATAAACAATGGTTTTTACCGTACTGTCCAAAACCTTGGTGTCTTAAACTGTCCAAAACTATATTTTTTAGTAGAATTATATTTTATTAAAATTATGCAAATATTTGAAAAATTTACAAAATTATTATAATTCATAGGCGTAGCCAGCTTTCCGAGCGGGGGGGTGCCCAAATTTTAAACTGAAAGTTACAATATGAATACATTATGAACATAGTGCGCATATGTATGCATGTGTGCGTTTTAACACATGTATAAAAGTTACACAAGTTAACACATGTACGTTTTAACATATAAATTAAGTAACTTTCTCTTACAATAAATAACTTGACTTGACGCAGAACAGAAATATCAATATTTACACAACGTTAAAAATGCCAATGTAAAAAAATGTTAAATGCAAACTGCATTTTCGGTAGCGTAAATCGGTGCATTTGGCTTCCTTTGAAATATCAATTGATAAAGTTTGGACTTTCAGAGTAGTGCCGCTATTCGTCTAACAGAAAAGGAGCAGAAGTTTGAAAATTGATTAAAACAAGGAAATAATGTTGCATAAAAAATATTAAATGGTGTCGAATATTTGGTTTCAGTACGAAACCAATGAACGTTAAAAGGTTAAATAAATATCTTAAACCTTAAGTTATAAACGAAAACCTAAAAACTAAACTACGGAAAAACTTATACTATGGAACTTAAATTGCGCACACAAAGTGATAAAGTAGAATTATAATGATTACTTTATTTATAATCTCATTTCATTTATTTTATTCTACCAGTTTCAAATTATGAACCTATATATATATATTAAATTAATACAATCTTGTAGTTACTCTTTAAAAATTATTATTTTGTTCGTTCCCATATTCATGAATAGCATTTATTTTCTATATTTTAAAACATTGTTGTATTGCTGTAGTTGTGATTTTAGTTTCAAACAGAATAGTATAAACGGGTACTGTGATCGCTATAAAATTAAAGTGATACTTTTTAATAAAATTGTAATGAACTGTTATGTGTACCATAATATAAAAATGTGATGTGTGTAAAAGTCGCGAAAAATAAATTCAGCATTAAATAAATGTATCGAATCGGGGAAAGTGTAGAAACACGCCACAGACCGGACCAAGCGCTGACCATTAGCCAAATAAATTTAGGAATTACTACTGTACATGAGAATTCAATGAAAAATTGCATAAAGTAAAATGAAAACATTAAAAGGGAAACATACCAATAAAATTGCATTGAAAATCGCCGCAAAGTAAATGTATCAAAATGGAGGACAGATAAAAAGCTAGTTGGGGAGTCTCACTATCCGACCGTGCATTGGCAATCAGCTGAAAATATTGTCTAACAACCACCACAATTCAAAATTGCATACATAATCGAATCCAGAAACATTCATTAATAAAATAGCACGAAAAATCATCATGAAATAATGTCGGAAATTTTCTACCCACACAAATAAACGCCTTTGCTATTTAAAAAATTAAAAGACTAAATAATGGAGCATATTTTGCGCATACCTGTCTTTGATGTTTCTATTTTCTGTGTTGTCTTGAGCTTCCTCTTCAAACTCTCTCATTTTCTTTGGTTGGAATAATTATCAAGTCCTTCACATTTTTGCACATGATTCCAGAACAGTTTTTCGTTTCTTTAGTCATTCAATACAGTTTTAATAGAATTATACACCACCTTCTCCAGTTCCAGGATTTTCAGGAAAGAGGAAATTGTTTCATAAAATCGCATGAGAACAAGGAATCCGAATAAATATTTACACTGTAGCCTAATTTTTAATAATTTTCTTTCTTTATTAATTACTAATACAAAGTCGTCTGTTCATAAATACATAATTATTTTCAGCAATAAATCGTTTGTGAAAGTTCAAAAGTAATGCAAACGATTATAAAATGTTTTATTATTATTAAATTTGAGTGAAAGCTTTTAAATAAGGTAAAAAAACTAACTAAATAAATAAAATGCGGCATTTAGTCACAAAAATAAGATACTGCATACTTGACCAACCATTTCTGAGGTGCTTTAAAAAAGTTGAAAATTATTTTAGAAACAATTTTGTTTGGCATGTATTTTTGTGAAGGGGAGCATGTATATTGCATCCTTCAAAAAAACTCTGTTTGATTACTCTACCTGCATTCTTTAAACATTCAAGGCTTAAATTAAAAATATTTTTAAAATGATTCAAAGAACTTTCCCCCACAGTAAATTTTTCCAGAAAAGTCTGCTTATGATATGATTTACAATACTAATTTGAACTTTCCAGTGTTGTCTTTTTAAAAAAAAATAGCAAATAAGACAGGTCGACGAAGAAATTCTTTTCTTCAGGTTGATATGTTTTTCTGATATATTTCTGGATGCTGTTTAAGGAAAACCTATTTAAAAATTTCCCTCATGTACAATTTTGAAAAAAATGTTTGTTTTAGCTTAAAGCTCAATTTTTTTCGACTCCCATCTAAATTATTTTCCTGAAAATTTTGGTGATGTGAGTGAAAAACAAGAAGAGCTGTTTCATCAAGACATCAAAGAAATGAAAAGCAGGTATCAGAGACGATACATTTTTAACATGTTAGCAGAATATTGTTGCATGTTGCATAGAGAATCCCCCCCGCCACACACACACAAGACCCTCAAGCCTTGCGCAAGGTAAAATGCTCTAAAGGAAGATTCAATGTGAAGAAACACATTTAAAAGATAATGTGTAAATAATAGCCTATTTCAATGCATTTTTTATATAAATTGTTTCGAATTTGTTAACTTCTAGACGAATTCTTCCGATTTGCATCCTTACTTTGTGAAAATTTCTTACGTGATAGGAAAAAAAAATCATTTCTGAATTCAGATTATCAAAACACATTAGAGACACTCAACGCAGTACATAGAAAATTTGAAAAGTACGATTTCGCAGACCAGTGTAATCGGAAAAAAATTACCCGCTAAGTTATTATGATACCAGACCTGCATTTAAATCAACAATTATTAAAAAAATTATTTTTGTATTCAAAGAACTTCAAAACCTGAAATTATCGCAAATATTTAGTTTCGAAAATTCGACCCCATAAATAATACTTTCTGTAACTCATAGTAAGGGAAAGTAATTATCATTTTTAAACGTTTTTACTGGATGCAATATAATTTGGTATGAATGTTTTTAATCGAACCTAACTTTTCTTACAATCTTTTATACGAAAATTATTTTGTATCAATAGAATATGTTAGTTTCATTATATTTAGTTAACTTTAAAAATGTTGTTGATAAGTACCAACAAGAAATTTTGTACGTAAACAATAATGTATTTGAACTCTTTGCATGTCATAGTATACGGATCATTATGATATAAACTGAATACGATTTTTAGACTTCCTGCCAATACCTGCTTTTGAGCAAGAACCTGGTTATACAATTGAGCGGACCTCAAGACATACTATTGTAAAAACTATTTCATATTCGAAAATAGGACCGCAAAACATTACATTCTCCAACATGTATGGGTAAGAGAAAGTAGAAAAAAAAAAAAAAAAAAAAAAAAAAAGCTCATTAAAAAGAAATGACAAAAAAACTTGACTCTGTTAAGGCCACGAGTGTAAAATAAACTAAATCATTTTATCGCCTTTTTTCCTGCTTTTTCTTGAAGAAAAAACAAACTACTAATTTCGTTTTATTTTTTTGTTTACCAAGAAAAATTACTTTGCAAATTTTTGTAAGAAATGTGCAAGTAAATTTAGATTTATGAACAATTTAGATTATTCTTTTAAACATATTTTACCACCATGTGCAATAGAAAGTGTCTTTCTATTGCATAGAATCATTAATACGAGGGTTGCTATTTATATTTCTGGCCTTGGCAACAGTAAGTGTTGCTAGGCGACCGCAGGCGATTTTAATCGAAAGTTTGATATTTTTAAACGTAAATTCAGCAGACGATTTACCATCATAGCTTTATTTGTGTTGTTGACAGTAAATTGAAAAGTTCTTCTCTTTCAAAAAATGGAATTGAATCGTGAAAATTTTCGTGCGATTATTTTTCATAACTTTCGACGTGGATTGTCAAGACAAGAGTGCTTCGATGAACTTAATTCTTTATACAGCGATAAAGCGCCATCCTACAGCACTGTAAAAAATTAGTATAACGAATTTAATCGTGGTCGATGTTCGATCCAGGACGAATCCCGTGCAGGTCGTCCAAAATCCGTTGTTGTGCCAGAAAAGATCGATGCTGTGCGTGAACTGATAAAGCAAGATCGTCATGTGACATACCGTGAGATTGAGGCGTCTTTGGACATTAGTATGACTAGCATCAATAAAATATTGCATGAACATTTGAGCGTAAAAAAAATTTGTTCGCGTTGGATCCCGCATAATCTGACAAACGCTCAAAAAAAGGCTTGTGTCGATTGGTGCAAGGAAATGTTGGAAAGATACGTTCAAGGTACATCAAAGGCTGTGTATAACATCTACACAGGTGACGAATCATGGATCTATGCATATGAGCCGGAATTAAAACAGCAATCAACTGTATGGGTCTTCCAAGGCGAGGCAAAACCAACAAAAGTTGTTCGAGGAAGAAGCACATCGAAACAAATGATTGCCTGTTTCTTCGGCATTAACGGTCATGTGGCAACAGTGGCGTTAGAGCAACGCAGGACGGTCAATTCTGAATGGTACACGACCATTTGTTTGCCAGAAGTCATCGGAGAAATTCGAAAAAAGCAGAAGAACAGGCGAATCATTCTTCATCATGACAATGCGAGCTCTCACACATCGACTCAAACAAATGCATTTCTGACTGAGCGAAAGATCGAACTGATGGGTCATCCGCCGTACAGCCCTGATTTGGCACCCAATGACTTCTTCTTATTCCCACACATCAAAAATAAATTACGTGGACAACGATTTTCGACCCCCGAAGAAGCGGTTGATGCATTCAAAACGCATGTTTTGGAGTTACCTGAATCGGACTGGAAAAAGTGCTTTGAAAATTGGTTCAAACGCATGCAAAAGTGTATTGATCATCATGGAGAATATTTTGAAAAACAATAAAACCAATTTCGATCCTACATATTTGTTTTTTCATTATTAGGCCAGAAATATAAATAGCAACCCTCGTATTAGTAATAACATTTTTTTTTTTTTTTACCTTCAATTTTTTTTTCTCTTTTCAATATGTTTTTGTTAAATATACTGAATGTGAGTGCGTGAGCGGGAGGGGGGGGGGGGTGCCCGGGCACCCAGGGCACCCCCCCTGGCTACGCGCATGTAATTACTGTTGTTTTGGAACATTTTCCAGTATATTCCATTAAGTTCTAATAATAATAATGTTTAATGAAAGATGTATATATTAACAATTATAATATTCAAAAGCAAAAATTTATTACTGAAGCTTTAATGGAAAAATGTGGATAATTGTACCTCAAACATTGATATTTAAAATATTTACACACATATACATGGATATATAAGCTACATGAATAAATATATCAAGAGAACAAAATAATATATAATTATTATATATATATATATATATATATATGATTTACAATAAATCATCCTGAAATAAATATTAAAAATGTGCAGCTACACAAACATATTTTATTTTTGAATAAATGAGAAAATATATATGTAAAAATATTAAATAGTACACACTTAATTTTTTTTTTTTTTTGGGGGGGGGGGGGGCATATCTGCTGTTTTTAAAAACGCATAGTCTTCATTGCCTAATTATAACTTTTTTATATTTTATTTATTTTTGGTATCTTTTAATATATATAATTTTAATTTATGAAAGAACTTTTAATAAAATAACTTTTAAGCATACTTTCTGTAAAATATTGGATATGTAAGTATTTTGCAATTAAAAATAAAAGACAAATTATTCATTTTGAAATATCCTATCATACATTTTTTACTGTAAGAAAATTGAGTCATTAAAATTAAAATTTTGTATAGCTGTTATTAAATTGTAAATTTCTTTTAACCTAAGAAGTCTAAATTTTCAGTATAAAATACTTTTAATTATAATTACTACTGAGAATGTAGTGAATAGAATTTCTTATAAATTTAAGGTTTTGGACACTTTCGTACAGTTTTAGACAGTTTAGGACACTTTTGGACAGTAAAAACCACCTGTCCTGTCCAAAACCAGTTTCAGACATCCTAAACCCCAACCCTGGCTGTTTTCATTTCAAATGGACAAAACGGACATTCATTTTTGGATGTATCATATGGAGTCCAAATGGGCCCAATGTTTTTTATTTTATTATATAACCATACTTTAATTTTCTATTTTTGAATTAAATTTATTCTATTAGTCATATTGTTTTTGTAGAAAGTATTTACATGAATTTTCATGTAAATCGATTTTCAGTCAAAATGGATCCAAACACAGCAGTAGGGTTAATCTGTAACTTTTATATAAAGAGTATAAATTAAATATTTTTTGTATTATAAAAATTCCTCATACTAGCTGAAAGTTTATTTATTTATTTAAATATCAAAAAACATTTTATTTTCTGTGGTAAACTAATTGCCACTGTGCGATAACCAATTTTGTCAGTCAAAAAAAAAAATGGTCAACGTATATTGAACTAATCTAATTAAAAAGCAATAAGCTAATCAAAATTAGCTTAAAAAATATTTTTACTTTGCTCCGTAAAATAAATAAATAAATAAAAGTTTTATATTCTGACTGCTCTTTTTCAGGTGTCCATGTTGAAGGTCCTTTCATTAGCAAAGAAAGAAAAGGGGCTCATCCAGTTCATTATATTAAAAAATTTAATAAAGGATTTGAAGATGTTTTGACTGTTTATGGGTCATTGGATAACATTGGTCTGTTGACTTTAGCTCCTGAGCTTGATGTAAAGGGCCATATAATAAAAGAATTAGTGAAGCGTGGAATTACAGTATCACTTGGTATGTACTTATTAAGGTAACATGCTTTCTTTTTAATGTTTTGAAGAGATGTTTTCTTCAAAAATACTGTTATTAAGTATATTTTCTCAAGAAACTTGTTTTATAAAATATATTTAGCTCATCATAATGTGTTTAAAAACTCATGACTTTGACTTTGACTTTAATCCCTTAAATATTAATCATAGACTTATACATATAAGTTGCAAAATTGCAGAAAAAGAGGTACAGAATTTTATAAAATCAATGAAAAATTTCAGAGAATTTCAATTGTAAGAATTACAAATTTAAAATTCTTACGTAACTTATATAAAAATCTTCCAGTGAATAAAATAGGCCTCATGGCCTAATATGTTCATGCGAAAAATTTTTACATTGCATTATAAAAAATCTCTGAGATATGAAAAGATAGAAAAGCTCACTTTTGAATGTTTGCCATAGGTTTTTCACTGATTAAAAGGATACCCACAGATTTCATATCTCAGATCATACCTTCACCTACAGAGACACTTCTCCTTTCAGGGGTCATGCATAAATTACACTGCAGAACAAAAAAAAAAAAAAAAAAAAAAAAAACTCTTGTATTAGACATACACAGTATGCATTTACTTTTTTTGGATTGACTCTGGTTCTTAAGATAAACAAAACACAAGAAATCAATGAAAAAATTTAGACTACCATCCTAAAGATCTATTAATTTGATTAACACCACTAAATTTTATTATCTATTCACGTATATAGGTACAACAATTTTACGAATCAGCTATTAGACCTTGAAATTATCAGTTCGTGTCTTATTGTATGTTTAAAAGTGCTTTTTGTCTTGAAAAATATGAGTTCGTCACAAAAACCTTATGTTAACAACTCCAACAGTTTTTGTTATATATGTGGCAAATTTTGTTTACAAAAGCAAAGAAAAAAGATCACGGAGTTTGTGATAAAAACCTACGAAGCATACTTTGGGAGAAAGGTTGCACAAAAGAATAAATATTGGGTGCCTAATATCGTCTGTAAGCCTTGTGTAGAATCTTTGCGATACGGAGTCAAGGAAGCTGTAAAGGGCTTCAATTTAGAGTGCCGATGATATGAACTGAGCCTACTATTCACTTAAATGACTGTTACTTTTTGTAGTGAATGTAAAAGGTATCAACTGGTATAAAAAACGTACTTGGGTTTATCCTAATGTGGAATTGGCTAAACCCCCAGTATTGCACAGTGATGATTTGCCAATTCCAGTGTTTTCAGGACCATCTACTGCAAACTGTGATGATGTTGAAATGTTAGAGGGATCAGACAATCAGACGAGCAGCAGTGAAAGTGAGTTTGAAGAAAGTAGTTCTACAAAACAGGGATTTTCTCAAGAGGAGCTCAATGACTTGGTTCGTGATTGAATTTATCCAAAAAATCGGCCGAAATTCTTGCTTCGAGATTAAAAGAAAAACACTGTTTTCAACCTGGTGTTAACATTACATCCTTAAGGACCAGAGAGAAAGACCTTTTTCCTTACTTTACCGAAGAAGATAAGCTTTCAAGCTTGTATTTTGTAACAATGTTTCTGGACTCTTAAATTGTACGGGCCTTCCTGAATATAAACCTGCTTAGAGGCTTTTTATAGATAGCTCAAAAAGAAGTCTGAAATGTATATTGCTGCACAATGGAAATAAATTTGCTTCATTTCCAATCGGTCATACGACCAAACTAAAAGAGGAATACCAAAATATTAAAATTGTTTTAGAAAAGATTTTGTACGCAATACATTAGTGGTCAGTATGCGTTGACTTGAAGATGGTGAGTTTTTTATTAGGCCAGCAAGGTGAGTATACTTAATATCCCTGTTTAATATGTCTATGGGATAGTCGCGCAAAAACAGAACATTGGATTAGAAAGGTCTGGCCTTTGAGGGAAAATATGGAGGTAGGAAGAGCAAACGTGATTCATCAACCACAGATAAGCAGAGAGAATATCCTTTTTCCACCACTTCACATCAAGCTTGGGCTAATGAAACAGTTCATCAAAGACCTTGATAAGACTGGTGACTGTTTTAAATATGTGTGTCAAAAATTTCCAGCCTTGAGTATGGAAAAATTAAAAGCAGGCATCTTCGATGAACTGCAAATCCATACTAAGACACTGTATTTGTAAACCATATGACACAAATTGAATCTGAAGCATGGCTAAGCTTTGTTTTAGTAGTCAAATATTTTTTGGGGAATCATAAAGCACCAGACTATGCAGAATTGGTTGCTAAAATGCTTCAAAATTTTCACATATTTTTGACATATTTTTCACATATTATATTCACAAATTTTTACATACTAAATGACTGACATGGTGCTGAACATGTTAAATGGACTTTATTTAAATAAACTTTAAGACATTTAAATTTTATTTTAAATTTTTTAAACATTCCCCATTGAATTACAATTATTTCCAAATCAATAATATAATTTAATTAACAATATGTTTGAATTATAAAAGGAAATGCATTCTTTTAAATAAAAATTAAAGGGCTGATATAGTTGATTAAATTGTATGGGAAGGGGTCTATAGCATCAAATATAAGAATAGAATATGTTAAGAACTTCTTACTTAAAATGCTTCTTTCCAGGCAGATGTTTTTACTTTTCTTAGTTTAGTTTCTTGCCGAATTATGATAATTTTCAAATTACTTCATGACTCTTAAATAAACACGATAATTTAATAAAATTATATACATATTTACAAAATTAAATTTAAGCTAATTATCAATGTTACAATCATATCAAGTCATATTTTAGCGTTCTATCATCTCGATCACAAATCAATTCTGAATCTTCTTAAAAAGTAAAGCAAAATGTGGCTGTTGCCAATAATAAAAAAAATAAATAAATAAATAAACAGTAATAAAAATAAGAGTTCGAAAAAGTTTGTCAGTTTATAAAGTTTATAAATTGAGAAAGTTCAGTTTCATAACAGGGTCAAACTATTATAGTCACAAGATACACTCATGATCTGATGAATGTTTACTCACTTTTATATAAAATGCTAAATGTACTTTATTAAAAATTATTATTATTATTTTAAGAGTGTGTATGCTAGAAATATTATAATAATATTCAAAAGAAAAATAATGTATGTTGCTTCTTCATAATCATAAATGAGTGATGCTTTGTTTTCATATAGATTTTGACTGATATTGACTCTTAATTGTACAATTTACTCATAATGACCCATATTTTTGGATATTTTTGAAAAGTATGAAAACTTTAATTTATATTGATTTGACAACACTGTTTATAAAGCTTTTTATTTATTAATTTTATTTTCTAGTATGTTTTTCAAGTTTAAGTAAAGCTTTGCCATTTTCGGAAATGGCTTTTACTTGCTTAATATCTGTTGAAATTTACTAATTTACTTGCTTAATATCTGTTAATTTACTTGCTTAATATCTGTTGAAAAACATAATGATATTTTTAGGGCATTCAAATGCTAGCCTTCTACAAGGTGAAAAAGGATTTGCATATGGAGCATCGTTCATCACTCATTTGTTTAATGCCATGCTACCTGTAAGTTAATTCACTATTAGTCATTCATTTTATTCAGTGAAAACTAAATAACAACTAATGTAAAATAAAAAGGGAAGGGGACATCACAAAGTATGCAAATTATACTTATGAATGAAAAAAAAAAAAAAAAAATCAGATTTTTTTTTTTTTCCTGATTGCATTTTATTTTATATGTTACTGTTTCGAATGCATTATCCTGTATCTTTTGACTTTTACTTTAATAATTTTAGTTTCACCATAGAGATCCAGGTCTGGTAGGACTTCTTACAAGCAAAAAAATACCTGAGGGTAGATCTGCATTTTATGGCATCATTGCTGATGGTATCCATACACACCCAGCTGCTCTTCGTATTGCATATCAATCTAATCCAAAAGGTACTTCCCTTTTTTTTTTTTTTTTTTTTTTTTTTACAAATTCTCTAAGGTTTTGCAGTAAAGCTTATACTGCTTTTATTATTTTGTATTATAGAATTAATTTCAATCTGCAATAGAAATCAGGCCAATTTTTATTTAATCATCTGCACCTAAATATAATTTTGAACTTTTTTTTTTTTTAAACCAGAAATGAGAATCTTAATTACAGTAGAAGATCACTAATATATAAACCTTAGGACTGAAGGTTGTACAAATTTAGATTTTTGTGGGTTATAGGATATTTCAAACTAAATTGCATAAAATATTATAACATATTATACAGGTCTACAGATAATTTTTTTTTTCTTTTCAATGTGATATTTTTCAAAAAATTGACAAATTAGATACATTTAATTATAAAAATGTTTTAAATATTTAATATGAAACAATGGTTATGTTAATTTTGCTATATAACCACCAGTATTAGTAAGAGGCTTTTTTAAGTATATATTTAAATAACAGCAAGTTTTAGCTTAACCAGTTAAAAATCTGTGACAAGTTTAATGATTTTATGGCTTCAAGAGGCTGTGTTAACACTCTGAATAGCTTTTGCTATATATGTGGTGAACTTGTGGTAAAAGATCAACTGCAATTGACCACAGACTTTGTATGAAAAGTGTATCGTACTTACTTCAATGCAAAAGTTGGAGATCAAGACAAGACATGCATCAAGTAGGTTCAAGCCACATGTGGTCATTTGACCACCGTTATGCATGTCATTAAAATGTAAGGTGAAATCTTTTCATTTTTATGTGCCCATGATATGGAGAGAATCTCCAAATCATAGTGATGAGCCCGTGGTGGATTTAGGCTTAGGTCTGTGAGGCCCGGGCCTAGGAGCACCTGTGTCAAATCTTTACAGGTGATTAATATTTGTTAGATAGAGGCAATTAAAATTTGAAAAATAGCTAAAATTTGAAAAGTAACTCTGATTTAATAGTTAATTGAAACCAAAACCCAATTAGGATTTTCATTAATTTAAGAACACTTTTTAAGCCACTTTGATCTATTAAGGATTTTTCGAACTGGTCTGAAACACATAAACATAGATTATATACTATTGATCAGATGGACTGGATAATTTCGTATGTAACTACAAGATGCTCCTATTTTCTTTCGGAGATGGAATGACCAGGATTAGATTTATGTTTAGATCTGCTAGGCCAGTGCATATGGGGATAAAATTCATAAGCTTGAAAAACATTAAAACTTGAAAAACAATTTAATTTTAAACCCAAATTTAAATATAAAAAGCAACTGGAATTCAAAACTGATTAGGTTTTAAATCGACAGTATAAAGAAATTTGGAAGATCTTTGCAACCATTCACTTTATAAATGAAAGTAGTTATCCTTAGTTATAATGTGCGTTCATCAGGAGTTGAGACTTGGCTCCGCTTTAATCACGTGGTATCGGACGATTCTATTTCGTACTTTTTGGCAAGAGAGGAAATGAATTCTCGAGAAAGGTTACCAGTTTAAGATCTTTAGCTTTTTTTCTACTTAATTCAGCTAAAATTCTTGTTTTTTTTTTTTTTTTAAGAATGTGTGCTGAAATTCATGTATTCAAAATTTAAAGTTTCAAGAAAGATTTGAAAATAAAGAATTTTGTATAATATTTCAAGACTGAATAAGTATCCTTTGCTTTAATTTAAATTTTTACGCTGGCTTTAATTTAGGACGAATTAACGTGTCATACAAATATAATCTACTCATTAAAAAATAAATAATTTAAAAATTGCAATACAGATATTAATAATGGAAACACACATAATAAAATTTAATGAAAGAAACTGTAACATATTATTCTTTAAATACAGGTTACTATTATATTAAAAAAAAATGGATAAAGTTTTTTATTTGTCTCATATATGTGTAATAAAAGTCTTATAAGTATGTAATATGTAAGTCTCATAACTATGACTTTTCTTTTTAAAAAAACAAACCTAGAAACTTACTTTTATTTCGTGCACAGCTATCATTTTATTTCAACTATAGTTGGTTAAAATTTATAGATTACAGGTGGGTAGCAATACATAGATAAAAATATATATTTTTATTCAAAAAGTTTAAGCAAAGTTAAAATCACAGTCATCACTTTCGCTATTAGAATTACAATCAGTATCAGAATCTGAATTTATACTGAAAGAAATAGTTTCTATAACTTCTTCGATAAGTCCATCTGTTTCCCAATATTTCTTTTCAATATTTTCCACATGTTTACAGTATCTTTTCCATTTCATGCTTCCAACACTCTGTATAGCTTCTGAAGCAAGTTTTTGGAGGCATGTTAAGCTCAGATCAGCTGTCACATTTCTTTCTCTTACATATCACTTAATATCGGCCCAGACCAATTCGATGGGATTTAGGTCACAGTGAGGGAGTCTCAATACATCATGGCCATAGCTTTTTAAAAGTTCATCAATACAGTATTTTTTTCACGAGGTGCATTTGTACTAATTAATTCAAATAATTCAACTTTACGCATTTTTTTATAATGGTTGATCTTGTCCTCTAACCATGAACACATTTTATCCTTTGTGGAATTTTTTGTGGGCACAGGGCTCTGTACTTTAGTGTGGTAAGCTGCATTATCCATACATATAACTGAATTTGGCAGAATGTTTGGTAAAACTTTCTCAGTAATCCACTTTTTAAAGTTTTCAAAGTTCATCTGGCCATGGTAATCGCCAGAAGCAGATCCAGCTTTAAATATAAGGTCAGCGTTCGGAACAAATCTGAATTCTGACCCAGCATGAACCACTATCAAATGAAAGCCGGCGTGTTCTTTGACGAAAGCTCCAAGTTTTTCATCAGTCCAGCATTTTTCAGTGGAAAGATTACTGTCCAACCACGTTTCATCTAAATAAACAATGGACCTATTGTTTTCTCGAAATTTTTTCATTTCTCTGAGAAAACGAAACCGCCATGTCACAATATGAGGGCGTTCAATTAAAATCTTCGCTGATTTCGGCAACGCTTATAACGAAAGCCTGCAAGATGTAGAAATTTTCATAGAGTTCCTTTTTTCCATGGAAAATTTATTCGTTCCTTCACAACAGGTAATAGCTGTGTAAGTGATGGAATTTTCTTATTTGCATAAAATTCATTTACTATGTTTCGAAGAGTGCAAAGATCGAAGTTATCCAAAGTAGCATTTCGATTATCAGGACGTTTACGGTGTTTTCCAGGGGTACATAACTGACCAGGAGTGCTAACAGCTTCTTTTTTTATTCTCTTTATTGTGCTAAGTGAAACGCCAGTAGCTGCTGCAGCATACTTTTGGGCTTGCGTAATAGGAATTAAAAGTTCTCCAGCTTTAGCCTCATTTTCGAAAAATTCTGTCACACTATTGACTAAATTTCTCTCTTTTGAGTGAATAGTCTTGCCTTTTAAAGACATTGCTATGAAAACAGCAGTTTAAAAGAATATAGAGATAGTTAATCGTAAATAGATAAATTTCATATTTAAAAAATAGATAGATAATCGTAAATAGCACACAACGAGGCGAAAAACTCAAGTGGAGGGTTTTGGCGCACGAAACCTAGCGACAGCCTTGGGGTTACTCCATTTACTGGAATAGGGATGTTCTTTCCATCTCCCCCGCAGTGAAAGGAACTCTACCCCTGAAGAGGTTGGGCCAAGTCTCTTCTCGTCATGAACGGACTTTACTACATTTATTAAGAGGTGGGGGTGCCATAGCAAGTGGACTTAGAGTGGAATCTAACTTAAATCCGCCTTTGGTGATGACTGTTACTTTTGTTTGTGCAATATACAGGGATAACAGAAAGAGATACAGTTGAGGATCTATAATTCGCAGTTGTCTATAATCCACACTCACTTTGCAAATGTAAACAAAAGATTTTATTGTAATGAAAATCCAATGTTTTGGATGTATATGAGAAAATATGATGTTAATTCACATTCTAAAAAAAAAGAGTTTAAAATTCAATTTAGCTATACATAATTAATTTTAAAAGGAAAAAAAGTAATTATACTTTTATTTCCTTTACACTTTTTTAGAGAATCTGAACATCATCTGAATAATATTCAATTAGTGATCAAACAAAACACATGCAAGTACAGTTTTATAACTCCTGCCAGTAACATTGCTCATAGGTTTTAAAAAAATGGCATCATATGCATTGGTGGGATTGTGTATTTTCACAGATGTTTAAAGACTATTAGTGTAAATGTTCTTTTTAGGGTGGTATTTCAAAATACACAAAACTATTTAAGGAAAAATTTGTACCAGCATTTGCTTTGAAGATAAGATCTACAATGCAGTCATTAAAAACTTCATCAAACTAATCACATTGCAAGTATCTGTCTGCATAGACATACTGTTAATCACAGCCCAGAAGTAGGAGTACAGTTTTTTAATAAATTACTCATTTAAGGGTTTAAATTATACATTGCTTCTACTTCATTAAATAAATTTTATTGTTTTATATATTTATTAGTATTACCTTTAGTACATTATATAAAAACAAACAATTCTAATTCTAGCTTCTTTAAATAAAGTTTATTGTTTAATGTAACTTATACTAATTTATATAGCGAAGAAATGGCATCATTGATCTATAATTTGCAAAAATCTATAATCCGCACAAGTTCTAGAACCAAGGCGTGCGGATTAAAGATCTTCAACTGTATTTTATTCGAACATTGATTCTGCATTACACCCTGTTCCTCTCAGTCTCAGTATTTCTATTTCTGTGCTTCCAGAATATCTTGATGATGAGCTTTCTCTTTCAAGGAATGAATTAAAAGATAATTCTTGAGACTAATTTTCAAGTTAGAAGTTGCAATGGGCCCCATCAGTTTTCACAATTAGAGTTAAAGAATTTGATCAGAGATCTGGCCCTCCCAAAAGAAGCTGCACATTTGCTAAGATCTATATTCCAAGAGAAGAAGTTGTTGGCCCCCAGAACTTCTTTTTATTGGTTCTGAAATCATGCTTATATTATAAGCCTTTGTGTGAATTTTTCAAATTTTTATCCTTATTTTATGAAAAACCTTAACGTGATAGGAAGAATTGAACATGATAGGAAGTATTTCTGAATACAGTGTATCAAAAACCATTAGAAACACCTAAAAATCAGTGGGGAAAAAAAGCATGATTTTGAAGGCCTGTGTCATATTAATATAGTCTTTTTCCCTCTAATTCATAAAACTTTCAAGTCAGTTAATCACAATGTGCAAGGCTGAAACTAAAATATTTAATAATGATAAATTACTGTTAATTTTTTAAAACTCAGCTGTTATAGTAGTTTGTTGAGATATTTTACATTTTTCCAGTTCTATTTTTTATTTTACTTTATTTATTTATTTTTCAATTGATAAATTTTCATTATTTCTTAGAAGAATATACAGCATTACTGTTTTGAGAAATTTTAAATATTGTTCTCCCAAAACTAAACCCTGGTCAGCTTTTATTTCTTCATCTTCAATCTTAGTGCCTTCAAAGTCTGAAACATACTTTAAAAAAATTTATTAGAGGCAATTGGCAAAGAGAATACAAATATCAGAGTAACAATAAGTTAAGGTAAATTAAACCCCATACTTCAATCTGGCCAACACTCACTTTATGAAAACTTAATATTATTTTACCTGTCTCAGTGCTGGGCAGTCTAGATTGACTCACAAGCATATACTCCTTCAAAGAACAAGAACTCTCTTGTTGCAGATATCATTTCAAATCACTAACAAATTACCATATCTTGATTGACTGCCCATGCCTATAGTTGTGGATCTAGAACTTGACTTTTGGGAGGGGCTAAGATTTTTTAAACGTTATTCCAAATCAAGGAAAATTTTTCAACCTTAATATTAGTGTGCATTCCGTAGATACATTAGACTGCATTATAAAATTGTTGTGATAATTTATTTGTAATTACTATATAGAGCAATTTTGAAAGATTTATCAAAAACATTTAAAATAATACATGCATGTGTGTAAGCAATACATTAATGGGAACTGAAATTAAACGCATAAAATGTAATTAAGGTGTCTATCTGGGGAGAGGGGTGATAATCACAAAAAAAAAAGACAACCCCATTTAATATGTAAGTACAAAAAGGATTACTCACAAAATATGAACATAGTTATTATTTACAATTTAGACATTGCAAAGGGCTTTGATAACTAAACACAAGTTTAAGAATGGCATAAAATTGAAAATTCAAATATAATGATATATTACTGTATGCTGTGTGTAATTATGTACTTATTGTCTGTGTGTAATATATAATTATAGGAATAGTTTTCCTTTTTACAATAGCTGTAATATTGCAAGTTTAAATTAAAATGCAACCAAATCATTTGAACATATTTTATGAACTTGTAACACTAGCAACAATATGACCTAATTAATAATATGACTTTTTTTGCAATCTCTCTTTTAGCCTACTTATTCTGAATTATCAAATATTTATCTTAAGATCGTGTTACTTTAAGACATATTATAACATTCAAAATCGAAGATAGTCTAAACGAAAGAGTGGCTTTAATAAATGTACATTTTAAGCTTAAAGTACAATACCTATGTTGTATATATCACCAACACTCTAATTAAATGATTGATTCAGTGATTTATCAAAAAAAAAAAAAAAAAAAAGTGCTCATAATTTTTATGCACATAGCAGGTGGAAATTTAATAACAAAATGCTAACTTTGCAAATTCACAGCAATAACGACAGCAGGAAAAAAAAGTACAGTGAAACCTTTCTAAGAAAGCCACTGTTATGCTCAAAAAACCCTAACACTCTTTTTTTCTCAAAGTTAATTTTTTTTTAATTTTCAAAATTGAATTTAGCTTTAATTTTGGAAAATTTGGATTCCGATTTTTAAAATAAAGTATTTAAATATTTTAGAACCTAAATTTCAAAAGTTATTATTCAATAGCATTCAAAAATCTTATCACAAATTAAGTTATTTTTCCAATGATCATTTTCATATTTTTCCTAATAATAAATATTTTAACAATTTCAAATCCATTCAATTTTATTTTCAGTTAAAAGTCTCTCCAAATTCATAAAATTTCGTGTATTTCTCAGTTTAAAAGATGAAATATTTCGGCTTTTGCTTTAGAAAACCTAACTCATAAAAGCTGCAATTTTTAATCAGGGTTCCTATGGGTCATGAAAAAGCCACATTTTATGATACCGGCATAAAAAAAACTTGTTTCTCATTGGAAAAAGTGTATTGAAGCTAATGGTTCCTATTTTGATTAATAAAGTTTGTTCTGTAAAAATATATTCTTTCTTTAAGTAGACCATGAAAATCGGACATTTCATATGTTACAACCTGATACTTTTTCGTATTGTCGCAACCCCAGGAATTCAAATATAATATAAAAATGGGGTATTACCATGGGAAAAAAAATCAAAGTTGGTGTGCATTTTAATACGTAGACGAGCCCCAATTCAAAATTTTACTTCATTTTCTGAAAGCACTAACTTCCCCCTCCCAATTTCCAGTCCAATGATACCTATTGCATTTTTGTGCATCAATTGGCAACAAAGTTACATCGAGTATTGCATACCCCCCCCCCCTTTCCAACTGTACATTAAGGCTGTTTAGACAGGAACCTAAGGCTTAAAGGAGAATTACAGGGAATGTTTCAGATTAAAGTGATGACACAACAACTTTACCAGATATATATTACTTAAAGGTTAAGTTTCTTCGGAGGCCCCCTACCGACCAGAGGCTCAGGGTGGACCACCCCTTCTGCCCCATCCTCGGTCGCCCCTGCCAAATGTTATTTAATCAACAAATATTTTTAAATAATTAACATATTATTATGTAATTAAGGTTAATTATTCATATGCTAGTATAATAAGTTTCAATCTGTTACTATTTTTAATTATCCTGTTATGTAAAAAATTATGCATTCTTTCTACTTATAACAGCAGAAAATTTGATATATCATTAAATTCTAGTGAATAATTAATTTTACCTATTACTGCTAAATTATAGTAATAATAAATGAAACAATCATTTAACATTTGCTAGAGTTTCATTTAAAAATTTAATTCTTCAGTTTTTGTTAGACTGAAAACTAATTATACATAATATTGGGATTGGAATTATATCAATAGCATTGTGAATTGTTTGACTTTTCATACTTTCTCATAAAATTTCTGATTTTACATTTTCTGTATAATCCAACCTTCACAGTATAAAATAGTGTGGAAAATTTGCAGAGGTAGTATGAAAACAAGAAACAAAATTAACACCAATAAAGTTATAGAACAAATTATAATAAGGTAAATTTATTTGAAGCAGTAAATGGAAGTCAGTAAGTGGGATATTTCAATTGTCTTTTGTGTCTAACGGTCAGCCAAGTTTATTGCTTGACAAGAAGTATGATGTTAGTCTTGTTTTCTTAACATATCTCAAAATATGTTGGAATTTAGCAAATTCGCTTTTCATTCTTGATAAGTTTAAAAATATTTTATATATGTTATTTTTATTCTAATACTGGGTGTCCCATAAGTCTGTAGACATTTTAAAAATTGGTAGAATTGAATGTGATTTGCGAAAAAGTTATTCTCGTGAAGGGAGATTTATTTTGGTTAAGAAAAGAAAAAAAAAAAAAATCAAAATTTTTCACTGATAGAGGGTGTTGCACGGATGGGTACCAAGAAATATACAATTCAGTGTCCTATAAATTGCACAATTTTATAATTAGCCCATCCTATTTTTTATTTTGCCTCCTACTTGCGCATACATGAAATTTTAATTGTGAAGCTGACTTGGCTGATAAAGCATTATTGGGGAAGTTGTAACAGCTTCAGTCGGCCTTAAAAACTGCTGACTGAAGCTGCAGTTCACAATGTTGTAACTCATTTGCAAACTATAATTTGGGGTAATGGCAGGCACATAGAATAGGATTTATATGCCTGTAAATATTTGCATTGCAAATAAATATAGTTTTTTTTATGAAAATATGTGATTTGCTCAGCCATAGCACTATCTATCAACAAAGATTTTAACTATTGTTTTTTTCTTTACCAAAAAAATCCCCTTTCACGAGAATAACTTTTTTGCAAACTGCATTCAATTCTGTAAATTCCTTAAATTTTTGTGATTTTTTAAAATGTCTACAGACTTACGGAACACCCGGTATATGGATGGTTCAGAAGCCAGTCAGTGTAAGTTAAAAAAATTGAAACTGAAAAAATGTTATTATTGAATAATAATGCAAAGTCAATGGTTCAGTGGGCATTATTAATACTGCCATTTGACAAATAATAATGATATTTACTTGCTTGTTTGTGGTTATGAAAGAACTTACAATTTTCTATTGTTCACTACTCATAAGTCAGTTTTTTATTTATTTCAATTGATTGGATTCTGAACCTAATATGTACATTTATTGTATATCACTGCTGTCTGTTGCACACACACACACACACACACGTATATATATATATGAATTCAATTTGTGTGACTTTATCATAATTAGATGATTTTCAAAATCATTGAAGATTAACTATCATAAATATTTGATTAGATTTATTATAATTATCAGTTTTTATTTCATATTTTAAGGATCTTTACTGCTCTTGTTAAATTTCCAAGGAGCCAAATAAAATAATAAATTATTTGTTTCTAAATTATTAACTTTAAAAATTAATAAAGAGCAATTTTTTAAGTAAAGAATAATTAAGACAACTTTTTAAAAAAGTCTATTATATAAAATTAATCTAAAATTATATTCACTGTGATATTATGCAGATTTTTCTTTTATTAATCTTAATTATTATTTGTTTTAAATACTTTGTCCATTGATTTAGGCTTAGTATTAGTAACAGATGCTATGTCAGCAATGGGATTAAAAGAAGGAATCTACTGTATTGGTGAGTCTAAAGTGGAAGTCAGTAATAATCGAGCTGTTGTAGCTGGAACAAATACACTAAGTGGAAGTATATGTACAATGGACTATTGTATACGTTTCCTCTTAAAATCAACTGGTATAAGAAAATTTTTTTGTTTATCCAATTTGTGTGCATTTCAGTTTGTTTTTAAATCAATAGTTTTACAACTTCTCTTATATAAGTTATTTATTACATTTACGCATTTATTTATTTTTTATGTTGCTGATAATTTTATATGTACAGTATAAGTTCTGTTCCATCTTTTTTCTCCTTCCTTCGTAAATAGCAGGTAGTAGATTAGCCCATTATCTCTCTCTCACATTCTGTTTCTTTATCTTCAATAGCATATATTCAATTTACTACAGAAAAATGTAAAGTGCTATTTTTGAGATTTCTATTTCCATTCTGTAATTATCATGATTGTACAATTCAGTATTGGGTGTGAGTGGGAGGAAACAGAAAAAATAAAAATAAATAAATGATTTCTCTCTTACTACTGTTGACATAACTATTAAGAAGCAGAAAGAAAAAAATATTCCTTAGTTTCTTCTGAAAAATTTAACATATGCAAGGATATGATAAAGATGGGACGTTATAAATGGAAATATACTCACAAAATTATTTATCTACTATATCACACAGTATGCACAGTCAAGTTCTTGAAATGAGAAATAACTGTAAATACTTTCATATAAGTTGATTCCCTTACTTTGAGAAACAATTTCTTTAAGGGGGGAAAAAAAACTTTGTGTATTAAAAATCATTAAAAATAAATGTATAAAATAAAAAGTAAAATTGTCATCCAAAAATTTCTTTTTTCCTTTAAATATCTATTTAAGTTTACTGAAAAATTTAAAATATGATAATCTGTAGTTCATGTACAGTAATAATTTAAATTGACTTGCCTTAAAAATAACTTTAAATATGCAACTAAATCAGAATTTATTTTTCATGGAAATCTTCAAAAAAAAAATTATCGATATATATTAATTACTACAAACAGATAAAAAGTATATCTGCAATTGTGATGAGTGTCCTTGACCAAGTAATTCTTCTGTGCATAGTACTGAAAAACAATTTTACCTAAAACTACTAATTTTAAACTAAATTTATTTATTTTACAATTTGTACAAATTTATTTTCTGTAGCATTTTAAAAGTGGATTGTGTAAAAGTATTAATAATCAAACTTTTAAATGTGCTACTTGAGAAAAGTATGCTAAAAGTTTATTAATGATACATACAATGTATATTTTTATGTATAAATGTGCATGTTCATAGATATTACCTTCCTCATTTAGAGCTTGTGTAAGGACAGTTTAACAAATTTTACACAAACCTAATATGTGTGTTAAATTGATACTCCCCAACCCCCCTTTTTTTAGTATGGGCTAGGGTGAGCTCATGTTGACTTTTTTTTTTTTTTTTTTTTCTGGTCAAATTTTGAACCATGCAAGATGGCCACCATCTGATGTCTGATCTTGTCTCAGTTTCAATGCACTCAGCTATTCAGACATTTTTTATCTGGTTACTAGTTATGTTTTTACTGCATCTGTTGTTATTTCAAAATTTTAATTGTAATCAAAAGAATATTGGAACATTAATGAAAAATGTCCCAGGGTTGAATCCTGATCAGGTCGAATTTTGCTGTCATAAAAATTAATGCAGCCAATCCATCCTTTTATATAAATGGTTAAAGTTTTTATTCTGGTTATTGCTATTCAACAAAAATGGAGTTAGAATAAATAAAAAAATTATCTATAGTACTGGGTCTCCTACTTAAAGAACAGATAAAAATTAAAAATTTTATTTCAGAAAATTTTGGAGTGGAAGGCTGATATTATACTCCAAAATTTTCTGAAATATTTCATGGTTGATGAATAAATTTCTAATTTAAATTAAAAATTTTATTTTTTATAGATTCCTCTTGATGCATCCTTGGTAATGCTAAAGCTATCACTGTATAGCTATTTCTTCCCATGAACTGGGAACATTTGGACACATGCACGTCATTGTGTGATTTTACTTATGTTGTTTAAAAATATTGGGAAGCTATAAGGTAATGGCTTTGTTGACAAATGCCTGGTATTTGTAAATAAATAACTTTTTATATGAAGCAGAAACAGTTGTATAAATCAGATATTGACCAGGACAGCCCAGTTTGTACAGCTTTGGGACAACCTGTGACCTTTTGTGTCACAGGTTCATTAAAGTTATAGTTATCTAGAATATCACTGAATGCACCTAAATCATGGTGCATGAATAAAAAAAAATACATGAAAAAATCTATACTGAAGCAGTGACTATCATGCCCCTACCCCGCCCCCCTTTTTTTTTTTTTGTAAATTTATTTTAAAAATATATAAATTACACTGAAAAAATTTTGTTTTAAACTTTAAAGAAACATTTTAAAACAGTAAAATTTAGAATTAATCTTACTTACAGATACCGTGACGCTTTAAGTAGAAGAGAAGATTAAAAACCATCTATAACAATTTATAATTCTCACGTAAAAGGAATATTTCCAATAAATTTAAATTAAAATCGGCTCTGTTACAAACCAATCAGCTAAAGCCATACTAATTCTAATGCTCCAGCTATGCAGCTAAGCCAATGAGATGAAAGCGCTGATGGGTTGCACTGGAAGAAGCAAGGAGAGTGATTTCACGTGACTGGCCAATGGGTTTGCCCGGCGCAACGTGTTATCGCTGTTAGGTTACATTTATTTTCCATTACCAATGCCTCTTGTATTTACCCTCCTTCACTGTATAATAGATCATTCCAATAACGACTGGCGCGCCACCACTTGGACTGTTTTTCGTACGGCGCATTTTTACCTGTACCTTGTTGAATTTTTGTTTTCTCTATATGTACCATGTGATGTGAGTGTTCGTCTAATTAAAAGTGTTTCGTGCTAATATGGACTCATTATTATGCATTATAATTTGCGTGCTCTGCCTTCTAAGCCCAATAGGTTATGGGCCCAGAGCAAATTAATTTTTATTTACGATAAATAGACTTTTATCTGTTAGATAGACGACCACGTTTAAAAATGGCGTCTTATGGAACACTACGTATTGAAACTTTAAACAAAGATAATTACGAGACATGGAAGATACAAATGAAGGCACTCTTAATAAAAAATGAATCCTGGATTTATGTATCTGGCTCTAAACCAAAGCCAGAGCTCGTGGCAGGTGATGCGACATCACAAGAAACGTTCGATAAATGGACTGATATGGATGAAAAGGCCAAAGCCGACATAATTTTGTGTATATCGCCTTCTGAACTGAAACAAATAAAAAACTGCGAAACATCCTTGGATATATGGAAAAAATTAGAGGAAATATATCAATCTAAAGGCCCCGCTAGAAAAGTGTCACTGTTAAAATCGCTTATTCAACATAAAATAGCAGATTCCTCTTCTGTGAGCATTCGAGATCATCTTCGAAAGTTTTTTGACATAGTCGATAAACTATCTGAAATGGACATTAGAATAGATGATGACTTGTTAACTGTGATGTTGTTATACAGCCTACCATCCAGTTATGAAAATTTCAGGTGCGCAATAGAATCCAGGGATGAGCTACCAAAACCAGAAGTACTACGAATAAAAATAGTAGAAGAAAACGACGCCAGACGCCATGATGACAGACCGAACGATGGAGCGTTCATGACTGGGAATTTCCGAAAGAAACCTGCTCCGTGGAATAAAAATAAAAGGAATCCTAAGATTACTGAACAGTACACTCAGAATGAAAGAGATAATTCAAAAATTACTTGCTGGAAATGTAAACGTATCGGTCACCGTGCAAATCAGTGTGAAAAAGATAAATCATTTAAATATCGACAAAACAGTTTAGGACTACTGGCCAGCACAAATTCAACGAATACGAACATATTATTCAAAGAACAATCCGAGAATCTTTATTGTGTTGACAGCGGCTGTACTCGACACATGGGGAAGGATGACTCCAATTTTCATGATTTAAAGGATACGGATATAAAATCGGTAAATTTAGCGAATAATGAAACAACTGATGTGTCCGGTGTTGGTAAAATATTAATTAAAACAAAAGTAAATTCAAAACTTCAAAATGTAGAGATCAACGACGCTCTATTGGTTCCAGGATTGAAAACGAACTTATTGTCCGTGTCACAAATGTGCGACAAAGGTTTCACTGTAACTTTTAAAGACAAATGTGCTGTTATAAATAACAGACAAAAAAATGTGACTCTAATTGCGGACAGAAAAAATGAACTTTATTATCTGCGGGATAATAACGCAAATATAAATAATGCAGTTAATTTTTCGAGTGAATCAATCGATAGTTCTAAAAATATTTTCGCCGATGTGGAAAGATGGCATTGTAGAATGGGTCATCTAAATGTAAAAGATTTGATTGACTCTAATTTAAAGGGTCATATTAGGGGGTTAAATATTAAAAAGGTATCCGACTTCAATTGTGAAGTTTGCGCGTTAAATAAAATGACCCGTGCTCCTTTTCCTAAGCACTCAGATCGTGTTACAAAAATGTTAGAAATAGTGCATTCGGATCTTTGTGGGCCTATTAGGGTTCCCTCAATAGGTAAGTCCCTTTATTTTATTACTTTTATTGATGATTATTCTCGTTATTGTGCAGTAAAATTCTTAAAAACTAAAGATGAAGCATTAAATGCTTTTAAAGAAATCAAACTTCTTTGGGAAAATGAAAAATCTATAAAAATAAAAAAATTCATGAGTGATAATGGGGGCGAATTTATTGGGACTGAATTTGAAAATTTCTTAAAAGAAAATGGTATTCAGCATAGATTAACAACCCCTTATTGTCCGGAACAATCAGGTGTTTGTGAAAGGAAGAATAGAACTCTCGTTGAAATGGCCCGTTGTCTATTATCACAATCAAAATTACCCTTAAATTTATGGGCAGAAGCTATTAATACTTCTAATTATATAAGAAATAGATGCCCAACAAAAGCTTTAAATGGAAAAACCCCATATGAATTATGGAATAATATAACACCTAACGTTAGCTATTTTAAATCTTTTGGCTGCACTTCTTATTTTTTCGATAACCATCCTAAACATAAATTTTCCCCAAGGTCTAAAAAAGGGATATTTGTGGGTTATTCAGAAAATTCTAAAGCATTTCGTATTTATCTTCCTGAATCAAAAACAATAATTTTATCCCGTAGCGTAAAATTTTTTGAAGAGAAATCTAATGATGTTTCAAAAATAGGTCAATTGTATCCATTTGTTTTTGAAAGAGAAATAAAATTAAGCGAATCGCAAAATGACTCACACATGCAGCCGGCAGAAGAGAAAATTTCTCCTCCTGAAATAAAAAATGAAAAAGATGAGCTGTCACGTGACTCAGATTCGGCGCTCGAAGATAAAAACATATTGTCATTGCGTAATCGCGAAATAATTAGAGAGCCGGAATCATTTTTGAATGCTGTTTATAGTTTTAATTCGGAAATAGAAATAAATAATGCCTTAAAAAGTCCGGAAGCTTCGAATTGGTATAAATCAATGACTGACGAAATAAAAGTAATATTAAAAAATGATACATTCGAAGTAGTAGAAAGGCCCCAGAAAAAATGCATAAGAGGTAGATTTGTCCTTACAAATAAATATGATCAACATGGATCTCTTTTGAAATATAAAGCGAGATTAGTAGCTCGCGGATTTAGTCAAAAATTTGGTATAGATTTTCGTGAAACTTTTTCTCCGGTAGCAAAAATGGGATCTATTAGAATCTTAGCAGGTTATGCTGCTAAATTAGGAATAAAAATACATCAATTTGACATAACGTCAGCATATTTGAATGGAAAATTAGATGAGGAAATTTTTATGCAAGTTCCCGATTACTTTAAAGAAATACTTCAAATAATTATAAATGAAAATTGCGATAGGGACATATCTAATAAAGCAGCCGAGATTCTTAAATATCTAAATGTAGGGAATAAAGTTCTTTTGTTAAAAAGATCTCTCTATGGCCTCAGGCAGGCCGGGAGGTGTTGGAACACTAAATTAAATAAAATTTTGAATGATTTCGGAGCAAAACAAACAAATGCAGATCCATGTTTATATTATATTAAAAGTGATAAAGGGTTGACTCTTATAATGATTTACGTTGATGACATATTGTTTATGTCACAGGACCCTGATATGTTAGAAAACTTCAAAATTCATCTTAATGAAAAACTAGATGTTAAATATTCAGGCATAGTTAAATATTGTCTAGGGATAAATTTTCAGTTAGAAAATGGCTTTATAACAATGAGTCAACATAGTTATATTAGAGAGCTCTTAGAGCGTTTTGGCATGACAGAAGCCAAGCCCGTAGCTTGTCCTATGGATACAAGCATTCGATTAAAAAAGGCCGAAAAATGTTGTGAAAACGAATATCCCTACCGTGAATTAGTTGGAAGTTTGATGTATCTAGCAACTTCCACCAGGCCGGACATTGCAAATTCCGTCAGTCAATTAAGTCAATTTCTAACTTGTTTTGATAAAACTCATTGGACTGCCGCTAAACGAGTTTTACGATACTTAAAGAAAACAATAAATTTTGGACTTGTATTTAGAAAAAGTAATGAGCCTTTGTTCGGTTACACTGACGCGGATTGGGGAAATTGCCTCGATGACCGTAGGTCATATACAGGTTACTGTTTCATTTTTTGCGGGAGTGCAATTACATGGGAAAGCCGTAAACAGTGTACCGTAGCTCTCTCATCAACGGAAGCCGAATATATGGCTTTATCCGATGCCACTAAGGAAGGGATATATTTATGTAAATTACTAAATGAGTTATCTGAATGCAAAATTGAAAAAGTGAGTATATTTACAGATAACTTAGGATCTATTAAATTAGCTGAAAATCCGATCTTTCATAAGCGCACCAAGCACATAGACATCAGGCATCATTTCATAAGGGATGCACTGAAAGATGGAATCATTGATTTAAATTTTGTGTCTACTGAAAATATGGGGGCTGATATTCTTACAAAAGCATTAACATCATCAAAACATTACAACTGTTGTAAAATTATGGGATTGGAAGATGTAACATTGTTATTTAGGTAAATACGTCGACATTGTGGGGGGGTGTTAGGTTACATTTATTTTCCATTACCAATGCCTCTTGTATTTACCCTCCTTCACTGTATAATAGATCATTTCAATAACGACTGGCGCGCCACCACTTGGACTGTTTTTCGTACGGCGCATTTTTACCTGTACCTTGTTGAATTTTTGTTTTCTCTATATGTACCATGTGATGTGAGTGTTCGTCTAATTAAAAGTGTTTCGTGCTAATATGGACTCATTATTATGCATTATAATTTGCGTGCTCTGCCTTCTAAGCCCAATAATCGCCACTTTTGGCATGTTACCGTATATTAGGATGAAACCTAAATTTCTTTGTTTACATTAAAAAATCAATTGTGGATTAGAGGGATTTGCAGATTATAGGTCTGTGGATTAGAAGGAGTTGACTGTATTTACAATCTTATTTCTCAATTGTCAAAAGATTTGTATAACTTATTGAAATATTCACCTATATATTGAAATGTTGTTCTATCTTAGTTCTATCTTCTGTTTTATATGTTCTATCTTAGATTGCTTTTATTTTTTCCTGTCAAGAGAATTCTTAAACTAACATCCACCTTATACAGGTTGTCTCTGAATTCAAGGGCCAAACTTTTAGTGTAGATAAAACACATATAAGGAAGACTTTTTTGTATAAGAATATGGGGTTAGAAATAAAAAGTATTAGCAAAACAAGAAATGCACCATACTTTAGAATGGAAAAAAAAAGGGTGAAAAGTGAAAAATCAAAAAAAAAAAAAAAAAAAAAAGAGCAAGAAGGGGAAAACAAAAAAGCAGTTGCAAGTGTATGAAACAAACTAAAACACTAGTCAGAAAATAAATTAAAAATAGACAAGAAAAAGAAACGGCTCAGGGCTCGCCGAGATTTTCATTTCCGACCTTATAATTGCTATACAAAATATTCTTTTTAAGTATTTTACCTAATCTTAAGGTTTGGCCCATGAATTTAAGGACACTCTGTGTGTATATTATATAGTCATTTTATATCTTAGTATATTTGTATATGCTTAGTTTATCTAGTATATTTTTTACATAGGTATTTTCTATTGATATCCCTTTCTGACCCATGTCGTACGATCATGCAGGTTAGACATCCACTTACATTTTTGCATCTGGAACAGTCGTATGTAATAAAATCAGGAAATGAACGATTGAACTAATTAGCAGAAAGTGTAAAGTACAATTTTCAATCAAAAAATGTCGGTTATAGTCCATATTTTTCTTTCAGTTTGTAAAAACAGAAGAATGCAATGTTTTAAGGTAAAAATGTATTGGGTCGGAAAGGGATATACATATTATAACATCAATATCTTAAGATACTGCTATAATCACATATGTAAAACTGTCTATCTATATATATATCTATATTTTTTTTAATAGGTTGTTCATTAGTAGAAGCTTTGGAATGTGCAACTTTACATCCTGCCCAAGTTATGAATATTACTAAATCAAAGGGCACATTGGATTTTGGAACTGATGCAGATTTCGTTCTTTTAGATGAAAATCTATACGTACAATCAACATATATTAATGGAAGATGTGTTTGGAGAAAATCTGTTTAGCACAATATGATTTTTTTATTATTATTACACTTGACTAATTAGTGGTAATAAACAAATGACTTATTTATTATATAATCCATATTTGAAAATATTAATGAAAATCTGCAAATTTTTAATGTACAGGTGGTGGACAAAATAATGAAAACAATTTTGATTTTATATACTTAGCTTAAAAAATATATGATGAATTATTCTGAAACTTCAGGGCTGTAAAGAACATGTTATACTTCATATAGTTCAGTGAAGGTGTTATCCCAAAGGCTTAAAGAAATATTTGGCATCACCCTATAAAAAATAAATGATAATGTTTGAAATAAAATGTATCTGTAGCATATGATTACAATGCTTTTTTAAACTTATTTATTTGTTTGTATATAAGAAGAGGATATATATTCATGGAGGTGTAAAGGTGTCTTTAACTAACTGAAACTTTTCATATAAAATATGCAATGTGTAATATAAACCAATGCAATGTCATTTTTGAAAAACTTAACACACTACAGTAGAGATAACATAATTCAACTAGACTATAAAAGTACAGTCGCATATCCTTAATCCATGTCCCTATAATCCACAAATACCTAAATTCTACATTGTTCCTTTCCCGCTGACTGTCCTTTATCTGCCATTCTGTAATCTACAATTACTTAAAATCTGCACTGTTCTTTTCCAATTGAATACTGATAATCTGTGCTGCTACTCTAATTTTATGTTTCGAGAGCATCTAAAACTCAAGTGTAATAGCTCAACAACCACAGTGCATGTGACATTACTGAGGAAAATCTACTGCTAAACAAAGGTTGTTGAATTTAATGCTTATATTAAAAATGTAAATTCACAATTCTACATCAAAATAAAATAAAACACCATATTGAAGTGATGGGAATATTTTAATAATGATCCAGTTCCAGGAGAAATGCCAGAAAGGAACACACGTTTTAACTGAGCAAAATGGCTCCGAGAATGAAGATGGAAAGGGAAAAAGGAAATTTAGCCAGGGTTTAGTAGAACAATATTTAAAATTTCTCAAATGGCAATAACTCCTCAAAAATCAAAGTAAATAATTTTAAAACTAGAAATATGAAAAATATTTAAGCAAACTACTGTCATAGCTATGTTTAAAATAATGTAATTTTCTTTCTTTTTTAATTAAATATTTTGTCTTGTACACTAAATGTTTTTTTTATTTCTTCAACAATCTTATGAATTGGGGAAAAAAAACAAAAAAATAAAAAGTATTTTGTGTAATTTTGGATGAAACTACCTACCCATACAGCAACTGATATCCATTAGACATCTAAATTACATCCAATGATCCATAAAGGGTACAAAATATCTAAATAATGTCTATTAAAAATCCTGGATATCTTGTACTAATTATAGATATCTATTAGATGTTTAAATATAGACGAAATTTAGACATGCATTTTTCAATATCTAATAGATGTAACATGTTAGATCAAAACAAGATTTAGATTTTTCAATATCTATTAAATCTAACAAGTCCAATTATTTGATATTTGGAGATTTATTGGATATGTAACAGACATCTAATGGATGTAAAAAAGAATGGCATTTGTCATGCTAATAGATATCTGTAGGATATTTATAGAAGTTTAATGGATCATTTTTTAACTTTTATATGTGTGAATATAAGTGGCTGTATGGGTATAATCTGCAAAACCTTTAGTCAGCGCCGGCTCAAGCAAATTCGCCGCCCTAGGCGAGAATTTTAGATGGCGCCCTGTGTGAGTGTTCTCACACATATGTCCTTTAAAAGCTTATTTATTTATCCAAATTTAATATATAACAAAAAGGAGGGATTAATATAGATTATATAAAATAAATCTTTTTAAATTTATCTAATTCAAGTAATTAATTATAGAGAATTTCCCGTTTTATTTTTTAAATCAAAATTTTCATTTCTTTGTTCTTCTATCGTTAAAAACACATTGATCTAGGAATAAAATAAAGCAATTTTTATATTGGGGTTTGTCAAAAATAGTATGTGTATACATTTTCCCCGAATGGATTAAATCAATTTAGCTATAATTATTTATTTTGGAGAGGGTAATTTAAAATTCGTATCAACCTACTTATAACACAAGTAGCTATTAATAAAATAATAACTGTCATTTCAATTTATATTTATCACGCTAGTGTTTACATTAAATCAATTTAGCCGTAATTATTTATTTTCAGAGGGTAATTTAAAAAGCCGTTATCAACATATTCCTACTATACACAGATATTAATAAAATAAAACAAGCATTTGATTTCATATTTATTACCCTTGAATGTTTATGTTAAAAAAACCATTATTATTTCAAGAGGGTCATTATAATTCTAAAAATAGATTTATAATGATGTTCGATAGTCTGGGCGTCGCCTTCTTTGTTCATTGAGAGTTGAAGGTCATTTGGCATGGCTTCTCAATGTCAAATCGATTTAATATTTGTAACGACTTTTTTATATTCAAAATTTAGTATGAATATCTTAGAAGAACAAAGAAACAGTTTGGCATTCTTTTGGCTGCATTTCAACAATGCCAATCTCCGGGGTTGCGATTTTAAGCTATCTGTGGCTAGCAGATTTAGTGTATCTTTTCGTTTTTGATCAGGTACTAAGTAGACGTAAATTTTTGAGGTCCTCCTCCCTCTCTGTCTAGTTGATGGGGATAGAATAATTGTATATGCTTACGAATATAGGAGTGAAATGTAAAGTTATTAGTGACTGCAGACTGAATATTATATTGCTGCATTAATAAATTACAGTACTAAAAATGATGTGTCCTGATTATTTAGAAGTAAAGACTTCTACTTTATATTTTTAAATTTTCTACGATCCGGCTTTTGTGTGTGACGAACCTAACTGTACTAGGCAATAGTACATATTAATTGGTGCGTGTCCAGCTTCCCCGATCTTCAAAAATGGAGGGGGAGGAGGAACCCGACGGAATCATAATAAATTTTCCATGACGGAAAGGACCGAACATTTTATTAAAATTGCATCATCGAAGTGAATGTGGATAAGTAGTTGCATACTGCTATGCATACTCTCGATACTTAATTGGATTAATCATCGTTTGCAGTTGCAGATATTTGTTGTGAAGAAAAAAGTATTCACAGAGTGAAAGTGTTACGAATGTGCCTCTCCTCTTCATCTTATATGGTTTGCGGATGTGTGCCAGCTAGAGTTTGTGTCAGTTTGTGTACAGTGATCAAGGCTGTGTTTCTTCATGGGTGTCTATATCGTGGAGTTAAAAGTCTTACGAGTGTGCTCTAGTATTCAAGAGATATTTCGTTTATGGATGTGTACGTGATCGGTGCGGTCTTTCTTCGGGAATATGTGTGCGGCGATACAATTCGTGCATCTAGAAAGAAAAAAAAAATTTTTTTTTTCGCTCCTGCATCTCGTGTTTATTATGTGCAATGTGTGGATTTTTCGTCACGTAAGATGATCGCTTCATTTTTTTTGTGCGTTTTGTGACATCTACAAAGATCTTGTGTTCGCAAGTGTTTTTTTTTTCGACTCTGCAAGTGCAATTTTTTTTCTCCTTGTGAAATTTTTTTGGTAACTGGAGACAAGGGTAAATATTCATGTGGGATAAACAGCTGCTCAATTGAATAAAGTGAATGAGCAGAAATTGATAAATATTATTTTGTTTAGAAAATAAATTTCTTTCTTTTGCCTCTTAGCAAATCTATGTGCTGGAAGTGGTAAGTTGTGAGTTTATCTTATATTTTAAATATCCTAATGGAACTGTTGCTTTTATTAATTTTGTTCCTTTCTCACCAGTAAGAAATAATAATGATAAATATAATAAAGAAGGGAAGAGAGTTTTTGGAAAATAAATTTTTTTTGGAAATTCTATTTTGAAATTTTATTGAAACTTTGAACAAAAAAAAAAAAAAAAAAAAAAAAATCTTCCTTATTCTTTTGAATTTTTGAAATATATATTTTTCGTAATTTTTAATAAAGTATTTCATTTGATATAAGTATATATATATAAGTGTTTTGTTGTTTTTCATAATAATTGGTATTTTTCTATACTTATAAAGCTTAAAGTGATTTACTTTAATTTTTAGAACATTTTGAAATATATAAATATGTTTACATAATATTTCGGTTAGGTATTTTGTCATTTGCATTTTCTGTGAGTAACATAAAGAAAAATGCATAATATTTTATGCTCATAGATCTTAACGCAATTTATTTTTTTTGCTCGGGACAATTTTGAAATATATATTTTTAATGGGTGTCACAGTGTTTTGTTGGGATTTTATTTTTCTTTCATGATGATTAATACTCTTATGTGCATATTATGATTTATTTTTTTTAAGTGATTTATTACAATTACTGCTGCAAATTTCTACAATTCCTTATAATTTATTTATTTTTTTTCGAATATTTTAAGATATATATGTATACTTTTTGACATTTTTAATGAGGTATTTTATCTGATGCAGTTGCCGTAAGCATCAAAAGGAAAGATGCGTAATTTTTGTGCTCATTTAATTTAATATATTATATATTTTTTTACTCGAGTATTTCTGAGATATATTAATATTTATTTGACCCAACATAAATAATCAAGATGGCCACTAAAAAGAACATTAATATTAACATTTTAAATTTTGACGGGGACTCATCCTTACTTGAATTTTTTTTCGATCAGATTGAGTCATATGCAAAATTAAATAGATTAAATTCAGAAGAGGCAGTGGCAATTTTAAAAGGTAAATTAACTGGCCCTGCATTAAAATTCATGACTCAATCTCCCTTATTATACAAATCGACAGATTTAAAATTTATCAAGGATGAATTCCAGAAATTTTTTGCTCCAATGAGCAGTACTCAGGCTCTTGTGGAATTTAACAATTTAATACTCTTACCACAAGAATCAATTAGAAATTTTTCCCACAGGCTAAATATTTTAGCCGATGTAGTATATTCGCAGATTAATGATGCTAATGCTTTAAATTCCATTAAATTTACTAAATTCATTTCAACCATTCCCTCAAACATTAGAGTTAAGATTCAAGAAGAGGGAATCTCTGAGTACCAACAGGCGGTCAACCGAGCACAGAAATTACAGGACATTAACGCTAATGAAACATTATTACAATTAAGCTTAAATAACCCAGTTATTAATACACTATCTGAAAAGTTAGTCGAACTGACAGATAGAATGAATAATCTGTCATTCGCTCAGAAATCGGATGAGGTTAATCATACACACGAATCCCCAGTGCAAGATAGGCAAAGAAACTATAATAGACAAAGTGAATTAAGATATAATTATAAAAGTAGAAATCAAAATTTCAGGGGTAAACAAAATTTCAGGGGTAATCAAAATAAGAACAGATATCATTCTTCTCCTATTTGTCAGTTGTGCAGTAAAAGAGGACATGTTGCTACTAGGTGCTTTAGATGGCAAAGAAATCAGACTAGGGGTAAAAATTATGACAGAAATAATTATAGTAAAAATCCAGGTAATTTAAACGAGCGCAGAGATGTAGTTTAGCTGATGCAAGTACATCTCAGGAATTGAATAGAGCATCAGCACAAAATTTTTCTCTGGACATTGATAATAACGTTAATCTACCCAAATTATCTAGTGACAGATTGGTGAATTCTACTGCGTCTCAGACACAACAAATCTTGAAAATTTCTGATTCTAAATGTACTCAAACAAATAACGATAAAAGGGAGAACATTTTTAATGTCCATGTAAATTCTCCAAAGTTACCTCTTATTAAAATTTTGCTAGATAAACAAAAGGTAAACACACTTATTGACACTGGTAGTTCTGTTAGTCTGTTACCTGAAAGTACATTTAATAAATTAAAACATAGTTTGAAATATAAGCATTTATCTTCCCATGTGACAATCAAAACCGTGAACTCGAATGTACAGTTTTCATCTTGTATACAAACCACTTTCAAAATTCAAAATCAATTTTTTTCACAAAAATTCTTCATAGTGGATATACCTGAAGGTTCTGCATTTAGGGTTATTTTGGGTTACGATTTTATTCAACAATATCATGTAATATTAGATATGCAGAGGTCCTTGTTAAAAATTAAAGATCTGAGTATTCCCATAACAAACACATATAGCGACCATGAAGAAAATCTTAATATGCATACTCAATGTAAGAAACTTTCAGTAAAAACGGGACAAAAACTTATTTTACAACCCAAAGAAGAATCTTCTATTACGGTTTATTGTCCCAAAGTTTCTTCGGGTGATTATTTATTTCAGAGTAAAAAGAGTTCTTCCAAATTAATTTTTTTGGATTCAATAGTTAATATTGATCATTCTCAGAAACAAAATTGTAATAGTAAATATGATAGAGTAAAATTTCAGTTATATGTTAAGAATAACACTAATAGAAGTATGCATGTAAACAAACATTCAAATATTGGTACAATTAAAGAAATCGAACAAATTATAGACTATGGTTCAAAACAAAATGATAATGTTGAAATTTCTGAGGATTCACAATTTATTAATTATATTCAACCTTCTAGTGATGTATTAAAAATGAGAAAACAAGATTTAACACCCACGGACTTTGATGTTAAACATCTCAATGGGTCTCATGCAACAAAATTAAAACAAATTTTATTAAGTAATTTCGCAGCATTTTCTAAAAATATGAAAACCCTTGGACATACTGACAAGGTAGTACCAGATTTAAAATTTTTAAGTGACTATCCAATTAAGACTTTGCCCTTTCCCATTCCTCAGGCTTTACAACAGGAAGCTAGAGATCAAATTAACCAATTGGTAGAGGCTGGGATTATTGAGCGAAACTGCTCAGAATGGGCTTGCCCAATTTTACTGGTAAAAAAAAAACAAGATGGATCTGGTAAACAGAAATTTCGCCTCGCGTTAGATTTAAGAATGTTAAATTCTATTATCCAAGGTTCTTCTTATCCGTTACCTAAAATTCAAAATATAATAGCTGATCTATCTGCGTATAAATTTTTCACTTGTCTTGATTTCCAACAGGCGTATCATCAAATTGATTTACCGGAACATTTACAAGATAAAATTACTTTCACATCAATGTTTGGCAGTTTCAAATTTAAAAGACTATGTTTTGGTCTTAAAAACGCGGCTTCTCAGTATCAAGCACTCATGGATTCTTTAATTGATGAAATTAATATAGATGGAATTTACGCGTATCAGGATGATTTAATATTTGGTGCAAATAGTTTTGAAGAGACATGTGTCAAACTTGAAAGAATTCTTAAGATTTTAATTAAATATAATTTAACCTTAGCTCCTAGTAAATGTACATTTCATAAGAGTGCTGTAAATTATTTGGGATTTCACATAGAGAATAATTCAATTTCTCCAATTGAGTCAAATATCATTAAAATAAACTCTTTCCCTACACCTACAACAAAAAGACAATTAAAACGCTTTATAGGAGTTGTAACATTTTATAAGTCTCTTATTCATAATTTTTCTAAATTAATTCAACCACTTATTGAATTGACTAAACCGAAAACAAAATTTGTTTGGAATAAACATCATCAGGATATTTTTAAGAAATTTCAAGATATATTTTTAAATTCACCTATGGTAAGATTACCGGATTGGAACAAGACTTTCTTTCTCAACACTGATGCATCAAATATTTCTATTGCAGGAGTTTTGATGCAGAAATATGACAATCAATTATTACCTGTCGCCTTTTTCTCTAAATCACTTAAACCGTCTGAAAAAAGATATCCGGCTATCAAACTTGAATTAATGGCCATTTATAAATCTGTAATTGCTTTCAAATATTACTTATACAATAGAAAGTTTATCATTTTGTCTGACAGTGCTCCTTTAAAAACATATAGAAAAACAAATAGTCCTGCTGATTTAACTACTAAATGGCTGTTAGAGTTATCAGAATACTCATTTGAATTTGAACATATTCCTGGCACTACAAATGTTTTAGCGGATTATTTATCAAGATCAGACTTCTCAAATAATCAACAAAATTTAAAAACAAATCCAGAATTAATATTCAGTTCTCAACCTCTTCCTATCGTACAAGATGACACACATTCAATTAATCAAATTTCCACTTCTACTCAGTCAGTACAACAAAATCAATTCAACAATTTTCTAGTTTCTGGTAATACTCAAAATAAAGATCCCCTTTTGGAAATTTCAAATAATACATTTATATCTGAGCAAAAGAATGATGCAAAATTGTCAATTATTTACAGACAAATTTTGAGAAAAAGTTTTTCAAAAAATAATGATAATTTTTTTATCCATCCAGATTCTAAAGTTTTAATGTACAAGAAACAAAATTTGCATAATAATACTTTTTCATATCTCATTGTTGTACCACATTCTTTAAAATCTAAAGTTTTAACCATTTCACACCTTTCTCACTTTGGGTTAACAAAAACATACGAATTTTTATCAAATAGATATTATTGGAAAGGTATGTACACAGACACTTTAAATTTTGTTGCTTCGTGTACTTTATGTTTACAAAATAAACATCATAACACACCACCAGATCCTTTACAACCCACCTATACTCCAACACATCCAGGGCATACTATTAGTGTCGACTTGGTTGGTCCTTTTATAGATGGACATTCAGTTTTGACTGTGATTGACCATTTTTCGCGACACATTGAATTATTTCAATTAAAAGACACTTCTTCATCAAAAATAGTTAAATGTTTATTTAATTACATTACAACATTTGGTAGACCATCAGTAATATTATCGGATTTAGGCAAACAGTTTACATCAACTATTTATAATATTTTTAATGATAAACTTGGCATAAAAATCTTACATTCATCTGTTGCTCATCCTCAAAGCAACTCTATTTCTGAGAGGATAAATAAATCTATAAAGTACTCAATTAACACTTTAATTTCTGAGGGGCATTCTTTTGAAAATTCACTAGCTATACATAAATCACTTTACAATGGTTCAACACATTCATCCACATTGTTTTCACCTAACCTACTGCATTTTGGTAGGGAACTGTCTTTAATATTTGATACATTTGATCAATTTATAAATCAGCCATTTTTGGATAAAAATGTAGACATATATAAATTATTACACGACTTAGATAACATCTATAGCAAAGCATATTCTAACATTAAAGAAAATCAAGACAAAAGATATCAAAATTTTCAAAAGCGTGCAAAACTGAGGCCTGTTGCTGTTCATGATGTTGTATACTTGAAATCAATAGATAAATTTAAACCCAAGTATTCTGGGCCATTTATTGTTGTACAAAAACACTCACCAGTTTCCTTTTCCATTAAGAGATTACATGCACCTGATAATAAAGCTTTCAGAGTCCATATTGATAGACTCCTTATTGCTCCGCCTCGACGTAATTATTTGTTTACTGAACCCAACTCCAATGTAACACGTAATATTGGCAATAATTCTACACATCCTTATAACTTAAGAAATCGCAATTAATTTTTTTTCACAAAAAAAGTTTGAATATATTTTGCTTCACAAATGCATTTTCCAATGGCCAAGGGAGTGTATTTGTTTGCTGTGCAGGAACTCGTCTTTATTTATTTTATTATTTTTATTTTTAGATGGCTTGTCCACTGTTTTTTTATATTTTTCTTTTGATGTAAAGACTATTTCTTGCATTGCAGTGTTGTTGAATATATATAATATTTATAAATAAGATGCATAAAAAAAAAAAAAAAAAAAAAAAAAAATGATTCTAATGTTAACATAAATGCATGTAGATCATATTTTGAATTTCTAAATTAGTAATCAAGGTGTTATTTTTTATTTAATGTATACTATATCTATTTTTATTGGGTGAAGGTTAAACAAAAGTAAGATAATTGAAATATATTTAATAGAGATATTTCATTGGAATACAGATTAAGTTCATAGGAAATTAATTATTAATGATAATAGTGTTAACAGTATACATACAGCTAAATTTTATAAGTTTCCAATTGATTTTTGGTGTACAACATGTGTTTGGTTTGTTCAATATCCAATCTAAATTTTTATTATTCTGGCACTCCCTCTCATCACTCAAAATTTTGTCAATTTGTTTTCTTTTACTTATTTATTACCCTATCCTAGATATATGTTGTCTCGTTCAAAATTTTCTCCCGGGAGAGCAACATTGGATATGTGATGAGAATCTATATTTTTGTTGACATTAATTTTTCAACATTTATGACACTTAATTAATCGGTTTCGTGAGGTGTCCCTACAGGGGTCTGTGGATTCTGCTGGGGGACGGAGGCCTGTGCCTAACAGTGCAGGTCTTTCAACACGCCCTGTCCCGCTAGGATGTTAGCCTTAAGTTAACATCATTACACTTACATTTTTGTAAGGATTAAGGGAAGATTATTTTTTTTGACTGCCAATGGCGTCCTTTTTAAAATCTTTCCTGTGTGGTATACACGAAAACTTTTCTGTTCTTTACTTTTATTTATTTTTTTTGTACATAGTTTTGTTTAACGTTGACCAATATGTGTAACCAAGGTGTTAGACAAATAAATATTACAATAATATGTTGGAACCTTTAGTATTACAACAATGTATATGCATATGTGTAATTTATATTATTTTTTCTCTATTTCACTATACATATTAGTGTGAAAATTTAATATTTTGGAATGTAAAAATCTAACGTTAGTAAATGTTGATGTAGCATTATTTGCTAAGTTCATCAAAAAAGAGACTCTTTCATAAAAAAAACATTTCAGCTGAAATTTTTGGTGGCATATAAAAAAACTATTTTGAACTGCATTTGAAATTACTTATAGAAGCCACATTTTTGCGCCTGTCATGACAAGGTGTTTCTCTTAAAGTTTTTTTTTGGTTATACTGATATTTTTGAAATATGTGTATTTTGTATTTTTGAATTAGTGTTTATATTTCATATATATTTTGTTTGTTCAATATTAAGCATTCATATAATTTTTACTTATGATGTAATATCATTTTTTTTAAGTGTGCGTCTTTGGTAAGTGCTTTTGAATATTATTGTTTGTATATGCATTTCTATACAGGAGGCGAGAAGGACTTATTATTTTTGCTAGTTGAAGGGGAGATATATGTGTGAGTGTTCTCACACATATGTCCTTTAAAAGCTTATTTATTTATCCAAATTTAATATATAACAAAAAGGAGGGATTAATATAGATTATATAAAATAAATCTTTTTAAATTTATCTAATTCAAGTAATTAATTATAGAGAATTTCCCGTTTTATTTTTTAAATCAAAATTTTCATTTCTTTGTTCTTCTATCGTTAAAAACACATTGATCTAGGAATAAAATAAAGCAATTTTTATATTGGGGTTTGTCAAAAATAGTATGTGTATACATTTTCCCCGAATGGATTAAATCAATTTAGCTATAATTATTTATTTTGGAGAGGGTAATTTAAAATTCGTATCAACCTACTTATAACACAAGTAGCTATTAATAAAATAATAACTGTCATTTCAATTTATATTTATCACGCTAGTGTTTACATTAAATCAATTTAGCCGTAATTATTTATTTTCAGAGGGTAATTTAAAAAGCCGTTATCAACATATTCCTACTATACACAGATATTAATAAAATAAAACAAGCATTTGATTTCATATTTATTACCCTTGAATGTTTATGTTAAAAAAACCATTATTATTTCAAGAGGGTCATTATAATTCTAAAAATAGATTTATAATGATGTTCGATAGTCTGGGCGTCGCCTTCTTTGTTCATTGAGAGTTGAAGGTCATTTGGCATGGCTTCTCAATGTCAAATCGATTTAATATTTGTAACGACTTTTTTATATTCAAAATTTAGTATGAATATCTTAGAAGAACAAAGAAACAGTTTGGCATTCTTTTGGCTGCATTTCAACAATGCCAATCTCCGGGGTTGCGATTTTAAGCTATCTGTGGCTAGCAGATTTAGTGTATCTTTTCGTTTTTGATCAGGTACTAAGTAGACGTAAATTTTTGAGGTCCTCCTCCCTCTCTGTCTAGTTGATGGGGATAGAATAATTGTATATGCTTACGAATATAGGAGTGAAATGTAAAGTTATTAGTGACTGCAGACTGAATATTATATTGCTGCATTAATAAATTACAGTACTAAAAATGATGTGTCCTGATTATTTCGAAGTAAAGACTTCTACTTTATATTTTTAAATTTTCTACGATCCGGCTTTTGTGTGTGACGAACCTAACTGTACTAGGCAATAGTACACGCCCCTTTTTCATTTTCTTAAAAATGATATATGTTATTCAAATTCACTATGGAATGTTCCCTATTTTAAATAGCATTAGCAGGTCCTGTTATAAATGGTTTGTGTACAGGGATACTCCGCCCCCCCCCCCAAAAAAAAAAAAAAAAAAAAAAAAAAAAAAGCCAGTGTGTTTTAAGAAAGACACTTTTATAAATCACATTTAAATAACTTACTACTTCAAAAATCATAGACATTTATTGTTAATTCACTAAAAAATATTTTATATAAAATATGAAATGATTAACCTTCAAATTTACAGGGCTGCTCTAAAATATTCAGATACATTAAGGGCTGCATTTTGTTTGTTTTAAGCATTTTCAACACTTTCTAACAATGTTTAGGGGTGATTATGAATTCAATTAGTTTTTCTCTCTGCCTTTATGCCCTTCCGCTGTGTCATAACATAAACAAAAAACATTGAAATTTATATGGTATAACAAGTACGTACAGCTGGAAAGTGTTAATGATCAATGCATACCGCACAATTTTCCGTTCTTGTTTAAGGATGTCACAGGTTATTTAATTTAGTTATATATTAATTCATTTTGGTTACTGAGGATTTCTGTTATCACATGTTATTCTAAATATATACTATTTTGTTACTATATTATATATATATATATATATCGTAAAATTCCGTTGAAACCTCCCTTTCAATCTGCAAAGAAATCAGAATATGTTTGAGGAAGGAGCAGATAAACGGTAAAAACATGCAAAAATATAGAAATTGACATGTACTTTCCTGCAAAAAAAAAAAAAAAAAACTGTTGCTTTATCGGGCAGAATCTACCGCTAATCGCAAGGGGTGTTTATTCGGTATTTTAAGAACAAAAGAAATTCATGTGAAAAGCCGGGAGAGGGGGCGTCTAATCAAAAGACGCTATTGCGGTATTTAACGATATGTATAATTTTATTTAAGAGCTTAATTTTTCTCAACTTGAAAAAAAGCATCTAAAAGAAACTACCAAAAAATTTAATATTTAAATATAAGTTAAATTAACATTTAAATATCAAAAATTATTAACATATTAGCTAAATTAATATTTACATATTAGTAATTAAATATAATCTAGTCATTAAAGACAATTGTATCTCAAAAGCATCATATAAATACAAAACTTACAGAATTTTTTCGTAAGCGACAGAAATTGAGATTAAAATAATAATAAGGAAAAAGAAAACGTTTTATAAGATTTTTAGTTCAATATACTTTTTATTCGATAAATTGAATGTTCTTCCTGCTGCACATTCTTATAGTAAAATTTAGGTTAGAAAACGAAAAGAGGATGGAGCACTCATTTGACTAATTTTGATTAAAAATTAAAAGAAATTTTGATGGAATAATTTATCAGATGCATACTTAATTACAATGTATAATAACAGTATAGTTTTAACTACAGTATAACAAGAATAGTATAACCATAGTATAAATATGAATAGTATAATACAGTATAATAATAATAACGCATAATAGAAGCAAAAATTAATTAAAATAAATCTTACCGAAAATTAAGATTATCTTCTTTAATAAGAAATGAAGAGGCAGGAGGCCATAGAAAAATAGTGCAGACAAAAAAAAAAGTTTGAAAATAATTAAAATGACTGTAGTTTCCAGAGAGTCTAGAACAATGAAGTACAATAGAAACATCAAAAGAGATTGCATCATCTGGTTGGTGAAGACAGTTGTCTGCAGCGAGGACGATGCAGAGAACTTTATTTTATTTTTTTTTTTTTTTTTATTGTTCTTTATTTTTCTACGTGAAAAAGAAATATGTTTGTGAAATGAGTTATGATTTCGCTTGGTTAGCGATAACATCTTATGCCTGTGTGGCTTGGCTTGGCTTTTTTGTTATTATTAATCTGAAACGGGTCCTAAGTGGACTTAAGTTTTGTTTAGACCTATGTGATGATACATTAGTGTAAATATTTGTACATGTTTATTTTTTAATTATGCTTTAATTAATTTGATAATTAATTAGTAAAGCTCTTTCTAAGCCTTTCTTTACATATATACACACAAAGAGAGAGAAACGTCAATTATAATCAAACAGAAGAGATTGCATCATCTGGAGCCAGACTCCTAAATTAATATGAGCTATCAAGGATGTGACTCAAGAACCTTTTTTTTTTGTGTGTGTGTGTTCTTTCTTTCTACGTGTTAAGATGTTAAGAAGATATGTTTTGTACAGTTAGTTATGATTTTGCTTTGCTAGCTGTTAGCTGTAGCAGCTAAAATAAACCTTTGTGGCTTTTTGTTCTTATAGTTTTTAAAATTATAAAGTAGTTAGTAGTATAAAACTATAGTATTCCCTTCCCCTCCCCCCAAAAGAAAAATATCAAGGTTCGAATTTCGCACACTGCTAATTGCATATGCAATATTGAAAGCCACGTGTTTATGCATGCGTGATAGTCCGCAGTAGGCGACCGATTGTGGATATTTTTGGTGCAGCCACACAGTCGGAATTCACAAGGAGAAGAACTTAAACATCAGTGGAAAGAGTCAGTTGTACTATGTTTATACGAATTTTGAAAATAAACAAAGGATACTTAGACCTTATATATATATATATATATATACATTTTTTTTTTCGTAGTAAGCGGGCTTATTTACACCAGACAAAAAAAAAAAAAAACGCTGTTTTTTCGCCGCCCCACAAATTCCAGCGCCCTAGGCGGTCGCCTAGTTTGCCTATATGGTTGAGCCGGGCCTGCCTTTAGTACCAAGGTGTGTGGATTAGTAGTCTTCTACTGTATCAATTTACCGATGAAATATGAACATTTTTACTATACTATGCATAATTGCATATGTACAAGCATTAACAAAGTTTCTTTTGGATAATTTATTAGCCAAATGTTTAGAGCTATTTCTATAAATGATAATAAAAAACAAATACTGGTAAATTTCAGAAAGATGCTGGTGGTTCAGTTTCAACTGCTATTAAAGAAACAAAAAGTAATGTATATTATATTGCCATTAATTAATTAAAATTAAAAATTTGGGTAAGACCCACATCATTTTTAAAACAAGGAAAACTACAGTGTCTAGAACATCAAAGAGAAAAAATTAGAAAGGAGGCAACTGTTTCGGTAGCATTTAGCATATTGTCTGAAGTGTGTACGTCTTCATGCACTGAAGACCAAAACAGCTGTCTACTTTCCAATTTCTTCTCTTTGATGTTCCAGATGTTGTAGCTTTCCTTGTTTTAATAATCTCATGCCAAGTCTCCTATTAATAATACCTCTATCATTTTGCTTTTATTTATTTAATTATTTGAAAACAACTGAAATTCAGTTTGCTCTATCAATGATAATCTTTGAATTTTCATAATCTTGCTTGGAGTTTCTACATAAAAAGTTCAATATATTTGACTGATAAATTATAGAAATATATATATATATATATATAATAATGATGATCTATTAAGCATAGTAGAAGCCAAACAACAGATTATATATATATATATATATATATATGCAGGCACAGTTAAAAAGCTTATATAACATCAAACATTAGATATTTTTATATTTTGATTACAGTGTGTTGTCTCTACAGTAGAATATTAAGTTTCTTAAAAATGACGTTGCATTAATTTGAAAATCTTACATGTTATAATAAAAAAAGTACATAATTTTTAAAAGAAACTTTTATATTTCCATGAATGTACATGCTGTTATCACAAAAATGAATATAAATAATAAAAAGAAGAATCTTTATCATATACTATAGCTATAATACATTTCAAGCATTATTTTTTACAGTGTGATCCAAACATTATTATTACTTGAAATTGCTAATGATTCTTTTTGCCTTTAGGACAAAATCTTTATTAAATTACATGAAGTATAACATGTCCTTTAAGATAATCTGTCAAATATTTTTCGAAGCTATTCAACAAAATTCGTATTTCTATTATTTTGCCTACCACGTGCCCTAACAATACATCTTCTTCCCAGGATATCTTCAAGATGTCTTCAGGATGAAAAGTCATCCCAGAAACATCCTGAAGATGTATTGTGGATAAGTGTGCTGTTAGGGCGTGGTCTTTATTTGAACCACATTTAAAAAATTGGCAGAATCAAATATGACCCAGACAGCACATCGCCTCCCCAGGATATCTTCAAGATGTCTTCTGGATGAAAAGCCATCCCAGAAACGTCCTTAAGATGTACTGTGGATAAGTTAAGCCTAGCTGTGCTGTTAGGGGAATTGCATACTTTTTAAAAAATAACTAATACATGAGTGGTTGTAAAATTTCATGAATAATATTTTTTGTAAATAGCTGAGTTATTTTATAGCAACAATAATGTTATATTTTATAATATATGTACACTGTTTGAAATAAAAGTAATATTTTTCTATTTCTTTTAAAGTTTGAAAAGTTACACTACTCATATTTTGTTTTTGTGAAGAATACAATTCTTGATCATAGTTGTTTTACAGTTATTTATTTTTGTTTATTTATTTTGCATAATTAAGAGAATGATTTATAATCAAAAGTATATTTTTATGCGATATTAATAATTATTACAGACTGCCCTCAAATTTTGCAAAATCGACTTGTGCACATTCTTCTATTTTGCGCATTTTAAAACAGTTAAAATATGATTTATTTCCTTTTATAAAAATGAAATTATTTTTGTTACCCATAAACATTTGGTTACATTTCTGGTGCATTTCATTTGAAGTCACCTAAAAAGAAAAAAATAAATAAATAAAATGTTGCCCTCGTGTCACAGATATTAAAGAAAAATGTTTCTTATAAAGTAAATAACGAAAAAAGCAAAAAATATATATATATATATATTTTTTTTTTTTTTCAGAATTTTGTAGTCAAAACTAAGATTAAGGGGTTATTTTGAAATTTAATTAAGTATAACAAAATGGCATCAATGAGCAGGATGGTTTATGAGTTTCAAACCACTATAACACTTTTATTAATGGATCAGTTTTGTTCATTTTGGTGTCATTAGAAAGATAAAAGTATAAACTGTGAAATAAAATTATGCAAATACTGAAAATGTATATACAAACCTTTACAAAATTGTAATAAAAGCATTTTTTGAAGCTTATTTTTTTTTCAAAATTTCAAGAATTTTTTTTACAGTAAAACCACTCATTTCACCACACTATTTTTTTTTTCTTCACATAATGTAAAATGACATACTTTTCAATAAAAAAAAAAAAAAATCAATAGGGTGTTCATTGTATTGTGTGATTAAAAAATTAAACAAGCAAAATACATAAATTAAGTTCCATTTAATGGCTAACTGATGTTATACAAATGATCTTTTAACCACACAACATGCATATTTTAACATTCTAACAATTATTATTTTTAAATAATTTCTGAATGGGTAATATTATATCTGAGCCGAAAATATATAAGTGAATAGTGCTGGTTCTTGCTACAAGTCATGCATGTGTTGGAATTGGTGGTACCATAAAATGCTTAGCCACAAGATCAAGCTTGCAACATCCATATGATAATCACGTATTAACTCCAAAAGAAATGTTTACATTTGCCAAAAGTTATGTTCCAGGAATATATACATTTTATATTACGGCTGAAGAAATAACAAAGATGTTAGAGAAATGAAAAATTGTTCGAGAATTCCTGGGACAAAAGTTAATGATTTTTTCCGTCCATTGGATGAAAGAAGATTGCTTATAAAGCATGTTTAATCATCTAATAAATTCCTTCAAGTTTTTCCTGGACTTCAAAACAAAGAATTTATAAAAGAAGAAAAATGTGTTGCAGCTATCTATAACAATAATTGGTGGCTTGGAACAATACTGGAGATTAGTGAAGAACATTGAGATCAGGGGCCGATCCAGAAAACCTTTTTGGGAGAAGGGGATATAGAATTATATATAACCAAGGGTCGCACTCCCTGCCTTTTTTTAAGGACACTTTTAAGGATGAGAAAAAATTGTACCTGTTTAGCCACCACTACTTTTATAGAATATCTCCATTTTATCTAACTTCGACAAATTACTATGAAAATAACATAGATATCTGTATAAAAATAGTGGTAGCAAAAAAGACGAAAAATTCTCATTCCGGAAAGTGTCCTGAAAAGTGGGTGGGAAGTATGACCCTTGTATATATTTGATATAATACTGCATGTAAAATAATCATATCATTTATAACTTAATAACTATTCATATTTTTCACTAATTGCCAAGCATTATTTGAATAGAATATTAATTTGTGTATTTTAAATGATTTGAAGATATTAGTATTCATTTCCACTAGAATATCAATTTATGAAATGTATTTCTTTATAATTCTAAAAAAAAAAAAAAAAAAAAAAATAATTCTGTGAGCTCATATTTCTTGAAATATTTCAAAACATCTTTTTGAATAACCTAAATTTCGAAAGTAATTTCATTATTATTTGAGAGAGGACAAAAAAATATAAATATACTATAAAATTTAATCATGACTTTATTTAAATAAAGTGAGTTCAAGAACAGATAATTATTTACAGAAGGAAAAAGAAAATACTGATAAATTTAGCTTCTTGAATTTTATGAATAATGTTGCTAGTAGTAATTTCTTCTATGCAACATTGGATTATTTTATTCTGCATAGTTTAATTATATAAATTGATCAGGATGATGCTGTCTCTAAGTGTATTTCTGTTTATTACAGTCTTTTCACAGATATTAGCACATTTTCTGTGCTCTTTGAATAGAATGTTTTGTTTATCTATATAGAAATATTATAGATTCAGTTATAGGGTATAAGCAGCCAATATTTTCTTTTATACGTGTTATAACCGTTCACTATCAAATTGGTTTTCGATATACTTGAAAAAATGTTTGGCAGCTTCAATAGCATTTCTATAATAATCATTTTCCGAATGAGCTGACAGAAAGCCATCTTTTAGTAAAAATTTAAAGAACTTTTTTAATAGTTCACTGACAATTTTTTATTTATTTGTTATTTCATTTCAGTTTTATTGTTTTTTGGTATCCATTATTATGAGATGCAATAAATAATAGGCAATATTTTCAGAAATGCCTTTGTATTACATTTGAAAAAACTGGTGCTACAGTTACCTCATGGTAATTAGTTTTTAAATAAACAGACACGTTCTAGTTCATGAACATTCCTGAAAATAAACCAGAAAATCTTATTATGAACACAAAAGTCACGATAATAGGATTATATAGCTGCCAACCGTTCAGATTTTTGGATATACAGTAAACTCTCGTATAACACGCTCTCGCAAAACGTGAATTCGTATAATGCGACAAAAAATCTATGACTATTACGCGTAAGATAAAGAAAGCACGTGACAACATCTTTTCTACTTTCAACCTGTTCAACATTACTTACTTTTGACTGCAGATAAGGATTGCCCCATTACTATGCCAACACATGATGCTTTTGGTCTTATTACGGATTGAAATCGTCTGCTCAATGTATATCTCCTATAACGCAATTTCCTATTACACGGAACATATTCCCCGCATTATACGAGAGTCTACTGTAATAATTTTTTTTTAAATAAAACTTATGTCTTAATTCATTATAAAAAATTCTACAAATATGTTACAAAAGTTCATAAAAAATTTCTATAAAAAAAAAGCCGGTATCCAAAATCGGAGCAGTTAGGGGATTATATACATCACAAAGAACAAATATCACTTGTTTAGGAATAATATTCTATAACTTATTACTTTAATAAATTTCACTAGTGTATATCACCAATTTTTCTATTCTTGGGCAAAAAGTAATGGTGTGGAATGAAACATTACATAAAAAACAAATAACTCCATTAAAATAAAGAAAGTGCTCACTGATTTCGGCAAATTTCATTACTTATATTGTCAAATTTACTGCAAATGCAGAATCTAGACTTGGTGTCAAATTTGGTGACTTGATGACCAAATTTGGCAAAGACATTTAGTTTGAGGCAACCAAAATTTAAGAGCTCTAACTTCAACAAGAACAGAGTTCTGGAATTTTTCGGAATGATTAATTGGTTTCGAGTGCAGAACAAATTTCCTCAAAAATTCTATAAATCAATAACAAGACTATAAAAAAAGAAGTATCATTATTGATGATTGTAGACTAGAAACTTGCTTTTTACTTTTTTACTTCCTTATGCAAAGTATAAGGAAGTATAGTAATCCCGATTTGCGAAATAGATTTCATATCTCGCATAGCTCAAACACGAATCATCATAGATTGTTGCAAATTTATACGTGTGACTGTCATGATGTCTAGCTGTACACCTGCAAGTTTTGTCTTAACACACGCTCTCATTTTAGAGATATCAGCGATTTTACACATTTTTTTGTGACGTTTGTATGTGTGTGTATGTATGTATATTGCGTAACTCGAAAACAGTTGAATGTAGAACGTTACAATTTGGTATATAGGTTTGTTATAACATCTAGTTGTGCACCTTTCTTTTCGGTCTTTTTGTGACTTTCCGTTTTGGAGATATTTAAGAAAATTATACTCATAATGGCAAATATGCAAAGGTTTTGGCCATTATATATGACCTACCATCATAGAGATTTCAAAATAAACTAATGATAGAGCCCGTAATGATATGAAAGTTGTTGACACTTTTGCGTGTAGAAAGTAATTTGTAAAGACATAAGCATGTTCTAGTCTATGAATGCATTTTATTTAATGAATATAAGTAATAGAGCCCAGAATGATATTTTTATGAAAGTTGTCCAAATTTTTGTGTGTAGAAAGTAATTCTTAAAGACGTAAACAGGTTTTAGTCGATGACTGTACTTTAATGAATATTCAACACATACACAGAGCACATAATGATACTGTTATGAAAGTTGCCAACATTTTTTAGATTAGAGAGTAATTCTTAATATATAAGCAGGTTCTAGTCGATGAATGCACTTTATTTTGTTTTATTCTTGTTTGTCATTTAAAGAATTTAGTTCAGTGCTATAAACCAATGAATCTTTCTAGAAAATTCCCGAATTCTGTGCTTACTAAAGTTAGAGCTTCCAAAATTTGGCAAACCTAAACTACAAATTTTTGCCAAATTTGGTCACAAAATTGCCAAAATCGATTCCAAGACCAAAATTAGTGTTGGCTACAAACTTGGTGATATTAGCGATCAAATTTGGCAGCAAAAATTTTTTCAGTGGAGCCAGAATTAGTAAATACTTTTTCAATTTTAACTGAATTCATTGTTTTGGTAAAATGCATCATTTTTCACCTCTAATTTTTGGCAAAGAGAAGAAAAGTAGGCCATCTATAATTGAAGGATTTTCATAAAACTAAGCTATGTATTTGCCAGTGAGAGATTCTGTAATAAACCATTCCTGAAAAAACTAGTATATTTGTTTGGTGGTATATATAATCCTATTAATATGACTTTTGTGGTTAGAGTAGCAGTTTATTTTATTTTATTTTTATTCGTGGTTAGAACCTGTCTGTTTATTTACGAATCAGTTATCTCACACAAAAATGTGAATGTTTCATAACAATATGTATATTCCATTGGCTGTATAAAGGAAGTCATGAGGTGTCCACATCAGATTTTTTCTTTGCATAATACCTTTTAGACAGTATTACAGTAATAATGGAAACAAATGGTAGTTTTTTAATTTCCATGAAGATGGGTGTTGGCAGCAGACTTCGACACTTGGCATCAAATTAGGTAATTTTGTACCCAAATTAAGCGAAAAATGGTAGATTAGGCTTTCCAAAGTTCAAAATCTCTAATAGGAGCCAAATTTTGGAATTTTCAAATGATTCATTCTATACAGAGCTACCTCAAAAATTCCATAAACCATTGACAAAACTCTCGAGGAATTTATATCCTATTCAGACATCGAAATGAGTGGTTGATTATTGTTCCTTAATTAGAGAAATTCCTGCTATGTGGCATGCTTAACATTGTTTACTTCACTTTTATAGTATGCAGCTGGAGCGTATATCTTCATAATGTAGCTGACCAGCAGTTTTATTTTGTCAGAAGGTTTTACTTCAGAAATATATAGTCTTAAGATCCTATTTGTACAAGTTAACTACCTAGAGTTATTAAGCGGACCAGGATCTTTCACAGCGAGATCTGGTGTGCACACTCCTGTCTTGTCTGCTGGATAAATATTAAGTAAATACTGTTGGTCCTTGCTTAAGTCAGTTTTAGTCACATTTATCTCCTCTCTATTAACCGTTTCAAAATTAGCAACAGGGAGTTTTTCACAGTCAGTCAACTTCTTACCAATTTGTCCTGAGAAACTTGTGGGTCCTGTAGTATCACCATCTACACTTTCAAACAAATGTCTGAACAGAAGTTTGTTGAAATGTAATAAACGTATAAACTATTGTAAAGGACGACCAAGTTTAAGCTCAAGGTTACAAATAACACCGTCCATCCTGTTTTAGTTTTTCCATCCTGTGTTAGTTGCTGTTCCATCACATCCAATTGCAACAAGCTTAATAATAATCAAAGTTATTGTTTTCTAAATAGCAAAAGATGCTATTAACTATTTCACTTCCAGTGGCCCTTGGAGGTGTCAAATGTCCCAGATACTTTTCTCCAGGCTCTAAATGACTTTCTTAAAGTGTAGTACTTATTATGGTAATCCTTTATCAATTTAACGATACGTTCATGATCATGACTGACCGTTGGTATAGAAGCTTTACAGTACAGTTCTTCTATATGAGCAGCTATGCAATCTTTCAAAAAGATTCATTTTTTAGAGATTTTGTTGTTTCCTTAAAAACAAGCTAACAAAACATCTACACATGTGGGTAAAACACTTTGACTTAACGCTTTTGGTGCACCGAAAAATGGACAAACACTTAAGCATTTAGAAGTTTTCGGGCGTCCCATTATTTATTATTTGAAGGACGGAGAACAATGTAACAAAACTTGAGCATAAAAATCTCCAATAACTTTACAAAATAATCCACTCAAAGCAAAACTCACTGCACTTTTTGATTCACTTACAGTTACAAATTAAAGATGCTGCTTGCTTAGCGGCTATTAACTGACTGACAAAGTGAGAGCAGAGCCTTTAAACTGTCTACTAGAATGTGTCTACTGTCTAGACAAGTCGGTGGTGGAATAAGAATGTGAATAACTTAGCGTTTGGTGGAAAAACTTAGCGCTTGCCGGTCAGTTACTGTTTGTGCTCAGTTTTTGACATTTTTTTCAAATTTTAAGCCTCATGCGCAAACAGAATATATCATCTAAAAATTATTATTATTTTTTTTAGGTTGAAATTACGCTATATACTAACAATTTATGGCTGCTGCATTATAAAAAATTACAAAAAAAACTAATTTTATTATTTTTGAAATTTTCAATTTTTAACATATTTTTTCAAACTTTCAGCCTCATGCGCAAACTGAAGATGTCAACTTAGAATTTTTTTTTAATTTTTTCCCAATTGAGGATACCAAACTACAACTTTTGGGAGGTAATGCGATTCCAAAATAAAAAAATTGACTTTTTTGAACCACCCTACTACGCAGTCCTATATCCAGAGTATCTTAGGACTTTGCAGAATGTTAACCCTCAAATGTCAGAGGAAGAGAAAGTATCACACCTAATGAAAGGGATCACTGAAGACATTTATCAGGCACTGTTAATAAAAGAAATTGCAGTGATTTCAGATTTCATTAAGTGGTAAATACATCAAGGATATGAAATTAAAGACAGTTGGTAGAAAAAAGTTTGAGAGGCTTCCAAATGTTGTACCGATGGCACTTATGGAGGAAGAGCCAAATTTGGTGTCCCTTATATGCAGAATTATCCAGGAGGAAGTTCAGAGAATGGTGAGCCGAACAAATAAATCTGAAGCTTCCTACACTTCATTATTGGAATAAATAGATTCAAATGAAGTCAAAACGGCTTTGGAACCAACATTTCCATCCCCTGACAACGATCAATGTATGCTGGCCTAATCAGAAAACCCAGACATCCTGTATCCAACTGACACAGCCGAGAAAAAACTGATAGCCAACAATATACCTGTTTGTGGACATCCTGGACATGACATGCACTATTGAAAGAGAGAAAAGTCATTTTTGACACTTTTAGATCCCGTCAAGAGAGTGTCAACCAAGCAGAAGCCAAAAACTTATGACAACTGAATGTCATTCACTGTTCCAGTGCAAGGCCAGTTTGAGGCCAATCTGTAACATGCTGCCATAGGTTACTGTCACCGTATCACCACTTTTGTTGATCTCCCAGTGTCCCAGTTGAAGAAACGAGGAAAACTAAATGAAGCAATTTTCCAGGGAGGTGAGGCTGCATACAATGAAAATCCTCTGTCGACTGCAAAGATGTCTAGTAACCATTTAGATGTAACAGTAGATAATAAGACAATACTTGCTCTGGTAGATTCAGGAGCTTCTCTTTCAGTTGTTTCAGTATCATCAGTGCTTAAAGAAAGTTAAGTTTTCTGATGCCAAGAATATCATTCTTAAAGTCGCTAATGGGAATTTTGTGCATCCCTTTGGAAAGTGTACATTGCCTTAAATAGCTGAGAGGTGCTCTTTGAATTTGTAGTGCTACAGCATTGCAGCCATAACGTTATCCTTGGTTGGAACTTTCTAGAAGCCTTCCAAGCTGTGATATGCTGCTGTAGAAGTGAACTGTTTTTTGAGGATGTCTCCAGAGAATCCTCAGCACCTGGCATCTGGAATTTATATGCCATTGAAGACTGAACACTACTTCCCTGTTCTCTGACTAAAATGATGGTGTCAGGGTCCTACATTGGACCGTGTACTCCTGTACATAGACCTAAACATAATTGTAAAAGGCAGTAAAAATTTACTCAAAGAGAAACCTGGTAGTACCTTTTCTAATCGCTTCCTACAATGGCGATAATGGTGAAATTTGGGTCGCAAACCTTCAGTCTGAACTACAAATCATCCCCAAAGGAATGTATTTCCTGGTCAAGTGCATAGATGAAAGTATTTTATCTGCAATAGTGGACACATCTGATAACCTTACTGAATTAAGAGGGATGTCAAAATCTCCAATCAACTATTCAATAATGGTAGCTCCTGATTTAAGCAATGAGAACAAAAGCAAGCTATAAAAGCTATCCTTCAGAAATTTTCTGGTATTTTCACCAAAACAGATAAGACGACTGCTGCACAAACTAAAGTCAAAAACTGAATTAATACTGCTGATCATGTACCCATCACCTAAAGAGTTTACCGAGTTTCATCAACCAAACAGAACATCCTATGTCAAGAAGTGATAAAAATGCTTGAGGAAGGAATCGTGCAGCCCTCTGAGAGTCTCTGGTAAGTACCTGTTATTCTGGTAAGGAAGAAAGATATGTTGGTGCTTTTGTGTAGACTGTTGCTAGTTGAATAAGATCACAAAAAAGGATGTATATCCGTACCATGTATTGATAATACCCTCGACTGTTTCAAAGGTTCGAAATTCTTTTCTTCCATGAACCTTCGCTGTGGTTACTGGCATATAAAAGTAGATGAAGCGGATTGTGAAAAGACAGCATTCATTACTCCTGAAAGCTTGTATAAATTTAGTCATGCCATTCGGACTTTACAATGCTCCTGCGACCTTTGAGAGGATGATGGATAATTTGCTATGCCATTTAAAATGTACTATGTGTCTCTGTTATCTTGACAACAAAATAGTATTCTCAGAAACTTTCAAAGATCACCTCAACTGATTAAAGATTTGATTAAGAGCTGTTTTGGGATGTATTCAAAATGCAGGCTTCGTACTCATTCCCAAGAAATGCCTTTTTTGAGCAGGAGAAATTAAAATACTAGATCATCTTGTATCTAAAGACTGTGTAAGACCAGATCCCGAGAAGGTGAAAGCCGTAAGCAATTTTCCTACCCCTAAGAATGTACGTGATATTTGAAGTTTCCTTGGACTCTTTTCATATTTCCGAAGATTTACTGAATTATGAAGGATGTCAAAATCTCCGATCAACTATTCAATAATGGTAGCCCCTGATTTAAGCAATGAGAACAAAAGCAAGCTATATAAGCTTCTTCAGAAATTTTCTGGTATTTTCACCAAATTTTGGTTTTTTCATTGCTAGATAGAATTTCGCTATCTAGCTGAACCTTTGCAGATTTTGTTTAAAGGGGATATAAAGTTTTGTTGGTATCATGAAGAGATCCAAGTCTTCAACGATTTAAAAAAAAAAAGGAGCTTACTTCTGATCCAGTATTAGGAATATATGACAAAAATGCTCCTACAGAAATTCATACAGATGTTAGTGGATATGATGGTACTGGAGCAGTTCTTGTGCAGATACAGAATGGAGCTGAAAGGGTCATAGCATATGCCTCTAGAATATTAGCAAAAGTAGAGAAGAATTAATTACTGAAAGAGAATATCTTACCGTTGTATGGATTATTAATAAGTTTCATTGATACCTATTTAGAAAACAGTTTACTGTGGGAACAGATCACCATTCACTCTAGAAATAAATTCTTCTAGTATAAATAAAAACAAAAGTATTTAGTATAAGTAAAAAGAAGAAAAAAAAATGGCATCTTTTAAGGATAGCCAAATAACTGAAAAATTAAATTCTCAAAACTATGCCATATTGAAATTCAAAACTTTGATGTACCTCATAAAAGAGGAGTTATACGAAGTTATAACTGATGATCCATCAAATCTTATTACCGATGCATGGTGAAAAAAGCACATGCTATTATTAACTTGCTCATTAAGGACGGTCAAATAATACACACTAAGCACTGTCAAACTGCTTTAGAAACTTGGAATAAACTAAAAGAAATTCACGAAAGAATCAATTTGTCAAGTAAACTTTATCTTTTGAGAAAATTGTACAGCACAAAACTAGAAAAAGGAGGCAACATACAAGCACACATAAACAAAATTTTAGAAACCTTAGATAAATTAAAAGCAATTGGAGAATAAATTAAATTTACTCATATATCTGCACTTCTTTTATGTTCCCTCCCAAAAAGCTATGATACTTTAATTGTTCCACTTGAAGCTCACCCCGAAAATTAACTCGCATCAAACTACATATGCAGCAAATTAGCCAATGAACTTAATCGCCGAAGAGGATTAGCCTCTGAAAATAACCCAAACTCATCAAAAACATTCCAAATCAATAAAAAGCAATCATACTACAGTAATTTCAAAAAGGAGCAAAAATACTGCTCCTATTGCAAAAAGAATAACCATAATAAAGTAGAAAACTGGCACCTGAAGAATAAAGCTGCTGATAACACAAAGGGCAAATGTTTTAGAAATAAATCCAGAACAACCAATTCCTCGCAGTTAGTAACACACAATAATGAATCGCCACACACACATACACAACAACAAAGTCATTCAAAAGAAATAAAACAGATGACATCACAAACAAAACAAATGGCTTTCATGACTCAGAATGCAATGATGAGCAACTGGATAATTGACAGTGGCTCGTCATCACATATAAGCAATAATATACGCCTTTTTGTTAATTTAGATGAATCACAAAAATCCCAAGTATATATGGCAAATGGTAACACCCTCACTTCACTTGGATCAGGAGAAATAAAAATAGAATACATGGATCCAAATAAACAACAACAACAAAAAAGAATTAAAGAAGGTTTTATATGTCCCAGAATTGAAGGTGAATCTTATAACCGTACAGAAAGCTACCCAAAATGGCCATAAAGTCACACTCACTAAATAAAAGTGTTATATATCCATGAAAAATGAAATCATTTTAGAGGGTACAAAAAATAACTTATATGAGTTAAACTTGCCCATGGCAATAAACAAACATTACACTTATATAACTGAAGAGTGCTAAAACCCTAACTGTATCACCCTATGGCACAAACGCATGGGGCATAAAAATTTCAACTCAATCAAGGAATTAAATAAAAATCAGTTGGTTCAGGGAATAAAAATAATTAATGCGAAACATGCATCAAAACAAACTAATGACACCCCATATCCAAAAACTGCAGAAACGGGGGGGAAACAGATACTAGAATTAGTACATAGCGATGTTTGCAGACCTATGCAGGTACTGACAATAGGCAGTAAATCATACATTTTAACTTTTGTTGATGACTACTCTAGGTGTACAATGATTTACTTTCTAAGCAAAAAGAATGAAGGAATTGAGAAACTAAAAGAATATGTTAACTTAACCACAAACAGATTTGGGAAAAAAAGGGAAACAATAAGGTCAGATAATGGCAGGGAATACGCAAACAAAAACGTAGAAGAATATTTGAAAGAAAATTGTATTCACTATTAGCTCACCGTATATACTGTCCAGCCCAAAAATGGGGTTGCTGAAAGAAAGAACCATACACTAGTCGAAATGACATGTACACTTCTATCAGAAGCTAACTCAGAGAAAAAATTGTGGAGCGAAGCTATAAATATTGCCAAATAGACTACCCACAAAGACCACAATAAAAACTCCATATGAATTATGGCACGGTAGCAAACCAAATCTAAGCCACTTAAAAACCTTTGGCTGTAAAGCCTATGCATACATTCATAAAAGTTAACTGGATAAATTAGACAAAGCAAAATAGGGCATTTTTTGTCATCTACGATAACAGCGCCAAAGCGTATAGAATCTAACCTGAAAAATTATTATGTAATACTTGCAAGAGCAGTTAAATTCATTGAAAACACAAATAATTCAGGAAAAAATAATGAAAAATAATTACTCTTAGAAAAGAACACAGATGAACACCCTGATACAGAAGCACATATAGGGCACAAAATTGAGATAAATTCACCAGACCAAGGTACCACAAATGAACATAACACTACTGACACCTTAAGAAGATCAACTAGATACAATAAAGGCGTACCATCTGACAGGTTAATATACTTAACAGAAAATATTGAGGCATGTGAACCAAAAGGCTATAATGATTTTCTCAACATTTCAAACCCACAAGAAAAACAAAATTAGCTAAATGCCATGCAAGAGGAAATAAACACTCTGAAAGAAAACAAAACATTTATTCTAGCTGAAGTAATACTCTAGTCTCAGGCAATCTTCCTGAGACACCATCAGAACTTGTAACTAAGGTCTATTTCCGAGTTAAAGAAGGGGTGAAAGAAAATTACACACTACAAAAACTTTTTTTACTTCTGAAATGTGTTCTTCCTTCATGAAAAATGAACTGTGAAAGAAAAAGGAATCTATGCATTCCTCCCTTCATTTCTACCCACCCAACTGGGAGTGATGTGATTAAAAATAGAACAGTTTATCACGTGATTCTATTGACTGTTTCTTTTTCTCTCTATATTATTCTGTTCTCTTTTAGTTTGTTTTTAACAAAGTAACTTGAGAGCCATAATGCTGTCTCCTTTATTATTATTTTTTTTATTCTTAATTAAAACATCACATTTAAAATTAATTAACGAGTCGATCTGCTAATTTGCTCTTCAGAATCATTAATAAAAAATTAAGTTTCTTCCAGTAATCAATATTAAGAAGATGGAAATATCAAAATAGTTGGAAGATTGTAATGTGGGACAGTGCAGTCTTCAAAAGATAAGCTAATCCCTAATTACTTTTATTTTTCAATAAATATCTTCTTATTTTGATTAATTTGCGCATTGCTACTGAGTTATTCACCAATATTATATATCATATCTATGTTAGCCTCATAAAAATTTATATAAAGAATAAAAAGGAGCTTCACAATCACATTTTACAGCCAGATTTATATTTCAAGCATTACTTTTTACAGGATGATCCTAAACATTTTCATTTAATTTTTTACTTATTCCCCTTTTATTTCCAGTGCAAAACTTTCACTGAAGTATGAGGTGTAATATGTTATTCACACTCTTGAAGTTTCAATATGATTCTTCAAGTACTTTTTTGAGATATTTGAAAAAACATCTGAAATCGAAAGTGTCCAGTCATTCCTGCAATGGTAGTATATAACTTTAAAATTTTAGAAGGAAAAGCTTTTTACTAATTTAAAAATATTAAATACCTTTTTAGTTCTCCAGATTGGAACTTTTGGTCAGGCACCTGATTATCTTCAGTGAACTTCTCTGTCTGACTGCTAGCTCCTCTATTCTTTATTTTCATTATGCAGTCAGGGCCTGATTATCCAAAAGGCTCAGGAAGCACAAGCTTCCCCTCTAAAATTTAAGAGGGGGGCCCCATAAGGATTAAAAACATGGTCTTGAATTTTTTGTTTCATATTTTCACACTGAGATTGAATTTTTTCTGAGAAAGGTTACCTAAAACAAGACAAAATACTCACTATTTCGGGAAAAATCTATTATTTAACCTCAAAAATCTGAATGTTCTTAATTAAAAAGTTGTATGATTTTAATGTTCTGTGTAGAAACCACCCAGATGAATGAAAAAAAAAAAATAATAATAAACACACACTATTTTTTTTGGTCTATAGCATTTTTATATTACAATATGTAACAGGAAAACAAGATTTTCCGAAATGAAAGGGGGCCCCAAAATGATGCTGAGCTTCCCCTAGCTTCAAAGCTTAATTGGGCCCTGTATGCAGTGTGATCTCTGATCTAGCTATTGGCTGGATTCCATGTCATAACACTCATTAGTCATGACTTCAGTTGTTCCACACATAAGTGCACATTTATGGTTATTACAAGGTTAATGCTGTCATAAATTTTCATGTTTTATGTTGTTTTGGTGTTCCTTTGTCCTATTGCTGATTTTTCCTTTGGTTATGTCGATACAAACAGGGGCCTAGCCAGCGGTGTGTGTGTGTGTGGGGGGGGGGTCAAATATTTTACTGTATTATTGTTTGAAATGTGTAAATAAGTCAGCTAAAACAGTCTATAGCCAGAGGATGAACCTATCTTTGATTTTTACACTAAAGCTCAATTAAAGACACTCCAGTCAGATTTCTATCAAAAACCCGAATGATTTATATATATATTTGGCGTTGAATTCTGATGAACATTTAAAAATGAAAATAAGCTGAATGTAATAGTCGGCCTATTTAGCATTTGAAAAACTTTTTTGATAGGCCAATTGGAATCTCAGAACTCTGGAGCTGAAATCAATTATTTTTAATCAACATGTACACTATTTTTTGCGACAATCAAGCTGTCAATTTGGTTGACGGATGAATTTCGTTTTACTTTAGCACTCTAGTTAGCTTATTAAGAGATCCAATTTTTCTAGTTGGCCTAAGAAATTAAAGGCCATCAAAACTGCAAATAGGTCGGACTAGAAAATTGTTTGATCACCGGACTTTTTTTTTGTGTGTGTGTGTGTCTTCAACTCTAAAGCTAAATAAAAAATAGTCTAGTCGGTCTATCCTGATTGATTTTTTTCACACGACTTTTATTTCTTGTGAAAGTTTTCAAACTATAAATAGGCTGACAAGGAAAAATCGCTTTTTTAATTTGGCTACAAAGCTCAATAAAAGCAATCCTGTTGATTTACTGACAGATAACCCAATAATGAAATTTTTTCAACTGCAAATTGGCCGACTCTAAAAAGGTGTGGTCAGGAGCCGCTTTACAATTTTGGCGGCCCTAAGCAATAGATTTTTGGTGGCCCTTTCTAATAGATATCACGCCAGGGCAGCTTATAGATTTCATGTGACCCCAAGTAAATTTTCTCACGGTGATCCCCCCCCCCCCTCCTCCCTTACAAAAGAAAAAGCTACTATATTAAGATTCAACTTATTCTAATATTATAAGTTAATATAAATTTAAATAACATTTTAATTTTTTTACTTTCTCTTACCCATAAGGTAGAGAAAGTATTGTTTTTGGGTCAAATTTTCGAACGCGTGATTTTGTTATATTTACACGTTTTGAGGTCCCCTGAGTATGAAAATCATGTTTTTAGCAAATGGTCTGTGTGTATGTCTGTGTGTCTGTCTGTTATCAGCATATCTCAAAAACAAATTATGGCAGAAAGTTCAAACTTGGTATTCTAAATGTGTATCATATAGGGATGCTACAGTAAGCTTTTCGTTAAGATCAAGCAAATGGTTCGTGTACAGGGACAATCAAGAGAATTCTAATACATTACGTCTATGGGGGAAATTGCAGGAAAGTAGAGTTTAACGTCTATAGACTGCACTAAACCAAATGAAACGAATATATATTTTTTGTAATAGAGATAGTTAACAGGGGAAAAAAAATTGTGTATGTAGGAGCCTCTCCTCCCCCCCTGGGGGGGAAGTCCCCCCTCGAGGAGAGTAATTTTTCATGATGGGTATCTTTCAAAAGAGCTCGCCAATACCTTTAAAACGAATGGTTGAACCATCGATCTGCGATAATTTAAAACAAAGTTATCGATTTTTTTCACTTTTAACGAAAAAAAAAAAAAAAAAACTTAGAAAAAAAATCGTATTTTTTTTTATTATTATTATTATTTTTTTTAATATTGAGAATAAAATGGACTTTTTTTTATATTTAGTGTTATACTACTTCTCTAATATGGAAATCGTCTGCATTATCATAAATAATTTTTTTAAATAATAATTTTAATAAATTATTTTTCAAAAATGGAATTATTTTTTAATAACCGAATTAAATTTTATATAAATGTAGGTGCATTAATGAAACGGGGGGTTGAGGGGGGCGGTAGCCCCCTTCACACAGAATTAATTATCATATAAAACTCTTCCGAAGCCTAATTTGAATTGTTTAACATAGGTTTACATAACATCGTTATCTTACCTGTTAATCTCCAACCTGTATTTATAGTACTAAATTTCAGGGTAAGAGAAAGTCGTGTGAGTGACACACCAGATTATTTTTCTTTATTTTTGGTAAAATTGAATTGGATCCGGCATATTTAGAAATAAGAAACGATAAACAAATTGAATCAAACCTTTAGCTTTTCATACCTGACTGTGCTAAACGTTCGATTGGGAAAATGCCTTAAAATTTCTGTATATACTAATCTCCATTCTCTACATGGCATCACACGTATTGATGTACAATGAAACTACTATCCGCGTTTGTAATGATCGATAGATGGCGCTCTCTGAACTGCAGTTGTAAGTAAATATAATAGCCACGTGGATTAATAATTGTTCTTTCTCTGCCATTACATCATGGAAAATCGATTGCATAAAATGATGATATGCAGTGGTGTGATAATTTCACCTTAGCCCACCAGAGGGCGAGCATTTCATTACAATCGCGGATACATCAATACTGTTATATCTGTATATGTACTCATATACCATGTACAGTTTGTACCATAAACTGTTTGGCCGAAAATCTCAGTAAAAACTATTACAATGGAATGAAAAAGAACATTTTTGCATGGCCAGAAGAAAAGGGACTTTGAAATCCGTCATTCCTTCACCATTGCTTAGCTATCAGATTGCGGCATCGCATCCAAAAACGGAGTGAATGTATTAAGTTGCTGCATTTGTACCACCAAAAAAGTTCCAGAGTGAATAATAATATTAAAATATCACTGTTATTATTATTTTTTTTAATTAGTTATGTTTATTATAATTTTAATCCTTCCATAATAAAGGATAATTTTACATTTTACATTAAGCCAGATAACAAGAATGCGTGTCATTTTTTAAACAAGAACGAAAAATCATTAGGTTCGCATAGACTATTAATATTTTCCAACTGTATGCACTTGTTGCCTCGTTTAAGCTTTAATGTACTTTGCATATGGTATCACACAACGGAAAAAAATACAGACAGACAAACTAACTGAATTCATAATCCCTCCAAAACATTGTTGAAAAGTGCTAAAAAACCTTAACACAAGCGGATATGCAGTTCTAGCAATTTCCGATTGTAGCTCTTAAGCTCTTATAATGTGTTTGAATACTTTGGTGTGATCCTGTAAATCTTAATGCTAAACATACCATATTACATAGTTTTTTTTTTTTTTTTATTATATGAATAATAGATCTAAATTTTAATACGAGTTTCGTTAACTTTATTGAAAAGAGTTAAAAATGCTTTCCCCTTCACTTTTGCTTGAACTTTTTCCTTAATATATATGTGAAATAAAATTTTTATTAATTCATTTCTTAGTGGATTGATTTATCAGATGAATTTTTGTGTTGGCTATTATTAATTGTAAACTAATCACTTTAAAACACAATTACGAAGCCTTTTCATTCATAAACGCGCGACATAATTAGATATTCTTATTTAGCTATAGTGATACGAATTGACTGGTAGGGTTAAAACCGATTGACTGCGCTAAGGTCAGAGGCCTATAGGTAGGATGCCCAACGAGGGGTTCTTTCTAAGGGGTCCTAGCCTGTATTTACGTGAGTTTCGGAAAAAAACACGGAAAATTCCGAACGGCTAGATTGATGAGCGCGACCTGGGCACTTTCCATCTACCGGCTTTGAGCGCAGAACCGCTCAGCCACTGGTGGGCCTATGATGCGAATCAAAGTAGCGTTTAATTTTTCTGCATGAAAGTAAAGCCTTTTGCAGAAAAGACTATCTAATATCGACGCATGAAACAGATTTTCAAGACACCATAGGCGAGAAACAATCGCCATTATGTTATTTAAATTTACTCTTATTTATTTATTAATCTTAATTTACATATTTTACGTATTTTAAATCTATTCTTAAGACTTTTCTGAAATCTGAACTATTTTCTGACTTGTTTACGAAGTTATTTTTTTTTCGTAAATGTACAAAACTTTCAGGACTTTTTTTATTTAGATACTTATAAATTTAATAGTCTTTTTTTTCTATTTTCTTATTCTTAGTTCTTATTTTATTTTCCAGTTCTTAATTATGGATGAATTTTATATAAGGAGTTAGAATTTTAAGCTGAATGCACTTAAAAATGAGGCCTCCTTGCGAAACTGCCAAACGCGTTAGTGATGTCAAGTAAAAGGACTTCGAATTTTTCAGATTTAATAAAACTATCGTGAATAAATTCTGTTATTCTGATGGGTGGTGGAATGTTTAGGTCTAAAACCAAATTGTTCGGACTGAAATTGCAAATCATCCAGCCCCTCCTCATTATTTTCCCAATTCAATTTGAAAAGACCTAGCTTTCATTCATTACCACAATACAAATCAAAACACATATTTATTAAAAGTCAACATTTTAGTACCTTAACCAGAACATCAAATTTTAATTCCCAACTGCGAAAATTCATCTTGGAAATTTTTACAAAGTTTTACTTTAATAACACAAAGAAAATTCTACATTTATTTCCTCTATTTTAGACTTGTTCGCAAATTCTGGTGGTAGTTTATTTTAAATGAGTGAAAATTCCTTGTCCTTGAAAGGGTTAAGGTGTTTTTATATCAAGTTGAAATCTTTAAAGAAGATTACTTTAAATTTACAATTGAATATACACGTCATATTCCAAAATGAGAGGGGGGAAAAAAATCAAGAATTGGTTTATGATTTTCGCTTTTCTTCCATCCATTTTTTTTTCCCCTTTAAATTTTTGGCAGAGTTTCAATTTTTTTTTTTTTTTTTTTGGCGGCCCTCCTTTTCCGGTGGCCCTAAGCGACCGCTTAGGTTCGCCTAATGGTAAAGCGGGCCCTGGGTGTGGTTTTTTTGAAGAACACGGTTTCATAAGAAAATCTTGTTTAATATATATATGTATAAAGGTGAAACATATTTAAGCATAAAATAAATGAAAAAAACTTATCTTGAATCATAACGCAGTGGCGGATTTAAGGGGGGGGCTAGGGGGCTGAAGCCCCCCCCCAAAAAACACTGACGTTTACAATTGAATATTGTAATTGTAAATTTTTTGTTGGTCTAGAATAACACTTTGAAAAATCTTAGCCCCCCCCCAAAAGTCAAGTTCTGGATCCGCCACTGTCATAACATGCACATGTGAAACAAACTACATCTTAAAAACTGCCGGTTTCGGTTACCGTTTTTCATACAGTTACATAATCATACAAGTTGAGATGTTTCACAAAATAAATGATTAAAAATATCTATCAATTCCCCCCTATATTTTTAACATTTATAGTTGGTCATTTAAACATCAGTTATTAACAGTTCCTCATCAGTTATTAAAAAGTTAATCAGAGTTTATTATCACTGGTTAGTCCAACTTTATTCATATGACTATTTAAAATGTCACTTGCCAAATGCTTTGTGAATACATCTGCTTCTAAATCATTTGTACTCTGATGAATGAACTGTATAGCACCTCGTTCTTTATCATCTTTAATGAAATAGAACTTTCTATTTATATGTCTAGTATGACAACTTACCTTCTGGTTGTTAATCCAATCTATTAAAGCCTTGCTATCAGTCCTGATATCTATGGGTATAATTATTCGGTTATTCTCTTCCAATTCATTTAATAAACTACTAGTCCATCTAACCGCACAAACACAATCACAAGCAGCAATTAATTCTGCTTCCATTGTAGATAATGCCACTAGTTTTTGCTTGCCACTTTTCCAATCAACAAGTGATTCTCCTATCTTTAGCAAGTATCCACTATATGACTTTGCATCCGGTGTTGTACTCCAACTAGCATCTGTACATGCATTAAGTTTTCCACTTGTTGTCCCGAACTTTAGGCAATAGTCCATAGTTCCTTTCACGTATCGAAAAAGTCATTTGATTGCTGCCCAATGCACTTCTCTTGGATCTCTATTATATTGTGATAATCTGCTCACAGTATAGGCAATGTCTGGTCGAGTTCCTGTTGCCAAATACATTACAGACCCAACTGCTTCTTGATATATTTTCTGTGGAAAAGACTTTGACTTTTCATAGTCATCCAGTTGTTTATCTCCTGCCATACCTGGAGTTCTCACTGGGTTGCAATCTTGCATATTAAATTTTTCCAAGATCCTCATCACATAATTTCTTTGAGACAAAATTATTTCTTCACTTGTCTGATTTATCTGTAATCCCAAAAACATATTTGTATCTGTTGTTTCTTTAATTTCAATATTTTTCTTTACATTTCCTATTAATTTATCAATCATTTTGTTTGTACTTGCCACAACCAGGAAATCATCCACATATATTCCAACGTGAATATAATCATCCCCTTCTTTCCTAGTATATACTGAAGGATCCGATTTGAGCCTCATTAATCCTGCTTCTTCTAATATTTTGCTGAATCTATCATACCAACATCTTCCTGATTGTGGTAAGCCATAGATGCTGTGCTTGATTAAGTAAACTTTGTCATCAGGTAACTCATAACCTTTTGGCGGTTCCATGAAAATTTCTTCATTTAGTATTCCATTTAGGTAGGCTGTTTTAACATCATAAAATTTCATAATGGAATTCTTTGTCGCTGCAAGTGCCAGAAGGACTCTTAATGAATCCCACTTCATGACTGGACTAAAGCTTTCCTCAAAGTCTATGCCTTTTTTTGCCCACAACCAACTGCAACAAGTCTTGCCTTGTAATACTTCTCATCTTCCAATTTCTTAATCTTGTATACCCAACGACTTTTAATTACTTTCTTATTCTTAGGTCTTTCCACTGGCTCCCATATGTGATGCATTTCTAGGGAATTAATTTCATCGTTCATTGCACATACCCATTGATCCTTTTCATCAGATGTTATGGCATTTTCATATTTTTCAGGTGTGAAATCTGTTACTGCATATACTTCATATTCATTGTATCTTGTAGGCATTTTTCTGTTTCTGGCAGGTCTTCAAGGTTTATTTTGATCTTCTTCACTTTCTTCGTCTGAGTTGCTCATAATTTGTTCATCACTATTTACTGATGTGTCCATTTGTTCCTCTGGATCTGATACTTCAATTGATAAATCATCCTTCTTAGAATCTTCTTTATCACCTATGCAATAATGAATTTCCATATAATTCATTTGTTTATTCGGTGATTCGTCCGCAACATATCCATTTGTTAGTTCATCAAATATTACATCAGATGTTTCGTATACTTTTCTCTCTTCTATGTCAAATATTCTATATGTCTTCCTCTCTCTTGAGTATCCAATGAACACACCCTTTTTGGCCTTAGCTTCTAACTTATGTCTTTCGTTGTTATGAATTTTGTAATATGCTGTACATCCAAATGGCTTGAGATGTCGAACAGAAGGCTTTTTAGTACTCCAAAGTTCCATTGGTGTTTTATCTTTGTCTCTTAGTAGGAGTTATATTGTGCATGTATTCTGCAGTTGCAACTGCTTTGGCCCAAAAGTACAATGGTAGATTACTATCTATCAGAAGAGTTCTTGCTTTATCAAGTAAAGTTCTGTTTGCCCTCTCTGCAGCTCCATTACTCTTCGGGGAGTAGTATGTTGTTTTTTCATGCTTTATACCTTTCTGGTTAAAATATTGATTAAGTTCTTCATTAATAAATTCTAGGCCATTATCAGATCGGATTCTTTTAACCTTAGCATTAAGTTCATTTTCTCTCCTTCTTATAAGGTTTTGCAAAGCTCTACTTGCTTCATTTTTGGTTTTCAAAAACTCAACAAAATACCTTCTTGAAAATTGATCAACAACCGTCATCATGTACCTCTTATCATTCAAGGAGGCTATTCTGAATGGGCCACATAAATCCACATGTAAAGCTTCAAGAGGTTCTTTTGATGTTTCAGAGAAGGTGTTTTCATGCAAACAACTTGTCATCTTCCCTCTTATACATGAATAACAGATTTTTATTTCACCTTCCAATTTTCCTAATCCTCGAACCTTATTCTTTGTCAACATCATTTTCAAATATTCTGGATTAACATGGCCAAGTCGCTTGTGCCATAATTCATATGAGTTTTCTTTTATTTTGAAACACGCTTCATCTTCTTCAACCTTCTGGGTCATTAATTTCACAATGAACATGTTTTCTTTTAATTTCCCTTCACATATCAATTCTCCATCTTCATCATAAATGTAAGCTCCTTGCTTGTTGAGCACAACTTCATTTCCATTTTTCACAATACTTGGTACAGACATCAAATTACATCTCAGCTTTGGGACGCATAAAACATTTTTTAACCTGATATTGTTCACATCTCCTTCAGCTGTAGTGGCTCTTATTTCACCTCTGTATGTTGATTCAGTATTTCTGCCTTCTTCAGCCACACTAATGATTTTGTTTTCTTCTTTAATGTTTTCCATCCAGGTTTCATTAGGAGTCATGTATGATGTGCAAGCAGAGTCCAGGTGCCATTCACTCATGTCTTCTTTAATAATCAATGCTTCATTAGTTGTTAAAGCTGATTCTTTTCCTGATGTTGATCTCGCTCTTGAAATTCTTGCATGTTCATTTTTGTAATTTGAATTCCTCATACCTGTGTTTGGTTTTCCAGGGTTTCTCGTTTTATTATTCTTTGCAAACCAACAATCTTTTTGTAGATGTCCTGGCTTGGAGTAGACAAAACAGGATTTTGGTTTTGGCTTACTTTTATCTTGAATTCTGTAGGCTCTAAATTCATTTTTTCTGTCTTGTTCTTTTTTCTCAAAATTTAATAATGTTTGTCTTAAGTCCACAAACTTTATTCCTCGATTAGCTGATAAAGCCAACATAATGCTTTCATACTTCTCTGGTAAACCTTCTACTATATACCTTACTAATTCTCTTTCTGTCACTTGTTTTCCCAATTCATTTATTTGTTGTGAGAGGCCTTGCGATCTTGTAATATATTCATCAATGCTTTCATTTTCCATCTTTTTCAATCTTGTTAAGTCCAACAACAAATCAGTTCTTCTATCTTCTACTGCACCTTCAAAACGTATTTTTATTGCTTCCCAAATCTGTCTTGCCTGTTTTATTCCTTTATATATTATGGCTTGCTCCGCTGTTAGGCTATTATTCCCAATGCTTCCTTATTTTTCTTCAACCACGTTTTATGATCGCATACGCTATCTGCATTAGCTTCGTCTTTCACCGGTTCTTCTTTTAGTATTACTTCCTCAAATAATTCTCTGGCATCCAATAATGCTTCAATCTTCATGCTCCAGATTGCATAATTATTTTCATTCAGTTGCTCGATTCTGGCTGAATTCAGATGATCCATTTTGTAAATAATAAGCAGGAAAAAATAAATCTTTAACGTACGTTACTATGCTGTTAGTTGTTAGGCCTAACACGCGTATCTTGGATTCACTGCTTAATTAAACTTTCCAGCAACTGTTCAAACCACGCTCTGCTACCAATTTGAAGAACACGGTTTCATAAGAAAATTTTGTTTAATATATATATATATAAAAAGGTGAAACATATTTAAGCATAAAATAAATGAAAAAAACTTATCTTGAATCATAACGTGCACATGTCAAACAAACTACATCTTAAAAACTGCCGGTTTCGGTTACCGTTTTTCATACAGTTACATAATCATACAAGTTGAGAAGTTTCACAAAATAAATGATTAAAAATATCTATCATTTTTAAACTTCAAATCCAAAAAACTCAATAAAAGCACTCCAGTCAGCTTACTGGCAGATAGTCAGACTATTTTTTTTCCCTTTGGCGTTTAACTCGGTTAAAATTTTTGAACCTGAAAATAGGTCAATTGGTTTGGTTTTGGTTTGGAGTATCTATCACCCTATGGTTATATTGTTATACATTAATGCCAATTACACTAGGACCTACAATTCAAAAGATATTCTGAACCATGGCGAACATTGATGCCTAAATCAGGATTTGAACCCATTATCTATAATCTTACAGAATATGTATTTGGCTATCAGTAGATTTCCTTTATACATTGGACTCCAAATGCTGATGAAAAACCCATCAGTCAACTTACTCATCAATAACATGTTTCATTATTTTCCAACTGGCTTTTAATTCTGTTGAAATTTTTTTAACTGAAAAATAGACCTACTAGTTTATTCTGTACTTATCAGAATGGGATCTATGACTAAAAGTGAATTTTGAACTACTACAAACATCATTACGTGAAGTGGGACACGAACCTGGTACTTAAAAGGAAGTTAATAATACAGCAAGTTTGAAGAAAATCTTTAGTGCATTTTAAGACCTAAAATTGGCCCACAAAAACAAGATATCTACAACCAACAGCAGTTTCCTATGACCAACTAATACATATGAAAGGATATCGAAAATCATTAGAGCTGTTTTTGAGATGCCAGCTGAAGTTAAATTATGGTCCTATCCTACTTACGGTTTTCCAATTTTCACCAAAAGTTGCTAAACTCATCTGTGCACCGGACCTGTCTTAAGTTTTGTTGTTTTCTCTTTAGTCTTGGAATAATAATAATCATAAGATTCCCCACACACTCAGACACAAATATACACTTATGCACACACACAAAAAAGACTTATGAGGCCTTTAAACATATAAGTCAGAAGAAAACTTGATATAAAAATTTTTGACTGAATGGAATGTTTCCATTACCTATGGTAGGCATATAATGGAAGTAAAATTAGTAAATATAATTTTTTTTAGGGGAGAGGAGGGAGGGGGTATTGACATTAGTCAGGTTTGAGCCATTGTTGACCCAGCTAATTTAACACTTTATGCCCTCCAAAATTTATTGTTTGCTACAGCCCTGGATACAAATATAGTGAAAATGAAGAATGGACTATCATAACTGACTTCATAAATTCCTGCATTTTGGAGGGAATTGATAGGGTTTTGTCATTTCTTATACCAGGGCTGATTGAGTTCAAGTAATCTACCTGATTTCAGGTATTTTTTTCAATTTCAGATGACTTCTAAACCTAATTAAATTAACATTTTTCATAATGGGAAGATTGGACCTCTCCGTAGTAAATTATATGTTCTCTCTCTATATGAAAAATTTTTCTCGCTAAAATTTCAGATATTTTTTAATGAATTCACAATCACCCCTGTTATACATTAAAATATGTTATTGTTTGGTTTGATTGGGATTTAACATTGAATTTAACTGCTTCAGTGTTTAGTTTTAAAGATGAACCTTTATTGTATGAGATCAAAGTTCCATATTTTGCTTTAGTTTTCTTTACATATTTGATTCAGTGTAAGTTTACTCTATTTCATATATTTCGTTTACAAGATTTTTTTTCTGTATCTGGCTTTTATTTATTTATTTATTTTGAATTAAAAATTTCACTTGAAGATCTACATCAACCTTGCCTATGAAGTATAGATAAATAGATAGTAATGATAAAAATAATTAATAAGATCACTCAAATAATACAAAAAATATCTGCTCAATTTTCTTCATAAAATTTCGGCTGAATTAAAAAATTTATCAAAAACTAAAAATATTATTTTTTCTATTTAATTTTATGATTATCAATGAATTACTCATTCTTTGTGACTGTTTTTTCATTAAAAATAGAATTTCACAGTTTGATGTCTTTTAGTGAAGTATTAGCATATGAAAAAGTTAAAAAGATCTATAAAAAGAAAGAAAGAAAAAGATGCCTACCAATATATATGCATTACTGATGTCGTGATGCATACTGTATACCACATACTTACAATTTTTACGGATGCCTAATAGTTGTAATGTTTTGCATTAGAGTAATTATTCTTTATCAAATAATCTTGATAGAATTTTATGTTCATTTTAAGAACAGTTCTCTCGTTTGCTTTCAAATTTAGCTACCCCTCTATTTTAAGCTCAATCTCTCCTTATCAAATTCTAGAAACATTTACAAAAATACCTGTCCCTTACTTATGAAAATAGTCGTTAATATAATTTATTAGCAAAAACTGATACATAGTATAGCATATTAAACTGCTTTACAGTTATACCCAGGTATCACAAAGATATTGGCCAATATAAAATTATGACATTGGGGAATATAAAATGAACCCTCTCTAAAAAATATTTACAGATATTTTTTTCTGATATCTGGTGATATTGAGAATATTTCCTGACATCAATAAATATCGCTTTTTGACATTTCAGACTCTACGCATGCTCAAATGTCACATTGATTCTTTTCACAATGTACGTAGATGTCTCCCAATATCCAAAAAATTATATTACTTGTCAAATGTCGACAGATATCGAAGAATGTTGTTAAAATATCAATTTTACGACATTGGCTAATATTAACAAATGTTAAAAATAAAACATTGGAAAAATTGTATTTCTTAAAAATATATTAATTCATAAAAATTAATTTAAAAAATATTATTTTCGGATCATGAATTTTGTAATTAATGAAAATAATTCTTTTAAATGCTTTTTTATAATATGGATTGTAAATGATGTCTGTCAATATCCATAAATATCTTAAGTTTGACGTTTGACATTCAGTGACATTCAAAATATGGGCCAATATTGGTAGGACATTTGTGGATATTATTGTGCTACCTGGGTATAGTTATCTATCTATATAAAATTCAAGTTAAAAGAGAAAGAAAAAGTGCAGTGTAATGCTCAAAAATCAGGAAAAAGGATTTATAAAACTGGTTCTCAGTAACAGACAAATTAAATAGCTTTAATATTCTTCTGAGCACTTTGCTGGCATTCCCAGCCTCTTCAGATTTTCCAACCGATAACACCACCATACATCTATGTTTTTCATTGGTTCTATGTCACTACATGTTTACTTATAAGTTTTCTACTGTTACCTGTAAAACTACATAATCAGGATAATAATATTCCATGATTTTTTTTTAACATTTTTAAAATGAATATTTATCTGTTGGTTTCTAATTTTTTTTTTTTTTTTTGGTTAAAGTTGTGGTTATTTTATTATACTTTACATTGTTACTACACAATAAAACAAAAAACAGTGGGAATCTTAGCCAATGAGCAAACATGTAGTGACACAGAATCAATGAAAAATATAGACATAAGATGAAGTGATCAGGAAAAAAAAACAAAGCAGCCACACACATCACAAATGCAACTCTGAAGAAGGTTGGGATCCCAGCAGAAAGTGCTCAAAAGAATTTTAAAAGTATTTAATTTATTGTTATTAATTCAAAAATGTTCTTAAAAATATATATTGGTACTCAGTAATGACATACATTCAAAAAGAAAATGAGAAAAACTGTAGTATCATTTTATTCTAAAATACAAATTATAACATGGCCTTTAAAAAAAAAAAATTAAGTATTTAGAAAATATTTTTCTCCACAAATTTAGTTTTTATTAACAAGTGCACATCTCATATAAATACATTATACAATTAAATAGTTTGAAACTTTTTAACACACTTTTACAACAATCAGCTTTAAACATCATGAATAATCATGAAATTACAGCAAATAACTCATTGAGGATGTGGTAAAGAATTACATAATGGAAGAACCAAAACATATAAAAATGGTTACTTCAGTTTTAGAAGCAAATATTGAAGTATAAAAATATGAAATATTTTAAATACAAGTCTTCTTCAAAATTGTTAATAGAAAAAATAAACTATAAACTTGATACATTTATAATAGAAGAAACTACATAGAATTAATACTTTATAAATTATCTGTTATGTAGTCCTACACTAATAACTAACCTTAAAATACAGAAGAAAACATGGACTTCTAAATATATTTAACCTTGTTATTATAAAAAAATCAATGTTGATTTATACAATACATTCTGCCGCATATCATTAAAAAAAAAAAAAAAAAAAAAAAAACATTAAAATATATAATTAAACATTAAAGTCATTTCAAGCATGAAAATTTAATTACATTTAATACCAATGCTCTAGATAACAAGAATAATGACACACACACATAGGATACACAAATAAGAAAAATATTAGCATTAGTCTGCTATATATATTACATTAATTAAATCTGTGTGCTTTAATAAGGAGTTGCTAATAAAGTTATGTAACTAGAGTGCGACCATGTTTAACACACAGTATACAGAACAATTCCAAAGGCTTGCAGGGGTTTCAAATTGACTGACAGGTTGGGATTTGTTAAACATACTGTCATTCTGCATTTTCTTATAACTTACTTTGTCTCAACCACAAGAATTATCACCCCTAAAATTTGACTCATTGAGTCAATATATGTGCAGAGGCTCTCGTGGTTGCAAGAAACATAGTCGAACTATAGCAGATCCCCCCCCCCTCCCCTAGATAAGTCACTTTAAATACCATCTATAAAAAAATTCTATAAATCATATGAATGTGTTTGGAAAATTTACTTTAATGAATGAAGAATAATTAAACTTCAATGTAAATAATGGTACAAGTAATACAATTGTTTATCTGTTAACTATTTTTTGAAGGTTTATTTTTAACACAGTAGTACATAAATTTAAACAAATGAATCTTGTTGCTATATTCACTTCACATAAATAAGTGAAAAACTTATTCATTATGTACACTATTTTTATAAAATAAATATTCTGACTCAGAACAATTATTTTATAGTTTACACATATGGAAATCTCAAAGTATTAGTAAGTAGTTTTTTTGTTATATATATATTTGGCCTAATCCAAATATATCCAAAACAGTAACAATAAGTCTTAATTTTTTTCTCTAGTTATTAAAATTCAAAAATTTCACGTAATTAAAACCACAATTCTAATAAAAAAAACAACAAAATTAGAAAATAATCATACACATAAATATGAAAGCGTTAGAGTAAGTGTAATAAATATAACTATGTTGATCCTTGGAAGAAAAAAAAGAAAGAGAGAGAGAGAGAAGATATATATACATAAACTAATGTGTTAATTGGTGATAAGAGTTTCTTTGTTTAATTTGGGACACAATCGGTTATTACACACCTGCCAACTAACTAATTAATATTTTGAAAGATTTTTAGAACCTGACGCTTTTTCCACATAATTTTATTTCAAGAGAAAATTTCATCAAATGTAATTATGTTTAAATAAGAAGAAAAATATTCTAAAAGAAGACTGGTGTGAAAAAAAAAAAAAAGGGTGGGTACTGATAATCTTCCGGATATTAATTAGTAAGTTGGCAGGTATGCTATTATAACATATTAAAAATTAATTTTCACATTCTTCAGTTTAAAAATAGATAAATATAGGATTCTAGGACTGTAAATTTCACACGAATAATTTTAACAAATTACTATTTTATGAGATACAAAAAATATTACATTGGTCTGATTGCCATCTCACTCAGATTTTCTTTTTTTCTTCCATAATGTATTTACTCTTAAAACTCCATTATTATGTACTTTTGAAGTTATTAAATATCAAGGTCATTAAAATATTCATAAGGTTTATCTTTAAAAGTGTGATTAAATTTTTAACCTCAGTGTAAAATAACTATCATTTCAATACATTGTAAAAACATATAGTGAAAACATTACAATTTTGCTTTTTTTCAGGTTGTTAATATGCAGTTAATAGGTTGAGTAAAATAATTGCCTTAAATTATTGAAATGTCATATTGGTCATGATCTGTGGTGGACCCAAGGGAGCTCAAGTACAATCTAAGGGGTTCAAGTACCCCCCCCCCCCAAAAAAAAAAAAAAAAAAAAAAAAAAATTAAACAAAAACAATTGAATTTCATTTTGGAATGTTATTTTCAATAAAACGATTTTAACTAATTATATGTCATAGTTTAATAAATATTAGCAGTAAAAATATTCCTTGCTGTTTTTTCTTTGTTGTTGTTGATGTGAATTTACAAATTTAGTATTTTGCGTTAAATTTCCACCTGCTTCAAGCAAAAAACTGTGAGCACCTTTCTTCGACTAATCAACAAATAAATCATTAAATTAGCATATTCAAAACAGGTACAGGTATGGTACTCTGATTAAAATACATGGTTTGTTCAAAAAGTATCAAACCTTTAGTTGACAAAAACACATTTATTGATTTTGAAATCTAAAACACTAATTTCCTTCAAGGTAGTCAGTCACCTTGGTAATACACACACTTTGCTCAGCATTCCTGTCATTATTAGAAACACATGGGGGAGCACAGTTTTTGGAATGGTGAGACACTGTGCCATCACATTCCACATGGTGTCTTCTCTTGGCTCAAATCGGAACCCTTTTAGCGAAATCTTCAGCTTCGGAAATAGCCATAAGTCACAGGGAGCCATGTGGGGTGAGTGTAGGGAGACTGACGAACAACAGGAATGTTGTGTTTGCCACTGAAAATCTGAATCAAATGTGCAGAATGGACAGACACATTATCGTGATGGAGCTTCCAAGTTTTTGCTGCCTACAGTTCTGGTTGTTTGCGCCACATAGCATAACAAATGCAATGAAGGATCTCGTGGTAGTATTCCTTTGGGATAGTTTGACCTTATGGTGCATACTCATGATGTACCCCACAGCGGATGTCAAGGAAAACGGTCAACATATCCACTGGTGTGCAACCATCTTTGAAGTGTTTGTACCACTCTTTTATGCGTAAGGTGTCATCTTCCCAAAAGCCTGTTGAATCTTTCGAATGGTCTCTGCTCAGGTAAAGCCAGGCTTTTGGTAAAATTTGATGAAATATCACTGCTCAGATTTCTCTTTGATTTTACAAAAACTAAAATTCAACAACCATTCACTACACATCTTCCCTTACTAGCTGACTGCCAGCTACTGACGCTTTCTGCAGGTGGAAAAATATTAACAATTGTGCATGAGTGTCTTATCTACATTTACACTGAAGAAAGTTTCTCTTGCTTCATTGGTTTACATGAGAAAAAATAAGGTTCATTACTTTTTGAACACCCCTCTTATGCTTGTACATTCATTAAAGTTATTCTTTTGTTTAAACATTAATTTCATTTTTAAATATTAGATAAGTCTCAAAGGAGAAAGCAAATAAATATATGGTGTTTTAAATTGAATAAAACAAAAAGAAAACACACATATGATCGATGTAATTATTTTGATAAATCAAATTTACAGTGAAACTATATTTATCCAAATTTCTATAGATGTTCCATGTATGCCTCTCCAGTGACACAGCAAATAATATGTATGCGGCATTCCAGTTCCTGGCACAATCGTGATAGAATATGCTTTGTTAATGATTCAATTTAAGAACTTCAGTTATCTGCTGCATCAGTTGCTGAAAGTCCAGGGGAAATGAGACATGAACACTTTGTTTTTAAGAAAACCCACATAGCAAAAAAATCACATGGGTTAGATCAAGAGATTTCACTGACCAGAAAAGCAATGGCATATCATTTAATCCAGCATGGTCACTTCGGTGATGGCGTAGATTATCATTCAGATACTAGCAGACGTTTATATGTCAATGTAGTGGAGTGCTGTCTAATGGTCTTTCTTCCTTAGTGTTCATATGAAAATTTTTTATATTTTATTATTGTTATTGTAACATGTTTCTATGCAATTGGTGTTGTCATTTTTATTAACAATCTCTCTAGTGGCAATTTCATAACTGGAAGATTTTTTACTGTTACCAGATAAAACTTCTATAACTGTAGTTTCAGAATTAATTTGTTTCAGCTAAATAAATTACAGAATTTGCACTGTTCTATATTTCTTTTATCCCATTCAATATGAAACACCCTGTATTTGTCATATTTAAAAAAAAAATACACTAAAAGGTGATTTATCTGATTCCAGGATTTGTAGCATGTTATACCTTTCTTCTATATAAAATAGAAGAAATTATTAGTTTATCAATTTTTTTACTTCCAGTTTTTAATGATTTTACCTGTTTTAAGAGGTCCAGAACATGATTTGACCATTTTTAGAAATTGTCTGTCTATGAGACAAACTTTTTTTAGCAACTGTATCTGAAGAACTACTGCACATATTTTGAAACAAATTGATATGTAGTTGCACATTGACATAAATTAATGCTTATCAAGTTTTGTTGAAAATTGTCCTACAGGTGATATTGTCCTCCTGTTTTGTCTAAATTTTTAAGCATGGCTATATAGGACAACATTTGAGATATGTGTGCACGATGAGAATTATTTTTAAAAAAATATCATGAAATTAAAATTATTTGTGAAAGTAATAGTCAACTAGGGAAATATGTTTGGACAAGTAGGAGTAATGTGTAAGAGCCAGTGGCAAGGCTTAGTTCAGAAAACTCTTGGAAGCACTGAAGAAACTCACTTTCAAAAGCAGAAGAATCTAGTTTTTTGATGGCACAAGCTAAGGTAAAAGTGTGCAGATGCTGCTAGACAAGAAACCGAAAATACTGCATCTTTTTTTTTTTTTTTCTGTATAAAATAATTGAACTGGTTTTTTAAATTTTAAATAAGGGAAGTGCCACTTCTGTGGATGCTTTGCCCCTGGTAGGAGCAATTTATTAAATACTGTGTAACTCCTACTCTTAAAGCATAAATGCTAAATTTTATAAATCAAAATCTTCAGTAAAGAAGTTTTTGTGTGCCTCTATTTTCAATTAATATACATACATTATATATACATTATTATTTTAATATGCATAATGTTAGGTACTTGGACTGTAGCACAACCATATCGCCATTCTAATGTTTTTATTTATCAGCTTTTATTTCAACAATTCTCCCCTTTAATGTTATACTTTCCTTGTACTACATTTACAGAAATTTGTATTGGCATTTCAGCCTATTTCCATTTATAATTCTAAAAATATTTGAATTACTATGTATTCTAAAAATAGCGTTGTGGCACAGCATGGCAAAAATACCAAAACATTCCTGTATTAAAAACATACTGAGATTTTAAATAAAACAATTATTAATGCAGTTTTTTGATTTAGTTTATTTATTTTTACTTTTCTTTTAAATTCATAATTTTAACAGATTTTTTTTAAACCAAATATACATCTTAAATGGGAAAACTGTAATTATTTTGCATTCATATCTTAAGTTAAATCCTATCCAAAGTTGTTTGCAGTGTTTAGTTTTTCTGGCTTTTATAACATTGTTCCATTTACTTGAAGGGCCATGGTAGCTTGGTTGGTAGAGTGCCAAACTCGCAATTAGAATATGCAGGTTTGATACTAGAGCTGGTCAAAGACCATTATGTACATTAGTGGTAGCTGGTGCATCTAAAATTGTTCATTGCAACAATAATATGGAGGTTACTAAAACGGGAGAGTAATCCCCTACATAGAGGATTAAAATTGTGATGGCATGTCCTTTGTCAGTCCTCATGGGTGAGTCTTACACAATTGCCTTGAGTGTAGCACTAGTGCAATGCAAAATTCAATCAATTTACTTAATGTTTGATTATTGTCTTTGATATTTGTTAATTATTATTCATTTACTAAGTTATGCAAAGAATAAAAATCTGAATGTATCTATTAGGAATTATTGCCGATAACTATTTATAATGTATTTAATGTTATGCAATTTGAAATGTATTAAAACTGATTAATGTTACTGAAATTTATTATTACATACTTTTTAAAGTAAAAAAATGAACAAAATATTTATATATTTTAACAAGAACTTCATAAAATAATAACTGTTTTATTAATTATATAACCTCAGCTGAAATAAATTTTATCATATTACACTTCATTTTTTCTTTTCTCAATGGATAAAACTAATATCTATTCCAAATGGAAACACACTCACAATAAATCAAAAGAAAACAAGCATCATATTTTTCTTCATAAGTGTAAATTATTGAAAACTATTCCCAAATTTATTAGAATAAAAAATAAATCTCTTAAACAAGAATTTAAAAAGGAAATCCATAGATTTGAAATGCATATCCTTAATAAAGCTATCAAGAGAAAAAATGTCATTTTTAAAACTTGTAGAGAAAGTAAACAACATTGAATCACAAAGAGAAAAATAAAAACAAGAATTAAAGAACATTTTAACAACATCAAGGACATTAAACCCACCAAAACTTTAGCTAGGACCTACCATAACAACAACATAACTATAGATTTGATAAATTATAAAAAACTTGCAAATTATAATAACCATTAATATACATTAAATCTGCTCATGAAGAGGAGTTCAAGAGGACTAGCAGTGGAGGAAAGTTTCAAATGTTTCTGCCATAACTGATGATGGTCGTGTGAGCAACAGAAAACATTTTTACATAAATTATTTCAATGGTTTTAATCTTTCAGTTCTTTAAAAAATTAACCTCTGTTTCCCATATTTTAAGTTTAAAAACAAAATGTATAAAAAAAATTTAATTTTGTAAAAGTACATTACTATACTTCTCAGGGTACAGATCAGACCTCTCTGCTAAAAATCTACCAAGCAGTCATTTGTTCAAGGTTTTATGCATGCTAAATTTATGGTTTGCCTGACAATTTATATTTAAAATATGGTTCGACTGCACCACAATGCACTTGTATATGTTCTGGTGCCTTCTGCACTTCTCCCATTCCATATTTATATGGAACCACCTTTAACTATTAGAACACAACAGTTCTCCTTAGTTACATTATGGAAATTTTTCATACCTTTATCTGCTTCATCTTGATTTAAAGAACAATTATAGTCTTTTTTTGAATCGCCCATCTTGCATCCCACAATTTTGCTTAATAATTAATATCCTGACAGGCACTCCTTATATTGATATCAAAGTTTATCCTCACCCTATTTTAAACATGACTCCATGGAATTCTGAAGTTATTTCTTATATTCATCCTATCAAAGATTTTTAAAAATCTAATACACATGCAACAGTGTTTCAAATGCATTTTTGCTTCTCATTTCTCTGATTACTACAATTATGTTGAATGCTGGTGGTTCTAAAACCAGCAATTTTGCTAACTATAGTTTTATATGTGGTAGTACTAGAGTCATGCAACCTGACCTGAACCTGACATGTGAATTTATAATTGCCCTGAACCCAACCAAAAAAATTTAATCGACCTGAACCCGAACTAAACTATTTTGATGACCCACACTCAACCTGACCTGAAACTAATTTCCAATTCATCTAAAAATCATGCTTACACTAAGTTAAAAATCTAGTGGATTAATAATAATTTTTAACTACAGTAGAGAGTCAAAAATCCACACAGCTTGGGACCAGAGGTTGTGCGGATTTTAAAATTTGGTGGATTTTGGAGCCCATAAGAAATCATTTTCAATTGGAATAATAAAAGTAGAATATTAATCAAACTAAACATATACCAGTGAATAATTAAACAATTTCACTTGTATAATAAATTATTAGGTGCATCAGAATAACTGAACATTAAAAAAATATTTATGATGAAAACAATAAATAAAAATGAAAAATAATTGTCAAATTTAGACAAAATCAGTTCACATGCAGTTTGTTTTAAGCTACACTTGAACATGCACACATACATCATCGAGTTATTTTTTTTTTAAATCTATTATTAGTCATCAATTCTTATGTAACACAAATTTGTTTTGTGAAGAATTTAACTGAATTCTTCCTTACAACTATGCCTTCATTAGATATCATTTTTAAATATTAGTTTATTAATTTTCTCATTGATATATCATCATCATCATCATAATCATAATTTTCTTTTGATTAATTTAATATAATGTAGATAATTTGTTCATCAGCAACTTGGTTCTTGCAGTTTTTCACATTTTTATTATTATAATCATAAAATGCAAGCACAAAATCTGCATTCAAGATCTTTTACAAAAATTCTGATTTGCAGTTTTGGAACTTAAATTTCATTGTTTGTATCTGAAAAGCTGTGCGGATTTCGGACTTTGGCGGATTTTAGGTCGGCGGATTTCTGGCTCTCTACTGTATTTGTGTGTGATTTGTACTTCAAGCATACAAAAATGTGTTTCAAGCTAAGTATTTGTAGTTTTGTTTTATGATTATCACACACATAATATTAAAATAATACAATGTTACAGACACCAACTAAACTTCTGCTAATGTCATCTAAATCTACATTCCTATAACTTCTTAAAAACATATGCAAGAGAAAAAATATTAATTATCAGTTTAAGTTCCTAGTCCATTTCAAAAGGATGATTTTTGTTGGATTCATCAAAATAGATGAACCACACATCTCTTTATTGTGGGAGAAGTAGCCTGTTTTCAACTACTTATAATCTAATAATAATATAGTAATAGTTTTTTTTTGCTTTAGTCGGATATGGATGTTTATTTTACTATAATTTGGGTAAGCATATATTCATCATAGGTATATAGAGCAAACAAATTTCTGCTTTATAAATATAAATTTTTTTAAAGATGCTCTCAAGTCAACCTGATTCGTTGAAAACTAAATCCAGACTGCAGTAAAAAAGAAATTCAGTCAACCCAAAACACAAGAGAAAAAAATTTAGTCAACCCAATCTAAACCCAAACTGCAGGTCGGGTTGGGTTCTGGTAAAATTGGGTTACCTGACCTGATGCAAGACTCTAGGTAGTACTACTCTCAGCTACAGCCTTCCTTGCTATTTCTCAATCTATTCAGCAGAGTTCCTTGCTATTGAGATTGCAGTTAACTTCATCTCATTGTAATAGATAATTTATTGTTTAGTTAAAGAGTGTTTTGGAGACATTTTCATTGTGATTTTGTTCATCTTCCTTCATCTCTGTTTTATATATCCTCAACAACTTTTTACAACAGGGATTTCATATCTTGTTTTGTTAGGTTCCAGGACATATAGGCATCAAGGGTAATGAGGCTGCTGATGAAGCAGCCAAGCAAGCTCTAGTCTCTATGAAATTTTTAATCCCACGTGATGATCTGAAATCTGAATATACTGAAGAAATTTTTTTAGAAGCAATTGACAAAGAGTGGGAATATCAGGGTAGCAATAAGTAAAGAAAAATTCTTCTGAAGGCCTGTTCAGGCTTCTTGGTCAAACCATCGCTTTCTAGGCCTACCTCAGTCTCGTCTGCCTCGTGGGTTGTAATAAAATACGGCTCTAGGTAGTCTTCCGTGTGGCATACGTCGGATATGGCTTAACCAATTTTGTCTGTATTCCCTAATTTTATCTTCTAGGCAAAATATGTTTAATTCTTTACGTATATCTTCATTTCTAATTCTATCGGGGATTGTACAGCCTTTAACAGATCTCAAGAACCTCATCTCGGCAACTTGTATTCTGCTTAAATCCTGGGAAGCCAGAGTCCATGTCTCAGAACCATATAGGAGAGTGGGGACTGCCATGACTTTGTAAAATTTTAGTTGAGTTTCAGGTCTAGTTTTCTTTTCAAAGTTTGGATTAGGGTTCCACAAAGATGTTGGAATTTATGTAATTTCTGTTGGATGTCATGATCATAATCATAGGTTATGTCACAACCTAGATAGGTGAAATGTTGGGTTTGCTCAATAAGTTTATTATCTATAGCTAATTTTGTTCTAACTGGTTCTTTGCCTTTGAATGCCATAGACTTCGTTTTTGAGATTGAAATTTTCATATTATAGTTTAGAGCAATTTTGTGAAGCAAGTAGATGGATCTTTGAAGGTCATCTTCATTTGTCTAAAGAATTATCTGGTCATCTGTATTTCAATCTGGCTAACACTGGCTCCAAGGAAACATAATCTTTTTGTTACCCGTCTTAGAAGGGTATACCAGATTGACTCTCAAGCATCTACTTCTTAGGGGTACAAGAAACTTCCTGCCTCAAATGTCACTTTAGTTCACTGACAATTCACTATATCTTGACACAGGGGCGGCGGAACGTGAATTTTATTGACCGGGCCTGGAATATTGAAGCATGATCAATGGCGCACCACTGGGGGGGGGGGGGGCTAAGGAGGATCGAGCACCCCAGACCGAAACGACACATAAGAATAATATTTTATAAAAGCTGTATTAGCAAAATTTTATTTTTAACTTTGTAAAACAGAAAAAATTAGGCGACACTTCGTACCGATTTCTCTTGTTCGTTGCATAATGGGCACATACAAGGTTCAGCATTTGCAGTTTTTGTAAAATTAGTGTTATCTTCATCTCTACGAGTATCATCATTGTTTTTATCAAGTACAGTTTCTTTTTCTAAACTTGGAATCGGGGAGTTTGAAGACACTTTAAAATATGACTCGATTTTTTGCCGTTTTCTGGAACTCATTTTTATAGGTGAAAAAAATAAATATGTAGTTTAATTAACCAAAATGCGTTTTTAGATGAAGCACAGGAAAAGCGTCTTCCTCGTTCTCTCCCTAGATTTGTGACTGAGACCATAGAAGCCACTGAAGGAGAGAGGGGACTTGTCACCCCAAAAATACGGACATAAGAATAGTCGTCTCTGAAAGGGGAGGGGGCGGGAGCACATTCAGCGGCAAAATTCTACTTTACCTCATCCCCCGAGGCGCGAGTGACTGACTGTAGTAATGGGTATTGCACTTCTCACCTGAAAATTCATATAGAACAAGGAATATAATACAACACACAGATGAATGGGTATTCCGGGAAACTTGTTAGCAATCCCTGCTTTCCAGAGAGTAAAGAAAACTGGCTTATTAATCCTTTTTCTGCCGTCACCAGCCCCCCCCCCCTGCACACACACTGTTATCCTTTCAGGAATGTCGTATCTGTAGGGAAATAGATTGCAACAGCTATTAGACGTATTATAAGCGGCAACCAGAGAGTTATCCTGCTATGTAACTCTTCACCTTCTTTTATTATCAAGTCAGGTCAGAAAAGATACAGTACAAAAAAAAAAAAAGACAAAACTAATGCCCGGGCCCGGGCAGTTCCGCCGCCCCTGTAGATTATTCAGCCTACATCATCAGTAGAGTCTTTTTTCAAATCATTTTTACCAAATCTGACAAGCCTTTTAGGTATTAATCCTTATTAGAGCCTTACCTGACCCAAACTTAACACATGACTTTTAAATCAACCCGAACACAATGAGAAATTTATCTTCCCAAAACCCAACCATAACCAGTAATATAGAATTTTGATGATTCAATTCTTTATACCTACACCTGACATGAAAACTGAATTCTTTTTACCTGAACCTGACTCAAAACCAGAAAACTAAACGAATTCACTTAAAATTTAAGCAAGTCATAAACTGAAGTAGATTTTCATTGTCATACAATTGGTAAATCATTTTAAAAAGAATTAAAAATCTAATTATTAATACACTAAGTTAAAAATTTAAAAATCTGAAAGAAGGACTATTATTAATTTTTAGCCACTTATGTGTGTTATTTACTTTAAATGTACAAAAATGGGCTTCAAGTTTAGTGTTTGTAGTTTATTATTCAATGCTTATATTTAAAAAAATAACTTGATGTTTCTCTTTAATTGATTTTGTCAGATGTATTTGTTAACTTTAGTATAATAATTTAGGTACATGTATATTTAATCATAGGCATATGTTGTATGTTTACATCAATTATACAGTTATAATTATATCAAACAAATATCTACCTTTTATGGTAAAACTTTTTTGAAAGATGTTCTCATGCCAACCTAACTTGTTAAAAATTAAACCTGATCTAAACCAGAACCACAGGGGAAAATAAATGTTTACATGAGTTTAGGTAAAATCATGTTACCTGACCTGATGTAAGACTACTCTTCATACAGGTCTGAGATTTTTTTTTTTTTTTTTAAAGCCGGTTTTTACAATGAAATTTAATGTTTTCTCATCTCACTTGTCATATTTTACTCATTCTTATTTTGTTTTATTTGCTTTGTTCTTTTTCCTAAAATTAATTTTAATTTCTATCCAGATTCATTTCTAGTCAAAGTTTTATTCTCTCCCCCCCCCCCCCCCAAAAAAAAAAAAAAAAAAAAAAAAAAAAAACTTGGTACAATGTGTTCTATATTGGACCTTGCACCATAAAAAGTTAATCAACCTTGTACATTATATACTATATATAAAACTTTCGCTCATTATTTTGATGCACAAAAAATGTACACATAATAATTATGCTGTTTGTTTTCACATCGAAGTTAGATTCTTGCAACTGCACATGCAACAGGTCTACTGTGATTTTATTAATATAGGGGCAATATGTTCAATTTTATAAGAAAATTTAGAGCTGAGTGTATAGGGTAGAAAGGAGATCTTTATGTCTTATCAGTTACAAATGTTGCGTGTTTCATAAGTAACAGAAAATTCATAAATTCAAGTGTATCAAATATCTATCATTTATTTCTATATTTTCAAATAGACAATCATATTTACATTATTTTTACTGCAACTCCAAAAACAAAATTTTTATAATAAATTAAAGTACATGATTTGCTTAAAAAGATAAATAACAATAAGAATTGATTGCTTAGCAACATTTTCACTAGGCTTAAATGTGATACAACTAAAATTCTACTTTAGTTCAAAGTTACAAGGAAAGAAATGTCACATAAAACTTTAATATACATGGCCATATAATTTTTCCAATCATTTAAGCTCAAAATGTTATAAATATAGAATAAAGCATTTTGTATTATTTTATTTATAAAAACCTATAAATGACATACCTAGTTAGTTGATTCATTTTTTTTTTTTTTTTTTTTTTTTTTTTTTTTGAGGGGGGGGGGGGGGGTCTCTACAACAATTATGCAATTTAAAAAATTAAGGGTCCTACTTTTTTTTCTGATTTTACCAACTGTACATGTTTTATAAATAATTAAAACTTTATTTATGAAAAATTTTAAACTAGCTTATTTAATTACATATTACTGGCAATAATTATTTTTGTTGTTCTTTTGCTGTAGTAACCCATTATGTCTCTGAGATTTAGATCTAAAAGTATAAAGAAAAGCCTTTATAAACTGATTTTATTTTTTTTAATGATCTCTGAAAATTTATCAACTAAATATAAACTTATGCTATTATTACACATGGCAATTTTTCACACAACTTTCATTTGTGTCAATATTTGCTCCAATTTCTGGAGACTGTAATCTGTATGAAGGTTACAAAAGTCAAGATCATCCAAAAAACTGGTTTGCATGGTGTAAAGTGTACCTATCAGGGGGTACTTATTTATTGTGCTTTTTCAGGGCTGATGAGAAGTTTTCATGGTAGAAGGGAGAAATTATTAATGACTTCATGCTGGCCCCCATCCATTCTCGGTGCATATTACAAGATTTCTTCTGATTGGTTTATTATCATAGGAGAAATTGCTCATATAAACAACTTTTTATGACTATCCAGAAAAAAAAATGGTTTGTACTTCCAACTTCTATTACACTAAGTGTTGAGGCAATTTATGCTAACAAAATTAGTTCAAATTAACAACTGGCTCAAAAGTAGTGTGAAAAATTGCTGTGTGCACTAAGAGCATTAGCTTCAACAGTGGTTTGTATTAAAAGATAATTGTTTACAGCGACACAATGAGTAAAAATTTTATGCTAGTATATATACTTTATAACAGGCAGTTATAATTTGTATCAAATTTGTTGTGCCAATTTTTCTTGATATAAGATTTCATGTATTATATATATATATATATATATATATATATATATTTAATTGTACTTATTTTATTGATTTAATTTAGTAAGATTAGGGATGTTATCTATCCTTAATGATTTGCTTTGTTATTGTTATTAAATACTAATTTCTTATTAAATTATTTTTCTTTGTTTATTATTAATCTTTCTCCACTTCAAAATTAATTTTTTGTCACATCTTCCCCTGTAATTTCGCTATCTGTTTTCTTCCCCTTCTCCTATCTTTGTTTATGCACGTGCAGGAAGAATCCCACTGGATGCTAATTGGTTCTACCTGTGCTTCCACAAAGCAGCTAAGTTTTTTTTTTTTTTTTTTTTTTAAGTAGAAAATGTGAAAAATTGTCACAGAAGAAAGCAGTAGACTTTATCACAAGTAACTCCAATGAAGTACCTGATAGAAAACTAGGAAACCACATATTCTACCACCCCTAACTGTTCCTTTATATGGAAGGAATGAACAATGACTGCTAACAGATCTAAATCATTGATCATCAGCAAATGGCCAAGAATGATGACAGAATGAAAAATCACTGATTTAGAAAAATGGCTATGTCCCTGTTATGTGTGCTACTAGTTCTCTGAGGCCGGACCATAAAATTATTGTGAATGTTGTGAGTATTTTCTTTTTTCTATAGCTTTTTAATAAGGACACTATATAATTAAATCAATAGCTTTTCTCTCGATAATGTCCCATTCTCTCTTCCTGAAAAATCTGATGTGGCCACCACATGACTTCCTTATACACCTTTAGAAATATAAACATAATGTTAAAAAGCATTGTCATTGAACCCAAGACAGATAGCTAAGAATATTTTTTTTAAATGCATTATCACCGTGTTCTGGGCTTTTCTGAAAGTTTGAAATGCCTAGCTAGTCGGGAAGTTAGTTAAAAATCGATTGCAAGATTTGTACAGGTAATGCTGCCGAAGGCAACAGGGATCTGAAGCAGTTGGCTAAAAGTATTTAAAAAATGCATTTTCACCATATTCTGAACTATTCTGAAAGTTTCAAATGTTCTAGTCGGGAAGTTAATTAAATAAATTTTCTGTTGAACCATATAAACGCTGCCGAAGGCAGCAGTGACACGAAACAATTTGCTAAAAATATATAAAAAATGCATTGTCACAATGCTCTGAGCTTTTCTGAAAGTTTGAAATGTCTAATAATAGCAGGAGACTTGGCGTTGGAATATTAAAACAGGAATAAACTACTATGTCAGAAACGCTAAAGAAAAATTATTGAGGTGCATACCTCAATAATTTTTCTTTGGCGTTTCTGACGTAGTAGTTTATTCCTGTTTTGAAATGTCTAGCTAGTCGGGAAGTTAGTTAAAAATCGATTGCAAGATTTGTCCAGGTAACGCTGCCGAAGGCAGCAGGGATCCGAAACAGTTGGCTGAAAGTATTTAAAAAATGCATTTTCCCCATGTTTTGAACTATTCTGAAAGTTTCAAATGTTCTAGTCGGGAAGTTAATTAAATAAATTTTCTGTTGAACCATATAAACGCTGCCGAAGGCAGCAGTGACCCAAAACAATTTGCTAAAAATATATAAAAAATGCATTGTCACAATGTTCTGAGCTTTTCTGAAAGTTTCAAATATCTAGCTAGTCGGGAAGTTAGTTAAAAATCGATTGCAAGATTTGTCCAGGTAACGCTGTCGAAGGCAGCAGGGATCCGAAACAGTTGGCTGAAAGTATTTTAAAAATGTATTTTCCCCATGTTTTGAACTATTCTGAAAGTTTCAAATGTCTAGCTAGTCGGGAAGTTAGTTAAATCATTTTTCTGTTGAATCATATAAACTAGGGCTGTGCCGATTAATCGATTAATCGGTTCGGTTAATCGATCAATGCTTTGTTTCCATCAATTTTTTTAGTCGAGTTAATCGGATCGATTAAACCGATTAAAATTTTGCAAAATCCGATTAAAATTTTCAAACTATGAATTAAAGTAAAAATGTTGTTCTGCCTACAAAATATTTTTTCACATATTTTGCTAACAAACATTCTACGAAACATCCATCAAACAATGAAAAAGCAAAATAATAATAATAATAATAATAATAAATAAATAAAAATAAAACCTTTCAAAAGAAGTTCCACGTTTGTTGATAGATAAAGGGGGGAGGACAGTTATTGAACAAAATGCCGCTTCATGTGCATGCTGGAGAAACACCACCTGTCTGTAGCCTTCTACAGAATGTGTTGGCTAGGGCAATAGTATTCTCAGAAACAAGAAGCTTTCAAAAAATGGAAAAGCTAAAGATTAAAAAAAAAGGGATTGAGATTTCCGCTATCCCTCTGATGGGGGGAAATGTCAACAGAGTTTCACAGTATCTTCAAGCATTTATTGTCTGCTCAGAATTGCTTATAGTAACTATTGAAGTAGAAACAGAAAATAATATTCCGTGTTCTAGTCCGAAGTGACAAAGAAGAACTAAAATATAAGAATTTGAAATTTTTATGATAATGATATGGAATTTTGAGTATTCATTTAAAAATAGTGACAAGCGAAATGGACAAGGCCTGCAAAAATAAAACTAAAATATGTGTAAATTCATTTAATGTTTTTTCAAAATGAATCGAAATATTAATTTATTAAAAAAAAAAAAATGAATAAGTGAAATTATTTATATAAAATTAACACTTAAAGTCACCAATTATTACTCTGAAAATTGATTTAAATTTCAGTTATGAAACAAATATAATTGATTAGACAAAAATTTTTGAAAAAAAAAAGAAAATCAGTCAAACTTATGAATAATATATATATATACACAATATGAGAGTTTTATTCATCATTGAAATAAAATTATAAAAAGAAAAATGAAAACCGATTAAAAATCCGATTAATCGATTAATGAACTACGATTAACCCAGTTAAAACTCTTAATCGATTCCCACCCCTAATATAAACGCTGCTGAAGGCAGCAGGTATCCGAAACAGTTGGCTAAAAATATTTTAAAAATACATTGTCAATGTGTTCTGAGCTTTTCTGAAAGTTTCAAATATCTAGCTATTCGGGAAGTCAGTTACAAATCGATTGTAAGATTTGTCTAAACCGTTTTTGAGTTATTACCGTTTTTTGATATATTATGGCCCAAACCTTTGTATTTTTGGTCATTAGGAACCTAATTTTCCTAAATATCTCCAAAACAGAAAATCATACAAAGTCCAAAAAGGGAGGTGCACAACTAGATGTTATAACAAACTATGTACCAATTCGCAACTTTCTACGTCCAACCGTTTTTGAGTTATGCGACATACGCGCACACACACACAGACAGACACCACGAAAAATCGTGTAAAGTCGCTTATATCTCTAAAATGAGAGCTCATGTTAAGATGACACTTACAGCCGTACAACTCGACATCATGACAGTCACATGTATAAATTGGGAACATTCAGTGATCATTTGTTTTCGAGCAATGTAAAATACAATATCCATTTTGCAAATCAGGATTACTATACTTCCTTATACTTTGTATAAGGAAGTAAAAAAGAGATGCCTTTGTTAAAGCACGGGTGGAATCTCAACCAATCAACATCCATAGGTACTCCCTAAGCATACATGAGCAAAGATAGAAGGAGAGAAAGGAAGAGGAAACACATAGAGAAATTACATGGGAAAAAATTGACAACTGCTGCACAACTGAATCTGTTTCCCCCTCTCCTTAGAGATCTGCTATTTCTACCTCTGCCCCCCCCCCCCCAACAAAGAATGCATTTGTTACAATATTGGTAAAATCTTACACAATCAACATATCCAAGGAGCCATTCCCTGGAGATGAGGAGGAGGTAAGGAGGAGAAAACTTTTAGGGAAATTACGGAGAGAAGTTGTGACAAGAAATACATAATATTTAACAAATTCATTTATGTAATAAATTTAAATACAAAAGTTTTTATTTTTTATTACTGATGCTTAAATTGGAAAAATAATTTATCAACAAAGAACGGTCAAGGACAAAAAAAATTACTGATCCTACTAAATTAAATTAATATTAAAAAACAGAGCATGACATTTGCACTATAAATCTAATGACCAATTCAGTCATTTTAAGTTAATAAAGTATATATGTATATATATAAAATAGAAAAAATTATTTTTTTTTTAATTAAGAAAAAGTATTACAATAATTTAATTATAAAAATTTCATGTAAAATACAAAAGCTACTTTAAGTCAATTTCAAGTGAATTAAAAACAAGAAAGAAAAAACACTCACAGATTATCTGTGGTGAGAAAAGAGTTTATGATTATCTGACAATAACACACTGATTGCAATTATGTGAGATGAAAAACAATTATACATTATTTGAATACAAGGAATTGTTTGTACAAATCAACCTGTATAGGGCTCAGTACATTGTGTTCACCACTTAAAAATGCTACTTTTTTCAGCAACAATACATGCTGGTACAATAAAGGGATATTGAGCAATTCATATCAAAAATAAAATTTCATCCATTTTAAAGACATACATCATCATTTAGAGATATTTTAAGCAATAGTTGCCAGCAGATTGTAACACACTCATCTTAATGCAGCTCTATATACATCTTTACATGCAGCTCAAAATAAAAACATATTGTAAATAAAAGTATTACTCATAAAGCTCTTAAGGCTGGATCTAGGTTTAGGCATATTAGGCATAACTTAGGGAAATTGGGTAGTTAGTTCACTCTACAATCATTTATTTGCACATGAGACTGGGACATACAGCTTAAAGCAGATTACGAATCATTGTGAACATTCATGCTTGAATCGGGATTTTAACCTGGCACTAGGAACTTGAAGGCCAGCATGCAAACCATTCTGCTATTACCGCGAGCAAGTGCAAGTTAGAATATGTATGGAGTCTTATGCAATGATCCTATTAAATTTTTCACTTTAAATTTTAACAATCTTTCAAAAGATAATAGGCATATACTGGTATCAGTGAAAGTGCCTAAAATGCCATCTATCCTTTGTTCAATCCTCTAGACTATAATTTATCCTAATTCCGTAATTTATTCTTGTAAAGGAATAATTAATATTAGATATACCATTTTCTTTATGCTTGAAATAACTAAAAAAATTTACACCTGAAAAAGTATTACTATTTCATCGAAAACAGGCATTGTTTAGTAAAAATCAAATAACAGATGTGATTAGTGATGAATGACTAAGTTGATGTCCAAGTCTTTAGGAAAATTATTTTGGAGTTTCAAATTTCCCCTCTCCAGGAATATATTAGTACCCAACACAATGATCATGTGCTATTAGTATACAGAAGTTTTATTATTTATTTATTTTTTAACCTGTTACAAATTAAGAAAAATCGAATGACTCAAATATTATACTTTATCATAACATATAAAGAAGTTGTACAGAGAGTTACTACAATGAGACAGTGATAACACTGTGGGAAACTTATTCAGAGACAGCAGCACAGAATAAATAAGTACATATTTGCTTAGCTATTGTAAGTAGAATGGCCTGTTGTAGAAAGACCTATTTTTCCTTTATTTTCCAGTTGACAATTACATCTCATTAATATAATGCATTACTATTACTAATGTTAGTGATTATAAAGACCCAAATGCCATGATATTATTTCCAAAAAAATATTTAAGAGATGTTTAATGTATAATATTTAAGACAATTATATTTAATTACATTTATCTACAATTTCTAGCAACTCCTTGTACTTAAAATATGTTTGGCATGATTGCAAAATGCTAAAAAATTGTCAAAAGACAATACACATTTGATAAATTATATCAATACATTTCATTAAATAAAGTTGTATTTCATATTTTTTTAAAAACTGTATTATGTTGAGAAATAATCCTCAAGAGCAGAAACAGAAATAAACTTATCATTTTTCATTGATTATATTTCAAAATAGATTATAGAACATTATAATCAGATTCTATACAAGTTGAGATAGTGTTATTTAAATTTATGTGTAAGGGAAAAAGAAAAAAAAATCATTCAAAAAAGGAAGTAAGAGATTGAATGAAAAACTCACAGACATACATAAAATAATAATAATAATAATAACAATAATAAAGCTTTTATATCTTTATAATAAAATTTTGGCCAAGCACTTTGCTTTATGCTTTAAAAGGTATTTTATTAACAAAACCTTTTAATCTTTAAAATAAGTTTTAATGTTCCTTTTGCATATAAATACACAAGCAAATGTGTCAGTTTTGTATTTATAATTATTACCAAAACAACTGCTGATAAAGCAATTTACATATCTTGCATTAAAATTTTAATTATGAAATTCAGCAATATATTGAGGTAGCTGCCATAGTATTAAAAGTCTTGACTAGTCCTAATTGTTATTGGAATCTCTTAAAAATGTATTACAATTTCATAGGTTCACAAAACTTTTTGTAATCCTGTTTTATCTCACACTGGCAATTATTGCACTGGCAAACACATCTAAAAAAGTATTATTTTCTAGTAAAAATAAGGAATCTGAATCCAATTTGATCAGTCATTCTAATGCAAAGATTCAGATTTTCAGCTTAGCCCATCTTAGGCAGATTTTAAAAATCACTGTTCATTTTTTATAATGCCCTTGAAGATTGCATCCCACATTGTAAGAATCACTGCATTGAATAACTTACAAATAGATATAGCTACTACAATATTGTATAAGGCAATTATCAGGTTATTAGATATATTTAACTTCTGATTTTACCAGAAGGTTTTAATATGCATTAACAAACAATATAAAAGTTGCTATATAAATATGTAAAAGAATTGAAGAAATAAAGTGAATGCACAGTACTTAATACTCTATCATATTGAAAAGATACACAAATCTACATCACAAAGACACATCTTAAAAAATTCTAATACCAGTCAAAAATATAAAGTATTTATATACTTTTACATTATGTATTCTGTACATGTAGCACCTTACACATATTTTAAATAAAAAGGTATGATAATACTTAACATATTTTGAAGTTTAAAAAAATAAATTAAAAATGTACAAAGATTTCTTCAGAGATAAACCTGTAGGGGAAAAAAAAAAAAAGATTAGTGAATTATTTTTTCAACTCTTACATCAAAATCATTTTTCAATATAACTATTAAATTAATATATTTTCATACTTGTTAAAAAATGAATTAATTCATCATTTTATATTATATAAACATAACACAATTAGAAAGAAAGCAGCTTTGCTTTCTATAAATTTGCTGCAATATTAGGAAACAACTTTTAAATTATTTTTATATCAATTAATCAACGCATTACATTACTATAAATAGTTGTAGAAGTAAGATTCATGTTAAGTATGCAATATTTCATTGACAAAAAGGTAATAAAGTTTCAATACTTAATAAACTTAAATAACATCAAGAAACTGGTAGAAACATTTCTAACAACACTTTTTAATTCACTTATTAATTTATTTTAATTAAAACTGATTTTTCAAGGCACTTCAATTTTTTGGATGTACAGTATAACACCTTTCATTCGGACCTCTACAGTTCGAAAATATCCATAATTCTAATTTTGAAAACCAAATTTCCTCTGTTAGGTTTCTGTTTTTGATAAATGACTACAAATGGCATCACTGAAAAACGTAATTCCATTTTAGAAAATATTTATTTCAAACAACCAATCAGAATGCTTCTTACATTTTTTCTGTAACTATCAAAATAAACATGTTGCTTGTGTTGGTGAATGTTTTAGAACAAAAAAAAAAAACTGAAGTGTTTATTATTACACCAACTTTAATCTTGAATAACACAATTGAGCACAACATAAACAAACATCACAATATACAATAACAGTATTTACACAATTAAATTATATAAATTTTGCTTTATGGCTCACAATGAAATTCTTAATTTGCTGCGTACATGCTGGAATCCTAAACCCAAACTAACAGTTAACACAAACACAGTTAATTTGAAAGTTCTTTGGTTACAATTAAAACAGGGTGGCAACAATTAGGGAAATCATGGAAAAATCAGGGTACATTATCAATCTAGAAATATCAGGGAAAAATCATGAAATTTTGTAAAAACACCCAAAAATCATGGAAGTTTTTATTTTTGCCTTGCAAACACGACTGAAAGATCGCCAAATGGGTGTTATCTTAGTCATGATTACACAGGAATGGCTGCTTTCTAGTTGAATCTTGTTAAATTAACATTTAAAAAAGATTTTTTTTTTTTTTAAATTAAATATTTTTAGTGCAACAACTTTAGAAATAATTTTAAGTTCATATGTTAATACGCTGTGGAATTAAAATGATTCATATTTTTATAATTTTGTTAATTTCTCCCAAAATTTGAATTTTTCATTTTAAGTGAAGTCAGAAAAAAATAAAAAGATTGAGATATTTTTGCCCATCAGTATAGTTTTTTGAATTGCAGTGGTTTAGCAAGCATGTTATATAAGAGTGCGATATACACAAAATGCATATAACAGGTAATGGAAATCTGTCAAAATTAGTCATGGAAATCATGGAAAAATCAGGGAACTTTTTTTCTGAATTTCTGTAGCCATCCTGTAAAAGTTACTGAAAGAGAGCAACGATGGAGTTAAGTTTTTATAGTTTATACACTCTTCTCTTTAGAGATCAAGTCTTTGGGAGCTCTTTGAATCCTACCAGAGCATTGTGGCACTATACTCGAGTTTGTTAACAGTCCTGGAGTTTCACTGCTTGCTGTAGTTAGCATACTGGCTGTAACAGGTAATGTAGGAGACGGTGAGTCCTTAGCTGAACACCTTTCAGTTGAAGCTGCTGGACTGGCCAGAGTTTTTGAAGATGAAGCTATCATAAGTGTGGTAGGAGTATTTAATATTTCTCCTGGAATAAGATTCTCAACAGCACAGGCATCCAGAGCTGTTCCTATAGTTCTTTTGGTAGGAATCATATGATGGCTATATGATGAGCGAGTAGAATCCTGTACCTGATTTCCAACTGGATGGATTTGATAAACAGGTCTCCTGTTTAATGTTCTTTGAACATTAAGGGCCCGCTTCACTCACCGCCGCCAGAAGCTGAAGCTAATGTTATTCTATAGGAAATTTTTCTTTACAAATAACTTATTAACTAATACATATTTTTAAATTCTGTTTTCACATTCTTAAAATTCCCAGCTGTTAAATTGACAGACCTTTTTTAAAAAATTATTTGTTTAGTTTTTAATTTTTTTTATTTTGAAGCTGCAAAATACAAATTTTCAATATGTGAATTTTTTTCATTTTGCAATTTCAAAATAAAATATTAAAAATTAAAAAAATACATTTTCAAAAAAGATACGTCAGTTTAACAGTTGGGAATTTTCTGAATGTGAAAACAGAATTTAAAAGTATGTATTAGTTAATAAGTTATTTGTAAAGAAAATTTCCCCATAGAATAACATTGGCTCAAGCTTCCGGCGATTGTAAGTGAAGAGGGTCATTAACAGTAAGGTAACGACACCAGTGCTCGTCACTCTTAAGGCCTTATTTTTAAAATGTTTGTTTTTTTCGCGTGCCATTCATGTGGAATTTATGTATCAATATTATACTTTGGTCTATTTTATACACTGATTCTTCTAGTTGTTGTTAGACACTTTCAATTTTTCAATACGTTAAGCCAATTTTCAAAAAATAATAACAATTAAACCTATAAAAATGCACCAGTACTCGTCACTTGAAAACTGCGTTTCACCAGTAGTCGTCATGTAAATAAAACACAACAATTTGCTCAATAGTTTGATTTTAATTGCGTTTTTGAAAAATTAAAAGAAACAGAATATCTTTGAAACGTATTTAGAACCCAAAACCATTCTTAGGGTTTAAAACACAAAACATTAAATGGTAAAATTCAAAATACAGTAAAATCTCCCGTAACCGGCACTCAATTAACCGGCAATCTCAAAATAACGGCACTTTCTCTAGTCCTCTCTAGTAAATGGTAAATGTGAATTTAGTGTACATATGTTTTTTTTTTTAATTATTATTTTAATTAATCTGTGATATTTTTGATATTGTGTTTATGTATTTCGATCTCGCGGCCGTAAAATATCTTAAAAAATATATATATATACATATACAAAATTATTTTTTCATTTTGGAAAACATTTTATCAATTCCCGGAGAGCAAAGCCCGACGTCACGCCGCGCCGCGCCGGTCTAATCAGCGTGAGCGGCGCACCAACGGAGTCTGTGACGTCACCGCCCACACGCGATCCACGGCGAACGACGGTACCGGGGCGCACGGGAAGCCGGCGAAGAGTGAAGGAAGACCGGGAGAAAGAACGCACGCTCACCGTCAATCTGAGGTACGGCGCGATCCTACGAAAAATAAAAACGGATTGTTCTGAAATTTATTCTATTTGATTAATTAGTCCAAAAAAGGAATTGCCGGATATCATGTTGAATTTAAAGAAAATAATTTCACTTTTGATTGAATTTGGAAAACAGTTTATATCAATTAATTTTAAGTATAAAAGTTTAGATTTTAGCTATTAATTGAAGTACAGTTTAAAAAAATAAAACTGTCGACTGATTTTACGTTTGTGATGACGTCATAGTTTCTCCCGCGTTCGTTTTTTGATAATAAAGTTTTTAGTTTTTTGATAGTTTATGCTATTCAAAATTCTTTGTTTATCTCTGCCGACTTGTGCGGATTTTAGATCGGCAGATTTTCGGCGCTCGACTGTATATATACTTACGGTGGTATGTGTTTTTGCTTTAAAAAATCGGCGATGTTTCCGATATTGTGTTTATTTAATTAAGGTCGGGAGATCGAAAAATTTGGACAACAAAATTCATATACAGAATATGAATAGGTAAATATTCAATTATCCGGAAAATTCTCTTTTCCGGCAACGGCTCGGTCCCAATGTTGCCGGTTAAAAGGGATTGTACTGTATTGCGAATAAAACAAATTCATATGTGAAATAATTTGAAAATTCTTTGCTTTTAAGAAAAGTTTTCAAAATTTTATTCGTTCTCAAAAATATCTTTACTTAAAGCAGAGGGTAAGTAGCAGGGGAGGGGGTAATAATCACGTTTTTAAGAGTGACTTTGTTCCAAATTATCGCAGTAAGATTGATTTTACCATGCTTTTTATTAACCCGTATTCTTGTTTGTTTGTCCAGTACAAATCTTACAATTGATTTTTAACTAACTTCCCGACTACCTAGACATTTGAAACTTTCAGAATAGTTCAGAACACGATGAAAATGCATTTTTTAAATACTTTTAGCCAACTGCTCCTGGTTCCTGCAGCTTTCGGCAGCGTTATCACTACAAATCTTGCAATCGATTTTTAACTGACTTCTCGACTAGCTAGACATTTGAAACTTTCAGAAAAGCTCAGAAGACGGTAACAATGGATTTTTAAAATATTTTTAGCTAATTGCTTCGGGTCACTGCTGCCTTCGGCAGCGTTTATATGGTCCAACAGAAAATTTATTTAACTTTTTTCCCGACTAGCTAGACATTTGAAACTTTCAGAATAGCTCAAAACACGGTGACAATGCATTTTTAAAATATTTTTAGCAAACTATTTCGGGTCCCCGCTGCCTTCTGTAGCGTTCACATGATTCAACAGAAAATTTATTTAACTAACTTCTCGGCTAGCTAGACATTTGAAACTTTTAGAATAGCTCAAAACACGATAACAATGCATTTTTCAATACTTTTATCCAATTGTTTCGGGTCCTCGCTGCCTTCAGTAGCGTTTATATGATTCATCAATCATATACTCATCCCGATCATCAATCTTCCCGACTACCTAGACTTTTGAAATTTTCAGAAGAGCTCAGAACACAGTGACGATGCATTTTTAAATTACTTTTAGCCAATTGTTTCGGGTTCTCGCTGCCTTCAATAGCATTTATATGATTCAACAGAAAATTTTAAAACACGGTATATAAAAAAATTTTTTTGTATTTCAATTATTTTTTTTAAACGAATGGGTTGATTATGCATACCTAACACATACTATAAAGGAATTTTGAGAAATCCTTCGCCTCTCCTTCCTCATTAAGTGTGGGGTGGATGCAAAAACACGTTTTCAAGAGTAATTATTCTCCAAATTATATCAGGAAAGCAATTTTTTGATGCGTTGATTGGTTATGCGTACCCAAAAATACTGTAAAGGTATTTTGTGTAATTCTTTCCGACCAAATTTTGAGAAAGGGTAGCAAAAACGTATTTCTACGCATAATTCTGCTCTAAATAATCTTACAAAGGCGATTTCTGATGTGTGAGTTGGTCATATGCATCCAACACCTAGTATAAAGAGATTTTGCGAAAATCTTTCGTCTATGTGAGGGTGGCAAAAAAATAATAAATATATATATATATATATATATATAAAACTATTGAAATGAATTTATATATAAAAAGATAAGTATAAAGACTAGAAAAACCAAAAGGAGAATTACAAACCAATGCGCAAAATTGCAGCAAAAGGAAATGCAAAAACTTAAATGTATAAATGTACGAATATATAAACAAATGAATGAAATTAAACCCCCCAAAACACTGAGATCTTCATCAGGGAGGCCCCTCAGTGTAGGGGTGAAAGAGAAGTTTCTGAAAGGACAGTAGCATTTAGCTAATAACTATCCTTAGCCTCCAACTTCTCACCAAACAGAAAACCACCAACAACTGAAGAGAAATCAAACATATATATATATATATAATGTATAAAAATACTAAAACAGTTATAAAATTACATCAATTCATTTAAAAATATACAATACAATAAAAAATTACTGAAGGTAAACAAGAAAGTATAAAATGAAATAAAATAAAACTTTTCTTCGGCCGACGGGGCTACTCTAGTATAAAGGATTTAAGTCCAAAAATGTCGATTTTGAGTTAAGTACATAGTCAGGCTTAGAAAAAAATTCTCTATCGATTGGTATAAAGGATTTAAATCCATGTTACTTAGTCTTTGAGAAAATCCATTGGTAAAAAAAGATTCAAGTCAGAAATTTAGCAATAATCTTTAGTATAAAATACTTAATTCAATTTTTTCTCTTTATTAAATGAAAATTGGCAATCACTGAATGGTATAAAGGGTATAAATCAACCTAATCCCTTTTCCCTAATCGATTCTTCTGATTAGTTTTTAGTTAGTTTAACTTTATTTTTCGTCTCCTGAAAAATCAAGAATATGGACTTAAATCCTTTATACTTATCAGTACAGATATATATATATATATATATATGTTTTCAAGCTCAACTCTGCTGCAAATTATTTTAGGGAGGGGATTTTTTTATGCGTTGGTTGGTTGTGTGTGTGTACCTTACACGCATTATAATGCGATTTTGCAAAATTACCCTTCCCCTCTTCCCTCGTCCGGGCGGACAAAAAACACGTTTTTAACCTTAGCTCTACTCCAAATTAACTCAGAAAGGCGAGTTTTGATGTGTGGATATTGGTTAAAAGTACGCAATATGTAATTTGATAATATTTCGTTAAAATTCTAAATTTACCCGTGGGAGAGGGGGGGGGGGGGGATAAAAAGCGGTTAAGTCTATGCCGAAGGCAATAGAAGCCAATCATCATATTGCAGGACGGAAAGCTATTACAGAAGCCAGCGGGAACATTAACTGCAGTTTCGACTGATTTCAAAGTTTTTTTTTTTTTTTGATAATGATAGGAATTTTTTCCTATTTTATTTAAATATAGGGACCAGCGAAGGTGACAAAGCTTGCTAGTATTATTCTACACATCAAGCTAATGTTATCAAATATTATGGATATTAATGTTATCAAATGTTAATGTTAATTAATGTTATCAAATATTATCTTAAATTTTAATTATTTAAGAACAACAGTCAACAGGGTAATTTTGATCAACATTTTAACTATTTGTTTATCTTCCATAATTAATATAATGTATGAACAGAAAACTTGCTTAAGAAATGTTTTTAATGTTTAATATTTTCTATATAAGTGTTTATTCACCTGCATCTAACATAACAAAAAAGCCTTAACATAATTTTGAACCGACTCACAGTCATGCTAACTTTGAAATTAAGCCTTTGTATTTTATCATTTTCGAAATATATATGAATTAAAATTAAATTATCACGGTCAATAAAAAACTAACATCACTTAAATACATCTTCGCAAAAGCATGACATCATAAAAATTTAAAATACATTAGACAGATGTATGGAGTAATCATGTCTGTTTTTCTAAAATATATAACAGAAAACTAGAAAAAGCTCTTTATAACTAAATATGTTTATGTGCCATTGTTTAATTTTTCCAGCAAAATGATATGGAAAATTTTAGGTGGTTTAAAGTCAGTCATAGTGAATTAAAGGTACCATGACTGACTTTATTTAAACAAGCTATACAAAGTTACAAGTGCAATAAAGTTCACGTTCTTGAGGTTAAAATACATTTGTTTACATTTACGAATACCCCTGACGACTACTGGTGCCGATAGTCAAATTAAAGTAAAAATTATACCATCATAATTCTGAACGAAAATATAGTATTTTTCATCAAAAAAGTTACCCAATTATTAAAAATGTTAAAACACCAGTGTTCGTCAGGGGTGACTGCACTGGTAAAACTTGCAAAATATGCACCAGTAGTCGTCATACCTTAAAAACCTTTATATTATGTCAAATTTTAAAAAGTTGCACATAAATCGTATTCTGCATTTCATAAGCATTACATACAATGCTTTATGAGCAATGTCAAATGCAGCAAACAACAAAATATATCAAGAAATGCATATCTATTCCCTTAATCATTTGCTTTACATTGACTCAATTCGATTGTAATTTAGCGTATACTCCCCTTATTTTGTTTCTCCCTACTCTTCCCCAATAGCTGAAATTGAACTTTTTATGTCATAAGAAGCAGAAGGCTTTGGAGAATCTTAAGATTCAAATTCATACAGGTTATAAAACGGTTATTTTAACACTTCTTTTAAGAGGGTGACGACTACTGGTGCAGATTTTAGGGGTGACGAGCACTGGTGTCTTTACCTTATATTGCAAAGCATTATCTTGGTTCACTACATGACCAAATCTCCATTTTGAATTCACAGCTCTGTAATCTCTTATGGCCATGTGATCACTCGCATTAAATATTCTATCTTGGAATTCATAATATCCCTTTTTAATTCTTTATTGCACCCTAAAATTTAAATCTGGCAGCAATAGATCAATTCATATTCTAATAAAGCATTTTAAGGCTGCTCATTCCCTTTTACTATTTCTCTGTCTTTAGTCAGCAAATCCCATCTAAGTCTATAATGGAATTTGTTTATAGAATTACTCATTATCCAATTGATATTTTTGAATTCCGTTTTCACATTCAGAAAATTCACAACTGGTATCTGTTAAATTGGTACCAGTTTTCTAAAAATTGAATATTTTTGATTTTAATATTTCACTTTACAGGTAAAAAATGAGAAAAATGCATTTAGTGAAAATTCATAATTTTAAACTCAAATTTCAAATTTTTTTAAATAAATTTTTGGAAAACCGAGCACTAATTTAGCAGTTGTGTATTTTCAGAATGTAAAAACTGAATTTAAAAATAACAATTAGGTAATGTGTAATTGTATAAACAATTTTATCCATAGTATAACATGAGCTTTGGATGACCTTGACAATCTGTGATGTACCCCCTTAAGAACAAAAAAGCAGGGCTGTACATTGTTGTGACACTAGGTACTTTTCTATATTGAAGTAAAAATGTGCTCAATTTCAGAGTAATGCTTCCTCCTTCATACTTTTGCATTGCTTGTAATTATTGCTTAAGGGCTTTGTAATTGCTTGTAATTATTAAGGGCATTGCTTGTAATTATTGCTTAATTATTGCATTAATTGCACATAACACCCAGCCTACCCATTACTAGATGGTTTGAATGGTGCACATGTTTTGTGTTTTATATATTTTTTAACATGAATTTCTGAAATTCATATGAAGTGAACTGAGAGCTATTATCACTTACGAGCAAACTGTTCAAATCGATTAAAACAGTCTCTGAGACAACCTATTGTTTTGTGCATAGTGATTGATTTTATGGGATAGACTTCGAACCACTTTGAATGTGCATCAACAATTAATAGAAACATATGCTTAAATATAGAACCGGCAAAGTCAATATGTATTCTTTCTCTTAAGGTTCGGTAGGGTATTCCCAGTGATGAACTATTACCTTTGCTGGATGAGTTTTATACTTAGCACAATCAGTATAGTTATTGACTGCTTCTTCAATATCTTTGTTGATATTCTTCCAAAATACAAAAGATCTGGCAATCGCCTTCATTTTTACCATACCAAGATGTCCTTGATGTAGCTGTTCTAGAACCCTTTTTTGGTAAATCTTTGGAATGCAAAACCTTTGGCCATACATTATGCAACTGTCTCCTACTGTATATTGTGCTTCCTTCCCTTGTACATTTTGGCCCACACTAAGAGCTTTTAAAAGTGGCCCTGGCTCTTGATCTTTCAATGTAGCTTGCCTTAATTCTCTAGATGTGATAGGTAAGGTTTCTATTTGTTCCATTTGATGCATGAAAGTATCTTTTATTTCCCATTCTTCTGATAATGTAGGCAGTTGAGATACAGTCTGCATTTTCATTACTTTTTGTATCTCTATATTTGAAATGAGTCTAGAAATTTTATTTGTTAATTCATCAACCATGAAAATTCATTTTAGACAAAGTGGAGTGGAAGGTTGATTTTTATACCAACTAAGTGAAAAATACCAGAGCTGGGAATCGAACCCAGACCTTCCACTTAAGTTAAATGGAAGGCCCGGGTTCGATTCCGGCTCTGGTATTTTTCACATAGTTGGTATAAAAATCAACCTTCCACTCCACTTTATCTAAAATGAATTTTCATGGTTGATGAATTAACAAATAAAATTTCTAAATTGAAACTTCATGGTCTATTGGAGTTGTATCCCAAGTAATACACCTGTGTTTCAACGGATAATTATGTGAGAAATACTGAGCTGGTTATCAGCCAGGGTAGCTCATAGTACGGGAGGCAGCACTTCATTTTCGGTAGTGATTTTATACCAACCAATTCTTATTTCCAGTAATTGTTTAGGTGTCAACAGTAACCAAAATGAACTTCAGTCGTCGCACGCGCGGTAGGAGTAGGAAGGCCTCGAACTCGTTTAAAAAAAAAAAAAAAAAAAAAGATAAAAAAGATCTTTAAAGTTATTTTATACCACTCCAAACTTTGTTTAGAGGATTATTTTTATATAATATATAATAGAAAAATAACCGTCAGTCACCTGGGAAGTGGTGGATTATACGTCAGTCACTAGGCTGAACCAGCAAAAAATATACCACATGAAACTCATATATATGATTCTTCATACATCAAATAATGGGAAAATAACTGTCAGCTACTTTGGTAGTTGTGGAAAGACCATCAGCCAAGACCATGAATGCAGTAACATGGAATAGAAAATCCAAGCACAGTCTAGTAATTTAAATGTATAAACTGACGACTGGGTTGAAACTATCGCACATTGATCCGTTCGTTCCTCAGTTTCATATAGAAATGTTACCTGAATACGTTATTTTTTAACATTTGACTCTGGAAAGTAAAATTGTGTTATGTGCTTTTTTTTTATATACTTTAAACTCCTTTTTTCTTAATTCATTTTTTAATAAATATAATTTTAACATTTAAAAATTTTTGCGCAAATTGGGAAAAAAATTACTACAACTCTCTTTGAAATGCATTTTTTTTCTTTTTTTTTTCCCCTTTTTTTTTCAGATTTGGAGTGGCAACATTATAATTTCTTATTTGACAACTTTTCTAATTTGATTCTTATTTATTCCATTTCATTAAAGCATTGTTAGGGAATAATGAATACGGTTGCAGTAACAGAAAAGAAAATTCTATTCTTAAGCTAAAATTGATGCATTTTTATACCTTATTTTTACATGTTTCTTAGGTATTTTTATACCTTATTTATTTATTAGTTTAAACATGTCTTTTTTTATACAGTGTTTTTCTTTCTATTTTTTCTTTATTATTACTATTATTATTTATTTTTTTTTTTTTTTGCGGGGGGGGAGGGGGTTGTTCAGTATTTTTTGTTATGTATAATACTGATTACACCAGAAGATTATATTATAGAAAAGAAAAGAAAAGTGAGGTGTATTTTGAGTGCAAAATACTTCTTCGGAATAAATATAAATTTGAAACACTGGCATTTGGCATTTAAACAGTTCATTGATATGGGATTAATTTGTATAATCACCATCAAAGATTAAATTTTAAAAAAATATTCTGGCAACATTGATATGTAATCCATGTTTTTCGTCGGTTTAGTTCTAGTCGTTGAAATGTTTTAAGTGTAAAGTTTCAACTTTTACGGATACTATCCAAAAGGAAAAAAATGACAGTATCTGGTAAATTAGTTGAAATGTGGATGCAGCGCGAATTATTTGGCCAATTATTGTTACTTGAATTGAACCATATTTAAAATATAGATGCTGTTCTTACTTATCCATTAACTCAAGTTCCGTTAGCGACCCTAACAGCACAAAATGTTACAGAAACGTAACAATCATATAGCATTGAAACATTATAAATATTTCATTAAAATTTTGAAATGTTCAGATTGCTTTTACATTAGTTTCATAGACATAGAAATGTCCACGATCGCAACAAAAAATCGGAAATGTAACAGAAAGATCTCAATTACTTAACAGATTGAAAAGGGTCAATGTTTCAGAAAGATAGCAGAAAGCATGCTAAAATGTGTTACATAAGCTTTTTGCAACATAATTGAAATATTTTGTGCTGTATGGGGATGTGTCACCTTGATGGAGCTATTTGTAAGACAGATAAATCGGTACTATTGAAAATATAGGAAAGGAATACTCACAGTAATCCACCAGAAGCTTATGATGTTATGATATTCTATGGTTACTTTATCTTACATGTGATGCCAGATGTTCTGTTAACCTTTGGTAATATTACCAAGAAATTTATTGTCAATGTTTACTGCAACCACGACACATACAATCATAATAACATTCGATTCATATTTCTCTCCATCAATAAAAGATAATAAGCATTCCTTAAGAGGAAGGACACAGGGACCAAATTTCTCTTCAAATAGTCCTGATCAAACACAACCTGCGAATTTTGCTTGGGAAATAAAGAATATAAATTTCAAGGATTCTTTAATTCAGATTTTAAGTAACGGTTAGCAAAATTATCACTACGCTTCATTTATAGGTGAGAGAAGCGTTTTCATTAATTATAAATCAGGCTATAAATATTTGAAAGAAAATTAAAGAATAGTGAGAATCACAGAACATCTGGATAGCAAAGAACATGAAGAAGCAGATACAAAAATAGTATTTCATGTTTGCCAATTAAATTTTGATGCAAATGTCACTGTAAGATGCTCTGATACCGATATTTTGGTTATATTACTAGGAAATATGATGTATATCCAAAGTAAGTTGAAAATACATATCCTGCTTGGAACAAGAAATAGCCAAACAGTGGCATAGCGTAGGTTTGGAGTGCCCGGAGCAGTTCAAAATAATACGCCCCTCTTCTTCCAGTGATGGTGTAGGTGTTAAAATAAATTGACTGTGTGAGAATTCTAGGCCTGCATAGAGTGCCGTCAAGGGGCTGTCTTTCTAGGAGATACTACTCTCTTAAAATGTGTGGCGGAATTTGCTTACTCTAAAACAAATGAAACTTTTTAGCCATAATTTGACAGGAATTTCTAGGAAAAAATCAAATTTGAGTAAAATCAGTCTTTTCTGATCAAAAATCTTTTCAGTCAAACTGATCCTTAATCTGTCAGCTCCTTTCTGAACAAATTTCGATCACTATTCATTTGGTTCAACAAAATTGCGTAATGATGCTGCCATCTATCAATAATATTTTAAATAGGGCCCGAAATTTCAATTTGGATTACACTCGCTGACAAAAAAAGTTACTCGTCACAATATTTGATTAACTTATCTCTATTTTTAGTACCCCATCATACTATAGGTATGGGGAACTTAGATAAGAGTGAAAATTTTTGACCTCGGTTTTTTGACCTTTTTACACATTTTCGGGTATGAGGAATCCAAAAATATCAAAATGGGTATGGTGTCTGTTAGTTTGTTGGTCCGTTAGTGTATTAGTATGTTATAGACTGTGTACACGATATCTCACAAACAAATGATCGCAGAGAGGTCGAACCAGTTTTAAGTATTAGTTATGGCATTGGTAAGAACCCTATTCATTCGCAACACTCAAATAAAAAAACTTTAGAAGTTATATGAAATTTATGATTTTCTTAACGTGGGAGAATAGGGCAAAATTTCACATAAACGTGTATGAAAAGAAATCAGACTACTTTTAAAATATATAAGATGTTGGAAGATTTGCATTTCCAATATTTTTCTTTGGCGTTTCTGACGTAGTAACTTATTCGGGTTTTAATATTCCAATGCCAAGTCTCCTGTTATTATTAATTATATAAGATGCTGGTATAAACATTCTTGACTATGAATTTTCCAATTTAAAAATTTCTTAAGTCACTGGAAATTTACGATTTACTTAATATGGCGGAATAGGGAAAAATTTTGCATAAACGTCCACTTTGAGAAACATTTTCATCGTAAAGATGTCAGAACACTTTAAAAATATCATTTAAGATACTGGCATGAATATCCCTGACTATGAATTTCTTAATTTAAAAATTTCGTATGTTATTTGGAATTTACGATTTACTTAACATGGCAGAATAGGGCAAAATTGAGCATAAATGTCCATTTTGAGGATCATAAATCTATCAGACAACCTCAAAATAATATTTATGATACTTGTTTGGACATGATTGACTACAAATATCCTAACAGGAAAATTTCTTAAGTTATTCGAAATTTAAGATTTTATTAACATAACAAAATGGGGCATTATTCCATATAAATATGCATTTTGGGGATTGTTGCATTGGAAATAGTAGCATGAAATTTAAACTACGAAATTGATTCCAATAAAATTAATTAATAGATTAGAATAAGATAAATATATCGAACTGAACGGTGGGTAGCCTATAAGGCGGGGATTTCATTATGTCACTGTGTTAAGCGTTTGGTCAAATTAATTTCTCTGAATATATTCATGAATATAATATATTTAGAAATTTATTCATCAACCATGAAATATCATTTCAGAAAATTTTGGAGTGGAAGGCTGATTTTTTATACCAACTATGTGAAAAATACCAGAGCCGGGAATCAAACCCGGGCCTTCCGCTTTACGTGCGGATGCTCAAACCATTGAGCTACCCTGGCTGATTACCAGCTAGGCATTTCTCACCAGCCTTCCACTCCAAAATTTTCTGAAATGAACATAATATGTTTTGTACTAGAAATTTATGAGAGCATACATATGAGGGGAACTGAGCAGAGTCCATCTATGCCAACTAGTTTACGTATAAGATGATCAGAATTTTTTATTAGAAAAACAGGAGAAATTACACAATTTCTTTTATTTTATAAGAAAATAGAATATAGAAGACATTCAATTTTGAAAAAGAGGTCATTTTAGAGGATACAAAATTTAATGAAAAGGATTATAAAAACTATTCAAAAGCTACTTCACACAAATGGTGGAAACTTTTTAAAATCTCAAATGATGAATTTAGATCAGTACATCTTAATTTAAATTAATAATATATGGATACGAAAGAAAAAATCCCTAATTTTTATAGGTGTCACTGGACAATATTGATTTTTTTTTTTTTTTTAATTATTAATTTTTGCTATAGGCTTTTTTTTTTTTTTTGTGGTACTTTCATGCAGTTACATAAAAAAAGTTGATAGACACTATTTTTTATTAAAATCATAAAAGAAAAAAGAAAATTGGCAAATGAAAAAATAAAATTAATATTTTGCAGATGAAACGATTTGTTTTAACGAATAATCTTTCTTTATCATCATTTTATAACAGTTCTCTCACAGGTATAACCTAAATTAGTCTTAGTAGTTAATAAGTTCTTAAAGTAGGTAAATAAAAGGGATTTTTTTCACATGCCTACATTTTGTTCATTGAAGAAAACAGTCATTTTGTGGGAGCGTTTTTGCCAGGAGGACATAACCCAGGGTAGCTCAGTGGTAGAGCATCCACACGTTAAGCGGAAGGCCTGGGTTCGATTCCCGGCTCTGGTATTTTTCACAAAGTTGGTATAAAAATCATCCTTCCACTCTAAATTTTCTAAAATTAATTAAGGTTGATAAATAAAGACTTTCTAAATTAAAATTTCGTGGTCTATTGGAGTTGTGCGACGATTAATTATGTCACTTGATATAGCTGCGTTTGCAGACTTGGTGACCTTGAAAATGAATTTTATGTGAGAAATGCCTAGCTGGTTATCACCCAGGGTAGCTCAGTGGTAGAGCATCCGCGCGTTAAGCAGAAGGCCCGGGTTTGATTCCCGGCTCTGGTATTTTTCACATAGTTGGTATAAAAATCATCCTTCCACTCCAAATTTTCTAAAATGAATTCAATTAATTTTTGTATATTTTTTGTGAGGTGGTGGTAATGTCATCAATAAGGCCAACTGTCTGCACTAGGTCCTAGCCCATATTTAAACTAGTTTCAGAGAAAATCATGGAAAACTCATAATGGCTAAGCCGATGAGCGTGACCGGGTATCGAACCCAGCACCTCATGTATACCAGCTTCGAGGACAGAACTGCTCAGTCACTGCTGGGCCTATTTTTATGAGAAATATTATTCATGCAAAAGTGAGAACACATTTCAACCCACCACGTATCAACCGGAGCACCACTTTCTTAATGATTTCATGACAATTTCAATAGTGATTCCATGTTCTGGATCAAAGAACTGTACAAATATAGGGAATACTTTTATTTCTTTGTGATTCGAAGAATCTGAATACACATAAACCATAATATGCTTTGGCAAGTTTATTAGAAAGTTGTTCTTTTGTGAACCTAGCACAGAAAAAAGTTAGTGTTCACCGTTCGATACAGCCAACAGGCGATTGAGCTTACCAGCTTTGCGAAAATTTTAAAATTAAGGACTAAAAAACTAAATCCTTTTCATTTGAAAAAGAGGACATAGAAGACGAAAAACATAAAAAAGAAAACTTTTTAAGTCCTGTAATGTTTTTTTTCGTTTAAAAGGGCAGATCGTTGAAAAAGGAGACTGTCCTATTAAAAAAGAGAATTTCTGGTCACCATACCTAAGATTAGCCTGATTTTACATTTTTAAATCGATATACATTTTTTAAAATTAATTTATATATTGTTTTAAAAATATGTTGAGAACTTTCGCTAATTAGAGGAGTAAGCTATCAAAGATATATTTTTTTTAATAAATATAACAAATGTTTTACATACAACTGACAAAAAATAATAGAATTATCAAATTACGAGTGCTAGTTATTAAACTGAGCAGTGAATGTCTTTTTAAAAACTGTTTCTTAAAGAAATATATGAAGTATAAAGAAAAAGAACAATATATTTATATAATGTAGAAATTTATGTCTAAAGTTATTTAATATTTTTATTAGTCATTGAAATTAATTTATTAAAATGCGTGTATCTCGTTCGAAAAATGTGTTACAATGTTTTAATTATAATTAAGCTCAACATCGGGAATAATATGTATGAACAGACTAGTATATACTGTTTTTTAAACTCATGGTTAGTCAAACAATTCTGCAACATTGCATAGAGGAATTTATTTTTTTAAATGAACAAAATTATACAGAATTAATTTGTGAACTTCAATGTCTGCTTGTCACCGATTTTCTGTTTTCAAGAATTTTTCCTCAATTTTAAATCAATAGTACTATTTTAAGGAAGTTTATTGGATTTCCCACAGCTTTATGTTATGTATAAAACAAGTAAAACTTGATAAATAATATTTTCTCCCTTTGAGAATGATTCAGAATGGTTATACCATCTCTTTTTGTAAAAAATTGTAGTGTAGTGGTAACGTATTCGTCTCCCACCAAAGAGAACCCGCGTTCGAATCCGGCGGAGGGAATCTGATATTTTTTCCAGCATCAAACATGTTCACTCAAATTCGGCCCGATTTCTCTCAAAAATAATTTGTTTCAGTTGGCTCAATTCTGAGCCGCTTATAGCAGTTCAATGATTTGAGAGGATTTCTCTCAACGTGAGAAGTTGCCTTTAACACATTGACTGAGTGAAAAATGGCTCAATTTGAGAGAATTTTTCCTTTCCATTTTTAGAGAGAAACCTGCATTTTTGTAAGTTTCAGTAAAAACCACGGAAAAATCAGAGCTACTAAGTTGGCGAGTATGACCTGAGTTCGAATCGGGCACTTCCCTTCTCCTAGCTTCGACAGAAGATCTTCTCTGATATTAGTGGCTTTCTTCTGTGATTATGGAGTCAAATGCATACAGAGAAAGAACTATTTATAAATTCGCAATTTATTTATAAAATACAATTACTTCCCTTACAGTCGTCAATACTTTCCTTTTTCATAATTATGAAACAAATTATATCGTTGTTGTCTATGAATAAAAAGGTTTCCGAATATAAAAAAAAAAAGAAAGCTTTATGCAATAAAAAAGTCATTTCCATACAGTTAGAATTATAGCTTAGCCATTACATAAATTACACTGTCAAAATTTGTAAATCTCTTTCAATTGGCAAAATTGATAGGTCAGTTAATCTTTCTCTGATCATCGTTGAGCGTTTATATGTATTTATTAATTTAATTTTGAAAAGCTTCTATCATCTTACATTGTTAATAGTAATTCTTAAGGGAATTGACAATAAAACAATAACATAACATTAATTAAACTTTTTTGAAGTTTTTATTTAGCTATTCAGAATAACATATTTAAGAGTATCCACACAGATATACTCAATTCTGGATAAATTTCTTTAAATAAAGTGATAAGTTGTCCAACAAAATGTTATATTTATGATGTTTAAGAGGATTCTCTACTTATCGTCCCCGAAAGCCAAAGCTAATGTTATTCTATGGAGAATTTTGCGCCTTTAAAACTCCTTAATGAAAGTATATTTTTAAGTTTCGTCTTCACATTCAGAAAATTCACAACTATTTAACAATTTATCGCTTTCAAAAAATTGATTTTTTTTATTTTTAATATTTTACTTTGAGGTTCTAAAATATGAATTTTTGCAATGTGAAATTTTGCATTTTTAAGCTTAAAAATGAAATCTTAAAAAATTAAGAAAGGCAATTTTTAGAAAGCGATAAATTGTTTGACAATTGTGAATTTTCTGAATGTGAAAACAGAATTTAAAAATATACATTCGTTAATGAGTTATAAAGGGGCAAAATTCCCCATAGAATAATATTGGCTGCGGCTTTCGGAGATGATAAGTAGAGAATCCCCTTAATCAAAATATTTGAAAACATAGATACTGTATATATCGAGCAAAGCAATTTTGTACATCTACCGGAGATTAAACTTGCAGAAAACCTAATGACTCATAAAGTGTATTATTTTCTGTTGACTTTTTCTTTTAGTTGCTTGGTTACCAAATGCTTTAAGTTTTTCCCGAATAAATTATACTATTCACAAAGTAAGGATAATACTATGAAGAACTGACATAGAGGCTATAACAGAATAGAAACTCTTTGCATATAAAATACATTAAAAAGGTTATTATTTACACATTGTCTTTTAAATGTCTCAGTTTCTTGAGATCGAAGCTCGTTTAATTTTTTTTCGTTTGTGAGGGCAATCTCTATGCAGCATTCAACAATAATCTGCTAATATATTAACATTCTATCGACTCTGATACCCTTTACATTTCTCTGATGTCTTGATGAAATGTCTCTCCTTCACTCATATCGCCTAGATTTTTCCGTAAAAAAAAAAAAAAACTGAGATAAGTGTTGAAAAAGTAGAGTTTTAAACACATCTCTGACAAAAAACCCATTTTCTGTCAAAACTGTGCGAGATGGAAATTTTTGAATATTCTTTTCTTAATCAACATCCAGAAACACATCACATCTCATCGCAAACCTCTATTATCGATATCAATTGTATATATATATATGTTTTTTTTTTTCTGATTAGTACTATGTGACAGATTAATTAATAGTCCTGACGCAAAAATTATGCAGAACACTCTCTGCCTTTTCCATTATTTCTACAGCAGAAAGAGGCTCCACCAGTAGCTCAGTGGTTCTGCTCTCGAAACTGGTAGACGGGAAGTAACTGATTCAATTTCAAGTCGAGGTCACCGACCTAACCATTCGGAGTTTTCCATGGTTTTATATGACACTTGCATATATATAGGCTAAGTTCCTTTAGAACCAGCCGCATAGAGGACATCTCACCCAGGTCATTGTCAATCTGCCTTACTTTCAAGCACCAAAGATCATTTACAACAAAGTGTGAATAATTTGAAGACTTTGTATTTGCAGTTTCTTCTGAAGTTCCTGGAACCTTATACACTAAGTTAAACTTTGCCTTTTTTTTTTTTTACAATTTTTATTATAGTCGTATCTATCATTTGGAATCATGACAAAATTTATCTGTACAATAGTTATTATAAAAAAATGAACTTATGAAATTTATTTGCAATCGCTCAAAAGATGGAGCTGTTATACCATGATACACTGATTTTGAGATAGTTATATAGTTTAGCACTTATGGAATGAAACTATCTAATTTTATACATAAGAATTTAGTATAAAAATACTGTGTGGTTATGAAAGTTTTCCGTAGATTGTATTAGATTACCTTGAACTCGATGAGACGGAAATACATCAAACTTTGTGTATACAATGCCTAATATGAATATTATTTTTCTTTGATCAAATTTTAGTAGAAATATTTATTTATATTAATAAATAACAATGATAATGTCGCTATCAAAATCTTAATGTAAAAACCTACCTATTTATGGATATGAAAATTTCAGTGCCTCTTTTCAGCAATAATCTAGCTAACAGGCAAATGTAAACCTTTTATGGCTTTATTATAAGTGGTGACCCTTTTATATTAATTTCTGAACTAACAAATTACAGACACAAAGAGTCCAGTATCTGACTCTAGGGTAGGCTTTTGTTATAATGATCAGTATATTAGCGCTTTATGGATGCAAAATAAGAAGGACAGCTTATAGCCATTGCCATACTAAGAATGTATAGAGGTGTAGAGTACAATGTCCAGTAGAAACTTGGACTACCATGCTCAGCCAATTTATAAATGTAAGATGCAAAAATGTGAGTAGAGTTCATTAGAGTTCACGCCCACATAATAATAATCACCGGGAGAATAATTTAAAGCTATGATGCGCCTAAAAATGTTTTCATTTTCCTCCAGAAACCTAAGGTTAGCCAGAGATAATTTTAAAAGGGTTTTATAAAATTGTAAAATTTTAGAAATTTATCCCAATGACCATTTTCAGTTTTTTAGAAAAACAGTATTTGGCACCGTCTAAAATTTCACACCCACGGCAAGTGCAAATTTTGTGAAGGGTCCTGTTTTAGGATAAATTTTGTGAAGGGTCTTTTTTTTTAAGATACAGAATTTTGTGAAGGGTCCTTCCTCTGGACAGATCCCTGCACAAGTACACACATTGGTGTATTTTGTACACCAACAAAATATCAAATAAACCCTAACAACACACTTGTCCACAGGACATCCTGAGGAGGTTCATAGGATTTCTCTTTTATCCACAGGACATCCTGAAGATACCTTTTGGAAAAGATGCATTGTTAGAAAAAATAAATTAAATAAGAACAAATATGTATGCTACAGTTGGCAGCAAAAGTATCCAAGCACTAGCAATAATCCCTGTCTAAAAAAAGTACACATAATACTGCTTTGTTAAATAAATCCTCATCGAGCCGTGTTCCTAGTCAGTCTAAGAACATGATTCAACAAGGATTTATTTAACAAAATAGTGTTTACTTTTTTGATATAAGAATTATTGGCTAGTGCTCGGATACTTTTGCTGCTGACTGTATAAGTTTTAATTATCAAAACTTTTTATAAAAACTAATGAAAAATCTTCAAATAAATACTTCAATGGTAGATTAGATGTGCACACAGCGTGGGGAGAGGGATCCCAAAGTCGTTTATATTCTGTTCACTATAAATGGTGTACTTTTTACACCAGCGCATATAGTTAAGGGTCAAAGTGTGTGCACTAAGCGATAGAAATGTTGACAAATCTGTCGATATTAGACTAAAGAGTTCATTGGTAGAATTGTAAATTAATTTTCTCTTCTTTTCTAGAAGTTGAATTAGAATCAGAAGATAAGTCTTTACAAACTAAACCTAATAGTTCTTGATATGAAAATTTTAGTGGAAATTAATAGATAAATAGAGACCTCTGTTCCACTCAGAAATGAGCTAAAGTGAATAATTTTATCCAAGGTAAACTCTAAAACACCTTGCATTTTCTATTTTCTCAAAATATGAAAAATTCAGGAATTTTTAGTCTGTTTTTTTATATTTAAAATTCAAACCCTAAATACATTTATTACTTAATAATAATTAAAAGAATATGAATATATATCTATATATGTGTGTGTGTGTGTGTGTGCTTCTAATATATTTTTTTTTTTTCCAAAATGAAAGATGATAAAAAGATAGGTGAAATAACAAATAATTAATTTTTGCAAAACTGTGAAAGTTCTACAGTTTCAGAAGAGAAAGCAACATATATTATTACACTGGTGTATCAACAGGAAAGGGCAGTAGTAATGGGTTATAATTACCACCCCTATCAAAATTGGGAAGGATTTCAGTTTTGAAATTCCTGATGACTATTGTTAAATTTCGATATTTCCTTTTTTATATTTAGTATTAAGCTGATTTGAGACTTAATACTAAATATATTCTAACTATAGCAAATTTCTGCTCAGCGGCACCCTTTTCTTTGCATTAGATTCATACAGTGTGTTCTCTAATCATGTAAATACCCTATTCTCTGGTGCCTTCAATTGGTTTTTAAATAATTTTGATCTTGGCAAACATACCCAAGGCTGGCTACTTCCGACCCTTGAAAATTCCGTTCACAGGAAACTCCCCCTCTTGAAATTTCACCTCAATTTCACACAATCATTACTTTATGATTACTCTTCTACATAATCATTTTCTTCAATAATAAAAACAATAAACAGACCAATTCTTTCTGCAAAATTTGCAACAGTATAAATAATTTATTTATTATCACTAAAGGAAAAAAAAAACTAAAATCTTAATTATTTGTTTATGAGACAGGCTTAAAAAGCATACAAAATGTTGTTAATTTCTTCGTTGTTATCCTAGGGATTGCTTAAATTTTCAAATCTAACGTAGTCAAATGACAGCTGAACGAGCTCTCGCTTACATTCAGCTGAACACTGACCCTTATTTTATTTTGATAGATTTAAAAAAATCCATTGGGCTATCTACTAAGTGGTGACTAAACAAAATAAGTTGATGACTTAAAAATATTAAAACAACTCGCCACTTTTTCCATGGCCATTAGAAAATTGAACATCATTAACTGACCATGTAAAAATTGCGTATTTCTACAAATAACTATAAATTAATTAAAGTGACAGAAAAATGATTTAACATTTTAGAAACAGCTCACAAAAATATGGCATATTTTATAAATTAGATAGCTAAACTAAAAGGCAAAGATTTCATTGTTTTGCACATGAATAATAGTTTATTTTGGAAATTAGCTTTGAAAAAAATCAAAATTTTGTCAATACGTGGTAAACATATTTATTTATTTAGTAATGGTGAACTAGTTCCACATTTTGACAACTGGCTGCAAAAAATCGCATCTTGTCAATAACAGATTTAAAAAATGCAAAGTTCATCAATTGACTACAGAAAAATGTTCTTTTCTGTCCTCTCAAGTAAAAATTCGGATTTTAAAACTAAATTTAGAACGATTGTGATTGAATGAATTTAACGTTGCATTATAGCTATCCTACAAACACACTTATCTACGGTTCATTCTAAAGATATCCCTTTCATCCGCATTATATCCTAAAGATGTATAATTCATCCTCAAGATGTCCTGGAAAGAAGATGAGTTTGTAGAATATGCATTGGGCAATTGATGACCATCTGGGAGAGAAAGGTAGTAGAGAGTAGTCCGAAAACATTCCACAACAATTTGAATCTTCTACAGAGGCAATGAATTTGAAATGAACAATTTGCAAAATTTGACTGTTTTTAAAAGCTTTTTTAAAAAACTGAAATGAGTAAATTATTTATTTCAGTAACCAAAAAATTACAAAAATGTGTCGAGTAAATTGAAAAAATTTGTTTACTGGTACATAAGTTAAAAATTCAATTTTCAGATCTATCCTTCGATATGTTTCTTTAAACAATTTTAAACAGTGCATGGAAGAATATCTATTTAGTTGGTGGAGGATGAATAGAATTTTCCAACGATGTGTAGCAGAAGCAGATTAGAAATTAGCAAAAGTGAAAATATTGCTCTCTGAGAGTAATAAAGTTAGAACGATTTCATAATGTTGGGCTTTTTCTCAGAATTCAGAAGTTTAAATTAAGATCGGCTGTATAGAAAGAAAAATAAGAAGGGAATAAAGAGGGTTAAAGAAACAGTAAAATTTTAAAGTTAAGTTAAAGACTCAAAAAGCCGTATTACAAGCTTTGTAGGGGTGGGGTGGGGAATCATTTATCCTTCAACCACGTTTCTTGTGACCATGGGAGCTTCTGTGCATGTGCTAACTCAACGAGTCCAGTGTTAAAATAGGGGTGATAACCTTTGTGGTTGAAAGAAAATAAAAGGGAACAAGGAATGTCCGGATATTTACTAAATCTCAACTTGTCATTCCTCTAAGCCTTTAGAATCATCCTCAATGCTAGGTGCTAGAAATGTGGTTGCATAATGAAAATACAGTAGAGGATCTTTATAACGCAAACCTAAAAACGCAAGGCTTTGCATTATATAGAATTTTGCATTATATAGATCATTTCATAATAACAGATAACTTACCTTGTAAACATGGCAAAATATATTCATAGTAAAAGGAAATACGTAACACTTAAAAATTACAAAAAAGTAGAATGATTTAAAATAATAATAAAAAGTAAATAAATAAAAATAATATAAAATAATTTGCTAATATTTATTTATTTTGGGGGAAAAAAAAAAAACCATAATGAATGCATAATAAATTATAATTTTTTAAATAAATCACTAATTTTAGATTGTTTCAATTTTTTTGATCGATTTGCTAATAACTTTCCTTGAAGCCTGTGAATTATCAATAGCTCTTGGTCACTAACACAATCTTGTGTCTCTAAGAATTTAAGATATTTGTCACCAAGAGCTATTCCATCTGCAACAGAAATTTTTTCCAGGTCTTCTTCATTTTCAGTATCATCTGATTCTGATTCCAGTTCTGGATGCAAAACAGATGAAATAATTTCATTGTCGGTCAAATGGTAAGTTGTACTGGTTTCAATGTCATTTTCCAGAAATTCTACAATGTTTTCTTGATTAAAATCGGAAAACTGGGCAGTTTGCGCATACTGCATTAGTTCAGCTGCTTTACTTTTTGCAACTGATTGCTTGTAACCTGAAAATTCTTCATCATTTTCATCGCTTAAAAACAAGGATTCTGGCCATACTTGATGCCATGCATTTATAAGCGTTTTCTGAGATACAGCATCCCAGGCATCTCTGACCATATAAATACAGTCTCTAATATTAAATTCTTTTTTGAATTGCACAATCAAATCTGGTCGTGTATCAGAAGCTAGTAGCTTTCGAAGAAATGCACTTTTATAATGGCATTTTAAGCTGTTAATTACACCCTGATCCATAGGCTGGATCAAGGATGTGGTGTTTGGTGGTAGAGACATAGTTATCACGTCTGGGGCAACAAGTTCTGGATGTGCTCTGCAATTATCCATCAATAACAAAATTTTGTTGTCCTCACTTAGGCCAAGTTTATGCCTATGCTCCCGAGCTTCTTTCAGAAAGTTATTCTCAAACCAGTCTTTGCAAAGTTCTTGAGTCATCCATGCTCTTTTATTATGTTTATAGATAACTGGTAGAAGGCCACCTTTTTTCAGAGAATTTAATGGACGGGGATTGGCACTTTTACCTATAACAAGCAGTCTACATTTGTGTGTGCCTGCTGCATTACTGCACACAAGAAGTGTCAGTCGTCTCTTATCATCCTTTGTTGCAGATGGCTCTTTTTCTCCTTCAGTAACAAAAGTCTGACGTGGTAGATTGCACCAAAACAGTCCCGTTTCATCCATATTGTAAATAAGTTCGGGTGAAATATTTTCCTTTTCTCTAATTTCTTTGAATGTTACTACAAATTCGTCTGCCGCTTCTTCATCTGCAGATGTTTTATCTCCCGTTAGCTTAAGGTATCGAATGCCGTGACGCTGTTTAAATTTTGTTAACCAGCCATTGGTGTATTCGCATGGGAGTTCTATACCCAGTTCTGTATGTAGCTTTTTAGCTTGCTCGCACAAAATTGGGCCAGTAATAGGTATATTTTCGGATCTTCTTTGCCGAAACCACTTGTACAACACAGCATCTAAATCAGCAGATTGTGCTCCGCGCATCCGTTTTTGGGTAACAATTCCTTTATTAGAGTCAGTGTTTGCGTAGTATTCCAAAATTTTTTTACGGCTATCACGGATATCATATACAGTCCTATTGCCAATTCCATACTTCATTGCAATATGTTTAGCAGTGGAACCTTCATCCAATTTTTTTAGAATTTCAACTTTCTGTAGTATCGTCAAGATTACGCGCTTTTTAGCACTTTTCTTTGATGATTCAGCAATTTCTGAATCCATATTACGTTGATTATTCAACAACACAAAATTAATTAATATTTCTTTCAATAAAACAACAGCCAGTCTGTATATAAACACGATAGAAAACAGCGATAAACATAAACAACATGTGCGGCGAAAGCGTGATCGCTAATTCAAGCAAACTACCATTGCCACATTACTGAAAGTTTTTGTGTTGATAAACTTCGTTTGCATCGCATTCTTGCCAGCTCCATGGTTTGCAGAAAGTGGCTTCATTGTGGGCGCGTACGCATTTTCGCAAAAACTGTGCAATTACTGCTATCATAATAATATTTTAATACTTTCAAAATTATTTTAATGTAATAATATCAATTATTTCAATAAAAGTTGCGACATTAATAGCCAAAAATTAAACAAATGCATTTAAAACTCAGCCCGTTAGAGGGTGCCATTTTGTTTTTCGATGCAGGGCGTTAAATTGTTTAACTGCGATTTTCATTGTTTACATCCGACACTTAGCATGGTTTATGGAGAATTGCAGTTTATCGATCCTCTACTGTACTTCTGAAGCTCTAAAGAAGTTAGGAACAGTGAGAAGAATGACGAAAAACATGGATGCATCAAAATAGTTCTGTAAATTACAACTTTTTTAACTATATGCCTGTATTCTTTATCATTTTTAAAAAGAGAGTTTCAGCATTTTGATTAGAAGACAAGAGATTGTAATTTAATTTAATTAAATACTTGATTTTCTAAAACTGAAGTTTCCACTGAATCAAGAGATTGTGTGAATTCATGATCACTATATTTAAAGCTGATTTTCAATTTTTGTTAAAATCGGTCGGAGGAAAAAGTTACTCCACTTTTATAACTACCTGACTTCTATGTATTTCCTAGACCTGACTTTTGTCTAATGGCCGCATTCACCATTAACTTTGACTTCTGGTACAATGCAAAAACTTAAAGTGTGTCTAAAAACAAGGTGTAGCTTTCCAACAAAATTGGCACACTACTTCTGCCTTCTAGCTTCGAAGATTTCATATAATCTTTGATTGGTTATCTTCAGCTAAAAAAAATCTGAAAATGACAATGCTGCTAGACATCAGAAGCAATGCATCAAATTTTGCATAAAATTTGCACCCAAATTTTATATGCTTTTTAAGTGCTCCAGTTAGCCGGGAGTTATTGATGAGTACAGCCATAAGATACCGTCTTATCAGACAAATGTTTGCAGGTGCTAAAGTAATCGGCCTGGAAAATATATTTTAATATTTATTTTCTAAAATATTTTCTTTTTTTTTAATTGTATTAAAATAGTTTTGGAACTGTGAATTCATAGTCACTATTTAATAAAGCTGATCCCAGTAGCTGAATTTCTTATGTCAATCTGCGACAGCTATTGAGGCATTAGAAAATAATCTGCAGAATAATTTCACAATAAGTTAAAAAAAATAATAATTACTGGATTATTAAACATATTTTTATCACAGGCTTCCATTTATCTAATGTTATTAATCTGTTAGATTATGATCAAAACATTGTAATTATAATATTTTAATTACACATAGCTAGATAAAGAGTTGACATTAACCATTATCCTTCATATCAAGAAATATTTTTGTCCATGATTTTGTTCGCACTGATTCTAGTAAAATATTTCCAGTGCAAGATTCTAAATACTGAAATTAATCTAAAATTTTCTGATTCCTGTGTAACCAGAAGGGGGGACATTAAGAAGTATAAACTTTCTATTACCAACTGTTACAGTTTGTTCATCATTGCCATCTGTACATTTTAACTGTATTTTGCTTACTTTCTCAATAGCTGAACTAGACATGTGTCAGAGCTCTGTATCTGTATCCGCAGATATATGCGAGAAAAAATAGATCCGTATTCGAATCCAGATAAGCAAGAAAAAAATATCTGTATCCGTATCCATTTTTTTCCTTCAATGGATCTAATATGGATCTTTTTTAGAAATTTCCAAAAAATCAGAAGAAAACTATTATAACTTATTATCAACTACCTTTAATACGTAAATGAAAGAAATGCAGTGTAGCCTCGCTTTTATGTTCTCGGAATTTACAATTTCTGTTTTAAATTTGTTTATTTTTCCAATGTATGCAATGAATTTCTGTCTTCACTTTCGCATTGATGACATTTTGAATTTCCCTCCATTTGTATTTATTATAAACAGAGTATATAAATGAAATATATGCTGTGATTTGATTTAAAAAATAATTTAAACATCTGAGAGACGGATTCAATAAAGGAAGATGATATTTTTTTAACAAATAAACAATGCACCAAAACCGCAATCAGGAATTTGTTTATCCTCAAAGAGACAGTTTGAAAGCAGGTGTTAAACTGTCAATCATTTGAACCAAAACTCTCATTTTTATTGATCATGCATTATCTCTGAGACTTCAAATTTTAAGAAAAATGAATTAATTATACAATTAATTATATTTATTTTATATAATACCTAATTTTCTCTTAAAGTTAAAGCAATGCTTAAAAAAAAAAAAAAAAAAAAAAAAAAAGGGAATTGTATAAATAATGAAAAGTTACGTAAAGTTGTAAATATCTAATAAAACCTATCTTTTTTTTTTTTCTTTTTTCAAAAAAATTCACATAGAATGGATGAGTTTTATTAAATAAAATCTTATTATATTCTTATGGAAAATGTGTTTAAATGAAATTTTTGGTTGCAGATTTTTTACTTTCTCTTACTCATATAATGTGGGAAAAAAATCGTTCAGGAATATTTTTCTTTTCTCTTTCTAAAATTGCCAGTTTTATGATTTAAAAAACAAATTTTCGCACAAATTTTACTTTGAGGTTCTCCACATAAAATTTGGGATTGAGCCAAGTATTCAAAACAAAAAACAGTTGTCAGGAATGGTGTAATTTTGAAAAGCATTTCAAAAATGGCAAAAGTAAGTCAATTAACGATATCACAAAAAGTGTTAATTTTAGAACGAAAAGCAAAATGTATTTTGATATGTGAGATGGCAAAATTACAAATAAAAGAGATAAATATAAGTCAATTTTTCTGCAGTGCGGCCTTTATTTTTTTTCTTGTCATGCACTGTATATTAGAGCTATTTTTAAGATGCGAATTTGTCTTTGTTCAGTTTTCCTCAACCCACTTCCATTTTTTTTTTTTTTTTAACTGAAAATTAAAATAGGAAGTCTTTAAATATGAGGTATCATCGTACCATTATATTAAGAAAATTCATCCATAGTCATCAGAAGATTCATCAGATACAGCCTTCTTTCCTAACCCTTCCACCATCATCCCACACACACATATACATACCCAATGAATAATCTGAAAAAACAACTTTTTCGAACCTTAAAACTTATAAAACAGGTGAAAAATTGATATAAAAATTTTTCACTGAATACATTATTTCCATTACCTATGGTAATCGGGTAATGAAAGCAAAAATTGTTACCTTTATTCATAATTATTATAGATTTTTCAAAGATCTATATCTGTGGATATTCATACAAAAGATCTTTATCTATATCCATATCCCCGGATACAGAAAAACTGATATCCATATCTGTATCCACGGATAACAGTTTTGATGATCCAACACATCCCTAGTCTGAACCCTAATTTTCACAGAAAACTTCTGATACTGGAATTGAAACTGCATATTTAAGTAACTTAATAAGCACAGGTATTTTCTTCAACAGTTTCCTAACAGACTTTTTTTTTTATAAAACCTTCATTTTATATGTAGTACTTTCACATTTAACTTTTTCTATATTACTAGAGATCTATTTACAAAAATACTGGTTCTCAAACGGAAATGTGTGTTATCAAACTTTGAAACTGATCTTGTATATATTCAAAGAAGCAATAACAAAAATTAATGAGTAGTGTGTAATATTGAACAATTCTACAATTTAATAAATCAAGTTTAAAAAGAATATTGACATTTATACTGCATACAGAGAAAGATCGGAAATCACAAGACTTCTGCAGGAAGTTTCATCACCAATCGTTAGCCATACGGTAAAGGAAAGGGGGGGGGGGGGACAAAGAATTATATTAATGCTAAATATTGTACAATTCTACTTCTTTATAGGTTCTGGAATCTAAATAACTTTAAAAAGAATATTGACATTTATGTTGTGGATGTAGAAAGATTGGAAATCGCAAGGATTCTGCAATCTGTTTGCTCATCAACCGTTGTGGAGGGGGGAGTGGGGAAGGCACTAAAAATTACGTGAGTGATAGATATTAAATAATTCCATTTCTTCATAAGTTCTAGAATCTAATAATGCACGTTTAAAATGAATATTGACATTTATGCTGTGAATGGAGAAAGATTGAAAATCACTATCCTTCCTGCCAAAATCAGGAGACTTGGAATCTCTGCACAATACTGTTTCGGAAATAGTCTGCAGACTAAAAAAAAATCTGTGACGTACGTCTCGTGTCTCACATTTTCTGCTATGGGGAAGCTGATTACCAATTTTTTTTTTAAAGTTTACGAATTTGAAAACTATTTTTTACTACAATCCTAAAAGCACATGGTATGGGAGATGTTCAATTACACCTCCCACGATTCATTCCTGAATATGCCACTGTATTATTAAACTTATAACAAATTAATTTTATAATTAAAATGGTGGTTTTCAAAGACCGAATGAAACAAATATTTTGTATTCTAAATGTTGCATTATTTGAAAAATTCCACGGTTAACTTTAATAAATGCAATACTGTTTTAAAAGATTACATATATTTAAATAGATCCAAAAATATAACAAAGTCAGCATCTATATGATTTGTGAGAATCTATGAAAACTCATGTTTGCAAAGTTATATTTTTCTCATTGTATTCTACTTAAGATTTCTTATTTCTTTTGAAATTTGTTCAACTGCTTTCAATCAGTAAGGAGTTCATTCCCAAATGAATTAATGAAATTTGGCTATAGCATTTATTTATTTTACTTTTGGTTAATTTAATTTAATAAAAATTATGATTTAATATTTAGCTACTTCAACAAAGATTTAATCCCCCACCCTTGTTAATTTTACAGATGGTTTTTGCCCAACTTTCCACAAGTACCTAGTAATATAAGATCAAAACATTAATATATTAACATAAAAGTTTTAAATTAATAGAAATAAAAAGGACTTACCAGCTTTTGGAATCATTAACTTGCTTTAATGTTGAGCAAACATTAGTTTTCTTCTGTGCAAGTCTCAAAGGTAATTAAATCTGAAAGCTTTGCTAAAGCTATATATATGCTTTAAATAATAAAGAACATGCTATCTTAATTTGATCATGCTTGTGTAGAAATGTTATGATGTAAAAATATGACACACAAGTAGAATACAATAGAAAAGCATTAAAACAGTTTCTAAAGAGAAAGAAAATTGCTCCATCACCAGTGCTAAAAGTTAGTCTTGCTGAGGGGTAAGATAAAGCACAACATAAAGCCTGCGAAAGAAATAAACAAAGTGTTTTTGGGTATGAACACATACACACATAAAAACATATGACTAGATCATGCAAGGATGCAATTCTATCTACATGGCATAGCAATACACATTAAAAAAAAAAAAAAAAAGCTTCACATACAAATATTTATAAGTACTGCTCAAGCAAAATTGTTAAAAGTTTATAGGACTAGAAAAATATATGCCTACTTAATCTAACAAGAACGTTAATCGATTCCATAAATAAAATGGAATATCTGATATCTTTAATAATGTTTATCACATTACCAGAATGATAATATAAAACTAAGATTTAATATTTGTACATATATCTCTGACTACAATTGGTCATTTTCTTTATATCAATGTATGCACATGTACAAAGAGAATATATAAATGAATATGCATTTGTACTCATGCAATAAAATTTATATATAAAGTACACTTACATAAAAACACATACACATATTTTAGGAATGACTCAAAAGTTTATGACAGCTTTCGGACATAAAAAGTAAAATGAAAACACACTTTTACAAATATGGATGGCATTAACTGAAATCAAAGCATGCTAATAGATACGATTTAGCTGCCTGGCTGATGCACAGCTACCAACTTTGAATTCAAATATTAGGAATATAAACAACAACAACAATGAATATTTATAATGGAAAAAATAATAATAAATTGCTATGCTGATCCCTACACATGGGACTGACTGAAGGTTTAATTGAATCATTCTCAATTTAAATCTCTGAAATGATCCTGTTTATCATCAACTGAGTATCAAATAACAAAAACTCAATCACACTGAACTTAGCCTATGGTAGTAGGATACATCTTAGTTAAAACTTACTGTAAACTAAAAAAAAAGCAAACAATTAGTAAGATATTTCAGTTATATTTAATATAGCAATTAAGTCATCAAAATAATTTTAAAAGAGTTCTACAGGCATATAAAAGCAATTGTTATAATTTGGAATAACACTAAAAAATTTAATATAAATTCTTTGTCATCTTTCAAAGATTTTTCTAATAATAACAATGAAATAAATGATCTGAATATTAATAAATATTATAAAAATAATGTAATGAGAAAATATTTTTGTAATTAGAAAGTTTGATTTTTCGAGTGCATGAATATTAAATAGAAAAATTACACTGCACTCCTGATACCATTCTTGCTGATTCTTATGTAAAATGACCTCCTTAATCCAAATCTTGAGACACCACCCTCTCGCCCAATTTTTATCACTGATCGGTAATTTTGTGGCCATAAATTTGATTTGCAAAATGAAAAAAAAAAAAAAAAAAAAAAAAAATTAACACTTAAAAATAAAAATATATAATGTATATTAAATAGCATTAATAATAGATGAAAAAAATATAAGAAATGTAATACATAATTTCAGTGGCAAATCCCTCCCCCCTCCCCCTAAATTCTCCCCTTGCTGCAAATGTTCCTGTTTTAGAATTTTCCAACTCTGTAGCCCCTCAGAAGATATTTAACAGTTAAAATAATCCCCCCCTCCCCCCCCAAAAAAAAAAATAAAAATTATAGCCATAAAATTACTGAAAAGTGATTAAAATAGGTGGTCGTCCCTAGAAAATGCCGGGTGATAGGGCAAAATGGGTATCATATTTGGATACAGGAGGTCATTTTCCATAAGAATTTGCAAAAATGGTGTTTGGGGCTGATTTTCATGCAGAGCAGTGTTATTGGAAAAAATATATTTAAAAAACTATAATAAACCAACTGAATCATACTTAATTTTTAGTAAATATAATTTTTTGTTTTATTTAAGGTTTCTTTTGCCTGAATAAAATTCTATAGTAACTTTTAAACATTTAGCAACTGTTATTGGAAGTTCTCTCCCCTCTCTTTAATAAGTTATGAAGAAATGCATAAAACTACTCTTTTCTTTTTATCATAATGATGTATAAAAAAAATAGCAATTTTATTCATTAAGAAACATTAATAAAAACATGTAATATCAATTTGTCAGTATGTATTTTTGGAATGATATTTCTAAAAGAATATAGTTCTAACTTTCTATAGTTTCTAAATATTTATACACAGAATTAAAAACACCGCAAATGCAAAGCAATATTTAAAATAAATTCAAGATAATTATTCTAAAATAAAGGTGGAGGGAAATGACTTTTAAAGCAGAACTAGTTAAGATATAAAAGAAAATACAAATATTTTGAAGATACAAGCAATTGAAAATTTTAAAACAAATAAAAATGAAAATCAAATATTTGAGCACTAAGCACAATCGTAAAATTTAATAATATTACTGTATCCCACTAGTGGCTAAGAGATTCTGCTCTCAAAATTCATAGATGGGAATGACACAGTTTGACTCTAGGTTGCACTCATCAACTTAAGTATTCAGAGCTTTCATAGTTTTTCTCTCTAAAACTAGTATAAATATGGGCTAGAGCCCCTTAGAAAGACCCTTATCCTACCCATGCCTAGGTAGCTTATGTAGACAACTGACATCAATACCAACACTATAATTAATATTCATAAACTTATTTCAGTTCTTAAAAAAACGATTTTCATGAAACAATTTTTGTTTGCAAAATAATAAAAAAATTCCCACTTAAAATACTTCTTGTCATTAAAAATTATTATTATTATTATTTTTCTTTTTTCATATAGCAAAGTCCTGAATACAGTCAGTCCAAAGTATCATCTTTAATAAATAAGTATGGAATACGAATGGATTTTCAAAACATAGATTTAAAAATGTGTTTTTTTTTTTTTTTTTTTTCTTTTTTAAGCAATTGTAATTTAGATAATGATAGATTATCTTGCAACAGCCAAGCATTATAAAATATCTTAAAAAAGAAAGTTTTCAGTTGAGTTATTAGAGAAATTGAAATAATGTTACATGTTATTTAAACTAAGTTAGTTTTATGTTATTTAAATCAGGTTAGCTTTTAGAGCATACACATTTTTTTTACTTGGGGGAAAAATGCTTTTTCTCTAATACAAGGTTAATACTGCCTTAGACAGTACATTAAAAAAATTTTAATTCATATATGAAATAAATAAGTAGCTTATTAAATTATATATGTGTGTGTGTATAATTAATTCAAATAAAAATAACAGCAGCTGTACATTTTTTTTTTTTTTTTGGAAAAAATAAAATTGGAAGACAGAACTCAAAAGTACTTATTGCATGCTAGGCAGGGAAAAAAAAAAATCAACTCACAGCAATAAGAGCTATACCAGCTACTTTTAAAGATGATTTATTATCTCTTTTTAAGCTATTTAATTCCTTTGAGACTGCACATTCTACATCATAAGAATTTGTCTGAAACAGAAAACATTACTTCAATATATAATGCTGATACAACACAATAAAACAAGATTAACCCTTATTTCTTCCCACATGCAAGAACAAAGTTTAAGTCTAAGCAAAAGTAATGTGTACTAGAGGTCTGCACGGGCCGGAAATTTGAGGCCCGGCCCGTACGAAAGCTCTGCTTACCCGGCCCGGTATGAAATTGAAAAATTCGGCCCAGCCCGTTTATTTTTTGCCAGTTTATGGCCCGACCTGATTAAAAAATATGAAAAAGAAAAAAAAAAAAAAAAAAAAAAAAAAAAAAAATATGCATGCCTTTCTATGAAAAAGATTTTTAGTATGTGTTTTGCAGAGGTTTTTATATAGCGAAACAATAGAATCTTCTTTAACAAAACTGCTGAACTTTTACAAGATAATTATATATAAACAAAAGTTCATTATTACAGACGTACAGAAGACACAAAGGCAGACAGAAAGTTAAATCGAAAATATTAGCACTCATCAAACAATATAGGACGGTATTTAATATGGTTATTACTACTAAAAATGCATGTTCAACCATTTCCTCTTATGTACCATAATGTATACGAATCTTTCATGTGATCAGTTAAACAAAATTTTAATGGAAATCCAACCACATTCAAAAGAAAAGAGACTTTTGTACATGCTAAAAATGATGCGACTTTCTTTCAGTGCACTGGAGAAAAGAAAAAGGAGTTTAGAGAAAAAGTTACAGCGGCAGGATTTTTATAACCTTCATACCACCTAAACTCTACAGACCATAGGGCACAAAGCCTTATACACAGTAACGTATCTAATTTCTTTTGTTTGAACATGTGCGCAAACTAGTAGTGACATGCATACTCTTTTGAATAGGAAACCATTTAATATTACTTGAAATAAAATATATTAATTTCAAGACATGCTAAAACTATTTGCGGAAAATCAGATCGCAAACAGACAGACTGATAAGCATTTAAACTGAAGTTACAGACATTTTTTAACAAAATAAAATTTTATGTGACTTATCAGCTTGTAAAATTATGTGAAATAAATGACTGAAGAAATATTTTATCATTATCCATTTTCGTTGATTAACGAGGAAACCAGAAAAGTTTTGGGCCGATACGACCGGTCCGAGTATACACAAAAAAATTTAGCCCCAGCCCAGCCCGGCCCGTGCAGACCTCTAATGTGTACAAATCTCCCCTTTATGAAAAATAACTGCTTTTATGGTAGTTGCTCTACTGCTTAAAAATTCAAATTTTAGAGAGCTATTTTTTGCACATAATACTTCACATAGACTAAAAGTACTTAGACAGTAATTTTTTTTATTTATAATTATAATGAAATTTAATTCAAAGGAATATTTAAATTTTATAACTATTTTAATAAATTTTTATTATTTTTAGTTTGCAAGATCTACATAAAGTTGTTAAAATAAATATTAAATTTAGGCAAATTTTAATTTAAAAATTACAGAAATAAAGATGAAGCGTAATATATAAAAAATATTTATATATAATATTCTTAACACTTCATGTGAATATTGGAAAAACTGAATATGCATTGTGTAAAGGAGCTTTGATGCATAATTAAAAAAAAAAAAAAAATTAATGTATTAAATAATATTGGAATTTATAGGAATATTTACAATAAAATTGTTTTTGTCATTTTGATACAGGCTAACATAATATTAAATTAATTTCATTAAAACCTATCTGTCTGTGTAATGTTCATACAGTGCATTATATATATATATAATCTGTTAATTTCTAGTTTCTAAATATACATAGTTGAATATAACTTAGAAAAAAAACTATTTATATTTTCATATTATGTCATATACATGTCAGAATTTTAGATTAACTTAACATTTTAATAGAAATCATGACTTTATTTCATTTTTAAAAAAACAGAATGATACTATTATATTACTTTTTAAAATGTTAATCAAGAGTATTTTTTTTAAGTTTAACTTTTACAATGAGTTTCTAAAGATGCATAATAAAATATAGCTATTGTTTCTTTTGATATGCTTGTTAATTATTCAGTTCCATTTCAGTGTAGATTTCTACATTAATCTCTAATTTTGTGCTACAGATTTACAAATAATCACATACAGAAAAATCATTAAATTTTTCTTTTTAGTTTTGGGAATTTCTAAGAGAATCACACACTGAAAAATATTTATGCAATCTGATAGGAAACTGTACTACAGAAATTCCCTGAAGGGCATAATATTATTTTGCAGTTTTTAACATTTGTCACTAAATATAAGCAGTTTTCTTCTATCTATTTCTATTTGCACAAGAAAACAATGTTTATGAAAATAAAGTAAAATTTAAAATACAAATTCAGCCAGTTTTTAAAAAATTCATTAAAAGTCTAAATAAATAAATGGTTTGATTAAGAAAGATTGAACATACAATAACATACTTGCCAACCAATTTCAATAAAAAAAGGGAAGATTTTTGTTGAAAAACCAGAAGATTTCATAAAAAAAGGGAAGATTTTTTTTTTCTCTTTGACGTATTAAACAATACAGTTTTACAATTTTAATATTTAGAAGCAATCTATAAAAACGTTTTACTATAGATTGATTATATTAAATATATAAAAGTTTTAAATGAAGTTATTCCTCTTCAACATATAAATATCTACAAAACAGAATCTGTAAGAAATTTATTTAACAATAGACAAAAAAAAACTTAGTTAAGTTAAAGTATAACTAATTTTTCAAATAAATATAGAATAGGATTTTTGTGTGTGTACATTAATCATACATATAAAAAAAGTATCAGTAGCTAATTATCAGTTTCAAACCTGCATAAAACCAACTGAGTATTATTTTTCTTAAATTGATTTGGGAAAAATTTTCCTACCTGAAAAAATTATTCTTCATTTTTTCCCATGTTTACACATTTGGTATAAATATGACATACAAATGTTTAATTTAATTGAGAAAAAATAAACAGATTCATTAAATCAAGCAATAAAGATCTAAAAATAATTACATATGTGAGAAATATTGAGCACTTCCATTGCTTTATTGTTTCTAGAATAGATCATTGATCACAATCCGGGGAATAGGGGGGGGGGGGGGGAATACAAAAATAATTACAGAGTAAGAAATATTAAACTCTTTCAACTCTACTTCTAGAATCTAATGTAAGAATTTTAAAATTAATATTATCATTTATGTTGCAGATGGATAAAGATTAAGAAACAAAAGACTTCTGCAGAACATTAGATTGCTGATCACTAGTTGGAGATAAATAAAGGGGGGGGGGGGCAAAAAATAATTACATCAGCAAGAAATATTTAACAATTCTATTTCTTTAAATGTTCTAGAATCTCATAAAGCAAGTTTGAAATGAATATTGACATTTATGTTATGGATGGAAAAAGATTGAGAATCAGGAGTTTTCGTAGAACATTTGGGTTTCTTTTAAAAACGAACGATATCCGCGACTTTTTTAAAAACGGAAGATTTCATCATCTGTCCGGAAGACCGGAAGATACGTTAAAAAACCGGAAGTCTTCCGGGAAAACCGGAAAAGTTGGCAAGTATGCAATAATAAAAATTAGTCTACTGTTGCTGAAAGACTCAAGTAACCACTGTCTCATCCACCCCCCTTCACAAATTTAGTAAATTGTTACTGCTTCCACATTCTACTACATATTTTTAAATAATGAAACCCTATTTTTTACAGCCTTATATTATTTGAAAAAGCAATAGCTATTTCTCCAATTTAATTTCAATGATATTTTGTTAACTAATATTTTTTAATATTTATTTATTTACAAATAAAAGAAATGACTGCATAAATAAAATAAATATTAAAAATTTTTATGCCAGTTGTCTGCAGAAAAACACATACTGTTAAAATAAAATTCTCATTAACAATAAATTTTTGCTTTGCTTAGCAATACTTTTTAAAAATGTATTAAATTAATAAGTAGATGTCAGCACAAATTAGTTGTTAGATTTGTTACAAAATTGTTTAATGAAACTTTTTTCTAAGTTATAAAAACACACTTAAGATTTACTTACTAATATATAGAAAAAGATAAATTATAAGACCAAAAAAGTTTCCACAAATGATAAATTTTTCTTCAATGAAACAAATAATAAATGATAAAACTATTGATAATACATTTTTGACAAACAAACATTGAAGAGTTTATATATGATTGTTGCTTTTTCAATTCAGGACATTGTACAATGTACTCATCAAAGAAATGCAGGGTATGAACACTGATTCTTCATGCATTAAAAACATCAATGCTCATACAAAAGCTTCTTCCACCATTTTACATACAATTATTTGTAACTGTTGTAGAAAGCAGATTCTTCACTACATTCAGTAATGACTAGATACAAAATGATGCAAGAAACCATCATTTGGGCATTGATGCTTTTGATGCATAGGACAACACTGTACATATTGTGCTTAAATCAGAATATCCGAAGCTTTGAAAAAAAAAAATATATATATATATATATTGAAATGGTGATTATTTAAAATTGATATTTTGCAGTGTATAGCCCCGTCCTACATACACGTTCATGTTTAGATCTAGATATACATTTAAAAATAACTTTTTTTTTCTTTAAAGGAATATTCTTAAACGAATACGTGACAGATAATATTTAAGATTTTCTATTTGGCTTAAAAAACAGCAATTTAAGACTTAATTATTATTTTTTTTACTCCAAACCTAAACCTCTAAAAAATGCATTTAAAACAAGATGACAAAAATGTCATGTATACCCAATTAAAGATATTAACCCTCATTATTTCATGATTACAAAAATTCCCACTTATCATATACCTTTTAACTAAAACTGGGATGTATTGCACTTCTGAGGACAAAAAATAAATCGAACTAAAAACTTCCACGTGCCAAATGAAATACACTACCCCAAATTGGGAGGGGGGGGGGGAATCAAGAAGAAAATGGTGGACATTGGTCTTATCACTGTCTTGTGGAGTAATTTTAAAGAGAAGTATTAGTGGTGATATGATGATGGCGTAGATTGTTCTAACAACATTCTCACACGAGCAGACATAGAAATGAAGCTCACAGATGGACTGGTGCATGGACTGATTGATGCATTGGAAAAGCAGCACTGTTAAACCAGAACATTGACTGTGTACCAAATTCAAGCTTCTGTTGCACTTTTGGTAAATGTTTAAATACTTTCCAGCTATTTATAGAAAACAGGATTAAGTACTCTGGTGCCTCTGACTTCAACCCCCCTGTCTTCAAGTAACAGTTTCAATGGTGTCACCAGTGTCTACATGGGAGAATGGAATGGCAGTGTTGTTTTGGGGGACAGAAATAGATTCTGTTAAGGAGACGGATGATTGTATCTGTGTTTAAAGACACACAGGAGAGCACTTTCACCCTTCTTGTATCTGCCAGCATTGTACAGCACCTATACCTATTTCTTAGTGTGGGATGTGATCAGTTATCATTCCCATATAAAATTAGTGTTTGTGCTAAGTCTGTAAAACAGCATTTGGCACAACAATAGTATCTATCTGCTGTGTCATTTATGATGTCGGTCAATAATTATGTTTTCCAGCAAGATAATGCATACTTACATATGGCATTTACAACAAAAGATGCACTTTGATACTTTACTAATTTTTAAGAAATTTTTTTGAGATGTTCTTGCTTGAAGACCCAAATGTTTGTCACTGAGTACTTGGCCAGTATGCATAGCCTACTTAAGGCGAAAAGGAAGAATAGACACCAATAGAACTTTTAAAGAGAACCAGGAATCCAGCAGAAAATGTTTGTCTTTAAGCAAGAGCAACTCAAAGTATTTATAGTAAAATATGCACTTTGATATGTGAGATGACTTCCATGGTCTGTGCAAGATTGCTTCCCATTGAACATGTATGCAATATAAAGGGGCAATGACTTTTGCAGTCACTAAGCCAGCATTGAACATTCCAAATTTATCTATTTAGATTAAGGATACTTGGAGCTCAATGTATTAAAAGAATATTCAGCACTTGTATGATAGACTCCATGCCAGAATTGTAGAGGGTATAGCAGTTAATAGGGGGGGGGGGGGTTCAACCTTAAAATACCACTCTCTCTCTCTGACTATAATTTGTATATTACCATAAAAACTGGGAGAAGAGCCGCAAGTTCATATGAAAAAAAAAGTTAAAATTTTTTAAAGTACAGCCTGTCTGCTGATGCAGACCATTTGATTCCCCCTCCCCTCATAACTTTTGGATTATTTGTGCACAACATCCAAAAAGAAAAATGCATGCAAGTGGAATTCCCAAGGAAATGTAGGCTAACTTGTCTTGCACCGTTTCGATTCCCTGAGTAAGCATAAGTTTCTGCTGCTATTCTGATTTTGGCAAGTTATAGAAAATATCACAGAATTATCACTAGGTCTTATCTTGCCACAAATGAAATAACTTCATTAGCTCTATAGTTATTTATATTATTAGTTAATCAGCATCTTAAAATGTAGAATGATAATGGCTAACGTAATAAAATCTTAATACTCTTTTAAATATGAATGAAATAAGTTACTAAAAGTGGATCAGTGTTTTTTTCCTTTCCTTACTGTCAAGGTAATTTTTTGAAGATATTCTTTTCTAACATCCTTAAGCTGAATTCCAAAGTTTTAGGATATTTCAATTTTTCAAGATTTTAGAAATTTGGAGCCTGTCCAAAATGTTAACCTTGCAAAGAGAAATATCTTTCCATAAACATCTGGCAGAGCATAAATGAGCTTATGATATCACTCCCCACAGCCAGGGGCCGCTTTACAATTTTCGCGGCCCTAGGCAAAAGATTTTTGGCGGCCCATCTCTAATAGATATTACGCCAAGGCAGCTTACATGTGACCCCAAATAAATTTTTTATAACTCTGATTTCTAACCCCCTTCCATACAATATATATATAAAAATTAGAAAAAAGCCTTCTGATTATAAATTACTATATTAAGACTCAATTTATTCTAATAATGTAAGTGAATATAAATTTAAATAACAATCGATTTTTTTGTAAAAATTGAGTTGAACCGGGTATATTTATGAATAAGCAAATTAAGTAGGTTGTATCAAAATTTCAACTTTTCCACATGATCGTGTTAAAGGTTCAATTGAAAAATGCCTTAAAATTTCTGCCTATACGATTCGCTATTCTGCAAATGACTTCTCACTTAGTGACGCATCACAAACTTTTTGGCAGAAGTTTTAAGAGAAAATAATTACAATGAAATGCAAAAGAAATTTTTTCCATGGTCAGAAAAAGTAAAATGGGAAGCGCATCATTTCTACTACCCATCTTACAACCACATTGCCAACCATTATAATAAACGCGATCAGAGTGCGGCATATCATCACAAAATGGAGAGTGAATCTGTTGCTACATTTTTACTACCGTAAAAGAAATCCTCTGTGAATAATAATAATAATAATTAAATATTACTGCCATTTCATTTTAATTAGTTCTTGTTTTTATTATAATTTTAATAAATGATTTATTTTCAGTTGTACATTAAATCAGACGGTAACAAGAATTAATTTTAATCTTTAAACTGGAACGAAACATCAATTGGTTTGCATAGACTATTAACACTTTCCAACTATACGTATTCGTTGCATCGTTTAACCTTCAATGTACTTTGCCTACATGATCACACAACGAACAAAAATCAGACAGATAAACTGAATTCATAATCATTCTGAAACATTGTTGAAAAGTTTTAAAAACCGTTAACACAAACAGAAATGCAGTTCCAGCAATTTCCAATTGTTGTTCTTAATGTATCTGAATATTTTAGTGTGATCCTGTAAAATTTAACGCTAAAGATATCATATTCTATAGAAAACATTTTCTTAACCATATGAATAACAAATGTAAATTTTAATACAATTTGCGTAGTACAAAGTTTTTTATGATTTAGAAAAATGCATATCAGAGAGACCAATGCATGTCATTATTGAGGTCCCTGTACACAAGCCAGTTGTGCTATTCCTATTATTTTAAATAAATTGTATTCTATAGAGAACTTGAATAACATAATAGTTTGAAGAAATTCTGAAGGTATTTATGAATGCTAGAGTTCGGATAGACAGACGGAAAGGCAGATAGGTAGACTAATCGAATTCAAAGTCACTGTCAAACATTGTTAGAAAATATTTAAAATGCTTAATTAGAATGAAAATACAATCCCAACAATTTCGAGTTATAACCCTCAATGTATCTGAATATTTCTGTGTTACCATGTAAATCTCAATGCTAATCACACTAAGTTCAATAATTATCCTTTTTATTTATTTTGTGTGTGTGTGTGTGTGTGTGTGCATATGAATAATAACTGTCAATTTCATTATTATTTGCGCAAAATAAAGGTATTAAAACATGGTTTATAGAAATACCTCTCATAGAATGCAACACATTGGAATTCTTCCAGTTGTTATGTACACAAACCAATGGTGGTATTTACCACCATTAATTATATTGGTATGTGAGATGTTCCCTATTTTTAATAAGAAACATTCCATGGTGAACTTGAAAAATATATATCAGTTTCAAAGAGTTATATGAACATTTACGAGAATTAAAGGGCAAATAGACAAACAAGGCCAAAGCAAGAAAAAAATTTCTTAGGAGGTTCAGGCTTTAGTATATAATACTGAGTGTTAAAAACGATGTATAAAGTATAACTCAAAAAGTTTTTACAAATTTGCAAAATATTAGGGTGAAGGGGTACTTGACTACGCCCGGCCTTCAGACAAACTGAAGTCATAAAGATTTTTAAATTATGTTGAAAAGTGTTAAAAATGCTTCTCTATTCACTTTAGCTTGAACCTTTCCCTTATTATAAATGTGAAATAAAATTTTCATATATTTATCAGATGAAATTTTGTGTTGGCTTTTATTAGCTCCAAACTAATCATTTTTCAAGCACATATCGTGTATTTATGCCTTTTCATCCGTAAACACACAACATAATAAGATATTCTTATTTAGATATGATACAAATCGAAATAGCGTTTACTTTCTCCGTATCAAAGTTAGCCTTTTGCAATCAACACTTTAAACAAATTGTCTAGAGTCGTCCTTATATAATTTGTATTTACTCTTATTCCCTTTTTAATATTAATTTGTATATTTTGCGGATTTTTATCAAGACTTTCTGAAATCTGAATTATTTTCGAACTTATTTATAAAGGTACTTTTTTGCAAAAGTATAAAACTTAGATACGTAGAAATTAAACAGTGTTTTCTATCTTCTTATTTTTAGTTCAATTGTTTAGTTACCTATCAATGAGTTTTATACAAGGAGTAGGAATTTGAAGTTGGATGAGTTTAAAAAATAAGGCCACTATATGAAACTTTGACAAAGGTGAAAAAGGTCTCAAAAAGGTCTCAGATTTAATAAAACTATCGTGAATGAATTCTGTGACTTTAAAGATCTGGAGGGTGGTGGAAAGCTTAGGTCTAAAACCAAATTGTTCGGTTTGCAATTGTTCCTCTACTTCTTTACCATCTAATTTGAAAAAAATCTAGTCTACATTCATATATACAATTCAAAGCATACGTTTTATTAAAAAACAATATTTTATTACCTTATCTTATACTATTAAGTTAGCAATATTTGTATATATATTTCACTGTTCTCGAAAACGGTAGCTCGGACAGTCACACGATTTAACACAAAGGTGCCCCCCCAAGGATCATTGTGCACATCGAAGTCAGAATTTCGAATTTCTGTTTAGTTTTCTTTTAATTAATAAAAATATGAAAATAATAAGCTAATAAAAGCAAAAAACCAGTCATTTAAATTTAATCCGTAATTTAATTGTTGCAAAAAAAAAAAAAAAATAAATAAATAAAAATAAATAAATAAATAAATAAATACGAGTTTATTGTTTTTTCCAACAGGAAAATAAATACATTTATCTAAACATGAACAATACTACACACTACTGATCGCAGAGCTTCCAAATTTGGCATATAGGTACCTGGGACCCTGCAGGTGTGCACCTCATCAAGATTTTTTCGAATTTCGAATCTGAATTTTTTAAATTAATGTTTTTTCGATTTTAAACATTGGCTTTTATGTTTCATTTTTCATGAATTTATTCTTCGATTGTAATCGTCTGCGTATCTTAGCAAAGGCTATATTATGCAATTTATTTTTTATTTAATACATTTATTTGAGGGCGAATCTTCTCTTTTTAATTTATTATATTTATTGAAAATAAAATGGTAATGCAGTAGAAAAAATTTAATATATTAAATTTAAAATTTAAAAACGTATTTATAACAGTTATGTTTATCTATAATTTTTTTTGTATAACAACAATTATTTTTAATTTGTTAATTTAATTTCTTTAAAAGGTTTTTTTTTTTTTTTCTAATTTATAGTATTTGTCAGGAAATAATGGTAGTATATAGTAGAAAGGATTAAACTGATTGGAATTTATTTGTGTTTTATGTATTTAATTCCTTCTAAAAGAAAATCTACTTTTTATTTTATTTCCTTACATTGGTCGGAATCAAATTGTAATACAGTGTAAATAGCATGAGCAATAAAATACTTGGTTCAAAAACTAAAATATTTAATAGACGCTGAGATACAGTTATCTTTAAAATCGTAGTTCTTAAATAATGGCAGACCCACCTATCGTCAATAAATACCCATATTGAAATACATAGGAAAGATATTTCTGCATGCAGTGGGAACCTGCTCCCGATTCAGTGCGGGCAGAGAAAGAGCTGCCGTAGGCAGCGAGTACCCGATGTGAGGTCTAGAGCGATTCCAATGTAATTATTTTAGTTTTTATTTATAATGTGATGTGAAAAATAAATAATGATCCAATTCTTTTGGAGATTCATTTAAATATAGTGGCCAGCGAAGTGGGCGTAGCCTGCTAGTGGTGTCTTAACAGAGAACAAAAATCAAAGATTGGTTTGTGATTTTCGCTTTTTTTTCTTCCCTCTTTTCTTTCTTTCTTTCTGTTATTATTATTTTTTTTTTTTCCCCACAGTATTCTATCTTTTTGGCGGCCCTGCTTTTTCGGCGGCCCAAAGCAACCGCTTCGGTTCGCCTAATGGTAAGGCGGGCCCTGCCCACAACGAGCTCTCCCAAGATAGCAAGCATATTTGCAGCAAGTTTGATTTTTCTTGTTATCTTGCCATGACAAATTTGCTGTGAAATTGCCGCAAAGTAGACAGAACATATATCCATCTTTTGTTTTAATTAATATATATTTTTTTCTCTTTCACACCGTTTATGCTGCAAACTAAAATTGATATGTAAGTATTTGAAATTCAGCAACCGTATCTGATATTGAAGCAATTCCGCAACGCTGTCTTCCTCATGTTGTTAATTGGAGGAAGAAGCGTAGCATTGTCCACGGGGCTTGTATTGACAAGGTTTCTGTGAGATATGTGCTATGTTTACATATTTCTATGCGTATTTGCAAATAGTGTGACGTGACAAGAATCTGAGTTTGCAATTCGTCAACAGTTGGTGTGACATGACAAGTTTGCTTGTTCCACTATATTTGCAGTAATCTTGATACGACAATGCTAACTTTTCTACTAGTTTGCAACGAATTTGCTGCAAATTTGATACAGTAAAAGTGCAAATTGCACGACAAGTTTTCTGCAAATTTTGTTGGCTTACAAAGCAAGACTGCTGCAGTTTTGCTGCAAACTAAAATTGCTATGTGGGTCCTCTCTCACTTTGCAAGCATCGAACATGTGTCTGTCTGTCGTCTGGCAGTATCAACATGCAAGTTTAGTTTTCTTTGAGTGTCGCCTGACAGAATTTGTTTTAGCATATTTCCAAAACACTAGGCAAATAGTTTTGTTTATTCAATTCATAAAATTTGCGTGCATAAATTAGGCTATCTCTTTTGAAAATTGGCTAATGAATTTTTTTAATTTGCTAATTTTTTAGCTAGTGATTTGAATTCCTTAGCACACAAGACCAGCCTTTACTTTTTTTTTTTCTCTTTTTTAATAAAAAATTAAATAAAATGTTTTCAATCATTGATTATGCTATTGGTAAACATTTAAATTTATGAAGTATAAATATTTGCAAAAGCTATCTGTATTAATAATTAAAGGCTATATATCTTATAAGAATAAAATAAACAGGCCACTTGTTTAAAAAGATACACAAGAAAAAATAAAATCACAATGATAATTAAAAAGAGTTAAAAATTGTATATAATTAATATTTAATTATATGTATATATTTAATTATATATATATATATATATTATATAATAATTATGTTTATATGATTGATGCATAAACAGTGTTAATTTATATTTATTGTGGATTATCTATTTATTGAAATATAAATTTAGCTACAGAAGAAATTGTTATATACATATGGCCAATTTACTCTCATAAACTGAAATAAGATGAGGATTCTAACCATGGACTTCATTTACAAATTCCAATACTGATACATAGTATACATGTATTACATCCTTAATTAATGATAGAAAACATTCACGCAAGAATTCTAAGCCAAAAGTTGGTCATTAAAGGATATATGTTATGCATGTCTCTATCAAACAAACTACTTTTTATGTATACACACTACAGAATCAAAATGAAAGTGTTTAAAAGAAACAATTGCTTGGGATATGCATTAAACTTGAAAACAAAAATTTCACTCTAATCACTAATGGCTAGTGGATCCTTTTAGCTTACTTGCCACTTTTTAGCAAATTTTCAGCTGATTGTCAAAATAAACAATATTCCTGTCTGATTTTTTTTAAGAAACTTTTAAAAAAATGTTTGATTTTTATGAAGAAGTTTTAAGTTCTCTCTCATTTTTGTGAATGGCTTATTCTAAGTTTGACAACATTTGTTTAGAGTGCTTTTTATGTGTTTTGTATGAAATATCCATTTCATGATCAATGATTTTTCTGAAGAATCTATTTTTGGACTCAAATCATTCTCAGATAGAAAAAGTGACAAGTTGTTTAAAGTCACAGTTTTATTTTAAAACCAAGGAAATCTTCAATGTCTTGAACCTCAAAGAGAAAAAAAATGGAAAGCAGACAGCTGTTTCAGTAGCATTTAGCGTACCGTCTTCAGTGCATAAAGAAATAAGAGAAGTGCTTGCATATATAAGAAAATAATCAAATTCTGATCAACCAACAGAACTACGTGGAATGTAGAGGATTGTCCAATAACAATTTGAGAAATGCTAGATGTGAACTGGAACAGTGAAATCCCAATTAACAATATTTTTATGATTTTCATAGATGTAAAAAGCTTCATAGAAATAAAATTTTTGAGTGGATTTAGGCCTGCAAATTATTTTAGCTATTGTGTATAGTATTTTTACTGTACCCTATTTGTCTGATTTTTGGGAATTCTACATTCAGCCCATATTTTCTTAACTTCTACATTTTTCACAACTAGTGTTTCTCAGATTCCTATTGGCCAATCTCCCACATTTCATATAATTCTTTTAGTTGATCAGAATTCGATTATTTTCTTGTATATATGAGCATTTCTCTCTCATTTCTTTATGCACTGAAGACTGTACACTAAATGCTACCAAAACAGTTGCCTGCTTTCCAATTTCTTCTCTTTGATGTTAAAGACGTTGAAGATTTCTTTGGTTTTAATAATTCCAGTGCCCAGTCTCGTTTTAATATTCATTTTATTTTGTTTAGTAATAATATGGTAACTAAACCAAATAAAGTGGAGAGCGGACCTTTTTAGATCTAGTATGTGTAATAAAAATTATCACAAAATATTAAAAATAAGTTTATTTAATGTATTAATATGCTTTCATTTATATATATGCTCAAATAAAATAATAAAGAAATATTAAATGAAAATAATTAAGGCGTAGGAAAAATTTGAACTATCAAATAAATCAAAATGTTTATTTATTTATTTATTTTTTTTTATTTATCATTATTATTATTATTTAAGAGAATAAAAAAAAAATAAAAATTAAAATGAAAATAAAAAGCATTTTTTTTCTATTTACAATCAATATCTTTAAATACCAAAAATACTCGGGAAAAAAACTATCAGAAGAATTTCCAACAAGCAAAGGACTTCTGCAAGGATGTTGTATGTCACCCATATCGTTTAAAATATATATACAGTGGTAGACATAATTATAAGACACCTATTTAATTTGACAAATAGTGAAAGAAATGATTCAAAGCTTAAAAAGGTTTTATCATATACGTCAAAAACATAAATTTATTCTGTTATCACACATAATTGTTTTAAAGAAACGATATTTTTATAGAGTTTAACAAAAAAAAATTAAAAATATCATGGAAAAAATTATAAGACACCCTAACATTTTAATTAAAACACCTGCTTTTTTTTCGAAAATAATGTGCAATATGCAAATTTTCTGCACACTGTTATGACGTCAGCAGTTAGCTAAAGCAGACGATAACTGAATTCACGCATTTACAAACATGCCACGAGGTACAGAATTAAAAGAAAGTGAAATTCGCGAAATTTGGAGATTAAATGGAACAGGTGCTTCAATTAATAATATTTCAATTAAATGCTCTAGATGTGCAATTAGAAATGTTTTGAAAAGAGGAATTAATGGATCGGTGATTAAAAGATCTGGATGTACTCCTTGCTTGTCCTTGAGAGACAGACACCATGTGCTTTCGATCGCTACGTGGAATAAGATGACCACTACAGGCATTAAAAATGCTTTGAAACTGAATTGTTCAAGGAGAACCATTCACAGGGTGTTGCATAATGCTTCCTATGTGAAATATAAAAAATTGAAAAAACCACCGCTTCTAAGCTGGCACAAAATGGCGCATCTAAACTTCGCTAAACAAACTATGGCCGGGACCTTCAAATGGTACTCTGTGTTATTTTCTGATGAAAAAAAGTTTAACCTGGATGGTCCTGACGGGTTTCAATATTATTGGCATGATTTACGGAAGTCTCCTCATGAACTAATGAGCCACCAAAAGGGTGGAGGCTCAGTAATGGTTTGGGCGGTTTTTTTTGGCTCAAGGGAAAACGTATATTGTTTTTGTGCATTCAAGAATGAATTCCGAAAAGTGTAAGAATCTTCTTAAAGATCAACTAGCCATATACGGTGAACTTCTTTTGTGGCGAAAACTACACTTTCCAGAGCGATAACGCGCCGATTCATGTATCAAACAAAACAAAAAAGTGGCTTTCAGAGCAAAGTATCAATGTTCTCCCGTGGCCTTCTCGCTCCCCAGACTTAAATCCCATCGAAAACTTGTGGGGGATGTTAGCTCGTGCAGTTTACTGAAATGTGAGGCAGTTTATATGTGTCGAAGACCTAAAGAATGCTATAAAATGTACTTGGGAAGAACTGTCTTGCGATATTTTGTTAGAATTGATAGATTCAATGTCGAATTGCATCTTTCATGTTATAAAAAACAATGGCGGCTCCACCAAATATTGAATAACCATGTTACAAGATGTGCTTTTAAACCATTAGTGTCTGCTAATTATGTTCACCACTGTATTTGGAAAAAACGGTTGGTGTCTTATAATTTTGTCCATTATGTTTTTAAGTTTTTTCATTAAATTGTCTGAAAATATTATTATAAAATAATTATATATGATAACAGAATAAATTTATGTTTTTGGCGTATTTGATAAAACATTTTTAAGCTCTGAATCTTTTCTTTTACTTTTTGCCAAATTAGATAGGTGTCTTATAATTATGTCCACCACTGTAGATGTGGTACTGAAGGAATGGGTACAACAATGTGGAAAGATGGGAATTAAAGTAGGTAATAAACACCTGATTCACCTATTATTTGCGGATGATCAAGTTATTATGACTCAAACCAAGGAAGACCTGAAGTATGTAACTGAAGAGGCATTAAAGACATACAACAGATGGGGCCTGAAAATTAATTATAAGAAGACAGAACACATGACAACAGGGACAGAGGAAGATATCGTCATAGATGGATTTGAAATCAAGAATGTACAGGCTTTTAAATATCTGGGATCAATACTGGAAAAAGATAGTTCATCAGGGATGGAAATCGAAAAAAGAATATCTAACTCTAGGAAAATAATAGGAATACTAAACTCAGTCCATGGAGCAGAAATATTATTGAAAAAACAAAAAGATTCATATTCAACACCTAAATGGAAAGTGTTCTGCTGTATGGAGCAGATACATGGACAATCAAATCTGAAAGCAAAAAAAAAAACTGCTATCTACACAAATGGATTTCTGGCGACGATTGGCCAGAACTTCAAGACTTGAAAAAAAGACCAATATTGAAATAAGAGCAAGGATGGGTGTTAAGACGAATATCATAAGAAAAATAAACATGAAGAGGCTACAATGGTATGGACATGTACAACGGATGAATGCAAATGGAATACCACAGCTTGCTTTGAACTGGAAACCTGAAGGGAAAAACAGAAGGGGAAGACCACAAAAAGGTGGAAAGAAAAGCTTATGAAGGACATGACAGAGAATGGAATGAATGAGGAAGATGCTCAGGACAGAGAAAGATGGAGACAAAACTGAAGGCTGTTTTTGATTGAAAGAAAACCTCAGCATTGAGAAAATTCCTAATAAAAAAAAAAAAAAAAAAAAAAATACTAAAAATATTTTTAAATGCATCATTTTTGAGGACGGAAAAAATTATTGTGTTCAGCTTTTTTTTTTTTTTTTTTTTTTAAGTTTTTAATAATGTTATTTTTAATTTTTAATGTTAAAAGAAAACAATTGAAATTAGAATACAGCATTTTTTTTTAAATTTACAATTAATATCTTGAAATACCGAGAATATTTTTAAATTCATTATTTTTGAAAATACAGAAAAAATTATTGCATTTAGTTTTTTTTTTTTTTTTTTAATTATTTAAAAAATAAAAATAATAAAAAAATAAAAATAAAGACATATGTATAAAGGTAAAGACACCAGTGCTGGTCCCCCTTAAAATCTGCAACATGTTCGCCACCCTCACAAAAGACATGTTAAAATAACCGTTAATTAACATCTATGGATTTGAAACCACCGACACTAGATTTCCTAGAACCAGAGAATCTAGCTTGAGCAGATTCAAATCCATAGATGTTAATTAACGGTTACTGTAACATGTGTTTTGTGAGGGTGACAAACATTGGTGCAGATTTTAAGGGTGACAAGCATTGGTGTCTTTACCATATATAATTCATTTCTATTTAATAATAGTGCAAAATATTTCTTATTAACATTAAAAACTTCCAAGAAAATTCTTAGAAAATTTTATCTAAACTGACACTTTAAAAGGAAACTTTTTCTAAAGTAACAATCATTCATAAATCTAATGCCTTTATTTTATTTTATTTTTAACTACATGAATATTCTGTCATGTATTCTTTTAAAAGATTCATTAAAAAAAAAAAAACTACCTTATAATTTCTTTAACATCAATTGCTTTCTTTAATGTCCTTTCAATTCTTCACAAACAAGTGTTCACTGTTTAGAAAATTTTGTGATTAGTCATAGCTACCTTTTAATTTACACATTAATATCAATTAAATCTAAAACACTTGTTAGACGTTCTGTTAATAAATCTTAAAAGTGAAGTTTATTTTAAAATTCAAAAAGCAGGAGCACTGTTAATAGCATGAGTTGGATTATAATCTCTCCCCACACACATACACAATTATTTTTAAAGAGAAGCACTTAAAATTACAACAATTTAATAATGATTACTCTTCTAAGATTTCTTTTCTAAGTAATCAATCCATCAACTACAGAAAAAACTCCATCATTTTTTTTTTTTCTTTTTTAAGAATTCATATGTTAGTGTTTTCTTGTAAGTTTAAGCTTAATCAACTGTGCTTTTGTGTTAATACACATCAATTATTTATAAAAATAAGCTTGAATTTTTCTAATAGAAAAATTATGCTTTACATCATTAGCATTTGCATTAAATTTCAAAAGTTAACTTTTATTGCACATTATTTTCATTTCATGTACATTTATAAAAATTAAGAGACTCAAATAAATGTCCTAGATATCTGATTAAACATTTAAAATATATTTTAATAATGTGTATTGCAGACCGATTTTTATTTATAAAAAGAACTTTTTAAACTTATTAAATACCTTCAAGTTCTTCATTTAGCAATTTCTATCCAGATCCTGATCTTCCTCAGAATTGCTTTTCAGATGACTAAGGCTATTTTCTTTAGTTCTCTCTTATTATAGCATGCAGCACTATTTAACATTGACATTAATTGACTTTACATCATTGTCGATAAATATACACTCATCATATTTATAAGGGCACTTGATATTTTGAAATAACTAATGTAAAAATAATTGTGAATGAGAATATGCTAAACACACTTAATGTATCTAATATTTTAAAAACCAAAACTGTTATAATTTTTATAATATAAAACAAAACTAATAAAAATTATTTAAAATATTTTTTCTATGTTTTTTTATGTTCATAGTTATAGAGACAAAGATTTTTCCATTTTATTTAATTTATGAGTGAAAAAATTACAGCTGACATGCAAACTTGTTAACTATGTGACTAGACTGATTCATAAACAATCATTAATGGGGGGGGAAAAAAAGGCATTTATGAAGTGAAGTGTGATAACATGTTTAACCCTTTCTTTACCATAGCTGGAATTTCAGTAGGTGCTTAGAATACTAAAACACCTAGAAATTTTTCCTCTCTTCTTTGCATGTAAAATATCAACGCAAAAGGAATCACTTTTTCTACAGGAGGGATAGAATCAAGTGACAATTAGCAGCTTCCCTGGAGTAGGGCTTTGGAGGGAAATTCCGTAAAAGACAACTTTGAAAGGGAAAATTAAATACTTTTCTAGAAGCAAATGCTAATCTGTTTATTCATTGAATATGGTATTTCAGTTCTTATTGTGAAATAGAAAATTTTCTCAACAGATTCAAACATAGAAATAATACTATCTAAAGAATTTAGAAATGTTCAGTTTTACTTAGAATAATCTTTACAATGTATTTAATATGCAAATGCATTGAACTTGAAAAGAATGAATTACAGCTTGAGATATGAAAGTATTGAAAGGCTTTAAAATTTGGAATTTAATCACTTAAAAAAAAAAAAAAAAAAAAAAAAAAGAAAAAGAAAGGAATGTATGTGTGTATATATATATAGATAGATAGAGAGAGAGAGAGAGAGAATAAAAAATATATGAAAAATATATTCAAGAATTTTGATGGAAAATATTTTAAAGGAAAGAAAAAATTTATCTTTTTTAATGTAAATGATTTTAAGTTAATGATATTGGAATGTAATAAAAATCGTAATAATAATAAATAAAATAAATATTTTGTATAGAAAACAATACCTTTTTTTTTTTTTTTAAGAAATGTATTATCTTAGATACCATATGTTTTGTTTATCATCTATTATATTTTTGAGTCTCTTTATAATTTTTATGTAAAACAAATAAATGAATAAAAAGATGAGAAATAAAGAAGAAGCAACGAAAAAAATTTAAAGCTAATATAAGCGTTTCTCGTGAATTAATATGAAATTGCAAAATATTGGTTCAGTTGCTATTTTTGAGACCTAAATTTTTATTATTATTTTCATTATTAGGACGGAGGACTATTAGTTTCAATCTGGAGTTTTTGTAGACCAGTTGTGTAACACCAAAGTAAATAAGAAATATCAGTCCTATCGTTAGAAATTCAGTCCAAATGAAAGGGGTGATTTTTCTGAATCCAGGGGAGCAAACAATTTTTTGACATGACAATCAATATATATGTATATATTTTAAGATTAACTAAAGTATAAAATTTAGGTGGCAATACTTCATTTTAATTAATTTCTGTCATTTTAAAAAGTAAATGGCTCGTTCAAATTTGGTACCAAATGAAAGTGGCGATTTTTCTGAATCCAGGGGTGCAAAAAGGTTTTCAATTCAATCAATTTTTTTTTTTTTTTTTTTTTTGACTAAAGTATGAAATTTAGGTGGCAACACTTCATTTTAATTCATTTCAGTCATTTTAAAAAGTACGTGGTCCAGTTTTACGGTAAAAAAATGAGATAAATAATAAATTAAAAATAAAAATTTTACAGATTGAAATTAATAGTCCTCCATACTAAACTAAATTCTTCCTTTGACAGTATTCTTAATTTATTTTATTTTTTAATTAATTTATTTTTATTTTCTTTCCCCGTACCATTTAACAAATTTTGGGAATACATTTAACCAATCACTAATATGACTAATCTATGCTATACAATTCCTTCTGTTAATTTTAATTTTCTATTTATTATTCATATCATAAGCTCTCTAATTTTTGTTTATTATTTATTACTTACGTTATAGATGTTTACTTCTAAATATTTAAAAGATTACAATTTAAAAGGAAGTATTCAAGAAATAAATTCATTTAATTATTAACAAAAAAAAAAAAAAAAAAAAAAAAAAAAAAAAAAGAGGAGGATTTTCTATGCATATTATATTTTGTTATATCTTACATCAATATCATTACATGATCTCTTTTGTTAGTGAATTTAATTTTACATATCTTCGCATTGACGAAAGATTTATAAAATAAATTTAAATATAATTTTTCAGATACATACGTGAAATATAAGATTTATTGTGTTTTAATTTAATTGTTTTATAATTTATTTATTAAACAATATCTCATTTATGGAATCATCAAATATATTTATAAATTTAGAATTATTATTTTTTTAATTAAAATCTAAAATATTTAAATTTTCTTAGATGTAAAAGGGAATTTCATTAATAAAAACCTACTCTAAGTTAGTCGGGCACAAGTTTAGAAATCGTGCATTGCTTCTTCATTAATATATCTTGACTAAATGCATTATTTTTTAGAAAAGGGTAATAAAGAAAATGGAAATATTAAATCGAAATTTTAAAGTAAATACAATGGAAGTAATCAGTGTGTGTCTGTGTATTTATAAGACCATGTGAATGTGTATGGTTTATTTATTTATTCATTTTAACTGTATCGGAGATATCTCATTCTTCAGTGTCTTCATAAAACATTTGCAGAGCTTCCTCTATACTCAATCCTTTCTTCCGACCATACATAATTAAATCACATTCCCTTTTAATATTACTTTTAAAAATAAAGAGAGTGCACATTGAAAAGAAAACTGAATAGAATATAACAGAAAGACAGTCAAAATATCAATTCTGCAAAGCTATACTTCTTTAATTTTCCCTTTCCACATTCCTAAAAATTCTCTTTCTTGAACTCAAGTTAACAAAGAGGAGATTATCTTATCAACACACCCCCTTCACTCTAATTTTGACAGCTCAGATGGGGGAGAAAGACTTCAGTTTTTCAGGCAGTCCACTGGTCACTTGAATGTATGGGCGTTTCAGGCAATTTGGTAAGGAAAGAGTTAAGTGAAAAGATAACTTCCATTTGCTGTATACCAACTGAAATTTCATGAACTAAAACTATTAAAGAAAATGTGATCAGACTGCAGACTCTTCTACTGAACGTAGAAGAGATCTGGTGCAAAATGAAAGTTATAAGTAATAAGTAGAAAACTTTAAATAAACACCAGAAAATGCAAGAACTCACAGCAATTGTCAGGTTAAAAGAAGACATGACCCTTCATCAGGTGAACAAAGTAGGCACAAGTGCTACAAATAAAGTGGCAAAGCCATTGCTGCTTTGTTTGCAGAACTACAGTCTATTTTGTTTGAATGATGAAGGGTCATGTCTTCTTTTAACCCGAAACAATCACTGCAAGTTCTTGCATTTTATGGTGTTCAACCAAAGTTTTCTGCTAATTACTTTTAAACGCCAAGTTTACGGTGCTTTTCTATTAAATTTGTGTTGTCTTAGAGATCGAAGTCACATAACCTTTTTTACTGCTCTACTAAAAATGTCTGCTGCTGAATTTGCTCATGATTTTGATAGAAAGGTTTGGGGTCAACATTTATACATGTTCAAAATAATCATATGTTAAAATGAATAAAATTTCCATAAATAACTAATAAGCATAACATGGGGAGAAGAGCGTCTGTGTTAAAGTGGAATAAAGGCAATATGAAATGGTAAAATGTTGCATTTTTGGATGAAAAATGTTTTACTCTTGATGATCCAAATGTTTTTAACAGTTGTTAGTACGATGACAGTATAGCTAAAGACAGAGCAGAGTCTTTTAAAGACGGATACAAATCAGGCATTTTAAAGGTGGATCTATGATGTTCTCGAGAGCAGTTTCAGCTAAAGGAAGAATGAATTTAGTAATTTTGCCTATTACTATGAACATCAAGAGAATATCCATAATTTTTAAACTTAGAATTCTTGTTAGCTTTTTGAGGGGAAGGGTAATAATTTCTTTTTCAGCAAGTCTGAGATTTTTGCTCAACTTCCCGTGACCTAAAAATGGAAAAAAATAAAGGTAAACTTATCCTATTTGAAAAGTGTATGAAAGTGGAAGGCAACTTTAGTTCATTTGAAGGTATTGAGAATATTATCTATGCTGAATGAAATGGTATTGAAAAAAGGGGAAAAAAACTATGCCAGATAAAATGTCTGACTGCTTCACCATAAAAAGAGGTCCCACAAAATATTAATTCAAAGAATAACTGAAAAAAATGATGACTAATCAAGCTATCCATATAACTGCGAACACATGATAAAGATATTTTGACTGTATTTTATTTATTTTATTCAAATAAGAAAAAGATAAAACTTTATAAACATCGTCTATTAAAGTAATTCAAATTACCAAAAAAAAAAAATATATATATATATATATATATATATATTTATTTCAATATTAGTTTTCAATGTTCTGTTAAAGTAGAAAAACTTTTCCTTATAGTTATAAGAACCAGGTGGTGCTATACATTACAATTAGAAAAAACTACAGGTAGCAGCCTCAATTATCCAAAAAGCACTTCTGAAGAAGATCAGGATCCTAATAGAAAGCATTAAATGAAGATATTCAAGGTATCTAATTTAATAAAACCTAATCGACATTTATCACCAGGTCATTGTTTTATCTTTTAACAATTACATGGATTTTATCTCATTAAGAGAAGTATTAAATTATTGCTTTTGGACATTATTTGCATTTATAAAGTAATCTCACTTGACTTATCTTGGCACAACCTGGCTTTGTTTTTTAAGTTAAATTGCAACATTAATTTTCAGAATAGAACGTGAATATACACTTTTTTTCTTTTATAAGATACTGAAAAGTTTTGCTTGAGATGAAAAAAATTGTATACATGAACATAAATAGATATGTGCATCTCTGCATGCACACACAGATAATGTAAGAAATGTACTCGATTTACTTAAGATAAAATTAAGTTTAACTTACAACGACGACTTCATTATAATATGGTATTAATCTTCTCTTTAATTATTAGTTACATTTTAGTTTGAACAATTTCGATTTTAGTTAAATTATTTTTCTTTTCACTAGAATTAGGAAAATTACTTGCACATTTCTGAAAATTTTGTAAATATGTAGAAAATTTCCCAACATCTAGGGATATCTGATGAAATACTAAAGTGATGTGAACAATGATATTGTGCAAAAAGCTGACTCCAAACAAAGCTGTGCTCTTACTGTAACAACTTTGCTTTCATCCGAATGAACTCCTTGAGTAAATAAATCTATATCAAGTGCTATATGAGAAATTACATGATACACGCTGTATTGATAAGTTTTCATTTTCATGCTGTTTCTATATTATTATACTATAGGCATACTTAGAAGACAAAGAAAGTGCAATAAAAATTCTGAGAACTGATTAAAATCAGAAAATTTGATTAATATTATTTTAATTGACATTTTACTTTATTTGCTGGATTTTTTTAGAGGGGATCTATGCATTCATGTGTGCCTATGAAAGAGCCACCAATGTAAATAGATACATTATTACATCATGACATCCATAACACTTTCAGATAAAAACTTAAAAAGATTGAAACAGTAAAATAAAAAAAAAATAAAAAAAAAAAAAAAAAAAAAATTCTAAATCATTATTAACCAAGTTAATTGTAAAATAACTTTTAAAAGTAAAAGACATTTTCATACTTGGACCCAAGGATGAGTAAGAACATCAAAAGCAGAAAATCTTTCATTGGCATCTACTTGAAGCATATTCCTTATTAAGTCCTGAAATATAAATAATATTTGAAATGAAGTATACATTAAACAAATAACTTATTTTGCTATATATTTTTCAAGATATGGAAATATTCTTATAATTTCAAAATCATTAATTTATTGTATCAAATTCTGAAATTAACTTTTAAACCAATAAAACTTATTTTAGTACTTAATAGATTACCTATGAAAATTCAGAGTTGACTACTTTTTTTTTAACTACTTATGCAGTATTTTATAATATTGAAGCAATCTTAACAAAACTGCTGAATATTTTGAAACAGTTAGAAATTTAATGTATAAAAAAAATATTGGTGGAGGTGATGTGATGTAACATTTTAAGAAAGACTGTTTAATATAAAAGCTTAGGTCTATGTTGGATGCCTTCTGCATGGGTATTTCTAAGAAGTCCTTCCTAAAATTCATGTAAGGTCTGGGAAAATCATGGAAAATTCTAAGCTGCTAAGCTGAGATGTAATCCTTCACTCATAGAATTGGGATTCAAGAATACCTTCTTTTGAAACATCCTTAAGGTGAATTATCTTTGGGTCCATTGTTTACATTTGTGAATTTCATTTATTGCTTAAAAATAACCCTACATGTAGCAAGATGTCTGGCAGCTTTGAGCGACAATATCTCACACTTCATGCTAAAAGAGTATGTAACACAAAATGTTTTGCGACAAACAAAATTTCTTAGATTTTAATAGTATACAGATATTTTATAACAATACATTAAATAAAATAAAGGCTTCAGAGACATACTACTGGTAATAGCATTATAAAACGTTAGTTTAAACAAGAACCTTTGATATTTAGTATTAATCTTATTTTTTAACTAAATCTAATTTACCTTGGCATTTTCGGATATGTTATCCCAATATGGAGATCCAAATTCATATCTTCCAGCTAAAATTTCATCAAATAATTCTACTTGATCATTGTTTTGACTGAAACAGGAAAAATAAAACTATAACAAAGGCCAAAATGTAAAAGAACCAATAAAACTGCATACAAAATCAAAGTTATTTATTTATTTATTTTTAAGAATGCATTAAGAAAATAAAATTTCTTTTCATCATTAATTGATAAGGATAATTTTTAAGATTTTTTAATAAAAATAATAAACCAATAATGTACACAACATGCGTCTTAAAAATAATTTTCTTTACTTTCAAAAAACCTTAACTATGAAGAATATTTGCTTATACCAAGAGCTTGAATTTTTTCATTTATTCTCTCTAAATGAACAAAAAAATTCAAGTTAATTTTTTTATTTTTTTGTTTGGATCAATGAATGAATTACAGAAAAACATGCAAACCAAGGATAAAAATTTATTTTCTTGATCTCAATATATTGTTGCAGGTATGTAATTTTTTGTGTTAAATTATTATTTTTTCCATCATTTTATCAGTTTAAAATGTATGCCTGTGAACCATAGATAAAATTTTACTTTCTTTATTTTAAAACATTGTTGTAGCTATGATGCTAGTTTCAAGCATTATACCTGGGAAAACAAAGTTAAATTTTTATTTCATTTCTTAAAAGAAGAATTTTTAATGAAAACATGACCAAAGTTCCATAAATGTAAGAAGATTGCCAACATTTCTTAAGGTAAATTTCTTTTCTCTCTTATGTTAATGCCATGGTCAGCAATGTGTAATCAAGTATTTTCATAAATTTTATTTTATTGTATTTTTTTTTTTCCCCACACAGTTAAGTATTTTAAAATTTATGTTTCAAACTAAAAATTACATTGTGTTCAATACAAAAACTGTGTGTTTTTTACTAATTTTTATTGAAAAGGTGTAATTTCCTCTTAATAGCTAATTTTTCTTTCTTTCTTTTTTTTTTTTTTTTTAAATCACAGTCTTTAAAGCATGATACATTTTTAATAGTTGTTAATACCATCCTACACAGTAATATCAGCCAATAACCAAGAAAAGTAAACTTCTTGACTGTCCCCCCTCCCAAGATAGCAATGAACTCCCTACCCCACAAGTTATTGTGGGGAAATTTTCCAAATTTTCTCCACAAAATCCCAACATTTTAGGGATTTTTAGAAAATCTTCTTAAAAAAATTTGAGGATATTCCCCTGCCTTCCTCACAAGAAAATTGGTCACTATCTAGTTGGCTCTTTCCCTGCTTTACCAATCATGGGCCACCACTGCCCTTGAGCAGAATTTGTCAAGTCAATTAAAATTTTGAAAGCAACAATGATAAAAGTTGAAAAGCATGTAAGACATATGCTAAAAAGAAAAAAAAAAATAGCTTTTGTTTATTTTTAATGTTAAGACGGTAATCAGTATTTTTATTTTTTTTAATGAGATTTTAATTCAATGTTATTAAAAAATAATTATAATGCTCATAATCTTTGTTTAATTACAAACAGTAGGCAGATGCTTTATTGCACAAATTCATAACTCTTTGCACAAGCTATTCATAAAGACTTTCAGTGCATTAAGGTGAAATTGTTCATAAGCTAAAACCAGTGCTTTTAGTTTTGTAACAAAATACACTAAGAAAAGACAGTTAAGTTTATGCAAACTGATAACAGAACTTTGTTTTCTTCAAGAGAATGCCATGTTTTTGCCCAAATCTTATGTTTCCTTTTTCTTTTGTACATGGTTATTTATCTTATTAATTTAACTTTTTGTGGTTAATTAATCCCAAAATTAAGAAACCTAAAGTAACCCAAGTAATACCCACCTTATAACGACAAGCTACTTAATTTTAAAAGAAAGCTATTTCAAATTTAATCATGAATTTTATAAACAACTGAAAGGATCTCCCATTTTGAGCTTTGCAGCTAAATTCAAACTTAGTTTAACTGAAAATGAAATTTTTGAAAAATATAATAATTACATAAAATTTTGGGTAAGGTATGTCATTGGTATTTTTGCCAGTACCAACAACGAAATTAACATTAAATCGGTTAAAAAAAAAACATTAATAGAAAAAACATACAATTTAACATGAAACTGAAACTAATCACCAAATAAATTACCCAGACATTACCGTTGTGCATACACTCTAAAATCAAATACTCACACCGTTTATCACAAACCAAATTCAAGTAACAAAATAATCAAAATAAAATGCAAAACCCTGTATCATTATAAAATTGCAGCAATACAGGCATAATATATATAAATCACGCTATTAAAATTTATTCTGCTGATGATCTATTAAAAGAAAAATTAAATAAAAAATTCTTGACATTATGTTTAAAGACAGGGTACACAATAAAAAATTTCATTTATAAACTATATAAAAAACATCTAAATAAACTAAACCATACAAACTATGCACAAAGAACAAAACAAAAATTTACAACTCCATACTGTATGATAAAGGTACAGCAATTAAAGTTAAAACCAAGCAGACAAACTAAACATTAACATACCCATTAAACCTAATAAAAATATTTTCATAGTTGAGTTTGCAATGAAAAAGACAAAATAGAACCACTTGAAACCACAAGAATTTATCAAATTCATTATACCAGAAATTAATGCAGAAAATGTAAAAGGTATATACACTGGAACGATTAAATGAAAAATAAGAAAACACATGAGGGAGCATCAGAATGATATAAAATTAACAAAATAACAACAGCATTAACCAAAACTAAACAAAAAGAAAACCTAACAATAGATATTAACAACATAAAAAACTTGCAAATTATAACAATAACTATGTCATTAAAAGAGAAACCATAGAAATACTAAGCAATGAAACAACATGTAACAGGGGTGATTGTGACTCACGGGTAAAAACCCTGAAAATTAAAGTCTCGAATAAAAAAAGACCCTGGAATATCAAATGATACTTATTTAGACCACAAGCACCCAATCTCTTTAGAATTTGTCCACATGCCACTTAGATGACAAATCAACAACTGATAACAATAAAAGATAACTTTTTAGGAAATTTGAAAATACAAATGGATTGATTAAAAACCCTGAAATCAGGGGTAACCCCTGAACACAAACACCCCTGATTGTAATGACAACGATCCTGCCTTAATTGACGTCAAGTGGTACAAAATGTTAAAAGTGAGGTCTACACACAATATTTTTATTTATTTTATTTATTTATTTTATTTTATTTATTTTATTTTTTTTAGTTAAACTTTGATTTCTGTAAAATCTAAATGTTTTAACATTTTAATGATACATTTTTTTTCCCCTTTCCACAAAAAAGTGATTAATTTTAAAATGTCATTTAGGTGAAAATCATTGCAACAATTTAAACCAATATGGCATACATTGACTTACAGATATGCTAAAAGATATTTAATATTTCTAAATGCTTCAAATAATAATAATAAACTTAAAATTTGAGGTTGTTTATCTTTATTCTTGTAAATCTCTCTTTCATTGATTATGTACATAGCAATGACAAACACAGTCTAAATTTATCCACAGAATGAAGTATATTAAAAGGAAGACTTTCTTTAAAAATAGATGGCTTGAGATATTTGAATTTAATTATTTCAATATTTAATTTTTATGTCAAGTAAAAAGCTAGTCTTATCTGCCTTTTTTTAACTTTTAAACTAAGCAAGGATTAAAATTAACAATGGTCCACTGGGCTAGTAAGCTTTTCAAAAAAAAATTTTTTTTTTTTTAATTGTCCGTAAATCTGTCACAAAATAGTATAACTATTCTAACAATAGTAAGTGTACTTCATTATAATTATCAATACCACCTATTCTCTGTAAATGTTCAATTAATTTCACTTTAATCCCCCCCCCCTCCCACTTTTTTTTTAATGCTATAAATATGTGACATTTAACGTTTATTAAAGAATAAATTTTTTATTCATATGAGCTCATTTGCATTTTTTAATTTACAAATATATATATATATATTTGCCATATAAATTTAGAAAACAAATAAATAAAGTTTAAGCATAATAGAGTTTTACAAATTGTTAAATATTTTAAATACAGTGAAATACGTTTAACATGAAAACGCTTAACATGAAAAATCAGTTAACACGAAATGATATAGCGGTCTGGACAGTATACTATGCTATTTAATAAATTTTTTTTCTTTTCACACAAAATAAAAATCGTTTAACACGAAAAAAATTCGCTTTTAATCTTCAGTGGCATGTTTGCTTCAATAGAGATGCCAACATTTTAATTTATTCCAAAGCATTTTTAGACTCAACCTTTATTTCTATATCACTTTTTTCTTAAAAGTAATTTTTTTTTATTTTATCGTAGTTACATATTGAAGGAAAATAGTCTATAAATAAAGTGGTGCAGATTAAAGGCGGTGCTAAAAATACTCCAGAATAAATTAAAATGTTGGTAACTATGCTACAATATGTTGCCTTCGATGATCATGTGTTTGCAACACCGACAATGAGATTTTTGACATCGTTCATCATTAAAATCATTCCTCTTAGGTAAATTTTGATTACGAATCTGACAACTGAATCAACAATGCAGTTTCTGTCCCCTCTGCTTCAGAAATAAAGAAAATAATGAGTATCCACAGTTATTTAGATGCGCATTCGAAGTCAGAGATGAATAAAACAATTTATAATCGACAAATTTTTAAACAATATGGTGCTGAAAAAGACAGTAAAAGATATCTGATCCCCCCTCTCTCCCCCCCCCCCCAAAAAAAAAGTCTTATTTGTACTTGATTTTTATCCTAATGGATGTAAGTTAGTAGTATTTTTACAGGAAATGGAAATAATAACTGATGACAGGGAAAACATTGGCCAATTTTGTGCTTTTTTTTAATGAATCTTTTTTACATGAAATTCTTTTAAACACAAAAAAATATTTCGGTCCCCTCAGTTTCGTGTTAAATGCTTTTCACTGTATAGAATGAGTGAACAGACTGGTCAAAGTTTGTATGGACCAATGAAATCTTAACATTACTAGCCCTATGGCTTAATTCTTTTAATTTCTAACCCCTGCTAAGCATAAGATTTTTTTTCCTTTTCTTTTCTTAAAATGAGAGATCTTTTAAATATCAGTTTTAGAATAATCATAAGCTTCTAGTAACTGTATATTTAAAAAAAAAAAAAAAAAACTGAACTTTAAATCTTAAATTTTATTTTATCATTATTATGTTTATCAAACACTTACTTTTTTTTTCCTTTGCAGTTAATTTTTCATTCTCAAAACAGACACACACATACACAAAAAGAGAGTATTTATCTCTAAAAGAAAGAGTATTTATCTCTAAAATATTTTAGAAACTAGAGGTTATTTTTCTTACCTAACAAAAGGTGGGTATCCACAAAGTAGTATGTACAAAATGACTCCAGCTGCCCATATATCAACTTTTACTCCATATCTAAAACAATGATGAATAATTTAGTTAAACATAATAAAAAAAAAAAAAAAAAAGAAAAAAAAAAAAAAAAATACTTCAAGCAAAAATATTAAAGTATATTTAATTATACACAGCGATGCCATTTTTAGGAATAGTAACTAGGTTTCTTAGTAGTCGGAACTGGGAGAATTTTTAAGGCTAAAATTTTATAGGCTAATTTTTTTACACTTGTTATCATTAAAGTGAATGAACATGTTATACATTATGGATACAGGAAAAATAAAATTATTTCCAATGACTATCAGCTATTCCTAACCTTTAGATAACTTTTTAGAGCCTTACAAGATGAAGCCAATGCTACTTTATGTATTTCAAAATCTGTATAGATAAAGCTATGAGAAATAGATGAATTTATATTTGCTCTGATTATTAGGCAACTTTAGTAGCACTGCATAAAAACATTTTAAATTCTTATAATGTTTTAGTTCTTACATTGTCAGTCTTTGTTTTATCAACTCACCCCAATTATGGTTATTTTTTACCAGGGGTCTGGGCATTTTAGTGTATTCGGATAAAGTTAGACTGTTGATGATTTAAGGAAGGAGAGGTTCTGCTAGATACTTTGCTGATGTCAGTGACGTATACAGACACAAATCATGGGAGGGATAATCCAGTCATGCCTAATTCATGTGGTTTCTTGACTGAAATAAGTTTTTTTTTTTTTTTCTTTTAAATCATGAACTAATTTTTACAAAAATTGGATATCTGCTATAAATAGCCATTATGAGTTAAATATTTTAATTTGATTGAGGATTTTTTTTTTTTTTTTTAATTCCTTTGGCATCTGTCAACACCAGTTATTCAATAATGTGATAGATAGAGGGGTGGTCTGGTCTAGGAGGTTGTCACAAGGTTATAGGCAAAGAACGGTCGAATTTTCAGATATCTTGAACAAGCTAGTCTCAAAAGCAACTGAAAAAGAAAATTTTGAAAAAGGTATTGACAAACGTGAAAAAAAAATATCATATCAGCAAATATGAAAAAATAAATATCGAAATTTAACAACAGTCATCATGCATCTCCAAACTAGGATCCTTCTCAATTTGGATAGGCTTGGAGAGGGGGGATTACCCCCATTACCCTCCCCATGGATATGCCAGTGGCTGATGCATATTTGGATATTAGACTTTTTTAATATAAATTTTAAGAAGTTGTACTTCTTTGGATACATTTAAAGTAAAAACATGAAACTGACACATTATTAGGCATCAATGGCAACCAAAAGAGTTTAACCAAGGCTATTCTAGTGTCAAGCTTAAAGAACTTTAATTAAAAAAAAAAAGTTCTTCAAAACTATGATACAAGTAAAAATAGGAAAATCTGTAGGAATGTAGTATTATTTAGCTTTAAAAGTTATTTAAATTTAGCTGACGAAAGACTTCAGTTTTGATGCTTTTCTTCTCCCTACACCTACTGCAAAAAAAAAAAAAATAAAAAAATAAATAAATAAAATCAAATTGTTTTTATTGCTGGACAGATGTTATTCTAAAAAAAAACAGATGCTTTCCATTAAAAAACAAAATATTAACAGATGTGATAAAATGGTAATAATATCGCTGCAAACATGTCAAAGTATTAAATGGGAAAATGGCTATTTTTCAGGGCAGTAAAAAACTGCTGCATTTTAACAGAGTATCATTAGAAAAAATTGTGGCATCAGACACTTTACTAAAGTGAATACCTGAGCTTCCAAGAAGGCTAGAAATTCAATGATATGCTAACTTATGTATCTTAAAAGCAAACGTAAGACATCAAATATGAAAATACATTTTTGTACATTTGACAGCTTGACATGATGAAAGCGTTATATTAGAATTTAATATGATGATTTAAAAAGTTTATTTACAGTCCAAAATAGATAAAAATACAAAATAAATGTAAAGTGTAAAAAAAAAAAAAAAAAATAGAATACCACTGATCCACAAAAGAATCTTATACCTGAATCATTTTCAACATGGCGAGTTTTTAATAGGAAGTAAACTATCACTTTCGTCTCAGTTAAACACTTTGTTGAAATAATTAAAAAAAACTCAGTTCCAAAAAAAAAAAAAAAATCTTGCACAAGATTTTTATTTAATCTATAATCATGAAATACTTTTATTATTTTTTGTACTGATTATGTTAATAGCATCTCTCTATATATATGCATAAAACTAATAAGAAAATTTTATATGTTTCACAAAATATTAAATTATAAAGTGATCGATGCTGCACATGAATATATGGCTAAAAAATATAAATTGTTAAAATATAGCAAAAAATAAATTTAACTTTTAATGGTTCCCTAATTTTCAGCCCCATTTGTAAGATTCTATTTTAAATAGATTAACTCAAAGAATACATAAAATTAAACATAAAACAGAATTAGATTTAATTTGAAATTTGATTATAAAACTGAAAATTTCTAAATATATATAAAATTTTTTATGCAAATTATAACTAATAAAATTTCTTTTAATAATTATATTAAAATAATGTCATACCCTGATTCTTGTAGAATTTCAGGAGCAACATAAGTCGGAGTACCACAGACAATAAATAATGGCTCAGTGGCTTCAACAGCTAAACCAAAATCCCCTAGTTTTAATGACTTAATACCACTTCCAAATTCAACGACCTATTATACAAAAGAAATATGTAAACAATTAAAGTTTAATAACATTTATAGAAAAATAAAATTATTACATGAATACAAATTTCTTTTATATGTTATAATTTCTTTTTCAAAATCATTTCATGGTTAACTAAATTACAAATCTCCAAGACCTAGAACAAGCTTTTCATATTAGATTCTAAAGAATCATTGTTAATATCCGAGACTTTTTTTTCCCCCTAGAGATTTTGACTATAAATTTCATTTTTTAGATTAGTTATGAAGTACAAATTCTTGGAGTTTCTAGGAATATAGAAAGAGAGATAGAGATTTTGGAAAATCTACTGCATATTAAAAAAAAATACTATATTTAAATTATAATAATTAATCTCATATCTATTTTTTTATGCTATATATTTAACCTATTAATTTAACTTCAGAAGATGATTCTATTTTATAAAGCAATTATATAATTATTAAAAAACTATTTTTAATAATAATTGGGTAAATAAAATCATTTCATGATCTAATGACTCTTTGAAACTTAGAAAAATATCTGCTAACTTTAAAAAGAAGAAAAATTATATTGTCTCTATTTAATTGAACGACAAAATAAATAATTAAACATTATTTAAGTTGTCATTCCTTATATGTTTTTATATATTGCCACAATCTCTATTTTTAATAGAATATAGTTAAAGCAGAACTAAACATAAAAAACTGTTGCACATTTAGGTACAAAATAATTACACTGATCAATCATTACTTCACTGTACTAGCTACAAGATCAAGTGCCTAATACAAAATTAACATTTAATTACAATTCTTAACAGCATAATAAAATGAAAAACTTACTAGTAAATTTTCTGGCTTTATGTCCCGATGAACAATATTAAGAGAATGTAAGTAATGAAGTGCTCTGCTCAGATCATGAATCATTCGACTAGCTGTTTCTTCTGAAAACCTGGTTGCAGATGAAATGGCATCAAATAAGTCGCCACCCTGAAAATACAGTTTAATTATTACTATCAACCCTCCAAGCAGCTGATATATATTTTCCTCATACACTGAGCAGTAGTTTTTCCCTTAATATACTAATAATTAAAAAAAAAATAATTATTATTATTATATATTCTTAGCTTGTTTTTAAAGTATGAAAGTCCCATATAATAGTCATGAGGTTTACCTTGACATTCATTGTCATTTTTTTTTTAATTTCAAACTGAAATAACTATTGTTTTGGGACATTTTAAAAACCATGCAGTGAAAATAACATTAAAATTTTGCCCATTTAGAAGATGCTTATGAAAAAGTGTGAAATATAAGGAGAATCCATTTTGTTGTATAGCTTACTCATATATTAACTTTCCTTTGTTTTACACCATTTATATCTTTGCATGTACTTCACAAATTCAAACTTATTCTTTTAAATGTACAAGTATACATCAGCATTTTAATGCCCAAAATTAGCTGATAGATTAAACAAATTTTACTCACAATCATATTAACTGTTTTTTAATGATTATAAGTCAAGTGCCTCCTTAGTTCATTTTTTAAACTTTTTTTTAATCATCTAATATACAAATTTTTCTATATTTTCTGAAATTTTACTCTCAAAGTAGTCGTATCAATTAATACATGAGTATATATGGTATGTATAATTAACTTATATCTTCTTTTATTGTTGAATTGTTATTTGTTCAGATTTATAACTTAAAAAAATATTTTTAATTTTATATGTCTTTCATAATTATTTTGACATATCCATTTCTATATATAAAAATGGCTAAGAGATTTTCTTGGACTCTGTTTGTCCGTATGTTGATGTAAGTTGCCACCAGATTTTCATACTTTAGTTAATTTAACAAAATCTAATTGTTCGATCAATAAGTTAATTAATCCGACGGATTCAGAAAATTTGCCCCTTTCATTTGGTACCTTATTTGTAACGAAATTTTGATTAGATTTTTTTAAATTAATTAAAATATGAAAATAATAACCTGGTAAAAGCTTTAAAAATGGACATTTAAATTTTTAATTGTTGATAAAAAAAAAGAAAAATCCAACATAAAATGAAATATGCTTTTACACGAAAAAAAAAATATATATATTAAATATTAAATTTGCTCATGCACATGAAAAAATGAAAATATGAAAATGGAGTAAAAAACAATTTACATAAAGTTGCACGAGAGTTCCAAAAATTAATGGAAGTATAAATTAACATTAAATAAATAAAATAGTCGTCTGCTCAATACCGTGATATTGAAAAACAAAGTATCGAATTCAGTAAATATTGTTCTTAAGAGCACAAATATCAATATTCAATATACAATAAAATAAAAGTAATATTGTGCATTTTAAACAGTAGAATAATTGTATTTGTGAGTTTAATAATTTTTAAGAATACTTTATATGTTTATTTATTTTCACAAGTAAGAATCAATTTTTTTATATTGTAGTGTAACTGTTACATTAACTGATTTAGCAATAAATAGTGAATGTTTGGATTACAACTTGATATTAATTTAAAATGTTTTAAGTTGATTAAAAAAAAAAGGCAAGAAATTATTAGAAATTTGCATTACATGTCTCTTATCTTGCAACTGCTGGCACTAGTATCACATTTGGTGCAAAAGAACTTACATAAATATTCTTCAGTGACATAGCATTATTAATTACATTTTTAAATTTTTTTTGCCCCTGATAAAATATAATTGCATTAATGTATTAATTTGGTTACTAGAAAACTTAAAGTAGATGCAGATAAAACTGGTATTGGAACCAAGAATAAACATTTCAATTGTGTTTCTTCAATATACAGAGAATAGATTTTAAAAGAAAGAATATGTGTGAAATCTGAATTTACCATCTCCAGAACTAAAAATTTATCTAGTGGTAACTTTTCAAATGATAACTTTCAAACGCATTTTATTTTTATTTTACCTTGATTATTATATTAACATTTAAAAACAGTTTCTTTAAAATTATATGAATAGTGATTACTAAAAATTAACATATATCAATCCACTAATAATCATTCCACTCTCTATTATGATATAGTATGATGATATAGCTCAATTTTAAATTCCATGGTACACTTAAAATCTTTTACCTATTTGGTTAAGACGGTGGAGTAGGGGTTAAGGTCCATTGTCTACATATGGGAACTAGACTTGAACTGAATATTTTCCTTGAGGAGGAGGGGGGGGGGTCTTTCTAAGGTGTTCCAGTCTGCATTTAGGTCAGTTTCAAACAAAACCATGGCAAACTCCAAATGGCAAGCCCATTAAATATGACCTACGTTTAAATCTGGCTTCTTTGTTGACCACCTTTGAAAGCTATTTTGGTTTTAAGTTATTTTCAAACCATTTTACCACAAATTTATTTCTTATTAAAAAAATAACTATAATTATTTTAATAATTTATAAAAGTTTTAGAAATAAAAAAAATGCTATTCTATTCCCTTTTCCCACAAAAGCTTTCCCTAGCTACATATATATACATTTTTTTTTTTCCTGCAGTATTTTAAAGTATGCATTATTCATAATTAATAATCATAACAACTGATGATAATAAAAAATGAAAGCTTCATATGCAGCTTACCTTAACTAATTCCATTACAAGATATAGATCATTTTTAAAATCATATTCTTCAATCAGCTGAACAATATTCATATGACTAACTCTCCTCAATATATGCACTTCATTATGAATCATTTCTTCCTGTAAATAAAAACTTTGCTAATTAGATCTTTAATTTAAAAAGCAATACATAATTAAAAAAGAAAAAATACTATAAGTAATCATACAACTTTTAGTTTATTAATTTTTTTTTTTTTTTTTATCTTTCACTATAAACCAAAGTAAATAAATAAAAACTACACATAAACAAAAAATTTGAAAAGAATTGTGATAAAAAAAGTTATACAAGTTGATTTACATATATATTTTCTTTATTAAGTTTAATTAAATTATTTATTTCCTAACATGTGCATAGTGACAAGGTAGTTTATTGAATACTAGTATCGACCCATCTGAAGGTCTTCCCGGGGTTTACTTCCATCCGAATCTCACTACCCATGTTAGCAAAAAATCAGATATCCCTGCATAACCCAGGCAACTGGGCTTGAATTAAAAAAATTTCAGATGATGCTATTACTATTTACATGGATAGCAGCAGAAATGATAGGACTTGTTCTGGTAATGGTATCTATATTAGTTCCCAAAAGAATTCCGGCCAAATTAAACTGAGGAATCCTGACTGATGTTCTATCCTTCACAGCAAATTGATCGCTATTGATACAGGCCTCAATAGGATACTTTCTTTTTAGTATAAGTGATATTTGTATTTTAACTGATAGTAGGAGTGCCATCCAGTATCTTTCTAATTGGCATTTCCTCATCACTTAAAATTCACTTACCACATGGAATTCATTTGCCATTGTCAATGTCCATATGATCCCTTCTCATCTGGCAATGAGATCACTGACATCTTGACAGAGTGTCACAGATCAGCTCTTGGATTTTCTAGCCCCTCTGACTTACCCAGAGCATGTTCATTCCACAATTTCTCTTGTGCATCATTGGTATTAGGATAACTGCTCTGGTGGTTCCCCAGCCCTCTGACATAGCTGGCAAGAACAAACTGCTATAATTTGTTTCTTTAGTAGGTACCTTATAACTTTGACTTTCTGCAATAAAGTTTTCCCAACCTGTACCAGGTGTTCTGTCTGGCAGGCTTCTCCAGATCCTACTTTTGATTACTTGGATCTTACAAAGATAGATCTCCACTGCATTGAGCAACCACTGCTAGTTATTAACGTTTTGGGAGTGAAGTATGCCACTGACTTGATCTAGCTCTGCTATGCAGAGAGATTGCCAACAATGATAAAATGTGCGTGCATGTTTTAAGGTTTTGAAAGAACAGCCTTTAAAATATAAACATGAATTTATTCAATGTCAAATAAATTTAATCAATTTAAAATAATTTTATTAATGTTGATGATAAAGAGTCATTCAAATAAAGCGATGCATGTTTCTGACATAAAACATATTGAAACAATTTCAAATTATATTCAAAAATTAGCTGATCGTTTTTGCCCTCAAAGCATGTGTAAAATAAAATGTTAGTATAAATAAATTCTTGATTAGCAAATAAAAATTATGAATAATTAAAATATTATATACATAGGTAAAAATTGAAAAATAAAATTGATAATTTACAGTTAACATAAAGTTATAATTTATTTCTTATAACAAACATCTAATATTTTCAAAAGAAATAACCAGACAAAGCTGAAGAAACAGCAAACATTCTATGTATTACATTTGAAAAAGAAAAAGTTTAGATCAGTTTGAAAGATTGTCAAATATATAGAATATAAAGATATAAAATGGGGAGGGGGAAGCAAAATAAAAATGCCTAGAAATAAATTTTTAGCTCTGGCATTAATGCAGATATGCTCATTTTTAATAGATTAATATTATCACTGATTAATATTAAACACAAACATTTGCTATTTATAATAATACAGCCCAGATATAGTCATTCATATTACACATTTTTGCTCCACATTTTATTCAATTGTTTGTTTTAATTCTTCAGAATTCTGATAAAGAGATACTGCAAAATAAATAAGTAAAATTAAAATCTTGCATAAAAAATGTTAACATAGAAAATTCTCACACACCATAAATACCATATTTTTTGTATACAATCTACAGACAATCTTTTCCAAAAACCTCGAAATTTTTAAATACAGATAATTTATTGCAGAAATGGACACTTCTTTAAATAAAGATTAATATTTAAAAAATAAGATCAATTATGTACATTAATAAAGACCAAATCTTAAGAAATCAAGTGTGTGAGTGCTTATCTATAACTTAAAAGTAAAGGCTGAGCTTAAAACTTTTTGTTGTTGGTTTGTAAAAAAATATTCAAAATAATAATAATAAAAACAAAACAGAATTAGAAAGAAAAGTGTCCTTTAAATTACATGGAATCCTACAGATATCCTTAAAAATTCTCCAAGAATCCCATATGATTGAAAATTGCTTGGGATAATTGAAATTGTATAATGATCTGCTATATTAACCCTCTCATGCATGGAAACCTCATATGAGGCTACTAGGAAAAACCCACAAAATAAATGGTATTTCAAATAATTTGGATTCTCAATTGTACTGTATTCCACTATGATAACAAGGAAAGCATGTAAAATGCAGCAAAAGATGGCAGCACTAGCTATGCAGTTTATTCTGATCACTTTAAAAAGTAGCCATTTTGTACCAGCATTAGAAGTCGCAGAACAACTGATTTATGAAGACGATTTCTGCACTTTATTTGCAAATATCAAGTAAGTAAAAATATTTCCTGTTTTCTACATTATTTTTACTATAATGAACAAAAACTTATGAGTTATTAACAATTTATTAGCTAAAATAAAGCTATTTTTATTGAGAACCTCAAATGAGGTTATCATGCAGTTATGGTAGCTAACAGCTCTGACTGCATGCAAGCCTCATTTGAGGTTGTTGATGCTATGATGAGTAGTAGTGCTAGAAATTTTCTTATTGGAGGAGCTAATGCTTAGGTTATTAAATTAATTGTGATTTATATACACTTAATAATAAATACTTGCTTATTTCCATTTATATGTATTTCATAGATGGCTAATTATGTAATTAATTTGGTAATATTTAACATGATTCATGAATTGAGAGATCATGTTTCTAAACTATATTAATATTTAATCACTTTTTTAGTAATTTATGTATGTCAATTCGATCTAATAGAATGCTAGGTACAAATGATAAGTTAAAGGATGTTAAATCTCTTCTGAAAGAAGGTAGGGGTGTCAGTGATTACTAATGAAGAAAACATAACTGTGACTCGATGGTTCGATAAAAATCTTGTGCATGTAGTTTCATCTTTTGCTGGAGTGCAACCAATGGACAAAGCAAAACGTTTTTCTCATGCAACTAAATCCTTGATAGAAATACCTATGCCAAATGCAGTAAAAATGTATAACCTTCATATGGGAGGTGTTGATTTAATGGATTCCCTTGTAGCACTCTATCGTCATTCCCAGAGGAATAAACGATGGTATATGAGAATATTTTACCACCTGTTGAACGTTGCTGTAGTCGATGCTTGGCTGCTTTGGAGAAAAGATGGAAGAGAAACAAACGATTTGTTGGAATTCAAAAGCAGAATTGCATCAAGTCTCGTATACACAGGAAGCTCATTGATGGCAAAGAAATAGGGTAGAGCATCCAGTAGCAATTCTGATTCCACTGTATCAACAATAAAGAAAAGGAAATTATCTAATGTAGCAAACGAATTGAGATTCGATAACGGAAAACACTATCCAAAGAAGTCCGATGGTAAATTTGCATTAAAATGTAAAAATGAACTTTGCAAAAGTAAAACAAGATATACTTGTTGTCGATGTATCGTTAATTTATGCCCAGGATGCTTTGAAGACTTCAATGAAAAATAATATTTTTTTTTCAGAAATGCACCCTTAGATGCATGTAAGCCTCATTTGAGGTTGTGCTTGTAACTTCTTAAAAAAATTTTTTTTTTTTTCAAAATTTAAATATTCACCTTTATTCTGATTCATTTTGAGGCAAACTGCAAGTAAAAAAAAAAAAAATTGACAATTATAAAATAATGCATGCATGAGAGGGTTAAGGGCCACCTCCTGTAAGGGTAAATTTTTTACTCCCAAAATTTCCTTTTTCCTCAATTCAATGCCTATGTACAAATGCATATGTTAAGATGCACGTTTTGTGAGAGCAGGTAACATTGTTTAGCTTTTGATATGAATTGACCACTTTTCGTATATAACTCTTTAAAAAAAACTCTCTTATTCAAGGCCCGCAGCCAAAAAATTTTTTGAGGGGGGTTTCAAACTTTTGTACATAGTTTTGAGTGTTAAAAATGAAGCTTATTTAAAAAAAATTAAAAAAATCTGCAAAATTTCAGGGATTTTTTAAACTTTTAATCCCTCTCCCTTTCCCACGGCCTTGATCATATTACTCTTCCATTTTGAAATTATAAAAGATATTTCTTATGAATATGTTGGTAGAGAAAATTAAGTGTTTAATACAACTTAATAGTTTTCAATGTACATATTATAGGTGAAATTCCAGCTTGGAAAAGTGAATTTTGTGTCCTACCAATATTCAAGTAATAATTTAAAAAGCTTTTAAAGGGAGTAGTGCAGTGCTTCTAGACTTGGCAACTTTTTTATTCAATAGTCACCAATAATCCTGAGAAGTGATATTTGATATACATATAGACGATTCTTCTATTATGTATATTAACTATCACTTCTCAAAATTATTCGTGACTATTGAATATAAAAGTTGCAAAGTCTGGCAAGACTTAATTAGTGTTGAATTTAAATAGCAAAATTGAAATATAATACATAGTTTAGATTGAAAATTACAAGCTAAATATATTATTTTTGCCATGTATTTTCAGTGGGCTTAATACAAACCACTTATTCATTCAGAAATGATGTTAAGTTTATTAATTTGATCTAGAATATAAAAGAATTCCTAGAAACGAAATTACTGCAGAAAACCATTTAAAAATAAAACTAATATTAATGACGTATTACAAAGCAGGATAGACAAATAAGTTAAACTTGAATAATTGAATCCATTCCATTCATAATAATTTTTGCCTGAATTATGATTTTCTGAATGACTTCTTCTAGAAAAGGTGACTTCTTTTAAGGACCATTTTTTTACATCATCGTGAATGGCTTTCTTACGAAGGTTTCACTATATATTTTTTTTAAAACACTTTCCAACATAGTTGAAAAGTATTTATAACTTTGGTTTGTCTGTCTGCATTCTTAACTCCACAAAACTGATATATGCTGTTCAAGTTCATTATTAGATGTTTCTTTTTTAAAATGGGGTAAATAGTGTCACTGGTTTGTCTACAGTGACACCAGAAAGAATTTCAAAGCATTGCGTCCTATGAGAGGTATTTCCATAAATCATAATTTAACATTTTTATTTTGCGCAAATCATAATAAAATTGTCATTAATAATACATAAGCACAAAAAAAAAAAAAAAAAGAAGCTTTCTATAGAATATAGAATAATTAGCATAAATATTTACAGGGCGACAAACACAAAAATTATTCAGTTACATTAATGGCTATAATAGGAAATCACTGGAATTTCATTTTCGTTTGCATTAATCATTTTTAACACTTTCTAATGATGTTTTAGTAGGATTATTATATGAATTAGTTTATATGTCTGGTTTTCTGTCCGTCAACTCTAACATTCAAGAAATTTCTTGAAAGATATACATTATTAAAGTTTACTACAGGATGTTCTCAAATATCATTTTAATACTTTTACTAGTGAACATTGTCTGCTAACGGGTCACTATTTTTAAATGAATCACTATAATTAATGAATTCTCAAAATTTTATATTATCACTCATAAAAGAAAATTTAAAAAAAAAAAAAAACATTTCTGATCGGGCAAAAACTGTCACCAGGTCCCCACTGCCTTCGGTAGAGTAGACCCGGGCATGCTGTGTGCTCACAATTTTGTTCGTCCCTCTTTACGAATCACTATATTAATATAAATCTAAAACACAAATGAAATACAGAAAAAAAAAAAAATATGCACCCACGTATTATTATTATTTATTTTTTTTTTTTTTTTCAAAAATCTTTCAAAATTAAACCATATAATAATTATAAATAAATTATTGCAACAATTTCTCAATGCAGTCTAATGCATCTACTGAATACACACTGATACAATTGTAAATTTTTAGTTGATCTGGAATAACATCTCAAAAAATTTTAACCCCCCCCCCCCTCAAAAAAAAAAAAAAAAAAAAAACTGAAGTTCTGGATCCGCCACTGAATCCCACAATTCTTATTTTTAAAAACATAAAATTTGTTTTTAAAGTAATATTTAAAATTATTACCTTTCCTTTGCACCTTTTCTTATCAATAACTTTGATGGCATACTCAAACTTGGTGACTCTTAAGGAGGAAAAAATAAGTAAATAAATTTTTTAAATAATACAAAGCAACTAATTTTATAATTTTTGAACCCTCTAAATATTTGAAAAATCTTCAGTTCTTAAATACATATTTCATAGAATATTGGAACTCTGAATACAGAATTGTTTTATATTTTAAGTTGAAAACTAATTTAGATTACAATCTAAAATACTTTTTAAAGGAAGTTAAAAAAAAAAAATAAATAAAAAAGAGGCTTTTCATGTAATGCTCATCATGCTTATAAAAAAGTTTCGCATGTGTATATAAGTTATTTCTTTTAATTGTGTTCAGACATGAAACAATCAAAAATAAGTAAAATAAAACAAAAAATACTCTGTATGAAAAAATGGGAGACACACGTCTCTAAATAGAGTATTTCATCAGATAGCATGGCATTTAAAACCCTTTTCCTTTAAGGGGGTACACCACAGACTGTCAAGGTCAGTCAAAGCTCATGTTATTCTATGGGTAAAATTATTTATAGAATTAACTTAATTGTTATTTTTTAATTCCATTTTCCCATTCTGAAAATAACACAACTATTAAATTAGTACTCGTTTATTTATTTATTTATTTATTTTAATTTGAATTTTGAGTTTAAAAATGTGAATTCTCACAAGATTCATCTTTCACATTTTTTAGCTGTAAAATGAAATATTAAAATAAAAAATAATTTTTCGAAAACAGGTACTAATTTAATGGTTGAGAATTTTCTGAATGTGAAAACAAAATTTAAAAATACTAATTAGGTAATGAGTAATTCGATAAACAAATTTCGACATAGACTTACATGAGATTTAGTGACTGGAGACTGGAAAATGGTAAGAGAGAGTGAGCAGCATTGATCAGTAACTTATAAAGAATTACTGACTTTTAAAAATTCAGTCATTCTTAACAAGAATTCATAATTTTAAAGCAATTTATAAGCTTTCGCAGAAACAAATTTATTAAGTTAAGCATGCATTTTTTATTTAAAGGGGAAAAGAACAAAGATTAAATATTTTCAATAATTAAATAAAAGTATTAAAAAAAAAAAAAAATTAATATCTACAAAAGCAAAATTAAATAAATATTTTTAAAATAAAAACTGTAAGTGACTATTAATTATTACAGTGAGTAGGGTTGTTTTAATTACACCCCCTTTTCCATAAATGAATAAAATTGCTTATTTGGTTGATGACAATAAACAAAGAGAAAAAGTATTCAAATATTTAGAGGGTTAGCTTATATATATATTCACATTAAAAATTCATACTTATCAATACATTCATATACAACAGCAAAATTTCCTTCGCCTATAACTTTAATAATATCATATTTCTTTTTAATTTCTTTTGGAATATCTGACATGGTGTGACCATTATGATAATCTTGACCAGTCCGACTCTGCAAATAAAAAAGATTATAGAAAATTAAAAACTTTTGTTAATTTTAATGAAGAAAAATGTGTAGCATATGCATATATAACTTAAATATGAAATGCTTAATATACAGGTGTTGGACAAAACAATAGAAATCCTTTCATTTTTTTTATGTTTTGTCAAATATCTTGAAAAATACTTAATGTGTTGTTTTTGAATTTTGGAAATAAGAAAAGCATGTCTTTTCTCATATTTTTCAGCAAAGATTTCGTCGCGAAGGCCCTAAAATTTTTGCATAACTCTAATGGTTTTTCTTTAAATTTCAAAAAACTTTCAGATGACATGACAACATATGCCTAAATTATTATACTATAGTTTAAAACAAATATAATTAAATACTGAAACAGATACGGGCAGTTGTAATAAATAATTTATTACTGCACATGCACAGACTGCAGCAAAAAAACTTTGACATGGTTTAATGCTCGACTGTATAGAGTACCTTATAAAAAAAAATCCAGTGGAATATCCTGAAAATTCATAGAGATATCGATGATTAAATGAACTGTTTTTCAGATGTTTTCTAAAAAGGTCTTTTCAATAAGGGGTCATTTACGAATAAAAATTTGTATCAGAAAAAAATTATGTTACACAATAAAACTTAATATAATATTTGTGATTCTTTTATTATTATTATTATTATTAGGCATGTACTACATACCCTAAAAAAAAAAAAAAAAAAAAAAAAAAAAAAAATGCTTTTTCTGATACAAATTTCCATTTATGAATAACCCCTTATCACAAGGACCTTTTTAGAAAACAGCTGAAAAGCAGCTCATTTAATCACCAATATCTCTATGAATTGGATTTAACTGGATTTTTTTTTATAAGATGCTCTATATAGTTGAGTATTAAACTACATCAAAGTATTTTGCTACAGTCCGCACATGTACAGTAATAAATTATTTACTACAATTGCTCGTATCTCTTTGAATATTAAATATATTTGTTTTAAACTATAGTATAATGATTTAGGCATATGTTGTCATGTTTTCTCAAAGTTTCATGAAATTTGGAGAAAAATATTTTTAGTTATAAAATAAAAACTTTTGAAAAATTTTTGCATTTTTTAATAAAATATTTATAACTCTTTAAATATTCGAGCTATGCTCACAAAACTCTACGCACATATAAAGTATAATATTTATAACCACATCTAAAATTTGCAGATGAATCAAAGTACTTCCAGATACAGGGTAATCATAAATATTTATTTTATTGGATTTGTTATTTGTCCCCTAAGAGCCTCCGAAACAAAATCTTTGCTGAAAATTATGACTAAAGACATGTTTTCCTTATTCCCAAAATTCAAGAACAAAGCATTAAGCATTTTTCAAGATATTTGACAAAAGTAAAAAAATGAGTTTCATTATTTTGTCCAACACCTGTAAATAAAGTATGTTTTATCAAGTTTTTAACAAAAAAAAAATAAATAAAAAAATAAATAAATAAATAAATAAATAAAATAAATAAATAATAATAATAATATTGAAATTTTTTATTTTTTTAACTGAGTGAAAATAATGCCTGGACCGGGACTCGAACCCCGGATCTTTGACTTACAAGGTCAAGGCTCTACCAATTGAGCTATCCAGGCCAACACTCCGGTCAGCATTACTCACTCAGACAACCTTTAGGCAGAAATATGATTTTCTTCCACAGTTGATTGTGTGATTTTAATAAAAATAATAATAATGTCAATTTACAGAACTGTAAAATATAAAATAAAGAATCTATGTTTTTAATGTACAGTATAATTTAACTTTTGCTATAAAAAGCCTCTTTTAACCAAAAATGGGTGGGTAGCTTGCCACCAAATTTAGTTTCTACACATTTCAATAGATGTATTTAAAGAAAAATAAATAAATAAATAAAATAGTGATGTCACATAGGGGGGCACTTTACATAGAATTTGATCCCTTATGTGTCATTCCATTTCTATGCAAAATCTGATGGACTTTTTTTGAACAAAAGTAATTTTTTAATACTTATGTCACATCTTATGAACCATCCACATACCAAATTTGGTGGTAACCCACTTGTCCATTTTAGCTGCAGTATGCTGTTTATAGCAAAAGTTTAATTATAAATACCCTGTATAAGCTAGAGCCGGCTTAATGTAATGCTCATAAAAATAAATAAATAAAAATCACCTGGACTTTCAGGGCTCTCTTATTAACTTCACCAGCAAAGTATTTTTAATCCTATAGTAAAATATTTCCAACACACAAATTTATGCCCCCCTCCCCCTTTTTTAATATTGTTTGAGATATTTGTTCATTTTATAAAAAGCTACAAATAATCTATAAAACAGCTACAATAGAACTTTAGGAATTACTTAATACTTCAAACATACAAATTTATATTTTTCCCTCTTTTTAACATTTTTCAGCAATATTTGTTCATTTTATAAAAAAGCTAGAAATAAAATTACAATATAACTTTAGGAATTAATAATAAATTGTAGAAGAATAATAAATGATAGGGAAACTACATTTTTCTTATAGAATATATTATTAAATATTATATTGCATTGCAGACATAATGTACAGGTGTTGGATAAAATAATGAAAATACTTTTGATTTTATACATTTTATCGATTACCTTCAAAAATACATAATGTACTACCATGAAATATCAGGGATGGGAAGAACATGTCATATTATATATGTTTCAATGAGTTTTGTAAATATAGTTAAGAAAGTACTAATAATAAATGTAAAATCAATTTAGCTTTTAAAAAAATCTTCTTGTTAAAGAATAGTTCTGTTTTATTCCTTGTTATCCACACTTTTATTAATACAGTGGGAAGATCATTTCTTTCTTTCTTTCTTTTTTTTTTTTTATTCGCTAAGAAAACACTGAATGAATTGTCCTTTAACTTCAGACATGCAAAGAGCATTCTTGGACTCACATTTTCCATTAATGATGTAGTTAGAGAGTGATTAGGGGATTAAGAATAAACTAAAGAAGGAAAAAATATATGAATGACCCTTTACCATAAAAAGGCTACAAATGATTTGACAATCTGTGTTTACTTCATAAAAATCGTGAATGAAGCTGAAATGTCACAAACAGCAGTTCAACTGAGCTATAATTAAAATAAAAATCAACATATGGCATAGCGTAATATTGCATCATGCATGCACTAGCTAACTGATGAACCTGTTGCTTAAATCAACCCTGAATGCACCTGGAACTTTTACAACAGTTTGAACCTTTTAATCTGTTTTACAACAGCCTTTTGTTTGAAACAGACTACCTTAATTTAAAGGATTACATTGGTTTTAAAAGACACAAAAAAAGCATATTTTCTCTATTTTTTCTTTTTAATATAAAAAAATATATTCAAAATTTTGAGCATATAAAAGAGCAATGTTTAAACAATATTTTATAAAATTTTCATTAAAAAATTTGGAAAATTCAGCCTGTGGGTACTAGTTTCTGGAGATTCTTCAAAAAAGCGGTGGATATGATTTCTCAAAAACTGATGCATTGATTTTACTGAAATTTTGTACACTTTATCAAAATAGGATCAAGTAGTGCTTGAATAAAGTATTTGAAAAAAAAAAAAAAATTGAATTTTTTTGCAAAAACACAGTTTTTTGTACATTTTACCTCATGTACAGCCTTGTAAAATTAGTTTTGATCAGAAAATAGGAAACCTTTCTGTTACAGTATAAACAGTAGAAGTATTACTTAAGACATTTTTGTTATTATTATTCGTTTAGTTGCACTACTTTTCCTAAACTTTTGAAAATTAAATCTAATTATAGAGCATAGATTAGCCCTGTCTGAATATTATTTGCAAAATTTAATTTGTACAATACCCAAATTTCTAAATGAATAATAAATTTAATGCGTGAGATTATAAAAAAAAAGAGAAAAAAAATTGCTTATTGTACAGCAAGAACATTATTACCTGCATAACTGGATATATATATATATGTATGTATGTGCACATAAAATTCATGAAATAGGAACTATAAAAGTTGAATTATATTATGCTGACAGTAATCCAATAAATTTAATATAGAAATAATATTTTTTTTAATAAGATCATAAAATAATAATAATAACATTATAATTCATTTAATATTAAAGTTTAATGATTATCAAATAATTTAGCTAAATGAAAAATGAGTATAAAAACTATTGTTATCTAAATTGTATAAAAATTTATGATAAATAATTTATTGAAATAAAATTTAAGTTTAGTGCTGCCATCTGTTTAGTAATCTAAAATATGAATTATAAAATTTGCAATTTTATAAGATTATATAACAAATAATTAGATCATCATCATTAATAAATCCTATGTTAAAAGTCAAATACTCAAATGTAATATACCTAAGAGAAAACTTAAAAATACAATAATTAAAAAAAAAAAAAAAAAAAAAAAAAAAAAAATGTAAATCTGTAAAAATAGGTCAGTAAAATGAATTGTTGATGCTTTTATGCTGTACTTGTGCACATACACATTATTACTATTATTATTATTTTGCCTGATGAAGATTTGGGCTTAACAGCTTTAAACTGAAACAATTGTTGTATGTTTTGTAATTTATTATGAATCATCTCAGTTATAAAGATACTATTATAAAATTCATATTTTTGCAATTTCAAGCATTAAATGTAAAATTTAAAGGAAAAATAACGACGCAAAGCTTAGGGGAAAGTGGGGGCTAATGGGACAATTTTAAAGTATTAATTATTCTGAAAAGAAATCAACTAATTTCTGTCTGGTTTCTTTAATCATAATAACAGAAATATTGGCTTTATAAAATAATAATAATTAGAAGAGATAGTATTTGTTGTTTATTACATACAATGACATTTATGCACTATTGTACTTATCCCATTAGTCCCCTGGGTTGGGTCTATTGGGCCACCTCATGGGGCTAATGAGATGCATCAAAATGAACACACAAAATAGAGTTGCTGTACTTATATAGAGCAAGTTTTAATTCAAAATACAATGTACATGAAGAGTATAGTATTAATTATTTCACATTAAATTTTGAAAAATTAAAAGACATTAAAGTTGATTACAATGTTTTTACTTTCTGTCCAGCATTTTTCTTATTTTTCAGGATATACAGACTTTTGTGAGGTAATTCAGAAAATATTTTAATAAATCATGCTTATCACTAATGATAAGTGTCTGTGCACAGGGCCTGATTTTTCACAGGGTAAATGGGGTAAGTGCCCAGGTCCCACATCTATAAGAGGGTCCCCAAATCAGCTGTCTTTTAAAATTAAAAGCATTTTGCATATATAAAAAAATTCAATTTGTGCATTTTATTGATTGAATTAATAATTTTGCCTAGGCTCCACATCTCTAAGTCAGTTCCAGCCATCATAAATCCAATTGTCTCTTAAGACCCCAATTTGTTTGTTCCGTTAGCCCCCATATGCTAATATTTTTCTAATAGCACATTTCTTTTACATAGCACATGATTATTCAAAGACAAGTTAACTAACAAGGGAAGTATGAATGAGTAAAATTTCTATTGAAACCAAACCAAGCTTAAATCGAAGAGCATCGTCGAAAACATAGGTTAGAGTGCAAAATTTACTTCCCCCCCCCTCCCCCATGGATCAAGAAATGACCCTAGAAGTTTTAGCTGTTTCTATAAAATCTAACAAAGCACTTACAAAATGGGTGGTGCAGTGGTAGCATGCTTGATTCGTGAAATGGAGGTCCCGAGATGTTCTTTAACTTCTGGCAAAGGAGTTTTTTGTATTTAAATTTATTTCAATTCAAATATTTTTTTTTTTTTAATTTAATTAAAATTTTAATTTAAGAGGAAATATTTATTATAGAGAAGTTTTTTTTTTTTTTTTTTTTTTTTTTTTTTTTTAAGTATACCAATTAATAAAGTATACTAACCAGGAATTTAAAAAATATATATTTTTATTTATTTATTTATAAAAATAAAAATTTAATTAAAAAAAATCATATTTAAAGCTACGAATATAGTTTTTAATTTATAACAATTATGATTAAAAGTAGAAAATTTATGAAAGCATAAGTATTTTTTCAGAATGAGAACAAGAAATATAAGAAGATTGATCACAATTATTTGAATTACAATTTTGTTCACCTCGAATATTTTGTTAAATATTTGGCTTTTCATCGAGATTACTAGATCTGTAAAATTCCTATTTATCCAGATTTAGAAATTTTTGAGATATAAAGTAATTATAAATTAGTGAAATACTTTTGAGAAAATTTATCATTGACTTCAATTTTATTGTCAGTTCTTCAGACACCACCAACTTTGATAGTTGTTAATATATGTCGATTGATGATTGACAATGTGACATTATTGATATTTTAGATATGTTTTATCCTTCCACAGCCTACATTCTGTAGTGGCACGGCTAGAGCTGCAACATTATAACATTTCCCTGCTTTAATGACTATAATGTCCACTAACTTTATAAAAATTCTACTATTATTTTTCCCTATGTTTTGTCTTTTGTTTTTCATATATTGATGCAGTTTCAAATTAACATTCATATATTTTCAAGAATTTTTCCATTTTTGTATCCAAATTACTGTTAATAAAAATGTCAAATTCACTATGTATATTGCTTGTAAGTGTACCAAAGTACCCCCATCCTTGTATCAATCTATCCCACCATGGGGTACATTGGTACAAAAATTATTATTTCCTAAACTACATGTTACTGATACACTCATGTTTGCGAAAATTGCAATACCATGAAAGAATTGTCAGAAATTAATGAAATTTATTCCATATATTACTGATAGTGGTACAAATAAATGATCAAATGTACAAGACAAAAAACAAAAAGAACATCTGAAATCAATACTCTGTGTGTCTGCCACGCTGAGCGATGAGAGCCTGTACATGTCATGGCATTAAATTATACAGGTTCTGTATGTAATCCTGGAGAATGGCAATTAAAATGGCTTCGAGTTGACACCAAAGTTCAATCTTACTATGTGCCTCACCAGTTGTACGAGCCAGTCGCTGACCAATGAAATCCTAGACATGCTCGATGGGCGACATATCCAGGGAATAAGCAGGCCATGGAAGATGCAAAACCTGTTGTGCACTGAAGGAGGCTTGTTTAGTCTGAGAAACATGTGCACGAGCATTATCCTGTTGAAATACAGCACCCAGAATGCATCAAAGAATGGAAAGGACTTCTGGCTCCAAAATTTCCCTTATGTAGCGATCACTGTTGAGGTTGCCTTCAATGAGCACTAGATGGGATTGACAATTATACCAAATAGCTCCCAACACCATGATGCTAGATGTCTGTGCAATATGATGCTGAATAACACAGTATGGGATTAGACGTTCCCCCCTGTAACACCTGACGCATACTTTACCATCATTGTACTCCAGTTTGTAGCGAGATTCATTGGAGAAAACAATTTGTTGCCACTGGGCACGCCACGTGTTGTGTTGCTGAACCCATTGAAATCGGAGGCGCATGTGATTCAGTGAGAGGGGAATACTGCGTAGAGGAACCCTTACACACAGTTCATGCTGCAGCAAATGGCAACGAACCATGGAGCTAGACAACAAAATACCTGTAGTCGTACTCCAACATTGTGCTAACACATGAGAGGACGTTGTACAGTCCATCACAGCCATGCAGATGAGGTGTCTGTCATCTCGTGCCGTTGTTCTACTGCATGCCCCACTGCCAGTTTTTCAGCTTGTTTGATTCTCCTCTGTTCATTTCTTCCAAACATGTATCACTGTTGTGGCATTACACTGCGTACGGGCTGTGTTTTTTCGATACGAAAATCCACCCTCTCGCATACCAATGATGCGGCCTCGTACAAACTTCATTAATTGTTGGTATGGTACCCTCTGCTTTTGAAGAGGCATATTGACCACTAATGAAACATTTACCACAGACAGAGGACGATAAACAGATTTCAACACGTCTTTACAGTTCTTTATATAACTGGAACAAGCGACTGATAAGGAGTCTATTCTCATTCTACGCATACACAATCACTTTGTAATTCTAATCATTTGCATGCCTTACCTCACTTCACATTTCCTGTAAGTTTGGTTCAATTTGCATAATCCCTTCATGGTGTTGCAATTTTCATAAACATGAGTATTTATACAGCAAAATTTTTCAAAATGATTCATCACATTAAAATTTTATACAACCTTTTATAGCTTCGTGTCTTTATGGCCGTACAAGTTTCGCTGGGGTGCCCACAGCTTTTTCACCAGCAATAGTGCTTGAAGTTTGACGAAACTGATGGACACCACTAGCTTTAAGCATTTCGCACCACTGTCGATTCAGCCCTGCCCCATCGTTGCCATTACAAGAATTTGAAAAAGACAAAATTTCTATAGACTCCCTGAACGTGGCATATCCATGATTTTGATAATTTGCTAATTTTCTTACGTCATTAAACCTAATATTTATATTCTTGTTTATATTTACCTGGTTAAGGGGCTGTAGTTATTTTACCAGTAACAATATCATGACTATGTTCTTTAATATGCGTTTTTATCTTGATTTTAGTTTTACCGATATAACACATTTCATTACCATCATTGTCAGTATAGGGGACTTCATAGATTCCAGCATTTTCCAACGGATGGATAGGGTCTTTATCACTTCTAATTAATTGAAAAATGTTAGGATTCGGCTTGATCGGGATATTGACATTATGTTTAGCCGCTTCTTTTTTAATTTTACTTGAGGCACCACAATTGTAATGGATTGAAGTTGTAAACCTAAGTGATGGTTTCTGAAAATTGTTAATTAAATTTAAATTTTTTAAATGTTTTTTACTTAATTTATGTATTAAGTTATCGGAATAACCCTATAAATTAATAGATAAATAATAACTTAATAGATAAATTTATTTATTTATTAATTTAGATTTGAATTAGATAAACAAGTTTTTGTTTCTAAAGCCTACTTTTTTTAAGGTGTAGCCTTGAAAATAGTTTAACATTATGAATTCATTGACAAACTTTCATACAAAATATGAAAAAAATTTAGTTTAAAGAAAAGAATCATGATTTGATTACAGGATAAACCAAAAAGTAAGTTGATAAGAATAATAAAAATATGGCAAATAAATATAAATATTACAACTTAATTTTTATTTCCCTTTAATTATTCGACTTAATGCCAAAAACTACAGTTTTAAATAATATATTTAACAACAGACCAAAATTATATTTAAAAAAAAAAATGAAATTTTCATTTTAAAAGAACTTCCTTTTATGAAAAGGTAAAAAACTAGCTCACCAGCGGTCTTACATTGGAAGATCGAAGTAATGGCGAAGTAGAAAAAGAGCCTCGACTTGATTCTTCAAGTGAATCTATGGAATACGAAGGAAAAAAGGAATCAGCAAAAAATGTAACAAAATACTGAAGTTGAAAAACAAACTTTAGGGAATTTTTTCTTTCAACTGCAAATCATATCACTAAATACTAGAACTTGATTTTGAAGAATTGATTTTAGATTTAACAAAATCTTTAAATAAAGCCACATAAATATTCCACATTTATAATAATCATAAAAATATTTTTTATTGTGACCCCAGAGAATTATTTTATCTGACTGGTGAAAATCTAATATAAAAATTCACATTTTCTTAAATTTTTTTTTCAACAGTTTTCTTAGTACCTGTGATGTAACCGAGTGTAGACACTTGAGAACAGAAATTTTCTCGTACCCATGTACTCATGTAATAATAAGAATAAAACAACGGAATAAATCCGTTACTCGGGCGCGCCAATGGCACCCTACGTTACAGGCCAAAGTCCAAAGTCTCTCTCTGCGAAAATACCTTCTCCCGCTCACGGCGGCTTCCAAGGTTGGTTGGTTGCATAAAATAAACTTAGGAGTGGTTGGTTGCATGACAGTACTCTTTTCTAAGTTTTTGAATTGTTAATCTTATAAATCCTACCAGTTTCATTGGTTGATAATCTCTTTAATATCAGATTCCCTTCATATACATAGAAGCCCAAATCAATCTATTTTGTTTTTGCACCGAAGATGATATATATTCTCAATAATGCTATCAAAATTCTCCTAATTTGCTTTTTTTTTTTTTTTTTTTTTTTTTTTTAAACTTTTAGTTGATTTAGTATTAGTTTTCAAACTTAAGATTTCATCTTTTTTTTTTCTCATTTATTTATTTATTTTTTTATCTGTTTATTTTAATGGATTTTTTTTTTTTTTTTTTTTTTTTTTTCCCTAAATGTTAAGAAATGAACTCTACACTTTCTTTATAGTAAATGTACAATGTCACTTTCTTCAGATGATGAATTCCTCTGCCATTTTGTTTTGTGTATATTGATAAATGTCTCTTTTATATGTGTGTGTGCAGTTGTAATTGCATTTGAACATAATAGTATACACATTTGCCCATTTTTTACAGCATTAAAATTCAGTTGTATTTTATTTATTTATTTTTTAATTTTTCATATTAGAAAATAAACTTGCCAGATATATACATCTGTTTATTTTTTGAAATGATGGAACACAATTTTAAATAATGAATGCTTAAAATAATCTCTTTATTCAATAAAACATAATCTTAGCAAATTTACAGCATCTGCTTAGTCAAAAATGAATCTATTTTTGAAATAATAATAATAAAAAAAAATTGTCATACCTTGAGTAGCATATGCTATTCTTGGCTCAAAATGATACAGTTGTCATTAGAATCATTTACAGCAAATTTTTTTTAAAAAGCGTCTTTATTATTATTAGCATCCTTTTATTAAGAAATTTGGATGAAATGAGATTAAAGATTAGAATGAGTTTAGAAGTTTAAAAAAATAAAAATTCATAAAAAAAAAAAAAGTGAAAGAAAAAATGAAAAATATAGGGTAAGTGTTCCAGTGATTGACACTTTTAGAGCAATTTCTGATGTTTTTAATGTTTTAGTTATCAGAAACTATTTTTAGAAATCTTAAATTAATATATATGACATGAAAGACTTTCAGAACCATATATATGTTAAAATATATACATTTAATAATTATGATTTTTTTTTTTTTTTTTTTTTATGAATTTTTATTTTACGCCCACTCAATGCTCCAGTAACTGTTTTCACTTTACTAGTAATTGGCCCCCTATGTTCCAGTGTTTGGCACTGCTAGTTTTTCATTTTACCAGTAATAGGCACCCTATGCTCCAGTGTTTGACATACAATGTTAAAATTCTTATATGTAAAACATTTGCTTTTATTTTTTTTTTTACCTATTTTTATTAATTATTTCGGAGAAGGTGTGAATTACTGGAGCATGTCAATCACTAGAGCACCTACCCTAACCCCCCCCCCCTAAAAAAAAATAAAATAAATAAAATAAGACCAGTTGGATTTTTAGCAAGATATTAATGAGTTAATTGAAAATAATTGGAATGCAATTAAACTGATCATTAACTATATTAAAGAAATATCAAGTAATGATTTATATTTTAGTATTTTTTAAATATTATTTTTGTTCTTTCTATAATTATTTTATGTGGTTATTGTTAATTTGTTTTTGAATTTGGCAACAATATTTATTATTCAGTCTGGCTTCCATGTGTAGACATGACATTTGTTGCTGTGTTGTCTTCTAGTATTATAAATTAAATATGCTTGCATCACTCAAGACATAATTAATTCTTGTAAAATTCATATTTTTGAAATTCTCTGCTACAGGTTTAATTTAAATTAGAAAAATATTTATAATCTTTTTAATATAATAAAGGTGTTTATTTGGGATGAATATACTTGATAACCCAGTAGCAAAATTTTCTTCGTCTATCTGCAGCAAAACAAAATTCATCTGCAATCCAATAATGACAGATTAAATCTGGTATCAGAAGAATTTTTAAGATTCATAAATTATGTGAATTTTGCATTAGCAACGAAAATAATTTAAGAATATACGTAATAAGTACAGCAATTTAGAGATATAAGTAAATTATATTTGTATTTTTAGGCTTGGCATTTCTTTTTAAGATGTTAAATTAAATCGGCAAAGCTTTAAACAATCTGTAGTGCTCACTGTCATGCTGCAGTGTTTTTGCTACTGGAATTCATACTAAAATTTTAATACAATATATTTAATTATATTGACAAATTCATCTATAATATGAAAAAATAGCATTAAATGTCTACATCTTTTGCTAAAATTTAATGTAAAACTGTATTTAAAGCAGGAGTGAGAACAGCAAAAATGAGGAATTTTTTGCTTCCCTATCTACATATAGGAGCAATAATCTATCTTGTCATTCTGCCTAATGACAGTACGCCTAACACTACTGAAATTGCAGTTTGTTTACTTAATATTTTTTACACTGACGTTTTCAATGTTGTCTAAATATTTATTTTATATTTCTAATTAATGTCTGGAAATATCCCTATCCCAATTTCCTACTGGTTAACACCTCCAGTTTCTTAAATTCCTATTGGCTGCCATTCCGACTCTAGACTCCATTTCCCTATCTACATGTAGAAGTAATAATTCTTCTTGCCATTCTGCACTGATGACGGTACACTTAATGCCCCCAAAATTGCAGTTTGCTTACTTGTTATTATTTACATTGGCATTTTCACCATTGTGTAAATATTTAATTTAGAAATTCATTCATCAAGCCTGAAAGTTCATTTCAGAAAATTATGGAGTGGAAGGCTGATTTTTTTATACCAACTATGTGTAAATATTTAAAACGATTTAAAAAAAAGGTAAAAACATCTTAAAACCTTAAAAACACTAAAAATCCATTAAAAATTACCTTCACCTTGCGCTTTCAGCTGCTCCACGCAGCCTTCTTCAGGTATTTACGCTTCTGTGAACCATCGCTGCTCGGCGGTTATGTATTCTCTCCTCCTCTCTTCTCTCCAGGATATCGCGCCACCTTGCGTCGATCTCCATTTGGTCAGTATTGCATGATTCCTTATTCGCTAAAATTTCGACGGCTTTGCGTTTCGCGGCATAAAAATAATTATTATAGTTAGCTAACTTTCTGTAATTTTTAAAATCGATTTCTATATTTTATTCCTGATTTATTTTAGTTAAGGCTGTTGTTATATGATTATGTTTTATATCATTTTCGTGCTCTTTTATTCGTGTTTTTATTTTTCGTTTCGTCATTCCACAGAAACCAAAACAAAAGTATATCCCCCCAATCCCATATAATAAAAGTACAGCTAATAAAATTAAAACCGAAGCCGTTAAACTAAATATAAACGTACCAATAAAACCAAACAGAAATATTTTCCAAAGAATCAGAAATGACAAAGATAAAATACATTTTTCAGAAACTGCAGGTATCTACAAAATAAACTTTACTAAAGAAGACCAAAAAACCGGTTGTTACATCGGAATGACGTAACGAAAAATAAAAACGTGAATAAAAGAGCACGAAAATGATATAAAACATAATCATATAACAACAGCCTTAACTAAAATAAATCAGGAAGAAAATATAGAAATCGATTTTAAAAATTACAGAAAGTTAGCTAACTATAATAATTATTTTTATGCCGCGAAACGCGAAGCCGTCGAAATTTTAGCAAATAAGGAATCATGCAATACCGACCAAATGGAGATCGACGCAAGGTGGCGCAATATCCTGGAGAGAAGAGAGAAGGAGAGAATACATAACCGCCGAGCAGCGATGGTTCACAGAAGCGTTAATACCTGAAGAAGGCTGCGTGAAGCAGCTGAAAGCACTAGTTGAAGGTAATTTTTAATGGGTTTTTAGTGTTTTTAAAGTTTTTATGTGTAAATATTTTATAATTCTGTTCAATATCAAGTCAGGTTATATAGTGATAAGTCACATCAAACTACAATGTTTTTGTACTCTCTGTGTTGGGAGAAGGGGAAGGAATAGTAAATAGAGCAGAAAATTAAAAAAGGGGAATCATACAACTGAAATTTTTGAAAGAAACTATTATATTAAAAGTGCATAACATTTTTAGAGCAGAGAAATGGGGAGCAGAAGTAAAAAGGGGACAATTTGGATGAAAGTTTAGAAATGGCGGAAGCTTTTTACAAATGAAAAGAAAAGTAAACAATTGCCCATAAAAAAAAAATAAAAAAAACTTTGAGTTAACAGTGATAAATCAAATGAAATCAAATCAGAATGTTTTAAAGATTAATTTTATATTCTGTGTAGAGAGTATCCGTGAGTAGAGTGGAAAATAGAAACAAGAAATTGAATAATTCTATTGAGTATTTGAAAAATAAATAAATAAAAATTTCAGAAAAGTGCATATTTTTATCCATGGGAAGAGGCAAAAAAAAAAAAAAAAAAAAAAAAAGGGTCGCTGGCATTTTTCATGAGTTCAAAAAGGCAGAAAATTCTCACTCTTGTTAAAGGCATGAAAAGAAGTAGTAGTTTAATTAAAGAGTGAAATTCAGAAAAAACAACTTATATTTTATGAAGATAATCAAGGTATGTTATTATGATTATAAGTCAACATGTCATCTAAAGATGTAAGCATACTGACATTTTACAGGAATTGGAAAAAGCACATAACAATCAATAATTAATACCAAGTAATGTGAATCACATAAAACAATTAAGTATATGTTAAATTTATTTTCCAATAGTTTAATAAAGATGTGTGTTAAAAATCCTTTTAAATACATCCCCCCTCCCCTCCCAAAGGGGTGTATATCCAATTCATGGCTATAAAGAATAACATGGCTCGTCTTTTAGGAAATTTTAAAACTATTTTTAATAAAAATTTTAAACAGAGAGCAAGTCTTATTTTAAGTAAGTTTATAACTTTTATTTTTATTATTAAGATATTAACTATACATGCATTAGTTTATAAGTATTCTCAAGATTCTCTATTTTCTGTTACAATTTATTTTCCACTTGTTCTGTCATTTTCATTGGCATAATTAGGTAGGGTCCAAGGGAGCCTACTTAAGATTCAAAATTATTTCTTACTTCTTTCCTTTTTTTAAGTTAAAAAACATAAAATATGCAGTGTAAATTAATACACACAGACACAAAAATGGACAAAAAATTTTGCAACATAGCAAATTGCTAAGGTTCTCTTCTTTATTATGGGGGTTGGTAGGTAAGCAATAGCTAAAACCTTTCAAAAATGCTGTCAAATATCTGTTCATGAGGTTTTGAAAAACTAGATAAGGAAGTTTTCATGACTCTTGATAGTGGCATTTTCTATCAGCCAAATTTGATTATTGGAAGTAGTTTGATATTTTAAAAATCCACTCTACTGTTTGAAGAGCAAACATGATAATCTTACTGCAGATGCAGTGTCCAGGTCAGTATGTCATTTACTTATGAAATATCAAAAATAATTCTGTAAATTATTCTTACAAAATGTTTATGTATTATCTCTATCAGTCATTTTCAGAAACCAGCTGGCTTACGATTCTTGAAAATTCTGATCATGTCATACTCCCGCTCGGCACCTGTGATGACTTTAACCCAGTATGTTCCTTGTGTATACACATATACAACATATAACACACGTCTGTATAAACAATACATTTATACACTTTTTCAAACATCCAGTATGAAAAATCTGGAGTGACTCAACTCTTAATTTCTGAACATTTAGTAATTAATGTATGTTTTAAATAAATTTAGATTAGTGCTGACTGTAGGCTAAATTAGCAGGGTGCTCCACACTGCGGCCTTTTAAAAAATATTTTAGCACCCTGCGGCCTTTTTACAAACCATTTTAGCACCCAATGGCCCTTTTAACAACATTTTAGTACCAAGTGGCCTTTTCAAACATTTTAAATGTTCAGTGGCCTTTGAATATTTTTCTTCCTGACATGTAACCTTCTAGCAATAATTTTACAGCATTCCAGGAATAACAAATATCATATAGCCCACATATATACATATAAAATTAGTAATTTACTTTTGTGACGTACAAAAAATCACAATATAGAAGACTGCAAATTATGTAAATAATGCCCTTTTTAAAAATAGGTTGCCCTTTCATTCTAGAATCAGCACTATATGTAAGAGACATAGTTACATAAAGAAAAGGAGAATCATAATAGCTTGTTTTTCTCCCCAAGTTCTATGTTGTAATGGATCCAAATTCTTTTGTGCATCCCTGTAAAAGAACTGAAAATGATATGCTTACAATATCAAATATTTATCTATTCCTTCATGTTTTAAACAACTTAACATTACTAAAGTGAAATTTAAATAGTTTGAGCCTGTAGACTGCAATGTATAAATTCTTACTCTGTATACCAGATAAAAAAGCTATAAATCCTACACTCATATAAATGTGCACGTTCTTGTGATGAAAACCTACAACATGTCTACCAATTAATTCGAGTCCATAGCAAGTAATAAAAAATTCCTTTTTGTGTCCCTGCAAATAAACTAATGAGTAGTACACACATAAAAATCCATTCTAATGATGACCTATAACAATTTTTAACTTAATTGGATAAATCATTTTGATATTATCTCATTTCAAATAATTTGAGTCGATTGGCCATAATGATAAAGAATTTTTCTTCATGTCCCTATAAAATAAATATTAGTGCTAGACACATCAAAATCTATACAGTTCGTGTGACGGTGACCAATAACATATTTAACAACTTTTATCTCAATCAAATAAGGCATTTAGCCACTATCACACTTTCAATAATTTGAGTCCATAGGCTATAATGATAAAGAATTTTTCTTTGTGCCCCTATAAAAATTATAAGTTCTACACCTATCAAAATCTATACAGTTCATGTGATAGTGTCCTATAACATACGTACTCATTTTCACCTCAACTGATCAAAGTGTATTAGACATTATAGTGTTCATTCTCACACACATACATTAAGGGGGTGTGAAAAAAAAAAAAAAAAAAAAAAAAACGGCACTGCAGAAAAATTGACTTAAATCTTCATTATCTGTAATAACTCGAAAACTAATCATTGAAACAAATAAAACTGTCATGTTTGCATAACACCAAAATGATAAAATAATGTTTATGCACATTTTCAATTTGGTAATTCGTTTTATTATACTTTACAAAATGTTCAATAAAAATCTACATTAAATTTTCTTTTTAAACATATTTCAATAAATATATACTTTTTTTTTTTTTTTTTTTTTTTTTTTATGGTTTATTATGTGAAATAAACATGTTATATTTTAGTATATGAAATAAAACTATTTGTTAAATCTAAATAATTACTGAATAAGAATAAGTATTCAGTACTGGATAATTTCACTTTCAAATCGAATTATTGCTTTAATCAATAATGGCATAGTATTATACAGTTTTTTAATATAAATCTCAGAAATTTTAATGTGCCAAACATCGTAAATATATTTTTTTTTCTATTTCTTGCAATATTGTAGGCTAATCGAATTCCCTCCATCCTTCTTTAAAGACTAATTATTTTCGATCTGATTGAGATCAGAACTATTTCCAGGTCTGGTAAAGAAGAAAGTCTACGATATTTTTTGTAGATTTAACATGAAGTGAAAAAATTAATAATTATTTACAGAGTTATAGGTACTTATGAGGATAGATACGTAATTTTAACAATCTGAATCAACTAAATACACCACAGTGGCTGTGTGCCAAGGTGCATTATCATCCTGAAACATTGATTATGGAAAGGTCTGAGATACCTCTAAAATACTTGGGTAAGCACCCACTTTTATAATGGCTGTGTTTTATATTGAGTTAATTGATCTCTTGAGCATTAAAATTTGCTGAACTCCTTCAAAAATTTACACTTTCATTCCATAATGTATGGGAATGTCACTAAAAAAAAGCTTTATCTTCCTAATGCTACATATTTTCCACTGAAAATCAAAGTTTAAAATTTTTTCTATCAAAATATCATACTATACAACTAAAAATAGAAAGAAAAAAAAATGTTCATAGGGAGGTTAAAAAAAATCCAACCTCTTTTACCATCAAAAGGAGTAGACACACGCCTTCTGGACATTACATTTTTTAAATTAAGAGCTTCTGAACTTCTTTGTACGCTTCTTTTGGTGCTTATATTTCGAGTCAATTGATTAACAGATCTGCTTTCTAAAATAAAGTATATAAAGTTGTTAATAGCATAAAAAAATTAACATCAAAATATTTAGTAAATAAAAGGAAAGATAATGACCTTCAGAATCAAGTAAAAAATCCTCAGCCACAGGCTTTTCAGTACCAAAAGCAATAAAAACATCATCTTGAGAAAAGAACTCTGGTAAAGCTGTGACCTTAAGAAGAAAAACAAAATGATAAGTATACAATTTATGCATACATGATATATTACACATTATGAATTTAAATATATTTGTTCTTTTAAACTGGCTTTACGTGTTATCTTTAATTAACTATAAACTTACCAATTTAAAACTGTTTATTAAATCTAATACAATTTTATTTTACCTTTTTAAACATTTCTATCTAACCTTATAAACAATTTAACAACCTTAACTTGGCTTCATGAAGTCCAGAATATTCTTTTCATGTAGGCTTCCTTAGGAAGCTACCAACAACGCAGAACATCAGTGTCATCAGACTCCAGGGATTTCAGCACCTGTGAAGCCAGTGAAAAGAGTGAGGTGCCCCACAGAAAATATTACGACCTGTCCATGAAGCCAAAGTAAGGTTTTTAAATTGTTTATAAGTCTAAATGCCTCGTGCTTCTATGTATTTTAAAAATTCTATCTAATTTTTCATATACGACAAATTTTCTGAACAGATAAAGTTACTCACTACACTGTAACAATTCATGTGTAAGTTTCATATACTAAATTTTATAAAAATAAAATTTAAATATTGATTTAATATCTGGAATATATATATAATAAAACTATTTTTCTTGTAAAAACAATAGATACCTTGTATAACACGTCTTGTATAAAAATATGTGTTGCAACTTTCTTTTCTTTAAATGAATAAGTAAAATACTTATAGACAGTGGCAGACCTACAACTCTTGAGGCCCGAGGCGAAAATCTCACTAGGGACCCCCTAACTGGAGTCCCTACTACACTGAGCCTCCCACCCCCCTTTGCACTTGTTTACAAATTTATTGCAATAAAAAAGCAATGAAGTTAGTTAGTTTTAAGATTTATTCAGAAGCCAAACCAACAAGAATGCCAGGGACATTGGTTAAGCTTGGCATAAATGAGATTTTTTTTGGTTTTGGATTTGCCACTTTATGGTCATATTTTGTATATTAAGGCTCATTAGACAGGATTTAAAGTGGAATTGCGGGGAATGTTTCAGATTAAAATAGCACGATAAATAACAACGTGATAAATAATGACACAATCAGATTAAAATAATGACAATTTCACCAGATAAATATACTTAAAGCTTAAGTTCCATTGGAGGCCCCCTTATGACCAGAGGCCCAGGGTGTACCACTCTCTTTGCCCACCCTTGGTACGCCAGTGCTTATAGAGCCAAAATTAGCAATAATATTCTCTTCAGAAACATACGTTTTAAAATAAAATTTAGCTCTTTGGTGAAAGCCCAATTATCCTAATTATTATTAGATTCCAAAAAGAGGAATTTCTATAAATTTAATATTGAATTTACATTGAATTAATTTATAATAAAATCATGAACAATGATTTTATTTTTTGAATATTTATTTTTCATTATATTTATTTATTTGCGTGTGCTTTTAAAATTATGAATATTCTGCCTTATCCTTCTATCCTTATTCTGCTAAAAATAAAAAGAGATAATCTTGAACTAACAAGGAAGGTCTCCTTATAGCACATACTCAAAATAGTGTGAAAAAAATTACATATATACTACTTACCTAGCTAAACAAGATCAGTCAAATTTATCATCAGAATCCCACTAAAAAATCTACAAAAAATTAAAATACTTTCGAATATTTGGCACAAAAAGACAAAAAGTGCACACAATTTGGTGAGCAACATCTTTCCTACCAAATGCAAGTACGTTTTCTCAGTTTAAAAAATTTTTGCAAAATAAATCTTTCTGAACAGCGTTATAGTAAATATAGTTTGAAATTAATCTATGAAAGAGTTGCCTGTTTCTCATACAAGCTTGTATAGTATATGCATGTAGCCTTTTATTAAGAGTATTTCATTTTAACTTTGAAAAATCTTTTTTTTTTCCCTCCTAATCTTGCGAGTTGCAAATATTTGAATTGCAGTTAAATACACCTTTAAGTTATACATATCTTTAATTTTTTAAGTGGTAATAGAAAAATATTCTGCATTTTGCAAGTTACAAATATCTATTTTTACTTTTAAAATGAATTTTATAATTTGAAAAATTAAATTAATTTTAATTTTTTATTAAAGAGAATATCTTTAGAAATTAGCACATATAATGTTGTTTGGATGCTGTATAAACAATACATGGGGGAAAATATAACACTCACAGATGTTACAGAAGAAGAAATTAAATTAAAAAGATCCCATTGTTGAAATATTAAAAAATATATAAGTGTGTATATTATTAAAAATTTGAAGGTATTCCTGATGATGCAAATCCTTCGTAACAAAATACTACAAAATTCTGATGACAATGAGTATACTACCAAATTGTCTCAAAGATGTGAAACACACACACACACACACACACATATATATATATATATATTATATAAATAGACAATAAGACTTCTTCACACACCATAAATTTTAAGCCAGCACAACCGGTTTCGAAAGGACGTAGCCTTCCTTCATCAGGTGCAAAAAACATGTGCTACTGCCTTGGAGGCAAAAGCAAGACTGAAAGCAGGGCAAAATCCAGAGGGGGAGGAGCAACACAAACAACCAATAGGAAGCATCATGCAGGACCAATCAGAGAGGAACACACATGCACACACAAAAACAAAAGGAGAGAGGGAAGGAATAAACAATTTTATTTAATTTTTTAATGATTTATTTATTAATTTATTTTTATTATTTATTTATTTATTTATTTTTATTATTTATTTATTTATTTATTTTTAATTAATATTATACTAATAAGTAAATTTAATAAAATTAATATATTTATTATTATTATTATTATTTATTTTTTTTTTTTTTCTTTCTTTCTTTATTTATTTAGAAGTCTTATTGTCTATTTATCGTTTGTACACCAGTTTTGCATTTAGTTTTGGTGATATATATTATATATTATGCGACTGTAAAGAAGAAAGCTATACATTACTGGCATAATGTGAATACTAGAAATTCATGACGCAGTTTAAAAAGTGTCCAAGCGAAGTTTAAATATGTAATAAAATTACGTGAATTGTATCATTGGGAGTAACAAACAGAAAATGTACCTAATCATAGAGGAAAAAAAGGAAAGAAATAAAAAGTTTTTTTTTTTTTTTTTTTTTTTTTTTTTTTTTTAAGTGGGGGGAGGAGTAGAATTTCATCTTCTAATGAAGCATTTTTCAAAATCAAAGCATTATCTCATACAAATAAATTTTTTTTTATGCATTTTTACTAATACAAAGACTTGTTTTATTGTCCCTCTTAATCTATGATTATTATTTAAACTCACTAAAAGATTAAAAATTTTAATTCCTTATAATTTTCCATTAAAATTTGTTTTAAAGTTTGAATAAATTAACAAAAGATACACGGTTGAAAACCGTGCCAAGATTGAATACCCGAACTAATATCCCTTGTAAATCTTGTAGTTCGGTGTATATTGGTCAAACTGGCCGTTCTCTTCATACTCAAATTAAGGAACATAAAACAAATTTCAAAAACCATGATATACGTTTGAAAATAGTACAGCATGCCATAGAAACTGACCATTTACCTGATTTTAACAGTACTAAAATAATCATATCTAATTGTTTAAATTATCACTCAAGAATTTTCCTGGAGGGCTGGTACACAAATCAACATTTTTTGCCACTTAATGAGGCATGCACAGTTCCTGATGAATACGTTGTACTCACATACATAATGAAAGTCTGTTGTTCATCTCATCATTAACATTTGATGTTTTTTACTGATGAGGAGCCTGTAAAAGGCTCGAAACGTTTAAATTTATGTTTTTGTGTTTTTAATATTTTAAAATATATATTTTTAGTGTATATTATCTGTCTCAGTTTTTAATGTGATTAATATTTAAATATATACTCTTATTAATTTATGTACCTACTCTAAGTTAATTAATTTTTGATGACTTTGAAGATTTACCTTAACCATAGCAAAATCAGTCTAGTTTTTTTTTTTTTTATTCATCTTTCATATTAATCATATGAAAAAATTAATTTTAATTATCAGTTTAAATTAATAATAAAATAATTTTCAATTAAAATTATTTGTGTAAGTTACATTCAATTCTGGATTAGATTAACATTAGTTTCATTCTCTGGAGATAGATGGCGCCACCACAACTTTAAACTAATAAATTTCTAATAATCTCGATTATAAGCCCCTCCCTTTTTCTTACTAGTTTTGCATTTGAAAATCGGAGGGCTTATAATCGGGATTTTACGGTATATATCTGCCTAAAAGCTGTTATACAGTGCTGCCATCTTGTAGACATTACACATCCTGCTACTTACAGACTATTGTAAGCGGGAAGAGCTTCCGCCCATGATTGAAGCTCTTTTTGCTCACAACAAGAAAATTGGCCACTCTGCCCCACTCTAAAAAATTATCTATAATCAGCAAATATCTTTTTAAACAAAGAACTTAATGTATATATTCTTTACACAAAAATTTAATAGTTTTGAAAATTCTTTCAAAAAGTATAACATATGTACATATTTCTTTTTAATTCGTCAGTTTTTTATTTAAAAAATGGTCAGCAAAATTACCACCATCTTGTCTGTATCTCACTCACAAAATTATGTCTTCACTAGTTGTAGACATAGTTAAATTTTTAAGGTTGATCTTAACACGAACTGTCAATAGTAAGTACCAAGTAGATCATCCTAAGCACATCATTGTCACACTTATCGGAATTGTTCAAACATGGCATCACAGTCAAGAATTCTCGACAGTGAGACGATCTCTACATGTTCACTGCAGGGCACCTGCACTCAAATTTTACTAACAAATGTGTTTTTTATAGAATTTAATGCAATACTTATATAGTCTAATTTCTTACTTTATTCATAATTTTTGTGTAAACGTAATTTTAAAAATGAGGGTCATAAGTGGAATATGTGCATCTTATGAAGTGAGGCTCAGCGGCAGATTTAAAGAAAGGAATAGGGGCAAGTTCCAAATCATTTAATCTCAGAGCTTTAAAAGAGGTAAAATATTTGCCTTTAATCTATAAAAGCAATAAAAAAGCATGAATTACTAAAGATTTTATGGTAGAGTATCTTCAAAATAACTTTATTAGAAGCTCAGACAAGACAGAATTTTATTATTGAACAAAAGATAATGGCCATATGCCAAATTCAGAAAAAAATTACAGACAACAAACCACAACTTAAATAAACTACCCTTGACTCCATGTTAAAAAAAAACTATAACCAGTATATTAATAATATGTACATATTCAATTTTCATATATTGCCAATAAATCCTAATTTTTTCTTATTCTATTTATTATTAATTTTATTTATAAGTTTATATTGTATAATTAAAAAAACAGCTTTAAATAACTAAATTGCTTAATGAATATAATTTGCATTTTAATTTCTACAAATGTAAATTTACACTCTAATGAAAAGAGAAATGTATGTAAACCAAGCAGTGATTTATAATCTGCAAAATTCTATAATCAACAAAAGCCTTGGTCCCAAATATTGTGGATTTCAGAGTGTGGACTGTATTAGATTTTTAAGTTTTAAAATGCAAAAAAACAACAGTTTTTTAGCAGCAAAATGAAGTATTCGAAAATGAGTACTAATTTAACTATTGTGAAATTTTTGAATGTGAAAACAGAATTATATATTAGGTACTGAGTAATTCTGTTAACAAATTTCGTCACTGAGCTACATGGAATTTGGTGACCAGAGATGAAGAAATTGTAAGAGTAAGCAGCCACCTTAAGTTCACAATGGGATGTTTGAAATAGGTGGGGGGTGGGGAGAGGGAGTAAATACCACCAATGGTTTGTATACAGGGACACCTGAAATAATTCAAACACATCATGGTATAATATACACACATTATAATATATACACATTATGCCATATTTCAATGTCTTCACTTTGCACAAATCATAATGAAATTGAGCAAGACTTGCTCAGTCTTGCTTTTGTCTCCAAGGCAGTTGCACGTGTTTGCCCCTGATGAAGAAAGGCTACGTCCTTTCGAAACCGGTTGTGCTGATTTAAAATTTATGGTGTGTGAAGAAGTTTTTATTTCTTGCTATTGTCTGTACGCCAGTTTTTGAATATATTTTTGATATTGAAATCAGTTTTTATGTATTTGTGGGAGCAACATTTTAGAGCAAAAATCTCACATGTATCTTTTTCTGTTTGCTATATAAAGGATTATTTCAAATTACGTTTTGCCCCCTCTTGGGGGACTGAATTTCTAAAATTCCAGAAATTGGTTTTTAGGTATTTGTATTAGCTATATATTAGAGCAAAAATTTCACGTATATCTGCTTTTTTGTTTGAGATATATAGGAGTACGTAAAATCACATTTTGCGCATGTGAAACTTTGTTTTGCCTCCTCCCCCCCCCCCTCCCCCTTGGGGACCGAATTTCTAAAATTCCAGAAATTGGTTTTTTGATATTTGTGTTAGCTATATTTTAAAGCAAAAATCTTACAGATATGTTTTTTTTCTTTGAGATATGAAGGTTTTTGTGAAATCACATTTTGCCCCCTACTCCCTCTTAGGGGGTGAATTTCACAAAATCGCTTCTTAGGGGGTGCTTACACTATATGTTCTATAATCTGACCCAGTTTCGAGTCAGAAGCTCCAGTAGATTTTGCTGTGCGTTGATGAGTCAGTGAGTGGAAGTACTCTTTTATATGTACAGATAGAATATAAGTACAATTAAAACTTACAGGGCCACACAAAAATATTCAGATGCCTTGAGGGTTATTATTGAAAATGCATTTTTATTTTTATTAAGTGTTTTTAACAATTTCTAATAATGTTTAGAGTGATTATGATTTGAATCTGTGTATCTGTGCTCTAGCATTCGTAAATATCTTCAGAATTTCTTCAAAATGATTCTATATGTTTATTATGGAATGTTCCCTATTAAAATAGTATAAGTAGCACCACTGGTTTGTGTACAGGGATACTCAAAAGAATGCATTACTTTCTATGAGATGCATTTTTATAAATTATATTTAACCCTACGTCAGGCGCACCCGTAGGGCGAACAAAATCGGGCGCACCCTGCCTGAGAGGCCAGGTAAATACTTTATTGTTAAAATACTTGTACTACAATCAATAAATTCGTACTTATGCATCAAATTTTCGTTTATTACTTTCTATTCACTCCTAATAAGGTCACCATATTTGTGTTTTTGAATTAAAAATCAAGTGTAGGATATTTAGAGAATAAAAACCAGAAAGGGCTTCTCAGGCAGGTTGCGCCCGACGGAGGGTTAAATAACTTTGTACCGCACAAATCATAATGAAATTTTAACTTATTTACAGTAAAGAGCCAATTATTTGGAATCGTTGGGATAAGACTATTCTGTATAACTGGTTTCTCATCAAACCAATCTCTATTAAGCAAACTTGTAGAATGTCTATAATTGATTTAAAATAAAATTTTTAAACAAAAATATCAACAAAAATTTTAAATAAAAATTAATATTTTAAATCAATTAAATTTAATTTTTTAATTAATATGAAAAAACAAGAAAAATAATTTCTTTTCTTTTCTTTTCAGTCAAAATAAAATATAATCGGAATTTTAAATGGTTATTATCTTTCGGAATAATAACCCTACATAAAAATCAAAATCTGCTTTAATCCGAGAGCTTCAAACCCTGATTAGCCAATGATTTTAATCCTTAAATGCCTGATTATTTTTTTAATCAATTTTAAAATGTTTTATTCTTACCTCTCTTAAATAAATCACGGGAAAAATATTATTAAAAATTATAATTTATTTTAACTATGGTTTACAGCTGAAAAGCAATTTGTTGACAATCGGCAAACATGAGGCATTGGACCTTCAATATTATTCTAATAATACTTTAGAAGATAAAATTGAGTATGGTGCCGAAAAGCAACACTTGGCATTTAAGGTTGTTAAAACATTAAATAGCACTTATTAAGGTTTAGAAAATTATGATTGATTTACAGGCTGGTTCCCTTTATGAAAATTCATGTTTGTTTATATCCATAAAAGTGCAAAATATTTGTAATTTTTTAAAGATTATGAGTGTTTTTTTTTTTTTTTTTTGGTTTTTTTTTTTTAATCAATAAATAGCTAAAATAAGTAAATAGAATACAAAAAACATTTATTTGTGAAGATTTTTATTCTTTAAATATACCATCAAGTTCCTTTTGCTTAAATTTTTTCTTATAGTGCATTTTTTTTTCTCTGTTTAACTGATAGTTAATTGTCAAAATTATGATTGTGGATAACTGGTTTCGGAATAAATTTTCATATTATATATGCTAAAAAAATGAATTTTACAGAATATGGTAATGTCTGGCTTTAAGATTTACAGAGCGATACTAAAATATTTAGACACATCAAGGATTATAATTGGAAAATACTGGATTTGCATTTCTGTTTGTGTTAAGCATTTTTAACACATTGCAACAATGTTTAAAAGTGATTATGAATCAGTGGCAGATCCAGAACTTAACTTTGGGGGGTGGGGGCTAAGATTTTTCAAGATGTTACTCCAGATGAATGAAAAATTTACAATTTTAACACTCAATTGTGAATGTCAGTGCTTTTGGGGGGCTTCAGCCCCCTAGCCCCCCCCCCCTTTAGATCCGCCACTGTTATGAATTCAATTAGTCTATGCCTATCAGTCCATTTGTTTGTTGAGTGATCATGTAGGCAAAATACATTGATGGCGATACAATGTAACGAGTATACACTGTTGGAAAGTATTAATAATCTATGCAAACATCATAATGTTTCATTCTTGCTTATGATGTTATGGAAAATGAGTTGTTTGTATGCAATTTCTTACTTCATAATAGAGAAGATCAACATGTCTGGGTTGATGAAAATTGTTAAAATATTATAAGTTTATAATTAATTTAAATATTTATTATTTATTTGATAAGATTCATTAATTCAAATTGTTATTTAGATTTAAATTACTGAAAGCTTATTATGATAAAAATTCTTTAACATTTATTCTTTATAATTTTTTATAATTTTCTTATATTTTTATTTATATTCTTTATTTATATATATTTATATATATATATATATATATAATAAAGATGATCTATTAAGCATAGTAGAAGCCAAGCAACAGATACAAGATCACTGAAACACCAATGACCATTTAGATACAAAAAAAAAATCAGTGGATGAAATACATTAATGTAAAGAAACCAGATCTATTAATTAACAGTCTGCAAAACAAACGAATCAATAAAGTAAAACAACAAATCTTAACTTAAAACCATAAACTTATCAAAATTAATGAAAAAACAACCCAAGAAACACAAGATAGGAAGAAGGAGGCAGGCGGCAAGACTTGTGACTTGCCTGTGGGGTTACACTAGTTTTACGCCGGCAACACTCCCCCAGCCTGCCACAACCAGAACAGGAACCATATGGATTTAAAAATGCAAAATTTCAAAGCAGATGAACAACAATGAAACCACGAAGCCACAATGAAATTCACCGATTGATCACATTGTGTTTAACAGTATAATTAGAACATTAAATATAGTTGACAACTCAAAAAGGAAAAATCTGAAATTTTATTGGAAAATGAAAGTTTGCATAGTAATACAAAGCAAATGCAACAAGCCTTCTACTTTTTTTTTTTTTTTTTTTTTTTTTTTTTTTAATTTAATTTCACAAACCCACCCAACCATCCAGCCTTACAACACCACCCCACCTCCGTAATCAAACATCTGCCCTCCCAACCGCCACCTTTTTTATTGTCTTTTATTATTTTATAATTTTTTTTTTTTTTTGATATACACAAGAGTGTACACAGCGCTTTTTTTTTTTTTTTTTTTTTTTACTGACATAGACATGGTTAAGGATATAAAATAGAAAATACAAAGTTTTTAGGAAAACCCATTTTAGCAGTGGCTGTGATCAGTTTATTAATATTCTTGTTTTTAAACTTTGCAGAGCATAAATTATTAATTCAAAATAAATGGTTAATGATGATGTTTCTAAATACCGAAAGATGCAGACATGAATTAAAATGTGTAAATAAGTTGACATTAAAACAAAAATCTTGCCGTTTGTCATAGATATCTGTGTAAAGTTTATTACCATCGATGATTATTTTGAGATCTAAAAAGTTAATTGATTGATTAGTCAGAGTATTTTGAGTTAGCTTTAAATTAGGTGGATAATTGAAGGAAAAGCCATTTTGCGAGTTCTTGTTGAGATAAAATACAATAATATCATCGATGTAACGATAAAATCGAACATCATCATTGCAAATTTGCTTTTCATAATAATAAAGATAGAGATCTGCCAAAATACTGGAGCTACAACCTCCTTGTGGGATGCCTAATTGTTGCAAATAGATAGCGTTGTTGTGGAAGATATAATTATTATGGATAACAAAGTTAAGAAGAGTTTTAAATTTTTCTGCTTTAAAATTGTAAGGAAGATTAATTTGAGCTTTATATTCTTGAAAAAGACTGTAAATGATATTACTAAGATCTGATAACTCAATATTATTGAAAAGATCTTGAAAGTCAAAAGTCATAATATTGTCTATTGAATCGAGCGATTTTATGTATTGAATTAATTGAAAGCTATTTTTAAGACAGTGTAAATTATCAACTTTGTAAGTACATTTGTAAATTTGTTTTAGAATATCCAGTAGAGCTTTATTAGCATTGTTGTTATAAGTGTTACACCCAACAGTGACAGTGCGAAATTTAATTGGAGATTTGTGAAACTTAGGTATGAGAACTATATAAGGATAATTAAAGTTATTGAAGGGAAGTTGAAGTAGTTTATAGTAATTATGTATTTTTCGGTTATTAATAATAAGGTTATTATTAGTTAAACTGAAGATGTTACTATTATTGATTGAAGAGTTTAAAATAGAGAGATAGTAGGATTTACAAATAATGGCATAATTATTAGGTGATTTGTCAACATAAGTGATCACAAAGTCATCCTGTAGTGATTTGATTGAGTTAAGAAGTACAGATTTTTTAAATAACACCAGATTTGAAGAATTGATAAATAATGCATTTTTGATTTTTTGTAACACTAAAACTTTCCATCGAGTGAAGTAGGCAATAGGTTTATTATGAGTAATAGATATTTTATAAATAAATAAATCTAGGTCATAAGAAAACTGTTGAAAGATTTGTGGAATGCTAGTTTTAACTGGAAGTCTAAATTTGGTGCCAAATTTCATGAATTTTTTTAATTGATAATTATCAATAATATTGAGATTACCCGTGATAATGTGTCCATGGTCTCTGTCAATAAATTTTGAGAAAGAAGGATCATTGCATTTACAGGTTACAGTGTTAGTAAAAGAGGTAGACTTAGATACAGAATTATAATTGAATATATATATATATATATATATATATATATATATATAATATTATTTATATAATTATTTATATATATTCTTTATAATTTTCAATATCCTTCTCAAATGATAATAAAAATATCATGTCAAACTAAAGATAATATAAAACTAAAATTTTATTTTGTGGCTTGCTATTTAAAATTATTGTATTTATTTATATAAAGGAATACAAAATTTTTCTTATTACAGACACTTAACAAGAAAGAAAAATAATATATTTTGTACAGACTGTAAACACTTTCCTACAGAGCATACTAGACTGTTTATCCTTTAATATTTAAAAATAATGTTTCAGGTAATAAAACCAATGCAATATTTAAAATGCACTTTCAGCAATTTCCACTTACATAGTAAACTATACCTTAATATTTTTCTGTAAACCAAACATTAATGCTAATAGAACTATATTCTATAGAAAACATACTTTTCTCATTTTAAATAACACTGCGCTGCAAGAAAATCTTTTTTTCGAGCCCTGACACTATTCCTGCTGATTCTTATGTAAAATGACCTCCTGAATCCGAATATGACACCCATTTTGCCCAATCACCCACTGTTTTCTCGTGACCCCCCCCCCACACCAATTTTTATCACTGTTCGGTAATTTTATGGCCATGAATTTGATTTGGAGAACGGAAAAGAATTATTTTAATACTTAAAAACAAAAAATACAATGCATAATAAATAATAATAATAAATTAATTAAATATAATAAATGTAATTAATAATTTCAGTGGCAAATCTCCCCTAAATTTTTTCCTTGCTGCAAATGTTCATGTTTTAGAACTTTCCAACTCTGCAACCCCTCAGAAGATATTAACAGTTTAAAAAAATCCTTTCTTCCCCTACAAATCAAATTTATACCCATTAAATTACCAAAAAGTGTTAAAAATAGAGGGATGGCCCCCGGAGGGTGATAGGGCAAAATGGGTGTCATATTCGGATTCAGAAGGTCATTTTATATAAGAATTTGCAAAAATGGTGTTGGTGTCGATTTTCATGCACAGCAGTGTAATCCATGCTAATTTCATTTTGTCTTGTGCTGTATAAAGATATTAAACAAGCTATAAAAAATTTCTCCTACAGACCATAATGTATCACAATTATTTTGGGAATTTATGTATACAAACCAGTAGAGCTATTTTTACCATTTATTTGGAAAAGAAAAAAAAAATATATTTATCCCTTTTGTTAAAAGAAAGTGTAAAATAAACTAAGCAAAAAACTTTGAATAAACACTATAAAAAACTCACAACAATTGTTTCAAATCAAAAGATAATACAATACTTTGTCTGGCAAACAAAGTAGGCATGAGTGCAGCAGATAAAGTGGCAAAACACTTCATCTACAGCTAAAGTACACATGCCTACTTTGTTTGGCTGATGAAGGGTCATGTTTTCTTTTGACCTGAAACAATTATTGCATGTTTTTTGCCTTTTATGGTGTTTATTCAAAGTTTTTTATTTATTACTTAATGCCAGTCTTGTGGTACACTTTTTTCTTTCTTTTTCTTTTTTTAATAATAAAATATTTTTTTTTTATAGCCCTGTACATTGTTTGAAAATAGAATACTCACCATACAGTGTACAAAATTTTAAAATAGTTAATAAAATAACCTTCTTCCTAATACAGTCGAAGGTGCTCTTTGAGAAATTTCTACTTATATACTAAAACAAATCTGTATATTTTTTATGACACTGTAAACTAATTATTAATGCCAATTATACCTAATTTTTAGAAAATACCTTTATATGTTTCACATTATTTATTGTTTATTTTGTCAAATTTTATGCAGTATATTATGCAGCAAGATACTTCATATACTTAAAAAAAGTATTTCTTACAGACCATAATATATCTAATGGTAAGTTCCTATATACAAATAAGTTACAATTTATACCACTTGTTCCAATTATGGAAGAAGACTCTTACAAAGATATACAGTTTGACTTAAAAAAAAAAAAAAAAAAAAAAAATGGAAGACAACAAATAAAATAGTTTATTTTTGTATAGCCCTGTATACAATTTAAAAATAGAATAGGGGAGAGTGAGGTACAATGGACCAATTTTGGAAATTTTAGGTGTTTACTCACAAAGTAGTAATTTCTTGCTATTGAAAATATGTGCGCACATTACCTATATATTGGGTCTTATGTTGCACTCAATCAAAAGCAATAGTTATGTTTACTTTTTTTTCATATAAATTTTTTAATAACAAAATGGATCATTTAATAACAAATGGACTGACAAAATGGACCATTGTACCCCGACCGCGGGGTACAATGGTTCATGACATGGAGTACTATGGACCACAGGTCAAATTTAAAAAGCATACTAATGTAGTATGTTTTTTAATAGTATAAAATGTAGGATATATCATATTTGTTTACTTATGTCTTCGATTCATATAAATAATGTAAATTAATGAACATTAAAATTAGAAAATGATACGCCAAACAATTTTTGTGTCACTGAAAATCTGCTGTTTTCTTGTGAAGTTGTAGGGTCTGGAAAACTCATCATTACAATAGCTTGAAAATTTACAAGAGATATAGCAACACTCTCAGGAAAAATTGTAGAGATCTTGATTAAGTTTTCGTTGCATGAATCTCACTAAAACAGATTCTTTATCTTTTATTTCTGTGATTATCCAACAAAACATAAAACCGTCTTTTTCGTCAAATTTATTTGTATTATTATTTTTTAATTGCATCATTTAATTTAGTTTGTTATAGCTGTATGATATTTGTAAAAATATAAGAACACAAAAGTAACTGAATAAAAGTAACATTTAAAATCAGATAAAGAATACAAAAATTTTTAAAACTTTAAAAATACATTTTAATTAAAAACATTAAAATACACGACAGACATTTCGGCTAGAACACTAGCCCTCCTCAGTATCAAACATACAAAGCACAACATTTACAAAAAATTCATAAAACATCAGAACAAGATTAAATATTCATAGCTTTAGTCTCATTCAAGGCAGAAAGTTGCAATTTAGTTTTGATGTGCTATGATTTTTTTGTAAATGTTATGCTTTGTATGTTTGACACTGAGGAGGGCTAGTGCTCTAGCCGAAACGTCTGTCATATATTTTAATGTTTTTAATTAAAATGTATTCTTAAAGTTTAAAAAATTTTTGTATTCTTTATCTCATTTTAAATGTTACCTTGGTTTTAATATATTAATGAGACGTATAAATTTTGTTTACTTTTATTAAAGTAACTGAATGGTTATTAAAAATAAGTAAGAAGCAGCTTCAAAGTAAATTGCTTTCTTATTCATCTTTGAAGACATAAAAGATCTAATTAAGGTTAACTCTGAAATTTTTATATATAATCAGTAGTGGCACCAGAAATTTCCCGACGGGGGACACCACCTCCTCAACAGGGGGGCACTACACAAAGACTGTTATGAGTATTTATCAAAAACTGCAATACTATTAATATTACCGTTAATATTTGTACCATTCCATTTGTTAGTACTCATCGCGGTTTTGGAGATCATCGTGTCACAGACAGACATTTTCTAAAAATATCATGGTCAAAATGTGTTCTGAACCTCTCAAAACATGCATATTCATGGAAAACTGGAAGCTGAAAATTTTTACGAATCCAGTACTTTCTTCTATTGAATACAGAATGGAAAAACTGGAATGCTCCAAATTTGTAAAAGGAAAGAAAAATGCTGCTAAAAGTAGAAAAACTGAAAATTTGTATTTGTTCCCCTGAGAGATTTTAGGAGAATGCCCCGATGGGGGGTCACAGACTCCCAGATGGGGGGGGGGGCTGTGCCCCCCTGGCCCCCTAGCTGGCGTCACCCCTGTATATAATTTATAGCTAATGCTTCAAAAATGCAGATTTCATAAATCAGTTTATTATGACAGAGAACTGAGGTAAATGGACCATTGTACTCCCGTTTCTTAGTGGTCCATTGTGCCCCATCTGGACCTCTGACAGCAAATGTTTAAAGAAAATAAATACTTTTAAAAAATATTTTAATGAGATTAAATATAATAATAGATGTCCTTAGCTCTTTATTGTGCTAAATAGCCTGTTCAAGATGATAATTCCTGAAAGATGAAAAGAAAACATGTCTAACTAAAAATATTTACTTTTGGCTACCGTAAACTAAACTTCATGAATAAAATGGCTAAATTGTTAGTTAGGCATGAAGTTGATGGCTAAGTTTCATCAATGCAGTGCTGCTATCTATATACCAAAATACGAACAATAAAAATAAATAAATAAATTATAAGGAGTGGTCCATTGTACCCCACCCTCCCCTATGCTTCATATACTGCACTAAAATTTTTGAATAGTTAAATAAATAAATTAAAAAAAAAAAAAAAAAAAAAAAAAACACTACAGAATTGTTTGTAACCACAATTGATTGTAGTGCAGCAAGGCTTTACACAATCTGAAAATAATGGCAGAACATAGCACTTGGTGTTTCAGAATTAAGAATGTTAGCTTCAACAGTCTTCAGTGATTGTTTTAGTTATAATTAAAGGTCTGTGCTGCATATGCATTCAAAACTTTTTGTTTGTTTGTTTGTTTAGACTTACATTTCGATTTTAAACATTATAATACCAGGGCTGATTGTGACCCTACTCTAAAAATCTTGAAATTACTCAAAAAGAAAAAGTAAAAAAAAAAAAAAAAAAAGGACAGAATGTGTGTAAATCTAAAAATTTACTAGTAGATTGTAAGAGATATTGCAAAATTTAAATTAAATAAGTTTTCTCTTAACAGTTACTGAATAATATTTTTTACAAATCCTGAAATCTGAAAATGTATTAATCAAAAATTCCTAAAATCAGAAAATATTCCTACATACAATCACACCTGTAATACATATCGTAAAAGAAACCAATAAGATTTTTTGTCATATTTTAAGCAAAATAAACAGGAAGATTTATCCGATTCTAAGTTTTTTTCATCATTTATTTTAGTATATTGTTTAATACAAAAGAAAAAATATGTAAATGTAACAAAAGGGACAAACCATATGAAATCATTATTTATAGTGACAAGCCTGAATTTTTATTTTCATTAGAATTTTATTTAGAATGCCGTAAAAAAAGAAAATTTCCCATATGTAACTTTTTTAAAGTGTTATATGATGTGATTTTAACATAACGTTAGTTCAAAAATTTAAATGAGTTGTATGTTTTCAGATAAATTTATCTTTGACACATGCATTCTTATCATATGGCCTATTTTTCTTATATATTTTAATTATGCCACGCCAGCTGAACTAAATTTTGTCATATTACATCGAGTACATAAAGTCCTCACATTACATACAAAGCTGGACAAAATAATTTACTATATTATCGGTTACATTAAATAATTCTTAAAAGTGTGGTTTTAAATTTGTTTAGACAATCCAGTTGAATGAAACTTGTATTTTATTCCCTAAGAACATGCAATAACAAAAAACTAGTTTTAAAGCCTTCTGCACTTTAAGTCTTTCTTAAATTAAAATGGCATGATATAATAATATAATATAAAATTTGAAAAGATCATCTACAATGCATGCTGAACTGCATGGTGTAGCAGATGCATTATAGGCTGAATAAAGTCTGTTGGAATAGTAATGTTTTTAAAGTGACACATCACCTGTCATTACTGACAACCAAACACCATGTTATTTTATGATGAAATTTATAAGAATTAATCATTACTTAAAATATTTTTTTTTTTTAATTTTGAATATTTCATTTTGAAATTATAAAGTATGAAAAATACAAAAAGTTAATTTTTGAAATTGATTTTATTGCTTCAAAATGATATGTTTAAAAAAAAAAAAAAAAAAAAAAAAAAAGAGCACTAATTTAACAACTGTGAATATTCCGAATGTGAAAACAGAATCCCCCCCCCCCCCCAAAAAAAAAAAAAAACCATCAAGTAATAGATAAGTCTGATTAAAAATTTCCCCGTAGAATAACTTGGTGCTTCGTTATCAGTAACAATAGATGATGTATCACCTTAAGCCTTTCCACCATACTCTTGTATAAACATCCTGATATATTAAAAAAACATGATATAGAAAAATATTGAAAGTAACCAACAATTTATAGTTTATGTATATAAATCTATATGTAATAATAATAATAATTAAAAAAAAGTTATGTCTTTAAGTATTTAAATTAATAACTTACATTAATGACATTATTTAAATAGCAAACTGAATAATTAAATAATAAAAAATATATAAAATATTTTTAAAAATACATCTAATAATTTAAATATTTTTTGCTTTTTTTACTTGACAAATAATATGAATTATAATATTATTTTAATTATAATTTAATTACATTAATGCAGCAAAAATATTTATAATATAATTGAAGATTTATTCAGGTCTGTAGCTTGATTTAAAATAAATTGTCACCAATAAAGTTAGTGCCTGATGTTTTTGAAAATTTTCAACAGCTTCTGACATGGTCGACATATTTTTGACATAAAAACCTAATTTTGAAACTGGCTGAAAAATTTTCACCTCTTAAAGCTTTTAAATTTAGACATTCCATATTCTAGTTTAAAATATAGTTTATCACTTAGATATGATGAAGAATTCCATCAAGATTAGGCTCTTACCACTAAAGACATCTACACATAAAAACACTTTTTTTTTTTTTTATGATTCAGTACTTTATCTCAGGTGAAAAAGTTATAAGAAAATACATATTTAAAAATTATTTACAAAAAACATATTTACCTCTTGTCCTGATAATGTAAATACTTTACGTACGGCTCCAGTGTCCAGTTTGATAGTACTTGTAATATCAGTAAGTACTTGATCAAAGGAATGTGCAGTTTTTTTATTAAGTAAAATACGAAAACACTTTCTAGGTTTTAAACCACTTCTTATTATTATAATTATCTTAGGTTTTATGAATTCTCGAGATTGTCTACTAAGTTCATTAGATTCTGTTCTACTATTATCAGTTTCTAATTTTTTTTTAACAACCCAATTGGGTTTTTCATTTTTTAAATAATCTATTTTAATGAAGTGATCAGTTGAAGAACAAACATAACAACATCCATCAACGAACTGTTCTAAGCATGTTATTTTATCTTTTCCATCAATTGAAAATATAAATCTTACTCCTTTAGGTATATTTATTTTGTCAGTAAGAGCACGAGTCAAATCTTCTAGTAATGAATCAAATGATCGCACTCTTTCTGTAGATATTACATAAAGAAATCCATTAAAAAATCTGTCTCCATTCCGATAAAATTTAACTTTTTTTGCTCTGGCACGCTTTTCTCTGAGCATTTTCATTAGTGAACACTGCCCACTTTCTTTTTTTTCAACTTCAGATTCAGCTGAGGAGATTCCTTTGTCCTCATCAGATCCATTGGCAGCCATTGTCCTAAAATATTAAGATTCCTTGATTTTTTTATTTTGAAAGAAAAAAATATCACAAATGAAGCATGAAAAACTTTACTTCAATTCTTCACTTACACAAATCCTCTATTTCACAGTTAATAAAAGGTCCTTCACCAGGAAAAATTTTAAGGAAAAAAACAAAAACACACACACACACACACAAAGAAAATGAGAGTGAAAGAACACAAATATTTTCTAAATTAGCTTAGAAATAAATAGATAATTTATGATCTTACATGGCAATATGATACAACCATTACACAAAATACTATAATAATATAATTAATGCTTTTTAAGAGAGTAACTTTTTTTCTGTTTTATGAAAAATATGCTAGAAAAAAAAAAAAAAATTGCAGGACACTATGATTACATATTTAAGTTTTTTTTTTTTTTTTTTTTTTTTAACAGAATTAAATTAATGAAGTTAATGACCGCACTTTAGAATGTAGAAAAAGAGGGGGGGAAAGCTAAAAACCCCATAGAAATAGCATGGGACGAAAACCAAAAAAACTCACAATGTCAAGTGTGTTAAAAAAAAATAAAAATTGGCTCACATCGGAAGTAATAAAAGGACAAAATTGACTAGAAAAAGACATCGAAGAGCGGGAATGGGCGGGATGGGACATTAAATATATCATCCAGGGTTAATACGACTCGCCTAGTATGTGTCTCGGCAGAAACCACAGCACTTTAGAATGTGGAAAAAGAGGAGGAAAAAAGCTAAAAACCCCATAGAAATAGCATGGGACAAAAACCAAAAATACTCACAATGTCAAGTGTGTTTAAAAAAAAAAAAAAAAGGGTCACACTGGAAGTAATAAAAGGACAAAATTGACTAGAAAAAGACATCGAAGAGCGGGAACGGGAGGGTTATTGATTATTTATGATCCACATGATTATTTATGTGGAAAATATCCTTGTAATTTTTTATCTTACAGAAAAAATAAAATTATTTTATGAAACAATATTTATTGTAAAATGATAGGATTCTAAATATTAATTTACTTTATTATAAATATATATATAATTTACTTGTGATATTTACATTGGAAAGAATAAATTTGGTATATAACAATTAGTTTTATATATTATATATATATATATATATATATAAAACTAACAAAACCCTATCAAACCATATATTGTTCTTGCATGCAATGGATAGTTGTGATACCACTTCTGTTTTATTTAATCAAGGCAAACTGAAAATTTTCAAAGTCCAGCAGAACAATGACTCACAACATTCAATCATGCTTTTAAAGGCCCTAATAAACATCAGGATGAGATTGTCAAAGCAGGAAATGTTTTTCTCATGGCTCTGTACAGGAAAGGATATGAAACTAGTCTGAAAATTTTGAGATACTGATAATACATATATTCATTGTACAAAAGTAAAACCAACAGTGCCTCACTACTTCCCATCAAAACTACTGCTTGACATCATTTACTGAGAGTTTACTCTCACATGCAACAGCGCTTATCTGATCATATCACACTTGAGAAACAAAAAGATCAAAACAAGTATGAATGTGAGGAGGGGGGGAGGGGGCAAGAACATGTTGGCCCATGCCTATTTACTTCTAAAAAGTGGCCACTATTAAAATTGCTGTTGGTGGCCACCACGGTGATCACTTTTCTCGATTTTCTTTTTCAAAAGAAAGCACCACCTGCTGCATTGTTTTGGAAAAGTATTTGTCATTTTCCTACTGTTGATTGATTAATTGATTTGCGCTGAAACCTGTATATAGATGTACAGTTATTTTCAAAAGAAAATTCTATCTTTTTTATTCTTTAAAAATTTGCATTTGCTACATTTAAAAATTACAAGATTGTCACACTTTTTGAAATCAACTTCCTGGCCCTCTCTTCACAGGCCCTCTCATCAGTTAACAGGTGCCACTCCTAAAACCTGCTGAGGAAAAAAAAAAAAAAAAAAAAAAAAAAATTTTTTTTTTTTTTTTAACATCGTTTGAGCATTCTAATTTTTTTTTTTTTTTTTTTTTCCCCAGAGAATCTATATATAAATATGCAGACTTGGAATTTATCACACTTTTTAGCCTTCTTTCAATAGAAGAATATCATTCGAAAGATATGTTTAATGTGCTTTGCAGAAATATATACATGTATCTCATATGAGGCTAAACAAAAGTGTCTTTTTTAGGACAAGAGGAGTATTGGTTTGAGACAAAGTAGAACAATTGAAAAAGATCCCTTTGCCAACAAGTTTAAAAGATATTACATTGTAACTAAGGTAAAACATAAAACTTTCAACATAAATTTTAAGAAATGAAAAGTAGTAACTGTTTCTAAGGAAAGCAACTTCATATTTTTAGAGGACACAATACCTAATCTCACCGACAGTCGAGCCCATGTTATTCTATGGGAAAGTTTGATTTCATGATTACTCTTTACCTAATGTATTTTTTTAAATTCTGTTTTCACATTAAGAAAATTTACAATCGCTAAATTTTTTTTCCAAAAATTGATATTTTTTTTTTTTATGCAATTCTAAGTTCAAAAATCCGAATTTTTAGTAAGTGTATTTTTCTCTTTCTTTCTTTCTATTTTTTTTTTACTAAAAATTTATCAATTTTTAGAAAATGAGAACTAATTTTAACAATTGTGAATTTTTACGAATGTGAAAACGGAACTAAAAAAAAAAATAATAATAATAAAAAAAAAGGTAATGAATAATTACGTATGAATTAATAAATAATTATAAAAACAAATTTTCCCATAGAATAACTTCGGCCATGACTGTTGGTGAATTAGTAATTTTTTACTTTTAAGGGATTTTTTTTTAAATTTAAACCAATTAAAAAATGAATGTAGTAGCCATTGCTAAGGAATGCCACACAATTACTGCATGCCTTTATGTGGAAGAGCAAACTAAAAAAAAGTCTCGTCCTAAATTAAATCTTTCTTGTACAGAAATTTATATCTTACTTAGAAACAAAAATAAGCATCGGTTTGTTTCTTTTTCTTTACTTTCTTTCTTTTTTTTTTTTTTACACTTTTTCATTTTTTACACACATTCTTTTGTATTTAAAATTACTACTGAAGAAAGTTATCTTCACGTGAATTTTTTTAAAATGCAATTCAATGACTGCTTATTTAGCTTATTTTCTAGATTTATTTTTTCCCAATTTTATTTTACTTGTCTAGCAAGAGAAGTGTGTATAATTTAATTTAATTTAATTTTTATTTGTTGACAATCCTCGTTTTTTAATCCTCGCTATTGAAATGCCCAGAAGAAGATTGATTTGCCAGATTAAGAGGTAAATAAGATTGAGAAGTTCATAGAGATATGCTTCGTCATGTAAATAAAATTGTTGACAGCGATTTTCTTTTTCTTTTTGAAGGATATAATAGCAATTACCAAGAAAGTTTTTTATATGGAAATTTTGAATTTCTACATTTATTATTTAAATGCTTATTTAATGCTTACTAGCACATACTAATTATGGCATCCATTTGTCTGCTACTAATAAGTTTAGTTTTTTAATTACTTGTGTCAAATTTAATCCAATTTAGTGATTAGAGTGCAACCTTTTTGAAGAAAGTAAAAAAAAAAAAACCTTTTATTAGCCGAATATTTATAATCAATAATTTTTAGCAACAGGCTCAATGACAAATTTTCTTCCATCAATAAATTATTATTTCCATGTCCATTCCTCTTTTCAACTACGCATTATATGAGCTATTTCATATTGTTGTGGAAGCTTGGTTGATAGAACGTCGATCTCGCAATAGAAAGATTGCAGATTCGATAGTCGAGTCAGCCGAAAACCATCATGTACATCAGTCTCTAGTGCATGTAAAATCTGTTGTGGCTTCAATGTCCTTCATGTTCCATACAAATAATACCTCTGGGGAATACTGAAGTGGGGGAGTCATCCCTTCTGCAAAAAACAAAAATTGTGATGTCTTGTCTTCGGACTGCCACTGGGGCATTAATTCCAAACAGTCACCAATTGCCAATATGTACCTATTAATGTTACATTAAAAAAGCTTTCTTTGTGCTATTTCATATCAAGAAACAATAGATGAATTCTACAGACTTATAGATACTTCAAAACCTGTTAGAGATGAAACTAAAATAAAAAATTTGCTTAAAGGATCACTTACAATCAAAAATTGTTAGTAAGAAATCGTTATAACCAAATCAAACCTTATCTAATTTCGTCTTTATACAATAGCTATAACATACAATAAACTGCTTTTTTTTAAGTCGCATGTAATATTCACAAAATTTTGCTTTCCTCATCAACTCTATTTAAAGACAAGCTCTCTGAAAGATCCAATTTTTTTATGATCCAATGGAATTAAAAGAATAATAATTTTAGACAAATAAATTAATTACCAAATAATTTTGTTTAAATTTATTTTTCTTGCCGAAATCATTTTATTTGAGAAAAGGACTTGAAAAATTGTAATTTTAAGTTTTTAGAGGTGAGAAATTGATTGTGCATACTTAAGAATCAGTTGTGGGTGTCTGAAATGGGAGAAGGGCGCAGCAGTCGTCACAAAGCATAAATTTGCAAAGGTCAGAATTTTCAAAGGTCATTGCATAGTAAGCGAGCATGCTGTTGTAGGTGCCTGAAAAAGGGAAGGGTGCCGCTCAGCGTGAGTTTGCTACTAACTTATTCTTAAAAGGGTCCCGAATAAGATCAGAATATTCAAGAGCCTAAAAGAATAAGCAAACAGATTACTGTTAAGTGTCTAAAACAGGAAATCATGCCATATGTGCTCCCAAACAGGAATTTGTTATTATCAGGTTTTTTTAAGGGTCGTGAATACCATGAGAATTTTCAAGGGTTGTTTGCACAGAAGGAAAACAGGCATGTTTAAAAAGGCTATTTTAGATGTCTAATTAGTTAAGAGGGCGCCACAGGCGCTACCTAATGAGAGTTTGCTACAGTCAAACATATTAATGCGAACTTTTTTTGCTGGTTGGTGAACCAGTTGGTTGCCGAAGGCAGCTTGCGATACATAAAAACCTTAAGTTGTTTTTAGGTAAACAATAATTAACAAAATTATGATTCACTTTCAAATGAACTTTATGGCGCAAAACAGCGCCCTCAAAAACCACATTATACCGCCCTATTTTTTAAAACATTGGGGGGGGGGACACCCCCCCCTCAAGCTATGCCCCTGTCAGAAGACAATTAAAACTGGTACAACACTAAGTGTCCTTCTGAAATTCTGCCAGAAATGAATGTATGGAGACTCATGCTTCACCATAATAATGCAAAACAAGGCCGAAAATCCGGAATCGTCGGGATTGTGGCGTTTCCTTGGTCATGCCTAAAAGTATAATATTTTGGTTTGTGTAAGTCAGGGTTTAAGCTGAGTAAAAATTTTCTTTAGCAAAAAAACTAAAATCAGAAAAAAAAGCTTTAGCAAAATGCAAAAATGCCAGAAGCAGTAGAAAAAAATGAATATCAGTTCACACATTATTCTAAACGCCTCGACATGTTTGATTTTCATTTGTAAATTAAACTTAAAAGTTTTTATACACAGAAGATAAAATTTTTTTTTAATTTGAAATAAAAAACAAAAAAGTAATTAATAATTAAACTTACCACTGTAACCAGATCAATTGGAATATAGTACAAGCATATATTTTAACACATTTATTGGCAGACATGAAAAATATTAAAATTTTTAGATTATTACTTTATTTTGTAAAATTTTTTAAAGCAATATGAACATCTTATATTCAAAATATATTATTTTTCTGGAGATATAATTATCACTATGGCACATAAAACTACATTAAGCTTATACTGTACATCTGAAAATAAAAACATAACTTACAAAAATAAAAAGAAAAGTAATATAAGTGAAATTTATTTATTACTATTGAAAGCTTTTTGGTTTACAATTTATAATTTTTCTTTCTTTCATATTAGACCACTTTACAAATGCCTCATGCTTATTTACAAATTGATTTCCTGTATGCGATTCTTATGCATAGTTCGGCATTTGATTTTCCTTATATGCATGAAATGATGGATTTTTCTTGATCAATGTTGCAATTTGTTTCCCATGAAAGATTCGTTATAATATTTTCGAAGATTTTTTTTTTTTTTTCAATTTGTCTTTAGTAAGATGCTTTAGCAAAAAAGCGAAAACATGTTATTTCATTTTCGCATTTTGGATAAGTCTTTTAGCATTTTGCGAAAAATGCTACCGCAGCGGAAACACTGGTTTAAGTACTTCGATAATATACAAATTCACGTAAAAAATAATATATTATGATTTTTAAATATATTCTGTAATATTTTTTCTTTTCAACTTTAACATTAAATAAATGAAATTAAAAATTAAACTTGAAAAACAAAACAGATTTATTGAAATATTTGCATAAAAAAATTAGTACAAGTTACAATAAAAGAAAATAAATAAGAAAAACATACCATTTTTAAAACATTTCAGTGATTTTTTTTTTAGTACTTTATGTTTTCCAATTAAAAGTTTGAGCATAATTGAAATAGAATATAGAATTTAGTTCTCAATTAGATAAATGTTTAAGAATTGTTACTATAATCTACTTCCCCTCCTCTTTCAGACTATGCAAATGACGGTTTTGAAGATTACTAAGAAATAAAATACTTTTTTGGCTCTTTATTTAGATATATTTATACTTAAAAAAAAAAAAAAATCGCTGTTGATGATTAACGCTGCCAAAATTGTTGGGATTTTTGGTGATTCCAGATTTTTGGCTTCGTACTGTATCTTCTAATACGGCAAGATTGACAGTAAAATTTCTCAAACAAAAGCACAAAGTGATAGAACATCCACCCTATTCCCCTGATCTTGCTATGCATGACTTTTGGATATTATTTAATCTAAAGAAAAAATTATTGTTTTCATCATTTTCATTCTAAAGATGTTGGTGAGGCTATACAGAAGCATATTTTTCATAGATGCCAAGAAATAGAAAGCTTGAAATATTTAATCTTTGCAAAATTCACCTACAAAAGTACATGGATGCTGAAGAAGACTTATTTTAAACACTCTTAAGATTTAGTATGTTTAAATTTTACAATTTAGCTATATCTCAAAAATTTCATAATTACCCTTGTATATGGTAGAGTCTGTCAAATGGATTTTTAATAACAGTAATTTTGATTTTATAAATCCATGAAGGTTTAAGAAAAAGTATATAAACGACTTATTTTCTTATATGTACATATATATTTATACATGTCAAATACATATATATATATATACATATAATATATATGTATATATATTTGATTTTAGAACTGACAATTATGTGAAACACAAATTGTTTCTGAGACATTGGTAGAAGAGATCATATATAACAAATATGAACAAAGAATTAACCCTTTCATGGGGCATGGGAAGATTACTTCCCACCTATACGATCTTACAAAATACATCTGCAGGCAGCACAGTTCCCATTATAATATATTAACCTTGCTATTATAACAATGAGAACACTAATTCCTGAATCAGTTTTGTGCTGCTTTCAATTTTGTTCAATCGACTGAATAGAATTAGAATATTTGTTTTGAAAGTTTGAAAGCCTTGTATGAGATTTGCTCTGCTATGACACCTGTTTTAACGTGATATTTGTACTGCTCAACGGTTCAACTGGAAATGTGAGTAAAACATATTTTTATTGTAATAACACTTTCTTATATTTCTGACCATTTTATGCCAGTAACTATCTAAATTGAATAATAAATAATAATTAAAAAATGATAGTATTTGAATGAATAATAATTCAACTTCGGCAAAATAAAATATATTTCCTTAAATGCTATTGTTTAATTGCTAATAAAAATATAATAATTACAAGATAAAAATAACTTTTTATATACCATGTTTTTAAATTTTCTGTTGAATCATATAAACGCTACCGAAGGCAGCAGGAACGCGGAACAATTGGCTAAAAGTATTTTTAAAATGTATTTTCACCGTATTCTGAGCTATCTTGAAAGTTTCAAAAGCCTAGCTAGTCGGGAAGTTAGCTAAAAATCAATTGCAAGCTTTGTACTGATAACGCTGCCGAAGGCAGCAGTAACCCGAAACAGTTGGTTAAAAGTATTTAAAAAATGCATTTTCACTGTGTTCTGTACTATTCTGAAAGTTTCAAATGCCTAGATAGTCGAGAAGTTAGTTTAATAAATTTTCTGTTGAATCATATAAATGCTGCCGAAGGCAATAGGAACCTAAAACAGTTGACTAAAAGTGTTAAAAAAAATGCATTGTCATCGTGTTCTGAGCTATCCTGAAAGTTTCAAATGTCTAGCTAGTCGGGAAGTTAGTTAAAAATCGATTACAAGATTTGTACTGGACAAACAAACAAACAATAATCGAAGAACATGGTAAAAAACTGGGAGAAATTCCAAAGAGAAATAAATGGCCCACAAGAGGGTTAAAAAATAAATAAATAAATAAAAAGAAGTAGAGGCCACAACGACTTAAGATGGGTGGAGCGAGTTAAACTAGTTTGGCAAGCACCTAACTTGTCCCAAATTCTCTGTAAGACCATAGGATAACAAAGAAAAAAGTTAAAATGAAGATAGTAATTACTGAAAAAAAGATTTAAAAAAAAATTAAATAAGCAAAAATCAAATTTACTATATATAATTGCCAAAATTAATGCTTGTCAAAGCTATTTAATAATATTTAGGATAGTAGATTATATTAAATTATATATTTTTATACTATTGGGTGAAAATGAATTATTTTACATAATTCCTGTATTTTTATAAATTAAATAAATCATATACATTATATTTTAAAATATTATCAACACTGTACAGCCATACATAATGATGACCAAATCATAATCATAAATTACATTTATACTATTAACATATTGGAAAATGCATATAATCATCCGCATACAAGCAACTTAATAGCAGTGTAAATAATAATAAAAATACACACAGTTTTAATTCTTTTTTTTTTTAATAATATAGTTTGAACAACCCACTTACTTAACCAAGACAAACACCACCACCCATCCTCCACAAAAACATTTAATTCTGTGAAATAAGACATTTTTTATGATTGAGAATGCATGTATGCATACAAATTGAAGTAGGTAAAGAACAGTAAGGACCTTATAATTGCATTGTGGTGGTAAAGTCAGTGAAAAAAGGAGAGATTCTTGAAATGCATACATACTTATAAAAAAAAAGCCTCTTTCAGATGTGGAAAATATTCATCTCATAACTTCAGATTTTGATAAGTTAATACAAAGCTATTCTTTTGCTTCCTGGTAAAAAGCATAATCTTGCCATAACATGAACTCACATCATTTTGAATTAATTTCAAGACAATATCATAGCCTTCATTGAATTTAAGTTCTGAAAAGTAATAATCTTATTAAATATTTTATTCCAAAATAAAAATCAATTTTAATCAATCAAATAATTATTACAAAGAATGGAACATTAATTTATACCATTATATAAATTAATATGTATTTTATATACATTTAAATTAACAAATAAATAACACATAGTTTAATGATTTTTTTTTTTTTTTTTTAAACAACTGTCTGTAAGAGCAAAATTTTAGTTTTCTCCTTAAGGAGACCAGGCACCTTTCACTAAACACCACTGAAGTAGGTTTTATATAAAAGTTTATATTTCCATTTAACATTTATAAATTGAACTATACGAGGTTTGTTCAATAAAATACACTCAGGCAACAATTCTTATGGTTTTTGATATATCTTTTTAAGATTTGAAATCTTTAAATAGCGTTTTCTCAGTTTACATTCTTTCATGATCTTCTGTTGTGTAAAGTTCCCTAAATAAATCAATAAAATTTTTGTTAGTATATTACATTTCTTCACAGTATGAAAATTAGATGTCTTTTTCAAAAAAGGGGTGAAACTAATTTGATATTGTTCAATCCATCATAGATTGCCAATAATTTCCTAAACGGTTTGACAGTATACCAGTGATATATAAGAAGCATACTACAACATTGGAAAAAAAATGGGATAAAATATTTTTCCATATAATATTGAAATTTTAAGCTTAAGGTGGTATGTGGTACATTAAAGATCATCAAGGTCAGACAAAGCCCATGTTATTCTATGGGTAAAATTGTTTATAAAATTACACATTACCTAATTGTTATTTTTAAATTCTGTTTTCACATTCTGAAAACACACAACTGTTAAATTAGTACTCGTTTACCAAAAAAATATTATTTTTTTAATTTTAAAACTTAAATTTTGAGTTTAAAAATGTAAATTTTCACTAAATGCATTTTTCTTGTTTTTTAGCTGTAAAATGAAATATTTAAAGTTAAAAAATTCAGTTTTGGGAAAACAGGTACTAATTTAACGGTAGTAAATTTTCTGAATGTGAAAACGGAATTTAAAAAAAATATCAATTAGGTAATGAGTAATTTTATAAACAAATTTCGCCATAGACTTACATGGGATTTGGTGGCAATACCTAACGATAGCTGTGGCCCATGTTATTCTATGGGGAATTTGTTTCTATAATTACTCATTACTTAATGTATTTTTTAAAATTCCGTTTTGACAACCCTAAAATTCACGATCACTAAATTAGTACTAATTTTTCTTTTTCTCTTTTTCATAAATTTTTAGTACTTTATTCTACAGTTAAAAAATGAAAAAAATGCACTTAGTGAAAATTTGCATTTCAAAATAGGGTAAGTGCACCAATGATTGACACTTTTAGAGCAATCTCTGATGATTTTAATATTCTAGTCATCAGAAAATATTTTTAGAAATCTTAAGTTAGTACATATGGCATGAAAGACATCCAGAACCACATACATATTAAAATATATACTTTTGATAACAATTATTTTTTTTATGAATTTTTATTTGACACTCACTCAATGTTCCAGTAATTGACACTGCCAGTTTTTCCATTTCGTCAGTAATTGACCCCCTTATGTTCCAGTGTTTCGACACTGCCAGTTCTTCATTTTACCAGTAATTTCTCCCTTATATTCCAGTGTTTCGACACTGCCAGTTTGACATAAAATAGTAAGATTTTTACATATAAAATATATGATTTTATTATTTTTCTTATTTATTAATTATTTCGGGATAGATGTCAATTACTGGAGCATGCCAATCACTGGAGCACCTACCCTATACTAATAATTAAAAAAAAAAAAAAAAAAAAAAAAGAATCATTTTTTTTGAAAATGAGTTCTAATTTAATTATTATTAATTTCTGAATCTGTAAACAGATTTTAAATAATTACAAGATAAAAACATTTTATACTTTAAATTTTCTGTTGAATCATATAAACGCTACCGAAGGCAGCGGGGACCCGAAATATACGGCAAAAAGTATTTAAAAAATGCCTTGTCACCGTGTTCTGAGTTATTCTGAAAGTTTCAAATGTCTAGCTAGTCGGGAAGTTACATGATTGTTGAATCATATAAACGCTACCGAAGGCAGAGGGGACCTGAAACAATAGGCTAAAAATATTTCAGCGTGTTATGAGTTTTTCTAAAATTTTCAGATTTCTAGCTAGTCGGGAAGTTATATGATTGTTGAATCATATAAATGCTACCGAAGGCAGCGGGGACCCAAAACAATAGGCTAAATGTATTTAAAAAAAAAAAAAAAAAAAAAAAAAATGCATTGTTATCATGTTTTGAGCTATTCTAAAAGTTTCCAATGTCTAGCTAGTCGGGAAGTTAGTTAAATAGATTTTCTGTTGAATCATATAAACGCTGCCGAAGGTAGCAAGAACCCGAAACAGTTGGCTAAAAATATTTAAAAAATCATTGTCACCGTGTTCTAAGCTATTCTGAACGTTTCAAATGTCTAGCAGGGTTCCCACTCTTAAGAGGAAAAAAAATTCAAGGACTTTTCAAGTACTTTTCAAGGACTATTTGAAATTTTTCAAGGACTATGGGGGGAATAGTCGAAGCATATACACAAAACTAAAGTAACTAATTTCATTAGTACAATTATTAATTTTTTTTAAATAATCATAATAATTTTCCTTGTTTACACAATAGATTTTTGACTGATTGACCAAATTAACTTTTACAAGATTCAAAAAATGATTAGCTCAGGATTTGAAATTAGGATCATTATCAGGGTTGGCTAACATTAGAATGTTGCCAAATTCCCTGACTTACGGTGTTTATTCCCCACTAAAATACACAAAATTAACACACATTTCAGTTATTTACAATAACAAGTTTAAGACATACACTGAAACTAGTATATGCAAAAGTAAGGCAATGAAATGGGATACCTACTAGAATTCTTATGACAAAATCATTATGTTAGATATTATATTAATAAATATATTTATTATGCTTCTATTAATCTGTTAAAAAAAAAAAAAAAAAACATCCCCCCCACAATAAAAAAAAAAGTGAATTACATATGAGAATGAAAAATTTCATACCTGTTGTAAGATAAAAAATATTTTGATTTCTTCATTATTAAATGAAATTCAACTGCTTCATATATCAATAGTCACAATATTAGATTCTAAAAATTAAAATAAAATCTTTACAAAGAGTACTCAGAAAGAATCTTACCAATTAAGATTGACAGAATACACTTTATTATTTAATTTAAAACAACTCTGATTACAATTTAATTAGTCATACAATTTACTTTTTCTTGCTGTTTAAGATTTCATTTATTTGAGAATCAATGTCTTTTATCTCTTGTGTTTTTTGTTTTACAGTCCTCCTAAAACTATTGGATTGTACAATAAATTGAATATTTCCAGTTTTTTCTGCCTTCTCAGATAATTTATCAGCAGATTCTTGTAAATCAAGAATACTTTTTTCTAGACGAGTTTTTTTACATTTCAAATCTTGCAACTCATCGGAATTTTTTCTTTTTCGCACTTCTTCTATGTCTTCTTTCTTTTTCTCTTCCAAATACGCCATATATTTTTGCCTTGCACTTGAGACTGATAAACGAAGTTCTTTAGTAATCAAAATATTCTCTAAACCACCAGAAACTTTTATTTGATCAATAACAAGCCTTTTTGAGATGAAAGATTTTTCATGAAGATTTTCTACTTCAATTTGCTTGTTGATAGAAAACCCTCGTTCCACACTTGCTTGACCATGAGATAAAATTAACAGTTTTTTAATTATTTGCCAAATATTTTCATATCTTTTAGCACTAAAATAGCTATAAAAAAAATTATCAAGTCTTGTTACAGAAGGATCAAATGCCTCGCAATCTGTAGAATTTTCAATTATATCGGATAAAAATTCCTGGAATTCTATAAGTGCGGCATCACAACATTTTTCATCTACTTTTTGGGCATCAACTAATATTGATAAGATGTTTTTCATTTTAGTAAAACATCCATGACTGTCAGAAATCATTTTCTTCGGATCTAAACAAGAGATGTTTCTTACCAGAGCATACTGAATTGGTGTTTTGGTCACAATATTTTCCACTAATTTGTAAATTAATCTTTGGCAATCCCGTTTTAAATCCATGACTTGTTTTTCTGTAACTGCGCTTCTTTTTTTAATTTCTTTTAACTCTTTATTTCCTATAAAACCTAAACTTGTTACACTAGCATCAGAATAAGAACTTTTATCTGAAAAATCAAAAACAGAAAGCTTATGACAAGTTTTTAAATTGCTCAGTTCTTCCTTCTTCATAACATTAAATGTTATTAAACAATCTAGGACAAGTTTTTTTAAGTCATTTGCCAGAAATGGCAATAATGGAGAGTCACTTTGATATTTAATCAAAAATGGCTGTAAAATTTTAATAATTGATAGAAAGACATTTAATTTTACCGGCATTAAAATATCATGGCATGCTCGAGAAATTACATCATATGATTTGCATGTGGGCCTGGGTAATTTTTCTCGTTCGATAAGATAAACGAATTCCTTTAAATCCTCCCATATCTCTAATGCCCTTTCAGTGGCAGGACCATTTTCCAGCCATCTATGACGACAAAAATGTTTTGGAATTTTTCCTGTTTTTGATGATTTTAAATAATCTTCCCGCCTTGCTGGAGAATCCTTGAATAATGAATAAAGACTTATCAGAAAAGTGTCAATATCCCAGTTAGTGATATTTGCTGCATTTTTAATTGCATTGTGGACTGTGTGAATACTGCAGCTTCCAATATTCAGCAATTTGGTATTATTTTCTTTTTATATATCTCTCTGCAGCATGTTAAATAGCTTCCAGTTGACAGCTGGTCCATCCATGGACAAATTAAACAATTTTGCTAAATTTATTCTTTCAACTGCTTTTTTAATAGCGCATAACATTATGTCAGCTGTAGAATGGCCAAGAAATAAGGAGTCAAAATAACGTGTCCTTACCTGATTTTCATGTTCATCCCAGTATCTAACATGTAAATCTAATTGCTTATTTTGTGTAGTATGATTCAAACTTTCATCAAATAACAAACAATACTCTTGGGTTTCATCTAAGCACTTAAATATAGCCGATTTAAAGTAAGGTGCAAGCCCAAAACACACTATATAGGCACATTTAGTAGCACAACAGGAAAATTGTTTTGCTATATCGCTGTCAGAAAAAAGAGTTTTAAAAAAAGAAGATATTCCTTCACAAGAGTTAAAAGAATAATTGCTATCAACACATTTTAACACCCATCTAATTTCTGCATCTAAAACATCATTCCTCGACACATAAGAAGCCAGTGTTGATGATTCTGTAGTAGGTACAGTTGTTCTACATGAATTTTCAGTTGTTGCACCTGCAAAGAAACTCTTCATATGCATTGGACTCTTATTTTTTGCATCCAAGAGGGTCTGATGTTTTTTTCCTAGGAAAAAAAAAAAAAAAAAACCTCATATCTTTGTTACAAATAAAAATTTTAAGCACAACAAGAGATTCTTTAACACATTTTTAGTGTTAACTTTTTCTCCCTTAACACTAGCCAAAACCCATTATTCCAGGAGTGCAGAAAGTGTTCAGACCTTTGTAATTTCCCCCCCAAAACACATCTCCCTACAATGCAAAAATCTAACAGCTTTACTATATAAGGCACCCATTGCTATTGCCAATGTACAGCTCACTGGATGAGTCGATACTGCGAATTGCATCATGAATCGATACTCTGAATCATTACAAAACATTATAAAGACATTTTAATAAAGTAAATTATTGTTTCACTCTGATGCTTGTTTTGAAATTCACTGAAATAAATTTAGCATATTTAGGATTAATAAAATAAAATAAACATTTAAAACAGTAATTAATAGAAATTTGAGGTACTTCACTACAAAAAAAATAAAAAATAAATAAATATATTTATATATCGGACAGCTTTCAAGCTTTAGCACATAAAATTCAGTGTTATGAATTATATATAACTTGAAGATTTTCCACAAATTTTCAAAATTACATCGTTGCATGAATCTGAAAATGTATGAAAATGAAAATCTGTCACTGGATACCCTTAATTCGTAGCGCAGGAATCAGAAAATGCATACAAATTTGTACCACAGCAGTCAGTATTCCAATATAAAAAAAAAGACACTAAACACCCCTAATGCATGTATTGGAAAATGCATGAAAATCTGTACTGCATCAAATACTACCATGCACTATTTTTTCTCTAAATAATTCCATTCATTTAAAAAATAATAATAAAATACACTCGAAAAAATATTTAAATCTCAAAAACACATACAAAAAAAAAAAAGGAAGTTATTCAGCTGGGCTGCATTACAATAAACTTACATGAATGGTCAGTACAAAAAGAAAAAAAAGTTCCTAGATGGTTAATCAAAGTTCAGATACATTAAAAAGTGTCGATACAGTGAATCGCATAATAGCATCACAAATCGCCAATGGGTGCCTTATAGTAAAGATTAGCCCTTATTTTGTTATACAACGCCATTTATTCTATCTAATAAGTTTTTAGGAGAATAAGTATTATACACTGTAACAAAAACAAAGCAAAAAAAAAACTGCCAGTTAATTTTGAAAAATATTAATATTTTTTGGTAGAGTTTTGGCAACTATACCCTACTACTAATTCATAAAATGCTTTTTTTTTTTTTTTTTTTTTTTTTTAAGGAGTAATTGACAAACGCGATTTTTTTTTTTTTTTTTTTAAAGACTGATGGAATCATTTTGCCATTACTGACAAAAATTTAGTTAAATTAAGGAAAAAAGGAAAATCTGCCGCAAATTGAAAAATTTGGGCTTTGTTTTACGCTAATATTCTTAAAACATGCGATTATTCCACTATAAATTAATATCATTAGGTTCTTTTTATTTTTCCAATCTACAGCCAAATTACGCAATATTCCTGCTTCTAATCATCAAAACAAACAATTATTTTACCACAAACATTTACTAAAAGCAATTTTTATTTAAATACCATATTACAAGAAAAAAAAAATGTGCCGCATAGCGAAATACAGGATTATTTTGCAGCTAATTAATGACACTTACATTTTTAATAATAGCCAATTATTAGTTAATTATAATTATTAGTTACAGATAAATAATAATAGTAAGCAAAAATTCAACTTACCAAGCATGTGCGATTTCAAAGCTGATTCTCCCATTTGAGAAATATCCAAATCTTTCTGGCATAATGAACATCGGGCTTTATGCTTGTCCGGTGTTGAAAGTAACCATGCACAATAAACATCGGTTTTTAACCACAAATTATTAAAAACACATTTGCCCATATTTTTATAAATAACAGCAGCCGTTAAAAAAAAAAAGATTTAGCGACCACCGTCCCTCATTTCCATACACAAACACAAAACGTGACGACAACACGACGAAATGATTAGCGAACAGCGTGTAGATGTAGTACAGAAAGATGTGTTGCCATTCGTACGCCTATTTCACTCATAAAGAGGAAGGGGAAACCATGGTATCAAAGCTAAACTAGATCCGATGAGTGCACAACGGCGCGTGCGTGTGAACATAGAGTTAGTTTAGCCTTGATCGAACTTGTGCTAAGGCCGTTCGCCGGAGGGGAAAATTCAAGGATTTTCAAGGACTTTAAGCAAAATTCAAGTACTTTCAAGGGCCCTTGAAAAAAAAAATGAAATTCAAGTACTTCTTAAGGACTTTCAAGGACCGTGGGAACCCTGTCTAGCTAGTCGGGAAAGTTAAATATCGATTGCAAGATTTGTACTGGACACACAAACAAGAATCGAAGTTTATACATTTAACATGGTAAAAATACGTGCGGTAATGACTATACAAATTTTACCATAAAATAACATGAGCCTCAATTGTTGGCAAAATTAGGCACTGTCCCCTCTTAAGGAGAAAAATATTTTTTCAGCGATTCATTCAAACTACAGAACTATAATGTTATGCTCAAATTATATTTTTCTTGCATTGCACAATATGTTTTTAAACACTTTGAGACAAAGAATTTCATATTTAAATGTTTGTAATTACAAAGCTGTTTCAAAATCAAAATGGAATCTTTTTTTTTCTATACTTCTATAAATATAATGTATGAAACAGAAAATATTATCTCGTATTTTTTTTTAATCTTTGAACTTTTTTTCAAGCTACATGTTTGGGTTTCAGAGTTACATTAACATGTGTTTCATAAGTTCATTTATTTGCAGTATAATTAGAAAAAGCAGAATTTTAAATTTCGAGTAAAGTAAAAGTAATTTTTGATTTTTAGAGGAGTTTTTATTTAACAAGATTCATTGCAAAAAAAGTAAAATCATGCACTGTGCACAGATTATGGGAAAAAATTGATATGAAAATATTGATACAAAAGCTTCATATTTTTAATATGATTAAACATATTTATTCAGTTTTAAAAGAAAAAAAGAAAGGTAAAATATGAAATAAAATTCAAAGTAACAATAATAACGTAAAGTACACCCCCCCCCCAAGAAAAAAAAATCAGTTTTAAATTATTAAAATATATAAAGTAAAAAGTAAAGAGCGCTTAAAAATCTAACTGATGGTGCAGGGTTGCTGACTTAAAAAAAAAAAAAAAAAAAAAAAAATCAAGAAATAACTATATATAAAAGTACCAATTAAACTAATTAAAATGCAATTAATATATTAGGGGTGGAATATAATTTACATTTGAAAAACATCCATGAAAATTGCATGGGACACACAGTTGGTTTCGATATGATGCATAGCACTAATGTTACCTCCACAACCAATGATGTATAAAAACTGGCTAAACATAAATCCATATCGCAATATAGTAGATGTAAAATTGATAAAAGCAAGAATCGGCATACGTTTAAATCGATTTAGCGATATAGATGTAAAATCGATGTTAGCAAAAATCGGCACACTCTTAAATCTATTTAGCGATGATGTAACATCGATATTAGCAAGAATCGGCCTAAGTTTAAATCGATTTAGCGATATAGGGATTAAATTAATATTTCTCGATGAATCGATACATTGCACAGTCCAACTCTCAACTTATAAATCATTTTTAGACAAGGTGGTCACTCAACTCCATTCCCACCTTTTTAACTGATGAAAGGTTGAAGCTATTTATTGTTATAAAAGTAGTGTATGTATGTCTAGGTATAATAAGCAAGGTGGCGCCTGGCGCCCTATCACCGATCGTCCCAGATACTTGGTGTATCCATTCGGTCCCGCCCGTGACGGCCCAAGGCGTTTGAAGTCTCGCCGCAGCGACAGCAACCCGAAACATTTCGGAGAGAGCCCCGCCGATACGAGTCAGCAGGTTACTGGGAATCCATACTAAAGAGACCCAGGCCTACCTTCACCTTGGAGCTGATTTACCCCGTGAAGACAGACCTCACTTTAGATGAGGGACTGATGGAACACGTGGTCAATGGGATGTTGTCAGTAGAAGAAAGTTAGGGAAGGGCTGCTCGCTGAATATTTATTAACTCCCTGGGAGTACGGAAAATCTCCCAGCGCCCAAAGGAGGACGCAGCTCTAAGGTGATGTCTAGGTATAGTAAGTGGCTATGCGCTACTAGATACGACATCTTACTGAGGCACTTGATAGAAACACGAGGAGTTAGCGTTCATATCTCGTAAACGGTACAAGTTAGGGGGGAAATGTAAAAAGTGAATTATAAAATTGTAGAGCATCATTTAGTAAGTAAAAACATTTTGTAGGTATCAATGCTAAAAAAAAACAGAACACTTAAAGCGTGTATTTTTTGTACATTATTTTCTACACAGCGACATGAGGAAACGATCTTAGAAAGAAAAAAATAAAACTAGTTACAAGATATCTTTATCTTCGATGTTCAAATTTCTGTCCATCAACTGCAATGCACATATGGTCTTTTTTTTTTTTTAAACTTTACATAGCATTCATCACTGAAATACACAGACAGAAGTTTGTACAACAAAAATAAAGGTATTTGGTGATGGATAGTTGTCTTTTTCTTTCTGAGATCATTTCGCCACTTCCCTCTGCCGAAATGAATGCTAAAAAATGAAATAATGCTCTGCCGAAATGGAAATTGCTAACAAACAAATATACTTTTTAAACGTTCTGTTTTGGCATTCATGTTTAAAAGGTGTTTTATTGTACTAAATCAATGATGCTTTACAACTTTGTAATTCACTTTATACCACTAACTTTTACCGTTTTTGAGGTATGGAATTCTAACTCAGCCATTTTGCACCAGATGGCGCTGTAAGTGGCCGCATCCCGTGGCCACTTTACTATACCTAGCCACCACTTTTATGGCAAAACCTGCAGCCATTCAGCATTTAAATGGGTGGGAATGGACTTAACGGACATTATGTATATTAAAAAAAAGAGAAAGAAAGAAATTTTTATATTGGTTACAACATGTTATCATCAGATGGCCTTTATATCACAACCATTCAAAAAAAACTTAATTCCACTTGCAAAAATGTTTTAAATGTCGGTGTCATGCCGCAAAAAAATCCACAAAATCAATTTTGTAAAATTTACAAAATCTAAATTTATATATACATGTTTTTCATGTACTTACATTTAATAAAATATTCTTAATTCACTAACAGTAAAAAAAAAAAAAAAAAAGGAAGAAGCAGCAGCAGCATTCTTTTACGATTAAAATTGTTTAACTCAATCGTCAAAATCTGTGATTTTTATATTTCAGTTCATGGTTTTAGAGTCAATTGAAAAATACTTTTATTCAGTTATTTTTAATATTTATTATTTCAATTAAAATTTAAACAACATTTAAAGTGAGATATTTATTCACAATAAAATATATATATTTAAGTATTTCAGTGCATCATATGCACAACAGTTAAAATTTAATAATAAAAAACATAATAATAAAATTTAGTTGGTTTTATTGCATTTTAACTGTTGTGCATGGGATGTGTTGACAATGATGAAAGCTGATTTACAGTCGTCATCGTCTGTCTTGCGTTTAATGTGTTTTAAATTGTGCTCCTGTATGTTTTTTATTGTAAATAAATATGTCATTTTAAATGTTTATATTTTATTCAACAAACGAGACAAAAAAATACTGATTTTAATTACATTAAATTTATTACTTCACTTAGTATACGATCCCGAAAAATCAGTTCAAATTTTAAGATGGAATAATTGTCAGTTTTAAAGATGAAAGAATGTTAGAGATCAAGATCGTTTTCTTAAATATAACTATAAGAACTGGGTACTATATAAAAATTAAAATTTTGTAATTTTTACAAAAATTTATTTTCGATATTTTTCAGCGACATAATATCGTTACTTACTTCATTTAAATATTTTTAGAATCGAAAATATGTCCTTTTGATGAACGGTTTTGAAAATAAAGGTTGTCTTATAATAATATTTTACATCCTATGTGATACACACACACCTACATAGATACACACAAAAGGGGAGAACTTGAAAGGCTCCTCTTTCCCTCTTTTACAATTTCCCAGTCTTCGGTCACTAAATCCCATGTAACTGTATGAGGAAACTTGTTTATATAATTACTCATTACTTTTTTTTAATTCCGTTTTCACATTTGGAAAATTTCTAACCGTTAAATTAAGGCTCGCTTTCCAAAAATCGCTTTTTTGAAAGTTAAATATTTCAAAATTTGAATTTAAAAATGCCAAAAATTAACTACATGCATTTTTTCTTATATCTAACTGCAAAATGAAATATAAAAAATTTAAATAATGAATTTTTGAAAAATGAGTACTAATTCAACAGTTGTTAATTTTGCGAATGTAAAAACGGAAAAAATACATTAGGTAATGGGTAATTCAATAGATAAGTTATTGAATGCATGGGATTTGTTGACCGGAGACGGGAAAATTGTAAAGGGGAGAGAAGAAATCAACATTCTGGGAAGGGGAAAATGGTTTTCTGCCCAAACACTTTACCCCCCTCCACCACACCCCTTTTTTTTCTTAACCTCTTAATAATTAAAAAAAAGAAAAAAAAAAAAACTCGTTATGAGCAGCAAAGCAAATGATGTGTGTGTTAAATAAAAATATTTAAATAAACTCCAGCCAATTATAATTGATTCATTCAGTATAGATCTTGAAAAAAAGCACGATGGTTTAAATGCATTCAATATTTTCATTCAAGGGAAAAGTAAATAGTATAGATTAAAGTAGTACTCATAGTTTTATTCATTTATTTTTTACTCAGACACTTCTTGTAAAACTTAGCGTGCAGTATAAGATATCATTTCCACAGTGTATTAGTAATTTTAACAAGAGTTATTCCCATTAGAAAATGAAATAACTATCGAGATAATTTTGAATGAAGTCGGATGAACCAGCGCATTCCACTTCATTGCTACAGAATGGCAACAAAGAGTCTGATTTATTTACTGAATGACAAACTTATTTTTGGAATCAGAAAAAGAATTGCATAAAGAAAAGGAAGCTTTTTTTTTTTTTCCCATGTCTTTCAATTCATGAATTACAAAAAGCTTATATGAATGGTGTTCAGAATTTGTTTTGAAATCAAGTCAGTGACAAACTATTAAAGGATGAAAGGAAAATAAAAGATTTGAAGACAAAAGAATTTTTTTCCTCGTCTCTCATGTGTCTTTCAGAGTTTCAAGCTAAATAAGTGATTAAGTAATAAATATGTATTTCGTGTTTTAGTGTTAAATAAAATTATACTTTTAAAAAATTATAGAACACGCTTTTATTGAAGCACAAAATATCTATCTTTATAGTATTAAAATGCAGGGTAAGAGAAAATCAAGTGAGTGATACACCATAACATTTACATACTTATAATCTTTAATAAATAAATAATTTAGAATTAAACAAAAACCATTTTTAAACAATCTCCCCTGACTGGGCTCGAACGTTAGACCTTTAGGTTCGTAGCCAGGAGCTTTACCTCACAGCCACAGCGTTCACGTAGAGAAAATCCTTTTTTACAATATAGATTTTTTGTTTGCTCCCAGAGCGGTTACAAACATACATACAGGTGAAGCTAATAAAAGCGTGTTAAAAAGAGAGAGAGAAGAAGAAAAAATATGGCCGTAGACGACAACGCAAACCGCAATAAAACTAGAATTCAGGCGAAAATCATTTTTAATTAATGAACTATTAAAGAGTAAGTCTGACAAAAAATATTTCATCTTTTTAATGCTAAAAGATTTCTATCAGAAACACTATTTTTTTATAACCAGATACGAATCATTTTTCTCTGAAAAAAAAATGTTTTTTTTTTTTTGACGAAAAATTAATGACAATAATGAATGCAATCAGTTATGAGCTTTTTATTTATAAACAGAAAATTTGTTAGTTAATAGATAGTGCATCAATAACTGGCCAATAAACAAACTGCGTAAGATACGTAAGTGTGCGCTCGTGCTACGAATACAACGGGCTCTAAAGAAAATCTGTTTTAAATATACTTTATTTTAAAAAATAAAGAAGAAAATCTGACTATCGCTCATAATATGTTCCATTAATCATCATATACTTGCCATTAATTCATTTTCTATGGAAGGCCTTGAGGTTGTTTTATTAACAGGAAAATATAATTCCATTTGAGATAAAATTATTTCTATCTCAAGGCCCTTACATTCTGTTTATATTTTGTGCATTTGTTTTTACAATAAAATAGTTAATACTTTTATATTTTAGATCTGCAATTCTAAAGCCAAGTTTTTTTTTTTTTTTTTTTTTTTTTTTTTTTTTAGAAGACAAGAAAAGTTTATTTATCTTGTCTCATACTTATTAATCTCTGGTCAATCTGTTAACATTATCTCAGTAACCTACCCCCCCCCCCCTCCCGCCACAACCCCACCCTGTGAAACCAGCACGTGTAAGCCTAGTTACTCTGCAATTCCATTAAAGAAAACAATCCCTTACTTTCAAACTCTTTTTTCCCCCTCCGCGTCAACGTGTAGTAAGAAACTTTAAAATTCCCATACTTCAAGTTAAAGGTTTAATTCTGTTTGCCGCTGTGCGACCATTATTTGCTTTCATTGGACCGGGACTCAAGGGCTTTTAAATGATTATGAACCACTAACAACATCCATATCTGATCCCGGATTCGAATCCTGGTAAGCGTTAAAGTTTTCGCCACCAGATGGGCCTTCATGTTAAAGTACATGAAGCTAGTTGAACATAGGTGAACTCTGCTCAGTACCTAGCATGTATTTGTTCTTAGAAATCTTTACTGCAGGGCATATTATATGTTAAGAACAATCAATTCATCCGAATACCAAGTACAGTAAGACGATACGTTCCATCAAAGTAGAGCGTAATGCGAAACAGCGCGCGCACAATTTCAGGGAATCCCCGTACTGCTGCGAGCAATTTCGGGGAATCCACAGGGGAAATAAAAGAGGGCTAAACCGAAACAGCGTTAAGCGGGGTCTTACTGTATTGTCAAAGACTGAAATACCCCACCCACAAAAACCCAACCCCATATTTCGATACATTTACCTTATCATAGTACTAACTCTAGAATAAAAGGGCCGCCGCTCAGTGGATCGAACAACGTTAAAATACGAACATAGGCCCAAAAATCAATCTCTAAATAACTGATATTTTGCAGTGAAATAATTTAAAAGAATGTCTAAAAAATACAAATACATGATTATTTCTTCAATTACACAAAGTTTTATTATATATAAATAAGTTCAAAACGAAAACTTTCAGAAATAAGGTTTTTCGATGAATTTCAGTGACCTTTATTTGAATAGCCATCAATTGGCACTTAAGATAACTATGAAAAAATACGAAATAAAAATACTTTTAATAATGTCCTAATAAAAGTTTAAGGTACTTCTGCCAACATTTTGTTGGTTTTTTATGTTGTGGTTCCCGCATGAAATGTGAATATAAAATTAACAATAAAATTAAATTTATAAGTTGTGCAACTTTTTTTGTCCAAAATTTCAAACACATTTTACTACTCCCAAAAGTATACATTTTAATCTGTGAAAAGGATTTTCGCCACTTTTAGAGAAAAATAAATTTTTATTCTGTTTACCCCCAAATTATCAATTGAGAAATTTATCTGAATAACTTTTATTCATTAATGACAGAAAATATATTAAAATTTTTATAGTGAAAATATTATAGAAATTAGATGATTAAAATAGATTTAATAAATCAGAAATTATTTCTTATTTTTTTAAATATTTAATAAAATAATTAATTTTACTTTAAAGGTACTGAAAAGTACCGTTGGACACAAAAAAGGGGGGAAATGTAAATGGTTGCTGTGATATGTCATAAAATGTTAAAATTAGATATTATAATCCCATATTACGCTTTAAAGTAAAAATTTCTGTGCAATAAAAATAAAGACAAATGTGAATTTTTCATAGAGTTTGTCAGTAAATGCTTTTCTATTGAAATACTATATAAAAAAGAGAAAAAAAAGAAGCAGTAATGTGATGATATATTTAACATTGTGTGCTAAATTAATTGTGCTATAAATATAGATTTTCTTCACGAAATTTTTATTTATTTCCTTTTATTCTCTTCTTTTTTACAACATTTGTTTCTTTATCAGGTATGTTTCTAAATACCTGTTTGCAGCAGAAAAATATGATACCGTTTAACCCCTTTATAATGCCCTTTTTTCCTCAAATGGCACATTAAACTAATTTCACGAATAAAAATTGATGTAAAGAAAAAAATTCATTTAGCTTATTAGAAATAATTAATTTTAATTTTGACACATTATTCTCATAGTTAATCGCAAACTTCTCACAACCCATTATATTAGCATAAGCAAAATTGCCACAAATGACTTTTTTTTTTTCCGCACCAATAATTATAAAAATAATATTTATACTGATATTTTTCTAGAGGAATGATACACAGGAATCATTTAAAAAAAAAAAAAAAAAAAAAAAGATGCCAGTTGAATAAAATGATAACGAATTTGGTGGGGAAAATATTCCTGTGGCCTTATAAAGGGTTAAAAAAAATCGCTTTTAATATCATACATATATACATATTTAAATCGAAATGTGACACAAAACATCATACATAGATAATAATAATACCATAACCTTCCTATGTTCGCCAGTGCCTGTACTTCGATCCACTGTGCGCCGGGGGAATTCAATAAAAAGTGCAAACTATTTTCAAAAAGGGCATTATATGCATAATTTGCATGTTGTGATTTTTGTATGTGACAAAAGTAAATTATTAATTTTACGTGTATATATGTGGGCTATATGCATTTGTTGCTTCTGGAATGCTGTAAAACTATTGCTAGAAGGTTACATATCAGGAAGAAGAGTATATAAAGACCTCTGAACATTTAAGGTTTGAAAAGGCCACTTGGTACTAAAATGTTTTTGAAAGGGCCGCCGGGTGCAGCACCTTGCCAAATTAGCCTAGAGTCAGCACTATAATAAAATTTATTGCGTAATTTTACTAATGCCAATTGGCATTTTAATTTTTATGCAACTCCATGGTATTTCCCAAGCAAAAATCCCCCTGCTCCAAATTCACGCGAAATATTGTCCTAACCCGCCATGTTGTAACATTTAATTTCAAATAACTTAAAGTTTTGAAGTAGAATGTTAATATTAATTAATATTTAATGCCAGTGTGATAAATGATGTTTCACAGCAAGTTTGATTCATCTACATTCTAAAAAAGTTTTAAATAACTTATGAAGTTTCCAAATTAGAATGTTGAAATCCAACAGGGTTCTGACCAGTATCATAAATGAAAATTTAAAAGTAGTCCGACTTCTTTATGATAAGAATAATCTTCACATGTTAATGCGAAATTAATCCTTCTGAGCCATGTTAAGGAAAAAAACTTCAAATGACTTACAATGTTTTTAAGTATAGAATATGATGATAATCATTAACCCTTTGCCGGTCCAATTTCATTTCACTCCTCTGGTCAGCATTGCCAAATTTAGGAACATTTTTATTGAATATCTACCACTAAATTTTAACTGTAACGGTTACCTGTAACACTTCGAAAGTTATTCGTCCATTATACAATCAAATATCTCTCGTCAAAATTGTTGGTGAGAGTTGAATAAAAGATTCCTTAAATTTGACTTAAAAATGACTCAACACAGTCGTGGCAATTTTATGGGAAACAGAGTAATAAATTTCGGTGTGCACGCTGGTTTTGGGACCCTGGTCCCCACTAAGAAGAGAATTTGGGATATTCTCCCTTGTCCCTTTCCCCCTGAGGGGGGAGATGTGACAGGAGGCACAAACACGTTTGTGAGCATAACTTAGCTCCAAATTACTTCACGGTGAAGAAAATGCACATGAGGAGACTAGATTTGAGTATAAAAGGAAAAACATTTTCGGCAATTTTGGAATTTTTAATTTTAAGGGAGAAAAGGGAAAAATCGATTTTTAGAGCGAAATTTAACAAAATCCGGATTTTCGAGACGAACTGTAATTAAAAATGTAGAAAGAGGCTGAAAGCGGCAGTACGTCTTCTTGAGTTTATTTCCAAAAACTTTTTTTTTTTTTTTTTTTTTTTAATTTGAGGGGGAAAAATTACGTGTGAGCAAATTCGAGAACCCTCCCCACCTCCCATTTACTGTTAAATTTCGCCTGGGGAACCTATGGGATCTGGGGTCACAATTTTTTTGCGTGGGTCGGCTATATGCACCTAACACCTACTGAGGCGTGATTTTGCGAAATTCCTCCATTACAGACTTAATTAATGAAGTCGGTCGTGCACATGTTATTACTTGTTTAGATGTGTTAAAAGGATATTGGGAAATTCCCTTAGAAGAGAAAAGTCGTGATTTTACGTCTTTCAAGACACACCGTTCTCAATATCGCTGGAAGGTAATGCCCTTCGGATTACGAAATGCGGCTGCAAGTTTTCAGAAAATAATGAATGAAGCTCTGAATGAACATCGCGAATATTGCAAAGCATATCTCGATGATATCGCGATTTTTTCTAATGATTGGGAATCACATCTTATACATTTAGATGCAATTTTAACTAAGCTAACTGAACTAAAATTTACCGTAAATGTTAGAAAATGTGTATTGTGCAGATCAGAGATAAAATATCTAGGCCATATAATAGGATCTGGACGACATCAACCTGATCCTGAAAAGTTACTTGCTATTGAAAATATTGAATCGCCGAAAACTAAAACAGCTTTAAAAAGCGCTCTTGGTCTTTTTAACTTTTATAGAAGTTACATTAAAGACTATGCTGAAATTGCCAAACCGTTGACCGATTTAACTAAAAAGAAGGTTCCGGAAAATTTACCGTGGACACAGACGGAAGAGATAGCATTTCGACAACTTAAAGAAATGTTGTGCGAAGCTCCTAAGCTTTATACTCCAGATCCAAATAAACCCTTTACCATTCAATGTGATGCCAGTTCCTATGGTATCGGTGCGTGTCTTTCGCAAAGAGATGATGAAGGTAATCTACGTCCAATTAGTTTTATTAGTCAGAAGCTCACTAATGTACAGTGTAATTGGTCTACTATAGAACGTGAGGCCTATGCTGTAGTGTGGTCCATAAAGAAATTTGAAAATTATGTTTTCGGAACTCGTATTGAGATTATAACGGACCATAATCCTCTTGTTTATTTACAAAAAACTGCACCTCAATCTGCTAGACTGCAAAGATGGGCACTATCTTTACAAAGATATGATATTTACATATCGCATTGCCCTGGTGCAAAACTGAAAAACGCTGATGGATTGTCGAGACTATGCCAATAATAAGTTTTGCTATTTACAAATAACTTTGGTTCTATTTAGTAATTTAGTTTTTTTTGTGTGAGTTTAGTATTATAAATATTTGTTCCGGTATTATATCAAGACTTCTTTACGTCTGTTGTGAATTGTCTATTTTATTTTTGCATTTATTTGTGTTGAGATATCTATATTTGTTCCGGTATTGTATCAAGACTTCTGTACATCTGTTGTGAAGTATTTATTTGGCATTGTTTTTATTTTCATGTGTTTAAATATTTATGTGTCAGTTGGTTGCTAATAATTATCAGATTTTCATACGCTTGGCGTATCTCAATCTTAGTTGGGGGGTGTCATGCAACCAACCACTCCTAAGTTTATTTTATGCAACCAACCAACCTTGGAAGCCGCCGTGAGCGGGAGAAGATATTTTCGCAGAGAGAAAGACTTTGGCCTTCGGCCTGAAACGTAGGGTGCAATCGGCGCGCCCGAGTAACGGATTTATTCCGTTGGTTTATTCTTATTATTACATGAGTACATGGGTACTCATATGTATATAAATTTATCATTGTACATATTCATATTCATGTTTGATTTAATATTAATTAATTAAAGAGTAAAATTTAATACAAGAGAAATTTTCTGTTCTCAAGTGTCAACACTCAGTTCATCACATAGACTTTTGAAAACACCTTGAATTTATTTTTTACAATAGAACTCAATTCACATATATAAGAAAAACGTGTAAAAGACGGAAGATAAGCGTGAAATAGAAAAATTGTAAAATAGTTTTCAATATCGTGAAAAATTTTAAATCAGACTATAGTACGGGAAAAAAAAGTAAGATATTTTTAATTAAAAATGTGCAATTTCTATTCTCAAAATATGATTAACAAGTTTGTGACCTGACGAAGAAAGTATTTTAGTAAATTTCATTAAAATTATAGTTTTTTTTTTTTTTTTTTTATTACAGTTATAAAGTCATAAAAATTTGCCTAGATATGCATTGAAATCAGGGTTGGGTCTCTTCCGGAAGGAACCAACAGAACACAAAATAGATGTTCCAGATTAAAATGTATTAACTACCTATATAAAAGAATTAAACTCAGAACATAATATAATATCAAATCTAAACTATTATTTAATTAATATTAAAAATATTATTTTTGAAAAGTAAGTTATTTAATAACAAATCTTAAATATCTACAGGTGATGGGATTTTACTACTGTAGGGGGTAGGGTGTTTTTTAAACTATTTTTAACATTTCTGTAAAAAAAAAAAAAAAGCCAAAAATATTTTTCCAATAGAAAAATACATAATTTTATTAGCAAAGATTATTATGCAATATATTAAATCAGCGAAAAAATGTAATTATACATTAGCTACTATTTTTTTATGTGTACTAGCATTCACATTTCAATGTTTATTTTAAGAGGCTAAAGTTTTTAAAACTTTCTGCATAGATACTATAGCATATTATCATATGCTTAAATAGTACAAGTGATAATAGTTTATAAAATTTTTAGGCAAAATATTTGTCCACTATTTTTTTTTTCCTTAGAATACAATCATTTGTATTAACTCTAAGCTGGTAAACCAATGATTTATACGTATGCGTCAAATACTTTTACACTCCTCTATAAGTTATCCAGGATTTTTTTTTTTTTTTTTTTTTTTTTTTTTGTTTTGTTTTGTTACCAATTTCAATATTTAACTGCTAAAAAACTTTTGATTATACTCTGTTGCTTGCACTGCAATAAAGAGAATTAGGATATGATGACATTTTGTAGTACAGTAATTATTGTGTACTTGTTCCCTTAATTAACTAAATGTCTTCTATCAGAAAGTAGAAGAAAGTTATACATACTATTCAATTACCAGTTAAAGAAATAACATTGTTTAAAGTAATAAAACTTAATACTGGTGAAAGTGAAATCGATTTCTTTAATGGATTTTGAGTATTTTGGTATGTGATATGATCTTCACTAAAAATATCATGTAATTATTAATTTAGCATACGTAATTAATAATTAAATTTTTATAGCTGTAATTAAATTTACTTAAGGTTATTAATTTGAAAAATGCGTTAATTATTTTCCATGGTTTTTTCCCACACTGGAAGAAACTTTATATATATATATATATATATATATATTTTTTAACGTTTCCTGTTAAGTAATTTTAATCCCCCTCCCCCTCTCGATTTTACATTATTACAGTTTGACATATTCTAAACATATTAGGGTATTACTTAGTTAATTCATTGTCTTTTTTTTTTCCCTTTTCTTTTTTTAAATGTTTGAATGCCGAAATTTAACGCAATCATTTAAAATTCAAACATAAATATATTTTTTTAAATAACGAATCCAAATATGATTAGAATATATTGTTAAACTCTATAATTATGTAAAATCAAGGTGAAAATTCGAAATTACATATCAGAGAGCATTTTAAAATATTAAAATTTTTATTTAGCGCGTTTACGAAACATTTCAATAGCTAACTCTCGATTATCATCGAAATTGAGTGGCATGGGTTCCGCGAATGATGCCAATCGCTGATAAATCGCAGAATGCCTGAAAATGAGGATCAAATAGATAAAAAAATATTCTAGCTCAAAAACTTTATGTAAAACATAATATAAATAGTAAAAATATTGATAGTACGGTAAAAAATATCTGCATTTTATATATACTGAAGGTTGTAAAAACAAACAAAAAAGTAGAGTTACTATGAAGCCAAAGTACAATTATAATCCAAGTTAATTTATGAACTAAATTAAACAGTATCGTATGTGTACAAAAAATAAAACAAAAGTAGTTTTTCATTTTTACATTTTTTTTTTCTTTAAACAAATCCTTTTTTTTTTTTTTTTTTTTGAGCTTATTTTTATCCCGCTCGTTTCTCGCGCCCGCGAACGCGTATAATCGTGATTTTACTGTAGTGAATACTACCATACTTTAAAGCATATGTACGCAATTGTTTATAATTCTAAAACAGTAATTATCAAAAAAGATTTATAACGACAGCCATCCCCTTAACATTTTGACTGCCAAGCCAAAATTGCAAATATTTACCACGGTGCCAGAAAATTCTTTTGTGTAATTTGCATTTTTTTTTTCAACATAAAATTATATATATATATATATAAATTATTTTTCAATCTGATTCATTTTGCAATACATGGAGAGATTCTCATCCTCCAACAATCAAACTCCAGTACGATTTTCATGTGACTGATATGGTTTTTATAGCCAAGGACTGAAGTGTTGAAAAACTGGCTATCATATCTGATAGCCAGTGCCCCAAAGGAAACATCACTGGCTATCACGTATGATAGCCATGGCATTTAAAGGGTTAAGGGGACTATCCAACTATCGTCGAAGGCAGCCAAATCCCATGCTACTCTATGGAGGAATTTAGTACCTAAATTATCATTATCTTTTGTATTTTTTTTAATTCAGAATATTCACAGCCGTTTATAATGTTTTCATTAAAAAAAAAAAAAAACTTATTTATTTTTATTAATATTTTGTTTTTAAAGTTGCAAAATGCGAAAAATAAACTAAGTGCATTATTCGCATTTTATTGCTTTAAACATTAAATTCTTGGAAAACAAAAGCAAATTAAACAGTTGTGATTTTTCTAAATGTGAAATAATGTGTTAATTGGGTAAAACACTTCTTCCCAGAATAACGTGGGATTCGGAGCGCGGACAATACCTAATCTCGCCGACAGCCGTGGCCCATGTTATTCTATGGGAAAATTTGTTTCCATAATTACTCATTACCTAATGAATATTTTTCAATTCTGTTTTCCCATTCAAAAAATCCATAAGCGTTAAATTAGTAAAATTGATTTTTTAAATTATTAGTATTTTATTTTGCTAAAAAAAAAAAATGAGAAAAATGAACTTTGTGAAAAATCGCGTTTTTGAACTCAAAATTAAAATTTTCAAAAATTAGTTTTTCGAAAATAAGTACTGATTTCACCGTTATGAATTTTCTGACTGGGAAAACGGAATTTTAAAAAATACATTAGGTAATGAGTAATTATGGAAACAAATTTTTCCATAGAATAACATTGGCAACGACTGCCTGCGGGATTAGTTATTGTCCCCACTTAAAAGACAATTCTATAGTTTTAATAAAATAACCTAGTAATCAAAAGAATATAAAACTTAAAATAAGGCAAAATCAGTTATAGTACTAATATGCTAAATTATAAACATAACAGCTTTTTTTTTTTTTGCATTTTCCATTAGAAAAGCACAACTTACAGTCATATAGTAATGAAAGTTCTGCTCTATCTCCCCTTATGTTTTCATATTTTCTTTCTTGGCACCTGCTACAGTAAACAAGGCAAATTGTACAAATCTCCAAATGACTATGCTTTCTCTTCCGTATATGGTTGCGTAAAACACGTGCTTTGAATAAACTTTGAGTAACCGAATGATCACAAGGTTGTTTATTATGCGATATTGTATACAGTTGCGACAGAAAAGAACTGGAGCAGATAAATTACTGGAAACCCACCTGCTTACATATATGTTTTTTTTTTTTTTTTTTTTTTTTTTACTGTATTACAATTTATTTCTACTGTTTTTGGAGTTAACGACGGGAAGAGTCAATTTTAGTGGGACAATCGGTAAAAATAAAAAAAAAATAAAAGGTTCTCTTTTTTAAATAAAGGAATTTTAAAAATGTAATTATATTTAAAACCGAAAATAGAGAAATCACATTCATATTCCACATAGTATCAAGCTTCAAAAATGGTATGTATGAAATATTAACGAAAGTGAATTACAAAATGTATTTCCAGCTTCTTGATATTTAAATTATTACACATTGGCGTTCAAAATTAAAGCAACAACCTATTTTCTCGTTTTCTTCCTTTGCGCATAACTTTTAAATAATTAAACATATGAACATAAAATTTGGGTGGCATGTTTGTTATCATAATATCAATCGAATTTTATATAACTTTAACATAAATAATAATTTTTAAACTAATAATTATTCAATTTTTCTCAAAAGTAAAATTTAGAAAACAATGAAAAATTTTAACAATTTTAAAAAAGAAAACGTAAAATGGTCATAAGGAAGAATTACAGATAGGTGAATGTGTGCATGCATAATGTGTTAGATTAACTTCCCATTTGTCTTCCTATAATCCCTTTTCTGTTTCTCCTTTATCTTTTTTTTTTTTTTTTTTCGTATGTGAACAACTTTTTAAAGAATATACATACAAACATGAAAATTGGATAAGACGTTCATTATAAAATTATTTATCGACATTATTATTCTAGTGTTGAGAATAGTTTACAGATTAATAATTATATTTTTTCAAAAAGTCCGTTATAAAAGTTAAAAAAAAAAAAAAAAAAAAAAATCGGGATTTAGTTTATCATTAGAAGGCATGTCCGTCTTCACCTGTCTCTGTCTGTAATGCATCCTTAAAACCATTTTTCGTCAAGTTTTCTTTTCTAAAATTGTTGAAATTTTTCATTTTTTCCAAAGCTTTACTTTTGGGGAAATTTGAATAATTATTAGTTAAAAATTTATTACTTATGCTAAAGTTATATAAAATTCGATTAATGATATAACAAAGATGCCATCCAAATTTTTTACTCATATGTTTTTGTTTAAAAATTATGCGCAAAAGAAGAAAACGCGAAAACAGGTTGTTTTAATTTTTAACACCAGTGTAGTTAGAAAGCGTCACATTACAGAGATTATCTATATTTACAAAATCGTTTGTCCTGAGTGAGTGAGTCATTCATCATCGCCCAGCCCGAAACCCTGGACCACAAAAGCATAAAATTTTGTGACAATGTTCCTTCTATGACGTATACATCCACTAAGAATCGATTTTACAAAATTCGCCCCCCCCCCCCCCCAACAACGTGATTTCACAAAATCCTTCGTATCTCAAACAAACAAAAAAAAAAAAAAAAAAAAAAAAAAAAAAAAGATATCCGTAAAATTTTTGCTTTAAAATATAGCTAACACAAATATCTAAAAAACCATTTTCTGGAATTTTCGGTGGGGCGGGCAAAAAAAATAAAAATAGTGTTAGATCGCTCAAAATTGATGCATAGTGGTTTTTGATACCTACAAATTGATTGCAGATATTTTCGAATTTGTAAAATTATTAGGATAGACGGGAAGGGGGAGGGGGTCGATGGGACAAAAATATAGAAATAAGAGTTAGAGCGTTGAAAATTAATTTTATTAGGTTTTAAGGCCCGATAAATCGATTGCGGATATTTCCGAAAGTGTAAAATTATTACTAGGGGCGGGAAGGAAGAGGAGCGAGCGCAGGAACAAAGATTAAGAAGTTCAGATCGAACTTTGGAAACTATTATTATTAGGTTTAAAAGCCCGAGAAAACGATTGTGGATATTTTTTAAAGTGTAAAATAGTTAGGTGGGGCGGGAACGGTGGGTGAAGGAACAACACACTGCCGCAGTCAATGGGTGTGAATGTTATTTTAAATTTCTGTTATTTGAAGTTTTTCTTTTTATAGATTTTAATTATGTATTCTTTCCCTACTTTCGTATATCTTTTCAATTTTTAAATCTTAATTGGTGCATATAAGGGCCTAGGTGCTTGAAAATTCTTAGCATATTTGCTGACCAGTACACATAAATATGCACCCTTCCTTTTGCATACAACATACAATCTAGGCCTCTGATGAAGTATTGTACTGTTGTATATACTTATAATTTAAAAGTTTTTCATTATTTTTCCTTTTTCAAATTGTTTATGCTCTCCAAGTGATGTCATTCATTTTTTGCAATGTATGAAAAGGTATTCATTATACTACATACACACACACAAACATACATTGTTCTGGTCTTACAAAGCCTAGAGGCTTGAAATGTTCAGATAATTTGCCAAATCGAAGTTCTATTATAATTAATCGACCTTAGACAATGTCAAATATTTTTCGATATACTAGACAAATAATAAATCCTTGGTAGCATGAAATCTTTATATTTTGATGGGTAAAATAATTTATATATGTTACGCATGCCCATTTTTATTTTTTAAAAAAATCATATAGTTTTAAACTGAAATTTAGCACTGAGAAACTAGTTTTCAAAAAATGATAAACTAAAATTTACAATATTAAATTAATCATCCCTATACATAGATTTAAATTAACTTAAAAATATTTCAAACTTTGTTATTTAAAAGGAAATTTATTCTTAAAATAATTCTTTTCATTTTCTTTTCATTTAATTAATTTTCAGTTTTATTTATTATTAAATGAGCTTAGAGAGATGATGAATGAATTTTAAAATAGATTTTATATTTGTTTTAAAAACAAATATAATTTGTTTTAAGCAAATTATATATATATATATATATATATATATATATATATATATATATATAAACACAAACTTATAATGTATAAGAAAATTCGTTTCGCAAGCGCATTTCCGCCTAACCACGGAAGGAAAACTACATTGAGCAATAATTATGATATCATGATTTTTAATAAACGTAATATAGAAAAGGAAGGAATCTCCTTTTAAACACTTATATCCTTTCGTATTGTATTGCATATATACTGTGAAATTTTTATATCTTGTTGAATTTTTCAGTCTTTTCCATGTGGTTTTTATAGTTGTTGAATTTGGTCATATATTTTAACATTATTTTATATTTAATAAAAATTATCTTATAAAAATTATACATGCATTCTGTGTTTTCTCACTGACAGTTTTTCATTTTTCTCTTTTTATTAGTATAAAAAAAAAAGGGGGGGGGGGACAATATTGTCCACACCGAGAACTTCAGCTTTAAATAGTTACATAACTCCGTTATTTGTAACAAACTGATATTAACTGATGCATTGTGACAAACGGATTTTTTATCATTAAATATAATTTAAAATTCATTGTTAAACATCTTTATCTAATTTTCAACGTTTTCGAATTTAGAAATATGACTAATCGTTTAAAAATCAATTTTTGCTAACGATAATGTAAACGCATTTTCTTATCTTTGAAGAAAATAAACCATTTTTGAACCTTGATTTTTTTTTTTTTTTTTTTTTTTTAATCTGAAAATAAAATGTTTTGAAAGTATAAAAATAAATGTACATCAACAGTTTTGTTTTACCGTCTTTAATCAACGCATCATCCACGTACTAAGAGGTCGACCATATATTAAGTAAAATAACTATCAGATACTAAATTAAAACTGGCAAAAGAACATATTTTCCCCCCACTTCAGAATAAAAAGCGTGGCATACACATTAAAAAGAGAAGGGGTATACAAATTCTAATAAGATTTTTTTTTTTTTTTTTTTTTTTTTAATCCTCCCTAATTATTGGAAAATGGGAGATTTTTCTTGCTTCAGAGAAAAAAGAAAGAAAGAAAGAAATCAACACAGAATCTAAACTTTTAACCCTTCTTAAGTAATAATTTTCACTTCTCGTTTATCCTTGACATTACATGAACGCTATTATTTTTATGAACTGAGTAGGCGTTATTTGATTCACTGCATACTTTATCTCTTTTTACGCGAAAAAGTATTAAGTTCTTTATTATTTTGAAAACAGAAGAGAAAAGAATATATATACACTAAGGAACAAAAAAAAAAAAAAAAAAAAAAAGCTGCACTGCAGAAAAATTAGCTTATACCTCTTTTGTTTGTAATAACTTAAAAACTAATGATTGAAACAAATAAAACTGTTATAAACAAACTCCAGTTAAGAGTTGAATTAAAAACACGTGTCATATTGTAATAAATTAATTAAAAACACTTTAAAAACGCGTTAAAAATACATTTATTAAAAATATAAAAAACTTCCAAAGCTTTTCGCCTACATACAAGAAGGCATCATCAGGGAATTTGGTTTTACACATACTTCAGAGCAGTTATATGTACTTTTGAATCACATGGTTAACAGTTAAGTCCTTACATAAAATATATTCAACTGGAAGTCAGATAGAGGCTGGAGCTATTTCAGGAAGAGGAGGTGCTACACTTGGACACTGGAGCTATTTCAAGGAAGAGGAGTTGCTACACTTGGAGGTTGGAACTATTGCAGGAAGAGAAGGTGCTACACTTGGAGGTTGTAACTATTGCAGGAAGAGAAGGTGCTAAACTTGGAGGTTGGAACTATTCTCTTCCTGCAATAGTTCTATTCTCTTCCTTGAAATAGCTCCAGTGTCCAAGTGTAGCACCTCCTCTTCCTGAAGTAGCTCCAGCCTCTATCTGACTTCCAGTTGAATATATTTTATGTAAGGACTTAACTGTTAACCATGTGATTCAAAAGTACATATAACTGCTCTGAAGTATGTGTAAAACCAAATTCCCTGATGATGCCTTCTTGTATGTAGGCGAAAAGCTTTGGAAGTTTATATTTTAATAAATGTATTTTTAACGTGTTTTTAAAGTGTTTTTAATTAATTTAAAACTGTTATGTTTGTATAATACGGAAGTCATAACATGATACCTATGTAAAATGAGATTTGTATAACTTACAAGTGTAAATACTTAAAAAATATATAAGATTTTTTTTTAATTCCAAATATATGTTTACGTATAATCATCCATGTAAATTAACTTAACAATGAACTCACAAAGTAACACTCAAATATGGTCTAGAATATATTTTTCAACTATGACTGCATAAGAAAAAAAATAAGCTTGCACAGTGTGGAACGGAGAAAGAAAAAAAAAAAAAAAAAAAAAAAAAAAGCCGCACTTCAGAAAAATTGACTTAGACCTTTTGTGTTTGTAATAACTTCAAAACTAATGATTGAAACAAATAAAACCGTCATGTATGCCGAAAGGCATAAAATGATACCTATGTGCATTTTTGATTTACTAATTCGCTTTATTACATTCTACGAAGTACATAATAAAAATCTACATAAAATTTTCTTTTTAAACGTAATATAATAAACATATATTTTGTATTCTATCATAATTTATTATATGAAATAAACACGTTATATTTTAATGTATGAAATAAAACTAATTATTTGTTAAATCCAATCTAAACACAATTACTTAATAAAAAATATGTATTCTGCATTAAATTATTCCACCTTTATATGGAATTACTGCTTTAATGTGCAATGGCATAGTATTTTCCAGTTTTTTTTAACATGAAACTCAGAAATTTCACTGCGCCAAATATCATAATAATTTTTTCTAGTTCCTCTAAAGTTGTGGCTCCAAATTTCGAATCCCCACCCTCTTTTATAGACTAAACATTTTCGCGCGGATTCAGATTTGGACTATTTTCAGGTCTAGTAAAGAAGAAATTCTACGATATTCTTTGTGGGATTTAACTTGAAGTAAAAAAAATTATGATAACTTACAAAATTATAGATACTCGTGGGAATGGATGTGTCACTGTTTTAAAAGTGCGATTTCGATTAAGTTGGTCACATTTTCGTCATCAGATCTGCTTTTACGTCAGCTCTAAATAAGTTAAACTTGATTCATCAGAGAAAACCACTTCAGCCCAATAATTAACTGATCATTTTTAATTTTTTTAACCCTCTGAAGTCTTGCTTTCCTAATTCTTTTCGTTAAGAATGGATTTTTCAGATTTTTCTGACACTTAAACTTGCTTTGTTTAATCGTTGTTGCACTGTATTTAAAGAAATTATGTTACTAAACACTTTTTCGGAATCCTTTTTATGTTTTTAATGTAACACAATCTGATTTTTTTAAGCACTGGCTTTTTAACTTGCGGTCACCTCGATTGGATGAGCAACATGGCTGCGTAGAGAAAAATTTCCATTTTAAATAGCCAAAAAATTTTATATCTTGCTAAAAACCAGCTCACAAATATTTCGTTAGCATTTAATCATTCTGACATCTCGAGTGTTATAATAGTTATTAATTTTCACTCTAAAATTAATATTTTTTGCGGTATCGTTAATTGCCTTAGTCTTGCCATTTTTGAAATAATTTCTAAAATTACAATTTTTCGAGAAATTGTATCTTGTTTTTAATACTTGGCTCAATTCTATATTGTACGTAGAACACAACGTAATAAAATCTGTTCGAAAATTTACTTTTAAAACAATAAAATTGGCGATGGCAGAAAGAGAAATGAAAAATGTCCAAGTATGGCTTTTTTTGTCCCTTAATGTATAATATATATCTATGAGGAGGCTTTAACTGCTTGTTAATCTTCATATTGATATACTTTAAGTTATTTTTTGGGTCCAAATTACTTCAGACCAATAGAAAAAGATGGTGTTTGGCATAGTTTCTTGGCGAGTTAATCCCTACAATGGTGTTGGGATTAGGACCAATTAACGACGCGAACGTCCTAGGCCTCTTTTTCAATGTCCTACGTGTGTTGTTGGGAGGATTTTTCTGAGGGGTCCGAGCCCATATTCACACGCGTTTTGAACAGAAATACGAGAAACTCCGAATAGTTAGGCCGATGAGCGCCACCTGGGTTCGAGCCCGGAACCTTCCATTTACCACCTTCGAGAGCAGAATGTCTTGACTACTAGTGAGGGGAGGGGGGGGTCTTTCTTTATAGTTATTTTATTTTTATTATTATTTCATACTAGAAACTATTAAACCGGAACTGACTGCTTTCAGTGGATTCAGAGCCACTAGGAACATTGCCTGTTTCAAGATTTGGAGCCGGAATGCTTGAAACTGAAAGACAGCTTTAACCATTTGGTTACCAATTGGCTCCAATACACACACACCAAAAAAAAAAAAAGTATGTTTCCTATTATATGACATATGATTTTAAAGGATTTCATATATTTATATTAATTACACACACACAATTTATGCTCTCTTACGGTAATATCAGAATTAACTCACGCTTACTAAAACTTTTTGCATCTTTCATTTTTAAAAGCTCAGAAATTTACCCAAATATTGAAAAATTTAATGAAAACCAAACGGTCCATTGGCATTAAGTTAAAATAAGCAATTTATAACTGATTGCAAAAAGATAAACTTTACGCACTTATTTTCTTATCCAAAATTAGTCTATTTAAAACAGAATTATCCTTTGTTTTTCTTCCCCAGGAGAGAAATCTACTTTTATCAACTAAAATAGACCAAATGAAAACTATTCCCCCCCCCTCCTTTAGTCATCAAGTTAAAATAAACAATTTATAACTAAAATTCACTATAAATAAACAATTTATAACTATAAATCACACAAGCTGAGCAGAGAAAAACTAAAAAGTGAATTACAAAGAATTAGTTGCCGAGTTTATACAAAAGAGATCCAACAAGATTCTCCCTGGCTATGTGTAATTACATTCACTATCGATAGTTCCGTCAGAAGAAAAACAGAATTAAATTTAACACTAGAATTCCTCAATCTTACATTATTGTAATTTATGATGATATTCTAAACATATTTCGGTATTACTTTAAGGATTCATTGTTAATTCCTCAAAAATATTTTTATCTCTGAATGCAAAAAATTGAATTAAATTTCACCATTCTAAGATAAAAATATTTTTAAAAAATTAACTTATCAATCCACAAAATAATACTCAAATGTGTTTAGAATATGTATATTGTTAAACAATAATAATGTAAAATCGAAGGAATAAATTAAAAATTAATTAGCAGAGAGCATTTAAAAAAATAAAAAATAAAAGTTTTCGAAAAAATTTAATGTACTTAATATTTTTGTATTTTTAATACATAAGAAATTTTTTTATAACTCTAAAACAGTACTTTACATAAGGAAAAAAAAAAATTGGAGAGGGGGGGGGTGCATTTTGAAACAAAATCTGAATTGTGAATATCCATGTAAAAAACGTTATTATTATTTTTTTAACTTAAAATTAAAGCGGTTAATTAAACAATTCTAATTTAAATTAGAGTTGTTTTTAAATTCCCTTTTTTCAATCCTCTGAAATTAAAACTAATTTTTATACTATTACTGATATAATAGTATAAAAATTACTCTTTGGTACTCTTTCCAATAAATAGAGGTTTGAAAAGTAAATGAAGACTACTCAGATTAAAAGGATTTTTTTTTTTTTTTTTTTTTTTTTTATTAGGCTCAATATAAAAGATATTTATTCAACTATTAAAAAAAAAAAAAAAAAAAAAAAAAAAAAAAAAAACGCCGTTTCTACACTTCAAGAGTCAATTTGGGGAGGTGCACTTATTAGACTGACTGTGAGAGTTGAAATTATATAAACAAACTTGAGATTCAAATAACATTTCGTATAGCAAACTTATCTGGAATTTACTTTAGTTCACATTCCATTGATTGGTTGTATCGTTGTATGGTTCAATGCCGATTGACTACACTCGATTCCTAGGCCTCTAGGGGTAATGCCCTCCGTGAGGGGGGGTCTTTCTAAGGAGTCCTAGCCTGTATTTACGCGAGTTTGCGAAAACCACGGAAAAGTCCGAACGGGTAGGTCGATAAGCGCGACATGGGATCTAACCCGGCACTTCCTATCGCCCACTTTTGAACGCAGAACCACTCGGCCACTTGTGGGGACTCAACATTACATTGCATATTTAAACTAATTCCAAATCGGTAATAACCGGTTAATTGCGATTCCATTTAACAAATTTCTGTGTATTTATTGTCAAACAGGTTTTTTCTTTGCTTTTAATATCAAATAATGCATTCCTTGTTTGTATCAATATCAAAGTATTTTTCTTGAAAACCGATTTATATCCGCTTCCTTTATTAACGCATTTCGAATAAATTACAAATTTTAAAATTAAGAACATATCTAACTCCGAATAAATACAGTGAAAGAATTTTATAACGCATATCTTGGGGACCAGAAGTAGTATGTAATATAGAATTTTGCATTATATAGTTAATTTTACGTATTCTAAAATCTACTCCAATAAACTATGCCTAAAATAAACCATCACAGTAATTTAATGATATTTATGATTTATAGAGATTATTATCTAAATAAATTAGCAGCAAATATATAAACACTATACTTAAAAGTGTTTTTCATATCATTTATCAGTGATTATTTGTAGACGGAATTCTTGATAGGTCAAAAAAAATTTCTGCATTGATAAATTAAAAGCTTTTTGTTCATAGGGAAACTTCCAAAAGTTGAATTTCATTTTTTCAGCATCTTAATCTGTTCCAGAATAACGGTTTATCTTTGAATACATTAAAAAGAGAGAGAGAGAGAGAGTAGGGGGGGGGATTCCTTTATATTAAAATTAAGTTGCTCATCTGCAAAATCACGCATACCTGCCAACACTGAAGGATCAAAATAATGGAGATTCTATAAGTGGCATTTTCAGGACAGACAACAGTGACAGGTTTTCAATATATGCCAGTTTTTAATATTTTAATCCATGGCTTAAATTGTCAAAAATCTATTAATTAAAAATAGTGCTATCTATTGAGATGCAAGAGAATTTCTTTTAGCAAAAGTGAAAGTGCAATTTTAAAATGCTCAGAAAAAGGAAAAAATGTGTAACGATTAAAAAGAATGGAAGAAAGTCATAAAACCCCAAAAAAGGGAAAGTTGACAAGTATGAATTACGTCTTTTTCTTTTTCTTTCTCAGGGCTACCCAAAATTAAGCTAAACGTTCTTTTCTATTTAATGTAATTGATAGAAGTGCTTTGCTACATTTTATTACGTCGACGAACTCTGCCCAGGAAGCAAAATTAATTTTTCATTCTCATACTGAAAACAAAGTATTTTTGGAATTTTCAAATCTGTTTTTTGCATAAAATCACGTTTTGAGGTTCTCTTGATTACAAAAGTCCAATTTTTAGGAGTAGATCTCTACGCACATCTGCTACCAGCATAATTTAGAAACGTATAGTGTAGGATATTCAAATTTGGTATTTTGAAGTCCGATACTTAAGTTTGAAGGCAAATGAAAAAAGTTTTTTTTTTCTTCTTCTTTTTTTAATAATGCACCATAATTGAACGGGGGATGATGGGGCTGTAGCCCCTCTCACACAGAATTACATGTAAAAAAAAAAACTGTTCCTAAATCTATTTTAGATTATTTTAAAAGTACATTGAACTTTATTATCTTACGCTATTGTTCTTAAGACTTAATATGCAATCTATTTTTATACTATTGAAATGCAGAATAAGAGGAAGTCGTGCGAGTGACACACCAGATTATTCTTTGTTTATAAAGCGATATATATAAAAAAAAAAAAAAAAAAAAAAAAAAGTTATTCTGTTTTTAATTTCTTAAACTATAGTGGCAAGCGAAGCCTGCTACTGCTAGTAACGCGTATCTGCTACAGAATAAACGCCTTCAGCAAAAACAGTTTAGAACCTTATCCACGTTACACCACTGAAAATAATTTGAAACTCTTAAAAATCAGCTCTAATAATCATATCATTGCGTGTGTATGAATTCCCAAGAAAATCTTCCCACCCTCATTCTTTTCATTTAGAGTTTAGTCATTAATGGCTTTAGTACTTCGGAAAAAAAAAAAAAAAAAAAAAAAAACTTAATTTCAAAACAAAACTTAAAACGGATTATAAAATAATTACAAGATAAAAAGAAACTTTTTATCGACCACATTTTTAAATTTTCTGTTGAATCATATAAACTTGACTATTCTATGTATTAACCCGATCAAGTTATCGTGGGTCGATGGAGACCCGAGCCATTTTTCTTTTACCTCAAACCTAAGAATCCGTATATAGAAGAAATACTTATCCATCGTGTCCATGATTTTTTCCGTAAAAATACCATTTTTAAATTTTATTATGAAATCTGAATTTTTCAAATATCTCAATTTGTTCAAAAGTTATGAATAGAAGACCCATGATAAACTGACAAGGTGCCGAAAAAAGCGATAACCTGATCGGGTTAATAAATACTTTTTTTTTTTTTTTAATTATCCCATCAACTTGAAAAAGAAAATTATCAAACGCGTAATAAAAGAGAGCAATTATAATAAATTTTAAAACATTTATAAATTGAATAAAAGTATTAAAAAAATGCCTTGTCATCGTGTTCTGAGCTATTCTAAAAGTGTCAAATGTCTAGCTAGTCAGGAAGTTAGTTAAAAATTGATTGCAAGATTTGTACTGGACAAACAAACAAGAAAGCGAGTTAATAAAAACATGGAAATTAAGGTAGTTTTTAAATTTCATTTTTTTTTTAACCCTTGTAAATTTAAATTTATTTTTAAAATACCTAGATCTACCACCACTGACCATTTATATTATATAAGAACTACTGACATTTGATGGCATTTAATAAAATACTGTATAAAATACAATACGAAAATTCATTATTTTTTTAATACTGAACATCGTGTTACAGTGCCATATCCAACAGTATTTCCGTCACGCGCATTATAAATAGAAAGCAAGGTACTTGAAAACTTACGTAAGGGTAGTTCATCAAAGCACACTTGGACATTAAAGTACTAGATATACATCATTTCACCACAAAGAAAACTTTAATATACATTTTCAAAGCAAAGCGCACGCAAACGGGTGACAAATATGAAAATTTAATTTTGTTTGCTTATTTCCTTTTTTCCCCCTCATACCTCTAGAATGAGAGAGGGGAAAAAAAGACTAACGTCAACCAAAAATGAAAATTAGACATCACTTCTACTTTAATTAATAAATTCGCGAAACAGGGTTGAAACATTTTAGGAGTCATTCTCTCCACCAATAACTTCCCACATCCATTCTGCACAATTTACATACACTAGACAATGCAGTTTCAGGCCCCATCTTGGTCCATGAGTCACGTCGAGTACTTGTGTACGGAATGGGATTTCTCCCCCTCCCCATTCCTTCAACGAGGGCGGAAAAGATATGAGCGAAGATATTTTTGTAAAACCAATAAAGATAGAATTTACCAAATATCGACTTTATCGTATTACTCACTAATTATCGCTAAAAGAAACAATGCATTCATGAAAGCGAAGTTTACCGCTGAGGCGAAATCTATAAAAGAATTAGGGCAGTAAAAGACACGACAGAATGTCAAAAGTTAACTTTGAACAAAGCAAAGCGAAAATTTAATTCTGGTGTTGGTACAGGGACAAAAGCAGATTGACTGCACTCGGATCCTAGGCCTGTGTGGAATGCCTTCCGTAGAGGTCTTTCTAGGAGGTCCGAGCCTGAATTTACGCGAGTTTCGGAGAAAACCACGGAAATCTCCGAACGGTTAGATCGACGAGCGCAACTTGGGATCAAACCCGGCACCATATAATTCGGAAAAATGAATACTATACTATTATGGAATTACAGTTCAAATTATAGATTTATAATTATCGGTCATCGAAACATCAGCAAAAACTGTCCATCAAACATAGTTCTACTGTTTAAGTCCTCCGAAGATACTGAGTTTAGGTTGGTTGGTTGTGTGGCTTAAGGCCGACTACACTAGGGTCCTAGGTCTATAGGTGGAATGCCCTCCATGGGGGGGGGGGGGATATATATGAAAGAGGTCCTAGCCCGAGTTTTTGCGAGTTTCTGAAAAAACCACGGAACACACCGAAAGGCTAGGTCGATCAGCGCGACCTGGGATCAAACCTGGCACTTCCCGTCTACCAACTTTGTGCGGAGAAACCGCTCGACCTCTGGTGGGGCCGATACCGAGTTTAGAAGAGTTTACAACAGCAACTGAACACTACAGTTTATAGTTTAAAAACTGTATAAATGATTTTACAATCAAACATTTCAAATATATTTCAAACAGCTGTTTTTTTTTCTTTTTTTCTGGGAAGGGGGATATTAATGGGGGTTTTTAAGGCCTTATCCCAAGAATTTTCACTAATTCCTTTCCATCCACACCCACTGCAAAGAAATTATTTTTTTAAGAATATCATTTTTTAGATTAGGATTTTTTTTTTTTTTTTTTTTTGGGGGGGGGGGGGAGACGGGGGTGATATTAATAGAAAGTAAGTATGTGTGTCAAAGTTTAGAAGACCAAATTTTACCAAGATGTGTTCCAAAAATAAATAAAACTGTGGATTTTTTTTTTTTTTTTTCAAATAAATTAAAGGTTTGAAGCAATATGAATTGATCAAATTCTATTGGAGAAAGTTTAAACTATATTTATACTATCAAGTTAAGCAACAAGTGATTTTTTTTTAAATATGTAAATTTTTAACAGTAATGTAACTAATTATCAGGAAGCTTATATAATTAACCTAAAAAAAAAATGTAATAGTAATGCATACAGCATTAAACTTAAAATTGGCTTTTAACGTTTTTACTTTCTCGTATATTAAATAGAAGAAAGTACTGGATTCGTAAAAATTTTTGACTTCCAGTTTTCGAGGGATTTACACTTTTTGAAATGTCCTGAGCACGAATGGACCATTTTTAGAAAATATCCGTCTGTCTAGATGACTGTGACAAAAATTTTGTATTAGCTCTAGATCAGAACTAATGAACAGAATTTCATGTAAAGTTATATATATTTGCACTTTGGTATAGTGTGTATCAACTCGGGTGCATATTGCTTAACAAATGGCGCTGTCGTCCAGTTTCTCCCCCCCCCCCTCCAAAGACGAAAGTTTAGTTTTTCCTTTAATTTTTACCAGCATTACTTTTCTATGGCTGAAATACGACTCGTCTCATATGTGAGTAATGTCGTCTATGCTTTCATTAATACAAAAACCCTGATTCTGTTCATATATATATGTATATCATCATGTCTTATATGAGATTAAGAAATAAAATAAACAATAAGTAAACTAAAGTAAATAAATATTCATAAAACTAACCAAAGGATACACACACAATTGGAAAGAAATACATATATATACTAAAATAAATTTTATAAATAAATTTTATTCAATTTGTGTATAACACTTTTAGAGATTTTTAATCGGATGTACGCGCCAAAAGAGCGATAATTTGCAGGGAAAAAATTTTTTTTTTCAACTTTTAATACCAAAAAAAATATGAAAAATATGAAACTTTGTTTAAAAATATGAAACTTTTTGTAAATCGCATTTCAAAAACAGTTCTTTACTGATTTTTTTTTTTTTTTTTTGTATACAGAGTCGCCATAAAAAGTTATTTCTTCTATTATTTTAAATATACAACCTCTTATAAAATGCATGACATTAACTACATATCATTAGAAAATTTTGACTTTGTTCTATATTCAAAAGAAAGTGTTGTACTCGTAAAAATTTTCAACGTCTGATTTTTGTTGAATTTATACGTTTTGAAAAATCCAGAAAATGATTAGACTACTTTTAGAAAATGGCGTGAAAATGTGACAAAAATTTCGTGGCTGCTCTAGCTCAAGAATTAATGCACAAAATTTCTCACAAATTTGTATGTAGTTTCACTCACATACACATGTGCCCATCAACTTTTGGTGAAAATCGCCAAGAGGTGGGATTGTCATTCCCCCCCCCCTTTTTTTTTCCCCATAACTTTTACTACGGCAGTAAAAAATAAAATTTAGCAAAAAAGTAAACAATAATTATTTTTAAGGAATCATTACCAAATTAAAAAGAATTATTTAGAATAGTAATTAATAGACACTTGGGGGGGGGGGGGGAGTCTTCTTCCTTAAAGTTTAAATTTTCATTATGAGTATTTTTCAAAAGAACTCGTCAACAGGTTGAACCCCAGATCTGTTATAATTTAAAACAAAATTATCGATTTTATTATTATTATTATTTATTTTTTGTATTAAAAATTTTTTGAGTTGAGCAAGTTATTTTCTCAAACAACGTCTATAGGGCACAAAATTGACTTTCTTTGGACATTTAGTGTTACACTCTCTTCTGAGATGAAAGTCGTCTGCATTCATCATGAGAAAACAATTTTAATAAATAATTTGTATATTGTGTGAATTTGTATAAGAAAACTATAGAAGAAAGAAATTTTTGCGATGACCACGACATACTAGTTTGTAAATAGAAGCTACGTCAATAGTTTAAAAGATGGTCTTCTGATCAAACAAATTGAAATATCCGGTATATGTTTCTCTTTCTCTCTCTAAATATATACACCGTGTCAACGAATTATAAATTAAACATTAAAGATTTCAGAAGAATTCATTGTTTTGGATGTGAAGTTAAAATTTTCGGAAGTAAAATCGGAAAGGTTCTTGAATCGGGTTTTTGAATCCAAAAATTATTTCCATGTTGTACTACAAAAAAGGAATGGGGGGGGGGATCTAAAATACTCGAATTGGTGGGAGAAATTCCTTTAATGGTGTCTATTAGGCATTAGTACTTATCGGTTTATTAAATAGTATAATATGGGCAATAGGTTTAAGTATAATCCTCTCATCCTATCCAAAAATTTAACCTAAATCTCTGGAATAGATTTTAATAAAATATTGAACTTTTTCTCATTAAATAAAAAGACAAACTTTAGTAAAAAATTAAAATCGTTGACTTTTTTTTTCTTTTTAAATCTAAAGAGAACTAGAAATAAACATTTAACAAAGTGACATAGTATATCTACTACTTGCAGATCAGATGGAAAAACTAGCTATGGAGGCCAAAGCCCTACAACAGCAAGGTTTATATGGCTTTATCGTAAAATCAGGTATAATGGAGTCGAAGGCAACTCTGTTAGTTAAAACTTACTAAAACATTTATTTCATAATAAAAAAAAAAGTATGCGAACAATTCTGAAGAATGCGATTAATCATTTCAGAATTGAAAAGGACATTAACATATACTTAATGGAATACTATTTCCTTGAAGTAATTTATTTCTAATAAACAATTTAATTTTATTGTATGTTAACTACTTCTTCTACTAAAATTTTATAAAGCTAGCTTCATTGTGAGAAATTTCAAATTTCTTGAAGTAATATGTATACTATATACCTTCACCACAAAAAGAATAATTCGTATATTTTGATATGCATTTTTGTTTTCACACCAAATTGAGTTTTTTTTTTTTTTCCTCAAATGTACGTACGTTTAATTATATTTGTATTAAATTTTGAAAATTTTTGAGATTACTACTCGCGCTTCCACGACAAAAAACTTTTACTGCCTCTTCCTCCTCATAAAAGTTAGCTCTTAAGACTTATTATCCTTAAGACCTTATTTTATCCTCTAACTTAAATTTCGAAAGATACTGAGTTTATTATTATAAAAAATTTCCCCAATTTGGATTATATAATTATGTTATATATTTGATTCTCTGATTTTTTGAAATAGTTTATTCCACTCTACTCTTCATTTTTAACTTCAATTAATTTCTTGTAAGATAGGGTGCCTGTTAGCAATCTGCTATTATAGCTGCTAACGAACGAAATCGTACATTGGTGCTCAACGGTGAAAAAGGTCACCCCTGCCCCTGATGAATTTTTTTTCACCGTTCTGAGCTTTTCCTAATTTAAAAAATATTTTGTTTAAAATACTGTCTTAATTGTTTATTTTCTCATGGCTTGTTCATATCTTTTCATTTGAGTTCCATGTCGTTTTTACGCACCGGCAAAATTATTAATATTGCTACTAACAATCTAGAAATAAAATTATTATTAGATTGAAGTTAAATTGTAACTAAAAAAATCAATAAATCAAAAATAAATGTTTCAATAAATCAATACCAGTCTCCACAGGTTATTTAAATTTGTTGTAATTTCATTCTTATTGGTCTATGAAGTTTCAGTGATATTATACCTGTTGCTTGGCTTTTACTACGATTAATAATTGATTTATATATACAGGGTGTTCCAGAAGTCCCCCCCCCCTCCTAACAACAAAATGAGTCGGAATTATGAAAAATGGCGAAACACGTGTTCAATGAATTCGAGAGGGCCCTCCTTTAGTGTAAAAAGTTTGGGCCTGGGGGTGCTAGGGGGCCAATAGGGAGGGCAACTTTAAAATTTCAAGTGAGAAGGTATGTCTTGTGATACATCCCTGGAAGCGTCTCTTCTAAGCAATGAATTTGATATAAATAGTTTTGCCCTACGTTGATTATTAAAGGAGATACCAGAGTTTTTAGACTTTTGAAATGTGAATTTTATACTTACGTATGCCCTTTAATAATCATTATAGGACAAAACTGTCCATATCAAATTCATTATCTTGAAGAGACGTTTCCAGGGATACATCACAAGACATACTTTCCTGTTTGAAATTTTAAAGTTGCCCTCCCTAACGGCACTACTACTACCCCCTTGCCCGGGCCAAAACATTTTTGGGCAATGTATGTCTTGAGATACATCCCTGGAAACGTATCTTCAAGACAGTGGATTTGATATAAACAGTTTTGTCCTGCAATAATTATTAAAGAGGATACATAAGTATAAAATTCACATATCAAAAGTCTAAAAACTCGCGTATCTCCCTTAATAATCATCGTAGGGCACTATATCAAATTCATTGCTTTGAAGAGACGTTTCCAGGGATGTATCACAAGACATACCTTCTTATTTAAAATTTTATAGTTTTAAACTGAAACAAACTAATATTAATGATTATTACAAAGCTTTTTAGACAAACAATCTAAATTAGAATAATTTAAAAACCAATTAATTTATAGTATTTGTTTTCTAAATTAAAGATTTTTTGAACAACCCCTATTTAAAAGACCAATTTTCTATGACACAATAGGTGTGTCTCAAGAAAAGTTTCACTGTAACTAAAAATGCTAACAAATAATTTGTCCTATTCTTCAAATAAATATTATCTACATTCTTAGTAAAAAAATCTTTTTATGTGTATCGCAACACTTTCCACATTTTTTGAATTGTTATTTATTTATTTATGGCAAGACAAAAATTTAAAAATTTTCTTTTTTTATTTAGCTATGTATTGTATTTTCTTTTGTAAATTCCATTACAACATGTAAAATGTTAAACTTAAACTGTCAGAAAGATTCTTTTAAATTAAATATAGAAAAAAGTCAGTTTAAGAATAACATCGGTTTATCTAGCCCTGGTTTAATTCGTCTCTCTTTGAAACACAATGATATATTAAACCGATAAAAATACAACGTTAGGAACGCCGAAAGAAAAAATATTTTTTCTCTTCGGCGTTCCTAATGTTGTATTTTTATCGGTTTAATAATCCAACGCCAAGTCTCCTTTTAATACGATGATATATGCTAACACCACAAAATCTACTACTACCTCTAAGCTCTTATATTTCATATGCTACAAACTTCTCACTAAGTATGAAAATTTAGAAACATTCTGTTGTATAAAATACTGTAAAATTATCTCGCACGTATCCTATGCTGCTATTGTATTTTGTTTATCATACGGAAAAAGTTTTTGAGAACCAAACTAAACAAAAGTGTTTCCTGCTTACGAAAGTAATTAGCATTGAGAGAGTCCATATCAAAAAGCGTAGTTGTACCAAACCCTGAACGATAGTTGAAGATCGTGAATTCTGGCCTTAAAAGGTTTTTATGAATGTATAAGGAGATAGAATTTCTCTCAACGGATTTGGCATTGCATACAAATACCAATAAAATACCTTAATTTGTAATAAATTATTTTATATGTGATGTCAAATATGTAGAGGGATTCACATGTGACAACGAAGGAACTTATATATACACTAAGGGACAAAAAAAAAAAAAAAAAAAAAAAAAAAAAAATGCCGCACTGCAGAAAAATTGACTTATACCTTTTGTCTTTGTAATAACTTCTAAACTAATGAATGAATTTAAATAAAATTTATGTTTGTATAATACGGAAGTCAACATGACACCTATGTACATTTTTGATTTAATAAATTCACTTTATTACATTCTACGAAGTATTTAATAAAAAATAAAACTATTTATTTGTTAGATCTAAACAATTACTTAATAAAAAAATATGTATTCTGCATTAAATTATTCCACCTTTATATGGAATTACTGCTTTAATGTGCAATGGCATAGTATTTTACAGTTTTTTAACATAAAACTCAGAAATTTCACTGCGCCAAATATCATAAATAATTTTTTCTAGTTCCTCTAAAGTTGTGGCTACAAATTTCGAATCCCCACCCTCTTTTATAGACTAAACATTTTCAAGCGGATTGAGATTTGGACTATTTTCAGGTATAGTAAAGAAGAAATTCTACGATATTCTTTGTGAGATTTAACTTTAAGTAAAAAAATTTATGATAACTTACAAAATTATAGATGCTCGTGGGAATGGATAGGCGATTTTAACAATATGAATCAAATAAACGTACCACAGACGCCATGTAACAAGGTGCATTATCATCTTGAAATGATGATTGTGGAAAAGTCTGAAATACCTCCAAAATGGTCGCTCCGGCATCAGTTTTTTTTAATAGCCGAGTTTTATTTCGGGTTAATTGATCCCTTGAAAATGAAAATTTGCCCGAGTCATTGAAAAATTATGCACTTACGTATCATAATGTACGGAGAATGTGTCACTGTTTTAAAAGTGCGATTTTGATTAAGTTGGTCCCATTTTCGTCATCAGATCTGCTTGTACGTCAGCTCGAAATAAGTTAAACTTGACTGATCAGACAGAACCATTTCAGCTCAATAATTAACTAATCATTTTTCAAATTTTTTAACCCTCTGAAGTCTTGCTTTCTTAATTTTTTTCGTTAAGAATGTTTTTTTTTTTTCAGATTTTGTGGCACTTAAACTTGTTTTCTTTAATCGTCGTTGTTGCACTGTATTTAAAGAAATTATGTTACTAAACACTTTTCTGAATCAATTCTATGTTCTAAATGTAATATAAACTGATTTTTTAAGCAGTGGCTTTTTAACTTGCGGTCATCTCGATTGGATGAGCAACGTGACTGCCTAGAGACAAGTTAACAGTTTAAACCACCAAAAAATTTTACATCGTGCTAAAAACCAGCTCACCAATATTTAACATTTAATAATTTTGACATCCCGCATATTAAATTTTTTTTTTTTTTTAATTTTCACTCTAAAATTAATATTTTTTGTGGTAGCGTTAATTGCTTTATCAGGGTTCGCGCTAGAGCGCGGGATCGCAGGAATCGCGCAATATTAAAATAAATCCCACTAAAAAAAATTTCATATGCGCGATTTTCCCGCGATCTTTTTTTTTTTTTTTTTTTTTTTTTTTTTTATCTAATTCACTGAACTCCGCGAATTTATTTTTTCCGTTTTTAAAAAAATCGCGGATATCGTTCGTTAAAAAATAAATAAATAAATAAAAATGGAACAATGGGCGATCAAATATTCTACAAAAGCTTCTGATTCCTAATCTTTTTCCATCCACAACATAAATATCAATATCCATTTCAAACTTGCTTTATGAGATTCTAGAACCTGTAAAGAAATACAATTGTTAAATATTTCTTTCTCATGTAATTATTTTTTGCCCACCTCCCACTTTATTTATCTCCATCTAGCGATCAGCAATGAAATGTTCTGCAGAAGTCTTGTTTCCCAATCTTTACTCATCTGCAACATAAATTATATTTATAATATTCATTTTAAACTTGCTTTATTAGATTCTAGAAGTAGAATTGAAAGAGTTTAATATTTCTTACTCTGTAATTATTTTTTTTATTCCTCCCCCCCCCCCCCCCCCTTTCCCATCTCCGGAATACGAATTGTGGTCAATGATCAATTCTAGAAACAATAAAGCAATAGAAGTGCTCAATATTTCTGACATACGTAATTATTTTTAGACCTTTAGTGCTGAACTTAATGAATCTATTTATTTTTTCTCAATTAAATTAAATGTTTATGGGGGTGTCATATCTATACCAAATTTGTAAACATGGGGGAAATGAAGAATAGATTTTTCAGGTAAGAAATTTTTTTCCAAATCAATTTAAGAAAATTAATACTCAGTTGGTTTTATGCACGTTTGGAACTAATAATTAGCTACTGCTACTTTTATATGAATGATTAATGTACATACATAAAAATCATATTCTATATTTGTGTGAAAAATTTGTTTTACTCTTGGTGTGAAATTTCAATAAGATTTCATGTGGATATAAAATTTATTGCAGGTATATTGAAGATTTTTTTTTTTTTACGCTAATGAAAAAATCCTGAAAATGCTTAATGTAGATAAAAACTATATATATAAATGTTTATGTCATCAGTTTATTGAAAGTGATGTTATCAATATTCAACTAATCATCCAATCAATCATATTAGCGAAAAATTTTCAGCTAATTTCTAATTTCAGCAATCACCTGTCTGTAATTTGCATATTTCTTGAAAATACTTATTTTTTTCTGTAAAATGTAATTACTGACTTAAATTTCAAAAATCTCACTTAAATTTTCAAAATCCCACTTAAATTTTTTGTTAGAGTGGGAGAATCCCACTCATTTTTTTTTCCTTAGTGCGAACCCTGCTTTATTCTTGCCATTTTTGATATACTTTCTAAAATTACAATTTTCCGAACAATTGTAACTTGTGTTTAATACTTGGCTCAATCCTAAATTGTACGTAGAACTCAACGTAATAAAATGTGTTCGAAAATTTACTTTTAAAACAATAAAATTGGCGATTGCAAGAAGAGAAATGGAAAATATCCAAGTGCAAATCCCCCCCCCCCCCTTAGTGTGTATATATAAATGTAATCTTGAGAAAATATCTATAAATTGTCTTTAATTAAATATCTGTTTAATTATAAGTAATTTCATAGTTGTACTTCTTTTCAAAGAATCTAAGTTTCATAGAACAAACAAAAAAATAAAATAAAATAAAATAAATAAATCTAAAGGTCACACTTCACTTTTTTAACCATTGTTTTGTTTTGTACCTGTACAAATTTCTCTTTCTCGTGAATTACACATACACTAAATAAAAAGTGTAATTGTTTTATGAGAGGGAAAATTAGCCAGCTTTTAATATTCTTTAAAACAAGTTTTTTGCCAATTCAAGAAAATTAACGCAAAAATTAAAGATTTGATTTGAGCTGCTCATTAAATAAAGACTATATTTAAATGGCCTTATACTTTTTTTTTTTTTTTTTTTTTGAAGTAATTGAAAAGTGAAAATATTTTAACACAATTTTTTATTTTAATTCTTGTTAAAATTACACAAAATTTAGTATGATATTTTAAAGCATGTTTCAGCTTTTAGAGCTATTTTCTTCTCTCTCCTCTAAATATATATATATATATATGACAAATTTTTTATTTAAATAAGATTGCTATAAGAGAATGCAATTCCGAGACTTTAACAACATTTTAAAGAAATATCAAGTCAAACAACTATTGGATGCACCGAGAAAAAACGGGCTATTTGAGACGTCCGACAACGCTACAGGGGATAATGGACGTTACACTTTTAATTATTTATTTATTAAAAAACATTTTAAAATACTTTATAACTACTTTTTTTATCCACTCGATTTTACGTTATTATAATTTAATAATATACTGTAAACATACCTAGACATTACTTCTGAATTAATACTATTTTTTTTTTTTTTTTTTAATATTTTTATGTTTGAATGTTAAAACTTCTCATGAAATTTTCATCATTCAAACAAAACTATTTTTAAAAAATTAACTTATCAATCAATTTACAAAGTAACATGTTAGAATGTATTAATATTATTAAACTTTAATAATATAAAATCGAGGGAGGAATTGAAGACTAGTTACCATAAAGCATTTTATTTTTATTTATTTATTTACTTAAAAGTAAAAAAAAAAAAGTAAAAAAAAAAATGTATTTTTTTTTAAATTTAAATAGTTTTGGCGATATTTTAATATACTTAAAATTGTTATATTTTAATGCATATGTATGCGAACTAATAACGCCAAGGCGGTGATTTACAAATATGCTTGATAATGTCCACCATCCATTAACGGGTTACATGGATTTCAAAGGCTAAAAGAAAAATGTATAATAACAGTGGAAATAACAAAGAAATGCCAAGTTCTAAAAATCGGAGTTTTCCGAAAATTTTCGGATTGACGGAGCACAACGATAAAAATCGGAGTACATATTTCTACAATGCATAATTTTTTTTTTTTTTTTTTTTTTTTTTTTTTTAATATAATAAGTATAATTTTTGATCAAAATTTAGAGCATATAAAATAGCAACGTTTAAACAATATTTCATACAATTTTCATTAAAAATTTTAGAAAATTCAACCGGTGGGTCGAGATGCTTTAGATTGGTTGGTTGTGTGGCTCAAGGCCGATTGACCACTCTAAGGTACAAGGCCTATAGTTGGAATGCCCCCGTGGAGGCCTTTCTAAGGGGTCTCAGCCCGTATATACGCGAGTTTTGGAGAAAACCATGGAAAACTCTGAACGGCTAGGTCGATGAGCGCGATCTAGGATCTCGAACCTGTCTACGAGCTTTGAGAGCAGAACCGCTCGGCCACTGGTGGGGCGAGATCCTTTAGAAAAACAGTGGACACAATTTCTCAATAGCTAATGCGCCGATCTTATTGTAATTTTGCACACTTTTTCAAAATAGAATTGACTAGAGATTGAACGAAAAATTAAAAAAAAAAAAAAAAAAAAAAAAAAAAGGTATTTTTTTGCAGAGTGGTAGGTCTGGAAAAACAATACAATTTTCAGTATATTTTACTCCTCGTATAACCTAATAAAATTAGTTATAATAAAAAAAAAAAAAAAAAAAAAAGTCTTTTGTTCAAGCTGGGCCCCTCTTAGACCCCGACGGAGGGCATCTCATCCCGCCTAAGTCCCAGGTGTAGACAATTGCCCTCCAATTTTACAACACAACAAAAAGTAATTCCACTGATAAATCTGAATTCTCTGACTTTCTCCTACTTTATAATATTTTTTGCCATTTTCTAGTTGAACATTAACATTTTTCTGAATGTCAAGCTTCCAAGCTATTCCCATTATTTAAACAGACAAAAATCAAAATTACTTCAGGTACAGTGCTTGCCATTAATTGAACACAGACACTTTCTTCAAAGTTCAGTTTTAACCGAAATCCTTCTGTTATTTTAACAGATATCTAAAGGTCTGCCCCCCCCCCCCTTATTTTATTTTTTAACTAACTCTTTTCTGTTACAATCTAACATTGGAGAGATTCTTCAATTTATGTCTGAGTATTTGCATGAGAAAATTGATTTCTTTTTTTTTTTTTTTTTTTTTTTTTTTAATCCTTTTTTGAACAAAATCTCATTTAACAAACCGAGAATTCCGGATGGTATATCTAGCTAAATGATTTTATAGATTTTCTAAAATTATTTCCATGGTAGGATTCGCATGCTATTCATATTTAATATCAGTTTTTCTTTTTATAGCAATAGTCTGCGATTACATAAGCCAAAACTTTACTAGTCCGAAATAGTGGCATTAAAAATAACTGAGTAAGTCCTGAAATCAGAACCGTCAATGAAAATCTTAAAAGATACTGGCCGTGGAACTGCATAACCTGTTCGAGCCTATTCATCATAAAGACTAATGATGAAGTAAGAAAAAGTTATAGTATGAAAAGTACAACATATTTTTGTAGTTGCATATTAATTTTATTTTAAATCGTACTGTCCTTCAAATCAAATGATAAATATCGATATTTATTGCCAAAAAATTTATCCGTTTAACCTTACTTTGTCATTGAAGTCACTACTTCCTTGTAATTATGCAACTAAGTACCCTCATTAACATTTCAGGGCAGTTATTTATATGAAAATTTAACAAGTTCAACTTTAAAAGCCTTGATATGCATTTTAACAATTAATTTATTTCATTTATTTTGCGTAAATGGTGTTTATCTTAATTCCATACACAAACAGTAAGATGATTGTATATAGCAGTATATGAATTCGGCTTTTTTTTTTTTTTTTTTTTTTTTAACGCTGTTTTTACGCAAAATATAAAATACCTAATTTTATGAAGTTTTAAGTCCAGAACATAAAATCAATTTCTCGAAAATTTATTCATATTTTGAATCACAGTATTTCACATTAATTTTAAATAAAAACACAAATCATCTATTTTTTTTTCTTTCTTTCTTTAATATTGTTTTAAACAGAATATGAATTACAAAATACCTTTATAACAAGTATCTGATTTCTTTTTCAATATTTCTTTAAACTGGATGGTGGGCATTATAACTCTTTTTCGTAAATTACTATCTTAAAATTATAAAAATTTACATATACACTGAGTTTTAAGTATATTTTAAAATTTCTCAAAAACTATAATAAAATTCTAATTTTTTTTTTTTTTTTAATGCTTCCTTGCTAACTAATTTTTGATTTATCTTTCTTTCTTTCAATTTTACGTTATTATAGTTTAAAAATATGCTCTAAGCATGTTTGGGTATTACCTTGGAGTCAACGACTTTTTTTTTTTTTTTTTTTCTTTTCTTCTTTTTTTAAATTCTTATGTTTACATGCTGAAATTCAATGAAAATTGTTAGTACTCAAATATAAAACTATTTAAATAATAATAATAACTTAACAGTAAATCCATAAAGTAATTACAAATACGTTTAGAATGTATTGTTAAATTATAAAAAGGTAAAATTCAGAAAAAAAAAAAAAAAAAAAAAAAAAAAAGATACATTTTTTTTTTTTTTTTCAAAATATTTAAAATGCTCGATTCTGTCTCATTAAATTTAAATAATTTTTGAGAAATTTTAATATGCTTAGCATTGTTATATTTCAATGCATGCAAATTTCTATAATTCTAAGACAATAATTAAAAAAAGAAAGAAAGAAAAAGAAATGTATTAACGTCCAGGTATCCCATTAAAGAATAAATATGCATGTAGTTGCATAAATAACTTACGTACGATTTTTGCAAGAAGATTTTCTTTTATGTAAATGTACTTTTACGCTACCATTAGAGTTTTAAAGATACAAGAATAAATTAGCAAAAACATGAATGCAGCTATTTTCAGTAGTTAAGGAGCACGAGATCTACATAGCCTAGCAGACTAAATCATTGTAACTTTTTTTTTTTTTTCCAAAGGAGGTCCTTTAGAAAATTACAAGTGCAAAGATAAGCACTTATACGTCCCACTTAAACATCCTTCTAGTCAATGTTCTATATTTTTAATCAATCAATACTTATGATCAGGGATTGTGAATATGATTAGCTGAGTGGTACTTATTCCTTCGATAAAAACACAAAAATAAAAGATAGTTCAAAAATAATTTTTAAACTATTGAAAGTGAAAGCAGAAGGGAAAAATCAAAATTTTATAAAAAGCATGTTTCCTAAACCATAGAGGTCATTGGACTATGTCAATTATCGATTGTGAACCACCTTATTCATCTTTTTAGTTATCTGGAATATAAAAATAAGATTTTAAATTTTTGCATTACTCTAGAGACTATAACAAAATATAAACTTATATCTTATGCTTTAGGGGGCCAATACACTGAAAATTTTACATAGCGAAAGGTATCTAAATATCCTAAAGTGCAACACTCAAAATTTATTTAAAACAGTTTAATGTTCTATTTTAGCACGATGATTCCAAAGAAAATGTTCCAATGATTAGCTGTCTTTTTGCTCTTTTCTTTTTCCTCAAAACTTTGTTTAAGAGCGTACAATACACACCTGCGAACATTCTAATTAATATTCAGTAATATTGTTAGTACCCGCCATTTTCCTACACCACTTTATTTTTAGAATAATTTTCTTCAACAGTAATTATAATTAAATACTAAAATGCTCTAAAAAATGGCTGGTGTAAAAAAAAAAAAAAGGGGGGTGGTACTAACAGTACTACGGATTACTAAATTAGAATGTTGACAGGTATGATAATACCTAACTCCGCCCATGTTATTCTATAGGAAAATTTGTTTCTCAAATCCCTCATTGTTTAAAGTTTTTTTTTTTTTTTTTCGTTTTCATTCAGAAAATTCACAACTGTTAAATTCATTATGGTTATGATTTTCTAAATTTTTTAGTTTTTAATATTTTGAAAGCATTTTACAGCTTCAAAACATAAAATATTAAAATAATAATAAATTTTTGAAAACGATAATCAATTTTAACAGATGTGAATTTTCTGAATGTGAAAACGGACTTTGTAAAATATGTAAAAAAATTTTTAAATATTAATGAGTTATAATGGAGAAAAATTCCCCATAAAAAACATTGGCTTTGGCTTCCAGTGACGATAAGTACAGTTCTCTTAAGAAAAATATTTTTCACTATTTAATTGTAATTATATTTATTGATGAACATGCTCTTTCACTTATCACTAAGTTAACTGTTTAACTTAATTTTATCGTTTCATGCATTAATATTGTATCGAATTTACTACTATTAATTTATTCTTGCTTCATATAAATCAATTTCACTAAATTTGGTAAATTATTAATTTAATATGCTACTTTTCTATAAAAAAAATTGTACTTTATTTCCCTTCTTACATGCTTTAATTTATTGTTGAAATCTTTGAGTTGTTGGGCGATAATGATTTTATTTTACCTCATGTATCATTGTCTCAGAAATAACTCACTACGTATATTACCCTGATACTATAATTGTCCTTGATAAGGATATAGCAGTTTTTTGGGGGGAACTTTCAAATTTCAAAGTTATTATTTGTCTGCATTAATTACCAATATATTTTGATTTGCATAACGCTTTACTTCCATATGTAATTATTTATTGATACCTCGCTTATCAAATCTTCCTTCCTAGTGTTTGATCATTATAATGATGAATTATTAATATATATTCAAATTACGTTTTCACGTTGAGAAAATTCATAACTGTTAATTATTATTATTATTAATTTCTTTAGTTTTCCTTATTTCATTTTGGAGCTGAAAAATACTAATATATAGAGAGAGAGCTTATTTTCTGCACACTAAATACAAAATAAATTATTAAAAAATTTAAAATAAATTTTTGAAAGCAGGATTTATTTAACAGATCTTTTCTTTATTTGAAAATTATAAAAAATTTATATATATATAAGGTAATGAGTAATCTTGATTAGAAATTTCTGCATGAAGAACATGGAGTTTGGCTGTCGTCGACGACGAGAGGTGGTGTGCGTTCCCCTCCATTAATTTTTTTTTCTCCTGTCTTAATTAACGTATTATATGATTAATTAAATCAAATTTCAATTTGTCTCGCATAAATAACTATATAATTATTCACTATAAGTTTAGATATAATTTAAGTATTTTCAGAAAATAACTCTGAAAATAATTTGACTACGAAAACTAATCCTTAACAGTAAAAGACACTCTTTAGAGAAAAACATCATTGGATTTTTAATGATAGTTTCAGATTTATAAACCTATAGAAAACAGTGCCTAGCGAATTTTTCCTGAAATGGTTATGCGCGCTACATACGTCATCAATTCTTCTATTTGAAATACCAGATCGTATGTTGTATGTGTGTTTATATGGTCTCATATTCAAATAATGCAACTGCTGATTTTTTTTTTCCTTTCCTGTGGCTATTTAGTATGACGATTCGGTTTTTTACTGGTTACTTGATTATTCACAAAGAACCCTTTAAGTATAATTACATAAACTACTTATGACAAAATATATATTTGATGTTGAGTTGAACATATTCTCGCTAAAATCGAATAGGGTGCTTAAGGAATTAATGAGAATTACTCCTAATTTTTCTCTCAATTAGTCTTAAAGGAGTAGTACTATTGCCTGCATTATGAAAGGATTTTCTGCAAAGATGGAAATATAGTGACACCAAACAATCTTTGATCGCTAAAACGAGCACAAAGTAAATAATTATGCTACAAAACATTGACTTTTTGAAAATACTAGTATGTTGGGAGTTAAAGCCAACTGACTACTTGCGAGACCTACACCTGGGTGGTATGCCCTCCGTGGAAGATCTTTCTAAGGAGTTCTAAACGTATTCATGCGAATTTTTGAGAAAAAACATGAAAAACTTCGAATAGCCTCGATGAGCGTGACCTGGGGTCGAACTTGGCACCTCCCGTCTACTAGCCGCCAGTACTTATAGTATTTACTTAGGGAAGAAAAAAAAAAAATCGGTATATATATTTTTCTTTAATTCAGAAAGTAAAGCAAAAAATATTACGTTTCTAAAACTGTGATAACAAACATACATTCAAAAATTTTAAATGCCATTAGCTTTGAGTATAAATAATTATTTTAAAACTGTATATTTTTAAAAAGAAACTAAAGTACATATATATTTATATATCATCTGTTCTCTTTTTCTTTATATTCATCATCCGTTTCTTTATATTTTTTTATTTTATTTCCTGTCCTGATCAGAATCATAAAATATTTTATAAAATAATATAAACTTGTGTGTGGTGCTTTCTTTCCAGTGATTTTTAAATTTGTTTTCTCTAGTCTAAACTTGAGAGTAAAAATAAAATATACTAATATGCTGAAAAGTTTGAAAAGGGAAAACATGACTTTTTTTTTTTTCTCTTAAAATAACGAAATTTTGAAATAACAGTTAACCTAAAACTTTGGCTATATGAAAGGATATTAAATTTTAACACTACATTTAAAATTACAACCTTGTGTGCATATTCACTATGTTAAAAGAAAAATTTCCATGAGGAAAACAGGTATTTATTTTAATAAGTATTTTTTTTCCTACAAATGTTTATAGATATAGTGTAATAAACTGTAATCTGGATTGGTTAACCTTTTAAAAGAATTGGACAAACTCCAAGACAATTCAGCCTATATATCAGAACAGCGTTCTTAAAGAATCAAGAAATTGTTGAAATTTGTGAAAATGTGAATTTTGAGTGGCCAAGGTTAAAATCATTAGTGAAAAACACACTTTAAAGTTTAATTTTTAATATATAACACTACTGTGAAATCGTTTAAATGCAGAAAATTTTATTTTAATCCGGATCTTTGTGCAATTAGTCACAGAGTTGAAAAATGTTTGACTTTAAAGTTAATTAAAATTCTAGTTTTTAAGAACTACATGGTCTAAATTCCAGTCATGACCTGTTCTGGAAAACTTGAAATAAGTTAAAAATTCACAACTAAAGTATTTGTTCTAATTCATGAAAAAGCTAGTAAGAAAGGAAAATGCACAGAAACTGTTTCTTACAAAAGGAATTTAAGACAATTTAACTGCATCTTTTTAGTTCAGAGTGTTCTTTTTATCTCAAGAAAATTCAAAGCTCACTTGAATTCATCCTGCTAAAAATGTTTGTATAAAGCTTTGAAAGCAGGGTGAACTTTACATTTTTCTTCTGAAAAAGAAATAAAAGGCAGAGTATGATTCATCTCCTTCACTTACTCTCCATCCCCCACCCCTTTTTGCATGAGAGTAAATTGTCTCATGCAAGATTTCCCCCAAGCCAAAATATTTCAAAAAAGGTTTCAGAAAAGACTGGTTTTATTTGATTTGTGGCACAGAACTGATTTTTTTATGAAGATAAAGACACTAATTTAGTTTTAATTATGCAGCCTTAATAACCATATATAAATGAGTAAAATAGAAATTAAATCCTTATATAAGTCCATCAGAAAATGGATAGTAAGCAGTTTATGCATGAATTATTCTTGGAAATGTAACTCAAATGTTGAATACTTCCTCATCTATGTAATTTTACATACCTTTTCTATTAACATAAGTTTGTAAATGCTGTTCCAAAATTATCAATATCTGAAAAAACATTCATCTAACACAGTTGCGAAAATATATATGTAATATATATTAGTTTAAACTTTTAAATTGTCATGATTTAAAGCCTTTTGGGTGAAACTTTCTCTCTTAAAAGATTTGTTTAATCACACAAGATTTTTGCCTAGCAACAGGTGTAAAAAAAAAAAAAAAAAAAAAAGCCTAAAACAATGCACATAACTTGCAGAGGTTGATCCAATATTCAATTTTTAGACCCTCACCCCCCCCCCCCTTAAAATATATATATATATATATATATATTTAGTGATATTTTACCTTTTGCAGAAAAAATATATAAAAACCTCCTATTTTAAACGGTTCTTTCATATGTTTATTATTAAATTAATGTTTCATTAAGCCAAGTCCAAGAAGCTATTTGAAATAATACTTCAAAGCATGGAAAAGTTTGATTAAAGGATCATTTTTATTTTAAAAAAAAGGGGGGAGGGAAGCTTTTTTTTTTTTTTATTATGAATTTTGATTTTATGAAGGAACCCACATTTTATAAACTTTATGAAAGGGCAAATTTTATGGATTTGAATTTTATAAAAGGCCTTTTTATGAAATGGAATTTGGGAAAAGATAGCTAGAGTCACAATCTTTGCTTGGCTTGTGCTGCTAATAAAACTACACAGACTACGGGTATGAAAGAAACTTGTAGTATAATATGAATACGATTATTCGGAAACCAGTTATCCAGAATCATATTTTTGACAGTTTAATCTCTTTTTTTTTTTTTTTTTTTTTTTTTTTTTTTAAAAGAACATAGGAAAATTAAAATTTAAATAAAAGAATATCGATGATATATTTAAAGAATAAAAATCTTGCTGACATATAAATGTTTTTGTATTTTAGTTAATTATTTATTTTGTGATAAATAAAATCACAATCTTTAAAAATGTATGAATATTTTGCACTTTTATGGATATAGACAAATAACACGAATGTTTAAAAGACATAAAAAGTAATGAGTTTGTAAAGTCTAATTTTCTAATGCTTAGTAAATAACATTTAATATTTGAAAATCATTAGCTAATCAGGGTTTGAAGCATTTAGATTAATTAAGAGGGTAGATTTGATTTTTATATACGGTTATTAAGTTTTCAAGAGATTCTTATACATTTTAAATTCTGATTAATAATTTATCTTAATTAAAAATTATTCTAAAAAACTTTTATTTTTAAAATTTTTCAGATTGATTGAGTTTAAATTTGATTAATAATTTAATTTTTTATATAAAATATTTATTTATTGATTAGAGCTATATGCATTCTACAAGTTTGATTATAGGGATTGGTTTGATGAGCAACCAATCATCCAGGTTGTAGTTGGTTGGTTGGTTGTAGGTTTTGAGGCCAATTGACTTCTACTTAGAAAGGTGGAATACCCTCCGTAGAGGTCTTTCAAGTGGTCTTAACCCGTAGTTTCAGAGAAAACCACGAAAAACTCTGAACGCCTAGGTCGATGAGAGCGACCTGGGATCGAACTCAGCACTTCCTATCTATGAACGCAGAACCGCTGGTGGGCCCGGAATTATTAAAAAAAAAAAAAAAAAAAAAAAAAAAAAAAAAACAGTTACCCAGAATAGTCTTGTCCCAACCATTCTGGATAATTGGTTCCCTACTATACTAATAAAAAATTTGCAAAAAGCAAGATAAATGTATGCTGTCTATTACAGATAAAAGTATCAAAATTTAATATCTTGATTTGCTGATTTAATATTATATTACTGTTGATAAAATGGTAGAATAAAAAGTATTGGCATAATTCTTTTCAATATAAAAATTCTGTTTTTCCTTACATATCTTTCATCAAATAGTTAATACTATGACTTAACACTTACAACTAGATTATTTCCTCGGATGCTTTATACACATCACTATAGCACTACAGCATGAAATTTTAAGGCAATATTTTATTCATTCTTAGTATTTGTTTTAGATAGTTTGAGTTTACAATTTATGATTCAAGGGAATATTAATTAATTATATATATCACACATAATTTACATGGTGCTGTTATTTTACTTTACAAGGCAAAAGTCACTTTTCACAGTGTTGCCTGAAATGGTAAAGAGGGAACTTTATCACTGAATTCTGAATCTCATGCTAGGAATATTTTCATAATCTTATTGTCATCCTACTTACATTTAAGTTCATAAATAATGGCTCTAGGCTCTATTTGGGGCCAAAAAAATAATGGCTCAGTTCTACTTGAGAACAAATTGTTTAACAGTCAAACAAAAATCTAACGTTTCTAGTTGCTTTTCCTTGCAAAAAATTAAAATTTTAATAAGGTACCATTTTCTATATTGAAGCCATAAGCATTTTCCAAGAGAAGGTATTTAAAGATGGAGATAATCATATTTCAATTCTGATAAGAAATCAATCTGTATCTCTCATATTTCAATGGATACACATTAAGGCCATTTAACTTCAATTTTCTTGCTATTATTGTCTCATTTATCCCCAACACCTTATTAATAGAAATAACTAGCTTTTCATTTGATGAATTGTTTCTCATGATAATCAATTATTCTCATTTTGATTTTTTATTCTTTTTGCTAAAAAAGATTTTTTTAATAAAAATAAGATATATATATAATAAAAATAAATAAAAGGAAAACAAATTACAGGAAAAGAAAGTTTCCTATAAGTACTTTTGCTATTATTGTCTCTTTTATCCCATACACCTAATAGAAATAAGTAGCTTTTCATTTAAAGAAATGTTTCTCATGATAATCAGTTATTCTCACTTTGATTTTTTATTCTTTTCACTTAAAAAGATTTTTTCAATAATAAATATACATATGTAATTATAATAAAAAGAAAAGAAAAGAAAATTTCATATATATATATATATATATATATATATATATATATATATATATATATATATTTCCCTTTTATAAAAAGAAAACCGTTTATTTTATGATCAAGTGAAAAAAATCTATATTTAGTAACTTTATTGATTTTGATTATAAATGCAAACGAAACCCTCTCCTCCCCCCCCCCCATAAATAAAATAAAAGATATCCCTTTTTAAAATACAGTTGCAATCAGCATAAAATTATAATACTAAAGTCATACTTGCACCAATATATAATACAACACTTTATTAATTACAGACAATAAATTATGTTTTAAAAATGGATGGGGGGGGAGGAATATCAGAGCTAAAAGATTGAGATAAGCAACATTACTTTAATAAAAACACATTTAAACAAAAAAATTCAGTAATATTTTATTTTATTGCCAAATGCTCTCAAATTTGAAAACATTCAGAATAAATGACATTAGATCAAAACTTGAAATATGGCTAAAATTCAGAATATTTTGAACAGTAAGTTTATACAAACAAAAATAATTCCTATAATAATGTTGCTTGATTAAGAATGAAATTAAGCTGATAATTTATTTAAAATTGCTGATAATATGAATGGCCTTCTAAAAGTTATCAAATTTCTTCTCTTTAAGGGTATTTTTCAGATGTTTAGTTTCTTTTCTTAATTTTATTTTTTGAAAATAAATATATAGATGTTCATATATTTACTACCAGTATTTTTATTTTATTTTCCATGTTTAATTCTGCCAAAACATTAACCATTATCTTAACTGATTATCTATATATGCTGAAATAGATATTTGAGAATATAAACACAGCTATATGAAAAATATTTAATATTACAAACTTGAATTTATATTCTTTTCACATTCAACTTATTTTTTGCATATATAAATATACAGACACAGATTATATTTTTGTAATATATTTTTGACAAATTATGCCAGATTTCTTCAAATAGTATTTATCTTTGTTTAAAAAAGTTTTAAAGATAAAAGCAGAATACACAGCTGGAACATATAACTATAAATAATAATAATAATGTAATGAGCATGAAATCTAATATATATATTTTTTAAATTTGTAATTGATCTGCCCAAGTGAATATTTTTCTATGTTTAAAAAGATTTTATGTATAAAAGTTGGAATAGATAGCTTGAGAATACTGATATAACTACATAAATTCTTATTCCCTCCTCTTTCAATTTTTTATATTTCGCATATGTAGAGCTGACTCTAGGCTAATTTGGCATGGTGCTCCACCCTGCTGCACTTTTACAACCCATTTTAGCCCCCTGCGGCTCTTTTAAAAACATTTTGGCACCAAGTAGCCTTTTCTAACATTTTAAATGTTCAGTGTCCTTTAAATACTTTTTTTTTCTTTTCTGACATGCATATAGCCTATATATATACAGTTCCCGCCGCTTAATAAATTCACTGGTTAATAAAATCAGCCACTTATTCTGATCAAATTGTCAGGACCGGAATCAAATTAATACAAACTACTTTCAAAACCGCTGTTTAATAAAATCAGCATCGCCGGTTAATAAACTCAAAAAAAAAAAAAAAAAATCTCTTCATCAGCAAAAATGTGTATTTATATGCACTTAAAAAAAAATTTACAGTTTTTTTTTTCCCTTCAATAAAAGTAAAATAAAGCACAACAATCACCCTTGTTAGCGTTCTTTGCCAAAAATTTTACACCTGCTGCATAATAACAAAATAAACTCACTTTATCACTTGTCTTAATAATAAATTCCAGGAATGTATTCTAAAAATCGAAGTAATACTTATCAAAGTAGTACTTTGATTCACTAGTGTTTTTTTTTTTTTTTTTTTTTCATTTTTAATTATCAAAAGATAATTCTTAGTTCTCCTACTGAAATAACTAAGAGGCAAAAAAAAAAACCTTTTGAAAATGCCTAATATTTAATTAATGTATAAATATTGACTAATTTTGTATGCACTATGTGTTTATTAATTTTATATGGAGTATGTGTTTAATTTACTTATTTTGAATGAATAATTAATTGTCAGTCGAAAATTAATTAAAACTGTTTATTACTCTCACCAATCGTTAACTCCTGAAATTTCTTAATTCACGGAAGTAATACCTTTTTCTTGAGTGCAAGAAACTTCGCCGGATATAAAAATCAGCTGCTTAATAAAATCACTTTGCCTTAGAACGAATGTGATTTTAATAAGCGGCGTGTAGCGTACATGTAAAAATAGTAATATAGTTTTGTCATGTACAAAAATCACAACATAGGAAACCATAAATCATGCCATTTTTGAAAATAGGTTGCCTTTTTTGTTGAATTTCCTCCCAGCGGCCCTTTTATTCTAGAGTCAGCACTACATACGTATATATAGTTTTGTTGAAATATTGTATTTGATTTGGTCAAATTGCAAGAGATTTCTTGAATATTTTCCTTTGTTTATATTAATTATGAATATAATATAAAGGCTGAAATAAGACAGATGGAGAACACATCGACCTAGCTATTACTTATATATATACATACAAAGATTAATTCAATAGATGTACTTGTGTGTAGTGTTCAATAAGTATTTATCAAACAGAAATTCAGTAGTATGCAGTATTCAACAAGTGTATTTTTTAAATAGAAAGATTACATTATAATTTGAAAACAATCTTTATGTTCCAGTTTCATGTAATAAAAATCTTATAATGAGATAAACTACCAACATATATAATTTAGGAAATTTTAATTTCATTTTTGATTGGTATAACAAAATTTACAATCTTTATAAATATAAATAAAATTACTTTCAGAAGATCAATATAAATTAAACTAATTTTTGTTTAATACACGAAATGTATTTTTCTTTTTTAAATAGATTTGTACCATACAACAGATTAAATTAAAAGAAATTTGAAATGTGAATATGATACAGACATAAGTATACACGTAGAAAGAATATATATACATGCAAAGTATGTGTGGTATGTGTATAATTTTCCTTATAATTTGCAGTTTAAGCATCAGGCTTTTTACATTTACCTATTACAAAATTATCATTATTATTATTATTAATTATTTGATGTGAAAGATGATTTTTTTTAAATAAACAAATATTTACACTTTTCAAAAGTTATAGATTTTTATATTCAAATATTTGTATATAAGAGAAATCCAATTCTATTATGTATGTATTAAAGAAGGTAAATATGTAAATTAATTGCTTCAACAGCTAGCAGAAATATTATATAATTTCTAAATATTTTTAAATCTTAAATTTTTTAAAGTGTTAAATTACCAAGGCAATGGCACGAGATGTTTTCCTTGTGATACTATTGTTTGTGCAATTCTTTAACGTTTGTTTTATAGTATATATAAAACAAACCTTTATATATAATATGAAAATCTTTTCAAACATTTCACAGAAAAAATATATACGTAAAATATAAAAACTTTAAACTATGTGAAACAAGGGCAAAATCCAAATAAACAAAACAGAAGCAGAGGCCAATGTGTGTGCGTGTGTGTGAGATATATATAGTATTAACATTTATTATGTATACATATGGAAACAAACTTTTATGTATAACATGAAAATTTTTTCAAACATTTCACAGGAAATATATATGTATATATATATACATAATATTTCTTTATATATATATATATATATATATACAATTAAAAAATGTTATATTATTTAAAAATGGTACTTTTTCCTTTTTTCACAAGTAATGAATAATGGTACTTTTTCTGTAATTAATACGGGAATACAAATCTGAATGAATAATGGTACTTTTTCTGTAATTAATACGGGAATACAAATCAAATTTGATTAGTAATGCTAAAAAATAATAATGGTTATATTTTTAAGAATTGAGAGCTAAAGAGGACTGACACAGTAATGTAAAACTAACTTTAGTGAAAACTGTGTTTATCAGCATCTATAAGTTTCCTTTTTCAATGAACTTTTGTAAAAATTATAAACTTTAAATATCACGGTTGTGCATATCCTGTTTATAGCATAAATGTTTCTTAAATCAAAAATATAAATTAACGAAATCAAATAACTCTTAGAAGTAAAATATGTTTTAGAGTTTTTGTTTAAATGACAATAATAAATAATGAGATTTGCCATTTTTTAAATTTTAATTAATTGTTGTTATTATTATTATTAATGGGCTGTCTGTGGATGCTTCGACAGCTTAACAATTATACCACTTCGCAATACATTTTTGAAGTATATCAAATACAAGATTAATCAGATATTAAATTTCAAATAATGTGATACAATGTGCTATTTTACAAAATACACATTTTCGCAAAATTCATTGAAATGTACACAACAAAAGTACATAAATATATACTGAAAATATTATTTTCTTTTTGGTCTAAATTTATGCCTCGAACAAAACATGATTTAAAAAACATTTTCAACAGGTATTATTTATTTATTCATTTCTTGATGTATTTTTTTTCCTTAAGGAAGATGTTTATTAACCTATCACAACAATATTATTTAAATTTCAATGCAATAATATTCAGATGACATATGATAATATATCAGAGAAGAACTATTTACTTATTCAAAAAATTGGAATATATTAAACATTAATGCGTGTAGTCAATAATATTTCTCTTCTGAAAGGTAATGTTAATTCAAAATCGTATTTTCAAATTAGAGAAAATGAAGAGTTTGTCAATAGCCTTGAAAATTTCCTTACTAATCATCAATAATGACTAAAAATTATCAGATGTTTATTTCCGCCAGCAAAATTAAAATATGGCAATAACAATTATTCTTGAATATTATGTCAAAAGCTCAGAGACTTAACATAAAAATAATGATAAAATAATGAACATTTATTTATGTCGGTTACTAATGTTCAGAGTATCTACAAACTGTCCAGTAAAAAATTAATAATAATAATGGGAAATTTTCTAAAGATAATATCTTGAGATGAACAATTGTCAACAATTTGAAAACTTGGACATGCTCCAAAACATGAGAATCTATACACACACACGCACAAGAGATACACCTCCACAATTTCTGTTACCATAAAAACACTTAAAATGAGGTATGCATAAATTAGGAGAAAATGTCTTCATATGTTTAGAGTATTTTAGCTGTAAAATTGCTAATAAACTACACCAGCACTTTCCGGCTGTAACAACTCTAATACACTATAAACAAAATAAAATAACATAATTTACTAATGATTAACTTATAGCAAATGGATAAAAAACTTACTAAACTGATGATCATGTTGTAACACATTCAAAATCTGTTATATACTGTAACCGGCATTTAACCACTTAAAAGTAATCCAGATACTCAAATATACTTTAAAAAAAAAAATAATAAAACCTACACAAATACAACACACACAGCACGGACACAGCTAAAACCACAGATAAACTCAACTGGAGTTTCACTTCAATTCATTGAATCACAGACAAACTACAAACATTGAATATTGAATGAATGAAGCAAGCTTCAGTTCAGTAGTAGAGTAGGCGGAAGCCAAAATCTATCCCTCTAGCGGCAAAAGAGAAATTAAACAAGACTGACGGAAGACATTTTTCTTTCGGGATAACAAAATATAAAATTGAAATAGAAATCGAAATTAAAAAAATTGGATTTAAATTCGGAAAATATTTACCTCCTCATTGCTTTGTGCAATGTTTAATTACAAAAGCAATATACAGTTTCCAAATCCTCGTTCTAGTCTAGGTTTATTTATTTATTTATTTTCAGATTTACTTAGATCTTAATTGGTAAATATATTTATTGCCAACTCTCAATTTTATCAATTAAGTATTCTTAGGCAGTGCTAATTTCTAATTGATTCGAATTAAACTCACTTAGATTTTATTAATGAACTCACACATTATTAAATCAAACTTTTGAGATTGAACCTTGAATTAATGTATAATTTAAAACGTTTTTATGGGATCTGAAACTATATATATATTCTTATTGTTACATATAATTATTTATATATATATATATATATATATATGTATAATATAATATATATATATATATATATATTCTTATATATATATATTTATTTATAATATATGTATATTCTTTTTATAGTTTTAATTGGGGTTAGTAACTGTCTCTCTCTCTTTCTCTCTCTTTCTTTCTTTTTCCTTTTTTTTTTTTAAGCCAAAAGTAAATTTTTAGGACATTTACGGAGACACGGTTAAAAATGTATCCTGGACTCATGAAATATTTTGACATTATAGTAAGTTCAATTTATATTTTTTTACTACATTGATTATTATCTATCGTGCACTCGAAAAGAAAATACTATATATAGTATTAAAAATTATCTTCCAAACGAAATTTCTTTCTGATAAAGTATTGACTGAGTAATCGTTTTATTAATATTAAAAATAATTGCTAAGCTACTTGGGGTTTGATGAGAGACGTCATTTTAAAATCCATATGCGAAATGCGAAACTGTGGTTAACACGTTGAGCGCCATGTCAGCCATTCTAGATTCTAGACATTTTGTCGATATATCTCTAACTAAGTACTGAAGGAACCATCTTGAAACTTTAGAAGTGTGCAGAGCATGTTATACTTCAAACATTTCAGTGAAAGTTTTACCCCGAAAGTAAAAGCAGTACCAATAAAAAATTAAAACGTTGCACGCCCTGTCAGCTATCGGTGGCTGACAGTGTCAAATAGGATATAAAGCCGCATCAACCATCGGTGGCGGATATAAAATAGGATATAAAACTAAAAATATTACATTTAATGATTGAAAAATTATTAAAAATTTGCTTAATTTTTATTTATTACAGGAGGAACCATTATGGAATTTTAATGGGTTTTAAGAATTTGCGTGGCGCTCAACGTGTTAAGAGGAGTATATTGTATGATGCATTTTGTTGGCGAGACTCTTCTCGTAGAGTTGTAAAGGCTAACTATATCGAGAAGATTCAGAAGCATGCTCTTTTGCTCATTATGGTTCTTTTAAATGACATTTCACTAACATTCGTGCGGGCATTTAATAGACAATGTAGAGACAGGGAGGAAAAATCACCGAGCTTCAAGATTGAACTCTTCTATACAAGTCATAATATGGTAATGAGATTAAACGACCTGTTCTTACTATAAATTGCTTCAGAAAAAAATACCAAGTTTATGAACTTTAATAATATCGGCTAATTATTCAGCTAATAATGTCTAAATATATACATTTGAAGCACTCATTATAAGAATGTACTCGTTTTATTTTGCTAAAGAGTGCTAATTTAAATTTAAAAAGTTAAAATGTATCTAAAATTAAAAACCTTTTAACTTCTTAAACTACAACTTTTTAGTAAAATAAGCAAGTATATATAATGTTTCTAAGACTTTCGTTTTCACCGGTAGTTCATGTCTTGACGGAAAAATTGATACTATTGTGTGTTTTTAAAAATGAGATTTTTTCTTAGAGATAGATACAATACCATGATACAGAATTATTGATAATGTTTCTGTTTTACAGGTGGAACTGATAGTCATTCAGTTAGCTATTCAGTGGTTATATGACATATTTCTGATTGTCCCAGTACCTTGCAAACCATCTGCTCCCATCCTTATTATAACGATACTGTTAGGACTAAGGACTGTTTTATAGAGTTAATTTTAAAGGATTACATAAGTAACGATTTTTATTATTTCATTTTTTTAACCAATGTGTATGTCAGCCCCCATGACAAGGAAAGAGTGAATAAAAGCTTATATTAAAAGGAGACTTGACGCTGGATTGTTAAAATCAGTAAAAATGACACCGTCAGAAACGCCGAAAAAGATCAAAATATGAAAAGCAAGAAATATGTTTTCCATATTTTTTTCATTTTCGGCGTTTCTGACGTTGTCATTTTTATTGGTTTGAATAAAAGCTTGTTGAAATAAAGACGTTACAGTAACCCCTTAATGCATTTTTTTTTTTTTTTTTTTTTTTTTTTTTTTAAGTCTAAAATATTGCCTACTTCTTTATTCAACAAATCTGTATGAAAATAAGTGTATGAATGACGTGTAGTTTAAAATAAACAACTATCTCCCATACTCCCCTTATAAATTTACTGTACTAATGTTACTCATTAATTTTGTAATTATTAATAATTTCGAATGTAACATAAAAATAAACAATTCAAGAATGAGATATGGAATGTATTTCATATTTTTAGTACGTCGTTTTTGAGCGATTCAGTTTCAACTCGGAAACACCAAGAGCGAAATCTCACCCTTTATTTCCATGGAAATAAGAAAAAAGTGGTTAAATATGCAGATTTCTCTTTCTAGAGTGGAGTCGAAAGCAGGTATATTTTTTATTCTTCCCAAAGTGTTGCTGATTAGAAAATACTTTTTATGCCATGTCATACAGCGTTGTCGGAAGCAGGTATAATATTTTTTATCCTCCCCAAAGTGTTGTTGATTAGAAAACAATTTTTAAGCCAAGTACTGGCTGACCACATAAGTTGATATCTTATTAACGACACTTCTTAAATAAATAATATAGCTGGATCTGCGGAAAAGATATTACTAATGCTGAACATGACATTGTTTAAGGACTTTAAAGTTCCTACTGAAAAACCTCACAAAAATTCGTAGTAGAAAGTACATTGCTCATTTGAAAGTACATGATTTTGTTTACAATGTTTTTTAATTGAATATTATTAAAAGTCCATCACTGAATAGTTTTTAATTTTGTATAAATTTTTATATATAAAATATAGTATAATAAAAAAAAAAAAAAAAAATAGTTAATAAAATATTGGAAAAAAGCATTTTAAATTTTATAATAGAAAGTTTTAATTTAAAAAGACATTTAAAATTACGTAAATATTTTTTTAATAATAAAAGTATTTTATTAGAAACTATTTAAATCTTATTTTAAAATTTCAAGTTTAATATAAAAGTTTTAAAAAAAATGTTTAAAACACATTTTAAAATTTATATATTTTAATCGTACTCATTATGAAAGCAATAGGTAAAGGATTTTAATGTGTAAATGTATTTCACAGGCAGAATTCAAAATGACAAATTCTTATATCTTACAGTGTATTAGGGAAATCATTCGAACGAGTGTATGTGTGTAAGGGGGGGGGGGACGAACCAAAATCATCATGTTTTTATCATGAGTTGATGAATCCTGCAATGTAAAATAGAAAATATCTCTAAGTATTTAATTTTTTTATGAAATAATGTAAAGAAAATTCATTTTTAAAGCACATAAGTTAATAGAATAATTTTTACAGACTGTATTTTTCATATAAGACTACTTTTCTGACCAGTATTTAATAAACTTTGTATGCAAAAAGTTGCGTTTAATACTCAGCAAAATAGTTAAGTTTATTTCCCAATTAAAATAATTTTCTTTGATCATAAATGGCAATTTTGTTAAAACCCTAAGACAAGGTTTTTATATTTTTAAGATTTATTTTTATGGTTATTGAAGTTCACTTCTGCGTAAGTAATTTCAAATGAATTAACTATTCATTGGTATTGTAATTAAAGTATAAATAATCTGTGAAAACATTTAAAATGAACTACAGTCTCTTTTATTTTTGTAATGTTGGTATATTCATCTATCTTTTGATTGCTGAGTATTATAATGATATTAAACTATTCAATTTTTATATATATAATTATTATTATTATTATTTTAAAGTTATATAGCCTTCTTTTATTAGTAAAAGTATGTTGTTTAATATAATTATTATTATTATTATTAGTAGTAGTATAATAGTTAATCTGCTTTATTTACCAGTACTTTAATAATTTAAAAAAATATTTTCAGTGATTAAAAATAAATAAATAAATGAATGAAAACTTTTATTTTCAAAAGCATTTTCATTAACACTTTTATTTTTCGCTGTATATATATATATATATATATATATATATATATATAATAGTTAATGTATTTGATGAAACAGTTCTTAAATTTTACATAAAAATTTTATGTAAATTTTATTTATTTCATATGTATATAATTTTATTTTTAATTTTTATGAAAATATTTTATTGAACTTTATAATTAAAAAAAAATTAGTTATATAAAAACGTTTATTCATAACAATATATATTGTTTAACATAAATTTTTTAATTTAAAAATAAATTATTAAAAGCTATCGCTGAACAGTTTTTAATTTTATATAAAAATTTTATATATATAAAAAATAGTCTATAAAAATTATTTGTAAAATAATTTTAAATTTTTATAATAAAAGTTTTAATTTAAAATAACACTTATAATTACATAAAACAATTTTTTTATATTTTTAGCATTTTATTACACATTGTTTAAGGGGTTAGGGGTAGTCAGAGACACGAAAAAATGATAATTTTCAGTAATTTTTTTTCGCTATTAAATCATTTTATTTAAGAAAAGTAATAATATGGCATTATTATACAATGTTTTGACTTGAAGTCACGAAAATTTGAAAAAAAAAAAAAAAATTATAATTTCTAAAGTTATAGCTGTTTCTGTTGACCCAGTCGAAAAAAAAGGTCCTTGCGGTGACAATGATAAGTCCTTGGAGATTCATCTAAAATCAATCGGATAAGAAAAATTAGTTTTATAAATAGATAATCCTGGGCCTGATCGAAGCTTTTTTTTTTTTTTTTTTTTTTTTTTTTCAAAAATTAAAAAAATGGCGGACTCAGGAAATTTTTTTCTAAATTTTTGGGAAAAAGTCAACAGTTAATTGGTCTTAAAAAATCGAAATTTTTGAAAAAAAAAAAAAAAAAATCCTTCGATCAGGCCCGAGTTTATTATGTATTCTAAAAGCTGTATAAATTTCATTAAAATCTACTGAGCGGTTTTCAAGTTACAGTTGTCACCAGTTCAAAAAACATAGTTTTGAGAAAAACGCATTTAAAGTTTCGCACTAGATTTACGTACAGAAATACGAATTATTTAATCACTTACACTGAGTCATCTATTCCTGGGCCATATAATAGTTCTTCAGCCATTGTGGAAGTTTCCAAAACATCAATTTGCCGTTGCCTACGAAGCATTCTGCCTTCCCGAGTGTTGTCGTTGGCGCGCTGATCTACCACTTTCACACGTGCAGCATCCTTTTTTTTTGCATACTGATGGGAATTAGACCCACAATTAAGTCCTAGGGCATTCATAATCATTAATAATGAATTTGTACCTTCATTAAATATACATGTAGCTATGTATGCAGCAATTTGTACGATAGTAAAACTAGTATTCATGGTTTTTGGGCATATTTTCCACACTAGTTGGTTGAAGCTCTCATTATTATTTTGATTGAATCCACCTACACATCTTGAAAGTAAATTATCATTACTGAGATCGTCGTAAATCGGTTTAATAGCTTTTAAAACATCAGGAGGTAAGGGAGAATAATCTTGAGTATAAGTATCAAGCTCTCCACTTAAGTAATTATAAAGAAGTAATTATCGGAAGTAAGAAAAGTAATTATCGGATCAACTTCAAATTTTCAGAGAATATTTATAAGATATTACACTTTAAAAAAATGCAAAAAAAAAAAAAAAAAAAAAAAAAAAAAAAAAAAAATTGATTTTTTGAAAATCCTGACTACCCCTAACTCCTTAAACTTAATTCAAAAATTTCAAGATTAGTATAAATATTGAAAAATAATAATAATAATAATAATAATTTACAAACATTTATAGATTGAATATATATATATATGTATATATATATATTTCTAACAAAACTTATCTTAAATCTTAATTATTAATTAAATAATAGATAAATGACTATCACCAGAAAATATACTTCAGAGGTAGAATTCAAAATGACAAATGTTTCCTATCTTATCCCATATAGGAAAATCCTACAAATAGGTGAGGTAGGGGAATCCAAAATCAGGCTTTTATCATGAGCTGATGATTCATGCAACGTATAACTAAAAACATCTCTAAATGATAAAATTTATTTGATTTATATAAAATAATGTTAAAATAATTTATTTTCAAAATACATAAACAGTTATTTTCCAGATTTCATAGTTGATTATTGGATGACTATGTGGAATAATTATAAATTGTCATAATAATAATAATTGTAGAAATTTAAATTTAATTTATAAATAATATATATATAATGAAAAAAAAATGAAAAAAAAAGAAAGAAAAAAGAAAAGAAAAAATAGCATACAAAAATCACTGTGGGTTAATCAAGAAGAAAATTTTACGCTACAATTTCATGATATTGAGTTTTCTGTTTAGTAAAACTATGAGCTTAAAATTATACAGTTTGATTTGTACTATAAAAATATTTTTTACGTTGAAGTTGAAAGGTATTGAACCTAAAATTTACATTTTGTTACTAAACAAGTAACAAAGTATTATTTACGCAAATTTATTTAAGAAAAAATTGTAACAAAGTATATATATATATATATATATATATATATATATATATATATATATATATATATATATATATATATATATATATATATATTCCTTTATCATATCTTATAGATAATTTAAACTAAACAAATAAATCAAATTTTATCAATCAAATTTTTAATTTATATATAGATATTGAAAACACTTTCAAACAATGCATAATATGAAACCAAGTATCGCATGAAGAACTATAAAAAATAATGAAGTGGACGAAAAGAAGAGATAAGCAACCCGATTATTGAAGCATGCAAATTCATCACTTTTTCAAGGGCATTGAATGAATGTTGTATGCAAATTAGGTGATCTTTCTGTCAGGCTGTATGCAAACCGCTAAAAATTTACAGCATGCAATGCCCGAGGTCACCTCTCTCTCTATATATTAAAATTTTAAGTTTAATTTAAAAACATTTTAAAATGCATATTAAAAAATATATATAATTAAAAGTACTTTACTAAACAATTTTTAAGTCCTAAATAATAATAAAAAATGTTAAGTGCTTATGAAAATGTACATATACAGTGAAACTTGAATAATTCGAACTTGTTTAATTCGAAATTCTGAATAATTCGAATTTTTTACTCGGTCCCTTGAATTTTGTATTAAAATAATGTTAAAAAGTCATGGATAATTCGAATTCTGTTTTGGATAATTCGAATTTTTCATACGATTGCCATTAAAATATTGAACCTCGTTAACGTGAACCTCAAGCGGGATAAAAATTTGTTCATGTTACCAGTAGTTCATGCTATCAGTAACTAATTTTCATATAACTAATAATAATTTTGACGGTGGAAGCAGTTCATGCTAAAAATAATTCACGTTAACAGTGTTCACATTAACGAGGTTCGACTGTGTTGCAGTAAAATTTGTTCCCGAGATTTTTCTCAGCTAAAGTGCATTATTATTTTTAACAGTCTTTCAAAACAAGGATAAGGAAATACAAGAGTATTTCCTACCTGGGTGCATCAGAAGATATGGTCCATATACATGAACTTTGAGGGTTTTTTTTTAATTGAAAGTTATGTCTGTAGAAGGTTCTATTTTTGTATCAGTTGATAGGTTGAAGTCGTATGCTATGACACAAAGATTGTACTTAAAGAAGCAATCAAAAATATCTGACTATTTTATAAAAAGTGTTGAATAAATTAAGCTCGGGGAAAAAAAAAAAAAAAAAGTTATTTAATATGGGGGGAGGGGGGGGGTGTAGCAGTATTCTTAGATATAAAGTTTATGTGTTAAATCTTTGATCGTAGAGTTTTATTTATTTATTTATTTTTTTTTTTTTTAATTTATCTCTTCTCTTGACAAAATAGTATATGTAATTTGAATTTTTGGATATTTCGAAATTTTCTCTGGTCCCTTCAACTTCGAATTATCCAAGTTCTACTGTATATAAAAAATTCCTTTTTTCTTTTAAATATATATGAAAAAATTAGTAAAAACATTTTGCATTAGAAGAGTTGTAAATAAGTTTTTATAATTTTATTTTTAATTATTTTTCTTTATTTGTATAAAAACGTTTATCAGTAACAACATTTTATAAAAATTAAATTAAATTTTATTTTGTTTTGTAAAAAAATAATAGTAAAAATATATTGTGTTAGAATAGTCGTAAAAAAAAAAAAAAAAAAAATTGAATTCTGTGAAAACTGCCTCCATATCAATGTTCAAATTGAATTTGCCTGAAATATTGCTAGGTAATTCAGTAACAGTAAGTATACAGTTTAATTAATTAATAATAATAATGGTTAGATTATTGAATAGGACTGAGAGCATTTCAGTATAAATATCTAAAACTGTTAGCACTTGGTGAGTTACGATTTACTATAAAATGATGACACAAATTTAATTATGAAGTCTCATATTAAATTTTTAATTAATAATTTTTAATTAAATTTTTAATTAAATTTTATTAATGTGTAAATGTATTTCACGGGCAGAATTCAAAATGACAAATTCTTATATCTTACAGTGTATTAGGGAAATCATTCGAACGAGTGTGTATGTGTAAGGGGGGGGGGTGACCCAAAATCATCATGTTTTTATCATGAGTTGATGAATCCTGCAATGTAAAATTGAAAATATCTCTAAGTATTTAATTTTTTATGAAATAATGTAAAGAAAATTCATTTTTAAAGCACATAAGTTAATAGAATAATTTTTATAGACTGTATTTTTCATATAAGACTACTTTTCTGACCAGTAATTAATAAACTTTGTATGCAAAAAGTTGCGTTTAATACTCAGCAAAATAGTTAAGTTTATTTTCCAATTAAAATAATTTTCTTTGATCATAAATGGCAATTTTGTTAAAACACTAAGACAAGGTTTTTAGATTTTTATGATTTATTTTTATGGTTATTGAAGTTCACTTCTGCGTAAGTAATTTCAAATGAATTAACTATTCATTGGTATTGTAATTAAAGTATAAAAAATCTGTGAAAACATTTAAAATGAACTACAGTCTCTTTTATTTTTGTAATGTTGGTATATTCATCTATCTTTTGATTGCTGAGTATTATAATGATATTAAACTATTCAATTTATATATATATAATTATTATTATTATTATTTTAAAGTTATATAGCCTTCTTTTATTAGTAAAAGTATGTTGTTTAATATAATTATTATTATTAGTAGTAGTAGTAGTAATAGTAGTTAATCTGCTTTATTTACCAGTATTTTAATAATTTAAAAAAATATTTTCAGTGATTAAAAATAAATAAATAAATGAATGAAAACTTTTATTTTCAAATGCATTTTCATTAACACTTTTATTTTTCGCTGTATATATATATACATATAATAGTTAATGTATTTGATGAAACAGTTCTTAAATTTTACATAAAATTTTTATGTAAATTTTATTTATTTCATATGTATATAATTTTAATTTTTATGAAAATATTTTATTGAACTTTATAATTAAAAAAAATTAGTTATATAAAAACGTTTATTCATAACAATATATATTGTTTAACATAAATTTTTTAATTTAAAAATAAATTATTAAAAGCTATCACTGAACAGTTTTTAATTTTATATAAAAATTTTATATATATAAAAAATAGTCTATAAAAATTATTTGTAAAATAATTTTAAATTTTTATAATAAAAGTTTTAATTTAAAATAACACTTATAATTACATAAAACAATTTTTTTATATTTTTAGCATTTTATTACACATTGTTTAAACTTAATTCAAAAATTTCAAGATAAGTATAAATATTGAAAAAAAAAAAAAAAATAATAATAATAATTTACAAACATTTATAGATTGAATATATATATATATATATATATATATATATATATATATTTCTAACAGAACTTATCTTAAATCTTAATTATTAATTAAATAATAGATAAATGACTTTCACCAGAAAATATACTTCAGAGGTAGAATTCAAAATGACAAATGTTTCCTATCTTATCGCATATAGGAAAATCCTACAAATAGGTGGGGTAGGGGAATCCAAAATCAGGTTTTTATCATGAGTTGATGAATTATGCAACGTATAACTAAAAACATCTCTAAATGATAAAATTTATTTGATTTATATAAAATAATTTTAAAATAATTTATTTTCAAAATACATAAACAGTTATTTTCCAGATTTCATAGTTGATTATTGGATGACTATGTGGAATAAGTATAAATTGTCATAATAATAATAATTGTAGAAATTTAAATTTAATTTATAAATAATATATATATTATGAAAAAAAAAAAAAAAATGAAAAAAAGAGAGAAAAAAGAAAAGAAAATATAGCATACAAAAATCACTGTGGGTTAATCAAGAAGAAAATTTTACGCTACAATTTCATGATATTGAGTTTTCTGTTTAGTAAAACTATGAGCTTAAAATTATACAGTTTGATTTGTACTATAAAAATATTTTTTACGTTGAAGTTGAAAGGTATTGAACCTAAAATTTACATTTTGTTACTAAACAAGTAATAAAGTATTATTTACGCAAATTTATTTAAGAAAAAATTGTAACAAAGTAAATATATATATATATATATATATATATATATATTCCTTTATCATATCTTATAGATAATTTAAACTAAACAAATAAATCAAATTTTATGAATCAAATTTTTAATTTATATATAGATATTGAAAACCCTTTCAAACAATGCATAATATGAAACCAAGTATCACATGAAGAACTATAAAAAATAATGAAGTTGACGAAAAGAAGAAATAAGCAACCCGATATTGAAGCATACAAATTCATCACTTTTTCAAGGGCATTGAATGAATGTTGTATGCAAATTAGGTGATCTTTCTGTCAGGCTGTATGCAAACCGCTAAAAATTTACAGCATGCAATGCCCGAGGTCACCTCTCTCTATATATATTAAAATTTTAAGTTTAATTTAAAAACATTTTAAAATGCATATTAAAATATATATATAATTAAAAGTACTTTACTAAACAATTTTTAAGTCCTAAATAATAATAAAAAATGTTAAGTGCTTATGAAAATGTACATATACAGTGAAACTTGAATAATTCGAACTTGTTTAATTCGAAATTCTGAATAATTCGAATTTTTTACTCGGTCCCTTGAATTTTGTATTAAAATAATGTTAAAAAGTCATGGATAATTCAAATTCTGTTTTGGATAATTCGAATTTTTCATACGATTGCCATTAAAATATTGAACCTCGTTAACGTGAACCTCAAGCGGGATAAAAATTTGTTCATGTTACCAGTAGTTCATGCTATCAGTAACTAATTTTCATATAACTAATAATAATTTTGACGGTGGAAGCAGTTCATGCTAAAAATAATTCACGTTAACAGTGTTCACATTACCGAGGTTCGACTGTGTTGCAGTAAAATTTGTTCCCGAGATTTTTCTCAGCTAAAGTGCATTATTATTTTTAACAGTCTTTCAAAACAAGGATAAGGAAATACAAGAGTATTTCCCACCTGGGTGCATCAGAAGATATGGTCCATATACATGTACTTTGAGGGTTTTTTTTTTATTGAAAGTTATGTCTGTAGAAGGTTCTATTTTTGTATCAGTTGATAGGTTGAAGTCGTATGCTATGACACAAAGATTGTACTTGAAGAAGCAATCAAAAATATCTGACTATTTTATAAAAAGTGTTGAATAAATTAAGCTCGGAAAAAAAAAAAAAAAAAAAAGTTATTTAATATGGGGGGAGGGGGGGTGTAGCAGTATTCTTAGATATAAAGTTTATGTGTTAAATCTTTGATCGTAGAGTTTTATTTATTTATTTATTTTTTTTTAATTTATCTCTTCTCTTGACAAAATAGTATATGTAATTCGAATTTTTGGATATTTCGAAATTTTCTCTGGTCCCTTCAACTTCGAATTATCCAAGTTCTACTGTATATATATATATATATATATATAGTAATACAATAATAAAATATAATAATATCAGTGCATAATTTTATGAAATTCAAAGATGATTCAACCTCAGCATTAAAACAATTATTCAGATCAAAATCGCAGACCACTCATATCAAATCATTAAAGAATTAAAGATAAATCGAAATGAATTTTGGAGATGAGAAAAAGCATGATTTGCATTCCAACGTTTTCAAGGGCCTGGTAGAATGCAAATATGCTAAGAAATGGATGTTTTTCTGTCACAAAGAAAGCAAAAGCTAAGAATTTCTTTGTTCACAGGCCCGAAACATCCATTGAAAATCCATAAAAAGGAAGATCAAAATGACAATATTACCTGAAATGATCCTAAGACATATTTATTGGAGATTGAAATAAACATACAATATTACTTAATAAAATATATTTGAAACTGATTCAAATACAAGATACCCATGTGAAAAAACCAGAAAAATTCAATCCAGAAAAACTAAGATACAATGCACATGTAAAATTTAACAATCAGAACTCAGTTAAACACACAGTTAATCAGGTCAAAATTGCAGTGACCATTGAGTAATAAAGGATGCGCAGTGTTATTCAGGTAAATTAAGGATTCTTACGTATTCAGATCCTAAAAAAAGGCAGATTATTATTCATAATTATTTTAGCATGGATAGTGCTGCCATCTAGAGTATTGAGATGAAAATAATAGTAAAATAAAATAAAATGAATTATTCATAATTATTTTAATGTGAATAATAGTAATAAAAATAAAAATTATAAATAAATAATAAATAATAATATTTACAATAATAAAATAAATAAATAAATGATTAAAAGAATTTTTGAATCAAGTGTTTGGGATAGCCATTAATTAATGCTAATTTTTTAAAAAATCGAAATTGTACTTTTTGATGTTTATCAGACACTAAATTTTTGATACGTAGATTAAAATTAAGAAGAATATTGACAAATACAGATTTATGTAAACATGTTTGAAAATTAGTAAAAAAATTTACCTTAAAGGGGAAATCTTTCTTTTTATCATATAAGTCAAATTCTAATTTGCCATTACAATTAAGAATAATTTTTAAATCTAAGAAACTAATGACATTAGATTCCAAATCAGTACTACTAAGAGACAGATTTTCAGGATAATTAACAGGTAAGTTTAGATTGGTGTGATGTTTATCCAAGTATAATATAATTATATCATCTATGTATCGTAGTAATTTAAAGTTAGTACACTCAATATCACGCTCATAATAATATAAGTATAGATCAGCTAATATACTAGAAGCAATGCCACCTTGTGGCAATCCTAAACGTTGTTTATATAAATAATTATTTAATAAAATATAGTTATGGAAAAGTATAAACTTAGTCAGAGTTTTAAAGGTTGAAGGAGTAATGTTAACATTTAGATTTAAATACTGCTGATTTTCTACAAAAAGTTTATTTATAATATCAAACATATCTTTAATAACTATATTATTAAAAAGATCATTGAAATCAAAAGTTTTTATACCAGTAATATCAGTAAGATTTTTAATTTTATTTTTGAGTTGAAAACTATTTTTTAGAAAAAAATTACACTTGTTAGAAACAATATAACTATGTAATTTTTTAAGGATATTTAATAATATAATATTAGCATTCGAAGTGTAGGCATTACAGGCAACAGTAACAGTACGAAATTTAATTGGATCTTTATGAAATTTCGGAATTACAACTAAATAAGGATAATTATAGTTATTATTTTTAGTTTTTATCAACTTGTAATAATTAAATATATGCCTGTTTTTAATTTCGATACTGTCATTAATCTTAACAAAAATATTACTAGTATCCATAGTATCAAAAAGAAGTTGTTTATAATACTTTTTGCAAATAATTGCATAGTTATTAGCCGCCTTGTCAACATAAGTAATAATAAATTTAGACTGTAGGTCGAGAATTGCTGAATTAATTTCTTTGAAATTATAGTACTTGATATTAGAAAGATGGTGCATATTATAAACTAAATCAAGTTTAAATTTCTCAAGTAGCTTAAATTTCCACTCATTAAAATATTCCACTGGTTTATTATAATCAATAGCAATTTTGTATATAAAGAGATCCAAGTCTAAATTAAATTGAGTAATGATATCAATAAATTTGAATTTTGAAGGCATACGAAATTTAGTGCCATATTTCATCAAAGATCTTAAAGTAAGATTTTCCACAATATTGATATCGCCAGTAATAATATGACCATGAGATGGATTGAAAAAAGATTTATATTTGGAATCAGAACAATAGCATGGAGGCTGATCAATAGATGTAAGAAATTTAGCAAATTTATTGTAGTTAAATATTTTTCTGCCTAAAGTAATATTGTATTTAAAAGTTTTTTGAATGATGAAGTTTTTGATGGGAAAAGGATTGGATGGATCATTAAGTAAATTGTGGATATGAAGTTTATTAAACACAGGATGAGAAAAATTTGTCACCAAGAGAGAGTTATTTATTTTTTGACCAGATTTTAAGTCAAGTTTAATATTAAAACACTCAGCCCTGTAGTGTAAAATATCAAAAAATACATCACTGAAGTGTGAATCAAAAGAATGAGAATGGAAGACTTTAAAATATTTAAGAAGATACTTCTTTTTTATCCCAAATATAAAATTACGTATATCTTTCCAATTATAAGACTTAAGAAAAATACGTTCTAAGGATTTGAGATTTTGTAATAGAGATGAAATGTCCAGAAGTGGGGAAGACGACCTAGAAGAACCCCTAGAAGTTCTATTAGTCTTTTTAAATAAAGAGTGATTTAATGTTTTATAAATATTACTGTAAAATTCAATTTTTGAAACCTTGGAATAAACAATATGTTGTTTATTATAAACATTAGAATTTAAACCAAAGGGATAAAGTGTATTCAGAGATTTAATATATTGTGATTCAAGTAAAAGACGTTCATTCAAATTCTTCTTAAAATTAAGAATTTTCACAGTAATATTATTAAAGTCATGTTGATGGAAGTGCATATATTCAAAATTAGTAGTAAATTGTCGTGATTTTTTAATATCAGAACGATGTAAGTTAATCCGCTTGTGTAATGGATTGCTAGTTTGTCCAATATAAATCATTATATATATATATATATGTATATTATAATTTTTTTTTCCAATATATACTTATACTATAATTTTAAGTTTGTATATAAAATAATAATTATAAAAAATTACAGAAAAAAAAAGATAGTAAAAAGTTTTAGAATTAAAAAAAAAAAAAAAAAAAAAAAATTCCTTTTTTCTTTTAAATATATATGAAAAAATTAGTAAAAACATTTTGCATTAGAAGAGTTGTAAATAAGTTTTTATAATTTTATTTTTAATTATTTTTCTTTATTTGTATAAAAACGTTTATCAGTAACAACATTTTGTTAAAAATTAAATTAAATTTTATTTTGTTTTGTAAAAAAATAATAGTAAAAATATATTGTGTTAGAATAGTCGTAAAAAAAAAAAATCAAGGAAATTATTTTATTTTATTTATTGATTTATTTTAATTATTATTGTTTAAAAACTTTTATTCGTGAAAGTATGTTGTCGAAGATAACTTTTTTAGTAAATCTACTTTACTAAATAGTTTTTAATTTTATATAAAAATTTATTTAATTTTATAAAAGTATTTTTATCAATTTAAAACTTATGTTTATAAAAGTATTTTGTTTAACGTATTTTTTTTCCTTGTAAAATAAATAAAAAAGTAATAAATAAGAAATAAGAAAATGAAATAGACATATGTCATTAATCAGTCTTTTAATTTTCCATAAATATTTTATTTAATTTTTATGTAAAATTTTTGTTCAATTTTATAAAAATGTTTTATTAATATTTCTTTTTAGTTGAATAAAACTTTTATTTAGTTATGCATGATTTTTTTTAATTATGTAAAAAGTATTTTGTTGAAAACATTTTTTAATTAAATAAAATATTATTAAAAGTTATCACTGAACAGTTTTTAACTTTGTATAAAATATAGTATATAAAAAGAATAGTTAAAAAAGTGTTAGGAAAAAGCATTTTAAATTTTATAATAGAAGGTTTTAATTTAAAAAGACATTTAAAAACAAGTACAACGTAAAACTGAAAAATGATGACTGAAGCTGTTGCAGCAAAAGACATTCTGAACAAAAAATAACATTGTACATTAAGGGGGGGGGGGGGGGAGTACTACAAATACGAATGAAAAAAACTCACAAGATTTAAAAAAAAAATCAAAATTGAATTCTGTGAAAACTGCCTCCATATCAATGTTCAAATTGAATTTGCCTGAAATATTGCTAGGTAATTCAGTAATAGTAAGTATACAGTTTAATTAATTAATAATAATAATAATAATGGTTAGATTATTGAATAGGACTGGGAGGATTTCAGTATAAATATCTAAAACTGTTAGCATTTGGTGAGTTACGATTTACTATAAAATGATGACACAAATTTAATTATGAAGTCTCATATTAAATTTTTAAAGAAACTAAGGCGAAATAATCGTGCTTATTATTAATATTTTTTATGTCTTTTGTAATTATTTTAACTTAATTACCTTGTTGTTTCAAAATAAAATACTTTTTCACTTCTTTTGAGATAATCATTTTTTAATCACTACTCATTTTACCCCCCTTCCTGGGGTATAATGGGCTTTTAGAAGTGATAAAAGTTTAATCACTTAAATATTAAAAAATTTGAATAAAAATAATTTAATGGTGATAACAATAAGTCCATTGCTTAGATGTACCAAAAAAGTTTCATATATTTAATACAAGTAAAAGTAAATGAAAAATTAAAGCTCGATGAATGGCCAAGTCCAGTGTTACGACACCTGAAAGTGAGTAAATATTCATAGAAAACTGGTAATTGAAATTTCTCATGAACCCAACATATTTTCGTCTTTTGTAACGAGAAAAAAATAATAAAAACATGAAAACTAAAATTACACACTCAAAACAAATAAATAAGTGAACGATTAAATAAAAATTATAATATAAATTATTTTATTATACAATAAAATAATAAGATTTCTAAAATAAATGTTATTAGCGCTTCCTTCTCCCCGCCTTTGAAATTAGATTCTCCGTAGAAAATAATCAGTACCCTGAGTAAAAAAATTGCTTCGGTTTGTTTAACGAAATAAAACTATAAAAATAAATAACACCAAAGTTTCACAAAATATTTGAAAGAAATTAAATAAATGTTAAAATATTAAAAACAAATTCAGTATAAATAGATGAAAAATCTTTTAAAAATTTATTTAAATAAATATAAAATAAGAAGAAGGGAAAAAAAAAAAAAAAAAACAGAAGATTTTATTTTTATTTTTTTTTAAATATGGATGTAAATAAATGACGAAATTATTCAGTTATTTCTGAATAAAACTAATGAAATCAACAATTGTCAATTATATTTATAGGCAATAACCGTTTTGGATTAACATTGTAAAATTGATGATGGCGATTATGAATATTCATATCGTAGCGAGAAAAGAGATGGGATAAATATCACGCATGCGTTATTGCTCAGCTGATACACTGCTCGGCATGAAAATTGTCTCTGACACCATTTCAGCATATTCTTATGTAAAATGACCTCCTGAATCCGAATATGACCACCATTTTGCCTAATCACCCACTATTTTCTAGATACACCCCCTCCCTCATTTTTATCATTGTTTGGTAATTTTATACCCATCAGTTGGTTTGGAGAGGAACGATGATTATTTTAACCGTTAAATATCTTCTGACCTGAGGAGCTACAGAGGTAGAAAGTTCTAAAACACGAGCATTCAGGCCCTGATTACTCAACAGGCACGAGAAGCATGTGCTTCCCCTAGAAATTTTTTAAAAGGCCCCAAATTAAGCAAAAAATGGGCCCCGGATTGTAAGCTTGTGGTCTAAAAGCATTGTCTCATTATAAAAAGTCACAGTACACCTGACTGCACAAATATCATTTCTAGATTATGTAGGAAATATGCTAATGAAGCGTTTACACATTCATTTATAATGGAATAATTTCATATATTGTGGTGTATATAGGCTTTCACCAGTTTATATTTTGGTACAAAAATTAAGTGAATTTACTTGTGTACATTTTAAACAAATTTACTTGTCTCCAATTCCAGGTAACTACAAAATTGAATGAAAAATTTATAAATTTTTTGAGATGTTTGCATGGGTCTCTAGACCAAGCAGTCAGTGGGTTTTCCCAAATGGATTTGAGCTTCCCCTCAGTTGTAAAGTTAATCGGGCCCTGCGAGCATTTGTAGTAAGGAGGAAATTTGAGGGGATCTGTGCGCAGAAAACAAAAGAAAATCAATAAATACAATCAGTTTCGTTTTTCTTTTTTTTCGTAATATTTCTCTTATTTTTTTACATATTCCAGCTTCCAGTTTGCCTTTTTCTTACCAAAATACCCCAAATAATAAAAATCATACAGGGAATTTTTTTTCAAAATGTTGGTGGGTGAAGTCTCAAAGCCCTCGTAAGAAAGTTTGACTGATTCACTGTACGATGTTTGCTTTCAATAACTCCCACGTTAAATGTTTTGGGCAGTAAAACATGAACAGTAAAACCTCCTGCTTTGACACGTGTTAATAAAGGTCATTGCTCTTATTATTGTAGTCATCAGTCGTTATCTACCTTTAGTACACGTTTTGCGATAAAAGAGTGAACTTTATGGTGTTTTTGACGGTGGTGATCTTGTGTGGTGATCTTTAACACACGTCAAATGAGGATATTTTACTGTTCATGTTTTACTGCCCGAAACATTTAACGTGGGAGGTGGGAGTTATTGAAAGCAAATGCCGTACAGTGAATCAGCAAAACTTTCTTGCGAGGGCTTTGAGACTTTTTGAAAATTTTGAAAAAATTTTCATTGCATAATTTTTATTATTTGGGGTGTTTTGGTAAGAAAATGGCAAACTGGAAGCTGGAATATGTGAAAAATAAGAGAAATATTGCGAAAAGAAACAGAAACTGATTTTTTTTTTATTGATTTTCTTTTGTTTAGTGGGCACAAATCTCAAATTTCCTCCTTCCTACAAATTTCCGTGTTTTAGAACTTTCTACCTCTGTAGCTCCTCAGGTCAGAAGACATTTAACGGTTAAAATAATCATCGTTCCTCTCCAAATCAAACTGATGGGTATAAAATTACCAAACAATGATAAAAATGAGGGAGGGGTGTATCTAGAAAACAGTGAGTGATTGAGCAAAATGGTGGTCATATTCGGATTCAGGAGGTCATTTTACATAAGAATATGCAAGAATGGTATCAGATCTCGAAAAAAAATTTTTTTTTTGTGATTGGTTTCTAATAAAGCAAGATCATAATCATCAAAGGCGATAACGAATATTCAGATCCTAGCCGTGAGCAGCGATTTCAGATGAACCCGATGTCAAATATCACGCATGCGTTATGCGAGTATCCTCTCTCCTTCGTATCAACGATTACCATTACCGGCTACCACCGCACGGGATGAAAAGTTGGATACGATCGCTCGCAATATATTCACAGCTGAGTTCCTGATAATCGCGGCGGTTGTGATATATCGCCAAATGAAAGATTCCGTTATCAGTTTCAAATTGCATGCATTAAATCGATGTTTTGCGATGTATCGATGTATCGCCCAGTCCTATCTATCACATGAAGCCTCATGAGTGGGACCCCGGGGGCCCAACGTGACATAAATCCATTTCTTTCAAATAGAAACCATACTTTTTCTTCAGGTTTAGCAGAAAAAAATCTGTTTTAAATCATGTGTTGCTTTTGTGTGTTGCGGAGTAGGGGGCCCCGGGACCCCGATTCTTATGTTGTAATAATAAATTCGGATATCTCAAAATATCTCAATAAAAATGCAATTCCACTGGGCACATCATTTCAAACTTTTGTGCATTCAAATGATCTATCGTATGAAGTATCATAAATGGAACCCTGGGGCCCACATAACACAAATTCAACTTTTTTTTAAAGGGAAATCTTTTTCTTAATAAAATCGTGTTAAGCGGAAAAAATTTTAATGAGTAGGGGTCCTCAGAGCCCCTATTTTTATGTAGTAATAAAAAAATCTGAAAATCCCAAAATATCTTAATCAAAAAGCAATTTCGCTCAATACCAATGATTACAAAAGTGTCATGCATCGAAATGATCTATCAGATGAGGTAACATAGGTGAGTCCCCAGGGGCAACACGTGACAAAAACTTAATTTTTTCAAATGGAAACTATACTTTTTCCGTACGAGAAATCATAACTTTTCTTTAAACCTTAGTTTTTCTTAATACGATATTGTGAAGGAAAAACCTATTTTCGATTCGAGAAAATGGAGTCGTGGGGTCCTTGGGCCCCTGAGGCCCACATATGTTACTTCATCTAATAGATCATTTGAATAAATGACACTTTTGTAACCATTGTATTCAGCAAAATTGCTTTTTTATTAAGATACTTTCGGATTTCCAACTTTTTTCTTTCAACAGAAGATTCGGGGTCCAGGGCCTCCTACGCTTCGGGAAAAAAAAAAAAAAAAAGCAAAACATGATTTAAAACAGGTTTTTTCCCCTTAACAAGATTCTATGAAGAAAAAGTATGGTTTCTATTTGAAAAAATTGATTTTGTGTCACGTGGGGCCCCCGGGAGCCCACTCAGGATATATCATGTCATAGATCATTTGAATGCACGAAACTTTTGAAATCAATGTATTCAGTGGAATTGCTTTTTTACTGAGATATTTTGGGATTTCCTCATTTTTTATTAAAACATAAAAACAGGGGCCCCGGGGCCCACTACGCTGAAAAATAAAAAAACAATACATGATTTTAAACAGATTTTTTCCGCTTAACATGTTTCTGGGAAGAAAAAGTATGGTTTCTATTTTAAAAAATGGAGTTTGTATCACGTGAGGCTCCCAGGAGCCCAGGGAGACCACTTGTGTTCCCTCATGTGATAGATCATTTAAATCCACGAAACTTTTGAAATTAGTGTTTTCAGTGATTGTGCTTTCTTTTCGAGATATTTTGGTGTACCCAGACTTATGAAACATCCTGTATATATATATATTATAGGATCTGAAAATTACGTGTAACTAGGGCAAAATCAAACAATGAAGATTAAGCTAAAATAATTAATTAAATGGGTGAATTAAGTTGAAACACATTCCCTCTCACAACATCGCTATGAAGAGCAAATTATTACCCCCCCCCCCCCCCCAAAAAAAAAAAAAAAATGCTAAGATGGTTCGGCTTCTGATAATAGCAATGGATTAAAAATCCAAAATATCGCTAATAATCTGGCCGACATCTCAATAAAATCAACAGTAAGAATCAAACAAAAATAATTTATTTAAGTTTTAGTTTTTTCTTTTTCTTTTTCTTTTTTTTTTTCTTTTTTCTTTTTTTTCAATAATTAATTATTATCTTAAAAAAAAAAAAAAGAAAAAAAAAAACTTTTCTTTTTTATCATATTCATATAGACTTGCAGAGGTTTTGGGGAAAGTTGGGCTCCCGGCAAATTTTACCTGCTCCACCTGCCTTCAGCCGTTGTGGGCTCTGCTCCTTCTTCTTCTAGTTATTTTTATTTTTATTGCCTGTTATACTTTGTGCATATTCTCTATATATGATCTCATCCATCAATGTTTCAGAAACGACTCGTATTAACTTTTTTCAATATGTTTTGCTTTGTCTAAAACTTCACTTCCATTTGCGGTTGTTTGTTGATTAATTCAAATCTTCCTTCTTGGTGTTTGATCATTGTAATTATGAATTATTATTATATATGATCAAAATCTTTTCAAACGTTGCACAGAATGAAATATTAAATATCACATGAAGATTTTTTAAAAAAGAGGGTGGGGGGAGAGACAAAAGTTTTTGGAAATATATATATAGATAAATAAATAGAGATATGATTCGAATGCAAATGGTGAAAACATATACAGTCGAATCTCGTTAACGTGAACACTGTTAACGTGAATTACTTTTAACATGAACTGTTTCCGCAATCTCCATCAAAATGAAGATTAGTTAAATAAAGATTAGTCACTGGTAGCATGAACTACTGATAACATGAAAATTTTTTTATCCGCCTTGAGATTCACGTTAACGAGGTTCGACTGTAATATCAATACATCATCGGGGGCTATGATTGACTATTGCATGCAAAATATGTGTAATTTTTGTTACACTTTAGGCCAATGGCTAAAAGTTTTCAGAGTCCAAAGCCCGATTACACCTAAAAAGACATTACAAATAGAAACCAGAAGCAAGATTTTAAATATAACATTCATAGAAATTTATATATACACTAAACGACAATTAAAAAAAAAAAAAAAAAAAAAATCGCACTTGAATATATTCTTTTTTTTTTATCTTTCTGCAACTGCTAGTTTTATCATTTAAAAAGCAAATTTTTAAACGGGTTTTATTATCTCGTCCTCCACGTAAAATTTAGGAATGAGCCAAGTATTCAAAACAAAAAACAGCAGTTACGAAAGTTGTAATTTTGAAAAGTATTTCAAAAATGGAAAGATAAGGCAATTAATAATACCACAAAAAGTATTAATTTTAGAACGAAAAACAAAAATTATTTTAATGCACGAGATAGCAAGATAATTAAATGTTAACAAATCATTGGTGAGATGGTCTTTAGCAAGACATAAATTTTTTTGGCTTAAACTGGAAATTTTGCTCCAGGCGGCAACGTTGCTCATTCGAGCGAGGTGACCGCAAGTTAAAAAGACAATGTTTAAAAAATCGATTTTTATTATGTTCAGAAATTAGAAAAGATTCAGAAAAAGTATTTAGCAACATAATTTCTTTAAAACACGGCAGCGATGATTAAACAAGGCAAGTTTAAAAGCCAGAAGGTATGCAAAAAGCCATTATAAACGAAAAGAATTAAGAAAACAGGACTTCATTGAGACTAAAATTTTTTTAAATGTTCAGTTTGTTATTGGGCTTCAGTGGTTTTCGCTAATTAGTCAAGTTTAACTTATTTAAGCTGACGTAGACAAGCTAGTCGGACAACGAAAATTGCACTCTTAAAATAATAAAATAGTCTCCGTAAAATATGGTATGTGGGTCACTGTCCAAGAAGTCGTACAAATTTTAATGCTCAAGGAGTCAATTAACTCGGAATAAAACACGGCCATTATATAAGTGGTTGCTTCCTGAACTTTTTTGGGGATATCTCAGACTTTTCCACAATCAATGTTTTAAGATGAAAATGCTCCTTGCAACACGGCGTCTGAGGTACGTTTATATGATTTAAATTGTTAAAATTACGTATCCACCCTCATAAGCACGTATAATCCTGTAAGTATTAATTAATTTTTACACTTTAGGTTAAATCATACAACGAATATCATAAAATTTCTTCTTTACTAGACATGGAAATAGTCTTGATCTCAATCTGATCGACAATGTTTAGTCTATGAAAGGGGGTGGGGGTGAAATTCAAAATTTGTAGCTCACAATTTTGCAAGAACTACAAGAAAATATTTACGATGTTTGGCATATGAAATTTCTGTGGTTTATGTTAAAAAACTGTGTAATACTTTACCATTATGCTTTAAAGCAGTAATTTCATATAAAAGTGAAACTACCCAGTACTGAATACTTTTATTTTTACTCAGTAACTGTTTAGATCCAACCATCCAACAAAGAAACAACCTTATTTCATATATTAAAGTATAATCTGCTTATTTCATATAAGAAACAGTAATAGAGCAGTGGCGGCTCGTGAACCGAAAATAGGTGAAGAGCTCAAAAATAATATTGAAGTATTTTTAATGCATAATTTTTATTAAGCAGGGTCTTAACTAAAATTAACTAAAAATACTTATTTAAATGTAAATTTATATTCTATAAATGAATACAGTGTAAAATGCAGTGTGCCTCTTCACCTATTTTCGGTGCACGAGCCGCCACTGTAATAGAGTACAATGTATATGTTTATTATATTATGTTTAAAAAGAAAGTTTTATGTTAAATTTTTATTGAGTACTTCGTATACTGTAATAAAACGAATTACTAAATTGAAAATGTACATAGCTATCATTTTATCTGTTTGGTATTATACAAACATGATAGTTGTATTTCTTTTAATGATTAGTTTTGAAGTTATTACAAATAAAAAAGGTATAAGTATATATATTTTTTTTCTTTGGTCCCTTGGTTTATTTTCAAAGAATTATAAAAAGAAGACAGATACAATGCATATAGTTTCAATCTATTTATTGAAAATCCATGAAATTTACACTTCAATTTCATTTCAGATAAAGTATCTGCAATTTAATTTTCATAATTTTCGTTTCATGTTGAATAATATAAATAAAGGATATATTATGATGATATGTACAAATTATGTTTTTGACAATAGCATAATAAATATTTAATTTTAAAATATTTCCCAGTGGCAGATCTGCAATTCTCGAGGTCCATGTTGTTGAAAGTCTCGCCAGGCAACCTTGCACTTTTTCACTTAAACTTAAAACCATAAAAAGGCATTGAAATAAGTTTTAAGACCGAAGTCCAACCCAACGTGGGGGCCAATAACCAAGACCCTTGCCCCGCTTGTTCTGCCTTAGTCAAGCTCAAGCCTAACATAAATGTTTTTTTTTTGTTTTTTTTTTTTGGTTTTGGGACTATCGTTCTACGGTTAACTTTGTATATTAAGGCTCTTTTAGACCAGAACCTACAGCTTAAAATAGGATTGCAGCGACTGTTTGAGGTCAAAATAATGGCACGAAAACTTCACCAGACAAGTATACTTAAAATTTGAGTTTTTTTCGGACATGACCAGAGGCCCAGGAAGGTATTTTCCGTGCTCATCTGAAAAAAAAAATAATAAAATAAATAAATAAATATAACATAATAATAATAATAATAATAATAATAATAAAAGAGACAACAAATAGTTCTATAAGCTAAAGCAGTTTCCAAACTGTATACAGACAGCCTATTTTTACTCCCATTTCACTCAACTTTAAGATGGCTGAGTAACTTTTTAATAGTGTTGTGAATGTAAACTTGAATGAAGAATTTTCATATCAAATATCAAACTTCTAGTTGAAGCTGATTCCAAGTTGTGCAGTCAGAGGAAAAAAAAAAAAAAAAACACGCCATTCCCTAATTAATTTTGTCGCACACCGTCCTAGAAATATGCGGCTGATGCCAAAATTGATTAGTAATAATGTCTAGTTTATAACAGTATAGTTAATGAAGTTGGTTAACTACGAGGTAAATTTTAATATGTAAATGACCCATAAGCAAAATTTAACTATTGCATTAATAACTAGACGTTATTACAAATCGATCGGCACCACCCATATGTAGAAATGCAAAAAACCTGGGAACTTTGAAGCAAGGAAAAAAACATGGGAAATTTGGGAATTTTAAGAGAAAAAAATTATTCGAGATATATTATATAAATAATATATTGTTTATTTTACATAAATCACAACTTTAAGGCTTTTAGCTATTGATAAGCTTATAACGTTGTATTATTGTATTATTTTATATTTAATATATGAGAATTAAAGCGAAAACATTATAGCTTTTCATACAAAAATAAACCAAAGTTTACGTATTAAAAAAAAAAAAAAAAAAAAAAATGTATATATATATATATACAAGGATAATTCTACAAACATGTTAAAATTCTTTTGCATGTTCAGAAACATATACCTTTTTTTCAAAAACTTTTAATTATTTTTAGGACTATTTTGATTAGTAATTAAATTTATTAAAATCCGCACGCTTTAAGCATTGTGTTAAAAATAACTCGATTTATCTATTTATTTTGCTTATTAAACAGAGGAAAACTGTGTTATCATAGTGGGTAGCCAAAAATAAATCAAAGTTCTTAAAAAATAAACCATATATTTTTCCGAATATTCTGAACATTTAAATTGCAAATTATTGCAGTGTGACTCAAAGGTTTTATGCACTAAATTTAATATGAGGATGCTTGAATGAAAAAACACACGCTAAAAATGCAACTTATTAGACTTTTCTTTATGAGATAATCTTGAAATGATTAATAAAGTATGATGTATTTTAATATGGACAATAAAGTATGATCTTTTAAACATAACATGTCACTTTTTTACTTAACTGGTTGGCAGAAAATTATTATAAGCATTTTTTTAGCACAGTATCTATAGTTTTTAAATAAACCGATTGCAATATTTCAGAGGCTTAAAATTTATTGTATTTTATTCCAAATAAAAGATTATGTATTAGCTATTTCATGCTACTCTCAATCATAACAAACATTTTTAATCATTATTTATGAAAATTTTCAAATATTAGCATTAATTATTAAAATATTCGTTTACTTCAAAATTCCCAGTTTTCAGACATTTTGAAAATTTCCAATTATCTTTTAAATTCTCAGGGGGAAAAAACTGTTTTTTTTTTTTTTTTTTTTTTTTTCTTTCCCGGGAAAAAACTGGGAATTTTGAAAGCCTTGCAACTCTACCCATATATTTCTACGATAATTTACGGCAAAATAGTCAACCACTTCATCCTCCATTTCAGCAACTTTTTAACACAGAAGGCTGTTCACACATTAAGGGAACGATTTTATAATTTATTTTTCTCTTTTGTAGTTTGAGATAAAAATTTGGAAACTTTAGAGTAATCGTCTGCTACTTTTATCTTTTGGTTGGAATGTAAAAATAAAAGATTTATTCTGAAAATGGCTCTTAAAATTGACAAATCGCTCGAAGGTTACGTAAGCACTTTCCGAGAAGAAATATTCGTATCACCAAATTATAATGCGGGGTAAAAATCGTGGTTATAGCCATTCTAAAAAATGCATTTATAATGCATTAAATTTGAAAGGGAAAAAAGTCTTAGTGAACGCAAAAAGGAAAATATGACGGAAAATTTTATCCTAAACTGTTCAAACGCAAGTGAATATTAAGAACTAATTCTAAAAAAAATCCGCCTACTCAAAGGTCCATTGCACCGACACTAGAAATATCTTCTGGGACTGTAAGTAAAATCATTCATGAAAATTTGAAGTTAAAAAAGATGTTTATACCTAAAGTTCATCTGCTTTTTGTTGAAAAACAAATTGCTGTAGGGAAAACAAATTCTAGAAAATTACATGAAAAAAACCTAGCTGCTTAAAAATGGAAATTTAGTAACACTCGATGAGGCATGGGCATATTTAAGTGACTGTAATAATAATAATAATTATAAAAAAAAAAAAAAAAAAAAAGTAATTTTTTATTGCTTAGCTGACGGGAATAACCGTGCGAAATGGCTTTCTCAGTGTACAGAAAAGTTTCTAAATAAACTAGATACGTTTTCAAAAAAGAACAATGCAAGAAGTATTTCATGTAACATTTGAGGAAACAACGATTTTAGGGTCATTTGAACCCGCTGAATACGAGTCTGGCTGTTGCCAAAGCGAATTTCGACCGAAAGTCTTGTATTAAAGATGGCGGCCAAAACTCTGTTGCCCTATATTTCCCTTGACCGTTGTCTTAAAATGATGCTTTAAACGTCTACTTAGGGGTATTCTCTTATGCCAAACACATTGCGAATTTGCGGTGCTGAAAAGTTACTTACCATAAGTTTGGAGTGCATGGGTTTCAAGATGGTGGCCAAAATGTCTGCCGAAACTTTGTTGCTCGGAGGTAAGCAAGGGAGATGAGAAAATGACCATTTCAGTGTTCAAACATTGTTTAGTGCAAGGTTTCATCAAACACAAGAAAACAATCATTAAAGTGTTTTAGTTTCCCATTATACTATAGGTATGGGGGAAATTAGGTAATCATAAAAATTTCCACCTCTTTTTTTTTTTTTTTTTTTTTTTTTTTTTATAATAGTTTTTTACATGTTTTGAGGTGTGAGGAATCCAAAAATAATAATATTGACGTGGTATCCGACTTTAGGGAAAACGTAAAAAAACCGCATGGATATCCAATAAATAAATAAAATTAAAAATTTAAACTAAAACTAAAAATCCGAAACTAAACGAAAAACTAAGTTACATGAGTAATTTCCAAGCATCAGGCAAGACCGGAGTGGAAGAAATATTATTAACCAGATTTTTCGAATTTTTAAAAATGTAAAAAGCCTCATGGATATCCAGTTGGGAAGAGGAGATAGGAGAAGAAATTATATTAGTTTTAGAAAAATCAAAACAATGACCATGAGCCCAGCAGTGGGAAGCAATAGAAGATTTCTACCTTTTTATTCATCACTTTTTTTTTTTTTTTTTTCTTAAATTTCTAAAATTCTTTCACCGTTTGATTTTAAAGTCATTTACAAACCCGTCAAGAAAATTAAATTATCTTCTCTTAAAGATCCCATTCCTACTGAAAACCGATCTGGCATTTATTTAATCCCTTGTTCTTCGTGTAATTTAGGTTATATTGATCAAACTAGGAGGCGTTTGAAATATAGAATAAATGAGCACCGTCAGAACGTTTGCAATGAAGAAATTTTCAAATCTTCCACTGGTGGGCTTCCCACTGGTGGGCTCATGGTCATTGTTTTGATTTTTCTAAAACCAACATAATTTCTTCTCCTATTTCCTCTTCCCAACTGGATATCCATGAGTCTTTACATTTTTAAAAATTCCAAAAATTTTGTTAATAATATTTCTTCCACTCCAGTCTTGCCTGATGCTTAGAAATTACTCATGTAACTTAGTTTTTCGTTTTGTTTTGGATTTTTAGTTTTTATTTTTATTTTTATTTTTATTTATTTATTTATTTTCTTCTTTCACTTTTATAATTCTGGTCATCTCAATATTTATATTTACATTTGACTTTATTTGTTTTTGCTCTTAACTTAAATAGGTTTTGTACGTTGCCACTTTGTTTGAAGCACTCGTGCCTACTTTGTTCGCCTGACGAAGGGCTGTGTTTTCTTTCGAATCGAAACGATTGCTGCGAGTTTTTGAATTTTATATTGTTTATGGGGAAAAAAAACCTTGTTCATGATGTGTATATTTTATAGTATTTGAAAAAAATAATGATCTATTTCAAACTTTACTTAAAGATTTTTATTATTTATAATGGTTTGTTCATAAAATCATATATAATGCTTAAATCTTTCTCACTTTTCACGTTGCATGAATCCTAATTGAATGTTGTTTTCATTATATAATTAATCTGTTAAAATTACCTTCTAAAATTCTTATATTTTCCATGAAATTTTATCTTCGCTTATCATAGGGTTTTAACGAAATTGTCATTTATTATCAAAGAAAATAATTTTAATTGTGAGAAAAACTTACTTATATTACTAAGTATTAAATGCAGCAGTTTGCTTACAATGTTTACATTCGTCTTATATAAAAAATACAGTCTATACAAATTATTTCAATCCCTGTATAATATCGCATTAATATTCTATTGTTTATTAAGCTCACTAAAACCATTCGAGTAACTGCATTTAAAAATTATTTGAATTAATTTTTGAGATATAACGTTACTTATAATTAAAATATCTACCTTTTACTTAGATACTAAAAAATATTGTTTTACATTACATGGAACTTAAATTCAGCAACTATGTAATATTGATTAAATTACTCTTGAACGCAGTGCTTATTTTCAATGTATTGAAAATAAATAATTGCAGGTTTTTTCCCAATTGTCATCCGATAATCAACTATGAAATATTGAGGAAAGCTGTTTCTGTATTTCAAAAATCAATTATCTTAATATTATTTTATATAAATCTAATAAAATTTATCAGTTAGAGATGTTTTCTATTATGCTTTGCATGATTCATCAATTCATGATAAAAGAATGACTGAATGGGTTTTTCTCCCCCTAGAAGGATTTCCGTAAAATGCGATAAGATATAAGCATTTGTCATTTTGAATTTTACTTGTGAAATACATTTTCTAGCAAACATCAATTAAGAATCAATTAAGAAACAGTTTAATAATTACTATTTAAAAAAATTCCGTTAGAAATATTTTTATAAAAATCATTAATTTTCATATATAAAATTATGTAATTAGCGCGGTGTCTCTAATTTCAAAATAATAAATGGGGACAAAACAAGTGCTTAAAAAAGTGCACAATCATCAGTTTTAAATTATAAATTGTGACAAAACCTTACTTAGAAAAAATGCGCCACATATTCCCCTAGAGTTAAAAATTTTTGAACTTCATTTTTATGGAATCCTTTGTCCCCGTCTTTTCTAACCTTCCTATAAAGTTGGACGCTATTCTTGCAATTAGATTGCGCTACAGAACACTGTAAGCACTGTCAGTTTAATTATTGCCACACTATATATATATATATATATATATATATATAGAGAGAGAGAGAGAGAGAGAGAGAGAAATATATATTATTGTTATTATTATTATTAAAATTGAAAAATCTAAGTAAGATTTAAAAAAAAAAATGTCTAATGAAATACTTTTAATAATATTTTTTTAAATCTTATTTTAAAGTTTTTTGTTAAATTAAAATTTTTACGAAATAAATAATTAAGAAGCCTAGTACTACGGAGAGAAATAAGGTGCTGCATCGTCATAGAGACGGGGAGAGGACAGACAACCACGAGCTCAAGGGGATTTTTCTTTTTCTCTGTAAAATTTTTTAAATGTAAAAATCCTTAAAATATCAGTAAGTCCAAAATATTTTTATTCATGTTTTTAATTTTGTATGTATATATATACAGTTCCCGCCGCTTATTAAAATCACATTCGTTCTGAGCCAAAATGATTTTATTAAGCGGCTGATTTTTATATCCGGCGAACGTTCCTGAACTTAAGGAAATAGTATTACTTTCCTGAATTTATACCGTGAATATTCATTTATGAAATGAATATTCACGGTTGATGAATTCATGTATAAATATTTCTAAATTGAAATTTCGTGGTCTATGGAGTTGTGCTGCGATTAATATTGTCACTTGATACAGCTGCGTTTGCAGACTAGGTGACTTGGCCAACGAATATTATGTGAGAAATGCCTAGCTGGTTGTCAGCCAGGGTAGCTCAGTGGTAGAGCATCCGCGCGTTAAGCGGAGGTGCCCGGGTTCGATTCCCGGCTCTGGTATTTTTCACATAGTTGGTAAATAAAAACATCAATCTTTACACTCCAATTTTACTTAAATGAATATTCATGGTTGATGAATTCATGTATAAATATTTCTAAATTGAAATTCCGTGGTCTATGGAGTTGTGCTGCGATTAATATTGTCACTTGATACAGCTGCGTTTGCAGACTCGGTGACTTGGCCAACGAATATTATGTGAGAAATGCCTAGCTGGTTGTCAGCCAGTGTAGCTCAGTGGTAGAGCATCCGCGCGTTAAGCGGAGGTGCCCGGGTTCGATTCCCGGCTCTGGTATTTTTCACATAGTTGGTAAATAAAAATATCAACCTTTACACTCCAATTTTACTTAAATCAATATTAATTAATTTTTGATAGATAATTAATTTATTGTTTCTTCGATATAAATAAATTAAAAGCATTCGAAGTTCCCATGCACTTTTGTTTGAGGAAAATTATCACTACTTTACTAAAAGTTCACGTTGTTCTTATAAATTTAAAATCTTTTCGTTTAAACCTCAAGAATTATAGTAATTTCAAAATAAGAACTAGAAATTGCCTTTTAATAATTAGAAATTAAAAAAGATATATCATTTCAAATCAAATTTGTAACTTATTACTGCGTTTTGAAGAATACGTTCCTTGAAATTGTTATACGGAGATAAATGATGAGGCGTGTGTAATTTGTAACTGTGATGCAAGTGTAAAATCTTCGACAATGAACGACAACGGAGGGTTTGTTGTGCTTTAATTTCTTTTTTATTAAAAAAAAAAAAAAAAAAAAAAAAAAAACAATGTAAATAAATAAAAAAAATTTTTAGTGTGCATAATTGATATTTTTGGCTGGCTGAGGTGATATTTTTGAGTTTATTAACCGGCGATGCTGATTTTATTAAGCGGTGGCTTTAAAAGTAATGTGCATTGATTTGATTCCGGTCCCAGCAATTTGATCAGATTAAGCGGCTGATTTTATTAACCAGTGATTTTATTAAGCGGCGGTTACTATATATATATATATATATATATATATATATTTCTTTTTTTTTTTTTTTTTTAAGTACCATAATCCTCTTTTATTTTTTCCCTTCTAGTCCTCGAAAAAATTAGTATTCCTCTTAAATGAAAAAATAAAATAAAATAAAATCTCTTATGCAATAACACCCTCCTCTAGATAAAACCCTTCTGTATGATAACCATACAGTACGCATGACTCACCGCTGTTTCTGCCAATCCTCTTAGCACCTCATTACATCACATCACTATATTAAGCTACTCATATTTTTAGACCATAATAATTTCAAAATTTACCTTTCTCAGTAACAAAAAAAAAAAAAATTCTTTAAGAAGTCTTATCTTAAATTTTGCAAACTTTGACAATATAACATAAATATATCTTTTGCTTAGTTAAATCCGTGTTTCTTCTATACTCGGGGAAAGGATAACTTGACAGTGTGTATTAGCCTGTAGAAATTACACATCCGCGAAAGAAAATAGTTCTTTACTATATTTAAATGTAATAAACTTTTTCTCGATTTTTTTTTATTCTGGTAAACTGAAAAAAGATTAACTATTTAAACTAAACATATTTATGTTAACACATGGAATTTTTTGTAATAGATAAGCATAAAATTTATATCAATGTATTGTTTCGCGAAGAAAGTCTGTTGGCGAAATATTGGCTGAAGAGGGAATACCGGAAGCAACCTTTTAACACCTATTGTGAGTGCGAAACAGTTTGGTGGGGCTAATAGATTACTTTATTTTCGAAAATTTGAAGATAATTAATGCACAGTCCGCTTCTTTAATTTCACAACTGTTAAAAATAGAGTAAAAATTTTGACGGATTTGAACTTTTGGGAAATTTTCACACCAGATTCACACCAAATATGTCAATGAAATATTCAAGCTAACAGGAATAAGGAAAAATATTTTTCGACAAATACTTTTTCTTTTTCGTTATTATTATTACATTGATAATATAATTTGAATTCGTTTACGCATTGTTATATAAAATATTTTTATTTCCAATACAAACAACTAATAGTGTTTACATTAATTTATACTATGCACTATATACTAAAGATTTTACTTTTTTTTTTTTTTTTTTTTTTTTTTTTTTCTGGAACAGAACAATAAAAGAAAAACATAATTATCTTTAATAATAATAATAATAATAATTATCATATATATATATATATATATCAGACTTATATATGTAAAATTTATATATAAATGGGAGACAGATCAATTATTTAAAGCCGAAATTACATAATTAGCAAGCATTACATTGTAAAACAAATTTTATTTTAATGGATATTTACTTAAAGAAAATTAATTGGGAAATAAATACTGTTTGAGACTTTATAACAAATTGATCGATACCTTGGAGAGAAATTACAAAATTTTAAAGATATGTAGAGCAATTATGTAGGATTTTCTATATTGCAGTTTAAAATATTTACTTTTAAAGATATCATTATAAAAAATTTTGATTAGAAAAAGCTTACATTGACTAGAATTATTACTTATAATTCTGTAGATTTAGTTGGTAAAATAATTTCATCAAGTGAATAAAAACTATATTATTTAACAAAAATAATAAATTAAATTAATTTAAATTAAATTAAAAATAAATAAATAAATAAAGGCTGATAGTGGTCAAGTGAATTGAAATGAAATTTAAATTCTGTCCTACACATAGTATAATTTTGTGAAAGTGGCCTATTTATTTATTGTGTATGCATGAAAGTGTACTCCTGACACTGCCTGCTTTAATCAAGGTAGTCTACCGCAAAATTTTAACGACACAATTATTATTATTATTATTGGCTCTTGAAAGAAATAGTTCTCTCGTCCTTATAAATCTATCTTTTGAGATTTGAATTTAGAGCCAAGAGCCTCCTAAATTCATAAAAATGCCTCGAAGTTCTTCCAAAAGCTACACAAAAGTCAAAAACTTATTTTTAAATATCTAAAATAATTCCAAATGGCTACAAAATTGGTATTCATTCAATTGCTAAGTTTTTCAGTATCAAGTATGACGGAATTTTGACTCATTTTCTGCAATTGCTCTACATAATTTACTACAATAGTTATTTTTCGATTTAAATATACAAATAACCTGAAAAAAATTGGAGGGGGTTCTTAACTTTGTTTATAAATTGTAGCCCTTTGAAACGGTTACTATATAAATTTCTGAAAATTTCTGTCGAACATTATCTCTCAATTTTACCTTTAATATTTTTTTAACTGTGCCAAAGGAAAGACAAAATCACAAAATAAAAAGATAAATCGTTTTTATTTAGTCTATGCTGTCGGAAAGAAATAGTCCTCAATAAAAGTGTGGAAACATTGTTTCTGAAAATTTTAAGATTGCTTTTAAATTTAATATCACACATTAAAATCAAAGCATGCGTATCCATTCAATATATCAAAATAAATTGAAAAATGCGTGAAATGACATGCTTTCATTCCTATTCCAAAGAATCGAATAACGTAACATTTCCCTCTTTCTCATCTATAAAAATCTCATTCCAACCTCCTAAAAATGCTATGAAAATAAATGTTTCAACTCAGTTTTTAAAAATAGCAGTCGCAAAGGTGTGTGTTTATCAGTATTAAATAAATACATCAAGACAAATCATATTTACAAGTAAATTAAAATTCGCTTCCCTTTCATATAAATTGTGAGTTTCTTAATTTTATTCAGAAATAAATATATAAAAATTCTCATATTCACATTTAGCATAAAAAATCGGGATACAGACAAAATGAATGTATAAACAAATTGTAAACAGAGATTGCCTCTGCATATGAAAATTCACTATATTTATTTATTTATTTTAAATTAATATTTTTTAAATATTTTCATAAAAGCTTTAAACTATTTCCACTTTCTCATTTTTTTACTGCTTTTAACATTTACTGATTAACCGGTAAATAATAATGCAAATTGAAAATCTATTACGTTTTGTTCATTTAGAACTTTTGTTCATTTTCTCCACAGAAGATACTGCATTTAAAAATCACAGTTTAAACCTTATGATAAAATAATTTTTCTGCCAAAATATATTCGAAATATTTTAAAAGTATATTTTTAAATTATAAATATATATATATATATATATATATATATAATAATCGGTTTCTCTTTAAAGAAAACAAAGGCAAAAAATGTACATACAGATAATATTTTATTTAATTTTTTCCTTTTTCAAAATATTTAAGAATTAACCTTTTTGTTTTTGTTTTTCTCTCAAGGTAAAATGTAGTATATTACATAATTTGCAGTAATATGGATTTACAATAAATTGTAAGTAATGAATTTAGTGTAAATTCATTTCTAAAGAAACTAAAAAATATACTCTGAAAAAATATTTTTACTTTAATCAAAAAAAAAAAAAGAAAAAGAAAAAACTTTCCGAAATCATCGCTAAATCGCCCGATATCGCAACCCAATTACCGCCAAGTGCGTAAACAGGTCTCTGTAGCCTTTGCAACGCTGACAAGTTATGCGTTCCCCGAGTATAGGCTAAAGATGGGTGTTATTTCGCATAAAAGGACAAATGATACGATTACTATTACTGTGTTAAAAGATTTACAGAGATTGGCACAGTAATATATTGCTGACAGGACACTATTAAATAAATAACGCTTCAAATATTTATCTCTTTGCACGGCGAAGTCGTATCTCTGGTAATATGCCAGCATCTATATAATATTTCTCTAACGTGGACCAATTACCAGTCCCTCATTATAGCATGGACAAACCGGGGCTTTGCCCTGGGGCCCCAAATACATATAATATTAAACTGTAAAATCTCTCTTTTTATTTCAATAAACATTTTGACAATGAATTAAAAAAAAAAAAAAAAAAAAAATTCACCCTCATAAAGTATTAAACTTATTCCAAATTAAGTTTATTTTTAACTAATGAGCACATCTATTATAAATTTCTGCATTTTTAATTTATCGAAATAATTTATGCCTCACCATAAAATAGAAAATTCTCATTGGTATAGCTATTTAACATGATAAGAGGAACATTCTGTGTCTAGATTCTTTAAATTACAAACAAGTCCATCTGGCTCATTCGGAAGGGTAGGTTGATTTCTTTTTTTCTTTATCTAGTAGTCGTCATTTTGAAACAAAATGATGGCTATAAATTATTAATGAACTTGGGGGAAATATTGATGTGGGCTGTATACATATTGAGTTTCAAGCAAATTGGTTCATAAATACGTTTTCTATATGAATTTGAACTTTTCAGGTGGCTGGCACTTGGAAAGAAGATTGTGGATCAAGTTGGCAAACAAACATATCGCATGCATTTGTGAGAAAAGCCTAGTCTGCAAATTTAGTTAGAATTAATTCAATATTTCAAAAGTTATCGTGTTGATAAATTAAGTGGTCGTTACTTAGATTAAAATGGCGGAGCAAGTTGCTCAATGTACTTACCCAAGATATTTGTAAGATAAGTCCAGTGTTCAACTTTGGTTCAAATAAATTCAGTATTTCAAAAGTTATCGCGGTAACAAATACTCAAGTGGCAGCGTTCAAGTGGCCGCAACTTGGTAACAAAATTGCGGAGCAACTTGCCAAACCGAAATCATTTAAGATACTTAAATGATAAGTCCATTGTCCAACTTTGGTTCGAATTCCTTAAATATTTCAAAAGTTATCGTGATAACAAATTTTTAAGTGGCTGCCACTTGGAAACAATATGGCGGAGCAAGTTGCACAACGAACTCATCCAAGATATTTGAGCATTATGTTCACTGTCCAACTTTGGTTCGAATTAATTAAGTATTTCAAAAGTTATTGTTATTTCAAATTTTCTAGTGGCAGTCTGATTTTATACGACCGCAACTTGGAAACAAAATGCTGGATCAACTTGCCCAACGAAATCATCCAAGATATTTGTATGATAAATTCACTGTCCAACTTCGGTTTGAATTAATTCAATATTTAAAAAGCTATCGTGATAAAAAAATTTCAAGTGGTACCCACCATGATTTCAAGCAGTCACCGCTTGGAAAAAGAAAGGCGGAGTGAGAAGCCCAGCGAACTTATCTAAGATATTTGAATGATAAGTCCACTGCTAAATTTGATTCGAATTGATTTAATATTACAAAAGTTATCATAATGACAAATTTTTAAGTGGCTGCCACTTGGAAATAAAAAAGCGGAGTAAGCTGCCTAGTGAACTTATCCAAGGTATTTGAATCGTAAGCTCAAGCTGACTTTCTAACTTTGGTTTGAATCAATTTAGTATTTCAAAAGTTATTGTAATGGAACGTTTACAAGAGGCAGCCTGATTTCAAGTGGCTGCAACTTGGAATCAAAATGTCGGAACAAGTTGCCCAGTGAATTTTTATTTTTATTTGTATAAATTCACTGTCCAGATTTGGTTCGAATTGATTCAAAATTTCAAAAATTATCCTGATGATAAATTTTCATGTGGTAGCCTTATTTTAGTGGCCCTCTAAATTTAAGATATCTGAAACTTTCTTATTAATAAACTTGGTTGAGACCCTTGTTAGAGTTTGTTAGATGAAAGGAGGCCGCCGCTCACCACTATATAGCGACCCTTATACGGTCTACGTATACATCAAAATTCAAGCAAACCCGGGCTCAAATACGCTTTTTAAGGAATTAAGATTTTCAAGTGGCTGCCACTTAAAAACAAAATGGCGGAGCAATTTGGTTAACGAACTCACCGAAGATATTTATAAGATAAGTTTGTTGTCCAAATGTGATTCGATTTGGAGTATTATTTCGGAGCAATTTGGTTAACGAACTCACCGAAGATATTTATAAGATAAGTTTGTTGTCCAAATGTGATTCGATTTGGAGTATTATTTCGGGAGCTATCGTGATGACAAAATTTCCATTAGAGATAGTAGATAAACAAAGTGATTGCAATAGGTCGATTTCTAAAGAAATCATCATTATCATCATCACGTGCTTTCGAAGTACCTACGACTGTCGAGACAGCTGCTTACCTTCACCTGTGGAAGACAAAATACAGAAGGAGGGCTTGCATGATCTAGAGAATCGGAACAAGATCTGAGTGGGTTTCCAAAGAACCCTGGCGTGATGAGTTGATGCATTCAGCAGCATGACGGAAGAACTGTACAATTCGCAGCAAGTGGTAGTTGGAGCTAGAAGTAGTGAAAAATTAGTACAATAAATATAGTAGACACAAAAATATTGTTTATGCATTGTCATTGTGCATATGGCTGACTATCAATTGCATTTCTCAAATGAATATGCGACATTTTACCTGTCGCTGTCGCGATGAATTCAACAGGGCTCCCTAAAGTTTCTTTACCCAGGGACCCAATCTGTTATGATCGGGGCCTACCAATTACGATTAGATTTTGTCGAAACGATACTACAGTGACGTAAGGTTACCATCTGATTGATCAACTCAGATCTGATTCATGAAATCATAAATGCGGCTGCTAGAGATTTCAGCTACAAAATTTAATCTAGTACACTTGAAATGCACATTTTCTTAAAGAAATTGAAAAAATATTACTTTTTGTGTTGAAACATATGCTAAAAATCTCGTATTTAGAAGTACAGTCGGTAACAAAAGTGTCCGAACACTAGCAAAAATTCCTATGTAAAAAATGGACACTTCATATAGTTTTGTTAAATAAATCCTTATCGAAACATGTTCTTATAATGACTAAGAACAGGATTCGACAAGGATTTACTTAACAACACCGTATGAAGTGTACTTTTTTTACATTGGAATTTTTGCTAGTGTTCGGACACTTTTGTTACCGACTGTATATTCTGAAGAATTTAAAGCCTCGCATTTCAGCATTGGCTATTCGGCAGGACCGTGGTGGTGGTGTCTAATTATTATAACAGTAATTTTATTTAATTCTAAGAATTTTTAACTTAGCAGCGGAAAAAATTATTTTCTAAAATTTAAATTATAATGCAAATATCAAAGATTTAAATCTCATTTATTAAAAAAAATAAAGAAAGAAAAGAAAGAAAGAAAAAAAAAGAAAAGAAAGAAAGAAAGAAAGAAAAGAAAAAACTAAAATGTTGCAGTGAGTGATTTTGTTTATGAGATTTTTCTGAAAATCATATTACGTACAGTCGGTAACAAAAGTGTCCAAACACTAGCAAAAATTCCTATGTAAAAAAAAGTAGAGTTAATACTGTTTTGTTAAATAAATCCTGTCGAATCCTGTTCTTAGTCAGTCTAAGAACATGATTAGACAAGGATTTATTTAACAAAACAGTATTAACTCTACTTTTTTATATAGGAATTTTTGCTAGTGTTCGGATACTTTTGTTACCGACTGTATGTAGGTACTCTCACCATGAAGATATTCTGGGTAGGAAAGGCTAGTTTTTGAATGTTAGTCTTGCATAAATTTTAGTTTTGATTAATATTCAGCGAATTTTAAAGTGAAAGATGCATAATGTCATCGTTTAACGTAATACAGGGGTGAAACTTTTCAGGGGCTAACCCTGAATTCAGGGTTTTTGAAAATTATGCTATCTATGAATTTCATATTAAATCATTTTGTATTTATAGAAATTTCTCATTTTGAATGTTTAATTTGCCTTATAATATATTAAGAACTCTCAAACTACACTTATTAAAGGTAGCCACGTGATATATCATTAATAAGTCTACCCTATCTGTATGGAGGTAGTAGCAGTTTTCAGGGTTTTCGCATGTTAGATAGTATCACCCCTGGTAATAATTCCCATTTAAGCAACCATGAATATTAACTTAGAGTAGGTGGCTTTGCGTTTAGGGGTTTGTGTAATAGCTGTCGCTTGCTGTTGTTGTCTCTCTCACTCTAATCAATTAGGAATATTTAAGATCTTTCGAAAATCAAAAGAAACAACTATGAGAGGGAGTATCGAAGGGAGGAATGTGTTTAGATTTGAAATGACTGGTAGAGGATGCGAGAACTGAAATAGAATGGAAAACACGTAATAGCACGTGAGAGAGAGAGAGAGATGTTAGAGCACATTTTATTTATTTATTTATTATTGGTTTTATATGCGACGTTCAACCTTAGTTGATAAGTAGATTGAGCATTCAGCTTTTCAAATTTTTAATTATTTCCTTTATCTGAATTTTTATTGTGGCTATTTTTCTTAAATTAACATGAGTAAAAAAACTAAAACTAATAATTTATGGTCGTATGTCACCATTAAAAATACGGGAAAAAATTGCACATGTTACCTCTATAGAAATTATTTAAACTTTAAAACAACTGTTTCTAATGTAAGAAAATACATTCAAAGCCGCCATCCCGCACCGTGCATTTGCCAAATATGGCTATGAAGAATATCGATTCTCTAATCAATTAAGAATATTTATGTTCTTTCGAAAATCAACAGAAACAAATATTCGGCAGTTTGGGATTTTATACCCTTTATGTTGAATTTCAAAAATAGTGAACGCTATGGCTATATGGTTTACATATTGCGCATTTTTTGTTATGGAAAACTGCACCTGTAACAGCTGAATTTAAAAAATAGTGAACGTTATGGTTTTCAAATTGCGCATGTTTTGTTAAGCAAAACTGCACCTATATCACTTGATATTATTTGAAATTTCCTGTTTTTGCGTTTGGACAGAAGTATTTTGAGGCGTTTACTCACTCGAGACAAATCATCCGTCTACAACTTTTAAAACTTAGACAACCACTAATTTATAATAATAATTTTGTCTTATTGCACATTTTATCTAATAGTAAATCGCAGAAATTCTACTATTAGATAAAATGAAGATTACTGTTCGGAAGTATTGGGAATAAAAAACTTAAACTAAATCCATTCAGCACGACACGGGTAAATATTCTATATCCTGAAATAAGTTAAAAAAAAAAAAAAAAAAAAAAAAAATCATTAGATACCTACGAACTACGTTGTTAGAACCTATTACAGAAATAGGTACAGTCGGTAACAAAAGTGTCCGAACACTAGCAAAAATTCCCATATAAAAAAGGTACGCTTAATACAGTTTTGCTAAATGAATCCTTGTCGAATTATGTTCTTAGACTGACTAAGAACAGGATTCGACAAGGATTTATTTAACAAAACAGTATTAACTCTACTTTTTTTATATGGGAATTTTTGCTAGTGTTCGGACACTTCTGTTACCGACTGTAGTGTGGAACAAAGCAAATCATATTCCTGAAAAATAACTATTTATCCCATCTCTACTACTCTAAACCCCAATTTAGGCCAGAACATTCTCTTTTGTCACTATATTTTAACCGTAAATTTTGACATATATTTCCCGCTTAAATAAGCAAATGTTTATTATTCGAAAGTAGTGTGTTAGCTTAGAAAATTAATACCGTAATTTTTGAATAATAACCTACTTTTTATTAAAACGCCGAATTTCTGCCTAAAAGAACAGAAAAGGACTCTAGTGAGATTGTGGTGACAGTGTATCATGACCTAAATCATTCAGGTCCTTCTCTTTGTTTTTATATTTATCATGAAAAATTCATCATTTATTATTCTTTCGTATCTCTATTTTTTATTTATTATATAAATATATATATAAAAGTTTTTTTAAGTTGTGAAACTTTTTATATTATAGCCTCTAAATTGTATTATTCTTTATTCTTCTTTGTTATCATTTTATAATCGAAAGAAACTAAAATCTGTGTAGCCGGCTAATCAAATTTCATAATTTAACTTTTTAAGGTCATCTGCAATTTTTTGTGTCGCTTATGTCATTGCATTTTTGTGTTATTAATACTTCGGCAGTAACGCAATTAATTACTCTTCATAATACATACAACTTCTACCGTTTGGTGTTTTACAATCCTTGAAAAGCACATGATTTTATGTAATGATTTCTAATATGTATTTACATACTTCTTTACGATGTCAAAAGAAAATCATGATTTTTGTTTCACACAATATACTTCTTAAACTGTATTTCAGTGTTATTTCCTAAAAGTACTGAACATAGTTAGAAAGTGTTTAGACTATTATCGAAGCGCACGAATAAGCTTTATTATTATTTTAAGTGTCTTATTTTTGGCAAATCTAAAGTAGTAGATATATTCCGAAAATAATAATAATAATAATAAGTGAGCTCCGCTTAGTTCTTCATCGTACATTTTTTCTTGGAATTTTTTACGATACGAAAGATTGTTTGAAATGATTTTGAAATAGAAAAAAAAAAAAAAAATAAATAAATAAATAAATAAAGGGAGGAAGGAAGGAAAAAAAGAAAAAAATGCATATACACCAAAAATTATTTCATTTTTGTCAAATAGTCACCTTTCACCCCGAAAAATACTTTTCCTTTAAACCTGCACACCTACACCTAGGGGTGAATCCCAGACCATCGCAAATTGCCCTTAGCGCAGAACTAGTGCATCGTAAAAACCTAACTAACCAACTTTTAATCCTCTCAATATATAAAATTTCCTCAAAACGGGTATTTAAGCACTAGTGATAACAGAATTTAGAAAATACATATTTATCTATTATTATTATTATTATTTAGAATAAAAAAGTTAAAAGGGTCAGATCTATAAAGTAGGGTGAAAATTCATATTGTAATTCAAACAATGTAGTGATTGCAATCGGGATAAACAAGCCGATGATGTGATGATACAGTGCTTTTTTTTCTTGGACCGACAGGGGCTGTTTATCTCTAAATTTGGCCAAAAAAAAAAAAAAAAAAAAAAAAAGAGGTTTAAAAAAGTCATCTTAATATTGTCTAGTTCGGACGTGATTACCAAGATAAACTGTTTAGACTGGTTCTTTTATTTCGGATGTGTAGTAACGTATAGAAGTCTCATTAACTGTAATATAAGAACGCAAAAATTCGATTGTATTGTGTTTGAATTTGTTTAAACATTGCTTTGAAAGGATCACGCAAATTCGCTTTTCATTTGTCTACCTCTTGTCAGTAATCACGACACCCATTTGTTGGTAACATTTTTATACCCAAATGTTCACGCAGGATACTAAAAGAGCTCATTTGGGATGTTCAGTTTTTCAGCTATCTCACGTAACTTAACACAGAAGTTTTATAATAAGTTATCATGAATTTTGGTGACCATATTTTTCAATCATGACCTGAATTAAATGACCAGGAGGCTCTGCAAATGTTGTGCTCGAACTGTCACAGAGACATTCAGTGAACCAAATGTGAATCATACCATATGATGTAGCAAAGTCCTCATAACATTTCTTCGCATTTTCTTCAGTTTTGTTGATTGTTTCTCTTCACAAATGTAATGTTTTATTAACATCCGATATTTTCTTTTTTCCATAATCCAAAGAAACACATTAGCTATCTACTTTTACTCCAATTGAACTGAAATTATTCAAAATATCGTCTACATACTTTACGAGTGTTGCCCATAATAATAAATTAAACTCATAATAAAAGTGTGATCTTGAAGCTACCTTTTTTTGTCTCTAAATCACTCATCAAACTCATAGCTGAAGGTAATACAATATTTATACTGCCAAGCAATGGATTCGTCTAATCGAAATGTCAGGTTTTGAATTGAAATACCTCGATCCTTTTCCCCGTGTCGATACATTTACTTTATCCTAAGATGCTAAGTAATTTTATTAGTATTAGCTTTGTATGTTAGATTTTAAGGAATTCCAGGTTATTTTCTATGCATTCCAAAATCCTCATGATGTAAGTGTATGCAAAATATTGTTCTATTCTTCATTTGAATACTACTTTTAAGTAGGTTTGAAGTTCATAGGCGTAGCCAGCTTTCCGAGCGGGGGGGGGGGGGGTGCCCAGAATACATTATGAACATAGTGCGCATATGTATGCATGTGTGCGTTTTAACACATGTATAAAAGTTACACAAGTTAACACATGTACTTTTTAACATATAAATTAAGTAACTTTCTCTTAGAATAAATAACTAGACTTGACGCAGAACAGAAATATCAATATTTACACAACGTTAAAAATGCCAATGTAAAAAAAATGGTAAATGCAGACTGCAGTTTCGGTAGCGTAAATCGGTGCATTTGACTTCCTTTGAAATATCATCTGATAAAGTTTGGACTTTCAGAGTAGTGCCGCTATCCATCTAACAGAAAAGGAACAGAAGTTTGAAAATTGATTAAAACAAGGAAATAATGTTGAATAAAAAATATTAAATGGTGTCGAATATTTGGTTTCAGTACGAAACCATTGAACGTTAAAAGGTTAAATAAAAATCTTAAACCTTAAGTTACAAACGAAAACTTAAAAACTAAACTACGGAAAAACTTATACTATGGAACTTAAATTGCGCACACAAAGTGATAAAGTAAAATTATAATGATATGCTTACTTTATTTATAATCATTTATTATCATTCTATTTCTTTTATTTTACCAGTTTTAAATTATGAACATATAACGAGTATATATATAAATTAAATATATTTATATATATATATTAAATTAATACAATCGTGTAGCTACTTTTTAAAATTATTATTTTATTTGTTACCATATTCATAAATAGCATTTATTTTCTATATTTTAAAACATTGTTGTATTGTTGTAGTTGCGTGATATTAGTTTCAAACAGAATAGTACAAACGGGTATTGTGATCGCTATAAAATTAAAGTGATACTTATTAATAAGATTATAATAAACTGTTGCGTGTACCGTAATATAAAAATATGATGTGTGTAAAAGTCGCAAAAAATAAAATCAGCATTAAATAAATGTATCGAATCGGGGAAAGTGTAGAAACACGCCACAGACCGGACCAAGCGCTGACCACTAGCCAAATAAATTTACGAATTACCACTGCACATAAGAATTCCATGAAAAATTGCATAAAGTAAAATGAAAACATTAAAAGGGACACACACCAATAAAATTGAACTGAAAATCCCCGCAAAGTAAATGTATCAAAATGGAGGACAGATAAAAAGCTAGTGGGGTGTCTCATTATCCGACCGTGCACTGGCCATCAGCCGAAAATACTGTCTAGCAACCACCACAATTCAAAATTGCATACATAATCGAATCCAGAAACATTCTTTAATAAAATGGCACGAAAAATCATGACATAATGTCGCAAATTTTCTACCTACACAAATAAACGCCTTTGCTATTTAAAAAATTAAAAGACTAAATAATGGGGCATATTTTGCACATACCTTTCTTTGATGTTTGTATTTTCTGTGTTGTCTTGAGCTTCCTCTTCAAACTCTCTCTTTTTCTTTGGTTGGAATAATAAAAAAGTCCTTCACATTTCTGCACATGATTCCCGAACAGTTTTTCGTTTCTTTAGTCATTCAATACAGTTTTAATAGATTTATACACCACCTTCTCCAGATCCAGGATTTTCAGGAAAGAGGAAATTGTTTTATAAAATCACATGAGAAGAAGGAATCCGAATAAATATTTACACTGTAGCCTAATTTTTAATAATTTTCTTTCTTTATTAATTACAAATACAAAATCGTCTGTTCATAAATATATAATTTATTTTCAGCATTAAATCGTTTGTCAAAGTTCAAAAGTAATGCAAACGATTATAAAATGTTTTATTATTATTAAATTTGAGTGACAGCTTTTAAATAAAGTAAAAAAAATTAAATAAATAAATAAAATGTGGCAGTTTAGTCACAAAAACAAGATATTGTATACTTGACCGACCATTTCTGAGGTGCTTTAACAAAGTTGAAAATTGTTTAGAAACAATTTTGTTTGGCATGTACTTTTGTGAAGAGGAAGCATGTCTATTGCATCCTTCAAAACCCTCTGTTTGATTACTCTACCTGCATTCTTAAAACATTTAAGGCTTAAATTAAAAATATTTTTAAAATGATTCAAAGAACTTTCACCCACAGTAAAATTTTCAAGAAAAGTCTGCTTATGATATGATTTACAATGCTAATTTGAACTTTCCAGTGATGTCTTTTTTAAAAAATAGCAAATAAGACAGGCCGACGAAGAAATTTTTTCTTCAGGTTGATATGTTTTTCTGATATATTTTTGGATGCTTTTTAAGGAAAACTTATTTAAAAATTTCCCTCATGTACAGTTTTGAAAAAAAAAAAAAAAAAAAAAAAAGAGGAATTGTTTGAGCTTAAAGCTCTATTTTTTTCGACTCCCATCTAAATTATTTCCCTGAAAATTTGGGTGATGTGAGTGAAGAACAAGGCGAGCTGTTTCATCAAGACATCAAAGAAATGGAAAGCAGGTATCAGAGACGATACATTTTTAACATGTTAGCAGTTATTGTTGCATGTTGCATAGAGAATTCCCCCCCCCCCCCCCCCACACACACAAGACCCTCAAGCCTTGCACAAGTTAAAATGCTCTAAAGGGAGATTGGATGTGGCGAAATACATTTAAAAGATAATGTGTAGATAATAGCCTATTTCAATGCATTTTTTATATAAATTGTTTTGAATTTGTTATAACTTCTAGACGAATTCTTCCGATTTTCATCCTTACTTTGTGAAAATTTCTTACGTGATAGGGAAAAAAAATAATCATTTCTCAATTCAGTTTATCAAAACACATTTGAGACACCCAATGCAGTACATAAAAAATTTGAAAAGTACGATTTCGCAGACCAGTGTAATCGGAAAAAATTAACTCGCTAAGTTATTATGATACTAGAACCAGACATGCATTCAAATCAACAATTACTAAAAAAATTACTTTTGTATTCAAAGAACTTCAAAACCTGAAATTATCACAAATATTTAGTTTCGAAAATTCCACCCCGTAAATAAATAATACTTTCTGTAACTCATGGTAAGGGAAAGTAACTATCATTTTTAAACGTTTTTACAGGACGCAATATAATTTGGTACGAATGCTTTTAATAGAACCTAACTTTTCTTACAATCTTTTATACGAAAATTATTTTGTATCAATAAAATATGAGCAGTAGTGGCACAAGAAATTCCCCGACGGGGGGACACAACTTCCCCGACAGGGGAACACTTCATAAAGAGAGTTTATTAAATGAGTATTTATCAAAAACTGCAATACTGTTGATAATATTACTGTTAATATTTGTACCATTCCATTTGTTAGTACTCTTCGTGTTTTTTGGAGAACACCGTGTCACAGACAGACATTTTCTAAAAATATCGTGATCAAAACATGTTCTGGACCTCTTAAAACGTGTATATTCATGGAAAACTGGAAGCTGAAAATTTTTACGAATCCAATACTTTCTTCTACTGAGTGTAGAATGGAAAAACTGGAATGCTCCAAATTTGTAAAAGGAAAGAAAAATGCTGCTAAAAGTAGAAAAACTAAAAATTTTTTATTTGTTCCACCGAGATTTTAGGAGTATGCCCCGATAGGGGGTCACAGACTCCCCGATGGGGAGGCCTGTGCCCCCCCCCCCCCCAGCCCGCTAGCTGGCGTCACCCCTGAATATGAGAGTTTCATTATGCTTAGTTCCCTTTAAAAATGTTGTTGATATGTACCAACTAGAAATTTTGTACTTAAACAAACAATAATGTATTTGAACTCTTTGCATGTCATAGTATACCGATCATTATGATATAAATTAAATACGACTTTTAGATTTCATATTCAAAAATTGCACCGCAAAACATTACATTCTCCAACATGTATGGGTAAGAAAAAGTTAAAAAAAAAAAAAAAAATGCTCATTAAAAAGAAATGACAAAAAACTTGACTCTCTGTTAAGGCCACGAGTTTAAATAAACTAAATCATTTTATCGCCTCTTTTCCTGCTTTTCTTTGAAAAAACAAACTACTAATTTCATTATATTTTTTTTGTTTACAAAAAAAAAAAAAAAAAAAAAAAAAAATTACTTTGCAAATTTTTGTAAGAAATGTGCAAGTAAATTCGGATTTATGAACAATTTAGATTATTCTTTTAAATATATTTTACCACCATGTTTAAGAAAGTGTCTTTCTATTGCATATAATCATTGGTATTGGTAATAACAATTTTTTTTTAACCTTCAAATTTTTTTTTTCTGTTTTCAATATGTTTTTGTTAAATATACTGAATGTGCGTGCGTGAGCGGGGGGGAGGGGGGGGGGTGCCCGGACACCCTGGCTACGCGCATGCGTCAATATAATCTTTTTTTTTTTTTTTTTTTCATTCAAAATATTAAAAGACGCATTTGAAGTAAAATATAACAATCAATATAAAATAGTTCATGTTTAAAGGGAAAAATTCTATTTATAAAACTCATGTTTAAAGGGAAAAACTAATTTACACCTGCTTTTCCACAAATAGTACAATAAATTAAGACGGGAATTCTCCAACCATTTCTTTTATATTATTAGTGATAGTGATGGCACAGAAACGAATGTTCATGAGCAAATGGAAATTCTTCTTAAAAATCCAACCATATACACTGCTCCCCTTAAAAAATAAAATAAAATAAAAAACATTTACTGAGAGGAGAATTTATTGCCTTACCATAAAATTACAGGCAGCTATAATCTACGAACCGAAAGTAACTCTTCGAGGTTTCCCTGGCATTTTTGCTGCCGACCGTTCCCCGTAACTTGAGAAGATATATATATATATATATATATATATATATATATATATACAGGGTCCGCTAAAAGTCCCCCCCCCCATCTCGGAAATAAATGCACCAGAATTTTGAAAAAAGGCGAAACACATGTTCAGTGAATTCGAGGGGACCATTTTTGGTGAAAACACTTTGGAATTGGGAGGGGGGGGGGGGTTAGAGGGCCGCTAGGGAAGGCAACTTTAAAATTTTAAACGGGAAATTATGTCTTGTGATACGTAACTGAAAACGTCTCTTGAAGAGAATGAATTTAATATATATAGTTTTACCCTACGATGATTATTAAATGAGATACAGGGTGACAAGAAATAACTTGGACGAAGTTTCAAACCAAATATCTATATCTATCACTATCGCAAACTCATTTTGAAAGATGTTGTCTTACCTTGGTCTCAAAAGTTCTTTGGAAACAAAAGATGGACCTTCCAACAGGATTTCGCACCTGCACACTGAGCTAAAGGCACTCAAGATTGGTGCAAGACAAATTTTCCTGACTTCATTGGAGCTCAAGAATGGCCACCGTATTCCCCAGATTTGAACCCAATGAATTATTCTGTTCGGTCCATATTCGAGACAAGGGTGTGTGCTAAATCTCATAAAACTTTGGCATCCCTAAAGGAATTCTTATGCAAGGAATGGGATAAAATATCATTGAGTGAGTTGCGGCACAGAGGCGAAAATTTTGTGACACGTTTAAAGCTCTGCATTAAGGCTAAAGGTAGCCACTTTAAAAATTTGTAAATATAATAGACAAAATAATGTATTCATATTTATTGAAGTTTGGTCGTAATATTTTCATTAGCATTAAAGTTATAACGTATCATGTGTGTTCAAGATATTTCTTGTCACCCTGTATATGAGTATAAAATCCAAATTTCAAAATTCGAAAAAAGTCCCATATCTCCCTCCTATCTCGGAAATGCATCGGAATTTTGAAAATTGGCAAAAGGCATGTTCAATAAATTCGAGGGGACCTCTTTTGGTGAAAAAATTTTGTGCCCGGGTGGGGAGAGGGGCACAAAATTACCAACTTTAAAATTTCGTGTAACAAGGTATGTCACATGATACATCCCTAGAAACGCCTCTTCAAGACAATGAATTAGATACAAATAATTTTGTCCTGCGATAATTATTAAAGGAGATAGCATGTATCTCCTTTAATAATTATCTCAGGACAAAACTATTTATATCAAATTCATTGTCTTGAAGAGACGTTTCCAGGGATATATCACAAGACATACTTTTCTAATTGAAATTTTAAAATTGCTCTCCCTAGTGGCCCCCGTAACCCACATTTTTTTCACCAAAAGAGGTCCTCTTCGAATTCATTGAACACGTGTTTCGCTTTTTTTCGAAATTCTGACGCATTTCGGATATAGGACAGGGGGGAGGGGGGCATTTGGCGGATCCTGTGTGTATATATATATATATTACAAATACGAAAATTTATAGAAAATTTCCAAATTAAACTATATAGTATGATCACTATGATCAATCCCAAAGCTGCAATATATCTGAAATGAATCAAAGCATGCCAGTTCCCTGACATTATTAAGGGCTTAGTAGGAAAACAAAGCATGCAAAGTAAATGGTTTTCTGTGACAAAGAGTCTAAGCTAAAGGGTATTGCAGGATAAGCATATGAAAACTGCACCAGCGTCGAATGAAGAGTTCTTGCCTGCTATTTATTGTTCTTTATCTGAAACATCTTTTGCACACAATTTTAGACTTCTACCCTCAACGATTAGAGAGTAATGGGGGTGGCAAACTAAAATGTTAAATTTAATTAAAAAAAAAAAAAAAAAAAAAAAAAAAAGAAAAACTATTCTTAACGAGGTTGAAACTATTTATAAATGTTTATGAAGTACATAATATATATATTTTTTTTTCAGAATTTTCACTCGATTTTAAACGGTAGAAAATGATAAGTATATTTTTGATGGGCGATTTTTTATACTTTCCACCAAAGTGACACCTACCAAAAAAATACAGTTTATTTGGTTATTAGTTAGCTATTACATATAAAATTACAGAAGTGTCAAATTGGTAGAACGTAGTGAAAAAAATAATAAACACTTAATAATAATACCAATGATATTATATTTATTTTTAAAAACTACTTAATATCAATAAATAAACAATGAAGGCAAATATAAAAATGCTCTATTAACATTTGTTATTAAAACGTAACAATTAGCAATAATAAAAAAAATATATATATATTTATTTATTATCAGGGATCTTACATCTCGCCCTTTTTTCAAGACACTTTTAAGGATGAGAAATTTCCGTAATTTTTGCTACCTTTATTTCTACATAATAGTCTCTATCCTGTTTAATCACGTCACAATACTTCAAAAATACTGATGTATAAACATTCCTATATGAAAATAGCATAGATGGCAAAATTTTATTTATTCCGGAGTATTTTTTAGCTCCGCCTTTTTTCCATACCACTTATTTTTTAAGGATAAAATTGCCTGATTTTATGGAAGTTATATATTTCCTAAAATTTTTCTATAAATAAAGGCGGGGCTAAAAGTACTCCGGAATAAATCAAAATATCGGCATCTATGAAAATAGCAGTAGCAAAAAAAAAAAAAAAAAAAGGCGGGTGTTTCCCCCATCTCCGAACGTGTAAAGGGGGGTATGGAATACGAGAAATAATAGCTGTAAATATAGCTGCCAACATTTTTATTTTAATTCGTAACATTGTTAGGCAGTTACTGATAATGTTACACAATGAATTAGAAGTTTCTCAGTTTTTAAATCTTTTTACGCTTACTTCAATATATAAGTTGTAACAACTTTGCTAGAGGATGAACCCCTTGACAGAATTTTATACGTCCGAAAAGTACTATTTAATTTGGCTAAAGTATATTTATAAGCTTTTCCGTTCTTTTAAATAATAATACTTTGATAAAGGTCTACCAATTCATTTATTCTACATGCATAATGTTTTATTCATTTATTTATTTATTTACGAGTGTGATTTTTATAAATCATCTACTATTGTTAAACGTAATCAGGTACAACTGACATAACATCCTTTATAAATCTTTCACATAGCTCCGCCCATCAAAAATGACATAGTTCGTACAGTCCTTGAAACTTCTTAATTTTCTGCACCACTATTAATATTTAGCATTTTTTTATATTTAAAATGTCTTAAAATTTAAAAGGAAGTCTATTCCAAAAAAACTGGTGGTAGAATTCTTGAAAAAAGGCGTGGCCATTATGAACTATGAATGGAGAAACAGCTCTTGACAGATGCATGAAAAAAGGCGGCGCTAAAAATACCCCGGAATAAATTAAAATGCTGGCATCTATGCTATTTTCATGCAGAAATCTTTATATCAGTATTTTCATAGTAATATGTCGTGATTAAACAGGATAGAGACTAGTGTATAAAAATAAAGGTAGCAAAAATTAGAAAAATTTCTCATCCGTAAAAGTGTCTTGAAAAAAAAGTTTAGATGCAAGATCCCTGATAACAATTAAATAGAATTTTTTTTTTTTTTTTATTGCTAATTGGTACATTTTAATAACAAATGTTAAAAGAGCATTTTTATATTTGCTTGCCTTGTTTATTTATTATTATAAAATAGTTTTAAAAATAAATATTATATCATTGGTATTATTACAAGGGTGCAAGAGTTTCCGTCTCTCTCAGCACGGAAAACCTATACCAGCGTATTTTTATCAATTAATTTTTATCATATTTGTGGTTTAATTTATTGCGATTGATAATAATATAAGTTATTGATAACGAGTGCTGGTGTCATTCTTTTATTTTGAGAGTGAAACACTTGCACAGAAGTATTATTGTTAAGTGATTATTATTTTTTTTCACTACGTTCTACCAATTTGACACTTCTGTAATTTTTATATATAATAGCTAACTAATAAACAAATAAACTGTATTTTTTTGGTAGGTGTCACTTTGGTGGAAAGTATAAAAAATCGCCCATCAAAAATATACTTATCATTTTCTACCGTTTAAAATCGAGTAAAAATTCTGAAAAAAAAAAAAAAAATATATATATATATATATTATGTACTTCATAAACATTTATAAATAGTTTCAACCTCGTTAAGATATCTTGAATAGTTTTTTTTTTTTTTTTTTTTTTTTTTTTAATTAAATTTAACGTTTTAGGTTGCCACCCCCATTACTCCCTAATCGTTGAGGGTAGAAGTCAAAAATTGTGTGCAAAAGATGTTTCAGATAAAGAACAATAAATAGCAGGCAAGAACTCTTCATTCGACGCTGGTGCAGTTTTCATATGCTTATCCTGCAATACCCTTTATCTTTGTCCTAAGCCCAAACCATTTACGAACCACAAATAAAGAAAATGAACCCAAAATAACTAAAAATCCATTTAATTAATTAATTAAAATTATAATTTAAAAAATCAGCACATAAAATCGCAGTTTTACCCCAATTAGATATTAGTTATTATTTGAATCAGGAATAACCATTTACGAACAACAAATGAAATATATATGTAGTATAATACTGGCAATACAGTGCGTTAAGAAATTATAAGACCACAAGCGTATTGGTGCATTTCTGAAGAAGAGAGCATAATATGCAAATTTGTAGTTGCGTATTTAAAATTGATCGTGAAACACATCCTATACTAATTCCAACTTTAAAATTAAATTAAATTTCATTGAAACTTATTCATTTTTCTAAAAATTAAAGACTGTGACTGTTAAGAAATTATAAGACCACCTGAGAAAATTAGCATATTACACAGGGCGTCAAACTCAATATAAAGCGCATGCGTCAGTATTTCGTAAAAGCATTACCTAAGAAGCAAAGACTTTGGTTTTGACTGTGTTATCTACGATAAATTTGACGATGCCTCGAAGTAAAGAATTATCGGAATCCGGAATGAGAAATATTTTATTTTATAAAGGTTCTAGTAAATCTAAAAGTGTTATTGCAAAGTTAATGAACCGTTCTAAAACTGCCATTCACAAAGCCATAATTAGAAAAGACTATTCAAACAAAATAACGCGGTCTGGTAGAAAAAATATTTTGACAGCACGAGATAGACAAATTTTTCGACAATCAAGTAAAAAAGGTCTTTCAACTTGTGAAATTTTGAAACGTTTCAGCAAGAAAACTTCACATTTAACAGTCTGGAAGAGTCATAAATTAAATATTAATACGAAATTTATGAAATTGAAGAAAAAATTAAAGTTATTTAAACGCCATCGAGAAGAAAGACTAAAATGGGTTAAAAATGTCCTGTCATGGAGTGATGAGTGGAAACAAATTAAATTTAATCTTGATGGCCCCGATGGTTACAACCAATATTGGCATGACTTGAGGAAGGAACCAAAAGAATGCTTCAGTCGACAAATGGGTGGAGGATCAGTAATGATTTGGGGAGCTTTCAGTTATGAGGGATTGCGTGATTTAAAGCGGATTTCGGATCATATGAATTCTATACAATATGAGCCTATGCTATATGATCATATGATACCGTTTGGACCTTTATTAGGTGATGATAATTGCATGTTTCAACAGGACAATGCTGCTTGTAATACATCTAAATCCCCTCAGTAGTGGTTTAAAAAAGAAAAAGAATGATGTTTTGCCATGGCCAAATCGAAATCCAGACTTGAACCCCATGGAAAACCTATGGGTCTCGCTAAGTTTATGCTAATAATATACTATTTTCGTCTGCCAATGAACTAGAAATAGCCATTGTAAAAGAATGGTACAATATTTCTAAGACTGCACTTAATCACCCGGTTACTTCAATAAGAAACAGAGTGTTTGAGGTCATCAGGAAAAATGGAGGACAAATATCATATTAATATTTTATGCTATTTTGCTTTTTGACATGTGGTCTTATATTTTGTTAACAGATTATTTTTCCTTTATTTCTAATATATATTTTAATTAAACATTTATTGCATTATACCAAGTTATTGCAAACTAATTATAAAAAACATACAGCAATATGCTATTTTATGTATTTAAATTATGATTAGAACCTTTATTTTTCTTATAATTTACAAAATTAAAGTGGTCTTATAATTTCTTAACGGACTGTATAGATATATATTACCAGTGTTTGTTATTATTTTATTTTATTTTATATTCTTTATAAGCTTCAGTTAGTATGTTAGATTTCTTTTTATAATAAAATAAATATAGAGGAGAGGAGGATATTATGGAATAGTCGGGAAATATGGATTACCGACGTTTCGGCTCTGATTAGTGCTGCTATCTCGCCAAAATACCATGAATTATTCAAGATGAATTCCCATGAAGCAATACAGTAAGGAGCGACCGGTTGTTGTTATCGTACCATTCTCTATAGAACAAAGTATGTTTTGTGATTTTCAAGAGTTTTTGCAGGTACTTTTTCAAACATTTAAAATTACTAGTACACATAAGGTTTAAACATTGATGTTAAGCATAATGTATGCTCAAAGAATGTATTTTGTTATACGTTGGTCGTTGTTTAGCTGCAAATATTTTGTCCATCACTTTAAAAGTTTATTTTCAAAGATGGCGTGTCGGGTATTATGGAATACTAGGTATTTCATGGTATCATCTGAAACTGTATTCAACTAAAGAATCAGAAAATAAAGACACTGAATGTATCTTCTGTAACGGAAAATTCTCCGAAGATAAACGAGGAGAAATTTGGATTAAGTGTTTCAACTGTTCTGTGTGGGCTTGGTGCTCGGTAAAAATGGCAACGGAAAAAATGGCAACAGAAAAAATGGCAACCGGAAATAATGGCAACTGGGGAAAAAGACAGCGGTAAAATTGGTAGCAATAACTTGTATATTTTGAAACTGGAGATAAGATATACTTGTTTGCTTTCAAACTATAGAATAGAGCAGGCGCACGTGACGTCACTGAAATAAACATTGACTGATGATTCCGCACGTGCTTTAAAATGTTGGCAAAAGGTGGGATAAAGCACCATTGCTTAACATTACAAGCTTAGCTGTGTACTTCCATCTCTCCAATACTTTTAACACGTTTTACATTTCTGCTAAGATTTAACCATTGTTATTGCTTGTTATATAAACGGATATTATGTGGTAGCGTTTAATTGAAAAATCTGTATTAAAATACTTTTAATATAAAATTATTTTTTTCCTATGAGATATTATAGAAAAAAATTAAATTATTATTTAATATAAAAATATAATTAAAAATGACTGCACTTATTAACAATCAAAATGAATAATAATAAAATTAATTTATTCAATAGAACTACTTGAGCTTTTAATTGAAAAATCTATTTCTAAATACTTTTAATCTATTTTTTTTTCCCTATAAATAATTAAAATTTAAGGGGAAAAAAATTAAAAATTTAGAAAGTATTATTGTTTTGACTTTTAATAGAAAAATCTATATAAAAATACTTTTAATATTAAAACATTTTATTTTCTAAGAATAATAATAATAATAAAAGCTAGTTTAAAAAAATCATTCATTAAAATAGTCTAATTAAAAAATAGTAATCTGTTTATTAAAAATGTAATTTTTTATAATTAAATTAGTTGAAATTACTTAATATATATCTTTTTAACTTTTAATTAAAAGGCGTATATCAGTAGCCGAGCGGTTCTACTCTCCAAGCTGATAGACTGGTGTTAGTGTTGGTGTTTGGGAATAAGGCCGATTGACTACTCTAGGGTCCTTGGTCCGAGGGGGAGTACCTTCCATGGAGGTCTTTCTAAGTGATCCTAGCCCATATTTACGCAAGTTTCGAAGAAAACCGTAGAAAACTCCCAACGGCTAGGCCGACGATTGCGGACCTGTGATCGAACCCGGCAACTCACGTCAACCAGATTTAGCGCTGAACCGCTTGGCAGCTGGTGAACCCTGATAGATTGGAATTGCCAGGTTCGATCCAAGGTCCCGTTTGTCAACCTAGACATTCAGAATTTTCCATGGTTTTCTCTGAAAAATCGCGTATATCCAGGCCAGGCTCTCCTTAGAAAGAACTCTTATGAAAGGCATTTAACCCAGGCTTAGACGCGTATGTTGTCAATAGGTTTTAACGCTTAAACCACAACCACCAAAATATTTTTTATTAAAACACTTTTTTTACATATATAAATGATTATATATAAAAAATTTTAATAAAAAAATCAAATACATCAGGCTCCCAGAAAAGCTCATTAACTTTTCAACATCTATTGCTTTATATAAAGTTTCATTTCCACGTATAATTGTTTAATGATTAAAGTATGAGTACTATGGATTAATTCATATTTCATTTGAATCCTGAATATATATTTTAAATTTATAGATAATTTTGGTAACTGTTCATTTGTTTCTCTTGCATTCTATAATTATATTATATCATAAATAGGCATATATTTTTTATTAATGGGAGTGAAGTAGAGGTCCAGGCTTAAAATTTTTAGAAGTGGCCAGTGGCCACTGGACATGAGGAACTCAGTGGCCACTCATGAGTCGTCGTCGTTATACATTGGATTCATACACACAATATATATATATATATATATATATATATATATGTGTGTGTGTGTGTGTGTGATATATAAGTGTATGTGCATAAAAGCATAAAAACACAAATGATATGGTCGGAAAATTAAATTAAGAAATAGTGCTCTTTATTGTATTATTTTAATAATAATACAATAGTCATTATTATTAAATGACTATTGCATTAGTAGTCATTTAATAATACAATAAACGTGTATATGTAATATATGTGTGTATTTCTGCCAATAAAAAAATAAATAAATAGGTAGTATTTGAAAAAAAAAAATATTATTTTAAAAAACTTACGCGCTTCTCTAGTTTAAAATTTTCAATATCTGAAATGAAAGGAGGTAGGAGGAAGATAAAATAGATTGAGTAATTGAATCACTGAAAAGTGATTCCGCTTTTGAGGGAAGAAATGACCTCGTTTGAACTTCCACTGTGAATGCTTATGATTTTATTCTTGTTAGTGTTTTAAGAGCGAGTTCTACAATCATGTAGTTATAATAGCATGTAATCCAGCTTTTTTTAAATGCTATTAATAACTATAGTACTTAGAAAGAAGACTTTAAAATTCAAACTTTTAGTAATGAGAGAATATATATGGACTTTCATAGATAAATATTAAAACATGCATTTTGCTACGGGAAAACAGCAGGCTATAATGATGATATGATCTGACAATGTGACTTCTCATACACAATTTGTGTTTTACAATAATATTTATTTTCTCTCATTGCAAAAGAAATACAAAAATTTGATTCATTTAATAAATTTCGTCTAGTCTGGCACTTCCATCTGCAAATGGAAAATAATTATGATCTGAATTAGAGGAAAATGAAATTATTTTGAGTCTGAGGAGGGGGTGGGGAGGCAAAGAATCTCTACTAGCCTATTATCAGAGGTTTAATTTTATTAATTGGCATGTGATTGCTAAAATTAGAAATTTGCTGAAACTTTTCTGTAAACATGATTGGTTGGACATTATTAGCATCACTTCCAATAAAATGACTACCTAAACAGTTATATATAGCTTTTATCTACTTTAAACATCTTCAGGATTATTTCATTAAGACAAAAAAATTCTTTAATATAACTGTAGTTACTTTTATCTCCACAATAAAACCTTATAAAAATTTCATACCATCAGAAAAACAAATTTTTCAAACATTTACAGAATAAAATTTTTATGTATTGTACACATTCATCATATATATATATATATATATATGTATATATACAGTATTTAATTATCAGTTTTAAACATGTATGAAATCAACTGAGCATTAACTTTCTTAAACTAATTTAAAAAAAAAATTTTTTGTACCTAAAAATCTGTTTTTCATCCCCCCCCCTGTTTACACATTTAGTATAGATATGAAATATAAATATATAATTTAATTGCGAAAATATAAATATATTCTTCAAGTTATTAAGCACTTCTATCGCTTTATTGTTTCTAGAATTGATCATTTATCACTATCTAGAAATGGAGAAGGGAGAGGGGGGGGGGGGTAAAAAATAATTACATTAATAAGAAATATTAAATTCTCAATTCTACTTCTAGAATCTAATAAAGCAAGTTTAAAATGAATATTGCCATTTATATTATGGATGAAGAAAGACTGAGAAACAACTGCAGCACATTTGATCGGTGATCGCTAGTTGGAAATAAGAAAAGGGGGAGAGAGGCAAAAAATAATTACACAAACAAGAAATATTTAACAATTCTATTTCATTCTAGATTCTAGAATCTCATAAAGCAAGTTTTAAATGAATATTGACATTTATGTTGTGGATGGAGAAAGATTGGAAATCGGAAGGCGCGATCATCATCGAAATCCCATTAACAATCGCCGGTCGATAACGGGATTTCTTTTTTTTTTTTAAAAAAAACGAATGATATCCGTGATTTTTTTAAAAACTGAAGAAATATTTTCGCGAATTCGCGGAAAAAATGGCGATCATACTAATTTTTTTATCGCCACTTTTTCAAATTAAGTCGCCACGTGGCGAGTGGCGACCGTGAGTCTTGACCTCTAGAGTGAAGGGTGGGTATAAAAAATTATTTTGTTTTTGTTATTTTAGCTTTTCAGAAATTTAGAAAAATAATTATATCCGGAATTTTACTTATATATATATATTGTATATTGCAAAAATTACTTATATAAATTGCAAAATTACTTATATATATATATATATATATTGCAAAAGTGGAAAAGAGGTTTGCTTTCATTAATAATTTAAATAATCTGGTGTGTCACTCACACGACTTTCTCTTACCCTGAAATTTAATACTATAAATACAGGTTCGAGATTAAGAGGTAAGATAATGATGTTATGTAAACCTATGTTAAGCAATTCAAATTAGGCTTCGGAAGAGTCTTATACGATAATTAATTCTGTGTGAGGGGGGCTACCGCCCCCTTCAACCCCCCGTTTCATTAATGCACTTAGATTTATAGAAAATTTAATTCGGTTATTAAAAAATCATTCTGTTTTTAAAAAATAATTTATTAAAATTATTATTTAAAAAAATTATGTTTTATGATAATGCAAACGATTTCCATATTAAAGAAGTAGTATAACACTAAATATCAGAAAAAAGTCCATTTAATCTCAAAAAAAAAAGGAAAAAAAAAAAAAAAAAGATTTTTTTTCTAAGTTTTTTTTTCTTTAAAAGTAAAAAAAATCGATAACTTTGTTTTAAATTATCGCAGATCGATGGTTCAACCATTCGTTTTAAAGGTATTGGCGAGCTCTTTTGAAAGATACCCATCATGAAAATTTACTCCCCTCGAGGGGGGACTTCCCCCCCAGGGGGGGGGAGGCGAGGCTCCTACATATACAATTTTTTTTCCCAGTTGATTACAATGACCCAGTTGATCTCTATTACAATATATATATATATATATATATATATATATATATATATATATTCGTTTCATTTGGTTTAGTGCAGTCTATAGACGTTAAACTCTACTTACCTGTAATTTCCCCCATAGACATAATGTATTAGAATTCTCTTGATTGTCCCTGTACACGAACCATTTGCTTGATCTGAACGAAAAGCTTACTGTAGCATCCGTATATGATACACATTTAGAATACCAAGTTTGAACTTTCTGCCATAATTTGTTTTTGAGATATGCTGATAACAGACAGACACACACACAGACTCACGGACACACAGACATACACACAGACCATTTGCTAAAAACATGATTTTCGTACTCAGGGGACCTCAGAACGTGTAAATATAACAAAATCTCGGGTTCGAAAATTTGACCCCAAAACAATACTTTCTCTACCTTATGGGTAAGAGAAAGTAAAAAGGAACGGATTAATTAAAATTATTATTATTATTATTATTTTCCCCTGAGCAATACTAGTTTAAACGGCAATAATAAGGCAGTATGGTTGTTCCCAAATTTATATAATTAGTAATATTATAACTGTAAAAGAAGTTTTTAGAGAAACCAGAAATTTTCATATCTGTCATTTAAAATGTGTGCTTGCTACGACTGTTAACTGTACTAGTAATTTATTTTTTTTTTATTAGAAACCTAATTTTTGCCTTAAAAGTTAAAGTTTTTGCTTTTTAAGTTTAACTTTTTTATTTAAAATTGGTGTATGAAATAAATTTTTATTATTATACCTATATATATATACACATATATATATATAAAAGAAAAGAAAAAAAATTGTAGGATTTGGAAAAAAAATAGTTTTTGAAAATGGAAATTTTTAATTGAAGGAGTCATAATTGCCAATTTTAGCATTCGTGTTTCCTATAGATAAATAGCTCTAATCCCTTTGAGAAGTAAATAAATATTTCTAGTTATCTTGAAAAAGAAGAGGTGGGGAAAGAAATGTAGGGGAACTCATCGGCGCAATCTACCTGTAAAGGGCGTATCAGACTCGACGACTTTACAGGCGATTTTAGAGCCAACCACTGATTAGCGCCGATTTTTCGGAAAAAATTGTCTCTACTCCTAGTGTGATAGCGCAGACCGAAGTTGCCCAACTTTTTCAGAGCTGCCTAGATGTAATTGACAAGACGTTAGATCGCGCCCATCACAACTGACAAGACGTTAGATCGCGCCCATCACAACTGCTCCAGCTCGTTCCTTCTTCTAATGAGCATGCGCGGGGACTTGCTCAAGTTGCCGGCCAAAATCATGAAGGTCTAGTAAGATATTGATTCGCCGCCGGTGCTACCCTCTATTACCGATGAAATTAACCAAACATTTTCCCTTTCAGAAATTTTATTTTCCCTTTCAACCTTTTTTAAAATAATAAAATCTAAGACTCAGAATCTTTTATTCTTTTATTTTATTTCAAATTTTATTTTCCACCAATTAAAATTTAAAAAAAATTATAATACTAAATAGGGTTTAGAAAAATATACAAATAAATATTTGAAAGTGTGGGAGGCTCTTCATTTATGAAAATATTTATAGATAATAATAATAATAATATTTTAAAAAGCTTAATAAAATAGCAGAAGTGTATGAGATATAATAATTTAAAATCAAGTTTAATAGTGCTTTATGATTGTGTTTATATTACTTTTTCACATCAAATGCTTTGAATGAAAGCTTTAAATAGAAACAAATGAAGTAGAAAATTGGTTTTAAGTTAAATTATGTATAATTTCCTATTCTTCGTATAATACTGCTTATTAATATTTCCAATTAATTTATAACAATAAGAAAAAAATATATATAAAATATTTCAGTTTTAAATTGCATTATATTATTATCAGTAAATTATAAAAAAAAGTAAATTTGAATTAATTTAAATCCTATATATTCAACTAAAAATATTATACTATATTATGCATGACATAGAAAAATTACATATGATTTTTTCTAACAAGTATTCGAGATATTCCTATTAATATTAAATAAGAATTTTATTAGATTTAACAAAGTACTTAAAAGTACGTATCTTAAAAACTGAGCAATTAAGAGTTAATTTTTATCAATAACAAACAGTAAGAGGATTAGTAAAGCTGTTTATTTTCTCCCATGCAAATATTTACAATTATTATTATTATTATTAAATCTAATGTAGAAGCTTTTAGCTATATAGAAATTTAATTTCTTGTCAGTATTATTTATAAATATTTTACATATATAAGTCGTAAAAACATTTTATTTTATAGCTTTTCTAGTCATAGTCATGCCTCCCACTGTTCAATAAATAATTAAGTAAAATAAGCAAAAAGCATTAATTTACTTTAAGACATGGGTATGGCTCCAACAAAGAATTTTCTATATTTTTAAATGAAAAATTATAAATAATATAATCAAATGATAAAAATTTGAAATTTATTCGAAACAGTAATATTTATCAAAGGGGATCAAATTCTTTAACTATATATCATATATGAGGTTAGCACTGAAAATAAAATTGAAATTGATGAAATATGTTAAAACTTTTTTAAATTGTCTTATGACATTCTGATTCAAACAGGGAGGAAGGGAAGAGGATAAACAGTTTAAATGACCCTCTTAATGTTTGTTAGTGATAAACATTAACTCTCATTTGCTTAGTTTTTGAATATGTCTATTTTTAAGTACTCCAATAAATTTTTGATATAATATTGATGAGAATACTTCAAATATAGTTAGAAAAATTTTTATGAAATTCAAAGTATCTCATGTGAAAAATTAATATAAACACAATCATAAAACACCAATAAACTTGATTTGGAATTATTATATCTCATACAATTAATTCTGTTGTTATTTTATTAAATTTTAAAATATTGTTGATTTTTTTTTTCTCTAATTATCTATGAATATTTTCATAAATGAAGAGCCTCCTGCACTTTCAAATATTAATTTGAATCTTTTTCTAAACCCTATTTTCTTTCTTTCTCTTTTTTTTTTTTTAATTGGTGGAAAATAAAATTTAATATAAAATAAAAAAAATTCTGAATCTGAGATTTTTAATTTTTTAAAAAAGGTTGAAAGGGAAAATAAAATAAAATTTCTGAAAGTGAAAATGTTTGGTTAAGTTCATCGGTAATAGAGGGTAGCACCGGCGGCGAATCAATATCTTACTAGACCTTCATGATTTTGGCCGGCAACTTGAGCAAGTCCCCGCGCATGCTCATTAGAAGAAAGAACGAGCTGGAGCAGTTGTGAACAAGACGTTAGATCGCGCCCATCACAACTGCTCCAGCTCGTTCTTTCTTCTAATGAGCATGCGCGGGGACTTGCTCAAGTTGCCGGCCAAAATCATGAAGGTCTAGTAAGATATTGATTCGCCGCCGGTGCTACCCTCTATTACCGATGAACTTAACCAAACATTTTCACTTTCAGAAATTTTATTTTATTTTCCCTTTCAACCTTTTTTAAAAAATTAAAAATCTCAGATTCAGAATTTTTTTTATTTTATATTAAATTTTATTTTCCACCAATTAAAAAAAAAAAAAGAGAAAGAAAGAAAATAGGGTTTAGAAAAAGATTCAAATTAATATTTGAAAGTGCAGGAGGCTCTTCATTTATGAAAATATTCATAGATAATTAGAGAAAAAAAAAATCAACAATATTTTAAAATTTAATAAAATAACAACAGAATTAATTGTATGAGATATAATAATTCCAAATCAAGTTTATTGGTGTTTTATGATTGTGTTTATATTAATTTTTCACATGAGATACTTTGTATGAAAGTTTTAAACTGATACAAATGATGTAGAAAATTGATTTTAAATTAAATTATGTATAATTTCCTATCCTTCGTATAATACTGCTTATTAATATTTCCAAATAATTTATAACATTAAGAAAAAATATATAAAATATTTCAGTTTTAAATTGCATTATATTATTATCAGTAAATTATAAAGAAAGTAAATTTGAATTAATTTAAATCCTATATATTCAACTCTAAATATTATACTGTATTATGCATAACACAGAAAAATTTCATAAAAATTTTTCTAACTATATTTGAAGTATTCTCATCAATATTATATCAAAAATTTATTGGAGTACTTAAAAATAGACATATTCAAAAACTAAGCAAATGAGAGTTAATGTTTATCACTAACAAACATTAAGAGGGTCATTTAAACTGTTTATCCTCTTCCCTTCCTCCCTGTTTGAATCAGAATGTCATAAGACAATTTAAAAAAGTTTTAACATATTTCATCAATTTCAATTTTATTTTCAGTGCTAACCTCATATATGATATATAGTTAAAGAATTTGATCCCCTTTGATAAATATTACTGTTTCGAATAAATTTCAAATTTTTATCATTTGATTATATTATTTATAATTTTTCATTTAAAAATATAGAAAATTCTTTGTTGGAGCCATACCCATGTCTTAAAGTAAATTAATGCTTTTTGCTTATTTTACTTAATTATTTATTGAACAGAGTGGGAGGCATGACTATGACTAGAAAAGCTATAAAATAAAATGTTTTTACGACTTATATATGTAAAATATTTATAAATAATACTGACAAGAAATTAAATTTCTATATAGCTAAAAGCTTCTACATTAGATTTAATAATAATAATAATAATTGTAAATATTTGCATGGGAGAAAATAAACAGCTTTACTAATCCTCTTACTGTTTGTTATTGATAAAAATTAACTCTTAATTGCTCAGTTTTTAAGATACGTACTTTTAAGTACTTTGTTAAATCTAATAAAATTCTTATTTAATATTAATAGGAATATCTCGAATACTTGTTAGAAAAAATCATATGTAATTTTTCTATGTCATGCATAATATAGTATAATATTTTTAGTTGAATATATAGGATTTAAATTAATTCAAATTTACTTTTTTTTATAATTTACTGATAATAATATAATGCAATTTAAAACTGAAATATTTTATATATATTTTTTTCTTATTGTTATAAATTAATTGGAAATATTAATAAGCAGTATTATACGAAGAATAGGAAATTATACATAATTTAACTTAAAACCAATTTTCTACTTCATTTGTTTCTATTTAAAGCTTTCATTCAAAGCATTTGATGTGAAAAAGTAATATAAACACAATCATAAAGCACTATTAAACTTGATTTTAAATTATTATATCTCATACACTTCTGCTATTTTATTAAGCTTTTAAAAATATTATTATTATTATTATCTATAAATATTTTCATAAATGAAGAGCCTCCCACACTTTCAAATATTTATTTGTATATTTTTCTAAACCCTATTTAGTATTATAATTTTTTTTTAAATTTTAATTGGTGGAAAATAAAATTTGAAATAAAATAAAAGAATAAAAGATTCTGAGTCTTAGATTTTATTATTTTAAAAAAGGTTGAAAGGGAAAATAAAATTTCTGAAAGGGAAAATGTTTGGTTAATTTCATCGGTAATAGAGGGTAGCACCGGCGGCGAATCAATATCTTACTAGACCTTCATGATTTTGGCCGGCAACTTGAGCAAGTCCCCGCGCATGCTCATTAGAAGAAGGAACGAGCTGGAGCAGTTGTGATGGGCGCGATCTAACGTCTTGTATAAAATTGTCCGTATACTCAATTTCTCCTCGGATTCGTCCAATCAGGATGCGCTATTTTGATACGTCATATTTCCAAGATGGCGGAACACGGGAATCCCTTCAAGTGGAGATTTGAAGAAGAAATATTATCGTTAAGCACGTTTATTTTACCGTTAAATGATAAGAATTTTCAATTAATCGTTTTTATTTTCGTATGGCGTTATGACAATAGTTGTAAAAAAGATCAAAATAGAAATAATAATGCGATATTTTACACAAATGAGAGGGAATTTTAACGCTAATCATTGCATATTTTATTTTCGCCAAGAAAAGTGATAAGCGTCAGAAGTTAGTCTTCTTTCATCCAACTTTTCACCCGACTATTGTAACCACTGAGCAGTGATTGTAACCTCCTAACCTCTACGGTGTTTTCGTCGACGAAAAATCTGCGCTAAAGTCGGCTCAAAAATTGGTTGTTTCTAAAGTTGCTGGGCGTATCAGATTCAGCGTGAGTTCAAAAAGTAGAAATCTTACCTGTAAAATGTAAGACATTCTCCTTTTACATGCTTTTTTTAATGGATTTTTACAGAATATCTAATAACTTTTGTTTGGGATAAAATATGTTTTGTGTACAAAACAATCTAACTTTTAAAGGAAAATATAAATTTTGAAAATAACTTGTAAAAATAAGGAAAAATATCGTTTACGTAAGAGAATGCACACGTTTCCATCGAAAAACAAAACAACAAAAAAGTCGAGTTTTTTTTCAAATATAGTCATTTTAACCTATCTAAATACCTCGATGTAAATTTTTTATTTATTTATTTTATTTTTATTTATTTTATTTTTATTTATTTATATCTTTTTCCCATAAGAGATTTAATAAATTAGCTTTTAAAATTCAATTTCAGGTATTGATGTTTTTACATCATAAAGCAAGAACTTTCTTTAAGATATGAAGGGATATAAAGATACAACATTTTGCTACCCCTTTTTTTGAAAGGGGGATGTTCTCTTGAATGTATTTACTATAATTTTGAATATAATTTGTATATATGCTACAAAAATTTTTGATTTGAAGTGTATTTTAGGCTTTTATCCGGGTGGATTTGTCCGGAGTGGATTTTGTCCGGAGTGGATTTTGTCCGGGGTGGATTTTGCCCGAGGGGATTTTGTCCACAGGGATTTTGTCCGTGTCCCATTAGTAAAGGCTAAAATTTCTTCTTTAAGACCGAAAAAAAGTTGGAAAATAAATTATTCTGATATTTAGAGCCCCTTAGGGAAAAAATATGTATACATTTACTAGCAGGCTACGCCCGCTTCGCTGGTCACTATATTTAAATGAATTTTTGAAAGAATTGAATTAATATTTATTTTTTTACACCACATTCTTGCAATCTGGATATTTATCGACGGTAGGGGGGATCTGCTACAATTTAAGAACTACGATTTTAAAGATGACTGTATCTCAGCATCTATTAAATATTTTAGTTTTGAACCATGTATTTTATAGCCCATGCTATTTACACTTTATTACAATTTGATTCCGACCAATGAAATAAAATAAAAGAAAACAAAAAGTTGATTAAAAAATAAATATAACATATAAACAAATAAATTTTAATCATTTTAATCCTTTTTACTACGTATATACTACTATTTTTCCCGATAAATACGGTAAATTAAAAAAATTAACAAATAAAAGTTTTTTCTTTTAAAGGAATTAATTAAAAATTGAAAAATAAGAAGTTGTTCTACTATAAAAAATTAAATATAACTGTTATAAATTTTTTCTGCTGCATTACGATTAATAAATATAACAAATTAAAAAAAAAAAAAAAAAAAAAAAAAAAAAAAAAAAAATTCGCCTTCAAATGAATGTATTCAATAAAAATAAGTTGCGTAATAGCCGTTGCTAAGATACGCAGACGATAGAAGCAAAATAATAAATCTATGAAAAATGAAGCATTAAAGCCAATATTTAAAATCGAAAAAACTTTAATTTAAAAAATTCAAATTCGAAATTCGAAAAAATCTCGATGAGGTGCACACATGCATGGTCCCAGGTACCTATATGCCAAATTTGGAAGCTCTGCGATCAGTAGTGTGAGCACCAGAGCGCAGATACACACACAGACACACACACAGACACTTCTCTTTATTTATATAGATGAAGATGATGAGGTCATTTTATAGTAAAATTATCCATTATAGCATATATTATATTTCACTCCTCCATAAAAATTAATTTTAAAATCGTCTGCTTCTTTTATACTTTTATTTTAATAGAATTTTAATATAATTTAATTTATATATTAGTCATTTTAGCATTTTTATCCTAAGTAGCATTAGCAATAATATATATCACTTCTCCATTAAAATTTATAAGACCCTACAATAAAATTAATTTGTGCTTAATATCAACTCTACGAAAATTTTTATCAATCGCTTCCAAATTTTGACCTAAGGTTCAAATCTCAATCCTGTGGGTATTTACATCAGCTACAACGTTTTCGTCTTTATTCGTAAATAATAATTTAACTGTATTAAATAGTTTACTGGAATATAATTCAACGTATAACTTAGTCACAGCAACGCGTGACCGGGTCTGCTAGTTGAATTATACGAAATTTATTAATAGGTTAAAAAGTTGAAGATTCTTTGTGTAGATGGCAGCACCAAATATATTTCAGCTTTCATTTCAACCCAGTCGAAAGGTATCGACATCTGTTAGAATCATTTGGAGTTAACAGATAATTGTGACTGTCAAATAATAACAGACAAATAATTAGCAATAAATTAAAATTGCGACTATAATTTGAGATTTAAACTATCCTATCTCTCAAGTTGGATCGAACTCCACATGGTGTGCGAATTTTATTATAATCGGTTAAGTGGTTTAGCAGTCCATTGAAGATAAACATTGTGACACGAGATTTATATATATTAAGATATCAGACGACGAAAAATGTTATCCGTATCAAAGAAGAGATGAAATATAGTTTTACTCTTGAGATATTTTTAGCATATAATTCGCTAGCAAGAATTCTCAAATTATCATTTTCGTTTTCCGTTATTTTGTTACCCTTTTTTATATATTTACCGTTGCCACTTTTTCCTGTTGCCATTTTTTCCGTTGCCATTTTTACATAAATTCGTGGGCTCATCGTGACTGTACCGGAGCAGAGAACGAAGATTATACCTATGACTTTTGTAAATAGACTTGAAGCAGAAATGGCTCTTAAAAATATGGTTTTTATAGTTAAAAATAACTATATTTTATGAAGTCTAATTAGTTTTTCTATGGTTTAAACCACCTATTACATATTACCCGACTATTTTATATTAACCTCCATTTGTAACTTTTTTTTAAAAGTAAACTTTTTATAATAACAAAATATTTTTTCTTCTTTTTTGTAAGTGACAATTCATTACAAATAATTACACTATGTACTCATCATGATTTTGAGGATTTTTATTAAAAACAAGTAAAGTTATTTTAAGAAATGTAAATGGTATTCCATAATACCCTCCTCTCATCTACATATAAATATTTTTTTACACTATCACCACAATCTCACCACGTTTTTTTTTTTTTATTTATTTATTTATTTTATTTTATTTTATTTATTTATTTTATTTATTTTATTTTTTTTTTTAAAGAAATTTCGTCCGAAAATTATTTATGTGCGTCATCAGCACACTTTCTTTTCTTCTTTTCTTATGGAAGCATTAATCAAGGCATATTCCGTGAAAGCATTCACTATTATTTCATTTTTTCGAAATTGTATGTAATATTTTTAACTGAACATCCAGATAATAATTTGCAGTGTCACGCAATAAAGTAATTTTTATTGGTCATAAGAAAATACCTGACTCTTCCTTATATTAAAGAAAACGTGACATTGAAATTATTTTTGAAATACTTAAAATTGGAACTTTCACAATAATTTTGTACATTTTCAAAATCAATCAAGGAACATTTTCTATATATAAATCTGTTTGTCTGCTTATATAATTGCTTAATTAACCTCTATTTTTAAGAATCATTACTAAGTGTATATTTGTAACAATTATTTTCGGACTATTCATTATTATTGTTGTTGTGGTCATTATCAGGTTATTAATATTGTTAAGTTAGTTGGTTAGGTGCTAAGATCATTTGTTGCACACGTTAGATAATCAGATTATCAAAACTAAAGGAAGAATGGCGTTATGTTTTAATTAAAGGTATTTAAAAAGAAATGTTATTTAAAAAAACTAATAAAAAATATGCGGTAATTTTTAATTATCGAAAAGGTAATATATCAAACATACTTAGTTTATACATATATACTAAAGATATTAATAAATATACTAAAAATATACATATATTAAATATATTCAAGATACACTGAAGATAAAGCTATATATACAAAATAAATGACAGTGATGAAATGAATTTTATGATTGTTTCTTAATTGTGTTGAAAGTTGTAGTATAATTTACAAATTTATTATCCAGCAGCAAAATCTATCGGGTTATACGTAAAAGAATATTAAATACTGATGGAATTTAATATTATATATATATATTATTTAAGAATTTGTTTATCTTTTTTTTTAAATCCAAGAAGTAAACAAATGAAAACAAATAAAAATGAACTCTATGCTTAGAAAATTTAGTTTATTTGTACTAAATATGCTCAATATGCATTAATAATTTAAAATGCAAGAAATAAGAATATATGTATATATATATGTGTGTATGTGTGTGTTATAAATTCCTAATATATTAAACTACTAGTATTATAAAAATAAAAACTGGCTAATGTTACAAAATGTGTTTATTAGAGATTATAAGGACGTTTTTTTTTTTTTTTTTTTTTTTTTTCCTGTAACATTCAAAATATTCTTATAAAATTTAATAATAATAATAATACATATAAGGAAGAAATAGCTAAATTCCTTGAAACAACAACAATAAAATAACATAATACTGAACGCATGTTTTGAAGCCAGTCATTTTGATTAAAATATATAGAACCACTCAAATAGCAGAGAAGCATTTTCTCTTGCAATGTCTGTAATGCTTGACAAAGAAAAAAAAAGGTTCATTTATTTATTTATTTTTCAATGGTGTCTACAGACACAATTTCTTCCTTGACTCTTCCACCACTATATTTATGCAGTACGTTTCGTTAATACGTGTCCCCGATTTATCATTAAAAAAAAAAAAAGTATTATATATGTATACAGTGGTAACACAGTCATGAAAAAAGAAGGTGGGCCAGTGACTCTGTTTCATTATCACGTTTTATGAAACTCAGTATATAAATAAAGGCGATTACAAACATATCCAAATTATCTATATCATTTAATCATTGCATTTTGTTTATTTAATGCATAGATTCTTTTAAGTCAGTTTTGACACTCTGAATTTGTATAAATTTTAAAACAAGCGTACATTTTGCCGATGTAATTCCTGAAAAATTAAATAATAAATTACAATTTGTGAATTTTTGAACACTGAGCATTCTTACGTACAAAACTTTACGTTGCCGCTTTGACTGCAGCACTCGTGCCTACTTTATTCGCCTGACGAAAGGTCGCGTGCTCTTTCGACCCGAAACAATAGTTGCGAGTTTGTTGCATTTTATGGTGTTTTTTCAAAGTTTTGTACGTAATTCTTTAAAACGCCAGTTCTGTGGTGCTTTTTTATTACTCAACATCCTTATTCAACGTGGGTTGTTGTTTTGAATTTCAGCAATATTAAATCAATGTCTATTCTAGCGGAAAAAAAAAAAAAAAAATCTGATTATTGTTGATATTTATTCTCTTAAAAAAGTATATAAATTATTTTACTTTTTTCAAACTTGAGTTTAATGAGACTTAATGTGAAAAAAATGACCATAGAGCAATACCCTAAACTTTTGTACCAAACGTGAGTTTTTGTTATTATTTAAATTTAACTTGAGTTAAAATTGCCATTGTTTGAGTCAAATAGTTACTCAGTATATAATCCAGTTTGAGTTATCTATTTTATATAATATACAGGGTGTTTATAAAGTCCCGGACCCATTTTGATGTTTAATAACTCGTAAAATAATGAAGATATAAACAAACTTATGGCATTTATTGATGGAATAACTCATATATTTTCTTTTCAGGTTTGAATATCTTTACTTTTGTAAATATCGTCTGCGCGTGTGGTTAATTTCAGATGCATGTGGTTTAGAGGTCTGCACGGGCCGGGTTCGGGCTCAGTTTTTTTGTGTATACTCGGGCCGGGCCGGGCCTGAATGAAATTTTCTCCGGGCCGTGTCGGGCCGAATTTTTTTCTGGTTTCCTCGTTAATCAACGAAAAAGGAAAATGATAAAAATATTTTTTCAGTCATTTATTTTACATTATTTTACAGGCTGGTATGTCACATAAAGTTCTATTTTGTTAAAAAAAAATGTCTGTAACTTCAATTTGTCTATCAGTCTGTCTGTTCGAAATCTGATTTTTCGCAAATATTTTTAGCATGCTTCGAAATTAATATATTTTATTTAAAGTAATATTAGATGGTTTCCTATTCAAAATAGTATGCTTGTCACTACCAGTTTGCGTACATGTACATAACAAAATAAATTCGATACATTACTGTGTATAAGGCTTTGTTTCGTATGATCTATTGAGTTTAGGTGGTATGAAGCAGTGGCGGATCCAGAACTTGACTTTTGGGGGGGGCTAAGATTTTTCAAAGTGTCATTCTAGACCAATAAAAAATTTACAATCGCAATATTCAATTGTGAATGTCAGTGTTTTTGGGGGGGGGCTTCAGCCCCCTAGCCCCCCCCCCCTTAAATCCGCCACTGGTATGAAGGCTATAAAAATCCTTTCGTTTTAACTTCTTCTCTAAGGCTCCTTTTTCTTTTCTCCAGTGAATGAAAGTAGTAGCATCATTCTTATCATGGTCAAAAACAACTTTTCTATTCAATATGGTTGGAATAACATTAAAGTTAACATTAAAGTTTTGTTTACCGGATCACATGAAAGATTCGGATACATTACGGTATATAGGAGGAAAGTGCATTTTTAGTAGTATTAACCATTTTAAATACCTTCTTGTATTGTTTGATGAATGCTAATATTTTTTATTTGACTTTCTGTTTCTCTTTGTGCTTTGTCTATAATAATGGATTTCTGTTTATATATAATTATCTTGTAAGAGTTCAGCAGTTTTGTTACAGAACGTACTATTGTTTGGTTATATAAAACCTCTACAAAACACATACTAAAAATCTTTTTCATAGAAAGAGAAGCTTTTTTTTTTTTTTTTTTGTTATTTTACATATTTTTGAATGGGGCCGGGCCGCGTATCTCCGAAATGTTGGCGCATACAGGTCAACCTGGCGAATTTTTGTAGCTCGCGCCAAAACCCTACTCGTCGCAAAGCAACCCTTCTTTCCACTTCATTCATGATTCGTTAAGGATTCGAGCAATCTTTTTTTTTTTTCCCCAAGAGAATAAACTATTAAAAATGTGTCAGTGGAGTTTTAGTATCGTAATTCTTAAATAATATATTTAATGCAAAAATTTATTAGAAATCCTCCACCCTTTAAATTTAATTTAGCAAGATTAATGAAGAAATAAAATTGTAATATTCTAGTTTTAAAGCTTTTAAAATTGTTCTTGAAATACATTTATTTATTTATTTATTTATTTTACTTTCTCTTACCAACATATATGGTAGAGAAAGTATTGTTTTGGGGTCAAATTTTCGAAATTGAATTTTTGTTATATATACACGTTTTGAGGCTCCCTGAATCATAATTGTTAAAAATGTGTCAATGGAGTCTTTGTATCGTTATTTTTAGATAATATAATTTAATGCCAAAATTTATTAGAAAACCCTTTAAATTTATTTTATCAAGATTAATGAAGAAGTATATTTGTAATATTATGATTTTAAAGCTTTTAAAATTATCCTTGAAATACATTTATTTTATTTTATTTTATTCTGTTTTATTATTATTTTTATCATTATTATTATTTACTTTCTCTTCGTCAAATAAAATTGTTTCTAAACCTATTTTAGATTATTTGAAAAGTACATTAAACTTTACATTCTTACGCTATTGATCTTAAGCTTTAATGTGCAATCTGTCATTATAATATTGAAATGCAGGGTGAAAAAGAAAGTCGTGTGAGTGACACACCAGATTATCATTATTACGCATCATTATTTAGTTTATTTTACCCATATATTGTAAGAAAAGTTTTATTTTTGATTCAGATTTTCGAAATTGAGTTTTTGCTACATTTGCTTAAATATCATGAAACAAAAAATTAGGTTTTTAGCGGTTGCCTGAATGTGTGTGTCTGTGTGTTTGTTATCACCATACCTCAAGAATAGATATTGGGACTCGGATGAAATATTAAGTAATTCGTGTGCAGTGACTAAGAAAAGAATTCAAATTCATTAAGTCTATGTGTGAATTTTCTGGTAAATACAATTTAATATTTTTGGATGAAACAAAAAAAAAAAAAAAAAATTGAACATTTATTTTATGTGCATGAAAGAATGTTTCGTATACAATGTAGAATGTATATCCTTTATTAGAAGTTTACACAGAACCCCACAAAAGAATTCAGATATATTCATACAATGTGTCGTGCTACGTGTTTTAAATTCTGTGCTAAATTAGTACACTATATTGTGTTTGTAAAATATATAGTAAATATACAGGTCTACCCCAAATTAAATAAAAGCATTTCTTTTTATAAATAAAAATCAATGTAATAAATGCAATTAAAGTTTAATTAATTTAAAATTATTCTCTTATTCTAATTTACTTTATCTTATCCGTAAAAGGTCGCGAAAGTATTGTTTTCGGATCACGTTTTCGAAATTGAATTTTTGTTACATTTATATGTTTTGAGGTTTTCTGAATCCAAAAATTATGTTTTTAGTGGTTGGTTTATGTGACTTGTCTGTGTGTATTACAGATATTGAGTTTGTAAAATGGATGCATCAGTTTTTAAATATCACTTATGTCATTGATAAGGACAATATTGCTTTGGAACAATGTAAGTTGTAAACTTCACATGTTATTCAAAATTTACGTTTTCTTTTTAACATGGCAAAATAGAGCAAAATTTCGTTTAAACGTCCATTATGCCAATATTTTGTCGTAAACATGTCAGACTAATATTTTAAAATATATTTTTTAATACACTTCATTAAATATGAACATTTTAATTTGAAACTTTAGTAATTAAATATTGTGTTTCCTTCATTTGACAAATTAGGCCAATACTTCCCACGAACTTGCAATATGGGGATCAGTTGTGTTGGAAATTAATGTACGAAAACAATCCTAATAAAATTAGTCATTTAATTACGATAAATCAAATTTATCGAATCGGATAGAGGGTAGCCTATGAGGTGCGGCATTTCAGTCTGCGACTGTGTTGAGTGTTCTATCATACTCATTCCTTTTAATATGAATACATTTCGCTCTCAATAGAAATTAGTAACAATAAATATAGGATGAAAATGGTTATGCGCATCATTATTACTTTGATTTGTATAACATATTAAGTTAGATTGTTTATGATTACTGAAAAACAAATAGAATAGCATTAATAAAATGTTTAACGTTTTATTTTATAACTTTGTATGTTGGGGTTGGGGGGGTGGGTAAAGAATGAGAAATGGACATGTCCGAGGAGGAAATTATACTTAGAAAATTTTATGAATTTCAACCATAAAATTTAACACGAAATATCTATTTTATTATGATTAAGATGCTCTTTAAAAATACATAATAGATAAATATAAGGTGATAATTTATGAAAATTCAAGCACTGCATCGTAAGAGAGATATTTTATAAAGTCATACATTTTAAAAATTTAAATACAAAATAACAATAAAAATAGTTGAAATGTAAAATGGCGTACTACTGATTTGGACTTATGAACATTTTTCATGCATTTTACTAAGAATTTGTAATTTGTTTGAACAATTTTTACAAACTTTTTGGCCTTATACATGAAATCGGATCTCAATGCTAATATATTACCATTATTATTATCTACTTCTCTATTCGGATAACTATTTCTTAATTTCAAGATATGTTTCGTTTTGCGATTTAAATCCTACATTAATAATCAGAAGAAAAAAAACTAATAACAAAAAAAGAAAGAAAGAAAAACGCCGGATGTTTATTTATACAGGTTAAGCGGCGTGAAGTTTCTCTTTGCACTTCCAGATTTGGCGAAAATCGCATTCTCTGGCGAAAAATTGTGAATTTGTCCTGCGTGCGCCAACAGTTCGGAGATACGCACAGGTCAACCTGGCGAATTTTTGTAGCTCGCGCCAAAACCCTACGCGTCGCAAAGCAACCCTTCTTTCCACTTCATTCATGATTCGTTAAGGATTCGAGCAATCTTTTTTTTTTTTCCCCCAAGAGAATAAACTATTAAAAATGTGTCAGTGGAGTTTTAGTATCGTAATTCTTAAATAATATATTTAATGCAAAAATTTATTAGAAATCCTCCACCCTTTAAATTTAATTTAGCAAGATTAATGAAGAAATAAAATTGTAATATTCTAATTTTAAAGCTTTTAAAATTGTTCTTGAAATACATTTATTTATTTATTTATTTATTTTACTTTCTCTTACCAACATATATGGTAGAGAAAGTATTGTTTTGGGGTCAAATTTTCGAAATTGAATTTTTGTTATATATACACGTTTTGAGGCTCCCTGAATCATAATTGTTAAAAATGTGTCAATGGAGTCTTTGTATCGTTATTTTTAGATAATATAATTTAATGCCAAAATTTATTAGAAAACCCTTTAAATTTATTTTATCAAGATTAATGAAGAAGTATATTTGTAATATTATGATTTTAAAGCTTTTAAAATTATCCTTGAAATACATTTATTTTATTTTATTTTATTCTGTTTTATTATTATTTTTATCATTATTATTATTTACTTTCTCTTCGTCAAATAAAATTGTTTCTAAACCTATTTTAGATTATTTGAAAAGTACATTAAACTTTACATTCTTACGCTATTGATCTTAAGCTTTAATGTGCAATCTGTCATTATAATATTGAAATGCAGGGTGAAAAAGAAAGTCGTGTGAGTGACACACCAGATTATCATTATTACGCATCATTATTTAGTTTATTTTACCCATATATTGTAAGAAAAGTTTTATTTTTGATTCAGATTTTCGAAATTGAGTTTTTGCTACATTTGCTTAAATATCATGAAACAAAAAATTAGGTTTTTAGCGGTTGCCTGAATGTGTGTGTCTGTGTGTTTGTTATCACCATACCTCAAGAATAGATATTGGGACTCGGATGAAATATTAAGTAATTCGTGTGCAGTGACTAAGAAAAGAATTCAAATTCATTAAGTCTATGTGTGAATTTTCTGGTAAATAAAATTTAATATTTTTGGATGAAACAAAAAAAAAAAAAAAAAAAAAAAAAAAATTGAACATTTATTTTATGTGCATGAAAGAATGTTTCGTATACAATGTAGAATGTATATCCTTTATTAGAAGTTTACACAGAACCCCACAAAAGAATTCAGATATATTCATACAATGTGTCGTGCTACGTGTTTTAAATTCTGTGCTAAATTAGTACACTATATTGTGTTTGTAAAATATATAGTAAATATACAGGTCTACCCCAAATTAAATAAAAGCATTTCTTTTTATAAATAAAAATCAATGTAATAAATGCAATTAAAGTTTAATTAATTTAAAATTATTCTCTTATTCTAATTTACTTTATCTTATCCGTAAAAGGTCGCGAAAGTATTGTTTTCGGATCACGTTTTCGAAATTGAATTTTTGTTACATTTATATGTTTTGAGGTTTTCTGAATCCAAAAATTATGTTTTTAGTGGTTGGTTTATGTGACTTGTCTGTGTGTATTACAGATATTGAGTTTGTAAAATGGATGCATCAGTTTTTAAATATCACTTATGTCATTGATAAGGACAATATTGCTTTGGAACAATGTAAGTTGTAAACTTCACATGTTATTCAAAATTTACGTTTTCTTTTTAACATGGCAAAATAGAGCAAAATTTCGTTTAAACGTCCATTATGCCAATATTTTGTCGTAAACATGTCAGACTAATATTTTAAAATATATTTTTTAATACACTTCATTAAATATGAACATTTTAATTTGAAACTTTAGTAATTAAATATTGTGTTTCCTTCATTTGACAAATTAGGCCAATACTTCCCACGAACTTGCAATATGGGGATCAGTTGTGTTGGAAATTAATGTACGAAAACAATCCTAATAAAATTAGTCATTTAATTACGATAAATCAAATTTATCGAATCGGATAGAGGGTAGCCTATGAGGTGCGGCATTTCAGTCTGCGACTGTGTTGAGTGTTCTATCATACTCATTCCTTTTAATATGAATACATTTCGCTCTCAATAGAAATTAGTAACAATAAATATAGGATGAAAATGGTTATGCGCATCATTATTACTTTGATTTGTATAACATATTAAGTTAGATTGTTTATGATTACTGAAAAACAAATAGAATAGCATTAATAAAATGTTTAACGTTTTATTTTATAACTTTGTATGTTGGGGTTGGGGGGGTGGGTAAAGAATGAGAAATGGACATGTCCGAGGAGGAAATTATACTTAGAAAATTTTATGAATTTCAACCATAAAATTTAACACGAAATATCTGTTTTATTATGATTAAGATGCTCTTTAAAAATACATAATAGATAAATATAAGGTGATAATTTATGAAAATTCAAGCACTGCATCGTAAGAGAGATATTTTATAAAGTCATACATTTTAAAAATTTAAATACAAAATAACAATAAAAATAGTTGAAATGTAAAATGGCGTACTACTGATTTGGACTTATGAACATTTTTCATGCATTTTACTAAGAATTTGTAATTTGTTTGAACAATTTTTACAAACTTTTTGGCCTTATACATGAAATCGGATCTCAATGCTAATATATTACCATTATTATTATCTACTTCTCTATTCGGATAACTATTTCTTAATTTCAAGATATGTTTCGTTTTGCGATTTAAATCCTACATTAATAATCAGAAGAAAAAAAACTAATAACAAAAAAAGAAAGAAAGAAAAACGCCGGATGTTTATTTATACAGGTTAAGCGGCGTGAAGTTTCTCTTTGCACTTCCAGATTTGGCGAAAATCGCATTCTCTGGCGAAAAATTGTGAATTTGTTCTGCGTGCGCCAACAGTTCGGAGATACGCGGCCCGGGCCTCAAAATTTCGGCCCGTGCAGACCTCTAATGTGGTTAATTCAGACATGCTTGCCGCTACCTGGCGTGAAATTGACTATCGACTTGATATTCTCCGTGCGATGAAGGAGGCACACGTGGAAGTTCATTGACAAGGGTTATGAAACTTTTTGAGTCTATCTAACCATTTATATTATTAATTTTAATCTATCTTTATTATTTTATAAGTTATTAAACATCAAAGTGGGTCCACGACTTTATAAACACCCTGTATATATATACATATGTAATTTATATATGAATTCTAATTTATTAAAAAATAAATCAATAATAAAAAAAAAAATTGTGCTGTAATATTTTTGCCCTTTATGATTTTAGGCTTTACAGACTTGAAAAGATATATTGGGTAACTGCACTAGTAATGGACACTTTAAAGGCATTTTCCAACTTTTTTTTCCCCCATGCACTGCTCTTAACTTTAGAGATTCTAAAATTAACCAGTGTTTCACACCTTAACTAACTCTATATACAATTGTACTTTTTAAGTTACTTGCAGTATTTTTATATGCGATTTTTTTTTTTTTCCGGAAGGTTTAAAAATGCGCTAGTAGTGGACACGCTAGATAAGTTATCCAATAGTGGATAACTTTTCGTTCCAGTAGTGCATACCTTTAAATTTTTGCAGAAATGGGCAAAATAAAAAGCGATTCTGCAGAGATAATATATTTTTTACTAAATGGCAATATTTCTGCGGCATTAATGTATTCATGGATAGGTTTCCTTCTTCTATTTTGATTTTTTCGTTTTTCTAAAGCCTTTTCTTTACTTCTTGTTTGGCTATCTCCCTTTTATTGTTCTTTTCTTTTTTCTCTTGCAGTTTTTTCTAGTTCCTTCCTGTATTCTTCCTTCCTTTTTCTTTTTTATTTCTGATCGTACATTCTTCATTTTTCCATTATACACTCATGTTTGGGAAAATTACACCACCACCATGAGAAGGAATGATACGATTGAGCTGAATTTTTCAGCAGATGTAAATTATAGCGTGATAAGCAAATGATTAACATATTACAGTCACCGCGCATGCATGTACAGACCCTACATCATAGTTGCCAACATTTACGCTTTTTTGCCATCGGAAACTTTTAACAGAATATTCTCTATGTATTTTTGTATCAGTTTTCTCTTATTCAATGAAATAAAAACTTCTATTAAATTTTTCCGGTAGCCAAAAAGCGTAAACGTTGGCAACTATGCCCTACATAATAAGAGACTGGACATTGACCCGCCAGCCAATCCGCCATGCTTGTTCAAGCTGTTATATGCGATAACATTAGGCTCTGCAAAATTTCAAATGGCCCTCTACAAGGCATTCTAAAGGTAAATACAAATGTTTCCTCAAGTTTTAATTTAAAAAAAAAAAGTGTTAGAAGCTGGTAAAATTAAATTACGTCCTACGCCGATCGACTGGTTTTTGAACGAACGTCCGCCTTATTTGTTCAATGTCCAGTCTCTCTAACCCTACATGCATGGGCTGTGCAGCGCCGCAAAATTTCAAAGAGATGAAAAATCACAAATTAGTATCATATATATTTGCAAAATTTTCTTTAATGAAAAAATAAATAATTTCATAATTTACTGCCACTATTCTAAAATATTCGAACATTTATAGTTTAAAATCATAAAAGGTTCAAGAGGCCGAGAAATTATGTTCTTAAAGCTGGTAAACGGGAGATGCCGGGTTCGATCTCAGGACGAACTCGTCGGCCTAGCCTTTCAGAGTTTCCCATGGTTTTCTTTGAAACTTGCGGGAATGCGGGCTAGGACACATTAGAAAGAACCCCCTTCCTTCATGAAGGGGGTTCTATCTATGTCTAGGATCCTTGTGTAGTCAATCGACTTTAACATCTACACCAATAAAGGGTTCGAAATTACAAAATCTATAAATGAAATGAAAACTTCATTGAGTGCCTATAACACTGCTCTCAACAAATAAGAGAAAAAGAGATTGAGGTTGAGGTTGGGTGGGTCGAATTACAGGCGCGTAATGGACTATTAGCAAAGAGCTGGGAGTAATCCCTATAGATGGTCCGGAGACATACCACCACAATTTTTTATCTTCCATGAAAAGATCCCTTTTTTGTTACCATTACGACTTCCCCGCAAAATCAAGCACTTGGCAAAGCAATATAGATTAAGGAGGACCAGGTGACGCCATTCCTTCCTAAAATAGTCAAGAGAAGCATATTTTTTCAAATACAACCCTTCAAAACCCCCCAGTCAGTGCTGTTTCATTGTCGGTGTTAAAATTCGAATTGAACTCAATCAACTAATCTAATATACAATAAACTTTTAAGAACGTATCGAGACTATCTTCTGATGATTGAAGTGAATTCTCATTCCGTTCCGGCCGAAGACCAACGTGTACACTAATAGACGCTGGTACACGTAAAATTCGTTATTGCTATAACCTTTATAGGTTATAGCAATAAACGAACATGGGTGGGGACATGGAACATGGGGGAACTTATGTTCCCCCATGTTCCCAAATTAATACCTCTAAGGGTTACCGAAGCGGGGGGAGCATCCCTTCTGTATAAGATCAAATTTATGATGGCATGTCTCTGGACTGGAGATCATTCCTAGGGATGAATCCCAGACCGTGGCCAATCGCCCAATGCTTAGCTCAACTCCACTCTATTCTCATTCCATTCCGCTTTCTAAATTTGGAGATTACTAAGCTATGTGTACTACTGGTCTTGCATTAAAAGCCAAATGAGCTAGTAGAGGATAGGGCTGTCCTTTACTTTTCATAATGATATTTTGTGGTGTCAGTAGTGGGTACTTTTAAAAATGTAATATTTTAATGTAAAAAAAAAATTAAAAATTCAGCGCGGTAAAAGAATTCTGCACACTTCTTTTAGTTACAGGAAAGGGAAGAGTAGAAAAAAATCAGTTTCAAGAAGAAAAAATCTGCTTCAAGATTAAAAATTATTATTTAGTCTTTCTCCTAATTAGATATTTAATTAAAATTTACATGAGACGAAAATATAATCTTTGTTTAATGTATATAAGCACTGAACACTTTATTAAAAGTGCAACTTTCTGCACTTATTACTACAAATAATAATAATAAAAATAAATACAATTATATAAAAACATTTTTAGTAACAATTCTTCTTTCTTTTCTAAGGTATGTATATAATCATTGCATACTAAAGACTGCAATGATTAAACTTGAATGTGTGTATTTAAAGTAGCTACTTTAAATACACACATTCAATAATAACCAACATAACATTAATTAGTACACAAAGATAAAATAATTTTTAAAAGAAAGGTGGGCTCTAAAAAAACTTTATAAATGAAAGTGCGCAAAATTATTTTTAGTAATATAAAAGAAGAGGTATTGATTTATTTAGTCTGTGTTTGTACTATTTTTTACATTAAATAAAATTTTAATTTTAAGAATAAATGGAAAACAAGAAAAAATTTATGTATTGTTTAAATTTGCATTTGGCATTTTTTAAAAAACTTGCAGCATGGCAGTCCACAAATCACTTGAATTCTACCATAACAAATGAAATGGTTGTGGATTTAAATAGATAGTAAATATAAGTGATAAATATTTATTTATTTATTTATTTTTTATTTTATTTTTTTAAATAAATATTCTAATCTATATATAAAAGTTGTACTCTCTTTTTGTATTAATTTCGAGGTACATAATATGACATCATGCAAAAATCGTGAATCTGATTTATGACTACAATGTGAAAGAGGAAAAGATTAACAATAAAATACAATATATCACAAAGAAGCTTATTTTTATTAATACAAAAAAATACTTTTAAAAATATACATATTTTTTAACTTTAAAAATATTGCAATTTCAATATTTATCAAAATAGTATCTGTTTTTCATCAAAGCATAGTGTTAAACATAAAAATTCATCAACAAATGCTGTCTTTTTATCTATTTTTAAATATATTTTCAAAAACTGACTTCCCGATTGAATTTCGCTTCCCCCCCCCCCCCCAGATCTTCTGAATATTTTGTATGCTATATAATATTAAGCAAGAGGCTCTCAAATAGTGTCAGGTAGAGAGGTCTGCACGGGCCGGGCTCGGGCTTAATTTTTTTTCTTTTTCAGGCTTGGGCTCAATTTTTTTTTGTGAATACTCGGGTCGGGCCGGGCCTGGATGAATTTTTTTCCGGGCCGTGTCGGCCCGAATCTTTTTCTGGTTTCCTCGTTAATCAACGAAAATGGAAAATGATAAAATATTTCTTAAATCCTTTATTTTACATAATTTTACAGGCTGGTATGTCACATAAAATTTTATTTTCTTAAAAAATGTCTGTATCTTCAATTTAATTGCTAGTCAGTCTGTCTGTTCGCGATCTCATTTTCCGCAAATATGTTTAGCATGTCTCGAAATTAATATATTTTATTTCAAGTAATATTAAATGGTTTCCTATTCAAAACAGTATGCATGTCACTACTTGTTTGCGCACATGTTCAAACAAAAGAAATCACATATGTTACTGTGTATAACACTTTGTATCCTATGGTCTGGGGAGTTTATGGTTTAGGTGGTATGAAGGTTATAACAATTCTGTTTGGTAGCTACTTTTTCTCATCAACTTACTCTTTTATAAACAGCATAAGACTAAGATCATGACACGACAAATATTTAATTAACAGAACAGTATTAGGTGCACTATCTTTTAAATACAAATTATTGCTAGAGCTTCAATAATTTTGCTGTGGAATGTACAGTGCGTTGCATGAATATAAACGCACCTTTTCCAATAACCAGAAATAGAATTTTTAAAACTTTAAAGGAAGGAATGTGATTTACAATTATTGCATATGACTAACAACTGAATAAGGTGCTTTGAGCACGTATGCTTAGGCTCATACAAGCTTATGTAAATGAGTGTCTAAGCATTTTCTTATTTTTACTGTTTTTCGTTTGTTGCGCGAAATTAAACGCACTCTGTATTTTGCATTTAAAATTTAACAGAGCTACCGGAATTAAATTAAAACATAGATAGTCGTGTTGCTAAAGTTCTCTAAAAATAGTTTTAATGCCTGAGTGCAAAATTTATGGAGTTTTTTTAGGATGGCAAGAGGGAAAACGTTGACAGTAGACGAGAGGATAAAAATCGACTTTAGCAATCATGAAATTGGGCGCCGAATAGAAAGAAGTGAGAGGGTTGTGCGAAGGTATATAAAGAAAGGAGCAAATTATGGGGAAATAGCGTATAAGAAGCGAACAGGAAAGCTCACCAGTTACACCAAACATTGAATATGCAACGCTGCAAAGAATAAGAATATTTCCTGTGTGAAGATAAAGGCTCAATACAAGCTGGGTGTTCATCGGACAATCATATGGAGAACTATCAAATCTGCAACATTCACTAAATTTAATAAAATTAAGGCGAAACCACCCCTCACTCAAAAGCACAAAGCTATGCGGTTGGAATGGGCACGAAAATGGATTCTAGATCGACTAAATTGGGAAAAAGTCATCTTCTCAGATGAAAAAAGTTTAATCTCGATGGCCCGGGCGGATTTCATAGCTACTGGCACGATTTGAGAACCGAAGAAATGTACTATTCAAAACGTCAATCGGGAGGTGGGTCTGTCACGGTGTGGGCAGCCATAGATTTTAAAGGAACTTTCAAATTAGAGTTCGTGGAGAACACTATGAACTCTGTAGATTATGTCCAGATCCTCACAAGGATCCTCCGCCGTCCAGCAGTCAAGAAAGCTGGAAGAAATGATATTTTTTAGCAAGATTGTGTATCTGTACATATAGCACATATCGTGAAAAAATGGTTCCGTGACAATAAAATTAAAGTTCTGGATTGGCCATCAAAAAGCCCCGATTTAAACATAATAGAGAACGTATGGGGTATTCTGGTTCGCCGTGTTTACGTAAACGGAAGGCAGTTTAACACGAAAAATGAACTAAAATATGCCATTTAATTAGCTTGGAAGACAATCAGCTTGGATTACCTCATGCCACTATATCAGTCAATGCCAAGGCGTTTACTGCCTGTTCTAGAAGCCCATAGTAGCTTTACAAAGTATTAGATGCAGTATTTGTTACTCAGTTATCTATTTTTTACACGTGCGTTTAAATTCATGCAACATGTACTTTTGTCATAAATTCAATGAAATTATTTTCTAAAAAAGAATATTGGTCTTTCATTGTTTTGACACTTTTTTTCATTTCTTGAATCATACACATACAGTTTGCATCAAGTGTAATCCATTCATATTTTTTTATTACACTTCTATACCATTCTAATTCTTAAAGCTAAGGTGCGTTTATATTCATGCAACGCACTGTATATAAGATTTCTATTTCGTATTTTACTCTTTTTTTTTTTTTTTTTTAATTGTTGTATAACTTCACGTCATTTACTCATAAAATTTAAGAATTTATGCAGTTTTTGCAACAATAATCTGTATCATGCCATTTTTTTTTTTTTTAATCAAATGTAGAATTTTACATTACGCACTTGAAATGATTTGAGTTCACAGGCCATGATAAAGCTTTTTTCTTTATATCTCTGTAAAGAAATGTAAGTCCTACATTCATCAAAATCTACACTGCTCATTACGGCGGTGACCTATAATATATCTACGAACTTTTAGCTCAGTCGGATAAGTGTTAAGATGCTCTCACGCTTAAAATATTTGAGTCCAAGGCCCTGTCACGTTTTTTGACGAGGAAGCATCAGAACCTCATTGTAGACATAACACGTTTATTTCACTGAACACAGGAACACAAATACATGTAACACACAAAAATAAAATTTATAGGAAAATTAAAAATCATATCGCTGAGTTCTCGAAGCACTACGAAAAAAAATCGGCAGGTGGTCTTTCTCTCCAGCTCACCGGCTGACACCATACACTGCTCACTTCGGCATCTTCTCGCCGACTCTCTCCTGTCCCTCACACACAGTCCGGGTCTTCGATTATCTGCTCATGCGCAGATCGTTATGTCTATACCACAGACCGTCTACGTCACAAACTCCTCCCCGCATCAAATTTTGTTTTCTCGGTAGACGGGGGAAAACAAACTCAGGCATGGTGATTTGGAGACTAAGTTCAATATCAGAACACCATTACTGACTGAAAGTACAGTTAATAACAATAACTCACAGGCAGAAACCATTCTTTGCACCATTAGAGTTAGTTAATACTTCAGTTATACCAGAGTTATTATGGTACTAGAAAATTTTTAGCAGAAGTGATGTATGCTTAGGGTGTTCTCTAACTATCACCAGGCCATTTAAAAAAAAATACCAATTTTGAAAATTAATTAAAAACAGTGCTTAAAATGTACCAATTATCAAAGTATATCAGTTAGTAAAAGTCAATATACCAGTCCACGTAAATTTCAAGGTAGTATAGATATATCTATGTAGCACTGTATTGTCCTTCTATACATAAATTTATGATAAAGGAAAAAAAATTATTTAATATTATATACACAATTTTTTTTTTACACCAAAATCAACAATTATTCACATGTTTTGTCATTAGTTGATATAAGTACTATTACCCTAAGGCAGGGGTGTTTGCGTTCCGGATTTTTTATCTTATTTCCCACCAGTAATTAAGAATTGTATTTTTGGCTATATTTAATTGCTAAAATTTCTTTAAAAATTACTGATAATATCACTATTAAAAAATTGCTGGTGGGGAATAAAATAAAAAATCCGGAACGCAAACACCCCTGCCCTAAGGTAATTTTTCTCTCAAGAATGAAAGTAAACATATAAGTAAACATGTGAGAAAGCATATGTAATATACAATATAATTAAAATAATACACAATATAATTAAATTTTTATTATCAAAATTAAAAAATGAAAAGAAAATTGTAATACTAAACATTTCACTTTATTAGTTGACCATTTCAGGATTTCGACTAAGGCAATCTACATTTGTGTTATCTTTTCCTCGTTTATGAACAACTTTATAGTTATATGCTTGTAGAGCCAAAGCCCATCTAAATAATCGCGGGTTATTTTCGGAATTTTTATTCAAAAATATCAGAGGATTGTGATCTGTGTGGATGGAAAATTCAGTTTGTCCATCAATATAACCCTTTGATTTTTTAATGCCGTATATTATTGCGGCACATTCTTTTTCCGTAGTTGAGTACTTTCTCTCAGCTGTAGTAAACTTTTTGCTCAAATATAGTATAGGATGTTCTTCGCCTTTTTCATCTTGTTGTGCTAACACTACCCCATAACCCAAATCTGATGCATCTGTCTGTAATATAAATGGTTTTGAAAAGTCTGGTGCGTGCAAAAGGGGTTTGTTAGAAAGTTTTTGTTTTAATAAATTAAATGCTTGGGTACATTCCTCATTCCATTCGATTTTACCCTTTTTATTTTTACCCTTTAATAATTCTGTTAAAGGAGAAGTTATAACAGAAAACATGGGGATGTACTGCCTGTAATAACCTGCAAGTCCTAAAAATGATCTTATTTCTGTTTTATTAGTTGGGACAGGAAAATTTTGAATTGCTTTCACCTTTAGTTCGGCTGGCGACCGCTTTCCATGACCAACTATGTGCCCCAGATATTGTACCTCGCTTTGAGCAAACTTACATTTTGTGGGTTTTATGGTTAAGTTGGCACCTTTTATACGTTCCAGTACCTCTTGTAAATGCTTTATATGATCATCCGAAGTCTGTGAAAATATAGCGATGTCGTCTATATAAGGAACGGCATAGTCCTCACAACCAGTTAAAATTTCGTTCATAAGTTTACTAAAATAATACGGGGCATTTTTTATACCGAATGGCACACGCAGAGGTCTGTACACTCCAAAATTTGTTGCAAAAGCAGCAATTTTCTGGGCCTTTAAACTCAATGGAATTTGCCAATAACCTTTTGTCAAATCAATTAGGGTTATATATTTGGCCGCAGAAACTATTTCTACTCTCTGTTCCAAATTTGGAATGGGATAAAATTGAGTACGCGTAATTTCATTTAATTTTCTATAATCAATACAGGCTCTGGGATTCCTACCTGGTGTCTCAACAAGTATGATAGGGGAAATGTAATCAGAATCACCTGGTTCAATTATTTTATATCTGAGCATTTTTTCTATTTCAGATTTAAGTATTTCATTTTGGCGGTTTGTCATTCTATATAGCTTTTGTTGAATTTGCTTATCACTAATTAATTCAATATTATGTTCTACCAAATGGGTTTTCCCTGGAATGTTCGAGAAAAGCGTCGAAAATTTTAATAACAGTCTTTCTAATTGATTAATTTGCTCATCCGTTAATTTTTCTCTCAAAGAGAAAAACGATTCTACGATTTCACTGAAATCAAATACATTGGGATCATTTAACAAATCGGGAAAATCCTCATCTAATTCGGAAGTCTCACATGAATCATTTTCCGCTACAAGTACCATATTTAACAATTCAGGTCTCCTATAATAATGTTTTAATATGGTAATATGGTAAACTTTATTTTTTTCTCGATTTCCCTCAAACCTAACAACATAGTTTGTTTCAGATAATTTTTTCTCGATTTTTCCCGGTCCCTTCCATTGAGCAGCCAATTTGTGTGGTTGATTCATTGTGAATACTAACACGGAATCGCCCTCGTGAAATTCCCTTTTTATGGCATTTCGGTCATACCATTTTTTCTGTTTGTCCCTCATTTCTTCCATGGTTTCCCTTGCTAAATCTTGACTCCTTTTTAAGCGGTTTATTAACTCAAAAACGTGCTGTACAACATTATTTTCTTCATCAGGAGGGTCTAACCATTTTTCGTATAACAAAACATTTGGAGTTCTCAGATTTTTCCCAAAAACAAGTTCAGCAGGACTAAACCCTGTACTTTCATGAGTCATAGTCCTTAGTGCGAAAAGAGCGATAGGTAGCTGAGCCTCCCAATATGGAGTATTTTCGATACACAAAACTTTTAATACCCTTTTAATAGAACGATGAAAACGTTCGACTGGATTACTTTGAGGATGGTAAATCGAGCGTCTAACAATTTTTATACCGAATTTTTCCAAAAATTCCACCGTTAACACACTCATAAACGATTTTCCTTGATCGGTTTGGATTTCTTTTGGGAAACCCATTCTACTAAAAATCGTCATAAGGGCAGTCACTACTGATTTGGAAGTTATATCCGGCACTGGGACGGCATCAGGGTACTTAGATGCTAAACATATTACCGTAATTAGATATTTATTTCCCTCAGCAGATGTCGGCAAAGGGCCGCAAGCATCTACATTAAGTTTGCCAAAAACTTCTGATATAACGGACACACTCATCAGGGGAGCTTTCTTTTCATCGGTTGCTTTGCCCACTCGTTGACAAGCATCGCATGATTTTACATATTCCTCGATTTCTTTGAAACAATTTGGCCAGTAAAAGTGTCTTACTAACTTATCTTTTGTCTTAAGAATTCCCAAATGACCTGAAACCTCCTCATGACACATCCTTTTAATTTGCTCCCTAAGTTTTTCTGGAACAACAATCAAATTTTCGTCATCTCCCAATTTATTCACTTTTCTTTTAACTAAAATTCCATTTTTTATCTTAAAATCAGTTTTACAACTAGTTTTTGCGGATTCAATTAAAGGCGCTAATTCCACACTTTTCTGTTGTTCACCTATCAACGTATGAGAATCTATTTTAGCCAAACTGTCAAGCAAATCATGTGGGTCTGCCGGAGGTAAAATATTTTGTCTGGAATACTCCCCCCCCCCCTTCATCCTTAATTTCCATATTTTGTTCTTTAACGTCTAAATTTTTCTCTAAAAGCCTTTCCTTATTTTCTTTTTGTCGTTTTTGAGATCGAGTAATTACCGCATTTATTTTCTCAGGAAGTTCTTTAATACGTTTTGAGTCTTTAAGAATAGTTCACTGCGATTTCCGAGGGGATATCGACCCTGATCTAATTCATTAGGAATAACAGCAGCTTTAGTAGCAATACTTCCTATCTCACATTCAAGCAGTATTTCGGCAATCGGCAAACAAATTGGTGTAAAATCCAACAGTTGTTGCACCCAAACATGCTCTCCGGTCATGTCCATTGATTTAACGAATTTTTGTGGTACAATATCAATAGTTGCGCCACTATCACGTAAAATTTCACATTGTTTGCCATTTACTTTACCTTTTAATGTAAAAGGGGCTAAAAGGTTTTCAAACGAGTTTCGCTCACAAATATTATTGATACTTTTCGGGAGCCATTTTTTTTACTTTGGGACACTGCGGTCTCAAATGTTCAGGAGAACCACACTCAAAACACTTAAGTGTTCTCCTTTTTTCAAAATCTCTATTTTTAAAATCCACTCTTTTTGATTTAAAATCCTCAAATTTACGAAATTGTCCCATATTTTTCTCTAATTTATAATTACTTTTATATTTAAAGTTATGATTAGTCGTTTTAGTTTTGGTAGTTTTTTTGACACCCTCAAATTCCTTCTGACTGATGAAGGGAGATGACTGATGAAGGAAGGCTACGTCCTTTCGAAACCGGTTGTGCTGGCTTAAAATTTATGGTGTGTGAAGAAGTCTTATTGGCTATATAAGAGTATATAATAAATATTACTTGGTAAATATAGAAAAAAAAAATACTTAATAGGGAAAGAAAACATCTACTGAAAAGAATTTTGCCCATTTTCATTATCTAAACTTTTTATGTAATTTGTATGTAAATTTATATGTGTTTTTCCATATAGTAGTAAGATACAAAAATCTGTTTTAAACTATTTTTTCGCCACGTTTGTACGTTGTACAGATATAAATAATAGGTACATTTATAAGTAAATAAAATAAGAATATATAATAAAAATTAAGTTTTAAAGTAAATTATATGAACATTTAAACAGATAATATTATTTAGTGAAATGTAATTCATTTGATCAATTTTTTTTAAATTCTGGAATAATATATATCCATTTGATCCAAAGTATCTTATGCTATCGATGTCATTACAAAATTTAAAAATCTGTCTGATGCCATTGTAGAGCGTAAGTATTTTTTGATCATTTTTAATTTAGAAAAAGATTGTTCCAATGATGCTACTGGTAATTATGACAGAATAATCTCCAAAATATTTAATGATAGGATAATTTGGAGTAAGGTTACGCTTAAAAACGTGTTTGAGATCAAGGAAGAAAAGGGGGGATTTCGTAAAATCAATAGGTGTTGGATACACAGAAACAATTTACGCACCAAAATCTGTGATTGCAGCTCCCATAGATCTTACATGACAAATTTCGCGCTAAAAGGGGGGGGGGGGTCTCAAATTCACCCCATCTTTACGTCCTCCCCCCCCCCCCCAAAAAAAAATAATAATAATAATAATAATAATAATCGAAAATTACAAAAAAAAAAAAAAAAAAGGGTTTTGGGAAAAATCCTAAAGACGACGCATGCTTGTTTTCAACATTTCAACATCTCTGCACCATTTTTAGTAGAATTCTTTCGATAGAATCCAGAATTTGCGAATTCCCCCCGTTCCCCTTAAAAATAAAAAATCCCAAAATTGCATTTTTTTTTTTTTTTTTTTTTTTTTTTTTTTCGGTACTCAAGTTTAGTCATCCCATATACAATTTAACCATCGTGAAGTAACTTGGAGTCGAGTTACGCTTATAAGCGTGTTTTTTGCTTCCTTTCTTTGGAAAAGGTGAAAGGGAATTTCGTAAAATCCCGTCAGTATAGGCATCGAATGCATCTAAACAATGCACGCACCAAAATTCGTGACTGGAACTCCCATAAATTTTCCTGGACCAATTTAGCGCTAAACAACAATTCATAGATATAATTTTAAGTTGGGTAATTCCTGCCAAGTGTTGTTATATTCTGCCCAGCTGTTCTCACGTGATACCCAGACAAAAATGTTTTAAACATGCAGACACAACGACCGCATACGCACGCACACACAGAGAAAATTTTCTGAAATCGGATTTGGCTTCACGATGTGTGAAACATCAAGATATCGCAATGTTTTTCGAATTTGAGACATTTACTGACAAAAATCTGATTTTATTAATATAGATGTTACATCGATATTGCAAAAAGGTAAAAAACTACTCTGAATAAAATCTCCGGTTCTATTAATTTTCACTTTTGCAAACCAGTTATGTTGTCTTTTTACTAATCTAAGTGGCCTTTTTCCGACAGAAGAGGGGGGGGGGGATTAAGGTGCTCTTTTAAATTTTAATAGAATGCTTTGATATGTTAAAAAAGTCAAAGAAAATTTTGCTGAAGGTAGGCGCAACTTTAAAAAGTTATTTCACTTTTAGTGCGTCCTTTCACAAAAAACACCTAAACTGTTGAGAACTACAAGTTTTGCCAGTATATACAGTCGGTAACAAAAGTGTCCGAACACTAGCAAAAATTCCTAAGTAAAAAAAGTACACTTCATACGGTTTTGTTAAATAAATCCTTGTCGAATCCTGTTCTTAGTCAGTGTCAGACCATGATTCGATAAGGATTTATTTAACAAAACCGTATGAAGTGTACTTTTTTTACGTAGGAATTTTTGCTAGTGTTCGGACACTTTTGTTACCGACTGTATTTCAAGGCGCCTCATTTAGCCACACTAGTCGCATGACTTCAGACCGGCATTATAAAATCAGATTTAATAAAGCAATACATATATATATTTTTTCCTTTCTTTCTTTTTTTTTTTTCAAATAATTTATTCTCGGCTGGCGCCTTTCTTTACCTGGCGCCTGTGTGCGCCGCACACTTCGCACACCGGGTCGGCGTGCCCCTGAGTATAACAGATTTCCTTTCTTTTAATTTTGTGTAATTACACAGAAAATAAAACATATATTTTTTTAAAACATCAATATAAACATTTGAACATAAAAGCTGTAGGAATATATATTCTCTCGGGATGAGACAAATTTGTTCTCAAATTTGAAATATTGCGTTTCGAAACAGAAAATCAAAAATCTGAATCATATACAGAAAACAAAATAATAATCAAAACACATTTTCTCGGGATTTATTTCTGTTTCTGAATTTGAAAACATAAAAATCTACTCGTACAGCAATCACATAAAAATACTAATTTATTTTCTCTGGACGAGAAATTAACTTTGTTCTCAAAATTGAAAAATTACGTTTTCAATAAGAACAGTTAAAAATTATGACGTAATAATATTACTGTAAAATTTCAAACGCTATGCACTGGGTGTGCTTTTGTTATTTATACCACAATTTCATAAAAATCATACACTTTTCTATAGCCTGGTTGGCTTCAAAAATATACTACTAGCAACAAGGACTGTTGATATATAAAAACAAATATGCCGGGATGGCTTTATAAAACCAGAATTTTTTTTTTTTTTTTTTTAATTTTTTTTTATGTATATATATAATTTGCCAGATTGGCTGTACCAAATAGTACGAAGAAAAGAAAAGAAAAGCAAAAACATAAATAATATAATTCTGTACTGATGTACAATATTCAATTAGAAAATTTATAAACTAATTTCTTTGGCCCGGCGATAGTAAAAATAAAAGAACACCCACCTCTTTTTTTCTGCCTCAGGATCTCGGTGGAACCTCCAATTTAAATAATCTAACTTGTCTGTAACGTTTTTTGATGAGGAAGCATCAGAACCTCATTGTAGACATAACATGTTTATTTCACTGAACACAGGAACACAAATACATGTAACACACAAAAATAAAATGTATAGGAAAATTAAAAATCATATCGCTGAGTTTTCGAAGCACTACGAAAAAAAATCGGCAGGCGGTCTTTCTCTCCAGCTCACCGGCTGACACCATACACTGCTCACTTCGGCATCTTCCCTCCGACTCTCTCCTGTCCCTCACACACAGTCCGGGTCTTCGATTATCTGCTCATGCGCAGATCGTTATGTCTATACCACAGACCGTCTACGTCACAGCCCATAATGATGAAGAGACTTTGAGGTTCTCTTAAAAAAAAAAAAAAAAAAAAAAAAATTAAGCCCGACACGTATAAAAATCGATACAGTTCGTGTGACGATGATAAGTTATAACTTACCTACCAACTTTTAACTCAGTCGGATAAAGTGTTAAAAGGCTATCACACTTTAAATATTTTGAGTCCAAGAACCATATGGTTCTTGGACTATATCACTATAGTGATATAGAATTTCCTTGTGTCTCTGTAAGAAGCTTTGAACCCTAAACTCATCAAAATTTATACAGGTCGTACGATGGACATGTAAACATACCTACCAACTTTGCGTTGAATTAAAAGAAATGTTTAGATGTTATCGTGTTCGCTCAGCAGATACAAATACACATACAGGTGTACAAACACATGTATAGGGGAGACCCGTGTACCCAGGCACGTTTTTTTTCAATGCCCCAAAACAGAGCCCTTGACCTGTTTAAAATTATCTAACTGATATGTACATATCTTTAGGACTAATTACTTCCAATTAGGATTAATATAAATACCTAAAATAATAAATTCCGACAAATAGAAGGTTTAAAAAAAAAAACTTCACTCGTGGCCCTAGGTACAACACTCTCATTGTACCTGGGGCCAGACTTCATTGTACCTAGAGCCATTCTCTCAAATTTAAATTTCACTTTGTAATGAATAGAAAATAAGTATATAAACATATATTTTATAAAGGAAACAATATCAAGTAATATATTTATTTATCATATAATAATTATCATGTTGTTGCCTTAATTTAAAACACGAAATTTTTCACTTTTTTTTTTTTTTTTCTTCGGGATATTCTAACAGTTTTTTTTTTTTTTTTTTTTTTTTTTTTTGTTTTTCCCTTCAATTTTTTTTTTTTTTTTCTTCTGGAGTGTCTCTTGGATTTCTAGATCTCTCTGGTTTTCGGTCACATCTTTTCTTTGATGTGGGAGGTTTTCCTTTAGGTAAAGGTTTTGCTTAGGTTCGTACCTGTTAAAGCATAACACACGAAAAGATGTTAGATGTTGAAGGTTTCGAAATTTCAACAGGACACGAAATGGAGACATCCAATTCTATCATTGTTGGTTCACTTTCTTCCAGGAAAATCTTTTTTTTTTTTTTAATTTATGGAGGGGTCTTGTCTTTCAGTCACATTTGAATTAAATATTCATCCTCAGTGAATGTTTTTTGATTTATTGACTATATGCCGGATACACGAAAGCCTGATAGAATGTTTACAGGAGTAAAAGCCGACGGATAGGACTTACCAAAACTTTCAGCAACGTCATGTATAGTGATTGGTTTACCAGCATCCAATTACTATAGGCTGTACTGTGTTTCTTAACATTTTTTCGACCGCTGACGTAGATTCACGTCATTCGAAAATATGAAACTCCACCAGTGGGCGTTTCTTTTGCAATTTGTATGTTATTTGTTTCTAAAAAATATACACAATATTCATATTTGTACAATCAGTATACAATGGATGCAAATACTTTGATTAGAGGAGAGTATGATTATAATGCATATCCATTTGTAATATAAATGTCAATGTGAATACGGAAAATTTTGTTTTGAAAAACTGTAACTTATGAGAAAAACGCCCAAAGGCGGACCTTACTGTCAAAAAGACAAAAACATGCGGTCGCGAAAGTGTTAAAAGGTCCAAACACACTGGCCCTAGGTACAAGGCAGCAATGTGGCCCTAGGTACAAGTTTTGGTAACTTCATTCAAAATACCTTTCACTAAAAAATCCACATGCAGAGAGGGCTAATTAAATATCTCATTTATTACTCAATATAACAAGCAAAATTATACATTAGAAATGAAAGAAAAATATTTGACTTGCCTTTGTAAAATAGCAAAAGAGATGAGCTGCAAAATTTTACTTCAAACCATGTAAATTCGTTTTCTACGTGTAACTTGTCAAAACTCTCTCTTCAAAAGTTCCCAAGTAGTTGTAAAAGTAGCAATTGGTGTTGTTACTCACCCAATTGAGTATTAAAACTTAAAATTAAATATTATTCAAATAAAGTGGGGAGGCCCTAGGTACACGGGTCTCCCCTACATATCCTTAAAATAGAGAAAAAAATAAATCCAGGAGATCTCCAAAAGTATAGTTACATCAAAATCTCATTGTCGAAATTTTTCATGATTGCAGTACTTTTATTGCATTGTAGGTACACGTTCTGAAAGTAAAAATATGACCCGGAGATTGGATCTAATTTCTCTTCAGTTTTAAATGTGGGAAAGAGAGAACCTATATCTCCCAATAGAAATCGCATATAGACAGCAAGGGTGATGGATACGGCCATTAGAATCTCCAGTATCTAGTCATACCCCTGAAACAGAAGAAAAAAAATAAATAAAAAAATAAGGGCCCAAAAGAAATATTTTGACCTTCTTTTTTCTGAGCCAGTTGGTGTACCACATATTTAGATTTTTAGAATTTTAACATTAATTTATAAATGTTAAGTACATATTGACACTAAGTTTTGCTTATCAACTAAAAGTTCATAATGACAATGAAAAAAAAAAAAAAAAAAAAAAAAAGAAAGAAAAAAGAAAAAAAAAAAATTGGCCCATTTTTAACAGTTGGCTCAGTTCGCCCCTGGGTGAAATGTATCTGAAAATTTATACTCTACAGTCTTTGGTACTGTTGTTAGTACTAAATAACATTTTTGCGGTACTAACGAAGTACTTTTGAATGGCATTGTTGAAATTTGATGTTTTGAAAGTGTGCGGGCTATCATTTCACCAAACTTTGAATAAACACCACAAAATGCAATAAACTCGCAACAATTGTTTCGGGTCGAAAAAATACACGACCCTTCATCGGGCGAATAAAGTAAGCACGAGTGCTGCGGTCAAAGCGGCAACGCACAAAATCGTTTAAAATGAAAAGGAAAACTTTATAAAGTAGAAAGTAAATATAACTACTGGTGTGAGTAGAATTGTACAAGAAAACAAGAAAATAAATAAATGAGTGAGATTAAACATATAACATTCTAAGGATATCAAAAAATTAAACGAAAATCTAAGTCACGTGAGTAATTTCCAAGCATCAGAGAAGAATGGGGTGGAAGAAATATCATTAACAAGATTTTTCGAATTTTTAAATACGTAAAATGCTTCATGAATATCCAAATGGGAGAAACAGACAGGAGATAAAATTATGTTAGTTTTGGAAAAATTAAAACGATGACCTTGAGACCAGCAGTGGGAAGCAATAGAAGATTTGGTAATCTCTTCATTACGAACATTCCGACGGTGCTCATTTATTCTGTATTTCAAACGCCTCGTAGTTTGACCAATATAACCTAAGTTGCAGGACGAACACGGAATTAAATAAATTCCAGAACGGTTTTCGGTAGAAATGGGATCCTTAAGAGAAGATAATTTAATTTTATTGACAGGTTTGTAAATAACTTTGAAACCAAACGGTGAAAGAATTTTAGAGATTTTAAAAGAGAGTGAAGAATAAAAAGGTAAAACAACTGGGATGAGACTGTGATCGTTTAATTTGGGAGCAGAACGTATAGGATTCTTAAATTTATATAGAGCTTTATCGATGATAGATGGGTTATAGCCACGAGAGAGAGCAAGAGATTTTAAATAATTAATTTCTTTCGAAAGATTAGACGGATCAGAACAAATGTGTAAGGCACGATAAACATAAGTGTAAAAAGCAGACATTTTTTGTTGAGGGGCGTGGTTACAGAGAGCATGTGGCGGCAAAGAGACTGAGAATGGTTTTCTAAAAACAGTAGTTGAGAAACAATCCTTTTCTTTATTCACAAGAACGTCAAGGAAAGGCAAAGAGCAATCCTGTTCAACCTCAAAAGTGAATTGAATGCATGGGTCAATCGAATTGACCAAAGAAAGTAAATTGGACAAATCGACATCAGGGGAGACAAGAACGAAAGTGTCATCCACATACCTAAACCAGTGAGGAAATTTATATACACCGAAGAGTTTTTCTTCAAAATAGTGCATATAAATGTCGCAAAGTAAAGGAGAGAGAGGATTACCCATGGCCATACCATCATTTTGGGAATAATAAGTGCCATTAAAAATGAAGCTCTCTAAACAAACCAATAACCTAATATACTATGATACCCAACCCTAATTATACTATGATTTCTTTAGGTGTCAAATCACTTTTTACCAATGTTCCGGTTCAAGGTGCTCTGGTTTGTTTAGAGAGAAGACTACGTGAATTCCATTATTCTTCTATTGAAATTGAGGAGCTTGTAAATTTAGTTCATTTGTGTATCAGGCAAACTGCCGTCATTTTTAATGGTACTTATTATTCCCAAAATGATGGTATGGCCATGGGTAGTCCTCTCTCTCCTTTACTTTGCGACATTTATATGCACTATTTTGAAGAAAAACTCTTCGGTGTATATAAATTTCCTCACTGGTTTAGGTATGTGGATGACACTTTCGTTCTTGTCTCCCCTGATGTCGATTTGTCCAATTTACTTTCTTTGGTCAATTCGATTGACCCATGCATTAAATTCACTTTTGAGATTGAACAAGATTGCTCTTTGCCTTTCCTTGACGTTCTTGTGAATAAAGAGAAGGATTGTTTCTCAACTACTGTTTTTAGAAAACCATTCTCAGTCTCTTTGCCGCCGCATGCTCTCTCTAACCACGCCCCTCAACAAAAAATGTCTGCTTTTTACACTTATGTTTATCGTGCCTTACACATTTGTTCTGATCCGTCTAATCTTTCGAAAGAAATTAATTATTTAAAATCTCTTGCTCTCTCTCGTGGCTATAACCCATCTATCATCGATAAAGCTCTATATAAATTTAAGAATCCTAAACGTTCTGCTCCCAAATTAAACGATCACAGTCTCATCCCAGTTGTTTTACCTTTTTATTCTTCACTCTCTTTTAAAATCTCTAAAATTCTTTCACCGTTTGGTTTCAAAGTTATTTACAAATCTGTCAATAAAATTAAATTATCTTCTCTTAAGGATCCCATTCCCACCGAAAACCGTTCTGGAATTTATTTAATTCCGTGTTCGTCGTGCAACTTAGGTTATATTGGTCAAACTAGGAGGCGTTTGAAATACAGAATAAATGAGCACCGTCGGAATGTTTGTAAAGAAGAGATTACCAAGCCTTCTATTGCTTCCCACTGCTGGTCTCAAGGTCATCGTTTTGATTTTTCCAAAACTAACATAATTTTATCTCCTGTCTGTTCCTCTCATTTGGATATTCATGAAGCATTTTACGTATTTAAAAATTCGAAAAATCTTGTTAATGATATTTCTTCCACCCCATTCTTCTCTGATGCTTGGAAATTACTCACGTAACTTAGATTTTCGTTTAATTTTTGATATCCTTAGATTGTTATATGTTTAATCTCACTCATTTATTTATTTTCTTGTACAATTCTACTCACACCAGTAGTTATATTTACTTTCTACTTTATAAAGTTTTCCTTTTCATTTTAAACGATTTTGTGCGTTGCCGCTTTGACTGCAGCACTCGTGCGTACTTTATTCGCCCGATGAAGGGTCGTGTATTTTTTCGACCCGAAACAATTGTTGCGAGTTTATTACATTTTGTGGTGCTTTTTTATCAAAATATCATTTCACCAACCCAAAAAATTTTTACAGTTCAGTACATGGTACTAGTGCCGGTATTAACGAAAATTTTTGCGGCTCTTACTGGTACTAATGGAGTACTTTCGAATGCTATAATTAAATTTTCTAATTTCAAAAGTGTGCAGGTTGATGAAATGCTTCTGAATAATTGTACTCTTCTGTACTCGGTACTGGTGTTGGTACTAAGGAAAATTTTTGCAGTACTAACCAGTACTCACGAAGTACTTTCGAATGACATAATTGAATTTTGTAATTTCTAAAGTGTGCGGGCTTTTGAAATGCTTCTGAAATTTTGTACTCTTGAGTACTTAGTACTGGTGTCGGTACTAACGAAAATTTTTGTAGTACTAACCGGTACTAACGAAGTACTTTCGAATGGTATCGTTGAAATTTGATATTTCAAAAGTGTGCGGGCTGCCATTTCACAAGCCCGAATTATTGTACTCTTCAGTACTTAGTAATGTTGTCGGTACTAACGAATATTTTTTGCGGTACTAACGAAGTACTTTCGAATGGCATCATTGAAATTCGACATTTCAAAAGTGTGCGGGTTACTTTTTCCCCAGTCCGAATTTTTGTACTTTTCAGTACTTGGTACTGGTGTCGGTACTAACAAAATTTTTTGCGGTACTAACGAAGTACTTTCGAATGGCATCGTTGAAATTTGGTATTTGAAAAGTGTGTCGTCTACCATTTCACCAGGTCGAATTTTTGTACTCTTCAGTACTTGGTACTGGTGTCGGTACTAACGAAAATTTTTGCGGTACTAAACGGTACTAACGGAGTACTTTCGAATGGCATAATTGAATTTCGTAATTTCAAAAATGTGCGGACTGGTGAAATGCTTCTTAAATTTTATACTCTTCTGTACTTGGTACTAGTGTCGGTACTAATGAAAATGTTTGTGGTACTAACCAGTACTAATGGAGTAATTTCGAATGACATAATTGAATTTTGTAATTTCAAAAATGTGCAGGCTAATGAAATGCTTCTGAAATTTTATACTCTTAAGCAGTTGGTACTGGTATGGGTACTAGCGAAAATTTATTCGGTACTAACGAAGTATTTTCGAATGGTATCATTGAAATATGATATTTTAAAAGTGTGCTAGCTGCAATTTCACCAGTCCGAATTTTTGTACTCTTCAGTACTTGGTACCAGTGTCGGTACTAACGAAAATTTTTGCGGTACTAACCAGTACTAATGGAGTAATTTCGAATGACATAATTGAATTTTGTAATTTCAAAAATGTGCAGGCTGATGAAATGCTTCTGAAATTTTATACTCTTAAGCACTTGGTACTGGTATGGATACTAGCGAAAATTTATTCGGTACTAACAAAGTATTTTTGAATGGTATCATTGAAATTTGATATTTTAAAGGTGTGCGGGCTGCAATTTCACCAGTCCGAATTTTTCTACTCTTCAGTACTTGGTACGGGTGTCGGTACAAATGTAAATTTTTGCGGTACTAACGAAGTACTTTCGAATAGCATCGTTGAAATATGATATTTCAAAAGTGTGCGGGTTGCCATTTTACTAGCCCGAATTTTTGTACTCTTCAGTACTTGGTACTAGTGTCGGTACTAACGAAAATTTTTGCAGTACTAACTGGTACTAACGGAGTACTTTCGAATGATATAATTAAATATTGTAATTTCAAAAGTGTGTGGGCTGGTGAAATGCTTCTAAAAATTGGTCTCGTACAGGGCCGGCTCGACCATATAGGCAAACTAGGCGATGGCCTAGGACGCTCAAATCTAGAGGGCGGCACAATCCAGACAACAAGATCTATTTTATTTATTACTATCTAACGGCACTTTAGAATAGATAAAATGTAGTCTTGGAAACACAGCACTCATGTTGTGGGAAAATTTTAAACACTTACGATCTTTGTCTAGAAAGGACTAAAAGGTACAAGTCTGCTGCTATGACTTGGAAACATTTACTGAGTTTTTCTTGGCGTGTTTTCAACTGGACGTGTAAAAATAAAGTAAATGGATAATCCTCGAATTGACTTTTCAGTGCATCCAAGTCAATCTAATTTACCTGATGAGAAGCGCTAGACAAAGAGTCACAAACAACTGGCTTGCTTTTACCATAATGATCTACTTATTTCAAAAACTTACTACGTCGAATTGAGTTTTGAAAACAGTCCGTGACTAAATCTGTCCATCTAATTCTTAATAGCTTTACACTATATCTAAAAGTCACCGACTCATTATTTAATGGGGCTGTATTTTATTGGAACTATAAAGTTTTGACTTTCCATTCAAGGGTCTAAATTGTACATCATGTTTCAACTCATGAATCATCCCTTGCACATCTTTTATGTTTCGGTCTTTCCTTTGTACATCTTTTCTTATTTTTAAATACTTTCCCCTTCTTTTATTTCTCGAGGGTAGGAAAGTGAGCACTAGTGCTACATATGAGCAGTTGGAACCTTTAATTTCTAGAAACTTTGCTTGAATTGTCTTTTCAACTTTAATTTTCGTAAATTTTATTTTTTCCTCAAAAATTTCTCTCGTTCTTGCATTTTCTCTTGAATTACTTTAACTTTTCAACGAATCTCTTCTTACATGGCTTCTATTTTATCCTTAACTCCTCTTGTCAGGGTTTCAGCTATTCTCTCAATTCATGTTGTCTAGCTTTCATCTTCTTTTATCCATCCTCGCATCCTCCATCTCTTCATGTCCGATTTTCATCTCATGTTGTGCTGCTATCATATGATTTTGTCCAGCTTTCAATTCTTTTAAATAGACAGTCTAAGCTTCAAGTTCTTTTGCAATACTTCTAGTCAAAATCATTAAGTGTATTTGCCTTACATCAGGTGCCAAATCAAATGTTATGAAACAGCGACTTTCTTGCTCAAGAAAAGAAGATTGTAAATGCACACATAGGTTCAAGTTGATTAATGAGCTTTATTTAACTCATGATCTCGAAACAGTCCAGCAAAACTGTCAATTCAATGAATATTCTCGAAACAAATAAATAAAACTAGGATTTTTAAGAGTATTTTCGAAATAGTCCTATTGGACTGTTTCGAATCCTGGAGCAAGCAGTCACTTGTATCACAAAAGTAATGTAAAGAGCATTAATTACATTACACTATAGAGCAGGAATTTCATTTATTCAGGATAAGGAATGATAATCAAATGATTGAAGTGCAATCTCTATGAGACGATTGCACAGAACAATGTACTGAATACAATCGACTTCACGGGACTTAATCAGCCTCTTTTTAAATTCTTGACTACAAATGGTAAAATATCGGGTTAATTCTGAGCTAAAATGTAGCTCGAAATTCCAGAACTCGGCTTCTATTGAAATTAGAACTTCGAAATTTTGGCAACTCGAAACTACCATTTTTTACTGAATACTCATCAATTTGTCAAGGTCGACCTTAATAGAAATGTATTGACTGTCATTTTTGTTTCCCATTTAACTGTAAATTTGCTTTTGCTGCAAGAGCACATTTTATGAAGCGAAGAGGTTTAATGTATTGGCACAATGTTGAGTTTAATGATTATAAAAAACTGACAAAAAAGATGAAACTTCAGTTTTTTTTTTTTTTTTTTACTTTGAGTGTGTTTTGCACGCAAAAGATATCTTTTTATTCGAATTTTCTCAGTTGCTCAGCTCGTAGAAAAGCAATTTTACCAGGGTATAGCAATCGAAAGAAAAAAGGATTACTTCAGATTACCTTTGTATACACGTTTGACGCAGATGATTGATTGAAAAAGATTACAAAAATAAGAATGTGTATAAGTATTACATTATTATTTATCTTATTACTTTTTGTTTTATATTTACTTTATAGACGAAAAGTTATAAATATTTTAATTTTATAATTTTGAACTGACATAAAAAGAAAATAATAATAATTAATAATAATAAGATTTGAAGGAAGCTAGCTCTAACTAGAAAGAAGTTTTAGCCCTTTAGACTAGGTGACTTTGTAGGGGCTATGAGTGGGGGCTTTTTGGAATTTTACAAAGTGATTCTGTTATAGTTTCTTTTTCTAGTAGTTCAACTTAGTAATAAAATGTGAAATTTCGTTTTCAGTACAATTGATACTTGAGACTAGCTGTTAACAGAAGAAAAAAAAAATTGGAGTACAATTTCGTAAGAGAAAATTAGAGAAAAAATATCATTAGCAAAGCAAATTAGGCTCATTTGAAAAGTTATTTTCGTCCGAATCCTAAAGAAACACTATCAGGATAATAATTTGAAAAAACAAAAGATTTTTCCACCTGAATCTGAATAAGCAAAAATCTTGCTTCATCTTCCAAAATATTTAGTAAATAAACAATAGAAAGAAAGAAAGAAATAGAAAGAAATAAAGATTGAGGCTTTGATAAACAGAACATGAAAAATGCTTCTGGTTTCACTTTGAGTTTATGTATCCTTGCAATGTGAGAAAATTCTATGGGTAATCTGCAGCGAATAGACGACATGACTTTCTGACGTCATTCAAAGTCCTGAAGATTTTCTTTTTCTTTTATTTAACCTGTAGGAGTCTTCTTTTAACGTTTTAACCCACAAACAATGGAATGTAGCCTATCATAGCACAGCTTTTTCCCACAAACATTGAAAGCTCCGCCTCGTTTAGTTGTCCATTCTCGACGAACACAAGCCAGATCATGTATAAAAAATGTTGATTTCCCATTAGAAAATAAGTGAAGAAAGTTTTTGTCAGTACATAACAAAAGACGACGCACCAATGGTGAAAATGTGACTCAAACTCTACTACTAATGCACTACTAAAAACAAATTTTTTTTCTTGGAAACTGTAAAAGTGATTTCGGATTTGATAAACAGGAGGCATTTTCAGAAGAAATTAATATTGCGGTATCATTCCCATCGGAGTCAGAGCCAGCCTGATTATGAAAAATGAAAAAGAAGTTTAATTATGCAGTCAGCTGATAAATCAACAGGTGATGCTAAACATCATTTTAAGATTAATTTTTATATTTCTTTTCTTGATACAGCAAGAAATTCGAGTGATGAGAAGTTCAAACAGAACAAAAAGATAAATCATGTTTTCTGATGCCTTTCTAACGATTGTGAGTCGTAAAAAAAACTTTCAAAGTGATTTTGAAATTATGTAGAAGATTAGGAGATTATCTGACTCAAGGAGACTCTAAGGATGTTGATGAAAGTACACTACAGGAAGTTTTGAATAATTTTTGTGAAAACGAACTAGTACATTGCGTATTAAATTTAGTCAATTCAATACGAATAAAATTGTTGCTGACACTTTCTGTGTCTGTGGCCAGTGGAGAACCCAGCTTCATTTGAAATTAATAAAAACATCGTTCTATAGTGACGTGAGAACGATTTGTAGGACTATCACCATTATCAACAGATCAAGATGAAGCTAAAACAATTCATTTGAAGGATATTGTTTCTACTACCGCTAAAAGTAGCGACGAAAAAACAATATGCAATATGTAATAAAAATAAGTAGTTGATTATTTATTGTAGTATTTGTATGTGTATAATTGTCTGCGTGTCTTACATTTAAAAAAAAAAATTTGTTTTAATGGGGCGCCACGAAAATTTTTCGCCTAGGGCGCCAGATTTGCTCGGGCCGGCGCTGGTCTCGTAGTTTGTCAGTATTTTCTTTTTAATTAAGTTCTTAACGTTTGAGAAAAACAAATATGTATTGCTATAATCTGAATCGATGTGGATTTGTGGCGATGTTTTCGTTAGAAAACTCTTACTGCCAAAATCACACTTGCTAACAAACTCTCAGTCAAGTAAGACCTAATTCATCAAACTGTTATTGCTTCCCGCACTCTTGTACAGAGTGTCCTAAAAGTTCCAGTACTGACGTTAATGTATTTTTTATTTACAAACAACAAACCTTAAAACGATTATTTTTATGCTAATAATAAAAGGCACATTTAAAATAACGGAGGAAAAAATGCAGAATTTTCATTTATAATAAATGTTCAAAATGTCCACCCTTTCCTAAGAGGCAAAGCTGAACTCGTTTGCGCATGTGTTTAGAAACGCGTTTTAACACGCTGGAAGTGACTTCTTGTAGAGAAACCTGTACAAACCTGCATAGAACCTGTATTACGAAATTGTCGAACGAGCTGATATAGCATATTTTTACTCTGTATTGCACCATCTGGACATTTATATCTCCAAACATCTTTGCATCTTTCTTACGATTTACATTCAAAATAAGCTTCAAACAGCATAATTCTCTGAATGTGTGATAAACTCATTTCACTATAAAGAACAAAATAACATAAAAGTTTAAAATTAAAGAATTGATACAATAATAAGCAGACAATAAAATTTAATATTTAAAAAAAATCAAGGACACAATGAGTTCTTTAAGTTGGAGTACTGGAACTTTTAGGACACACTGTATTTATAGTTTTAAACTGATATATATTATGCATATTATTTGATAAATCACAAAACAGTGATTCTTTTTTTTTTTTTTTTTTTTTTTTTTTTTTTTTGTAAGGTTGAATTCTTTACGATTTTAAATAAAAAATGTGTTTTTTTAAGTTAAATTATACACTTCTATTACAGAGCCTGATTATCGCAAGGGCAAACGGGCCAGTTGCCCGGGCCCCCACTTTAAGGGGCCCCCAAATCATACTCATTACTTTATTGTACTTTTTTTCCCTCTAACTCTTCTGATAAACATTTTTGTTGTATTGGAAATATAATTCTTTTTTCCCTAAAATTAAATAAAGGATTTTATTGTTATTAAGCTGATTGGCTATTAAATTATAGGGTAAATAAAAATTATGTTACACATTTAACATTCATTCTAAAAAAAAATAAAATGTCAATTTATTTTAATTAAACTATTATATTTTGCATCATTTTAATGAAAACTCATATCATTCAATGTGCTTTATTATTTTGTAAATTAGGGCGATTATTGAATAAATCTTTTTATTGTACTGGAAATGCTTTTTTTTTTTTTTTTTCCCCCTTCCTAAAATTAAATTAAGAATTTTATTGTTATGAAGCAGAATGGCTATTAAATTATACAGTAAATAAAAATCATGTTACAGTTAACATTCATTCAAAAAAAAAAAAAAAAAAAAGATAAAAAAGTCAACTTATTTTAATTATTATTTGCATCATTTTAATGAAAAGTCATAACATTTATTGTGATTTATTATTTTGTAAAACACTCTACAATCATTCTATATTTTAAAAAGTCTTGAATATAAAACATTTCAGCTGTAATAAAATCCGATGCACTTTTATATAACAGTTTTTTATTAAAGGTTAAGATTGACAAAAAAAAAAAAAAAAAAAAAAGGAGGGGGGGGGGGGCTTTATGCAAAAAATAACATTAAGCATGAAATAAAAGATATCAGATGGCAAAATTTTTATATTACAGAAATAAATAAATGCTTTATTGTTAACCTATTAAAAAAAAAAAAAAAAAAAAAAAAACTGATTGCTTTCACTAAAATGGATAATATAAAATCTTAATTTAATTAGATTATGTAACAAAACTTCATATCAGAAAGTACAAATTTAAATTTTACAAAGCACAAGCTTTGTTACTTGTAATGTACTTCATTACAAAAAGAAAAGAAAAAATCAAAATATACAAAAAAAAAAAAAAAAAAAAAAACCAAAAAAAAAAAAAAAAAAAACTGAAAAATCTCATCCCTTATTATTGTTATTAGTTTTAATTATTTTTAGATGAATAAAATTTAGTTTTAGAGAATTAATTATTATTCAAAGTGGAAATTTTAATTTACAAATACGTATAATAAAGATATACAGTTGAACCTTGTTAACGTGAATCTCAAGGGGGATAAAAAATTTGTTCATGTTATCAGTAGTTCATGCTATCAGTAACCAATCTTCATATAACTAAACAAATCTTCCTTTTGACGGGGATTGTGGAAACAGTTCATGTTAAAAGTAATTAACGTTAACGAGGTTCCACTGTATACTATTAATAAACCAGGTTTAAACATTTTTTTTTTTTTAAATCCTGTCTTTTTCTAATGCAAATCTGCCTTTTCTGCAGATCTTGGGACCTAATGTTTACAGATTATATAAGTCATTTTTTGCTTACATTTATGTTTTGAAATATAAATTGAGTTATTATTAATGCAAGAAATGAATGTCATAGTAATGTAAATAAGTTTGACAATTAAGATGTATTATTTATAGAAAATGTTGTGGATTTTAATAAAAAATATGTCAGCATTCTAAAATGTTAATCATGTACTATTTTTAATACACAGTCTGTTACTTACATATTATTTATTCTTTAATATTAGTTTTTTTCATTTTAAACATTGAAGCAATTGTTATTTTTTAAAAAAATACTTTACACTTACGTTTACTCTTAAATTGCACTCTATGAATTATATAAAAATGTAATTTCTTGTTCTGAAATTATTAATTTTTCTGAAAGATTATTTTGATTTTTCCAAATTTTTTGAAATGTACTGTAATAAAATCATCAAACTGTGATTGCAAAGTATCAAATATTCTTTTTAATTTTTAGTCTTCATAGGAATACTGACATTCTTATTAATAATTGCATTAATAAATTAAAAATTACCTAGTTATATATGGTTCAGGGGAAAGAATTTTCCATAAAAGAATGAAATAAAAAGTAACTGCTACTGATTTTGTTACAGGAAATTTCATTTTAACATCCAAAAGTGAATTATGGATTAAAGGTCTTACAAATTTGAAAGAGTTAACTGTATTCATAAACATAAATAACATCTTTTATTTATAAAATCAACATTTTTATATATTAAATTATAAGTAAAAATATGGGTTTTTGACAGAATGTTTTTGACATGCTGTTTAAACATTCAAAAATTATCACGTCAAAAACTTACCAACCCTGCATATGATAACTATACATTAACTGTGTAAAAATTAGATCTTTTCAGATTTATGAAAAGAGAAAAATTTTGTACAGAAATCGAGGGGGCCCCCAAATGAGAATCTGCCCCAGGGCCCCGTCCCCTCTGAGGTTAGTCGGGCTCTACTTCTATATCATTTTAAATGCTTGGGAAACTCTACAGACAAAATCTTCACTTTCTTTTTAACACAATCATGTGCATTTCTCTCCATATAATGACTACTACAACTTTAGCAAAATTCTCATATGTGGTTTATTTTTAAACATTTATTGTCTTTTACTTCTTCTTCTTTTTTAACACCTTACAACAAGGTTGAAAAGTATTAATGACTTCGGTTTGTCTGTCTGTCTGTCCGTGCTCTAACTCCTGTAAATATTCACAGACTTCTTGAAACTGATATATGTTATTGCAATTCACTATCGGATGTTCCCTATTGAAAATAGACTTACTACATCTACTGGTTTGTGTACAGGGACACACGAAAATATTCCAAAGCAATGTGTTCTTGAGAGGTATTTCTATAAACCATATTTTAATACCATTGTTTTACACAAATCTCAATGAAATTAAAATATATTATTCAAGTTCACTACCAGACATTTTTTATAGAAAATGGAGTAAATAGTCCTACAATTTGTGTACAGGGACATCCCAAAGTATTCCAAAGCATTGTGTTCTACGAGAGGTATTTCTATAAACCAAATTTTCATAACTTTACAACTTTACTTTGCGTAAATCTTAATGAAATTGAAATATATTATTCATATTCACAAAAGAATGCTTTCCATAGAATATAGTATGATTAGCATTAAGATTTACAAGACCACACGGAAATATTCAGTTACATTAGAAGTATTTTTACGGAAATTTGCTGGAATTGCATATTCATTTACAGTAAGTGTTTTTAACACTTTAAAAAAAAATTTCAGAGTTAATATAATTTTAATTTGTGTGTTTATCTGTCCATCTGCTCATCCCCAGCATCCATAAATATTTTCATAAATTTTAAAAAAATATATATGTTATTTAAATTCACTGTGGAATGTTTTCTATTTATAATGGCGTTAATAGGTCCTCTACTCTGCAAATGGTTTTTGTACAGGAACATCCAAAAAAATTCAAATGCATTGTGTTTCATGGCAGACATTTTTTTAAATCACATTTAAATAAATTTCTACTGCAAAAATCATATAGAAATTAGCATTTAATATTAATATGCTAAACTAATAATTTATATAAAATATATGATTATTAAAATATTCAGATTCATTAAGGGTTAGAATTAGAAATCTAAGGGCTGCATTTTATTTTATGTTAAGCATTTTTAATACTTTCCAACAATGTTTAAAGTCGATTATGAATTCAATTAGACTCTATTTTTCATGGCTTTCAGTCCTTCTGTCTGATAACGCAGAACACTGCAAAGAACATTGAAAGTTATACGAAACAAGTACATACATTTGGAAAGTGTTAATAATCTATGCATACAGCATGATTTTTCACTCTTCTTTGATTTAAAATGTGAGTCTTTTACGATGTTGATTTTGAAGCTTTTAGTAAACGACTTTTTCCAAAGAAAGTCAAAAGAAGTTTTATACTTTATACTTAATTTTCATTGATATGAGTGTATTACCATAAAAAAAGTTATGCATGTATGACTTTTAAAAATGGTCTGTAATGTTATTGATATTTGTAGAGTTGCCAACATTTAGAATTGTTTCCAGAGGATTGTTAGTACCTGTCTTTTTCCATTCTACTTTTTTCAAAGAGTAATTTTTTTCTTATTTCATCATAGTTACACATTGGAGAAGATTTCTCTATAGAAAAGGTGTTGTGGAAAAAAGGAGACAATGCCCCTAAATAATTTAGAAATGTTAGGAACTCTGTAGTAATAACTTAGTATTTAAAAATTTATACGAAGTTAGAATGCTTTTTAACTTAATATATTTTGATTCAGTCATGCCTTTTTTTAATATTCAGCTTCTTCACCAAGTCCAGATGAGAATGTTTCTAAAAATCTTAATATTGCTATAATAAATAATTTCCTCAAATCAAAATGTTATGTCAGTGAGATTTTTGTTTACTTAACAAATAAATTATAGCTAATATGCTAATTTTCTTATATTTATAAACGTTTCAGTAATTATGACATTATAGAATAGGGGCGGCAAAATAATGCTAGCCTCAGGCGGCAAAATGTCTAGTGCCGGCCCTGTTATATAGAGTGACCCATATCTTATGAAATGATTATATCTATTCTTTTTATCGCTGTGTTTTCTGTAAAATTTCTTTTCCTTAAAGAAAAAAAAAAAAATACTTAACCTTTTAACAGTGTCCTCGCAGCAAGGACCTCGGAAAATTTCAACAAAAATTTTCTTTTATAACTTAGGCGTGGTAAAAAGTCATTTATTTTTGTTATTTTTAACTTTGTTGGCAAATTTTGGCGACTTTCCGAGCACAATTAGCTTGTTCATGAAAGGATGAAAAGTAAATTTTATTTTTCAGTAATATTTATGCATTTTTTAATGGATAGTTAGGGTTGGATGGTTAAATTCTTCTGAAAAAGAAATATTTTGCAATGTTCACCTTTTTTTTTTTTTTTTTTTTTTTTATTACAGCGTCAATTTTCTTAATTTTTATTTTTATTTACTCCACTCATTTTCACACCCTACAGTTATTAATTATATTATAAAAATAACTAATTAATTAATAAATATATTTCTGCTTAGATGTTGCTTCGTTCTTTTATTGCATTTTTTTTCTTTCTCTTTCTTTTTAATTTCAGTGGTGAGCATTTTATGTCTGCGCAAAATTAAATTATTACTGTTTGCTTCGAAGCCATCAAGACATAAAAACTAAAAAAAAATATATATTTTACCTTTTTTATTTGATAGTTAAGTATGAACTTATGCTTTTGAAGATGTTATACCCAGACCTGTTACGAACATATGATTTTGTATAAATCTTGTATTTATCACCACTTTCATATGCACATATTTATCTAATATAAAGTCATAATTATTGCAAGTAAAATAATTTCAATTTTCTTGAATTGTAGATTTTTTAATTACAGGTTCCTTAATGTAAGTAATTAATTATAATGTAATCAACAAGTAATATTGAAATCTTTTAATTCTTTAAAACACAGTAAATTTTTAAAATACTTCTGTAATATAAACTTTTGCAAAAATGCTTGATCGCAATATTTATAAATAATATTGATTGTTATAAGCCGTAAATAACTCAATATTAGAGGCACGTTTTCAATTTTGTAGTTGTTAGATTATCTAAAAGATGGCAGCATATGGCTAATAACGTCGAAGTAGGCGGGGTTAACTGCACCGGGCACTATAAAAACGGAAACTGAGATCGCCTCGGCGCAGATGCTGGAGTCGTCTAGCTTCTGATACTTTTTTTCTTTATACATTTTTTCAAACATGGTGGTTCAACTGCCATAAAATATAAAATAAGAATTTTTATAATGGCGATAACTCGCCAACACTCACGTCCCAGCCAAGAGTAGAACGTTTGAATTTTCGGGCATGCGCTCTATTGATTGTTTTCTACTGCGATTTGCGAAAGGAAGCTGGTTGAGTTAAGTGGGTTTTATACAGTAACAGGGCTGCACCATAAACATCTGGCGACGGTCTAGGAATCACCCCCTGGCTGACCTAAGGTTGAACTTGAGATGTCCAAGAATTGTCGATAATGTATGACTCACCTTTAACGAAGGTGCTTCCAAAGATATTTAATATTATAGTTAGGGTGATTAGCCAAGCCATCCTCGAATCCCGAAGACGATTGGACATCCTAGTCTTCAAAAATCTACTTTGCTTTACCTTTTAGGTGTAGGCTAGAGCTCAGAAATCTACCCTTTGTCCCCAAAAAGTTAGAAAACATTTCGGAATGTCAGTTATAAAGTTAATGTTTTTATATAGTATTATGTTTTTATATGTATTATAAATAATCTGAAATAAGTTATTTAGGTACTTCATATATAAATATTACTAAAATTTAGCAATTTAAGGTTGTTGGTTGGGTTTTACGTCGCACTAGTGCTCAGCAGATGGGCAATTGGCGACGGTCTGGAATACACCCCTAGACCTAGAGGTAGTCCGGAGACATGCCATCACAATTTTGATCCTTCACGGAAGGGATGGCTGTCCCGCTTCGGTGACCCCTAGAGGCTAGAGGTATTGATTTATTTATTAGTGATCACAATTTGTCTTTTATATAGTATTTTTCTAATTTTATCTATGCATATTTCTCTAAATAATCAGTACCACCAAAAAGTTAAGTAGCATCAACTGCAGCACTTCGCAAATCTACACCTTTTTCAACTAGTCTAACAGTAATCAATAGTCGGCAACAAAATTATTTGATCGCTAGCAATAATTATTGTTTAGAAAAAGTACACTTAATACTGTCTTGTTAAATAAATCTTTGTTGAATCTTGTTCTTAGACTGACTAAGAGCATGATTCGACAAGAATTTATTTTTTAAAAACAGTATTAAGGTATTATTTTAAATAGGAATTATTGCTAGCGCTCGAATGATTTTGCTGCTAGCTGCATGTATTGTATTTCGACTTTTGCAGATCGTCTGGCTATGAAGTCGAATAGATAAGGTGACCAACCGTCCTCAAATGATGAGGACAGTCCTCAAATTTCGACTTATGCCCTCATCAATTTGAAAATCATTTGAGGACAAATGTCCTCGAATTTATAAATTCGTCCTCAAATTAAAGCATAATTTAGCTTTGTCTTCGAATGGCCCTTCAATTTGAGGACGCGGCGATGATTTTTCTTCAAATTGGGGCTCAAAACTTTGGTCGCCTTACGAATAGATCATCTTACTCAGAAAGAAATTATAACAGTGATGGCATGCTATCTTAACACTTTTAGTCTGTAAAAATTTATATTTTTATGGATAACCGAAGCACGTAAAATCTGTCTTGAATGCAACGTCCTCCATAGTCTGAGACCATTATGTACATTAATGGTGGCTGCTGCACGTAAAATTCATGAGCACTGCTTTTGCTTATTAGAATATGAAACCTTATTAAGCTGGATTTATCTAAAAAAAAAAAAAAAAAAACTGTTTTCAAGAAATTTTGTCAATGGTTTTCTTAGGTTTAACAATTTTTTATGTAAAAAGTTGCATATATGCATTTTGTTATTCTTAAACGATATTGTATTATAATGCATGTAGGTTGGTTGGTTGGTTGGGTTTTACGTCGCACTAGTGCTGCGCAGATGGGCAATTGGCGACGGTCTGGGACACACCCCTAGAGGTGGTCCGGAGACATGCCATCACAATTTTGATCCTCCACGGAAGGGATGGCTCTCCCACTTCGGTGACCCCCAGAGGTATAATTTTTGATGGGAACATGGAGGACATTGCGGCCACGACAGATTTTACGTGCACCAGCCACCATTAGTGTACACGACGGTCTTTGCCGGCTCGAGTACCGAACCCGCAATCTTCCAATTACGAGACCGGCGCTCTACCGACTGGGCTACCGCGGCCATAATGCATGTAGGTATTGCTCTGTTATGTAACCAAAATTCCTTAAATGTAGTTTTCAATGTCCTCGAAATTTCTCCCTATTCAAATACTGTACATTACTGGGAACTGGTGCAAGCGTTGATGGCCTACCTAGTGACATTCACTTTACGGCCAGTTTATGCATTGATGTCTCGCTATATGTATGAGCCCAGTAAAATAAAATTTAGCTGCAGATAAGATCTGCGTGTCCAGTAAAGAACCGTTAAAATAAAGGTCTAAAAGTGATAAAAGTTCTCAGATCCCGAAGATTGTAGAAAGAGGGAAAAAACTGCCGGAAAGATTGTCCAAAAAATAAAGGCGCTTTTAAGCGACCATACATTTTCTTTTCTTTTTATCTTTTTTTTAAAATTCAATCTATCTATCTCTCTATATGTATTATGATATAGAACCTGGAAAAGGTAATTTGAAGATGCACTGCAATGTAGGGGTCACACCTAGCGAAACGCCAGATGGTAATCCGACACCGCAGTACATGGGATAAGCAATTAGAATTTACATTGAGTGACTAGTTAAGTCAGTTTAAATATAATTAAAAGAATGTTAGGGATATAATAAAAGAACGCTTCCTATTGTAAGGAGACGAAATCTGATTGTCAGGTATTTCTGCGATAATTTCATTGGGTAGGTTGTTGATGGAGTCAAAGAAATTTTTGGAGAGATGAGTTACACGCTCTTTAAAAGAAACAGTATGGAGGTCTTTTCTGATTGTTGTATTGCGAAGATATCTATTGCCGTTACGAATGTGACGAAAGGCTTTATTATGAGTGCGCGAAAGAAATTCCATAGAGGAGTCGCAGGCGCACCCCCAAATGGGGCAAGCATAAGTCATAATAGGCAGAACACATGTTTTGTATAAGATAAGCTTGTTACGTATACTAAGGGATTTACCCCTGAATAAAGGATTGAGTGCTTTAAGGACGCCAGAAGTTTTGCCTCTGGTGCGAAGGATATGATTTTTAAAAGTTAGCCTACGGTCGAGATGAACTCCCAGGTATTTTGCCTCATCCTGCCATGGAAGGGCAGTGTTATTCATAATAACCCGATTAGGATAAATTAATTTTCTAGAGAAGAAAACCGCAGAAGTCTTATTTTCATTAATAAGAACGCGCTATAGTAAAATTCATGAACACTGCTTATCAGAATATGAAACTTTATTAAGCTGGATTTATTTGAAGGAAAAACTGTTTTCATGAAATTTTGTCAATGGTTTTCTTAGTTTTAACAATTTTTTATGTAAAAAGTTGCATAAATGCATTTTGTTATGCTTAAACGATATTATATTTATAATGCATGTAGCTATTCTGTACCCAAAATTCCTTAAATGTAGTTTTCAATGTCCTCGAAATTTCTTCCGATTCAAATACCACAAACCAGTGTTGAAAATATGGCTGCAGCGGCGCTGCACTGCTATATGGCCACCTTAGGTTACCCTGGCCCACCAGCAAATGTATTTGCGATCATTTTTGCAGTTGCATAGCTTCTTGTGAAGGGTTGTAATTAAAAGATCAAAATGCGCCAAATTGGCAATCTTCAAAGTGCGCCAATTATATAATCAAAATACCAATATTTTATTAATTAAAAGAAAGACAGAAAGAAAAAAGTCATTATACAAAAATAACCTCCATATTTAGCAGTCGGATTTTATGAAAATTTAATAATTTTAAGTGAATAATTTGAATGTATTGCTTATTTTCGTTTTCTAACTTGTTAAGGTTAAGTGCAAGGAATTTAAGTTATACGATAAGACAGTAATCTAATTAATGTGTTCATTTGTTTATAAATTAGTGTCTAAACGTTTCCTTTGTCATTGTAATACGATTTTAAACACGATTTACAATTTTTTTAAACATGACCATCTCAATCGATGTCCGCCATTGTTGTTTTGATATATTGATTATTATAAGTAATTAATTAATAATGTTGTGTTAATTTCCATAATGTCTAACAATTTTTAACTAGACTCAAATATTCTTCATCATTGTCTTGCTATTTCAAACACATTTTACAATTTTAATATACGACTGTTTCAGCCAGTGTCCGCCATTGATATCTTGATTCTTGATATAATGATTATTTTGAATAATAATTTATATAGTTCATAGTTCGTCAGATAATCTGAAACTTAACAAATTTTTAACATATTTTCTAGTGTATTAATATTAACTGTAAATTGCATGATTTTGTTGTCAGGCTGAATGAGAAACATGAATAAATAATAATGTATAAATTTTAGTATTTATAACCGATTTCTCTGGAATCGTTTCAGATTTGCTAATATTTATAATATGCTTTGATTGAAAAGTTTAGTAAGTCCAGGGGTAGTACTTGTCCTGATTTTACTGAAAATTTAAAAAATGTCCTTTTTTGTTTGCTATTTTGCTCTATAGTTTATTGATAAGTAAAATTTTGAAAGTTCAAAAAACATTTTAAAATAAATACATCCAAAAATTGGATGTTTTCTTTATTTTCTAAGTAAACTATCACTTCTTGCCAATACACAATTCAGACGTCTCGCTTATGTAAGTTGATTAATAATTTTGTCCTGAAATTTCACTTTGTGCTAGTACTACTCCTGTATTGCAGAAATATTTGAATAATTTATGATTTCCTTATTCATTCTTTTGTGCCGAAAATTGTTCTTTTGGGGTTTTATTGATATGTTTGCGTTCTTTTTTGTAGCCTTGTTTTTATTTTAATAGCGGTACCCTTACTGTACAGAATTGAAGTAGTGTACATAGCTTTTTCATGTTGCCCATTGTCTATTCTATTCGATTTTTTGATTCTGTTTTTGTATAATTTATTGATCAAACTTCACTTATAACCTGCTTTATTTGCAGTTTGAAAAATTTTTTTTAATAATTCTTCTTTTAAATGTTTGTCATTTGAGCAAATGTTTATGGCTCTGTTGATATGACTTTATTGCCCTTATTTTGTATTTATATGGAGTTTTACATTTAAGGTTGATAATTTCATTGCTGCTGTTTGGCTTTCTATAAACAGTAGTTTCTAATTTGTTTTTCTCACTTTGGATTATAGTTACATCTGGGTAGTTAATTTTGTTATTGTTTTTGGATTCATACATAAATTGAATATTAGAATCTATTTTATTGAGATCATTTAAGACGGTTTCGGGATTATATTTGTTATTGACAATGGCAAAAAGCATCATCGACATATCTGAACCAGATTTTGATAATACCTTTAATTTTTTTTTTCTATTATTCTTAATTTAAGTTCAGTGATGGTACTGATATGGGGGACTCTACAGGTACTCCTTTTTCTTGTTTATAATACTTGCCATTGATGATAAAATAGTTTTCTTTAAGAATTAGATTGTTTGTGGCTATTAACGTGGTTTTGATATCCGAGTCATTATATTTTTCTTTTATTTTTTCATTGATGATTTTGTTAATTATCTTAATGTCTGTGGAAGATAATAGGTTGATTACATCAAAGCTTACAATAGTGCCGCTTTCAGTTATTTTAATTTCTCTTATTTTTTTTAATGGATTTATCTGTGGAGTTTAAGCTATTGTTGGAAGGGTGGAGAATTTTCCAATATATATCTTTCATAAAAATTTCTAAAGAATAGGTTGGACCCTCTCTTTTACTGACTATGGGATGGTTTTTATTTATTTTATTTTATATTTTGGTGAGAGGGGCTGGGGTTGATTTTTTAACCTACCAAACATGCAACCAGTATTGGGGACATAGTATTGAATAATTGGGGGTATTGTTTGGCTATTTGCTTTCTCTTATGGAAGTTGTGATTTTGCCAAAAAGTTAATAAAAGCAAGTGCAAAAAGCATTTATTTTTTGACATTAATGATAAATATGAAGTTGTTTTAAATGTGTATATTATTTATTTATTCATAATTAGCAATCTAAATTTGCCGTAATGTAATAGTACCTAAAAAATAATAATAGTTGTGTTCTATAATCCACAAAACCGTTTTATCTGCAAAATATTTGAAATCGAGCTGTGCAGATTAGAGATCTTCATCTGTATAATATAAATAAACTGAAATTAAAAATTCATTAATTTTCAATTAAAGTACCAAAAGTCAGATAAATAATAGTGAAAGCCCTCGTGTGATCTCAATCTTATTAAAGGACTGAGATGTAAAATACTTTCAAAATTTCAATTAGACAGATTCTGTACATTACAAATAAATTTATGTACTTTGTGTATCATTAACAGTGATTATTAGCAGTTTAAAGGGCTTAAAGTATTTTTTGCATTTTTCTCAATGTGTCATTTTTCTGTATATTGGTACACTTTGTGAAAAATCTGTTGGAAGTAGTTCTCTGCAATTTTAGAAGGAAATAGAATAGGTATCTCTGCATATAGTGAACCTATTTTTTTTTTTTTTTTTTTTTTTTATGTATAAACCTTGTGATATTTTTTTAAACAGCGAATATGTGTTAAAAAATGTACATTTCCAATAAATAAAAATTGCCTTTTTTTTTATATTTAAAAAAAAGAACAAGAAAACATAAAATAGGTTCAGTACATAAACAAAAGTATTTTCTATCATACATGATTCCAAGGTAAGATTTTCATTAGTTTTTTAGAAAAGTGTACCAAAGTGAATAATGTGAAAAAATCCTTAAGAGTAAAATATGTATGTTTACAATGTTATTATAAATAAAACTAACACATAAGAGTAAATAATTTGCATCAAGTATTTCTTTAAGAGCGGACAATACCTAATCTCGCCGGCAGCCTTTGCCCATGTTATTCCATGGGAAAATTTGTTCACATAATTACTCATTACCTAATGAATATTTTTCAATTCTGTTTTCACATTTAGAAAATTCATAAGTGTTAAATTAGTACTTCTTTTCCAAAAATTGATTTTTTAAAATTTTAGTATTTCATTTTGCGACTAGAAAATGAGAAAAATGCATTTTGTGAAAAATCGCATTTTTGAACTCAGTTAAAATGTAAAAATTAAAAAAAAATGAATTTTTCAAAAATGAGTACTCATTTAACGGTTATGAATTTTCTGACTGCGAAAACAGAATTAAAAAATATTCATTAGGTAATGTGTAATTGTCGCAACAAATTTTCCCATAGAATAACATGGGCGAAGGCTGCCGGCGAGATTAGGTATTGTCCCCTCTTAACATCTTGTTAATATCTCATAAAAAATTTATATTGATACATGCATAATTAGAAAAGCTATAGCTATTAAAACAACAACCTAAATTCCCCACTTCTCTGTTGTCGCAAACGTCTCAATGTTTGACCCATGTTTTGATAAATTATGATTATGGAAAATAAAACTATCTCTTTGAAACACTGAATATTGTTTGAACTGTTTTGATCGCAAGTGTCATCCAGATCTCAGAAAATAAGTCATTTATTTCAAATACACATTTTTGTAATGATTACAAGAATGAAAGGTGACCAGACCAGGAGTCTCCAAGCCCTTTGGCATTTCGTGGAAAATTCTTAACCCTGTCGTCAACATCTGACTGCTGACATTCACTCATGTAAAAACTAGATAATTTCAGCTATTTTGTGATGTCATGTGACTAAAACAATATTTGCAGATAACATCCCCCCCCCAGGGTTGGGGTTTAGGATGTCCAAAACCAGTTTTGGACAGGACAGGTGGTTTTTACTGCTCAAAAGTGTCTTAAAGTGTCCAAAACCTAAAATTATGAAAAATTCCATTCCTTACATTTAGAGCTGTAAAAGTAACGAAAAAATGACTACCCGTATGTATTCGTTACTTTCAAACTTACTACCCGTTACTAAGTATTCGTTATTCGTTACTTTCGTTACTATACTGAGAAAGCGGATGGAAACAGGGGTATCGTCCGTTTTACATTACTAAGGCTGTTTTTACGATACAGAGAATAGAAAAAAATATATTAATGATGATTATTTATATTACAAAAACTGAATTGTGGTAAATATTTAAATTTTTAAAAGCAACATTTAACAAAGCAATTTTGGTCATAAACTGGGCAACTGAAAACTATGTAAATTTTGTATTCAAGTTTCAGATTAATACCCTGAATTTCAAATAGTTAAAAAATATACATATAAATATATATTTTTATAAATTTGTTACCTGAGAAGTATATATAACAAATTAATTATAAATTAATATATATATACATATATATATTCAATTAGAACAATGAATCTAAATACTGGTGTACTAGCACCATAAACAGCAAAAACACGCACTTTTATAAATATTAGTACTGAATTACAATCTTTAAAAACAGATTCCTGAGGACAAGAAAACTGTTTCTTTCAGAAAAACAAAAAATTTCATTCCCATGTAGTAGTTCCGACAACATTCACTTAAAAATAAATAAATAAACCGGTGCCTATTTTTGTTTTCTAAGTAATAGATATAAAATTCTGTACAAAACAGAATTTAATGTAATACAACACAACAGAGTCTATTCTTCCATATAAATGCATGCGGTAACTGTGTTGCTTTCCTTAGCAGTGGTTACTATATTCATTTCTTAAAAAAAATTTCAAACGATATATATATATATATATTTAATTAATTTAAATATATATATTAACTTTATGTGAGAGTGGAAAGAAAGAAAAAATATGTTTTTAATTCGTCTAAATGCACAAAAATCATAAAAATAAATAAATAAAAACTAAATAACCGATTTTTTACTTTAAAATATAAAGTTGCGTGCCTTAGCGACTGTTCTTATGTTCATTTCTTAAAATTTCTTTCTTTTCTTTTTTTTAATTAACTTATTTTAAAAGGGAAAAATACTGACGTATTCAATGTTTAATACAGCAAATGATAACGCGAAAGCAGAAGTCCTGTTTTTCTAATAAAAAAATAAATAAAAATATGCCTCTTGTTCAAATTAAATTCTGTTGGGGATAAAATTTTAATTTTTGTTCTTTCGTTGTATATAATTTCGGTAATTTTCTTCGATTACTTGCTTTTTAATTCGCTTTCGAAGTTAGTGTATTATTTTCTTTATGCTATTATAATTCTTATCTGTATAAAAAACGGGCCTGTTAATATAATAATAAAAGCACAAAAAAAAGTTTTTTTCTTTTTTCTTTTAAATTAAATCGTTACACTACAGTAATCATGTATTTTTAAGGAAGGAAAGAAAATAAAAAAAGAACTCTAAAATTTGTTCTTTTCCTTTACGTAATAAATGTACTAAAACAAAATTGAGTAAATTATTTTATATAATGCATTTACAAAAACAAAATGATGAGCGCAGCAACTACCGAAATCCGAAGCATACGATCATACGGAAACAAATAGTCCGATTCGCATCAAAGGGGTAACGAAAAAGTAACGAGTACGAATAAAACACCCATCTTTTCGCATCTAACAATGAAACAATCCCTGCACCAACGGCAAAGAACTCATATCCGGTACAGATTCTTTTTCCCGCACGCCGCATGCTAAATACAGCATCATACATATATGCATACGGGTAACGAAGAAGTAACGATAAGACTCGCATCAGTCTTCTGCACAAATGTTCGAACTTTGCTCTGCGGCGACGATACGATAGGATGATGCAGGATACAGAATCGAAATACGAAAGTAACGAGTAACGAGACAAATTCGAAAGTACCGATTCGTTACTTCGAGTCTGAAAGAAAACCCGTATCTCAGTAACGAATACATACGGTTTGCTACAGCTCTACTTACATTCTCATTAGCAGTTTTAATTTGTAATTAAAAGTATTTTATACTGAAAATTTGGCTAGTTATTATTATTATTTGAAAATAAATTTACAGTTTAACAATAGCTGTATGAAATGGAAATTTTAGGATCTTAAAAAAAATTTTATACTAAAAATGTATAAAATATTCAAAATGAATAGTTTGTAATTTATTATTACTTATTTATAGTCACTCCACCAGTGGACTTTTTTTTTTTGCAATTTGTATGTTATTTGTACACAATATTCATATTTGTACAGTCGGGGGAAAAAAAAAAAAAACACAGCACTTGATGGTATTTCGTTATTAATTGACGCAGAAAAATTTAATAGACACCATTCAACAGGAAATGAAATGCACTTTCTGAAAATGTCATCGAATTTTGAATTAGGGGTCATCTACATAGTAAAATGAGTGCCAACTTTGACTTTTTCAATAGTAACACCCAATTTTGACTTCATATTCAAATTTCTGAGAGTCTGGCAGTGCGGAAAAGTATACTGCTTGTATACTTTATTATTCATAGAGTTATGATCAAAAATGTGTTAGGGGGCTATCTCTAAATATAGAAAAATAAGATTAAGATCCTACAAAAACTAGACAAAATTATACTGTTTCACACCGGAAATATTTCAAGAGAAAAAGAGTTATAAAAAGAAATAAAAATATAACAACCTTTGCAGTATCTTAATTATCATGAATTTAGTTTTTTGGATATGTATATACTTTAGTACTTTTTTAGATAATTTTAGGTATATTTAAATACATTTACACTTACGATTGGCGAAACTTGCGTAAATACGGGCTAGGACCCCTTAGAAAGACCCCCACGGAGGGCATTCCCCCTCTAGGCCTAGGACACATCAGGAGTCAATCGGCCTTAAATCCTACAACCAACCACTTACGATTGGTCAGATAATACTTTTTATAAAAGTGCAATATTTTTCAATTAAAAAGTATCGATCATGGATATACTGATCACCAATAAAGCTTAAATTTTCTTTCGTACGTGTAACATAATATACAAACTGAAATAATATAGCTATATAAATATATACAACAACGCATAAACTAAATCTTTTCGGATAAATTATTGTAAGGTTTCATAAAGTAAACATTAAACAATTTTAATAGCACTTACGATGTTTGGGTCAGTTGAACTCTTTGGAACTGTACGATTTGTTTTATAATTTCTTAATTAACACTTTCGCGACTGCAGACGTAGATTCACATCATTTGAAAATCTGTAACAATGCCAGTGGGCGTTTCTTTCGTAATTTGTGTGTTACTTATTTCTTAAGCATGTACCCAGTGTTTATATTTTTGCAATAAAATATACTAACACCAAAGCACCTATTAACACCAAAGCAATGACATGGGGCAAAACTACATAAAAAGGAGCTCGGGAGAATTTTTTTTAGCCTAATTAGCCCATTACATGTAAATTTATGCATAAGAGCCACAGGCCTCTATGTTGATAAAGAGGAAGTATATCATGGTGCTACACCAGATGGCCTAGTCACCTGTGATTGTTGTGAGGATCACCATTTGGAAATCAAGTGCCCATATTCACATAGATATAAAAATATATCCAAAATAGAAAAAAATAATTTTTTTTAAAATGATCATGGAATATTGAACGAGTGGCATAATTATTATGATCAGGTGCAAGGCCAGATGGAAATCACCAAAGTATCTAAATGTTATTTTGTAACATTTACAGAAAAAGAATTGCATTTTCAAACTGTAGAGTTTGATGAACTGCGATGGGAAATATCCAAAGAAATTTTAAGTCATTTCTTTTATGAAATAGTTTTTGCAGAAATAGTCAATCACGACTGTAAAAGATCTATATCAGCTGCAGCTGCAGATTGCCTTTGCAAAATGAAAAAATATGGTACAGTTACACAGTGTAATCACTGTAAAAAAAATTCCATCGTACATGCATAAAACATTGAAAAAAATCTGCATGGACATGTGATGTATGGAAAAAAAATCAATTTCAATTTTTAAAGAAAATATAGAATAATAAATTTTGATGGGAATTGGCACCTTTCACGGCATCATTAAAGTAGTTTTCATATAAAAGCTCATAATTATATTTAATATTTATAAATTGAACTATATATGCTTTGCTTAGTAAAATATATGTATTCGGGTAACAAATTTTAAGGTTTTTAATAGATTTTTTGCAGATTTGAAATCCTTAATTGCATTTTTTCAAGAATTCATGATCTTCAATTTTCTAAAACTTCAACAAATATATATATATATATATTATGTTTAATAGAATTTACTTTAAAGAATTAGGGATGGGTTTTACAATACCTTTCAAAGAGAAAAAAAATATTAAAAATGAAATTATAACAAAAGCATGTTTTTTTTTTAAACCCCAGATTTGTGCCTAACATGCACGTTTAATTTTTTTTTTTTCTCAAAAACTATTAATAACTTTTATAACTGATCCCTAAATCTTTTAAGTACATACTATTAAAAAGAAAATATTAAGTTTTTAATAAATATCTGGAGAAGCTTTCTCATCCTGACGATCATGAATTGTTGAAAAAATGCAATTTAAAAATTTCAAATCTAAAAAAAAAAAAAAAAAAAAAAAATACTTATATATATATACCAAAAAACGGTTCCTCTGCCTGAATATATTATTGAACAAACGTAATATAGTTCAATTTATACATATTAAAGGAAATATAAGGTTTTATATGTAATCTACTTCATTCAGTTAAATGATAAAATTGGTAATTTTTGAAACCAGGTGTGCCCCTCTTTTTTTATTTATTGGTTGCTTATTGTACTCAGAGATGAAAAATGGTCAGTAAAAGTAAGTACAGTAGAAGATCTTTATAACATAAACCTAAAAATGCAGGGTTTTCCTTTATATAAAATTTTGCATTATATAGATCACATTTCACACATTATTAAACTAATCTTATAAACAGGGCCAAATATGTTTGAAACAAATCAAAACAGAGTAGAGTATTTTTAAGTTGCACTCCTTGGAACAGAAATTGCGCAGATCATAACTTTCATTATTAAATTTATTTTATAAACATAGTCCATTTTTACTCCCATTACCCCTACTACTGTAGGTAATGGAAATATTTTATTCGGTCCAAAAATTTGCTATCGAGTTTTTACCAAAAAACGTAGTCCAAAAAACATGGTCCAAAAAAAGTAGTTTTTGACAGTTGGTGAGTGTGTGTGTATGCATGTATATGGAGAATATTCTGGTTATCATGTCTCCAAAACTAATAAAGATAGATCTATGAAACTTCAGAATTGATACAGACCTGGTGTACAGATGAACTTTCCAAATTTTGGTGAAAACTGGCAAACCAGAAACAGGTCATCAGAAACCAGAATTGGGACCGTAAGTCCGTATCTGAAAAAGGCTCTAACCATTTTCTTCAAAGTTGATATAAACATCTTATTAGATGTCCTTTTGAATGATATAGTTGGTTAGTTTAGGAAAATTGATAGGCGTCCTTTATGTAATTATTATTTTCCGGTCAATAATTAAATATGCTAAGTTTTGGGAAAAGTTGGTGTCTCAAAAATGGCTCTAACGATTTTCTTGAAAATTACATAAATCCATTTTAGATACCCTTTCGTGTGTATTACGTAGTTATTACAGGAAAATTAACAGTCATCCTGAAAAGGTAGCTCAGTTTCAGATCTTGGAAATTGGTGTTTAAAAAAAATAACTATAATTTTTTTTCTTAGTTTCTTTAGTTTAGGGCGGCCGAGCGGTTCTGCGCTCAAAGCTGGTAGATGGGAGGTGCCGGGTTCGATCCCAGGTCGCGCTCATCGACCTAGCCGTTCGGAGTTTTCCGTGGTTTCCTCCGAAACTTGCGTAAATACAGGCTAGGACCCCTTAGAAAGACCCCCACGGAGGGCATTCCCCCTCTAGGCCTAGGACACATCAGGAGTCAATCGGCCTTAAATCCTACAACCATCTTTAGTTTAGGAAAATTAATAGGCATCATTTATGTAATTATTATTTTCCGGTCATTAATTGAATATACTAAGTTTTGGGAAGAGTTGGTATCTCAAAAACAGCTCTAACGATTTTCTTGAAAATTACATAAATCCATTTTAGATACCCTTTCTCATGTATTACGTAGTTATTACAGGAAAATTAACAGTCATCCGGAAAAGGCAGCTCAGTTTTAGATCTCGTAAATTGGCGTTTAAAAAAAATAACTATCATTTTTTTTCTTATTTTTTAACTCGCTATGTAAACTCTTTTATATGTCTATACACGTGTATCAAATTTCTCTTGCTGGAAAATTAAAAAAAATGCATAGAATATGTGTAATAGTGGGCAATGGAAGTCATGTGGTTGTTTCACACCAGATTTTTATAAAATCTGTGATTTTCAACTGAATTAAAAGATTTTTGGACTGTCAACTCATCATTATTTATAGCCAATTTTCAATTTTTTTTTTTTTTTTTTCAATCAGTTCAAAATTTTCCATAATTTTTTTTTTTTCTTTTTTTAATGTTTTAATTAAGAAACCACACAATTTATGGTTTTATGTTGAAATGTTTATCAGTCGCAAATTGATCTTCTAAAATCACATTTTAATTACAAATTTATCAAAAAGATTTTTGTGAAACACACTTAAGAAACATCATGATTAAACCAGCGTTCTAACACAAATAAACTACATTAAAATCAGTCCATCTGTTAATATATTTATGCCTTTTTTTCCAGATCTATATCAAGTATATGTTTAAAGATAATTGAACATTTTAAACAGTTTTTATTATTAATAAAACAATTAAGATATATAACCTTTTACTTATCTTCACGTTACATCTTGGTATACTAGTTTCATCTGGGGCGCCCCAGCTTGGTCACTACCTTTGCTTTGGTGTTCGAAACTGTGGTCTTCTTGTTTTCTTGTTCTTTTAAAGACTTTTCGCCATTGGCGGTTAAGGATAGCACCTTCGTTGCCATTACAACTGTCAGAATTAGCTAAAATTTCAATAGACTCCCTGATCGCTGCGTATCCGTGGTTATTATAGTTGGCCAACTTTTTTACTTCATCAAATTTGATATTAATTTCTTCGTTTTTGTTTACTTGGGTTAAAGCTGTGGTTAATTTACCTGTTTTTATATCGTGTTTATGTTCTTTAATGCGAGTTTTTATTTTTCTCTTTGTTTTTCCTATATAACATTTTTCTTTATTTTGTTCGTTATTGTATGGTATTTTATAAATTCCTGCAGTTTCTAAAGGTTTAGTTTTATCCTTGTCACTTCTTATTAATTGAAAAACGTTAGGGTTAGGTTTTATGGGTATATTTATATTATGTTTTGCTGCAGTTTTCTTGATTTTACTAGATATTCCACGGTCATAAGGTATGGAGGTAGTATATTTAAGCTTTGGTTTTTGAAAATTATTGATTTCATTAAGAGTTTTTAATCTTTTTTTTAAATAATTTATCTATTAATTTATTAGAGTATCCTGCTTTTTGTGTGAATTGTTTTATATTTTTTATTTCATTTTTTAAAATTTTATTGTCTTTACAAATTACTATTGCCCGGTTGATATGGGATTGTATAGCGTTAATCTTATATTTAAAAGGGGTTTTACTATTTTTATGGATTATTTCGTTACTGCTGTTAGGTTTTCTATAAACTTGTGTGGTTATTTTATTAGCATGGCGAATGATATTTACATCTAGAAAATTTAGCTGTTTATTGTTTTCTTCTTCTAAAGTGAATTTAATATTTGGATCTATTTTATTTAAAATGTTTAAGATTTCTATGGGATCTGTTGAAGAATCATCAATCTATGGAAAACAAGAAATCAAGAAATCTATCATCAATCTATGGAAAACAAGAAGACCACAGTTTCGAACACCAAAGCAAAGGTAGTGACCAAGCTGGGGCGCCCCAGATGAAACTAGTATACCAAGATGTAACGTGAAGATAAGTAAAAGGTTATATATCTTAATTGTTTTATTAATTTAATTGCTTCATGGATAAAATGTTTCAAGTATATCAAGTTTTTATTATTATTATTTTTTTAATATCCATGCAGGGGTGACACCATTTATATCCACACCCTAGCTACGCCATTGGTAAAACCTATAGCTGTTACATTGTACTTACCCTAAATATCTCTTTTCCCCCCCAAGGAAACTTTTGTTTTGGGATGCCACACAGATAAAAGTTAAAATACAATTGAAAACTTCCAGATTTTCCAATCCTGTATAAAACTTGAAAGTTTTTTTTTATTGTGATTTACAATGTTGTTATATGTTGGTGTAAAAGTAGCCTTTTTCTTCAAACGTATATTTTCATTCTCCAAGCCCAAGATTTGTTTTTCGAGATTTTCAATGTCTCCCATACAAACATCTGTTTGAGTTGCTACATCCTTCGTACATGAAACAGTATCATCAGGCGAGAGACCATGTCATCACTTGTTTGTCTTGGAGCTGAAAAAAGAATAAATATAAGTGCTTGCATAAAATTGTATTCACGTAGCAATCAACAACAATAAATAACAGAAATAATTGTATTTAAATAGGCTAGTTAACGACACAATGGTCCTAGGCTGTGGCTCTCTGTAGTTGTCTTTCTAATGGGTCCTCACTCATATTTACATGTTTCAAAGGAAAACCATGGAAAACTCAGAATGGCTAGGTTGACAAAATGAACTTGGCATTTTCCGTCTACCAATTTTGAGAGCAGAATCTCTGATCATATAGAGATTGAACCAGTATTGAAATATCTCTTACAATGATAGCAAGAACCTAATTGTTTTCCAACATCTCATTTGAAAACTATGTGTTAAAATTGAAAATTTTAACACTTTTGAAATTTATTATTTTTTATCAAATCCTCCGGAAAATATTTCAGTTTCTTTTATTTAATTATTTTTCTCTATTTAAAATGTTTAAAAGTCCGTTTTTTCAAAATTCATTTCATTCCGGTTTGGCATTTTCAGATATTTTTCTAAATTTCCGATTTTTCAATTTTAAATACCTTTCTAAATTTTATTTCCTTGCAACTTTATTTTAATAAGATTGCTTATTTAATTTCCTTTAAATTGAGCCATTGCTCATAATGATAGCCCAAAATTTAAGCATTCTCTCTTCAAAAAATCATAAGTCCAAAAATACCTTTTTTATTTAACTGTATTCTTAAATTCAGCGGTCAGCCATGTTTGCTTAAAATTCTCGACTTTCCCGCACTTTCAGAAGGGGAGGAAATGTTCTAGAATACTCCGGAAGGTTCACGGCGTCCATTCTCGACGTCACAGCGTCCCTTTCGTGCAAGCTGATTGGCTACTCGGGGCGAGCGCGAAATTGGATGATGTTTTCTTTTCCCCTGACTGACTCTCTTAAATGTAAGCAGTGGTGGAAAAAAGTCGCAGGGCGGCTTAGCCGCGGCTGTGATCGCCGAAACGGCATTTGCCATGAAAATATTCTTGTTTCTACTTTTAGCATGTGTATTCTTCAAATTAATGATTAATATATATAAAAATATCTTGTGTATCTACAGTCGGCTGCAAAATTATTCAAGCACTAGCAATAATCCTTGCCAAAAAAAAGTACACTTAATACAGCTTTGTTAAATAAATCCTTGTCGAGTCATGTTCTTAATCAGTCTAAGAACATGATTCGACAAGGATTTACTTAGCAAAACAGTCTTAAGTGTACTTTTTAAATATAGGAATTATTGGCTAGTGCTCGAATAATTTTGCAGCCGACTGTAACTTTAAGCGTATCAACCAGCGGCAGTCAAGAGTGAGCGTCCTATCTAAATAAAATTGATGTTAGAATGTGGTCTGATTAGGCCAAAGGGTTCAGCTCCGTAAATATCAATTCGAGTGAACTGACAGTTCCTCAATATTCCGTACGATGGATTTGTGAGGATTTGGTTATCTACTAACAATGAATAAAATCCAACAGATGGATACATCATGTGATAGCCTTCAGACTGGTGAAAAAGATGTTATGGCATGGTCTCATTAGGCCTAAGTAATTCAGTCCAACAGGAATATATCACGTGGAATGTGAATAAATTTACGTACTAGGAACATGGTGTTGCTTGAAAAGTAAAATAAAATCCATCTGAGCAATGGATCATTTGATAGCACGTCAGCATTCACTAAGAGCATTTTATAGGTTGATAATATTTACAGAAATAATCAGCATAGCTACAAGAATTATAGGTGTGCCTAGATTTTGTTCTAAACAGCGTGAATCTGCCCTGATTACTTCAAATATGCGTAATCGCCAGTAGTATGATGGCCTGAATTTAAAAATGTTTATTTTTATGAACAATTAACAGGACATTTCTCACTGAAAATAACTGAAGACTTATTTTTTTAGAATGTCATCATGTGGTGTAACGTAATATAATGGAAAAATCCAATATCTGTTAAAAGAAAAAAAGATATGTTAGTGATAATAATAATCATAGATTGCTTAAAGTGGTTGATTTGTACCGGTACAATTACGCTAGGGTATAGTGTGTAATACTTGCAAAATATTAGATATGCAGAGAATAAATAAATGTGTCCTTTAAAGGAATTTTTTTTTTTTTTTTTAGTGCATTCTCACGGATTACTTAATTCTTTTTATTTTAGATATATTAGTGTGCTACATTGGGGTAAGTTAATTATAATTTATAATTTTTCTATTATTGTTTTATTTATTTAATTTAAATGATTATTATTGGTCTTGATTTAAAAGTTTTAATTAGCCGCAGCACCTTATAACGCAATGTACCCACTATTATACTCTTTTCCGGCCATTTATTAACGTAGTTAATTCTTATTATTATTAACGATCAATCTATTTATATACTTTATTTATTTTATCTATTCAAAATTCAAAAAACTAAAACTCAATTTATTTCTTTTATAATGTAACACTATGCAACTTATTTGAAATTTACGATTTTCTTAACACGACAGATTATAGTGAAATTTAACATAAATCTGCTATGAGAATTATTTTCATTTTTATTGTAAAAGTATCGGACCAGTTTTTAAATATAATTTATGACAGTGGCATTTATATATTGACTAAAAATTCCTATTTTGAAAAGTTCATAAATTATTCAAAATTAAAGTTTTCTCAACATGGGAGTAAAAGCAAAATTTTTGCATAAATGTGCATTATGATGGTTTTCCATTATAATCATAAAACCAGTTTTAAAATATCATTTATGAAACTTGCATGAACGTTATTAGATATCAATATTCTACTTTAAAAGATTCTTAAATTATTTGAAATTAATTATTTTCATAACATGACAGTATATTTTAACATATAGTTGTATTATGAGAATTATTCCATTAAAAATGGTAAAGAATTATATGAAAATTAAAATATGAAAGTGAATCTAATACAGTTAATCAACAAATTAATATAAAATTATGTATTGGGCTCAAAGAAGCCAGTTGGTTTAATCTGTGAATTGTTTGACAATTGGATAGAAGCGATGCCAATATTAGATGATATTGACAGGAATGGGTGTACAATGGCCGAACACAACATCAGGGAAGAAGTGGTCGGCCTAAAGAGAGGACAGAATGTAAGAACCGATCAATCGTCCAAGCGGTACTCAAAGTCCCAGTTAATCATTATCATCGATCCTATGTGCAACTGGTAGTTCAGTGACTTCAAAGACCATTAATAGGCAGTTCAGAGAAATGGGGTTGAGGTCACAGAGCCCCTTGTGCGGACTACTATTAAACTTTGTGTACCGACAAGCACGTTTGCAGTGATATCAGGATTGTTCGAACCAACTGGAATGTCACTGAATGGAGTAGAATTGTCTTCAGTGATGAGTACCACTCAGATGTGAGCCCCGATGACCAGCGAAAACGCGTCTGGAGACGCCCCCAAAAAAGGAGGGGGGATTACAACCTGACTGTCGACAGCTATATGACACGACAACCAGGAGTGATTTCTGGAATGTCATTTCATTTCATAGCTGGACCCCTTTGGTTGTCATCCGTGGCATCTTTACAGCACATTGGTACGTCGACGACATTCTATGTCCCATTGTGTTTCTCTTCATATCACGCAATACTGACTATATATTTCAACATGATAATGCCCGCCCACGCACAAAGATAGTTTCTACTGCTTGTTTTCCTGCTTGCCTAACATTATTGTGGCCAGTAAAGTCGCCGGATCTCTCTTCTACTGAGGACGTTTGGAGTATCATGAAAAGCAGGTCCTACAACCAGTTCGGGATTTTGCCAATCTAATGCACCAATTGGACAGAATTTGGCATGATATCTCGCAGGAGCATGTCTGTCAACTCTATCAATTAATACCAAGTTGAATAACTGCTTACATAAGTGTTGGAAGTTTATCAATGCGTTATTGACTTGTTGACTTTTGTGAGACCGTTTCTCTTGATTAAACCATCCAAATTTTCTGAAACTTTATTCATTTGTTTTTCTTCGCATGTTCATCACATCTACCAATTTTCATCTCATTTGGATAACTCCTTCTTAGTGCGTCAATTTTTTTGTTATAGAGTGCATATACACTGATGGAAAAAAAAAATCCCAACACCAGGAAGGGGCTGTGCTAGATAAACGAAATTTGGTAGGCGTGTTTATACATCTGAAAGATGACGTCGATTCAAATTTCGAGCTACGCGCATAAGTGTGGCGCTAGTTGCGACACTATGAACATGCAAATGAGGTTTGCTTTAAATAAGCGCTGTAAGGTTCGTGATCGTTATTTACAGTTGAGATTTGACGTAGTGGGTTAATGTTAGTCAAGGATGCCTCTAAGAAGACGAAGAAGCCATTATCAACAGCTCACTGAGTTTGAACGAGGTCGTGCAGTAGGGCTACGAGAAGGTGGGTTTTCTTTCCGCGATATTGCAGAAAGACTTGGCAGGAATGTATCCACTGTGCATGAGTGTTGGCAGCAGTGGTCAAGGGAAGGTACTGCCTCAAGAAGACCGGGTTCCGGGCGGCCACGTGGCACTACTGAGAGGGAAGACCGCCGTGTTCGGCGTACGGCTGTGGCTAATCGTACTGCGTCTGCAGCTGAAATTCGAGCTGCAGTTGGCACCACAGTGACACAACGAACTGTTACAAATCGGTTACTTCAAGGACAGCTCTGAGCCAGACGCCCTGTAGCGTGCATTCCACTGACTCCAAACCACTGCCGTTTGCGACGTGAATGGTGTCAAGCTAGAGCTCATTGGAGGACAGAGTGGAGATCTGTTGTGTTTTCTGATGAAAGCTGGTTCTGCCTTGGTCGCAGTGATAGTCGTGTGTTGGTTAGGAGGCCAGGTGATCGCCTGCTAGCGACCTGTCTACGGCCTAGAGGCACAGGGCCTACTCCTGGAGTTATGGTTTGGGAAGAAATTTCGTATGACAGCATCAGCACTCTCGTGGTTATCCCACGCACCCTGACTGCAAATTTGTACGTCAGTCTAGTGATACAACCTGTTGTGCTGCCATTCATGAACAGCATTCAAGGGGGTGTTTTCCAACAGGATAACGCTCGCCCTCATACCACTGTTGTAACCCAACATGCTCTACAGACTGTCGACATGTTGCCTTGGCTTGCTAGATCACCAGATCTTTCTCCAATCGAGCACGTATGGGACATCACTGGACGACAACTCCAGCGTCATCCATAACGAGCATTAACCGTCCCTGCATTGACCGCCCAAGTGCAACAGGCATGGAACTCCATCCCACAAACTGATATCTGACACCTATACGACACAATGCATACACGTTTGCATGCTTGCATTCAAAATTCTGGCGGTTACACCGTTTACTAATGTACCAACATTTCACATTTGAAATGGCTCTTCTCGCCAATGGCTCTACCTGTGATCTTGAAATTTTAATCAATTAAATATGTTACCTAGACAAATGTATTGCTGAAATTTCATTACTGTACAATAATTTTTTCTTGGTGTTGGGATTTTTTTTTCCATCAGTGTATATATATATATATACACACACACGAGGCTTGTCTGTAAAATAAGGTTCCCAATGAACTTTGGATGCTAGGAACGCTGTTACGCTTATTTTGGCGACACTGGCGTGTAGCTTGACTCCCTTTCTCCCAGTCCCCGCCCCGACGAGCTGTCTCAGACGTTCATTCTTGTCTTGGTGGCCGTGAGGGATGGAGCTCCCACTTGCTTCTCACGCTAGCTGCGAATTACACTCTGTGATTTGTTTTTGTGTGCAAAAAACGCTGTGCCGGTGGACATTCATTCCCAACTCTGTGAAGTGTATGAGCGTGCAACATGTGTGCAAATGGTGTAGAGTATTCAAAGACGGACGTGTCCATGACTAAAAACGTTCTGGCCAGTTTCGGACGTTTCGGACAAAACGATTGCAAAAGTGGAAGAAACAATGCTGAAAGATCGAAGGGTGACCTTTAGATCTTGAACTGTTGTAAATTGACACCCATTAGCATATACGTCTCTAGCTAATATTCCCCACAGTTTCTCCATTGGGTTCAGGTCAGGACTTAGGGCTGGCCAGTCCATAACAGTTACTTGGTTTTGTCTAAATCATTGCATTGTGGAGTTTGACGCGTGAATGGAGCAATTGTCTTGCGGATATAACCATTCGTCCCCACCTGGCAACTTTCTAAATGGAAGTAACTTAACGTCTAGCATTTTCTGGTAATCTTTGGAACATTGACGACCTTAAAAACAACAACAACATTGGTAGTTCCATTAAAGGAAAATACTCCCCACACCATGAGTGAACCCCCTCTTTGTTGTCTGCTAAAAAAAGTTTGTGGTTCCTTGTGAATATCATGCTAGTAATTGTAATATGACCAATGATCAAAGCCATCTAAGTTAAACTTTTTTTTATGAATAATAGAACACTCAACGATTTATCTGTCCAATTCATATGATTTCGAGCCCACTGAACATGAGCGTCTTTATGCTGTTTTGTCAACTTTGCTCAACAACACATTTTGCGATAAGCAAGCAATTTACTTACCTGTAGCCATCGATGCACCAATTTTTCTTGCAATGTCCACAACTTTCATTCCATGAGCTTTCAAATGATAAATTTGCAAAATTTCATTTTTGGAAAACTGCACGTTGCGAGACATCTTTACAATCAGTCGAAAAAATAAAAACATCTTTGTTTTTATCTCAGAAAACTACTGTGTCATAAGTACATGACCTTGGAATATGCAAATTTGGAGATCAGTACTTCAATCAGCTTTTAACACCGGTTGTCTATATATTTTTGGGACAGCATTATTTTATTTTTATCTTTTTATATTAAATTTACGACTGTTTAAAGTTCTTTAAGTATTTTATTATTTGTATTACGTCAATACATATTTATATAATTTCATCTTTCTTACTCACTTAAATAGCTCTTAAATCCAAAAAAAAAACAGTTGTCTATAACTTTTGGGATGAACTTTAATAAAATGTTTTTTTGTGTCCTTATGTGACAATAGATCAGACATGAATCCACATACTCAGTCTGGAATCACTTCGTCAGTCAGCTGAATAGACAGCAGACGTGCTAAGCGACCAAAAAAGCAAATGTCGCCCAGTAAGGTTTTGGTCCCTGTATTCTAGGTTGCACAAGGTATTTTGTTCGTCAACTATCTTGACAAAGAAGAATCATTAACAACAAATATTAAATGTTATGACTGGTGTGTTTGAAGGAAAATTTAAAAAAAAAAAAAAACTGCTCTGAAAACAAAAGAAGAAAGTGCTATATTTGGCTATCGTTGGAAAATTGCACAAATTAAAGTTCGAATTTCTTTCCCATCCACCATATTCTGGTTTCCAGCAACTAATACTTTTTCAGACCTCAAGATAGGGAAAAACATTTGCTGAAGTCATAGCTGCAATAAATGCCTATTTTGAATTCACAGGTAAATCTTTCTACAAAAAAGGCATCAAAATATTAAAGAAGTGTTGGAATGAATGTATTACTGTTGAAGGAGAATATGTTTATAAATAGTAAAATTTTTGTGGAAAAAAAAAAAAGTTTATTTGTTATCCTTAGAAATTATTGCTGTTATATTCATGGAGATATAAAGGTTTCTTTAAAAAACTAAGGAAAAAAAGGCCCTATTTATAACATGCAGGGTATTAAACACATTGCAATGTCATTTTTAGGAAACTCGACATATACATTAGACACAGCATTTACTGAGGAACACATTTGCTGAATATGTAAAATTTCTTATTTTTATTTGCACAATTTTTTAAATGCAAAACAGAATCAGGTGATATTGACCTGAATGATACATTAGGATTAAGTTGAAAAATATACCTTGGAAATAAAAATAAATGTTAATCCTTCTAAGACTAAGAGTACATATTTACATAATTTACCCATTCATGAACTTTCATCAAAATATTTTCATGCTCTCTCTCCCCCCTCCCCCTCTCTGTATATATATATATATGTATATATATACACAGACAGTAAAGCACCATTTATACGTCTTTCAAGGGACTGATGCAAAAAGATGTATAAATGAAAAGGCGTATAATTGAAATTTGAAAAAATTATCTTTGTTTACTTGAAATTTGAAGCAAAGTTTATGCAAAAATATTAATAAACTTTTTTTAAGATAGTAACTAGTATATTATTTTATAATAAAATTTACATTTGAAGATAATTAAATTAAAAAAAAAAAAAAAAGATTATAAAAAGTGAGAAAAAATCAACCATTAATGCATGACTTGTACTAATTGTACATTGCATATCTTGAGCATTGTATTACATATCTTGAATACTATATGAACACATCTTGAGTATTAATTATATATATTGCGTATCTTTAAAAAATATTGTATGATTTATGTCTACATAGGTACCGTAAAATTCCGATAGTAATCCCCCTCCCGATTATAACCCCTCCCCTGAAATTCGACATACTTTACTTTTTTGGAAAATTCCGTTTATAACCCCTCCTCCCTTACCTTTGGCGGCTAAGTTCGCCATTTTTTTTTTTTTTTTTTTTTTCATAAGCGTTGCAAACATACTTTTTTTAACTTCTGAAGTCTTGTATGTTTATTTAGAAACTTTAATTTGCATGTAAACATATCGAAGTGTTATTTTTTCTCATTTTTTAAAAAGTAAAATAACTCCAAATACAAAAATGCAGCGTTGTTTACATTCTTTAAACTCGAAAACGTTAACTGCTATCCGCAAGCGGCCATAACTTTTGCAATCTTGCTTATGCAACTCTGTTTTTGCGATCAAAACTCATTTCTAAATTTTAAATTATCTTTTTAATTTTAAAATCATTAAATAGCGTAATAAATCCATAATAGTACTTGCGTACGTAACTTTAATAGTTATCGTTCCCCCTGTTTTATTCTTGCATATCGGTTAATAGCAGTGCAATTAGTGTTTTAGCAGTGTTTTTAACTGCTAGCGAATCTTCTAGACGCTTCACTTCGCGATTTGTTTATCACATGTTCGTGTCTGTTATTCCGAATACATTTTCTTTTTGTGAGAATTGTGTTATCGTACTTTTTTTTTTCGTTATTTCAATTATGCCTAAAACTAGAAACAGTTACACAATTGCTAAAAAGCTTGAAATTATACAATGGCATAAAGATAATGGTGCTAATCTACACAAGACGTCAATATATATTATTAAATTAATAAAGTATATACTTTTAGAAAAACATTGTGAAACTTCCGATTACCCCCTCACCCCCCGATTATAACCCCCCTTCAGAAGTCGTCGTACTTTTCTGGAAACTTCCGATTATAACCCCCCCCCCCCCATTTTTGACAAATTTCCCCTTGAAAAAAGGGGGGGTTACTATCGGAATTTTACGGTAGTTATTTAATTACATTTAAAAATCTTTAATATTTGCCTAACATACTGGTTGTCTGTGAGTATTTAAGAACTACATTGTAAATGAATTAAGTTCATTAAATGATTTATTACTTGTGTTTTGACAAACAAAATAGGTTTGAAGCTTTCCAATGCAGTCCATTGCATCTTTAAAGAATGGTGTATTAACTCATCCACATTCTACATCATAATTGCCAAAATTAGCCTCACAATTTTTTTTTCCAATGAATTAATAGATTGTAAATAATTCTGAGGTCATGATAGTGACATCACAGCTTAGATACTCATCAAAATTGATATTTAGGATGAATTTTAGACGTTAATTTGAATGGGAAATTGGTTGGCCGAGAAATTTTGCGAATTTTAGAATGGTAAAAAAGAAGTATAACTGAAGAATTTTTACATTAAAATGAATAGGAATGAATCGGGACCTCACTAAAAGGGCATATAAATATAAAAGACATATAAACAAGAGACATATAAATGGTGCTTTACTGTATATACAGGGTGTTTCAAAACTAATGGACAAAAATTTAAGGGGTGGTAGAAAACATCTAAAGAAGCCATTTTCACCATACAATGCATGGGTGGAGAGCAAGCTGTGACCGCTAAGGGTGCTGTAATGGAAAGTATAAAGCATGCGTTTTCTTACACATCGTCATTTCTACAGTGGATTTCAACAGGCATGGCAACATACAGTAAACAGGAAAAGGCGGACATGCATTTTATGTATGGTCTGGCGAATGGGAATGTTCTGGAAGACGCAAGACTGTTGTGGTATTTTTCGGTCTGGCACATGTCTTCTTGGAAAACGCTGCCTGTACAGTCTTGCAGCTTCCAGAGCATTCCCATTTGCCAGACCATACATAAAATGCATGTCCGCCTTTTCCTGATTACTGTATGTCGCCATGCCTGCTGAAATCCATGGTAGAAATGACAATGTGTAAGAAAACGTGCACTTTATACTTTCCATTACAGTACCCTCTAGCAGTCAACGCTTGCTCTCCACCCATGCATTGTATGGTGAAAATGGCTTGTTTAGATGTTTTCTACCACCCCTTAAATTTTTCCCACGAGTTTTGAAACACCCTGTATATTTTTTATAAACAAGTAAAAAATCTTTTGGGTCAAACAGACCTGAACAGAGGTGCAGGGTTTATTAACAATTATTTTATTTGTATTTTTCAGAACAGTAGATAGACAATTAGAATTACAAGTAAACATTTTTACTATATTTTTGCTAGTTACAGAAAGTACACAGCACAAACCCCAGTTTTAATTAGGCCCTGTCAGTAAAACTGCTTATGTGTACATTTAGCCTATATGTCATTTTTTAATACATTCATCTCTTATATAACTTTTACATATCAGTTTATTTAATTTATATACATTAAGCAATGTGATGTGTTACTTCATCACATCAAGGAAAACTATTGAAAAATAACGTATAATTGAGTGCAGTAAGTTAATGTATGCAAAATATGATAGAATTGTCTTATAAAATAAATTGTATTTTACCTTCCTGTTTCAAGCATTTAATAATATACTAACCAACATTAATTTTCTAAAAAATAATTTGAGAATACATCCTTGAATGCACTTGAGTGAACCTCTATGCTTTTCCTGGGCCTTTTTTTTATATAGACACTCCTTTCATAGGCATATTTTTCCTGTTTTCAGGAATTCTTTGTTATACAAAATAATATATATATATATCAAGTTTTGATTTATGGTTATTTATTTACCAAGGAATGTAAAAATTTTACTGAAATCAATCTGATAATAAAGAAAAACTTTCATTTTTTTAATTCTAAATCAGAAAATTAACAGTATTTATTAATTTTGTCAGTTTCATTTTTTTTCTTATTGCAATTTTTCGGTACATTTTTCCCTGTTGTTCAATTAAAACACTTTTTCTTAGGGAAGGGGGGCACGGGATTCATAATTTAAGAGCCCAGTAAATACTTTTCTTCATTACTAAGTTTTGTATTTTAAAAAAACAAACACTTTGAATTAAAAATAAAATATGTAATTTGAGCACATTATACCCATACAGTCACATCTGTCCTGCAAACATCCTATAATGAACCTACAGATCCTATAGTTCTCATATCCTATGAGAGACATCTAAATTTCTAAAGGATACAGAAAACTGATTATTGAACCATTCTTCTCCATCATAAAACCCTTTGATTTCTTGTTGGAACATCAAAAGAAATTATCCATCAAAAATCCAATGCATTCTCTAATAAGGGTCAATCAATCTTGGCACGGGAGAATGAGACAGGTTATTTACCACAGTTCTGCCTCATAAGGTTATTTTAACATAACTGCATGCTTTTTTGGATATCTAATAGTCTTCCACTCAAATGTAATTTATACAGCAAGTGTTTTCATTTCTATTTTGTTCTGTACAGTCGATAAATGTATCACAGATATTTATATTTGTTTAGATATAAATTCAGTGTGTTGTAAATTTGTTCTTGTGTTAGTCCAGAAACAACATAGTGATATCTTAAAAGAAAAAAAAAAATCCAAAGTATTTCATACTTGGAATAACTCTAAACCCACAAGATGTCAAGTTACTTTAAATATGATATCCTACAGATGGTTTAAAAGACTTCTGTAGGCATCCAGAGAATGTCTACATTCCTCTGGTAATAAGTGTCGTATGTAGGATGTCTACATGCGTTAAATTTTCACATACAGAGAAAAACCGTAACTGATAATACAGGGCTGATTGTGACTCTACTTTAAAAAAAAAAATCCTGAAATTACATGATAAAAAAGGCCAGAAACTTTTTATAATTCATAATCAATAAAAACATGTAAACTTTATGTAAATTTAACATGTAACACAATTTTTATTACAAGGATGTTGTAGCAAATCTTAGTATCACATAAAAATTTCCTTTTAATTGAAATAGCATGACATAATTTTACAACTTTGTTTCTTTTATTGCATTCACACAAAAAAGCTGAATAAAGTTGAAGGATAACTTTTCAAGAAATAGGCTGTATGAACCTACAGTAACATATAGCTGTTCCATTCTCATTGAAATTACATGTATTCAAAGCATATTTCAAATAGTTGCTGCATATAAATCACAAGCTACCGTAAAATCCCGAAAGTAATCCCCTTTTTCAAAAACAAAGTGGTGCTGACCTTGAAGACTTGCAGATCGAAAGAAGGTTTGGATGAAACGGTGAAAGATAGATTTATTGGCCCTCCGTATGTACAAATGGTAGTAGGATGGATAAAAAAGGTGGAGGGGTTATATTTTAGAAAATGGAATAATTTCAGTTTCGGTGAGAAAGAGGGGGTTTACATTTGAGGAAGGGGTTACTTTCGGGATTTTACAGTAGAAATAAACTATGTGTTTGAGCTATATCATATGAATCACAACAGAAAGTTGTTTCATTCTAATAACATCTTTAATTTACTTGACAAATGAATTACATGAATGAATGGAGTTACACCATAGACAGGCCAATTCAAACCAAAAATCAAACTTTTTTCAACAATATTGAGATGTACTGAAACTTGAAACAAATGTCAATTCTCATGGTATAAAATTTTGGTTTACTGAAAAACATTTTTAAGGGTGCTTACTATGTATCATCGATGGTAGCCTCAGCCTATGTTAACCTAAGGGTAAATTTAACACAGTTACTCATTATCTAATGTATTTTTAAAAATTCTGTTTTCACATTCAAAAAACTCACAACTGTTAAATTTGTTCTTTCTTTCCAAAAGCATTTTTATACAGTAACCGCCACTTAATAAATTCCCTGGTTAATAAAATCAGCCGCTTAATCTGATCAAATTGCCAGGACCAGAATCAAATCAATACAAACTACTTTTAAAGCTGCCGCTTAATAAAATCAGCATCGCCAGTTAATGAACTAAAAAATATCTCCTCAGCAGCCAAAAATATCACCCACACTAAAAAATTTTTGCTTACTTTTTTTAAATAGAAAAATTAAAACACAACAAACCCTCTAACATCGTTTATTGTCGAAGATTTTACACTTGCAGCACAGTTACAAATTAAACACGGCCCATAACTTATCTCTGTAACAATTTCCAGGAACGTATTCTTCAAAACACAGTAAAAAGTTACAAATTTGAGTTGAAATGATATATATATATACATATATATTTAAATTTCTAATTATTAAAAGGCAATTTCTAGTTCTTATTTTGAAATTACTATAACATATGAGGCTTACACGGAAGGATTTTAAATTTGTAAGAACAGCACATGAACTTTTGGTAAAGTAATGACTATTTTTCTCAAAGGAAAGCGTATGGGAACTTGGAATGCATTTAATTTACTTACATTGAAGGGACAACTAATTAATTATCTATCAAAAATTAATTAATATTGTTTACTAATTCCATTATCCATTACTTTTTGAAGTTTCTTTCCAAATTCAGGGAAGTAATACTTTTTCCAACGTTCGATGGAAATAAAAATCAGCTGCTTAATAAAATCACTTTGGCTGAGAACGAATGCAATTTTAATGAGCGGTGGGAACTGTATTTCATTTTAAACATATAAAGTGAGAAAAATACATTTTGATTTTTTTTTTGCATTTTCTAACTTGAAAATAAAATATTAAAAATTCTAAAAAATAAATTTCTGGAAACAAGAGCAAATTTATGTTTACAAGTTTTTTTGGATATGAACACAGAATTTTAAAAAATACAGTAGGTAATGAGTAATTATATTAAAAAAATGTTTCATAAGATAACATAGGATTTGATTGCAAGAATCAGGGAAATTATAAGAAATTGAGAGAAGTCTTAAGCGTTTATAAAACATGCAGTACAGAGCAATAAAACAACCGTAACAGAATGCCCACTCAAATTTGTCAATGAATTTCCAGGATTATTCAGGCTTCAAGCTCTGATTTTAAAGGTTGTCACAATAAAGAATTAAGAGCTAATCTTTGATTCCTATGACATTTCTTTACTTAATTATTGAAGAAATACTTCATATCTTATAAATCATTTTTTCCCATGTATAAAAAGAATTTATTATTTTTTTTTTTACATAAAGTATCATAAACATTAAAAAAACAATTTTGCAACCAAAATTAATGCTGCTAGCAGTATAACAGAATATGTTTGCTGACATGTAAAATTCAAAATTAAAAGTTGCTGAATGTAAGAAATTGGGTGAACAAAATCACAAATAATTTTTATTGTACAATTAAAAAAAGAAAGAAAAAATTAATAGTAAGAATTAAAATGGGCATGAGGAGATAAATTTTTTTTTAAATACTAGACATCAGCTGTATTAACCTGTTAATGCCCGAATTAATTTTGCAAAATATTATTAGCTTATTATTTTATTTCTAAATTAATATAGACAACTGACAGTAAAATATATTAACTTAAACAATTCTTCTGATAGTTTTAAATTTAAAACCTATCCTCGTTTATTGACGTTTAGTGTTCTAGCGAGAAAACTTCGAGATAGAAAAAAGAAAAACTTTGAGATAACAGATTAATTTCCTATTATATGTTGACAAAGATCTCGAAAGTAAAGTATTATAATATATATTATTATTCAACTTGATTTAAGTTAGTATAACTGCGCAAAAAGCAAATATGTGCGATTAATGAAAAATCATAAAATGACTATCCAAATTATGAAATAATAAATAGTAGGCACATAAAACTTTCAGTGATCACTTAGAGTGACACTATAAACTGTCACTAAAAAGCAGAAATCATTCCAAGAAACCACAAAAAATATGCGTGCCATTTTATTAGCTGTCCTCAAATGAGGACACTGGGCGCTAATGGGTTAATAAGTTTTTTCTTTTCTCCCTTCCTTTTCCAACCATTTTCGACTTAAATTCAGTTCATTATCCTCTTTTAACTTTTCTCTCTAATTCAACAATCTTTCTTTTTTCATCTAGATTTTTTAACTCTTGCTCGATTTTTCTTTTGCTGACATCTTTTTTTTTCTAAAAATGTCTGGTATTTTTTTTTCTGGAGTTGTATGGAAAATTCACTTTCAATGGAAGCACTTCCGTGAGACATAATGAAAATAATTATCATTGCTTTCTATAATTCATGAAAGTTCTTGTTGTTTTTCCAATAATTGAATGATAATTTTTTTATTGATAGAGTTCATTTTTTACAGTTTTTATAAATTCCAAAGTGTTCCTGAGATACATTGGAAATGGGAAAAGGACTTTTAACAAAAAAATTAATTCGCCAAAACTTCCTAAAAAAAACCTTAGTAGGAGAAAACTTTTTATTTAAAAAAAAAAGGGGTGGGGGAGGGGCTTGAAAAGACCTTTTTAATAAGCTAACAAAAGACCCTCCTTCCTCCCTCTTTCCATTTGCAATTTTAAAGTTTGATCCGCCTTGGTGCTCCACTATAGCGCCACCCCCCCCCCCTCAAGCCACAATTTAATTAAAATGGTCCTCTTTAGATTGAACATGCTTTTTACAGAAATTCCAACATATTCCCAAAGGAGATCAGGTGTGACTTAATCAGGGCTGCCAACCTCTGGGAGCGCTAAAGTGTAGTTAACAAACAAGAAAAAGTGTAGTTTTAAGGTACAAAGTGTAGCTGCTAAAAAATAAGAAAATGCTTAAAATAAATAAGCATAAAATCTTTTGTTTACATTAAGACTTACTTTCTGAAATTTATTGACTTTAACAATCAAACATACAAAATATCACTGCATTCTTTTAAAAATAACATTGCACACAAAATTTTTTCTGGAAATTATCGAAATACCTAACAACAATTAGATACAGTTTAACAGCATTTTGATCAGTGCTTTCATCAGTTGCCATCGAAAACGGCAAATGTTTCAAATCGCCAACGATATCAGAACAGGATATTTTTGCAATGCATTTCAATAGGGCCGCCGTCTTTGTTCTACCGCTAGGACACTGTCTGGCGATTTTTGAATCCGGGAACATAGCTCTAAATAAATTTCCAGCATGATTTGCTGTAGAAATTGGAACATTATGTCACTTAGAAATGATGTAAAGAGCATTTCTGTTTTGGTAGTCTTTGATGCTGCATCACTTTTTACATAAAAACTGGATGGCAAAGGCTTTATCGTTGCTTTTATTTTACTTAAACGCTTGTGTCAGCTTGTTGCAATATGACGCGAACAATCATGAAGTCCACGATGATTTACGCGAAAATTGCTATTACATATTGCACAATATGCCTCATGGGATGAATCTACAGAATGCAAACACGGCCACAGAATCTACAGAATTTGCAATCTACAGATTGTAGCAGAATACTCCGATTTTTTTCTTCTTTGTATTATCATCATCATCGCACATTTTAACTAAAAATACTATTAAATAAAAAACTAAATAAATTTGTACACTCTAAGCAAAAAATAAGAATAAATAAATACAGAAAAGCAAGTCTAGCCAACAACAAACGAACAACACCGAAAATCGAAAGTAAACAGATTAGACAAGCTCTAGCAATAGAAAAGGACTTCTCCAAACATCCAATCACCATGCGTACACAGTCACGCTATCGTCACAGTTTATGAGGAGGAAATGAAACAACCTATCAACCTCCGGAGTTTTCAAGCTACTTCATTCATAACAGCGATTTGGAAATACAGTGTGAAATCGTAGTTCGCTTGTTGTAAACAAGATGATGGTGGGGAAAGGAAAAGTGTAGCTTTACGTATACGATGTGTAGAGTGTAGTAGAAGCAGGCTAAAGTGTAGTTACTACACCAAATGTGTAGTTGTTGGCAGCCCTGCTTAATGGTCCCTGAATATAGTATGATTTTACAACAAAGAAATTGAATTTATTTGAATTATTGGAAATTTCATTTGGTTTTTACCTTGTTATTTTTATTTTATTTATCTATTTATTGCATCATTTATCATGAAAATGAATGTATATCTAAATAAGGAAAAATACATGTAATTTAAAAATTCAAGTATAACTTTAGTACTTCATCTTTTAAATGAAAATCTGCCATTTTTTTTTCCTCTCTCCTCTTTTTTGTAACTTATGACAAACTTTAAGATAATGGTGTAGTTTTTAGTAGATTTTACATTTTATAATTAAAAAATATTGTATAGAAATGTTCTTCGTAAGATTTTAAGTTATTTAACTCTGATAGTGATATTATATGTTCACTTTAAAATTCTGTCAATTTCTATAATTGTGAATATGAGAAATTGTGTCGTAAAACAGAATTTTTACTATCAGGGCTTACCTTTTATAATGAAAAGTAATACAGAAAAATGTGAAAATTTTTTGACCACGCTTGGTTCTTCAGAGAATATGGAATTTCAAAGTTTTATTCTGATCAACTATAATGGGTTTCTTTAAATTGCTTTATTGATTTAAAAAAAAAAAAAAAAAGGATACACAATAAATTCAACAAAATAGTGTGCTAGTTTGTGAATTTTGAAAAATGTGTCAAACAAGATTCTGAAAGATGACTTTCACCAATAAAAGATTGAAACCAAATATGGAATAAATGATTTGTTTTTATTTTTGAAATGGAATACATATTAACACAACAACAACAAATAATCTTAAATCTATTACAAAATAAGATATCTTTACTGAGGAATTAATTAGCTTCAGAAATCCACTTATCAAGACAAAGATCGTAATTGCACAATTCTGCTTCTGTGAACCACAGAACAATTTCTTTTTCTGCACTAGCAGTAGAATCACTACCATGAATAATGTTCCTGCAAAATAAAGAATTATAGCTCAAGTTAATTACAACTAATTCAAATGATATATTTTACATTGACACAGAAAAAAAAAAAAAGGTGTTTAACAACAAAACTCTTGATCTAAAAAAATTCTTAAGTATCTTTATCAGTAACCATTGAGGTCATCCAGTGCCCATGTTAACCTACAGAAAAAATAATCCCTATTATTCTTCATTAAATAATGGATATTTTTAAATTCTGTTTTCACTTTTAGAAAATACATGACTGTTAAATTATATATTGTTTTCCAAGTTCACTTTTGTTTAGTTTTTCAATTTTGAAATTGTAAAATGCAAAATTTTACTTTATGAAATTCTATATAAAATATTCAAAATTAAAAAGAAAATCACTTTTTGAAAAATGACATAATTTAACCAGTCATGAATTTTCTGAATGTGAAGACAAAAGGGATAATTTTCTCCATAGGTTATCATGGGAATTCACAGGGACAGATTTAGGCATAGGCCCTCAAGGCCGAGCCTATGGGCGCCATTGTTTTGGGGTGCCAAATTTTTGCAAGTGATTAAAATTTTAATGGTGGAGGAGATTAAAATTGGAAAAGGAACTCATATTTAAAAGATAAAAATGAAAAGTGGTTGGGGTTTTCATAGAATATAAAAACAGTTATACTCCACTTAACCTGTTAGTAGTTGCTATAGACAGCGCCACCTGGTAAAGATTGTGCACTTTTTTATTCAACTGTCACCAATAATTTTAAGAAGTGATATATGATATATATATATATATATATGACGTTTCTTCGATTCTATTCACCTTTTATGTATATTAAATGCCTCTTCTAAAAATGTTTGGTGGCTATTGAATAAAAAATCTGGCAACACTGAAGGGATGGGCGGCAAATCGACCAACTAGCGACTACTAACAGGGTAACCCATTACACATTTTCCATACTGGTTTGCTAAACATGGATATAGAATATATTTGTATAATTGATCAGATAGGCCAGACAACACTCACAATTAACTATGAGATGATGCTACTTTCATAAAGCGATGGAATGACAAGATTTAGATTTATGCTTAGGTCCATGGACTGAGGCAACATTTATAAAACAATTAAAATTTGAAAAAGGTTTAAACACAAATTTAAATATAAAAACCAAAGGAATTTAAAACCGACTAGGTTTTTAGTCAACGGTACAAATTTGCAAGATCCCTGCTCAGATTTAAACATGTTTTCATTTCATGAGTAGAATTTTTAAAAATAATTATGTAATGATTTAAATCATCAAATGGAAAGCTGCAGAAACAATATAATGAAGCACAGCTCTTTATCTGTTTATGAAAATAAATAATTTACATATTATTTATTGAAAATATAAGCCTAACGCTCATCTGTTTCTCAGTAATTAAATAAAAATTTCTACTCATATTTTTTATCAGAGAAACCAAATAAAACAATTAACTTTTTCATGATTGCACTAGATAAATTTACTTTTTAATTATAAACTGATTTATTATCTGTAATATTGCACAGCAACTGATGCATCGAAGAATAATATAGCTTTTATTAGTTAGATTACGCTTGTTATTATAATAATAGTACATAAGCACATTTTATATTATTATATTTATATCTATTATTTAAGTTCTTAGTTATATCAGGGGTCTGTCCAGACTTTTCACACAGGGTCCTGTTTTCATGAAATTGTGAAAAATTCTACACGTAATTTTGTGTATCTAAATTTAGTGTGAAAATAAAGTTCTGAACTTTTTGGCTAGGGTCCTCTTTTTGTGAAATTGTGAAAAATGTAATTTTGTAAAATAAAATTACAATTAAGGTTTCATTTTAGAGAATGACAGTTCTGTTTTACAGAACTAAACTCACATATATGCACAGAAGCCCTTTATAAATTAGAAATTGAATGTCAACTTTTTGTGAAAAATACAATAAAACACGTATGATTATTCAGGCAGTCTGTTCGTTCTATTGTATATTAGTTTTGAAAATGAAAGATTTATCAAAGGTCTGTTTTTAAGGAGAAAAAAATTGTGAAGTGTCCTGTTTTAGGATAAATAATTTTGTGAAGGGTCCTGTTTTAGGATAAATAATTTTGTGAAGGGTCCTGTTTTAGGATAAATAATTTTGTGAAGGGTCCTGTTTTAAGATATATAATTTTGTGAAGGGTCCTTTAACGGACCCAGGTTTGCCTCTGGACTGATCCCTGTATATGTATAGTATCACTATAGTGAAATTGGCCTAGGGGCACAATCCAAAATAAATCCGCTTTTGGGAATTGGATAACCTTGATGGTCACTTTTTATCAGCCAAAGTTACGATTTAATCAACATACACTATTAATTGATTTAAAATAAAAAGTTGGGTAAAACCTTATTATTATTATTTATTTTTTTAAATTATTTTTAAAAATTTATTTCTTCAGAGCAACTGAAATTCAGTATATTCTACAGACAATAACTTTCTTAATTTTCTCAATATTTGCTTGGTGTTTTTACATAAGTAGTTCAATGCATTAATTAATAAATTATGCTAAACAAATTTGTTGAGGCTGCACATAAGTCTGATTCACTTTTTGTTCCTTCTCATGTTTATCCTAAAGAACTTTTATTGCTTCATATCATAAAGATATCTCATTCAAAAATGAAGTTTTTCAATTAAATTGTTTGAAGAAAGTATCAACTTTTAGCTTAGTGAGCAATTTTTTGAAAAAATAAATACAAATATTTAATTTTATTAAGTAACCTTATTGTTAGTACTCCAATTTGAAATCTCCGAAAGAAATATTGAAATTTATAAAAAAAAAAAAAAAAAGAAAAAGAAAAAGAAAAAAAAAAAGAAAGAAAAAGAAAATTGCTTACTATGCTAAATGGTGGTGATATGTTCAAAGTGTAATATTAAAAAAATAGAATTCAAACCACTTGGAAAGAGTAAATCTGATATATATGTAGCCTTAACATTTGTGCAGGCATCGTTATAAGCATTTAATAAAAATGCTCATATATAATTTTTGTTCATTCTAATTGCTATATGTTGCCTTACTGCAATATGCCAAGTTCTTAAAAAATTATATTTCATTAGTTTGAAAAACCCACCTAGATTTTATAAACAAAATATTTAAAAAAAAAATTTTTGAAACCTTTATATCTCAATAATATAAAGAAACCTTTATATCGCAAGGAATATATATTATTTTCATATAAATAAAATGCATATAGATAACTACAAGAAGCATCATATAATAAACTTTAAAGGGAGATCTTAAACTTCATCAATAAAAAGCTCTAATATTTTTCTGTCTTCTGTTTAGTACTTTCAATCACTAATATGGTCTTCATGCAGGGTTGTTGATTTTTTATCTTTTTCAAAAAAAAAAAAAAAAAAAAAAATCTATTTCTTTTTATTTTAATTGGATTTTTTTTTTTTTTTTTTTTTTAAATTTAAAACAAGATTTATTTGATGTTAACAATTTTTTAAAACTATTCATACACTATTGTACAATATTTGTGTTTTATTGTGTGTATGTGTGTGTACATATATGCACAATATCCACACTATCAATCATTTTACTTAAATTATAAAAATATAAATATTTTATTCCCATAGAAAAAATCCATGTAGGCATTTATTACCAATATTTTTATTCAAAATAGTATCTTCATAATAAGAAATAATTTTATAGCAATCACAAATGCAGTAGCATGAGCCACTCAACTTGAGACTTTGACTTTGTAGCTATAATAATGTAGTGAAATAAAGAAAAAATCTTACTCACGGTAAACACATAAACTAATCTTGGAAAAGGATAATTTAATAAGAAAAATGATATCATAACTGAAACAATATATTAAGTGAAATAAATTTTCACTTATAGTTTTTAAACAAAATAAAAAAATAATAAGGAATTAAAGGAAAAAAAAAAAAAGAATTACATTCTAAAAAATTCTTACTTAGGCTAAACAAATGTATCACTTGAATCAAGAAAATTTTTTTGCACTTCACTCATTAACAAAATTCACATTTTCATTACCATCTTAATACTTTCACCTATTCTTTTATCTTTATGATGTTTTTAAAACTTTTAGGAGGCTTTCAAGGCTTTTTAAACACTACAATGTAAAATATGCCATTATTTTTAAACTATCATGTGAGCCAATATTAAATGATATAAACTGGTATGAGAGCTAAATAAACAAGAAAATATTTTCTTTTCTAAATATCAACCGCAAGGCGGGCAAAGGTGAACTAGCATTATATATATTAATTAATTCTACACTAACTAAATATTTACATTTCATACCCCAATCATAAAGCTGTGCTTGTATAAATAATTAAAATATATAATAAAATGTATAAATAATTAAGAAAATTAAGGTATAATTTTTGTGTTTATTAATGTTGCTTTGTAGAGAGGAAGCTAAAGCAAGATATGAGAACTATTATTAGCTCATTTAATGAAAAATTTTATTATTATTTTAAAAATTCTATTTTTAAATTTACATAAGAAATATTTAAAAATCTCATTTTTTAAAGCTAGATAAACAATTTCATTCCATTAAAGCCAATAACTTTGATATTTAAAAGAAGTGATTTAAATCAGTGATAAAAAAAAAAAAAAATCAATTTATTTAGTCTTCATGAGCTACTGAATTCCTACCCCTTCTGCTTTACCTCTCTCCCAAACATTAGAATCTATACAAGATATAGAGCTGCCTACTTGGGAGGGAGATGGGAGAAAATTGAAGCACAAGCAGCCAGGAATTTAGTAACTCAAGAATAAGTTCATATGAATGAATGAAAGTGCTAAACAGAAGATTGAAAGGTATTGGAGCTTTTTATTAATCATATCCTACCATCTACAATCTATTTCAAGCCATTTTACAGGATGCCCCAAACATTTTTTTCTTTATTACTGGTCTCCTTTTAGCATTTGAGGGAAAACTTTTACTAAAATACATGAGATAACATTGTTACATCCCTGAAGTTCTAAGAGACTCCATGAAGTAGTGTTTTAGATATTCAACAAAATGTCTATATTTGAAAGTGTCCATTATTATTATTTTCCCTACAGCATGTACATGTAATGGATGTTCCACAAATCTGTAAATATTTTTAAAATTCATAAAATTTGAAGAAATTTGTAGAGTTGAATGAGGTTTGCAAAAAGTTATTCTTGTGATTTTTTCTTTTCTTTCAAAGTAAAGAAAAATTTATAGTTAAAATGTCAATCAACAGACAGCACTATACTAGAGCAAATCACACATTTTCATAAAAACAATACTTATTTACATGCAGGTAAAATTAGCATATCACTCCTATTCTATGTGTCTGCCATTACCACAAATTACAGTTTGCAAAAAAGTTACACCACCAACTAGCTGCAGCTTGAGTCAGCAGTTCTTCCGTAAGATAAAAACAACTTTACTAATAACACTTTATCCACCAATGTCAGCATCCAATAAAAACTTTATGTCCGAACAAGTAGGATGGAAAATCAGAAAAGAGTTGTTAATCGTAAAACCTGTACAATTTATAAGATTATAGGACTCTGGATTTACATATTTCTTGCTGTGTAACTGTGCAGAACTCTCTACTGATGAATTTTTTTTCACAAAAAAAGAAAAAAATCTACCTTTACAAGAATCTGCTTTTTTCTTCAATTCTACCAATTCCTTCCAATTTAAAAAATATTTACAAATTTATAAAACACCAAGTATATATTTTCAGTTAGCCCCTGTGTAATATCCTGGTATCCATAACATGTAGTTTTACTTTTGAACTTTTGCTTTACTTTTTTTTTTTTTTTAAGAGATGACCACAGTGCCAGAAAACTTCTGAAGAACAGTTTTTTCTACTCAAGTTACTAATCTTTTGCAACTAAATATTAATAATTATTTCTCCATATATGAAGAGATATTAATAGACTATAACATCATTAAAATTTAAAACTGGGCTTAACTGAGATTTTGAAGATTTAAGCAAGGGGCAGAACAAAAAAAGTTTTATAAACAAAAAGTCTAATTCCAATGCTGTTTTCATTGCACAGCTTCATAAGACACCTAAAACATTAAATAAGACAAATTTCTTAACTTTTACCATTTTCTTTTATAAACAAAAAATGGAACAGCACGGTGAATTGAGTGCTCCGGCTCGATTTCCGGATCTGGCATTTTTCACCTAAATGTTATTAAAAATTTTTAACCCCACGCTCCAATTTCTCTAAATATGTATTCATGGAAGATGAATAACATTTCTAAGTAAAACTTATTAGTAAAACAATAAATTTTGCTTTATCGAAATGCACATTTATGAGACAAAATTAAGTAAGAAGGCTAATTTTAACTCATGACAGAAAAATATTATGGCTTTGTTATAAAACATTTATATAAAAGATGATTCATAGATGAAATATTTACTTAAATAAAAAATAATATACCACGGTTTTCAAATGCACTAAAAAATTAAAAATAACATGTCTTAACCCCATACAGATTTTCCTGAAAATTTTTAAGTTATGAAAATACTTGTAAGATTTAAAACAAAAAACATGAGGTGCACACAATAAATAATTGATGTATGAATAGTTCACCTAAGTCATTAAAAAAATTTTTGCATTACAAATCATATGAATTATTATGTGAGTTTTCTCAAAAAGAACTACTTACTACATTGCTTATTACTCTCTAAATTATTATCTATTGCATGCGTCCAAGATTTTACCATTTAAATCTTACAAGTACTTTCATAGCCAGTGGTGGACTGAAAGGATTGCGAACTTGCCCAATAACAAGTGGGCTCTCAGAAATTCGATAATGTGGGCCCCCAGCAGTAGCATCATTTCAGAATATTTTAGGGGACAAGGTCAAAATGCTTTGGAAAATACTTAAAAACACATAAAAACAGTGAAATGTCAAATATTTATCCAGTTTCAATACATAGAAGTGCAAAGGCCTGAATCAATCCATAGAAGACATTCTTTGTTTCCAGACAGGTACATGTGCGAAAGAGAAAGTGAAACGATTAAAATGGAACTGTCACATGCTACATACACCCAAAAAGTGGATTTGATTAAAACTACAAAATGCGTATTTTGTTGTTTTAAATCAAATTTTTATTAGAAATAAAAAATCAGTTTTGTTACAACATAAAATATTTTGTTTCACTTTAGAGTTTTTGTATATTTATAGGTATGTAGTTTTTTTTTTAAATATGAAACTTTTTTCTTGTTTGTTTGAATTGCAGCAAAAATCATTTTGTTAATTCAACCAAAATTTCAATGGAAATAGATTTAAACAGAAATGTTTGTTGTACCATAGCCTCCTAAACTAGATACCTTCTACATGGCTCGGAAACTTAGCAACAGTTCAAGCAGTAGACAGTGCCACTTGGTACAAATTACGCAACATTTTTATTCAACAGTCACTAGAAATTTTTAAAAGTGGGATTTGATATACATAAAAGGCGAATACAATTGAAGAAATGTCGAATATTATATATCACTTCTTAAAATTATTGGTGACAGTTGAATAAAAAAGTTGTGCAATCTTTACCACGTGGCGCTGTCTACCGTTCAAACTGTTGCCAAGTTTCCGAGCCATGCGGAAGGCATCTAGTTTAGGAGGCTATGGTTGTACACCAAATGTTAACTGATTTCAACAAAACTTTTTTCTCAGTGTATACAGTATGGTATCTCGATTGTACGTCAAGCTGCAAAATAATAATAATAATAAAGGGGAATTGTGATTTCTTTATTTTTTCATTAGTTGCAGGTAATTTGTGTAAGGCTCCTATATTTATTAGTAGTTTTAGTTTATCTTATAACTTATATTTTCTTAAATTTTATAATGCATATTTTTTTAGTTATTTATTACAACCTCAAAGCAATTGATATATTCATAACTAACATTTAATATTGATTTATTATTATTTTTTTGTTCCCGAAAATCAGGTGGCTTTCAATTTTTCTCCCCCTTACATCTCTTTAATTTTCATACTTATAATAGTAGAATTTAGGTAGCATGCATGATAATAAAAAGTAATAATTTATGCTTTTCCTTTATAAATGTTAAAATTAAGCCTCATACAGTAGGACGCCGAAAATCCGGACATTTTTGGCTGCAAAATGTATCATCTTCAACAGCTTTTTTTTTTTTTTTTTTTTTTTTTTTTTAAGTAGAAATATTAGGTCAAGCTTAGTAAAAATAATATTTATCTAATATTTCAACTAAGTTTTTTTTTTTTTTTTTCATCATTTATAATTCTTTATTTTCAGAAGTTCTGTCATCTTTTCTTTTTCTTATGAAATTATGCTAGCCATAATTTCATTAACGATTGCTGCACTGCAGCCATCTACTGGTAGAATAAAGAAACAAAAATGATGGTCAAAGAAAAAAATTGTAAATAGCTTTCATGCATATTATATTTTAATATGCATGTTTTTATTTCATTTAGAAATTTTATATGGGAAAAAAAAACTGGAATATTTCGAAAAGTAAAAGTAGGCTAAATTAGATAAGAAAATGCTGAATAGGAATCACTCATGTATAAAAGAAAAATATTTAAAATTGTTTGGTGCTGCCATCTATTGGCAGAACATATAACCAAAACAATCTTTCATCGCTGAATTTGAAATAATATTCACAAAACCAAAGAAAAAAAAAAAAAAAACATACATGCTTTGAAAATATGTTTTTCTTTACATTAAAAATATTTAAAACCTTTAAAATTACCATTACACAAGCACTTTCAGACGCTCATTCCGCAGCCTTCCTCTGCGGAATGAGCAGCTGAAAGCGCTTGTGTAATGGTAATTTTAAAGGTTTTAAATATTTTTAATGTATTTTAAACTTTACCTTTTACTTAATTTTAAATGTTTTTCGTTTTTGAATTATTTTGTCAATTTTGTTTTGCTACAACTTATAATAATTTTAATACACAAATATTTCAATAAATAAATTTTTATTTTATTTAATTATCTATTTTGAGAAAGAAAATGTAAATAAAGTAAAAATAATAAAGATCACAATATATCATTTTTAACTTGAATTTACCTATTATTTCAGTATTTAGACATACATATACATATTTTTTTAAGAATGGCTAAAAATCCGGAATTGTTCCGGTCCCGAGCATTCTGGATTTCCGGCATCTTACTGTAACTAAAATTCAAGCCCCTAATAAAATCAAAGTAAGGGATCCAACTATTTTTAAAGATTTAGTTTTTACTTTTTTTTTCGTCTTTTCACTTATTCTATTAGGTTCATGCTTCTTTTGCCTTCAAACCCCCAGCAGCTCTAAAGCTTGGTGGCAGAAATCATGGGCTCCTGGCAAATGAAAGTAGGGCTCTCTTTCTGAAGGTTTCGATTTCTTACTTTTTCCCATCTAATTTTGGTCGTGTTTCCTTGTTCTTTGAATCCTGAGCCTGGAGAACTGCTCTCCGTATTCTCGCCACGGAGCTAGAATAGTTGTCATTTGTCCTCTGTGCCTAGCCCTTGACTAAAATCCTGGCTGGATTCTCCATGAAAATAAATAATTTCGGAACTGCAGAAAATTTAAATTTTAAATAGTTTAATTGGCCCAAAACACACACTTTTACAATTTTCTAATAAAAATTGAAGGTTTTCATGGAAAAAAGAAAGATGTCATTTAATTTTCTTGTGTATGAATAAAATGACCACTCATTTTCTTCTGTTTATGAATTTAAAAAAAAAAAAAAAAAAATTCAGAAAATGCGTCGAATAGAGTACATTTATGAAAGTTTTAAAAAAAAATGTTTTTACAATTTTTTTTTTTTTTAACAGCAAAGCTTTCAGGTTTGTAGCTAATTGTAATGGAATAATTTTGAAAATAAATCTGGAGGACAATGAAACAAAAGTCTATACTTTAGAATCAGTGTTCCCTTTAAACCTTTGAGGAGCAAGGTAATTTACACTCATTTATTTGTAAAGGCAACAGAAAATATGACCAAATTTATGAGAGAAAAAAAAAATAAAGGGATTTTTTTTTTTTTTTTTTTTTTTTTAAGTAAAAAAATTCTGGTTAAAAAAAAAAAAAAAAAAAAAAATTGGAGATGAATTTTTATAGTTGGGAATTAATAATAGTGTTCGCATTCTGCAAACGCTGCACATTAGAGGATTAAAAGACAGTCCGGAGGAGAAAAGAATGGCAGATTAACTTTATGAAGACAATTCTGCAGTTCCTTTAACGAATTTTAAAAGAAATGCTTTTAATTTAATAGCAAATCATTTAGTACAATTAATAGTCATGGTTTGTAGAACACAAATAATTAGATTAAGATTGACCCATATTAAAACCAGCAAATAAAATTTATATATATTGCAGAGAAGAGTCTTGCAGATGAAGCATTGGAAAACATTAAACACTTTAGTCCACAACAATAACTGTATAAGTTTTAAAGCACTTGCCTGCCTTATGTATTGAAAAATTTGGAATCCAACATTACCTTACGACATACTTTAAAACTCATAAGTTTTATGAGTTTTATAGAGTCATTTGTACCCTGTCTGTTACTCAAGTGCAATGTGAAGAAACATTTTCAAAATTAAAGATTATAAAGAAGGGGCTATATGAAATTCATTGCCTGATGATAACTTGGGATCCTATATGGTATTTTCAATAAATCAATTTAAAAACATAGTTAAAATTAAATTATTTCTGGAATTGCTCAGATTCAGAGATGGTTCCGATAATGACAACTTGGATAAATTAACCTATTATTTTTTAAAACCATATACACTTTTTTTTTTTTAGGTATATATATATATATATATGTATATATATATATATATATATATATATAAATCAACAAATTCATCACTGGCCATAACCCCAGGACAAATATCCCTGACATATTAGCTCAAGAACAAAATACCTCTGAGAAAATTGCTCTGATAAAACAGCCCATGGACAGAATAGCTCTGATAAAACAGCTCCCAAGAAAAATTAGCCCTAGAACACAGTAAACCCAAGAACTAGCCCATGGACAAAATATCCCCACAAATTAGCCATACAAAACAGCCTCGACTCAGGTTTTAAATTAAATTCTCTCCAAGAAAGAATTGTTTTTTTCAACTGACATATTACTTACTGTTTCAATATAGATATAGTACTCTTTGCTATTGAAATATCCAGAAGAACTTTGATCGATCAGATTGGGAGGCAAATAGATAGAGAACTTCATAGGGATATACATTGTCTTGTAAATAAAAATGCTGATTTTAAGATAAAATAATTACTAAGAGTACTGTTTACATAGAAATATTGAATTTATTTGTTATTTAAATGCTTGCTTAAATAATTAGTTGTGTTTCGGCTACTGAGCGATACTAGTAAAGATATTGATATATTGTGTAATAAAAAATATTCTTAAAATAAATTTTTTTCAAACAAAACATAGTTCTAACCTAACAAAATGGTATTTTAAATGTATGTTTTAAATTATTACCTTCCAACTTGAATGCACAAGTCTCCTCTTAATGTGCCTGGTGCAGATTCCATGGGATTAGTTGCTCCAATGATATCACGACCAGTCTTCACAATATTTAAACCTTCCCACACCTACAAAAAAAAAAAAAAAAAAATAAGTATAGCTGTCATAAAATATTTCTCCTATGATTAATTTTTATAACTTAAATAAAAATAAGGGAAATATTCAACTGATACACTGCATAAAAAAAGTAGGACACCAGATATTTTTTTTTTTTTAAAGGGAATCTTATTTTTAATGAAATTATTTCTATTGGTAACATTTTGCAGATAATTTAACAAGAAAATATCAGTATCGTTATCATGATATACAAAAATAAAATATTAATGACAACAGAAATAGTTTCTACCATTTTAACCTCTGTAAAACTATTAAAAAAAAAAAAAAAAAAAAAAGAAGGAGGACAGTAATACAATTTATAAAATACAAGTGATATTAGTAAAAAATACTCATCTCATTAGCTTTTAAGGACTTTGAATATTCTATTTGGTAGTGAATCACACAAAGATTGGATTTCCATTTGGCAAAATCTATGCCATAAGCTATTTATTCAAAGCTCAATAAGGGACTCAAACTATTTTCTACCAGCATATACTTCAAGAACATTTTTCACTATATTAAAATCAGGACTTTTAGCTGGCCATAGTAAAATCTGCACATTATTTGCAGTGAACAAATTTTTAACTTCACAGGTGGTGTGAATGGAGCAGGGCTGGCTTGATTTTGCCCGACTTAAAAAAAACCTGGGTGGGTTTTTTTTAGTAAAACCCACTTGAAAAAAAAAAAAAAATCCAAGTGTTTTTTTCAAAATCCTTATATAAAATTGCACTTTTATCTAACTTACAATAAACATATAAATATAAAACAAATATTATATACATTATTAGAACACTAACAAAGAATTTTCAGAAATATTGAAGGGGCTCAAACTGCTCTATAAAACAAAATCCTGAAAAAATTCAAGAAAGAATTTATAATTATCTCAATAAAACAAAATAAAAATTATATATATAAAAAAAATAAAAGCAAGAAAATACACAGTTGTTTGCCAATATAAAGAAAACTGTGGGGCTCGAGGAATCTAAAACATAGGTAAATAAAAATCAAATAAAAAAAAAAATATCTGAGAACTTTAACAGTGCAACATTGTTAAATAATGTAGAGGGACAGTAATTAAAAAAAAAAAAAAAAAAAAAAAAAATGAAAATCTACTGACTATGAAAAATTTAATAAAGCCATGCTAAATAATTATTACAATACAGTTTTTTGTTGTAAAGGGCAGATAAATAGAATTTCAGAGTATGTAAAGAACAATTATTTAATTTTAAAAAATTTCTTTATAACTTAATCATAAAAATACTTTAGTAATTTTTTTAATTTTCATTTTAATGAGTAATTAATATTTAATTTTGTAAATTATCATATTATGAATGATATACTTTACGGTAAAAAAAGAAAATATTCCTGTAAACTCTGATGAAACCCGAAAACACTCTGAAAAAATCCTCGATAGAGCCCAAAAAACCCTGATTGAACCCAATAAAACCCTGATAAAATAAAAATAAAAAACCCACTGGGCTGTTTTTTTCCAACCCGGGAATAGAGGTTCCATCTTATTAAAACATTCACTCTTCTCATCATTCTGAGCCATAAGGAAGATGCTCAGAATTCAGCACTTCAATATACTCTGTATGCTTCTGCATACTACTTAAAAAGACCAGACTTGTTCTTCCATATCCAGTTGCCTGCCAGACCATCACCTCATTCTCCCACAATTGTCGAGTTGAATGGAGTTCTACATTCTTCAGACAATGCCAGTAGTATTGGTAACCATCTGGATTGTCTTTTAGCTTCTTCTCTTCTGAAAATGCTTACCACAGTATCTCAAAGATATTATTTAATCCAAATGTAATTTTATTATTACTATACACGATGCTAAAGATGACTTTTGCTTGTTTAGAAGAATTTTATCTTAATAACATTCTCAAATTCTTTTTGTTCCAACAATGCGGAATTTCCTGATGCATTCAAAAAGTCACTTCAGACTGCATATCTCCTTAAAAAGCTCAGTTATTCCTGCTTGGATGACAAAGAATCGAATAGTGTTTTTGCTTTTTCTATAAATGTAGAATATATTGTGACACAGCTGATTCTTTTTTTCAATGCAATGTAATCCGAGATAACGGCTTAAAGCTTTATTTTGATGAAAATTTTCAAAAAGGTCCTTTCCTTGAAAATAAAGTGCTACTCTATTTTGAGAAATAGATATAAAAATATAGGTAAATTTCATGTAGTTACCTAATCATTAATAAAAATCCCACTGTGAATTTATCAGAAAGTAGTGAAGTTCAATTTGCGAAAAGCCTTAAAAAGTTAGCAGAATTTATTTTCTATTACCGTAAAATCCCAATTATAAGCCCCCCGTTTTTCAAATGCAAAACCAGTAAAAAATAGGGAGGGGCTTATAATCGAGATTATTAGAAAATTCTTTTAAAAAAAAGTTGTGAGGCGCCTTCTATCTCCAGAGCATTCTCTGGAGATAAATATAATAAATATAACAAATATTTGTTATCTAATCCAGAATTGAATGTAACTTACAGAAATAAATTTTTAATTTTTAATTCAAATTTGTTTTATTAGTAATTTAAATTACTTTTTTCATATGGTTAATATGAAAGATGAATTAAAAAAAATTATTTTGCTATTGTTAATGTAAATCTTCAAAGTCATCAAAAATTAATTTAGAGTATATAAGTTAATAAGAGTATATATTTAGCTATTTTGATTTCAATATAGAGCTATAATTATATTATGGTTCTCATTTCCACCTCATTGTTATTTTATTAAAACAGGGGAATCAGTAATTTTTGCTGTAAAAAAATATTTTTGAAGAATAAATTTATTTAAAATCATTAAAAATATATGAGATTTCAGAAATTACTTTTTTTACTCAAGATGAAAAATTAGAGAGGGAGGGCTTATTTTTAGGATTATGGTTGGTTGGTTGGTTGCCGTTTAGTGGCGTAAGGTCCACAATGGGACATACTGCGCCAAACAAAGGTATAAAAATAAAGACTAGCTTCTGGATGGGTTTTACCCATCCAGATGGTCAGTAAACAACACAATAAAAGTTAAACAATAGGTAAAATAATAAAATATAAAAGACATTTAAAAAAGTAAAAGAGACCAACATACATAATGTATAAAATAAAATGATGTAAAAAGTTATGTACAGTGTATATGATAAAAACAGAAGTAAAGTTATATGAACAGTGTGTATAATAAGGTGAACAGTGTAAAATATAAAATCACAGTGTATATATTAAAAAGATGAACAGTGTAAAATATAAAATCATATGTAGTGATAAAATCCAGCATCTTTTAAAAAATTTGTCAAATGATGATGTGGATTGATACCTAAAAGGTTTGTCAGACATGGTGATGATGAATTAAAATATCTCCTATATAAATGTCTTAGGCAAGGGCAATCTGTGAGTACATGGCGAATGGTAAGTATATCATAGTGGCAGTTGGGACAAGTAGGCTGCTGCTGCCCAAGTAGTAAGTATTTATGAGTTAGTCTGGAATGGCCAATTCTCAGACGAGTTACGATAACATCATATTTTCTAGGACTGAGGGTACGCCAAATGGCAATCTGAGGTTTAATTTCTTGTAATTTGTTATTGTTTTGAGTGTTCCATTCCCTTTGCCATATATTTCTGAGAAAGTTTCTAAGTGTATGCTTAACGTCATCATAAGGAACAGGGCTGTTTAAGAAAATTGATGCCTGCCTTGCGGCTTTGTCTGCTGCTTCATTGCCTTTGATGCCTACATGTCCAGGTACCCAACAGAATAAAATGCCGAATCCCTTTTTCTTAAGGTCGTTATAAGTTTTCAGAATCGAGATAAAAGATGGGTTGCAAGAAATAGATGAAAGTGAGTCGAGAACACTCTTCGAGTCTGTGTAAATTATGAAATTTCTACTTTGATGAGATGAAATAATGTTAAGAGCAACCTCAACGGCAAAAAACTCTGCAGAGAAGATGGAGAATGAGTTAGGGAGTTGATAGCTATAAGTGGTGTTACCAATGACAACACCACAGCCGACTTTATTACTAGTCTTGGAGCCGTCAGTAAATATTTCGACATAGTTCTTATAATGAGAGCGATGAGAGGTGTAAAGGGCATGAAAAATAGAAGCATCTGTATTAGATTTGTCAAATCCACTAAACGGATTAAGACAAGAAATAACCTGGAAGTTCCAAGGTGTCATGCTTATAAGAGATCGAGAACGGACTTTGGTATGAATATGAGAGGTGCCAGCAAGAAAGTTCTTAATTCTAACAGCAAAATGAGGGATGCAAGATGGGCGATTCACATAAAGATTATGATCGTTACTATTTAAACGAGAATGAAGTGGATGATTAGGGTGAGAAAGGATGCGATAGTACAATTCAAGTGAAAGTCTTTGTCTAATATCAGTGAGAGAAGGCTCCACACAGTCAGCATATAAACTAAGAACTGGAGTCATGCGGAAAGCACCTAAGCAAATTCTGAGTGCACTATGATGTGTTGTGTCAAGTTTTCTAATATAAGAGTGAGGGGCTGAACCATAAACCTGACATGCATAATCAAGTTTGGAGCGAATAGTAGCACGATAAATTTTGAGTAAAGATGGGCGGTCTGCTCCCCAAGAAGTGTTAGCAAGCACTTTTAAAATATTAAGTGCTGTGTCACATTTAGTTCTCAAGTGCAAAATATGTGACATAAAGTTCAGTTTACTGTCGAAAATAACACACAGAAATCGAGCAGTGTCAACAACTGAAATTGGCCTGTTGTTTATTAAAATCTCTGGATCAGGATGAAGACCTCGTTTACGACAAAAATGCACACATTGTGTTTTGTCAGTAGAAAATTTAAAACCATTTTTATTTGTCCAATTAATTATGTTTTTTATAGCAAGTTGTAATTGACGTTCTATGAAACGCATGTCATTTCCCTGGCAAGAAATTTGCAGGTCGTCTACATATAAACTCCCATGGACACTTGGAGGCAATTGTTTAAGAATATTGTTTATTTTTAAAGAAAAAAGTGTAACGCTCAAAACACTGCCTTGAGGCACACCTTCCTCTTGAAAATAAAAATCTGAATAAACTGATCCTATACGAATTTGGAAGCGTCTGACTCTTAAAAAATTTTGTATGAAAATGGGGAGATTTCCTCTAAAGTCCAAATTAAAAAGATCTTTTAAAATACCATATCGCCATGTCTTGTCATAAGCTTTTTCTATATCGAAAAAAATTGACACCAAATGGTTACGTCTCACATTAGCTTTGCGGATATTTGTCTCTAATAATAAAATATTGTCAACCGTAGAACGGCCTCGTCAGAAACCACTTTGCCATGGAGAAATCAAATTATTTTTTTCAAGAATAAAAACCAATCTAGTATTTACCATTTTTTCTAGTAGTTTACATACATAGCTTGTAAGAGCAATGGGCCTGTAATTCTTTGGGTCAGTAGCATCTTTACCTGGTTTAGAAAAAGGAATAACAATAGCATCGTGCCAAGCAACAGGGAAAATATTTTCAGTCCAGATCCTATTGTAAAGATGCATACCTGCCAACCTGCAAGAATTCCAAGGAGTAAAACAGCACACAAACAAAAAAAATTGCAGCCCCCCCCCTAGTTTTTTTTTTTTTTTTTCGTTAAGAGTAAAAAAAAATCGATAACTTTGTTTTAAATTATCTCAGATTTATAGTTCAACCATTCGTTTTAAAGGTATTGACGAGACCTTTCGAAAGGTACCCATCTTGAAATGATGCCCCCACAAGCACAAAAATTTTTTTCTAGCTAACTACTTCTATTATCAATGAAACCTTTCGAAAGATACCCATCTTGAAAATTTACTCCCCCCCCCAGGGGGGGGGGGGCAACCAATGCCCCCACATGCACAAAATATTTTCCTAGTTAACTACTACTATTATCAATAATTCATATTAATTTTACAATCACAAGTTTAAAATAACTCTCATTATGCACATTTATACGAAATTTTGTCCTATACTGCCATGTTAAAAGTTTGCATAAAATGGGATCACAGTGCCACCTGTTGAGCGATTGATCTCCAAATCTATTCAGCACCAGTTTATGTCAGGGTGCAACTAAATACCAAGTTTGGTTAAATTTCATTCATTGGTTCGTGAGATACAGCGTCCACAAAAAACGTGATACACACAGACAGACATTTTCTAAAAACTATCAATTCATGTTCTGGACATCCCAAAATGTGTAAATTCATCAAAAAACGGAGATTGGAAATTTTCATGAATCCAATACTTATTACATATAGAAGAAAGTAAAAATCGGTAGAAAAATGTTGAAATAGTAGAAAAAGAGTAAAAATAGTGATCTAGGAGTAAAAGTGTAAAAAATGTCAAAAAAGAGTAAATTTTACTCCCGGGGAGTAAAACTTGGCAGCTATGAAGATGGAGGAGATTTTCAAGTGACAGTTTTGATAAATGTTTAATCATAATATAAGTAACACCATCGGGTCCAGGAGCAGAGTTACGGCAATTTTTTAAACTGTTCTTTAACTCATTTTCAGTAAAAGGACTATTGTACTCTGGTGAAGAACGGGAGTGAAAATTAATTGTTGAATGTTCAGAATTATGTTTATATGACAAAAAAGGTTCGGAGTAGGAATTAGAGCTGGATATGTCACATAATGTTCTACCTATGGTGTTTGCTATATTTTTAGTTGAAGTTATAGTTTGGCCATTATAATTTAAAAAGGAAATACTTTGATTAGAATAAATTCCCATTGCTTTCTTGACACGATGCCAAAGTTGTTTGCTGCTTATATTGGAGGTAATGCTGGAAACATATTTAACCCAGGACTCTTTTTGTGATTTTCTGCGGATTCTTCGAGCATTTGCTCTTTCTTTCTTGAATGCAATGTAGTTGGCAGTGGTTGGATACCGCCTAAAAGTCCCCCACGCTTTTTGTTGCTTCCTTTTTGCAGCATTACATTCTTCATTTCATCATTATCATTCATCATTCATTACATTCATCATTCTTTGAGTGTTTATTGTGGCAGCCAGAAGATTTTGGAATAGAAATGTTAGCAGAGCTTATGATACAATTAGTCACATCAGTAACAGCTTTGTTAATATCACCTCCAATCATGTCATGCGTAATTACAGCATTAGTAGTGAAGGCAGCCCAATCGGCCCTGTCATAAATATAATGCGGGTTTCCAGGTGGATGTTCATTAAAATTATAAAATGATAAAAATAGAGGAAAACGATCACTATTATGTAGATTGTTACTTATGAAGAAATTAAAATATGGATACAGAGTGGGTGAACAAATGGCTAGGTCTATTGCATGGAATGTTCTGGAAGGTTCATGAAAGTATGTGTTGTCACCATTATTTAGAATACATAAATTATTATCTGTGACAAAATCCTCAATAACCTGACCACGCTGATTAGTGTAGGGACTACCCCAAAGTGGATTGTGCCCATTAAAGTCACCAAGAAAGACAAAAGGAGTTGGCAACTGCAAAACAAGGTTATTGAGATCATGAGGGCTGAGAGTCATATTTGGGGGTACATAGATATTGCAAACAGTGACAAGCATGTGAATATGGACCTGGACTGCTACAGCTTGGATATTAGTATTTAAAGAAATATTACTGTGAGGTACATTATTAGAAATAAGAAGAGCTACACCACCTGTAGCCCTGTCAGTTCTAAAACAATTATAGCCACAAATTTTTACATTATCATTTTGTCTTAAGTAGGTCTCTTGAAAGGCAAAGCAAATGGGTCGATGATCAGAAATTATCTCTCTGATTTCATCTCGTTTATTTGTAAAACCTTGGCAATTCCATGAAATGAAATTAGTCATTATGATTTTTTTGTTTTAGATTAAAACATCCACATCATTATCCTCTGATGCGGTAGACATACCTTCCCCATCAGAAGGATGAAGGCTTATTAAGTCCTGTTGTTTAGTAAGATTTATTTTTTTTGTTTTGTTTGTAATTAGAGTGGGCAATTTAGCAATTCTCTTTTTCTTAATGATATAGGGACGCAAGGGTGAATTAGCATTTTTTAGGGAGACTGAGGAATGTCCCCTGTCAGACAGAACAGTTTTTGGTACTGGTGGAGATTTTTTAGAATTTGTTGGTTTAGATAAAGAAGACTGTGTGGAGGTAGATGTCTGACTTGGTTTGGTTTGTAGATTTGAGGAATTGATTTGAACTGTTTCCATTGGAGTAGTATTAGAAGACTGTGTGGAATTTGAAGCCTGAATAGGCTTAGGTTGCATTTTTGGAGAATTACTTAAAACAGTTTCAACCGGAGAGCTGGTATTGTTTAGAGAGGCGGTTTGTGTAGCTATTGTTCTAGAAGTTTTTTTGGTGGAAGTAGCAGCAGCATATGATTTTCCAATAATAGGTGTTCTCGATTCAACAATTTTTTTAGCTTCATAATATGAAATGTTTTCTTTTGTTCTTATAGTCTGAATCTCTTTTTCACTTTTCCACTTCTCACAGGATTTAGAGTATGCTGGATGGTCTTTTTTACAATTTATGCAGCAGACTGGTTCTTCACAGTTTTGACTATCATGGCCCACTGCACTGCAGCGAGCACATGTGAGATTTCCACGGCAGGCGGTTTTGGAGTGGCCAAAGCGTTGACAATTGAAACAACGTAAAGGGTTTGGGATGTATGGTCTGATTTTACATTCTAGATAACCTGCTTTAATTGAGCGTGGGAGAGTAGGTGAATCAAAGGTCAGTATTAAGTGTTTAGTAGGTATCTGTTTATTGTCACGGTAAATAGATATACGACGGACTGCAATTACTTTCTGTTCTTTAAGATTTTCTAGAATTTCAGAATCGGGGACATATTGCAAATCGGCTTCAGATATTACTCCACGGCTAGTGTTTAGTGTTCGGTGTAAGGTTGTAGTAACTGGAATATTGCAAAGTTGTGTACAGAGTCTTACATTTTTCCCTTGCTTATGATTTAAAACTTCAATTAATAGCTCCCCAGTGCGAAGTTTCTTGATAGATTTCGGTTCACCTGCAATTGATTGTATCGCTTTCTGGATTAAGAACGGGGAAGTTTTTGAAAAGTCTCCCTCAGTCCTTTTGATAACAAAAAAACGTGCATCAGAACCATCCACAAAAATATTATTCTCACTAATAGTCGAAGAAAATTCTTCCATTCTTTCCGCCCATGAATTAGCATTTGAGCATTTAATAGCTTGGCCCGAGCCAGACGCATTATTCGGATTACCTTTAGTTGTCGCCATAATTAAATTAAATAAAAAGGGTCGAGGGTTTCCTTAGTCCCACAAGTCAGCCCGTTTCTTGAACAGACGGAAAAGCAAAGGGTTTTCAGAATCGCTCCCTGGGACACCCATAACCACTCACCAGCTACCAGACCGTCGACCCAGATTGGGAATCACATGTGGTAGTCGTGTTAGTCCGGTGTTTCTCGTTCAAGTAGTCACCGTTGTCTCACCTTCACCAAGGGCACCAGTCTCCCAGTGTGCTCCCAAGGCTAGACTACCGTGAGACCCTCACCAAATCGCCAACCCAATAACCAGCGCCTCATCTACACCGATCTCAGCTTGGTTAATGTATTAGAAATTAAGTATTTTTAGTATAACCAACAAGAACAAAACCAGAAAATAAATGTGAGTAAAAACAAACAGGGTAAGTAGAAACGAAAAAGGTGAGTAAAACAAGGTAAGTTGTTTCATTTTTTTGTAAGTTTTTCAAATTTTTTATTTTTTTCCAATTTTTTTTTTTTTTTACAAGAACAAAAAACAAGAACAAGTACCAAGAGCTTATTGGCAGTAAAAACCAAAAATACAAGGACAAAAAAAGCAAGAAAAAATGCCAAAATCTTAATAGAAAAAAAAAAATAATAATAATAATAAAATAATAAAAATAAATAAATAAATAAATAAAATAAAATAAATAAAAATACAAACAAAATTAAAAGAAATAAAAGAAAGGTAGAAGGACAAAAAAAAAAAAAAAAAAAAAAAAAAAGAGAGAGAAGGAAAGATCACTCGGGCCCGGGGTGCGTGACTCCCCCTGAATACCTAAAGAAGGTACCCCCTGGGGGTTTTAGGATTATGGAAAAAATCCCAAATTGTCTAAAAGTGGGAAGGGGGCTTATTTTCGAAGGGGGGCTTATAATCGGGATTTTATGGTAATTCAGATGTATTTTTAATAAGCAAAAATTTAGGTTAACCTTAATTCGATAAATTAATCAAACCTTTTACAAGAACAGAAGCACAAAAATTATTTTGTCCTAATAACTATTAAGTTGCAATATATGTTTGACTTAACTTGTAAAAACATTGTTATTAAGTATGTGTTAGCAGTACTGATGTTTATTATTATTTATAATTTTACTATCTTTTGTGATAGTAAAATAATAAATTTTTTAAACATTTTCCAATATAATTAAAAAATGCATATAACTTATATTCATTTATCTGTATGTCCATGCGTTATGACTCAAACTTGCAATCAAAGGAAGTGATCACGATCAGTTTACTGAAATGCTTTATAATGTATTCACATGAAAACTGTGTGAGAAGCTTTTATATATATATATATAAATATATATATATATATATATATTTTTTCAAGGAAGCTCTGAAAAAAATTTGGATACATTGTGGTCTAGGGGGAAAAACTGTTTAAAGTGTGTTTTAATAGTGTTGAACCTAATACACATCATTGAAGTTCTCTTTAGTATTTGCCTCTCAGAAAACAATGGTATAATATTCATAGCTATTTAAAGGACTGCACATGTAATGCTAAATTACTGTCTATGGTAGAAGAATTTTAGAAATTAATTATAGTTGCATTATGCATCTCTACCTAAAATATACTTTAGCACCATAGTAGTTATGAAATTAATATTTCTTAAGCAATGCCACTTAAAAGAACATACCTATATTTCTTAAACAGGCCTACACAAAAGAATTTGAATATATCGCTGTCAAATTTTATGGGTTAATTTATATCATAATATATTTTATATTATCATAGTGGATACTTCGTGAAATACATTTTTAGTGATATGCATTATTCTGGCAGGTAGTCCAAAATATTTTGTATACAATAGAATCTTATGGCATTTATTTCTTGAAATCCTTATCTCTGATATTAAAATTTCATCAGATCAGATGAACGAATTTTTATTACTAGTATAAAGCACTAAAGATGATACAAGCGAGGGTCAATACAATATGCTTATTTTCAACTTTCTTTTTATCACTTAACCCTCCGTCAGGTGCACCCTGCGTGAGAGGCCCGTTGTGGTTTCTATCCTCTAAATATCCTACACATGATTTTTAATTCAAAAACACCCATATGGTGACTTTATTAGGAGTGAATAGACAGTAATAAACGAAAATTTGATGCATAAGTACGAATTTATTGATTGTAGTACAAGTATTTACCTTCTTCCAGGTCCTTGTAGATGCTTCGGAATGCAACAGTTCAGTCATTCTTCTTTCCTTCTAATTAAATGTCACCACTTGTCGATGTCTGTTGAACTGCCATTTGTCGATGTTTGTCAACAGGCATCAACAAGTGGCGACATCCAATTATAAGGAAAGAACGAGTGACTGAACTGTTGAACTTAGAAGTGTCAACAACCACCTGGAAGATGCCTGATAAAGTTGCAGGCACGCACCAAAAAAGTTTTTCAGAATTTCCCAGTAGGCCTCTTAATTTTCTATTATTATTTCTAATTAGGAAGTTTTAAATTAGAACTTTAAAGTATTTTAACAAATAATATCTCAGAGGAAGCCAAATGCAGAAGTCACTTGAAATTTCTTAATATGTGCGAGTGTTCCTTGCTGCTTTGATGATGCACTAGTGTCTAGTCTTTTCACCTGATGAAAAGCTATTCTATTATCTTGGCTCAAAACAACTATTGCGAGTTTTTGCAATTTATAATGTTTACCTACAAAGTTATTCTTTAATTAAATTAATTATAATTTAAATCAGGTTAACATATAGATGTTTCAAACCAAAAATTAAAAATGTGAATGCTTTCTTTTTACATATTTACGATCAACTATGTATCTAAATAGCTATTTTTGAAGTTAGTTAATCAATTTTTGTAAGTTTTGAACGAACATTCAAGTATTGGTTGGTTAATTGTAGAGTTTAAGGCCAACTGACTATGCTAGGGTCGTAGGCCTATAGGTAGAATGCCCTCCGTGGAAGACTAAGGGGGTCTTAAGACCATATTTACACAAGTTTCAGAAAAACTCTGGATGGCTAGGTCAATGAGCACAACATGGGAGGATCAAACCCTTCACTTCCCATATACTAGCTTTGAGCACAGAACCGCTCAACATTCAAGGGTGAATGTGATAGACGTATATTCACGCAACATCTTTGTATTTTTTTTTTTTAATAGGCTTTTCAAAAGTTAATCAGTTATTAAAAATAAAATTCACTAACAAGCTTTTCTTTTACTATCATTTAATTTTTAATCGTTAATTGTATGCAAAAAAACTTTTTTTGAATCCTGTACATTAATTAACAAAATTTGTGCAAAGCACTGAATTGCCTTTATAAACATTATTGCTACCAGATTAAAATTTTTTTATTCTGTAAAAATGTCTTTAAAAAATATATAAATCCTCATAAGTCCCCCCCCCCCCATCCAATTTATCATTTATCTTTGTTGCATCTTGCTAAAGCTTTAAAGAAATGCTAATTTTCAAAGCTTACATATTCACACTTTTTTTTTTTTTTTTAAAGTACTTCAAAAACTAATTTATCACTTAATTGTAAAAAAAAAAAAAATAATAATAATAATAACCATTATCATGCATGAATACGGTATGTAAAGAATAAAACATTAATACAGTTAAAAGATTAACTACAGTATTTAGCCTAAGAATATAAAATATGACAAAAACTACTACAAAACATCAGAAAAGTTTGAATTTTCATAATATTTCAATTTTGGGAAAAAAAAAAAAAATATATATATATATATATATATATTGCAAAACTATCTTCTTATTTTTCATTTAAGATGATAATTTTATTTTTAGAGAACACATAAATATCTAGTTTTGCTTTTAAAGCAAACAGTGAAATCATATTTGAAATTATTTTTCTTAGTATTCATATGACAGCCTCTACAGTATGATAGAAAAGATTTTATAATCATTAATTATTCATATAACTTTCAGGAAATACAGTCAGACAGATGAGTAACTTATAAAAGTTATAATTATCACAGTGTTTTTCCCCCTAATCAGATTTTTGACTTAAAGTGTAAAATACATTAAGGGGGAAATTAAAGTGACTATATAATCATAAAAATTAAATTGCACTGAAATACCTTTTCAGATGCAGCAGTGTTTCAATTTTAATAAAGGATGAAATACATAATGTAATTAGCATTTTATTTTATGCTTTTAAAAATATAGAAATATCAAATAATTTTATTTATTTAAAATTAAAAAAAAATGAATTTCATATGTAGATGCATTTAATTTATGAGTAAAAAAAAAAAAATATATATATATATATATATATTTAGTAGCCAGTAATCTAGGCAAGAGTTTTATTTGCAGAAGTTAGTTTTGATAATAGTCAGCCTACAGCTGTCATGGACAAACTATAATAATTAATCCCTGATCAAATATCAATACAATAAATATAGGTTAGTATTTCAATACCATTGGGACAACGGGTCCTAACTGCATGTAATTAACAAGTCCAGGAAAAAATGGTCTGCCAGCTAAATCAGCATAGTGTTGCTCTAAAAGCTCTTGAGAAGCCTGAAAAATAATTGAATATTACAGATCTTATAAATTAGCATACAATAAATATACTTACAAAATTATTTAAATATACACCAAAAGTTGTAAAACTAATTTCAGAAGCCCATGTACTGTATTAGTAAAATAAATTTCAAAAGGGTATCTAAAGCACATGCTTTAGATGCCTTTTATCCCCCCCCCCCCAAAAAAAAAAAAAAAAGTAAATAAATAAACAAATAAATAAAATAAAAAGAGAAAAATGATATTTTTAAGATTCAACTATAATAATTTCCAATACTTTTAAAAATAAGATAATGTATACAAATTATAAACAGAGTTTAATTTCTATCACAAAGCACAAAAACTCAGCACCCAAACTTCTTTTACTTAAGTGAATTTTTACATATTAGATAGAATGCAGGGAAACTCATTGATATTGCGTCTGGAACTCACCAATCCTAGTGCTGACTCTAGGCTAATTTGGCAGGATGCTCCATCCTGCAGCCCTTTTAAACATATTTTAGCACCATGTGGCCCTTTTTCAACCCATTTTAGTACCTGGCAACCCTTTTAAAAACATTTCAGTACCAAGTAGCCTTTTCTAACATTTTAAATGTTCAGAGGCCTTTAGATACTTTTCTTCCTGACTTTTCAATCTTCTAGTGATAGTTCTACAGCATTCCTGTAAGAACAAATACATATAGCCTATATACATACACAAAAATTAGTAATTTACTTTTGTTACATACAAAAATCACAACATAGAATGTAAATTATACAAATAATGCCCTTTTAGAAAATAAGTTGCCCTTTTTATTGAATTCCCCTCCGATGGCCCTTTTATTCTAGAGTCAGCATTAAATCCATTTCCGAAAAGTCCCTGAATTATTATTTGTTTTTCAGTAAAATTTTGGAAATCGCACACATCTGTAATGTAACTTGGCATACAGTATTTCTTCTACCTACCTCCACCTGCTTATAGACTGGTGGTTTTCCTTTCTAACTTTTCACACAGCAGTCAGGAGCTGTTAGAATCAAGCATAAATGAACACAAATTGTGTTTTAATCTTTTACTGAACATCAAATTGTAGCCATAATTCCAAGTTACATGTATTAAATGGAACATTTAAAGGAGAGAAGAAAATAGTAGCATATAAGCAAATTTGTTTTGAATGAATAATCACAAATTTAACTGGAAGTTTCCAAATGAAAAGTGAAGGCTATACCTTGCTAATTTTTTACAAGATGCAATTTAAAATTTTATAAATATATATACACTAATTTATCATTACATTGGTCAAACACCAGGAAGGAGAAGACAAATTTTTGAACAAAGAATAACGTATGGAAATGAAGCCTTATACAAGGCAAAAGATATTTAAAAAGTTAATATGAATTGTTTCTGAAACACTGGTGAGTGAGACAATATATAACAAACATGATCAAAGAATAACAGAAAAAAATAAATAAATAAATAAAAATAACTAGAAGAAAGGAATATATACATATGTATTTTTAAGTTGTTAATAGATTCCTAAAATAAGAGACATGTATGATCATAAGTTATACAGAACATTATTTTTTAACAAAACAAGTATGAAAACTTTAAACCCTGATTAAATGTTAGAACTTGGGCTAAAGTGTAGTTTTGTCTCTTATGTTTGACGCATTTCGTGAATGCAATAGATTGCCAGAGATGCTTTCTGTTTACTTCTGCTTCTTTGCGTCATGTGCTACGTCATCGGTGTATGGTACTGAGTTTAACTACTGAATTAAACATGCACTTTTAAATGTTTGAACTGAAAGTTTGAGAATGATGCTATGTTATATTGGAGAGCGATTTTAAAGGAAGAGTTTTGCAGTAATTCATTTGATGTTACTTTTGTTGAACTGTGCTGTTTTAAAAATAAATAACGAAAATGGAGTGAAACTTATTAAAGCCAAAGGATATCAATCAATGTTAGCTTTTTATGGAAATGATTTCATAAGCCTTGCTGTGTATTGTAAATATGGAGTGGATTAGAGGTAAGTTTTTTATATACATTTGATAGTGTATTTAATCATACTTTAGGAAATAAATATTTATCTCTTTGTAAATAATGTAACAAATATATGTATGTATGTGAATCTATTATGTTCACTATAAATAGGATGATTCTGTAATGGATCGGATGATTCTGTTTGACTCTTGAAATTGGATGATTCTGTAAAGTTTAAAATTACATGTTTCATTAAATTATAAATAACGAGGATTAAATTGTTTTATCTACTTAGTATTTATATTTAAAAAAACTGACCTGTGCTTTTGGTATTTTTATAATTTGTGTTTTTTGATTAGGATTTGTGAAGAGAGGGAGGGGGGGGGGTAATAATTTTTATGTACATGAAGCATTCATACATGTGTTAAATAGGACTGGGCGTTATATCGATGTAATGCAAAAATCGATTTAGCTAAAAACAGCAATCCGATTTAACGATAACATCTACTACGAAATTTCGGAATGACAATGTAATGCTAAATCAATTTAGAGATAAAAATCAGATGTTAGCTAGGGATCAAGTTTCCTCGTCCCGCTTGCGAGTTAATGCATCGAGGGAAGTTTTATCGATTTAGCGAAAACGATTTAACAATAAGTGCAAAAGCCGTCTTACGATTTATCGTAATATGAATTGTGCTACGTGCTGGCTTTTCATTTCAAAGGAGATACTAGAGAGACAATGTGCTTAAATCGCCTGTCGTCTGCTCCGTTTATTCATAGTTTATTCCGAAGGAGAGACGAAGTACTGCGCTTGTGCTATGCTAAATCGGGGAGGAAAGAAAATACGATTTTAGATGAATCGTAACTGGTCCAAACTTTTAACTTCTTGCAGTTTTACGCCGACTCCAATTTGTTTCCTAAGTATAATGATTTCTTTCTCTTTGTAATAAGTAATTATTTTCGGCAATTACAATATGCACTGTTGTAATAAATATTAATATAAGTACATAGTTTATTTTTCATTAATTTAAATAGAAAATAAATTTATTTTTTACAATATTTAAGAATACAGTAAATCACGATAAAAATAGTTTCATAATACAATACGATTTAGTATTTTGTAAGAGGGGGGGGGGGGATTTTTAAAGAATGTACACAAGAGTTTTTATAGGTGCTCCTTATTACGTACTTTTTATTATGCCCTTTATAATACCATTAATAAGCTTCAAATAGTACTTTACTGAAGTTAATAAAATCTAGAATGTTGATACTTTAAAATACTATTAAATGGAAATAGAGTTTAGATTTTTTTTCATCATTTAAAATTAAATTTCTTTTTCAAACTCTGCTACCTATTTCCTCTAACGAACAAATTGGTCTTGATTTATTTTTGCTTTCAGAATGATGTGAGGTTTATTTACAGGCAGACTGGATATTGAACGCCAGAATATAGCGTATTTCGGCAATATGACACAAAATAGCAGAAATTTTGTTAAATTTTAGTAAAATGATAAAATATTTGGGAATCAGCTTTCGAAATTTTTTTACTAAATTATTACTTAACTGGGCAGTTAGTTCAAAAATACTGCGTAGAATTTATCAATCAAGTTGAAAAATTTTTTTTTAAGAAAGTGGAAATTTAATTTACTGATTGTGGTAAAGACAAATTTTATAAATAAAAATACAAAGTTCAATATTCCATTATATATCAGGAACACACAAAAAAGGGCTAAACAATTTAAAAGGAAAAAAAAACTTGTGCCAAAGGCCATCAAAAACTCTCTTTAATATCAATATTTATAACAACATTCCCTAATGTTAATCACCCAGAAATGTTTAATCAACATAACTTTTCTTAATAAAAACTTTACAGTTTGAACTGCATTATTTAAAATTTTAATTTTAAATTATGCAGTTTGGCATAATTTTAAGCCATAGATGCTGAGTTATAGCAATATGGGAAATTGCAGAAAATAAATGAGTAATAGCAGCATTGCTTTTCAGTCATTATACTATTGATTAAAAGACTTGTATGTGTAGGAGGGGTAGGGAGGAGGTATTTTCTAAATCAGTGTTAAATCTATTTATCTCTATATCGTGATATTAGATGGAAGATAAATCAATTTATAGAATCACTACATCACCCAGTCCTAGTGTCAAGGATTGCTTCAACATGTAATTTCATGCATTTTTCAGATTCATCCATTTTGAGGTAGGGATATCCAGTGATTTTTTTTTTTTCCCCATGTAAGTGAAACATACAGACATACGTATTATTGATTGCTGCAATATAAAATTTTGTATACTTTTTAGTCTCATGCATTTTGAGATAGGAGTATCGAGTGATTTTTATTTTTTTGTTATTTTCATGTACGTGAAGCATACAGACATGCGTATTACAGACTGCCGCACAACAAAAATTTGTTTATTTTTGAGATTTATGCACTTTGTGATAAGGGTAACCAGTGATCTTTTTTTTGGTTTTCATGTATACAAAGCATACAGACGTACATATTACTGATTGCTGCAGCACAAAATTTTATTTTTTAGATTCATGCATTTTCAGATAGAGTATCCAGTAATTTTTTTTTCATGTACACAAAGCATACAGACGTACATGCGGCAGCCCAAAATTTTGTTTATATTTGAGATTCATGCATTCTGAGATAGAGGTATTCAGTGATTTTTTTTTTCTCCCATGTACACAAAAAGCATATTACTTATTCCTGCAACTGGGAATTTTGAGCATTTAAATTGTGTGATTGTATCTTTTAAGTTTTACTTTTTTATTTGTGATTGGTTATAATTTCATAATTATTCAGCAAAAAAATTTTTTATTGTATTTTATGATGATTTTCCTTGTCTTCTATGTATTGTCTCTGATCAAACTGCTTTTTTCCAATGTGTTTTCTTGTTTGGTTAAATTGCGAAAAAGCTCACTTTAGTATGCCACCGATAGAGGGCTATAATTTGGAACACACCTTAGAGATTTCTGAAAAAAAAAAATCACCAAGGGGCAGCCAAAAGTAAATTTTTTTCTAGATCTTGTTCAAAAAATTAGCTTTTTAGTAAAAAAGAAAAAAAAAAAATAATAACATTTGGTACTACACAGACACATTGTGATTACTTATGATGATAATTTCTTTCAGGTTATCAATAAATATAACTTTACTATTCACTTAAGGTTATTTTTGGAAAAAAAAAAAAAAAACAATTTTTTTTAAAGATTCAAAAACATTAATTTAGCATAATAATAATGGCAAAAACTATTATTATTTTTAAAGTATAAATAAATTCCTTACGACCTGTATGTAAAATTTAATTTATCTATCAAATTTAATGAAAATTTCAAGATCTCAACTTAAACGTTATGCAGAAAATTTGACAACAGCGAAAAAAAGAATAGAAAACTAATGATCAAATATTCACAGAATATCCCGAAAATATATACCATGAAACAGAATACACTTAATAAATAAATGTATGCAGTTTAAATCCTTTTATCAGTTGAAAGCATCTGTGAAACACAACATCTAAATCTTAAAAAAATTTAGATGTATAATTAGAGATTGAAAAAAAAAAGGGAGGGGGCAGTTTTTTTCACACACAACACTGGATACTTGAAATAAGCCAACAAATTTGAAAAAGTAAAGTATTTACAAATAAGTTTAAAAACTACTTCATATGAATTTATAGTTTACAAATTTATTCAATAAAATGTTGATTCTGTATTTTTAAACAAAGTGAAGATCGTTCCTCATTAATTTAATTAATTACCTGCATGAACTTCATCGCTATAAGTTTGAAGCCTTTTTTTTCAAATCTTGATATAATTTTACCAACTAAACCTCTTTGAACCCCATCAGGTTTGATCATAATAAATGTTCTTTCTCGTCCCTCAGCCATTCTTGCTTGTTTTAAAATAAAACTATCAATGGAACTTTAAAAAAGGCGGATGACTTTCAAACCGGTCGTGATAAGCTGCGGCTTCTGAATCTCTGACAGAATTTCTCCTTCCTCTCCTCCTCGAGCAAAGAGCAAACTCGACTCGATGGAGCGAGTCATTCGAGTAAAATAATCGATTAACTCGAGTGAAATAATCGATTAATTCGAAATAATCGAATAATCGATTAACTCAATTATTTGGAATCATTCGATTAGGTCGATTATCTAAAAAATCATTCATTAATTTCATTCGATGATCATTTTACTCGTTAGTTTTTTCATTCGATTATTTCATTCGTTAATTTCATTCGATCATTTCATTCGTTAATTTCATTCCGATTATTTTTTCTCTCGATTGCCATCATATCCTTTATGCGCGTGCGTGAATGATTTTATCGATTATTTTCTTTCGAATGATTTTATAACCTATGCGCGTGCGCGTGCGCGAATGATTATCTCGATTATTTTATTTCGAGTGATTTTAACGGCAAAAGTTTACTTGGTCATTCTATATTCCGATTATTTGCAGCGATTTATTTCTTATTTATAACGAATGAATAATTCGTTTGGTGGTTCGGCTGCAATTTAGAGTTGCCATTCTTTGAATGCTTGCTTTTCACACTTTATGTGTAGTTTGTGAACCGTTGTTTTTCAAAATACGCGTTATTTAGATTTAGTAATGTTTCTATTTATAAAAATACTTTAAAAAATAATAAAAATTTTGTTCTTTTAAAGGAAAAAAAAGGAGTACTCATAATTTTTACATAATATTAAGTTCTTTTTTTTTTTTTTTTTTTTTTAATATACATATATGAATTATGGCATGAATTTTTCAAGTTTATATGAAAAATTTCAGGGTTCAAATATTTTCAAATAATAAATCTAGTTTTATTAGAATACATGAATAAGAACATCTATATATTAATTTGAAACATGTTTTTGTCTGTGTAACTAAACTGAGAGAACAGCTAGGTGTAAAACTTGGTTGAGGTGTCTAAAAAAAGGGTCTTGGTCTGTAGATGAGACATCAAAAGAGAAAAATAGAAAAAGTCGAATGGTTCCCCCCCCCCGAGGGGGGGTTTCAGGGGAAAGGGGCGAAATTAGTTTGAGAGGGAAATCCGTTTTAGGTTTTAGACCCACACATGTAGCCCCTCATTTTAAAGGTCTTCAAATTTCACGTTGATTGGGGATGTTTGTATACAATACAGTGCGTCCCCTGGTGGCGAAGAATGGAACTATGTGATTTTGTAGTAGGCCCTATCATGTTACACCTTATTTTACAGGTCTTGGTATTTCCTGACAGTTGGTGACGTTCGTACAGAACACACTGTGCCCCCTGGTGGTGGAAAGTGCAACTAAAGGATTTTGCAGTTGGCACCACCATGTGACACCTTATTTGAAAGGTCTTGGAAATTCAAGGCGATTGGTGATGTTCGTATACAACATACTGCGCCCCCTGGTGGAGGAAAGTGGATTGAAATACATTTAAATAACGATGCGACGATTTTTAAAACATTACGGTCAATAAAGTGACCGTCGAATTCGACGGGTTCCAGCTAGTTTTATATTAATTTCAGTTTATTGTGATATAAGGCACACACACATATACTCACAAATAAATAAAAATTAAACAAAATTGGGAAATTACTACATAAAATAATAAAATTAATTTAGCTTTATACTAATGACATTAATGCTCAATTTTTAAACTTTCTCATACATATTAATGGTAGAGAATGCATTATTTTGCGGTCAAATTTTCGAAAGTGAGTTTTTGTTATATTTACGCGATTTAAGGAGCAATGGATCCAAAAATAAGTTTTTTTGCAGTTGGCCTGTGTGTTTATTAGCAGTATACCTCAATAAAAAACAGTAGCAGGAAGTCATTTTTTTTTTTTTTTTCTAAATCTGTATTATATAGGGATGCTATCTATACTAAACTTTTTGTTGTGGTCGAACAAATGGTTCGTGTACAGGGACAACCATGATAATTCAAATTTCAAATACATTTTGCTTATATGGGTAAAATTTCTAGTAGTTGCAATTTAACATCTATATTTTGCGATTAACAAAATTACATGAGCATAGTTTCTTCTTTCTTTATATAAATAAAATCACGTTTAGTGCAGAATATGGTATGAAAATCATCGGTCATTCGTTTAGAAAGCTACTCAAAAGGATTTGGATATATTGGAGCTATAATTTGAAATTCTAGAAATTAATACATATCTTTTTCATATAGGACTAAATTACACAATGGACTATGCATATAACTTTTTGACAATATGAAAGGCTCAGTGGCGGATCCAGAACTTGACTTTTTTTTTTTTTTTTTTTTTTTTTTTGGGGGGGGGGGGGGCTGAGATTTTCAAAGTATTATTCTAGACCAATAAAAATTTTACAATTGCAATATTCAATTGTGAATGTCAGTGTTTTGCGGGGGGCTTCAGCCCCCTACCCCCCCCCCCCCTTAATCCGCCACTGGAAAGGCTACTCAAAATTAAACGAAATTGTTTAATCTGTTGACTGTAATTCATGTAGATGTTTTACTACATTTTGCAATGTCGACGAAAACTGCTCAAGAATAAAAATTAATTGGTCATACTAATACAATAGACAAAGTATTTTTTTAAATTCAATTTTCAGCTCTGATTTTTATATAATGTCGCGTTTTGTGGCCTTATGTATATGAAAGTCAGTTTTTTTAAATGTTTAATCTGTATATGTGTGTGCTAAAAGCATAACTTAAAAAATAAGTAATTGCAAAAAAAATTAAATTTGTATCTTGAATTTCATGAAAGGTTGCCATTTAAATAGTTTAAAATGAAATTATCTTTGTCTGTCTGTCTGTCCGTCTGTGCATCTATACGTTCAGCACCTACTGAACGTAGAAGTACAAAATTTGACATACGGGTGCTAAGAAGCTTTCACGAGGGGGATAGTGAAAAAAATAATTTAAAAATTTTAATCAATTGTGGAGATATTAATTAAAATGTCGATCTATGTCTAATCAAAAAACGATCTCAATGACTGAGAATTCACCAAGATTGCATAAAAATAGATATTTTAACGAAGTTAAAAGCAGAAAAAGTGGAAAATAAATTAGAAATATTAGTCCGATTATTACGAATTCGGTACAAAATGGGCATTCCCCCCCCCCCCTTTAAATCTAACAGTGCAAGCGGCTTATCGATACAACAATTAGTTTTTTTTTTTTTTTTTTTTTTTTTTTTTTTTTTATTAACTAAAGTATGAATTTTAGGTGGCAACATCATTTCAACTGCCAGACAAATGTCTGCGATGAAAAAGGAAATTTTGTAGTATTTTAAATTGAGATATGCCGTTGAAATTTCGTAATATTTGGTTTTAACGCCCGATAATTAGACTGAATATTTTTGAAAGTGTAGAATTATTAGGAAGGGCTTAAAGAGGGGTTTGGGACGAAGGGGGCAAAAAAAAAAGGTTACAGCCTTGGAAACTGGTATTATTAAGTTTTAAGGCAAGATAAATCGATTGCGGATATTTTCAAGTGTAAATTTACTAGGAGGGACGAAAAGGTGGGGGACAAAGAGACAAAAATATAGAAAAGGAACGGAGGAACGGGCGTTTCGGAGAAAACAACGGACAACCCAGAACGCCCTTATTCTTTTATATTTTGCAGAGTTTCGAATTTCAATTTCCGCTCACATTTCGTTGTAAGAATTTTTAACATTATATAGCCCGGAATTACGCAAGTTTCGGCGAAAACCATAATAAGTCAGACACAAATCTTTTTATAAAAATATCTACATTACCTTTGTATCTCAGCTTCTAAATAACATAATTTAATAAGTAATATATCATTTTCAAAGTCATTTGAATTGGAATTGAACAGTATATGTTGCAAATCTCTGTTGCTAGAGGACGCTTTGATATTTTAATAATTCAATATGTAGAATTCTAATTATGATTTAATTACTTATAACAAATCATTTAAAATATCGCGGACTTTTAAACTGATATAAGTCGTTAAATTCTGTACGGAAGTTTCAGAGAAAACCACAGACAAGCCAGAACACCTTTATTACAATATCTCCAATTCTAATTATGATGCAGGCTTTCGAATTCCGATACTCCATTCACATTTCGTATTAAGGATTTTTAGTACTATTTAGCCCGCAATTACGCAAGTTTCAGAGAAAGCTACCAAAAAAAATCGGGCACAATTTTTTATAACCTTTGTATCTCAGCTTCTAATTAACATTCATAGGTAAAATATCATTTTAAAAGTCATTTAAATTGTAATTGAAGAGTACATATTGCAAATCTCTGTCGCTAGAGGGCGCTTTGACATTTTAATAATTCAATAGCTCCAATTCTGATTATGAGTAAATTACTTACATGGAGAAGATTGGGAGACCGTAGGCATCACCGGGTTGCACATTTGCCATGATCAGAATTTTCAAAGGTCCTTTACGCATGATGAGCGAACAGGCTGTCTTAAATAATGAAACGTAAAGCGGCGCCTTAATCTCCGCTCGACTTTGCTAAAGTCAGAATTTTGAAAGATCATAACACGGTGAGTGATCAGGTTGTTTCAGATATTGAAACGGGAAAAGGGCGCCGCAGACGCTACCGAGCGGGAATTTACTGTGGTTAAATTTTTCAATGAGCTATTTTCACAATATGTCAATAAGCTGTTGTAGGACCTGAAACGGTAAAAAGGCGCCGCAGGCGCCAACAAGCCGGGGTTTTATAAAGTCAGATCTTTCAGGGATCGCGAACCAGCTGGTCGCCGAAGTCGGCTAGTAAATAATAAAAAACACAACCCTTTGTATGTCGAACAAAGCAGGCACGAATTCTGCAAACAAGGAGTAATACGTTTTCTGCTAATACAAGTGCTGTACCAATACCACTACTTTTATACTTTTCTTTGATAGCAGCCCAGCAAAATTAAACCGTGCGAATAAATGCTTATAATTCAGTCTGATTTCCTTGTTCTTTTGAAGTAGCTGCCATTTAGAAAAAAAATGGTACATCGAGCTTATCAATAAACTTAGGTTATGTACAGTCGGGGAAAAAAAAACGCAGCACTCGATGTAACTCCGTTGCTTTTCAATGCACAAAAATGTAATAGGTATCATTCGACAGGGAATTGAGAGTAGATTCAGAAAATGAACGGAAATTTTGAATTGGAGGTCGTCTACATATTAAAACGCGCACCAACTTTGATTTTTTCAATGGTAATGCCCCATTTTTATTTTATATTTGAATTCCTGGGATCGCGACAATGCGAAAAAGTATATTTTGCTTATTTTTTCACAGAGTTATAAGCGTTCAAAGTTTGAAGGTGCTAATGTTAAATTCATATTTCATACTTTTATTAATATCTTCACAAAAAATAACTTGATCGATGTAATTCTTTTTTTACGAGATACAGTGAAGAAACCCAAACATAATCCATCATTAATTTTGATTCTGAAAAATATTTTTAATTCTGAAAAATATTAATAAATTCATATTCATAAAAATTATGAATTATGACCTATATTAATTTTTACATAAAATGAATCCTAATGCTGAAAAATATGGGTGTTCAAATTTGCAGCTCATTCCAGTCATTAGTTTTCGAGATATAAATAAATCTTTCTTTTGGAGTGGTTTAGGGGGCCGTCTCTTAAAAAATTTTGAATGAGATAACGAAGCAAATCTTAAAAAATAACGGAGAAAATTGAACAAAATACTTTTATTTTTTATTTAAGGGTCAAATTATATAACAACAATATCAAATGCAAAGAAATGAAACAAAAATGTTGATTTTTAGACATTTTTGTTAGTATCAAGAATTCCTGTTTTCTAAAGCCCCGCCTTTTATCGTTCTTCAAAACAAAACAATACAGAAACGAAAAGTGAATGTGACTTTGAGTATTCGTGTTAAACCCCTTATTTTACATTGACAAAAATATACACAAGTGGTATTTACTTCATCGATTACTGGTGATAAATTTAGAATCCTTTAAACGAACACTAGAAGAAAAAAATAACTAAATAGGCGGGGTTTACTGTTTGAAATACTCTCAAAATAAAATATTTCAAAACAAATTTTCTGTACCACAATTATATTACAGATGGATATATATTATAACTATATTCTTTCTAATTAATATATTTCTATCTATAGTATATTTTATTGCAAAAATATGAACACTGGGTACATGCTTAAGAAATAAGTAACACACAAATTACGAAAGAAACGCCCACTGGCATTGTTACAGATTTTCAAATGATGTGAATCTACGCAGGGCCTGATTAAGGGGGAAGCTCGCTCTTCACACATTATTTATACTTACACCGTTATTTTTTAACAAATACTTTCCTCCTATAATAAACAGAAAATTTTCATTAAAAATTATTTTAAAAGAATTCTGGTGTCTAATAACGGTGAGTAAATTGGATTGTTTTACACCGTTCATTTTTTATAAAAAATATTTCCTCGTCAAAGCGTGGAATTTCTATGACATGAAGTGAAAAATAATTGTAAAAATATTCCGGTATGAGCGAGCTTCCCCCTTAATCAGGCCCTGAATCTACGTCAGCAGTCGCGAAAGCGTTAATTAAGAAATTATATTTTCATAGAAATTATAAAACAAATCGTACAGTATCAAAGAGTTCAACTGACCCAAAACTGGTAAGTGCTATTAAAATTGTTTAATATTTACTTTATGAAACCTTGCAATAATTTATCCGAAAAGATTTAGTTTATGCGTTGTTGTATATATTATATATATATATATATACATAGCTATATTATTTCAGCTTGTATATTATGTTACACGTACGAAAGAAAATTTAAGCTTTATTGGTGATCAGTATATCCATGATAGATACTTTTTAATTGAAAAATATTGCACTTTTATAAAAAGTATTGTCTGACCAATCGTAAGTGTAATGTATTTAAATATACCTAAAAAAGTACTAAAGTATATACATATCCAAAAAACTAAATTCATGATAATTAAGATACTGCAAAGGTGTTTTTTTATTTCTTTTTATAACTCTTTTTTTCTTGAAATATTTCCGGTGTGAAACAGTATAATTTTGCCTAGTTCTTGTAGGATCTTAATTTAATTTTTCTATATTTAGAGATAGCCCCTAACACATTTTTGATCATAACTCTATGAATACTAAAGATAAAGTATACAAACAGTATACTTTTCCGCACTGCCAGACTCTCAAAAATTTGAATATGAAGTCAAAATTGGGTGTTACTATTGAAAAAGTCAAAGTTAGCGCTCATTTTAATATGTAGATGACCCCTAATTCAAAATTCGACGGCATTTTCAGAAAGTGCATTTCATTTCCTGTTGAATGGTGTCTATTAAGTTTTTCTGCGTCAATTAATAACGAAATACCATCAAGTGCTGCGTTTTTTTCCCCGACTGTACATAAGGATTTTCAGACAAATCAGTTCATAAATAAATTTTTTAACTGAGTTTGAAATGTTGAAGGAATTGCAATTTTGAAACAAATTGAGGGATCGAGTTGACTAAAAAAAATTGGTTGAGTTGAGATCTTCATGTGAGTTATGCATATATCAAGATTCAGACAAATCTGTTCATAAATATGTTTTTTATGTGAGTTTGAAAATTCTAAGAGGCCGTTATTTTTAAACACGAACACCCGATCGAGTTGATTAATAATCTTGGTTGAGACCTTGATATGAACTATGTACATTCCGAATTATAAGCAAAACTATTAAAAAATGCGCTTCTTATCCGAACTTGAAATTTTCAAATGGCCACCATTTTTTAACTTTATTGTAGATTAAGTAACCAACAAAATAACTTCAGCTATTAGTATGGTAAATGCATTGTCGAATTTGTGTTTCAACTGATTCAGTTATACATACATACTGAATACACACACACTATATGTATACACAGAGGAGAAAGAGGGGGGAGAAAACAAATCATTATTACAAATAATTACTTTGATTTTTGAAAAAAGTCTACGTAAAAAGTTAAATTAATCTTAATTATTAAAGGTTAGACTTAAAATTGCATATCAATGAGTGAAAAAACAAAGTATAAACAGAGAGCAACCTGATAGCTACGAAGAAACCGAAACTAATTACAAAACGCTTATTCTACGCTTACGTCATCGATAATCGATTGTAAAACCATTCGATTATTAAAATTACTCGAAAGCAAATCAATCAAAATCCTTCGATTATTCCCATCTCTAGGAGCGAAGAGAAGTACATATCATGGAGGTTGAGAAATGAAGGGTTTGTGGGAATATATTTTACATTGCACCAGTGCTACATGGCGACAGTCTGGAACAAAAATAAGGTGACCAAACGTCCTCGAATCATGAGGAAAATCCTCGAATTAACACCAATGTCCTCATTTGAGGTCAAAATCACTGGAGGACATTAAATGTTCTCGAATTTATAAATGTTGTTACTACAGTCGGTAACAAAAGTGTCCGAACACTAGCAAAAATTCCTATGTAAAAAAAGTACACTTCATACGGTTTTGTTAAACAAATCCTTGTAGAATCCTGTTCTTAGTCAGTTTTAGAACATGATTCGATAAGGATTTATTTAACAAAACAGTATGAAGTGTACTTTTTTTACATAGGAATTTTTGCTAGTGTTCGGGTACTTTTGTTACCGTCTGTACAATCTAATAGATAAACAAAGCCGGTAACAAGTGTCCGGGGTATGGGGCAAAAAACAGTATAAATAACCGTTTAAAATTGGTACAGATAGGTCTTAGAGGGCTGCAAGTCGAATGAGGATATTTTCGAAAGTGCAAAGTTATTAGGAGGGGGGAAGGTGAGGCGGAGGGACAAAAATATAAAAACAGATTTAGATCGTTCAAAATTGGTGCATAGCGGTTTTTGATACCTGCAAATTAATTGCAGATATTTTCGAATTTGTGAAAATTTTAGGAGAGCCAGGAAGGGGGGGGGGGGAGATGGAGCAGAACAACAGAAATAGAATTACACCGTACAAAATTGGCACATATAGGTTTTTGGGACCTATAAATCAAATGCAGATATTTTCAAAAGAGAAAAATTATTCGGGTAGACAGGAAGGGAAGGGGGGGGGAGGGGTAAAAATATAGAAATAAGAGTTAGATCGTTGAAAATTAGTATTGTTAGGTTTAAAAGCCCGAGAAAACGACTGCGAATATTTTTGAAAGAGTAAAATAATTAGGAGGAGCGGAAACGGTGGGCGAAGGAACAAACGCAGAAAGTATTGCTTTTGGTTCAAAATTGAGTTTTTAATATATTTACACGTTTTGAGGTCCCATGAATCTAAAAATCATGTTTTTAGAGGTTGGTTTGTGTGTGTCTATTTGTTGTCAGCATATCTCAAGAAAAAATATTAGCAGAAATCCAAACTTGATATTCTAAATGCGTGTCATATGAGGATGCTACACTAAACTTTTCATTAAGGTGAAACGAATGGTTCGTGTACAGAAACACCCAAAAAAATTCAAATACATTACGTATATAGGGAAAATTGCAGGTAAGTAAAGTTTAACATCTATAGACTGCACTAAACCAAATGAAACGAATATATATTTTTTCTATACATAAAAACATGTTTCATGCTGAATATGGTATGGAAATCTATCACTGTTTGTTTACGCAAAAGAAAGTAGATTTTAGTGCGACAGCGCTTGAAAATTAATGAAAGTGCATTTCAATTTGTTCGTGTGTTATTAATATAGGATTATACTCATGTGCACTATAGTTTTTGTACATAACCTTCAGAAGATATATAAGTCTGCCATTATTTAAGCCATGACATTCTTTTTTGTTGTTAGTGAAAGTGCTTTACTATAATATTTTACCATGTCCATGAAAGCTGCACAGCAGTTGAAATTAATTCCTGGTAGCCATATGGTAAATAATTTTTTTTTTTTTTTAAGCTAAATATTCATCGGTTGGGTTTTTCGTATATTTACACGTTTTGAGGCTTCCTGAATATCGAAGTCAAAATTTTCCCGCTTGATCTTTGTCTTTGTCTGTTAGAGTAAATTAAAAGCAAATCATTTCAGGCGATCCAAACGTTGCATTTTGAAGTTAATACGTTTGTTACTAGGAAAGTTTGATCAAGATTGATAAGTTTCAAGGAATATTGTGTGTTAAAGTCGCGGAAGAAGATTGTATAGGAATTAAAACGAGATAGGGCAGCGAGCGCGGGAACCGGAGCTTTCTTTTCCGTATTAATTCAGCCGAGTGTAGGAAAGCGATTCGATCGCCGCTTGGTGTAGTATCTTTGAAACTTATCGGAAGAAAGTGAAAGCCCGCCTTCGGCTTCACCTTCAGTCATCATCCGATTTCCGCGAATGAACAGCCAGAAATGTAAACAAACGTGCTGATTGGTGAATTTTTGAGATCTGGTTGCCCTCTATCTGTTAGATGATAATTACTACTTTTCCGAAACATTCGTAATACATCCTATACTCTTTTAATCCGTGGTTAAAGTTGTCTGGATAATTTTAAATAAACTTTTGAATAATAACAGATTTGAATTCTATATAAATGTAAGTACAATAATGAAACGGGGGGGATGAGGAGAACGGTAGCCGCCCCCTTAGAATTAAGTGTCAAATAATGCTGTTCCAAAGGCTAGTTTGAATTTTTTAAATATAAGTTTACACAACAGTACTCGTTATCCCCAATCGGTATTTATAGTATTAAATTTCAACGTACGAGAAAGTTGTGTGAGTGACACACCAGATTATTTTTCTCTTAGAGAAAAATATAGAACTGATTTTTATTTTAAATGCATAATACATTATGCATTTGTGTATGCATAAAATGTATTTCTAATAACTTTTGTGTCATAAATTGACTAAAAAACACAATCATAAAAAATATAATCAAAATAGGAATTATTTTATTTTATTTTATTTATTTATTTTTAAACAATATATATATATACAGTCGGTAACAAAAGTGTCCGAACACTAGCAAAAATTCCTATATAAAAAAAAGTAGAGTTAGTACTGTTTTGTTGAATAAATCCTTGTCGAATCCTGTTCTTAGTCAGTCTAAGAACAGGATTCGACAAGGATTTATTTAGCAAAACTGTATTAAGCGTACTTTTTTACATAGGAATTTTTGCTAGCGTTCGGACACTTTTGTTACCGACTGTATATATATATACATACCAAAATTAATAAAAAGTCAACGCCAACATGACGACAAAAATTTAAAAGGCGTCGTGGGAGTCCTATATTAAAACTATTGGTATAACATTTATGAGTTTCAAATTTTAAAGGTAAATAAGAAAAGAAATAATATGCGAATATTTCGCACGGGTTTGCTAGTAAAAAATAGTTCAAGTACAATATGAAATGCGAACTTTAAGTATTTTTTATTTTTCAAAATGATGTTTTAGTTTTTAAAAATTTATAAATGTACGTTATTCTCCCCTTTCTTTTTTCTAGATTAAAGCGAAATGAAATGACGACCAAGAGTTATGTGGTATTTTTTTATAAGTCATTTTACGCGTTAAAACTCGAGCTAATCAATTGTACGTTATTTTTTTATTCCCTTAAGAAACTTAAATTCGGATTTTTTGTAATATTATTCATTTCACTTCTAGGACTGCGTCTCAGAATTGCGAAATCGCTTCTGTCAACCTTGTTCTCCCCCCCCCCCCTCCCATCACCACAATGAAATTTTAAAAAGTCGGCTCCAATACCTATGAATTTTCGGAATGTGGCGAATCTAGATATTAAGTATCACATATACATATATTTTTCTATTTACCATATACAAAAAAGGAGGTTTGGGAGCTGAGTATTACTGAGATATGCAATCAATTCGTTTTCTTCAAGATGATGTCTTTTTCTGGTGTACTTTTAGATACTGATTAAGGAAAAATCATTCAAAATTTCTCATCACGAGCAGTTTTGATAGGAAATGTGGTATTACATTTCCTATCTGAAATAACTACAGAAATGAACTTAAAGTTCCAGTTTTTCAACTCCCATCTTAGTTATTAACCGAGAAACCTAATAATATAAGTGATGTGTGTGAATATAAGGAGAGCCATTTCATCAAAACACTAAAGAAATGGAAAAGAGATATCAGGGGTGATGAAGTGTTAAAATCGTAGCAGATTATAGTTGGATGCTTCATGGACCCCCCCCTCCCCTCAAAGCCCTCAAACTGTGCATAAGAGATAAAGCTCAAACGCACCTTCCATGTAAAAAAACGCATTTAAAAGCTAATGTGTACATAACATAATAGCCTATTTTAATATGTTTTATACATAGTTTCGAATTTATTATAGCCTCTGCGTCCTGTGGTAATTCTTCTGATCTTCATCCTTACTTTGTAAAAATAAATTTCTTTAATTTATAGGAAGGAAAAAACAATTATTTCTGTATTCAGTGTATCGAAACACTTTAGAGACACTCAAAGCAGGGGTGAGGGGTGGAATGAAAAGTTAAATTTTGCATACATGTGTTATTTATTGAAATCTGTCATAAGCTTACACATGATTTACCTGTCCATCTGGAATATAAGCATCAGATATAATTTTGGAAAACTTCCTACTATAGAGAGTAGAAAACTAAGATTTTTTTTTTTTTAAAGCATTATACGATAGTTATTTCCTGATAAGTCGCATCTAGCATAATTTTACCTCGACGGTTCGCATACCGGTTAAGAGGAGACAATACCTGATCTCGCCAGCAGCCTTCGCCCATGTTATTCTATGGGAAAATTTGTTGCGACAATTACACATTACCTAATGAATATTTTTAAATTCTGTTTTCGCAGTCAGAAAATTCATAACCGTTAAATGAGTACTCATTTTTGAAAAATTCATTTTTTTTTAATTTTTACATTTTAATTTTGAGTTCAAAAATGCGATTTTTCACAAAATGCATTTTTCTCATTTTCTAGACGCAAAATGAAATACTAAAATTTTAAAAAATCAATTTTTGGAAAAGAAGTACTAATTTAACGCTTATGAATTTTCTAAATGTGAAAACAGAATTGAAAAATATTCATTAGGTAATGAGTAATTATGTGAACAAATTTTCCCATAGAATAACATGGGCGAAGGCTGCCGGCGAGATTAGGTATTGTCCGCTCTTAAGGCTTACATGTTCTTAGAGGTTCGAAATCCACTTCAGATCTAATAAGTCTTAATGAGCAAAAAATAACCCAGAACAATTGGAACCCATTGAAGCCGCTATGGCTTCTGATCAACGGTTTTGGGCTATCCTTCGTAAAAATATCAATGGTACTACGATAAAAGATTTGTATCTGATGTTTTTATTCTAAGACGTAGTATCTTTAAAATACACCACCGTAAATACATTAGAAGAAAAAAAAAGTTGGTGGGGGGCAGAGGATGACTTAAAAATACCTCTGATATTTAATTTGTGGCATCACGTCTTTTAAAATTTTACCTTCAAGATCGTGATGGTCTATGAATTATATTATTTTATGCTACTTGTATTATTTGTGGAGAGAGGCACGGAATTAAAAAAAAAAAAAAAAAAAAAAAAAATCAACCATACTTAACTTATATATATCATGGATACCGAAATTATTTCTAAGATAGTGGATTGACAATAATAGTGTGCTGGCTTTTATGGTGTTTAAAAAATAAATATATTTTGTATTCTTGTGTATCATTTCATGTGTGATTATAGCTCATCCATAAATGATATTTTTATGTTCTGAAATCATTGGTTTTACAATGATCATTTTGTACAATGGCGGAACTGTTTGTTTGCAAATGGGTGAAATTCATAATTGTAACATTTCTTTTGCAGCATACTTTACTCGTTAAAATTAGATTTGTGAGATAATACATTTGTGTACATTGCATTAGATAATTAGAATGGACCCAGTTTAAACTAATAAATAAATAAATAAATAAATAAAAAAATAAATAAAGGGTTTTTGGTTTCAGTTACAACATCATAAATAATTATTTTAAAAAAGGGGTAGGGTGTATGTTAGAAGCTTAATAAATATCAAGAAAAAAGTTACAGATTCTCATTAGGACTATTTTCTTTTTCTGTATCGAGTCCAGTACATGAGATTAAAGTTATAAAAATTTTGAGAAACTTCAATTGTACGCATTAGCTATTAAAATGTATTTTTAATTACATAGGGTATGCAATGTCATTAATATGGAAATATAATTTTACACAAGCTTAAGTAGCTTGAACTAATTAATTGCTACTTCCTTTAAACCCAGAATTATTGAAACAGTAAAGTTGTGATGTAAAATTGTTAATAAAACTGCTCTGGGAAAAAAAAAAATCGAGATCTGATATCATTTTTGCTGATTCTTATGTAAAATGACGTCATGAATCCGAATATGACTCCCATTTTGTCACCCACCGTTTTCTAGAAACACCAACCCCTCCTTTAATTTCTTTCCCTGTTCAATAATTTTATGACTATGAATTTGATTTGAAGAATGAAAAATAATTAATTTAACACCTAAATATATATATATATATATAATATAAAAAATAACATTAATAGCAGATAAAAAAAAAATATAAGATATATAATGCATAATTTCAGTGGCAAACCCCCTCCAAAAATTTTCCCTTGTCGCAAATGTCTATGTTTTACAAATTAACAAATCTGTAGCCCCTCAGAAGATATTTAACGGTTAAAATAATCTTCCCCCCTCCAAAAATCAAATTTATAGCATAAAATCACCGAAAAATGGTAAAATATAGAGTGCCATTCCTAAAAATGGGTGGGTGATAGGGCAAAATGGGCGTGATATTCGGATTACAGAGGTCATTTTACAGGAGAATATGCTGAAATGGTGTCAGAGGCAATTTTCATGCCAAGCAGTGTAATCTGATAGTCATTTCCTACATGCAGGGCTTTTAGTAGTCACTGTTTCGATAACCACTTTTTATTTTTTTAATTATTATTATTATTAAATTTTAAGTAATTATTATTAATCATTTGTAGTATATATATCTTCGAAAGAATAATACAAAAATTGCCTTTTATAAAAAATAGTATTAAAAATAGTGATTGCTGAGAACCCTGCTGTATGAAGGGGTGTTTGTGTCCACGGAAATTGCTACCAGAATTTTTTAATAGTAATATAATTGGTATTATTTTAGTAAAGTTTAGCAATTTAATATAACAGCTATTTGGACACAATTTTCAGCCATCTTGGACTTTATCTTCCCAAACAACGATGCAATTTTTATGGATGACAATATTCGCAATTGGTTTAAAGAACATTCTGGGCAATGCCAGGCAATGATTTGGCCATCTATATCGCCCACCATGAATCCCATCGTACATTTATGTTACATAATCCAAATGTCAATTCGTGCACGAAATCTAGCATCGGCAACACTTTCACAATTATGGACGGCGATAGAGGCAGCATGACTCAATATTTCTACAGGGGACTTTCAACGACTTCTAATCCATTTCAAGTCGAGTTTCTGGACTGCGCCAGGCAGAAGGTGGTCCGACACGATATTATGAGGTCTTCCATGACTTTTGTCACTGAAGTATATTATCATAGGTGCCAAGCCTCCCATTTTTCAAGGGAGACTTCAAACCGGAAAACTTTTTTAGCTGTTTTCGGTAATATTAATCGTCGAAAATATATATAACGTATTCCATTTAAAAATACTGGCGTCAATTCTGATTTAAAAGTTAAAAATGTTAGCAGCTCTAGTATTACTGTTGTTAAAATGTTTTTTGCATTTACTTTCTTTTTCAACATTAGATCATTAATCTATTATTTATAAATAATGATATTGATCAATAAGAAAATGAGCATTTGTTTAGAGAATTCGCAAAGGACGCATCAATTTTGAAATTAAATAATTGAGTAATAATAAGCTAGAAAAAGTCTATCTTTAGTTTTATAAATTTTGACTAAAATTGCTATGAATTTTAATTACAAATTGCATGAACAAATGAGATAATCAATTTGTAAAGTACTTAAATCCAAAAATCTTATTTTCTAATATACTTTTGAAATGTTCTTTACTCTCTTTCTTTAGTATCGTTCTTTTTTCGTAATGCATAGAAAATTTTAGAAATTACAATTAAATACATTAGGAAATCGAAGGATGTTTTACAATATTTCCCGTAAAGGCAAAAATATTTTTTTTTTAGAAAAGTAGCTCCAAAATTGTCCTTTTGAGCCGATTTTTAATTTAAATTGATCAATTTGCAGAATTTATTTCTAATCTATATTTTCATAAAGTCATAAAATTCGGATACACACTATTTCATCTAACAAAAACAGCTAATATTGTTTCCCTTTTTTCTAGGAAATTGAAGAATGATTTACAAAACGTTGAGAAAATAGGCATATCTAAGACGATTTTCTGCAATGAAAATTAACGAAGATGTAGTCACAGGATAATCATGAAGTAGCGAATTCAATTATTCCACCATTATAAATCATACAATCAGCATTTAAAGAAAAAAAAAAAAAAAAAAAAAAATCATTCGATTTTACAGTACTTAAATTTTAAGTCCTTCAAGTATTGGCCCGATTTGTGGCTAAATGGGTAGCGCTTTGGACTTCAGTTAACAGATGCCGTATTCGAATACCAGTTGAGGCATGGCTGTTAATAGTGCCACGGATCCTGGTGTAATTAGGCCGGGTACGAATCGCAGTACAAGCATAGATATCTGTAGCTGTCAAGAATTCAGTTTGAGCCTTAGATCCCCGTCTAAATGAACTCTAATATGTAGAAAATGACCATATAATGACAACCCAAACCAAATCTTTAAATATCGTACGTTTACGGCAAAATATGTGTTCTGAAAATTGTCAAAAACTAGGTCAGAAATTGCGGATTTAAGAACAGAAATTGCACAGCCATTTCTTGGTAAATTTTGTAATTAAAATCAATATCTATTTTATTTAAAATTTATGAATTTCTTTATTAATATTCAGACAGAATTACTTTTTTACCTGTAACTGTTATTTCATTATAAAATTTTAAATTTAATGTGCACTAACTATCTTGGACATTTTGTGTATTATATGGTTCTAAGATAAAAAAAAAAAAAAAAAAAAAAAAAAAAAAAAAAAAAACACTGGAAATCAGAATTATAAAAATTATTCTTTTGAATTTTCATAACATTTATCACACAGTATAGCAACAATTGAGGTCAGTAAAATGCTATATTTGGCAATTATATTCACGAAATGTTGACAGCATAAATCAATGATTCCGACGGGAGTTTATTGATCTTAATTAGAAATGAAATTTGGAAGAAAACTGGCATTTTTATGAAGTATAACATTTTAAAGAAGTAAATAAAAATTGTGAGGTAAAATACCACCGCGAATGTCTTAAAATCAATTAAAAATTTCGTGCTACTGGGAATTTTCAGAATATTGGCACCAGCAATTTAATATCCAGTAGTGATAAAGTATCATTTGCTGTTTTTAATTGGCTACTTGAATAGTTCTCTGAAAAAGCATCAACGCAACAAAAGCATCCACGCAACAGAGCATCAACGCAAAAGCTATTCAGCTTCAGCCGCCTGAGAGGAAGGATCAGAAAGGTGACTTTTAAAGCCACCGTTTATTAAACTGCCCAGTCTATTTAAACCACTTCAATTTTGTTTTTCTTTTTTTGGCTGGACAATAGACAAAACTGCTTAAAATAGAAGTGACAATGTTCATTATTAATAAAACACAATTTTATATATCGATTTAAAAAATATTTTAGCATATAGTCAGGAATACGGAGGGTTAGGCAAGGCAGCTCTCAAGTACAGTTTTACTATGTCTGTCATATAACAAAATTGATTTTGAGACAAAAATTGCCCTGTTCGTAGTTTCTGTTATCGGTGCCTTGTTATAACAAACCTGGACCAAAGAAGTTATAAGGGGATTTAGTTAGAGATTCTCTGCTTATACTTAGAGTTGCTCTGTTGGTAGGGATTCTTCACGGTGGGAAGTCCCAAAAACATAGTCAATGCTGCTTAACTGAATTTCGGATGAATAAGAGCTTTGTAATTAAACACTATAATATGTACAAACTCACAACAGTAGTTTCTGGTCATGTTTTTTTTATATGTTTCTTCATCAGGTATAAAAAAGTAAGCGACGTGAAAGAAGCACGTTGTTTGGCGCGCTTCTGGTTTTTCACGCAACTCCATGCTAACATTTTACTTTTTTTTTTTTTTAATCTGATCAAGAAAAATCTTAATTATTTAGAATGGAACCGTTATTGAGTGATTGTGTGTATAATGGTATTTGTTTAGTAACTTTTTTATTCTTCATCGTTAAATAACAGTTTTTCGATGCTTGTTACTACAACTGATTTTCTGTCATATTTTTAAAAATAACTGAATATACTGTAATATACCCCCATTTAGTAGTTTTTAAAGAATATACATCGATAAAATTCACAGAATCTTTCACTGCAAGTGAAAAATATTTACTTATGCTAATATTTAAAACCTATTACAAAAATATTTCCAGGAAGATTTTCTCTTTTTCCTCTTTACACCTTTATGCTGGAATAATGAAATTCACCCTTGGCTAATATTCATAACCAAATTAAATCAGCATGCTCAAATATTTTATTAAATACGTTAATGAAGGTTAGAAATTATCAACTAACTGAACCGATGTTTTCAGGAAAATGTAATCTCGCTCATTTGAGGGAAGTTAAAAGATAAATAACGCGGTAGCAATAAATTACAAACAAGGTTTTTCTTTTTCATTTCTCCTGGTAGTGAAAAATGTTTTTAATAAATTTCCTTCTATATCTGAGATAAGTATCATCAGAGTCAGAATTCACAACCTGCCCGAACGCTTTGTGACGTGCAAACTTTACTTTGCAACAGATGCACCTGCGACCTTGTGGGTGTCGCCACATAAATGCGCACCATATACTGCGACAGAGTTCATAACTACAGATATTTTTTTACTTCGAAGTAATGTGGATATCTCAACGTAATTTGCCGTGCGAAAGGTAAACCTGCGAAAGATAAAATAAAGAATCCCAGTGTCTGGAGAAGACAATATACTCGCGCGGGACTTTTTACTTCGGATAAACAGTTTTACATATCAAAGACAGTAGCATCTCAATAGGATTCCATCATGTGACAGATTTTAGATGAATAAGTTTTAAAATATTACATACATTATTTTGTATAAAGAGTTTATTTCGCTAAGATGACTTTTGAGAAAAATTAACTAAAAAACGAAAATATTTCGATTTCGTGTGAAGAAAACTTAAAATTAGCTTGGATTTTTCTAAAGAAATTATGCAGCTATTTCTAAACGAATGATACTCTTCTCTACATTAACATATAATAAAATGGATTTTATTTCAAGACTATTTTCATTTCCGAGTACTAAAAGGCGAACTTCTAAAAATGAGGAGAAAAATTCGCCGCAGCTTCGTCAAAATTCTGAATCTTCTTTAAAGGAAAAATATCACGAATCTGTAACATTTTGCAGAGAAAGTCGAGTAGATCATATTGAATCTCCTTGTTCTGTTACCATAAAGGACAATTCTGAAAATGAAAATAATAACGAACATTGTGAAGAGACGACGTTTATATCTAACCATCTGACCAGGACATTAGACAGGTGGAATCCAGAAACTTGTGTTCGGTTATTACGTATGCCTAGTGTACAGAATTATTCTGGACTTTGCAAACTCATCTCAGGGAGTGATAAAAATTGGATGATAGAGTTCTTAGATATGGGTGGACTTGAAGTACTTTTTGAATCAGTAGATCGTCTAAGTGGCAAAAGTAGTCATTCATCTAAACTCGAACGGACATTGTTGCTTCTTCAAGGTGTCAAATGCTTGAATGCAGTAATTAATTCGCACGTTGCTTTAGAATACATAATACAGCAAAAAACATACATCAAAAAGATAGCAGAAGGTAAGAAATTTCTTTTTAAATTAATTAGAAAAATTTAAAGGTTTGGGGTGTCACTCGACGGTCATTTATTGCACATTAAGACTCATTATACCGGGACACACGGCTTAAAACAGGATTCCGAATCATTACGATCATCCATGCTTGTACTAGGATTCGAACCCCACACCTGGAAACTAAAAGCCAACGCGATAACCATTCGATTCCCCCTTCACTACCGATATTTCAAACTTTCAGGTTATTCATTTTCTTAAAATGCAGATTTCCACTAAAATTTCCCGCGATTGAAAAAATTCTTTTCTATGTTCCACTATGCACATTTCATAATTTATATTGGCGTATAAAGTTAAAGCAACAACCTGCTTTATCGTTTCACCATTTTTTTGAGGATAATTTTTAAAGAAATAAACATAGAAACATAAAATTTGGATGACATGTTCTTTATGAAATCATTAATCGAATTGTGCGTAACTTCAACACAAGTAATATTTTTTAACTGATATAAATTCAATTTTTTTGAAAAGTAAGTCTTTTTTCGTGTGTGAATAACTTTTAAAAAAATATACATACGAAGATAAAAATTGCATGAGATGTTATAAAATTACTTACTGTCATTTTAATTATTCTGGCGATGTTCATTAGCTTACAAAGTAATAATTATATATATATATATATATATATATATATATATATATATATACGTATATATGAACAATATGTTTGCTATTGTTAGCTATATTGTTTTACGAAATCGTGCAGCTTTTTCTGCTTTAAAGACGTACATGCTCCCTGATGATATCATACTTCTATTTTTAAGCATTTTCCCCCCAATTTTTATTCCAATTATTATTCTTAATTCCTGAATCACTTTTAATACATTTAATGAGATCCTTCATCAATTTTCTCCGTCAATATGTTTAATGGTCCTTTTTACTCATGTGGGCGTAAGTATTTTAAATTGATTTTGTCTCTTATTGGATCTAAATATGAATCACAACATTTCTGTGCTAGTTTTTGTACTGTGTTACAATCGGCATTATTTTTGTTGTGTTGGTATTAACATGTGTCTATTAAATGCTAAAATTTTAAGGTTAAATTTTATTATGATATCTATCATTTATTTATATATATCCAAAAAGACCGCTTTGGAAGAAAGAGCAAGGTGACTATGGGGAAAAAATCGGGCTTTAATTTAACATTTTGAAGCAAATGTATCTTCATCTATCTATAATATGCCCTTTATGCCATTTCTAATTTAGTTTTCTTTTCTAAATGGTTTAAAATTTTCCTTCTTTTAAAATTTCTTTTGAGTATAATTGAAGTAATACCAGTTTTAAAAATATTGCTTATATTAAAGGTATATAAAATTCGATTAATGGTTTGTTAGCTAGCATGCCACCCAAATTTTGTGTTTATGTGTCCATTTGTTTAAACGTTATAAGCAAAACAAGAAAACGTTTCTTTAATTTTTCACATCAGTGCAAGGCAAATTACTTGCATTCTTTCTGCATATTTAATGCTTTTGACCCTCTTATTTTCTTACTACATGGACTTTTAACATTTAAATAATTAACTATTTGTTTGTAGAATAATGTGTAATAATAGGCGATACCTTTTTAAATAGCATAACTAAGAAGTTATACTGATTTTTGAACGATTTTTATTATTATTATTTGCAAAAGTAAGCATTTATATATGCATATACTTTGTTAATAGTTGAATAATCACTCATATGTATGAACTTAAAATGGAATTTGCTTGCCATACACTTCATTTTCTCCATCCTTTTTAATACATAAAAAGAAAGTAATGGGTTCAAGAAATTTTCTAATTTCAATTTTTTAGGTTTTGCATGTTTTATCATGTCCAGAAAATAACTTGGCTTTTTCTGATCGATGTTTGTATGCGTGGTCGTTCTATCTCAGGATTATATAAAACTTCATACCCTTTTATAAACTGGTGCTCATTAGAATTTTATGTACTCTGTTTAACAAGTACGCGATGTTTCCCCCTGCACCAACATTTTCGTGATAGCTACATCTCGACACCTATATTTTGAAACTACACAAAACTTAAGATACAAAATTTATTATGAAAACTAAATTTATTTATCTACACTACACCATTAAAGAGCGTTAAAGGGAGTATAAATTAATGAGATCAGCTTAAGAAGACCGAAAAATAAAAGAAACATAAAAAAGACGATAACATAATTACATTGTGTAATACAATAAAATTATATAGAAGAATGTTTAATTTATTTCATTCTATAAGTTTATTTGACGTTTGTTAGTTTCTTTAATGAACGGGTATTACCAGTAAAAAAAAAAAAATAGCATTATCTTTTAAGTTCCAACATATGAAGCAAAAAAACACTAATAGTGAATGGTAAAGGACAAGTGATTTGGACACAAGAATCATTAAATAAATTAGGGGGAAAAACAACAACAACTGTTTCGAATTAAGCACGACCATTTATTAGGTGAAAAACAGCAGGCACGAGAGCAGCGTAAAAGCAACAATGTATTTCGTAGAAAGTTTTTACTCTTTATTAATCTATAAGGTTTTATACATTTGAAACATTTTTATTAAACAAGAATTTTTGTGTTTCCAAATGAGAAAATCCTTCTATCCCTTTCTTTTGCTTCTTTTTATGAAACTTTCGTTAGCAAATTCTTTTAAAATGAAACCTTTGGGGAAAAAAAAAAAAAAAAAAAAAAAAAACCATATATACCCCAAGATAAAAAGAAAATACATTTGCTTGAAAATATAAAATGTTAGGTGGCTTAAAAAATATTATTAATATATTTATATATAATTGCTTTAAATCTATTTATCAAATTACGTTTGTTTTGAAGAATGTTCGAAAAAGCTTTATTTATAAATTTATTTGAAATTAATTCTTTTGCTTTAAAACACTGAATTTATCAGATTTCAATTTAACCAAGTTCTTATGCTACTAGTTCATATGAGAAGAATCGTTTTATTTAGTCAAGTAGTAATTATAACGTTTCAAAATAAATAAATAAATATAATAAAATAATTAAAAATATGTACGAATTACATCACCCTGTAAACGAGTTTGGAAGAATTCATGTTATTAATCCTTATGTAACAAAGATTATTTACAATTCTAGACGAAACAAATTTTTCTTCCCTCAGATAATAAAATCTCATGTTGCCACATGGGGAAAGTAAAAAAGATGAATATTCGTTATCGAATGTAATTCATCATTGGAAATTGTCGTCCAACAGTGACAGATTTAAGTAAATAAATAAATAAATAATGTTTTCAATTTTGAGTATTTTTAAAAAGACAAATTTTTATGCAATTTTTACTGGAGTAAAATTTTGAGAATTATGCTCAACGTCATATATATATATATATGTACACTTTTTATTATTATTATTATTATTTCGAAATTTGAAAAGACAATTTTTGAGGACTTAGACCATCGACTTTGAATGTTCATTTTGTAGTAGTGAAAACAGTGTATATATATATATGTATATATATATATATATATATATATATATATATATATATATATATATATTCTGTTTTTATCTTTGCGCTCTGGATGATCGCTCAATCACGTTTTCTTAAGACCTGCCTAACATCCAGTAAAACTCATTTTACTGTTTTTTTTTTTTTTTAGAGCTTCAAGAGTGTTTATTTATGCTTACAGAATGGCAATACCCTCGATATTTTGCTTTCGTTTTGGGTATCCATTGAGTTTTAATTCCGTACATAACGCATTGGCTGATGTAGACATTTCTTAAATATTAAAATTTCTGCATAGGTATCTAAATTATTACGAATTATGATTTTATAATCGTATTGTCTTTTGTGATAATTACTTACGATTAAATAAAAAGAATATTATTATTCATAAATAGTGTTGTGACAATTGTTTACAATTTATAATAACTGGGCGCCTATTATTACATATGACTTACGTCGCTATCGTTTTTTTATAGCCTGCTTTATTAATATTTATTTTTCCTTATGCTTTATTTCTTCTTCATATTATTATTTTTTGGGGGTGATCAGCTTTAGAGGTTTCTTGATAGCTTTGTACTTTGTACTTATCATTCGGGAGTTCGCGTCGGGAAAATAAAAGTAATTAGTTTTAACAAGTGCATGTCGTCTAGAATTGAGTTCGGTAACAGGTGGTGTGAGAGAGAAAATTTGTATTTACGTAGATGTATATGCTTTGACGTTGATTTATCCAAGCGTAAAAGCAAATTTATACAAAACTAAAATATTGTTTATACAGATTATGCATTTATTTTATAGTAACTATTTATAATCCTTCAGATAATCGGATTCAGTGAATCTGATATAAATATTGAAGGAAATAAACTATATTCTTGGCCCTAAAAATAAGAGTTTCGGATTACTCCCCAAGTCATTTTAAATAAATAAAATAAATAAATAAATAAATAATATATTTTCATGCTTTAAAATTATGGAAATAATTTTAATACATAAAAAAAATAATATTAAATAATTTTAATGTTTTTTTTTTTTTATTGTTAATTAAAATAATTCAATAATTTTAATTAACAAAGTATTTTCATACTTCAAAATTAAAAAAATAATTTTATGGGAATTTTCTTTATTTGAGCTGTGTTACTACGCGAATATGTGTACAATATAATAAAAACATTTATAAGAATTGTAAAGTTAAACAATTTTATTGTTTATTTGAGAAGAAAATGGAGTTTTTGCTTGAAATATACTAGTTCTTGATACATGTTTCCATAAAAAATAATAACATAGCTATCAACGCTTCCATTTTTCAAGGAAGACTTCTAACGGAAATTTTTTATGATTATACAATGATTATATTATTATGATTATATTATTATACTGTTATATGATATTATATTATTACATGCTATTATTATTATATGATATTATATTATTATATGGTTATGGTTATTATTTATTTAATCGCCGAAAATACATATGACAGATTTCTTTTTAAAAATGGTGGTGATAAATCGTATTTAAAATTTCGAAACGTTGACAGCTATGTAATGATTAAATTCTATCTTAAAACTGAGTAATTTTATTCATCAAATTGCACTTAGTTAAAAATATAATTATTTATTTATTTAAAGAAATGGTAAACACTCCAAATCTTTTTATAAATTACTGTTTTTTGTTTTTGTTTTTTTAAATGTTTCAAGGCTAAAACTTTTTCTTAAAATTTAGCAAAGGGAGAAAATTAAAAAATTAGTTAGCAAGGAGTATTTTTTAAAATATTAAAAAATTTAAATTTTTTAATTTCCTTTTAATAGTTTAAACAGTTTTTTAGAAATTTTGATGCACTGAGTACTGTCATATTTCAATGCATATGCAGGCAAACTTTTACAATTATAAGACAATAATTTACAAAAAAAGATTAATAGAATTCACCATTTTCTTAAAATGGCTAAAATACTGCTAATTGCTTATTCACGATATTTTATTGCATCAAATTCTATTCTTTTATCATTAAAAGTAGTGCTCAGTGTTACCATTTTTCTACAGATCATTGAGAAATCAGATAACTTTTATGTCTAATTTAATTTAATTTAATTTTAATTTAATTAAATGAGTTCAAAATGTTAAAATTTCTTACAGATTATTATAAACATTGCTCACAATTTCCTATATAAAAGCAGAATAGCTTTTAACCATTTTGAATTAAATAAATTATTTCTTATAAATAATAAAAAATGATTTATTAATTATAATAAATTAATAATTTCAACCAAACTGTACGTTTCGATTCACAAATATACTTCGTTCGGCAGTAGTTATAACTTTGTTATAACTTTTCGAAAATCTTACAAGGTTACTAAGATCTAAAATGTTATTTTCTGCTTATTAGAGTGACATAAATATAATTTTAGAAATAATAAGAAATAGGATTTAAAAGAAAATATTGGGGGGGGGGGGGGGCAAACAGAGTACGAACATTTTCAAATATATATTTTAACAAAACTGTAAAGGTGTCAATAATTTCAGTTTATCTCTCTGTTGGTATAGCTTTATCTATTCATGGTTAAACCTTTCCAAGAGTTAAAGAAAGCACTATTGGTTTCGAAAGGACGTGGTCTTTCTTTTTCAGGTGCAAAAAGGTGCGCTACTGCTTTGGAGGCAAAAGCAAGACTATCTCATTTTTGCATCCAAGGCAAGTAGCACACGTTTTTTCACCTGAAGAAGAAAGGTCACATCCTTTCGAAACCGATAGTGCTTTCTTTAATTTTATGGTGTGTGAAGAAATTTTCAAATTTAAATGTTGATTGTACACCAGTTTTTTAAATTTAGTATTGTGCTTTCCAAGAGTGTTTGTCATTTGAAAATCCATAATGGCTATTAAAATAATTGGCAAAAATGTCTACTTATAGATAAAAATGTGTGAAATGCATACAAAATTTTTTAACAAGTAATATGAAACACGTACATCAAATATACGTAATCAAGGACATACCGACATGCATACCGAAACATTCGGAGCTGAAATTGAATTACAATGATAACGAAAAGTTGAAATGGAATAAAAACACTAATAAAACCACATCAAACGATCTTAGTTTAAATTTACAGACAATCGAAGTGACGCATGTTTTTCCAAATAAATAAATAGATAAATAAATAAATAAAACAAATAATAATGATAATAATAATTGTATAAATAAAATTAATAAAAATAAATAAAAATAAATAAATAAATTATTATTAGTAATATTAAATAAATAAAGTACTAATTAAATAATTGACTTATATGTTTTGTTACTGAATAATAGGCACTCAGGGAGTATTAGTGCCCCGGGAATCGAACTCAGCACTTCAACATTTGCAGACGCAGGATAAAAGAGGAATTTACCCTTGCTCTGTCGGGCATCGGGACCCTTTACATCTTATGGGGGCGCACTATGAATCGTTATTGTTATGGAAAACTAAAACGAGAAAAAAAAAACTTAGACCTTCCCCCCCCCCCCCCCCCCTTCCCCATTTTATTCAGTATAGCACGAAATAAATAACGAGGTACTTTATTTTCAAGGATATACGATAACCAGAATTATAATAATATAGAAATGTTAAAGAATATTCAAAAATGCTAAAACAAGTACTTAATTTCTCATTATGGTAAAAACCTTTATTTTCAATTTTTGCGCCTTTTACTATCCTTTAACATTTCTGCTGGAGGAAGTACGTAAACAGATATAAACCTTGAAAAACCACAAAAGTATTTTCTAGAGACATGCGGGCTGAAGCAGCTGAGAAAAGGAAATGTCAGGTGCAATTGATTGACATTGATCTCCCTTTCCCATAGAGAAGAGAGAAAAAAATACGAAATTAAAATATCTTCGGTACTAAGAATGCAGAAAAAATTAACATTCAATCTATTTGCTTCTTTTTTTTTGTCTGATTACGTAGATTACTTAGTCTGTGCCCGCTTCGCTGGTCATACTTAAGGGGTTACATGGGGTTTGAATGTTAAATATATATATATATATATATATATATATATAGCATATTCATTCACTCTCTCCCTTTACGTACGGGCCGCGGTAGCCCAGTCGGTAGAGCGCCGGCCTCGAAATTGGAAGATTGCGGGTTCGGTACTCGAGCCGGCCAAAGACCGTCGTGTACACTAATGGTGGCTGGTGCACGTATGTTGTTTTCGCAATATCCTCCATGTTCACATCAAAAATTATACCTCTGGAGGTCACCCAAGCGGGAAAGCCATCCCTTCCGTGGTTGGTTGGTTGGAGGATTAAGGCCGATTGACTCCTTATGTGTCCTAGGCCTATAGGGGGAATGCCCTCCGTGGGAGTCTTTCTAAGGGGTCCTAGCCCGTATTTACGCGAGTTTCGGAGGAAACCACGGAAAACTCCGAACGGCTAGGTCGATGAGCGCGACCTGGGATCGAACCCGGCACCTCCCATCTACCAGCTTTGAGCGCAGAACCGCTCGGCCGCTGGTGGGCCCCCTTCCGTGGAGGATCAAAATTATGATGGCATGTCTCCGGACCACCTCTAGGAGTGTGTCCCAGACCATCCCCAATTGCCCATCTGCACAGCACTAGTGCGACGTAAAACCCATCCATCCATCCATCCTCTCTTTATATATATATATATATTAAATAACATTTGTTCTTCAAAATTTAGAGCGTATAAAAAAGCAACCTTAAAGCAATATTTTATAAAATTTGTATAAGTAAATTTGGAAAATTCAGTTGATGGGTCCTAGTTTCCGGAGATCCTTCAGAAAACAAATGGGCACGATTTCTCAAAAACTAATGCACCGATCTTAATGAAATTTTGCACATTTCTTCAAAATAGAATTGATTAGTGCTTCAACGAAAGATTAAAAAAAATAATAATTATTATTATTATTATAATTTTTGTCAGAGTTGTATGCAAAAACACTATAAATTTTGGTATATTTTACCCCACGTATAGCCTTATAAAATTAGTTGTAATCAGAAAAAAGAAAAATCCCTCGTCCAAGCACTAAGCAGTTCTATTTTGAAGAAGTGCGCAAAATTTCAATAAGATTGGTACATTATTTTTTGAAAAATAGTGTCCACCGCTTTTCTGAAGAGTCTAGGAAACCTGGCTGAATTTTCTAAAATTTTTAATGAAAATATTTTGAAATATTGTTTAAATGTTGCTCTTTTAGTGTTCAAAATTTTGAATAAAAAATTAAAATAATATACATATACCTTTTTTTTATGCTTCCGAAACACGTGAAAATCCTTAAATGAATTTTCAAAAAAAAAAAAAAAAAAAAAAAAAAAAAAATTAACCACTTTTTTTTTAATATTACTTTGTAAATAAAAACTTAAAAAATCTTCCAATGGAATCGCTCAAAACATTGTTTCGGGCGATTAGATATAACACTGCGCTGAAAAAAAAAAAAAAAAAAAAATTCGAGCCTTGATACCATTCTTGCTGATTCTTATGTAAAATGACCTCCTGAATCGGAATATGACTCCCATTTTGCCCAGTCACCCACCGTTTTCTCGGAACACCACCCCCTCCCCAATTTTTATCACTGTTAGATAATTTTATGGCCATGAATTTGATTTGGAGAACGGTAAAAGAATTAATTTAACACTTAAAAACAAAAATATATAATGTTTAATCAATAATATTAATAATAGATTAAATATATATAAACATATATAAATGATAGTTATCGTAATAAAATTTAACCTTAATATTTAGCAATTAATAGATACAAAACAATACCAACACAACAAAAATAGAACTGATTGTAACATATAGGTAAGGCTTACACAAAAATATTGCGATACAGATTAAGAACCAATAAGAGACAAAAACAATTTGAATTACTTACGCCGACATGAATAACAATAATAATGATAAAAAAAAAAAGACCCTTAAACTTAATGACGGAGAAAGTAAATAAGAAATGTAGTACATAATTTCAGTGGCAAATCCCCCTCTAAATTTTCCCCTTGGCGCAAATGTTCCCATTTAAAAATATTCCTATTATGTAGCCCTTTCATAAGATATTTAACAGTTAAAATAATCCCCCCCCCATAAAAAAAATAAATAAAAATAAAAATAAAAATAAATTTATATCGATAAAATTACCGAAAAGTGATAAAAATAGGGAGCCGTCCCTAAAAAACGGTGGGTGGTATGGCAAAATGGACGTCGTATTCGGATTCAGGAGGTCATTTTACATAAAAATTTGCAAAAATGGTGTTGGGGACAATTTTCATGTAATGCAGTGTAATTTGAGATTGTTTCTCTAACCTCTTCTGTGCCGATGGTTGTACACTCTGTCACAAAAAAATATATGCACCCAGAAGAAATCGAACCACAATTACGAAACTTGGTACAAATGTAGTCTGGTAAGAGATATGCAAATGATTAAAATTTCAATGCCAATGAGACAAGGCTAAGTATGTTATGCGCATCTGAACTGCGCAGCTGGGCGAGTTTAAAAGCATGATTTCTCGCGCCGTAGAGCTATTCAAACCATGAACCTAATTATGTAACTTCATGATTCAAACGAATCTGTCGACTTTAATGGAAGGTATTGTGACTTGAGATGCCTTTGAGATGTAACCGGCGGCAGTACAGACAATTGTCGGAGAGAAGGCCTCAGAGAAGCAGTTTGGTCGTTCACACATATCAGCCGCCTCCTCGTTCGGAGCGATATGGTAGTTGCTCGGGATTGGTAACAGTGGGTCACGGAAGGGAGAATCAACCATTGTGGAGGCTCAAAACGCCCCAGTAGTGCAAATGTACACGAGGATCGCGCAATCATAAGAGCGAACACGTCCGCACCAACATTTTCATTAGCCTCGATTCAATGCAATTTACCACATTCTGGGCATCCAGTAGTATCAAGGGAAACCATTCTGAGACGACTGGCCGACGGTGGTATAAACAGCCGACGTCCATTAAGACGCCTACCCCTCACCCCACATCATAAGCAGTGTCGACCCAAAGCAAGCTGGAGTGTGACCGACCTAACATTGATCGTCCGTGGTGAATTACGATTCAGTCTCAGTGCTAATGACCATCGCACACGCATGTGGAATGGGCCAGGCCAACGGTCTGATCCGGCATTTTTTGTCGAGTGGCATACAGCCATTACACAAGGTGTGACAGTGTGGGGAGCGATTTGTTGGGACACACGATCATCTCTAGTCATCCTACAAGGCACTATGACGGCTCGCAGTTACGTGGACAGCATTTTAACGCCAGTTGTGCTGCCTATGCTATCAAGCCGCACAGGTGCCATTTATCAGCAAGATAACGCTCGTCCACATACTGCTCGACTCTCCCAACAATATCTTCAAGATTATGTCGTACTCCCATGGCCTGCCAGGTCACCAGACCTCTCTCCAATAGAGCATGTCTGGGACGTGCTAGGAAGTCAACTGCAGCCGTACCGGAATACTGACGTATTAACTGCCCAGTTGCAAAGATTATGGCATGATATTCCACATGGGGATATAGGTGACCTAATTGATTTGATGCCACGCCGTGTTTCGGCTTGTATAGCTGCCAGAGGTGGCTTTACTACTTACTGATTTGTAAACTTTTTCATGCCCTAACTTCTTAATAAAACGACCTTTTGTTCTGAATTTTTAATCATTTGCTTATCTCTTTATACACTACACACATGTGAAGTTTCATGATTGTAGCTCATTTCCTTCTGGGTGCATATATTTTTTTGTGACAGAGTGTATTTTGCCGCCCAACCGCTTCAGACAATTGTTACTAATAAATATGAAAATTACTCAAATATGAAAATTACTTAAATGTATAAATATATATTTTTGTATAATGTATAAATATAAATAAATATATATGTATAAATATATTTGTTAATTATTCAAATAAAAAAAGGAGTCTTAATACATGTACAATAGAACTGATAACTATGTGTAACAAGGACAAAAATCAAACATAAAAACAGAAATAACATATCAAATGGAAATTAATCCTGTATATATATATACAGAGATGGGGAATTTTTAGAATTTCTCATCCGCCGAGCATATTTTTTACCATCTAGCAATATACCATATGTAGTCTGTATAGAATAATAATAGCTTAAAAAAATAATAAAATCTAAAGTAATTGTCTATCCAAATTCTTTTCATGCTCTTGAGAGGAAGTTTTTTTTTTTTTTTTTTTTTTTTAATTCTTTTCTCTCTCTCTCTCTCTTTTTGGCTGTTTTAATACGTTGAATATCAGCAACGAATCTAATTGACTTAAAATTCACTCATCTCATTCACGCATCTTCATGTGAAAAAAAAAAAAAAAAGAAAAAAGAAAAAAAAAAAATTATTCGCAAGTGGCGAGTAAATCAAACATTTGCCCTTTATCTATCTATCTACCTATGTATATGGTTGTTAAAATCAAAGTTTGTCTATTCAGAAGGCACTAGAGCCTGTTCTATGGTTCCAAACGAAATAAATTTTCACTAGTATGTAGTACAAATGATGCGCTCAATAAATAAACAAATATAAAATTAAATTAAATAACAAATTACAAATTTCGTCAATAGGGGGTGTTGCGCCAATATCTAAGGCGATATTTGCAGATTTTTTTTTGTAAAAAACAAAATAAAAGAAAATTTATTTCACAGCTGGTAAATTTTGCAAATTCATTCTATCAATTTCGGTCAATCCAGACGAAACACACAAAATTTATTTTGCTGTCAATACAAAACTGGCCTTGAACTCATTTAAATGTTATTTTTTCTATAAAATTTCTAATTTTTCAAATCGAATTTAGAGATTTTGTAGTGTGAACTTACAATTCTTATTTAAAACCAACGATTAATTTTTGTCAAAAGCACTTGAAAAATTCCGATTTAAAAAAAAAAAAAAAAAAAAAGCTTTTTTATATTTAAATCCAAATACCATGGGTCTTATGCAGCATGATTTGGAAGTTGGAAGATCGACAGCTGGCAAATTTTACATTATCAATTCAAAATGGCGTGGGAAAAGAAAAAAAAAAAGTGTCAGTGTTCTAATAAAAATAAATAAATATATAAATTGCATTGAAATCGATCAATCCGTTTAGCAGTTAACGTGCTTCCCCCCACCCACTGCCCCCCACATACACCCAGGAATAGACAAGGGCTTCAAATTTATAATATCCCTCTTTTTTTTCCAGGGTTAAAAATAGTTAAAATTGTTAGATTATCCACATATCTGCCAACATCCTGATTAATATTCCGTAGTATTGATTGCCTCGCCTTTCTTTTTACGCATCAGTATTTTTTTAGAGTAAGTTTCTTCTTATTTAATCGTAATCGCATTTGGAGTATATTACTCTACAAATTTACTGGTGTGAAAAAAAGGTCGAGATTAACATCACTATGGAATATTAATTAGCATGGTGACAGGTATGGTTTATCCCATTGTTAACAAATAATTTTTAATTTTATTGACAAGCCGAAGAGAAGAAGGGTAAAGTTATAAAATAAAAAATTCTTTTAAACTTTCGCGTGTATCAGCATAGCTGCATTATAAAAGGAAAAGAAATTGAAAAGAAAGAAAAAAGGTATAACAAAGGTTAAAAAAATATGAAATATTCCAAACTTGTTATAAATTTTTTGACTTGATAAGAAACGGAACTGTTAAACGCTGAAGTTCAAGAAATTTTTAAATGAATGCGGAACATTGAAATTGCGTCTTCAAGGATAAGAAAGAAAAACAGATAAAAAGGTGACGATGTTTTAAGAACTTTTATCGTCTTTCGGACGATAAAAAACAGCAAACATAAAATATATTTAGAAATACTGCGTCAAGGTGAAACGACGTTTCTAATTGGAAAATACAATGTAAACAAGAAATATTACAAAAGATTTTAAATATAAGTATATAAATATATTTTTTAATATTTTTTGTTTTTAACATTGTCAATGTAATCAGTAATATATATTTTTTACGATATATTTAATAATATACGGAAAATTAATAAAATGATACTGTAATATTCTTATAAAATATTTTTGTTACATTTTGCACGTATTAAATTGTAAAATTGATTTTTTAATAATTTATTTATGAGGGAAAATCAGAAGAGCTCGACTAAAATAAGTTATAGAAAGAATTCAAGTTATAGCTTATGAACCGAGTTGTTAATATTTCCCCAAAAATTCTTCCTAGATTCATTATGACATCTTACACGCTAATGCATTATGACGTATAAAGCAAAAAATTTCTTTGAAATCCTCATAAAGACTATATAGGATTTTAGTTTTAGGGGTAATATATGAAAACCTTTTTTAGAAGATAGAGCAGGATGCACACATATCAATAAAAATAAAGGTAAAATGAAGTTTAGAAAAAGTGTTTGAATTTTCCCATCCGAAAACAAAGAATAAAAATCAATGCATATGTGCCAATTGATAAAATGTAATATTTTTGTGATATAGGCATTATAATTATATAGTTCTATAAACTATTATGAAAATTTATTTGCTAATGTGGCAAGCATCTAATGAATTTTAATTGGCTGCAAAGAATTTTATATGCTTTTCCTAGAATCGACGATTGATTAATCAAAAAAAAAAAAAAAAAAAAAAAAAAAAAAAATTGTCGAGTTCAAGGATACATTGAAGGTCTTCACCCACGCTATCCCTATTTCACTTTTAATTTATCTCAGAAATGTAAATAAATAAATAATAAAATAAAATAAATGTGATCATGCACATATAAATTTATTTATTTATTAAACCAAATTTGATATCAAGAAAAAAGTAACTATGTCTGTCTGACACAGTATTGCCAGATTGGGGACTTTTTATTCAATATCCACCACTAAATTTTAATTGTAACAGTTGCCTAATCACTTCGAAGATTAATCGTCTATTATGTATATCAAACATCACTTCTTAAAATTATTGGTGAGAGTTGAAAAAAAAAATCCCCAATCTGGCAACACTGGTCCTGAGCCCGATTTTAGAATATTTGCTTATCTGCCTTCCAGTCCGTATTTAACATTTTCGCGACCGCTGACGTAGATTCACGTCATTTGAAAATCTGTAACTCCGCCAGTGGGCGTTTCCTTTGCAATTCGCATGTCATTTATTTCTTAAAAATATACACAGTATTAATATTTGTACAACCAATGTACTATGGATATAAATACTTTGATTAGAAAGAGTATAATTATAATGTATACCCATTTGTAATATGAATCTGAATATAGAAAATTTTGTTCTAAAATATTGTAATTTGAGAGAATAACGCCCACAGGCGGACCTTTCTGTCGAAAAGATAAAAACACGTGGTTGCGAAAGTGTTAAGAAAACTGTAATTATCACCCCTATTTAATAATGCATGCAGCAGGTGGATCGAAAATAACTGTAGCCTACACCAATTTAGAAACTGCAAATTCAATATTAAGGAAAATTTAAAATAAATCATTAGCGTTAATAATTAATTTTTTTTTAAAGAATTTCACCATTTGAGAAGCTTCTGATTATTTACATTTAGTACAATTGTAAATATAATAATAACTATTTTCAGTTAATCTATATAAATAAAGAGAAGCGTCTGTGTATATCTCTGTCTGCCCTCTGATCGCAATTACACTACTGATCGCAAAGCTACAAAATTTGGCAGAGGGGTACCTTGGACCCTGCAGGTGTGCACCTTATTGAGATTTTTTCGAATTTGAATTATTTTATTTTCATTTTATTATTATTTATTATTTATTTTTATTATTACTATTACTATTATTATTATTATTATTATTTTTCAAGTTTAAACATTAGCTTCTCTGTTTCATTTTTCTAAAATTAATTTTTTCATTTCAATCGTCTGCGTATCTTACCAACGGCTATTACGCTACTTTTTTTTTTAATTCATTCATTGAAGGCGAAATATTTTTTTTCTTGTTTTAATTTATTATATTTATTGAAAATCAAGTGGTAATGCAGTAGAGAAATTTTCATTTAAATATAGTGACCAGCGAAGCGGGCGTAATCTGATAGTATTTTGGGCCTACCAGCGACCGAGCGGTTCTGCGCTGAAAGCTGGTAGATGAAAGGTACTGGGTTCGATCCCAGGTCGCGCTCATCGACCTAGCTGTTCGGACTTTTCCATGGTTTTCTCCGAAACTCGCGTAAATACGGACTAGGATAATTTAGAAAGACCCCCACGGGGGGGGGGCATTGCCCCTATAGGCCTAGGCCCTTGCGTAGTCAATCGGCCTTAAATCCTACAACCAACCTGCTAGTATTTATATATATGTTTAAAACTAGAAATTCTCTAGAAACAAAAATATTGATTATATATTAAAACTACTTATTTTCATTGGTAGATTAAGTGTTTGTTGTGTAATAAAACTGTTAAAAATAGTTTCAAGAACACTGTCTCCCGAGAGAATTCCTAAAAGTTTTGCTTTACCAATTTCTTTACTTGCTTGATAAGTGAATCAGAAGCGGTGTTTTACTGAGCACCATTGCGTGAGTGTCATTACCTTACTTTCAAGGCTTCAAAAAGCCAAACAAATGCATATTGTGTTCAGTATTTCCTTTAGTATAAGAGTAAGCAATTTCCTGTGCTAGTTTTATTTTTTTTTTCTTGTGGATATTTTGTTTTCAAGCCTTTTTCCCCATAATTAATTAAAGGATTTTGTTGCGTTATATTGTCTATTTTCGTTTAAAAAATAACAGGAATTCAACTAAAACTGTTTTTGAAAAGTGTTTAAATTTTTAGGAAGTCGTTAAATGGCTTCAATAAAGACGTTTTCCGGCAAAAAATAAATAAATAAATAAATAATAAAAATACCTTGGAACATGCTTAAATTTTATAATTAAATTTTTGTAATTAATTTTAATGCAGTATAAGACTTGATTTTGTAATTAATTAAAGTTTTATAATTAATATCAATAAAAATTATTTTTACAAAAATTCTGAAAAAATTTTAAGACTTTGATAGATGACTTTTAGAAAGTTTTCATTGTTTTTACTTTGAGGGGGGAAAATCTACCTTAGAATATGTCTTAAAATTTATAACTAAATAAAAATATTTTATTTAATTATATATATAGATAGATAGATAGACAGATAGAGAGAGAGAGAGAGAGAGAGAGAGTTAAATAAAATGTAACTGAGTGCATTTTATTTCTGTTTGTGCCACCATCGCTCTCTGATTGAAAATAACAATAATTCAATTTAATAACTTATTTAATTAGGTAGCACAATACTTTTTCTAATATCTAAATAGAATTTATGGGGAGAAAATGTAAAAAAAAAAAAAAAAAATCATGTATTTGATATAAAATATTATTTTAGAGCTGAAGAAAATGTAATGCAGTTGTACACAAGATAGGGATGTTTTTAATATTTAATTCTCGTGGTTCGTACAGACATGCCTTTTTCCGAGGACTCTCCCACCAATATTTTTATACAATATATTCCGTTTTAAGTTTTTTTTTTTTAATCATATCATGAATTGCTGTATAATATTAGAGGTGCAGAAATAAATAAATAAACAAAATCAAAGGAGTGTATGAACATAGGCTCCTTAACTAGATGCCTGTCGCGTAGCTTGGAGACTAGGCAACAGTTGAAGTGGTGGACAACGCCACCTAGTACAGATTATAGGACTTTTTTATTCAACTGTCACCAATAATTTAAAGAAGTGATACATGGTATATAAAATCGACGTTTCTTCGATTCTATTCGCCTTTTATGTATATCGTCATTGGACTGTATGGATACACATAGTATATGGGACAGTTGGTGATGGGGCGCGCTTGCGCGCCACCTCTCTTTTACGTATATCATATCCCACTTTTAAAACTTTTTGGTGGCAGTTGAATAAAAATGTCGCGCAATCTGTACCAGGGGGCGCTATTTACCGCTTCAACTGTTGCCTAGTTTCCGAGATACACGACAGGCATTTAGTTAAGGAGGCTATGGTATGAACCATGTTTCTTTACCATCGTGCCAAATACATACTTTATACGCACTTTTTTTTTTCTTTTCAAAATTTAGCCAAATTTTATTACTACAGTGATTGAATTGTTAGACTGAAAAACATTGCCACAAAATCGCTCATCAAATAGACAATTTGATTAATAAAAAGCATTTTATCATTGTAAAGCCCTTCTCCGTCTTATGAATGTAGTAACTAGCTATTATAGTATGGGAGTTTAATTAAATCTGTGACAAAATTTTAATAGTAATAATTTTATTATTTTGTTAATTCTAATAAACGTTATTTCAGTTTCTTGATAATGTTCTTAAAGGAAACATTTATTCAAACGACTACAGTTGAAAAAATCCAATACATGTTTTATGTCTAATAAATGTTAAGTTAAAAAATTGGCTTTAGGTTGAACTATATTTAAATATTTGAAGAAATTGCAGCTATAGGTTGATGAAATATTTTAATCAATTTAGTTTTGCAAGCCAGGACGCCTGATAACGCAAAAGTATTTCAGCAAATAAAAGTATAGCTGCAGCTCAAAATTTGCCAGGAAATTTATAATTATGTAAAATGTTAAAATTTACAATGTTAGTTAGAAATGTTTTCTTTTTTATTAGTGTTATCAGCTAGTTATGGGAATCCTAAGACGTAAATGTATTTTTATGCGATTTTATAGCTTTAAAAAGAATAGAAAATATTAGTTTGTAAACAAAAATAAGTAGTAAAATTCGTTATTTTAATTATATTTATTTAATTATATAATTTATCATTTTTATTATAATTTTATACAGGGATGGAACACGGGCGCAGAATTCATACCACTATCAGTGTAAGCAAATTTTCTACTTCTTAAATCAACGATATTATAGAGAGAGAAATTTCTTAAACGGATTCCGGTATGAATTCTGCGCCCGTGTTCCATCCCTGTTTTATATTATACATATTTTTATTAATTATTATTAATTATATTATTACTTTTTAATTATATTTTTATTTATAGTATTATCAGTAAATAACCAAAAACTCTTACTTAAAACACTGAATAGCAACATTTGCGCAAGCCGCTAAAACGGAAAATCTTCTAAAACATTTTGAAATTCGCATAACCATGTAAATTTTTCGGAAATTTTTAAAACTTTGATAACAAGAAACTGTTTTACATATTCTTTTCTGCATTTTCCGAGATTTGGTTGTTGTTGTTGTGGGGATTAAGGCCGATTGATTACACTAGGGTCCTAGGCCTGAGGGGGAGTGCATTCCGTGTGGGGGGGGGGTATTTCTAAAGGGCCCTAGCCTGTATTTACACAAGTTTCGGAGAAAACCACAGAAAGCTCCGAACGGCTAGGCCGACGACCGTTACCTGGTATCGAACCCGACACCTCACGTCTACCAACTTTGAGCGAAAACCGCTCAGCCGCTGGTGTGCCTGCGACTTTGATATTTAAATAAATACAAATTTTATTTAAATTTTCTGCGTGACTGTGAGATCATTCCGCAATTAGTATATATGAGAAAAAAATAGCTATATATATACACACACACGCATATGTATATATATGATAAAAATGACCCAAAATTGAATTTATTGAAAATTATCAAAATAAATGACAGAGAATAATCAATCACAAGTCCCAAGGCTACAAATTTCTTTTTCTATTCAGATTAATTCTTGCTACAGAATATATATATATATATATATATATATATATATATATATATATATATATACATATATATATAATTCATAGAATATAGCATTGACCACAAATAATCGACAAGTGTGCAAGAGTTTTTTTTTAAATGAAAGAGAAATTACTTTTAGTGCATTTGGCCAAACTAAATCAATTTTTAAAAATTTGAATAAATTCTGGTTGAACACTTTTTTTTTTTTCCTTTCTCTTCATGCATTTTTTAAATTTAAGGTTATAGACAAATTTAGATGCAATGAGGTTAAACATGAATTCTTTTTTAAAGAAACTAAATTTAACTTGCTTATTTCAGATATACACATAAAAGTATTTTTTGAAGCAGCAAGTGATATTATCTCTCTACAAGGAAGATACTCAACAAAGACCGGAAAAGCTTGAGGATACTATTATCACTTTAATTGAAATAGATGATCACTGTCGTGATGAAAAAGGTCCACCGACGGAGATTGTGAGGTAGAAGTATGCGTGCTGTAACATGTACTTTAAACGTTAATTGTTAAACAAAAAGGTTACAATTAATATAAGATGCGTTAAATTGTACATAATTAAAGGACTCGCAGCGTTCCTAAAAATTTACCTTAATTTTATTTTAAACTAGCAGGCTACGCCCGTTTCGCTGGTCAGTCACTGTTTATTATTATTTTTTTTTTATCACATTATAAACAAAAGCTTAAAAAATAAAAAAAAAAAATAAAAAAAATTAAAAAAAAATTAGCTACATTGAAATCGCCCTATACCTTGCTTCGGGTACCTGCTGCCTACAGCAAGTCTTTTTTCGCCCGCACTGCATCGGGTCCAGGTTACCACTGCTTGTAGAAAGGTCTATTCCGGGTACTTCAATGGACGACTAGAACGAGGCGGAGTTTCCGTTTGTTTGTGGGGAAAAGCTGCGCTATGATTGGCTGTAGTGCTTTATTTGTGGGGTAAATTAAGACTCCTATAGGTTAGTGACGTCCTTGTGACGTAGGTGGGCTGTCTCGTTCTAGTCGGCAATTTGGGTATTTATCGGCGAAAGGTAGATTTGTTATTATTTAGGAGCTACGATTTCAAAGATGACTGTAGCTCAACATCTATTAAATATTTTACTTTCGTTATTCAGTAGGGAAATTTCATTATTCGCAGGAAAATATATTTCTTTTTTTGTCGAAAACAATGAACTGGAAAACTTTTTTGGCAACAATTAAATTACTAATATTTAAATGGCTAATTTTCAAGCTATTATAAGGAAATTATTTTCATATTTTAATTAATTAAAAAAAATCAAAAAATCAAAAATCAAAAATCAGAAATTTTACGAATATAAAAAGAATCTCGAATGTTGTTCTCGAATGCTTTGTTAAATATTTTGATTAGTTAAAATATTTCATCTCCTGTAAAAGTGAAGCATCTATATTTTTCTTTAAAATTTACTTATTAATGACACGTTGATTTTTTTATAGCCATATCTCCTAAAGAATAAATATTTATTTTATTATTTTTAGGGCTCCAGTTTTTTTTTTTTTTTTTTTTTTCCTTCCGTTTAAATTTTTATTTTGTGCGTTTTAGTAATTAAAAGAAAGCTTTTAAAAAATCTAATCAGAATTTCTTAGGATACTGTGTAGACAATGAAATGTTTTCTTTTACAATTGACATTTTATCTATTAATTACCTGCAAAAAAAAAAAAAAAAAAACACATCCGTCACCGAGTATCGAACCCACGACCATCGCATTAACAACTTGACGCTTTACCCGACTGAGCCATTGACCAACGCATGCTTGCCAACCATCTCATTATGAAGCGTAGTATTTTTAGTCACCGCCTTTTTTTGTACACCAGTCATTTTTTAGAGTAATTTCATTCTTATTTAATCGTAACACTATTTGGAGAGAATTGCTCTAAATATAAAGTGGTGTGGGAAAAGGGGCGTATTTTCAAGGGGCGTTAACAAGTCTACGCTTATTAATGAGATGGTTGGCAGTCCTGCCAACGTAAGAAATACCTCACATTTACTTTCAAACGGAAACGCCTTGTTTTTTAGCTTGACACGGAAACACTATGGCAAAATCCAATTTCAAAAAAAAAAAAAAAAAAAAAAAAACTTCTATTTAAAAGAAAACTAATCAAAAATTCGAAAGTCGGGCTTCGAGATGCATCAGACGAGGTCATTACGAACCTCCATGCAAATTTGTGTAGCACTGTAATCAGCCGTTTTCCTAAAAAACATACACAATGACACAAACAAACATCTTATTTTATTATATGTATAGATAAAATGCGAGGCCTGTATAATTATTCACATACCTGCCAACGTCCTAATTAATATTCCGTAATGTTGTTAATTCCGCCCTTATTTTCACACTAGTAAATACAGGGGGTGTAAAATTAGCGTATAACTCACACCGGTATTTATGAAAAAAAAAATTTTTTTTTTCCTTCCTCTTAAACCAACGATTTTATAAGCAGAGAAAATTTTCAAACATATACCCGTATGAATTCTGCGCCAGTATTTTTTTAGAGTATTTTTCTTTTTATTTAATCATAATTGCATTTGGAGACTATTACTCTACAAATTTACTGGTGTGAAAAAAAGGGCGGGATTAACATTACTACGGAATATTTATTAGTACGTTGGCAGGTATGCCTTTATATACCTACCGCCAACTTTTGTATGTTTGTTAGAAGTAAAATTTTCTAACCGCCCACTGGTTCTACAAAAACGGTGATTTATAAAGTAAGGAAATAACTTTACTTTATAAAACTGAGTTATATCAAGTTCAAGCATATAATAATAAAGCATTTTCAAATTTTGATGTTTTTAAAAAGTCAATTAAATTTTTAAAAATTGAAATGTTTCGGTATCAGACAAAACCCTTACCGCTCACCATAAAAAATGTTATTTAGCTAAATGATTTTACGTGTGCGTATTTATATCAATTAAATTTTATCCTCAAAAGTCAAATACGGTAAATACGACAGGAGTACATATATACAAGCAGCATGTAAAGTCGTAAACACGAATAAACAAAATTATTATTATTATTTTAATGTAAAGTACTGTTTAAGAGAAACTCTCATAGGGACAAGTTTTTTTTTTTTTTTTTTTTTTCAAACTATACAATATCTAGGGTGTCGCTCTAGAAGCGACAACGGAGTGCAAACGGTTAACCCTTTGATACACAAGGTAATTATGCTCATTTAATATCGACAATCATTAGAATTTACAAACAAAGTTTAAAAAATAAATAAAGAAAGAAAGAAGAAGAAGGTTTTTTTTTTTTTTTTTTTTTTTTTTTGTTGTTAAGTTTTAAAGGAGAAAGGGACTCTGGGTGAAGACACGCCTATCGGCTTAGTGCCTATAATCATACTTGCCAACCATCTCATTAATAACCGTACAATTGTTAACGCCCCATGAAAAAACGCCCCTTTTCTCACACCACTATGTTTTTAGAGCAATTCTCTACAAATGGTGTTACGATTAAATAAGACTAAAATTACTCTAAAAAATTATTGGTGGGAAAAAAAAGGCGGGTACTAAAAATTGTACGGTTCATAATGAGATGGTTGGCAAGTATGCCTATAATTCAACCCAGAGCTGATACCTAAACTCGTTCGGAAACCCGGCCGCCTACAATCTAGCAAAGGTCACCTCCCAGGCAACAGCCCCGGAGCTCAGCTGGGAAAGAATTCCCATATTTATTTAAATTCCAATAATATAAGTTTACTAAATTAGGACGTTTTCGTCTTCATCTTTACAATAAATTGTTGATTCTTTTACAGTCAAGACAAACCTAATCTTGTGCATATTCAATTTTTAAAGTTTAAAAAAAAAAAAAAAAAAAAAAATCCGGGAATAATCTTAGCAGTTGTTAATGAAAACTAGATTGTATATAAAATACACCGCCGTTCTTCAAAGGGTTTATGAGAGCGGGAAACAATTCTTACGTTGAATATAGGCCAAGAATTTCATCAAGGAGTCTTAAATACTTCTTATAGTTAAAATGGGACATTATATCATGAGTATCATATTATATACTTTATTACTAAACAAAATCTAGAAGCAAGTTATGAAAAGTATTATAAAATATCGCATTTTAATAATTTATTATTTTTTCTTTCAGTTTACATAGATTTATAATTCCAAAGTACAATACGGATGGGAGCAAATGCCACTTTTATTCCCCCCCCCCCCCCAAATTATTATTTTTTATTTATGTGTGCCTGCGTGTATACTTAGTTAACTAATTAATTTATTATTAAAATATATATAGTAATATGTTATATAAAGATATTTGTCTCTTTAGTTATTTTTTTAATTGTATGAAAGAAATAGCCACATGTCAGAATATTGGTGTACACTGACAATAAAGGTAGGTAACTAAATAACCATTGTTTAATGCTCTTATAAACGTATCATTGTTTATATCTCTCTCCTCGATACTGTTTTAATTAGTAATTATTTTTTTACGATCAACAATTTTTGTAGCACTGTAGTAGTAAACTTGGTTAGTTAATCTAGTTTTGTAGTTAAACGTGGTATCCAAGTTTCGAAATAATGATTCATTTTACGCAAAGAAATATATTAATAATAATTATAAATTAAAGAACTGGTGTACAATAAATATTTAAACATAAAGATTTTTTCACACACCATAAAATAAAGGGAAGCACTGGAGGCAAAGGCAAGACACCCTTGCTTTTGCTTCCAAGGTAGCACGTGTTCTTTGAACCTGGAGAAATGAGGCCACGTCCTTTCGAAACCGGTAGTACTTCCCTTTATTTTATGGTGTATAGAAAAATTTTTATGTTTAAATAAATGATAATTTTTGATTAAACTGTTCAACTTGATAAGAATTTCAGGGCAGAAAAATTTACCACATTAAATAAAAAAAAAAAAAAAAGAAAAAGAAAGAAAGAAAGAAAATACTTGATTAACACTTTCGCGACCGTATCGTTTTGATTTTTTGACAGTAAGCTCCACCTCTGAGCGTTAATCTTGTATATTACATTACTTTAACACAAAGTTTTCTGTATTCATATTTATAATATAAATGGATATATATTACTATTACCCTCTTTCTAATCAAAGTATTAGTATTCATAGTGCATTGATTGTACAAATGGGAATAATGGGTACATTGTTAAGAGATAATGTAACCCATCTAACCTAAAGAAACGCTCACTGGCGGAGCTAAATTTTCAAATGACGTGAATTCACGTCAGTGGTCGCGAAAGTGTTAATATATATATATATATATATATATATATATATATATATATATATACAGTCTGACGCAAAAGTTTAGACAATGACGTCATTCAGGTTTAAAACTTAGAATTATGACGTCAGAATTACAAAAACCTGTAAACATATTCAGAAACTGTTTTAAAACGCTATAATCAAAAGACAGTCGTTTGATTTGCTATAATATTAATTTTTTTTTGATAAAAATAAAAAAAAGTTTAGACATGATCATGAGTTTCTGTGAATATTTGCTGGCATATGCAAATTTAAAATCGATGATGTCACAGATTTCCAGTACTTAAGTTCTGCAAACGATAACGCTTCGTAGTCGACATGCCGCGATCTAAAGAAATTCAAACGAATGAGGTTTCAAGGATTTGGCAGTTGAAAGCTGAAGGGAAGAGCGTTTCAGAAATTTCGGCTATTATTAATAGATCAAAGAAATCTATTTATCGAGTTTTATCGCTTGGTTGTAAATATAAAGCAAAATGTAGATCTGGGAGGCCGCGTGTGACAAATATACGAGAGGACCGCCTGATACAAAGACTAGCGAGTACCAACAAATGAGTGTACGTAGAATTCAAAGATCATCGGGATTCTCTGTATCAAAGGATACGATTCGTAGACGAATTGTGGAAAAGGAACAATAGTTTATAGCAAAATGAAAAAGAAACCAGCTCTGAAACTACATCATAAGTTACAAAGAATGCTGTGGGCTCGAAAGTATATGTCATATGGACAGAAATGACAATCAGTCATATTTAGCGAAGAAAAAAAGTGGAATCTGGATGGTCCAGATGGCTAATCATCGTATTGGTCTGACTTGCGGACGGAACCTCGACGTTTTTTCAGTCGCAGACAAGGAGAGGGCTCGGTGATGATTTGGGCAGCCTTTTGCTATAATGGACAAGTATCTCTGAACTTTACCAGTGATCGTCAAACATCACAGCATTATACAAAGACATTAGAAGAAAATTTAATGCCATTTGCTGAGCTTCTAGGTGGCTCTCAGTGGGAATTTCAGCAAGACAATGCTTCGATTCACACTGCAAACAATACAAAATCTTGGTTTAATTCTCATAATATAAGAGTTCTAGACTGGCTAACATGTAGCCCAGATCTTAACCCTATAGAGAATCTTTGGGGCATCATATATCGCAAAGTTTATAGCAATGGTAGACAATACTCTTCTATACAGGAACTCAAGACATCTGTTGAGGATGCATGGTACGACATCAATCCCCAAATTATGCAAGATTTAGTTTCTTCGATGGAATCTCGTATTTATGAAGTAATACAGAAGCACGGATGAACAATCAGGTTTTAAAAATCGTTTATTTTTATTTTATTTAATTTTTGTCTAAAGTTTTGAGACAGTATTATATTTTTGTTATCATTTAATTACTTGTAATATGCACAATTCCACGTTTCATTGTAATAAACATTGTTTATATGCACAGCACATTACATTCAAGCTGTGTTTGGAAAATTGATTAAATATTTTTTGAAGTCTGTATGAATTTCTTCATTGTCTAACATTTTGCATCGTACTGTATATATGGGATTAAAAAAAAAAAAAAACTATCCCGATACATGTGACTACAGCTATCATACCGTTCACAGAAACTGAATAAAAGTTTGGTGCAAGGTATTTTTGAATATGCGTTCAAGAATCATATACACTCCTTCTCATATTTATAAGGACACTTTATATTTTCAAATAACTAATGTAAAAATAATTGTAAACAAGATTATACTAAGTGCACTTAATATATCTAGTATTCTAAAAACCAAAACTGTTATAATTTTTTTTAATATAAAACAAAATTAATAAAAAATAATGCAAAATGTGTTTTTCTCCACGTTTTTAGATGTTCATAATTATAGGGACAATCCAGATTTTTTTCGTTTTATTTAACTTACTAGCGAATAAATTACAGTTGACATGCGAATTTGTTAACTACTGGACTAGATTAATTCATACATAAGCCTTCATTTTTTCTTGGACGGACATTACTGATAATTGCTCGAAAAAAAGAACGTCCAAGTAGTGAAGTATGATAAATGTGTTTTTTAAGTGGAAGGATAATTTCAATCCGCCGAATTTTTAATGAAATTCGAAGGTCTAAAATTGCAGAAGGAAATGTGATCAAACGTTGAACTGCTGGTTCGATAGGAGAGAGATCTGATGCAAAATCGGAGTTGTTTTATGGCCATATCACACGGGAGCATATATACTCAACACAGCATTATACGCAACATGTTGACTATGCTGAACGAACGAGAAACCGGTCAGCTCTCCGTAGCGTTCCCCCGAATTGATAGCGTGATGTATTCCCTTCTCTAAAGTTATTCCAGGAAAAAACCCTGTTTATTCCTCCTATTGGTCAATTTTCATCAGCACGATCAACATACTCAGCTTTTTCTAAACGGTTTCGTAAAAGTTGATCATCCGAAAACTTGCTGTCCTTGAACAAAATCAGGCTGAGTATGTTGGGTATAATGCTGTGTTTAGTAAAATGCTGAACGAAAGTCTCTCGTGTGATATGGCCATTACAGAGATCGAAGACTCATAATTCCTCTTACTGTTCTACTCATAATGACTGCTGCTGAATTTGCTCGTAATTTTTAACGAAAGGTTAGGGTCCACATTTATGCATGTTTAAAATAATTAATAATATTTTAATCAATCAGCATTTAATTTGGGAAAGAACGTCTGTGTTAAAGTTGAATAAAGACAATATTAAATGGTAAAATGTTGCATTTTCGGATGAAAAACATTTTATTCTTGATTAACCAAATGGTTTTAACAGTTACTGGCACGATCTGAAGATAGCGAAAGACAGAGCAGATTTTTTAAAGGCAGATATGAATCGGGCATTTTAAAGGTGGATCTATGGTGCTCTGGGGAGCTGCTTCTATTGAAGGCAGAATGAATTTAGTAATTTTTTCTATTATTATGAACATCAAGAGAATATCCGCAAATTTTAAACGTGGAATTATCAGATTTTTGTTACATTTTGGGGGGTAATAATATTTTTTTCAACAAGACTTACATTTTTGCTCTACTTTTAGAGCAATAGGAAATAGTTTGAAGAAAGAAACTTCTGTATTATTGCCTTTCCCATGGCCTAAAAGTTGAAAAAACCTTAACTTATGATATTAGAAAAATGCATGCAAGTGGAAAGCAATTTTAAGTAGTTTAAATGTATTAAGAATATCATATATGCTATATGAAATGGTATTGAAACTGAATATTAAAAAAATAATGTATATATATATATATATATATATATATATATACCAGAGAGAATGTCTGACTGTTTAACCCTAAAAAGAGACCCCATAAAATATTAATTTAAAGAATAACTGAAAAAAATTACTAAAATTCGAGCTGTCCTTATAATTGTGAACATCTAAAAAATCATCTTTTTACCATATTTAAAGTTTTTTAAGATATAAAAACGATAAAACTTTTTAAATATAGTCTATTAATGAATTTCAAATTAATAAAAAATATATTTGTTTAAATAATAGTTTTCAGTGTTTAGTTAATATAGAAAAACGGGTGTCCTTATAATTTTGAAAAGGAGTGTAAAAAACAACAGTTAAACTCTAACAGTTACGGTTACAGGAACAAAATTTCAAAAATTTCAAATGGCAACACCTATTTTATTATTATTATTATTATTATTAGAATGTGATCTCCATAGCAAAAAATACCCTAACTAGCGTTGGAACGATACCTGTAGCACGAAAATCCCCATCGCTAGGCAGACTAAGAAGAAAAGTGAAAACAGCTGTGGTATGCTTCCCAGAGCAGGACTTACATTTTTAATGAAGTCAGATTTCACACTGAGTCTTCGGCTCTGGTCATATCCTACTGAATCTGCTTCGAAACGAAAAGAAGAGACCAAGGTATGTAGACAAGTCGTAAGACAGTATCATGACTGAGGTCATCGCACTAGCTGAAAGATAAGACACTGTGAAATGCATGATGTGTATTTTGTTTTCTCACTCTGTGAAAAACATGTCACTCACAGGGAAATAGCTTAGGGAAATTGTAAAGATTTATTATCTGAACGGACAAAATGCCGTAGAGATATTGAGTGTTTATCGCAGACATCATAGGCAACGTCGAAGGTCGTGTACTGAGAAAGCTCTACGGGATTTGGTCCGTAAATTTCAAGAAACTGGTCGCACATGCGAGCGATCTCGGCCTGAATGACCTTCTGTTCTGTTCCTGTCGAGACTGTCGCAGAAGTCCATCAGACGATAAGCGAAGTTCCCCGGGCAAGTGCACGAGGTGTTTCACACTTTCTGAAGCTTCCGAATTCTACTGTCCGCAAGATTCTGCGCTCTGTTTACTAGATGTTTCCGTATCGGTTCCAACGTGTCCAAAAGTTACAAGCGGGTGATAACAAACTATGGCTAGATTTTGCGAACGAATTTCTTATCCGGTATGAAGTAGATGACAGTTGGCCTTTACGCATTCTCTGGACGGACGAAGTTCATTTTCCACTAACTGAAACTTGAATTCGAAGAATTGTGTGCACTGGGCAGACAGAAACCCCCGTGATGTGATTGACATTCCGTTACATGGCGAAAAAGTGACTGTTTGATGCTGTATCAGTATAACAAACAATTTCATTCTCGGCCTTTACTTTTTTAAAGAGGTTACTCTGCCTTGGGTCCACAAACGTGAACGGTATTGAGTGCTCGCTATCTGGAAATGTTGACCAATTATGTAATTCCCGAATTGCAACAGCGAAATGTTCTAGCTGATGTCGTGTGGATGCAGGATGGTGCTCCCTCATATATGGGGTCTTTTATTAAATGTTTTTTAACACAAACGTTTTGTACCAGAGCTGTCTGCTGCCGTTTCAAATTTTAGTAGCCTAGCCGCCAAGGTACTCTGATCTCACTCCAATGGATTTCTGACTGTGGGGATATCTGAAGTGCAAAGGTGCAAAATCAATGCATCTAATCAGTAAATTGTATCGGATTTGAAAGATGCCATCAGACGTAAGATTCAACAGATTCCTCCGGTCATGGTACATGCTTTTCTGTGCTGTCCACCATTAGCCGCATGCAAAGTGTCATCGTGGTTGAAGGAGGTCTGGTGGAAAATTTGTGAAACACAATAAAATGTTTTGATTTCTGTTGCTTCTCTGTCCTTATTGGTTGTTATCTCTTTTCTTTTTAATCTGTTTAGCAATGGCGATTTTCGTGCTACAAATACCGTTCCAACGCTGTGTATGGTTTTTTGCTATGGAGATCACATTTCAGTTTAAAAAAAAAAAGTGTTGCCATTTGAAAATTTTGAAATTTTGTTACTGTAATCGTAACTGTTAGAGTTTAACTGTTGTTTTTCTTATGATTCTTGAGCGCGTGCCTCAAAAAACCTTGCACCAAACTTTTGTTCAGTTTCTGTGAACGAATGATAGCTACGGTGTCATATATTGGCATACTTGCCAACCATCTCATTATAAACCGTACAATTTTTAGTACCCGCCTTTTTTTTTCACACCAGTCACATTTTAGAATAATTTTATTCTTATTTAATCGTAACAACATTTGGAGGGAATTACTCTAAAAATAAAGTGGTGAGAAAAAAGGGGCGTTTTTTCAAGGGGCATTAACAATTGTACCGTTATTAATGAGATGGTTGGTAAGTATGTATCAGGATAGTTTTTTTTTTTTCCTTATAATCATTGTGTGTATATATGTATGCATATTAATATTAATAATACAGGGTGGTCACAGGCCACATTTTCCCCCTGATTCTTCTACCAGTATTTTTCTTTCGAAATCTTTAATATTAAGATTTTACGATTAATTAAGTAAAATGTTATCATATAAATATTTTGGTAGAAATATCAGGAAAAAAAAAGGCGTGTCTGTAGCCACCCTGTTATAAGATAAATAAAAAGCAGTCCCTGCACATTCTTAAATATTTTTAATTCAGTAATAACAAAAGTAATTGTAAGCTAATTTAGAGGAAAATTAAGGATATTTGAAATATATATGAAATATATGCCGAATTATTATGAAATATAATCATGTTTGACAGTTTGGGGCTTGTTTATTTCATTATTTTTAATTGGTTTTAAACAAGTGGCTGAAAGTATTATTCTAGTTTTTAAAAAAATAATAATAAATAAATAAATTTGTATTAAATAAGAATACAATATCAACGAATATGTTATTTACTGTTTAAGTGCGCAATGAAGCAAAAAATAATAACATTTAATGAATTCTAAAATTATAATGTATATTTAATATGTCAGGGTTGCTATATTTCGTACTTTCTTCCTGACTCTCTCCATCACTAGACTTATACAGTGATATTCTATACTATGGTTCCACGATTATTTAAGAAGGGAATTGCTTTATAAATATAGTGGTAGATGAGTCGGGAAAAGAGGCGTGATCGTAATAACCCTGAAGAATTTTCTACCTTTTTGTCACTAATAATTTCATGCAGAAATCTTTATGATATTTTTATAGTAATGTATCAACATTAAATAAGATAGATATTATTGTTAAAAAAAAAAAAATACTATTAGCAATAAAGGTAGAAATTACTTATTCTCAAGAGTTGTACTAAAAAAGGGGCGAAGAGTTACGATCCCTGTCAAAGAAAATACGATAACAGTACAGAAACGCACTAAGGAATAGCATACCGAATTTTAACGACAGAGCTGCCAACCTAATCCGGCAAATTGTTTGTACCGCCCCTTTTTCAACACCACTTAATTTTTAGAGTAATTCCTTTCGAATATATTTACGGTGAATTAAGAAAACAAATACTCTAAAAATTAAGTGGTGTGGAAAAAGGGGCGGTACAAACAATTTGCCGGATTAGGTTGGCAACTCTGTAACGAGTTTCAAATTTTGTTTATAGAAATATTCTATTTGTGCCTAAATAATAATAATAAATAAATAAATAAAATATGAAAAAAATAATGTTTTACTAATTTCTAATGTGTCATTTTGTTTTCGGTTCATACTCATATGTTCAAATGATTACTTACTACACTTGTAAATGTTTAAGATTTTCGCATCTTTAACTGTAATACAATAAATATATAATACATGAATTATATAGATATAATTTACTTAGTTTTATTTATTTTTTGTTTCCTTTTTAGTGTTGTCCTCTCAAAATCCTTTGGTAAAAAAACAACTATTTGATTTCCTGTCTACATTATGTGTTTTTTCTGAAGATGGGCATTACTTGACTTTGGATATTTTTGAATCATACCGGGTGAGTTTTATCTGTTAAGTTACTGTTTTTTCTTTTAATTCCATACCAATGTAATAATCAGATTACAAAATGATTATCGATGTTCAGTATTGTTATAACAGTGTCGTCTATCTATCGGATAATATCCACCCAAATTGAATCAGCCTAACTTTTTATAAACACTAATTTATATACAAAGTTTGGTGCACTTTTGTTTTGTAGAATAGAAGCACAAAATAAGCTCAAATATAACCTAAAAATGCAGCACAGCAGCGCCACCTTTCAGCCTATGTGCACCTAAATTGTCTCAGAGTGCTTCTTCGCAATAGTTATCTTAAGTATCAAGTTTGGTTGACTTATACAATGTACAAGCTAAAATATAATCTTCTCGTAAATGTGGAAAATCGCGGCATAACCAACTATGGGCCGATATGCACCGACATTGAGACAGTGCAGATTTTTATAATAGCCATCTTACTTATCAAGTTATATAAATCATTACATATCAAGTTCTATAAATCATATTTTAATACTTCAGGGATGGAACACGGGCGCAGAATTCATACCACTATCAATGTAAGAAAAATTTCTACCTCTTAAATCGACGATATTATAGGTAGAGAAATTTCTTAAACACATTCCGGTATGAATTCTGCGCCCGTGTTCCATCCCTGATACTTTTACTTTTCACAAATCTTATTGAAACTGAAGAATGTTATTCAAGTTCACTATCGGATGTTTTATAAAGAAAACGGAGTAAATACCACATTACCACCACTGGTTTGTGTACAGGGACATCCGAAAGTATTCTAAAGCATCGCGTTCTGTGAGTACTTCTGTAAACCAAATTTTAATAACTTTACTTTGCACAAATCTTAATGAAGTTGAAATATGTTATTTTTATGCACAAAAGAATGCTTTTTATAGAATGTAGTTTGATTAGCATTAAATTTACAAGGCCACGTAGAAATAATCAATTACATTAAAGGCTTTTATTGAAAATTTGCTGGAATTGCATTTTCGTTTACATTAAGCGTTTTTAACATTTTCTAACAATTTTTAAGTTTGAATATGATTTCAATTTGTGTATCTGTCTGTCCGACTGTCCATCTGTCTATTTGCCCGCCCCCAGCGTCTGTAAATAATTTCAGATTTTTAAAAAAATGACATATATCCTTCATATTTACTATGGAAAGTTCCCTATTTAAAATGGCACTAATAGGGCCTGTAAAACTGGTGTGTGTACAGAGATACCCCAAAAAATGCCAATGCATTCCGTTTCAGAACAGACATTTTTATAAACCTCATTTAATAACTCTCATAAAATAACATTCTTCTGCAACAATCATAAAGAAAGTGAAATTTATTTTTAATATGCTAAAACAGTTTTGTATAGAATATGCTATTGTTAACTTCCAGTTTAACGACAGAGCTGCCAAGTCTCTGTCAATTATCAGTCAATACTGAAATTTGTTTAGCCAAACAGGGCTACACAAAAATATTCAGATACATTAAGAACTGCATTTTCTTTTGTGTTAAGCATTTTAACACTTTCCAGGAATGTTTAAGAGTGATTATGAATTCAATTAGTCTATATGTATGCCTTTCAGTCTGTCCGTTGTGTGATAACGTAGATAGAGAACATTGAAAGATATACGAAACAACAATTACGTGCAGTTGGAAAGTGACAATAATCAATTAATCAATGCGTACCACATGATTTTTCGTTCTTGTTTCTTAATATAGAAAAAAAAAAGTAACGAAGAATGTAACAAAGTTTTTGAATTAGTTAAACATTCAAACAACTTAAGAAATTTGAAATTATTTCATTGGCTATTTGTACAGTATCCGCAGCCGCTCAATAAATTAACTCCCTGGTTAATAAAATCAGCCGCTTAATCAGATCAACTTGTCAGGAACGAAATAAAATCATTACAAACTACTTTTAAACTTGTCGCTTAATAAAATCGGCATCGCCGGTTAATAAATTAAAAAAAAAAAAAAAAAAAAAAAAAACCTCTTCAGCAGTAAAAAAATGTGAAAAATATTTTTATTTACACTGTGAATATTTAATTTTTTTAATGAAAAAGAAAATAAACACAGCAATCCTCCCGCTATCTTTCTTTGTCGAAAATTTTACAGCTGTAGCATAGAAACAAAATAAACACGCCCATTAATTGTCTTAGTAACATATTCAAATTTTAAACGTGTAACTATAAAATTAATGTGAATTACTGATAATGGTAGTAGTTATCTAGGAAATAAATTTTGTGCATGTGGGAGCAATGCCTTCCCCCCTGGGGGGAAACATTGCTCCCACACCCGGGGAGACCCCCTTGTACACCCCCGGGGGGAGAAAATTTTCAATATGGGTTATCTTTCGAAAGATCTCGTCAATACCTTTAAAACGAATGGTTTAACTATAGATCTGTGAAAATTTAAAACAAAGTTATCGATTTTTTTATCTTTTAACGAAAAAAAAAAAAAAAAAAAACTTAGAAAAAAAAATCGTATTTCTTCTGATAATTGCAAAAAATTCACTTTCTTTCAGCATTTAGGGATATGTATAACTCTGTCAGATAAAAATCGTCTGCATTTATAATGGAAAATAATTTAATAATTTAATAAATAATATGTATTGAATGAATTTTGTGTAAAATTATATAGAAGAAAGTCATGTGGTGGCCACATCATACTAGTTTTGTACGTGTTTACTTTTACACAACATTTATAGCTATGACGTTGAACTGTTTGTCAAATTTACGACAGATTAAATTGAATAGAAACAGAGGGAAAAGCTGTGACAATAGATGGAGCGTGGGTGTATTAAAATAATTCTGATATAGAAGAAACGTCTAATATTGCGAAAGAAAAAATATGAGTAAGAAAACTATTTTAGTTCAGAGAGACTTCAGAGATGAATTTATAGACATTAAATAAATAAATAAATAAATAAATAAATAAACTTGTTTCCCATATGGTTGAAGACTAAAAATAAAGGTATCATATACACTCTTACTTAAATATTTAGCAATATTTAAAAACGAATTTTTGTCTCGAAAATTGCCTACTTAAAAAATACTCATATTTTTAAGTGAAGATTGGGTTACGATAATAATTAGCGACTCGACAACAAGTTGAGTGAGAGAAATAATATTTTCAATTACCCTGTATCATTAAAAGAATGAAATGATCTGTAACTGTGAAAAATATTAATATAAATCCGGCAAAAATTTTTCACACATTTTTGTAGGAATAAATAGCATGTCAAATTAAAAAGTTATAAGCATAAAAAAAAAAAAAAAAACTTTTAAAAACTTTAACATGTTTTTTATTGATAATATGCAGAATTTTCATCGAAATTAAACATCGTTTTCAGATAAATTCGAAATGCTGTCTAAAAATAATAGATTAGCGTTAGAATATAAATATACTAATTATCAAATATGAGTATTCGTATTTGCTAGCTAAACAGCTCGTGATTTGATAGCTAAATATATAAGGCAATTCATACAAATAATAGCTGTGTCAAGTATCGTAAAAAATTACAAAGTTATATGCAAAATAGTATGGTGCATTTCTGTTATTGAATAAAACCGATTTTTCACTAATAATAAGTTCGCAAATAGCCGTTCTTGTTATAAACCAATGAATAATTGTACTTAATTAAATAAATGATTTTTTTTTTTACTTTAAAATTATTAATTTAGGAAACCTTGTAAGTTTTTTTGTGTTGTAACGTATAAAATAAAATTTATTAGAATTTGCATGACTTACACAGAAAAGGCAAAAAAAAAAAAAAACTGGTACACTTGATTAATACAGTCGAACCTCGTTAACATGAATCTCAAGGGGAATAAAAAACTTTTTCATATTATCAGTAGTTCATGCTATCAGTAACTAATCTTCATATAATTACACAAATCTTCATTTTGACGGGATTGTGGAAACAGTTCATTTTAAAAGTAATTCACGTTAAGCGTGTTCACGTTAACGAGGTTCGATTGTATCATGTAAGGCACCCGCAAACATGTAGGATGGCCGCAACACGACGTGGCATGGACTCAAATGATGTCTGAAGGTGTGTTGGAGGTAATTTACACCATGAAGTCTGCAGGCAATCAACAAATACATAGGAGTGCGAGGCGGGTGGAGTTCTGTTCTGAACAGCATGTTGCAGGTCAGCTCAGATATGCTCAAAATGTTCATGCCTGGGGATTTAGGTGACCAATGGACATGTCTAAAGTCAGAAGAGTGTTCCTGGAGCTAATCGGCAGCGACTTTTGACCTGTTGGACGTCGCATTGTCCTGCTGGAATTGTCCAAGTCCGTCGGAATGCAGAAAGGACATGAATGGGTGCAGATGATCAGACAGGATACTTACGTACCTGTCACTTGTCAGAGTCATATCTAGTCCTATCAGGGGTCACGGTCACATATTACACAAATTGCACACGCCCTGTAACATGACAGAGCCTCCGCCAGCTTGAACAGTTCCCTTTTAACATGTAGGGTCCATGGACTCCTGAGGTTATCTCCATACTCGTACACTAATGTGACCACATCCACGTGTCCTCGGAATTCAAGGACTGTCCTCGAATTTTGACCAATTTTAGCTTTTGGCTCCAAAAATACTCTGAATGCTTGGGGACACTAAATGTCTTCAAATTTAAATATTTGTACGCTATTTCTCTCAAAATCACGGTCAAATACACAAATAATTACATAAGCTTGGGTTGTTGTTGGTTGAGTTTAACGTCGCACTAGTGCTGCGCAGATGGGCAATTGGCGACGGTCTGGGACACACCCCAAGAGGTGGTCCAGAGACATGCCATCACAATTTTGATCCTCCACGGAAGGGATAGCTCTTCCGCTTCGGCGACCCCCAGAGGTATAATTTTTGATGGGAACATGGAGGACTTTGCGGCCACGACAGATTTTACGTGCACCAGCCACCATTAGTGTACACGACGGTCTTTGGCCGGCTCGAGTACCGAACCCGCAATCTTCCAATTACGAGGCCGGCGCTCTGCCGACTGGGCTACCGCGGCCCCATAAGCTTGGGAATCAACAAAAATGTGACATAAATACCATTGTGCTTCACGAGCAGTGCATGAATCATGCATTGTTCATCAGCATATGGATTTATCTTGCCCGATTTGTGTGAATTAAAGAATTGTGTAAAGTAATAAAGGGAATTTGCTTCATGAAAACTTGACAAAAATAGCAATTTTATGATCATCACAAATTCCATTGATAGGAGAGAAAAATAAATGATTTTCTTTTGTTTTATATATAGGGAACATTTTCTGCATTTCTGGAAGTGGGGATTCTGAAGATTAAATTGAAATGCGCTTGTTTTGTGTCCTCTCTCATCATCATAATAAATAATATGTAAACGTATTCTACAGACAATAATGCAGATACAATTTAATTTGCATAAATGTACGTTAGGTTCAGCAATTTTTGCTAGAAAAGAGTGTTTCAATGCATTTTGTAACATGAAAAGCTTCGAGAAAATCGAGTTCATATAAATATTCAGGCCTGCAGATTATTTTAGCTGAATTAAAATAAAAAGTATGGTTACTCTCCCAGCAGTTCTTAAGAATGGGTATTAGCACCATAGTATGAAAAACTTGTTTTGCCAAAATCATTCGCAAATTCCGTAACATAAACCTCACAATGGTTTCGTTTAATGCTAAATCGCTTTTCACCAATATCCTGAATAGTGATACCCAGACCCACTCCTTTCTAGTAAAGAAGCTAAAAGAATTTCGTTCCGCATTTTTCGAAATCCAAGAATTAATTTCTTTTACCCACATTTGTTTATCTCAAACTAATTTTACTTTTCAAGGAAAATTTTGCCAGTAGTCAGAAGGTTTAGGAATGGGCTCATCTCTCTCACTAATTTTTGCAGGTAATTACATGCATTATTTCGAAAATTCTTTTTTTGAAAAAAATTTCTTTCCTCTTTCGACCTCGCTATGTGGATCACTTTGATATCCTCGGCATAACATTGATGATACAGATTATAAACTCTCTTGATAATAATATCCAATTTACATACGAGATTGAAGTCAACGATTCATTCCCTTTTCTTGATGAAGGCCAGACTTAAATAGCACTCTATATAACATGTTACATTGACATAATACGTAAAGTTTCTTTCTTTTTTTTTCCATTTCATTTGCTTTTTTTTTATTTCTTTTTTTAATATATACTGTAAATTATTAAGTTTATGTTTCAGAAATAGAAAACTGAAATTACTTTTTCCTTTTTAAGTTTTACGAAAAATGCTTAAAAATGTATATCCTTCTATATACATTCTTGTGCTCGTCATAGTTGTATGATATCTGTTTTTCAATTGTGTGAAAATTGCAACACCATGAAGGGATTATTCAAATTGAACCAAACTTACAGGAAATGTAAAGTGAGGTAAAGCATGCAAATGATTAGAATTACAAAGCGATTGCGCATGCGTAGAACGAGAAGCGACTCCTTATCAGTCGCTTGTTTCAGGTATATAAAGGGCTGTAAAGGCGTGTTGAAATCTGTTTATCGCCCTCTGTCTGCGGTAAACGTTTCATTAATGGTCAATATGCCTCGTCAAAAGTGGAGAGTACCATACCAACAACTAACGGAGTTCGTACGAGGCCACATCGTTGGTATGCGAGAGGGTGGATTTTCGTATCGAGAAATCGCAGCCGGCACGCAGTGTAATGCCACAACAGTGATGCGTGTTTGGAAGAAATGGACAGAGAAGAATCAAACAAGCCGAAAACCTGGCAGTGGCGCACGCAATAGAACAACGGCACGAGACGACAGACACCTCGTTCGCATGGCTGTGACGGACCGTACAGCGTCCTCTCGTGCGTTAGCACAATGTTGGAGTACGGCTACAGGTGTTTGGTTCTCTAGCTCCACGTTTCGTCACCGTTTGCTACAGCATGAACTGCGTGCAAGGGTTCCTCTGCGCAGGATTCCCCTCTCGCTGAATTACAGACGCCTCCGACTTCAATGGGCTCAGCAACACAGCACATGGCGTGCCTAGTGGCAACAAATTGTTTTCTCCAATGAATCTCACTACAATTTGGAGTACAATGATGGAAGAGTACGCGTCAGACGTTACAGGGAGAACATCTGCTCCCACAGTGTGTTATCCAGCGTCATACTGCACAAACGCCTAGCATCATGGTGTGGGGAGCTATTGGGTATAATTGTCGATACCATCTAGTGCACACTGCGGGAAACCTCAACAGTGATCGCTACATAAGGGACATTTTGAAGCCAGAGGTCCTTCCCATTCTTCGACGCATTCCGGGTGCTGTATTTCAGCAGAATAATGCCAATGCGCATGTTTTTCAGACTGCACAAGCCTTCTTCAATGCACAACAGGTTTCACTTCTTCTATGGCCTGCTTATTCCCCGGATATGTCGCCCATCGAGCATGTCTGGGGTTTCATTGGTCGGCGACTCGCTCGTACAACTGGGCGAGTACACACAGTAAGATTGAACTTTGACGTCAAGTCGAAGCCATCTGGAATGCCATTCCCCAGTATTACATTCAGAACCTGTATGATTGAATGCCACGACGTGTACAGACTCTCGTTGCTCAGCGTGGCGGACACACAAAGTACTGATTTCAGACGTTCTTTTTGTTTTGTTTTTTTTGTCTTGTACATTTGATCGTTTATTTGTACCACTATCAGTAATATGTGGAATAAATTTCATTAATTTCTGACAATTCTTTCATGGTGTTGCAATTTTCACAAACATGAGTGTAGTTATATAAACGCGAATTCTTGTAAACTTTAATCTCGTGCAAATACAAAATTTAAAAGCATGAAACTGGGATTATTCAACACGAGGCATGATGAAAAATTTAAAAAAAGTTAAAATGGTATATTGAAATATACATATTCTAGATTATTAACATTTCACATTTTTAAGAGGGAAAGTGAAACACATAATTTTCTTCCTTACATTTTACGAAATTTATATAACTATTTCCGATCTACACACATAACACAATTTATCTTTTATCCGTTTATGTTTTCTTGCGTTGTTGCTTTGAAGTTCTGTTGCTTCATATTATTGACGTTAGTAACAGGTGCATATGAAAAATGCATTTACCTCACATATGTCATATATGTCTAATAGAAAAGATTCATCATTCAATTCAGGTAAATTTCAAGGTCAAAAGAACATTTAATAAAGATAAAAGTCGCTGTTTTTTTTTTTTCTTTGATACGAATATGTCAGACTCAACACGGATTAAAATGCGTATGTTATCAAATAAATCTTTGAGGTCAGTGTTCGATTTTATAAGCAACACAACTAGTGATACAATTATGAATACTTATTTTTTGAAGTCTTATTTTGTTTTATTTTTATACTTTATAAAAATTTTCGCTAATAAGAGTAAAATATTACACCCATACAAGATGCATACAACTTCATTTATAGAACGTATTCAGGAACTTATTTTTCGATTTCAACACATCGAAAATAAAGAAATGTTTGGGACATGTTTCATCACCATCATCAGGCATCCACCTACGGGGTTCAAGAACACCTCTTACATCCACGTAGTCTTGAATGATCAAGAAGCTCGGAACTGTGAGCTAAGTGAGTTCCGAGGAACTGACGTGATGATTCGATGCTTACATGCAGTTGTCACAGACACGGAATAATCGTGGTCGCACAGAGGAGAAGCAGGGGGCGGGGCCTATTTAACAGCTAATCCATATAATCTAAGGTTTACCTCAACGAAATTTCAAAGTACAATCCTAATTGTCATTAGAAGAAAGCTACCTTTCACCATTCGTAAACTTTTGCAATAATGAACAAAACTTTTAATGTATTTATTTCAGTTTGTGCCTTTAATTTATTATTATTATTATTATTATAATTTTGATGATTTTTCAGAAGAAATGATAGTGATCTTAATTTAAAATTATTTAGTTAAATTTTAAATTCCAAGTAAGGGATATAAGCGACATTGAAGCATTACTGCAAATAGGGTTATGGAAATGGAAGAGAGAATTTCTTTGCTTATTTTTCCTTAGGGCAAAAAAAAAAAAAAAAAAAAAGAGTTTGTTTTATTACCTCCTTGCAAGCGAATTTTTAAATGCAGTAACGGTATAAAATAATATTCTCAAACATATACATTCTGTTTATGTCTATATCTAATTCCAAGTTTTCAATTGTCAATTTTACTCTCATACGCTATTTGTTAATATAAGAATTAATAAACGCTGTTTATCGACCCTTTTTGTAAGCATGCACAAACTTGAAACATTTTTATTTATTATTGAAAAGCTTGATATACTCTTAATTCAACATATATCTTTGTTAAAGTTGTCCTAATTGTCATCATAGTTGGAGGTTGGGAATACAATTGAAATATGAAAAGGAAATTCATATACTTTTCAATTAAGCACTTTAGGAACTAAGAAACATTATAATACTCCCCCAACTACGTCTTCCCTAAAATGAAGATAAGAAAAAAAAAAAATAATAATAACATAAGAAAAATTACTTAGCTTAAGCTCCGGATTCATATTCCTAGGCTTCAATAAATTGCACCTGCCTAACGCTCTAAACAGTGGTGCCAAATTTGCGGACTATTTTATTCAAATATCACCAATAATCAATTTAAAATTCAAAATATACAACCTTTTAATTTCTTCATGTTATTTCGGACTAGTTTCGCTTGGGGCGCCCCAGCTTGGTCTCCGATGGTACGGTGCTTGAAGTTGTTCGAAACTGCTGTTTCACGCCTCCTTCCTCTCTTTTAAAAACTCGGCGCCATTGCTGGTTGAGTAGAGCCCCATCGTTGCCATTGCAATTGTTAAAACTTGATAAAATTTCTACGGATTCTTTGAGAAGCAGCATAACCGTGGTTATGATAATTGGCCAACTTCTTTACTTGCTCGAATTTAATATTAATTTCATCGTTTTTGTTTACCTGAGTTAGTGCAGTAGTTATTTTTCCGGTGGTTATATCGTGGCTATGTTCCTTAATACGCGTTTTAATTTTTTTTTTTTTTTTTTTTTTTTCTATGTAACACATTTCCTTACCTTGATGGTATTTTATATATTCCCGCGGTTTCTAAAGGGTCAATTTTATCTTTATCGCTTCTAATTAGCTGAAATATATTGGGGTTCGGCTTGATAGGTAAGTTTATATTGTGTTTTGTTGCAACTTTTTTAATTTTATTTGAAACTCCGCGATCATAAGGAATTGAAGTGGTGTATTTGGGTTGTGGTTTTGGAAATTATTAATTTGATTTAAACATTTTAATCGTTTTTTGAATAAATTGTCTATTAATTTATTTGAATAACCTGCTTTTTGGGTGAATTGTTTGATATTTTTTATTTCGTTTTTAAGGATTTTAGGGTCTTTACAAACTGTAATAGCACGGTTGATATGGGCTTGAATAACATTAATTTTATATTTAAAGGGTGTTTTACTATTTTTATGGATTATTTCATTGCTGCTATTTAAGTTTACAGAAAACCCAATAGCAGCAATGAAATAATCCATAAAAATAGTAAAACACCCTTTAAATATAAAATTAATGCTAGTCAAGCCCATATCAACCGTGCTATTACAATTTGTAAAGACCCTAAAATCCTTAAAAACGAAATAAAAAATATCAAATAATTCACCCAAAAAGCAGGTTATTCAAATAAATTAATAGACAATTTATTAATGTACTATTATTATTTATTAAATAACTGTTGTTTCGGTGGTCTTTTACAAGCTCTACAGTTAGAGCACCTCCCATATTTTTCATGATAATTATTTTTATTCTCAGATCTAAAATCAGCAGTTCTCGACAAAACTAAGAATTTTTTTTTAACCTTCCGAAATTTTTCGTTATACAGATCTCTCACCAAATGAAATATTTCAAGGCAAACTCCTTCACTATTCGTCGCAAAAAAAAAAAAAAAAAAAAAAAAAAAGATATTTTATGAATCTAGTAACTTTTTATATAAAGAAAAAAATACATATGTTTTATTCTTTAGAAAAATCCTAGTATTGTATCCCGGATCAAATTTTTCATCTTAGCATCATTTCTAAGTAGATAAGAGGTTGCTATTAATTTACTTGCAAAATTGCTTGTTAGCATTTAACTTTTAACTTAAGCTTGGTTTGCTATTTTCATCTTGCTATATAAAGTCCATATTATTGATTTGGAACAGTGTTGCCAGACTTTGCGAGATTTTTATAATAGTCACCAATAACTTTGAGATGTAATATTTGATATATATAATCGACGATTCTTCAATTCGATACTTCCGTTATGTATATCAAATATCACTTCTAGAAATTATTGGTGACTATCGAATAAAAAAGTCGAAGAGTCTGGCAGCACTGATTGCCAGACTTTAATTATAACTATTTATTATATTGCCAGAGGCATATAATTAACATGCTGAGCGTCATGTCAGCCATTCTAGACTCTAGACATTTTGTCATATATCTCTAAAAGTACTGAAAGAATCATCTTGAAACTTTAGGAGTGTGCAGAACATGTTATACTTCAAACATTTTAATAAAAGTTTTACCCCGAAAATAAAAGCAGTACCAATAAAAAATTAACACGTTGAGCGCCATGTCAGCCATCGGTGGCTGACAGTGTCAAATATGATATAAAGCCTCGTCAACCATCGGTGGTTGACAGTGTAAAATAGGATATAAAACTGAAAATATTGCATTGTTTTAAGTAATTATTGAAAATTTATTTAAAATTTGCTTAATTTATATTTATTGCAGGAAGAATCATTATAGAATTTTAATGCATTTTAAAAATTCGCGTGGCGCTCAACATATTAAATAAATTAAATAAATAAAGGTAAATTAAATGAATAAGGGTATTACACAAAATTTACCTTTTTATGTTTAAAATTTGCCTCTGAATATGCACCTTTATAAATATAAAGTTTTATCACTCAATCAAAGTATTCTCACCTGGAGATTAACCTCAGTTATAGACAGTAGTCCGTTCAAGTCATAAAATAAAAAATAAAAAAAGTTATTTTGTACTATTGCGAAATTTGGTCCCTAAAAGTGGAACACAGTTGTACATGGGCCTTTATTAGAAGTAAATTTGTATTAAATCATATGAGGAAAAATTGATACCTGGAAAAACTGGCTCTTGTGAGAGACAGTCTTTTTAAAGAACTGGAATTTTAGAGAGGTTTGACTGCATAAAAATTATTTACAATTTCATAATAATATTCAGAGTAAAATACAGAAGTGATATACCAAGTTGTTTTTGATAATTTTGTTTGTTTTCATCATTTGCTTTTTCGTTTATTCAAAGGGGAAAAAAAAGGATGAAATATATTTAGACAACGTACTTTTAGATTCTCAAAACAATTTACCTTATTCATTTATGCATCATAAAAATAGTTATTTTTATTGTGATTATTAAAATTTATTCACGTTTGCCTCTTAAAACAATTGTTCTTTTACTTTAAAAATAAATGCCACTTTTACTGAATTTTAAAGCCATTTCTGTACTCAATAGCAACTGACTAACATTGTTAAGTTTCCTTGATTATCATTATTATTATTTGTATAAATATTGCTCGATTTATTTTTAAAAATATGATAAATATTCAGGAAATAGTATACTTATACTATCTGAAATATCAAATATATATATATTTTTAATATTTTGTCTTGATTAAAAAAAAAAAAAAAATTACTATTTTTCAATGAAATGCAACACAAACACACTGTAAAAATAGGTTCTTAAAAATAACAAGTATATATTGTCTCAAAATAGCCCCGAAACAATATATACTTAAATTTGAAAACCCATGTACTCATTTTTGAGTATATTGACATGCTCAAAAATGGGGTAGACCAATAAGAATCCCAATATCCCCATATTTGACATGTCAATTTAAGTATATATTCAGTATATATATAAGTTTTCAAATTTAAGTATATATTGTTTCGGGGCTATTTTGAAACAATATATACTTATTTTTAAGAACCTATTTTTTACAGTGCACTAATTATAATTTATACTACAAACCAACCAATTATTTTTTCTGTTTTCAGTTATGAATTTTTTAACTTAGCACTATATTATAAACCTTCGAGTGAAGGCTGTATAGTGTTCGGCCAATGAGTTATATTCATTTTGCATTTAAATGAAATGCGTTTATATATTAGGAAAAATTAGCCCTTTCTTCGAAAATAGAATACAAATGAAACAGTATAGTTAACATTTTATAGTTTGTAAGCTTTAGCATTTAGTAATATACCGACAAAAGTTTTATTTATTTATTTACTTATTTATCAAGACAAATAAATAAATGAATACATAAATAAATATACTAAGAATAGAGACTTTCATAGAGATTTTTGTAAAGGTATGCTCAAATTTCTTTTTTCCCTCTACTTGTAAATACTATTTTTTCAAACACGTTCATAAAGTCATTTAGATTTCTTTTGGCATTAAAAAGTTTTAAAAATCTATGCAAAGGAAAAAAAAAAGTTTTAAAGTTTTCTGTGAACATGCTACATCTTCTATTATATAAATAACGTTTCATTGAGATTAAGAAAATGGTTAGTGTACAGGGACGTCCAAGATAATTCAATTACATTATGTGAAATTTACTCTAGAAACAGTTTAACATCTAATAGGCTGCATTAAACAAAAAGAAATAAACATATATTTTTTATGTGGAAAAAAGCATGCTTCATATAGATTATGGTATGAAAATCCTTCTCGATTTCTTTACAGGGCTACCCAAAAGAAGTAGAATAGAATGTGATTATAACTGAAAATTGCTAGTAGGGCATTTCATGTTGTGCTCTGGGTTATTAATGTAGGTCTAGATTTAAATACACAATGTTGTGTGTACACAATTTATAGAAGACAGACAGGGCTAATAATTAAGAGAAAACATTGATTTTTAATGAATGCAACTAGTGGAAGTTCTTTACCATATATTTTGCCTTGTCTAGGAAAACTGCTCAGGAAAGAAAATTAATTCCCCATACCCATGTGGTAAATAAAATATTTTTTAAGTTATATTTTCAGCGTTTCTTTTTGCATAATTACGCATTTTGAGGTTCCCTGAGTACTAAAGTCATGTTATTTTAATGGTTAATTTCTGTGTATGTCTGTTATCAGTGTAACTTAAAAACAAATAATTGCAAACAACTAAAATATTGTAATTTAAAGTTCATATGAAGTTGATACTTGAATAGTTTGATCAAGAGTGATAAATTTCAAGGAATGGAGCGGGTGCAAGTTGTATGAATAATTTGGAATAAATTTTTAAATGTAACAACGGCCTTGAATTCATAAATGTAGGTACTATATTCAAACGGGGATCAAGGAGCGCGGCAGCCCCATTCACTCGGAATTATTTGTCAAATGAAACGGTTTCTAATCCTTGTTTGAATTCTTTTTAACGTGGGTTTCAATACAGTACTTGTTATTTTACATCTCAATCTGCAATCTGGCTTTATAGAATTGTGATGTAGGGCAAGAAAAAGTCGTGTGGGTGCCACAACAGACTATTTCCATTGAAAAGAGAATTACAGACCAAAACACATGTTTCTCGAAGTTCTACAAAATTCATTGTGTTTATTTTAGAAACTTTGCTGTCATTACTTTAAATTTAACAATCACTAATCTAACGAGCATTAATATAACAGAGAAAAAAGAATAACTCACGCACAAACTAAATAATATACCATCATAATCGTCATTAGTCGTAACAACAATAACGATTTTGATTCCCCCAACAATAAATTTTACATAAGGCTTTTTGTCTGCAATGGTTTACATCTCCTAAATGTTGCTAATACTCACATGTTGAAAGTTTTTATCTTTCCCGAGCACATGATTTGCTTCTATGGTTCCGGCGAAAAGAAAGCTTTTTTATTACAGCAAAAATTTTATGATGCGATACGATGAATGTAATAAGTAAAAACCTGAATAAATAATTATGAACATAATAGGATTAAAACATTCAATCAGGAAAGATTATGGTCACCTTATAGTCTTCGTCAATATCATGTCACACAGGATGTAAATATTAAACAACATATATTAAACATTGACGATTCAGTTGTTCATTATATCCGATAAGGAAAATAAAAATAAATATACAACTACATTTTGAAACGACCAAAAGAAAAAATAAATAGGGTGCAAGGAACTTTACTCTAAAGTTTACAGACTTTTAATCTACCTATTGTTTTATTTATTTGTATATTTGGATGTTATGCAATTGTGCCATAAATTGTTCTCAAGAAATTCTTTGTGAATGCTCTTTTATTACTCATTGTTTTTGTTTTCCTACATGTCTTTACTTTTAACAGGCTGTGTAAACGTAAAATAATGAAAAATGGATCGGGATTTATTCGTCTTGTTTTTGGATATATATATATATATTACACACACACACATTGTCTTAAAAGTAAAGATCTTATTTATATATTAAATAAGAGAATTGTAATTGTAATGTATATGTTACATAACTTGTGGTGGTATTTTCATATCGTATAATCAGCAATATTATTATAAAGTGAGAAGAAAATATTTTATATATAAAGAATTTCATATATATTTTTTAAAATGCATTTTTAAAATTTACTATTATTATTTTAAACAAAAAATCTCAATAGACATAATAATTTCAAATTTATACAAACTCGAAATTATATACCACATTATCGTCATTATTATTTGCTTTGTTAAATCTGAAAAGATGCATTTATTTTCCAATAAAGCTCTTAAAACACGGTTCTTAAAAATTGTAACCTTAGTATTCAACTGCACAAATGGCTTTATTTGCAACAAAATATTCATGAACACTTTTTAAGTTTATGTACATCCAACATTCAAATTTATATTAACATATTTTTAAACCTTTTTTCGAGATGGTATACTAATTCTTAGCGAGAGTAGTATTTACATATTTAATAATTATAGCATCTTACAAGCAATTACTTAAATTGTAACATTATAAACAAGGCCGTCCTTACACTTTTACTTGCCCTGGACGAAAGATTTTAGCCGCCCTAGGCGAAAGATTTTAGCCAACAAGCGTCTAGCCTCTGCACTTTGCATTTTCAAAAAGAACACATCACAGAAAGTGAGAAACTTGATCTATGAGTTCGAATGAAGATTTTGATTTCTGACCGTATTGTGTAGGAAGGATATTTCAGTCCTTGTATAAAGAAAGTGTGTTGAAGGTATAAGCTCTGAAACATACACATATAGATGCAGGACAAATAAAAATACCCTAGATTTTTCTCTTCTTTTTTTATGTTGGGGAGGAATAAATTTTTAACTAGATTTTATTTACCTATTATTTTATTTTGTCATTAGCAGGTCTATCCGGCATTGCCAGGGCTAAAGTAGTGTTTATAGAATTTAAAGAAGAGTTATCAAAGTATCAAACAGTTATCAAAGTATCTGACAATTTATAAATTTGAGGCAATTAAAATTTTACATTGGGATAACACATCTCAAGTGATTTTCTGCACCTGTTTTGCGCACTACAATTTACACAAACATTTGCCATTCTTGCTATGCTGGCTGACAATACTTTGAAAAGAATAATCGAAAGTAAGATCGTCGTAAAACGCACATAGGATCCAACTGGCAGCACTTAATGCTCTATAGGTATCAGTATGACTGCTGGTATCAGCTTCAAATCAAATATAAGGTTGCTCCTTAATTTCTTTTTGTCTTCCAATTGCTGTCTGTTGAGTATCAGCTTGTAACCTGACTTCTTACAGTTGAATTTTTTCTCGATTTCGATCAGCTTTACTTTCAGCATGTCCCTGACGTCTGACTTGTACCTTATCTTTGGTTTCTTCTTGTCTTCATGGCGCTTCCTGTTGAGTATCTGCACGAAATGTGGCTTATCGCTGATCGTGAGTTTTTTCTGGTGTTCAAACAGCTTTCCTTTCAGCCTATTTTTTATGTCTGGCTTATGCCTGTTCAGATTCATCTTATTGTTTAGCTACTGTCCACTGAGCATCTACACTGCATGTGTATTTTGCGGTTCGTTAGTTTCTTCTCGTCTTCTATTAAGTTTCTTTTTAGCATGTTCCTGAGGCCTTGCTTGTACCAGTTTTCAAATTTCTTCTTGTATTCCAGCCGCTGATCTTTGAGCATCTGCAAAATACCTGTCTTGTCACTGCTTATCTGTTTTTTCTCATCTTCTATCAGCTCTCTTTTGAGAATCAGCCAAGTAAAAATTAAATTAAAATTTGAATTTAAAAAAAAAAAAGTAAATAAATAAATAAATTTTAAAAAAAAGTGTGAGTGCGAGAAAGAAAAAAAAAATTACAGCTACAAAAGGATATGAAAATATTTAGAACCGAAAGTCTGAAATGTAAAAATGCTATAAAATAAGTAACATTTAAAAAATATAAAACAAGTAAAGCTATTTGAAAAACGTTCAAAAATTAAATTAGTAACAAAATATTTGTTGAAAATGGCTAATCGAAACATTCTATTTTGAAATTCTTTAATTTTAAAAATATGCGATAGGCCTATCCAATCCAAAAAACCTCGAGGGCCGCATTGCAAGTGCATTTCATTCAGGTAGGTCGCATTGTGTATATACATACACATGCAAAGTTCCTGGGGCCCTTAATTTTGCATACAACTTATTTTAAGTAGAAATTTTGTCATAAAATAAGCATATATGTTTAAGAAAAAGTTTATTTTAAAGAATAATGGTGAGATAGCTCTTGAAAAAAGTGGGTTTGGGAAAACCCTAATATTTATGTAGCTGATATACTAAAAGAAATAAGCATATCCCACAAATATCATATCATCTAATAGCATTTTCTCTGGAAGAGCGAAAGTGAATTTTTTTTAGCTTTTGCACTGTTAACAGAAGTTAATATTGTATAAATTTCTGACTTCCGCCGTGGGGGGGGGGGGACTTTACTGGGTGGGCCGCATTTGGCCTGACCCCCACTCCCCACCCCCTGCGATAGATGATGCCCCTCTATTAAGAACACTGCAAAAACACATGAATATTAAAAAGCAAACAAAGCCACACACACACAGAAAAAAAAAAAAAAAAAAAAAAAAAAAAAACTTTGAATAGCTAGAATTATTTCCCTCCCTCTGTTTCTGAAAACTTCCTTATAAAACTGCCGGGTTGCCACAAATAAATGTTCTCAAGGTTGGCATCCATTATTCTTTTTTATCTGTAAAAAAAATAAAACTTTACAGCCAATTTTAATATACCTAATTTTCAGCTGCACTTCGTAATTTTTAGCAGCCCTATCTCTTAATTTATATGATGTTTAAAGATATCAGTCTACTTCTGTAAACAGAACGTGTCATTTAAGTTGTTAAATACATATTTCTTAAATCCATAAAGGTTCGAATTTCAGTTCAGGCATGGATGTTCCTAGCGGTTCAAAATCCATTTTAAGCTGTATTTATCAATTTCAGTCTTATGAGCCTTAATTTTCAAAGAAGGACGGTAGAGCGACAACCTAAACCCAAACACTTAATCTGTTTCCACACACATACTACAGCAAATCTCGATCATACAAACATTGATGAATAAATAAATTAATATAGTCATATCACAGGCCTCGCAGTGCACCAAAAATTTTACTCGTATTTTATTACATTGTTACCACTATCATCAATAAGGATTTTTTTAAAAAATAGTTTTGAATGTTTAAATGCTAAAATATTATGTAAAAAAATATTGCTTTAAAATTATGGTGACAATAATATAATAACACGGGAGTAAATTTTTAGGAACACGGCGAGGCCTGTTTTAATGTATAAAATGATAAAAAATATGTAACAAGTTAATATAAGCAAATACATACACACATACACATACACACATAGATTGTAAAAGGCCAAAGATTTGGAAGCCAAAATGTAGAATAACAAAATATCCGAACATTTCCCCAAAATTTCGTGTGATTCATTTCGTTTCTGAACACTCCTGAACCACTCTCAAATTACCGACATGTATTTTAAAATATCAGTCTTCTTATATTAGTCATTTTATATTTTTAACACATTTTTACTCAATCCTTTACAGTTACATACCACAGGTATATGAGATATATAATATACTGACATAAACATCTGGCAATCAATCCAGCTTCGTAAAGAATATATATATATACATATAATAAAAAGTCTTATTTAAATCTGTGTGTGCGTATGCATACAATATGCTTTTCATCAGTTTATTCAAACTCGCACAATGCTTTCTTTCCTTTTCCCTTTTTTTTTTTTTTTTCTGAGCTTCTCATGCATTGCGTTTTTTATTCATAAATAAATCTAGCTATTTATCAATCTGCTAGCGCTTCTCTTTGTATAGCAATTGAATGACGTCAATCTAGTCATGTACATGTTTAGATGATCACATAAGTCGCGCAGAGAAATTACAAGGTTTCGGTGGTGTAACAATACATAAAACTTTTGCAATAATAAATGATGTAGCAATAAATAATAAATGTAATAGTAACTTTTAAAAAATAATGTAATAAGTATTGTAATAATAAAACACTATTAAAAAAAATCTTATCTTTTTCATTACAAAATATTTTCTTAATCGCACTAAAAATACATTAAAAAATATACACCCAGATTACACAATTCTACGTATATTTAATTGGATTTAATTAAAGAAATGTATTACTTTTAATTGTACATTATTATCGATATATTTGTATTTTGAAGAATAGTAAAATAAATGTTTATGTAAAGTGTATACAGCCCGGGAATAAAGGAGAAATATTAAAATGCAACGTTTATAAACTATAAAGAATAAGCATTTACATTACACTTATTTAAGTAATAAGAACTTTATTTAAAAAAGAAAACATATTTATAAGCAATGTTTTTATTCATTTACTATACGAGAATGTTAATCACAATTTCGTAAAAATTTATGATAATGCTAAAATTTACTTTTATTATTCTGTCTAAAAATGCAGTTATTAATAAATTACATTCAAACCAGAAAAAAATTAAACAAAAATCAAAATGTTTTCGATCACTCAGTAAAAAGTAATGCTTGAAAATGGTTTTGACTGTTGTATGTGATTATGATGATTCTTCTAATTATCAGTATAAATTTTTGTGAGGCTACCACATATACTCATGCGGAGATATAACGATTTCTTTTAAAAATTGCCACTTTTTAATTAGAACGCGTAGGGTATTAGATAATATCATGTAAGTTCATATGGTTATGAGAGATAAAATGAACAGAATTTCAGTTCCTTTCAAAATAAAAACTAAACTATAACCCTTTCCGACCCACGCCGTACGATCGTGCGGGGTGGACATCCACGACATCCACATACATTTTTGCATCTGGAACATAAAATCAGGAAATGAACGATCGAACTAATTAGCAGAAAGTGTAAAGTACAATTTTCAATCGACAAATGTCGGTTATAGTCCATATTTTTCTTTCAATTTGTAAAAGCAGAAGAAACATCGGGTCGGAGAGAGATAAGGGATTTTACTCACATTTTTATTTTGTTCCATTCAGCAGGGCCCGACTTAGACTACCTGGAGCCCCGGGGCAAGCCTATTCTGGGGGCCCCCTTGCAGTGGCATAAGAGCTCTTTAGGTTGCAGAATTTCTGCATACGCCTGTAGGGGGCCCCTTCCAGAAGGGGGGCCCAGGGCATTTGCCCCGTATGCCCTGCTGTTAGTCAAGGCCTGCCATTCAGTACCCCATGGTAATAGAGTGTTCACTGATGGTAAATAAATATTGATAAAACCCCCTATCATCTTTCTTTTTTTTTCTTAGAAGGAATGAATTTCTGTTGATTCTATCTCTGATAACTTTTTGAATTTACACGATATTTGTTTTGGGTTTTCATATAAGTTGCTCAGTACTATTAAATTCTGCTAAAAATTTAAAATAAAAATATTAAATAGCTAAATTAATATTAAATTAGCTTATAATATTAAATAGCTAAAAATTTTAGCTATTACATTCTGCAAATGAAATTGTTTAAAAGCTTGTGCATGCGTAGTTAAAATTTATTTAGTAAAAATGTTCATATTTCACAAGATACTGTAACATTTTTGCATTCAAATTTCAGTATGCTGTGTCTAATGTAATATGCCAAGTTTCCTAAAAATGGCTTTGCACTGGCTTTAATACCCTACATGTTACAATTAAAACAGCAGTATATATATATATATATATATATATATATATTTGTAATTTTTTAAAGAAACCGTTATATTTCCATGACTATATGTGGTAGCCTCATAAAAATTTAAACAGGTAATTAAAAGAATCCCGATAGTCATATGCTACAGCAAAAATGCATTTCAAGCAATGCTTTTTACAAAGTGATCCAAAACATTTTGATTTTTGTTTAATTTTTTACTGGTCCCCTTCCCCTTTTCTTCTTCAGCACAAAATTTTTGCTGAAATATATGAGGTATAACATGTTCTTTATATTCCCAAAGTTTCAAGGTAATTCCTAAAGAATTTTTCTAGATATTTGACAAAACGCCTGAATTCGAAAGTGTTCAAATACTTATTGGGAGATAGAGTATAAATAATATAATTAAAGTAAGAAGCGAAGAGAAAATATCTATTAAACTCCGCAAAATCGCCATATATTTGTCAATATATATAAATTTGCAAATAGTAAGTTGCAAAATTTATTAAAGAAAATAAATAAATAAATAAATAAATAAATAAGAAATTGGCAAATTTTAATGGCTTATTTATATTTTAATGTGGCTGTGAAAAAAATATTCTTATGAAAGCGGATTTTTTTTAGAGAAGGGGGGAGGGACTTTGTTGATGAACGATTAATAAACCGTTATTGTGCAAATGAATATGGCTTATCAAACTAAACACTTTTTGAATTTAGGTTTCGGGGTTATGCTAATAATGGTTATCATTACACAAATGTGAAGAAGACATATTTTCTAATGAAAATGTAAATGTTATTTGAAAACTTTTCTGGACGAATAAACTCGTGTGAGTTTATGGGATCAAACGCCTTATTGCAGAGGAACAGCAAATTCAAATGAGCACACCAGTAAACTTCTTAAAATATAAATCAAGGAAAATAACACTTCTTATAAAATTGAATAAACAATTTATTTTAGCCACTTTATCTGTCAGGAATCCATTGAGCTTTGCATTTTTCATTTAGTCTGATCTCTTGTTCCCCAATATTTCATAATCTGTACATAAACATATAAATTAAAATGTTTTTCAGAGCAATTTTGAAGTAACAAATTTATCACCAGTGCTGTTTATTCTTTTATTTTCTTTGTGACAGGCTAAGAAATTTGCATTTCATTTTAGTTTATTATTTCTTGCTAATGTCTTTCGATATTATTATTTATTTACTTAACAATGTATCATTTTTTATGTAACTATACAAAACCACTCAACAATATCATAATGTACTCATGGTGTAAATTTAAAGACTTCATGCAGTTATTTTATTATAAAAAGTATTGAACTTGAACATATTTTTAAAATAGGTTTTATTCAGTTATGAAAAAAATAATATACTCTGGTAGAGATTCCACAGATAATGTTGAATTGTGTACGATATTATTTAGAAAGAAAAGACATTGAAAGTGCTGTTTTTTTTAACTTTTTAAACATGTTCTCATTTAAACTTTTAAGGTTTATAACATCTAAAAACAAGTATGGATTTTAAATCAAAGGACTTTGAATATTCACTGTTGATAAATGTTTTTGAACTTGTACATATAATTTTAAAATCGAATTTAGTTATAAAGAAACTAATAAACTCTGATGAAGACACCACGATATAGATAGTCCAAAGCTTAGCATAAAATATGACTAATGAAAATACTTTAATATATGTATAAGTGAATAATTTAATATGTTTTTGTACTTGATAAAGAGCTTTACATTAGGATATTATTGAGGTATTTTATATAATTACTTAAAAAATGATACATTGTTAAGTAAGTGAATAATAATTAAAATATACAATGTAATTGAACTATAAGTCTTTTGATATGCTCATATATATTTCTGTTAAAATTCCAAGATTAAGATCCTCATTTCTTTATCTGGTTTTCCCCTTTAGTTCTTAGTTCATCATAATTGTTAAACACACACACACACACACATATATATATATACAGATTGTAAAGCTAAAGAGAAAAAACAAACACACAAAATATGTTAGAAAAAGGAAAACATACAATTTTTTTCGTATTGTCTCATTTGAAATCCTTCAACCACAAATAAACTCATTTTAATATAAATAATAAACCAAACTTTTAGCAATGAACTACTTTTTCTAAAATATATAGGCAAAGCTTAAAAGAACATGAACTAAGATGGCCACTTACCTGCAAAGAAACTAAAACATTTTAAATCAATTAAAGTTATTTTAATTATAATTTTCTTAGTAAAAATTCGTTATTGAAAAACAGTAGTATCAATGGTAAACTAAAAAATCTTCCGAAATGTTAAGATCTGTGTCCCTGAATTTGGAATAAATTTATCAGAAAATGAATTTTATATGTTATTTATATTTTATGTGCTGTATATTTTAACATATACTATAGTCACATATAAAAGAAATACGAAAAATCTTACTAAATTTTGAAGCATATTTTTATTATTAGCTTATATTCAGAATTATAATACTAATTTTTTATAAACATAAATTAAAAAAAATATTCATAAGGAACATGAATTATATTAAAATCTATAATTTAAGACCTGCTTCTTTATGCCCTATTCTGATTGCTCGTTACGGAATATCTAAGCAAAAAATTAAAAAATATTACCATATCTTTGAACAAACTTCTTCTTCTTCATTTTTTTTTTTTTTTTTTTTTTACTGTATACACTGTTTTTAGTAATTCTGTTAAAATTATAATTAAAATTGCATACACATGTTTAGGTGTTTAAACGTGCTATAAAAAATAATCGATTTATCCAAAGGAATAACATATTATGACTTTTATATTGTATTGTAAAAATTGAAACTCAAACAATTAAAGTCAATTTTTCTTTATATATGATTTAAAAAAAGCTACAAAAGTGTAAATTTTTTGATCAAAAAACACAAAAAATAATGGTGATAAAATTTATGCGCGTTGGAAATTTTGAGATGACCAAAATTTATACAATTTAATGAAGGAAAAAGAAGAACTTCCTGTATCATACAGCACATAAACATGTTATTTTCGAATTTCAAAATTTCTTAACATTAAAATTTCTCATTTAACAAAGTAACAAAGGAGAAATAATTACATTCAATATAGTGTTCTTCACAGATTGTATCAATACAAGGATTTAAAAAAAAGTTGAAAATTCTGTTATAAAATTTATTTTCACACTCATCTTATAGTCTGAAAGCTTTTTATGTATTTACATTATAGATAATGGGCGCTTAAAAAATAAGCAATTTGTATTCATTTCTTTTTAAGCCGTAGGGGGCTTCTTCTTCTAGTTATTTCTAGTTTCTTCTTCTAGTTATTATTAATTTTTTCTGTTATTCTTTGATTATATTTGCTATATATGATTTCATCCACTAATGTTTCAGAAACAATTCATATTCAATTTTAAATATCTTTCGCTTTTATAAGTCTTCATCGTCATATATGGTTCTTTGCTTATTAATTCACTCTTTATTCTTGGTGTTTGATCATTGTAATAAGGAACTACATATATACATAATATCATAGCCTCCTAAACTAGATGCCTGTCGCGTGGCTTGGAAACTTCGGAATACTTGAAGCGGTAGACAACGTTACCTGGTACAGATTTCGCGACTTTTTTTATTCAACAGCCACCAAAAAATTTTAAAAGTGCTAGACGATGTATATAATCGACATTTCTTCGATTCTATTCGCCTTTTATATATATCATATCCCACTTTTAAAATTTTTTAGTGGCTGTTGAATGAAAAATGTCGCGCAATCTGTACCAGGTGGCGCTGTCTACCGCTTCAACTGTTGCCAAGTTTCTGAGCCACGCGACAGGCATCTAGTTTAGAAGGCTATGATAATATAAACTTTAATTTTATGTAGTTCAGTGTTTTCTCTCTTTCAAATAAATAAATAAAATAAAAAAGGTTTATTTCTCTCTCCCTCTCTCTCTCTTTATACGTCGTATACTTGGACAAACAAATCTTATATGAGAAAAATGAAATAAATTCGCGTAAAACTTGAAAAGAAGTTTAAATAATTTATGATTCATTGCTCCGAAAACTCAGTTTTTTACTCTTTGGTGATTTATTTACAATTAAAACGTCTATACCACAAAAACACGTAGTTAATAACAAATAGTTTATTTAATTTTTGTATTTCGAAGGGGGGGAAAAATCATTTTGCAATTAATTTACAATTTGCTGTGATGTATTTATCTGTATAACTTTTTGGCTAGTAACAACCAAAAAAGTTTTTTAATTGCAAAATTTCCAAAATGTTTTGACATTGTTACAAAAAATATATAGTTTGCTTTGTGCATTCTGAGTAACTCTTCTTTCATTTTTTATAGGTAACATTTAAACTGCGATATCGATTTGCAGTGCTTATAATTGAAATAAAACAAGCGGAAGTTATGCCATACGTTGGGGCAGTTTTAGGACTTATAAATTGCATCATATTAGGAGCATGTGGATTTCGCTTTAGAACAAGAATCAGAAATGAATTCTTAGGTAAGTGATTCAATTTTTTAGAACAAAAGAATACATCGTTTATGCTGAAATAATAACTTAAATCATTCAATTTGTGAAATATAATAAAATTTTTGAATATCAATGTACATATTTGCGGAAAAATTAGCTGTTTTGGAGTAATTGCACATTCACTAATTATTGATGATAACAACGTTTTAATTATTCTGACTATTAGATGATTCCCGAAATTGTGTGTAAGATTATGTTCCCAAATGAAGTTTTTTAGTGAAATGTTCCGACGTTAAAACTTAAATAGGTAGTTTATAAAACATTTATCTCGCAATACTGTACGTTATACGCATCGCACACACTATACGTCTCGTAACATACAATATACGTTACAAAAACATTTTTGAAAAATTAAATGAATAATTGGATAAATTTCACAATGTAAATCTCAGTAATATATATTTAATACCATTTCATTATCCCAAAGTGGCTGGTTACGATCTTTACATGGCCATGATTATCAATCGCAAATTAAGGCTGTTTAACCACTATTAGTAATCTGTGATTTAAAGTGTTTAGTAAAGCTCATAATTATTTTGATTATTTTAAAATATTTTACTTATTTATTTATTTATTTAAATTTTGTAACAAACCGCTGGCAAACGTAACCTATCCGATAAATGTGTTCAGGCAATTGTCAGACAAATGACTGTCTAGCAAATGTACTTGTCGGGTAAATGAGTTGTCGGGCAATCGTACCTGTCGGATAACTAAGTTTTCTGGCAAACGTACCTGTCGGGTAAGTGGTGTCGGATTACTGAGCTGTCCACTAATGTCGGACAATCGACCTGATATGAATGAATGAATTGCAAATACATATCTGACAACTCTATTAAAGATTTTTAAGGTTTCATTCAAGGTTATTCCTGATTTCAAACACGCATACTTTCTGGTGCGATATATTCAACCGACAAAATGATGATATATTCACCGATCAAATTATTATTCTTTGTATTACATGGATAAATAAAATTCATATTCCTTATTCAGTCACATCGCTCAGCTTTTTTATAAATAAATAACATAATGTCTTTCTTAGAAATTCTAAGAATTTCACCAAATGAAACTATCAAAGTTGGTGTTACAGACCAACTTTCAAATCATCGGAATCGCGGAATGGGACGTTTCGGCGCAGCCGTTTCGGCGCGGCCATTTTGGCGCAGCCGTTCCGGCGCGAAACCCATTTCGGCGCGGCTGTTTTGGCGCGGCCGTTTTGGCGCGAGATCCATTTCGGAGAGGCCGTTTTCGCACAGCCTGTCCTTCACGAAATGGCCGCGGCTTTCGTCTCAGCCTTTTCGGTTAAAATTTATTTAATGATAGATATGATTTCTTATTTATTTATTTTTTATGCGTGAACAAAAAACTATTTTAAATTATTTACTAAATATATTAATGATGAATAGAATTTTGCTTAATTTAAAGGAGCCAATGATAAGATTAGAAACTTGTTTTTTGCAATTAAAACTTATTAAACTTAGTCATCAGATGGCAACACATACGCAGCAATTCTAAAGATTCTAACCTATTTGGTGTTGGAGGTTCTTTGGGGAATAAAAGAAACAATGTAATTTCTGACTTTATATATATATTATGCGTGAACAAAAAATTATTTTAAATTATTTGCTAAAGATATTAATGATGAATAGAATTTTGCGTGATTTAAAAGAGCCAATGATAAGGTGAGAAACTAGATTTTTACAATTAAAAATTATTAAAATTAGTCATCAGATGGCAATACATATGCAGCAAAAGATTAAGCAAAAGATTATTCTAAAGATTCTAACTTATTTGGTGATAGAGCTTCTTTGGGTTAATAAAATAAACAATGTAATTTGATTTTTTTTTTTTTTTTTTTTTAATGCTTGAACCAAAAAATATTTTTATTTTTTTATTGATGATATTAATGATGAATAACAGGATTTTTTGTAATTTAAAGAAGCCAGTGGTAATCTTAGAAGAAAACTCGATTTTTTTAGTTAAAATTTATTAAACTTATTGTCGCGCAGTTCTTTGGGTAACAAAATAAACAATGTAATTTCTGATTTCTGATTTATTTATTTATTTTTTTATTTTTTTATGTGTGAACAAAAAATTATTTTAAATTATTTACTAAAGATATTACTGATAAATAGTATTTTGCGCAATTTAAAAGAGCCAATGATAAGATGAGAAACTAGTTTTTTTGCAATTAAAACTTATTAAACTTAGTCATCAGATGGCAATACATACGCGGCAATTCCAAAGATTCTAACCTATTTGGTGATAGAGCTTCTTTGGGCTAATAAAATAAAAAATGTAATTTCTGATTTTTTAATTTTTACTTTCTCTTACCCATAAGGTAGAGAATAAAGTATTGTTTTTTATTTATTTATTTTTATTTTCAAAATATTGTTGTTAGAAATGGATGAAAGAATGGAAATTTCATAGTAAATAATATTGGGAAAATGAGAACTAAAAATTTTAAAATATGTCCCGAAGGTTTTTGGGGTAAATTAAAAAACAACATTAAATAAATAAATAAAAAAATAGGAATTTTATTTTCTCTGAAGGTGGTAAAAACCATGGGAAAAACATGTTTTGGCCAAGATAGTAAAAACCGGCAAAAACCATTACACGGTAAATGCACACCTCCTTTATTATTATTATTTTTTTTTTATATATATATATAATTTACTTAAAGCTCGCATTGCTCTAAATTTCTGAAACTTATTACACATTGTATAATAGTTCCATACAACTTGTTAATTTTTAATACCATTTTTTCCCCCTCAGCTTACTATTTACTTTATATATTGTAACTTAGTAACTCCCCACAGTTAAAATGTAGACTTAGATTCATTAATCACTAAATCAGTAAAAATCAACTGTGCAAAAAGAAAAATGGGCAATTTACGTTTAGAAGTGCCAGATGAAAATATCCTGTACTTTTAAATCTCCACCAGTTATATATATATATAAAAATGATAAAAATAAAAAATAAATTTCTATAAAGTTTTCATTATCTTAAAGTTATCACTGCTAATCTTCTTCTTCTTCTTTTTTTTTTTTTTTTTTTTTTTTTTACATAAAATTTAATTATTAAAGATTTCTGCTTATTTTTATTTACAGTTTGCGTATTAAAATTTCTTATATAATAAAGCTTGCTGAGATAAAATAAAAGTTAACTTTAGCAAGAAACAAGATAAAGAAAATGCATGCATTCTTAACCAATTCTTAAACTGCCTTCACTTAAACAAAGTCAATAATGATTAACTCGCGGGTTTATTTTAATTCATATAATAATAAACAGTTATAAAATTCTTGAATATTCCCGACTATTTATTATTTTTACGGAAAAAAAAAAATTCTTACTCTCAAAAAGTTCGGAATGTAAACATCTGGCGCCGAAACGGGCGGCGCCGAAACGGCCGCGCCGAAAAGTAACAAACCGTCGGAATCGCTAAAAGGTTACCATAATCATAAGATAATCGGAAGATTATAATTAAAAGTGTCCTTCCAAATTCTTCCAAAACAAAATCGATCATTTTGCATCAGAATCAGAAAAAATATTAATTCCCATGTATATATTAGAATGAAAATGATTCTATAATTTTATGAGAGTGTTTCGAGTTAAGGTATGGAATGATATGATATATTTGAAAATATTTTTAATATATTAAGATTCAAGAACAAGTTTTTATTTCATTATATTTTTGAGAAGTTCTATAAGGAAAAGTAAATTAAAAATGTCTGTTTTTAAGTTTCGAAGCCGTAAAATAACATTTTCTATTCTTATTTTCCAATAATAAAGTATTCTACTCAAATTAGAATTTTGAAGCACAATGAAATCGTTTAATTTCCGGTCATGAGTTTTCAAATTTCCGATGCAAATTCTTTGCTTTCTCGTCATTATTTTCTAAGGTTTCATCCAGAAGTACAGCCTCTTCTTGCTGTTTCTTTTTCTTCATGGGAATCACATTTATCTCATTGCACAAATATTTTCTTTATTGCAAATTACAATTGTTTTAAATTAAATTTACTTGTTTATAAAGAGCTAACAGAATTGAAACAATTATCTTTTGACCTTTAATTTATTTATTTTACATTTAATAGACTTCTTGTAAAATCATTAAACATTTGATATCTATTCAAATCTTATAAATATTTTAGTAAATGAAAAAAATTATCTTTTATAATTATAAATTTCATTATTCTATATATGTTGTTATTCTGTTAAACATCTGGAGCGATAACTTGTTCTTTAAAAACTCTTTATCAACTTATTTAATATCTTATGTCAATTTTTACATAAACTTAATCCTTAAACCAACCAATACAGTGATCTAAACTGCAAACTTATTCCTCATGAGTAATATTGTTAATAAAGTAAATGTTATTTTATGTTTGCCCAAGTCTTTCAAAATTATGCTCTTTCCATTTATTATTATTATTATTTTATTTATATATATTAAGGGAAAAAACTGATTATTATTACTCAAAAATATTCCATTTCGTTCTTGGAAATGATAAAGTACAATACTGTTTGACTCATCGGTTAAAAACACGAAATATTTTTTTAATTACAGAGTAATGCATATAGCATAGGTTAACTTATAGGCCGAATCAGGGCCTAAACATGCGACATGCCAATAAAAGAAGGCGCCAAATCATCATCTCGCGTCTGCAATAATTTCTTTCAAACGATTTGTCAAAGCTATACAGTGGATGATCAAATTATTAGTTTATTATTATTATTATTATTATTATTATCTAAAAAAATACTAGACGAAATGGCCTGAAACTTCATACATGTAAAGTACATTTAACAACTTATATTTTCCATTATGAATTTAGTCCAGAGTCCAATTAGGAGACCAACCACAAATTGAAGAAGAGCAAAAATACTGTGGATCACCCTGTATCACAAAAAGCTACACATGACTTGTAACTTTAATAAATTATTACACATACTATAAAATGTTGCAAAACTTGCTGAAAAATTGACAAAATATTAGAGAAACATTATTCTGAAACATAAAATTCACACGCGTAATATCCATTTAAGATATGAGCATTTTTAGTAAATATTATTTTACTGCGTATGTGTGAAAGATAGAAAAATTTTTATTGCATAAATTGAAAGCTAAATATATTGAGCAACTTTTTTCAAAAGTTCATTTGAATAGAGTAAAAATTAAGCAAATGGTCGGCAAAAGAACGATCTGAATTTCAGGTATTTTCCAGAGTTGAAATTTCATAAGGGGTTTTACACATGCCGCGCATTTAATTTGATGATCCAATTATTTCAATCGCGTTGTAAAAGTTCTTTTTGTGAAAAACCTCTTATGAACTCACAAATCTTAGTAAATACACTGCTCGACATTGAAAATGCAACACAAAGAAGGAAGGATAATAACGGAATGAAATTTGTTGGACACATACATTATAGTAGGAAGAACAATTGATTAAAATTTCAAGAAATTTGGAGTAATATGTACTGAGAAAATAGTACATAAAGCAGCGACCTCTGTGAGCAATAACAGCACATATCTGCCTAGGCATTGAATCGAACAGCCATTGGATGACACGTACGGGTAGAGCACTTAATGATGTTTTAACACGATGCCACAATTCATCGATCGAAGTTACTGGGGAGTGGAGGGGAGCCAGTCGCTCAACGATTAAATAGTCATTTTCCTTGGTGCGAGATCAGGAGAACGCGCTGGCCAGAGCAACAGTCGAACGCATTCGGCATCAATGAAGGTCCAGACAATATGGACAACTTGCGGTCGTGCATTGTCCTGCTTAAATGTTGCGCTTCGGAGGCCTTGAACATAGGGCAGAGCTATGGGCCTTAACTCGTCAGAAATGTAATGGCTGGTATTCAGAGTGGCGGGAATGAAAACAAGAGGTGACCGGGACGTGTATCCAATGGTACAACATACCATCAATCCAGGTGGTGACTCAGTGTGCGGCTACGAAAATTCTGATTACCCTCAAAACTGCATCACTGATATGGGCGCCATTAATGTGTGATCAACGATGAACCTAGACGCAGGAATGGCGTGAAGTCACTTTTCAGACAAATCACAATCCTGTTTACATCATCAAGATTGACTTATTCGTATTTAACGGCATTATGAATAATGCACATTGCCAGCTGGGATTCGACATCATCATACTGTCCATCATTTGCAATGATGTTATGGGTTCCCATTGGCTACACGTCTCGATTACTTCATGTTCGTATTTCTGGCACTCTGAACAGCGGCCATTAAATTTATGATGAGTTAAGGCCCTTCCCTCTGCCCTGTATTCGAGGCCTCCGTAGCGCAAAATTTAAGCAAGATAATGCACGACCGCAAGTTGTTTGTATTGTCCGGACCTTCTTTGATACAGAATGTGTTCAACTGTTGCTCTAGCAGCGCGTTCTCCTGATCTCGCACCAATGAAAATGACTGTTTAATCATTGAAAAGCGATTGGCCCCCCACCACTCACCAGTAATTTCGATCGATGAATTGTGGCATCGTGTTGAAGCTTCATGAAGTGCTCTACTCGTACATGTCATCCAATCGCTGTTCGATTCAATGCCTAGGCAGATATGTGCTGTTATTGCTCACAGAGGTCGCTGCTTTATGTACTGTTTTCTCAGTACATATTACTCCAAATTTCCTGAAATTTTAATCAATTGTTCTTCCTACTATAATGTATGTATCCAACAAATTTCATTCCGTTATTATCATTCCTTCTTGGAGCTGCATTTTCAATGTCGAGCAGTGTAAATAAAAATAGGTTAAATTTACGAGCCTAGAAGGGGCTTTCACAAAAAGAACCTTTACAATGTTGTTGAAATAATTGAATCTTCAAATTAAATTTGTAGCATGTGAAAAACCCCTTATGAAATTTCAACTCTGTAAAATACCTAAAATCTAACTCGTTCTTTTCCCGACAATTTACTTAATTTTTACTCTGTTGAAATGAGCTTTTGGCAAAAGTTGCTCAATATATCTAGCTTTCAACCTATGTAATAAAAAAATTGCTAATATTTCGCGCACGCACAGCAAAATAAAATTTTCTAAAAATGCTCATATCTCAATGAATATTACACGTGTGAATTTTATGTTTCAGAATAATATTTCTCTAATGTTTTGTCAATTTTTTAGCAAGTTTTGTAAAATTTTATGGAACGTTTTAGTTATAAGCTAAAAACTTGTCAGAAAAATTAGTAATTTTTGGAAAAAGATTATATCCGCCAAATAATTGCGAAATTCCTTCACCAAAACATACAAATATTGCACATAGTATGTGCAACAATGTATTAAAGTTACAAGTCATTTGTAGTTTTTTATGATATAGGGTAATTCAAAGCTTTTTCGCTGTTCTTCAATTTGTATTTGGTCCCCTAATTGCACTCTGAACTAAATCGATATTGGAAACAATGAGTTTTTAAATGTTCTTTACATGCGTAATGTTCCAGGCCATTTCGTCTAGTATTTTTTTAGAAAATCTAAAAAACATTTAAAAAAAAAAAATCTAATAATTTGATTATCAACTGTAAATGATGAATATAAAGCACAAAATAAATAGCATGTGAAACGTTTAATAAATTTGTAAAAGGAAAAATGAATAAATAACTTTATCATACACTTCACAATCTCTGTTTATTTTTGAGAATAAAGAATCGTAAACGTTTAGCTCCTTTATTATAACCTGAGATATATTTTGGAAAAAATATGCTCAACATGACGAATAATATACATTTTTTTTTTTTCAGTGCTGGTAAAACATCACACGCTCTAAGAAATATTAAATTTGAATACTAGTATTAAAAATATAATTAGATTATATTTAAAATACATTGAAATTTAAATGAATGCATTTGTGATGCTAATATTATACACTAATTTACTAAAGCTTAATACCAGCTAGCGCAAAATGTTGCTAAACAAATATTTAAAAACAAATTTTGATTTAGTGAATAAGTTCAACTTTGAACTAATATTGCTGATAACTATTGCTTGTAATCACGTTCAACTTTGAACTGATAATGCTTATAACTATTGCTAGTAACCATGTTCAACTTTGAACTTATATTTTTTAATTGTTACTGAGTTGCACTAATTAAAAAAATAAAAATAAAGCAATGGAAAAAAATGTTGTTGCTTTTATATTCCGGTGGTGCAGCATCTATAAAACTTTTTTTTTGTTGTTGTTTATTTATATATTTAAATTATTTTTCTAGCTTTGGGATTGCAAGACTTATTAGAATCTTTAAAGCAAATCGAAGAAGAGGAAGTTCAACTCCAATGTTCGGTGTTCTTCAAATCACAGTTAGCAGACGAAGAGTATGCTAGAAGCATGGGAATCCGGTCTTCCTTTTCTCATTTCGCTCTTTTTCAAGCACTTTTAGATAAAGTATGTGAAATTCCATGTATCAGATTATTTAAGCAAAGGTATAATTTAATTTATATTTTCTTAAGTCAACAGAAAATAGTTGAAAAAAGATTAGCGAATACATTATACATTGTTATTTTGACCTATTAAAAATTTTATTTATTAAAGTCTGTTAAGGAAAAACTGGTGAATATTTCATTTTAATAACCCTAATAAATTTACAAAAATAATTTAGTTTATCAATGGTCGATGATTTGTTTTTAATTCATTCGAAACAAAAGCGAGTCTATAAAGTAAGTGTTATTGGAAAATATTAGTCTTCAATTCTGAAACATTAGACGCATTTTCAGGCACAAGAGCCACAAACTTTAGTAAACTTATAAAAATGTTTTTTCGTAAGATAGAATTTCTTGCTCCTATATTCTTCCTCCTAATTTCTTGTTACGGAAGAAATGTTACGGTGAAGAAATGTACTTGTTGAGGATTACTGGTACTGAGGATTAATACTGTTTGAGGATTTTAGAATTTAATTTTGTAGCCTTTATCAGCAAATGATTAAACAACTGACAGTCGAATATACAACTCTGCATGATATAAAGCCGAAATATTAACTACCTGATCACTATTAGCAAAAACAAACATGATTTTTATAATGGAATTCTTAATTGAGAAAATTTCATTAATATTAAGCAATAAAGTTTAAAATATGTTTCCTAATATATTAAGAGATTGAGAGTTTTTTTTTTTTTTTTTTTTTTTATCTTAGCAATAACTTCAGATTTTTTTCTTTCTTTCTTTTTCTTTTTCTTTTCTTTATTGTTAAATTTTCTTTGTTTTTAAAATTATTTAAAGACAGAAGGTCGTTAGAAGAATGATTATATTTTGCTCTTTAGTAGTAACTTTTTATTATACTTGCCCCGATAAGTAAAGCAAAAAATGAAAGTTTTTCTTTAGAACAAGTGCAACCAAAACAGCAGGGTTTCACTAGCCCCAAGCACTTCAAGCGCATCTATTATATATATTTTTTTTCACTTTCTTTTAGCAGTTCTATCCTTTAATTTTTAATAAAACCTAATACTCTGTTATTTCATTAGGTTTTATGGTAGTGGTGAAAAGACTTAGGCATTAAATTGGTTAGAAATTACGTAAGGAAAACACATTTCGGTGGTTCGTACGCTGAAGAAACATTTAATAACGCCACAAAATTAAAAAATATCATAAATGTTTAAACTGTGGCAATTCTCCGTGAACTTAAATTATACACAATTCCTTCAATACGTGTTTTTCTCAAAGTAATTTGTCTACTTCTGATTTTCTTATATTTACCCCCAAATTAATATTTTACGTTTCAAATTAAATCACAATATATATATACATTTTTTAATTAAATAGTGGAACTAAGGACTAGTCATAACAATGTCTAGAAAATTAAATGTATTTTTAAATGCATTTACGATTTCTTGATTAAAACTCAAGTTTTGCATAGCATAAATATTCATCTATCATATTTCTGAAAGAAACATTTTTTATTTTTGTTGATTTTAGCATTATTATTATTATTATTATTATTATTGTTGTTGTTGTTGTTTTTCAAAATTTGTCATTTGTTACAATTTGCTGGGACATGATCTGGGGCAAATTGCAACAAATATGAAGGAAATATTAATAATAAAGATAACAATATTTCAATATATTTTTTATTATCAATAATTTATGAGTTTAATAATAAAAGGCAATTAATAATTAGCATTAATTTATACCTGTTTAGTATAAGAATGACGAATTATATGAAGTGGAATACATAAAGAAAAAATAATTTAACTAATCAACATAAAAGTCAGTCTTAGTCAGAACTGTAGTTAATACAAATAAATAATGTATTGTTCCCTCTCACGTATTTAAAGTGGACCTACATTTTTCAAATTAAGTATTACACATTGCACCCATTTTTCTGTCTCAGAGAGGCTATAAACATCTTCAAAATCTAAGCAAAACCACTCTACACTGTTTCAAAATATGCATCTAATCTCAGAATCATTTTCTTCGTATTTTTATTCTTTCGTTTTCTTTTTAAATTTCTTCCTTTAATCTTTCCTTTTCCTTTTTTCTTCTACTCATGTTTTTGATTATTTTTAATTATCTCATCACACATAATCTTTCTGTGCTTTTCTTTCGGGTGTGTCAATTGAAATGGCAGGTTTTCTTTTGTGTCGGCCACTGTAAGACTGTGAAGTCTTAAGAGGTCTAATTTTTAAGGGTGAAAAATTGATTTTTCTATTTTAAGTGTCTGACGGTCTTGGAATCGTATCAATATATACTGTTCTGCACAGATGAATTATAACCTCAGTGACGCTTATGAAAAAGGTGCAAGCACACATCACCAACTGTCCTAGGCTCTCAAGAGCCCATTCGATCCACTGCCAGTGATTCCAAGTCTACTTTAAGTCTCGTCGAAGCGACAGCACCCCACTCAGGCGTAAGTCCCCGCAAATGTGTGAACGTAGGGAGGTTATTAGAAATTTTGAGTAGTCCAGGCCCTTCTTACACTTGGAAAATTACTCTACCCGAAATGCACGTGAAGACCAACCTCACTAAGAAAAAAGACATTATTTCAGTAACGCTCATATTCAATTTCTGCAGTGGTTGTAGCAATTCGATTTTCTCAGAATCCAATGACACTCATCACCAATTTGAGTTGAGTTCGTTGTTGATTTTTTTCTCCTTATCAGAATTTGAGCATTGACATACGAGGGTGCAAAACTATAATATGAAAAAATATCAATATTTAAAGGCCACAAACTACCCGCTTTAAATTTATTCAATAAATTTACAGAGTTTGCTGCCAGTGGCGTGCTTTTCTGGGGGGCGTGCATGTTTTATGAAGTGATTCATGCATTTTGAAAATTATTTTCCAGTCATTCAACCTGAAGAATTCCCAGCTCCAATTAATTCACTTGGATCATTTCAGACAAATATATCCGTGTCCAGGTGTCCCGGATAATAGGAAACACGAACACCGGTGGAACACTGTCACTCACGGTATTTACAACACAAACAAGAGTTACGAACTTTCCTCTTTCGGCGGAAGTAATAGCACCAACTTGCTTTTGATGACGCGCAGCCACAATTTATTTCGTGTTTTTTTTTCACTGTTGACTGTTGTAATTCCAGTCTATTCAGTGTTCCAAATACGAAAATCCAAAAAGTTATATTTTCGTAGAAATTTTTGATACATTAAAAATAAATAAATAAATAAATAAATAAAAATCCTGGTTTGTTTTGTTGAATGGTGTTGTTCGGCTTAGAGACGTCACTTCAGGTGCTCTTAGAACAGCCTCGGGTTTTTTTTAAAGTGAATTCTCTTAATCAATCGGTCCAGCTGTTTTAATTTCATACCAAGAAGGTATATTTTGAAAGTCGATAGTTACATGTTATAGCGCTCTGGTAAGCCAGCTTTTTTGCTTCTAGTGGAAGCAATCCGAAATAAATATCCGAAAATTTCAGCAAATATTGATGTATTTTATTTTCTTCACCTGGTGTAAATACTAACCTCGATTTAACATATCTAACAGAAAGAGGCTTTTTTTTTTTTTTTTTTTATGTATCTGTTCAGAGACACATGACAAAGATCGAATAACTTAGTTGCCTTTCTAATACGTACGCCCTTTTTGAAGATTTCAGCTGTACATCTTGACGGTTTGAAGCTTTTTCAGACTTTCTTTTATAGTTCCTCATTCTGAAATAAGAAAAATATCTTCAAAGAATAAATAATTTGCTTATTAATATCTAAAGCAGAAAGTCTAATTGCAGGATTCAAAACACAAGGGGTAAGTTGTAACATGTTGCAACTTGCCCCATCGTGTGATTTCAGGAATTTTTACTCTTTTATAAAAAGTATAACGATTTATACAAAAATCTGAAGCTACATTTTATAACTTGAAACGCAAAGAAAAATTTGCAATAATAAACATTTATTGTTAATATAAATAAACTTATCTTAAAATTTACGAAATAGGCGGTTTTTCCCAATAATTAGCTAAGACGAAGCAAGTGCATACAGCCTCTCTTTATCTATTTTTGCGGAGTACTGACTGTACTTATGTAACAGAGAGTGCGTCATAAGAATCATGTTTATCGAAATATTTATTAATCAAAAATGTTACAAACTCTTGCCTAATGTTATACATGCCAACGTTTCTACTTTTTCCGGAGCATTGTTAGTACTTGCTTTTTTTTCACATGAATTTATTTGTAGAATAATTTTCTCCAATATGTTATTGCGATTAAATTAAAAGTAAAATGCTCTTGAAAAAATGTGGTGTGAAAAAAAAGACGTGTATTAATGCAATGATTTCGAATAAGTTTAAAATGTAGGCATGTCTGGTAAAGTGCGTATTACCTCTTACCCCTGTTATAACTAGCCCCTAGCTTTCCTACAGAGGTCTACTAACCAGAAATATAATATGCATAAGTACTTCATTTTGTTATGGTTTTTAATTTTTAGATACATTTTATACAGTTATAGCAGTAGTTATAAACTTTTACAAATTTTTGACGTGCTCACAAATGTTGTGCAGAAAAATTCACAATTCTGTAACAAGTTGAACACTGAAATAATTCATCAAAGTATATTCAAAAAATTCTAAAAGTCAAAAATTCGTGAAAATGTTCACTTTATGAGCATTTACATATCTCTTAACGTATTGTACAGGAGTAGAGTAAGCTCAGGTTACACTTGCCCTAAGCTATCTAGAAAATAAACCACGAAACACAATTTTTTTTTTTTTTTTTTTTTTTTTTTTTTTTTAAGAGGCACATTATTAAATTATCCCTTTCCGACCCGAAACATTTTTACCTTAAAACATTACATTCTTCTGTTTTTGCAAACTGAAAGAAAAATATGGACTATAACCGACACTTGTTGATTGAAAATTGTGCTTTACACTTTCTGCTAATTAGCTCGATCGTTCGTTTAGATCGATCGATCGATCCTGATTTTATTACACACGACTGTGCCAGATGCAAAAATGTAAGTGGATGTCGTGGATGTCTAACCCGCACGATCGTAGGGCCTAGGTCGAAAAAGGTTGTAAAGAGCTCAAAATTTTAAAACTTTTAAAAACTTAATTGGGTGTATTTTATGACTAAAAATGTCATACTTCTGAGTATAACAGAAACTGAGAAGAATGAGGTCAAAGTCGAACTATACCAAAACATGGTTACAGTTACCCCACTGTACTCTATACAACGATACTTTTTTTTCTTCTTATTAACAAATGCGAAAGTTGTAATTTACAAAACGATAAGTAAAAATATGATAAGATAGTACAGGATAGAAAAGAAAATGAAGCTAATGAAATCAAGTATGTTTCCCTTAAGTAAAAATGATATTTTAACCCTTTGCCGTTCCTATTTAATTTCACTCCTCTGGTCAGTGTTGCCAAATTTAGAAACCACTTTTATTCAATATTCACCACTAAACTTTAACTGTAACGGTTGACTAATCACTTCGAAGGTTATTTGGCCATCATGTGTATCAAATCTCACTCCTCAAAGTTTTTGTTGATAGTTGAATAAAACAGTCCCTAAATATGACAGCACTATTTAGAGCGCTTTAGAGGGTTAAGGTCGACAAAGAGTTAAATTACATACTTCCGTTATATTTAAATTGTCAAAATTCTACCTATTTGCATATTTTACATGTACCATGATTGGTATGAATATAAACTTTGTAAGCAAATATCATTGAATGAAAAAATGTGAAACAATTGATTCGGAGCAGTTAAGCTTGACTCTGCTTTGCGTCTACCCTTAAAAGAGTCCTTAATTATTAACCTTATAAAGAGTCTTTAATTATTAACCGTATAAAGAGTCCTTAATTATTTCGATCAGAAACAAATGTTTGTGCAAGGTTTTTTTTTTTTTTTTTTTTTTTTTTTTTAAAGGTGTTTATCATCATTATTCATCCTTATTGTACACTGGTATTAGGTGCATTTAAAAAAAAAATAACCTGAATATTTTAATTCATTATTTATTTTATTTTTTATTAATGCCATGATGACCTTCTTCATTTTTTCAGATTGAAGACACACCACTGTCTGCTTCATTTTTAATCTTACTCCAAAATCTTAACCAGCTCGATCCAAATGATTCAAAAGCGTAAGTCTAGTCAATTTTGTTTTTTTAATCCGCATTATAATTTGATAAATTTGTAGCACTTATTTTGTCGTGATTATAATAAAACTACAGTTTTATCAAATTATTCTGAGACTTGTTTTAGACCAACCTGGAATTATTTTTTGAAGGTATTGTACTTCATTTGTACTAAAACTCGTGAAGGAAAGTCATTGAATAAAATATTTTTAGTTGTTGCGTTTAAAGTTAATAGAATAAATAACTTTTTAATTCTAAAGTGTATTTTTAGATTTTAGTATTCATCGGAAACAAAAGCTCTTGATATCTGTCATAAAACATAGGATGCCCGATAACAATTTTTATAAATTCCATAGAATTAAAAATCCTGACACAGATTACATAACAAAAAATTATGTCAATGAAATTGTAATTTGCACATAATTATGTGTGTGGGGGGAGTACATAGAGGTCTGCGTGAAAGCCCTCCAAAATCGTCATATCTATATTTACTTTAATATGGCGATATGATATGTTAAAATTCACGGGCCACTATAGTAAGATTATCTTACAGACTTAACTTTTAAACAAAATATGTACTCATGTGGCTTTTACTTTTGTTGCAATACATTTTCAGATTTTTTGCAATCAGCCAATTTGTGCACATAGAGGCATACCCCCAATATTGGCAGAAGTAGTATTAATGTTTAAGATTAATTATAGTTACAAGTGAATTAAAAGTTTCCTTTAAAACTAAACAATATTAAAAATTTATTTTGTTACTCATTTGGCTGAAAAATCCCAAACATAATTATTTTCTGTTTCTTTATAAGGATAAGTTTTTATGGGTAAGACTTTAGAATTCAATACTTCTTTATTATCCATTTTTTCAAGTTGTTGATAAGGATTTTTCTCATCAACAATTTTCAAAATTTTTAAATAATATATGGCATTCTTACAAGAAAACATTCTAAGTTTTATATGATTGTCTACATTGATATGGTGATTAATAAGAGAAACGGGATCAATATCAATTGGCCACTTAGACAGTTTTTTTTTTTTTTTTTTTTCAGTGACCTTTATTTTTCTTTGATTTATGAGTCCATTACATATGTAAGGCCTTTTACCGCTGCTAAACAAGGCCCTCCCTCTTTTTTATACACCTGCACATTTTAGATAATTTATTGTGAAGTTAACCGAGGATAAATATATTCCCTAAAATCCAATTTTATGTTATTCTTCAAATTTCACACAATATGAATCTTGATATATATAAAGTAAATTTTAAAAATAACACAGCAAATTATTTTTCGCGATTTATTTACCTACATTTAAATTTAATCAAATTATTGTTTATTAAATTGATATAGCTTGTAGTACTAGATTTTGTTGTTTCAAATATTGTGTAAAGATCAATATAACACATCAATCATGCCATTTCTATTCATTTTAATTAACCATATACTTGCATAATCATCATAAAACTCAATAAAATTTAAATTTCAAGTAAAATTTGCATTGTAACTCATTTTGGATTGTATTGCATTGCAGGGATTACGTTTGGAGTATACTGGAAGAGATAACTGAAAGAGCATTGAGTAGTGCTGGCTCTGTGCTTCGAAACTGGATGTTAAATGAGTGCAGACGTACTAGTTTTAAATCAGTTGCAACTCAAACACCATTTTTTGTTCTCCCATCAATTTCTATAGAAGAATCTGTGACATGCAGGAAAGCTTCCATGTTCGAAGATGATTATGAAAAAGAGAGTTTAAAATCTTATAGCTCTCGTGATTCCGGCGTACCAGTATCCAGAAATCAATCTTTTGCCAGCAGTGGATCCCGATCCCATCAAAATACGCTTTTGAAAGAAAAATCATTTGACATGCAATTTCCTGATCCCGTTACATCTTGTTCGTATGCTGAATTTTCAAATACCACAAAAGATTTTTCAGGTTATGAATATTCAAGTAGTGAAAAAGGAAATTTTCAAAAATGTTCAAATTTTGAGAAAGTAAAACCATGTTCAACCAATGGATTTATTAAAACCGTTGGGTTAACTTTTCCGTTCATAAACGGAACAAACAATCAGACGCAAACTGAGATGAAAGAGAAACCTAGAAAATTATCATCAGAATCAAACACATTATCTCTTCGTTCAGACTCACCTATTCCACAAAATGATACATTGGTAGGAGGGAATATAAAAACCAAAAAAACTTTTTCATTTCCATTCTTTTCTCGATCGAAAAAATTTTCTTTACCAAAGAACTCACTTAAAGTTCATCATGTCTCAACAAACACCAATCATCTGAAAGAAATGTCTTCAGCGTCATCCAGAAGCGGCATGACTAGTATCGATGTCAAAAGATCTCGAAAACAAATGCAGATTTCTAATAGCCTTCTGCCTAATGATAACACTTCTTTGTCATCCGGAGATAAAGACAATTCAGAAATATCTAGTACTTTAGAAGTTTACGAAAATGATATTAATGCTCATCGCATAACTATTTCAAGATCATTCTCAATTACTGAAAAAAGTAAAACAGAATCTGATGAACTGCAAAAAAATTTATCGAAATCAACATCAGATTTGACTGTATTTATTCCTCCTCCCCCTCCACCACCACCTCCATTTTCCCCAAATTCGACACAAATAATGCTGCGACCAAAATCACAGCAAAATACTCTAGGATTACCGACAAATAAGGGACTTCGATCATCTTGGTCTGGCAATCCAACCATAAACGAATTCGAAGAAACAGAAGAGAGACTTTACAACACATTACCAAAGCCGAAATCCAAAATGAAAACGCTGAACTGGGCTAAAATTCCCAGTGCTCACGTAAGTGGTAAGTTTAAAATATTGTTCAGTTTATATTGAATGGAATGTAAATATAAATATTTTAAATTACAATTTTCACTTTCAGCCCTAAAAATTCCCTTACATAAAAAGTATTTTAAGCTCACTTTCTTTACAATTTAAAACTTACTTTGTTCAGTTTTCTTGAAAAACTAATACTTGAATCACAACATAGTCGCTTATCAAAGGTTGTCTTAATTAAAATTTTAAAATTTTATAATAATTAATATATTAAGAGGAAGGTACACTGTCTAAATAAGAGTTTGACAAAAGACAAAACAAGAAAAGATTAAAACAAGATAATATTACAAACATGCCTGCTAACAATATTAATAGTTATCAGACATTTAAAGAATAAATATAATGAATTATTAATATTCTTTTAAATGTTTATATATAATTAATAATATGCAGTCAGTAACAAAAGTCTCCGAACACTAGCAAAAATTCCTATATAAAAAAAGTACACTTAATACAGTTTTGTTAAATAAATCCTTCTGGAATCCTGTTCTTAGTCAGTCTAAAAACAAGATTCAACAAGGATTTATTTAACAAAACTTAATTAAGTTAACTTTTTTACATAGGAATTTTCGCTAGAGTTCGGAGACTTTTGTTACCGACTGTACGTGTCGTCAGTCTTTAAATCTAATTCTTAAGTAAACCATTTTTAATATATTAATCACAGACTTAAGCGCTCAGTAAATAACAAATCGTTTTTGGTAAAATTTCAGTCATAATCAAAATTATGTATGCGAGACAAACTCTTTACTCACAAGTCAATGATGCACGTACCTGTTAAGCTTGGATTTATCAAGTGCAGTTAATATGCGTTCAGAAATATGCACACTAATTATTTTTATGTACTAAATATCATAGCAGCAGTAGAGAAATTGCATTAATCAGGTTTAATGCATTATATATAGGATGTAACAAAACTAATGGTCTCAACTGTAAGGGATGTTGTAGAACTTGACAAAACAAACAAGTTTCGCCATAAAATGTGGGGTAGGAAAGCAATGGACGCTTGCTTGATGAAAAGGAGGAATACAATGAAGGATGGAAAATTTATTATTGAAAACTTTACAACAAATGCTTAAATGAACGACTATCATCTTCAATACAGGTTTCACATCGGCTACGTAGTGAATCACGTAGGCATCTACAGCTACGGCGTTAAAGAAATTTGTCCACTGCCTCAAAGATTATCAATATTCGATTTATCGTTATGAAGTTCCATATTACACCCTTATCATATCATTGGTCCGTCATCAGAGAAACATGCTCGTCTTCAAGAGTTGTCTGCGCAAGCGTAGAAATGTTCTTCGATCGGGCAACAACGCATTTTTCGGAAATTGTTCCAAGTAAAGTCTTACTGCTTCTGTATCATTCTCGTTTGCAGTCCCGTACGTAAGGTGCGTATTAGCCTTCTTTGCATTCGAATTGATGCATCTCTTTCTTTGGCGACGAATAGCAGCTGAATTACGGGTTCTATGAAAGGTGACGCTTCATCCTCTCCTGATAAAATGCCCTGTAGCGGCTTGACTTTTGCTTTACAATCCCTCTACTGGAAGTTGTTTGTTTTAGCAAGTTCTATGCGACCATTAGTTTCGTTACACACTTTATATAAATGATTTCTATATCAATTAATCACCGTTATTGAAAAATATGAACTATACACTGTAAAAAAAAACCTATTACCAGCTGCAATCTGTGATTTATTTTATCCAATCACAGAGAATTTCTTGCAAGAAATTCTCTGTGATTGGATAAAATAAATCACAGATTGCAGCTGGTAATAGTTATTTTTTTACAGTGTACAAATAAATATATTTTTTTTATACATTCATATGGTAAAAGTATAAAAACGTATAGAAAAGATTAAATCGTGGTGCATTGCTCTCTTATAAACCAAAGAATTATATTTTGAAAGGAGAGTGCACAGTATGTAGGTTGTCTACATGCAGTGATGTCCAAATGCTGATGCATAATTGGTGTTTACGTGAAAATATCGAAAAATCTACATAAAATAATAATAATAATAATAAACGTAAAATTTCAGAAAGATAAAAAAGAAAATAGAAAAATATAATAACTTTATGATTAAAAGAAAAAATTTCGGAAAAGCGTCGGAACTGTATTAAAAAAAAAGAGAGAGGAGAGAGATTTGACCTTACTGAACAAGAAGGATTCAAACAATATGACATTGGAGTTTAATACGGTGTGTAGGAATCTCGGATGGCCACATTGACTGCATACTAGAATAAACCCCGGACTAGTAACCTATTTGTTCCCGAACATCGCATCCCCACCAATTCATTCGCCAAACCAACATTCCACTTCCACTAATGCAGTTTTCCTCCAAAGCGATTATCGCCAAAAGAAAGCGCCCATTCATCTAAAAACCGTAGTGATGTTCACGGAATTTTCCTCCACAGCTAATACAGGAAATCCGTATACTCTCCTTCCTATCAGTAAAAATTACACTTTTGGGGGTCGTCGAAGCGGGTGAGCCATCCCTTCCGTGGAGGATCAAAATTGTGATGGCATTTCTGCGGACCACCTCTAGGGGTGAGTCCCAGACTGTCCTCAATTGCCCATTGCGCAGCACTAGTGCGACGTAAAACCTATCCAACAAGCCAACCTTCCTATCAGTACTCAATGGATGGGCGCGATTGTCTACATAACGATTGTTTCTACATTTAGTGAGGCTTCTGATTAATTGTCAGCTGAAGAAAGTTTTAAGATTTGAGGAGAGCAGTTTTCAGTTTCGGGACGGAGCTTGGTTGAATGTAAAGGTTTGTAAAATATCTTCAGATCATTTCTCGCATATGCTTTCTGGGATTCAGTTCATGAGAGCTGTCAGGCCAAAGCATGCACTGAATGTTTTCGCTTTTAAAAAGGGCGAGGAACTGAACCGCTGAGTAAGGAAACGCATTACCAACCATGAAAAGGAGACAAGAATCGACAGCACCAGAATCAGAAAACAGGCGTATGGCAGGCTTGATAACTTTACCGTAAGAGTGGTAACAGATCCTTTGTCAAAAATGTGTAGATCTATGTATACTAACATTATAAACATCATTATGCCGGCTCAAAGCACAATTCTCTCTAACGAAGAACATCGTTTTTCCTTGATGTTTGCCGGGTCTTTTCACGCTCTTCAAATCACGGTACGACAAGAATCAATTTGTTGGCTAAATATTTACACATAGCTTAACGTGACATTGCTTCACAAATGTTCATTTTTTTGGCAATTTTCGAAATTTTAGCATTAACAGACACATTTACGTGGCGACATTAGAACGGTATAAATAGTTAATTGCTTGGAATAGAGTCCAATATGTTAGAGTCTCCTATAAATAAGACTCTTATATAGGAGTATTAAAGGAGCTCTGCCTAAAAATAGTTTGTCCCGAAGAGGGGAATCCTGAAGTACAGTCTGTAACAAAAGTGTCCGAATACTAGCAAAAATTCCTATGTAAAAAAAGTGCACTTCATACGGTTTTGTTAAATAAATCCTTGTCGAATCCTGTTCTTAGTCAGTGTAAGAACATGATTCGATAAGGATTTATTTAACAAAACCGTATGAAGTGCACTTTTTTACATAGGAATTACATAGCTAGTGTTCGGACACTTTTGTTACCGACTGTAGCTGACAGGATTAAATTTATTTGCCTGGTAGAAAAGTTTCTTTCCCGAGACATTGCAACCTTCGGCTGATCTGGTTCTGATTGTTGCATAACATTTTTATTTATTGAAATTTTATTTTTCCGACCCTGCGGCTTATTTTCTGTTGAGCTATCTACATGATAGACCAGAGATGCTTCTGCCTAAAGGTTGTCTGAGTGAGTAATGCTGACCGGGGTGTCGGCCTGGATAGCTCAATTGGTAGAGCCTTGACCTTGTAAGTCAAAGATCCGGGGTTCGAGTCCCGGTCCAGGCATTATTTTCATTCAGTCGGAAAAATAAAATTTCAATAAATATGATTTTCTTCCACAGTTGATTGTGTGATTTTAATAAAAATTGTATAACATTTTTAGTTACAGTTACAGAAAAGTGCATTAAGAATTCGATTTGAACAGCCATTCAAAGGGACATTCAGAATTTGATAAATTTCGATTTGGATCGACTGCATTCCATCATTCTATCAATTGTTCTTTTATAAACATGTTGAACTGGTGTCTTAGTGATAGTTCTCATTCTTCTCAATTAACTATGCTGATCAAGGATGTTTTATATTCGTTTCGCCGTACGCTGGTCTGGTATTTTACGCATGTCCATTCAACTGATTGTGATCTATTCTATCAATATTTACTGAAAATTTTCATAATTACGAATTATACTTAACTTTAGAATATGAATGTAAATAAATTAGGTGACAAAAAAAACTTAATGTAGTGGAAATACTAAACAGTTAAAATTTTATTACATTTCTTTCTTATCCCTTTTTTTTAACCCAAAAACACAATTTTTTTAAAATAATATTTTTTGTACCGTAATCACGAATTTATTTTCATCGCGAGAGGCACAAAAATTACAGCTGTTTTAATTTAAACTTTAGTTTCTCTGTATGTCGGAAAACTATTTCATCATTGTTGTTTATTATTTTTATTTTAATGGTGACTTCAGATTTCAAAATATTGAATTAAAAAATCATTTTATTTATTTATTTATTGAAGTATGGGCAATGTGACTTCCAGTGGCGGCTCGTGCAAATTTTCACAGGTGGGGCCCGATCTATCGTATGATGCGTAATTTAACTTTAATACTATTCATTATTCAAACATGAAAACAAACATTAATAAAATGGAATGTAAAACGAAATTTCGATTTTTTTTTTTTTTTTTTTTATGATGGCGAATCTTAAATTCAACACTATGGAAAATATTGCATAAAATTATCTCAAAAATTAAAGTTTTATAAATACAATTGAAAAATTCTGCAATGTTAGGATCAATGGGATATCAAAATTTAAATACCTGGAAGCTGGTAGACGGAAACTGCCAAGTTCGATACCAGATCGCTTTCGTCGACATATACATTTGGAGTTTACTATGGTTTTCTCCAAAACTCAAATAAAAAGGGCTATGTAACACTTAGAAAGACTTTCTACAGAGAGTACACCACTCAGGTCTAGGACCCTCTTTTACTCAACTGGCTTTAACCCTAACACTACACACCATTAAAATTTAAATTCAAATTTCTCAGAGTGTAATATTATTTAGCTAACACTAATTATATCCCTAAATCTTTTAATTATAGAATTTCAAGTGTTATGTTCATGTTTCTTATCTCAAAAAATAAATAAAATAAACCTTAACCAATCTGTAAGAAGTTATATTGGAATTTAGAAAGTCATGATTAATGTAATGTGGATACATATTAAAAAAAAAAAAAAAAAAAAAAAAACCATGTTTCTCACTTTAAGAGTTTAATTTTAGATAATTTAAATTAACTTTCAATAAATAAAGAAATAAAACGGGCTATCATCTTAAAAAAAAAAAAAAAAAAAAAGAAAAAAAAAAAAGAAAGAAAAAGAAAGAAAGAAAAGAAAAGAAAGAAAAAAGAAACATTGCGGATGTTTCTATTAAATCGCATTTAAAAGAAAAATCCTTTAATAATAATAATAAATCACAATTTTATTCAGCTATTTAATCCATTTATCCATGTAAATCCTTTAATTATTTATCTAAAAGTTTTACAATTTATTTACATAAAAGTTTTAATACACTATTCTGAAGGGGGGAAAAATCGCGTATTATTTATATTTATCCCCCCCCCCTCATTTAAATTCAAAATACTTTGTTAAAGAGGTCTTAAATTCTTATACAAGCTTTTATCTCAAAGGCTAGTCTAGAAAATATTTTTGACTATTACCAGATTTCTTTTTTTAAACACTAAAATTTTAAACTGTCATATATAACTCTAAAGAATTCACCGAAAAATCAACGAGGAAAGAAAAAAAAAAAACGTAATGCAGAAGTCGCCAAATTTTATCCGTGAATTGCAAGGTTAACAAATTTTAAAGGAGACAGTTTTTTTCCATATAGTTTTGTTCAAAAGGGCAAGACTCTGCTGGCCCATCGACGAGAAAATTACAGCGTGCTTACACTGATAAAGCAGTTCGTCGCCAAATCTGTTAACCCGATCTTTTAGTAAAATAAACTGTACAAATAAACACGCCAATTTCGGGCCGAATGTAAACGGCCCCATTCTCTTAGATAAGGAAGGGAAGCAGCAGTCGGTCAGTCATTAGTGATTTGTGACAGCTGAAAAAATATATTGACAAATAAATGATAATGAAAGAAGATTAAGAAAAAGTTAGATAGACGTAGTTATTTTGTATATATGTTTTTGAGCAGTTATAAAAACCAAAATTATTATTATTATTATTACTATTTTAACCGAGAAAAAATGTAGGTGGGGCTGTGCCCCCGCTGGCTCTTAATGTAGAACCGCCACTGGTGACTTCTGATAAAAGTTATATAATACTTATATTTATAAGCTATACTATGTCTGTAATTTTTGTGTTTCTGAGAACAGAAGTTATTTTGTGATTGTGAAAATGGAGATGATTGCAGGTCAGTATTATAAACAACTTTTCTGTTTGAAGATCTTTCTTATTATTTATAATATTTTTAGTCCATTCCATATGGAGCGAAATCGAACGAGAATCGAAAACAATGGAACTCAATTTTGATGAAATGGAAAAACTCTTTTGCCAAGACGTACCTATGCAAAGAGAACCCAAAATAAGACAAAGAAAGCGAGCAACATCTGAAGTAAGGGTGAAAATTCTTTTCACGATAAATCTTACTGAATCTCTATTAGTATTTATGTCTTTATTAAAAACCTTTTACCAAAGTTCTGAAAGCTACATATATGCCGCTGCCTGATAACTCTTTTAATAAAACCCGTTATTTTCAATAAATTCTCAAAGTTCTTTTAGTAATTTTATCGTTAATGTAAAATGTCGGTTATTTCATTCCAGATATATAGTTACATGTTTTTTAATATTATGCAGAAATAACAATGGAAATTTCAAGAATCCGCAGTAATTTGGCAACTCTGTAAAGCTGTTAAAATATTATAAGTCATCTTTAAGAATTGTCAAGATTAATTTTTTAATATATACCTAGAGGGAATATTGTACGAAACTGCACTCCCGGCATATTCGTAAAATATTTCCCAATACAAAATAAATTTATAGTATATTATGTTAATAAGGGGGGGGAAAAAACTGTTCAGTTTTGTCATTATTATTATTATTATTTTTATTTTTTTTTATATATATATATATATATAATTTTCATGGAATACCGCGCAACGTAAACTGAGACATATTTCGTAATAACCAATCATAAGTTTTGGTATTTTACAGAATATGTTAAAAAAACATGTCTATATTTACATTTAATTTAACATTTTTATAGAAGTATTACGTTGTTTTGCCATATACCGTATCATAGCCTCCTAAACTAAATGCCTACCGCGTGGCTCGGAAACTTGACAACAGTTCAAACGGTAGACAGCGCCACCTGGTAGAGATTGCGCGACTCTTTTATTCAACTGTCACCAATAATTTTAAGAAGGGGAATTTGATATACATAAAAGGCGAATAGAATCGAAGAAACGTCGATCATATATATATCATATATCACTTCTTAAAATTATTGGTGACAGTTGAATAAAAAAGTCACGCAATCTGTACCAGGTGGCGCTGTCTACCGCTTGAACTGTTGCCAAGTTTCCGAGCCACGCGGGAGACATCTAGTTTAGGAGGCTATGACCGTATTTTCCGGCGTATAACGCGCAGGTTTAATAAAACAGTTTTGCACTGGAAATTTTAATTTACAGTATAAAGCTATTTTTTAATAAGCTTTTGTTTCTTATAAATATAGCTTTATTTGTAAATTAAATTTTCTAGTGTATAAATCATTCAGGCGACCTGCGCGTTATACGCTGGAAAATACGATAGCTCTTAAACTTAAATTTTGAACGCCTGATAAGTTAACCGTATGCGAATTGTTTTTTTTTTCCTTAAAGTTTAAATTCTACATCTTAATTAATTTTACAGCTCTAACCTTTACCGTTGCATTTTAAGTTTAAATATGTACGGTAAATATTCTTTTATTTTAAAATCTAGCTTCTCATAATATCTATTAATCTCTTGAATAGATTTCGCTTTTAGACAGCAAAAGGATCTTGAGCATAGGTGTCTTCTTAAAACAGTTCAAAGGAGGTCTGGAAGAAGTTATTGAAAATGTAAAACAGTGCAGGCATAGAGAATTGGGTTCAGAGAGACTCAGAACTTTGTTAAATTTGCTACCAAATTCAAGTGAAGTAAGTACCAAAAGCAATTTTTAATAAAATTTGAAAAAGTAAAATTACAAAATTCATTGTAACTCGATAAGCTTTGTAAAAACCAAATTGGTTTTTAATTCGAAAGTCAGTGTAGCATATTTACTGTTTTTTTTTTTTTTTTCTTTTTTTAAGCACATCCTTTCAAAGTTCACACTTTCTATAATACTTCTATATGATTCAGCTGTAACATTCAGAACTCAGATTACGGACCATTCTTCTGTTTTTAAAGGATTTTCTTTAATTTTACGCTATATAGTTCGAAATCATGCTTTTAAATGAAGTGTAATTTATCTGTTTGGGTACATAATTCCGCATTTCCGATTTTGGCTTCGATATCTGCTTGTTTCTTCTGGCAATGACATAATTCTAGAACAAAACTCATATAGTAAACCTCCGATTATACAAAACCAGCGTTTTATTACACTGAAAATTAAACAATAATAGTGTTATGAATATATTTAATTAGTTTATAACCAAGAGTGGTATTTCTACTTTTTTATTTTCTTTACTTATACTGAATATCAATATGCATATCTTGAAATTTGTAAAAATTTCCTATAATGTTAATAAACAGTTAAATTGACTGCGACCTTTTTTTTTTTTTTTAATCGCTTATTTCATTTCATTTTATTGAAACCATGCTTGATGCGGTAATTTAAGAGACACCTTGCCCATCTCAAATCGGCAGTCAATATGCACTCGCATTCACAAACATTCAAGTGATAAAATAGTCTATATTTAGTGTTTTCCAGAAACTTCTAAAATCTCAAATATATATTTAAGAGTCCATAGAAAGATTTTCCGCTCAAATTTGGATGATAGAAATTTGTACCAGATAAACAGCTCATGGTACTGCTTTTATATGTACAAAGTACAAGCAATCATATTCATTAAAACTCTCAATATTCATGACTTTCTATAAATGTGCAGCATTTTAAAGCATTATTACTTTCTTCTACATATATAAGAAGAAAGTATTTTATTCGTGAAATTTTTCCAACTCCAGTTTTCAATGCATTTACACCTTTTGAGATGTCCAGAACATGATTTGACTGTTTTTAGAAAATGTCTGTCTGTGTGTTAGTCAGTCTGCCTGTGTGTGTTTATCACAAAATTTGTGAATGCTGTATCTCCCGAACCAATGAACGAAATTTAACCAAACTCGGTATTTAATTGGACCCTGACCTAAATTGTTGCTGATTAGATTTGGGAATCAATCACTCAACAGGTTGCACTGTTTTCCCATTTTTTCTAAATTTTTAGCATGCAAGTATAGGACAAATTTCGTATAAATGTACATATATAATGAGAGGTTTTTTTTTTCTTTTTAATGTGTGATTGTAAAATTAATATGAATTATTGTTAATAGTAGTAGTAAACTAGGGGGAAAAGTTTGTGTATGTAGGAACATTGCTGCCCCCGGCCCTCCTGGGGAGAAAGTAGTCCCCCGGGTTGTAAATTTTCAATATGAGTATCTTTCGAAAGAACTTGTCACTATCTATAAAACGAACGGTTGGATTTCACCTTTTAACATTCTAGCTTTTACTTATTCATTTGTTTCTAAATATTGAATTTCTAACAGACTATTTTCTATGTATCCTGATTTCCAGTGTTATCCGTAGGTTAGGTAAATCCGTTTTATTCTAGAAATTTTATTTAATAAAATGTAATGTTGTTCTTCGCCTTCAATATCTAGAACAGATACAGTGGACTTTATTTAGGTGACGTCACTTCACTGGTGGCTGATTCCGCCCACTCTTTAGTCCAGCTCCATGAGCAGCGTTTATGTTTGCGATAAATACATTTAGATGATACCTCTGTTTTTGTTAAGCGTAACACTTCTTTTTTTCAAAATTGTCCATTGTCGTCATTGTGCAGAATGCAAACCAAAGTTATTTTTATACAATTTAAATATGCAACCCAAAAATTCTCACCAAACAGCACATTTTAATAATATTAATAGACAGTTGTGGTTTAAGAAATGTTTTAGATTTCTTAATGTTAGAATACAATTTGGCTTCTAATATTTTGATGAAGATAAACACATAAGGAAGGAAAGTCTTCAATGTTGAAATTTTATTCAAGCATGTTTCGGTCCCGAACAAAATGCACCTAGGCATTCGCTTCAGGGTTCTTTGGCTGTTGTGGTGGCCATTTTAGATGAAGATATTAAGAAAAACTCAATTTCAGCTTAATATGAGAAATGTTTTGTATTTCTTACTTTTCCAATTAAATATGTGAATCGGGTGTTAGGGTTAGGGTTAAGATCAATTCACTGCCCGAAGTCCTAGGCCCGGGCGGTGTGCCCGCCATCCGTGGGGTCTTTCTAAAGGGTCCTAGCCCGTATTCACGCGAATATGGGAATTAGAATTCCAGTCTATGGCATGTAATACCTTTCCATTGGTCCTCTCTCTTTTGAAATCTATTTACGATCATCCTATAAACAAAAGATATAAAATAATTATTTTTGTTTTAAAATTACAATAAAGACTATTTGAAACATCGCAGAGAACATTTTCCAAAGCAGCAAGTGAGTTACAATGCAGATATGCCCGCATCTCTAGTTTATACCGGAGCTTTGTTAATATACGCCTTTTTTTTTCACACCTCTTAAAAAAAAAAAAAAAAAAAAAAAAAAAAAAAAAATCCAATATGTAATTACAATTAAATAAGACGAAAATTACTCTTCTAAAAAAGTGATATTTAAGAAAGACCGGTACTAATAGTGCTCCGATATAAACTAGAAACATTAACATTTTCTTTTTTTATTAAAATCACACAATCAACTGATTGGAAGAAAATCATATTTATTGAAATTTTATTTTTCCGCCTGAGTGAAAATAATGCCTGGACCGGGTCGAACCCCTGATCTTTGACTTACAAGGTCAAGGCTCTACCAATTGAGCTATCCAGGCCGAGAACCGGGCGGCATTACTCACTCAGACAACCTTTAGGCAGAAACATCTGGTCTATCATGTAGATAGCTCGACGGAAATAAGCCGCAGGTAGGCATTATTTTCACTCAGTCGGAAAAATAAAATTTCAATAAATATGATTAACATTTTTGACAATATATGATTGACTGAAAACGTTTTCAAGATGTTAAGACATTGTGTCAATCTAAATTTTTGTTAAAGATTGTATCTTTCTAAAAACCCACTGCTAAATATCAATGCTATGGTGTTATTGGAAAAACATTTTTTAAGACGCTTGATAAAAAAGTTAGTAGATATCGATATGCAAAGATTAATTTTTAATGACAGATCGAAAGAAACAAATTTGTAATTAAACATATACATAGCTGTTAACCATTCTGATTTTTAAATACCAGCATTTTTTTTTCTTTTACATATATATTTAAATATATATATATATATATATATATATAATCTTTTGTAGCAGTTTTCTGTGATTAAAAAAGTTGAAAATTTCTATACAAAAATACCGATCTGTATCTAAAAATCACAACGGTTGACAGCTACGAATGTAGCAATGAATTCTTAAAAATAAATAAATAAATAAATAAACGCGCAATGGTAGTATACAATAATAAAAGTATACTCTGATAATTTTTGTAGAATTTATTATGTATAATATAAACAAATACAAGAGTTTTCTTATATGTGAAATAAATACATAATCTTTTTCTAGTATTTAAATGAAACAGATTATGATTCTATCCTTTGCTAATAGTCAAATTTTATATGCCAGAAAACTATATTATTTCTAAACAATGTAAAATGTTCTCGTGCGTCTTCAAAGAAATTGATGACATTTCAGAGAAATGCATCCATACTTTGAATATCGTTACTTGTTGAGGATGTTTGTTTCTAATTAATTCTTCACAGAGTTTTATTACAAGTAACTGTTATTTAAACGATAATGATGAAAATAATTAAAAAATTACTTGTAGGTCAGCTACGTTAAACTATTAATTCATTTGAATACACCCAGGGTGCAATGAGGTATTCAGGCAAATCAAAATCCTTAAGAAGTGTTTATCTCTGCAACCGTTGGTCGTAGACATATACTGCCAGTTACAAAAATGATTAAAACAATGTAAGCCTTTATTTTAAATTTAAAAATTGTGACAATTTATAATCTAATTTTTTATACAGTCCCCGGTTCTTATAATCTTATTTAGTAAAAGTTGACGCTCATCCTAACAAACATAACATAAAAACTTTCCCTTCTATACGATAAAGATTGACTGAAATGTATTAAATTTCAAAGCTTGGGGTTTTTCCGCGTTTTCTCTGATTTTATTAAGGTGTCCCTTAATGAAGCACGAAACTGTATATTATTGATACAGTGAAATACGTTTAACACGAAAACGCTTAACACGTTCGCTGCCGATCCCGCGCCAGCGCGGGATGTGACGTATCACTTTACAGGTGAAAGTTTACTTTAGGCTGCCGCTTGGCGAAATTTCGAAAATCGCCAAGACGGCGCCATTTCGCATCGTGTTCCGAATAGCAACCTTACACCGGCGGCATACGGAAACGAGCTTTTCGGCGATCTAACCTAAAAAGAAAACGCGTCTTGAAAAAAAAATCCGAATAATAATAATACATAGGACAAAAGGAAAATTTTCATAAAATAGAATTAAAAGAAGAAAAAAAATAATTACGAATTTATAACTAATCACGAATACAAAAATAAATCTTAGATTATACAATCACACCAAATGTCCCTGAAAAGTGTGTTGCTTTAGTAATTGATGATAAGTGTTTAGATGATAGTTTTTATATTTCCAATAATTTAACAGCTATAAGTACAGTCGGTAACAAAAGTGTCCGAACACTAGCAAAAATTCCTATGTAAAAAAAGTACACTTCATAAGGTTTTGTTAAATAAATCCTTATCGAATCATGTTCTTACACTGACTAAGAACAGGATTCGACAAGGATTTATTTAACAAAAATGTATGAAGTATACTTTTTTACTTAGGAATTTTAAATTTAAAAGTTTCCAAAAGTTGTATAAAGTAAATTATTTATCATTAATATTTTGTTTATAGTCCTCATTCATTAGGAATGAAAAAATAAATCCGCAACTGGATAATTATAGCAAATTTTAACGATTCTCTATTATAATGGTACTCTGATCTGTTCACTATACCCCTATCTCAAAATGCATGAAATTAAAAAGTATACAAAATTTTGTACTGTAGCAACCAGTATTGGCATAAAATTCAAAAATATGCCTCTAAAATTCAGGACCGTGGTTGCCCAGTCGGTAGAGCGCTGGGCTCGTAATTGGAAGATTGCGGGTTCGGTACTCGAGCCTGCCAAAAACCATTGTGTATACTAATGGTGGCTGGTGCTCATAAAATCTGTCGTGCCCGCAATGTTTTCCATGTTCCCACATTAATTATACCTTTGGGTGTCTACGAAGCGAGAGAGTCATCCGTTCCGTGGAGGATCAAAATTGTGATGGCTTGTCCCTGGACAACTCTAGGGGTGAGACCCAGACCATCGCCAATTATCCATTGCGCAGCACTAGTGTGACGTAAAACACAATCAACAAACCAACCTCTTAAATTCAAAAGTACCTCTTAAATTCCAACTCTATTCAACCAGCCAAACAGTACTAACGCAAACATCACAAATATTCATATTTCAAAATAGATGATTGGTTGGGTTTTACGTCACACTAGTGCTGCGCAATGGGCGATTGGCAACGGTCGGGGACTCAGCCCTAGAAGTGGTCCGGAAACATGCGATCAAAAATTTGATCCTCCATGGAAGGGTATTTCAAAATAGAATACTTTCTCTCTAATAAAACACGTATCATCAATATGCAACCGAAGTGATGGCGTCAGCGAGATATTTTATCTGCTCAGTACAAATGAAACTATTTGCTATGGAAATTTAACTTATTACTCATTAACTCCAGAGTTTGCTTGTAACGAGCAGATGAATTTTTACACGTTTGACGTAATACAGCGTATTGACGTAACACATGACGCAAACAAGCAAAGGTAAACACAAAGCCTATAACATCTGGCGATGTAGCGCTCTTGTGCAACACGTCAAACATATTCGGCGGGTTAAAGGAAAAAAACGTCATTTCAAATTTTAGTCACGTGAAACCGGCAGCGAACGTGTTAACATGAAAAATCGGTTAACACGAAATAATACAGCGGTCCGGACAGCATACTATGCTATTTAATACATTTTCTTTTCTTTTAACACAAAACAAAAATCGTTTAACACGAAAAAAATTCGCTTTCGATCTTTAGTGGCATGTTTGCTACAACAGAGAGGCCAACATTTTAATTTATTCCGAAGCATTTTTAGACCCTCCTTTATTTCCATACCACTTTTTTCTTATGAGTATTTTTTTCTTATTTTATCATAGTTATATATTCAAAGAAAATAGTCTATAAATAAAGTGGTACGGATTGAAGGCGGGGCTAAATGTGCTCTAGAATAAGTTAAAACTTTGGTAACTATACTACTACATGTTGCCGTCAATGATCATGTGTTTTACAGCACCAACAATGGGATTTTTGAAACCGTTCATCATTAAAATAATTCCACTTACGTAAATTTTGATGATGAATCTGACAACTGAATCAACGACGCAGTTCCTGTCCCTTCTGCTTCAGAAATGAAGAAAATAATGAGTATCCGCAGTTATTTAGAAGCGAATTCAAATTCAGAGATGAATAAAACAATGTATGATCTCGATCAGTTTTTGAACAATATGGTGCTGAAAAAGAAGTAAAACATATATGATTTTTTTCCTCCAAAAACAGTAATATTTGTACTTGATTTTTATCCTAATGGATACCAGTTAGTAGTAGTTTTACAGGAAATAGAAATAATAATTGACGACATGGAAAACATTGGCCAGTTTTGTACTTTTTTTACGAATCTTTTTACACGAAATTCTTTTAACACGAAAAAATATTTCAGTCCCCTCAGTTTCGTGTTAAACGTTTTTCATTGTATATGATTATGAATGAAGATGTTGAATACTGAAATTATGTTTAATGTGAATCGATATTAAACCACACAAGCACATAATATTTCTTTTATATTATTTACATTTCGAGTTTTTAGTAACGACAAATCTTCGCTGTAATATTTTTAATGGAATTTTCTTTCTTTACTTTAATTTTGACTTGAGAATTAATTTTCAATTTGTTTTGCCCCCTGTAGGTAAAGCTATTGAACACATATTCAGGTGATATGAACAGACTGGGTACAGCAGAGAAATTTATTCTTCGACTTAGTGCTATAGATCGATATGAATGTCGAGTGGAAGGCATGTTATTGTTAGAAGAATTTCCAGTCACTATTCAGGTTCTTCATGACTCAGTTCAAAGCCTACTTGATGCATGTCAAGAGCTTCTAGTGAACAAAGGATTCAAAAATTTCCTAAAATTAATATTAGTAACAGGAAATTTTATGAACAGTGTAAGTATAATGTATGATTGACTATCCACCTCCATCTATGAAAAGTGTATTTTACATACATATATATATATATGTGTGTGTGTATGTATATGTAAGTGTATATGTATGTGTGTGTGTGTATATAATATATATGTATAGATATAGATATATATACATACATACACATTTTCTCTATAATGTATATTTATATAAATTATATATTTATATAATTTTATTTTTTATTTATATTTATATAAATTATAAAGAGAAATTCATAAACAATACGATAAATTTTAAGATGCCAAAACAGAAAATTTTTACTAGGAATCTCGTGATTAAGCAATTAAAAAAAAAAAAATAAATAAAATAAATAAAAAAATCAATAAATAAAAGGGTAGAAATAATATCGGTATAATCTTTATTTTGAAGGAATTATTACATCTACCCAAGTTTCAAAATAACGAGCAAATCGTGTATGTGTTTCCAACCCTTGATAAAAAAAAAAAAAAAAAAAAAAAAAAAACGAGAATTTTACTTTTGAAAATGGAAAGTACTGAGTGAGCATATAAAATAACATGAGGTGTTCAAGCCACCACCCCCTGTAGATAATCTGTAGAAAGTCTTTATCCTGTAGATTATCTTTAGAAGGGGGTGTTTAGGCCCATCCGAAAAGCTTTTTTACTGTAGTGGGACAAATTAGCATAGCTGCATTGTAGGGCATGCGGTTTCGATTTATGTTTCGTTCGGAAATGTTTGGCGCTGCTAGAGTAATCTGTATTAAAAATGAATACGTAATTATGAATTAAAACAGCAAATAAAAATTCCGTATTAAAGATAAACAATGTTTATTTTTGCTTGCAAATGTAATTTAGCATGACCATCATTCTAATGTTCCATGCGTGAACATGTCGTACACATTTTCAACCAAAACTCGCTACATATAAGCTTTTATTCATCCGATATGTAAAGTTATTTGATCTTTTAAAATTGATACATATGTCTTTGATATACGATGCTTTTCAGATATCCTCATACCTAAATTCACAATTTCTTGGTAACCCTGTCATGGCAAATGTACGACTAAATCTGCTGCCTGAGAAATATTGTCTGAAGATTTTCTTCAAACGACGCGACGTCCGATATATTTTCTCATCTTGCCTAAATATGATAGAACTGAGACATTCGTTTTATTACAGTCGTGATATCACAAAGTTGTCAAACATTTTGACGTATCTGGAAGAACTGACTAAACAAGTCAGTGGTCTTACCTGGACAAATTTCTTCATAAAAGTACGAGTCGATGATAAAAGAAATAATAAACCCGCATTATAATGTAATTTTCTGCAAATGCAAAAGAGCCTGTAGTCACACAATTGGATTTGTGTCAGCTCACACACGGCAGTTGTGTGCACTGATAACAAAATAATAAAAGTATGCTTTATCATTCCATAAAATCTGGCATGGCCATGCATTATCCACTTCCATTTGTGCAAAAATTCTCGCAGAAAAATCAATTCCAATATTTTCATCGGAATAATTGTTGAACAGGAAGGATTTTATAGGTATAAAATTTCAAAATCTTATGCCGTATTTTTCTTACCGTGAAATATGGGATATTTGTTTGATATGTACAATACAAGAACAGGATTTGACAAGGATTTATTTAACAAAACAGTATTAACTCTACTTTTTTTATATAGGAATTTTTTCTAGTGTTCGGATACTTTTGTTACCGACTGTACCATTAGAAACCGAAAGTAATGGATTTATTATAACTATTATTATTATTATTATTACTTAAAAAGTCAGGTAACCCTGCGTATCATCCTGTCGTGTTTTGTCAATTATTTAAATATATATATATGTATATATAATGCGCTTCTTATAGAAAATAGATGCCTCCTGTAAAGAAAATGTACAGTCGGTAACAAAAGTGTCTGAACACTAGCAAACATTCCTGTGTAAAAATAGTACACTTCATACGGTTTTGTTAAGTAAATCCTTATCGAATCATGTTCTTACACTGACTAAGAACAGGATTCGACAAGGATTTATTTAACAAAACCGTATGAAGTGCACATTTTTTACATAGGAATTTTTGCTAGTGTTTGGACACTTTTGTTACCGACTGTATGTTCGTACGCATATTTTATCTATTTTACCTTCGAGTGATTAGCTCATTAGGACTTTTGCATTTTTTCAAACGTAAAATTGCTCATAATTTTAGATATTTTGAGGGTTTTTTTGGCAATATTCTACCATTACTAAAGGAGATTAGGAATATTCCTTTAGGAAATGACCTGTAAGAAGATAAGTGCTTCACTGTGGTGGATGAAACAAAACGTTACACTTTTCATAGGATAATAGGAAGAGAAACATGAGTAAAACTGGGTCCAAAGTTCAATGAGAACATGTATACTTACGACTTTTTAATCATTCCGATCGAAAATAAGTTACAGTGTCAAAATCAGATAGACAGATTTTCTTGTAAGCTTTCAAGGAGCATAAAGCAATCTCCGTGCAAACACATAATTACGAAGCGAATGGTTATGTAAAGTATAAGTAAGATACATCTACCACCACACATGCTACAACTTCATAGCAGTCTCACGCTCACGCTTGTTCCATCTTTAGTACTTGTATGAAATAATTTCGTCGTTCCTGTTCGCCATCGTCGTCATCACCCGACTCACCAAGGGGCAGACCGTTCGGAAAGGGATGATTCAGAAAATCAGGTGGTACTGCTATGTGTTATGGTGTTCGAGCATATCCAAAATATCATATATTGAAGAGACATAAGAACATAGAATAACTGTTCGCTCACCCTGAGTTTATACTTTATCGTTGTCATTCGTGAACTTCCTCTGTGATTTTCATTTTACATACCAATCTTGGTAGTCTTCTTTACATTAAATGCTTTTCATTATATTTTTAAATCACTATGACGAAACAATTTTTTTTTCGAATAATGTGCCATGTGTGTGCCAATATGTTTTCTTAGCTAATACAGTTATCGAAATTGAAATTATTTTTACAATTTTCTTTTACAGGGAAGTTACGCAGGAAATGCTGTAGGATTTCGTTTATCAACTTTACCAAAACTTATGGAAACAAGAGCCAATCGACCGCGGATAACTCTATTACATTATTTAGTGGAAGAGACTCAAAGAAAAGATCCTGAAGGGATTAAATTTACAAATGAGCTCTTGGACAAACTGAATAGATGTTCCAGGTAATTTTCATAATATATAATTTATAACTCAATTTTTTATTAAAATTTCTTGTAATAAATAGCAAAAAGTTTACAGCTGTCCAGTCTCTAAGTATTTCAATAAACCGAGTTTAGGCATAATATATCAATGTGGCAACTTTAATTTATAAACAGATTCCGAAATCAAAGATCGTGATTAAAAAAACAAAAAGTCATAAGTTTAACTTATACTTTTAGGCAATTATTCTCCAAAATAATCTTATCTTAAATATTTAAAATATATTAATAATTTGTACACATTTACTGATTTTGAAGACTTAAATGATGTTTCAAAAGAAAGTTTTTGCAATGGGATCAAGAAGCTTTATGAACCTGCCAAGCGAGGTAGTCAAAAAAAAAAAAAAAAAAAAAACGATTCAATACGAAAGACTTAATACGATTTGCCTCACAAGACAGGGGCATAGGAAAAGTGCGGGGCCTCCCCCATAGGATATTGCAAAATTTCTTTTCCATGCTAAATAAAAAAACAATCCTTTTTAAAATGTTAGTTTATTATTGAATTTTTGTAATTAGTATTGAGTGTAATTGCCCATTGTATATCTATAGTGCGACTTCAAGCCCATTCACCACTACCACCACTAATAATGAGTGAATATTAATTAATATTTAATTATTTATTAATTTTTAGGAAAATAATTTTAAGTCATTTTCAAATAAAGTGTTTGAATCCCCTCGATAATTTTCTAATTGCTACGTCCCAGTTACAAGAGTAAGATTGAAGTCTAATAAATTTTGTTTATGAATATATAGTATATATATGGGAAAGACTCCAAGCTATAGAATATTAACACATACATTTTTTAATATAAAAAGAAGACAAGCGACAGGAGAGTAAAACACATTATCATTAACATATCTTGTGGAGCGTAGAGACACGTTTCGTTTCTTCAGTCACACGTCGTCCACTGAGAAGAAAACAGGTGCGCGCGCAACTACAAGTACTGTGATTGCTACGTGATTGATATTCTGTTCGTGGCAATAGTTTTTAAATGCAGTAGAAGTAAACGCTGGACCTCGATCTGTAATAATTCTGGCGGGGTTTCCGAAGACTGATCGTTGGCTTTCTAAGCGATGAATAGCTTCAGCAGCGTCTGTTGATTTAGTGGGATAAAGCCAGGTGAACTTTGTGAATGCATCAACGACGACCATGATATGCTTGTACTTTTTGGACGTGGAAGCAAAGGGTCCAAGGTGGTCAATATGATATGTCTGTAGAGCACAGATTATTATACAGATAGGACACTCCAGTATATTCTTCGGTAACCAAAATTTGACTGCAACGACCCTATTGTCAACGGCTGTAAGTTTCTCGAGCTCTCTAGCTTATGCAATCGCTCGTCTTATTTTGATTATATCTATGTTCATATCGTAATAGTGTAGCGTTAAACCCAACATCCAACCAACTAACCATTGTATTGATGTTGGCAACTTTGTTATTGTTTACGAATTTGTTTGTCGAAAGCAATTTATTTTAAGAAGCAAGTACTAAATATTAAGCAAATAAATTTCGAAAGTATACATAAACCAGAAATATTTTTTTCATTTTAAAGCATTTTGTATTATTTAAACCAAGTATTGTCAAATATTTAAGATTTCATATCATACTGCTATTTCAGCATTACAGTTTGTTATATTAATTTGTACACTTGAACACGAATGTGTTTGGCAAAATTTATTTTCAAACATAATAAAAATTAGTTTCATTTCTTAGAAAATAGCTGTGACTGTTATGATTTTGTGAATTTAAAAGTAGTAGAAAAGTGAAGGGAAGAAAACTGCACATACGTTTTCGTTTGTCAACTGTATTATTGTTTACAAACTTGAATGTCAAAAGCAATTTATTTTAAGAAGCAAGTGCTAAATATTAAGAAAATAAACTTTAAAAATATACATAAAAAAAAAAAAAAAAAATTCATTTTAAAGCATTTTGTATTATTTAAACCAAGCAACGTTAAATATTTAATGATTTCATACTGCTATTTCAGAATTACAGTTTGTAATTTTAATTTGTACTTGAATATGAATATGTTTGACAAAGCATATTTTTAAACATTATAAAAATTAATTTTTACTTCTTAGAAGAATAGCTGTGAATGTTTTGAGGATAATTTTGTGAATTCAAAAACAATAGAAAGTGAAGAAAAAGAAAACTTCCCATACTAACCTGCTACTAACTACTCGCGAAATAGAAAAACAATTTTCGAACAAAGATGCTATTCATGTAGACTTAACACATGTAGTTCCCCTCTGTTGACACTAGTGGTGCTACTATATTTCCGGTTCGCGTTTTAGTTTCACTGTCCTATCTGTATGATAATCTGTGCTGTAGAGGTGCGTCGTCTTTGTCAATTGGGTGGAGGAGACTATCTTGTTTACCACTCTTGCTATTGAAGAGGATGTATTTTACACAATTCTTGATACACTTTTCAACTTTGTCCTTAATTTGAGGTATATAAAAAATCTTTGTTGACTAATTATTGTGTACGAAGTACAGAAAATGTCCACATTAATAGGCTTCTTTTATTATGGTGTTCTGCAAGTTATTAGGAACTACAAGTAAATCGACACCATCAACGGTTTTGTATAGGAGGTCGTTTTTGATAATGTAGTTGTCTTGGGATGTAGACTGTAGAAGGGATTTTAGTGCTTGTATTTGGTCATCAGCTTGTTGAGGTTTCAAAATCTTTACATGGAGACTATCTTGGATGATGAAACATTGTGGAGCTCGACTTAGAGCATCCACATGTGCTTTACGGGAACCTGTGCGATGTTCGATGGAATACTGGAATCCTTGGAGGTATAGGGCCTATCGCGCAATGCGGGAATTGAGTTCTTTCTTGTTAAGTGCCTTGACGAACGCGTCGCAGTCTGTGATTATTTTAAAGTTTGTGCCGAGGAGATATATTCTAAATTTATTGAGGGCTTCTACTACAGCGAGAACTTCTAGTTCAAAACTAGTGTACTTGCGTTCGCTGTCTGATTTTTTCTTGGAAAAGTAGAAGACTGGGTGAAACTGATTGTCATGGATGCTTTTTTGCAACAGGACTGCCCCCAAGTCACCTATAGACGCGTCTGTGTGTACATCAGTACGAGAATTTTAATTAAAAATACTGAGTTCTTGTAAATGTAAATATTTTAATTTCTGAAATGCGGCTTTTTGTTCAGTTTGAAATTGAAAGGGGGTGTCCTTACGCAAAAGTTCACTTAAGGGTTTTGCAATGGTGGCAAGGAATCAACGTACGTCTTTAACATTTTTGAGGTCTGGGTAATTTATAACAGCGTTGGTTTTTGAAGGAGATGGAAAAAGTTTACCATTTTCTATTATGTGACCGAGGAAATCTATTTTAGTATGTAAAAATTGGCATTTTTTAAAATTTATGTCGAGCCCGTGCTCGCTAGCTATTTGGAGAACAGTTTTCAGGCGTTCTAAGGCCTCAATTTCGTTACTCGCAGGAATTACAAGGTCATCCATATAAGGGAGTACTATGCCGGCCTCAGTTAGGTCTCTAAAAACAGCATTTGTATATCTCATGAATACCGAAAGGCAGGAACTAAATCCGAAAGGCATGCAGCGGAATTGGAATTGACCGTTATGGGTTACAAAACTAATTAAAGGGCGTCTTTGTTTGTCGACGGGTTTATGAAAAAATCCATTACGTAGGTCGATCGTACTAAAAATTTTGGCATGCTGAAGTCGATTTAAAATGTCATTAGTCAGGCTAAGGAGGTAGTGGTCCTTCACTAATTTGCGATTGAGCTTCCGGCAATCGATACAAACTCTGCGTTTGCCATCTCTTTTACAAACGACTACCACTTGGCTTCATATGGGAATGAGCATGGTTCAATAATGCCGTTTTTAAGCCATTCAGAGGTTTGTGCGTCTACAATCTCTAGTTAGGTAATGGGTAGACAGCGGAGTGTGTGGAAAATCGGTGTATCGTCTGTTAAAGTGATATTAAGCTCAATGTTCGCAGTTTTAATTTTATTAGGTTTGTAGGCCGACAATAGCTTTCCAATTTGTTAAGAATGTGTCGTGAAACATTAGGACCGATATCAAAGTTGGGATTATCGTCGGTGACTGTCATAATGAAATTTGGATTTGCGACACTGTCAGTCTGTTGAGAAATACTAGAAAATGTAACTTCGGTAGGTGAAATGTTACTGTTGGCCTGTTGGATGACGTCACAAACTATGAGGTCATAAAATGTAGACATCTCTGGTACAACTGAAATCGTACCTAAAACTCTTGATCGTCTATAGTAATAAAAGAATTAAAAGTACCGATAACATGTATACGCGCAAAGTCAAAACCAGTTAATGATTTATTAATTTTGGACAACGGTGGGGAGCCTATTTTTATCCACGCGGAATGTTTTAAAATGTTAACTGATCACCAGTGTCACCTAATCCAGTTAATTCCTTACCATTAATTATAACTTGTTTACACATATCAGAAGCATGCGATTCATGTACAGTGTTAACTCTATCTTTGGCTAGAGGACCGTCATTTAGAGTGGTTCGGTGGCAATCGGTGGACTTATGTCTAAAAAGACCACATGCAAGGCACCTAGGGCCATATGTGTCCAAAAAGATCACAGGCACCTAGGACCACTTGAATGGTTAGGACAAAATTTAGATAAATGACCGAAATCATTACAATTGAAACAACATAATCTGTTTGAGAGGGAGAGACCGGACTGGTATTAAATTTGGATTCGCGAGTCAAAGTTGGTTGTGTTTGACCGGTGCCGCGTTTTCGACTGCCATGTGTGTGTTTATAATTAACTGAATTTCTTTGATTTTGGTTTATCGTATTAAGAGCAGTTTCATAAGTTTTTAATTTTTCTTTAAACTCTGCAAAAGATTTCGCTCCGCAAATAAGAATTTTTTCAGAGGGGCTGCCCTGTACTATACCTTGAATGGTGTACTGTATAACTAAAGATTCGTCAATAACGACATTACCACGATTGGCAACTTCGCGCATCGCCAGGAAATATTGCATAGTAGTTTCGTTAGGACGCATTTGCCTGTTTTCTAGTTGTTTGTGTATTTCAATAGAGGGTATGGTGGTATATAAAAATTCAGAGATTAACGCGGCCTTAAATGACTCATAACTATTAAGATTTCGCAGAGAAAACAAAAATGTTTTAGCAGGACCAGCAATTAATCGTTTTGCAAAAATAAGTTTTTGTTGATCGGTAAGACTTGGGATTAAGCTAAACTGTTCTTCTACGTCATTAAAAAATATTACGTATAGCATAGGAATCATTACCAGAAAAAGTTCTGCACCTACCAGCCAAGTCTCGGAGAAGAAACCAAACGTGGCTACTTAAATCTGACATCGTGTTTTTAGTTACAGTCGGAGAGTGATTTTGAACTTCCAAGGAAGGAAAAGTTTGGGTTTCAGAATCGAAAGGTCGAAGTAGTGGGAACATTCGGAGAAGTGGAGGGGGCAGCAGAATGATTATTTAGACTTACATCGTCACCGTCTGACAAAAAACTAATACCTAATGATTTTTGACCTGACGATAGGGGCAGTCCCATGCAATTATGCAACATAATCCACTGATAATCGAAGAAGTAATAGTGATTTGAACGTCGTGGGGAATAAAAGTACTTCATAAACCGGCAGTAAAACATCCACTATTTCTAACAGCAAAATGAGAATAAGAATTCTTACAAACGTCTTTTTGTTTTTTCTTTATAAAGTTCTCGAAACGGCAAAAATAATCATCAAAAGAAGAAAATGTGAACTGATATCGTCATAAATCGTCAAATTAATAGCGTCCATACGTCATAATAATAATAATAATAATAATAATAATAGCTGTCATTCTTCACGCTACTGTCTTATAAGAACAAAAATAGTGACTTGACTTGTTGGGGGTATTTTTAATTTTATGCGGGAAAGGCCTGAGCCCCTACAATATGGGAAAGGACTCCATGCCATAGAATATTAACACATAAATTTATTAATATAAAAAGAAGACAAGGGACAGGAAAGTAGAGACACGTCTTGTCTCTTCTATCACTCTTCGTCCACTGAGGAAAAAAACAGGTTCGCGCGCAGCTACAAGTGCAGTGACGCAATGACTACGTCATAGTTGCATAGTTGCGCAAGCAATGAGGTCATATAACACACAAAGAGAAAGGATGGCTGAGGATGAATGAATTCCCATATACATATATAATGGATATAAAAAAATATCCATTCGTATCAGCTTTAATTAAATTTCTGTTCCACAGCAATTTTCATTGATGCGTGTCTCCATAATAAAGCTATAAAAACCATTGCTGCTTTGAGTGAAATGTGATCATATCGAAATAAATGATTAAGGGTAAAAAAAAGGGTGCCTGTCCCCGTCCACTAAGAATAACGTTTTATTTTACTCACATTTTGGAACATAAAATGCGAAAAAATACTATTACTTTCTCTTATGAGAAATTTTACAAATTTTTGAAGATTTTGCAAAAGATTCAGTGTTTTAAGTTTATGGTTACCCCCATCACAATGAAAATCAAATGCTGACATTATCTTAACACTTTTAAATGCTGTTTACAGAAGCAAGATTATATTAAAAGAAAACTCTTTCTCATTGTGTGAATAGCCTCTATTTCGAATTCCAACAAAACGAACTAATACTAGAAGTTAACTGGAATTTCTGTATTACACTGGCAATCTATATTTCTACCTAAAACGTAAATTTTTCCTTTACAGGATAACTTTAGAAAACCTTTCAACGGAGATTTTGCAGCTTGACAAAGCTATGCAGAGATTGAATTCTCAAGTAAAAGTGGAAAATGGGCAGCTCAAGAAATACTTTTTCGGATTCACTGAAGTTAGTACAAATATCTTTGTTAAATAATATAAGCATGAGCAATATTATAAAACAGCCAATAACTGAAATCGTGAAAATAATCAGGAATGTGGAAAAAATATATTTTTAGCTGATTAATAAATATAATGAAATAATTTATGTAATTTTTAATATTTGTATGCTATTATTTTGTTTAAAATTATTTATAATTTTTAAAATAGTTTTAAAAAAATACTGAAAGTCGGATCGAATTCGATCAGGCCAGTTAGTAGGCAAGTACACTGCTGTTCCACTGCTATTAATAATCATGATAAAAGATTTACAAGCGAGCCTCGAGTCAAGTCTGATATATATATTAACAAAAAATAAATAAATAGTCCCGAAATTTAATAGTTCATAAATGGCAGGGGGAAACTTTAAGGGCATTTTTCTTGCAACCTACAAGCTCTTTGCACTATTTCAAAGACAGAATAGCCTTTTGGGTCTTAGGGTGTATTACAACCCCCCAAAGTCTGAACCCAAATTCAATTTCTCAGGTAGTATAATCCATTTGTAAGTCATAAACGTGATATTGATTATTGTTAACCAAGAAATCTTTTTATAGCATTTAAAACTGCGTATTTTGAATGACTTAAGTTTACTAGAATTCAGTTGATCAAAGCTTAATTTTTTAATGTTTATATTTTTATATATCTTTTAACTCTATAAAACTTTTTTTTTTTCTTTATAAATCTGTATAATTGTCAGAAAGTCTTTTGGGGGGAAAGTATCATTTAACGCATCTTCTTCTGAAATGGTAACGAATCTGTCTGATAATTAAAAACCTTCATTAATCAGAAAAATAATCTTTATAAAGCTCAAATTAAAATTTTAAATTTATTGAAAAAGATTTAAAAGTACTTGCTTACAGTTCAATGTTATGAATATTATTAAAAAATGCTCAATGCTTTTTTGGTGCTTTATCAAATACTTAGGGATATTTTACAATAATGTTACGGGATGTAATACAATAACCTTAGTTTTAAAATAACCTTTATTTATTTTTGAATAATATTATGTGAAATTTTAACACTTCATTTAGAATGGACTAAAGCACTTGACCATTTTGAAGAATAAGATGGAGGAAATCAAAAAGATATCTCATCAACTAGCCAATCGTTTCTGCGAAGATGAAAACAAATTCCAGTTAGAAGAGTGTTTGAATGTTGTCAGTGTCTTTTGTGCAAAGATCAAAATGGCAGATTCCGTAAGTACTTTTGTAGCAAAATTAATGCTACTTTCATTTGTTTTTTTGCATGAGATTCTGCATAATTGTAAGATGTCTAACGTTGTTGCTAAAATACAAACAATCAGAATAAGACACTCCGTAAGGTGTTTGTTTTTTGAAGCTCAGCTTTTTCCTTTGTCACTACCATTGTCTTCACTGTAAACACGGATACTTGCCTTTTCGCTAATAAAGTTTTCGTAAATCCTTGCAGTTTATTGTTTCCTTTCGATTAACAACAATCCTATGTTTAACCATTTAAACATTTTCCCTGGTATTACCTGACAGCGCCATCTATCAGCACATTGTGAACTATTTTTTCCTTCGTCAAACAAAATTTCATTGCCTCACGACTGTGGTAAAAAAAAAAAAAAAAATCAAGTCATTGTGACCAGTAGTTTTGTTAGAGTGTTCTGAAATCGCAACTTTAATTATAATCACCCCGTAGAAAGTTATTTCCCATTCAAGAAAACCGTTAGAAAAACCTTCTGTACTGTATTTTTAAAAGCAGCTGAATTATGACAGAAAAAAAAAAAAACCTGCTGTATGCTATTTTTCTATATCACTTAAAAGACTGTTTCTACGATAAAAACAGGGACCAATACGAATTGATAATACAAATTTTCGATAAAAAATACGATGGAATGTGTTTAAAAAAAGAAAGAAAAAGTAATCCCAAATGCATTTAAATTAAGTCTTAATAAACAGAGATAAACAGCGCCCATGTGAACCGCGGGACATGTGCGGCCCTTGATTTCATTTTATGCGGTCTCGTACAAATAAAGAATTATGCATACAAGCATTAATATTGTATTTAAAAAAAAAAAAAAAAAAAAAAACCTATCGACTGCTTTTAAAATCCGATGCAATAAAAATTTAAACAGACAATTATACAGAACATGCTTTTAGAACTTAAAACATAGTTTGAATTCCTCATTTTGTGTAAAAAAGATTTCGAAACTTTTTAGTTCAATAATGTCATCTGATAATGAAATTTGATGCAGATCTCTTAAAAGAAATAAAATCTTCAAAATCATCTCGGAGTTAATTTATCAAAACATCATTTTGAGAAATATGACAAATTTGAAAATAAATTACATACTTTCATATATTTATTTTTTATTTTAAATATTTCAAATAAAGCATGGCACTCTTAAAATTAAACAATAAATAAACAAATAAAAATCTTAAGAATATGTGACTGAATCATGAATCTGCCCTAAACATACAAAAGTGCTTTCAATTATTATACATTTGATTGTTTTATAATATGTCACACGTTTACATTTCTATTTTGGCGTATGGTTCCTATGCACAGCATTCAGCTTTCAATTAAGTGTAGTGAATATATAGGCTGCTAGTCCTCCCCTAGAAAGGCCCAGGTCCCTAAGTGCAGACGATTGGCCTTAACTCAAACACCAATTAAGTAGAACATGCAGTTTTAAAGATACAGAGATTTTTTTTTTTTTTTTTAATTATGTTGTTGCATTAAAAGAAAAAACTTTCTAAAAACCAAGTTTGTCTAGAAGAGTCATTTAAAAAGTGTACCTTTTTGAAAATTAATGGGAAGAAAACTGTAATAGCGTGGGGTTATTTTGAACACTTTTACAAATAACATTGCCGAATTATCTCTATTAGAAAATAATTAAACTACATTTCAATCATTTTGGAACAGGAACAGGACACCCTGTATACCGATATTAATGCATGGCAGTGGTAAGTAAAAACATTAAAAAATAATCTCTAGCTTCCCTTTTCCAGTTATTTCCTAATATTCCATTCTTTTTGCAACTTCACCAAGTTCATTTAAAAACATTTCTTATTGCTTGAAACTTCAGATTGCACAAGGCAGAAGGAGGAGGAAGAGACACTATTTCACACTATTATAGAAAAAAAATTTTGTTCTATAAATTTACCACAACAAACTTTATGTTTCTATAATCAGATTTAATTTTATAATTCATCGGGGCATAGAAGGGTGATCATTACTTAAACAACCCCCCCCCCAGGTCCGTGCCTACACTTTAAGCCGCCCTCCTAGACAAAAGATTTTAACCGCCATACTAGGCACTAAAATTATTTCCCTCCTTCTGCTTCTGAAAACTATCCTTTAAAGCCAAAAACTGCCGGGTTGCCACAGATGATAAGATATCAAGTTTTTTTTCCCTCTGTTTAAAAAATAGGCCAACAGTGGCCGAGTGGTTATGCGCTCAAAACTGGTAGACATGAGGTGCCGGGTTCGATCCCAAGTCACGCTTGTCGGCCTAGCCAATCAGAGTTTTCCATGGTTTTCTCCAAAACTTGCGTAAATATGGGCTACGACCCCTTTGAAAGACTCCCCATGGAGGGTGCTCCCCCTCAGGTCTAGGACCTACAGCAGTCAATCGGCCTTATTCCCAAATCCAATCCAATCTTGTTTTTAAAAAAATCTAACAATTTTAGTAAACCTAATTTTTAGCTGAAATTTTGTCATTTTTAGCCGCCCTGGGCGACCGCCCCGGTCGCCCCCCCCCTTCCTCATTGCATATCGCGAAATTCTCCTTTAATTTCAAATGAAATATCTTTCTAAAATGTTCATTTATTAAAGAACTTTAGCAATTAATTATAATATGCAAATATTAATTATCATTAAATTATTAATTTTTTAAAAGTAATTTTGAGCCATTTTGAAATGAAATTATTTAAATCCCCCCTCCCTCCTGCTCATGATTTTTGAATTGCTTCGTTTGTGATTATGATATGCTCCTTTTATGGCGTATTATTACTAAAAATGCTTACTTGTCTTGGGCTTAAAATTTCAAACTATTTTATATAACTTAAATATAATATGTTATTGCTAAATGTTTTTACTTTTAAATAGCATATAATACTTAAAAATGTTTATGTTCATAAGTCTTTATTATTATTATTTCAACTGATATATACCAATAATATTGCTTAAGTTATCTCTATTCATTTTACTAAATTATTTTCATGTGAATGTTGAATATTCCAATTATTTAATAACAGTTAGCATAATTAAGTTCAACACATGCATACACACATTATAATATATATTAAATTAATACAGCAATCCTCTAAGTTTAAATATAATATGAACAGCTTTGAAATCCACCGGTTGATCCATAAAAAACATGAAACGTATATAGAAGGAAAAGAAAATTATATTAAAAATTAAACTATTAATTTTGAAGTTTTCTTCTGAAAGTATGTCTATGTCAAATGATAATCTGTGAATTTTGAATTTTTATGAGTAAAATTTGTTTCATTTACAAAATTTGGCATTAAAAAAAATTATATATGTATATATATGTTTATTTGATAACATTGCTGGGCACTGAATGAATTTTTGCAAAAAGTCTTCACCATCATAGAAACAATGTTTTTACCACCTCATAGTCATAAGTAAACCTTAATGGCGTTATAGCTGCTTTTTCTTTGTCCTTTTTTTTTTTTTTTTTTTTTCTCCATTTTTTTTTTTTTTTTTTCATTTTCCTGTATTCATCATCATTTTGTTAATTTTTTTCTTTTTCAATATGTATATTCGTGTTGAATGGTTATTATTTTTTATTCTGAATAATTTTTATCATGATTTGTTTCTTGATTTCTATGCATTCTGATGAAATATGATTTATATATATGTGTGTGTGTGTGTGCGCCTGTGTGTGTATTTATTCATAAATTGCCTACCTGTTGAGTTCTCTTTCATGAATTCTTCATCCCCCATTTAAGTAATCGTTATTATTATTTTTTTTAATGAATGAAGATATCTCATGTTACAACTGTTTTATCTATACCACATTTCTCAGATTTTTAGTTTTTTTCTCTCTTTGTTATTTACATTGAGATTTTCTTCCTCTGCACAATAAATAATCCATAAATCTCACACAATTTTAATATTTATAATTATGGTGATCTTACAACACTTAAAAAGACTAAGCATCTGCACATATGTTTATTTCATTAATTAATTAGAGTACAGAACAAATAGAAATATTCATTGTGTTTTTATGAAGATTTCCATTCAATTAAATTTTAATGTTATGCCGCCCATACGGTGTGTAGGTTAGCATTACTGACTTTCACACAGTAGGGCCTGGGTTCAAATTCTGGATAAGACATGGATGCTTCACTTTATGCTGTTTCTGTTAAGTGTAGCGACAGCAACTCATTGAGTGCCCTTTCATAAATGGCTCCCGATTTGGTGACTCTCCAACCAAATGCTTAAGTAGCAAGTGTCGCACTATTAAAAAAGAAATTATATGTATATATTAACATTATAATTTTGTTTGTGTTAATGCGATATTACGTTATAAATTAGCAATACCCTCCAACTTGGTTGTAAAAAAAAACTAGTTACTAAATAAAATTAATCATATTTTATAACTGAGTTACTTGTTTTATACTAAACTGTTGAATTTTTTTTTTTTTTTTTTTTTTTTGGTACATAACATGTTTTTGTCTACACATTAATAAAAGAATATAAAATAATATCACCAAGCTTTGCTCAAATAAATTAATCTACTGTAAAATTCACTTCTGCAATGTGACTTATAATAAAATAAAAAGTATATAATTAGCAACATAATAAAACAGCATTATTTTAAGTAACATGAAAAACTTCATAGTACTTTAGAATTGAAAGATAAGAAAAAATTTAACATGGAATAATCAAATCTCAAATTTATTTATTTTAAATTTTCATTGTCAAACTAAGTGAAATTAAGAAATACTCTTTCATTCATAGTCCAGTCAAATTTTGATTTTCAACTTTAATGTTCTAATACTTAACATTTCTTGCAATACATAGCATTTTTTTTTTTTTTTTTTTTTTTTTTTAGTAATATACATTCTCTTTCATTTTTCAAATAGGAAAATAAATCTCGCAAAATAGCAGAAGAAAAGAAACAGATTTCTTCTGGTGTTAAATCAGGTAATGTTTTCAAATTTATAATTTTGGTTATAATACACATTAAATATAAATTGTAATAAATCAATATTAGGGGTCAAATAATGTATATTATTATTGTTATTTTACATTTTTATTTAAAAATATATTTATTTAGTCCATTTACGGAAAACTGATTTAAAACCTTCTTAAAGATAACACTCTAAAAAGTATTTGGTAAAAATTTATAACTGAAATTCATAGAATTAAGTGTTTTGCTTCAAAAGTGGTTATTTTAAATACATTTACATAAACAGTGAAATCTTTAAATATATTTTCCTTGATTATAAAAATGAACAACAAAACTGGCATTTTATCTGGAAATAATTGAAAAAAGTCATGAAAAATAAAGGTTAACCTGGGAGAACTCACTAGACCTCTTGTCACACCAGAATTTGCTAGTAAGAATTTTTCTCACAGTGCCTATTTGCCTTTCTTTTACATTGCATTCATTTAATATCAGCATTTTTTGTCTGGCTTAATATTTTTATCAACAAAAGTGATATAAAAAAATTCAAATAAAATAGTAAAATTTTAATTAAAATGGAAAAAGGAAAAAAGGTTTAAATGAGAGTTTTAGCGAGCTGGAATAAAAAGAAGTATGATGATGAGAGAAAATCTCACATAGCGAGTTCTCCCAGAGTTAATAAAAAATACTTTAATCTTTAGACCTAAAGTTGTCTCAACAAAATATAAATGATGCTATCCTTTGTGCAAATAAGAATGTGTAGTAAAATTTTGCATTCTGTATATCTAGATGAATGAATAAATTATTTCTTATGTAGTTTAAAAAATGCTCAATTCTTTTTCTTTCCTTCTAAAATAAAATTTTTTGCATTATATATTATACTTTTCCCTGATTTCTTCTGTTTCTCGACATTTATTAATATTTTTCCCCCCCCTTTAAAAGTGAATATAATTTTGGCTTATTTACAATGATAAATATTTATATTCTAAGGATGATCAGAAAAACAATAATTAGAACATTTTTTCAAAACATGTCTAAAAGAATAATGAAGCTTTGAAAATTTTACCATTTTCTGTAGCCTATCTAGGGGTGGAAGGATTAATACCTTTAAATACTAAGTGTCAAAATCAAATCCCGTCTGAGACATTGATGTTAGTAATACAGTAAACTCCTAACTATCCAGCCTAATCTGGTGGTTTGGTAGGCTGGATACCAAGAAAGCCAGATAGACTGGAGTTCAATAAATATTTACTCTCTTCCTCTCCCCCTTCCTTCCCGCTATGATATTAAAAGCCCATGTTACACATTTTAAGATACATTTTACATGTACAGTAAATACAGTTTCAAAAATAAGAAAAACATTAATATAAAAAGTAAGCTTAATTCATGACTAAATCTTATTTTGGTGTTTATTAATAAATGATTGCTCAAATGTGAAAAGTTATGCCTTATATAAAAAAGTCAAAACTTACAAGTTTCAATTTTTAACAAAGTCCTTAATAGATGATTGCTTCTCCCTTTTAGTCCTCTTCCCCGACACAATATAACACCAGTTATGAAATCAGAAGATATTAGCTGGTATAATTTCCTCCTACTGACTACTGTGACTAATGTACTGGAGCCTCAATTGTCTTGAACCCTTCTGAATATGCAAGGAGATTTTTTCCTGCCATCTTCCTATTCTTTTTATTCTGTTACTTCTTCCTGTGTTGCCATTTGTACAATATAATTGTCAGTTATTTTATTTCATTAACTTCCTTGTTTCCCCTCCATTCTCTAATGCTGTATGTAGTGACATCACACGGTATATTTTTTGGCAATAAAATAAGCTTATTATTCTCATCTTCCATTTTAGTTTTCCACACAGGTTTATGTCCACCTTTATGGTCCAAAAGAATGTTCCAAGACCTTGCAAGTGTTTGTAATTTCTTTCCATACTTCTACCACCCACTTATGACATTTAGCACATTAGTTTTTTTTATTTTTTTCAGAGTTGTTATACAGTCCCAATACTTATTTCAGATCCCTTTTAAGTCTGTTTGTACTTAAGTTCTCCTGCTTTGGTTTGCAATTTTGTTTTTCAAGCCCTGCTTCTCTTCTCCACCCCTGACCAGCTACCCCCTTTATTTTGTTTTCTTTTTCTTTTTCTTTCTCTTATCTCTTCCTGTTTCTCAGCATAAATATAGGCTAGGACCCCTTAGAAAGACACCCATGAAGTGCATACCATCCCAGGCCTAGGACCCTCATGCAGTCAATTGGCCTTAATTCTAAACACAAACATTCCTGTTTTTCAACTCCCCTCCCTTCCACTGAGTTCTAATCAGATGCTTCATTCATGAAAATACATATTTCATGCTAGACATTCTTATTTTAGTAGCTACATATGTTGATGTGCGCAAAACTTGAGTACATGGCCACATACAAGGTGTGCCCAAATGAAAAGGAGAGCGGCGTTATACCAAATCCCAGTGAGTTAATGTGTTGGCCAATATATGGCATGGTGATATTGCTACATGCGCAGTTAACGGCTTTGCATCAATATTCTCATTGCTGGAGAGTCATTTCTGCAGTCCATTGCATGATAGATTCCTCCAGATCAGCACAAAAAGATCGGCTGTGGATGAGCTCATACGGCAGAATCGCCGGATCACCACACGTAAAATTGCTGTTGAACTGTCGATAAACAAAGGAATTGTGCATCACATAATTCACAAAAAGCTTGGTTATGGCAAAGTTTGTGCACAATGGGTAACCAAGCATCTGTCAGAGAATCAGAAGACGGAGAGAATGGATGTTTGCCTGACCCATCTGTTGAGCCATCCACTTCCTTCCTACGTGCTTGGATTAGTGTATCAAATGGCAGTTATTTATAGTTGTACTATACCACATGAACTGCAATATAATATTGTTATTAAAATTTCTTCACATATAACTTTAGTCTCCTTTTCATTTGGGCACACCTTATATGCTGATCTGGAGGAATCCATCATGCAACGAACTGCAGAAATGACTCTCCAGCAATGAGGATATTGATGCGAAGCCATTAACTGCGCATGTGCATGTAGCAATACCACCATGCCATATATCGGCCAACACATTAACTCAATGGGATTTGATATAATGCCGCTACAGCTAAGGTCTCCTTTTCATTTGGGCATGCCTTATAGTATACAGCCACTTGCTTCATTCCTTAACTTATTTATTAGTCTAGATAGTCGTGAACTGGATATTCAGGAGTTTACTGTAGTTCGTAATCATTTTAAACCATAGGTTCCAACAGTGGTAATCTTAGTGTTAAACATAAGGAACTTTTTATGCTAAATAGAAATAGCATCAGAAAAGTTATTGATCTTTTAACTGAGCATTGTGCTTTGAGTAGGCATCTTACACTTATGGCTGTTAAAGATGGCACAACATGTAGGGGTTCTTTTTATAATGAAAAAACATTTGTCCATGTTCTTTGTGAATGTGAGGCATAGTCTGTCTATAGGTTTGAATACTTGGGTCAGTATTTAATTGAACCCTGGGAGCTTCATGATATTCCTTTTAGGTGTGATTCAGCAACAGGCCTTATTTAAGGAGTTTTGGGTATAGTACAATAGACCTTTAGTCACAGCGTTTGGATCTTCAGAACCATTCTTCTTTAAGTCTAATTCTAAGCCATAGGTCTCAGTCTAAATGTATAAAATATGACCATAGAGTGACAGTTTTCTATGAAAGCAGTTCCGTTTTCTGTGAAAGCATCTTGTAAATTTAAATCTATCCATATAATGGACCTTATGCATGAGTGGCAACAGCTGCAGGTATTTATTGTATGAAGTGGCTAGTATTGGCTAAAATAAAACTAAACACAAAAATCTCAAACTGAGTGATTAGCATACAGACTTTCATATACCTGCAATGGTGCATGTTGCTTAAAGTCCATTATATAAAATAAAATTGTCTGTTTTCATAAAATTTTTAAACCCTCAAGCAGATGTGATATACTATTTAGCAATAAGTACTTAGACACTTTCGAATTTAGACTTTTTTCCAAATATCTAGAAAAATTCTTTAGGAATTATCTTGAAACTTTGAGAGTATAAAGAAAATGCTATACTTCACATATCACATATTATAGCAAAAGTTTTGTACCGAAGAGGAAAAAGGGGTCCAGTAAAATATTAAACAAAAATTTAAACGTTTTGGATCACCCTGTAAAAAGTAATGCTTTAAATGTATTTTGGCTGTAGCATGTGAATATGAGGCTTCTTTTCATTATAAATTTTTATGAAACATATATTCATGAACCACATGAAACATATATTCAAACATATATTCAAACATATATTCACATATATTCATGGAGATATAAAGGTTTCTTTAAAAAAAAAAAAAAAAAAAAAAAAAGAGAGAGAGATGGAATGAAGAGATTTTCAGTTCCTCAAAAAAAAAAAAAAAAAAAAAAAAAAAGAGAGAGATGGAATGAAGAGATTTTCAGTTCCTCAAAAAAAAAAAAAAAAAAAAAAAAAAAGATGATATGGAAGTCTATTAATATTTATTTACAATCAGTAAACACTGTATTACCATTGACTAAATAAAAATAAAAATGTGAGTAAACCCCTTATAGTTCAGCTTTTATTTTTGAAAGGAACTGAATGTCAGTTCATTCTATTGCCAACAACTTTTCAAACTTATGCAATATTTGTTTGGGGTTTTCATGTCAGCAGCTCAATACTTTTAGTTATTAAATTATGTAAATGAAATTTAGATAAAGCTAGTACATGCATAGTTAAAAAATTACTTAGTAAAAAGGTACATATTTCATAAGATATTTAACATTTTTCATTCTGATAGCAATATGCTGTCTAATATAGTAAGCCAAGTTTTTCAAAAATGGCTTTACACTGAGTCTAATACCCTATGTGTTATAATTTAAAACGTGGAAATTTCTTTTGTGACTTTTTAAAGAAACTGTTATATCTCCATGACTATATGTGGTAACTTCATAAAAATTTATGCAAATAATAAGAAGCTTCATATTCACATGCTACTGCCAAAAACATACATCAAGCATTACTTTTTACAGGATGATCCAAAACAGTTTGGTTTTTGTTTAAATTCTTAATCGTCTCCTTTTTTATCTTTGAGGCAAAGTTTTTGCAGAAGTATATGAGGTATAACATGTTCTTTTTGCTGCTAAAATTTCAAGATAATTCATCAATGAATTTTCTAGATATTTGACAAAACGTCTAATATTGAAAATGTCCAAATATTTATTGATAGATTATGTATATGCTGCTTGATAGTTTAAAAAGACAGAATATTATTATTATTATTTTTTTCATGTAACATATAATTTTTAAAAAGAACAATAACAACTTAAAATTATCATATATCCCCTTAACTAGAGACATTTTCACCTTTAAAATAATTTTTATTTCATAGGTAGCTTTTGATCTTACTGGTAATTCATAAAAAGTAAACAATACTGAGCTTTATAAATCTCGTACAACCACTTTATTTTGGTGTTTATTATATAGGCACTCAATAAATAGAAAAATATGTTAATGTGTAGGTTTGGTCTTAAAGGCATATATCTTTAAGAAAAGTTACAAAACTCATTTTTATTTTACACTTTAAAAAGGAATAAATCTTAAGAGCACACTCTGCCTATCATTTGGTGCCTCATGTTATTCTATGGAGACATTTCTCATGAGAATTATAATTGCCTAATATATTGTTTTAAATTCTGTTTTTCACATTCAGAAAATTCACAATCATTAAATTTGTTATTATTTTTCAAAAATTGATTTTTAAAAATTTTTATTATTTTAATTTGGAGCAAAAAAAGTGAAAAGTAAATTAAGTGCATATTTTTGCACTTTATAACTTCAAAATGAAATATTACCAATTTTAAAAATCAGTTTTTGGAACACAAGAACAATGGTTGAGAATTTTCTGAAGGTGGAAACAGAATTTAAGAAGACAAAATACATCAAATAAAAAATAAATTTCATAACAAAATTTTTCCTTCAAATAGCTTGGGTTTGACCATCAGTGGTGGAGAAATTGTAGAAGGTAGAGAGGAGCCTTAATGATCACAGGCTTTCTCTTTTAGTATGATATCTATAATTTTTTTAAAGTTTTCATTTTCTTTTTTATGAAATGTAAAAAGTATATGTAATAAAAATCAATCTGGACTATTTAACAGCACAAATCAGTTAATTACTATTTTTTTTTTTTATTATATTCTTGCTATAGTGCTATATGCTGAAATTAATTTTATATGATGGATTTATTTGTTACTGATACTGTCACCTTATTTTCCCCTAATGCTTTTTTTCTAAATGACAGTCAACTGTTTTCAAATTTATTAATTCGAATATCATACAAAATTTTCATATTAATTTGAATGTTTTGATATAATTAAAAATAACTAATAATGAATTATCATGCATTTTTAAAAATCTATTTGCAATAGATTATTTAATTTAATTTTTCTTTTTACTCATATTTCTATTCTACTTTTAAGCATTTTCAAAATATTTTTTCCCCTCTCTTTTTAGAAAATAAAGTAAGAAACTCCAAAACATCAACCTTGTAATATGAGTATTCATCATATCAGCAATGTCATCAAGCTGAGCATGACATTATATAAATTCATGAGAAAATAACAGTTATTGTGAATACATGCAAGAAAAAATGAAAACTATATTCAAAGTGACAATGAAGTTCTTTAGATTATTATAAAATAGAACATAATAATAAAGATGTAAAAAGGTCCTTTTATATACTTTTTAAAGTTTATTATGTATTTGTTTTACGCAAATAAATATTTTATAGAGTGTATTAATGTTTTTATAATAGCACATTTTTAGCCCAAATGCATAGTGACAAAACAAACAAAAATGCAAGCCCCTCCCCCCTCCCCCTGACTCCCCAAAAAGTGATTTAATTAACATTTTAGTAAAAAACAACAGATGTATATATATTTTAAATTTTAGTACCATTTTGAATGAAATTAATAACATAGCAATAGAATATTATGAATAGCTTAATTAATTAATTTTTCAGTTTATATAAACTTGACACATGTCTGCCAGTGGCAGATCCAAGGCGAAAGGGGGAGGTAGGGTTGATCCCCCCAAAACAAAATATTGACATTCATAAAACTTAAAATTAAATGAAAACAACTTAAATTCCTGGAATGATGGAATAAAATTTTCTTTAGAATGATGGACATTTTCAGTAAAGTCATTTTAAGTAATTATCCGTCATAGTTCAATAAACATCAATAATCAAAAACTTCTCTAGAAGTCCACCTTTATTTAAGGGCTACCTCCTGTAAAGGCCATTTTTTCTTGCCAAATTTCCAAAATTTCCCTATCAGATTTAATACTGATTTACCTTGATTCAGTGATAAGGTACTAATACATATCTCTCTTAAGGGTCACATTCTGCAATAGCAGGTAATATTGTTTAATTCTTGATGTGAACTGACCACTTTGCGTATGTCACTCCTTTCAAGGAACTCAGGTGAAAAAAAAAATGGAGAGGATTCCAACTTTAATATATAATGTTGAGTGTTAAAAGTGAAGTTTAATTAAATTTTTTTTTGACAAATTGCAAAATTTTGGGGAGTGTTTGAACTCCACCCCCCTCCTTTTGACTATGCCCTCAATCTTATTGCTCTCTTTTGTGAAATTGTAGCAGATATTTCCTATGAATGTGTCAGAAAAGAAGTGTTTAACAAAATGTCTTTAAATTTCCAACTGCTATGAGCAAAAAATTACAAGCACATCTTTTCAATTAATCACCAAATCAATAATTTAATTAGAGTGTTTGCGATAGATTTGATACAGGTATGGAACTTTATGGTTAAAATGTGCATTTGTTAAAGTCAATCTTTTTTTAGACTAACTTCAATTTTAAATGTTAGAATATGTCTTAAAAAAGAAAGTAACAAGATCTTTAGGTAGATGTTTGAAGATTCAGTATGAGTAGACTGAAAAAGAGATTGAAAAAAAAAAAGTCATATTATTACGTCACATAGTCGCTAGTGTTACAAGTTTGTAAAATATGTTGAATTAACTTGGTTGCATTTTAATTTAAATTTGCAATTTTATAGCTATTGTAAAAAGACATTACCACAATTAAATAATATATATAACATACACAAAATAATCGTACATAGCATACACTAGAAATATATCGTTATCCCTCATCCTATTCAAGAACATTACATAGAATTTGCAATTTTATGTCATCTCAAATTTGTCTAGTTATAATTACATATATGCATGTATTATATGAAATGTTTTTGATAAATCTTTCAAAATTTCTCCATATAATATTTGCAAATATATTATTTCAATAATTTCATAATGCAGTCTAATGTATCTACAGAACGCACATTAATATGATTGTAAATTTTTCATTCATCTGAAATAGCATCTTTAAAAAATTTTAGTCCCTCCCAAAATTTAAGTTCTGGATCCGCAACTGATGTCTGCTTTTATACTTAAGTCCCACCCTCTGTAATTTTTTTGTTTTAATTTTAAGCAGCTCTTTATTAAAATCCTTGGTATGACACTGCTGCTCATATCTTTTTATTTAATTTTTAACTCTATTAATACACAATATATTAAGCAATTTGGAAAGCTAAAAAATACATATCAGGAAAAAAAAAAAAAGCTTTGTGGAAAAATGAACTTTTCACTTTCCTATAATTTGCTATAATTATCAATACAATATAAAAAGAGACATAAAACAAATTATTGGAAACTCAACAGATAAATATTTATTCATCTGAAAATTTAGATAACTTATCAGGTACATAAAACTGAGAATGATAATACAAATTTGAAATGGATTACGAGTTTATAGAAAGAATACACATAATTTTTTTGAGAAAAACCATAAAAAAATATAAAATGAAATATGAATAATTTTAAAATATCTGGTATAAACATTGTTTATATTTCATAAAAAATAATCATTAGCATTAAACTATTTTAGGTAACATTTTAACTATAAAGGAAATGCAAATACTTAAATTTTTAATGTTTAAAGAATAATTACCAATATAATCACACATTTGCCATTCAAATCAAGATAAACACCATTACAACAGTGAAATAACATTTATAAATATCTAATCTGAGAATATAAATTTTTGCTTAAATGGTACAAAAAGAATCTGTTATATAGCTTGTACAGTATATTTTCTTTACTATAAAAGTTAGTTAAAAAATATCTTTGAACATAATATTTATATTTGTTATTTAAGAGGTAACATTTTGTAAATATTACCCTGCATAGTATAAATGTTTATCCTATTCAAAGGAAGTTATTTTCTTTCATGATGAAAATAGATGAAGTTGATACTTATAATATGGATTGGACATAGATGTTCAAATCCAAAATTATGAATTTCAATATAAGTTTATGTGACTGTAAGCTTTAAAACTTTATTTACATAGAGAAGTGGGCAAAAATGAATTAAGAAGTTTATATATCTTTATTATTAAATACCAACAAATAGTTGAAAATAGTTTGACAAAGAGACAAAAGTTAATTGACATTTTATATATATGTATGTATATATATATATATATATATAAGGTTTTTTATTTTTTATTTATTTTTTTATTTTTTACAGAGAAAATAAAAATTAAAGTTATTTTGCCCACAATGTTCATGTTACCAGTCTAGCTATGTTCTCTGATACATTTTTTAGTAATATAATCCATATATTTTGTTATTGATGCATAGCTATAATTGAAGAAAATATTTAATTTTTTTTTTCAAAATATACTAGAAATTTATATAAATATAAAATTAAATTAAACATCGATATATTTGAAGAAAATTTAGTTTGCACAGATATATTTTAAGGGGAAAAAATTTTAATTTTTTTCAAAATATACTAAAATTACTTATATAATTAAACTTCTATAACAGAAAATGTGAATTAGGATATGTATATGGCATATTATTCAGTACACAGAGACTATTTTAAGAAGAATGTATAATAAATATCTCCTTTTCAACATAATCATTATTATGATATATATAGAGTAAATTATCTAGGAAACTTGTCTTTATAATGGAAATAAATAATTAAATAAATAAAATGAGGTAGGTCCTGCCTTCTTTATATATATATATATATATATATATATAATATCATTCATATTCTAATAATTCTTGTAAAAGCCAAAATGACATTATACAGACGACCAGAAAATTATCTGCTTCCAGAAATTCAATAAACAATGAAAAATATGTTTAAGTTTATATTTTTGATAAAAGTGATTTCACAGCAAAATTGAAAATAAATAAATAAATAAATAAAATAACCAAATTAATAACAATAAAAAAAAAAAAAAAAAAAAAAAAAAAAAAAGAAATATGAATATTACAAAAGTGTCATTTTTATATGATAATTTTGGAGAAAATAATAAGTAAAAAAAAAAAAGTAATAAATAAATCATTACAAATGCTCATTTACAAAGTTTAAAAAAAAAAAAATTCTTTTCATGAGATTAAAAAAAAAAAAAAAATCCATGTAAAACTATAGTACCTACTATAAATGATATAAACAACTGTAAAATCAGTGCATCAAAATTTTACTTATATATACAGAAATATTAAAAAGGAAAAAAATAATCTTTTGCATTAACTTTAGTCCTTATTTCAGCTTACAAAGGTATAGCACTTAGATATTACATACGAAAACGAAGTATTTAAATAAATATCTCTCTCAAAAATAGGATAAAAACGTAACTGTCAAACTGTAACAAAGTCATAATCAAAACTGGATTGAAACTTTGATACAAAGTAATTTTTTTTGTCTATTTAAGTTGGTTTACACTTTATCTTCAATCACAGTAATTTAATTTACATGAAAAAGCTTACATGCATATATATTGTTAATTTTCCTGCTAAAGATTTTTTTTTTCTTTTATGATATGTACTTAAAATAACTGTTTTTAAATAAATGATCTTCATATACCATAAATATAAATATTTTAAATATATTTCCATTGCATATTTAAAAAAAAAAGAAGTACTTATTTTTAGCAATTTTTTTTTTTTCATAACTAATTAGTAATAGGATTGCTTTTTGTTATTATATTAGAGGTGTGTGTAGAATTAAACAACCTTCTCTGCAAAATAAATGAAAAAAAAAAAATAATAATAAAAATTCAAAACTTGTTTAGCATACTCACTATTCATATGCAGTATATATACAGTAGGTGATCAAATTATTAGATTTTTTTTTTCTTTTTTTTTTGACACTTTTTCGATTATCTAAAAAAAAATTCTAGACGAAATGGCCTGAAACTTCATATATGCAAAGAACATTTAAAAACTCATATTTTCCACTGTCACTTTAGTCCAGAGTGCAATTAGGGGATACACCACAAATTGAAGAAAAGCAAAAGTACTTTGGATCACCCTGTATCGTAAAAAGTTACAAATGACTTGTTACTTTAATATATTGTTGCACATGCTATGTACAATGTTTGTATGTTTCGGTGCGAAAATTGCACCATTATTTAGGCAAATATAATTTTTTTTTTTCAAAAATACTAATTCTTTTGACAAGTTTTTTGCTTATAACTAGAACGGATTTCCATAAAATTTTACAAAACTTACAGAGAAATTGACAAAACATTAGAGAAACATTATACTGAAACATAAAATTCACATGTGTAATATTAGTTGAGGTATGAGCATTTTTAGTAAATACTATTTTACTGTGCATGTGTGAAAGATAGAAAATTTTTATTTTGAAAGCTAAATATTTTGAACAACTTTGTCAAAAGTTCATTTGAATAAAGTAAAAATTAAGCAAATTGTTGGCAAAAGCACGATCTAGATTTTAAGTATTTTCCAGAGTAGAAATTTCATAAGGGGTTTTTCACATGCTGCGTATTTAATTTGAAGATTCAATTATTTCAATTGCATTGCAAAAGTTCTTTTTTGTGAAAAACCCCTTATGAACTCACAAATCTTAGTAAATTGAAATAATTGGATCTTCAAATTAAATATGCAGTATATGAACCCTTTATGAAATTTCAACTCTGGAAAGTACCTAAAATATAGGCTGTTCTTTTGCCGACAATTTGCTTAATTTTTACTTTATTCGAATGAACTTTTGACAAAAGTTGCTCGATATATCTAGCTTTCAACCTATGCAATTAAAAAATTTCTATCTTGCGTGCATGCAAAGTAAAAGAATATTTACTAAAAATACTCATACCTCAATGAATATTACACACGTGAATTTTATGTTTCAGAATAATGTTTTGTGAATGTTTCTGCATGTTTTATAAACCTCTATGGAAATCTGTTCTAGTTATAAGAAGAAAAAAAAAAAAAACTGTCAAAAAATTAGTAATTTTTGAATTAAAAAAAATATATATCTGTCTAAATAATTGTGCAATTCCCTCACCAAAACATACAAATATTGCACATAGCATGTGCAACAATGTATTAAAGTTACAAGACATTTGTAGCTTTTTACGATACAGGGTGATCCAAAGTATTTTCCCTCTTCTTCAATTTGTGGTTGGTCTCCTAATTGCACTCTGGACTAAAATAAAAGAAGAAACAATGAGTTTTTAAATGTTCTTTGTATGTGTGAAGTTCCAGGCCATTTTGTTCAGTACTCTTTTAAAAAACCGAAAAAATGTAAAAAAAAAAAAAAAATCTAATAATTTGATTACCCACTGTATTTTCTCTCTGAGTATATAACTCTAACACAGACTTTGAGAACAGAGATTATTATTTTTAGAAAATAAACACACACACACATGTATATTGTAGGAGACTAATAAGGGGAGGGAAGAAAAAAAACCAATATCCACTCATATGTGATTTAATTTACTATTTGATAATGGAAAATTCAATTAGTATAACTAGACCATATGAATTATATGCTTACATTTTAAATAAAAATAAAATATATCAAATAATTAAAATGCACTAACCATTTTGAAATTTTATCGAAAGCTACGAAAGATGCATGTTATGGATATAAATCAGAATTTTAACTAAGCTCTATACCCATATTCCCATAGATTTAAATTTTTACAACATGTTTTTAAAGGCTTTGTCACTCTTTCTCTCCTTTTACACAGTTTATAAAGTCAATAATAAAATTCTCTTTAAAAATCTAAAAAGCTGCATAAAGATTATTTCGATTTGTGGTTGGCCATGAATAATAATTGTGCATACTTCCATTGTATATTTAAGAATACAGTTGAGGATCTATAATCCGCATACCCATAATTCGCAATTGTCTATAATCCACACTCACTTTGCAAATATAAACAAAAGATTTTGCAGTAACGAAAATCCAATATTTTGGATGTATATGAGAAAATATGATTTTAATTCACATACTAAAATGAAAAAAAAAAAGTGTAAAATTTAATTTAGATATATATAATTAATTTTAAAAGGAAAAATATAATTATACTTTTATTGCCTTTATACTTTTTTAGCAAATATGAACATCGTCTGAATAATATTCAATTAGTGATCAAACAAAACACATGCAAGTACAGTTTTCTAACTCCTGCCAGTAACAGCATTGCTCATTGGTTGAAAAAAAAATTACATTAATATGCGTTGGTGGGATTGTGTATTTTTACAGATGTTTAAGGACTATTAGTGTAAATGTTCTTTTTAGGTGGTATTTCAGAAATACACAAAACTATTTAAGGAAAAATTTATACCAGCATTTGTTTTGAAGAAAAGATCTACAATGCAGTCATTAAAGACTGCATCAAACTAATCACATTGCAAGTATCTGGCTGCATATTGTTAATTACAGTCCAGAAGTAGGAGTACAGTTTTTTAATGAATTACTCATTTAAGGGTTTAAATTATACATTGCTTCTACTTCATTAAATAAATTTTATTGTTTTATATATTTATTAGTATTACCTTCATTACATTATATAAAATCAAACAAATCTAATTCTAGCTTCATTGAATAAAGTTTATTGTTTTATGTACCTTATACTAATTCATATAGCGAGGAAATGGCAGCATTGATCTATAAATTGCAAAAATCTATAATCCGCACAAGTTCTAGAACCAAGGTGTGCAGATTCAAGATCTTCAACTGTATATCTGAAAAGTAACATACATAACTCAATTATATTTTTTCTGGTATATTTTATCCATATTCATGGAACCAAAGAGACTACAAGGCCACCTCCTACCTTTCCACTTACTCATCATACATTCTAAATTTTAAAGTTTTATTTTACTTACATATATATATTTAATCTTTCATTATTATTATTTAAAACAGAAAAAAAAATGTAAATGTTTTACCTATGATAGTAAGTCTATAGACTTAAAAAAAAAAGGGGGGGGTACAACTTCCCCCTCTAAATTTCAATTTGCTGGAGTTGATGTCTATGTTTAAAAGGATGTTAGATATGTGATATGGAAGTCTGATGATTTAAATAAATTTTGCATTTATTTACATAGTGAGATTTTTTGACATAAATATGTATTTTTTTTTTTGTTAAAGAAAACTAGCTGTTTAAATAGACAACTTGTCCATGTCTAGAAAATAGATTTTGTTGTGTTATAATCAAATTATTTATTTATTTATTTTTCCATTTTCATGTTTAATATATTTCATCACAATGTTTTCTATAGCAAAAAACAAAAGTTAAGCATTAAAAGACAGAAGAAAAGTGAACCATCTTTAGATTTTTTTTTTTTTTTTTTTTTTTTCTTCTTTGCTAATTATGGTTATACTGTCACATTTTTTTAGTGATACATAAACAACTACAGTATATTATAAATAATTACCATATATGATAGAACACTATTATTTGTATTCCTTTCCTCTTCCACTTCTTAGTAATAGAGACAAATTTATAAAAGAAATTATTTTGAATTAAGTATATCAAAGATCTAAAATTTACATGATCATGTATAGCAAACCATACTCAACTTCTAGTTATTGCAGTCAAATATACCAGAGAAAAGGTGTTTTACAGGATAATATGTTTGTTACAGTTTATGTTTAGTTTTTTTAGTTTTACAAGGAAACATGAATTTATGGCACAAGAACTAAATTTTTAATTCATTAGTGGTACTTATATAGAGGTATGAAAAGAGTAGGCAAAAGGTGCATAAAAGGTTAGGAAATTAAAATATTTGGTTTTGTAAATATATTATGTAAATTTTTATTTATTTTTTCTGAGTGAAAAAATTTCAGAATATCAGTGATTGATTTGCTGTTCTAAAATTTGCAAGATATAGGTCATGCATTTTTTGGAATTTATACATAAAATATGAGTAGACGCTATCTCTGAAATAGTTTGCTTTAAAATTTAAAGTAAATTATCCTTTTTTTTTTAATTAAATGGTTATCATATAATTTTGATATTTCACCATGGTATTAACTATAAATCAAGTACGGGCTTTTTTTTTTTTTTTTTTTTTTTTTTTAAACAAACAAAACAAAATTGTGTATCATTCCCATATGCATAAAACTTTGAAGTATTTTGATTTATATTTATGGAAACCCAAGAAAAATTCTTTAACTATAAATACAGTAACGCCATAAACTCTTTTTCATAATGTAATTTTAATAGTTAAGAATTTTTTTTACACATGAAAGTAGTACATCATTGGTATCAGTTAGTATTTGCAGGGCCCGACTTAGACTACCTGGAGCCCCGGGGCAAGCCTATTCTGGGGGGCCCCCTTGCAGTGGCATAAGAGCTCTTTAGGTTGCAGAATTTCTGCATACGCCTGTAGGGGGGCCCCTTCCAGAAGGGGGCCCAGGGCATTTGCCCCGTATGCCCTGCTGTTAGTCAGGGCCTGAGTATTTGTTAACTATCCATCACTAACTGATAGCAATTTTTTATTGTGTTATAAATTCAGAGTATTACTACCATTATTGTTATGTTTTAAGGGAAAAAAAAGGGGGGGGAGGGGGGCTGTTTAAATATTTCAAATCTCAATAAGAATATTATATATATATATATATATTTATTAAGTATCTGAGGGGGAAAATAATTCCTCAATTGTGCTAGAAAATAACAAGACTATCTTTAACATCATTTTTATTTCACCATAAGACGAACTGATGATTTCATAAAATAAATATATGAAATTTAATGGACTTCAAAGAATATAGAGTACTAAATTAAATACTACTTAAAAACTTCTAATGACCAAATTGGGTAATATAGTTTTATAATAATGTAACATAATAAAATAATAATATATAATATATTATTTCGTGTTAATATAGATATAATAAAATAATAGAAATCATATATAATTTTGAAAAAAAAAAAATTAACTGTTAGTAAAAGAGTATCATTTAAATGAAACTTGATAGTAATGGATCAAAACTTTGTAAACAAATATCCTAATATGCACAAATACACAACATTTGTTTGTGGTTGAAAATAATTACCCTTCATTAAAAAACTCTGGATATCAATATTTACAATTTCAAATTAAATTAAGTAATTTTTAATAAACAGAAAAATATATAGAGATTATTTAGGGTAATACCAACTATAGACAAAAATTAAACTGGATGACAGATCATGCAATATTAACAATAAAATACAAATAATAATAAAAGGTATGCTTTTCCACCAGAAAATATTTTTAATCTATAATATTTTAAAGGCACACAACAATTTTTTCACACATAATGAAGGAAAAAAGAATGAGTTTTCTCATGCACTATGATGTATTTGTTTAACACTGTATCAGTTTAAGAGAATTCAACAAGAAATGTTCTAAATCATTTGTACTACATTTTAATAATGAATATTTATTCAAAAGATTTAAACAATAAACATTTAACAATTATATATAAGGTTTTAAATAGAATGACTGCCTATTTTATGATATATTCAGGTTATAAAATAAAATAAATAACTTATGTTGTATGCAAGCTAGCTATGCAAATAAATTCTAATAATTTAATAACAAATCACATTGCTTAATGACATAGATTCAAATAGAAAATTATAAACTCAGCATTAATATATATATATATATATATTAAATAAAGGAAACTGAAAATATACAAACTTTTAGAAAATATCTATAAAATTGCTGACATTCACAATATACTTAATAAGACATGTTTTTAAAATAATTAAATAAGTTAACACTGAAATATATAAGATTTATAAACAATAAATATATTAAATGGATTTCAGAAACCCTGCATTAAGTAAACAACAAGTCACCTAACAAAAAGGAAGATAATACATATAGTTTTTTTTTTTTTTTTTTTCTCCTGAGACTATAAACTTTGTAAATTTAGAACAAAAATAGCTATACAGTCGAACCTTGTTAACGTGAATCTCAAGGGAGATAAAAAATTTGTTCATGTTATCAGTAGTTTATACTATCAGTAACTAATCTTCATATAACTAAACTAATTGTCATTTTGACGGGATTGCAGAAACAATTCATGTTAAAAGTAATTCACGCTAACAGTGTTTACGTTAACAAGGTTCGACTGTATATGGACCTTATATTATATTAACAAATATTTACAGTATAGGATCCGTTATCCGGAAACCCGTTATTCAGAATGCTCCGAAAACCAGAATGCAAAATGCCAACTACCAAAATTTTTAATTATCGTAAAATTTAAGAATTAAAATTATACAATAGCAGCGGTCAGAATTATAGTTTTAGAACTTACTTTCTTTAATGCTACAGTGTTATGGGGAGCAGAAAATTGTTCAAATAATTGCTGAAAATTTTGCAAATTTAGGTTAGAAAATGAATTTTTATGGTATTTTTTAATACATAAACATTAATAACAGATAACTTCTTAAAGTGCCCAATAGCAGATGAATTTTATCCTTGAACTCAGGTCGCATGCATGAAGTCCCAATTGTTATAAAAAATTTAAATATTTTTTATTAATTTCCATTATTTTTAGAATTTATTTCATAAAATATTTAGCATCATGTAATAAAAGTATTTGAAACATTTATGAATAATTAGTATCAAAGACACACTATAAGCAAAAAAATGTCATAGAAATGTTTGCAAAATCCAAATCAAAGGATTTTACTCTCAGGTCCAAAATTAAATTTTATATATGTTCATTTATTTTCATTTTTTATTACTATTATTATTTATAGTTTAAAATTCTAATTAAGAATGTTTTTTATTTTGTGGAAATAATTTAATAAATGAACAAATATATAGGAAGTGTCGATACATATTACTCATGTTTATCACTGCTATTTATGAAATTATTTTGCACCATCTTTATACATATAATAAAGTGTTCCGAATTACAGAAAAAAACCCCTTATCCAGAATATCCCAGGTCCCAAGCTTTCTGGATAACGGATCTCATACTGTATCTAATTAAATAAGATCCAAGCAATATGTTAAAAATTTCTATTAAAATTAGTTAAAAAATTTAAATGCTTTTAATGCAAGAATGATTTAACTCCCAGTCTTTAAAAAAGAACACACATGGAATATAAAGATTGCATATTTGTACTTTGTTTCATTTTATTTTATTTTCATTTTGGAAATCATCACAGATATTAAATTTAAGAAGGAAAAAAAACAACAATAAATTTTTTTCACAGATTTAACAAAAACATGTTTTTCTTTTTAATAATAAACATTTAAGAATATTTAATGTAACTTCATTTTTCATTGAAAAATGTAAACAACAGGAACACACATTCTGTGAGATGTGTAGTAATAAGAATTTTATAAATGACTACTTATTTTTAAGAATATAAGTGAATAAAAGTCTTAATTACACCATGAAACATACATAACAACGTTTAAAATATTTATACACCGGGAAAAAACTTGTGCTTTTGAATCTTTTTTCCATATAAATAAAATCTAAATAAACAACAGTATTAAAAAGCCACAGAGATATACGGATGCTCAGAGCAATATTATTCAGATCTTCTCATTTTACTTTTCACCTGCAAACATAAGGGGATAATTAATACAATAACAAATGGAATAATTATTAGAAAGTAAAAAAAAGGAACAAGACAATATTTATTAATACTATTTTTACTATTATTGTTGTTTTGAGAAAAGCTTGTCTAGAGATAAAGTCTAACCTATCTACGGTTGGGACCCAGGTCTAGATCACATGACCTCTGTAGCGCTATTTCTAAGGGATCAGCCCATATTTATATGAGTTTTGGAGAAAACAATAAAAAAAAAGTCCAATGGCTAGGTCAACAACCACAACCTAGGTTTGAACCTGGCACCTCACATCAACCACGGGCTTTTCAGAATTTTTTTTTAAATGACACATTAAATCTGTTGAAAATGTACAGATTTTACTTAACATGTCACCATAAAATTTATGAATGATTATTTAAGCTGTGATAATAAATATAGTAAATAACCTCTTGAAACTTATTTTGTATTATGCAGATATATTTTTTGCATAAGAATGCAGCAACTATACAAATTAATATTATTGTATTATAATTATTATTTAGCATAAAAATATTTATTCAGACACTCACCATTCACAGAATGTAACCGACATAAAATATTTTATAAGTTTCTATAAAAAGAATTTAAAAATATTATGCACACTAGAACTGAGCGACGTTGAAATTTTTGCATTGCGATGAATCACCACCCTAAAATCATGATATTTCGATAAATTTATATGTATTATAATTGCCTGTGCTCAATTTCAATTAATTATTTAAAGAAAAAGAAAAAAATTCTTATTGAGTCGCATTTATAAAAATCATTTTCAACCAAAAATTAATTAAATTAACTAGTGGATTGAGAAAGATTAAGAACTTCAGAACAGCTGTTAGTATGCTGATGCCAAAAGATCATTCAACCTCAGCTTTTCTCATTCCTAATCCCCAAACATAATTATTTATGCGTCAATACTTATTAAATGGCTTTACTCAAATAATTACACTGCTTTATAACAGTAATAATTGTACATATTTTAGTGACTTGTTTACATGATAATAAATTATCTACCGTATATTTCCGAATATAAGCCGAGAGTACGTTTTTCCCTTCAAAAATTTGCCCAAAATTGCAAACCCGTTTATAAGCCGAATTGAAAAAATACTCTTTTAAAGTTCGAGTTTATCACAAAAACGGCGAAAATATTGCCAATCTATAAAACTTTCAGGTTAATCTAAATGTAAATAAAAAGCATTTTTGTTTTGTTACACGGAGCGCGGGCATATTTTGAACTCAAATCAGCAAAGAAATCGCCATGCTTAAATAAACAAAATGTCTTATTACTTACCTTAGAGAGTATATTTTAAGTTAAGTTTGAGTAAAATATTGTTATATTTAATTTAATAATATCATACAGTCTATTTACACAAATAATTTACTTTTAAAATATATTAAGTTATTAAAAAACAATATAAATTCATATTTTTGTAATAAAAATCTTTAAACATTTCTAGTAATGTTTTTTGTTTTAATTTAGGTTTCTGTGCAATTGCAATGACATTAACTCATGTTCAGTGATAAAGTTTCTTTGTTTCAAACTTTTTATTTTATTATCTAATGCAGCAATTAAATTTTCAGTAAAAATTTTGTTGTTTTCAATAATTTCCGATAATTTTCAAAATCACTCGCATTATTTATATTTTTCTGAATCGCTCAAGTAAAAATTGATTGGTACAGCCATCTATCGGCAGAAAAGCAAAACAAAAATTATAAATAAAATATAGGAATTAGCTTATATGCATTTCGATTTGGAAATGTTTCTTTTTACTATTGCTAGAAATGTTATATGATGAAACATAAAATAAAATAAAGAACTAAAAAATTTCACAAAAATCCTGTATTAAAATAAGCTTAAACAACAACAAAAAAAAATTAGAATTGAAATCATTCATGGTAATAGAGAAAATTGTTTGGTGCTGCCATCTATTATCAAAACAGAAAAACAAAAATGGCCATAAATGTGACCTTTGGCGAAAAGTGCTTCATCATGGAAAAAAAAAAAAGAAATAAACATGCGACTACATCGAGCTGCTCTAGAAATAAATTTAAAATTGCTAATTTAAGAGTTTATGTGTGATAATTATTTAAAAATAAGGTTTAATATCACTATTTTACTTTATATATAGTTTTTAAGCTTAAAATATATGTATTCAATCATTGTTTCTAACATACGTTTCTTGCTAGAAATGTGGGTCCGTGTATAAGCCGACCCTCCTAATTCAGCTTCCGAAAAATTTCCAAAAATTCTCGGCTTATACACGGAAATATACGGTATACATGTGTATTTTATGATTTTAGAATTTGTCATATCTCAGTAAAGTACACCCCGTGACAAAAAGATAGGTACAAAGGGTTTTTTCTTTGATTTTTCATAAAATAACATTATCTAAATTGTGCTGATAATTTATTATCATAACAAAATATTATCATAACAAAATATTATCATATCAAAAACATATTAAATATTTGAATCATATTCAAAAATTAAAAAAAAAAATTTGGACTGCAATTTTATTTTGATAAAATGGAAGTTGTGTTATATTAGGTTTTAATTCATTATAGAAAGTAAACCATTCGACCAAGCGTTACAAAAGTTGGTACACTTATTAAACAGATAAGAATCTATCTAATGCCATAATTTTCAGTTTAATAGGATAATTTGTTCCAAAGATATTAAATAAAAACCACATTTTAACTTTAAAATTTCTAAATAGAAAAAACCATGTTTCCAAACAAAAAAGTTTTCATTTTTTTCCCGATTTAAAATTTATTTTTATGTAAACTCATATCATAAAAAATTTCTGATAAAACTAACATCATAATAGCTTCATTTATTTTTATTTATTTATTTTTTAAGTAAATGTTTTTTTTTTTTTTCTTTGATTTTTCTGGTTTATAAAAGGCTAAAATGGGGGAAAAAAAAAATTTGAAATTGCCAAGGGGGGGGGGGTCTCATATTAAAGTTGTGCTGAAAATAGCCACCAATAGAAATATATTTATTTAAGTGTTTGAATTATTCAATTAAAAAAATCATTTAAAGTGATGTCACAATAGCTTAATTTATTATTATTATTTATTTATTTTTAAAATATTAATTTCAGTTAATCGAATGGGCTTATATGTTTTTTTTTCTTATTGCCAGTGAGGCAAGCAAAATCTGCTTCTATCCTAATGAAAAAAAAAAAGTATTTTTCTGTCTCTTTGCCTGTGTGCAACATAGATAAAAAAAAAACTATGGGTACATATAGTTTTTTTTTTATTTTTAAATAAAGGAATGTATGCAGATTCACAATACGTATACTTTTACATTTTTGATATTTCTATTAACTTTTTAAAAATATGATTTGCATTTTCCCCCGACATTTTTCATTGAGTTATAATTTCAAATGGATGTCAATATTTAAAAAACTTTTCCTTTCATTTATTTATTTATTTATTTGACATAAAAAGAAACACTTCTTTACATATGAATGTTAAATTTAAAAATTATATGAGTATAATCAAACATATCTGTTAAAACTGATGTTATGATTGCTTTAAAATTTTATTTAGAAGAATTATTTGTTTTTTAAATATTAATTTAAATTAATAGAACAGTCTTATAGGTTTTTTCTCTTGATTTTATCATCTGCAAACTAAAATGGGTACAGTTTTAGCACAGAACCCCCTTGGCGACATGTATTATTTTTTGCCAGTTTGGTGATGAATTAAAATGGCTATCGCATTTGCGTAAGAAAAGACCTTCTGTGAAAATCATCTAAGCTACTTCGGAGCCAGTTTTCATATTTAGTCAAGGGGATCCTATACTAAAGCTGTTTCTTAATGTGAAAGCATATTTAGTTTATTTTAAATTAATTGTATTTCTTATCAACATAATGAACCTCAAATAATTGAATGTCATTTATGTTTTCTTAATGGCTGTATATGATGGTACTTAACAATCGCTTTGATTTGTTGAAAATAGGGTACAGCTTTAGTATGGGACGCACTTGGCAAAATTTGAAAATTTAGTAGCTTGGATGTTTTTTGTCAAGGTCTTTATTTACATATTTGCGATAGCCATTTCAATTCATCGCAAAAATGGCAAAAAATATTTGAAATCACCCATAGACCTAATGTTATAATGGACGGGACAATGGGAACCACTTTGTGTGACAAAGATCACTCATAAAAATGTCCCATGACACAAGGCATTACAGTGATTACAGTAAGCCAAACTGGTCAACAATGAAATTTACTCACCAAGCTCCAAACTCTGCTTTCTCTTATGCAGATGACTTTTTTTTCTTATTTTTGAAAGTTCTTTTTAAAATTTTTATTTTCCTTTAAAAGTTAGATTGTTTTTGAATGTAAAACAAATTTTATCACAAGCATAATTGTTATATGTATAAAAAAAAACTGTAAAGAATGTTTTGTAAAAGGAGGAGCTGTAACATTTCACTGGTAAGATTTCTCATATTTTATTATTTCATATTTATTATTTAAAAGCTGAAAATGTAATGTTTTACACAAGTTTTGCTTGCTCTACCTTTTAATTATATATACATATATATATATATATACATATATTTCAAAACAAATAATCACCAACAATGTGATAAATGCCAAAGAAGTTAACCTTTTGACTACACTCTGCTGTTTTATATTTGTCACACTTTCTTGTAGTCAGCAGTAAAATTATTGAAGTGCTAGCAATAATTTGTATTTAAAAGATGTGCACCTAATAATACTGTTTTGTTAAATAAATATTTGTTGAATCATGATCTTAGTCTTTATGCTGTTTATAAAAAAAATAAGTTGATAAAAATAGGTGGTTCAATAATTTTGCTGCCGACTGTAAATTCCCGTAAAAAAGGAATACTCTCTCTACTGTAATAATAGGTCTATGAAATCGCCAAAGGGGACCCATATTAAAGCTGTGCTAAAAATAGTTGTCAATCGAAATATCTATATAAATATATCTCTAACATGAATAAGTTATAATTAAATTTTGTCAAAACGGTATGATAGTAAAATAAATTATAAGTGAAATACGTGATGATAAAAATTAATTATGGGTAATACTTAAGCACAAGGATAGCACAAGTTCATTCGTTGTTTGATAATTTTATTAAAATATGTATTATTAAAAGTTGTACCTTTACAATTTTTGCAAGCATCATTTTAAACATAGCAATTTTTTAAAATATACACAGCAGTTGTGTAGTGTGATATTTGAATCTGGGCATGCTCTGAAACCAACTATAGAAAGAGCATTACTCCTTAAGGCAATATTGTTTTATGCAATTTAAAAGAAAATTTCTAGTTTCTCGAAATCATATACATAATTTCATATACAAATGTTGTTGCATTTAACTTAAAAGCATATATCTAAATGAATCTTATATTAACTTATTGAAGGCTGCTTTGGTCGCTTCACTGATGACTGTATTTAAATGAATTTTTAAAGAAACTGAATTGCAATTTTTATATCACTTTACAAACAAGAACTTAAAAAAAAAAAAAAAAAAAAGATAAAAAGGAAAACATTCATTGAAATTGCTTAAAACTTGGCTTCAGGTCCACTCTGCTTTTGGCTGTATCTTCCCTAACTGCACTATGTTGATCAGGCATCCCACTGCTAGTGGCAGTGCCTTAACCGAGTGTTTTAATGTAAGTGATTATCGAACCACAGACAGTTCTCAAGTTAAATGTTACAATTTTTAATAAAGTTAAAAACTTAATAAATTTAATTTTTTCTATTATATTATCATTTGATTCCGATAGTAAAAACACTTTAAAAATGATACACAAAGGAGGTATTATGTCTCCACATAAACAATTGTTTACAAACACAACAATTAAAATAAAAGATAACATTTTTATTTCATTTAAAAAAAAAAAAGTTTTGCTTAGGAAAATATATAACCAGATTGAGAAAATGTTTCTCATTCGAAATGTACCTGTCAAAAAAAAAAAAAAAAATGAAAAAAAAATCAGAAGCAGTATTTCTATAATAAAATTGTCATTATATATAAACAATATTTTGTATTGTGAAAGAATGAAAAATAAATAGGATAGTGATCTTTGCTAAGCAGTGCAGATGGTTGAAATGAAAAGTACACAATTTGAATAAAATTTAAGAAAATAAACTGGAAAATTAATGGAAAATTCCAAAACAATTAATTTAAAGGTGCATGCCTACCGTCGGAGATGATTTTTTTTTAATAATTAAAAAACTGCCTATTTATGTGCATTATATGATAGAATATAGTAAAAAACGGAACAACTATAGTATTTCCCCTCAGCTAGATTTGGCGATTTTTCGTTGGCGATTATGGGTAAATTCTACTTTTGAAGTGGTTGCCATGGTTTTCTAACGTAAACAAAACCGAAATATGTTTTTCAGAATGGGATCATTAAAATAATTCATTGAACTTATTTCTAATAATAACAAAACAAATATGTATTTAAAATTGACTTACTTTCTTCATGTTTATGAATTTCGTTATGCTTTTACATTCCATACAGTTATTCAGTTTAAATGCTATTTTATATTTACCGGTAAAATATGATTATATAAATTAGAATTTCGTTTAACATTTTTAACAAAAGGAAAAAAATATTTTTAATGTACATATATGTACATTTATTTATATAAAAAAAAAGAAAAAAGGAACAGCTTTACTATACGGCACCCATTGCTTATTCCCGTTGCCGATGTTTTGATCACGTGGTATGATGGTGTTTTGATTCAGTTTGTGAGTCGGTACTGCGAATCGTTTCACAACGTCGTGAATCGAATCAAAATGTTATGAAACAATACTTTTCATCACTATGAAACATTTTTTTTATGATTCACTATGTTTTCTGCTGTTTGCTCGCTTCGCGAGCATTAAAACCGAAAAAAACATCACTGGACGCCCCTAATTCGTGGAGCATGAATCATTAAAAGCATGAAAATTCATGGAGCAGCGGTCACTATGTTTTCTGCTGTTTGCTCGCTTCGCGAGCATTAAAACCAAAAAAAACATCACTGGACGCCCCTAATTCGTGGAGCATGAATCATTAAAAGCATGAAAATTCATGGAGCAGCGGTCACTACGTTTTCTGCTGTTTGCTCGCTTCGCGAGCATTAAAACCAAAAAAAACATCACTGGACGCCCCTAATTCGTGGAGCATGAATCAGTAAAAGCATGAAAATTCATGGAGCAGCGGTCACTATGTTTTCTGCTGTTTGCTCGCTTCGCGAGCATTAAAACAAAAAAAAACATCACTGGACGCCCCTAATTCGTGGAGCATGAATCAGTAAAAGCATGAAAATTCATGGAGCAGCGGTCACTATGTTTTCTGCTGTTTGCTCGCTTCGCGAGCATTAAAACCAAAAAAAACATCACTGGACGCGCCTAATTCGTGGAGCATGAATCAGTAAAAGCATGAAGATTCATAGAGCCTCGATCACTATGTTTTCTGCTGTTTGCTCGCTTCGCGAGCATTAAAACAAAACAAAAAAAAAAAAAAAATCACTGTATACCCCTAATTAGCGATGCATGAATCAGTAAATGTTACGTTTCAATACAACAGAAAAAAGTATCGATACTCTGATTCGAGTCTCGAATCACCGTCATATCACGCGATCAAAACATCGGCAACGGTAATAAGCAATGGCTGCCGTATAGTAAAGCTTAGCCAAAAAAAAAAAAACAATTGAAACAAGTTCCGTACTTATAAGTAAACAATATTAATCACTAATTTTAATTTTCCTGTCCTCCCATGGTAATTAAAAAACATAACGCTAGTTGCTATGGCATAAAAAATAAATAGTATGCAGCCTGCAGACGATGTTGAAATGATGTTATAATATTTCACCTAAATTACTACAAAAATCATTATATAAAACGGTCGTATTTTATTTTTTACTATTGATTAATTTTGTTTATAATTTATTATTAATTTGCATGGTAATAAAAAAATGACCAAACGCTGGTTGCTATGGCTTAAAAAGTAAACTGCATGCAGGTTGCCATATTGTATTGCAAACAATCCAGAACGACATCGTTATCGCTCAAACCGGCGCCAATGAAAAATCGCCAAATCTAGCTGAGGGGAAATACTATAGTTGTACCTAAAAAACAGTGAATAACCTGAAAAAAAAAAATGCAAATTTAAAAATATTTTGATATTTAGGCTCAAAAATATGCATAAAATTTGCGGAAAAAAAAGCACTTTTACTTTCATAAGTCATTCATCATAAGTCAAATTTAAATAAAGATATTTTTATTCTGTAAATTTTATTTAGATTATTGAAAGGTCCTTAAGGGAGTGAACTACTCTCAAAACTATAACCATGTTATTTAATATTTTAGAGAAGATAACATTTTTACGTGCTGAAAAAATCATGAATATACATGGCAGTTCATAACTTCTATCGACAAAAAAAAAAAAAAAAAAATTAGCTAGATTCATTGTTGTAGTTCAATCCCTAAAACAACTCCTCTAGAGTATTTTGTCAAAGTTTCATAATGTTTGAATTGTAACTTTTGGAGTTATGATGTTTTGGAATAAAGCAAAATGCTGAAAATCTCATTTTGAGAAAAATCAGAAAACAAATTTAAAAACAAGATTTTACCTATTAAACAAAAAATAATTTTAATAAGTTCCTGATTTATTTTAAAGCTTTTTATTTTCTTTTTTAAATTCATTTTATATTCAGTAACAAATTTTGATGCTTAAATAAATTCATTTTTTTTCTTTTTAGTAAAGTTTTATCACATTATTGTAAAATGAAGTAGTAGATTTTACTTTATCAGCCAGTTGGAGAAACCAGCTCTCCTCACTATGCGAACATTTCAACGGAAGACAAGAAAATCCCTAATGCTTTAAAAATACTTAAAACTCTAGAATATGCTCTCTATGGATAGCACGACTTATATCCTTTAAACAACGGAAATCCCCTTATACTTTATATGACGGAAAGTTTGAGGGACCATGAATATTCCCTCAAAAGGCAAAAAATCCCTATATCAGACAAGCTTCACAAAAGTAACATGACCTAAGCGGACATCGGTCAACAGATGTCTCCTAAACAAAGCAACAGGGAGCGAAGTAACGATCACAAATGTAAGAAAAAAAGCACTTGGATATATCTAGGAATAATGTAACAGAAATTTCCTTTCACTATAGTTTTTGAAAATTGAATGACAGATAATGTATAGATGGAAGTGAGTGATTAATAAAATTAGAATAAATAACTAGACTCGATGCTGAACAGAAATATCAATATTTACACAACGTTAAAAACACCAATGTAAAAAATTGTTAAGTGCAGACTGCAGTTTCAGTAGTGTAAAGCGTACTGTCATCAGTGCAGAATGACAAAGTGAATTATTGCTCATATATATAGGTAGGGAAGCAGATTATAGAGTCAGTGTAGCAACCAATAGTAATTTAGGAAATTGGAGAAGTAAGCCCATAGGATTTTGGGATGAAGAAAGCTATCTAAAAATTAAGAATATGTGGATTTTATGTGATTTTTCCAACAATCTGAGAGAGAGGGGGGGTATAGCAGAATCACAAGTAATGATATTTTTATGATTTTTATAGACATGGAAAGTTTCTAGAAAATCGAGTTCATGTTCACTAACAAAATTAGTTGAAATAATTTTAAACAAATTTGAATAGAAATTTGATTAATTCAATTTGATTTTAAAATAATTCTATTTAAAGTTTAGATAGCTTTAGTGGGTATCTGGTTTATGCCTAGCATACCCAGAGACTACATCACTGATAAACAGAATATGTATTGTCATAAATTGACTAAAAAATGCAATAACAAAAAATATAATCAAAATAGATAGGTACTGTTTTTTTTTTTTTTTTTAATCAAAAAAATTATGTCAAAATAAATATATTAATTAATAAAAATGCATTGCCAACATGGTGACAAAACAAAAATTTTAAAGTTGCCATAGAGGATTCTACATTAAAGCTGTGCTGTCTGGTATGAAAACTCTGTAGTCAAAAATGAGTTTTATTTTGAAACTTTCCTTTGGATGATTTTGGTTGAACATCATTAGTGTTTCATTGCACAATATTAATTTGGATTTTACAATAATCTGGCTTCTGATGAATTAAAATTAAAATTGGGTAGAGAAATTGGTTTATGATTTATGAGTTTCAAATTTTAAAGATAAATAAGAAAAGAAATAAAGTGTGAAAATTTTGCACGGTTTTGCTAGTAAATAAATAAAAATAAATGAATAAATATAAAAAGTTGTACTGTTAGATTAAAAATATTGAATATACAATAATAACAATTAGTCTACTGTTAACAAAAGGCTCAAGTAATCACCGCCTTCCCTTCAAAAATTTAGTATATTTTTACTGTTTCCATTCTACCATATTTCTTAAAAATAACTAAACTTTTGAGAAAATGGAACGTCCAAATTGTTTACAGCATTTTATATATATATATATATATATATATTCAATTTATTTTAATAATATTCTGTTAATTATTTTTTAATATTTATTTATTTACAAGTAAATATATAACTGAATATATAAATGAATAGTGAAAATTTGTACCTAAGTTGTCTGCATGAAAATACATACTGTAAAAAAAAATCTCTTATTAACAATGCATTTGTATGTTTTCTAACAGTATTTTAAAAATTAATTAATTAATAAGCAAACACCTGCACAAAATAGCATCTCCTTTTTTACGAAATTGTTAAATGAATCTTTTTTCAAAGTTGTAAAAATACATTTAACATTTACTTACTACTATACAAAAAAATAAATTAAAAAACCATAAAAGTTTCCAAAAATGATTATTTTCTCTTCAAGGAAAAAACAGTAAACAACAAAAATCATGATTCTATCTTTTTGATAAATGAACTACCAACACATGATTTTATACAATTATAAAATTGAGAATCATCCACATTTCGATGACAGATTCCAAGACAAAATCAAAGCACATTGCTTTCACAATTAAGAATATTGCACTGTATCCTGGATGAAAGATATGGTGGGGATGAACAATGTTTTCTGAAGCATCACAAAGGGTTTTTGCATAGTTTTCCATATGATCATTAGTGACTGCTGTGAAAATAAAATTTTCCATTGCAGTCACAAATCATAAGAAGTAAAGTGATGGAAGAAACCTCTAAGTGGGCATCCATGTTTTCGATGCATTGGGCAATATCATATAAACTGGAATGTTTGATGCTTCGAAAAAAAAAAAAAAATAATAATAATAATTATATCAAAACTATGATGATTGTTTAAAAACAATGTTTTGCAATGCGTCAATGTATCACCCAGCCCTAATGTACACTATTTTTAACAAGAAATATATTTTAGTTTCTTAATAATAGATATTTCTTATAGGAAATATATTAACTGCATTCTATGCAAATATTATAACATCATTAAACTAAATTTAAACCAATTATTTTTCAAAGATTGAAATAAATCTACTAAATGATATAAAGACACAATGGATACCTAAAAAACTTCCTTCACTTTTAAAAGACTTGGAAAAAAAATATATAGATACAGAAAAAAATAATCAATCCTGCCTTGAATGCAATTATATTATTTATTATGGATTATAAATTAACAATCAAATTTATATAACTTTTGAATGGTTTACATGCACAGAAAAAAAATATCATTTCTTTCTGTCACTGCTTTTAAATATTTAATAAATCATGCTCAAGGAGAGGTATCACAATGTGTTAAGGTTAGCTATAAGCCCCATGTTAAGCTATGGGGAAATAATCTCCATTATTATTCATTAAATAATATGTATTTTTAAATTCTGCTTTTATAGTCAGAAAATTTGACTGTTAAACTAGTTCTTCTTTTCTAAATATTGATTTTTCAATTTTTAATATTTTATTTTGAAGCTGTAAAATGTGAAACTTCACTAAGAGAAATTTTTCATTTTACAATTTCAATATAAAAAAATATTAACAATTTCAAAAAATCAATTTTTGGGAAACAAAGACTAATTTAACAGACTAATTTTTATTTTCATTAAAAACATTTTAAAAACACTTAATTTTTTTTTTTTTTTTTTTAATATTATCCTAAGCTTTTTGCTTTGAAATTCCAAAGCATTATCAGGGATTTCTATTACTGAATGGAATAATATAATAAATAATATAATGAATGGACTAATAATAATGAATTATTATTTACTCTTTTTTTAGAGATACTGTTTAATTTTTATTTATTTTACATAAAATTTCTAATAAGCTAAACTTTCTTTTCTATTTAATGGTTTTATCAGATAAAACTTGGACACATTAACTTTCCTTACACGAGTTCGGTCATGGAAAATTTTGGCACTCCTGATTCGCTATTTTCATTCTGACATCATGCTAGATTACAGAGAAACACTTTCTTGTAGAGGTTTTTTTTTTTTTTTTTTTGGTCTTTCAACAAAATATCCATCTTTTCCAAAAAATATGTGCACCATCTTCATTTTCTAACAAAGTCAAATCCACTTCGGTGAACACTACTTCTATATGTAGATATTAAAAATTAGAAGATTAAGATTTTTATAGATGAGTTAAACATTGAACGATTCAGTAAAATGATTCTGTGCTTATACGATATTTTTCTACCAGTTTTTTTTTTTTTTTTTTGGTAATTTTTATTTTCAATTAAATATAAATATAAACATAAACCATATTAATTGATTTTAAATATCCAAAATATCCAAGTAATTTTTATTTTTATTTTAAATCATGAGCAATTTTGTGCTAGACATTACTTTAATTATTTAAAAGTGTTTAAAAATGTACAGTGCCGCCATCTGTTGTCCTACAGGATATCTATTATATATCTACCTATTTTATATTTGTAAATAAATGTCTTATGTCTTTCTGTGGTTAGCTTTATCAGGCGTAAGTTTATGTTTTTTAAATTTTTAAATGAGATTCTTTAAAAGCTTAAAATCTTAAAAATATTACAAGTGACAGTAGAATAAAATTTTTTTTTTATTATTATTTTATCCATAACAACACTTAAATTAGCACAAAAAGATTATTTAAAAATGTGCACTCTCCAAGTAATTATTTACTTTATTATTATTTTCTCTTAAAATGTATTTAATTGTGAAATATTTCTTTTATTATTATTTTTTTCCATGATGGTATACAGTAAGATGGTGAGAAAGCCTTTTTGCTGCCTGAAAGGAATAGTCCTCTCGTTGTATTTAAATAAAAATAAAGAAAAAAAATATTTAGGATTCATCATGTATATTTATTAAACACAAATAAATTATTAAATATTTTCCAGATAAATTAACCTTCACTACCTTCTCCCCCCCCCAAATATATATATAGATAGATAGATAGATAGATAGATAAATTGTTAGAATATGATGAAAGATATATCAAAAATTTTTACTGTTAAATTGAATTAAAGAAACATTTACTATAAATACGAGATTGTAATGTATCTATACATTCTGAGGCCTCCTGAATTAGCGATTTTTATAGTGATGTATCTAACAATAAGTGTGTGAGAGTGAATACGATAGTGTCCAAATGCCTTACCAAATTCAGTTAAAAGTTGGCAGGTATGTTATAAAGTCATTGTCGCATGACCTGTATGCATTTTAATAAGTCTGGAATTTGCAGTGTTTTACAGGACACAAAGAAGAACCTTTATTATTACACCATATGACACATTTAAAAATATTTGAAATGCATTAACATTAAACTCAATAATCGATTAAAGTAAATTTAAATAGGCATGTTACATATCATCGTTGCAAGAACTATATAAATTTTTATGAATGCAGGACTTATATAAATATATTATAAAGATATAAAATATGGTTCTTATGTGTTACGGTCTATGGACTGAAATTAATTGAAAACCGTTTTAATAATTTAAAAATATTTAAAGCATAGAAAGTGAATTTAATAAGGCATTTAGATGCCATCAAATTTTAAATAATTTTAATCCATAGGTCATAATGATAAAGAATATTTCTTTGTGTCCCTGTTAAAAAACTGTAAGTGCTCTACAATCATCAAAATCTATGTAGTTTGTGTGACGGTGGCCTATAACACACCTATAATCTTTCAGTTAAATCTGTCAAATCGTTTAGACGTTATCATGTTCACTTACACATATACATAATTCAGCATAAAAATATTAACAATGAATTCAGGGGAACTTAAATGTATAGATACACCAAAGTCTCATAGTCATTTGTTTTGTTTTGTTTTTATGATTATAATACTTTCCTTACATGATGTATGCTCGGAAAGTAAAAATGAGTAAACTCATTTTTTCTTGAAATAATAATTCAAAGTGTGTTCATTGAAGTATATTGTATATATTCTATTCATTAGGATGTCAAATTTTGTCTTAGGAGTCTGGAAATTATTCATTTAGCACTGCAAATATGTTAATATGTAACTTCTTCTTTAATTAAAATTTTACAAAATAGTGATAAAATATCAAATATGCAATGAAATAATCCAAAGTGTTGAAGCCTATGTATACATTCCATTCATCAGGATATCAAATGTTATCAGACATTTGACAGCCTATTAAATTATCATAGATAAGATAATTCATTAACTAACTTAAAATTATTATAAATATAATCAGACATCAATGAAATAAATTCAATTATTTTAATTTTAAAATTTTTTAATTCAAAATATCGTAATTAATAATTATGATTTTTAAATTTAAAATTTTATTTTATTTCGTTCCATTTTAATTAGCATATAATATATACATATATGTTTGTGTGTAATCTCTACGCAGATGAAAAAGGAAAAGAAAAAGAAATTGCAACTACTTCCATAAATAAATTAATTAAATTCAAATTAAATCTTTTAGTAAGTTAATGGACTAATAGATGGTGCCAAAGCTATACTTTTATTCTGCTGAACTATAATGACCTCAGAATAATAATAACAATAAAAGACAATAATTTTATCAAAATTTTTAAAAGCCCAATTTTTTAATCAATACAAAATAATAATTATTTGAAATTAAAAATTGTGTTCTTAACTAATCATTAATTCAGACATATATTGTATTAATATATTTTAATATCAATATGCAAATAAAAGTTGGATAAAGTATAAATTTAAAATAATTTTATTTTAATCTAGCCGCCTTCGGCAACCAGCTGGTTCGCGGTCCTTGAAAAATCCAACTTTACGAAACTCCCGCTCAGTGGCGCCTTTTTCCCATTTCAGGTCTTACAACAGCTTATTGACATATAGTGAAAATAGCTTCATTGAAAAATTTAATCACAGTAAATTCCCGCTCGGTAGCACCCACGTCGCCCTCTTCCAGTTTCAATATCTGAAACCGCCTGTTCGCTCGCCAGGTTATGATCTTTCAAATTTCTGACTTTAGCAAAGACCCGCTCGGTGGCGCCTTATTCCTGTTTTAGAACTTACAACAACACCTTCCTCGCTCATTAGATTTAAAAATATTGAAGTGTTAAAATATTACAGTGCCATCTGGTGGCAGAAATTTCTGTAATCTACTGTTTGATTCTAAATCAACAAAGCTTTCAAATGATGTATTACTTATGAAATTGTTTTACTTAGTAGCAGAGATACAAAAGAAAACCTAATCAGGAAACTTCAAAACGTGTAAATAAAATGAAATCTCGAATTCCACTTTCGATAATATAAAAGAACTTTAAAATATCTTTTGAATGATGTATTAATTAAAAATAATTAAAATCATAATTAGAATTTGAAATACGCATATTAGAATAAAATTTAATTTGCAATTAAAATGTAAATTTTTTGTTTATTCTCCGAAATCAATGAAATTTGAACTACAACTTTGTCTTTTGATGAAAAACTCTGTATAGTAAGTTTCATGTGCAACAAAGGAAAATTGAAGAATTTTGAAATTTGCAATTTTTAATCGCAGTCCAAAAACAGGTGACCTCAATCAGAAAAAGATCTTTCTCTTTTGATCTACTTTCGAAATATCGTCTGTGAACTTAAAAGAGAGTTTCCACTGTTGTTCGAACCCAAACACGGATTCAGAATGTCATCAAAAACTGCAGGCATGCAGAAAATTTAAAAATGTATAATGGATTCAGTTTTTGAAAAAAAATATCTCAATCTTTTAAAATATGATTTGTCTAATCGAGATCTATGTACAAAAAAAAAAAAAAAAAAAAAGAAATGATTTATCTCAAAAAGATTTTCAGTTATAAAATGTTTTGTGAAAAAAATCGATGTTTCGTTAAATCTAAAAATATGGATTGCTAATCCGTATTTTGTTAAAATGTTTATATGATTCGAAAGAGGATTAAATGACCTTTTTAAATATACCTGTTGTTAAGAAATGGAAGTTACTCTGTCGTACAGGGTGATTAAAAAATGACGATAGAGAAAAAGAGAAAATTTGGACCCTTTTTAAAACTTTTTTTTTAAATATAAAAATACAGTATTTTTCAAAAATATTTTTACCGTAAGAATCAGTAATAAATGCTCTTTCTTGTGGTACAGGTGTATTTTTAATATCTGCTGGGATGGCTTTACAAAAATGCGTGAAATTTTCTCTCTGTGTTTCTTCTTTCAAGGAACAGGCTGAATTCTACTTGGAGGTCAGAAAATATGATCGGCTCGCTTTTTAATTAGACATTGGTTGACGTTTTAATCAATATCTCCAGAATTAATTAAAATTTTTAAAATCTTTTTTCACTATGCACTCGGACAGGCTTCTGAGCACCCGTATGTCAAATTTTGTAGTTCTGCGTTCAATAGGGGCTGAACATATAGATGCTCATACAGAGAGACAGACAGACATCTTCCTTTATTATTATAGATTATTCACTTTGATTAATATTTAAGTATCCTTTTTAGAATATAAAATTTCAAACACATTAGAATCAAATTCAAAATAATAATAATTACAAGCAAGTAAATTTTGCTACAGAAGGATTTAAAGATATTGAATTTCATTTAGTATTGTTCAATTTACCGAATTCTTTAACCAATTTTTTGCAATCTTCTAAATTTTTAATATTGCTGCAGATAATAATGTCATTCAACTACATTAGAAAACGAAAATGCCAGATTTGTTTCTAAAGAGACAGACATTTTGGCATTAAAAATATAAAATGTTTAAGACAAGGATAATTTTGCTTTTATGCATGACATGACGTGAGAATTGATAGTGAAGGAAACAGTGAATCAGGAGTGTCAAAACGTTTCTGTGATCGAAATCATGTAACGATAGTTAATATGTAATGGTGCACCAGAATTTGGAAAGGAGGAGGAGGCTTAGGAAATTCATTTTTTTTATATCATGTGAATTGGAAATGGTTTGTATAGTTTTTAAAACACCTTATAAAAAGCATAAATAACTTTAATAAATGAGATAAAAATACATCATTATTATTTTTTAGAAGGAACTTCATATAAATGTACCGTATATTCCTGCATATATTCAGTAAGTCAAATAAATCTGTTTTATACCAAAAAATTTTAATTTACAAATAAGAGTATATTAATATGAGCCAAAAGCTCATTAAAATATAACTTTGTCTGATAATTAAAATTTCTGGTGTAAAACTGATTTAGCTAACCTGTGGATTATATGTCAGAAAATACGGTACTTTCTACTGTACTATTTTGTCCAATTTTATACAGATAAATTTAAAATTATTATCATTAAAGATAAAAATTATTACTTTTTAATTAAATTAGTTTGTAAGTCCCCCCCCAAAAAAAAGTAAATAAATAAATAAATAAAATAAAATAAAATAAAATAATAAATATAAATAAATAAATAAAACAAAAATGCTTTTTTTAAATAAACACTTTTACAAATTTATAATCCAGCTAAATAAATAAAATAAATATTAATAAACAAATTGCTTCTTTCTTTGTAAATGTAAGTGTTTATATACGTATTTAAAAATTAATTTTGGTATCAACTACACTTACCACATTCCCGGTGACTTTTCTTCATAACCATTCATTAAATTCTGTTCTCCATCAATATGCACCATATTATTTTCATTTGGATTAGCTACATGAAGGAAAGAAAAAAAGTTTATGATGAAGAATATATTACAGATAAGACTTAAAGCACTAAGTTTCTAACAATAAATGAATAAGATGCATTCTTTCTGATGTAACTTTCTGAAAGTTTTAAGTTAGTAAAAATAATAATTTTAAAATCTTGAAAAAATTTATATATATTTACTACATTGTTCACAAATGCCAATAAACTATTATGTATATAAATTTATCACTTTTAAGTTTAGCTTACAATTTTGGCAAGTTCTGTGATGTAGTTATGTTAATGTATGTTTGACACACATTGTTGCTTAAATTAATAAGTATGGTTCATTTATTTTGACTTAATATTGATTATTTATATGATACATTTGATTAGTAAACATGATGCACCTGTTTATTACTAAATAAATCTCCAAAAGTTACATTAAAAAAAAAAAAAAAAAAAAAAAAATGCAATAAGAAATTATAGTAAAATGGAAGTTGCAACAAAATATAAAATTTATTATTTTTGATTTGTTTTAAATTTAGTACACAGATTATGAAAGATCAAAGTCATCTCAATCATTAAACTTAAAAAAAAAAAAAAAAAAAAAAAAATCGAAACAAGTATGACATAACAGCTACGGTTTCTAGGGAAAAAAAAAATAATAATAATAATAATAATACAGTAGAAGATCTTTATAACGCAAACCTAAACACAAGGTTTTGTGCATTATATAGATTATATTTCATACATCTTTAAATTTACCTTGTAAACATAACCTTTAACATATTTGAAACATACCAAAGAGTAAGATAATTTAAAGTTACATTCCTTGGAACAGAATTTGGATAAATCATACTTTTCATTGTTTAATTTATAAACATAGCCCATATTTGACAGTACCAAATCATTCATTATATTATTATTTTTTTTTTAAGAAAGGAATTGATAGCTTTTTTTTTTTTCTTTAATTAAAAAAGCTTCAAATTAAGGAGATAAAGAAAAGCAAATGTATCACACTTAATTCTGTACAGAGTAACAAAATGTCTCTAAACTGTAAAATTCATTGTTTATGTCTGAGAAGTTATGTATTATACAGAGAATTGTATTATATTACATATATACACATATTGCATATTATACATATTCAGTGGCGTATCCAGGATTTTTCCAAGGGGGGGGTTCGTCCTTCCGAATTTTAATTAAGTTTAATTAAGTTTATTTAAGTTTAATTAGGTTTAATTAAGTTTATTTAAGTTTAATTAGGTTTAATTAGGTTTAATTAAGTTTATTTTTAATTAAGTTTAACAATCTTTTAAAATATCATAATTACTTGCTGAAAATAAGAGTAAGAAAATAAAAAACAGTAAAACAAACTCACCAATTAGAAGATCAAACTAAAAAATCTTTAATTAGCGATGAATAACGTAGAGCCTGTACAAACTGCTACACAAAACATAAAATTCAATACATAGTTAGGCAAAATATTTCATTGAATTTTCTTATTTACAGAGCGAAGTCTAATCGACGAGAAGTTTTCGCTAGTTCATTTAAAATGTCTTCTACTGTTGGGGTATTGTTTGGGTCACTCCTTCAAGGTCACTACTTCAATGGTCACGCCTTCCCCATATGGTCGACCCCTCTTGTCCTTGACTATGAACTCGTAAAGGTGAAATCCTTTCAGAGAAATGTTTTCAGGGGAAACATGTTTCGCGCCGCGCAAATGATGTGGTTTAGTTATTTTCAGGAGTGTTTATCGCAGAGTAATGAAAAAAAAAGTTAGTCATAATTTTAAATCACTTCGTAGAAAAAAATATTCTACGCTTGCCATACATTTTTTCCGAATTTTTTTGAAATGTGAAAAAAAATGTAAGGAACAGCCTAATTTTTCTTATCATACATTTTGTCAAGGGGGGGGTTTAAACCCCCAAACCCCCCCCTTGCATACGCCACTGTACATATTGCATTATATATTATATAGTTACTGTAATAAAATAAATGAAGTAAATGTTCTTATACTTATGAAGATTATAAAATTTAATGTTTTATAATCTAATGGAGAAAAAATAAAATAAATAAAAAGACTTATTGTGGTTAACGTTCACATAATCTGATCAAGAAACCAGTACGTTAACTACTACAGCGTAATGATAATTTTGTTTATACTAAAGCAGTATAATTAAATGTTTTAGTTTTTAAAAGTATTTAGTTTTATATTTTATTTAATTATATTTATACTTTTATATATATATTTAGATATAAAATTTATTATGGGAAGAATATCGTGTAGTTTTTAGCAACCTCAAAATTTTAAGCAAATCAATGATGTCAATAATGAAATCTCACTTTGAGAAAAAAATAAATAAATAAACTTATACAAATAAAATATTTAACAAATCAATAAATATAATACAAATATTATAATATACCATAACTGCCTCTTATTAGATTTCCTACATTAAAAAAAAAAAAAAAAAAAAAAAAAAAAGCAAATAAGTGTAAATGTGAGATCTAAAAATTTTGCTTACGGGATATTTCGCTCCTTGGAAATTTCTCCCACAGATATTTTGTCCCTGATATTTTTCTCAAATAAAGTAGGAGTAAATTAAAGAGTTAATTTTATAAATAAAAATATAATCATACATATAGTAGTAATTTTTTCAATACAGTTGTTGTCCTTTCATGCATTTTCTCTATATTTTTTTTATATAAAATGGGTGAATATTAAAGACAGTTTTCGATAGAAGAATTTGTTGGATAAAAGATTTATCACTGTGAATAAATAAAATTTTAAGTGTAAAAGTCATTTTTTATATATTTATTAAAAAATAATCAAATAAGACTTATAATTTATAATTTTTTATTTTTTTAAATATCTATCTCTTTACTTTGATCCAAATTGTACATAATTTCTTTAAGGAAATAAATTGATTGAAAATACGTAGGCAGCTTTTTGATTAGCTACCAAAAACAAACTGCTGAGATCATTTTACAAAATTTAACATTACTGAATAAATACCTATATATTTAATTATTATATTAATAAAAATTTTTAGTTTATAATAATAATAACAATAATAAAGCAACATAATTTATTGAATTAATTGTTTAATAATTCAGCATTAATAAAAAAATTAATTCTAAATTAATTAAAAAATTTCTAAAAGAAATATATTTTTTTTAATATTCTTAATTTTTGCTAGGTAAAGTTAACTAGTGTCATTAAGAGTTGCAGTTATCAGAATGTTTTTCAAAAATTTTCCATCACAAGTAACTAATTGAATTTCATGATAATTCATCTGCAAATTATATTATCATATCTCTCACTATTTATATTCTAATAAGTTGCTTTATTAATATTATTTAATTTTGCTACTTTATATATTATTTCAAAGATAAATTTCTGAAGAATATTCTGTGTTGCAATAAAATATTTCATATCAAATCTGCTTATTATAAAAACTTTTTTAAAACGAAGTTATAATTCATATTTAAAACAAATTCAATACCTTTATCTTCGTTCATGGCAGAACGCTTTTTTGTGAGGGGATCCCCTGCGTCAACGGTGCCTACTGCTTGTCGTGGATGAACTTCAGCAGCCGCCATCCACGACAAGCAGTAGGCACCATTGACGCAGAGGATCCCCTCGCGAAAAAGCTTTCTGCCATGAACAAAGATAAATAAAGGTATTGAATTTATTTTAAATATGAAATCTGCTTATGTTTCTATTATAGATTCAATGCTTAATATATGTAAACTCTGGTTTATAAAAGAGTGTGATTTTTCAGATGCAGGCCTCGCAGCATTCCTAAAATTTTAGAATCATTTAATTATACTCACACCACTATGGTAAAATAATACTTTTTTGCATAGTGTTTAGACGTTTTTTAGTATTAAAACATTCAAGAAAAAATTTTTAGTTACTATAGTGGTGTCAATATAATAAAATGGGAGTAAAATTTTAGGAACGCTGCGAGGCATGCAGATGGTAAATTTACTAGATTTTACTCATAAAAACTTAAACTTTCATATTGAAGCCATTTTACTAGTAAAAGACTGTGGAAATAAAGAAAACAAATTATATATATACAGGAGCATAGGAAAGGGGAGAGTTCAACAGATTTAGGCCCTCCTCATTGCATATTGCATAATTTTTCTTTTAATGCTGCATGAAAGAATTATCCTTTTTAATTTTTGTTTATTTATAAGTTAATTTTTGTAATTAATACTAGCAATGTGTAAATATTAATTAACATTTAATTATTAAGCCATTTTCTTAAAAATAATTTGAACCAATTTGAAATGAAATTGTGAGATCCCTCCCTTGATTTTAGAATTGCTACACCCTTGAAAAGTGATAAAAAAGCATATCACTTTATGCCATTAAAACTTACAAAACTGAAACTTAAAATGCATATTTACAATAAAAAACTTTAACTGAGATTGAAATCACGAAACATCTTATTTTAACAGTATCAAAGACTTGAACCACACTCAACCTTTTATCACTCATATATATAACTATTTTATCAAACTACATTTTGTCACACATTTACATGTTAATAATTTGTGTACAAAAGGCAAGTTGTCAGACATTAATGCGGCAACTGAGAATAAATCTTCCAGATGAAGTTGAACCTAAAAGTTTATGTTAATAATAATTATTAGTCAAATCATCATATATATTTAAAACATATGTTTATAAATGTATGTCAAATTTTGAATTGGGTTCATGGTAGCTGATGAGCTGTTAAAGAATATTAATAATTTGCCCAATCCCTCCTTTTTTAAAATTAAAATTAATTAATTTTATTTTAATAATATAAATATTAAAATATAGATAAAGAAGAATCAATAGAAAACAATTTCATAATTATTTTGCCTTTTTTGCTTATTTATAAATAAATAAATAAAATATTTTAATTATTTTTTATTAATACAGTATAGGATCCGTTATCCAGAAAGCTTGGGACCTGGGGTATTCTGGATAAGGGGTTTTTCCGTAATTCGGAACACTTTACTGTATGTATAAAAATGGTATGAAATAATTTAATAAATAACAGTGATATACATGAATAATATGTATAAACAGATTACTTATATATTTCTTCATTTAATAAATTATTTACACACACAAAAAAAATAAATAAATAAAAGTAAATAAATAATAATAATAATAATTACAATTTTAAATTATTAAATAATAATAGTAATAAAAAATAAAGAAAGAAAGAAACATACATAAAATTGAATTTTGGGAGTTTTGAGTAAAATTCTTTCATTTGGATTTTGCAAACATTTCTATGATAATTTTTTGCGTATAGTGTACCTCTTGCACTAATTGTTCATAAATGTTTCAAATATTTTTAGCACATAATGCTGAATATTTTATGAAATGAATTCTAAAAATAATTGACATTATTAAAAACTATTTAAAATTTTTATAACAATTGGGATTTCATGCATAAGACCTGAAGTCAAGGATAAAATTTGCTTGCTATTGGGCCATCTAAAGGGTATGTGTTATTAATGTTTATTTATTAAAAAATACCATAAAAATTCATTTTCTAACCTAAATTTGCAAAATTATTTGGACAATTTTGCTCCCACCATATTTCCCCAGAATAGTACTGTAGTATTAAAGAAAGTAGGTTATAAAAATATAATTCAGATTGACTTTCAATCTTATTTTTTACGATAATTAAAAATTTTGGTAGTTTGCATTTTGCATTCTGGTTTTCGGAACATTCTGGATAACGGATCCTATACAATAAAATTTAATAAATAGTTTATTGTACATACATAATTTCATTCAATGCATAGCAATAAAACTTTATACATCAAATTATCCTACCAAAAGCTGTCATTATAATCAATTGTTTACATTGAAATTAAAAAGAAAATTGCATGGACAGACCATAATTATACCTGAAAAATAGTGAACATATGTTTATATTCTTATTTATAAAATAATTTAATTAATTAACTTATTCCAATTCATCTCTCTTAGTAAGAAGAGTTCGGGAGACGAAATATCCGGAGGCAAAATTTTTCCGTAAGACAAAATACTGGGGACAAGATTTCCTTAAACTTATTAATGTGGGCATGTGAATATCAACAGGGATGCCAAAAAGTTTAACATTTTCTAATGACTACTTAATTTAATGTAATAACATAACATAATAAGGCAGAATGTATACAGGTCACAATATATTTAAGTTATAGATATTGGTATTCATCGATAATTTACATTTTAAATGATTCCTAGTTTGTTCAATAAAAATTAAATTGCACAAAGAACAAGGGATAAAATAAGTTCTAGACCAGTTTTTAGTGAAAATGGGATATTTAAGAGAAGATAATTTTATTTTATTGAAAGGTTTAAAAGAAACTTTAAATCTAAAATATGAAAGAATCTCAGATATTTTAAAAGAAATGGAGAAATGAAAAGATAAAACAATGGAATTAAAAGAAATGTTGAAATGACATATATTCTACAAAATTCATAGATAATTATGAAATAATTTTGAAATAGATATTAGTTTAAATTCAGAAATACCTCAACTTTAACTTTTGTCATTCAGTTTTGGAATAGTTTTTAAATAGTTAATTTTTAAACAACAGTACAAAGTTAAATAAAAATCCCATACTTAGCATGTCTTCAGGTCTTAAATATTCACTCCATCCATCCACAGAAGGTAAAGAAGAGTCGTCAAATGGGAGGGCAGAATTAAGCACTGATGTAATATCTTCAGTATCCCCTAAATAATCTTTCATCTCTTCAGCTGGCAAGAAGTATAAATTAGGATCATCACCTGAACCTTCTGTCGCAGATACAAAAGATTCTTCATTAGCACTTGCAGCACTTGGTTCTAGATTTCTTTCAACTGGCCACAAATTAGTCTCTATAACCACATCATTCACATTAGAAGATAACTGATCTGAATCAGAGACCCTTGTTTTGCGTATAGAAAAATTATTTGCTAAAGAATTAAGTTTATTAGGATTAACTACAACTGCTTTTGGATTTTTCTTTTGTAAATCACTATATAAAACTGAGCTTGTGCTAAGCATTATATTACTTTTTACATCCAAAATATTTTCAGTTGACATATCATAAACAGTGGCAGTGTTTAACATGCTGGTATCTGTACAAACGTTTCCATCATGCTCCTTTTTAAAAGGGGGCATAATTGATGTATTACCTATATCACTTTCAGTAGAAACTTGCAAATGAATATCATTTACATTTTCAGATGGAGAAGCTGCAGTAATATGCATTTGTTCAAAACCTGAATTATGAATAGTTTGAGAACTAGCAAGTCTTAATAAATCCTGATATTCAGAATTGTAATCACTAACTAAGTTTTCATATGGTAACTGTTTATTTTCTTTTCTACAAGCAGCCTCTTTTATTTCATTTGTAGCACAAAATACGTCATCTGTAACACCAACATTTTGTAATGGCATGGATGATAGATGCAAACCATTTGATGAACATATATTCAGAGAAGTAATAGTATCACCATTCTGTATAAATACTGGATTTGATGAATATAACGTTCTTTCAGCACTTTCAGGTAATGTAACAATACCATCCGTAGTTTGTACATTAGGAAGAGATGATTTTGCTGGAATACTATTAGAAGCTCTCCTTTTCCTATTTACACTTGATACATCTTTCTTAATTTTTCTTTGGGAATTACTTAAGACAGATGATATACTTCCTTCATTGCTATTTTTATCTGGCAACAGTTTTAAAGGACTAGATATTTGTGAAGCAATAACAGAACCTGATGATGATTCACTTGAGCTAGTTCCATAATTCTGAGACTGTGGGTGAAAAGATTGATTTTCAAGACTACAGTTTGATACTTTGTTTTTTACAGAACTGCCACTTTGAACAAGATTTTGTTTTCCCAATTTAGAATTATTTAATAATGGAAATTTATTTAGAGAGAGAATATCTTTGATATTACTGATATTACTTGGATGATTTAAACCTACAGCTTGAAATGCTTTAACCGATTCCATTAATGTAAATGTTGAACTTTCTTTAATATGGGGTATGAAACGTTCAGTAAAATACTTTAGCTGGGCTGCTCCTTCTTCCTCACTACAACAAATAAAATATAGTTATGTAATTTAACATATATGTACACATATAATACTTAACAATGTGGAAAAAACTATTTAGTTCTAAAAATCAGATAATCAAACATACATATACTTAAATTCTAATCACATCAAAAACCAAGACAATATACATTAAAAAATATACAATTCAAAACATTAAAACACACAAAAAATATCAATTTAAATGTTTCGAGCCTTTTACAGGCTCCTCATCAGTAAAAATATCAAAAAGTAATCACTTAGAAGAACAAGAGACCTCCTTTAAGAGAGTACAGCATATTCAGCGGGGAAAAGGCTCGAAACATTTAAATTTATGTTTTGTGTGTGTTAATGGTTTAAATTGCATACTTTTTAATGTATAGTGTCTTGGTTTTTGATGTGATTAAAATTTAATATAACTGTATGAGACATAATGATTTTTAAATATTTTAAATACATATTCTTACACACTTTTGTTTATAATTGTAAATATAAAAACAAAATTTTAAAATCATATCAGTTTATATAAGTCCTCTTTCCACTTTTTGGTGATCACTCATAGTAATGTTAAATTGTTTAAAACATTAAATATAGGTCCTTTTTTATTATCCTTCAGGTCGGCGTAAGTATTTTAAGGTAATATGGAAACTCATTGGTTCCTTATCTATATCGCAACTTTTTGTGTCATTCTTTCCTCTATGTTAAATTCAGTTCTATATTTTAGTGTGCTGTTATTGTTTTAGTTCTATTAATTGCTAAATTATAAGATTAAATTTTATTATGTTATCTTTTATTTATATATATATATATATATATATATTTTTTTTTTTTTTTGAGTTTACTATTTATGTTTCTTTTACAGGTATGCATAAAGGAATTTGGATACATTACAATACATTAAACAACACAACTTGGGGAGAAATATTCAAACACCCTGTTAGGATTTTTCTTTTGGATTATTTTATGTTTTCTTTTATATCAATTTATTTAAACAACCGTTAGTTACTAAATGTTATGAAAGTCCAGATTTATTAATACAGATGAACTGTGTGATAAAATATAGCATATATTGGCTTAAGGTATTTTTGTGAAAATAACTTAAGTATTACATAAAATATGAATAAAAGTGGTCGTAATTAACTTGTTAACAAAATAATACCACAAAGACCACTTACAATTTTCCTAAAAACTTTCGGCCAAACACCTTCATGGCCATAATCATAGGTGAATGACATGATTTTTCATCTGTTTGAGAGCCTCAGCATGCAGCGCTATCTTTCGTCGATCTCAGCTTCGGTTGTGTTACAGGTGTTTTCACAGGTAATTAAAGGATAGGATTAAGGAACATTCCAATGACATTAAATTTAATAAAAATACAACTGCCCTTGCCCAGGTTCACAAAAATGAAAATAGTAATATTGATTTCGATAATATAAAAAAACTCTAATTATAATAGCCACTATTACGCAATAAAAAGGGAAGCAGTGGAAATCATTACCTGTGAAAATACCTGTAACGCAAGTGAAACTGAGATCAAGGAAAGATGGCGCTGCATGCTCAGGCTCTCAAACAGATGAAGAATCATGTCATTCATCTATGATTATGGCCATGAAGGTGTTTGACCGAAAGTTCTTAGGAAAATTGTAAGTGGTCTTTGTGGTATTATTTTGTTAACAAGTTAACTTAAGTATATTTCTTTGCAGTTTTTTAAAACATGTTTATATTTATTTAATCACATCATGTAAAATTGATTATATAAATTCTATTTTATAATATAATTCCTCTTTTTCACAGTGCCTATAAAACTGAGTAGATTCCCCCCTTCCATTCCTAAATGACAAATGTGATGTTTTGTTTTAATTCAAGGCTTTATATTTTGTTTCATTTATTCAGAAAATAATTCTTATAATGAAAGTCCAACACTATAAAATTTCAAACCCATGCTGTATCTTGTAGCATTTGTCCGTTGCTCAGTCTGAGCATATAAAAACTGAAATCCTCCTGTGTGACGTTTATTCAAGTAATTTATTCAGCATGTCACTTTTGCTTTTTCCCCAAATTGTACTTATATATACTGTGATGCAGCTCCCTCCCCCTTCCCTCAGTAAAGGGATCTTATGAGCTACCACTGCATATTAGGGAACAAGCTACAAATATCGTTAGACAATTCCAGTGCCCTAGCCTGACTCACCTGTTCTTTGATGTATTTACCTTATTTTAAGGGGATGATTCACCTATTGCCATGGACATCCAAACATTATGTTATTCTATAGGAAATTTTGTTATGCAAATCACTTATTATCTAATGTATTTATTAAACTGTTTTCCTATTCAGAAAAAATTTACAATCATTAAATTATTTTTTTTTTTTTTTTTTTTTAAATTTACAAAACTGATTTTATTTATTTTTAATATATTGTTTTAAAGCTATAACAATATATATATATATATATATTAACTACATGCATTTTTCAGAGTTTAAAGCTTTTTTAAATGTTTTAATTATCCATTTATACTTTAGAATTTTTTATATGTGAGGACGTATATTTTAATACCATAGCAGATACTGCTTATATAAACTGGCATTTTAAAAAATCAATTGTTCTTATGAATTAAAAGTGAATGAGAAAAAAACAGAAATAATAATGTTATTTTTACAGTGCACTCAAATTGCTACATGATTTAACCAAAATGACACACTTAATTAAATTAATTCTGTTGCAATCAAATAAAATGAAAAGTACTGATAAAAAAGAAAAAGATTTTTCTTCTCATATTGAAAAATACTTTTTATAACAAAGGAGATCAGAATCTTACATACCTCAGATGTTGATTGATGCAAACAAAATGATCAACTTGTGATGTTGCACGGTCAAACTGAAGACTACCAACACTTTTTAAGTATACAAATTTATCATCTCTTGTACGCAATCTGTATACTACCATACCAGTACCTTTATCATTAGAAAACACTGAAAATATATAATAATTATTTTGAATTATACAGCTTCATAACAAAACAAATTAAATTATTAAAAATAATTTTAAAACTGTATAATATGCAGACTACACTATTGCACTTTCATCTGTTTTAAAAACTAACTGATAAAAATAGTACTTTAAAAAATCTTTTTAATACTAAAACCAAGTTAAAATGAGTGTTTAAAACCTATAAAATAGCAATACATTTTATGAATAACAATTAAGCAAAAGATATATACTGATTTCCTTTCATATTAAACATTTAGAATTTAAAACAAACTTTTTAACAGAATTTTAACAAAAGAAATATAATTTACATGCTTATAAGTTAAATTTATGTGGGAATTTTGTTTGCTGATTGTTTTTAAGAAGAATAAATCAGATTAATAAAATAATTCATTCAAAAGAAAATGTATGCTTAATATTTATTTGAAGTCACTATGAAATACAACTTATTTTGGTCTTTATCACAGGAAGAAATACTTCACACTAAGTCCATATTTAGTCTACTGTTAAACGCTGGTGTTGCGTGAATGCAACACCAGCGGGTAATGAGTTAATACCCACAACATCCTCTCCCCCTCCTCTAAATGATAACATTTCATTAAATTGATTAAAATATTAAAATATTTAATCAGAACACATATTTCTGAATTAAGGTTTCTTTTCCACCTATCAAAAACAAATTGCGAGCCATTTTATCATATTTATATGAAAAATTTGCATTGTAATACAAGGTGGAATGTGCTTTAACCCACTGTTTGGAGTCTTGTTTTAAATTGGTGATAAAGATGCCAAAATTGGTAACTTGGATGTTTTAACGTTGTTGAATAATCGATCTACGAAATGTAGCAAATTCACCTTGACATTTTGAAGCTGTGTCATTTTCGTGCATCTGATTTTTGCCAAACGAAATTTCATTCATTTTATAGATTCATAGATTGCAGTAGGGTTTTTTTTTTTTTTTTTTTTTTTAAGTTTTCAAGTACGTAAAGTGTACAGACTAATTGCTGCAAAATGAAATTCTGTGTATTTTAAAGATTCATGGAGACTGCAGTAGGAGTATCCTGTGATTTTTTTTTTTTTTTTTTTCATGTACACAAAGCATACAGATGTATGTATTATTAATTATTGCAAAATGAAATTTTGTGCATGCTAAAGATTCATGGAGATTGGGATATTCAGAGATTTTTTTTTCTCTTTTATGTATGTAAAGCTTACAGACAAGCACATTACTGATTGCTGCAAACTGATTATTACGTATTACTGATTCTTGCATTTTGCATTTGCAGTGAACATTTTATTTTCTATCTTAGAGATTCACTTCTTAGTTTTTTAAAATGGCAACAAACAGTAGGTCATTTTTGAGTGCAGTAAGTTTTGTTCATGGTCGCTGCATTTTTATGTAAAAAGTTTGTTAATTAATCGTTTTTCAGTAGTAAATATTTATACAAAATATATTTATACATACTTTTGAATTGTATTTTAAATATAGTTAATCTGTGTAGTGTAGGTGGTTATTTATAAGTTTTATGAAAGATTAAGCCTTCGTTGTTGTATCAAATGAAATAATAAGTGTTTTTTCAGAGATTTTAAAAATGGGCAAGTCAATATTTTTTTTTTTTTATTAATATATTTTTATGTTTTGCTTAGACTATTATGTGTGCTTTTTGGAATATTTCTGTTTCTTTTACTAATATATTTAGTATATTTTTATGTTTTGCTTAGACTATTATATGTGCTTTTTGGAATATTTCTGTTTTTTTTTTACTTTTGTAATGTTTAATATTTTGCTACATTTTCTTTATAAAATTGTGCTATTTTCTTAAATATGTATTTTCCTTTGATTGCTTTTTTGTTAACATTTTTGTGAAGCCAGTTTGTTAACTTATAATTTTAGAGACTTTAGTAAAATATGCAAAATTGGTGATTTTCAGAAAATCACCAATTAGTAGTACAGAAATGTGCCAAATTGGCTATTTCCAGAAAAGTCGCCAAGCAATTGGCTAAAGCACATTTTCACCTTGACTTGTAAGAAATGTTAATTAAACCTTATTTATATTTTGAACTGTCTTACTTAAATACAATATTTGTTTTGAGTATGTTTTCTTTGATATTTTGGTGAGTACTAAGAATATTATATTGAGAGAAATTAAGTATGGAAATATATTTTCACGAGACTTAGTTTACTAATGTTCATTTTATCCTCATGGTATATTGGAATTTCATGAACCATTCATAAAGTTCTGCAGAATATAGTTTTCTTAAAGCGGAAACACACTTCACTTTTTCTTTTTTAATTTTTAAAACTAATTTGTATCAAATATAACCATGCTGAAAATTTATTTTTACATTTTTCTATACCAATTTCACTCAAATGCTTTTTATTTTAAATAATTTTTACAAAAATGCATTTTTAATACTACCCCATACCTAAAAATATCCATTATAATCTAAAATGTGCAATAATTTTTTATTTAAACTTATTGCTACTGCTAGAAAACATGAGTTTTGAAATATAAAATACATTTACGATTTTTAATAAATAAAATAACTGAAATATAGCCTCAATTAAATATTTTCACAAAATCCTGCAATACATAAGACTGCTTCAAAATAAATCTTCTGGAAGAAATATATATATATATATTGCTTTTATACAGGATGTTCTGGAACTCCACGTATAAGCTCAGAGGGAAAGTGAAGAACATCCATAATCATACTGAAAGCATGGTTAGAAATGACTATCTTGTAAAATCGCCCATAAGATCATTTCAGATCCAGCATACAGCACTTCTTTAGTACTAATGTATGAGTGAATATTGTGGCTGATTATTTAGTTAGCCCATATGTCTTGATTTAACACTAAAAAGTATATAAACTTTCTCGATGCAGTTCTTATAGAATTGCTTAATGGTGTTCTCACACCTGCTGATCATCGAATGTAGTTTAAACAAGATCAAGTTTTATTATATCAGGCAATTGTTTTACATGACTTTTTAGATCAAACATTTAGCTATAGATAGATTGGGCATCATGATAGTTGATACCTGCCCCCATGTCATGATTACTTAATTTATTCCCACTTGATTTTTTTTTTTTTTTTTCTTGAGTACTTTTTATGAAGAACTTTTGTAAGTTCATTTTGAAGTTTTTTTTTTTTTTTTTTTTTTTTTTTCCCTAAGTTTTTTTTATAAAATGTCAGTAGATTTTGCTATGAACCTGATGGTACAAATCACCATCAATGTTGCCACAATTTTCAGTTTTTATTTGAAATCTTTGAGACTAATCTGTATTTTATGCAACATAAGTGCTAAGCTTACATCAGTACCAATAAGTGACTTTCAATGTTCTGTTATATTTTTTAATTATACTTCATTTTTAACACTTAAATATGTATTCCGTATGCACATAAGTTTAAACTCCCTCCAAAAAATCTGTTTAGCTATGCCCTTTTACCCTCACTATGTCGCTATATGTTATATAAAGCCAATGTACAGAACATCTTGTATTTAAATAATATAGTAGCAGAAAATTTAAGTAAAATAAAACTAAAAGGTATTTCCCGAAAAACTTGCAATATTATGAACTTACTTAAATGATGAGCAAAAAGAGCAACTGAAACATCTTCAGGAAGAATATATTTATAGGCTGACAAACCAGTGACTTCTTGAGGTAAATGCCCAGTGATGGTTGCTAACCTATAGATATAAAAAATCAAAGTTTAAATAAATCTTTTGATTTTTTTTTCTTATAATTTAAAAATATTTAAATATATATAAAATGCATATATGTATATATGCATATATTTAAATATATATAAAAGCATATAAAATGCTTTTTGCATATATATAAAATATATGCATAAATGAGGGTATAAATGAATTAAATAATTTATCAATATTAATCAGTTTAGTCTGAAACCAAAAAAGTAATTAATAAAAAGTTTCTTTAAATTTCAGCAACTACCAAACAAAAATCTGAGTTTAAGTGAAAGATTAACTTTGTGGAAGAAAAATAGTTTTAAGTATTGGTAATATTCATTAACTTATTTGCCATTATAATATGAGTAAGGATAGAAGCATCAAAAGTTTACCATTAAAATTATTTATTCTAATTGCATCTTCAACTTACATTCTCTGTGTCTAAGCATTTCACAGAAACTTTATCTGGAAGAGTTTTTAATTAAATTGAAAAAATATGATTAAAAAAGTAAAAATTTATTACATATATTATAAAAATCAGTTTCCCCATTTGTTATAATGATAAAATTTATGCATTGCCCCCTAAAATTTCTAAAATATCCCTTCTTAGAGTTAATCGCCTGAAATAAACACTGCAAATGATTATTTTCTTATATTGGTACTAATGGTGGTTTTACAATATATTGAAAGGAACATTGTTGTTTACACATTAATAAAATGGTATTTTGTCCCAATTTTTTTTTATCACCTTCTCATCCACACGAACACATTAAACATGATGAATTTCACATTTGTGGCATGTGGCTTAATTCTTTCTCTGTGCTTACATTTCTTTAAAACAGAATGTTTCTCGAAAAGAGCAATCTTTGCATTTTTTATTTAACTAATTGCTCTTACATAATATTTTGCCTTATAATAACTGCATAATAAATATCTAAATAACTTGAGCTATTTTTGTAATAAAATTCCTATTCCAATTTACATTTTAATCTATGTTTAACTAAACTTATCAATCAAATTGTAAATTTTATATAAATATTTTTCTTCTTTTTTTTCTCATGAAAGTAATTTTAGAGTTTTATTAAAACCAGAATCATTTTTATTCCAGATAGAGCATAAAAGCAAAATATTGTTTATTTTTAGTTCTATACTAAAATAAAAATTTTCTAATTAAATTCTAGTGAATAAAGAGTTTGTGCCTTCTGTGTAAGTATACTTATCAAATAATTTAAAAAAAGTAGATACACAATTAATTAACACACCTGTGATCTGCAAAGATTATAGTACCGTCTAAAGAATGCCTGGTTATATATTCATCTGCAGTTGCTTCTTCTAATGATAACTGGCAATAAGGGTTAGCATCAACTATTCGAACAAAAGCTTTGAATAAATGAGTTACTATGGCAGCTAAAAGAAAAAGAAAGAGAAAATCAAATTAGTTTGTTAAACAAATAATTGAATTATATCAGGAATAGCTATTTTAAAATGTTATCATAATATACTGAAACATACTTTTTTTAATTTTTACAAGCTATTTCTTTAGATTAATAATTATTCTATTTATATTTTTAAATAATACATTTTTATTACCAATAAATGTTTATGCTTTATAAGAATTTAACAAAAGTAACAACAAGTAAGAAATTAAGAAGTTTTGTAAAAGGAAGAACAGATATATAGTTCTTACGTAAAATTTATTTTCAGAACTTCTTTTTAAAAAATTAACAAAATTATGAAATATATTTTTAATTTCTTTAAGTTTATCATATGAATAAAGATATTTTATTTTTCTTAAACATTCTATACTGATGTCTTCTTTAATTGTACCTGAAAATTTAGACATTTTAAATTTATGCTTCAAGAGGGCTGAAAGCCCTTTGTCATCTGAAGCAAATTTCATTTTGTTAATTGTACATGGTAGAAAAAACTTATTTTACAGTCTATTAAGGAGTAGATTCAAGAATAATTAAATAAATAAAATATACTTTAAAATATTTTCTGTCATCTGAATCGATAATCAAAATAAATAATATACAATCAATATTCTCTAATGTGCATTTTGACATTAAGGCTGCATATCAGTCAAATTCCTCCTTTCTTCTATCCCATGTAATCATATGGGAGTTTTGATGCTTCATATTATAAGGATATCTCATTAAAAAAAAACCAGTTTTTTGAAAAAATTCTATTATCTGTAAAATCTTTGATTCCAAACTGCATAAATTTTCAAATATTGTTTATATCCATAAGCTATCATTAAGCTATCATGATCATTGCATTTTGATACTATACTAATTCTTTTATTTTCCTGAATTAGCATTAGAACACATATTGAGAAACTTCATGTTTTCTTTTCATTTGTAATATAGAAAAAATGTCTAAATCAACTGATTTATTCATTTAATTTTTCTTGGCATCTGATATCCTTGAAACTTCAGCAAATTATTTCACAGAGTTCAGAGTTCCTACATTGAAAATTGAGATTCTGTTTTTATTATAGCACAGTTAGCTCATATACTTTCCAAAAGAAATTGGGATTTACAAATCCGCACAAAAAAAAAAAAAAAAAAAGATCATTTGGGTTTGGGACCTCCTCCCCTGAAATAATAATAAAGAATTTTATCTATTGGTTAGAAAATTTTCTATAAAAGATAATAGCATGTGTCAATTATTAAAAATAATGCAGTCATAAAAAATCATACCCATATCGCCTCTCGGCTACAACATTCAGGATTAAAATTTTGAATTATCTCTGAAAGACTTCATGGGTGTAGTATTATGCGCTGTTGAAGCCTCAATGCATTAATGATGGCTTTTGTGTTATCAAAGGAAAATAATCTTACAGAACTTCAGATTTGTTGCTTAAAACTTTTCATTATCTACAAATCTTTAAAATAAAATATAAATTTTATATAAATGGACTTATGCTAAGTGCAGAAACTTACGAAGCATTTAAAAGAGTGAATAAACTACTGAAAAAAAGGTTTTTAAATCATACTTGATATAAACGCTAATTAGTAACAACTTTTTAACCTATGTGTTATTTATAATATTTTAAACTAATATGTGGATGGTTTATAAACTTGAATTATTATTTTCTCAATAGATGAGGATTGCAGGGTTTTTTATACCAACATTAAACAAAACTATATATTTTGATTAAAGTGGAATTTCAACAATTAAACAAAATAAAAATAAAATAAACTGCTTTAACTAGTAATTTGTATGTTATTTAAAATTTTATATTATTATTTAGTATATTTTTGTAAGCGATTATCCTGAATACAAACACAGATATAAATTGAAAACGGTAAAGCAAGTATTATTTTTGTACCACACAAAATATCTCTATGACTTAACTGAAAGCTTTTTACTTATCAAAAAAATTTTGAAATGAAAAACAGACTGTAATAATAATATTAAAACTAATAAAACAAAGGAGCATATAATTTTTTTTACATTTTTTTTTTTTTTTTTTGACATTTAAAAGAAAATTCCTGTTAAAAAACTTACTACTTTTTGGAGTTTTATTATTGCCTTCATCTTCATCAAAAATTGTCATATTACCAGTAAAATGCACAAACTGATAAGTAGCAACTTCTGATCGAGGCTGTCCTTTCTCCTTCATCCGGCAACGAAAAGAACATCGGGGAGTTGGATCTGAATCTCCTATAATTAAATAAAAAAGGCATTAGCTCATAAATACTTACAAATTTTAATCATATTAACATAGCTTTAGCATCTAAAAATATATAATTACACCAATTCATTTAAATTGCAAAAATAGTAAAGTTATGTAAAATAATAAGCAGTACAGCCTCATTAGACTTAAAGACAACTATGAATCATAAATTGTTTTTTTTTTTTTTTTTTTTTTTCGCATTATTTTGTTCTAAATACAGGAAAAAGTACTAGAAAATGTTTTTAAAAAATCTTAACTTTTAATTGGGAGAAAGTCAGTTTCTCCCGCTGGACATATTGGGACAAAATGAAATACACCACTTTAACTCAAAATCATTCATTAATCAAGTTATTCTTGTTCAATGTAAGATTTTAGTTAGAAAATATAAAATATATTAATGTATGATATTTAAAAATTTAATTTATGAAGTAAGGTCATTAAGCCTAATAGTGGTGTGATTTCTGATATGTTTATTGCATTTAGGATATATTTGACATTTTAGTACATAAATAAAAGAAAAAGGAAAGAAAAAATGGTTGAACATTTTATTCTTAGTTCTAAATTTGTGTATTAGGTCTTTTCTTTTCAAAAAATTGAATTATTATTTGTAATAAAAGACAAAAATTAGGTCATTTTTGTCACATTTGCAGTATCTAAAGCCTAAATGTGATGGTTCAAAGTTTCTAAATGCAATAATGCATTCAGACACTTCATTTACGATACTCCAGTTATTATTATTATTTTTTTTTCCCAAGAGATTTACATGTCTTGGGGGCATTATGATTTGATATAATGGTTTTTAATAAGCGGTTTTCAAATGATTTGGTGGGATTTGTTGCAGAAATAGGACAAGATTCCATTTGAGGCACAGATTGTTTTTGATTGCTACATATTTTTAATAAGAACCTTTTAAAGCATTCATTCATGGTTTACAAATACGTGAAATTTACACTGATAATATCTTTATCTAAAATTTTGTTTGCCTGAATAGATACATCACATATTACTGAACATTACATGTTACAACCTTTATTGCACTTACCTATAATTTTTTGCTATCAAGATATTTAGCATCAGTAGATATGTCTTCATTGGTCGTTATTGAATCATCTTTAGCAGATTTGTCAGGATTGGTATATAGGTTTTCATTAGTCATCACTATATCATTAGCAGAACCATCTTTAGCCATTATCAAATCTTTAATTACAAATTTAAGAGATTTTTTCCATTCATTGAATGATAATTTTTAATTAACATGTTTTCAGAAAGGAATGTAACTGTGCAGCAGTGTTGCCAAGTTGTAGGGACTTTTTTATTCAAGATCCAGCACTAAATTTTTATTGTATAATGTTTGTCTAATCGTATGTCTCCGTATTTGACTATCATATATATCAAACATCATTCAGTGAAATTAGTGGTGATTATTAAATAAAAAAGTCCTTATGAGTTAGTAGTAACACTGCTGTGTAGCTCATTTTGAATTTCTAGATACTTATTAGCATTTATATTGGTGGTCTGATTGGTGAATAACTGTGAACTAGAAGCATTTATCCCCTTTTCAGAATCTGATTGTTCTTTCTATGGTTGAAACTTTTTATAGTGTTGAAGAGAGGTTTTTCTGATATCAGCATAATCAGTACAGCGTCATTTTTATTGCATCGTTCCATTTTTACAGTGTTCCGAGATATTTTTTAATGTGCCATATATATTTTGTTTTTCTAACAATAACAAAAGAACTTTTTTAAATATAATCATTATTTAAAATAATAGAGTAATATTTATTAGTTTATTTTAATTTCAATTTAATTGCCTGCAGAAGAATATTAGTATTTGGAAAATATATTTTTGAATAACTTATTGATTATATTTTTTAATTTTTTGTATAGATATATGCCTCTATTATCATATCAGACATGAACATTACTGGAGTGAAGAAATCATGTGATTCCCCCCTCCCCTTCCCCATGACTCGATATATATATATATATATATATATATATATGACGTATACTATTACTCTGGGTCACATAATAGCTATAAAGAAGAGAGGCTTTCACTCAGTAACGAGTCCAAAGATGAGACACAGTCGTTTATTGGGCCATCTGGAGCATCTTACAGGATACGGTCCATGATTTAAGGCTGAGCAGGTGGAACCAAGTGCTTCGGAGCTGAGGAGAACAGCGACCGCAATCACATTGCGTTATCTCACCTCCCGTGACCTCCCAGGGCCATTAATTTGACGTGACTTTACTTAGACAAGAGCACACACGAAGAGAGAGCTCATCCATGCGCGTTTTCCCTTAAATACCGGCATTTTTGGCGTGAAACTTTACCACTCCTTTGTCTAATTATTGGCTATTAACTTAATGATTGACAACTTAGCTGAAGTCCAGATCGCAGGGACTAATTATTATGCATCATCTAACCACAAGAAACTGCAAGTTGCGTTTGTTCAGCACTTTATTATCCTAAAATTCATTCACTTTTATGACTTTTGCGTTATGCTCGTGCATTGCACTAAAACTTACTTTACAGGGGAAACTTTAGAATTAATTTTAAGTTAAGATTTTCTAATGGGATTTTCTTTAAGTTATTACTCACTATTAATTAAAAATAATAAAATAATAATTTAAAACTTACCTCTCTTTATCCTTTCATATATATATGTGTGTGTGTGTGTGCTTTTTAATATAAAAATGTCAAATCTTCATTTTTTTCTTTCTAGTTAAATTCAAATAAAAATTCATTACTTTTATTTTAATCATTAAAAATGCAAATATATTATTACCACCTATTACTTCAATTTTAAAATTGTTAAGACATTTTTATTAGTTTATGAGTAAAAATAATAATATTTATAAGCATTATAATAGAACTAAAATGCTGTTATAATTTACACATTCTGCTATAATTATAATATTGCTACAATTAACAATTCTGATTTTTGATATGTATATGCCATGCCAGTACATCATTACATCTTCTGAATAATTTCTAATGTTCCCTCCACCCCAATAAGATAAGTCAAGCACATCTATTACATCAAAATTATTATTATTAATCATATAAATCATGCTAATTTCACCATTTTAAGGAAAGAATTTGTTTATGAAAGAAATCTCTAATTTCCACAAGGTTGATCAATTGAACAAAATTCAGTTATTCGCAATTTCTATCTTTAAACGTTTTCCTGTCTTAAATATATATATATATTATATAATCTTACCTTTATATATCTATTGAATAACACGGTGTATTTAAGGAAAATAATTTGTCTCAATTAGATCCATGAGGTAAAAGAACACCTAAATGCAATAAATATTTTTAAACATGTCAAAATATGTTGTCTTTTCCAAAATGTTAAATTAAAAATGTGTTGTTTTTTCCAACATATGTAAAAGATATTTAAGACCATGATGTAATAGTGGTTATTTGACATTAAAAGATCAAAGAACTAATTTACAACAGCTATTTCAGGATTTCTTGTCACACTTAGGCAGAATTGGGAAGAAGGATAATGCACAACATATACAAATAAAAATTTCTCCTAGTCAGAACTTTTAAAATGTGGTGAAAAGTTTCACAGATTACTCTCAAGATTTAAAAGTTTCATTATGTAGCATTTGAATATGATTCTAACTTTGAGATGATCAGTAAAAGAAATGGGATATTGCATTTAGGCACATTGACCTTATACATATATATGTATTTACATAAATGCTAGTTAGCACCTAACTTATCTATAACTTACTTATGCAGAAATATATATATATGGTTTGAATTGAGAACTTCCTCCTTTTTGAAATCTGTTACAAATAGATCATTTTCAAATAAACAAAACTATTCCTTTAATAATTTGTGAAATGTACCATGTTTATTTATCACTTAATTTATTTCCCATTCGTTTCTCAGGAGGTTGTAACATGTTTGTGCCACCTCTATCTGTTAAAAATTCATTTACATGAAACGATCTAAGCAAAATAAGCTTGTAACTTGCAGAGATAAAAACGTTTTAATTTCTAAATTATCTAAATTTAAATAGTCTCAAGTATTCTGCTTAAAGACTTTGTTATTAAAAGGTATTACCTTGAATGTTCGAAGAAACAAATATTATTATAATTATACAGAACAAGTAATTTTAATCAAATTGAAAAGTAATAATTAAGTATCAAAAATAATTATTATTATTTTAATGTTTTTATTCTAGGAAAATATGTATAAATCATTTCCTCTTTCAAAATTCTGTTACTTTCTGTTCCTGTAAATTTTGCACAGGAGAAATAATTACAAAAACAAAACAAGTGTGAATAAATTAATATAACATGATGGAGTTAGTAGTAAATTTTAATGAACCAAAATATTCATAGACATTAGTTAAACTCATACCATTTTTCAAAGAGGCAGTTAACAATCGTTGCATCTCTTCCTTAACAGAGTCTACATCATCAGGATGTATAAACATAAAAAGAGAATGCCCAATTAGATCAATCTAAAAGAAAAAGTAATAGAAATAGAAGTTAGTTATTATAGGCAAACATTCATAAACAGTAATAAAAGTAATAAACACTTCTGCTAATTTGATATAGTTGCCATAACACATTCTTTCCAAATATGTTACAATTAATTTTAAAGGTCTAAATATATCTTTCACTTACAGAGATGATGTTGGAAGAATATTTTAAAACACATTAATTATTTTCAATTGTTTTATTAATTATATATTGTTATTGGAAATTAGAAGAAAAAAATCACTGACATGTTCTACCATTATTTTGAGAAAAGGTGAATTTCTGCTTTCATGTTGCATAAATGTGTATTTTTTTAAAAATTTCTTTTCTGTATTTTTAAATTTCTTTCCCATGCAAATGTAATAATTGATGGCTTTCCTTCCTACCAAACCACTGGCCAGTGACATTATAGATGGAAAGCTGCAAATCCTGTCTAGCAATTCCTACACCCCAGCCCAACCCTATTGCTTCTCAATACATAAAATTATTTTAGATGCACTTTTTAACTAGTGTCAGTTGATTTTTTTTTTTTTTTTTTTTACATGTGATTGTGTGATTTATTTTATCATTTTTGCCTATGAAAATCCATTGGATAATAATAATTAATTCAAACCTTAAAATTATTTTGATTAATTATTTTGACTTGGAACAATTGTTTATGATTTTGTAATTTATTACATTTGTGTATTCATCAAAATAACTCAGGTTAGCAAGTTATTAATTCATTCAGTCTAACAATGATTCGTTGATAAGTTTTGCCTAAAGCTAACAAATTTGTTGTATCTTTAATGTGAACTTTCAATATGATATTTTAATATAGCAGTAATTGCTACACATTAATGCTATCAATCTAAAAGAAAAATTAATAAAAATAGAAGGTAGTTATTACAGGCAAACATTGATATAATAATAATAAAAGTGGTAACAATTTTAACTTAACATCTAGTATGATATAGCTGCTACAATTTAAATAAAATACATACAGGTTAATATAAATTTCAACATTTTACAATAATTTAAACTAATTAAATAATAACAATTTAAATAAATAAATATTTATACTGTCACTAAACTTAAACTTAAGGTTTTTTGTTCTTTCTTTTAATAAACAAAGACAACTTTAATTATTATTCAAGGTGTGAAATATATAACTATCTAATATAAAATGCTCATATTTCTGTGTTTATTACATGTGAAGGCACAAAACATTGAGCAGAAGTAAAAATTACTAATAAACTAAATTTTTATAAATGTTTCTGTATATTTTCTACTTTTTATTTCTCCATTTTCGCTTTGTAATAGAAGAAGGCTTTAGAGAAAATGCCTTCAGGTTTAGCTCATTCAACCCATTTCATATTGATAGGGAATAGGAATGGCACATGTGCAAAGGGTATCTTTCACTGAAGAACTTAGGCTAGTCTTCTTTCTTCAGAGACATCAACAGAAACATACAGTATGCAGCCAAGGGCTGTACGGTATGCATCTAATGGCCAAGGGCTGAGGAAAAATTCTTGCAAAATGTTTACTTTTCAAAGCATAATTATATACAATTTCCAAATATATTTATTGATAAAGGGTGAGGGCCCATAAGAGAGTTTTTTGGCCCTGAAAATTTTCGAATTCAAATTTATTTTATATGATAAAAGGTCAGTGTCCATAAAAGAGTTTTTTAGCACCAAGGAAATTAAGAAATATTTTTTAGGGCCAAATAATCTTCTTATGAATCTTCATCAATTAATTTTTGAATCAAATAGAATAATTTTTATTATATTTATTTCAAACATTAATTTTATTTATTTATTTTGAACACTTTTTATTGCACAGGAAAATAACATTTTACAAAAAATTGTATAGAAATAATCTTATATTAAGGACTTACACACTTCTTTAAAAAGCATCAATGTAATATATATAAAGAAAATTCTTAGATGAAAAACTATTTCTATAACTTAAAAAATAAATAATACAGATCTATGAAAAAAAAAAAAAAAAATTAAAAAATTATTCCTCTTGTTCATATTTATATTAATAAATATTTCAGATTTCAGTATTTTAATTGCAGTGAAAGTGCATTAATGAAATCAAAAACTTTCTGAACATACTATGTATGGAAAATATTGTAATCATGATTTGCAAAATGGATTTTGTATCTTGCAGAGCTCAAAAATGAATGGTCATAGAATGTTGCAAATTTATATTTGTGACTGGCATGGCATCTAGTTAAACAGGTTATCCCAAAACTTGCTAATCTATCGAAAACCAGAGGTCAGAAATTTTCACGAATCCAATACTTTCTTCTTATATCATCATCATTTTCTGCCTTTATGAATTTACTGCAGGATGAAGGTCTCTCCAAGGTGATTCCAATTTGCCCTGTTTTCTGCAAATCTTTTCCATTCTATTCCTCTAAATTTGATAATCTCATCTCTCCAATGACACTGTGGTCCTTTCCTCAGATTTTCTTAATCTTTCAGTATCCAAAATAGGGCTTAGATGACCCATCTACTGTTATCGTTTCTTCTGAAGAGATATCTAGCCCAGCTGCATTTTAACTCCTTTACTCTACAAATGACACCAGTAACTTTGAAATAATAAGTACAATGCTTTAAAGAAACACATTGTTTCAAGTTGAAAGAAAACACAATGCTTCATCAGGCAAACAAAATAGGTACAAGTGCTGCAAACAAAGCCGTGCCTATTTTGTTCGCCTGACGAAGGGTTGTGTTTTTGTTCAACCCAAAACAATTGTTGTGAGTTCTCGCATTTTATGGTGTTTATTCACATGCCTACTTTGTTTGCCTGACAAAGGGTCGTGCTTTCTTTTAACCTGAAACAACTGTTGCGAGTTCTTGCCTTTTATGGTGTTCATTCACATGCCAACTTTGTTTTGACATTGTTTTTGCTTATTAAGGTTTATTTTCAATCCAAATGAAGAAAATATTCTGTATTATTATTCATTAAATAACGTATATTTTAAATTTTCTTTTTCACATTCAGAAAATTATTAACTGTTAAATTATGTTTCGTTTTCCAAAAATTTATTTTTGTTTAATTTTTCAAATTTATTTTGAATTGTAAAATGTTAAATTTCCCTTTATGAAATTTCACATTTTACAGCTTCAAAGTAAAATATTAAACGTTTAAAAAATCAATTTTGTAAAACGAGACATAATTTAACAATTATGAATTTTCTGAATGTGAGAACGAAAATAAAAAATCCCATGGTTGCATATGATAAAGGTTTTTCATATATTAAAGAAAAATCTCAAAACAAATAAAATTTGTAATGACTCACTAATGAAATACAGCTGTTTATAAAAATTGTATATTTAGTACAGACAATTTATAATATAATAATTACTAATTTATTTACACAATTGAGCCAATTCAAACTAACTCTAGATAACTAAGTCTTCAAAATCAAGTTTTCAAATAGATTATTTGTATTTAAATTATTCAAATGCATTGAGCTAAAGTAAATGGATTTTAAGTACGTAAAATTTAAAAGAGAAAATGTTTCTTTCTTTCCTTTTTTACTTTCTCTTACCCATAAGGTAGAGAAAGTATTGTTTTTGGGTCAAATTTTCGAACGTGAGATTTTGTTATATTTACACGTTTTGAGGTCCCCTCCCCTGAATACGAAAATCATGTTTTTAGCAAATGGTCTGTGTGTGTGTCTGTCTGTTATCAGCATATCTCAAAAACAAATTGTGGCAGAAAGTTCAAACTTGGTATTCTAAATGTGTATCATATAGGGATGCTACAGTAAGCTTTTCGTTAAGATCAAGCAAATGGTTCGTGTACAGAGACAATCAAGAGAATTCTAATACCTTAAGTCTATGGGGGAAATTGCAGGTAAGTAGAGTTTAGCGTCTATAGACTGCACTAAACCAAATGAAACGACTATATATATTTTTTGTAATAGAGATAGTCAACTGGGAAAAAAAAATTGTGTACGTAGTAGCCTCGCCTCCCCCCTCGAGGGGAGTAAATTTTCATGATGGGTATCTTTAAAAAGAGCTAACCAATACCTTTAAAACGAATGGTTGAACCATCGATCTGCGATAATTTAAAACAAAGTTATCTATTTTTTTTATTTTTATTTATTTTTTTTTTTTTTTAACGGAAAAAAAACCTTAGAAAAAAAAATCGTATTTTTATTTATTTTTTTAATATTAAGAATAAAATGGACTTTTTTTTTTTTGGATATTTGGTGTTATACTACTTTTCTAATATGGAAATCGTCTGCATTATCATAAAAGATAATTTTTTTAAATAATAATTTTAATAAATTATTTTTAAAAAATAGAATTATTTTTTAATAACAGAATTATTTTTTAATAACCGAATTAAATTCTATATAAATGTCGGTGCATTAATAAAACGGGGGGTTGACGGGGGCGGTAGCTGCCCTCACACAGAACTTATTATTATATAAAACTCTCCCGAAGCCTAATTTGAATTGTTTAACATAGGTTTACATAACATCGTTATCTTACCTCTTAATCTCCAACCTGTATTTATAGTATTAAATTTCAGGGTAAGAGTAAGTCGTGTGAGTGACACACCAGATTATTTAATTAAGGGAAGGAAAAAAAACTTAACTTAAAATTTTCTTAGGAACTCCTCAAATTCCCTAATAACACAGTGATTACAAATTCCAGGTCTAAGCAAGAAATTTATAAGCAAATTGTAAACGTAATCATATATTTATTCATCTAACAAGTTATTTTATCATGAAAAACGACAGTTTTTTGAGTGACGCAAGTGGAGGGACAAACGGGACGCTGCGAACTCGTATATATGGCTAGTTTGACATCTAAGAGATTTGTAAAAGCCGACACTTAATATCTCAGCAAATATGCTATATTTTGTTCTGATCTTTTCAAAATAATCTTTTATCTTCAGTCTTAATCTATCCTGAAAATTTTACATTTCTACATGCAATATGTTTTGAGATCTGAATCTCAATTTTAAGCCAAAATGGGAAAACGGTTGGTGTAATAGACTGGAATTCTGAAAAATATCTCTAAAACAGCTCGAAGGATTTTCATATAATTAATATATGTTGTTAATAGAATCTTTCTGAATCTAGTAACGCTTTCGTTTTTTTTTTTTCAGGAAAACTCTTGTTTTTTATATAAATCGCTTTAAATATGGAACTATATTACTCCGCCAATTACATGTGTTTCTTCGGGTGAAAACGCTGTTATGCGGTTCTTACTTGTGAGGTATGTGGGCTGGTTGATTGACCGACTTCAATGCAGCCAATGAATTATTTAGATTTTCTTTAACGCAAAAGTACTTTATTACATGTTTAAAATATTTATTGTATATATACTAAGTCAAATTCACTTAAATATATTTTCTCTTCTGTTATGAAAAAAATATTTTTGATTTCAAAATTTCATATTTAGTCAAAAAAATATTTAGATAATATTTTAAATAAGGAAGTATTTTGTAATTTTAGATATTCCACTTTATCATAATAATGATGAATTTACAATTTTTTAAAGCGAAATTAATCATTCATGAACGTTGATTTTATAACAGCTCAATGATTTGCGATTCATATTCATGTATCATTCTGCGCCGGGAATGGAAAAAAACAGCAAATAGAGTTTTGGCGCCATCTATCATTTTTTTTTATTTAAAACATACACTTCCGTAAATACACATATATATATATTTTTTCTTTTTAAAAATTAAAAATCTCTTTTGAAAATACAGTTAGAGTTTATTCATTTATTTATTTTTCAGACTTTAAAATGATACATATTTTAAATATTAACACAATCAATTTTTTTTTTTTTATTATTATTTAAAGCAATAATGACTAGGGGATGAAACAGTGCTTACACTGTTTATTAGAAATAACATTATTTCATGAATTTTATTAAAATTCATGAAAAATATGTCAAATAGCAGTTATTAAAAAACACGTCAAAATAAATAAATAACATCTTTACTTTGAAACCCATAATAATGTATTTAAAAATATTATTCTTTCTTTTATTTTTTTTAATTAATTAATTTCTGCATGAAAAATTCTATTTCATAAATATATTTACAATTACAATAAACAAGAAATCCTCCTTTAATTTTAAATAACTATTTCTACCTGTTTCTAAACAAGTTTTTTTTTTTTTTTTTTTTTTTTTTTTTTTTTAAGGGGAAAGAAAATAATAATAAAAAAAGTTAAATATATATGTATATGATTTTAATATAAACTACTAGATGGCGCCACTACATTTGTTTATTTTTCTTAAAAAAAAAAAAAAAAAAAAAGAAAAAGAAAAAGAAAGAAAAAACTTTTAATTGCTTCGAAACATGTAGAAATAATTATTTAAAATTAAAGGAGGGTTTTTTGTTTATTTTTGTCTATTTTTTCCCCCAAACGTTTTATATGAAAATATATATGAAGCAATTTTTACCTGCAATTTTGATGAAAATTTAAATTGTGAATATTGGAGCATACTTAGCCTCAAAAGGGGAAACAAAATATACAAATTTCCATTTTTAACATATACTTGATTTTTTTTTTCTTTTTTTTTTTTTTTTTGTTGTAATTCTCTAAAAAGAAACTTGCAAACTGTAAATTATGTAATTCTAACTTAAATTTGAAATTATCCACTTATTTTTCTTTCTTTCTTTCTTATTTTTTTTTTTTTTTTTTTTAAGAGTTTGAGAATCTCAGTCAATAAATTTTTCTAGTGCGAAGCTTCTCCATTTTGTTTCAAGTGGCAGGCTACTTGAAAATTTGTCAGTATGATAACGTTTGAAATACTGAATTAATTCACACTAAATTTGTAGTGTAGATTTATCTTAGAAATGTATTTAATATGTTCATTTGCCAACTTAATCTACCCTCTTGTTTCCCTGTGCTAGCACACTGAAAATTTCAAATTTACATTAGAAAGTTTTTATGAACTGATTTGCTTAAAACTCCATATATACAAGCCTTCATTAATAAATCCACTAAGTCCATTAATAAATTGTAGCTGCCATTAAAAAAAAAAAAATGGTGGCAACTTCATAAGAAAAGATAAATTAGTTTACCCTTCCTAGGAGCCAGAAGGACTTATTTTAATTTATTGATCAATAACCACTAAAAAGTAATGACATCAGTTCAAAAAACCCTTAACGGCTTAAAAGTTTGTGACGTCGCTACTTTATGGCTATAAGAATTTTAAATATGAGTCTTTAAAATAATGATATCTAATTTTAAGTGACGCTTTGCAATTAGTTAAAGTATACATAGATTTTCTTATTTGATCATTTACTTTTATCTTTTATTTATATTTAAATTCCAAAGGTAATATTTTTAACTTCAAGATCAGACAGATATATAAAATATACTCACTGATGCTTTTTCATTCGCATTTCAAATTCAAAATAACAGTTTAAAAAGGAATTATATAAAAATTCCAGTGACGCCTCGGTGTTATTTTAAAAGATATGTTTTTAGATTCCATTAAAATTACTTTTGTTTTGTCTAATAAAGTATATTTACACATTTAAACAGTTCTTTTAATTTTCAAATATACTGTCAAATAATTATACTTTCACTGAGTTTGCGTTATAAAGTAAAATTATTTATTTCAATAAATTGATTTATCTTTTGCGTCACGCTATCCAAAACTGCAAGTAAAATTTGTGTAAATGTTTTCTTTACGTCACACTACCTCTTTGAGCAAATTTCTACTTTGTTGGATACTATGATACTATGTTTTGGATAGCGTGATGCAAAAGATAAATCAATTTATTGAAATAAATATTTTTACTTTATAATGCAAACTCAATGAAAGTATAATTATTTGACAGTATATTTGAAAATTAAAAGCACTGTTTAAATGTATAAATATACTTTATTAGACAAAACAAAAGTAATTTTAATGGAATCTAAAAACATATCTTTTAAAATAACACCGAGGCGCCACTGGAATTTTTATATAATTCCTTTTAAAACTGTTATTTTGAATTTGAAATGCGAATGAAAAAGCATCAGTGAGTGTATTTTATATATCTGTCTGATTTTGAAGTTAAAAATATTACGTTTGCATTATAAATATATAAATAAAAGATAAAAGTAAATGATCAAATAAGAAAATCTATGTATACTTTAACTAATTGCAAAGCGTCACTTAAAATTTGATATCATTATTTTCAAGACTCATATTTCAAATTCTTATAGCCATAAAGTAGCGGCGTCACAAACTTTTAAGCCGTTAAGGGTTTTTTGAACTGATTATTATTACTACTATCCTAATACAGAAAATAGAAATAGAAAATAAAACTTTCATCTACAAGAGCAAAATTTAACATCAATATCTAACATAAATCGTGAAAGAACTTACATTTTGATGCCCTAAGTAACGTTCAACACTACTAGAGGTGAAAAGTATTTTACCACTTGAAGATGTAACTATGAGAAAACCATCAACAGACTGCAAGAATAAGAAACAGAAATGAACATAAATTAAAGAAAAATCCCATGAAATAATAAAATAAAATAAAAACTAGAATTATGAATAGCTAAAAAATTTTCTTTGTTAAAATTACTAACATATTTTAGTATTTTTAATGAAAAACAGACATTTTTTGAATTGGAATAAGGTACTAACCTCAAGAATATCTCGAACCTGATCAGCAGTTAAAAAACTGGGACACCACTGAAAGTTTCTTTTTAACTTTTTAGAACTACCTAATGGACCTAAAATCACAAAGGAAATATATTTAAAGGAAAAAACAAAGAATTTTTTTTTTTTTTTCTTTTTAATATATATAGTAAGATAAATTTAAGGCATAATTTCTATGTGGAAACATACTTAAAAACTTTAAATATTGACCAAATTTTGCTAATTTTTAATAAATATTACTGAGTGCACCTAGCTTGGTATTTTATCTTCTCGACAATCTGTCCTATTAAAATATATTCTTTACCCTCTCTACATCTGCCCTCAAAAAAAAAAAAAAAAAAAAAAAACTTCTAAGAATTTGTTATGCTTTTAATGAATCTAGCCTCTTGAATACAGAGATTAGATGAATTTCTCTTCCTCCATAGTAATTTAAAGCAACATGACTCAAAACTTGAGTTTAATTTATAAATAAATTTTATTCGACCGACAAATAAATTTACCTGACAAATAAATTTTACCCGAACACGCACTAAAGAATTTTTGGCAACCCGCACCCGACCTGAAACCTGAATCTAAATGAAAATTAATAATTCATCTAAAAATCATAGAAAGCATTTTTAATTTATAAAATAAAATAAATTCTAATTGCTGTGTGTGTGGTGAATCCTTTTAAAAAGAATTAAAAATATAATTACTAACTTATAACTAAGTTAAAAATTAAAAAATCTGAAAAATGGATTAATAATAATTTTTAACTATTTATGTGTGTTATGAACTTCAAGAGTACAAAAATGGGTTTCAAGCTTAGTGTTTGTAATTTTATTGTTTAATACTTATCACACACGGAATAATATTAAAATAATATGCTACACACGCCAACTAAACGTCCACTAAACTCATCTAAATCTACATTCCTACAACTTCTTAGAAACATCTAGAAGAAAAAAAATATTAATTATCAGTTTAAATTTACAATTAGTCCAGTCAATAAATACATTGTACCTTGCAAAAGGTGGGGTAGAAGATTTTATTTTTTTAATTTGTACATATTAGTACTAATATGCAAAAAACGAGTTATCCAACATGGGCGGCCCCGGGAGAACTTTTGTCGGCTGAAAAACCTCGAAAATTTACTAGTTTTTTGTCATTTTTCGAAATATCTCAGAAATGGCTGAATTTAGCGATATTTTTCTATTGTAATGTTTAAAGAGGATTAAATTTCCTACAATTTCCTTCATTACACCTTTTTTGTAGTACTAATAGCAAGCGCGTAACAGCTTCTTGAAAATAAACAGTTTTCTCAACTTCGTAAAAAAAGCGCATTACTCCTTCTAAATAATATGTAGTAATAATTAGAATTATAGAAGCTTTATTTACAGAAAGCTTAACAGCTTTTAATGGTATAGATCTGATATCTGTAGTCCTTGGGATTTTTGGATTTGGTGATCTAAAACGTAATACGGAAATACACACACCAGATGTATTTTTTTACAATATATATATTGTAAGAAATGCTGTTTTATATTCTTGATTGTTCTCTTAACATATAGCCTGTTAAAATAATCGTGATTTTTGAAAGGAATTAAATATGTTCGCCAGATAAATTGGAGATCATTTCTTTTTCTTTCTTTTTCTTTTTTTTTCACTAAGGACGACAGATAACAAATCTGCTCCCTTCTAATTTTTACTTTCCTCTTTTTACAACCCCCCCCCCCATGGCCACGCACTGACAATTATGGCCTAACAACAGTAGTCATCATCAGACTCCAATAACTGCCGATGTATAGTATTCTATCACTGCAACACATAATACACACTCAAACACATACAAAGAAAAATAAAAAATATTTGTACATAAATGTAAATAAATAAATACTAGGATGCTAATAAGCAAAAACTCAATGCATTTATACATAAATATTTTAATTCAACTATTTATTAAATTATAAAACATTAATGATATTTAGATACAATACATAATGTTGTAATAAACATTAATTACTGCTATATTAATGTTGATGATAATAACAATATACAATCTTAATTTTAAATGAACTTCCTAAATAGGCAACTTGTTTGAAGAACAATAGCAAATAATTACAAAAGTAAATTGTATAAATTTAACTTTATATATAAATTATAAGGTGATTCCTTTAGCCTTGAAACAAATAAAGAAACGTACATTAATGTATAATATATATATTCATTTTCTTCGTGGTTGTTTTGAAAGCCCGGGTTCTTAAATTTCAATAGTGATCAGAAGTAGAAGGAAGGTGTGTCGTCCTCAAATTGTTCCTCTCCGTCTTGCAGTAATTATATAAGCTCTTAGGATAGCTTATCATCTTCTTCAGCCTCGTCCAATGATGAAATTAGTACGACATTTTCCTGTTGAGGATCAGAGTCCTTTCCTTGTTACTATACCAGTTTCACTGAGTATTTTATAGCCAACATTTTGAAAGCAAACTGCTTTCTTGTTGGCAGTTTCGGCTATTAAAACATCTTCACCATATTTTTTGCAAAGGCATGATGTAACCGTTCTGATGCCAGGACGAAAATCACCCTCTATTTTATTCATCAAATACTTTATGAGACTGGCACTCCTCCGAGTCGTTTTCAGGGTAGGAGTAAATTGATTCCATTGCCTCATCAGTGTTACTTGCAGGGTAGTATCCTCGTTTCATCTCACTTTATTTAGGCCTCTAGTGCAGTTTTTGATGACAAAATCTGTGATACCCAGTATTTATAGCAACTAAACATTTTACATTTCCAATGCATTCAAGTACTTTTTTTCTTCTCTCATCCCCACGATTTTCGGCACCATTTACAATTGTTTCTTTCACACCCAGTTTCATAGCATGGTGGATAAAATTTCTTTCATGCTCAGGAAGTCGTTCCTGTTTTTTAAAGAAATCTTCAAGTATCCCCTCTCCACACAAGAAACACTGATCTTTAAAACTAAAACCTTCAGTTCTTGATGGAAGACATGGAGCCGCACTGTTTGGACCGGCTCCATCACCAGTTGTATGACGCCGTACATATGCTGCAATCATTCGCTCATTGATGTATCGTTTGTGACAGGCATTGTTAATTCTTACATGTTTTTAATTCTTACATGTCAAAAAACACTAATGTTCTTCATTTTGACGTTTTGCTTTGCACTTTTACAGAATTTTTGCATACCTTTCTCCTTCAGAATCTTTACTTCACCTTTATTCAAACTGATTTTGAAAATGAAACAAACAGTCTGGTTATTGTAATAAAAAACGCTCACGGGTTAAAACAGTACGTTCGCACGTTTGAACTGACTCGAATAACATAGGTAGATGTTCAGCCGAGGCAGCTACAGGATGAGAAGAGGCGGGAGGAAAGGGGGAGCTTTTTAATTGAAAGAGGGGGGGGGGTGAAGGAAGGTTTCTTTTTTAAATACCTTCTTTGCTACGAAGCAGATGTCATTTCCTAAGGTCAGACAGTTGAATATGTCCTTTCCTTTCTTTCCGTTTTCTAATAAACGTTCATGCGCCGACCCATTTCTTTGAGTTGTATTTTATTAGCTTGAGAAAAAATGCCGACATTCAAGAGGCTGTAACACGCTTGCTATTAGTGCTACAAAAAAGTTGTAATGAAGAAAATTGTAGGAAATTTAATCTTCTTTAAACTTTATAATAGAAAAATATTGCTAAATTCAGCCATTTCTGAGATATTTCGAAAAATGACAAAAAACTAGTAAATTTTCGAGGTTTTTCAGCCGACAAAAGTTCTCCCGGGGCCGCCCATGTTGGATAACTCGTTTTTTGCATATTAGTACTAATATGTACAAATTAAAAAAATAAAATCTTCTACCCCACCTTTTGCTAGGTAAGCCCTTTTTTACATACCTATTGACTGGACTAAATCTATTTTATGAGGAATCAAAATAGATGAATCGTACATCTGGTTACTCTGGGAGAAGTAGCCTGTTTTCAACAGCTTATGTTCTAAATAATAATTGTTTTTTTTTTTTTTTTTCCATTGCTTTAGTAGGATATGGATGTTTATTTTACTATGATAATTTGGGTAAGCGTATATTCATCTTGGGTATATAGAGCTAACAAATTTCTGCTTTATTAAGATAATATTTTTTTGAAGGATGTTTTTACGTCGACCCGATTCGTTGAAAACTAAACCGACCCCGATCCGCAGTAAAAAAAATCCAGTCAACCCGACCCGCACGAAAATTAAATTAGTCAACCCGACCCGCAAGAGAAAAAATGTACCCGACCCGCGGTTCGGATCGGGTCGGGTTAGGGTAAAATCGGGTTACCCGACCCGATGCAGGACTCTAGTTTGATTTCTCATGAAGGTTTTTCTCAGAGGCAGATGTTCTAATCTAGCGTTAAAAGCAGGAAGATATGGTAATAATTATTTTAAAACAATGAAAAATATGGAATGAAAGATGATATACAGTCTGCAGCAAAATTATTGAAGCACTAGCAATAATTCCTACTTAAAAAATGGGCACCTAATACTGTTTTGTTAAGTAAATATTTGTCGAATCATGATCTTAGTCTTATACTGTTTAGAAATAAGTACATTGATGATAAAAAGATAAAAGTTAGCGATCAAACTATATATATATATATATATATATATATATATATATATATATATATAAATGATAGATATCGTAATAAAATTTAATTTTAAAATTTAGCAATTAATAGATACAAAACAATACCAACACAAAATAATAGAACTGATTTTAACTTATAGGAAAGACTGACACAAAATTGTTGTGATGCAGATTAAGAACCAATAAGAGACAAAAACAATTTAAATTACTTACGCCGACATGGATGATAATAAAAAAAAGGACCATTAAACTTAATGACAGAGAAAACAAATAAATGACCACAGAAATAATTGGATAAAAATGCTTAAAATTAGAAGTAAATACTCATCAGGGGGCATGTACTTCATAAAGCTGTGAAATCTGCATCGATTTCTTAAAACAATATAGCTAATCATAGCAATTTATATTGCTCCAGCCCCGATCGAAGCAGCAAAACCATATTGAATGAGAAATTAAATAAAATATTAAATTAGATCTTCATGGAATCCAGATAGAAAACTAGAAAAATGCATAATAGCCACATGTAAAACTTTTAACACATACTGGAGAATAGGATGATGCCAACAAAAAAATGAAATTAAAAATAAAAGCTTTGCAATCACCGATTGATAAAGAATGAATGACTGAGCATTTTCATTAACGATAAAATACACAGAGTAATTATTTATTGAGTTAGTGAAAGTATTTTAAAGTTAATTAAAGTTTAATCTAGTTAAATGTTAATTTAAATTGTACGTAAATCAAGAAACATTAAAACTATTAAAGAAAGAAGACATTAAGTCAGCAGTGAGCAATCGCCATCGAGCGTTTAGCTAGATAAGAAATAAGACAGTTAAATTATTTCAGGATCAAACAAACCAATGCTATAAGGAGTGTATTTAAGAAGTTTTAACTGCATGATTAAGAGAAAATGTAGCACCAATTAAATAATTAGAGTTATATACACTCCTACTCATATTTAAAAGGACACTTTATGTTTTGAAATAACTAATGTAAAAATAATTGTGAACAAGATTATACTAACAAGGGAAGTATGAATGAGTAAAATTCCGATTTAAACCAAATCAAGCTTAAAATAAAGAGCATGGTCGAAAACATAGGATAGCGTTTAAATTTGCTGCAACAACTCCCCAGGGGGCAAGAAATGACCCTTAAAATTTTAGATGCTTTTTATTGAAATCGAAAAAAGAAGACTCCAGCTCGCAGAAGCGTGGTGCTGTGGCAAGGTCTTGGATTTGTGTTACGTAGTTCCTGCGTTCGAGCCCCGACGGAGCACTTTCCTTTTTTTTTTCTTTCCCAATATGCATATACAAATATAGCATATGCATACTTTTTTTAATAAAATAAAGGGAAGAAATTAAGGAAGATAATTATTAAATTTAATTAAAAAATATATTTAAATGTTTAATTAAATTATTAAAACTTTTTTTTCAACTGAAAATAAAAATATTTTTAATTTTTCTTTGTAATTTATATATATAAATGGCGAGTTTAAGAGAAAATAAATTTTATTTACACATTTATTTTTTTCTCTTTCCTAAAGTTTCAGTTAATTTTTTTATCAATATTTTACGTCAAAGCCGGTAGTAGCAAATGGTGATCGTCTGCTTTTAATTTTGTTATTCTTCGTACATAAAAATGAATAGTATTTCTATTAAATTATTAAAACATTTTATTTCAAGCGAAAAAATGCTTTTAATTTTTCTTTCTAAATTAAATAAATGAATAATTCAAAGAAAAATATTACCTTTATTTATTTTTGCTTTATATAAATTCTTAATTAATATTTTTTTCCAACGCTGCTAAAGCAAAAATCGCCTCCAAAAGCTGATCGTCTGCTTTGAATTGAATTATTTTTCATGCGGAAAAAGAAAGAACTTTTACTTATATAGCCGTTATTGTGATAAATTTTCGTTTATACGTTGCGCTTATAAATTGAAAAATGCTTATGTTTTGATCATTTTTTTTATTTCTAATCGAAGTCATTAATATATATATATTTTTTTTTTTTTTTCCCGTAAAGAGATAATTTTACCCTATATTCCTTAATAATATCTTTGTATAGAGTATAATTATTTTTAATTTTATAATTAAATTTCATAATTATTTTCTCTGAAATTATTCATTTATTTTAATATTTTGTTTTATTTCATTTATATATATTAATAATAATATTTATTTAAAAAAAAAAAAAAAAAAACGAGCAGCTGCCTGGTTTCTATCTCACGACCTTTCGCACTGGAATTGAATACTCTAACCACTGTCCCACACCGTCTTGCTAACGGAGTCTCTTTCGTAGGCTTTTATAGAAACAACTAAAACTTTTAGGGTCATTTTCTCGCTCCATGGGGTTTGTTGCAGCAAATTTGTACGCTACCGTATGTTTTCGACCATGCTCTTTAATTTAAGCTCGGTTTTGTTTAAATCGGAATTTTACTCATTCATACTTCCCTTGTAAGTGCACTTAATATGTCTAGTATTCTAAAAACCAAAACTGTTATAATTTTTTTAGTATGAAACAAAATTAATAAAAAATAGTGCAAAATATGTTTTTCACCACGTTTTTAGATGTTCATAATTATAGGGACAATCAAGATTTTTTTCGTTTTATTTAACTTACTAGCGGATAAATTACAGTTGACATGCGAATTTGTTAACTACTGGGCTAGAATAATTCATATACAAGCCTTCAATTTTTCTTGGACGGACATTACTGATAATTCCTCGAAAAAAAAAAAAAAAAAAAAAAAAAAGAACGTTCATGTAGATAAACGGTCATGTATGATAAATGTGTTTTTTAAGTGGAGGGATAATTTCAATCCGTCGTATTTCTAATGAAATTTGAAGATCTAATATTGTTGAAGGAAATGTGATTAAACGTTGAACTGCTGGTTCGATAGGAGAGAGATCTGATGCAAAATCAGAGTTGTTTTACAGAGATCGAAGACTCATAATTCCTCCTACTGTTCCACTCAAAATGACTGCTGCTGAATTTGCTCGTAATTTTTAACGAAAGGTTGGGGTCCACATTTATGCATGTTTAAAATAATAATATGTTAAAATGAATAAAAAACCTGTAATAATCAATACGCATTTAATGGAGGAAAGAACGTCTGTGTTAAAGTTGAATAAAGACAATATGAAATGGTAAAATGTTGCATTTTCGGATGAAAAACATTTTATTCTTGATTAACCAAATGGTTTTAATAGTTACTGGCACGATCTGAAGATAGCGAAAGACAGAGCAGATTTTTTAAAGGCAGATATGAATCGAGTGTTTTAAAGGTGGATGTATGGTGCTCTGGGGAGCTGCTTCTACTGAAGGCAGAATGAATTTAGTAATTTTTTTTATTATTATGAACATCAAGAGAATATCAGCAAATTTTAAATGTGGAATTCTCAGATTTTTGTTAGATTTTAAGGAGGGTTATAGATTTTTTTTTTTCAACAAGACTTACATTTTTGCTCTACTTCTAGAGCAATAGAAAATAGTTTGAAGAAAGAAACTTCTGTATTATTGCCTTTCCCGTGGCTTAAAAGTTGAAAAAACCTTAACTTCTCATATTAAAAAAGTGCATGCAAGTGGAAAACAATTTTAAATAGTTTAAATGTATTCAGAATATCATCTATGCTGTATGAAATGGTATTGAAACTGAATATTAAATATATATATATATATATACATACACCAGAGAGAATGTCTGACTGTTTCACCCTAAAAAGAGACCCCATAAAATATTAATTTAAAGAATAACTGAAAAAAAAAATTACTAAGATTCAAGCTGTCCTTATAATTTGAACACCTGAAAAATCATTTTTTGATCGTATTTAAAGTTTTTTAAGATAGAAAAACGATAAAACTTCAAAATGTATTCAGAATATCATCTATGCTGTATGAAATGGTATTGAAACTGAATATTAAATATATATATATATATATACACCAGAGAGAATGTCTGACTGTTTCACCCTAAAAAGAGACCCCATAAAATATTAATTTAAAGAATAACTGAAAAAAAAAAAAAAATTACTAAGATTCAAGCTGTCCTTATAATTGTGAACACCTGAAAAATCATTTTTTGATCGTATTTAAAGTTTTTTAAGATAGAAAAACGATAAAACTTTTTAAATATCGTCTATTAATGAAATTCAAATTAATAAAAAATATATTTGTTTAAATAATAGTGTTCAGTGTTTAGTTAATAGAGAAAAACGGGTGTCCTTATAATTATGAGAACCAGTGTATATATATATATATATATATATATATATATATATATATATGAAAAGTGTGGATGTGTGCTTCAATAATTTTGCTGTCGACCGTAATATAACATGAATATTTTTGCTTAGAACATGGCATTTAAACAAATAAATAATAAGTTGAAAAAATAATTGTTTAAAGCATACTTTTAGATAATCGTAAATGCGCTGCACTCAGTCTCAAAATGCTTGTTTTATCCAAGCGTTTTGATGACATCGATACCATGGGTACTATAGTTGCAAGCTCACTGATATAGCCATTTAATTTGTCCCGCCTTTGTTTCTCGGCAACATTTCTCTGTATACGTGTCAAATTGCTGAAAAGAAAATTACAAGCATTTAAAAATGATACAAGCTCAATACAGAATAATTTATCTAGTCAGTGTTTTAAAAAATACTATACAATAAATAAATTTTAAATAACTTGAAAGAACAAAAACAGCATGATAACTTCAAATAATGAAAAATATCAAAAATAAACTTTCCCATTTAAAAAATATCTAGAAATTATTTTTATTTTATTTATTTTATTGAAATTTATATTAAGTATAAATTTGAAATGACAAGTGTATATATATAACAAATAAGATTATATTTACAAATCCAAAAACTGTTTTTATACAAAGCAAACGTCTTCTTAAGGGGAAAAAAAAAAAAAAAAATGCACATGTGGTCATGAGACATACATGACTTTTTTTTTTTTTTTTTACAATAACAGGCCTTAATAAACGTCATTAACTATATACGTATTTTTTCCAACAATGGTTTAGAATCTTGCATTGTTCTGGTTCTGGCTATACCAAATCCTTTTAATAAGACGGTGCACATAATAAAGCTTTTATTATTATATTATTATTGTTGTTATTATTATTATTATTATATAAATCTGATTCTTAAAATTATGAAATTTTGCATACATAGTCATTGAAATATAACAATATTAAAATATCTTTAAAATTATTTAAATAAATAATAATAATAATAATCAAAACTTTTAATCTTTTCGAAAATATTTTTAAATGTACAATGCTATTTTTTAATTTTTACTCATTATTGTTGGAACATATATTCGAAACATTTTCCTGTATTATAATAAAGATGCATTAGACGCCCGGCGTTTATAAGTAGAGAGTAAACAACTTTGAATAAACACCATAAAATGCAAAAAAAACTTGCAACAATTTTTTTCTGGTCGAAAAAAACATCATTCTTCGTTAGGCAAAAAAAAGTAGGCACGCGTGCTGCAAAACAGTTGTCGCTTTGTTTTGCAGCACTCGAGCCTACATTGTTCGCTTGACGAAGGGTCGTGTTTTATTTCGACCCGAAACAAATGTTGCGAATTTTTCGCATTTTCTGTTCATTCAAAGTTTTTTACTGATTATTTTCGTGTATTAACTTGTGTATACATTGAGAAGTTAATTTTCAAGAAATATTTTTACGTTTGAATGCAGAAATTTCACGCGATTTTCAGATTTTTTTAAAAATTTAAATTGTGTTGTAAAGTCTAAATTAAGATGGAAACCGAAATGGACACACGAATTTTATTTGAAGATCTGTTATGAGTATTTGCTGTATTTTTTTATAGTATTTAGTCTAAAATTAAGTACATATTAAATTTTTAAAAATATTCCCTCTTAATTCAATATATTTTACAGTTATTATTATTATTATTATTTATTTATGAAATATTTACATATCTTATTGGCTAATTTATTTTGATTTTTATTTATTTATTTATTTATTTATTTATTTTGGTACTTTTTTAAATTCACTGAAGTTTTACAAAAGATAATTAAAGCAGTATTTCTCTATAATAATAATAATAATAACAACAATAATAAATGAAGAAATAAGAAAGAAAATATCTGTAATCATACAAATCTCATGCCAATTTTATTTTTTAGGAAGTAAAATGAATATTCATCTGAAACATTAAAAACATCAGTGCTTCACAGCATTACTACAGTCGAATTTTAATAACTCTACAAGATTTAAGGTATCCGAACTCTTCCAGTTAACGGTTTTAGGTCAAAATTCAGATTTATTTTTATTATTATTTTATTTTGAAGACCACAACTTTAGCTATCAATTTTTTTTTTTTTTTTTTTTTTTTTTAAGTTTTCTGATATGTTAATTAAAACCCTTAACTCAAAGTGAAATCAAACAGTTATTTCTCTACGATTAAATAAAGAAAAAAATCTACATTCATACAAGTCAAATATCAATTTTATTTTTTAGGAAGTAAAACGAATATTCTTCTGAAACATTAGAAACGGCCTTTCACTGTATTATAACAGGCATCTGAATTCTTACGTAAATAACGATTTTTAATTATTCAGAATTTTCTTTTTCTTTCTTTCTGTCTTTCTCTCTCTCTCTAATGTATTATTATTATTATTCTTTTATTTTGTAGACCATATATTTAGGTACCGAAAAGAGCTTTTATTTTAACGATATGTTAAATATAACCTCTTTCCCAAAGCGAAAGAAAATTAAAAGAATATTTCGCCAGAATTAAAAAAAAAAAAAAAGAAAGAAAGAAAGAAAGAAAAGAAAAGAAAAGAAAGGAAGGGAGGAAGAAAAATGACAACAATCTACAAATATTATAATATAAAATTTATCTCTTAAGAAGTAAAACGAATATTCATCTGAAACATTAGAAACGGATTTCACTGTATTACAACACTACAACAGTCAGATTTTCATAACTTTACAAGATATAGATATCTAAATTTTTACAAATAATGATGTTTGAACTTTATTTATTTATTTATTTATTTATTTATTTATTATGCTTTTAATTTGAAAACCATGCGTTTAGCTATGAAAACAGTTTTTCTTTTACTGATGCGTTAATCAAAACAGGAGTTATTAGTATTTTTGTGAATTCGCATAACGGGAATTGAACATTGCTTAATACTGCTTAGTATTGCTTAAACATTCCAAAATTAAAACGAAAAAAAAAAAAAAAAAAAGGGTACAAATGAAGAGAAAAAAAAGTGTTATTTACATAGATGGAAGATTCTATTATATAGACAAGTCAGGAAAATTTTTTACTTAGAAAATACGACAAAGAAATCTTTAATAATGCATTTTCTAAAAACTAAACTTTTCTCTACAAAGGCTTACCTCAAACATGACTTAAAAACTGATAGAAACTCGTAATATTTTTCTTATATGCTTAATATGGTGTTATTCAAGCACTGAAATACTAGGTTTTTGAAATATTAAGTTGTGATAGCCAGTTATGTCCTGGATCTTTCCTCAAAACTGATGTGTAATGAATAGTCGGAATTTATAAAGATTCCTAAATTTTTCTAGTTCAGTTTATGCGTAAGAGGTATACGAGTAAATAAATAAATAAATGAAAGTGCATGTATTAAGCAATATTTATTGGGATGGTGTTTTTCACAAAGGCATTTCAGTAAAATTTCCCTCGTTTTCCCTTATTTTTCAAATAAAATGTATTAATGTTTAATATTTTAAATGTTATAATTACGATTGGCTTAAGTTACCTATGTATGTAACCAGTTTTTGAAATAAATGCAATAACAAAAAAAAAAAAAAAAAAAAAAGTACCTGAACAAGGTCAGGTACCTTAAAACACATTATAGGATTAGTTTATTGTAGTATAATCAAGTTTAATCATGAAAAATCAAGTAAAAAACAATAGAATGCACAATATATTATTCCTAAAGCAATACGTAGTAACGTAGGAGTAACGTAGGTGATATAATAACCAGAAGTCAGTACGGACCGAAATTTTAAATACGGGTCCAGCCTAATGTGACAACTAAAAATTTGGCCTAGGCCAAACATTTATAACCATTGTCATTATTATTATTATTTTGTAATGTATAGCCCGAACTGTACAACAAACATTTAAAATCTGTCCCGGCCCAATCAGAGAGGGGGAAAAAAAATGTTTGGATATAATTAATAATTATTATTCTGCCATTAAAACTCTCTTTAAAAAATATTATACACATATTTTTAATATTTAAAAATCATTACGTCTCGTAGTTAAATTAAATTTCAATCACATCAAAAACTGAGACAGACAATATACACTAAAAATATACAATTTAAAACATTAAAAACACAAAACAAAAAAAAAAATTTTAACGTTTCGAGCCTTTACAGGCTCCTCATCAGTAAAAAGCATCAAATGTAAATGCTGAGAACAACAACAGACTTTCATTAAGTGAGTACAACGTATTCATTGGGAACTGCGCATGCTTCATTAAGGGGTGAAAAATGTTGATTTGTAGGTGAATTTCAAGAATTTTCTTGGAGGGCTGGTACACAAATCAACATTTTTCACCCCTTAATGAAGCATGCACAGTTCCCAATGAATACGTTGTACTCACTTAATGAAAGTCTGTTGTTCTTCTCAGCATTTACATTTGATGTTTTTTACTGATGAGGAGCCTGTAAAGGCTCGAAACGTTTAAAAATTTTTGTTTTGTGTTTTTAATGTTTTAAATTGTATATTTTTAGTGTATATTGTCTGTCTCAGTTTTTGATGTGATTGAAATTTAATTATACACATATCTAAGCAAGAATTTTAAGTACAGTGATTCTGAGATGTTCTGTGTGTCTAAGAAATACAATTGTGACCTTGAATAACATATATAAGTTTCGAGTCATTCTAAGAATATTTATGGAAAATGAACAAACAGATAATTCGAAGTCACAAACACTTTTCAACTACTATATTGGAAAATGTAAAAAAAAAAAAAAAAAAAAAAAAAAAAAAAAAAATCACTTGACATATCATCACATAAAACTATAAAAAAAACCAAAAAAAAGAAAGAAAGAAAAAAAAAAGAAAAATCTTATTATTTAACTTCTTCATTAATTAACGAGCAAAATGAAAAAAAAAAGAAAAAAGAAAAAAGAAAAAAAAAAAAATTAAGCTTCCCCCAGACTGATGATGTAAAGAATTATGCTCGAGTCCTGTCCTGCTCGGCCTGGCCCCAGTCCTATGGGATAATAATAGGTCCGTGTTGATCTCTAGCATGAACAGTGTCATAAACTAAAATCGGGAATTCGAACAAGTTACTCATTACGTAATTCAATAGGGAAATGCATATTTGTATCGTACATCATGGCATAAATTATCAAGATATTTTCTCAAGATGCTGTCGCTACAATCTAACTTGGACATGTAAAAAAAAAAACGCCTTCTTAGCTTGGTTGACACGCAGCGAGCTGCAATAAACCTACTGGCCCGCTGTTCAATACACATGGCAACGGTATAACACTTCCTGTTTATCTGAAACTGGAAGCAAAACAGTAAGTTTTAGTTTTACTCAACGCCAATATTCACATTTGTAAAAAGGATGATCTTCATTTTTTTTTTCCTTTTTTTCTTTGGTGGGGGAGGAGGTTAGCTTGAAACAATTTGCGACGAGCATGTATTTTGTAAATAAACGGCATAAACTTTAAAAGCACGAAATGCAACGCTTTATTAGGGTCTACTTTTTTCTCGACAAATGAAGGGCCGTGCTTCATTATTTTGACAAGAAACAACTCTTGTGGTTTTTTTTTTAATCATTAGTTTACGGTATTTGATCATATTCTTCACTTTTTAATACTAGTTTTTAGATACTTTTTACTGTGAATATAAATACAGTTCCCTCAAAGTACATTTACCGCGCAGATTTCTATGCTAATTTTGTGTTTTCTTTCGATAAATCGATGCATAGTTTTTGTAAATCTGGTAATTAACTTTGACTTTAGATGACAAGTGCAACTAACTAATCACATGTATTTCGTCTTTTATCGCACTGATATCGAGATATCGCCTGAACTGAACATCATAAACAAATAAACCAAATGAAGCGCACACAATCATCCCTCTTTAAAATCTTACAAATGGAGTCACAGATAAATGAAAACAAAATGTTTGACTACTTAATCTAGTTCGAGTCATTAAATATAACAAATTATGTAACTTAACTGGCAACGACTGGGAACCATGATCAAAGCATGTGCGAAATAATTGCTTCAAACATTTTTCACACAAAAACTATGTTCTAAATAAAGCCGGGACTTCAATTTATCGACCCTCTGTTTCGCGAATTTCTCCATTTTACGAATTTTTCCTTCGAAATAAGATTATTTTAAGAATTTCTTAGCAAAACAACCTCGAAATAGCGAATTTCATTCTCTATTTAATGAACTTCTTTCTTATAAACTAGAATTATTTTTTCGTTATTCCTCAAATTTTCCCTTTTTTTTTTTTTTTTGCATATTTTGGAAGGGTGAAAAATAACAATAGGGTAGCAAAAAATTGTGGTGAATAAGAAAATACAAATGATCTGATACTACTACAATCAACAAACCTTCGGATGTTAATATAGTAAAAGTTTTCAGAACATTTCAGCGTGGATTAACATAGTTTGATGGAAAACATGAACTAAGGGACAAAAAAAAAAAAAAAAAAAAAAAAGGCTGCACTGAAAAAAAAAAAATAATAATAATAATAATAATAATAATCTGGTGTGTCACTCACACGACTTTCTCTTACCCTGAAATTTAATACTATAAATACAGGTTGAAGATTAAGAGGTAAGATAACGAACGATGTTATGTAAACCTATGTTAAACAATTCAAACTAGGCTTCGGAAGAGTTTTATATGATAATTAATTCTGTGTGAGGGGGGCTACCGCCCCCCTCAACCCCCCGTTTCATTAATGCACCTAGATTTATATAAAATTTAATTCGGTTATTAAAAAATAATTGTGTTTTTAAAAAATTATTTATTAAAATTATTATTTAAAAAAAAATATCTTTTATGATAATGCAGACGATTTTCATATTAGAGAAATAGTATAACACTAAATATCCAAAAAAAGTCCATTTTATTCTCAATATTTAAAAAAAAAAAATACGATTTTTTTTTTTTTTTTTCCGATAAAAGTAAAAAAAAAAAAAAAATCGATAACTTTGTTTTAAATTATCGCAGATCGATGGTTCAACCATTCGTTTTAAAAGTATTGGCGAGCTCTTTTGAAAGATACCCATCATGAAATTTACTCCCCTCGAGGGGGAACTTCCCCCCCAGGGGGGGGGGAGGCGAGGTTCCTACATACACAAAAAAAATTTCCGAGTTGACTATCTCTATTACAAAATATATATATTCGTTTCATTTGTTTTAGTGCAGTCTATAGACGTTAAACTCTACTTACCTGCAATTTCCCCCATAGACGTGTATTAGAATTCTCTTGATTGTCCCTGTACACGAACCATTTGCTTGATCTTAACGAAAAGCTTACTGTAGCATCTATATATGGTACACATTTAGAATACCAAGTTTGGAATGTCTGCTACTATTTGTTCTTGACATATACTGATAACAGACAGACACACACACACGGATACACAGACATACACACAGACCATTTGCTAAAAACTTGATTTTCGTATTCAGGGGACCTCAAAACGTGTAAATATAACAAAATCTCGCGTTCCAAACTAACATGCTTTTAATAAACTTTTTCGATAATTAAAATTAAAAAAATATTGAAAAAATGTGTTATTTCATGTACACTATCTACCAATAAGTATTTGGACACATTCGAATTTCGTCGTTTAGTCAAATATCTTAGAAAAATTCTGCACGAATTATCTTGAAATTTTGGGAGTATGAAGAATGTGTTATGTTATACCTCATATATTACAGCAAAATTTTTGTCCTGAAGAGGAAAAGAGGACCAATAAAAAATTAAACAAAAGTCAAAATGTTTTGAATTCCCCTGTAAAAAGTAATTCTTGAAATGTGTTTTGGCTATAGTATGTATTTATGAGGATTCTTCTAATTACTTGCATAAATTTTTGTGAGGCTACCACAAATATTCGTCGAGATATAAGAGTTTCTTTAAAAAATTGAAAAAAAAAATCCTCTTTTTAAATTATAACACATGGGTATTAGACACAGTGCAAAGCCATTTTTAGGGAACTTGGCATAATACATTAGACACAGCATACTGCAATCTGTATCCAAAAATCTTAAATATCTTACGAAATATGAGCATTTTTACTAAATAATTTTTAACTACGCATGCGGAAGCTTCTAAAAATTTTTATTTGCATAATTTAATAGCCAAAAGTATTGAGCTGTTTATATGAAAATCCCAAAGAAATATCTCGTAACATCAAAAAGTTATGAGAGATAGAATGACCAGAATTTCGGTTATGCTCAAAATAAAAGCAAAACTATAATGGGTTTTACTCAGATTTTTATTTTGGTTCAATCAATGCCCAATGGTAATACAGAGACCGCTGATTGTAAAATAAATATTGATAAAACCGCCTAATTATTTTCCTTTATCTTAAGAGGAACTGAAATTCTGTTCATTCATTCTCTCATAACTTTTTGAATTCACACGATGTTTGTTTGGGGTTTTCATATAAGTAGCTCAATACTTTTGGCTATTAAATTATGCAAATGAATTTTTTTTAAAGCTTGCGCATGCGTAGTTAAAAATTATTTAGTAAAAATACTCGTATTTCTTTAGATATTTAACATTTTTGCATTCTAATTGCAGTATGTTGTGTCTAATATAGTACTCCAAGTTTCCTAAAATAGGCTTTGAACTAGGTCTAATACCCTATGTGTTATAATTTAAAAAGTGGAATTTTTTCTTCACGAATATATGTGGTAGCTTCATAAAAATTTATACAGGTAATTATAAGAATTCTCATAATTACATGTTACGGCCAACACACGCATTTGAAGCATTACTTTTTACAGGGTGATCCAAAACATTTTGACTTTTGTTTAATTTACTTGTCCTCTTTTCCTTTTCAGGGCAAAACTTTTGCTGAAATATATGAAGTTTAACGTTTTCTTTACAATCCCAAAGTTTCAAGATGATTCTTGCAGAATTTTTCTAGTTATTTGATAAAACGTCTAAATTCGAAAGTGTCCAAATACTTATTGGTAGATAGTATATATGGTAGTTTTAAATGAAAAATAATTTTACATTTAAATGTAATGAATTAGTATATTTCTAGCCTGTGAAGTTCATTTTTTTAATTTTTATTTTCTTTTAAACACTTTCTAACAAAGTTGAAAACTGTTTATGACTTCGGTGAATCTGTCCGCACTCTAACTCCCGTAAAGATTCATGGAATTCCTTGAAACTGATATATGACATTCGAGTTCACTATGGGATGTTCCCTATTGAAAAAGGAATAAATACCACCACTGGTTTATGTACAGGGACACCCGAAAGAAATCCAAAGTATTGCATTTTATGAGAGGGTATTCTATAAATCACATTTGAATACCATTATTTTGTGCAAATCATATTTGTAAATTAAATTTATTTTTAATACGCATATATATATATATATATATATATATATATATTAATAGAACATAGACGATTAGTATTAGGATTTACAGGTCTACACAAAATTATTCATATCAATTAAGGGCTATACCTGGAAATTGCTGGAATTGCATTTTCGTTTTTATTAAGCATTTTTAATACTTTCTTACAATGTTTAAAAGATATTATGAATTAAATTATTCTACATGTCTGTATGTCCGTCCATCTGTCCGCACTCTGGCGTCCGAAAATATTTTCAAATTTTCTTCAAACTCTTATATACTACTCCAGCTCATTGTAGAATGTTCCATATTTAAAATGGCATAAATGGCACAGCAGCACAGCTACTTCATGTGCAGGAACACCCAAAAGATTAGCCAATGCATTGAAGTATCTTTTCTATGAGAGGCATTTTTAAAAAATAATATTTGCATAACTTTGTGCTGCACAAATTACAACGAAATTGACATGTATTATTTATACGGTTAAAAAAAAAAAAAAAGAAATGGTATTCTGTAGAATATGGTAAGTTCAGCGTTACGATTTACAGTGTCACACTAAAATATTCAAATACGTTACGGCTACAATTGAAAATTGTTGAAATGACTTTTCCGTTTGTGTTAAACGTTTTTAACACTTTCCAACGATTTTAAAGAGTGAATATAAATTTATTTAGTGTATCTGCCTGTTTTTCTATACGTCTGTCTGTCCTTTATGTGATTACGTAATCAAAACATATTGAAGGTTAAACGATGCAACGTGCACGTATTGTTGGAAAGTTAATAATCTATGCGAACCGCATGATTTTTCGTTCTTGTTTAAATTGAATAATCGTAACCAGTGAATATAATTTTAAAAACTAGTACGTTCTGGTCATTACATAACTTTATATATTTCCTAGACAAATTAACGCACTACAAGTTATTTGTTTAAATTACTATTTAATAAAATTATTTTTCACGATGAATACAGGCGATTTTCATCTTAGAGAAGTATAACCATAAATATCGAAAGCAAGTCCATTCTGTGCCCTATAGATGACGTTTATATATATATATATATATATATATATTGGGGGTGGGGTGAGGTGGGGGGGGGATGGGTTGAAAATGAAAAAAAAAAAAACAATCGATAATTTTGCTTTAAGTTATAACAAATCTATGGTTCAACCATTCGCTTAAAAAGTATAGAAGAGTTTTCATGAAAAATACTCATTTTGAAAATTTACACACGCATGTCAACGGGGGAGAGGAAGACTCATGTGTGTGTGTGTGTGTGTATATATATATATATATACATACAAACAAAAAAAATTGTCATATGTGACCACTTTTATAAATAATTCTTTTCTAATTTCACAATGATTCGTTAAAAATAATTTTTATTACGCACATTAATATGAAATTATGTCCTATATTACTGCCATTTTAAAAATTACGGAAAAAAAAGGGGGATAGCAACACCACCTGATGGCCAATTTTTCCTAAAATTGATAGGCACTAATTCAAGGTGCAACTACATAATATAATTTTGTATAAAATTCTGTGCATTACTTCTTGAGGAAACCTGCCAAAATTTTTTGTAAAGCATTATAAAAAATGGATATCTATTTAACGACTTCGCTATGTAGAATTTTGAATGTATTTTGTATAATCCTTATAAGTGAAGCCAGCAAGCACGAAGTATACATAAAAAGAACTAATTTAGTATCCTGGAAAAACAATACAGAACTACCATTAATAAATATATATAGAGTATATTTAAATGTTTGTGTCGCCGTGGATTTTTATTTACTCTTTCGAATTGAATTGAAGAGACAGAAATGACAACATTCAATTCTTTACGCGGTACATACTCATATAATAATGAGTAAGAAAGAATTATAAGAAGACGTAAAAAAAAAAAGTATGAAGTAAATAATTTGGAGCACTTTCTTCAATATGTTACACTGTGTTCGATTTTTAATCAACAAATTTAACTTCTCTGAGAAGTTAAATTTATTGATTCTTAGATATACAACCAGAATACAAGATATTATACAAGAATTTTTAGATATACAACTACTACTCACTCACAATCTCAATTATGTTCAGACAGACAACTAAACAGTGAACAATCATTATGTTTTCGCAAAAGTAAGTAACTTAGTATCTTAGTAATAAAATATATGAACTTAATTCAATGGATTTATATAAAATACATATACCGTGCAGCATCTGTGGGAAAAGAAAGGCTTATCAACAGAGATATACATAAGAGATGAATTTACTAAATAAATATATAAACTAGAATTTTGGGTATAATTCCCCCCCCCTCCCATACGCAACAGCCCAAATCGAACCATATTGATAAAGAAAGAATTATAGAAAGAGTGGGGAAAACCTTGATATTAAGAGATAATGGGGGGAGGGGGAAGCATACATACACACGGGTGTGTTTGTGCGTGTGTGTGGATGAAATGGATGGATCGATGGAGTTTGAAGATAGATGCCTTGATCAGCTGCTGAAGTAGCAGTCTACTTCTATGAAAATGAAAAAAAAAAAAAAAAAAGACTATTTTGAAGGTATAGCTCAAGAGTCTCAAATTAGGGGGAGGGAGATAGAAACGGAGATTGTAGGGTTTCCGAGGGTGGGGAAAAGAAATGTGGGTCAGAGGACTAACAGTATTAAAGTGTCGGAACATCACCTTGTACTACTTTCTGAAATCCTGCTTTTTTATGAAATTGTAATTTCCTCAATTTAGAGGTGAATATTTCAATTCAACGAGGTAGTTTTAAGATAAGAGAGAAAGGAGAGAGTTAACGATGGGTTTTGAGATGTTTCTCACCAACTTCAAATTTTATACGGGAAAGATTCGATTCTAATATTACTCAATGTAAACGATATCATAGAAAATAATTTTAACAATATTTGTAATATACATATCTATACACTTTCCACCCATAAGTATTTGGACACCTTCGAATTTAGATGTTTTATCAAATATCTAAAAAATTCTTTAGGAATCATCTTGAAACTTTGGTAGTGTAAAGAACCTGTTATACCTCATATATTTCAGCAAAATTTCTGTCCTGAAGTGGAAAAGGGGATCAGTAAAAAATTAAACAAAAATAAAAAATATTTTGGATCATCTTGTAAAAGGTGATGCTTGAAGTGCCTTTTGGCTGTAGCATGTGATTCTGAGGATTTTTCTCAGTATCTGTATAAATTTTTATAAGGCAACCACATATGTTCATGGAGACATAACGTTTTTTTTCTTTTTATTGAAAAAAAAAAAAAAAAAAATCCACTTTTTTAATTATAGCACGTAGAGTGTTTTACCCAATACAAAGACATTTCTAGGACACTTGGCATACTACATTAGACACAACATACTGCAATCAAAATGCAAAAATGTTAAATATTTTACGAAATATGACCATTTATACTAAATAATTTTTAACTGCGCATGAGCTAGCTTTAAAAAAAATTATTTGCATAATTTAATAGCCAAAAGTATTAAGCAACTTATATGAAAACCCTAACAAGTATCGTGTAAATTCAAAAAGTTATGAGATAGAATGCGTTATAATTATAAAAGTGAAAGATGTTTTTTGCAATTAAAAAAAAAAAAAAAAAAAAAAAAAAAAAGTTATATCTCAATGAATATATGTGGTAGCCTTCTAAATTCGAAAGTGTCCATATAGTTATTGGTAGATAGTGTTATATATGTATATATTCTTTTTTAAGAAACCTTCATATATTTTCCAAATTACCCCGTTTTTTATTTCGGGAAAAGTCAAAAAGCAATGACTTTGATAAATATGTGATTAGAGAGATTCCGGAACAGTTTAATCCTTGTCGAGTCATGTTCTTAGTTAGTCTAAGAAAATGATTCGATAAGGATTTATTTAACAAAATAGTATTAAATGTACTTTTTTTAATATCGGAATTATTTGCTAGTGCTCGGATACTTTTGCTGTCGACTGTATTGTAAACATATTTAAAAAAATAATGAAATTTGCCATTTTCTGATATTTAAACAAAAAAATGGAATAAACATGGTTGCCGGGACTCTGATTTGCCAGGACTGTGGGTTGCCATCAGGAAGGGTTACAACCTGTGATACTGTGAAAATGATAAAAATTCCTGAAAATTGCCATTTTCTGATACTCTAACAGAAAAATGTGACGTGGTGGGACTTTTTTGCTTGCAGATATTTAAATAAAAATTGGAATTAATAATAAAAATAATAATTTGACCGTTGTTACCGAATCACTGTAGACCAGTGTCAAATCAATCATTAGCAAATCAAAAATAATTAAACTTTTCAAATTGTCTATATCCTATTCAGCTGATTTCAGACCGACAGTCAGACACTTTAAAAATAACGCAAAAACAATTTATACCGACTGGAACAATTGTTTAGTGTAATGAAATGTTTCGAGAGTATATGCATGCCTGTTTTAAATTAGCACATTTTAAATGAAAATTAGAAAAAGTACATTATAATGAAAAATTTCAGATTTAAAAATTTCAACTATAAATTGGGGGGTGGGGGGGAGAAGAAGAAGAAACTTTATGATCATCTGTTAAAATTCTGAGTCTGTGATCTCATTTACACACACACACACACGTACATACATAACAAACAAGACAATACATATAACATAAGCAAATATTAATACATTTTATGTATCTTCCTTTTCTATTGGTTGTTTCCTTTCATCCCCCTCCCCCATTTAATAAAATCATTTTATTTATTTTTACTTTAAAAATATACATTTCCCTTTCCCTCTTGTGAAGATAGACTTCCAAAGATTTGAAATATGCTGACTAAATAACAAATGCACGTAATTATTTAATCAATAGTTATGTAAGCGCAAATCAATAGTTATGTAACAGATATGAAGGGTGTTACGTAATTTCTTTTATTTCCTCAATATTTTAAAGTTAGAACTTCATATACAGGGGTCGCACTCTCCGAATTTTTTCTAGGGCACTTTCGGCTTTCGGGGATGACAAATTTCTGCCTTTTTTTACTACCACTATTTTTAGAGAAAATCTCTATTCTGTTTAATCACATTGATATTTCACATTTACTACTATGGTAACAAAAAAGTGTAAATTTTTCATCCATGACAGTGCCCTAATAAAAAAAGGGGGGGGGGTACGACAACAGTTTATATTATAATAAATCTTCGCTAATATCACTTGTTTATCGTACTTCTGCACAGGAATTAGTTTTGAAAAAAAATATATATATATGAAATCCACTTTAATGATACCTTAAAATATTTAAGGTAATTTCATTTTACTTTCTTAGTATCGAGTACTTTTTTTTTTTTTTTTAATTATTCATCACATTCAGTTTAATTCAGACAGACTCTATAAAAAATAACTCAAACAAAATTTATTTTGAATGGGACTGGAAATATCTAACATTTAAAAGTTATGAAAAATGAATTTCATAGCTCCCGTTTTTAAACGGAGACTTTATAGAAGAAATTTTCTGTGACAATATTTCATTTATTTAATCGTAGAAAATTGATATGACAGATTTTTATTAAAAGGTAGTGGAGAGAAATCCGAGTTAAAAAATTAGAATGTTGGCAACTATGGAATTCCAATTATTTATTTCAATTTAGCCATTCTTTATTAGTGTATTATATAAACCCTCCGTCGGGCGCACCCTGCCTGAGAGGCCCGTTCTGGTTTTTATTCTCTAAATATCCTACACGTGATTTTTAATTCAAAAGCACCCATATGGTGACCTTATTAGGAGTGAATAGAAAGTAATAAACGAAAATTTGATGCATAAGTACAAATTTATTGATTGTAGTACAAGTATTTTTTAACAATAATGTATTTACCTGGCCTCTCAGGCAGCGTGCGCCCCATTTTGTTCGTCCTACGGGTGCGCCTGACGTAGGGTTAATGCTCATCCTTATTATTTTACATGTTTTGTACACTTTAATAATATATTAAAATTGTCTGGCTGATTAGTTAGACGAATTTGATCTTTAAAAAGCATAGAAGTTCCAAAAAGCACATAGCCCATCTGGTAGGGTAGGTGCTGGAGTTCGAGTCTGAGTCTGATTAGGTCATGGATGCTCGTAATAGCTCGGAATCCAAATAAAGCTTAAGTCCCGTTCTAGTTAAATTGTATGCAAAAAATAACCACAGAACAACAAACTAAACGGGAAACACAAAAAGGACTAGAATGCGCATTGTACGCACAAGTTTTTGGTGAACACACAGTATTTTTTACGTACTAAACAGTTATGACCTATACACCCCGCGACCAAAAGATAGGTACAAAGGATTTTTTCTTTGATTTTCCATAAAATAACATTATCTAAATTGTGCTTATAATTTAATATTATCATAAAATAACACTATTTACGGACTAATTTTTGTTTTAAAACTAATTTAGAAAAATTTTAAGACTAAAATTTTTCTAATTTAAGACTACACATCGCGACAAAAAGATAGGAACAAAGGGCTTTTTTTAAAAAATTTTGAATATGATTATTTTCAATATGAATATTTTGAATATGATTCAAATATTTAATATGTTTTTGATATGATAATATTTTGTTATGATAATAAATGATCAGCACAATTTAGAAAATGTTATTTTATGAAAAATTTAAAAAATCCCTTGTTTCTATCTTTTTGTCGCGGTGTGTAGTCTTAAATTACAAAAATTTTAGTCTTAAAATATTTCTAAATTAGTCTTAAAACAAAAATTAGTCCGGGAATAGTGTTATTTTATGATAATAATAAATGATAAGCACAATTTACATAATGTTATTTTATGAAAAATCAAAGAAAAAACCTTTTGCACCTATCTTTTTGTCGGGGGGTATATTTTAAGTTAAGACACTTCTACAATGTAAGACGATATTATGTAAGAACTAGAGAATAGTTAAATTAATTTCTGAAAGAAGCGAACACAAAAATCAGAGAAACGAAATATTTGATAATAAAAATGCAGTAAAAATTAAAAAGGGAAATTGAAACAAGCATTTTTTCACATCTCAGATGAGATATTAAATGAATATTATTACAAATGCAAAATGAAAAAAAAAAAAAAAAAGAATTTTTGTTAGTCATTCGTTAGGTTTTGCTAAAATAACAAGATATCTGATTTTTAGAAGAATTTTTGGAGAAAACGCGCAAATTCTTGCTACAATCGGCCTCAAATCCCTACACGTAAGACCTATACCAATTGCTTCACGAATGAATCTAAGCAAGATAATTACTAATCAGAGTACGCCCGAGAACATTAACCCTTCTTTACATCACCATCATCTGCTGCAACATACGCAAAAATTCTATGTCATTTCCACAGCAAATTTTGAAAGATGATTTTATTTGCAACACTGCAGTTATCAGAACACAAATCGTTTGTAAAATCCCCAAGAGATGGCGGTGGCAAAACTATGTTATATTAATGCTTTCATTGCAATGTTTAATTTTGTAAGGGAATAAATAAAAAGCTTAAACGTATCACATGTGGGTCTAGATAAAATAAAAAGATACAATTTCCATTGCAAATATCCAAACATAAAAAGTCTACATAGACAGTTTGTGAGAAATACGGTGTAGGCCTTCGTTAGAATTTATAATAAAATTTCCATTGAACTGAAATCTTGACTATTTCGATTTTTTCTCTTTCTTTCCTTTCTCTTTTCTTTTCCTTTTTCTTAATGTTACAAACATGCAACAAACAGACACTTTTATATATATATATATATTTACTCTTTATTTCCGATTTTTTTTTTTTTTTTTTTTTTTTTTTTTTTTAAACACGCTTTTATTAGCTTCACCTGTTTGTATGTATAATGTATGTTTGTAACCGCCCTGGGAGCAAACAAAAAATCTATATTGTAAAATAATAATATAGTTTTAAAAAATTAAAGAACACGCTTTTCTGAAATGTGAACTAAAAAGCACAAAATATCTATCTTAGTATTAAAATGCAGGGTAAGAGAAAATCGTGTGAGTGACACACCGTAATATTTACATACATTTAAATCTTTAATTAAAATAATTTAGAATTAAACAAAAAACATTTCAAAAACTCTCCCCTGACTGGGATCGAGAGCTAGGCCTTTAGGTTCGTAGCGCGGAGCTATACCTCAACGCCACGACGTTCACGCAGGGAAATACTTTTTTTCACAATATAGATTTTTTGTTTGCTCCCAGAGCGGTAACAAACATACATACAAACATACATACAGGTGAAGCTAATAAAAGCGTGTTAAAAAAGACTTTCCCTACGCGAACGCTGTGGCTGTGAGGTAAAGCTGCGCGCTACGAACCTAAAGGTCTAGCGTTCGAGCCCAGTCAGGGGAGATTTTTTAAAAATGGTTTTTGTTTAATTCTAAATTATTTTAATTAAAGATTTAAATGTATGTAAATATTATGGTGTGTCACTCACACGATTTTCTCTTACCCTGCATTTTAATACTAAGATAGGTATTTTGTGCTTTTTGTGCTATTTCTATAAAAGCGTGTTCTTTAATTTTTTAAAACTATAATATTATTTTAATTATTAATGTTATTTATTTTATTTATTTATTTTTACAGTGTTTCAAAGAAAGTATTGTAACACGGGGTAAATATTTTTGAATTCGAACTTTAGTTACAAAATGTTGAACCTAGTTGTTATTTACGTTAAGAAAATAGCGGAGTAGAGCTAGCAGTAAATCTAGCAGAAATTCATATTGAGAAAAAATAGCACACTAAGGGGAACACACACACACACAAAAAAAAAAAAAAAAAAAAAGCTGGACATGGATATATTATATATATATTATATTTAAACTTAAACGTAGTAAAAGCCGAGCAATAGATTTAAGACACTGAAACCACATAGACAACATTTTGTTTTTCCCCGGCAATCATCAATTTTATTATTTAAAAAGCGAATTTTCGAACTGGTTTTATTACGTCGTCTTTCACGGATTATGCAAGCATGACGACTTTATTTGTTTCCTGGTTCACTTTTTAAATTATTTGAAATAAAAAGGCATGAATCTTTTTTTTTTTTTTTTTTTTTTTTCCCAGTGTGGCTTTTTTTTTTTTTTTTTTTTTGGGGGGGGGGGGGGGGGGGTTGTGTATTTGAAATTTTGTACTTATTGCAATTAAACATTAAAGTCGAGGGCTAAGCTTAGTAATTTTAATGCGATGTTTTAAACTTCAATTCAACAAACTTTATAACATATATATAAAGTTTAATTTTCTGCGGGCTTGTAGTGCGTAGTCGAGATTTCCATTTTATTTTGTGATTTAAAGATAGAGAAGAATATTTAGCACAGTAATAATATTTTAAATAAAATTTCTATAAGAGATTCTTAATATATATATATATATATAAAAATATTCTTACCAGATTTTTTTTTTTTTTTTTTTTTTTTTAAGTTTACTGAGTAATCAATAACTTAATGTAAAAAAAAAAAAAAAAAAAAAAAAAAAAAAAAAAAAGTTTTTTAAAATCCCTGCCTGAATGCAGTTTACCACTAAACAAATTATTGCTTTTTAACGAACTCTCATTTTTCTAAATTCCAAAATGTTTACTCAAGAATCAAAATTAAATTATGGTTTTCCGATATGAAACACTGCTTTATAAAATTAGATTATTACTTTTTTAAAAATCTTGCGCACCCACACATTTTTTGCTTTAAGAAACAATTTAAGAACTGTTTTCCTACCAAATCCTTTATGAACTTAATAGTAAATTAATATAATAAATGACTGCGATGATCTATAAAATACGTATCTGAGCTTACAGAAGATTAAAATCAATAAACAGATGAAGAACGGAAAAAAAAAAAAAAAAAAACTTTCATTGAAATCGTAAAAAAGATATGAGTAGTATTAGGGGGAGATATGAAAAGGTCAGACAAAGAATTAAAACTAAACTTTAAATTATTGCGTAACAACAAAGAAGAGTGCCGTGCGTCTGATTATATGAGCAAAAGTTTCCTAAAACATCTTTTGACTTTTTAGAGTATATAAAGAAAATGAGGAGACAGTCTCCCTCCTAACGTCCTAACTCATACATATCTTAGATAAATCAACCATAGGCAGGGCGAGTTAGAAAAATAAGCAAAAAGAGAGGCGGAAAGCAATTGCATAACTGGTCGCGGAAGGAGAATTCTCCGATTACATAAGAGGAGACATCACAATCAATAACTCCCTTTTCCCCTCACTAGGAAGCAGAAATGTTAACTGGCGGCCTCTTTTCATTCGATATCAGTAATTACTTCGGCATGACTGGTTAAAAATACATAATACAAAAATCATAAGAATTTTTTCTTTCTGTTATAAAAGGGGGGGGGGGGGGGGAAGGGGTCTATCATTTACGAAATACGTCTTCCAGCTTACATAACACCAGAATTAATATACGTATAAGCACGTAAAGAAAGAAGTTGAATTATTTTATGATTATGAGGAAAAATAATTATGTTATCTAATTACAGCTAGGAAATTATATGTGTATATGTTAATCGTAGTAAAAGCCAAGCAACAGATATAAGATCACTGAAACCACGCAGAAAATAAGAATGAAATTACAGCAAATTTAAATAACCTGTGGAGCCTGATTGTCATTTATTGAAACATTTATTTTTGATTTGTTGGGTTTTTTTTTTTTTTTTTTTATTATTATTAATTTAACTTCAATCTACACATAATTTTATTCCTAGATTGTTAGTTGCGATTTTAATAATTTTGCCGGTGCATAAAAACGATATGAAACTCAAATCATAAGAAGCAAACAAGCAACTCAGCCTATACACATTTTTATATGATATAGATCTATTTATTTTTAAAATATCTATTTACTTCTATAGCAAACCTATAGATTACTTCTCCCAATGGAAACAAATTGTCCACAGCGCAGCACTAGTGCGACGTAAAAATCTATGATTGCGGCTAAAAGAAGAAAAATCGAAAACGTCGTTATCCCCCCTCCCCCTCCGACAGATTTTAGAAATATGCTCCGATGGGAGGGGGGCTGTGCCCCTCCCGGCCCCTTAGCTGATGCCACCCCTGATTGTACAGTAAAAAGTTTACAGAGTTAAAATTTTTGTATTGTTGTACAGTGTTTACACATCTACAATTAGCCACTACAACTAGAGTCTGCACGGGCCGAAATTTTGAAGCCCGGACCGAACAAGAGCTTTGCTTATGCTGCCCGGCCCATTTATGTTTCACCAGTGTATGGCCCGGTCCGATTAAAAAAAAAAAAAAAAAAAGAATAATAATAATAATAATAATAATAATAATAAGTACATGCTTTTTTATGAAAAAGTTTTTTAGCATGTATTTTGCAAAGGTTTTATATAGCCAAGCAATTCTTTAACAAAACTACTGATTTTTTACAAGACAATTATATATAAACAGAAACTCATTATTACAAACGTACAGAAAGCACAAAGACCGACAGAAAGTCAAATCGACAATATTAGCATTCATGAAACAATATAGAAGGTATTAAAAGTGGTTAATACTACTAAAAATGCACTTTCAACCATATTCACTTATATACCGTAATATTTTCGAATCATTTCATGTGAACCGGTAAACAAAACTTTAATGCTAATCTAACCAATTTCAATAGAAAAAATGCTTTTGCACATCCTAAAAATGATGCTAATTTCATCTAGTGAACCAGAAAATAGAGGAAAAGTTAAAGCTGAAGAATTTTTATATCCTTCATATACCACTTAGACTCTACAGACCATAAGACACGAAGTCTCACAGGCAGTAAGTAAACGTATTTAATTTGTTTTGTTTGTACATGTGCACAAAATAGTAGTGACATGATGCATACTATTTTGAATAGGAAACCATCTAATATTACTTTAAATAAAATATATGAATTTCGAGACATGCTAAAAATATTTGCGGAAAATCAGATCGCGAACAGATAGTCTGACAGACAATTAAGTTGAAGTTATACACTAAGCGACAAAAAAAAAAAGCCGCACTTGGATGTTTTCCTTTTTGCCTTCTACAACTGCCAATTTTATCGTTTAAAAAGCAAATTTTCGAACAGATTTTACTGTGTTGTCCTTCACATATACTTTAGCTTTGAATCTAGTGTTAAAAACAAAATACAATTGTCAGGAAAATTGTAATTTTAGAATTTATTTCAAAAATGGTAAGAATAAGGCAGTTAACGATGCCACAAAAAGTATTAATTTTTAAATGAAAATCAAAAAATATTTTAATACGTGAGATGGCAAAATAATTAAATGCTAACGAAATATTGGTAAAATAAATTTTAGCAAAATATAAATTTTTTTGGTCGTCTAAACTGGGAATTTGACTTTAGGCGGTCATGTTGCTCATCCAAGCAAGATAACCGCAAGTTAAAATGCGAATGTTTAAAAAATCGATTTGTATCATGTTCAGAACTTAAAAAGGATTTTTAAAAAGTGTATAGTAAATTACTTTCTTCAAAAACAATGCGGGAACAATTAAACAAAGCGGGTTAAAGAACGGAAGATCTGCGAAAAAAGCCATTATTAAGGAAAAGAATTAGAAAAAACAATACTTTAGTTGACCAAAATTTAAAAACATTATCAGTTAATTATTAGGCTGAACTGGTTTTCTCTGATGAATCAAGTTTTCTTTATTTTGTGCAGTTGAAAAAAGCTAGAATGAAGACGAAAATGTGACCGACTTAATGAAAATCGCACTTTTAAAACAGTGACACAATCTCCGTACATTATGGTACGGAGGTGCATAACTTTTCAAACACTCGGGGAAATTTTTATGCTCAAGGGATCAATTAACTCGAAATAAAACACAATCTGCATAAAAGTGGTGCCTAACCGACTATTTTGGAGGTATCTTAGACATTTCCGTAAACAGCGTTTGAAGATAATAAGGCACCTTACTACACGGCGTCTGTGGTAAGTTTATTCACTTCAAATTGTCAAAATTTCTTATACATTCCCATGAGAACCTATAATTCTGTAAGTAATCATACTTTTTTTCACTTTAAGTTAAATACCACAAAGGATATAGTAGAATTTCTTCTTTACCAGACATGGAAATTGTCAAAATCGCGATCCGCTCGAAAATGTTTCGTCTATAAAAAGGCGGGGGAGAGGGGAGAGGATTCGAAATTTGCAGCCTATAACTCTGCCAGAACTAGAAAAATTTATTTGCGATATTTGGCACATTGAAATTTCTCAGATTTATATTAAAACACTGTATAAAACTATGCCATTGCGCATTAATGCAGTAATTCCATATAAAGGTGGAATTAACCCGATGCAGAATACATATTTTTAACAAAAAATTGCTTTGATCTAACAAATAAATAGTTTTATTTCATATATTAAAATATAGCTTGTTTATTTCATATAATAAATCATAATAGAATGCAAAGTGTATAGTTATTGCATTATGTTCAAAAAGAAAGTTTTATGCAGATTTTTAAAAAGTACTTCGTAAAGTGCAATAAAGCGAATTATTAAATCGAAAATATACATAGGTATCATTTCATACCTTTGGTATTATGCAAACAAGAAAGTTTTATTTGTTTCAAACATTAATTTTAAAGTTATTACAAATAAAAAAGGTATAAGTCATTTTTTCTGCAGTGCGGCTTTTTTTTTTTTTGTCGCTTAGTGTAAACAATTTTTAACAAAATAAAATGTTATGTAACATACGAGCCTATAAAATAACGTAAAATAAATAACTGAAGAAATATTTTATCATTTTCCTTTTTCGTTAATTAACGAGAAAAGTAAAAAAATCATACAGGCCTGGCCCGACTATACACAAAAATTATTGAGCCCGAGCCCGGCCCGTGCAAACCTCTAACTCCAACATATAAATTTCCAAAAGCATAAAATATATTTTAATTAAAATCCCTTCTATTTTAAAAAATACAACATTCGCCTTTTATACTTTGACTACCAAAATGAAGAAAAAAAAAACTCTTTTTCTAACTGTTGGGTCAAAGTAACCCTGGTGTAAGGTACTAAAAGTCAGCTTTTTTTAAGTAACTTAAGATCTAGTTTGTATCATATAAAATAATTCTACGCTGTCGAAAAGAATCTGAAAAATTTAATTAAATTACTTTTTTTATAGCTGCTAACTTGTGAATTTTTAAAACAGATTTATCATCTCTTTTTTCTAAAAAGAAAAGGTGTGGATGGACACAGTGGGGCATTTTTCACTTGTTTTACAATAATTATCTACTTTTTAATTAAAAAGAAAAATTAAATACAGAACAATATTTTGTCAACTTTTGGCTTTAATTGTAATGTTTCTCATAAATCATACTTATTTTATTTTTTAAAAGATATGTAATTAGAATATATATATATATATATATATATATATATACTCAAACTATCCTATTATGCCCTGCAAAGGGTTAAATAAACAGAATTTCCTAAAAAAAAAAATTTGCGCATTTTACGACATAATGAATTATTAAAAATTAATGAAAACATAAAAGTTGATTTCATACTAAATCAGGATGTCTAACATTAGAACTTTTTCAAATTCCCCGACTTTTCCCTGACTTACGTTGTTTATTTCACAAAAATTAGCGAACAATTTAGCAATTTACATTAACGAGCTTTCAAATATGTCTTATTTCCACAAAATTTGTCATTTTCCTGACTATTCCAAGACTTTTCCAGATTTACTTAAATTCTCTGACTTTTCCATGATTCCCTGACTAGTGGCCACCTTGTAAATATCCTGATGACACGATGAATTATGAAAAAATGAATCACTTTATAACTTAAACAATTATATGTAATAATAACAGGAGACTTGGCGTTGGAATATTAAAACTCAAATAAATTACTACGTCAGAAACGTCAAAAGAAAAATTTTTGTGATGCATACAGCTGTTTCGGTAGCCTTAAGCGTACTGTCTTCAGTGCAAAAAGAATTTTTTCTTTTGGCAGTAGTTTATTTGAGTTTTAATTATATGTAGCTGTAAAATTGTGAAATTATTTTTTAACGAATCTCAGCGAAAGATGGAGGGGAGGGATACTATATTCCTATACTATATTGAAAAATCGATGCATTAAGTGATATATATATATATATATTTTTTTTTTCCAATCACAGACTTGTAATCAAATCCGAAATACGTTTAAAATGTTCAATTACTTAAAAAAAAAAAAAAAAAATTACAAGAATAATGTTTTACACGATTTTCTAAAAACCTCTTCTTAGATCTAAATAATTTTGTTTCTACACAAAGATTAAAAAAATAAAATAAGTAAATAGACTTAAAAAAAAAAAAAAAAAAAAAAAAAAAAAAGACCTTTTAAATTGTTCTTTAAAACCAGTTTTCAAACAGGGTACCTTGACTGAATTGATGCCTTTGTTCCATCCAGTCTCACGTTCTCATATACTTTCCCTTTCTTCAATTATTCTAGAGTGAGCATGTTTAGAATTCCATTCAAAATGGCAGGTTTTGAAGCCTAACAAATAACTTAATTTTCCGAAAACAGCTATTCTGAGTGCTATTGTTATTCAGCAGAGATGAAATCATTTTCTTTGTACATATTTCCAGACAGAGTTTTGTTTTCATTATGGAAAGACATTGGCTCTGAATTTCGATTTATTCGTTTCTGTTAAATTCAGCCAATGCATTTCAAGTCTATTTGAAATATCTATAAAATGAATTCACGTCTTTTATTATTAAAAAATCTAAACTTCTTCAGTAGTTATTTCCTTGTCTTAATAATACTACAAATCAAGTAACACACATGAAATTAAAAGTGATAGAATGCTATATAATGTTAAAAAAAAAAAAAAATTGGGGATAATTAAAAAGAAAATTGTGTGTTTTATATTCTAAAAAGCATGAGTTGTCGACTTCTTCCATTCTAGTGTTTAAAGTTTTCGGATAAACAATAAATATATTTGCAAAATGGAAGAAAATAAATATATATGTATATAGGGTAAGTGCACCAGTGATTGACACTTTTAGAGCAATCTCTAATGTTTTTAATGTTCTAGTCATCAGAAAGTATTTTTAGAAATCTTTAGTTAGTACATATGGCATGAAAGCCATTCAGAACCACATATATGTTAAAATATATACATCTGATAACAATTATTATTATTTTTTTTTATGAATTTTTATTTGACACTCACTCAATGTTCCAGTAATTGACACTGCCAGTTTTTCATTTTATTAGTAATTGACCCCCTATTTTCCAGTGTTTGACACTGCTAGTTATTCATTTTACCAGTTATTAGCCCCCTATGCTCCAGTGTTTGACATAAAAAGTTAAAATTCTTATATGTAAAATATACGATTTTATTATTTTTCTTATTTATTAATTATTTCGGAATAGATGTCAATTACTGGAGCATGCCAATCACTGGAGCACCTATACCCCCCCCCCCCACTCTCTCTCTCTCTCTCTCTATATATATATATATATATATATATATATATATATATATATACATTTAAAAAAAAAAAAAAAAAAAAAAAAACTAATAGCAGAATGCAAAATAATGCAAGTAATGCAAATTTTATTGGTTTAATACATCATTTTTTTTTTTTTTTTTTTTTTTTTTTTTTACTTTTTAATATTACAGCCTAACTAATGTATAATTTCCTTTTCATCTATGTTTTCATAAGCATTAAATTACATTATACATTAGTAAATCGTTTGGTTTGTCGTTTTACGATAATTTTTTGGATACTAAAGCTAATTAGACCGGAACATAGTACTTAAAGTGAACTCCGAATAGGAATCCGAATCTAACACCTGTGGACAGAAGGATAGAGCGCTAACCATTCAGCCACCAAATGGACATTAGTGGACGGTAAGTAAATTATACTGTTAAAATTTCTTTTTTAAAAATGCGGAAAAGTTTTATTTGCACAAAAAGTTTTTTGAAGAAAAAATACAGTAAAATAGGAAAATCTCTGTTTAAGCATTCATAAATAAGCAGAAGGAAAAAAAGTCCTCTAATTTTCAGTATAATAAATTACTTTTTTCAGCTGCCCATATTCTTACCGAGACGGCAAATTAAGTGACGTAACGTGACAACAGTTAAGTTATATAAAATTGTGGAAATTTTAGCGCCGCCAAAAATTAGAAAATTAAAAGAGGTGATATAGTGCACTCTTTTATAATTCTTCTATGTCCGTTTTATGCGTCTGAATTCATAATCATTTTCGAATTGAATAATATTATTTCAATGACCGTTTTTTAATGATGTGATATCAGGAGTGTTGGTGATACCAGGCGCTGACACCCGGAAAAAGTTAAGGCCCTTCAGCTGCCTTTTTAAAAAATTCAAATCCATAAAATGAGCCCTTTCACAAAATTCAAATCTATAAAACGAGCCCTTTCACAAAATTATAAAATATGTAATTCTGTGTAATATTTTAAAATTTATAAAATAGGCCTCTTCACAAAATTGAAATTCACAAAAAAATTCCCTTTCATAAAATTTCATTTTATAGAAAAAAAACCTTTTAATAAAAAATTTCGATATTTTCAATATTACTTTAAAAGGCTATCTAGCATTCAACGAAACACTATTAACCTGATATTAAACTTTATACGGAGTGGCTGCTAAAAACTTAAGACGGTAGATCGAATTATTAACTTTTAAGATAAATTTAATGCGGTGGAGTGGACACTTATCTTAAGTTTTTCTTTCCTTTTCTTTTTTCTTACAAGCATCATTTAGAAAGAATATTTATCATCTGCCAGAGTTTATCTTTGGGGTAAACTACTTTGATAACTTTGATGACAATCTGTTGTATTCAGTCTTCTCATGAATCTGTCGTTGAAAATATTTTGACTTTCACTTCTGAAAATACTAATGGGTACTAATGTGTTGTTTTATCTTCTGTTTCTTCAGTGTATACTTGATAACAGCACAAATCAAAGGTTTTCAAAAGATTAAGAAGTGTTCAAAGAACTAATATATTGTCAGAATTAAGATGTATGGTAAGTATTGAGGCATATTTCTGCCTAGAGGTCTGCACGGGCCGGGTTCGGGCCGACGGGCCCGGCCCGGATGAAGCTTTTTCTGGGCCGTGTCAGCCCGATTCTTTTTCCAGTTTCCTCGTTAATCAACGAAAAAGGAAAATGATAAATTATTTCTTCAGTCATTTATTTTACATAATTTTACAGGCTGGTATGTCACATAAAATTTTATTTTGTTAAAAAAATGTCTATCAGTCTGTCTGTTCGCGATCTGATTTTCGCAAATATTTTTAGCATTCTCGAAATTAATATATTTTATTTAAAGTAATATTAGATGGTTTCCTATTCAAAATAGTATGCATGTCACTATTAGTTTGAGCACACGTACAAACAAAAGAAATTAGATACGTTACTGTGTATAAGGATTTGTGTCATATGGTCTGTTGAGTTTAGGTGGTAGGAAGGCTATAAAAATCCTTCCGTTGTAACTTTTGCTCTAAGGCTCATTTTTATATTTTCCAGTGCATTGCTTGAAAGCAGCATCATTTTTAGCATGTGCAAAAAGCATCTATTCTATTGAATATAGTTGGATTAGCATTAACGTTTTGTTTACTGGATCACATGAAAGATTCGGTTACATTACGGTATATAAGATTAAATGGTTAAAAGTGCATTTTTAGTAGTATTAGCGATTTTAAATACCTTCATATATTGTTTGATGAATGCTAATATTTCCGATTTGACTTTCTGCCTTCTGTACGTCTGCAATAATGAATTTCTGTTTATATATAATTATCTTGTAAAAGCTCAGCAGTTTTGTTAAAGAACATTGTATTACTTCGCTATATAAAACCACTGCAAAACACATACTAAAAATCTTTTTCATAGAAAAGCATGCACTTTTTTTTTTTTTTTTTTTTTTTTTGTTATTTTACATATTTTATAATCGGGCAGGGCCGAGTCGCGCCTGATTTTATCGTTTTTTGTCCGGGCCAGGCCAGACCGTACACTGGAAAAAATGAAAGGGCCGGGCCGGGCCCAGGCCGAATTTTTCGATTCATACCGGGACGAGCCGGGTAAGCAAAGCTTTCGTATGGGTCGAGCCAGCCCGGGCCTTAAAATTTCGGCCCGTGCAGACCTCTATTTCCGCCTCTTTCTCTTCTTATTAAAAACTATTCCTAATGAAATAAATATTTGCTAAGAAAATGCTTTCATTTTTGCCTCCGAGAAATTCGAATTTTGTGACATACTTGTGGTTTACCATTGAAATTACATTGTATTTCCACATTCTTTTTAACTCGCAGGCCCCGCCAGAAGCCAAGTGATTGTGCTCTTCAAGCTGGCAGAAGTAAGGTTCGGGATTCGAATCCAAGTAGCGCTCGTCAGCCTAGTCGTTTGAATTTTTCCACGTTTTTTCCCGAAACTAGAGTGAATACTGGATAAGGCCACTTAGCAAGACCCCCCCTCCCCTCCAACCATGCCTAGATGCCTCGTGTGGACGTTTTGCAGTAACTTACAAAACACCAACCTAGATTTTTTTTTAATGCGGTTCTAGTTTTTTGGTTTTTTTTCTTCTCTTTTTTCTTTAACTCCACTTAATAATTTGTAATATTTTTGATATAATCAATATTATGAAATAACATTTCTATTCATCTATGACAAGTGCAATCGACCTCAACTGCTGCCATGACACCCTTTATACCGAAAAAGTCGGAGATGTGGCCAGGGCTGTGCTCCATGACTTTGGTCCCATTTGACTAGCCCATACACTTTTTTTCTGCACTTGTCACACGACAACAACAACAACATTTCTTAGTAAATTTGATTCTCAATTGTGAACAGGTTTTGACCTTGAGTATGACCACTAAAAAACTCTTCTTAAAAAATCCCAATAGCCCTTACGTTTCTATTATACAGTAAACTCCTGATTATCCGCAGGCGCAGAAAAAGGGCGGGATCAAGAGAAACAAAAACAAATTATTATTATTTTTTTTAAGTAAAAAAATGTAAATAAAAAACTATGTTGCATTTGTTTTATTTTTTGTACAGTACACTATACGCTACCAGACATGCCAACATTTAAATTTATTTTGGAGCATTGTTAATACCCGCCTTTTTTTCACACCACTTTTTTTGAAGGGTATTTTTCTTCTTATTTAACCGTAATCACATAATGGAGAAAATTCCATTACAAACAAAGTGGTGTGTAATAAGGGCGGGTATTTACAATACTCCGGAATAAATTAAATGTTGCCATGTCTGCGAGTGCATAAAAATTAGCTTTTAGTTCCAGGTTGTTAACCTCGATTGTTATACCTTGGTTTTGTCGTCAGTACACTATTTTGTTTATTGTTTTCACATTCTATGGTATATAAAATACAAATATTTTTAAACTAATGGTGAATATTTTCCTCGCTTACGTACAATATATTTGCGTTTTTGAGCTAGGATATTTTTTAATGTTATTTACCTCTCATTTCTAGCCTTTTTGCGATTTATCCGCGAAACCTGAGCCACTCGTTTCCGGGAGTATACTGTATTTTAAATATTTATTCATATGTAAATAGTTGTGCGCAAATTTAAAGAAAAGTAATTTTTATTTATTTATTTATTTATTATTTAATTTTTTTTTTTTTTTTTTTTTTTTTCAATTCTACTAGAAGGCAAAGTTATTTTTTAAAAAAAAGTTTTTTTCAAGCACCAAACTAATTGTTTTGAAAATTGACAGTTACAATCTCTGTACCGAACACCATTCCCCCCCCCCCCTTCCTTCCTTCTTTTCTTTTTAATTAAGGGGAGAGGGGGGGGGGGGAATCACGGCCCTGAGTTTGGTCATATACACAATCACTAGCCAATGTTTTTTCATATTGGTAGTTTCCAGTTTTGCAATAAAAGTATTTTCTTTCCTTTAACTTATTTTTAAATTTAAGAAATCGGTATTTGAAAATATTCCGCTGTAGTGAGGAAAAGAAGAGGGAAAACTGGAAGGGGGATACCCTTATACCAGGGGTCGCATCTGTTCAATATGTCTATGTGAGCTTTATTAATTTATTACCATTATTTTGATATAAAATGTTTTGTGATGGTTTTACTACTAGAGTAATGCTTAAAAAATTACTGTTTAAAAATAGTGGTAACAAAACAATTAAAAGTACCTAAAAATATAGGACCTTTACGGCCCCTGTATCAACTTACTTTAGATTTTTTTTTTTTTCCTTCCCCATAGACAGAAAACATGGCGCTATTTCGTGTCTGATAGATAATCTTAAAAATAATTAATATTTTTGCCATCTCTAACAGTAGCGAAAGTTTCAATAAATGTTTTAAAAAAGTTTTTTTTTTTTCTCTCTCTTTCTTATCCAGAATGTTTTTATTTATTTGTTCATTCATTAAAATGGTAATAATAAAAATAGTTAGTCATTATTATTGTGTTTCCAAATAATAATTTTTTCACATTCGCAAAATTAGTAATAGTCCTTGACACTTAAGACAATTGTTAAAATCGATAGAAATTAAAGGCCTTCCTGCTAAACGTTCAAAAGTTTTTCCTCTTTGCAGGTTTTTTTTTTTTTTTTTTTTTTTAAATCCCTTTATCCCGTTGAAAATAGTTGAGGACATCGCTGACACACAGACTTGTTTTCGCAAAAAATAAATTAATTAATAAAAATAAAATAAATAAAAATGTACAAATAGGTGTGTGGATTTTAAACTTGCTGTGGAAACATGTTCTGCAATAAAAATGTTTTGTGCGGCCTTTTTTTTTTTTTTTTTTAATAATTGTTTCTTACGCAAAGGCCAAAAATAAATCAAACTCATTATAACTTTTTGTTTTAAGTTCATTTTCATGACCTACTTTTTTGTTTATAATCATCGAAATTTTACAAAATAAAACAGCGGCGTTTATTTTGTCTGTTTATTTGTTTATTTTTCCGTTTGCTCAACCATAGCCTTCTAAAATAGTTGCCTATCACGTGGCTCGGAAACTTGGCAACATTTCAATCGGTAGACAGCGCCACCTGGTATAGATTGCTCGACTTTTTTATTCAACAGCCACCAAAAATTTTTTAAAGTGCGATTTGATATAAATAAAAGGCGAATAGAATCGAAGAAACATCGATTATGTATATCATATATTACTTCTTAAAATTATTGGTGACAGTTGAATAAAAAAGTCGTACAATCTCTACCAGGTGGCGCTGTCTACCATTTGAACTGTTGCCAAGTTTCCGAGTCACGCGACAGGCATCTAGTTTAGGAGGCTATGGCTCAACTCGTTGGTTCGCGTTCTAATTTCTGTACAAAAGCTTGTAATCGCGATAAACTCCGAATATTTTGTTGAAATAAGAGCAAAATAAACATGTACACAAATTTATTACTCTAAAAATAGACACTATTCGTATATGAATTTAATTTTTGATCCCATGAATTTCACACAGCAAATTTATTTGAATTGCGTTCCAGCTTTTATGGTGGCGGTAGGGATTTTGTTTAATACTAAAGCACTTTCCTTTTTTAGAATTTAATTGATTTTTTAAAAACATCGAAATGGAAAAATGCCTTATTATTATATGTTTTAACTTACTACAATTCTGTTTTATAACTTTTATAAAGTAAGGTGTACTTCCTTACTTTATAAATCACCATTTTTTTGAAACCGGTGTGTGGTTAGGAAATTTTACAACTAACACATATAAAAAAAACTGGGGCGGTGGGTATAAAAAGTTCGACTACCACTGTACTAAAGGATGTAAAACTATAATTAAAAAAGTGTACGCACGATGAAACCAAGGTACAATCTGTAAGCTAATTTATGCACTAAATTAAACAGTTCCACAGGCATGCAATCATTTCAGTTTATTCAGGAGTATTTTAATTACCTGCACTTTTTTCTCACCACTTTATTTGTAGTAAAAATTTCTCCAATATGTAATAACGATTAAATACGAAGAAAAAATACCCTTCAAGAAAAGTGGCATAAAAGAAAAGGCGGGTACTAACAAACAATGCTCGGAATAAATCAAAATGTTGACGTGTCTTATACCGTACTATACTGAACAAAAAACAAAACATAAGCAACATAAATCTTTATTTATTATATTATTTATTGCACTACATTTTTCCCCCTTAATAAAAGAGCAATCATTTGTTCTTGTTACATTTTCTGTTGATCTCGATCTTTTCCAGCGCCCGCGGATAATCAGGAGTTTACTGTACAATTAATAAACTTCGATATATTGAAAAGCTAGCATTTTCGAGTTATGGAATGCACGTAACTTTTTCCGAGAGAAGATTCAAAGCCAAGTTATAGATTATCGATTCAGAGAAAATGGTGTATAATTTTAATACGATCACATAATTTTCTGTTTTCCAGAAGAAACTATCGTAAAATAAATATAAATTTATGTCTGCTAGTTCCGTAGAAGAGAGATCTGGTGCAACATCAGAGTGGTTTTACAGAGATCGAAGACTCATAATTCATCTTAATATTCCACTAAAAATATCTGTTACTGAATTTACTCGCAATTTTGATGGAAAGGTTTGGTGTCATATTTATACGTGTTCAAAATAATGAATAGTGTGTTAAAATAAATAAAAAACCAGCAATAACCAATAAACATATAATGGAGGGAAGAGAGTCTGTGTTAAGGTGGAATAAACACGATATGAAATGATAAAATGTTGAATTTTGGAATGAAAAACGTTTTATTCTTGATTGACCAAATGGTTTTAACAGTTACTGGTACGATCTGAAGATAGCCAAAGGCAAAGCAGATTTTTTAAAGACAGATATGGGTCAGATATTTTAAAGGTGTATCTATGGTGCTCTGGGGAGCGGTTTTACAGCTAAAGACAGAATGAATGTAGTAATTTTGTCTACTATTTTGAACATCAAGAGAATATCCCAAAATTTTAAACTTGGAATTCTTACATTTTTGTTAGGCTTTTTCTTTTTTTCTTTTTTTCTTTTTTTTTTTTTTTTTTTAATAACAAGACTGGGATTTTTGATCTACTTCTACAGGCAGTAAAAAATGGTTTGAAGAAAAAAACTTCTGTATTTTTACCTTCTTGTGACAAAGTTGAAAAATGCTGCTGAACTTAATCATATTAGAAAATTGTACAATTTTAGTTCATTTGAAGATACTGAAGATAATGAAATGTTATTGAAACTGAATAGTGGGGGGAAAAAAACTATGCCAGACAGAATATCTGACTCGTTTCACCTTAAAAAGAGATCCCGCAAAATATTAATTCAAAGAATAATTGAAAAAATGATGAACAATCTGTCTGTTCTTATAATCGTGAACGCGTGAGAAAAAAGAAAAAAAAAAAAAAAAACTTTTTTTGACCTTATTTTAAAATTTTTCAGATAGAAAAACTATAAAACTTTATAAATATCGTCTATTAATGCAATTCAAATTAATAAAAAAATATTCATTTCAATAATAGTTATCAGTGTTTAGTTAAAGTAAAAATATCTTTTTTTGCAACTAAATAGATAAAATGAAACTGAAGCAATTATTTCTTCAAGAAAACGAGGCATGTTAACAACCAATTTCCAGAGCATCAAGTTTCATATGACAGAGATTCTAAAAATATTTCCCAATAAGCTTCAAAAAAAAAGCCTTGGATTAAAAAAAAAGAAAAAGAACGGAGAATTAGTTTTTTTTATACTCGGATATCATAATATAATTGGGCGATACTAAAGTTTCAAGCAAAATAAGATACACAGATAAATACAGACTGCCTCAGACTCGAAAAAGTCGTATAGAAGGGATGGACAACTGATCTTTAGAGACATTTGTTAGTTTGAATTTGACTGTAACAATTTTCGAAATATGATTCTTATTAAAGATTAAAGTAAAGCATCGTATGTACTTTAAAAATTATGTTTGTGGGGGCAGCGTTTTCTATCTACATTGCTGATAGATTTACAAAAAAGCCTGTTTACAAACGTTTTCAATTTAAATATCAAAATTTAATTTTTTGCATTCAAAAAATTGGTTGTAAGTCACTGTATTATTTATATTGTATTATTTTTCCTGTTTAAGTAAACGAAATATATTTTATTCATAACTTTTAATGAATTGTAATAACTAATTTTCTGTTAACTGTTAATTTATATGTTCGTTAATCGTTCGACCAAACATTATTTTATTTTTTATTCATTTATTTTGAAATGCTAAGACGAAATTTATAATTAAAATATATTGTTGAGGTAAAGAAATGCCTTTTTTTTTTTTTTTTTTTTTTTTTTTCATGAAAAGTTAATTCAAAAGACTGTAGTTCTTTGAAGTCTACAGTTAAGCTGCGATAAAAAAACGAAATATACAAATCATATGAAAAGATTTTACATTCTAAAAGCGGATACTATTTAAAAAAAAAAAAAAAATCGTTTTCAAGCACTTTCAAATATTGTGAAACTTTGAATTTATAAGGTGAAGGTGTGTGTGTGTGTGTGTGTATATTATGTCCGTTCGTCCGTCTTTGTGGTGTACTAATGCTACTGAAAGAAGTCAGATGATCAAGAATTTCGAAAAATAATATTGAAATATTAGTATTACCAAAACAATATATTATCTATTTAATATATTTATAGTTATTTCTTTCTCTTTCGAATAAAAAAAAAAATCTTTAAAAAAAGTAATTTTAAATAAGTTATTATTACTATTATTATTACTATTTTTTTTTTTTTCCCCCGTTGATTGTTTTCATTGCCATGAAACTATTTTAATCCAAAAATAACAAGCTGTAATTAGATTACATATACATATATTTGAAATGTTTATATTTTATATCCCCCGACTCCACTTAGTTAAGCATACTTTTCGGCTCTAAAAGGAAAGGAGGGGGGAGTAAATTGCTTTTTGCAAAAGAGTAAATAAACCTGCTTTCTCCCATTGCGTCTTAAATATTCCAATTAAGAAGCATAAGCAAATATTCTTCGTTTGGGATTGTTAACGGAGGGATGCAAATGTAATATTTTGCACAGAAAATTGTGACATGGAAAATCACATATATAGTGCTTTAATTAAAGTAAACAAAAAATACTCTTTTTATCGATTGTCTGAAAGAGAACTTAAATTAAATAACATCATTATGTTAATATTTTTTTATTGATGTGAAAGTCGAATAGAGCAAGAGCCCACGACGGCCAGACCTTCGTTATTTAATAAAAGCTGAAAATTCTTCTGTGCGTGTCCCCTATACAGGTAAGAACGACCAGGGACTATAGAGTTTGGGTAGTGGTTACTTGGGCAGGTAACAGGTAGTAAAGGTGTATAAAATAGTACCTTAAATTCGTTAAAGTATAAAGCTCAATTTTTTTATATTTTATTAGGGATAACTTTAGAAATCTCGTCATCCATTGCCGGACACTTATGACAGTTGCTACCCCCTGCCAGACACCCCTAAATTTTAATAAATTATAATTATACTTTCGTTACAGTATAAAAGCTAAATTTTATATATGTTACTTGGGAACCTATAAAAAAATGTTACCTCAATAGCCGGACAGTTTTAATGGTTTTTACACCTTGCCAGACACATCGAAAGTCCGCTGTAGGTGCGAGCGCGAGCACTTAGTCGATTGCGATCTTCAAAGATATCCAATAAAAAAATTATTTTATTACGTTCATAGTCAGGTTATATAAAGTAAAAAATGTAATTTTATTATTATAATATACAAAAAAAAAGCATTATTACATGTAAAAAAAATATTTATTCGTTGTCGTCGATATTTTCATTTTCTTCGTCACTACTCGCCCAGTCGATGTCATGATCGTCTTCAATATCGCCTTTTTCGTCAGTTTCTGAAAAAAAAAAATAAACAAGATTATACAATTATGAATAATTAAAAAATTATGTACAATAATTTGTCATAATAATTACATACCTGATTGAGTTTTAAGCGAATCACTAACATAACTTGGTAGTTGATCTCCTGAAAACCATTTGAATTGGTATTTGTCATTTTTCAATACCCAGCCGTTATTGTCTGGTTGATATGTAGTTGGATTTTTCAGATGAGCATTATTCCAAATGGTACATATATAATTTGCTCGCAGTAATTGTTGCAATAGCTCGCTTTTGCAAGGTGGTAGATTGCTAGCGTCAAAATTTCGCAACTTTTTCCGGTCAAAAGCTTCGTTTACATCGGAGACTGTATACGAGTCGATGAATAATTGCAGTCTAGCGTCATCAACACCAATAACATTAGGGACATTGTAAACATTGCATATAAATCTCTGAATAATATCGAAGATGTTTCGTTGAAAATCTAAATTTTCAATTAATTCGCTGTTGCCGAAGTTCTTAAAAGCTTCCTGGTACTCGGGATTTTTTTTTAATTTCTTGTATGGTATTGATTTTCCTTTTCTGAAAAATGCAGGGTTAAAATCACAACCTGTGATGGCATGAAATCCAGGTAAACTCTGACAAATTAACTGTCCCAACTCTGCATGTATTTTAGTTAGGTCCACATATCTTAAGTTATTGCCAGTACCCGTAAGCATCCGAACAACGGAATCACTTTTAAGATGATGCATGTTACCAAGCATTATAGCCGCAATATCAGTATCAGCACTTCTTATTACTATTTCTGCTGGATAGTTGATGTTACATGCATGGTATACTATTTTCGTATCTGCTTCCTCGTGTGATGGGCATGACAACTCTTCATCAACCCTTGAGATAACTTTGTTGGAATTATCAACAGTGAAAGAATGACATTTTCTGAAATTGATGTTTATCGTTTTGTTGCCAATAAATGGCACCACTTCATCAGTAGCCCAATGTGAAATAAAAAAATTAACCAGAGCCTCTTTAAAATTTAAATTTTTTAACTCTTTCGCGAAATACTTGATCGAATTTGTTCAGGCCCAGTTATAGAGTACTCCAATTGCGCGGATTCTAGCCGTTGGGAATGCTCGTAATCTTTGATCGATGGAGTAAAGTATTGATCAAAGATCACATCAATTCTCGATGCTTGAAATTGAGTAACCATTTGCAACAATTTTTTTGAAATATTTCCAAATGTTTTCGGAACATTCTTCATTGTATGCAACAGGAAGAAACCGTCAATTATCATAATATCTATATGATGTGGTTGCTCATGCTGGACCTCTTTCTCTAGACATTTCATCAGAGCAGATTTATCTGTCTTACAAATAGCGCCATCCAAATGGCACATGGACAATGGCACTGAGGTAATTGGGTAAGACAAAATCTTTGAAATGTCTACCTTAAAATCCATTGAGATACCCAGCATGCGCCCAAATAAATCTCTTTGGATTTTAATTTCTTGAATTTTACCACCTACTTGAACTTTTGTCTTCTTATAATCGATAGAAAAATTGTCAAGGGAATTTTTTTTAATAGATTTTTCAAATCTGGTAATATCTGAAAAACATTCGGAAACAAATGTTTTACGAAGATTATCTCCATTTTTTTCAATATTTAGTAGGAATGTCTCTACTGATAGCGATGCGGATTTTCCAGATGAAATATTTAATAGTTGGTCTTTCGGTACTTCTGAACTGAAGGGATTAATAAATCGATCAAAAGTAGCGATAAATTGTCTCAATTGTTTGGAATTCTTCTGGATATTATGAAGATTTAAGTCTGTTGAAACATCTTGATGAGTTCGCAGTCCTAGTTCTAGATAAACTTGACTTATTATTGAGGACCTAACATCATGATTACGAGCCCACCGTTGACGAGCCGAAATCGAATTGGTAAAGTGTATAACACCTGTGAGCCTTCTAGCAGCGTCTGCATTTATAGTTTGCTCTAACACCAGGTCAATTGGTTGTCTAGAAAATGGTTTGGTGGTCCGTTTGATACCAAAGCAACCTTGTTTAAATCCTTCGTATAAGTCAGGATGAGTTTCTGCAACTTTCTGCAAATTATCATAATATTTTACGGTCCACCGTGCATAATTTTGTTGGTTGCATATAAAAAATATATTTGTAGTCTTAGGCAATGTTGATATAAAAGCTCAAAATCCCCCGTACGAATGCTCCGTGACAAGTCCAAGTAATGATGTATGAGATTTATGTAAATTAAGTAAAATTGTGAAGTTTTACCATGCTCACCATTGAGACATTGTTGCTTGAAAATATTGTAATTATTCATCAATTCTTTCAGTTCATCATTTTCAATGTTGAAAGACGATATTTCGCAGTTTTGTAGTCTTTTCACTTCCTCTATCATATCATCTGTTAGTGTTGAGTTGTCATGTTGTAAAAATGATTCAAAATGTAGAACCTCCAATCCCAATGCTACCAAAGGATGCAATCTTTTGCAGCGGTTGAAGTGCTTTCCATCGAGAAACCCATTCACAGAACCACTTGCCAGCAAACTACTCTCAACCATAACATTTGTTAACCCACAGTCACTAATTACTTTACCGACTGCTTTAAAATAAGCCATCATAATGTGAAACGGTCCGAGGTGTATGAATAAATTATCAAATTTGGGTTTTTCCGTAGACTGTATTTGAAATGCTACTTTAGCTATAGCAAGATCGTAGGTTACCTGGATGGAACGTTGATGTAAATCTTCAGCAATTTTTTTACTCTGTTCCATAGTTTCTAGCACTATAGATGTACTAGTTGGTGGTGCATTGATTGGGGTTAAATAAGAAATAAGTTGTTGTGAGACAGCATTATTACAAATCCGACTATTGAAACCAACCCACATAGGAACGTCAGGTAACTGCAAAACGTGACTGATCATCCATATATTGTCGATTTCGGTGTATAGCTGCGAGTTTGTAGGGCGTATAATTTCTGTATTATCAATTGTTGATTGTAGTTCACTTGTCATTTTCGGTTTTTTAGGATACGGAATCTCTTCTATAGATATGGCTTCAAAAGTTCTTCTTTTTACCGTTGTATGTGGTAAATTGTATGTGGTACCGTTGTATGTGGCGCTTCAGACATGTTAAGTTCTTCGAGCATCTCAGATTCTTCGGTTATATTGGCCTCAATGTTCTGGTATATAATTCCTACGGTGTCATGTAGAGTATCCTTTCCGTTTGTAGTTTCCACAAAACGATCGAAATTATCATATGCCACACCAGTAAAAAGGTCAGGATTTCTTTTAATCGTTTCTGGGTATAAACTGGATTGTTCAAAAGAAGTATACGTTGTCTCAGTCTCTAATTCCTCGATACCCTGATAGCTAATACAATGCCCATATCGATTATCGATAATTTTCCTACTGCTTGTTAAGCTCTTTAAAGTTATACCTAACATGATGTGCTTTGATGTTTTTACACGGCCATTATGGACAGCATAGATTACGTCTTGAGAATAAGAACGCACTTGACGAGCACATTTCAGGCTTTTTTTCCGTTTGTTATTACATCCACCTAGAAGAGTAAAGTAAAAGTCCAGTAATTGCGGTGGTATCGAAACTTCTCCTGACATTAAATGCTCTGTTGTTAGATTTTTTATCGGTAACTTATTTTTTTCCATTTGTAGTATTAATTTTCTTAAAATTAATGCAGCTTTTTGTAAAGTATTTTCGGTTTGTAAGTTTTCAAATATTGTATCGTCTATTGTTTGTAAATATTTGGGTGCTATAATTTTTTTTATTACAAATAGTAAAAAATTTAATATCTTTAGAAAATTTTTTCAACATTTTTTCTTAGAGATGATGTGCAGTAAAAACAGAATTCACTTCAACAGAATTTTCTTCAAATATTCTTTCCAATACATCGGTGTACATTTCATGCAAATATACTAATAAATAACAGCGCCCTTTTTTAATTACGTCTTCCTCGATGATGCCACTTATTTCAATAAAAGCTAATTGTTGATATTCCCGATGAAAATGCCAATCACTTTTACTGGATGGTTTTTTAGAAGATGATATTTCATTATTGAAACTAATTCTACATTCTGTATGATATGATTTTTTTGGACCAGAAAATTTTTTTAATTTATTCAATAATTCTGCATACTTCTCTTGACCTTCGATGTTGGGTAGTACGCTAGATTTAAATTGGTTGGTATCAGCTTTATGAAGTGGAAGCATTCGTGAACGTTTTTTTTTATGTTTCCTGTCACAAAACACACAAACAATTAGGTAGTCGATATTATTAGCTTCCTTCTCGGTTAGAATATTTCCATCCTGAGTTAAATCATTATCTTCACTAAGATCTGGTTCAAAAACTTCAATATTTTCTTGAAAAGTTGTAGATTGAAGTCCTATTGATTCAGAAGTTAAACTTGATTGCATTGTTACTGAAGATTCTGTAGAGGATGACTGTAAATGAGATGGTTCTGTGGTCAACTTAGGTATCAACGACGAGGTTGTTGAGGTATTGTCTGTAGAAACACTGGCTGATTTTTGTTTTTCACTGTTTTTTGTCCAATTTTCAGGTTCAGAAGTTAAGTATTTTTTCATAAGTCCTGTAAATGCTTTATAACATCCCCGGTGATAACCATTTTCTGTATACTCATCAGGCAGAATAATGTCTTTATATTTAAGGTTATGTTTTTTCTGATTTTCAAAACAGTTTGACATTTTTTTAAAGTTTCCTCCGAGAACAATATTATCTTACCATCACTTTTATTACACACAAAACAAATTAATGTGTCTCCCATGATAACACTTTTTACTAAAATTACACTGTTTCAGCGTGGATCGTACTTTCGATTCACGCTTTCAGCCCCCCGACTCTTTGCCAAATGAGAGGTGATTTTTTTCTCTCTTTGTGAATGTTACTTTTTGTTTAGTTTCTCGGCCTGTCTTAAACAGGAAGCAATTTTTTTCTCTTGAACATGAAAAGTTATGATTTACATATCTTGATCTTGGCTCCTTTATGGAGAAACAATATTTTTCCTGAATAACTCCTGAATATAAATTTTAAATTGTGAATCCATCCTTAAAATACTGCAAATAGTAATTTTATTTGTGTGTTTAATTTCTGTAATAAAGAACATAAGCTCTCCCAACCTGACTAAATTCTATGACTGAAATTGAAAACTTGAATTACAGATTTATAGATATTGAAGTGTTTTTATGATTATATAATTCTGCATTTTTTCATGGTACAAATTTTTTCATGGCGCAGTATTTTTCATACACTTTTATTTCACAAAAAAACGACACAAATATCAATGGTAAAACGTGGTTGTAGCTACACATAATTCTTCAATACATCACTAAAAGACAGATGATGCGCAGTGAAAGATCGCAGTCGACTAAGCGCCCTATCTCACTCGCACCCGCTAGAACAGTCGTTACCTCGCGCTCGCACCTACAGCGGACTTTCGATGTGTCTGGCAAGGTGTAAAAACCATTAAAACTGTCCGGCTATTGAGGTAACATTTTTTTATAGGTTCCCAAGTAACATATATAAAATTTAGCTTTTATACTGTAACGAAAGTATAATTATAATTTATTAAAATTTAGGGGTGTCTGGCAGGGGGTAGCAACTGTCATAAGTGTCCGGCAATGGATGACGAGATTTCTAAAGTTATCCCTAATAAAATATAAAAAAATTGAGCTTTATACTTTAACGAATTTAAGGTACTATTTTATACACCTTTACTACCTGTTACCTGCCCAAGTAACCACTACCCAAACTCTATAGTCCCTGGTCGTTCTTACCTGTATAGGGGACACGCACAGAGGAATTTTCAGCTTTTATTAAATAACGAAGGTCTGGCCGTCGTGGGCTCTTAGGCTAGAACATATTTTGCAATTATTAGTATCATTATTAAATATACTGTTCTTATTCTTTTGATAAGTTCTGTCTGAAAGTCATTCAATAAACATAGAACTTCTCATGTGAGGTTTTATTTTTATAATGTTGTAGTTGAAATGGAGACTGGCCGTACGACATCCCAGAAACTTTGATTAAAACACAGGCATGAAGATTTCATTGCTGAAAATTAATTTCATTGAAAAATTTAAACTTAAAAAAAAAAAAAAAAAAAAAAAAGGTCAAATGTTATTTTATAATTTTTCAAATATGTAAGTTCAAAATGCTGCAACAAAAAGATCAAAAATACAATTATGAGAGTGCGGTGGGAAATAATAAAATTCGGGAGCAACCAAATTTAGACCATATTGGACCGGCAGATAGCAAAAAAAGTCTATTTTTCTTGGCGATAAGACTTTGCTCACATTATACACATTGCCAAAATTAAAGTCAAAGCCAACATCTATTTTTTTTTCAACCTTTACGAGCTTATATATATATATATACTTTTCTATTTTCTTCTTAAAATAATATATGTATATATATACATGTATTGGCGAATGAGAGAAGCCAAATTAACGGTTAAATGTTTCATGGCCACGATTAAAATTATCTGTAACGAACAAATCTGCTTTTAATATGAGATTTTGGACTTCCATTCTATTCTACTGAGAAAGAAAAAAAAAAAAAAAACAGTGGAAAAAAAGTAACTAAATGTTATATCTTGGAAAGCTTGCAATGTTCATTGAATGATTTTTCAGACAGAACTTATCAAAAGAATAAGAACAATCTACTTAATAAAAACATAAATAAATAAACTCCCCAATATATATTCACCTATAACATGAATGAAGAATTTTTTTTTTTTTCTTTCTTTCAAGTTAATATTAAGTTCAATTTTTTAACATAATGATGTTATTTAATTTGTTCTTTTATCTCTTATATATATATATATATATTAATATAATTAAATACTATATATGCGATTTTCCATATCACAACAACCATGATTTTGGAGTTCAACTAACCGAATTTACTGTCTTTATTATGGTCGCATATGGTCTTTACTTTATTAATAAATAAATAAATAAATAATAGCATGTGGCCATCATGGTTTATATATATATATATATATATATATAATTTAGAAAATATGGTGAAACTTGAAGACAAGTGGGCGTGTATAACAAGAAAAAACGTTCAAAAAAGTAACGAATTATAGTAACGATGAAAAAGTAACGAATTATAGTAACGATGAACAATTGTAAAAAACAACACTACATGCGAAAAACACCCTTCCGCTTCCTCTTCAGTGGGTGGGAGCAGCAGAACAGACAATAAATTAAATTAAAAGAGGCCTAACAGGTTTCGACTTTGTAGTTTTTGGATTATTATATTAATTTAGTTATGTTACTTTTATGAAGCACCAATTTTGTTATATCTAATTTACATGAAGATTGTTATATACAATTTGCCAGTAATTTATTCTTGATTTTGTTGGGAGTATGCTAGTTTCGCCATGTTTCCGAAACCTGTTAGGCCTCTTTTAATTTAATTTATTGTCTGTTCTGCTGCTCCCACCCACTGAAGAGGAAGCGGAAGGGTGTTTTTCGCATGTAGTGTTGTTTTTTACAATTGTTCATCGTTACTATAATTCGTTACTTTTTCATCGTTACTATAATTCGTTACTTTTTTGAACGTTTTTTCTTGTTATACACGCCCACTTGTCTTCAAGTTTCACCATATTTTCTAAATTATATATTTTTGTATAATTTTTAGTGCTGCCTTTGGCGCCTTTTTTATACAAATACACTTTTATTAATAAGTAATTAATATATATATATATATATGTGTGTGTGTGTGTAATAACTTTATAAAATTTAGCAATCAATATATATGTATATATATATAATAAATATCAAAACTGTTCCATTTTAATTCTAAAATTATTATTAGTTCAAACATCTAATATGATCATACCCAAAAGCTACCAAACTCAAACCGAAATTGAAATAAAACAAGACAAGTGGAAATAAGTAATTAAAGTAATCAGAAATGATCATAAAATACTAAAATTAATCAGGTTAATAATTAATGATAATTTTATTTTATTTTCATTAATAATAATACAACATAAAATGCGCAATTGGCGGCAATATCAATATATATATATTGTTCTATATGACAGCGTCACCTGCCAGTTGACATGCACAAAAATTAAATCAACATAGCTTCTCATAATAAAGATTATATTTTTGCAGTTTGGTGCAGATTTAACCAAGATGCTGAGTTATAATCATATAGAAATTCGCTTACAGTCAGTAATAGCAGTGCCACCTGTCGTCCGATATACACTCAAAATGAGTCAGCATTCTTTTTCATAATAGCCACCTCACATATCAAATTTGGTTCATTTATGCGCTATAGAAGTTGAAATATATAGCCTTCTCGAAAACGGGTAAAATTGTAGCTTAGCAGCGCACCTGTCACGCGATATGCACCCAAAGAAATCTGCATAGTTTTTTATAATGACCCTTTCACATTAAATTCTGTGCAATTATAGACTATAGAAGTTGAGATATAGCCTTCACACGAAGCGGGGAAATTGCAGCATAGCAGCACCACCTGTCGGGCGATAACTTCCAAATATTGACAAACACCAATTTACGTCAAAGAACAATCAAATATTATTTTTCATAAAATTTTGTGTATTAATTTTTATTCTATAAATACCACTAGATACAGATATTTGATCTATAGATACCACAAAATTTTCATTAAACTTAAAAGACAGACAAATATCACTCTGTAAAAGGTTAAAACGTGTTCAGGAACTTAAAACGTATAAAACCGTGAAAAACCAGATATTGAAAATTTTTACAAATTCAATACTTTCTTCTGATGAAGATGAAGACAGAAGACAGAAGAAAGTAACAAAGGTAATGTATTATAGGCGATGCAAAAAAGCGACATTTCAAACAGGAATTTAACAATTTAATGTAATAAGATATCAAATGCGGATATATAAGTGCTCTGTGTCAAAACGAAAAAACAGTTTCCGCATCAGATTCCAAAAAGTTACGTTGTAGCTAGGGATGTGGGTTTTCCGGAAAATTTTGAAACGGAAAATTTTCTGGAAAATTTACCGAAAATTTTCACGGAAAATTTTCAATCTCTAAATTATGAAGGTTTTGTAAAATAAAACCAAATACATAAAAAGCTACAAGTAAACAAAACTATTCAAAGGAAAGTATGAATAATTATTCAATTCAAAAAGAAATTAATAAACAAAACACAGAAATTATGATTTAATGATTTATTAAACATGTATAAAGCTAGAAAGTTATAATTTTTAATGACTGTTTTGCATGTATAATGGTTGAATAATCTATATATAAAAGGTGTCTGTGAACATTCTGTAGCTGTCAGAGACCCTCACATATCGCTGCCAACAGCTGAACCCCATTTTATTATATATGAAAAAACTTTGTGAGAATTAATGATTTTTTTTTTAAACTTTGTTTTCATTATAAAAAAAAAAAAAAAAAAAAAAAAAAAAAAATATTCTAGAAAAATTAAATTTGCCTTTGTTTCCCCCAAAATTTATTTATTTAATTTCTAATACTTCACACTGAAGTTACAAAGTGGAAAAAAATGATCAAAGTTCTTTTTTGCACTTTATAATTTCAAAATAAAACATTAAAAAAAAAAAAAAAAACTGTTTTTGAAAAACAAGGACAAATTTAACAATTGTGAATATTCTGAAACCAAACAGAATTTAGAAAAAAAAACCAGAATCCAGAGGTAATTATCATAACGAATTTCTGTTTAGAATAATATGGAGCTTGGCTGCTAATGGCAGCAACACACATCCGTATATTTCTTTTTCTTTCTTTTTTTTTTTCTTTAGTTTGATCACTAATTTTTATCATGAACTTACTTTTTTATAAACAGTATAAGACTAAGATCATGACTCGATAAATATTTACTTAACAAAATAATATTAGGTGCACATCTTTTAAATAGAAATTATTGCTAGCGCGTCAATAATTTTGCTGCCAACTGTACAAGGTAATTAGTAAGGACCACGCAAGGGTTCATTTCATCAAAATTCTTTTGATTTTCACTTTTTACGATTTGTTCTATTTTTAAGCATAATTTGCGAACACAAAATCATACTTTTTAATAGTTGATGGTGTTGGATAATGGATGTAATCCTGTATTCAAAAATATTAATCTGGAAGTTTGAGATTATTATTATTATTATTATAATATTATTTAACTTTAAATGTAGCACCTTTATGAGATTTTTCAAGTACAAGTCAATTTCGGATATTTCAAGCAAATATAGAAATATTGAGTTCTTTCAACTAAACCTTCAGTTACAAGATATGATGTGATTCATTTTATCTATTTCATTTCCTTAAATTTTAATCAAAATCTTGCTGTTTATTTATTTAGGCAATTAATGGTATTTCCTGTTGCTTGCATAAAAAAAAAAAAAAAAAAAAAAAAAAAAAAAATAAAAAAAATTCCACGTTAGAAATTAGTTTTAAAAAAATGATTTAAAAAATATATAATTATGTTTTATATAAGATTTTTCTCTAAAATTTTCAACAATGCCAATTTTGTAATTAAAGCAATTTTTCTTTTTTTAAGTTTTTCTTTTTTTTTTTTTAATTGAATATTTAACGAAGATTATGGCAATGTCCTAACTTTCTGAGTCACTCTTAGAACCAGAGCAGAGACAATAAGGTGACCAAAGTCAGAATTGCTGCCTGAGTTTGAAAAACATTGGTGTATTATCATTTATCAGATGAATATTTTGAAAAATAGATACTCATGCTCAGCAGTGTAGTAGTGCATTAATTTATCAATATATTCTTTTTTTGTTATGTTGCCAAATGCTTTATAATTATGTTCTTCCAAACTTATTGAATGGACATTTAAAATTCTGATTAGCAACCATAGATCTCTTGTATTACAATTACCTCTTTCTCGAGCAAGTTGCTCAAAACATATATCTGGTGACTTTCTAAATGATCACTTTAATCAGAAACTTTTGTTTTTCACACTGTATATAGTATTACTATGACAAATAAAAGAAAATTTAAATATATCATGCAAAAGATTTACTAAAAAAATTGTTTTTTTGGTTGGAAAATTTTCCGGAAAAACATAGTAGAAAATTTTCTGGAAAATTTTCCAAAATAGAAAATTTTCCGCAGAAAATTTTCCACCCCACATCACTAGTTGTAGCTATTAAAGACTATTGACAACGAGAGGATCCTAGACGTTTTTGGGATGCCATCCGCAAGGAAGGCGTTGTCTTCCTAAGCTCATATTCATGCGACTTCCGAAAACCACGGAAAACTCCAAAAGGATAGCCCAGCAAGTGCAACCTGGGTTCAAACCGAATCGCCCGTTCATCACCCGTGTACCAGGCTTAACCCTTTATCTACCGACAATACTTTAAAGTACCATTAGTTTAAAAAGCATCTAAAATTGAATTTATGGAAGAAATGTCAAAGGTATTTAGAACGTATATACTTCACTTTAATATCAGTTCATGGCGCTAGATGCTACATGTAGCCGTTTTTATTCTAGAAAAGATATATAGAGTGATATCGCTGTTTTTGCTTGTTATTTTTCAAGAGCTTCACGTGTGTTATAATTATTTCCTATATTACCTTAAGAACCAACCATTAATCTTAGGAAAAAATATAAGAAACGTGAAGAGAAAATGCTTTTTCACCCTATTTAAGGCCCTGATATCTTTTTCGACCTCCATGTACCAATGGTTCATTAAAGTACCGCCTCACTAATTCCTCATTAATTACTATGATGCGGTGATCTGCATAGTTTTTATTGCATATATCTTTAAAAATACTCTTAAGCAGGGGTGCAGAATATGTCCGAACGCCCGAAGAAGGTTCAGGTGAAATTTAAACTGACTGGGGAAATTTTGAATATTTTTTAAAGAGAAAATAAAAATGTAAATCAAAAATAACAATTTGCTACTTTGAAGTGCTTATACACTAACAGCGATATTTTTATGTTACACTGTATACTTATTCTCTTAAAGATTTATTGCATAGAACAAATGACTTTGTATAGCAAAGTAGATTTTTGCATTATTGAGGGAAATTTATACTGTGTTTGGGGGAAATTTCCGAGTTTTGAACATTTTCTGCACCCCTGCTCTTAAGTAACTAAAAAAATATATTTCAAGTTTCATAATGCGGTAGATAAAAGGTTAACAGCAGAGCCTCTCGGCCACTGGTAAGGCCGCCCTAGGTGCGTCAAGGAGAATTAATTATTGTGGTGCTGACTCTGGCACAGAAAAACCAACTATTTTCAGCTGAAATAAAAGAGATTCAAAATAAAATAACCAAAAGAATTTGAAAACACAGAATTTTAGAGACAAAAATTTGGAACACCAATTTACATATACGTATAATATAGATATATGTTTGTCAAATCAACATATATGAGGATTTACGTGTCTAGGTAAATACTTCCAGTTCATCTATATGCAAATTTGTACCGACTATAAGCCTCAAAAATAATATAGGTAGATCGACAGAAAAGGTTTATTATTGTAAGACGTGCAATACGCACCATCCAGTGTCATGAGATACAAATGAACAGGATAAAGAAACGCTGTCGACAAGTTGAATTCTTCTTCTGATCTTTTTATTTCCCTCCCTCCCTCCCATTTATTTTTTGCCCCCCATATTGCAGCCCATGAGCTAATCTTTATCATGTATCAGCCGATCCGAGGTACTTCAATATCGGCGAAAGGGCGGTATATTGGTCTGTCATTCAATATTGGTCTGTCCAATGCTATTGGGGTAATGTCCTAACAACTTGATTTATCGCTCTAAAGTCATTTTTTGCACTCTAGGTCTAATTTAATTTTAATAATTTAATTATTAGAAATGTCATTTTGTACACATAAAAAGTTAAAAAAAAAAAAAAAAAGACTTATTCTTAAAATAATATATTTCTTAAAAATTAAAAAATTATCTGACCCAAAAGTATTATTTTTCTTCCAATCTGCATGAACAAATAAATGTTAGTAAAACTTGCTATGGTCTTTGTTCAAATCCGTTACACATCAGTGCATCTTCAAATTAACATAAGTCATTTAAGCCAACTATTAATCATCCTTATCGGTCCGATTATTTTAGATTTAAGTCGTGGTTCGTTTGAATCAAACAATGAGAGAACGGGATTATTAAAAAGAAAAAAAAAAAAAAAAAAAAAAAAAAAAAAAAACGAGCAATTAATTGTCATAGGACGATACAGCTAATGAGCTTTTATCTTATTTAAAAAGTTTGAAAGTTTAAAATATTTAAAGTTTCTTATAAGAAGTACACTATTGTATCGCACACTTATTCATACAATGAAGCAAGCAACACAAAGTAAATTTTCAAAAAAGAAAAACTAAAAACGTATTCAAGCAGAAAATCTTTATATATCTGTGTGTTTGCGCGCGCGTGTAATTCCGTGTAAATGTAGTGTTACGCACCGCACACACAGGGTTATTTCTGATTCCGCTAATATTTTTATCACTTTCCAATTTAATTCCTCCCCCCCCCTCCCCCCCCCAAAAAAAGTTCTAAAAATATGATAAAGATTTCTGTGTGGTAAATAATGGTAGGAAATCTCAATCTTCTGAGTGACTGACACTGCATTCTGCCATGGAATTACCATATAATATTTAATAAAAACAAACCGAAATTAATTACTTTCGACAAAGACACAACAAGGATGATGCGACCAATACTTAGGATCAAAGCATCAAATTGTTTAAATGCTTCGCTAGTGCCTTTTAATTACTGATAATGAAGCACTGTAATTGAGTGCGATCTAGGAATTTTGAATTCAGGATTAAAAAGATATTAATATTGTTCATGTGAGCCAAATAAAATCTGCTTGTATGAGGATTTGTAGACAGTATAGTAAAAGTGATACAACTCAAAAGAGCAGTATTTAAAGAAAAATCAACTTAAAGATAACGATAAAGCATTGACTGGTATTAACATAAAACTTACTCAATTGCCTCTCAGGTGGGCAATTTTTGAGATAGAGATGTGACTTTTTGTGTACGTTGAGGCACTTCATACACATTTGTGAATAGCATAAACTCAATATTGCCTTTTTCTTTTTTTCCCCAGGGTGCGATGTATTATAAATTGCGAAGCTGAGTAAAATAAGGTATAGAATTTTATAAGATCACCAAAATTTAAATTTTTAACACGCCGTCCATTCAAAATGATAAAAAGTTTCAGAAGTGAGACAAGATAAAAAAGTTGAAATAAAAACCATATTTCTGTGTCTCGACATAAGATCGGTGGAAAAATGCATGTTTGCAAATCACGTTTCAGGGATAGATTATAACGAGAGAAAATAATGATAATATAAATGAATAAACATACAATTTTTTTAATTTGGGACTAAGCTGTCAAAACTTTGTTTAAACACATCTATATGACTATCTATATCTATACATGCCGAAATTTTGTACACGACATAAGGGTATGAGGTACTTTAAATAATTTGGGCAGATTGCATGACAGCCGTTTAAAAAATTACAAAATAAATGTTTAATTGGGGGGGGGGGCAGTGGGGTGGGTTTAAAGTTTGAGAGAAAGGCTGTCTTTAAACCCACTGTCCCCCCAATTAAACGTTTAGGTGTAATCTATAGTATCCCCTGTAAAAATTGTGATTCTACATATATCGGTGAAATTGGCAGAACAGGTGAAATTAGATTAAAGGAACATAAACGCTTATATAAAACAGGTGATTTAAGATCGAAACTCGTAATCCATTCTCTCAATAGTGATCATATTCCTGATTTTGACAACTTTAAAATTTTAGCTTCTAATGTTAATATATATGAATCCCGTATTTTTCTAGAGGGCTCTTTTACTAAATTGCAACTTTCTGCCTTGAACTGCCTTTCTGCCTAAAGCTATTCCTCCTGAATATATAATCTTGTTCTGATGTGTTATGAATTTTTTGTAAATGTTGTGCTTTGTATGTTTGACACTGAGGAGGGCTAGTGTTCTAACCGAAACGTCTGTCGTGTATTTTAATGTTTTTAATGAAAATGTATTTTTAAAGTTTTAAACATTTTTGTATTCTTTATTTCATTTTACATGTTACTTTGGTTTTAATATATTAATGAGAGGTATAAATTATGTTTAATTTTATAAAAAAGAATTTTGTGAAAAAGAAACTTTTTTAAGAGCGTATGAAAGCAATCTACACTCATGCCCAAAAATTAAGGAACAATCCGTTTTACTTCATTCTTCTTTTGGGCATAATTTTTAAACAAATGAACATATTAACATAAAATTTGGATGACATGTTCGTTATCAAATCATTAATCGAATTTTATACAACTTTAACGCAAGTAATTATTTTTAAAGTGATATTACTTCAATTTTTCTCAAAAGTAAGTTTTAGAAAAAATGAAAATTTTAAACAATTTTAGAAGAGAAAACTAGATGAAAAATACTGTTAAAAAAGCATTACAGATAGGTGAAGATACACATGCCTCCAAATGTTAAATAAAACGCGATTTTTCTAACTTTATTCCCCCACCCTCAAATAACGGGCTTCTTGGGAAAAAATATAGATTTCAAATTGTATATACATATATATATATTAATTTGCAAACTTTAAGCATCGCCAGAATAAAAATGTAAATAAATAATTTAAAACGAACATTTCATCCAGTTTTCATGTTCGTACGTATATCTTTTAAAAAGTCATTCACATACGGAAAAAGGAAGAAACAGAAAAGCGAATAGAGGAAGAACAATCAGGTTTTAATCAAGCATATAGATGCATGTACATCTTCACCTATCTGTAATGCATCCTTAACACTAATTCTCCTTTAGTTTTCTTTTCTAAAATTAAATAATAATTTTTTCCAAAGCTTAGTTTAAAAATTATTATTTATGTTGGTTGGTTGGGTTTTACGTCGCACTAGTGCTGCAGAGATGGGCAATTCGCGACGGTCTGGGACTCACCCCTAGAGATGGTCCGGAGACATGCCATCGCAATTCTGATCCTCCACGGAAGGGATGGCTCTCCTTCGGTGACCCCCAGAGGTATAATTTTTGAAGGGAACATGGAGGACATAGCGGCCCCGACAGATTTTACGTGCACCAGCCACCATTAGTGTACACGACGGTATTTGGCCGCCTCGATTACCGAACCCGCAATCTTCCAATTACGAGGCCGGTGCTCTACCGACTGGGCTACCGCGGTCCTATATTATTTATGTTAAAGTTATGTAAAACTCAATTAACGACTTTGTAACGAACATGTTATTCAAATTTTATACTCATAAGTTCACTTGTTTAAAAATTATCTGCAAAAGAAGAAAACGGGAAAACAGGTTGTTCTTTAACTTTTGGACGTGAGTGTTAATTAGATACGGGAAAACAAGTATTCAAAATATTATTTCAGTTCATTGTTCGTGCATACATAAATTTCTAAAGCATATATATTCCATGGAAATAATTATTATCCACTTCTATGAATATTGTTATCGGGTGATTAATGAGAGGTTACTACATGCCACAGTCAAGCATTTTGACAAACTGCATCCGCTTTATTCTATTGTTTTTGTCTGCTTGTAGAAATCATGGTTATTCAAATGGATGAAAACAGAATTCTGTCCTTTCTAGGCTAAAAGGTAGAAAAACAACACGACGCTATACTTCTTTTAGAAAAAACTGATTCTAACATTATGCATATTAATACATCTATTATTCAAGCTATTTTATTATAATAATTATTATTATTCTCAGTTTTATAATTTATTTAAATTTCCCAAAATTTAAATATGCAGAAAACAAAATAAAATAAAAAGTATGCCCTGCAAACTTTTTTTTTTTTTTTTCCAGAAAACAAACAAACAACAAAAAAGTATGCCCTGCACTTTTCTAGATAAATAACATGCTTAAAATACTGTTTCTACGCATTTACTCACTATTTTCTAATACAACTACGAAAGAAAGAAGAAGAAAAAAATCCTATATGCATAAAATTATCAGACATTTTTAAAGAAAGAACAAATTTAATAAGTTATCAGTCAATCACTATTAAAAAAAAAAAAAAAAAAAAAAGTATTTTATTTATACGAAAATTAATCATTCTTTGGGAAATGAATGAAAATATCTAAAAATCCCATGCATGCAAGAATGAAAAAATTCTTTAATCGTTTAAGAAACATTATACAGTAAAACGAGGAAAAAAAAAAAAGAAAAGAAAAGAGGGGTTGGGGAGACACAGACACACAGCTTCACGAAAAGAAAAATTCGCAAACGAACTAAATTAGCATATCGCATAAATTCTTTTCGAACATTTCTCATTTATTTTCTATTACGTAGTTTATTTCTTTTCTTTTCTTTCTTTCTTTTTCTTTTTTTTTTTTTTAGACACAAATATTTTCGCATTTTCTAAGAGTTTAGTTTTATACGTTTATTTATTTATTTTACGAGTTAGTGCATGATATGTTGGAAAAGAATTCAACGAATAATGCAAAATAAATAAATAATAAGGGCACAAGTTAACAAATGAGGTGAAGAATAGAAAAAAAAAGGGGGGGGGGGCGCGAAGAGGAGTGGAGGAAGTCCTTCAATATTTTCTCGTTTTGTCAAAGTATTAATTAATGATTTTGAAGCGTAATTGATTTTTAATTATTTAATTAATTTATTTTTTATTTATCTATTTATTATTATTATTATTTCCCGAGGCGGGCGCACATTTATCCATAACACACACGATAAAGTTTTAACACTTTATCGTTAAAGGTTAACTCTTGCCTGTAAAATATATTAAATAAATGCTAGTTATAGAGAGCAAGTAAAAAGCGCTGATGAAGTTTGTTATAGGTATGGCTAAAAATATAATTATTTCTTATTAAAACTAATATTTTTACACATGTAAAAGAGAGAGAGACGCAAAATTGATTCTTAATGTATTAAAGTTCATTCTAGTTTTTTAACAAAAAAAAAAAAAAAAAAACATACAATTCGCATAGATCACAAGACACTTTCCAACTGTACTTATCCAATGCTACATCGTTTGATATTCAATTTATTTTATTTCGGGGATGAGACTTTAAAATACAATTTGTTTTTAACTACGATGGAAGCAATCTCACATATACTATCGCTACAGCTTTACTTTTAAAGCATACAATAGATTATTTTTGTGTAGCTTTGTATATTATGCTGTCAAAAATTGGAAGGTTACGTAAAATAATATTATGTTTTGAATTATGAAAAAAGAAACCGTACAAAACTATCTTTAAACTGCTTTACTTTTAAAAAGTAAGCATTTTTTTTTTTTTTTTTTTTTTCTTTTTTTTTTTTTTTTTAATGACTCTTTACTGTAGCTCTGTATATAGTCTAAAAGTGGCATTCATACCATATAGAGAAGAAAAAAAAAAAAAAAAAAAAAAAAAAACTCAAGACAAAGAAAACTCACATTGAGCAATTTCCACTTACATCCCAAATGTGCCTGCCCATCTGGTGGCGGAATGATCAATGTTTTGTCTTTCAGCTCGCAAGTGCCTAATTCGAATATCAGTTCAGGCATGGGTGTTCATGGTGATTTAGAATTTACTTCAAGCTGTAAGTTCGGTCTACTGAGCTTTATGTGGAAAAAATGACCGCAGTGCGGCCCCAAACATAATTCCATAATGTACCCCTCAACAATTTTGTAGGGTCCTATAAACCAATCAATAATGGCTATAATATATTCTACTGAAAATATGGTCTCGTGCATATTAAAAAGTGTATGTGAATTTCGTTAGGCTGTGTGCAGTATAAATACATGATTCAAAGAAATACATCTTATAGACCATATTGCATGGGAAATCTTTTGAGAACCCTCACATACAAAGTAGCACTATTTATATCCGTATCAACAGAGAGCATGCATGCCATACTAAACCTGTATAAAATATATCGGTTTCAAGGCATTCTAAAAATATTTACGGAAGTTAGAGCGTGGAGGACGGATTTCGACTTTGTTGGAAAATGATAAAAAGCTAAAAGACAGAGGAGATATTGAATATCAAAGAAGAATTGTATACAAAATACTGATAGAAAGCGATAAAGAAACAAAAACTATGACGTAAAAGTAAGACAAAACTATATCCACACATTTCTTTTATTCCCTTAATAAAAATTAATTTTCGATTACAGTGATACACACACACACACAAAAAAAAAAAAAAAAAACTTCATTATTTACATAATTGTTTTGAAAAATTTAATTTCAAATCACAATAAAATAATTTAATTAGATTTTTTCAGTTTTTTTTTTTTTTTTTCTTTTTTTAATTCAAATCCACACTATTTATACTCAATAATTTATTTAGAAAAATAATCAATACTGGAGCCCCAGGCCTGTGTAGAGTGCAATCCGTTTGGTTATTCCTAAAGATTGATAGTCCGTATTCGAACAAGTTTCTGAGAAAATCACGGAAAACTCCGAATGTTTAGGCCGACAAGCGGGGCCTTTGTTCAGACTCATCCTCTCTCGTCCAGTGGCGGATCCAGAACTTAACCTTTTTTTTTGGGGGGGGGGGCTAAGAATTTTCAAGATGTTATACCAGACCAATGAAAAATTTACAGTTATAACATCCAATTGGGAATGTTAGTGCTTTTTTTTTGGGGGGGGGGGCTTAAGCCCCCTAGACCCCCCCCCCCCCCCCCCCCCCCCCCCCCAAATCCGCCACTGTTCTCGTCTACCATCTTGGAGGGCAGAAAATATCAGCCACTGGTGTAACAGACATCCGTTTACATGTATATACTCGTCTTTGTTCGTCTATTATTTATGTCAAATTCTCAGTCTGTGTCACGAATTCAAATGCAAGAAGGCAAACATTAATCTAAGTCGATATATATATATTAGAAAAGACAGCCATCCTTTACATTACTGTTTTTTCTTTCATTTCTTTCTCCTTTCTTTGGAAAAGAAGAGAGAGAATTAGCATAATTTCAGGTTTGTCATTATATGCACTTACTAATAAAATGGATTATTACTTTTCCCCCCTCCTATTTATAAACAGCCGTTCTTTATTTCTCTCTTTTTCTTAATAATGTAATACGGGAAGTCAAACATAATAGGAAGTGTGTTTCTCACGATCCCCGTAGGTGTAGATGTCATGATATATGAGTGATTAAATGATATTTAAAATAATTGCAAAGCTCCACGCTGAAATTAGAGTCATCAGTCCTCTCAATATGTCGCCAAGCTGTATCTCCCCCCCCCCTCCCTCGAAGCTAAAATAAACAAAAGAAGATGGAAAAAAGCAGGTTAATATTCACGTCAAAAACCTTGCGTAACCGGTTACGTAAGCCTTTCAGCGAAAGCGTCTCGTGAGAATAAAATGTCGGCTGGTAGTAAATGATTTGAGGAAATGAAAAGGGAGTTTATGAGTACTAGGTCGCTATATTATCATCCGTGATAAATGCTATATGATGACAAAAAGAAAGTATAAATCAATAGTGCTATTTCAACACTTCTTCGACAGTAATAATATATTTTTAATTTAATAAGTGGTAAAACTCTAGAGTACAGCGAACTTAATGCGACAATAAGATATCGCACCCCGGCAAAAAAAAAAAATGACACAACTCAAAAAAAAAAAAAAAAAAAGTTTTTAAGCAAAATGAACTTAAAGATAACGATAAAGCATTGAATAGTACTGATTAAAATTAACACAACTGCCTCTCAGAAGGATACTTTTCGAGATAGAGATGTGACGCTTTTTAGTGTACATTGAGGCACATCATACACGTTTCCAATGACCTCAAAATAGCCATTTTTTGAGTTGTGTCCCTTTTTTTTACTGTGGTGCGATATGTTAAGCTTAATAAATGTTAAATAACTGGTTTAAAGTAAACTTAATATAGTACTCCTTTAACACTATAGGAGTTTGTGCTACGCAAAATTTTCAGTGCTTTTACGATTTATTTTTTTACTTTAATAAATCGTTCCTTTTCGTCAAAATTTTAAAATACGTGTACTTCCCAGCGTAAAATTTAAAATTTATAAATACAAAGAAAACCGCCAGATAATAATTTCTTAACTAGGAAAAGTAATTTTTTACATTGGGAAAGTTATTCACAACATTTGATGTTAGATATTTAAAGGTTTTATGTTTGGCGTAAGACTTTTATCAGTAAAGCTGTGCTTCTGACTTTTCAGTCACAAAAAGTGAAACTTCGTGGAGTTATACGAAATTCTTACAAAATATTATAAATTATCATTACGTTTATTATTATTATCATTATCATTATTATCATTATTATTATTATTATTTATTATCATTAGCACAGTTATTGTTTTCGGCTCACCTGTGTTTCTATCTATGCAAAATATCTTTATTTAAAAATAATAATAAAAATAAGAAAGCTTATGCAATCAACAGCAATTATATAATCTCCCGTTAATATTTTATTGTCACACAGAAAGAGAATGAAAGCCTCATTTTTCTCTATTAATTTTACGCTACAGTACAAATCCGAATATCATGGCTTCCACAAATCGAAATAGCCAAAAAAATGAATGTTTTTTGCGGTATTAATTATTATCATTGGCTATTTTCTTTTCTTTAAGTACCGTAGATATCAAATTATATTCGCGTGTAAATCAATTTCTCGTATAAAGTGACCACAACCATCTACTTCAAAGGAAAAAAAAGAAGAAAGAAAGAAAACAGAAATCAGTACCAGCATACTAAGCGGTTGATTTGGGGAGGTAAATCTTTAAAAAGAAATAGATACAAATATTTCTAATTTTTAAAAATAAGGTTTCTTTTTAAATATTAAATATATATATATATATATATATTCTGTTGTCTTAGAAAAATAATAATTCAATGAAACTTATGATAAAGATGTAATAAATGATGTTATAAAAAACGATCATTTAAGCTCTCGCTTTAAAAATACTTAAAGCTGGCACTGGGAAAAAAAATTGTTTAAAAACTTAAACCCACGTATAAAAAATAACATAATGTAAATGTTTGACAAATAATTACGGCTAATAACGATGAAAACAAAATTATTGAAGAAATCACAACAGGTATGCTTTACTATTATATCACTAAATAATCAATAGAATGACCGTATTTTTCCTTTTTTCCACAAATACACGTATTTTCTTAGTAAAACAAGTTAATGACCAAATAATCTAAAATCAGCATTGTACTGTATCTTCAAGCAAAGCCGCGAACAATATGAAGATGGTGTGTTCGCTATTCCACCGCAAGGGATAAAGCGTAAGTAATAAACCAATGCTGTCAATTATCAGTACCAGTGACAGGTGAATATACAAACGAAATTTTTCGTATTATATGCCAGATTCAAAGCGGTGTTGGTTGAGTTGAAACACTGCAGATAGATTGGATCATATATATCTGTCTTCGGCACCGAATTTTGAAGAAGAATTCATTCAAACATTTTCGTTTAAAGAAAACTTTTACACAACTGCAGAGATTGGTTGTGTGGCTTAAGGCCGATTGACCACTCTACCTACGGTTCTAGGCCTAAAGGTTGAATGCTCTCCATGGGGGGTCTTTCTAAGGGGTCTTAGCTCGTATTTACGCGAGTTATGAAGAAAACCACGGAAAACTCCGAACGGCTAAATCGATGAGCGTGACCTGGGATAAGAACCGGCACTTCCTGTCTACCAGCTTTGAGCGCAGAACTGCTCGGCCACCCGTGGAGACCTGCACAGATGGAAAAAAAAAAAAAAAATTCGGCCTTGTGCTTGTAGAATATGAATCCTTTAATTATTGCGCTAAACGAATTCTAAATTGACGCATGGATAAAAAAAAAAAAAAAAAAAAAAAAACTATTATAATGACTAATTTAGTACAGCTTTCATCAATGTAGACAGGGCTTGATTTCCCAAGGGGCAAATGGGGAAAGCACCCGGGCCCCCATTTACAAGAGGGCCCCCAAATCAGTTGTCTTTTGAAATTTAAAGTATTTTACATTATAAAAAATTCACTTTGAGCATTTCATTATAGAAGGGGGCCCCCAAATTGATGATTTTGCCCTGGGCCCCTACTTCTGTAAGACAGTCGCTGGATATAGAGGTCAAGAATTCGGAAGTAAAATGATGACAAATTCAGGACCTCTTACATAATTAATCTTAAGCAAACTCTCAATCATAATTGACTTAAAGCCATAATTCCATACCGGATTTTTACTTTACTCGGTACTTTGTACATAGTCAAAAGAAATGCGCTAATAGGGAAGCGCAAATGCGCAATTTGTTGTCTGGAAAATAAATTTTAAAGTGGCATACGCAAAGTGGGAGGAGGGGGGAGGGGAGGTCGATGGAGATCAGAACCCCTATATTAATGTTTTATCACAATGAATATTTTTGTTGTGTCAAAGCAATTTTTTCTATTTTTTTAATTAACTGGAACAGAAATATAAGGATATTTTGAATGTTTGTTATTTTTTTTATATATTTTAAATACTTTCCAACAAGTTGAAAAGTACTTATGACATTGATTTGCCTATCTGTCTGAGTAGCAACACCTTCCATAAATATGCTTCAAAAGCTACGAATTACGTCTGCTACAGGCTTTCACTACGACATGTTCCTTATTGAAAATTTAGCATGTAGCATTTGCAGTTAATTTACATGGTCAAAAAATTTCTTATACATTACATTACGGTCTATAAAAGAAAAATAACTGAAGTAAATTTCAAAGGTGTTATACTATTTCAGATTTATGAAATAATTTATACTATAGGAAGTAGAATATTTTAGGGGGGAAATTAAGCTGTCAAAAGCATTGATTCTTAAGCACAAAAAATCAATGTTTTGTTTTTCTAGAAATATTTATATATATAAAAAAATAATAATAAAAAAACTGATCAATTTTTATAATTCAAACAAGAAATTATAAGTAAAATTAATGTGTAGACGAATAAGGGTGTTACGTAGAATTTTAGGTTATGGAACACAAAATAAGCTATGTTTAGCAAGGTAAATTAAACTTATCTAGAATATATGCATCTAGCAATGGCGAAGAACATAAACTAGCACTTTTTTCCCCTAATTTTCTCTGAACATAGAAATTAGCTTTTGTTAATTATAAGAAATGACTTTTTTTTTTTTTTTTTTTAAATAACAAAGAAAAAAATTATGCTAAAGAATATTCTCAGTCTGAATAGTAGGTATATTTTATTGAGCAGTCTAGATTTTATTGAGCATAAACACGATTATTTTTCTCTCTATGCTAATCCATTTACTAACTTACTGCATATAAAATATTGTTAAGGTTAAAGACGAAGCAAAATATTAATTTATGCTAAAACACAGATGTATTTCAACATGTTTTCTGTTTTGAATCTTAAGTGCTTACCAATACCGAACATACTATATATCATACACATATCTAGACTGCTACATAGATAGATATATATACACACCGCCTGTATGTAAATTTCGAAAGATAAATAAAAATGAGCTCTAACCCCTCCCTTAAAAGTTTTTTGTGTACACCACTGCGTCACATTTATAGTCGCATACTACGAAGTTAGTTAATTAATGTCGTCAGTGACCCACATTTCTATTCGACGTTAAACTGCGTATAATAAAAAAGCAAAAGTACTTCTCCTGCTTCCCCCTCTCCCCCTTCCGTCTCGGCCATGTGTTTTAGATTATGGTTTATATAATTTTTCTCATTTTGCTTCTCTTTCAATGTCAGCCAATTTGACTTATCAGCTGCAGACGGACAGATATACAAGGGCAACAATTATATTACATTGATTAAAATTTGTATCTGAAATTGTATACTTCAATAACAATTAAATAAACGAGTGTGTGACGTATCAAAATAAATTTTGTCAAATTCTAAATTACGTGAAATAATACATACAAAGTTAACAGTATGTAAAATTAATTATGATCTTATCTCTATGTTGCTAATTCTTATGCTATTTATTTCATTAATTTTTGTAAACCAATAATAAATTTAACGATATACAAACAGCTAAAGATAAATTAAACGGCATGAAGCATAAGTAGTGTTTATACTCAAATATGGGGAAAACCTTCACAGAGTTTTCCCATACAATTTTCAAGAAAATATTAGCGACATATTACAAGAAAGACGCCTCTAGAGAGGAGAAAATACTTCTACTATATGATGCCATGTTATTCACGATCGTGTTAGAAATTCACGTAGAAATCATTCTTTAAATGCTTCTTTTTTCTTTTCTTTTTTGACGATCTTATACTCGATATGAAGTTGGTTGGTTGGATTTAAAGTCGCACTAGTACTGCGCTATGAGTAATTGGCGACGGTCTGGGACACACCCCTAAGGATGGTCCGGAGACATGCCATCACAATTTTGATCCTCGACGGAAGGGATGATTCCCCCCACTTCGATGATTCCCAGATGTATAATTTGGATGGGAACGTGGAGGACATTACGCGGCCACGACGGATTTTACGTGCACCAGCCACATTAGTGTACACGACGCGCGACGGTCTTTGGCCAGCTGGAGTATCGAACCTGCAATCTTCCAAATTACGAGCTCAGCGCTCTACTGACCGAGCTACCGCGGCCCCTCGATATGAAGCTAAGGAAGAAAAATATGTATGAGAGAAAAGAAATATTCGTTTTCCAATAATTTTTTCCTGAATTTTAATGAAAATTTTTATTTTCCCTGAGTTTTCCCTGATTTTTTATTTGCTTATTTATTTATTTTTACCAAAATCTAAATTCCCTGAGTTTTCCAAGTTTTCCCTGATGCACATGAACCCTGATAAATGAAATTTCGAAATCATAAACAACCAAAAATGAACAATACAAAAAACACACTACAATATATGATATGTGAAGATTCTATATATGTAACCTATTGTTAATTTTCAATATATTTTTAATTTTTATTTTTATTCTATATTTCAAATTTTTGTAAGACTATAAATTTTTTATAGAGTATAATATTATAAAGAGAGTGGAATGGGAAGGATGTGCAAAAATTACTATCATATAAATAAGTTAATAAATGTTACCGGGAGAAAAAAAAAACTTTCTAATTTGTATATTTTATAGTTAAAAATACACACGAACACATACAAAAATAAATAAATAAAAATATTACTATAAAATGTAATGGAATACAATGACAAAAATTTTTAATTTACATTTTTATAAACCTTTTTAGCGTTTTAATTTAATATGATAAAAAATTATTAAGCACGATTATTCCGAAACAACAAATTTTTAATAAAAAAGAAAGAAATTAAATGGAAAGATTAAAATAAATAAATAAATAAAAATACAATTAAATCGATTACAATTAAAGCTGTATACCGTAGTTATGGTTGACATTCAAACAAGTTTTAATTATTTTGAAGCTCTTATATAACTAAGCTTAACATTTAAACTTTGAATTTACAGATATTTTTGAAAGCAGTACACAGAGCTTTTTTACTTTCTTCTATATTTAACAGAAGAAAGTTTTGGATTCGTAAAAATTTTCGACTTCCGGTTTTCGATGGATTTACACGTTTAGAGAATTACAGAACAAGATTTGACCATTTTTAGAAAATGTCTGTCTATATATATAAATTTTGAAGTGTGTGTCTGTTTCTGACAAATTTTTTGTGGCATCTATATCTCAGAAATTACTGCACAGAATTGCATATACATTTATACGTAGATGCACCTTGACATAAATTAATGCCTATCAACTTTTGGTACTAATATCTCAACAGGTGGTGCTGGTATACAGCGATTTCAACAATTTCAAGGAAGGATATATCTCAGGAATTATTGCATAGAATTGCATATAAATTTATATGTAGATGCACCTGGACATAAATTAGTGCATATCGACCTTTGGTGCCAATCGCTCAACAGGTGGCGCTGCTATACAGCGATTTCCGGAATTTAATGGATGGCTATATCTCAGATTCTATTACGTATAATCGAACAAAATTTGGTATGTGATAGGGCCATTATAAGACATTATGCTGATTGAATTTGTGCGCATATCGGGCGGTAGGTGGCGCTACTATACTGCAATATTCCTCGAGAAGGGAAGGGTGTCATCTGCATGATAAAAAATCATTTCCGTTGAACATTTAGAGTAATATCTCTCTGAGATAAAAATCGTCTGCATTCATAACAGGAAAAATAATCTGTATAAATAATTAGAACTATCTGTCTGTGTATTTGTGTGTCTGTCTGCGCTCTGGTGCTCACACTACTGTTCGCAGAGCTACACAACTTTGTCTTTTAATTTATTATATTATTGAAAATCAAATCGTAATGCAGTAGAAAAATTAAGTATATTAAATTTTAATTTGTTTAAAAACATATTTATAACATATATGTTTATGTATATTTTTATAGTATAAAAATATATTTTCCCCCTTTTTTTTAATTAATTCCTTTAAAAAAATTTATTATTATTATTATTATTTATAGTATTTATCGGGAAAAAATGGTAGTATATAGTAGAAAGGATTAAACTCATTAAAATTTAAGTTTAATTAAAATTTATTTGTTTTTTATGTATTTAGTTATTTTTAAAAGAAAATCTACTTTTTATTTCACTTATTATATTGGTCGGAATCAAATCGTAATATTTTATATCGTAATAAAGAGCGGGGGCTATCAAACACATGGTTCAAAAACTAAAATATTTAATAGATGCTGAGATACAACCATCTTTAAAATCGTAGTTCTTAAATAATAGCAGATCCACCTGTCGTCGATAAATACCCAAATTGAAGTGCCCGGGAATGACCGGCAGTGGGAACCTGGACTTGATGCAATGCAGGTGGATAAAGAGCTGCCGTAGGCCGCGGGTACCCGAAGAGAAGTTTAGAAAGATTTCAACGTAGTTTTTTTTTTTTTTTTTTTTTTTTTTTTTTTAATAATGTGATATAAAAAATAAATAGCGATTCAATTTTTTTGAAAATTCGTTTAAATATAGTGACCAGCGAAGTGGACGTAGCCTGCTAGTCTATATAAATAAAGAGAAGTATCTGTGTGCCTGTCTGCGTTCTGGTGCTCACACTACCGATCGCAGAGCTACAAAACTGGACAGATGGATACTTGGGATCCTATAGGTGTGCACCTCATTGATATTTTTTCGAATTCGAATTTTTTTTTAGTTATTTATTTTTCAGTTTTAAATATTGGCTTCTAAGTTTCATTTTTCTAAAATTTATTCTTTCATTTTAATCGTCTGCGTATCTTAGCAACGGCTATTACACTATTTAATTTTTATTTATTTTAATTCATTCATTTGAAATTTAAAGGCGATTTTATTATTATTATTATTATTATTATTATTATATTTTTGAAAATCAAATCGTAATGCAGTAGAAAAATTAAGTATGTTATATTAAATTTTAAATTTAAAAACGTATTTATAACAGTTATGTTTATGTATAATTTTTATAGCATAACAACTTTTTATTTTTAATTTATAATTAATTCCTTTAAAAGAATTTTTTTTTTTTAATAGTATTTATTGGGGGGGGGGATGATAGTATACAGTAAATAGGATTAAACTGATTAAAATTTAAGTTTAATTAAAATTTATTTGTTATTTATGTATTTAATTCCTTTTAAAAGAAAATCTACTTTTTATTTTATTTATTATGTTGGTCGGAATCAAATCGTAATATAGTGTAAAAAGCGGGGGCTATAAAATACATGGTTCAAAAACTAAAATATTTAATAGATGCTGAGATACAGTCATCTTTAAAATCGTAGTTCTTGAATAATAGCAGCTCCACCTGTCGTCGATAAATACCTAAATTGAAGTAAGTGCCCGGGAAAGACCCTTCTGCAGGCAGTGGGAACCTAGACTCGATGCTACGGGGGCAGAAAAAAAGCTCACGTAGGCAACAGGTACCCGAAGCGAGGTTTATAGCACAACTAGAATCTTTGACAGTTTATTTCTTTATCTGTGACAATTTTCAATGTTGGCGCGCTAAGTACAATTCCATTTCGGCGGGTGTTACAAATTACGATTATTTATATAAAAAAAATAATAAAAACATAAAGGTAAACTGTTTGTAACGAATAATATTTATATTTTTGCATATAGTGATAAATTTATGCAAGAAAAATGTAGCTTTTTTTGGGATGTAAAAATACATCAATATGCAAAATCGGTTCTATACAAATTGACTAATCCTAAAATAAACCCTCTTCCCCCCCCCCCCCCCAATAAACTACCCCCATTTCCCGGTTGGATTTCAGATGTTATTTATTAAAAATAAAAATTTATGCATTTAAGGGTTAAGAAAAAAAATGCAATATAAAGATAAATTTCAATAAATTCCCCTTAAATTATTTATTATTTTATAAAGGAAATTAAAAACTTTTTTTTTTTTTTTCAGTTGAAATAAAATATTTTAGTAATTTAACAGAATTTAAATATATTAAAATGAATTTAATAATTAAAAAAATATTTATTGATTGATTTTTTAAATTATTCTTTTATTTTAATTTTAAAAAAATCAGTTGAAATAAATAATAATAATAATAATAAATTACACTCAGCAGGTTTCGAATGCAGTATTTCATAAGAACAAATCAATCGTCTTCCTTAACACCGAACTTCTCTACTTATATTTTGTGTTTCGTTGATTTTAATAAAAACAGCCAAAAGTTCAAGGGTCATATCTTGACACATGGCATTATTGCACGAAATTTGTACCCCATGTTTTCTATCAGGCTCTTTAATTTAAGACTGGTTTGTTTTTAATCGAAATTTTACTGATTCATACTAACTTTGTTAATCGGATCTTTATTATGAATATAAGAGTTTTTTTTTTTTTTTTTTTTTTTCCCTCCGTATTTTCACAGAGGTCAAGGAAGTATTTGTAACATGTTTTATGTTGAGAGTAAAGGTTATAGCTCTGTTTGAAAACATTATAAAGCGGTGGTGATATAATTATAGTCATCATCAACTCTTTGAAATACAGAATCCGTTATTAGAATCCCTTTCAGGCTTCTTAATTTTGATTTATTCTCCAAATAGATTCCTTTGCGGAGTAGATATCATTTCCCGACTTTTTATTCTGAATTTTACATAGTAATAATTGGTAGTTCAGCTTTGCCCTTAAGGGGTTAGGGGTAGTCAGGATTTTCAAAAAATCAAATTTTTTTTTTTTTTTTTTTTTTTTTTTTGCATTTTCTTAAAGTGTAATATCTTATAAATATTCTCTGAAAATTTGAAGTTGATCCGATAATTACTTTTCGAGTGGGTCTAATTCCCATCAGTATGCAAAAAAAAAAAGGATGCTGCACGTGTGAAAGTGGCAGATCAGCGCACCAACGACAACACTCGGGAAGGCAGAATGCTTCGTAGGCAACGGCAAATTGATGTTTTGGAAACTTCCACAATGGCTGAAGGACTATTATATGGCCCAGGAATAGATGACTCAGTGTAAGTGATTAAATAATTCGTATTTCTGTACGTAAATCTAGTGCGAAACTTTAAATGCGTTTTTCTCAAAACTATGTTTTTTGAACTGGTGACAACTGTAACTTGAAAACCGCTCAGTAGATTTTAATGAAATTTATACAGCTTTTAGAATACATAATAAACTCGGCCTGATCGAAGGATTTTTTTTTTTTCAAAAATTTCGATTTTTTAAGACCAATTAACTGTTGACTTTTTCCCAAAAATTTAGAAAAAAATTTCCTGAGTCCGCCATTTTTTTAATTTTTGAAAAAAAAAAAAAAAAGCTTCGATCAGGCCCAGGATTATCTATTTATAAAACTAATTTTTCTTATCCGATTGATTTTAGATGAATCTCCAAGGACTTATCATTGTCACCGCAAGGACCTTTTTTTTGGACTGGGTCAACAGAAACAGCTATAACTTTGGAAATTATAATTTTTTTTTTTTTCAAATTTTCGTGACTTCAAGTCAAAACATTGTATAATAATGCCATATTATTACTTTTGTAAAATAAAATGATTTAATAGCGAAAAAAAATTACTGAAAATTATCATTTTTTCGTGTCTCTGACTACCCCTAACCCCTTAAATGAAGTTAAAAATATGATTAAAATATCATCACTGTTGCATACTTTCAATATAAGTATTATAAAATAAAAATTGTTTCATTTAAAATCAAAAAAAGAAAAGCAGCAGTTGAATTAATAACCGTTATTTTTAAATTGCCAATTTCGAAAACACATTTGTCTCACTTTCTCTAAGCGACGACTCTCTTGTGCAAATGTAAGACATAATTGCATATAACATCAAATTCAAGATATAATTTTGTATTAAAATGAAACAAAAGGAAGAAGTTTTCAATCACGTATCCTTTTGTCCATATAAAGGGTTAATATATATATATATATATATATATATATATATATATATATATATATATATATATATTATGAAAACGGAATAATTAGAATTTTTTTTTTTTTGTCTAAGAAATGTAATTTCTCCAAGCCGATTTTCGATTACAAATGCTAGATCGCAGCATTTGTCAAAGACCAATCGGTTATCTCAAAAAGTAAATTCATTTAAAGAAAAGCGCAAACACTATTCCTAATCGCTTCCACATGGCAGAAGAGAGAAAGATATTTTAAATATGGTCAGAAAGTTACAAATCGTCCCGTCAATATTGTATAAATGGACAATTTTAAAGTATAAAACAGCGACTTCGCGATTTTGCGAATTCTGACATATGACACATCAGATCTGCACTTGCTATGAATGGCAATTCAACACTAAACAAACTAAATCATTAAAATTTTCCGGTTTAATTAAAACAAAAAAGCCCAAATATTTAGAACAGATAGGAACTAATTGTTAAAGATAATCTGAACAAAATTTCTCTATTTAACTAGTTGTTCAAAAACTCTAATGGGAATATTTTTAATATAGTCACTCTTATCGTCAACAGTTAGTAACCAAATTTACTGTTAATATATAAATTTTCTTTTCCCTCTGAAGATAAGGGTGGGGATGAATGACAGACTACTGAACTCAATGAAGAAAAAAAAATAAAAAAAGTAAATAAATAAATATCATAAAAACTTTTTGCCAATACAAGCATTTAAAATACGAGATAAGGCTGTTTTTTTTTTTTTTTTTTTTTTACTCTTCTTCTCTGGGGTGGAGGAGAGAACGGTTATGAATGACAGACATTATTTTTTTTCTGTTCTTTACAAAACTTTTTTTATACTAATGTCCTATTTTTAGAAGAAATAGGTGAAGTTTAAAAGAGGGAAACCTCCATCTACAACTGATGTTGATTACCCGTAGCATCCGCCTCTCTTCTTCCGTTCGAAACAGGAACTTCAAAGCTTCCAATTCCCTTCACTTCCATGCTTCCAGTCCTGTGTTCCTTCTTTTCTCTCTCTCTTTTCATGTACATCGAGAGTGAAAAAAGTACTGCAGCTTTTCAAAATATGTACATCTGTTCCAGCTGTTTGAAGATACATCTGGTATGCACAAGGGCGCCTATGGCAAAGGGAGAGAGAGAGAGACAATCGAGACATTTCTCCCTATGGAATGTCAGTTTTTAAATTGGAAACAATGCCATGGTCGGCCATTGAGCAGACTCAAAAAAAAAAAAAAAAAAAAAAAAATCCAAGAGATTCAAAATACCGTCAAATGCCACAATAAACAAGTTTTTTAAATCATGCCAAGCAGTAATTTAAATTACATTTTCAGAACTACTTTATAAGTACTACATTTCCACGCACACGAAAAAAAAAAAAAAAGTCTAGGTGGAAGATATGTTGTTTCTGAATTGGACATTATACAGATTACATAGAATTTAGATGATGATAAATAAATAAAAATTACCAACTTATTTTTACATTTATTTAATTTATTTTTACTATTCTTATTTTATTATTATTTAGTTAGTTTTTATTTATTTATTTTGCAATGAATTATTGATAATCTACAATAATAAAAGAAGATGTTTGTCTGTCTTTCTGAGCATCTATACGTTCAGCCCCTACTGAACGCAGAAGTACAAAATTTGACAAGCAGGTGCTCAGAAGCCTTACCGAGCCGCGGGGATAGTGAATAAAAAATTTAAAAATTTTAATTAGTTGTGGAGATATTAATTAAAATGTCAACCTATGTCTAATCAAAAAGCGATTTCAATGACTGAGAATTCACCGCAATTGCATAAAAAATTGATATTTTAACGAAGTTAAAAACAGAAAAAGCGGAAAATAAATTTGAAATATTAGTCCGATCGTTACGAATTCGGTACCAAATGAAAAGTGCGATTTTTCCGAATCTAAGAGTGCAAACGGCTTATCGATACAACAATTAGATTTTTTAAAAATAACTAAAGTATGAAATTTAGTTAGCAACATCATTTCAACTGCTAGACGACTGTCTGCGATGAAAAAGGGAATGATTGTAACCAATTAAGATATTACGTGTTTTATAATGGGGGGGGGGGGAATTGCAATTTTCAAACTTTTTCAAATTTTCATTCACGTTACATTTAAATTAATATTCGGCCTAGGACAGCATATTATAAAGTTACTGTTCAATTTTCATGAAAATATGTCAATAAACAAAAGAAACTACATTTTTATTGGGAAAAGATTAAGTTTTCTTTTATATTTTGCAGTAATTTAAATTGAGATATGCCGTTGAAATTTCGTAATATTTGGTTTTAACGTCCGATAATTCGATTGTGAATATTTTTGAAAATGTAGAAGTATTAGGAAGGGCTTGAGAGGGGTGAGGGAAGAGGCAAAAATTAAAAAAAGAAAGAGTTACAGCGTTTGAAATTGATATTATTAGGTTTTAATGCAAGATAAATCGATTGCAGATATTTTCGAGTGTAGGAGGGAAGGAAAGGAGGGGAGGCGAAGGGGCAAAAATTCAGAAAAGGAACGGAAGTTTCGGAGGAAACAACGGAAAACACAGAACGCCTTTATTCTTTTTTATTTTGCAGAGTTTCGAATTCCAATTTCCGCTCACATTTCGTAGTAAGGATTTTTAACGTTATATAGCCCGAAATCACGCAAGTTTAGGAGAAAACCATGGATAAGTTAGACACAAATCTTTTTATAAAAATGTTTATATTACCTTTGTGTCTCAGCTTCTAATTAACATAATTTCATAAGTAATATATCATTTTAAAAGTTATTTGAAATGGAATTGAAGAGTATATGTTGCAAATCTCTGTCGCCAGAGCGCGCTTTGATATTTTAATAATTCAATATCTGGAATTCTAATTCTAATTAAATTACTTATAACACATCATTTGAAATATTGTAGACTTTTAAACTGATATAAGCAGTTAAATTCCGTACGAGAGTTTCAAAGAAAACCACAGAAAAGCCAGAACACCTTTATTACAATACCTCCAATTCTTATTATGATGCAGGCTTTCGAATTCCGATACTCCGCTCACATTTCGTATTAAGGATTTTTAACACTATTTAGCCCGCAGTTACGCAGATTTCAGAGAAACCCCACGAAAAAAATCACGCACAATTTTTTTTTATAACAATTCTTATATTACCTTTGTATCTCAGCTTCTAATTAACATAATTTCATAGGTGAAATATCATTTTAAAAGTCATTTAAATTGAAACTAAAGAGTACGTATTGCAACTATATGTCGCTAGAGGGAGCTTTGACATTTTAATAATTCAATATCCCCAATTCTGATTATCAGTAAATTACTTATATGGAGAGAAGATTGGGATACCGTAGGCCCCACAGGGTTGCGGATTTGCCACGATCAGAATTTTCAAAGGTCCTTTACATGGTGAGCAGTAGTGTAAAAAGGAGAGTTCAGCGACACGGTGGAGGCGTAGAGGCGTATGCGGAGCCACGGAGCTACGTAGTCACTCCGCGCCTCCACACACGCCTCCGCGCCACCACCCCGTCGCTGAACGCCTCCTTTTTTGCACTACTTAACCATCATCTTGGACGATGGTTCTGTTGCCATTCAAAGATTGTAAAGTATTTAAACTTTTTGCGCGTTTGAAAATGAATTTCGGGACTTAGTACTTTTCGCGATGGAAAATATATTTCAGGGAATTTAATTGAATAAACAAAGGTAGATGAGTATTATATAATTAAAAACATTTAATGAATGGTATAGACTTTAAAATTTAGGTGTTGCCATTGGGAGACTAGAAACTTTTAGACCGCTGACATTGAAGATTATAAATAATTTCCGCTAACACTTAGTATGTTTGGAGAGGGAAATTATATTTTCAGAGGCTAGAAGTTTTGATATAATAAAACAAAAGGTCGAAGAATAATGATTTAGACATTAAAATTTTAGTATTGCCATTTGAAGATTGTAAAGTTTTACAGAATTTATAGAAACAAGGAGTTAGATGATTGAAATTGGAGGGTAATCGAAGCGTTTCGAAAGACTATCCTACTTCATCAGGATTTTAAGGAATTTTATTATAACTAATTAAATTACGACACTCATGCTGTCATCTGATTGGTTGACTAGGGATAAAATACTGTAATCTGATTGGTTATTCAATACACATTTATAGGCTTTCATATTACATTCAAGTAACCCTTTAAAATTATGTGATAAATGCAGAAATATTGTTACCTTTAATAAGAAATTGGCGAGATTTAGAATGTGTTTGGCGATATTTAGAATGTGTTTGGCGATATTTACGATGTATCTGGCGATAAAAATACGTTTGGCGACAAACTTTCGGTATAAATTGAGAGTGACGGAAAAATTTCATCAGTTGCTGCCTTATTTTCGTGGAGTGCGGACGTTTAATTTGGTTGCTGCGTAATAACTCTGACTGTTGGAGCAAGAGATGGATCGACTTGAAGAAATGCCTGTTCAACAAACTTCTTCATCTACTTCTGACGATATGAAGTTGACGTGTCCGAATTGTAATGCTACTTCTTCTAAAAAATCTAACTTGGCTAGACATATGAAGATTCACAGCGGTCGAAAACCACATCTTTGTGTTATATGTAAGAAAGCATTTGCTAGAATTGATGATTTAAAGAGACATTCGAAAATTCACGAAAAGAACCCCATAGAATATGAATGCAAGCAATGCAGTGAAACTTTTAGATGGAAATACGACTTACTGGAACATGATAGAAAGAACCACCGAAAACCTTCACCTCAACATTCATGTGATGTATGTGCTGAAACCTTTGCATGGAAATACAAGTTATTAGAACATCTCAGAAAAAATCATCCAAGGTCTCCACCCCAACATTTATGTGATGAATGCAGTGAAAAATTCAACCGCAAACAAGATTTATTAAAGCATAAGAGAATGAATCATCAAAAGCCATTAGTACCTATAAAGAATATCGACCAAGCTCTACTTAAGGAAAAAACTATGCATTTTAAAAGGCGAAATACACTTAATGTTTTCACAACCACCACCTTTGACAATGAAAATGGTGATATGGACTTGTTTTCGTTGTTTAGTAATTTAAGAACTGACCTTTTAAATGAACTGAACTATCAATTAAGTGAGAAGAAAGCGATGAAATGGTATATAGTTGTAAACGTTACCCTTAGTCGCTCTACTATAGATGGAGAAGAATTTATTTCCCCTCACTTTCGATCAAATATGGAGATGACACTTTTAGCAAGTGATATGGATCATGATCTGCAAATAGCTTTCAACAAGATAATGAACAGTTTTGAAAATTTTAATGAACGAGGATCAGGGTGGAATTTAGTAACAATCAATATATTAGAGCTACGTATGGCCAAATTTAACCCATTTTAGTTGCATCACCTATTTTTGTAATTGAAATGTTTAAATAAAAGTATGTCTATGAAAAACTCTGTCTTAGTTCCAATTTAAATTAACATTTAAGATTTTTATATTGTTATTATTATACAAATTTTATTCGTGCATTTAGAATTTTTGCCCGTAAAAAACATTTTGTTTATACGCAGCAATATTAATCACATTCATTTATACTACAAAAATATTTTTACGTTGAAATTAAAACTTTACACGTCGTTAAGTAACAAAACATTATAATTATTATTATTATTTGAAATTGCAAAATGTTTATATACAGTAAAATTATATAAACTAAACGTTATATTATCACTATGTATTAAATAAGTTTCGAATTTAAGCTCTAACTTAGAAATACTATTATTACATTCTTTAAAAATTGAACGCACATACACTTTAAAAAATTACTATCATATAAATGAAACTAATTATAATAAAAAATATATTCTCACTAAATACGTTTCACATTTATTTAAACTCTAACTTACATTCGTTAAAAATTTAACAGAAGTTTTTAATCAGTTAATAAATTTTGTATACAGTTATGTTATATAAACTTAATATAATAAAAATTATATAAAACACATACTGTTATTTAAGCTCTAACTTTGAAATACTATTTTTACATTCTTTAAAAATTGAACACTCATACACTTTAAAAAATTACTATCATATAATTAAAAAAAATTACTATTATATAATAATATTAATCTAAAAAATTGCTTACAAAGACATGCAGTAAAATTATAAATAAAGAAAAAAGAAAATTACTATCATATAATAATATTAATTTAAAAAATGGATACAAAGATATACACTAAAGTTATAAATTAAAAAAAATGACTATCATATAATAATATTAATTTAAAAAATGGATACAAAGATATACACTAAAGTTATAAATTAAAAAAAATTACTATCATATAATAATATTAATTTAAAAAATGCATAAAAAGATATACAGTAAAGTTATAAATTTAAAAAAATGACTCTCCTATAATAATATTAATTTAAAAAATACATACAATGTTTAAAATCAACAATTAAATTTTATATATATTATAATTAACTAAACTTTATGTTGTTACTATTCAATTTATCCTAACACGAAAACTTTACATAAATTTTCTACACATTAAAGTTACATAAACTAAATAAAATTATATAAATTAAACTTTATATTCTCACTAAATAAGTTTAACATTTATTCGAGTTTAACACAGTAATATAATTCATACTATCTTAGTTGATTTAAATTAAACAGGTAAATACTTTTAGATTTTAAGTAATATAAAAAAATTAAGTTGATTATAAAATTATTTTAAAATTTTATATTTACATAAAAACAAATAAATTATTTTTTATAAAAATGATATAAACATTAGTTAAAAAAGAATTAGTTACATTTAAAAACTATTGGTTACTAAAAATAAAATAAAAACAAATATTTTATACTAAACATTTCTATTTAAAATTTCGAAATATTAAATTACATAAAAAGTTCAAAGTGTCAAACTATTTTAAATGAAGATAAACAGTTTCTTTAAGATAGATGTTACGCGTGTATTCTATGAATCATGTGTAATCAACACTAACGGATATAAAGATTGAGTTAAAATAATTAATAAAAACAACACATAACTAGGAAAATTCAATAACTTTTATATTTGAAAAGAACTACCCCACATGATTTTTTCACAAAGCATACCGTACAATGAGTTTAAATGCTTATTACCTACCTATCAGTTAAACTATATTTTAAAAAAATTAACTGAATAGTGGATGACAAACCACCGTAATATAGTGTAAAATGAATCAACACATTTTGTTTATGTTTTACAATATCATATATTATTTAAACATTGCCTATGAATAATTAACTAAAATACTTTGAATAATTTAAAACGAAAATACTTTTAGAAAAAATAGTAATAATAAATTATAAAACTTACTTAGAAATTATTGAAGATTCCACGTGAAAATACAACCTTCAGTCTTGTACACAAATGCGAGAAACTGTTTTATCGCTAGACGATGACTCATACAGATAAGAATGTTGAATCATACCTATTTGGCAGAAGACTCTTGGTGTTTGAGATCATTTATTTAAATAATGCATTGAGAGTTGAACTTTACAATTAAAATATTGAAGTGTGGTTTCAAAATTATGCTAAGAAAATAATGTTCGTTTAAGTCGCGCTTTTTATATTTAATAAACAAAGATTTAATAAAATGTAACTGTAATATTTAATGAAAGGTTTTAAAATCACTTAATAGGATAAAATTAAAAACAGAAATCTTATTGTTTTAGTAATTATTTTCTCTAGTTATAAAACTAAGTAATAAACTATCTATAAATAATCGGATAGCAAGTGAGATTTTTGTATAATAACTATATATTATTTTAATATATGCATTACATCGCAAGGTAAAATTTTTAACTTATTTATACGGATTGAACTATAAGTAATAAAAATTACTCATTTACATAACTGCTAAATTTTATAAGTTGGATATATGATTTGAAATACTAAACAATAATCCTTATGAGAGAATTGGAGTGACACTTTCACAGAAAGAAATTATCCTTTACAATAAGATTTGCTCAGAATGTCTAAGTGAAAATAACTTACCGTGAGGTCAGTGAGTCATACAGCTGTATTGAAACTTACTGTTTTTAGTTAATGGGTGATTAAACTTCTAATGAGACAATTATTTTTTACTAGCATATAAATGTACATTTTTATATTATTCCTGTATAGATAAAATTTTAAATAATTCATTAAGTGTTAAACTTTGCATTTAATCGATTAAATAAATAAAGTTTTAGTAAAATATAAGTGTAATTATTTTAATGAAAAGGTTTGAAATCACTTTAACTTTATAAGAAAAAAAAAAAAATAAATAAATAAATAAATAAAAGAGGTTTTAAAATCACTTAATAGGATAAAATTAAAAAATCTTATTGTTTTTAGTAATTATTTTTATCAAGTTATAATTCTAAGTAATAAACTATCTATAAATAATCGGAAATCAAGAGAGATTTTTGTATAATAACTATATATTATTTTAATATATGCATTACAATAAGATTTGCTCAGAATGTCTAAGTGAAAATAACTTACCGTGAATCATACTAGAATCAAACAGTTGTATTCGAATTCATTGTTTTTAGTTAATGAAATTTCTAATGAGACAATTATTCTTACTACCACATAAATGTAAATTTTTATATTATTCCTGTATAGATAAAATTTTAAATAATTCATTAAATGTTAAATTTTGCATTTAATTAATTAAATAAATAAAGTTTTACTAAAATATAAGTGTAATTTTTTTTTTTTTTTTAATGAAAGGTTTTGAAATCACTTTAACTTTATAAGAAAAAACTAAAAAGAGGTTTTAAAATCACTTAATAGGATAAAATTAGAAATTTAAAATCTTATTGTTTTTAGCAATTATTTTATCTAGTTATAAACTAAGTAATATTTTTTTAAAACTATTTATAAATGATCGGATAGTAAGAGATTTTTATACAATAACTATATATTATTTTAATATACGCCTTATAATTAAGTCAGTTTTAGAGAAAACCAAGAAAAAATCCCAACGGGTAGGTTGATGAGTTGGAATACTCTATTATACTTAAGAATGCAGGTACGGAAAAACCGAAATACAATACGCGGAAAAACAGGCGGGATTTTCGGCTAAAACTCCAAAGCAGTGGACGGTAAACATAACACACCGTAAAACAACCTACTCACACGACTGCCAAACTAAGAATGAAGGGAAACGTTGAGTTGTAACACCTTATCTACTAGAGATAAGGGGGAATTCCCGGAAAAGCTGAGTCACCCTCATTCGTTCATGTACAACATCTTCCGAGAAAGTTCGTGAAGGATGACTCATCGGTGACGAATTTGAATCATTTGCATAACCGCTAAATTGTATAAGTGTGAATCTTTTAATGTGAGTATTATAGTAATGATAAATTTATTTCATAATCGATAACTCATTTATACATAATCAGGATCACACCTTATATAAAACAATACTATATTTAAAAGTTTTTACTATACAATAAACATTCACATATGGATATTCATAAGGTTTAAGACCGATTAATAAAACGAGGATCCTATAAGCGAAATGCATCAGAGACTTTCTAAGGAATCCTATTGCATATTTAAGCAGGTTTTAGAGAAAACCAAGAAAAATACCCATTCGATTAAGTCGATGAGTTGGACTCGAACCCAACACCTCTTACCATAGAATCGTTCACTAATCGCAAGTTTAATGAGTCATGCAGTTGTATTGAAACTTATTGGTTACAAGTATAAACTTATACCATTAAATATTTAACTGTTGGTTCTATAAATGGATTGCTCTGTGTGGGAGTCTTTCTACATTTAAGTGAGTTTTGAAGACATCCTCGGAAAACTCCAAACAGATAGGTTGTTAAGCTGAATTTGAACCTGGTATTAAACACAGAATCGTTTGATCTTCCAAAATCCTTGTAACAACATGTTTATGAACTTTATAAGAAAATGCTTAATAGGGTTTGCATGCGTTAGCTATATTAAACACTTAATTTTTTAACATACATTAAGGTTAGTGGATGAGTGTCAGGTAATTCATTTAAAACAAAAATATAATAAGGGTCGATTGAAACAAAGGGTTTGTAGGTTATAATTATTGGATAAAACGTTATGTGTTTCGAAAACCCTTCATCAAGATTGGAACAACCGTTTCGAATGATACTCTCCCTTCATCAGATAGACTTAAACTTTTATTTTCTCAGAATGAAACAAAACGATAGATGATTTACACTTATTGAAACCCCCAACTTATAAATAATTCGACTTTCATTAAAAAACCAAGTCGCATATACACTTTGAAACAATCAATAAATTTTATATTATCACTATGCATTAAATAAGTTTCCCATTTAACATTCAAGATGAATTTATTTTTTACATTAATTAAAAACTGAACACGTATTAATTTTTAAAATGACTATTTTTTAAAAAGTTTTAAAACAGCAAATAAATTTTATAAGCTTTTACAATTAAATAAATTTTGCATATTATGAAAGTTTTACATCACTCGATAAAATTTTATATACGCAATAAAAGTTATACACATTATAAATATAAACTCATAAAATAAATTTCACACTTAACATTTAAACTCTAACCAAACAATCTTAAAGTAATTTTTTATCCCTTTATACATAAACCTTTTGTTTCTATAGTAAAGTGAAGTATGACTCATGCTTTAATTAAAATCTCTAATCAAAATTATAAGAAAGTAAAGTTTAGGATACACCTATGTATTATAGGTAAATTAATACAGTATAAATATTCATGTTTTTCAGTTAAGTAAAAAAGTTATAGAATTAATTTTACAGAGTACTTAAAAAATAATGTATAATTAAGTTTAAGAATTTTTTTTTTTCCTTCTTCTATAGTATGTATATATAAATTTTTAGTTAGAAAGTTTTTATTAAAATACAATAAACAAAGTTTTATACGATATTAACTTACAATGCACCTAAAACTTTAAATATATAGAAACAATTGTACAGTTGGTTTTGTCTGAAGCATATATAAATAATAAAATCTTATTGAATTTAGCTATAAAACACCGTAAAGATTTTAGACACACATATTTTTATATTGTTTAAATAAAATTTTTAAAATGAAACATTAATGTTATAAAATAATACACTTAGCATAACTCACCGAGTGTGCTATTACATAAAATTACTTCGCATACATGTAATAACATGTCTGACTTAACTAAATACTGAATTGTCATTATTTCAGAAAAAGTTGGGACTTACCTTAAAACACGTCCTACTCCCTTGGCAGACTTGGAGGAAATGAATGATATGAGACATTCTTATCTATCGATCTCCTAGTCACGTGATCATGACGTCATCCTCTCATCAGTGACGTCACCGATTGCTTATCAGTTACCACAACACGCGGGAAATGTCCTTCAGTACGCAATGAAAAATATTCAAAGTCCACGGACATTACACGAAACGATTCCATTGTTTATACGGTAAATTGAAATATAACACGCGGAAAAAAGGTCGACATATGCCGGAGAAACTATACATACTGCCCGATGAAAATAAGCCGAACGGCTAAAGAGATGATAGCAGGATGAGAGTCAAACTGCAACTGAAATCTAACGATTTAACAAGGTCTATAAATCTCTCGTGTTGATTAGAATGTTTTGAAGAATGGGTTTTCCCCTCACTTAAGCAGAAGTAATGAGTCATAGGTTTTCCCCTCACGTAACCATCTATCGCGAAGATATCTCTTAATTAAGTTTCTTAATTAAAATTATGCAAATTTTATGTATGTTTTTCAAATATCTCTTAAGTAAGTTTTCTAATTAAAATTATGCAAATTTTATGTTAATCTTTCATTTAATATGCAAATACACTATTTCATCTAAACATAGGACTGGGTATGCAACTTTAAAAAATTTTAGAAAAATAAATTCTCCTAGTTAAAGATTTAATAAACAAAAGGTTATGCAAATCTAACTTTTATAAAACATAAATAAATTTAATAAGTATAAGGTATTCGATGACTCATCAAACGATGAGTCATCCTAAACATCTCTAAACGAAATATGAGTTATCGCTTTTACAATAAAATGTTAGTGTTCAAGTAGATTCATGTCCAGGCATGTTTAGGATGACTCATCGTTTGATGAGTCATCGAATACCTTATACTTATTAAATTTATTTATGTTGTATAAAAGTTAGATTTGCATAACCTTTTGTTTATTAAATCTTTAACTAGGAGAATTTATTTTTCTAAAATTTTTTAAAGTTGCATACCCAGTCCTATGTTTAGATGAAATAGTGTATTTGCATATTAAATGAAAGATTAACATAAAATTTGCATAATTTTAATTAGAAAACTTACTTAAGAGATATTTGAAAAACATACATAAAATTTGCATTATTTTAATTAAGAAACTTAATTAAGAGATATCTTCGCGATAGATGGTTACGTGAGGGGAAAACCTATGACTCATTCCTTCTGCTTAAGTGAGGGGAAAACCCATTCTTCAAAACATTCTAATCAACACGAGAGATTTATAGACCTTGTTAAATCGTTAGATTTCAGTTGCAGTTTGACTCTCATCCCGCTATCATCTCTTTAGCCGTTCGGCTAATTTTCATCGGGCAGTATGTATAGTTTCTCCGGCATATGTCGACCTTTTTTCCACGTGTTATATTTCAATTTACCGTATAAACAATGGAATCGTTTCGTGTAATGTCCGTGGACTTTGAATATTTTTCATTGCGTACTGAAGGACATTTCCCGCGTGTTGTGGTAACTGATAAGCAATCGGTGACGTCACTGATGAGAGGATGACGTCATGATCACGTGACTAGGAGATCGATAGATAAGAATGTCTCATATCATTCATTTCCTCCAAGTCTGCCAAGGGAGTAGGACGTGTTTTAAAGTAAGTCCCAACTTTTTCTGAAATAATGACAATTCAGTATTTAGTTAAGTCAGACATGTTATTACATGTATGCGAAATAATTTTATGTAATAGCACACTCGGTGAGTTATGCTAAGTGTATTATTTTATAACATTAATGTTTCATTTTAAAAATTTTATTTAAACAATATAAAAATATGTGTGTCTAAAATCTTTACGGTGTTTTATAGCTAAATTCAATAAGATTTTATTATTTATATATGCTTCAGACAAAACCAACTGTACAATTGTTTCTATATATTTAAAGTTTTAGGTGCATTGTAAGTTAATATCGTATAAAACTTTGTTTATTGTATTTTAATAAAAACTTTCTAACTAAAAATTTATATATACATACTATAGAAGAAGGAAAAAAAAAAAAAAATTCTTAAACTTAATTATACATTATTTTTTAAGTACTCTGTAAAATTAATTCTATAACTTTTTTACTTAACTGAAAAACATGAATATTTATACTGTATTAATTTACCTATAATACATAGGTGTATCCTAAACTTTACTTTCTTATAATTTTGATTAGAGATTTTAATTAAAGCATGAGTCATACTTCACTTTACTATAGAAACAAAAGGTTTATGTATAAAGGGATAAAAAATTACTTTAAGATTGTTTGGTTAGAGTTTAAATGTTAAGTGTGAAATTTATTTTATGAGTTTATATTTATAATGTGTATAACTTTTATTGCGTATATAAAATTTTATCGAGTGATGTAAAACTTTCATAATATGCAAAATTTATTTAATTGTAAAAGCTTATAAAATTTATTTGCTGTTTTAAAACTTTTTAAAAAATAGTCATTTTAAAAATTAATACGTGTTCAGTTTTTAATTAATGTAAAAAATAAATTCATCTTGAATGTTAAATGGGAAACTTATTTAATGCATAGTGATAATATAAAATTTATTGATTGTTTCAAAGTGTATATGCGACTTGGTTTTTTAATGAAAGTCGAATTATTTATAAGTTGGGGTTTCAATAAGTGTAAATCATCTATCGTTTTGTTTCATTCTGAGAAAATAAAAGTTTAAGTCTATCTGATGAAGGGAGAGTATCATTCGAAACGGTTGTTCCAATCTTGATGAAGGGTTTTCGAAACACATAACGTTTTATCCAATAATTATAACCTACAAACCCTTTGTTTCAATCGACCCTTATTATATTTTTGTTTTAAATGAATTACCTGACACTCATCCACTAACCTTAATGTATGTTAAAAAATTAAGTGTTTAATATAGCTAACGCATGCAAACCCTATTAAGCATTTTCTTATAAAGTTCATAAACATGTTGTTACAAGGATTTTGGAAGATCAAACGATTCTGTGTTTAATACCAGGTTCAAATTCAGCTTAACAACCTATCTGTTTGGAGTTTTCCGAGGATGTCTTCAAAACTCACTTAAATGTAGAAAGACTCCCACACAGAGCAATCCATTTATAGAACCAACAGTTAAATATTTAATGGTATAAGTTTATACTTGTAACCAATAAGTTTCAATACAACTGCATGACTCATTAAACTTGCGATTAGTGAACGATTCTATGGTAAGAGGTGTTGGGTTCGAGTCCAACTCATCGACTTAATCGAATGGGTATTTTTCTTGGTTTTCTCTAAAACCTGTTTAAATATGCAAAAGGATTCCTTAGAAAGTCTCTGATGCATTTCGCTTATAGGATCCTCGTTTTATTAATCGGTCTTAAACCTTATGAATATCCATATGTGAATGTTTATTGTATAGTAAAAACTTTTAAATATAGTATTGTTTTATATAAGGTGTGATCCTGATTATGTATAAATGAGTTATCGATTATGAAATAAATTTATCATTACTATAATACTCACATTAAAAGATTCACACTTATACAATTTAGCGGTTATGCAAATGATTCAAATTCGTCACCGATGAGTCATCCTTCACGAACTTTCTCGGAAGATGTTGTACATGAACGAATGAGGGTGACTCAGCTTTTCCGGGAATTCCCCCTTATCTCTAGTAGATAAGGTGTTACAACTCAACGTTTCCCTTCATTCTTAGTTTGGCAGTCGTGTGAGTAGGTTGTTTTACGGTGTGTTATGTTTACCGTCCACTGCTTTGGAGTTTTAGCCGAAAATCCCGCCTGTTTTTCCGCGTATTGTATTTCGGTTTTTCCGTACCTGCATTCTTAAGTATAATAGAGTATTCCAACTCATCAACCTACCCGTTGGGATTTTTTCTTGGTTTTCTCTAAAACTGACTTAATTATAAGGCGTATATTAAAATAATATATAGTTATTGTATAAAAATCTCTTACTATCCGATCATTTATAAATAGTTTAAAAAAAATATTACTTAGTTTATAACTAGATAAAATAATTGCTAAAAACAATAAGATTTTAAATTTCTAATTTTATCCTATTAAGTGATTTTAAAACCTCTTTTTAGTTTTTTCTTATAAAGTTAAAGTGATTTCAAAACCTTTCATTAAAAAAAAAAAAAAAATTACACTTATATTTTAGTAAAACTTTATTTATTTAATTAATTAAATGCAAAATTTAACATTTAATGAATTATTTAAAATTTTATCTATACAGGAATAATATAAAAATTTACATTTATGTGGTAGTAAGAATAATTGTCTCATTAGAAATTTCATTAACTAAAAACAATGAATTCGAATACAACTGTTTGATTCTAGTATGATTCACGGTAAGTTATTTTCACTTAGACATTCTGAGCAAATCTTATTGTAATGCATATATTAAAATAATATATAGTTATTATACAAAAATCTCTCTTGATTTCCGATTATTTATAGATAGTTTATTACTTAGAATTATAACTTGATAAAAATAATTACTAAAAACAATAAGATTTTTTAATTTTATCCTATTAAGTGATTTTAAAACCTCTTTTATTTATTTATTTATTTTTTTTTTTTTTCTTATAAAGTTAAAGTGATTTCAAACCTTTTCATTAAAATAATTACACTTATATTTTACTAAAACTTTATTTATTTAATCGATTAAATGCAAAGTTTAACACTTAATGAATTATTTAAAATTTTATCTATACAGGAATAATATAAAAATGTACATTTATATGCTAGTAAAAAATAATTGTCTCATTAGAAGTTTAATCACCCATTAACTAAAAACAGTAAGTTTCAATACAGCTGTATGACTCACTGACCTCACGGTAAGTTATTTTCACTTAGACATTCTGAGCAAATCTTATTGTAAAGGATAATTTCTTTCTGTGAAAGTGTCACTCCAATTCTCTCATAAGGATTATTGTTTAGTATTTCAAATCATATATCCAACTTATAAAATTTAGCAGTTATGTAAATGAGTAATTTTTATTACTTATAGTTCAATCCGTATAAATAAGTTAAAAATTTTACCTTGCGATGTAATGCATATATTAAAATAATATATAGTTATTATACAAAAATCTCACTTGCTATCCGATTATTTATAGATAGTTTATTACTTAGTTTTATAACTAGAGAAAATAATTACTAAAACAATAAGATTTCTGTTTTTAATTTTATCCTATTAAGTGATTTTAAAACCTTTCATTAAATATTACAGTTACATTTTATTAAATCTTTGTTTATTAAATATAAAAAGCGCGACTTAAACGAACATTATTTTCTTAGCATAATTTTGAAACCACACTTCAATATTTTAATTGTAAAGTTCAACTCTCAATGCATTATTTAAATAAATGATCTCAAACACCAAGAGTCTTCTGCCAAATAGGTATGATTCAACATTCTTATCTGTATGAGTCATCGTCTAGCGATAAAACAGTTTCTCGCATTTGTGTACAAGACTGAAGGTTGTATTTTCACGTGGAATCTTCAATAATTTCTAAGTAAGTTTTATAATTTATTATTACTATTTTTTCTAAAAGTATTTTCGTTTTAAATTATTCAAAGTATTTTAGTTAATTATTCATAGGCAATGTTTAAATAATATATGATATTGTAAAACATAAACAAAATGTGTTGATTCATTTTACACTATATTACGGTGGTTTGTCATCCACTATTCAGTTAATTTTTTTAAAATATAGTTTAACTGATAGGTAGGTAATAAGCATTTAAACTCATTGTACGGTATGCTTTGTGAAAAAATCATGTGGGGTAGTTCTTTTCAAATATAAAAGTTATTGAATTTTCCTAGTTATGTGTTGTTTTTATTAATTATTTTAACTCAATCTTTATATCCGTTAGTGTTGATTACACATGATTCATAGAATACACGCGTAACATCTATCTTAAAGAAACTGTTTATCTTCATTTAAAATAGTTTGACACTTTGAACTTTTTATGTAATTTAATATTTCGAAATTTTAAATAGAAATGTTTAGTATAAAATATTTGTTTTTATTTTATTTTTAGTAACCAATAGTTTTTAAATGTAACTAATTCTTTTTTAACTAATGTTTATATCATTTTTATAAAAAATAATTTATTTGTTTTTATGTAAATATAAAATTTTAAAATAATTTTATAATCAACTTAATTTTTTTATATTACTTAAAATCTAAAAGTATTTACCTGTTTAATTTAAATCAACTAAGATAGTATGAATTATATTACTGTGTTAAACTCGAATAAATGTTAAACTTATTTAGTGAGAATATAAAGTTTAATTTATATAATTTTATTTAGTTTATGTAACTTTAATGTGTAGAAAATTTATGTAAAGTTTTCGTGTTAGGATAAATTGAATAGTAACAACATAAAGTTTAGTTAATTATAATATATATAAAATTTAATTGTTGATTTTAAACATTGTATGTATTTTTTAAATTAATATTATTATAGGAGAGTCATTTTTTTAAATTTATAACTTTACTGTATATCTTTTTATGCATTTTTTAAATTAATATTATTATATGATAGTAATTTTTTTTAATTTATAACTTTAGTGTATATCTTTGTATCCATTTTTTAAATTAATATTATTATATGATAGTCATTTTTTTTAATTTATAACTTTAGTGTATATCTTTGTATCCATTTTTTAAATTAATATTATTATATGATAGTAATTTTCTTTTTTCTTTATTTATAATTTTACTGCATGTCTTTGTAAGCAATTTTTTAGATTAATATTATTATATAATAGTAATTTTTTTTAATTATATGATAGTAATTTTTTAAAGTGTATGAGTGTTCAATTTTTAAAGAATGTAAAAATAGTATTTCAAAGTTAGAGCTTAAATAACAGTATGTGTTTTATATAATTTTTATTATATTAAGTTTATATAACATAACTGTATACAAAATTTATTAACTGATTAAAAACTTCTGTTAAATTTTTAACGAATGTAAGTTAGAGTTTAAATAAATGTGAAACGTATTTAGTGAGAATATATTTTTTATTATAATTAGTTTCATTTATATGATAGTAATTTTTTAAAGTGTATGTGCGTTCAATTTTTAAAGAATGTAATAATAGTATTTCTAAGTTAGAGCTTAAATTCGAAACTTATTTAATACATAGTGATAATATAACGTTTAGTTTATATAATTTTACTGTATATAAACATTTTGCAATTTCAAATAATAATAATAATTATAATGTTTTGTTACTTAACGACGTGTAAAGTTTTAATTTCAACGTAAAAATATTTTTGTAGTATAAATGAATGTGATTAATATTGCTGCGTATAAACAAAATGTTTTTTACGGGCAAAAATTCTAAATGCACGAATAAAATTTGTATAATAATAACAATATAAAAATCTTAAATGTTAATTTAAATTGGAACTAAGACAGAGTTTTTCATAGACATACTTTTATTTAAACATTTCAATTACAAAAATAGGTGATGCAACTAAAATGGGTTAAATTTGGCCATACGTAGCTCTAATATATTGATTGTTACTAAATTCCACCCTGATCCTCGTTCATTAAAATTTTCAAAACTGTTCATTATCTTGTTGAAAGCTATTTGCAGATCATGATCCATATCACTTGCTAAAAGTGTCATCTCCATATTTGATCGAAAGTGAGGGGAAATAAATTCTTCTCCATCTATAGTAGAGCGACTAAGGGTAACGTTTACAACTATATACCATTTCATCGCTTTCTTCTCACTTAATTGATAGTTCAGTTCATTTAAAAGGTCAGTTCTTAAATTACTAAACAACGAAAACAAGTCCATATCACCATTTTCATTGTCAAAGGTGGTGGTTGTGAAAACATTAAGTGTATTTCGCCTTTTAAAATGCATAGTTTTTTCCTTAAGTAGAGCTTGGTCGATATTCTTTATAGGTACTAATGGCTTTTGATGATTCATTCTCTTATGCTTTAATAAATCTTGTTTGCGGTTGAATTTTTCACTGCATTCATCACATAAATGTTGGGGTGGAGACCTTGGATGATTTTTTCTGAGATGTTCTAATAACTTGTATTTCCATGCAAAGGTTTCAGCACATACATCACATGAATGTTGAGGTGAAGGTTTTCGGTGGTTCTTTCTATCATGTTCCAGTAAGTCGTATTTCCATCTAAAAGTTTCACTGCATTGCTTGCATTCATATTCTATGGGGTTCTTTTCGTGAATTTTCGAATGTCTCTTTAAATCATCAATTCTAGCAAATGCTTTCTTACATATAACACAAAGATGTGGTTTTCGACCGCTGTGAATCTTCATATGTCTAGCCAAGTTAGATTTTTTAGAAGAAGTAGCATTACAATTCGGACACGTCAACTTCATATCGTCAGAAGTAGATGAAGAAGTTTGTTGAACAGGCATTTCTTCAAGTCGATCCATCTCTTGCTCCAACAGTCAGAGTTATTACGCAGCAACCAAATTAAACGTCCGCACTCCACGAAAATAAGGCAGCAACTGATGAAATTTTTCCGTCACTCTCAATTTATACCGAAAGTTTGTCGCCAAACGTATTTTTATCGCCAGATACATCGTAAATATCGCCAAACACATTCTAAATATCGCCAAACACATTCTAAATCTCGCCAATTTCTTATTAAAGGTAACAATATTTCTGCATTTATCACATAATTTTAAAGGGTTACTTGAATGTAATATGAAAGCCTATAAATGTGTATTGAATAACCAATCAGATTACAGTATTTTATCCCTAGTCAACCAATCAGATGACAGCATGAGTGTCGTAATTTAATTAGTTATAATAAAATTCCTTAAAATCCTGATGAAGGAGGATAGTCTTTCGAAACGCTTCGATTACCCTCCAATTTCAATCATCTAACTCCTTGTTTCTATAAATTCTGTAAAACTTTACAATCTTCAAATGGCAATACTAAAATTTTAATGTCTAAATCATTATTCTTCGACCTTTTGTTTTATTATATCAAAACTTCTAGCCTCTGAAAATATAATTTCCCTCTCCAAACATACTAAGTGTTAGCGGAAATTATTTATAATCTTCAATGTCAGCGGTCTAAAAGTTTCTAGTCTCCCAATGGCAACACCTAAATTTTAAAGTCTATACCATTCATTAAATGTTTTTAATTATATAATACTCATCTACCTTTGTTTATTCAATTAAATTCCCTGAAATATATTTTCCATCGCGAAAAGTACTAAGTCCCGAAATTCATTTTCAAACGCGCAAAAAGTTTAAATACTTTACAATCTTTGAATGGCAACAGAACCATCGTCCAAGATGATGGTTAAGTAGTGCAAAAAAGGAGGCGTTCAGCGACGGGGTGGTGGCGCGGAGGCGCGTGTGGAGGCGCGGAGTGACTACGTAGCTCCGTGGCTCCGCATACGCCTCTACGCCTCCACCGTGTCGCTGAACTCTCCTTTTTACACTACTACTGTGAGCGAACAGGCTGTTTCAAATCCTGAAACGTAAAGCGAGCGCCTTAGTCGCAACAGAGTGGAAATTTGCTACAGTTAAAATTTTCAAAGCTATTTGCGCTATGAGCGAGTAAGCTGTAGTAATTTCTAAAATGGGGGTATGGCGCCACCGAGCGGGACTTTGCTAAAGTTAGAATTTTGAAAGATCATAACACGGTGAGCGAACAGGCTGTTTCAGATATTGAAACGGGAATAGGGTGCCACAGGCGCTACCGAGCGGGAATTTACTGTGGTTAAATTTTTCAGCAAAGCTATTTTCACTATATGTCAATAAGCTGTTGTAGGACATGAAACGAGAAAAAGGCGTCGCAGGCGCCACCGAGCGGGAGTTTCGTAAAGTCGGATTTTTCAAGGATCGTGAACCAGCTGGTTGCCGAAGGCGGCTAGTATATATATATATATATATATATAGAAACTGAATTAAAAAATGTAATTTTTTTCCCTCCTTCTGGGAAGGTAAGCAGATGATTTATAACAAGCGTTTTTAATGGGTTGGGTTAATTAACATCGCATCTATAATAATAAAAGAAGATGTTTGTCTGTCTGTCTGTCTGTGCATCTATACGTTTCGCCCCTACTGAACGCAGAAGTATAAAATTTGACATACGGGTGCTCAGAAGCCTTCCCGAGTTGATAGTCAAAACAGAATTTAAAAATTTTAATTAGTTGCGGAGATATTAATTAAAATGTAGACCCATGTCTTAATCAAAAAGCGATCTCAATGACTCAGAATTCACCGCTATTGCATAAAAATAGATATTTTAACGGAGTTAAAAGCAGAAAAAATGGAAAATAAATTAGAAATATTAGTCCGATCGTTACGAATTTGGTACCAAATGAAAGGGGATTTTTTTCCGAATCTAAGAGTGCAAGCGGCTTATCGATACATCAATTAGATTTTTTAAAATTAACTAAACTATGAAATTTAGTTGGAAACAGGCAGACGATTTTCTAAGCGGTCTCGATCGGAAACAAAACACATACCAGACAACTGTCTGTGATGAAATCGGAAATGGTTCTAATCAATTAAGATATGTGTTTTATACTGGGGGGAAAAATTGCAATTTTCAATTTTTTTCAAATTTTCATTCACGTTACATTTGAATTAATATTCGGCCAAGACAGCATATTATAAAGCTACTGTTCAATTTTCATGAAAATATATGAATAATTAAAAAAATGACATATTTATTGGAAAAAGATTGTCTTCTTTTATATTTTGCAGTATTTGCAGCCGTCGAAATTTCGTAGTATGTAGTTTTAATGCCCGATAATTCGATTGTGAATATTTTTGAAAGAGTACGATTATTAGGGAGGGCTTGAGGGAGAGGGAAAAAAGGCAAAAAAAAAAAAAAGAGTTACAGCGTTTGAAATTGGTTGGCATATTAAGATTTTAAGGCAAGGTATTTGGTTTTCTTTTTTATCTCAGCTTCTAATTAAAATAATTTCATAAGTAATACATCATTTGAAAGCTTTGTTGATTTGGAATTGAACAGTAGATTACAGAAATTTCTACCGCCAGATGGCGCTGAAATATTTTAAAATTTCAATATTTCAAATTCTAATTATGATTATATTATTTTTAATACATCATTCGAAAGATATTTTAAAGTTCTTTTATATTATCGAAAGTATTATTCGAGATTTTACCCGATTTACACGTTTTAAGGTTTCCTGTTTAGGTTTTCTTTTGTATCTCAGCTACTAATTAAAATATTTTCACAAGTAATACATCATTTGAAAGGTTTGTTGATTTAGAATTGAACAGTAGATTACAGAAATTTCTACCGCCAGATGGTGATGTAATATTTTAAAATTTCAATATTTTAAATTCTAATGAGCGAGGAAGGTGTTGTATGTTCTAAAACGGGGAAAGGCGCCGCAGGCGCCACCGAGCGGGACTTTGCTAAAGTCAGAAATTTGAAAGATCATAACATGGTGAGTGAACAGGCTGTTCGGGAAACGGGAAAAAGGCGCCGCAGGCGCCACCGAGCGGGAGTTTCATAAAGTCGGATTTTTCAAGGATCGCGAACCAGCTGGTCGCCGAAGGCGGCTAGTTTTTAATAAAAGAAATATTGATAATAAAATAGTAACGCCGTGATCGGGAAAAAAAAATCATATCAAACCGACTTAAATAAAGTATGAATTGTCTTAGAAAAAAAATTATTATTACTTCATCAGTTAGTTTCATACGCTATCCTTTTAAAAGATACATTCAAATAGGCCCCATTATAAAACAGGAATTTATTCTAACCAGTTTCAAAAGGTACAATTTCATTACTTTGCATCGATCCCTTGTACTCTAGAGCAGCGGTCGCCAACCTTTTTGACTTCACGGACCATTAAATTCACAATTTAAAATCTCACGGACCACCAAATTCACAATTTAAAATCCCCGCAGACTACAAATATTATTAAGAAACGGAAATATATTTCTAGAGTAAAAATCAGAGAATGCCCAATTTATAAATATAGAATAAACCTATTTATTATAAAAAATTATAGATGTTTATTTTATTAAAACAAAAACGTAAATATTCACAAGAACGAGGCTTAAAAAGTTGTTTGATTTTGATAAAACAATTATAGGGGAAGAAATTAAATATCTTTGTATTGCTTGCGTATTGTAAGAAACACAGAAGAAAGATTTAACTAAAATGATAAATCACTATTTCAATATGAAACTGCATTTACTAAATTTAGGAGTGTGTATATTACATTATTAGATTATTCAAATCATATGGAAAATTATATTTTTGAAATATTTGAAGAACTGCAGTTGAAAATTCTGCAGTCTAATGATGAGAGTATGAGTGACTCAGAAAATCGTGAAGTTTAAATTAACATCAGTATAATTTCTAATAAAACATTAAAAAATAAAATAATGTCAAGATTCTTCTGCGAACCAACAAAAATTTCTCGCGGACCACACCACCGGTTGGCAACCCCTGCTCTGAGAAAGTTTAATCAAGACCGAAGACATATATATTTATACTTGCCAACCATCTCATTAATAAACGAAAGATTTTTAGTACACGCATTTTTTTTTTTTTTTTTTTTTTTTTTTTCACATTAGTCTTTTTTTAGAGTAATTTTATACTTATTTAATCGTAACTACATTTGGAGATAATTACTCTAAAAATAAAGTGGTGTAGAAAAAGTGGCATGTATTAAAAATCTCTCGTTTCATAATTAGGACGTTGGCAGGTATGTATATTGGATAACAAGTGAAAATTAGTTAGAATAAGTCAGGTGTGATGCCCCTTTCGGCATGGAAATAAAAACAATAAATGATACTGACAAAATTTTTATTCATCCTTCATTCAATACCAGTATTTTAGAGATTTTTTATTGATAACAAACTAAATGAACATTTTGGTGTAACTGGTTTTGAGTTAAATTTTAAACGAAACCATTACATGATAGTCATATTGCACCCTATCAAAAAAAGTGGCATAACTCAAAAATGCAGTATTTGTGAAAAATCAACTTTTGCCATTTGTTTTACTTGCGTCGCTTTTCTTGCCCAAATACGATTATGTGTGTGTGTCTATCCCAATGCCTTTGCCATTTGGATAATTTCTTTAACCAGTAATCTGTTTAATAATAACATAGGGTACGGAATTGTATACATCGAACCACTCAATAATGACTGGTTCGATGTATACAATTCCATACCCCATGTCATTATTAAACAGATTACTGGTCAAAAAAACTCTATCCAAATGGCAAAGGCATTCGGAAATCTCGAAAAAAGGAAGATATACGTTTGAATTACGTTTGAATTATTCCCAACTGTTTGTTATGATCTTGTAGTAAATAATCAAGTGCTCACCTACTTTATCTCTGGTCATGGAAGTTTTCCGTCTTATTTATTTAAAATAAATAAGAGAAATGATCCCAATTGTTCCTGTGGCTTTGTAGGAGACCCACTGCATTATCTTCAGGTGAAGTGCCGTGAAAGTAAAACGTACATGAAAAGGTATACAAGGGAATCCTTGGAAAGTTATTTCCAGAGAACTGATAGATCTTCATATCTTGTTGGAAAAGGAAAAACAATCTACAATGAACTAAATAAACTTTATTCTTTTATAAAATATACCTTTTGAACATTTCCTATTTGACATTTTAATTACAAGAACTTTTACCTATGAACTTTACTTCGATCAAAAACATTCAAATTTAGTTAATGGTGAACTAAACCATATTTACGAACTCTAATTGATGACTTTTAAATTCACATTATTACTTTTACTGAGAGACTTTATTTTATGTATTATATCTTTAAATTTGAACTTTTACAGAACGAGAACTTTTACTTGTCAAAAATTTTGTGTAACATCATAATATCACCAACTATACGTAACTATTTCTACAATGTCTTGCGTTATGTTGATCTACCGTCTTGTAAAACGCTGTTATCATCAACTATAAGTCTTTATTTCTACAATGTTATTCATTTTGTTAAATTACTTGTAAAACACTGTTATGCTTTTCTGTTTTCCATGCTTGTATTATAACTTTTTTTTAAAATAAATGTCCGCTGATTCTGGGCAAGTTCCCTCGGGTGTGATTGTGCTGGTGGTGCAGAAGTTTTCTTTATCCCGCCACCTTTGGGTTCGCCGGCCATAAACCTTCGGGTTGGCAGGTGGTGGGGAATATGTATGTATGTATGTGTGTGTTGGACGAAAAAACTAATAATTTAAATTACTAAGTTAACCTTATTACATTTTCAATTAAAATTATCTTTCTTTCGTAACTGCTATTTTATTTCTTTTATCATATATCTATTTATATAATTCTGAAATAATATGTTCTTAGTATGATTTCATATTTTATCACAGAACAAGATTTTGTAATCCCCATTCTAAAAGCTTTCCGCTGAGACTTTCTGACGCCTCTGGTTGGGCAATCTTAATTGACTTTTGACATTAGGTTATTATAAAATTACCTCCATTTTCCTCGCTATAAAACGCAATGTCTTTCCTCTCCCTATAGCACATTCTTACTACAGAAATGTATGCTAGTCTGCACGCCAATTTTCCGTTTTCTGTTATTATTACTTTAGACGAATGCTTTTAGATTTTTGTTCAATTCCTTTAATCATTTTACTTAGTCTACATTGCTATGTCCTCAATATTATATATATATATATATATATATATATATATATATAATGCTTCAATAATAAATCACTAAAAACAAGGGCAACCTCTAGAAAACTTACACAGAATATCCATTTAACATTCTTTTGAAGAAATAAATACATACAAAAAAAAAAAAATCTGTATATACAAAAGTATGTAAAATTTAAAATAAAGTTGAATGAATTTTAATTAATAAACTCCCGAAAAAATTTATCAGGGGTGCTCACTAGAAGTCTGTACCGCCCAGGTCGAGCTGGCAATTCAAGGCGAATTTTTAGGCGGGTAGGACCGGCAAATCAAGGGCGAATTTTTAGACGGGTCGGACCGGCAAATCAAGGGCGAATTTCAAAACGGGCTGGCAGGACAAAAATAAATTTTAAAGAGGTCCGGGTCGGAGAACAAAAAACGAGTTTTAAGCCAGTCGGGTTGCGCTATTAAAACAAGGTTAAAATTTCTAACAAAGATTAAATTCTCTAACATTTCAAATAAAGAATTACAGAGGCCGATTTCAGAAAAAATATCAATGTGGCAGACTGATCATTTGTAGTTTGATAATATTAAAAAAGATAATAAATCTAACGCATGAACAACTGCTTCAAACGTTTTCTTTCTTTTTTCTCTCTATAGTTTTTCATCACTTCGATTACTATACTGTTTTATATACACTCTGAATGTTTATGTTTAGATTAAACATAGCTTCAAATCCAATTACGTGCAAATTATAATTTTATTTTTTGTATTTCCAAAACTAAACAAATAAAAGTAAGCATGCGTAAAATTTTCATTACAGAATTAGAAACAAAAATCTATTAACTTTTCCTATTACTTTTATGTTTTTTAACACTTTCCAACAAGTTGAAAAGTGTCTCTGACCTCGGTTTGTCTGTCTCTTCGTCTATTTTTTTTTCTCTCTTTTTTCCTCGAAGTATTAGAATATTTGTGTGTTGCCAATAAATAATAAAAAGTAAATATAGAAAAAATATCGTTTTAAATAATACAAGGGTGCAAGAGTTTTCGTCTGTAGATGGAACTCTTAGACCACTATTTTTATCAATAATTTCATGTTCAATCTAAAAAAAATCACTATATAAATAAGATAGAAATTATTTATAAAAAATAGTGGTGTGAGAGTTCCGTCTTGAGACGGAAACTTTAGCACACTTGAAGTAATATGATATGGATGCTTATTTTAAATTAACATCTTTCAAGCTAAAAAAAAAAATTACTTTAAACCGGGCCGGCTCGGGCCTATATTCTTTTTTATTTTACTTTGGGATGGCCGGGCCTGGGTCTATATTTTTTAGTTTACTTCGAAAAGGCCTGTGCAGACCTCTAGTGCTCAAAGTTAAAACGATAGCATATGCAAAAAGCTTCTGAAACGTAACAGTGTAGGACATGTAAATTTAACAGATGCTGACCACTGGATTTATTGGCGAAAAGAATGACAGAAAGGGTATATATATATATATATATATTTTTTTTTTTTAAAACAAAACATCTAAAAATATTTTATATGGCAGGGTTTTTTTTCCCCCTCTCTCTGCTATCGTCATAGTAGGTGATTTTTATTTTGTTAAGTAATTAGGCATTATTTATTGTAAATTTCTGCTAATGCATACATTAAAGACAAAAAAAAAAACATTTGAATTTGCTTACATTCCTCAATCATGCCTTGATGAAGTATTTATTGAAAGATGTAAGATAAATTCATACGTTTTATTAGTTCAATATTTTGTAAGTGATTCTATCAGCAGGTTCATAAATAGTTTTGGTTTCATTTTATTATTATTGTTTTCTTTTTTTGAAAGTAAAGTTTAAAAATATTTGCAGTAACGATAAAAATTTAAATATTTCTATGCGACTGTCAATTAATAAAAACTATAAAAGAATAGAACAATGTATTGGAGATTTGGAGTTAAATGTTCCGTAAACTGCGTTAGTCAGTGTTCACATTATAACCTTTAAATATCCTCTTCAATAGGCAGCAGAATGAGAAATTCAAATGAAAAGACAGCTTTATGGAAGCGTCATTACAATTTACAGTCCTTATCAGAGACATAATCCTTTTATGATGCAAAGTAAACAAAATCAAAGTAATTGCATGAACATCTGGGAACCATCTAAAGAATTTCAGGTTAGAGGAGATGAGAAAGAATCTATTGCTTTAATTATTCATTAAAAAGAAATGAACATTATTATTTTTAAATATTTACTAAAAAGAAGGCATTGGTGCTTAACAAATCTAAAGTCATTTCAAATCAAATCATTCTCATTAGAAAGGGGAAGGGGGAATCGCTAAATGAACTCTTAGTTACACAATACACCCAGCCAGAAGAATGTCAATTTTGAGTTTATGTCATTGAAAAATAAGTATGAAATGTGCGACATGGACGAAAAATGTCATATCCAGGGGCCAATCCGGGCAAAAATTGGGGCCCTTTTGCTGTCCCTTTACAAAATTCTAAAGCATAAAACGGGCCCTAAAAATTCAAATCTATAAAATGGTTCCCTTCACAAAATTCAAATCCTTAAAATGGGTTCCTCCACAAAATTTAAATCTATATAATGGACCTCTTCACAAAATTTAAATTCACAAAAATGACCGTTTTACAAAATTTAATTTTAAAAAAGTGATCCTTTTGTATAATTTTTCCCATCTTTTTAGTATTACTTCAATTGATTAACAGTGTGTGATAACCCCCCCCCTTCCTCCACCGAGTCTTGTTGGAGTTCCCATGAACGTGATTGACGGCCGAGACGGAAAGTCTGGACTTTTGAAAAGAGTGTTGACTAGCATGACTTTTTGAATTTTTCCGACACCATTCATCCTGATTTCACGCTTTCCTTTGACTTTCCGACGACTCTAGCACATCCCATGGGTGTGGTAGACAGGACGGCGCCACGCTAGCTGTCAAGCGACTGGCCGGCAAGGGTCCTAGGAGTGGTCTAGAGTCCGGAGGAGCCTATCGGGGGCCGGATTGCATCAGGGGGCTGATCCCCTCTCTCAAGTCCCGGAGACGGCAGACGAGGAAAGAGGATAGAGAGATGGCTTGAGAATTAAGAAGAGTTAGATTGATCTTGGAGATCTGAGTGGAGGCAGGAGCCTGATATGGTCTAGAAAAAATTTTTATTAGGCATGAGGCCTATCGATTATAGATTCTGTTTTCTTTTAATTGTAAATATTGTAAAATCGTGTAAATATTACTTCATTAAACCAGATAATAATCTGAATGGCTTTTCATTCCTGCCCCATCTTTGTTATTTTTTTAATTGATCTTAGCTGTATTATTGGCAACGCTACCACAGCTAAGATAATTGGTGGCAGCTGTAGGATCCATTTGAACTACTGTTAAAGTTCATGATCCAATGCCACTCTTCGACATTGACAGTAAAAATTTTGATACGTGTGTGCAGTTTGGATGAAACATCGCTCCTGTTGATGACGTACAGCCGAGAAGGACAAGTGACGACTCATTGTTCCAGTTCTCCGAGATGTCAACAAAAACAGGTGAGTCCCATTCTCTTTACTACGGAGAGGTCATTTAATTAATCGTTTTATTTTAATTTAAAATTGTCGTAGGTTTTAAAAGTTGGGAAATTTTTTATCTATGTCAAATTTTATGAAGTATTTAGATACGTCAATGTTGTAGAGTAGGGTAACATTTATTTAAATTGCATTGATTTTTTGTATTTTTTAATTATGTTTAAATTGTTTTTAAAATATATTTTGAAATCAACTTACTAGTTTTGATGTATAAGAATTAATCGCGATACTCAGTTGTAAACAGAAAAATTATATTCTGATTTTAGAGACAATATTAGTTGTTATTTTGTTTTTAAAATTGACTTAAAAATAGAGTTTAATGCTATCGAAATTTTTAATAATTTCTGAATTTTGAACTTATGTGTCAAAAGGAAACTAGGTAAATTGATATCGAGGAAAAGTATGAGAATTTTATTTAACTTTAGCGGAAATTGCTAAAGTTGGAAAATATTTGCACTGTTAAAATTATCGGATATAACAATAAATTAAATTAGCACTGAAATTAACGGGATTTGTTAATTGGGAAATCAGTCATAATTTATTTTTCTTGCTATTAATGTGAGTGGGTTTTATTATATATGGGATAATTGAAAAAATTGTGCTGAAAGTTGATATTTCTCTTTTCTATGTATTTATTGTATTGTATGATATTTGGTGTGTAATTTTAAATTCAAGTACAGAATTAGAAAATTTTTAAATTTAGGAGCTAGTTTAATTTTATTATTTCGGGCAAAATGTCTAATTTTGAAGATGTCCTTAGCGGTCAAAATCGCACTGTTTTATTAGCGTTAGCTAGGGAATTTGACACAAATGTGTCAGAAAAAGATCGGATCAAGGTGATGAGACAAGCTATATTAAAAGCGCCGGATTACACCGAAAAAGAAGCTAAAATCTTCCTGGAAAATATTCTTCGACAGGAAGAAGAACGGATAGAACGTGAAAAACAGGAAAGATTAGAACAAAAAGAAAACCGGGAATTTGAGCTAGAAAAATTACGATTACAGGGCGCTGTAGAAAACGTTAGTATAAATTCGGGAGGCTCCGGTTTAGATTGCACGCCTGTAAATAAAGTGAATTTAAAAGATGTTGTACCTAAATTTGATCCAAAAGTTATGGATATAACTCTTTTCCTAATGATTTTCGAGCGTCAGGCTCAGAGAGAAAATTTAGATGAAAGCAAATGGGTTTCTCAGTTGTTCACTTTGGTTCCAACTGAAATCGCAGAGTTATTAATAAAAGAACCAGCTGAAAAAGCCGATGATTTCCAACATATAAAAAAAATATTGTTAAAAAGATATAGGCTAGGTGCAAATGCATTAAAGAAAAAATTCGAAGAACATACCCGTAAGCCCTTTGCTTTGTGGTCGGACCTTGTTTACGAATTAAGGGGTTATATGGAAAACTGGTTAGAGACCGTAGCCGTAAAAGACTACGATTCGCTTAAAGAACTTATTCTTACAGAACAGTTGAAAAAAAGGGTTCCCTTAGAAATCCGCGATAAATACCTAGATGAATGGGATAATTTTAAATCAGCGAGTGAACTAGCCGAAAAATGTGATATGTACGAAAGTATACGTTCTGAACACATTAGAAGTGGATCAAAAATTCATGAGAGACGTCAGTTCGGAATTAATAAATTCACGGGAGGCAAATCATATAGGGAGCAGAAGGCACCTGAGGGGAATTCAAAAAAAGAAAACCTATCTAAAAATTATGGGAAAAAGGAGATTGATCGTGAGAGAAATCGCGATCCAAATTTTGATAAGAAAAGAGAAGTTATTTGCTATTACTGTAAACAGAGCGGTCACATAAGACCTCAGTGTTTAGAACTAAAAAAGAAAAACGCTAGCGAAGTTATAAATCATGTAGGTGCAAGTGTAGAATTAGCTGAGTGTTTTAGGCCCTATATGGATAAAGCTATAATTAATGGGGTCGAACGCACTTTCCTCAAAGACACAGGTGCCGGAATAGATGTCTGCGATCGAAGCTGGGTAAAAAACGAGGACTTTTTAGGCGAAGTGACGTGGCTGCGGTCACCAATCGACGAAGCTTGTAAATGTTTCCCCTTGGCTCGCGTAACTCTGGAAGGAAAATTTGGTCGAATAGTGACGAAAGCAGCCGTTAGACCCAAAAATTTAGCGCAAAATTATTATTTATTGGGAAATAAAACTGCAGAGCTTTTAAATCAACCCCAAGAAAATCTAGAAGTTGTAAATGCTGTTATTACGCGAAGTCAGGCTGAACAAAGCAGAGTACGAGAAGTCGAGATTGAAAGGGGCTCAGATTTACCCCCTCCCAATGAAAGAGAAATGGGGAGTTCGATGATTGACACACCGATAAAGGAATTGGAGGAGGACTTAATAATACCTCCCCTTCCTGCAGGCGAAAGTTTTGAGTTAGAAAAAGTAACAGCTGACCAGTTCTGCGAAGAGCAAAAGAAATGTGAGTCGCTTAAATCTATTTGGGAAAGGGCAAGGAGTCCAAATGATAAAGAATTTGAAATCAGAAAAGGCAGACTAGTAAGGATTTCGGCATCGAAACGCGGAGATGTTAGAACTCAGCTGTGTATTCCAAAAGTGTTTAGAGAAAGGATTATGACATTATGTCACGACGAAGTGTCGGGTCATCTGGGGGCTACAAAAACAAAAAATCGGGTTCTGAAATGTTATTTTTGGCCTAACTGTTATCAAGATATTGAGAAGTATGTACAGAGTTGCGATACTTGCCAGCGGGTAGGAAACAATCGTGATAAAAAAAAACATCCGATGCAATGTGTGCCTATTATTTCAGAAGTTTTCTCAAAATTAAATATAGATGCGGTGGGTCCTTTACCTGTTAGTGTTAAAAATAATAGATATTTAATTACGGCGATATGTGTAGCTTCTAAATACCCGGATGCGATACCCGTTGAAAATATTACATCGACATCCGTGATTGATGCGTTATTACACAATTTTGCTAAGACAGGATACCCAAAGGAAATTCAAAGCGATTTAGGAAAATCTTTCACGAGCGAGTTAACCACGGAATTTTTTAATCGGTTCGGGATTAAAGTTAGGCACAGTTCTATTTGCCATCCGGAAAGCAATGTCGTTGAACGACTTCACTCGACGTTGAAAAGAGTTCTAAAGGCGTTATGCTTAGAGAACGGAAGGGATTGGGAGGCAAATTTGCCGATGGCTTTATTCGCGTTGAGAACGGTGCAACACGAAAGTACGGGATTTAGTCCTGCGGAACTAGTGTTTGGAAAGGATCTGAGGATGCCGTTAAATATAGTTTATGATAATTGGCTAGATCCTGGGGGCACGGATCAAAACGTAGTGGCTTACATCTTAAATTTAGTAAACCGTTTGAAACATTGTCAAGAATTGGCTGTGAAAAGAATGGGCGAACAACAATCGAAAAGAAAAGCATGGTATGACAAAAATGCAGTTTCGAGAAAGTTCAGAGTGGGAGATAAGGTGCTAGTGTTAGCTACATCTAAACCCAATAAAATGGCGGTGAATTGGATAGGCCCGGGTACAATAACAGGCGTAATATCGGAAACAAATTATACTGTTGACCTACCAGATAGGAGAGACAAGTCCACAATTTATCATGTAAATCTCATTAAACCTTATTTCAGTAGACCCGAATTTGTTAACGTTATAATCCAAGAATCGGAGGAACTAGTGGAAAACGAGTCCGAAATTCCTTATCCGTTAGCAGAACCGACTCAGATAGACTTTGATGAAATTGTTAATGGAAATGAAATACAGTGTCGGGCGAGTCCGGCTCAAATAGAAAAATTTCGGAGGGTGATTGAGAAACATAAAAGAGTGTTTTCTACTGACCCAGGGAAAACGCATTTAATAGAAATGGATATTGTGCTGAACGATGACATTCCGGTAAGAGCTAAGCCCTATCGCATGTCTCCAAGACAAACGGCCATTTTAAAAGAAGAAATTCAAAGACTGCTTGAGTTGGGAGTGATTGAAGTCGGGCAATCTGATTATACGTCCCCTATCATTCTCGTAGAGGTCCCAGGAAAGGATGTGCGTCCGTGCGTCGATTATAGAAGATTAAATTGTAAGACTAGAACAGAGTTTTTTCCACTCCCAAATGTTGAGGAAACGGTCGAGAAAGTATGTGCGGCAAATTTCATCACCGTGATGGATTTAACGAAGGGCTATTTTCAAATACCGTTAACTGAGAGAGCGCGACGATACGCCGCGTTTGTCACACCATTTGGCGTGTATATCCCTAAAGTAATGATGTTTGGGCTTGTGAATGCCCCTTTTTATTTTTGCAAACTAATCTCGCAAGTTTTGGGAGGGCTGGAAACTTTCGTGAGGCCGTATATTGATGATATAGCGATATTTTCACCGGATTGGGAAACACATATGAAGAATTTAGATGAGGTATTACAGAGACTAAGTGACGCTAATCTTACAGTGAAGCCCTCTAAATGTCATTTCGCTCAAAAACACGTTAAATTTCTTGGACACGAGGTAGGGTCTCAAAAACGATCGCCCAGTGAAGTGAAAATAAAAGCGGTCAGAGAGTTTCCTACTCCGAGTACGAAAACGCAGATAAGGGCGTTTTTAGGAACAGCGGGGTATTATGCCCGTTACATAAAAGATTACGCGGTGAAGGCTGCCCCTTTGACAAATGCTCTGAAAGGAAGGGTCAGAAAAGAGAAGGTGGAGTGGACAGCTGAGTGTCAAACGGCATTTGACGAGCTGAAATCTGACTTGACACGGAGTCCCGTTCTTTATTCCCCAGATTTTACTAAGCCGTTCATTGTGCAGACGGACGCGAGTTTGTTAGGCGCCGGCATAGTCTTATCACAAATTCAAAACGGAGAAGAGCACCCCATTCTCTATCTGAGTAAAAAGTTCTCAAAAGCTGAACAAAATTACAGCACTATCGAAAGAGAACTCGCAGCTATTGTTTATGGCCTAAAAAAACTGAATCATTATTTGGATGGGCAGCAATTTGTGATTCAGACAGATCACAATCCGCTTACGTACTTAAAAAAAATGATGGGATCAAATTCACGTCTTACTCGTTGGGCATTGTGTTTACAACAATACAATTTCTCGATAGAACACAAGCCTGGGAAAAAGCATTCTAATGCAGATGGGTTGAGCAGACTGCATCTGATTGAAAATATAAATCAATAAAGAGAAAGAGAAATCTTGTGTAAATAAATTTAAGGATTAATAGTAACAATTTTTTTTTTTTTTTTTTTCTCTTTTATATTGTTATAATTTTTAATTGGAATAAATGTACCTAATTTTTATAAATGGATTCATTGAATATGGTTTAGAGAAAAATAAATTATTTTTTTTTTCTTAGTTTACATGTTTTTATTTTATTTTAATTTAAGTGAATGTAATGTTAATTTGAATCTCGTGAGAATTTTAATAGAGTGTTCTGGTTTTGTCTCATAGAGTATAATTTTTCACTTAAAACTGAGTATATGGGTCAAATTTTTGTTTTATTTTTAAGTTTATGAAAAATTTTGGGGCTTCGACCTCTCCATGGTAAGTGTAATTGGGGCCCTGTTTTCTGGATGTAATTTCCTTTGTATTAAGGAAATTCTTTTAGGGGGGAAGAGTTGTGATAACCCCCCCCCCTTCCTCCACCGAGTCTTGTTGGAGTTCCCATGAACGTGATTGACGGCCGAGACGGAAAGTCTGGACTTTTGAAAAGAGTGTTGACTAGCATGACTTTTTGAATTTTTCCGACACCATTCATCCTGATTTCACGCTTTCCTTTGACTTTCCGACGACTCTAGCACATCCCATGGGTGTGGTAGACAGGACGGCGCCACGCTAGCTGTCAAGCGACTGGCCGGCAAGGGTCCTAGGAGTGGTCTAGAGTCCGGAGGAGCCTATCGGGGGCCGGATTGCATCAGGGGGCTGATCCCCTCTCTCAAGTCCCGGAGACGGCAGACGAGGAAAGAGGATAGAGAGATGGCTTGAGAATTAAGAAGAGTTAGATTGATCTTGGAGATCTGAGTGGAGGCAGGAGCCTGATATGGTCTAGAAAAAATTTTTATTAGGCATGAGGCCTATCGATTATAGATTCTGTTTTCTTTTAATTGTAAATATTGTAAAATCGTGTAAATATTACTTCATTAAACCAGATAATAATCTGAATGGCTTTTCATTCCTGCCCCATCTTTGTTATTTTTTTAATTGATCTTAGCTGTATTATTGGCAACGCTACCACAAGTGTTTCATTGAACTAAGTATGGGTAAAGTGGTATTAAACATTATTTAGAGTGTCCACTCGAATGGAATATTTTACACAATAATATTTTTTGCACAAAAATCAAACAAACTTGCGTCACTTTTCTTATCGAGCTGCGATGTGTGTCACCATTGAAACAGAATTGAAAGCAACGTATTTGTCAAACGGATAAATCGAAGCACAAACACTGTTAGAAAAGTTTATGAATGCTTTTGATTATTATGTTTGTAAATGATATTCTTATTATTCAAGGATAAGGATTAATGATATTCATAATACGTCAGGCGTGATATACCGACTTTTCCTTATTAGGGTAAGTGCACCAGTGATTGACACTTTTAGAGCAATCTCTGATGTTTTTAATCTTCTAGTCATCAGAAAATATTTTTAGAAATCTTAAGTTAGTGCATATGGTCTGAAAGACATTCAGAACCATATATATGTTAAAATATATACATATGATAACATTTTTTTTTTTTTTATGAATTTTTATTTCACGCCCACTTAATGTTCCAGTAATTGACATTGCCAGTTTTTCAGTTTTTCAGTAATTGGCACCCTATGTTCCAGTGTTTGACACTGCTAGTTATTCATTTTACTAGTTTTATTAGCACCCTATGCTCCAGTGTTTGACATAAAATGTTGAAATTCTTATATGTAAAATATGTGATTTTATTATTTTTCTTATTTATTAATTATTTCGGAATAGATGTCAATTACTGGAGCACCTACCCTACTTAATTTCAAATGAAATTAAAGTGATGTATATGTGAAGTCAACAAAAAACTAAGGAAATGCACTGCCTAAGTTAAAAAATAATAGCAATAAAGAGAAAAATTTAAATATTTCTAAACGACTAACAGTAAATGAAAACTTTCATAATTAGAATAAGTTAAAAATAAATAAATTAAAATTAACTGAATAACTTCATGACGAGAAACATATTAACTTTTGGAGGTTTAAAATGTATTTTTAAATATATCTCAATAATTTACCCATTAACAAACGTTCTTAAATTAATCTCTCGCTCGTTATATGACCCCACCAGTGGACGAGCGATTCTGTGTTCAAAGCTGATAGACGAGAAGCGCCAGGTTTGATCCCAGGTCGCGCTCGTCAGCCTAGCCGTTGGGAGTTTTCCGTGGTTTTCCCTAAATTCGCTTAATACGTGCTAGGACACCTTAGAAAGACCCCCACATAGGGCATCCCCTCTTATGCCCAGGCTCCTAGTGTAGACAACTAGCCTTAACCCCAACACCAAACCATTTCTCTTTATTTGTGTACTAGCAGGCTTTTCCCGTTTTTCCAGTGACTATAATTAAACAATATACATACATATATATATATATATATATATATATATATATATATATATATATACAGTGGCGTATCCAGGATTTTTCAAAGGGGGGGGTTCGTCCTTCAGAACTTTTAATTAAGTTTATTTAAGTTTAATTAGGTTTAACTAAGTTTAATTAAGTTTATTTAAGTTTAATTAAGTTAAATTAGGTTTAATTAAGTTTATTTTTAATTAAGTTTATTTTTAATTAAGTTTAACAATCTTTTAAAATATCATAATTACTTGCCGAAAATAAGAGTAAGAAAATGAAAAATAGTAAAATAAACTCACCAATTAGAAGATCAAACTAAAAAATCTTTAATTAGCCACGAATAACGTAGAGCCTGTACAAACTGCTACACAAAACATAAAATTCAATACATAGTTACGCTTACGCAAAATATTTCATTGAATTTTCTTAAGTCCGATTTCCACTATAGCTCATTCGGCGGCTTCTATTCAGAATCCTTTGATGTGGTCAGCCCAGCTCACTCCAGCTCAAAACCCTCGAACATACTAACCCCCAGCTGGTCCAACCCCCAGCTGAGATAATTGAGGGGCCGGGAGGCAGATATCTTTGTCAATTTTGCATGCTTTCCTTTGAAGTAACTGCGCAATCTGATAAAAAAGGGCTACAACTGATGACAAGACATTTGGCTCTTTATGTCGGAAGCGTGATTAATGACGTTTTGAGCGTTGATCTTGAGCCCAAGTGGATACTGGCCTTTATTTTCAGAGCGAAGTCTAATCGACGAGAAGTTTTCGCTAGTTCATTTAAAATGTCTTCTACTGTTGGGGTATTGTTTGGGTCACTCCTTCAAGGTCACTACTTCAATGGTCACCCCCTTCCCCATATGGTCGACCCCTCTTGTCCTTGAATATGAACTCGTAAATGTGAAATCCTTTAAGGGAATTGTTTTCAGGCGAAACATGTTTTGCGCCGCGCAAATGAAGTGGTTTAGTTATTTTCAGGAGTGTTTATCGCAGAGTAATGAAAAAAAAAAGTTAGTCATAATTTTAAACCACTTCATAGAAAAAAATATTCTACGCTTGCCATACATTTTTTCCGCCTGAAATGAGAAAAAAAATGTAAGGAACAGCCTAATTTTTCTTATCATACATTTTGTCAAGGGGGGGGTTTAAACCCCCAAACCCCCCCCTTGCATACGCCACTGTATATATATATTAGGGGTGGGAATCGATTAAGAGTTTTAACTGGGTTAATCGTAGTTCATTAATCGATTAATCGGTTGATTAATCGGATTTTTAATCGGTTTTCACTTTTCTTTATATAGTTTTATTTCAATGGTGAATAGAACTCTCATATTGTGTGTGTATATATATATATATTATTCATAAGTTTGACTGATTTCTTTTTTCTTCCAAAAATTGTCTAATCAATTATATATGTTTCATAACTGAAATTTAAATCGATTTTCAGAGTAATACTTGGTGACTTTAAGTGCTAATTTTATATAAATATTTTCACTTATTCAATTTTATTTATTATTATTATTTTTTTTTTTTTAATAAATTCATTTTTCGATTCATTTTGAAAGAAACATTAAATGAATTTACACATATTTTAGTTTTGTATTTGCAAGCCTTGTCCATCCCGCTTGTCACTATTTTTAAATGAATTCTCAAAAGTCCATATCATTATCATAAAAATCTCAAATTCTTATATTTTAGTTCTTCTTTGTCACTTCGGACTAGAACACAGAATGTTATTTTCTGTTTCTACTTCAATAGTTACTATCAGCAATTCTGAACAGACAATAAACGGTTGAAGATACTGTGAAACTCTGTTGACATTTCCCCCATTAGAGGAATAATGGAAATCTCAATCCCCCCCTCCCTTTTTTTTAATCTTTAGCATTTCTATTTTTTGAAAGCTTCTTGTTTCTGAGAATACTATTACCCTAGCCAACATATTCTGTAGAAGGCTACAGACAGGTGGTGTTGCTCCAGCATGCACATGAAGCGGCATTTTGTTTAATAACTGTCCTCCCCCTTTTCTCTATTAACAAAGGTGCAACAACTTCTTTTGAGAGGTTTTATTTTTATTTAATTATTTATTTTATTTTTGTTTTGTTTTATTTTATTTTATTTTATTTTGCTTTTTAATTATTTAATGGATGTTTCTTAGAATATTTGTTAGCAAAATATGTGAAAAAATATTTTGTAGGCAGAACAATATTTTTACTTTAATTCGTAGCTTGAAATTTTTAATCGGATTTTGAAAATTTTTAATCGAATTAATCGATCCGATTAACTCGATTAAAAAAATTGATCGGGACTAAGCATTGATCGATTAATCGAACCGATTAATCGATTAATCGGCACAGCCCTAATATATATATATATATATATACCCGTCCCAACTTTTAACCGAGTGTTTCCAGTGTTTTCCTCTTTCGGTTAGTTCTATTTCCTCATTTAAGGGCGATATTTAAGTACCGACGAGTAGTCCCGTCGGCCGAAGATGGTTTGTTTATCAGGTGGTTTATTTCATATATTTTATTTGCTTTCTTGTATACATTCTGTAATTCTTTATATTATTGTATTTTTTATATAAATTAGTTTGATGTATTTTTATGCCTTTTTCAGAATTTTTACATAATATACCTGTATGTCAGATTTCTATTCAGTTAATGGTGGTTTCCAGTTTGGTGAGAAGTTTGGGGCTAAGGATAGTTATTAGCTAATTGCTACTATCCTATCAGAAACTTCTCTTTCACCCCTATACAGAGGGGCCCCCTGATGAAGATCTCTGTATATTTTGGGGTTTTATTTCATTTCATTCATTTGTTAATTTATTCATATATTTAAGTTTTGCAGCAATTTTGCGCATTGGTTTGTAATTCCCCTGTTGGTTTTTCTATTCGTTAAGCTTCTATTTTAATTTTATATCATATACATATTTGTTTCAAAAGTTTCCTATATATAATATGAATTGTTTAGTACTGTTGAAACACTCAGCAGACAAAAGATAGATGAAGATACCAACATAAAATAAATTTTAATTGAGATTTATTTCGATTAAAATTAGTCACGGTATTAATTTAATTTGAGTACCAATGATTAGTAAAAACAAGTTAAAGTACTTACGCAGAAGAGAAATGACACTAACATAACACATAATCCTAACGATGAGAGAATTTGCAAAAACTATGAATTATTAGTAACAGTAAAAAATCACCAAAGAGTTCCGTTCAAAGGAAAAATTATATATATATATATATATATAAAGGGGGGGAAATTATATATATATATATATATACACATCACCTTATGAATAAAAACACAAAATATGTCACTGAAATCGCTCAAAACCTCGTATTAGATGATTGTGTATAATTTTGGATTTACAAGTTTCTGTAACCTATCCCGCTGCCGCTAGTTGTATTTTGCCGCTTAACCTCTTCAAGCAGTTGGACTGCTGTAGACGGACATTTTTTAGCAATATGTTGTGCTGCTTTTCTTGGACATGGTTCCTGTTTTAAGTTGATACCTTTTTAACTAATTGAAAAAAATTATTTTGAATGGTCAACTCGGAATCTCGGAATTTCGCATCTTTTGTCATCTTCTGCATTCTGTGGTTCGTGAAGAGGTAGCCGGACATGCATACAGTCGTATTTATATTATGATATTGATTTCTAATTTTCAAAATTTATTTAAGTACGTTGTTTAAAGATTTTTAGTAAAATTTTAACGTAACTATTTATCAGTATTAAAATGTTAGCAACATAATTTTCCTAATTTACTTTCCTAATTCGTGTAAAATACTTACAATGTCTACGAAAAAAATTTGAGATACATATTATTAAAAGTGAAAACTGCAAATACATATTTAAATAATCTGGTGTGTCACTCACACGACTTTCTCTTACCCTGAAATTTAATACTATAAATACAGGTTGGAGATTAAGAGGTAAAATAGCGATGTTAGGTAAACCTATGTTAAACAATTCAAATTAGGCTTCGGAAGAGTTTTATATGATAACTAATTCTGTGTGAGGGGGGCTACCGCCCCCCTCAACCCCCTGTTTCATCAATGCATCTAGATTTATATAAAATTTAATTCGGTTATTAAAAAATAATTCTGTTTTTAAAAAATAATTTATTAAAATTATTATTTAAAAAATTATCTTTTATGATAATGCAGACGATTTCCATATTAGAGAAGTAGTATAACACTAAATATCCAAAAAAAAAGTCCATTTTATTCTCAATATTAAAAAAAAAAAAAAAAAAAAAAAAAAAAAAAAAATACGATTCTTTTTCTAAGTTTTTTTTTTTTTCGTTAAAAGTGAAAAAAATCGATAACTTTGCTTTAAATTATCGCAGATCGATGGTTCAACTATTCGTTTTAAAGGTATTGGCGAGCTCTTTTGAAAGATACCCATCATGAAAATTTACTCCCCTCGAAGGGGGACTTCGTCCCCAGGGGGGAGGCGAGGCTCCTACATACACAATTTTTTTTTCCCAGTTAACTATCTCTATTACAAAACATATATATTCGTTTCATTTGGTTTAGTGCAGTCTATAGACGTTAAACTCTACTTACCTGCAATTTCCCCCATAGACGTAATGTATTAGAATTCTCTTGATTGTCCCTGTACACGAACCATTTGTTTGATCTTAACGAAAAGCTTACTGTAGCATCCCTATATGATACACATTTAAAATACCAAGTTTGAACTTTCTGCCATAATTTGTTTTTTAGATATGCTGATAACAGACAGACACACAGACATACAGACAGACACACAGACATACACACAGACCATTTGCTAAAAACATGATTTTCGTATTCAGGGGACCTCAAAATCCGCCATTTTGTTTCAAAATCCAGCCATTCAAAATCGCCATTTTGTTTCAAATTTGTTTTTATCCGCCATTTTGTTTCAAAATGGCAGATAAAATTTATTGTGGACTTGTTGTATTAATGTGGGCTATGTACATGTGGAGTTTTACGCAAATCGCTTCATAAATACCATTTTTATGTTAATTTAACAAAAATTTTTGTGTAAATATAACAAAATCTCGCGTTCGAAAATTTGACCCAAAAACAATACTTTCTCTACCTTATGGGTAAGAGAAAGTAAAAACGTATTCAAATTTATCCGTTTCCGTACTTTTCTTTTAATCTTTCTTCAGCATTTATGACCAAGAAGTCTCCTGATCACACGGTTTATTAAAAAATGCCCTTTCTTTATTACTTTTCTGCAGTTGTTTATATTTATTTAGCATTTCTGTATTTTTTGTTTTCCAACTGAAACCATACCATTAAAATCCTTCTTCCGCATCTGGAGTCAAGACAGTTTCTTAAACACTGAATCTGCCAGAAAAAAAAAAAAAAAGTTATAACAAATTACTAAAAAATAACGGTTATCCATCACTTTTAATGATAAATAAATTGACGATACGGCTTATTTATCACTTAAAAATGATAAATGATTCGATCATTCTGACACAGACTGCATTTATATATTTCTTTTTCCCATATACGAGATGTGCATCGAGGTAAAAAGGAGTTTCAGCCATTTAAGAGCGGACAATACCTAATCTCGCCGGCAGCCTTCGCCTATGTTATTCTATGGGAAAATTTGTTCACATAATTACTCATTACCTAATGAATATTTTTCAATTCTGTTTTCACATTTAGAAAATTCATAAGCATTAAATTAGTACTTCTTTTCCAAAAATTGATTTTTTAAAATTTTAGTATTTCATTTTGCGACTAGAAAATGAGAAAAATGCATTTTGTGAAAAATCGCATTTTTGAACTCAAAATTTAAATGTAAAAATTAAAAAAAATGAATTTTTCAAAAAGGAGTACTCATTTAACGGTTAGGAATTTTCTGACTGCGAAAACAGAATTTAAAAATATTCATTAGGTAATGTGTAATTGTCGCAACAAATTTTCCCATAGAATAACATGGACGAAGGCTGCCGGCGAGATTAGGTATTGTCCCCTCTTAATTCATCGGAGAAAGAACGTCGTTTCAGACAAAGGCTGGTGTTAATTATTTTGTAACCTATGCCTAAGGCTTTGCTACTTCTAGAAGTCAAGTTTTAAATCTCTATAATAAACTAGACATATAACCTGCCTTTATAAAGATGTTACCTAAGGCATCTGGAAATGTCATTGTCCTAATTTCTAAATGTATATGTTATTGTAAAAGAGATAATTTAAATTTAACTATTTTATTACGCAAAATAAATTAATTCAATATAAAAAAAGGCTTCATGTAATATTTGACTGCATCACGAAAAAAAAGTTAGGCTACATTTCGTCTAACAATACCAACAATATTTTCGATTATTTTTTTCATAATAAAAATTGATTCAACGAATTAAAAATACAGTTACGACATCACATAAATACTAAAGTTGCTAACCGTATGTTTAATTTTTGACATCATCAGAAATTTATTCGCTCATAATGACAAAAGATTTAAACCTTTGAATCACAAAGTAATTATGCTCATTTAATATCAACAGCCATTAGAAATTACAATCAAAGTTGGAATAAAATAAATATATGTATATTTTTTCCCCGTTAAGTTTTAAAAGCAAATTTTTTAAAATAAATTCAAGGATGAATCTTAGTAGTTGGGAATAAAAAGTAGGTAGTATAAAATATATACCACCGTGCTTCAATGACTTCAATGAAAAAAGAAGTCCTTCTGACTCATTCGGATGGATAGGTAGATTTCTTTTTTCTTAGTAAGTCCATTCATAAATTTTATCCGCCATTTTGTTTCAAAATGGCAGATAAAATTTATTGTGGACTTGTTGAAGATATTAATGTGGGCTATGTACATGTGGAGTTTTACGCAAATCGCTTCATAAATACCATTTTTATGTTAATTTGAAATTTTCAAGTGGCCGGCATTTAGAAACAAGATGGCGGATCAAGTTGACCAAAGAAGATATTAAATACATTTCTAAGATAAGTCTATTCTACATATTTGGTTCGAATTAATTCAGTATTTCAAAAGTTATCGTGATGACAAATTTTCAAGTGGAAGCTTGATTTCAAGTGGCCGTGACTTGGAAACAAAATGGTGAAGCAACTTTCCCAGTGAAATCATCCAAGGTATTTGAATGATAAGTCTATGTCCCACTTTAGTTCGAATTAGTTAAGTATTTCAAAAGTTATCATGATGAGAAATTTTTAGGTGGCCGCCACTTAGAAACAAAATGGCGGAGCAAGTTGCCCAGCGAACTTATCCAAAATATTTGAACTGTAAGTTCATTGTCCGACTTTGGTTTGAATTAGTGAAGTATTTCAAAGTTAAAATGATGGCAAATTTTCAAGTGGCCGTAACTTGAAAACAAAATGTCGGAACAAGTTGCCTAGCGAACTCATCCAAGATATTTGTATGATAAGTTCACTGTCCAACTTTGGTTCGAATTGATTCAGTATTTCAAAAGTTATCGTGATGACAAATTTTCAAGTGGTAGCCTGATTTCATGTGGCCCCACTTAATTTAAAGTATCCACTATTTTGAAACAAAATGGTGGATAAAGTTCATTAAGAAACTTGGTTGAGACCCTTATATGGTCCATATATATATCAAAATTCAAGTAAATCCGATTTTAAATACCCCTTTTACAATGTGGATTTCAAATTTTCAAGTGACTGCCACTTGAAAACAAAATGGCGGGTCAACTTAGTTAACGAACTCATCCAAGATATTTGTAAGATAACTTCGCTGTCCAAATTTCGTTCGATTTCGATCATTATTTCGGAAGTTATCGTGATGACAAAATTCCCAGTATATATATTCAATATATATAGACAGACAGATAGATAAACGAAGTGACAGCAATAGCTCGATTTCTAAAGCAATCAATCTTAGCCCTAGACCACTAGCGTGTTAACATCTGCCGCTATCACTAGAGATATATAAAATTTACGTGCTCGGGTAAAATTCGTTTTATTTGTTTGTATTACATTAATGTTGTTTTTAAATACGTTTAATTATTTGCTGTTTTACCCACTAACTTTTCATTAACTGAATAATTATTTTGAAGCATTCAAGGTCAAACAAGTGTATCGCTAGAAAGAAAAGAAGCAATAAAAGGAAGACCGCACGTAAAATTTACGGACACTAGTGTTCTAGGGTTAAAAAAAAAAAAAAGTTTTTAAGCAAAATTATTTGAGATTTAAAACTTATTTCAATGCAAGGGGGTATGTAAGAAGGTATCTGAAGAAGTATCTGTTCCAAGTAGAGGTCTGCACGGGCCGGGCTCGGGCTCAATATTTTGTGTGTACTCGGGCCGGGCCGGTCCTGGAAGAAATTTTAAGCCCCAGCCCGGCCCGGACCTAATCTTTTTCTAAATTCCTCGTTAATCAACGATAAAGGAAAATGATAAAATACTTTTTCAGTCATTTATTTTACATAATTTTACAGTCTGGTATGTCACATAAAATTTTATTTTGTTAAAAGGTGTCTGTAACTACAATTTAATTGTCTATCAGCTTGACTGTTCGTGATCTGATTTTCCGCAAATATTAAACATGTCTCGAAATTAATATATTTTATTTAAAGTAATATTAGATGGTTTCTAATTCAAAATAATATGCATGTTACTACCAGTTTGCGTACATGTAACAAACAAAAGAAATTAGATACGTTACTATATATAAGGCTTTGTTTTCTATGGTCTGTAGTGTTTAGATGGTATGAAGGCTATAAAAATCCTTCCGCTGTAACTTTTCTTCTAATGCTTCTCTTTCTTTTCTCTGGGGCACTGAATGAAAGTAGCATCAATTTCAGCATGTGCAAAAGCATCTTTTCTATTGAATATGGTTGGATTAGCATTAACGTTTTGTTTACCGGATCACATGAAAGATTTGGATACATTACGGTATATAACAGGAAGTGGTTGAAAGTGTATTTTTAGTACTATTAACCATTTTAAATATCTTCCTATATTGTTTGAGGTATGCTAATATCTTCGATTTGACTTCCTGTCTGTCTTTGTGCCTCCTGTACGTCTGTAATAATGAAATACCGTTTATATATAAGTATATGTAAACATTCAGCAGTTTTGTTAAAGAACATTTTATTGCTTAGCTATATAAAACCTCTGCAAAACACATACTAAAAATCTTTTTCGTAGAAAGGCATGTTCTTTTTTTTTTTTTTTTTTTTTGTAATTTTACATATTTTTGAATCGGGCCGGGCCTGATTTTATCGCTTTTTGTCCGGGCCGGGCCGGTGCAGACCTCTAGTTCCAAGCCTTAGTTTGGCTAAGTCGGGTCCTGATTAGACCTCATTCATAAACCATAAACAAGGAAGAAGAGAAAGCCGGATATCTCAAAATTTAAAAATTGATAAGAAACATTTTTAAAAGATTTACTTTTTATTTAATTTATAAACAATAAATAAATAAATTCACAATAAATAAATAAAAATAATAAAAGTTCATTAGTTTTCTTGAACTTAGACAGGCTAACCATGTGAGGAGATTTAGAAGTCCACTAGTTCGTATGAAAATCTATTTTAACATTACACGAACCATTCAATAAAAATCCTCGTTAATTCCGGGTTCGTAATAAACGTGCTCCACAACATACCCCCTTATATACAGGATGTCCATTATCAAATTTACCAATTTAGAGCGCTCTTTATCAAAAACTATGCTGCAGAATTTCATAAATATTGGGTAATAGAATGATCAGACGATGGGAAATTTATCTAGAACAAAAAAGTTCCAAAAACCACCACTAGAAGACACATTATAACTTTATTGAGAATATAACAAGAACCTGCAAAATTTAACAATTGCAAAACGTACAAAACTTAATTTTGTTTGCAAAACTTGTTCGATATGATGTCCATCACTATCTGCTACCATCTAGAAGCATAAAGTTGCATGTTCATCATAGTGTAAACGGAAAATGTTACGCACGTGCTATGCTATTTTTAATGCCGAAGACAGATGTTATGGAATCACAGTATACCAAGTCTTTCAGGTATCCACATACCCAAAAGTCACAAGAATTCAAGCCTGGTGATCTCGGAGGTCAAGCAGTAAAAAAAACGATTCGCCATCATTTTCCTACAGCTTGGCCTTCGAGATCATCAGGCTATAAAACGTCTTCTAGTGATGTTTTTTGGAACTTTTTTGTACTAGATAAAATTCTCATCATCTCATTATGCTATTACCCAATTTTCATGAAATTCTGCAGCACAGTTTTTGAAACAGAGCTATCTAAAATGGTAAATTTAATTATGGACATTCGGTATACATAGTTCATTTTTATAAATTCATGTTTATAAAATAAAACATCAAATTTCAATAAAATATTCAAAGAATATTTATTGTGGGAGAAAAAATCTACTAGACAATATATATTTTTTCTGCACGTTGACTAACATCTTTGATTCCACTTCTCCTTAGCTTTAGATTTACTTTAAATGTCCTTTAATTTGAATAAATACTCCCACAGAGTAAGTATATTCTCTAGGTTCCTAGGCCTGGAGGGAGTACTCTCTGTTGGGGTCTTTTAAATGGGGTCCTAGCCCGTAATTTCGCAGGTTTTGAAGAAAACCACTGAAAACTCTGAACGGCTATGCCGACGAGGGCGACTTGGTATCAAACCCGACACCTCACATCTACTAGTTTCGAGAACAGAACCTCTCGGCCTCTGGTGGGGCCAAAGAATACATTCTGAAGAATAAGGAATTAGTTTACCACGTGAAAAAATTCCATCAAAAGTTAAAATAACCTAAACACGAAAGACGTTACTGGGTGTATTTATACTAGTCTCTTTAACTTATTATTATAAAATATTAAGAATTGTTAAACGAAAAGAAAAGAAAGAAAAAGAACTGAGATCAATTATTAGCTATTCATTCTTACGAAAACCAGATTTATTTCTAAGAACAAATAAAAATTTATTTCGTATATTCAATTGTTTATCTTATGGCTAGTGTCCTTTAATACATTCAGTATGATGACAAATACTATTCTTCTTGATTTTCGAAAGAATAGATAAATTTAATTATCTATTTTCCTGTTTTTAAAAGAAATTACTATGAGCTACAGTCGATTTGTTTTACTAAAGTTTCATAACTAATTATAAAATGATTGCTTTTTATTGACCCTCCCTCTTCCAACTTTTTTTAATGATTAGTACACACATGCTTGATTATTTTTTTTAGAGAAAAAGAAGGAAAGAGTTGTTTCGCTTTATGGTTTCCCCACATATTTTGTTTTATTTGATCAGCCTCGCAAGAAACAAAGAACCAAGACTAACGAATGATATTTAAAAGAAGTTTCAGGTGACTGCTTATTTTAAAGGAATACAAACAAACTGTAACCTCATCCATCACTACCAATAACTTTCAATCCGTCAAAACTCCGAATTCACATTTGTTACTCAAATATTATGTTAAGAAATATCTCTTTCCAAGAACTCATCGTATTCCAAGAAATAATCTAAAATTACTAAAAGAATGTTTTTTTTTTTTTTTTTTTTTTTTTTAATGGTTTGGTACGAAAACGATCCCGCTATTAGATGAGCAAAAATACTATTAGTAATTAATGCATTACATAATGGAATGTCCAGTACAAACAGCACTATGGCTTTTATTATTACTATTATTATTACCGCAGACACACCAACATTTTAATTTATTCCGGAGCACCACGCCTTTTTTTCACACAACTTTATTTGTAGTGAAATATTCTCCAATATGTAATTACGATTAAATAAGAAGAAAAATGCACTTCAAGAAAAGTGGCGTGGAATAATTCGGGTACTAAGAATGCTCCGAAATAAATTATAATTAATCCAACGTTTATCCAGGTAAAACGTTGTTGTACCTGGTACCGTACAGTGCTGTACAAAAAATAAAACAAAAACAACTTAGCTCTTTAATTTAAATTTAATTCCCCTTTTAAAAAAGCAATTATCTGATTTTTCTGTTGTTGAGAAAACCATTTTTATTAATCCCGACCTTTTCTTGCGGTCGCGGATAATTAAGAGTTTACTGTATGCTCTTGCTCATAATGATATTTTGCACAATTAATAACTTACAAAATTAAATATGTTGCTATATAAAAAAACTAATCGTACATAATTTTTAGGACAGTTGTTTAAGGCAATTGTCTATGCTCTAGGAACCTAGTCCTAGGGAAAGCATCCTTCGTGGGAGTGTTATAAGAGGTCCTACTTCGTATTCACCAGAATTTTGGAGAAAACTACGGAAATCTCAGAGTGACTAAGGTTGTTGAGTAAGACCTGGAATTTGAATTTGGCTCCTCCCTTTTACCCGCTTTGCATATTTTTTATGGAAATGCCACATTAATGTTAGTAAGGGTGAAACGCGACTAAGCCAGTATTCTAACCTGAGACATATGGCTTAAAAAAGTTAATTTCTACCAAGGGAAGTTACCTAATCGATATAGAAAGGCGCAAAAGAAAAACAAAAATCGCATAAAATCATAGGAAAATTCAAATTCAAAGTAAGTAAAAAAGAAAATGTAGAAAATATCCCAGATCATGTGTAATGGAAAATAATAGGAAATAATAATAAGAAGAAAATAAGTAAAAAAAAAAAAAGTGGAAACGGATTCTTTGGAGCGCAATCTTTTTTAATTAAAAGTTCCGCGTTCGGCAGTTTTTTTACAAAAACATTTATTATGCCTCAGTAAACTACTATTTCTAAAACATGGAATAGTTGAACGGTCACACAAGAAAAAGTCGTGTTTTTCCACAACCCTTTCTCTCCCTTATAACTCAAGAAATGAGTTCAAAAAGTTGTTATGAATATTACGCGAGCATTTTTTATCAAAAACTAGTAGAGTGAGATTTCTTTGACATCCGGTAGAGAAAATGCTTCACCTCCACACATTCCTGTTATACAATAGACGCACCTTTTTATCAAACAAAAACACTTTTATACCCATAAGTCTCTCTTTCTCAAAGAATAATTAAGACTATTATTTGGTCATGTTTCGGGTAAACCAATCTAAACTATTCCATCCTATACTTTTATTTTTTAATTGTATTATGCTGTTTGATTATTTATTTTGATTCTTCTTCTTCTTCTTCTTCTTTTTTTTTTTTTTTTTTTTTTTTTTAAGTATCGATAAAATACCTAATTTCCACAGAAGGCTTTAATGAGTCAAGTATATTTTGCTTGTGGGACCCATTTATTTTTGTCTACTTGAGCTCAAGTTTTGTCAACTAGCATTTTAAATAAAGAAGGAAGATTCCTTATTATTAAGGTGATAGAATTCATTTATTTTGTCTATTTGAGTTCGAGTTTCCTCATCTCAGCTTTTCCTTTTTAACTTAGAATTGATAAATATTTACTGTTAATAAAAAAAAAAAATTAATGTAATATAATTTTGTTGCATTTTTTCATTATATTAGGAAGGTGAAATTAAAGTCATGGAAATTTAAATTTTTTCTCCCCTTAGTTATATTTATAGACAATTTTAAAGTTGAAAGGATTTACGGATAATTGGTTAATTCGTAAAACTTCCACTGTTTAAGATGCAAAATGCTTCAAGGGAAATTTTTAAAAAGTTGTGTCGCGTCATTTTACGCAGCCAGGAAAAAAGAGGAGGATTAAGTATAGAGGTCTGCGAGTCGACACAGCCCAAGTCGGAAGAACAAGAATGAATTTTCTAATGGGCCGGGCTGGCAAAATACAAAAGAGTGATTTCAAATTTGCAAAAGGAAATCAGATATATATATATATATTTCTTCCTCAAAACTAAAAATTTAGAATTTTGTGTATAATATAAAATTTTTGTATGTGGGAGAAATTAGAGAAATATTTCTTGTAATTATTGCACATCATACTGTATACAGATATTACATAAAGATCATCTTTTTTTCTCAATCTACTAAAAATTGAGCCTTCTTATATGTAAATTAGTGCTGAAGTAACGTTATAAGAATTATGTTTGTGATGTGGAAACTGAACGGAGCAAGTTGACCTGTCTTCGAAACAAATAAATTTGCGCGGTCCCTAGCCCTTGCATAAATTTTGTTTTTATTTCGGATCGTTCCGATCCAAATCTATATTTTATCCCATAAATGCTATTACTTTCAATCTGCAATAAAAGCGTTGTCACCCGCAACGGCGAATAAAAAGATTAAAACGCTTCCCCGTATTACGGGATGTAGTTATATTTGCACATAAGCAGTAAAATCTTTCATCACTCATAAATTAATTTTTTTTTACCTTCGGGCCTGGCTGTGCCAAGATTATTACCGGTCGGGAAAGGACGGGTCCGAAATTTTAGGGCCGTGCAAACCTCCAATTAAACATATTACTTTACCAATCAATCTTTATCAATATTTAGTAAAACAACTATAGAAAAGTTCACGTATAAATATTTTAATTTAAGAACATGTTTTAAAGTAACTTTAGAGAATTAATGGCGCAGAGTACCTTATCTCTACCTCTAAATATTTTTACTTTCTTCTATATGTAATATAGAGAAAGTATTGGATTCGTAAAAATTTTCGACCTCGGGTTTTTGATGGATTTACACGTTTTGAGAGCTGTAGAACACGATTTGACCATTTTTAGAAAATGTCTGTCTGTCTGTCTGTGTGTGTGTGTGAGACAAAATTTTGTGGCAACTGTATCTCAGGAACTACTGCACAGAATTTTATACAAATTGGTATGTAGTTGCACCTTGATATAAATTAGTGCCTATCAACTTTTGGTAAAAATTGTCTTACAGGTTGCGTTGTCATCCCGCTTTTTCTAAATTTTTAACATGGTGATATAGGACAAAATTTTGTATAAATGTGCATAAAGAGAATTATTTTTTAGTAATCATTATAAAATTTACAAGAATTATTTATAATAGAGATAGTCAACTGGGAAATTTTTTTTTGCATGTGTAGGAGCCTCGCCACCCCCCCTGGGGGGGAAGTCCCCCCTCGAGGGAAGTAAATTTTCAAGATGGGTATCTTTCGAAAGGTCTCGTCAATACCTTTAAAACGAATGGTTGAACTGTAAATCTGTAATAATTTAAAACAAAGTTATCGATTTTTTTTTTACTTTTAACGAAAAAAAACAGAAAAAAAAAATCTTTTTTTTTTTTTTTTTTTAAACGAAATTTAACCAGACTTGGTATTTAGTTGGTCCCTGAGATAAACTGGGGATGATTAGATTTGGGGATCAATAACTCAACAGGTGGCGCTGTGATCGTATTTTTTCTAAATTTTTAACATGGCAGTATAGGCCAAATTTCGTATAAATGTACATAATGAGAGTTATTCTTAACCTGTGATTGTGAACTTAATATGAATTATTGATAATAGTAGTAGTTAATTAGGAAAAAAAATGGGGCATTGCTTCCCCCCTAAGATGGGTATCTTTCGAAAGGTCTCGTCAATACCTTTAAAACGAATGGTTGAACTATAAATATGTGATAATTTAAAACAAAGTTATCGATTTTTTTTTTTTTTTTTTTTGACTTTTAACGAAAAAAAACTTAGAAAAAATCGTAATTTTTTTTTTTTTTTTTTTTTTTTGTTACTGCGTGAATTTGCATAGGAAAATATAGAAGAAAGTCTTGTGGTGGCCACAACATACTAGTTTAATATAGTATTCCTTTGCTTTTCAAACGTTAATCATCATTTTGGAAATTAACTACCAATTTATTTTGTCAGGTAATTGAATTTACCCATACATACGTATGCCAAGAAAATATTCAGAAGAAAATGACAATTTTAAAAGCCAGGATAATTACATTTTATCGTACATATAGCCGAAAAATTATTCAGCTGAAAATGACCAATAATCCAAATATGTTTAGTAATTGGAACTCAATGACCGACAGAAACTCAAGCTTGAATCTATAGAAGAATACAAAAAAATAATCGTAACTAACTTGTTTTAGAATAAAGGTTATATCCGAAGGCTATCAAAAGCTTCCTATAATGATGAATAATAAGGGAAGAAAAAGACACAAAAGAGAATTTGTTTGAAGCCATATAAAAAATGATTAGAAACTTCTACTGTCAAAAATATTGTAATTAAGGTAACCTGAAAGAAAAGATTATAACAGAGAAAGGGTTCAAACCTGATGGATCGGTGCAATGAACCGGTTTGTATTCCCACACAGCGGAAACTTATGTGCCAGTAAGTTCGATGAAAAAATTCAATGTGAAGAGGAAAATCTATTCATAGAACTGTAATACTGTAAACACTTGGTGAAACATGATTGTTCATTTAATTGTGGAATTTTATTAACGCATAGCGCGTTGCAACACACGCAAACTATATAACCATTCAATATTTCGTAAACAAATATCTAAAAATGTCCTGCATGTCTGAAAGAAAATGTTTAAAAAGTTTTGTTTGTAAGGTGAGGTTAATGAAAATATTCTGAAAATGCGTTTTTACTATATATATATATATATATATATATATATATATATATATTATAAAAAGCTGTTGTGAAAATATGATTAATAGTTGGAATTTTTATTAATGAAATAATTTGGGTTTTTTGTTATATATATATATATATATATATATATAACAGAAAACGCAAATTATTTCATTAATAAAAATTTAATAATGAAATATAATAATTTAATAATTTATTAATGAAATAATTTGCGTTTTTTGTTATATATATATAGTAATACAAAAATATCAGTGCATAAAATTTAAAGACAATTCACTTCAGCATTAAACCAATTATTTGGATCATAAGCGAAGACCAACCAAATCAAACCACAAAAGAATTAAATAAAAATTGAAATGAATATTGGAAATTGGAAGAAGAATAAAGCATAATTTGCATTCTAACGTTTTCAAGGGCCTGGTAGAATGCAAATATGCTAAAAAATGGATGTTTTTCTGTAACAAAGAAAGCAAAAGCCAAGAATTTCTTTGTTCACAGGCCCGAAACACCCATAGAAAAAACCAAAAAAACGAAGATCGAAATAAAACGATTACCTAAGAATGATGATCCAAAACCATTTAAAATAAAAATATAAAAATTTAAAAAAAAAATGGAGATTAAAATAAAAATACAAATTACTTTATAAAATATAAAAGAAACTGACACTTGAATAACCTATACATGTAGAAACACCCATAGAAAAAACATAAAAAGCGAAGATCAATATATATATATATATATATATATATGTACTGATAAGTATAAAGGATTTAAGTCCAAAAATGTCGATTTTGAGTTAAGTACATAGTCAGACTCAGAAAAAAATTCTCTATCGATTGGTATAAAGGATTTAAATCCATGTCATTTAGTCTTTGAGAAAATCCTTTGGTAAAAAAAGATTCAAGTCAGAAATTTGGCATTAATCTTTGGTATAAAATATTTAATTCAATTTTTTCCCTGTATTAAATGAAGATTGACAATCACTGAATGGTATAAAGCGTATAAACCAACATAATCCATTTTTTCTAATCGATTCTTCTGATTAGTTTTTAATTAGTTTAACTTTATTTTTCGTCTCCTGAAAGATCAAGAATATGGACTTAATTCCTTTATACTTATCAGTACATATATATATATATAACAAAAAAACGCAAATTATTTCATTAATAAAAATTCCAACTATTAATCATATTTTCACAACAGCTCTTTATAATATATATATATATATATATATATATATATATATATATAGTAAAAACGCATTTTCAGAATATTTTCATTCACCTCACTCACCTTACAAACAAAACTTTAAAAACATTTTCTTTCAGACATGCAGGACATTTTTAGATATTTGTTTACGAAATATTGAATGGTTATATAATTTGCGTGTGTTGCAACGCGCTATGCGCAATTCAACTGACCAATAATCACCTGCTAACAAGTATCACGCATTTTATTATTATTATTATTATTATTATTATTATTATTCGAAGTAATCAGTTACGACAAAGCTGTTGTTTTAGATACTCTAACTTAGCTACTTAAAGAAAAAAAAAAAGGATCAAGTTAATCTAATAAAAATTCTTAGCTTCAGTAATTACCTAATTTCTTTATGGCTTGAAATTGAAAGTATCTGTGAACACCAACCAATAACAATACTATGTCGATAAGATAATATATCGCCTTCAACAATTACAATTTGAACACAAGTTTATTAATCCCTAAAAGATAACATTAAATTAAATATTGTATAAACATTTTTAGCGTACAGCTGAACTATTATACATTGTCTTTTCTAAACGGTTACTACAAATAGCAATGTACAGAGCACGACTAGAATTGTAGTACAGAAACGATGCCAATATAGTTTAGATTTAAGTAAGTTTCAAACCAAAACTGGCAGACTACATTAGAGTCATTTTTGTGCATAATTTATTGTTAATCAAAATTTCCCAACTTATGTTCAAATCAGGCCCAGAGGGAAGGTCTTAAAAATTACATCACACATCAATTCAAATACTTTTCTCTTGGTGAGAATTTAGCAACTTCAACGGAGAACAAACAACCGATTACAGAAAATCTAAAATTTCTAAAAGTGTGAGGGCATTTTCTCACTCCAAAAGGGAAGAGCAATGTGCCCCCTTTCGGAATATATTTTTACTTCTGAGACCCTAACAAATTCTGAACCGTAATTTTATCGTCCTCCATTTTTTTTTTCTTTTTAAGGACAAAAAAGTGTTATGCTCAGGGAAGGACATTATGGAAATTCGAAGAAAAAATTGCTTTTGAAGATCATTAGTAAGCAAAAAATCTAAAATCTCGGGAAGGATAACTGTATATTTCCCTGACCATGATTAAATTTTTGCCCTTTATAATAATTTCCCTACTACTTAAAATAAATTATAACACTAATGTCGCATGAGCAAAATTTTAAGTTGAATGATTATAGATAGTTCCTTAGTATACGTATTAAATTACGTAAGACTTTTAAGACTACCGTATGACTCCTATACTATGATTACGAAAGGAGTTATCTTATTAATGTATGACAGAGAGATCATTTGTCACTCAATCTTGTGCTTTGAACATTTGTTTTACCTATGAATGATGAATATACATATATGTAGTGTTTTATATAAACTCTAACGGAGCTGTTAGAACTTTGACCAGCATTACGTAACTTATCGAAAACAAATAGAAAGATAACTCAGCATATGTCACTAAACGAAAAACCGATGAAAGAAAAACAATGTTTATTCAACATTACATAAGACTCGAGTGCCGGTATTACAACAAAACTTGCGTAATAATTCTTCCTGCTTTCTTTGGCTCGTCTCCAGCATCTCTTTTCGACGTAGCGTTTGCTTTACCGTCAACTAGTCGAAATTTCAATTTACGATAAATACCAAAAAAAAAAAGGAGGGGGGGGGGGGAAGGAGAAAGTTTTTATGACGTAATACATTTGCACGTTATATAATTTCAGACACACTACTTAATAAATGATTATGATAATCCAAAACCTTCTTTTTGAGCAAAATCACAAAATAAGTTTCATATTACAGTCATACATTGAAAGAAAGAAAGAAAGAAAAAGAAAAAATAATCTAAATCAAGTTTCTAAATGATATATCTGTTCGAAAAAGTTTTAATTGGTTGCACTAATTGTTGTTCACAAATTTACATAATTTTGAAATTTACAAATTAAAAATTTATTTAAATATCCAATTTATTTATTTATTTATTTTTGGCTAAGCTTTACTTTCAGGCACCCATTGGTGATTTGTGACGCTGTGATGCGATTCAGTATATCGACACTTTTTAATGTATCGGAACTTTGATTAGCCGTCTCGGAACTTTGTTGTTCTTTTTGCACTGACCATTCGTGTATGTTTATCGTAATGCGGCCCAGCTGAATGATTTTTTTTTAATGTGTTTTTGAGATTTAAGGTAGTTTAGATAGTTTCTTAGTTATTTACTAGTCGGTACTAGCTAGCTTTTGGGATACTTCGCCTAAAAGATGCCGATACTATGATGTACTTTCTTTCATTTAATGAAAAATTATATCTCAGTATCTGTAGTGCATAAATGCACAAAACTGGATATGTATTAGGGCCATGACGAAAGACTATGTTGATTCAATTTGGGTGCATATCGGACGAAAGGTGACGCTGCCATGCAGCAATTTAACCGTTTACGGGAAGGCAATACCTCAACCTCTATGATATATAAATGGACTAAACATGGTATGAGATATAGATATTATGAAAAAGTATGCTGATTTAATTTGAGTTTATATCGAATGAAAGTTGACGCTGCTGTTATTTACTTTCCCCGATTTTATCTCAGCAATCATTAGATAAAAATTGCACCGAACTGCATATGTAAAATCTTTATTGAGAGAGGGTATGTTGATTAAAATTTTGCGCCTATTAACCGATAGGTGGCGTTGTTATATAGAATAATACAGAAGAGAGTTTTGTAATGGCCACAGCATATTAGTTATTTCCAAAATTTATTATTATTATTATTTTTTAACTGAAAATCACGGGAAAAGGTTATGTCACAAGTGTGAATAATTTATTCTCCAGACAAAATATTTGCGTCAATCATTCACTTGTATAATGTTGAAATCACATGCTATTTATATTACAAATCGATAGAATAAACTGGGGCAAATGTGGGATGAAAATTTGAGGTTTCAGTTTGAATGAATGATGTAAGTAAATAAACAGAGCTGTGAAAGTAAAATTTTCATTATTTGGTGAAAATATAACTGGCAGATATTTTTTAAAACGATCAGGAATAAATAAATGTGTTGTAGATTTCAAAAGATCGACATTTTTTTTTTTTTTTTTATAGACATTTTGGTTAAGTGCTACACTAACCCCTCGAATTGGGAAAAGTGTGGTTTGAAAAAGGGCGGATTTTTTTTTTTTTTTTTTCAGTTTTACAAATGACGGAGAGAATAAGTGCGATTGATTGAATTGATACCTTTATTTTACTAAATATATATCTTGGGCATTTGGAATTACAAAAAGTCTTCGAAAAAATTTAACAGACAGTACCTTTATTACAGAAAAAATCATGAAAAACTTTTTAAAGAGGTAATTAAAGAACAAACAGGTAGGCAGTTCTATAAAAAGAATACAAAAATGGATTAGTAATCGATGTTAATGTGGTAGACTAAACGAAAAGTTATAGTTTGAGAGAAAATTTAATTATAAAGCCTCATATACATTTAGAGTTCCGTTAAAGTGGTACCAAATTCGTAAACCAGCATTCTATTAAGTTTTTTTCTTAACGTAATAGTTCTAAAAGTATGAAAATTTTGGGGTACATTTAAGCGATAGTTAACTTTGTTTCACACGTGCAAATTTCATATAATTCACATAATCTTTATCTTGGGGAAAAAATAAAATAAATAAATAAAATAAACAAAATACTTTGGATTGTAATTTGAACTAAAATCTTTAAAACTGCTTGATTATATAAAGAGTAATTAGTCTTTAATTAGAATAGAAAAACCTAGAATTGTTATACACACAATATTTTCTTCTTTTTCTCCTTCCAATTTAACAGAGCAACATCGTCCTAGTTCATCTTCTTGATTATGTGGACATTTAGTCAGGGCGGGGGTAAACATTTTGAAGCTACACTTAAAATATTTTTTTGAGGCACAGTGTGCAAAAGTGTAAATAACTTAATTTGCGAGAAAACTATTTAACCCCTTAACGATCGTATTATTTTCAAGAAAACAGTGATAGGAGTGCATGTTTTTATTGCAAAGTATAATTTTCTGCTCACAGCTATTTTAAAATAAATTATCTATCTACCATTAAAAATTCCTTAATCACCTGACATGGAAAAAAAAGAAAAAGAAAAATCAGGATATAGGTGTGGGGAGATCTCTGTGTCTTTTTTTCTTCTTCTTTTTTTCACATTACAGTTCATTAGATCGGATCTTACTGGATTCCGAACCACTAGGAATATCCATACCAGAATCGGAATTCGAACCTGACACCTGGCAATCGAAGGCCAGTGCGCTAACAGTTTCTGCAGGTAGCGACAAAACAAAAGTTGTCACGTACAGCAGTTTAGAGATATGTTGGCGTTGATAATATACATATATGATGAATAACACGGACACAGGGATGGAATTTAGAAATCGGCGCTGCGCAGCGGCTCGTTGCACTTGCTTGTATTTTTCAAAACGGGTGATTTTTTTTTTTTTTTTTGGGGGGGGGGGAGGGGGGCAAGTTTAATAATTTTATCGTATAATAATAATAATATTCGGATAAGTATATGTTACATAAAAATATTTAATATCGTTTTTAAAATTGCAAAAGCAACTTATTTCTTCTTTAATATCGATTCCTTGAGCATTTTTTTCCCCAGTTCATTTTTAAAATATTTATTTACCACATAATCAATGACTAAATGTTGCTTTATTATTATAATTGTTATTGAGACTAGTTTCACATTTCAAGTGAAAGTGAAATCTATTTACACATCTCAAAGTTTTAATTTAATATAAATTGAATGCCCAAATTTACTTATGAAGATATATGAAGATATTAAGCGTGCGATCATCGGTTTCAACTTCAATTATAATTAGACTTGCTAATGTTAGAAAAAGATATAAAGTTTAAATTTAACATAGTTGTTTTGATAAGTTCAAAATTAAAACCTCTCCAGTATTACATGATATACCTTCCAATTTTCTAACTAATTTAAATCATTTCTAAAAATGTCACACTAAAATATTTGGTTGAAAATAATTTTTATTTCTAAAACAGTAAATAAAGGTATACAGTTCCAAAAATCCCACATCCCCCTCCTAACTCAAAAATTAGTCGACATTTTGAAAAATGGCGAAACACGTATTTAATGAATTCGAGAGGGACCTCTTTTGGTGAAAAAAAAATTTGGGTCCGGGGGGACTAGGGAGGCCGCTAGGGAGGGCAACTTTAAAATTTCAAATAGGAAGGTATGTCTTGTGATACATCCCTGGAAACGTCTCTTCAAGACAATGAATTTGATAGAAATAGTTTCGCCTTACGATGATTATTAAAGGAGATACATGAGTTTTTAGACTTTTGAAATGTGGATTTCATACTTACGGTATCCCCTTTAATAATCACTGGAGGACAAAACTATTTATACTAAATTCATTGTCTTGAAGAGACGTTTACCGGGATGTATCACAAGACATACCTTATTCGTTATAAATTTTAAAGTTGCATTCCCTAGCGGCAAACCTACCACCCCCTTGCCCGGGCCCAAACATTTTTCGGCAAAGTATGTCTTGTAATACATCCCTGGAAACGTCTCTTCAAGGCAATGAATTTGGCATAAATAGTTTTGTCCTGCAGTGATTATTAAAGGGGATACATAAGTATAAAATCCACATTTCAAAAGTCTAAAAACTCACGCATCTTCTTTAATAATCATCGTAGGGCGAAACTATTTATATCAAATTCGTTGTCTTGAAGAGACGTTTCCAGGGATGTATCAGAAGACATATCTTCCTATTTAAAATTTTAAAGTTGCCCTACCTAGCAGCCTCCCTAGTCCCCCCGGGCCCAATTTTTTTTCACCAAAAGAGGTCCCTCTCAAATTCATTAAATGCGTGTTTCGCCATTTTTCAAAATTCCGACTCATTTTCGAGTTAGGAGCGGGGGTGTGGGACTTTTGGAACACCCTGTATTTTAAACAATGCACCGGCATGAAAATTTCAATTCGAGTAAATTTGACTCAAAGTCCACTTATACCTTATACTTAAATCCTCGTCAAAATTAGGAAGTTAAATTCAACTAAAAATAATAATTGTAAATAGTAAATTTCTAAAGTTGTTGCTATATCTACAGCTTTGTATCATATTCAAGAATAATTTTCAGCCCCGAAATAAAATTATCTTTCTAAAATATGTAACAATCTATATGCTGACCATTAAAAGATGTACACTGACCTTTTAATTCCTTTTCTCAACCACAACCGCTAAAGATTTATTTCTCATTATAGTTAATTTTCTTAGTGATAAATTCTTTCATCACATTTGCGTTCCTGTTTCTATGAAAATGTCTCGTCATTTTGTGCTTAGCTAGTGTCATTTCTCACATTTTAAGTACCAGATGAACTGTTATTTACATTTAGCCATCTGCTGTGTACTGTCTCTCTTAAACTCCTCTGATCTAATAGGTCTGTTTTGCTTCAATTTTAAGTGGTCACTCAAAAGAAAAGAAAAATCCCAATGAATTAGATTTTATTGCTCTATTAAGATGTTAAATTCTTATCGGAAGTATTTCTCATCCGAACTAAAGGCATAGATATTTTTCACATAACACCTTACCGAAACTACCTTCATAAGATGACGTTTCTCTCAAAATATTTGACGTATTTTTCTCTCAAATGTTTGATTTTATTTAACCCTAGAATAGTTACGTTAATTTAACACAAGTTATTGGTAACTGCACACAAAATTTATGCATATTTAGAATTGACAATAACAGTGAGAATTATGAAGATAAGTTTGTGTATAAATCTTATCCACATTCGTATTTTAAAAAGAAAAGAAAAAAAAATCATTATTTTAGTTAAAAACACAATTTAATTTATAAAAGATTTTAAAGATATATGAATTATAAAGAATGACCATATAGAAAATTATTAGTATTAAAAATCAAATACAATATACGTGGAGAGGAGGGGGATCAAGATAACGACCGTCTTATTAGGTTTACATTTTGGTTGTGAAGCGAAGTATGATGGTTGATATATTCTTGTTGGGGTTACTTTTTACATACTCGCCAAATTAAAAACACCTACAGAAAACATGATTGCTGCTCTGTTATGCATATACACATACAAATTTTTGAAAAGACTTTCAGAAAATTTTTATTCAAACGGTTATTAATTAATGGCATACTGTCGCAAAATTAGGTTATGTGAATCAGCCAATTAGGTACAGCGTTGTCAACTGTAAGGATTTGTCCCTACGCGTAGGGACTTTTAGCAGTTTACTTCCAGTACCCTATCTCCACAGAACGTTCTCATGATATCCTAAGAAGTTCTATCTAATCCTGATATCCTAAGGATAAGTACGTCCTACGGACATCGTCAGCGCTAAAGTAGATACTTTTGTCATCCATGTAGGGACATTTTGAGCTGTCTGTAGGAACATGGCAAAATTTGAGTTGGCAACACTGCACTGTAAAAAATGTGTCCTATTTGCTGCCAGAAAGTCTCTGTAATTTGAGATAATACACGTAATTTACGAAAAAATTATGTTGTTAGAACGTATTTTCTCAAATTACAGAGAATTTCTGGCAGCAAATAAGACGTATTTTTTACAGTATGGTTAGGCAGATTTTTGTATGATTCTTTGAGGTGCAAAATGCGACGAATGGTCGCTGGAAGTTACATTTATATCCAAGATAAAAAGAAGCCGATTAAAGATCATCTGTATTCACAAAGTAAAAGGAAAGTAAAAAGTTATAACATATTGTTCACAAGCAGTTGGAATTTACATTACATTAGAGAAAGTATGAGAACTACCAAAGATTTCGCATCTGTTGCATTGGAAACAGATACTTATGTAAGGAAAAGGAAAATACAAAAATTTAGGGAAAACACATGCCAGATTAAATGTATATGAATTCAAGCTATTATTCACAGATCAAAATAGTCATAGCATTGCATTTAAACGGTTTTATAAGATTGTTTTATTTAATTTATAAATTTACCTATTTAGAATATTTACTTATCTTTTTAAGAGAAAACTAAATTTTATAATATGTAATAATGTACATCGCAGTGAGTATTTATTTATTTATTTATTTTATTATTATTATTTTATAATGAAATATAATAAAATTGGTTTTATTAATTACAATTTAACTATTAAAAAAAATTAAAAGAAGAAAAGCAAAGTTGAAGGGAAAAGTTTATTTTCGACATATACGTTTTTAATTGACGTATATTTCATTCTAAGGTTAATACAACAGTTTAAAGAAATAATAAGCTAAATAAATCGATTTCTTAACAACATTATCAAAACATCAAACTATTTTTGAAGCACATTTCCCTTCCTTCGAGATTACTAAGCTAGAAAAGATCCCACGCAATTTATCATTCTGACATAACTAGTAAATTATTTCGATAAAACTTCTCTTAACAAACAAGATCGTCAAAATAAATATTCTGGGCGGACGGCGGACTTCCGAAATCAGACAGCTTACGTCCGAAATCAGACAGCTTTCAGACGTTTACTCTCCAAGACATGAAAACTATGTCAATTGATCCGCTCTGATGATGTAGTTTGCATTTAATCAGAGCAAATATAATAACAGACCTGACTGCAAAGCCAAAAGATGGAACAACTATTTTCTTAAGAAACTTCAAAGCCTATCGATTTTTTTCCGGAACTGCGTTTTCGAACAACATGAAAGATTAAAAAATGAAAACAAACTGTATATTTTTTCCCTTTTTATTTTACTTTTAATAAAGCTTTAAAAGGAAATATCTTAAGTAAAGCAGATATAATTTTTAGGCTCTATATTATTGCGTAAAATCTGTTTTCAATTAAAAAAAAAAAAAAAAAAAAAAAAAAAAATTGCTATGCTTCAGAATATGTTTTTTACAACTTTTCTTTTGATAATATGGTATATTAAAGTCGTTGCTCATTTCCTTATTTTAACAAAATAATTCTAATCTTGAAATTAAAACGTATTTGGCTCATGATAGTGAGAACAGATTAACCCCTTGGAAGGGCGATAGGATGTATTGAATTATGTACCACCTAATTTTAAAATCCCAGCTGCAAAAATCTACTCTTTAAATTTTCAACGAAATTTAATTTCATAACTTAACGGAAAAAATTCATTTATTTCTTTTCTTCTCTCTTTTCCCTACATTCTGGTGCTTTCTATAATAAACGAGCGTAATTAACTTCCCTTCAATGGGTTAAACTTTGAAATTTGTAGCATTGTATCGTCAATGAAAAATTTTATCAGTTTCGAATTTTAATCGCGTTTTAAATTTGAATCGTGTTAAAAATTAAATTGCCAAATTCAAATTTCAACAGCATTAAAAATTTTGCCACCCTTAAAATCTCTCCGCGGGTCTGAATCTAAATACAGTGCAGTATTTGAATGAACAACTTAATTTCCCCAATCACTTTTGTAATCATGTAGTAAACAACGGAATGTTCATAATTTGCTGCTTTTTTTTCTTTCCTCTCTTTCTTATCCTTCACATATTTGATTTTATTAAAAAATAATTACATATCACATAATTCATCACAAGGATTTTAATTCAATAAAAATAAAAAATAAGAGGAAATTTCTATGGACAAATAGGATGCAAAATCTTCCGTATATTTTAGTGCAACTTAACACAGGAAAGTTGCTAAATTAACTGTTAAACATTGGCATATTGCAGGAGAAAGAAATCTTTCAAGGAGAGAAAGTGACCCCAAATTTTCTATAACGGAAAAAGAAAATCTTATACACTATCGTACACCTCGAACCACAAAGGAAAAAGCCTGCGAGTTCAAATCCGAGGTCATCTTGTTTGTAGAATAAGCTTACTTTACCGAGTATGATGCTTATCTATCAGCGAAATACATTTGATCTGATCAGTATTTATCAGAGTATGTTTAATGCACTTAATTTGGCTGATAATGAGTAAACACGCTCGCTTAAGAAACAAAGCCTCATTCATGGTATTAAATTTTCTTAAATAATAATAATAATAATAATACCATTATTAAAAAATCCGATTATTAGAAATCTGCTTCTATTTAATGAAACTTCTTTTCACGAATTTCTCCATTTTATGAACTTTTCCTTCGCAATAAGATTATTTTAACCCATTTCCCACCGTGATTCTCATTTGGGGATCACGCATAATTGTTTTGCTGTTGACTGGAATTTTTAACTTTTCGTTTATTTTTAAAGTTATGTACTTGCATCATAGTCTACTGTTAATTTATGTACTAAAACCTTTTTAGTGTGATTTAAAAATTATGGATATATATGGCATTTTTCAAAATAAATCTTATAAACCACACCCTTTCACAAAAATTAAAAAACATTTAGCAGGTAATGGGTTAAGAATTTCTTCGTAAAACAGCCTCTAAATAGTGGACTGCATTCTCTAATTAACGAACGTTCTCCTTAAACCTATTTCTTTTTTCCCCGCTCTAAATCTTAAAATATCTCCTTTCTATCTACACATCATATCATATTATGAGACTCAATGAACTAAACTTGGATTTTACAAGATCTGTTCTATATAACTGAGACTTCAAAAACACTAACTGAACTCTAGACAGGACGAAAAATAAAAACATCGGAACAAAAGAGTGTGATGAAGATTAAAATTCAAATGATCATGATGGTGGATCGGGGATGATATTTCAGGTCTGTGTGCTAAAATCAACAAATATTCGCCTGCTAATGTATAAAAATATTTTAAAACAATTCAAGGTGCTGGCAGTTTCATAAAAAATTTCCCTGAAAACATAGCATTTACAGCATTGCAATGATGCCAGATATAAAAGAAAACATTCTTCAAAGGATTCTACTACCAGCAGCCAAGAGATTCTGCTCTGAAAGCTGACAGACGGAAGGTTCAGGATTCAAATTCAGGTAGTAATCAGAGAGTTATTCAGAGTTATTCGTGATTTTCTCTAAAACACGGGATGTGTTTTTAACACTTTCGCGACCGCTGACGTAGATTCACGTCATTTGAAAATCTGTAACTCCACCAGTGGGCGTTCCTTTTGCAATTTGCATGTCATTTCTTTCTTAAAAATATACACAATATTCATATTTGTACAACCAATATACTGTGGATATAAATACTTTGATTAGAGAGAGTATAATTATAATGTATATCCATTTGTAATATGAATCTGAATATAGAAAATTTTGTTCTGAAATATTATAACTTGGGAGAATAACGCCCACAGGCGGACCTTACTGTCAAAAAGACAAAAACATGCGGTCACGAAAGTGTTAATATGATTAATTATGTTTTTATGAAAAATATTTAAAATGCTGATATAACTTCAAAATCGTAAAAGGGATCGTGCATATTATGAATGAATTCGCGAATAAAAATAACAATAAGGTCAAAATATTCATGCAGTATGAAATGGAAAAGCATATCAATTGTTTTGAAGCTGGAAGCGTATTTCATAAATGTAGAAGTGTACTTATTCAAAATTACACAGTTGCAGAATTATTACAAGAAAAAAGCCTTAAAAGAGGCCTCTCCACTTATCGTCCCCAGAAGCCAGAGCCAATGTTATTTCTATGGAGAATTTCGCCCCATTATAACTTATTAACTAATATATATTTGTAAATTCCGTTTTCACATTCAGAAACTTCACAACTATTAAACGATTTACCGCTTTCTAAAAATTATTTTTTTTAAATTTTTAATATTTCATTTTGAGGTTGTAAAATGCGAATTTTCACAATTGGAAATTTTCCGTTTTTGAGCTTAAAAATGAAATCTTAAAAATAAAAAAAAAACAGTTTTTAGAAAGCGATAAATTGTTTAATAGTTGTGGATTTTTGGAAACTGAAAACGGAATTTAAAAATATGTATTAGTTAATGAATTATAATGGGGCAAAATTTCCCATAGAATAACACTGGCTTCGGCTTTCGGAGATGATAGGTAGAGAGTCCCCTTAAGTACCCGGCCACAATAACGACGAAGCCTTGCTTTGTTCTTTAGAAATAGGTATAAGAATTAAATACAGAAAATATTTTTAATATTTAAAATATATTATAAATAATAATAATTCTATTTCGCATGCCATTAATATCTATACATGGTAGTGCCCAACAAATAAGTCCGTAGCAAGAATTTGATTGATACATCATAAAAATTGAAAGAAAACGTTTTGCCAAGGAGCATCTAACTTATCAACTCCTAATTACCTGATTTTCGAGTAATAAAAATAATCTTCAAAGCAAATATCATAGCAATTACATTTCAAACAGGTTGGCAGGCAGCAATTTGAGCAATGAATGAAACGATTGAAAACTTTTCGTATTAGAAAACAGCGAATCGCTTTTAAATAAATATACAAAATGATACAGCACTCAATCATATGCTACTGGGGAAAAAAGGACTAGTATGTTGTGGCCATCACTAAACTTTCTTCTATATCATTCTATATAATAGCGCCACTTACTCTTTAACATTATGCAAAAGTTTAACCTTCTCACAATAAAAATTTTACATATGCAGTTTGGTGCAATTTTAATTAAGAGATGCTGAGATGTAACCAAGTGAAATAAAAATCACAACAGCAGCTCCATCTATCGGTCGATATACACCTAAATTATGTCAATATTTGTTTTCATAATAGTTATCACACATATTAAGTTTTGTGCAGTTGTATGCCATAGAAGTTGAGATTTAGCCTGCCTATTCACAGGGTAAATTCCAGCGGAGTAGTGCCCCTATTGGCCCATATACACCCAAATTAAATCAGTATAGTGTTTCATAATGGTTCTCTCATATACCAAGTCTTGTACAATAATATACAATAGAATATGAGATAGAGCCTTCTCGTTCTCAGGAAACATTGCAGTATAGAAGCGCCACCCATCGACCGATATGCATCTAAATTGAATCAGCACAATGTTTCATAATGGCCTTCTCACATATCAAGTTCTGTTTGATTATATACATACAATAGAATCTGGGATATAACCTTCTCTTAATTTGCAAAAATCGCTGTATAGCAGTGCCACCTGTTGAGCCGATTGGAATCTAAAGTTGATAGGCCCTAATTTATGTCAAGGTGCATCTACATCTAAATTTACGTGCAATTCTGCGCAGTAGTTCCTAAGACACAGTCGGCATAAAATTTTTGTCACACACACACACACACACACACACACACACACACACACACGCACAGACGGACAGATGCACAGTCATTTTCTTAAAATGGTTGAATCGTACTCTGGATATCTCAAAACCGTAAGTCGAAAATTTTTACGAATTCGATACTTCTTCTATCGAATATAAAAGAACATAAAAATATTCTGAAGATTCTATGAATGTTCGCGAGTTCACACCAGACACCACTCTTAATATACTTAGATTTGTTCGAACACCTACCACTTTAATTATATACAAAGGATTAGATTCTTCCAAATTGAACACACATTTAAGAATTAACAATTAACATTTTTAAGGAAAGAGAAAATAAAATACGTTTAATTCGTTTATTGCCTGGACTTACTATGCATTTCAATTATCTGATTGCTATCTCCTACCTCAACTAATTCAAAAATCGAAGACAGGGCCCGATTTAGACAATTTTGGACTGTAGGCACTGTTGATGGCGCCACATTCAGACATTAAATGTGTGGTAATTGAATGCGTAATTTTATAAAGCGAAAAAAAAAAAAAAATATCATTGGGAATGCATACATGAAAATAATATCTGTTAGTTAGCAAAAATATATGAAACAAGAATTCGAAGGCCAAAAATTAATTTTTCAACCCGTTTTATAATTATTTTCAAGCCTATAATTAACATAAGAGTAACAGCAGCTGAATTTTCTTGTTACAGCATGATAACATAACATCTCATTTAACCAAAAAAAAAAAAAAGCATAGGGTATAATGTACTAAATTTATATTTACCTATCTTCGGATGGTACTTTAAAAACTTAATCGAAAATTCCGACGACTGTTTCAGAACAACCGGTATATCGGCAGGAATAACCAATTCTGTGTACTATAAGTGATAGCAGAAAGGTTTACGAGATGAGGAAGAATGAAAATGACAAATTAAAGCTTGATTACACTTTGATTGTGAAATTACTTGTAATTTTTCAAAGGAAATTATGAAAGGCAAGAAACCATTGATGTGAACCATTGATGTACCATCTTCCTTTGTAGTGCAAAAATAAGAATAAGAATGGAAAAAAAAAAAACGGACAAAGGTAAATAAAGCTGAATATCGATATCTCTGAACAGCAACCAGTCTCCGGCTGTTCAAACATAAATTCGGTCGCGAATGCACTATGTCTCATCCAATGAATATCAACAGTTCTTTGTCTCACCACCCTGACTTGGAAAAAGTTTTTAGTACATGAGGCTGTAATCAAGAACAACTAAAACGTGATAACCTTAAGTTTCAGAACTTTAATTTATTCATGGTAATACTGTTCTTTATAATCACCACATTTAAAAAATTAAAACGCAATGACAGTCCCTTTGTTGAAGGTCAAATTCTGGAAATAAACACTCTTCTTTGTTCATTTCAAAATTAGATGTTATCATTTCCGTCTGAATTTCGCCCAAAACTAGTTCCTGGGGAACAATGATGTGTAACGCGCCGAGTACTCGCATCGTCACGCTATGGTTTTGATGCACATTTTGGTTATATTTAACATTAAATTTTAAATAAAAGATGGGTTTTACATTACAGGGGCGTAACGTTTATATGTTTTTCAAAGAAGCGTGTCTAGAAATATATATATATATATATATATATATATATATATATATATATACTAATGAGTATTCCTTTATATAGATTTGAGAAGGGACAAAGCTTTAACACTAAAACGTGCTAATAATGTATTTTAATAATTTTAATTGCTTTTGCAATAACAGAATTTTTAAATTTCAAAGAACAAAGCAGTAAAAAACTTACTTATAACATTAGTGAATATATATATATATATATATATATATAAATAATAGATAACGTAATAAAATTTAATCTTAAAATTTAGCAATTAATAGAACTAAAACAGTAACAGCACACTTTCCAAAATGGTTTTTACATTTTTTTCCCCTTAAAAAAAAAAAAAAAAAATGTAAGACTGCAAATTTTTACAAATGTTTACTCTACGTAGAATCCTGCACACCCGAACCCGACAAAAAACTTTTCATCGAACCAAAAACTGATCCGAACCCGCAAATGAGAATTTTGGCGATCCGAACCCCGCTTTTTTTTTTTTTTTTAACCCAAAACCCGAAAACTAAATGAAAATTAATAATTCATCCAAAAATCTTGCAAAGCTTTTTAAAATTATAAAATAAAGCCAGTTTTAGTTGTCACACAGTTGGTAAATCATTTTAAAAAGAATTAAAAACGTAATTACTAACACACTGTGTTAAAAAATTAAAAATCTGTAAAATGGATTAATTTTTAACTATTTATGCTTGTTGTATACTTCAAGTGTACAAAAATGGGCTTCAAGCTTAGTGCTTATAGTTTATGGTTTAATGTTTATATTCTTGAAAGATAAATAAATAAGTAACTTGATGTTTCTTTGTTAGTTGCTTTTGTCTGATATATTTGTTTAATTTACTATAACACAACACAGCTCGGCATGAAAATTGCCTCTGACCCCATTTCAGCATATTCTTATGTAAAATGACCTCTTGAATCCGAATATGACGCCCATTTTGCCCTATCATTCACCGTTTTTTAGGAATGGTCCCCTATTTTTATCATTTTTTGATGATTTTATGGCTATAAATTTGATTTTTAGGAGGGGGGGGGGGGATTATTTTAACCGTTAAATATCTTCTGAGGGGCTACAGAGTTGGAAAATTCTAAAACATGAGCATTTGCGACAAGGGGAAAATTTCGGGGGAAGGGGATTTGCCACTGAAACTATGCATTACATACCTTATATTTTTTAAAAATCTGCTATTAATGTTATTTTTTAAACTTTGTATTTCTTTGTTTTTAGGTGTTAAATTCATTATTTTTCACTCTTCAAATCAAATTCATGGTCATAAAATTATCGAACAGGAAAAGAAATTGAGGGAGGGGGTGGTGTATCTAGAAAACGGTGGGTGACTGGGCAAAATGGGAGTCATATTCGGATTCAGGAGATCATTTTACATAAGAATCAGCAAGAATGGAATCAGATCTCGATTTTTTTTTTTTTTTTTCAGAGCAGTGTAACTTGCGTACGTGTCTATTTAATTATGACCATATTTAGTATGTGTACACTCGCTATACAAGTTATTATTAAATTAAACAATTTTCTACTAATTACAGCAAAATCTATTTTTAAATATGTTCTCAAGTCGATCCGATTCGTTCAAAACTAAATCCGACCGGAACCCGACCCGCAGGAAAAAAAATTCAGTCAACCCGATCCGAAACCGACTCGCAAGAGAAAAAATTTCCTCTCTGACACTTAAAATGTCGGAGAAGATTAAAAACCTCACACAGAAAATCAAAGAAATAATCAGACTAGAGAATCTTAATAGTAGCGACTACAGTTGGATCTCTGTTTAACAAACCTCTTTCTTGGATTTAGCAATGTCGTTAAATAGAGATCTAACTGTATTTGTAATGTATTTAAAAATGAATCTTCACTTATCAAAGATTATTGAAACTTTTAAAGCGCTCAATAAGTAGTAAGAGATCGTGTTTACCAAGCTAAGCATAATTAAATTTTTCAAGGTATAAACACCAAAGTTACAGTACTAAACTTCATCAAATTTAAATTTTTACAGCAATAAAGCGGGAAATTTTAATAAACAGAGAATATAGATATATTTTTTGCACAATAATTTGAATAATAATAATAATAATAATAATAAAAACAGCTTAGGAGAGTACTGAGTGATTTAAGTAAACCCGAATATAAATCTAATAGTATATCAATTTGATCAATACTCGGTATTTATGCTTTTTTATATTTTTTTCTTATTGCCATGCTTTTTTTTTTTTTTTTAATATATATATATAAATAATATCATGATCTAATATTTCATCATTTTAAACGCATAATAATAATATATATAGGGTAAGTACACCAGTGATTGACACTTTTAGAACAATCTCTGATGTTTTTAATGTTCTAGTCATCAGAAAATAATTTTAAAAATCTTAAGTTAGTACATATATGGCATGAAAGACATTCAGAACCACATATATGTTAAAATATATATATTTGATAACGATTATTATTATTTTTTTTTTTTATGAATTTTTATTTGACACAAACTCAATGTTCCAGTAATTGACACTGCCAGTTTTTCCTTTTATTAGTAACTGGCACCCTATGTTCCAGTGTTTGACACTGCTAGTTATTCATTTTACCAGTTATTAGCACCCTATGCTCCAGTGTTTGACATAAAATGTTAAAATTCTTATATGTAAAATATATGATTTTATTATTTTTCTTATTTATTAATTATTTCCGGATAGATGTCAATTACTGGAGCATGCCAATCACTGCAGCACCTACCATATATATAATATATATATATATATATATATATATATATATATATATATATATATATAATAAAAAAGCACCACAAAACTGGCTTTGTATAAATTATTACTTACAAACTTTGAATAAACACCATAAAATGCAATAAACTCGCAACAATTGTTTCGGGTCGAAAAAACACACGACCCTTCATCAGGCGAATAAAGTAAGCACGAGTGCTGCAGTCAAAGCGGTGTTTGTGCGTTGCCGCTTTGACTGCAGCACTCGTGCTTACTTTATTCGCCTGATGAAGGGTCGTGTATTTTTTCGACCCGAAACAATTGGTGCGAGTTTAATGCATTTTATGGCGTTTATTCAACGTTTGTAAGTAATAATATATATATATATATATATATATATATATATATATATATATATAAATAATAGATAACGTAATAAAATTTAATCTTAAAATTTAGCAATTAATAGAACTAAAACAATAACAGCACACTAAAATATAGAACTGAATTTAACATAGAGGAAAGAATGACACAAAAAGTTGCGATATAGATAAGGAACCAATGAGTTACCATATTAACTAAAAATACTTACGCCGACCTGAAGGATAATAAAAAGGACCATTAAACTTGTGAAAGAGAAAAAAGATAATAAACCCATAATCAATTGGATATAAATGCTTAAAATTAGAAGTATACTTATCAAGGGGCGCATACTTCATAAAGCAGAGAAAGCTGCAATGATTTCGTAAAACGATATGCTAATCATAGCAATTTATATCATCTCACGCCCCGATCAATGCAGCAAAAAAACCATAAAGAATGAGAAAAAAGTGAAAAATTAAATTAAAACAAAGGATAAATAAATATTAATTAAAATCTTAAAGGAAACCAAATTAATAACATGAAATAAGCAGAGTAACCACATGGAAAACAGTTAACACAAACTGGAAAAATGGTTGATGCCAAAACCTAAATTGAAGTTAAAATAATAGCTCGACAGATATCGATTAATCGAAAATACTTCAGAACAATTACATTAAAGATAAAATACACAGAGTAAATATTAAATGATAATGTTAAAATTAATACTAGTAGAGTTAAATTACATTGTACCAAAAATATTAATAATTAAATCGTTTAAGATAAGGACTGAAGAATGAAGGTTAAAGACTACTAAGTACAAGCGCCATCTTTCGGTTAGCTATAATAACATTAAGTCAGTTATATAAGATGTATTGACTGAAAGATTAAGATAATTTAGAAGTATTAACAGCAAGATTAAGATAATTTTTAAGATTTTTATTTAAGATGTATTGACTGAAAGATTAAGATAATTTAGAAGTATTAACAGCAAGATTAAGATAATTTTTAAGATTTTTATTTTGAAGGCAAATTATTATGTGTTAAGTTTTAAGAAGACATAATTACAAGCAATAATGCCAAAGAGCACAACTATAAGGATAAGCATTATAATGCGGTCATCATAAATTAAAATTAAAATTTAATTTTTTTTTTTTTATATTAATATTTATAAGATTTTATTTTTGTTATGAAAATAGATGGATTGTTCAAACGTAACAAGGGAAGCCTCAAGTAGCCAGAAGCACATTGTAAAATTTAATGATAAAAGAGTTCAAAATACATAGTATCAACCAGAAAAAATAAAAGAGTTTATATATATAGGAAAGTTCTGTGTCAGGCAAAAATAATTTTTTTTCGCCAATCTTTCTGAAAATTTGTTTTCCATGTACCATCAATATTTATATTATGATAATAACAAATATTCGACTAGTGTATAATACTAATTAGTTACGACACAAACTATGCGTTCCCTTCACATAATAAAGGAGTACTGCTGCAAGGGTGCCGGGTTTGACTTGCGATCGAACCGTGCTTTTCCTCTTAAAAATTACGTTATCAGTGACCTGGAAAATTCAAAAATATGTGTTGAAGATTTAATTAATAAAGTGTATAAAAAGAATATTCCTTTAAATTAAATGAGAGGGGGGAAAATAGAAAAGTTTGCGAAAACTTGAAAAGTATTCATCTACTTACATGGAGAGTAAAAAGGATGTAGTAATACTTACATGGTCAGTAAAAAGGATGTAATAATACTTACATGGAGAGTAAAAAGGATGTAATAATATATAACAGAAAATTATATCTAAAAGGGGTAAAACTACCTAACATGCAAAAATCCAGAATATTGTTACTTGCATGCAAAATGAATGGTGAAGAGAGACTTACCCTAACAGCACATATCCCCCCAGGACATCCTAAGGATATCCTAGGAACATCCACAGGATGCCCCTGGGATAAGTGTGCTGTTAGGGTTATTAATGATATAGCATGGTGCTATTATTAAAAACTTTTATTTATACTTATAATAAGTAATATTTGGAGAATTCTTAATACATTATAATATTAAAAAAGTAAATCAAACATTCAAAATGGGAAATTTTTATAAAAATATTCAGAGGCAGCAAAATTTTCAAAAAAACCTAAATTCAAGGACAGCCCCTGAAAAGTTTCAGCTCTGAATCTAAATAGAAATATACATATAAATATGAGCATTATCTTATTAAATAACAAACACTACCATTCAAAGGAAGGAAGGGGGAAGGACCAAGGTTCTGCGGAAAAAACAGAAACTTATATATTACATTAACCTGAAAATTTTAAAAAGACTATGGTTATTTTATAAAGATAAAGCATCTCTTCTTAAAATTGTATACGAAAATATATTTCAGAAAATGACCTTCATTTCCAATGAACAGTAAAAAAAAATTAACCATTAAAAACCCAATCTACATAGAAAAGTGAAACACGAAATTTACGTGCATTATCATGTTTAATAATTACCTAATAGCTTTAAAGTAAAGACAGTGACCAAGTTTCTGGAACAAACAGAATTAAGAATTACATCAGCCAGGTCATTAAAAGTCAGTCAACCCGCTTTCGATACGAGTTCAGAAAAGGTTAAGGAAAGGTTGGGGACGATGGTAGTAGGAGCACTACTTTTAAGAAAGAAAATTCTAGAAATACGTGACCAGACTTAAATGCTGTCTAAAACGAGTCGTGGAACGATTTAAAAAAATCGCAAGAAACTGATGAAGATTAAATTATCCATTTAAAAACACAACGAGATTTTTGATTTACAGCCATCCTTCCTTTTGAAATTCTAAGGAGATACATAAATACGTTGTGAAATTATACCAGAACTCAGAACCTTTTTCTTTCTTTTAATTTCCGCTAGAGCAAATTATCCAAATTATTTATGAGTTAGCAGAAAAGAAGAGCTGATGTCTCCAGGATTAATTTTAGTTTCTTGCATGACGCTCAAGCTGTTTGTCATCTTTGATCATCCCGAAGAACTCAAGTAATATGAATCCACTTAACCCAAATAGAAAGTGGTTAGGGGAGGCCGTCATAAGGTAAGGGGCTTATAGTGACACATCTCAACTCTCACCTGCACAACTGTCAGTTTTAGACGACGTACTCAGAAATCTCAAAATTCTCATCACGTTTTAAGGACACAGATGTACTTCATTCATTTCTTCAATTATCTGGACAACTCTTACATGAGAAATATTAAAGGATGACAATATTTTACCTTGATAACAGAATAATTCATAGATAGCATGCTAAGTAGATCCAGAAGAGTTATCTGGATAAAAGCTCTTTTTCCTTGATTTCGATCAAGGCTTAAAGTTACCTCTGCATCAAAACTGGTGCACTAGAACTTAGATTCAGTACATTCTGATTTATCATTTCTTTTATTTAATCATCTCGATTCAACGAGGTCAATGCGAATTCTGCTTTAGGTTTGATTTGATTTGGTTTAGGGGTGTCGCCCTACAATCATATTTTGTACATTAAGGCTCATGAGACAGAGACGTACAGATCAAAGTCGATTCCGAACCACTACAAATATTTATGCCTGAATCGGGATTCAAACCTGGCACCTGGAAACTAAAGGACAGAGGCTAGCTATTCGGTTACCAGCTAATTATGCTTTAAGAAAGTAAGCAAAATCTACGTACGTAGCATTACGGAAAGTTTAGAAGTAGCTCTATGAGTTTATTATTACTGGAGAGAGGGAGGCGGTGGTCGATTTGGAATTAATTGAAAAACTAACCTTTTAAAAAGAAATAATAAGCAAAACAGTATAACCGCTGCTTCCACAATTTAAAATTTACCAAATTCACAGTTTGTATGAATCAAATCAAGACAAGATTAAAACCGTAATGCTATCTCTTTATGCGTATTGCAATTAGTCGCTGAATGGAATGAAATACTCGTGTACAAACAGTGGCGGCTCGTGCAAATTTTCGCAGGTGGGGCCCGATCCATCGTATGATGCGTAATTTAACTTTAATACTATTCATTATTCAAACATGAAAAGAAACATTAATAAAATGGGATGTAAAACGAAATTTCGGATTTCTTTTTTTTTTTTGATGGCGAATCTTAAATTCAACACTATGGAAAACATTGCATAAAATTATCACAAAAATTAAAGTTTTATAAATACAATTGAAAACTTCTGCAATGTTCTGATCAATGGAATATCAAAATTTAAATATCTGGAAGCTAGTAGACAGAAATTGCCAAGTTCGATACCAGATCGCTTTCGTCGACATATACGTTTGGAGTTTACTATGGTTTTCTCCAAAACTCAAATAAAAAGGGCTATGTAGCACTTAGAAAGAATTTCTACAGAGAGTACACCACTCAGGTCTAGGACCCTCTTTTAGTCAACTGGCTTTAACCCTAACACTACACGCCATTAAAATTTAAATTCAAATGTCTCAGAGTGTAATATTATTTAGCTTACGCTAATTATATCCCTAAATCTTTTAATTATAAAATTTCAAGTGTTATATTCATGTTTCTCATCTATTGGAATTTAGAAAGTCATGATTAATGTTATGTGGATACATATTTAAAAAAAAAAAAAAAAAAAAACCACCATGTTTCTCACTTAATTTTAGATAATTTAAATTAACTTTCAATAAATAAAGAAATAAAACGGGCTACCATCTTACAAAAAAAAAAAAAAAAAAAAAAAAAGAAAGAAAGAAGGAAAGAAAGAAAGAAAAAAGAAAGAAAATAAAATAAAGAAAAGAGAAACATTGCGGATATTTCTATTAAATCGCATTTAAAAGAAAAATCCTTTAATAATAATAATAAATCACAATTTTATACAGCTATTTAATCCATTTATCCATGTAAATCCATTAATTATTTATCTAAAAATTTTACAATTTATTTACATAAATGTTTTAATTTTCTATTCTGAAGGGGAAAAAAATCGCATATTATTTATATTTTTTTCTCCCCTCATTTACATTCAAAACACTTTAGTTAAAGAGGTCTTAAATTCTTATACAAGATTTATCTCAAAGGCTAGTCTAGAAAATATTTTTGACTATTACCAGATTTCTTTTTTTAAACACTAAAATTTTAAACTTGAAAAATCAATGAGGGAAAAAAGAAAAAAAAAAAAAAGAAAGAAAAGAAAAACGTAATGCAGAAGTCGCCAAATATTATCCGTGAATTGCATGGTTAACAGACAGGTTTTTTTCCCTATAGTTTTGTTCCAAAGGGCAGGAATCTGCTGGCCCATCGACGACAAAATTACAGCGTGCTTAAACTGGTAAAGCAGTTAGTCGCCAAATATGTTAACCGGATCGTTTAGTAGAATAAACTGTACAAATAAACAAGCCAATTTCGGGCCGGATGAAATCGGCCCGCTGTATTAGAAAAGGAAAAGGGAAGTAGCGGTCTCTCTCTCAGTCAGTGATTTGTGACAGCTGGAAAAATATATTGACAAATAAATGATAATGAAAGAAGATTAAGAAAAAGAGAGACGTAGTTATTTTGTATATATGTTTTTGAACAGTTATAAAAAACAAAATTATTATTATTATTACTATTTTAATCGAGAAAAAATTTAGGTGGGGCCGTGCCCGTTGGCCCTCAACGTAGAACCGCCATTGTGTACAAATATGATTTATTCTAAGAGCATTCACTATAATTCAGTTACTCTTTGATTATTTATTTGCAACTTTCTCGGAAGCACAAGAAATAGAAAATTGTGAATGAATAGGAAAGGAGAAAGAAAAATCTTAAATAAATTAACTACATTCAAGAGAGATAAAGATGTACTTAAAAAAAAAAAAAAAAAAAAAAAAAATCTTGTTTCACAGTTTTTTTTTTTTTTTTTTTTTTGTCCGTATATAAAAAATAAATAAATACATAAATAAATAAATAAATAAAATAAAAATATTTCACTAGAGAAAAGGATAAAAATCAAAATTCACAGAAAAAAGGGAGGAAAAAAAAAACATTTCTTTTACAGATTTCTTTCGAATTGACATTAAAATAGATCGTTGCATTAGAGCAGATAGTTGACCCTGAACTGAACCAATTTCAATCAAGAAAGTTTTTATTTATTCTCAGAAATTCCGTTCAATGACTGAAATTACATTGCTAATTACAGTAGATTGTTATTTTTAGCAGAACTATAGGAGTACGAACTCAACTGTTACAATGAATTGAAACGAAAAGAGATACTAATTTCATTCATAATATTACACTGTCGCACCGAAAGAAGAAATGAAAGAGTTTTAATTTTTTTTCAGTCCTTTGAACTGAATTTACGATGATGTAATGGCGAAGCAATGAATTAATAAAAGAAAGATGAAAAAACAAACAAGACCTTCCGGCTCATTCTGAAGGGTAGGCTGATTTCTTTCTCCTTATCAAGTAAGTAGCCGCAATTTTGAAACAAAATAGCGGCTTCAAATTATTAATGGACTTGGTAGAAATATTGATGTAGGCTATGTATATATGGAGTTTTGAGCAAACCGGTTCGTAAATACCTTTTTATGTGAGTTTAAAATTTTCAAGTAGCCGGCATTTGGAAACAAGATGGCGGGCCAAGTTGCAGGGGCGCGCCAGCATTGTCAGGCGCCTGTGTGCAGAGTTTCATTTGGCGCCCTATGTTACATAAAAAAAAAAAAATCATAAAAAGTTATCATTCAGCAAGCCAATTGAATCTTGAACCTTAATAGTAACAAGTTTAGTGAATGGCTAATAAAAGGGTCATTCTCTGAAAAGTGGTCATTTCATGTCCCAGTAGTCTTGAGGGTATATTTTTAAAAGCACAAAAACAAAACGCTGTTTAAACTATCAATATTAGTTGGTTTTACATATAAACTGTTATTCTTTGGTTATTGGAATTCAAATATAATTTTTAAATAATTTTTAAAATGCAAAATATCATTCCCTCACTGTGTCCCCATTCCCACATGTAAGTAAATAAAATGGTTTCTATAGTATTAAAGCATGTATATTTGGATTATTTGAATTAAAAATTTATTAAACATACTTTAATAAATATTTATCCATTATACTACATTTATATATTATGCAATGAAAGAAATTAGAAGACACTTTATTGTTGTCCCTGGTATTAGATATCATTCCCTCATCAAACTATAATCACACCCCTACTTACTCCATTAATGGCAGCCCGTGCTTTATATAAGTCAAACTTAATTTGTATAGCAGCAAAGTAAAAAGCCATGTTGTGTTCTGTTCGAAACTTTTTACAACGAGTTGCATAAGGCTCTCAAACGTTAGATTGAAATACAGTATTTTTATTATACGTCATTCCCTCACTCATTATAAAGTTAACTAAAAAAAATCAAATTTGCTTTTTTATGATATTATATTAATAAAAATATGTTTTAATAAATATTTAGTGTTTGAAAATATAACTAAACTTAATAATATTTTTATAAAGTAGTTTTTAGAAGAAATTTGTCATTCCCTCACAGTCATTCCCTCATTTTTCTAATTAATAAAAGTAATTGCTATATCAAAAATTATCAGATACAGTTTGGTTTATATTATTTTTTTTATTAATTGTAACATATGTGTACATGTACAAAAAAAAAAAAAAAAAAAAAAAAAATTGAAGCAATTTTATTTGGACTAAGGTTTTATCTTTTTTACTTTTTTTTTTTTAAAAAAATGCCCACTTTTCAGAGAATGACCCAAAAACAAAAATGTGTCAAATAAAATGAAATTTTAAAAGAAACAATTTAAAAGTGCATCTTGCAGAAAGAGAAAAAAAAAATCTTATATGGGGATTTGTAAAAGGACGAGGTACAATTCTGAAGGCAAACAGAGGAAACTAAATTAGGCAGATTTAGCGTGAATGTAGATGCGGAAATGCCGCGTTAAGGCATCACAATAGATGGCTCAGATGAGAGCTGTAAATGTTTCTATTTGTTTGGATCTAATTTTCAAGTAAATATTTAAACCGAAAAAATAATAATAATAATAATCTGAATAAACTAAACATTCCCTCACATCATTAAATCTTTTGCGAGTATTACGCATGTAATAATGATTCAAAATATCCGTCTCTATCCATATTGTTACCAAAAATGCCGATTCTCTTGCATGGAAAGAGTAATTGTAAAGAAACGGACAGTTTCTTGTCGAAGGATACACTTTATTCAAGGACCTCGAAAAAAGCCAGTAAATTATCGTACTCAAATTCATAGCTCAAAAAGTCATAAAACAACATTAAGAGTGGAATTTCACCTTTTTAAGAATAAATATAAACCATTTAAACTGACACGAACGTTCAGAACAAATGTCCGAATACAACTGATCTCTTTGGGTGTGTCTCTTCTGTTTTTATAATTTATGCCGTGATGGGGTGAACTTTCGAGGTTATTATGCGCCAGAAGCCAATTGATGAATCTAGAAAATTTCAGAACTCGGCTCCTATTGAAGATAGAGCTTTTAAACTTTGGAAGGACTAAATTATTACTTCTCGCCAAGATTGGTCGCCATGTCGCCAAATTCATTGCTGTTGACAAATCTGTATCCAAGGCTGACAATCACCTCTCACCCCATCCCCAGTAAATTTGCACTTTAATTGTAAATAAGCTTTTGTTGCAACAACATCTTTCATTTAGGAAAGTGGTTTAACTGTTTACAATACTGTAATGAAAAAAAATTTTAATTAGTCATACTATTGCAGTATGTTAGCACATACAAATGAGTTTAACATTTTGTACTAGTACAGATAAATGGATTTTATAAGTATATAAAATTAGAACTCATAGGGGTGATTCCGTGGATGAAGGTAACATCAGTCACACAAAATAATAAATTTTCCTCATTTTTTGCCACCAGTATTACCATATAGAAATAATAATGTCATAATTTTAGTAAATTTTGTGATTAAATAGGATAGTGATTCTTTTTAATAAAATTAAACATAATTTATACATCTCATTAATATATTAAAACCAATGTAACATCTAAAATGAGATAAAGAATACAAAAATTTTAAAAACATAACTGTTAGCCGCATAACTGTTATCCTCGACAAGCCTGTTTATGTTGAAAAAGCATATGAACTCTTAAACGATAATTCCACTTATGAACTCTTAGACAAAGACTTAACCCCCTCATTCCAACGTAAACTTAATTCGCTCATTAGTGAACTTGAAAAATCTAAATCCATTGATCGTGCTCTCTCATCTAAGTTAAAATGTTATACTGGTTCTGCACCTATCTTTTATGGTTTACCTAAAATACATAAACCTAACATCCCCCTTCGTCCCATTGTTGATTATACTAAGTCCCCCCTTTACAATCTTTCACGTTTTCTATCAAATTTATTAAAACCCCTCATTACTTCTTCTAATTATAGTTTAAATTCTGCGTTACAGTTCCTAGATGCTTTAAAATTAATTCAAGTCCCCTCTAGTTGTATTATGATATTAGATGTTGTATCTCTCTTTACTTCTATTCCTATATCATTTGCATGTAATATTATTCAAGATATTTATCCTAATTTCAATGTTGACACTAATTTAAATTTAAATACTGTACTTGATCTTACAACTTTTTGTTTATCTTCTAATTGTTTTATTTTTAATGATTCTTACTATCGTCAAATTAACGGAACTGCCATGGGTGCCCCTATATCTGTCGTTATAGCTGAAATAGTAATGCAACACTTAGAAAACAAAATTAATTCCCAGTTACATCATAAAAAAATTTTCTGGAAAAGATATGTGGATGATATTTTATAATTACTAAGCAACTTTATGTTAACGATATTTTAGATTTTGCTAACTGTTTATGTCCTGCTATCCAGTTTACCCTTGAAACTGAAATTAATAATGAACTACCCTTTCTTGACATCCTTATAATGCATAAAACAGTCAATGATTTTTTACATTTTTCAACTTCAGTCTATAGAAAACCCACCTTCTCTGGTCAATATCTTAACTTCAATTCAGCTAACCCTTTATCGCATAAAATTGCAGTCATTCATACTCTTTTACATCGTGCAAAGCATTATTGTAGTAATTCCGAATTATTAAATATTGAACTATCCAAAATTTTTTTCTGATTTCAAAAATAATGGTTACCCCCCTCGTTTTATTAAAAGAATTTATAAAGAAGAGTTATATTTTTCATATAAATTAGTTTATCCTAAAGTTAAAAATTCCACTTATCGTACGACTATCCCTTATTATAAAGGTATTTCTGAAAATATCTCTAAATTACTTAGAACAGTTAATATCTGTACTAGCTTTAAACCTCAACTCCGTATTAGTAACTTTCTCTCAAACTTTAAACCCGCTGTCCCCCCTCTTAAACGTCTAGGTGTAATCTATAGTATTCCTTGTAAAAATTGTGATTCTACATATATCGCTGAAACTGGCAGAACAGGTGAAATTAGATTAAAGGAACATAAACGCTCATTTAAAACAGGAGATTTAAAATCAAAACTCGTAATCCATTCTCTCAATAGTGATCATATTCCAGATTTTGAAAACTTTAAAATTTTAGCTTCTAATTCTTTCTAGAGGGCGCTTTTACTAAAATGCAACATTCTGCCTTGAACGAGGCTAAAGCTATTCCTCCTGAATATCTCATCTTGCTATGATGTATTATGAATTTTTGTAAATGTTGTTTGTGCTTGTATGTTTGACACTGAGGAGGGTTAGTGTTCTAGCCGAAACGTGTGTCTTATGTTTTAATGTTTTTAATTAAAATGTATTTTTAAAGTTTTAAATTTTTGTATTTTTTATCTCATTTTAAATGTTATAGTGATTCTTGTTAGAAATTACTGGTGGAATCAGAAATATGTAACTGGCGTTATATTTTTCGTGGAAATGCCCATAATAATAATGATAAATAAATAAATAAAATTCCGTAGTGAATTCTGTTTTTCTGAATTTCATTTCTGAAAACTCTCGAAATACTGTTAAGCTCACATTAATATATGGCTATCGATATAGTGACAAGATTTGATTCGGTTAATTATGGAAGGGTTTTTTTCCCCCCTTTTTAAGGAACAAATAAATTTATAAATACATAAAACAGGAGCATATAATAAATATTACTTGGTAAATATGAATAAAAAGTACTCAACAGGGGAAAAAATTAAAGGAATTTTGCCTATTTTATTATCATGTTTTTATTAATTAGCTTTCTTATTTGTTTGTTTAAAATTTTGCAATCGATTTTTAACTAACTTCCCGATTAGCTAGACATTTGGAACTTTTCGAATAGCTCAGCACATGATGACAACACAATACCTCGAAGTCCGATTTTCGAATTTTTGATTGGTTTTCTTTTAATTAATTAAAATATGAAAATAATAACCTCCTAATAGCTTTAAAATTAGCCATTTAAATAATACCTATAATTTAATTGTCGTCAAAAAAAAAAAAAAAAAAAAAAAAAAAAGGAATTACGAGTTTATTTTTTTTTCGACATAAAAATAAATACATATAATTAAATGTGAACATTAAAAATTATAAAAGTTAAATTAGGCATCTCACAAAAATTGACGTCATTATGACTTTAAGAATTTTCTACACATTGATAAAGTGCTAATGTAGTTCATGATGCTAATATACGTTGTTCTATCTAAAAGGATTACTTTAGGAGTCATAGAAGCGGGAGCACCATCAATTCCGAGGATGATCAAAATTGTGATGGCATGTCTGCGGACCACCTCTAGGGGTGAGTCCTAGACCATCACCAATCGCCCGCTACGCAGCACTGATGTGACGCAAAACCAAACCAACCAATCTAAAAAGATCAATATTTTATTTTTAAAACCAACTTTTTTTTTTATATCGCTTTCAACTCGCTTTCTTGTTTGTCCAGTACAAATCTTGCAATCGATTTTTAGCTAACGTCTCGACTAGCTACACATTTGAAACTTTTAAAATAGCTCAGAACACGATGACAATGTATTTGTAAGTATTCGGGCAATGTGTCAAGTTTATATGATTCAACAGAAAATTAAAAACGTGGTATATAAAAAGTTTTCTTTTATCTTATAATTATTCATTATCTAAACTTTTTATGTAATTTGTATGTAAATTTATATGTGCTTTTCCATATAGTAGTAAGATACAAAAACCTTTTAAACTATTTTGCCGCGACGTTTGTACGCTGCACGAATATAAATAAATAAATTTATAAGTAAATAAAATAAGAATATACAATAAAAATATACAATAAAAATTATTAAATTTTAAAGTAGATTTTATGAACATTTAAACAGATAATGTTATTTAGTGTAATGTGATTCATTTGCTTGAGTTTTTCAGCGTTCTGCAATAATATATATCCATTTGATTTAAAATACCTTATGCTATCGATGTATTTGAAAAATTTAAAAATCTGTCTGATACCGTTGTGGACTGTAAGTATTTTTTGATCACTTTAAATTAAGAAAAAGATTGTTCCACTGATGCTACTGGTAATTATGACAAAACAATCTCCAAAGCATTTGATCTACACATAGAATTTATTTTTACTGAGATAATTTGGAGTAAGGAGACTCTTGGAAACTTGTTTGTGGCCTCAAGGAAGGGAAGGGAGGATTTCGTAAAATCCCGTTACAAATAGGTGTTGGATACATACAAACAATTTATGCACCAAAATACGTGACCGCAGTTCTCATAGATTTTACACGACAAATTTAGCGCTAAAAGAGGGAGAGGGTCTCAAATTTACCCCCTCTTTACCCCCTTCCCGAAAAAAAAAAAATTGAAAATTACAAAAAAAATAAAAATGGGTTTTTGGAAATATTCTAAAGAAGACGCATACCTCTTTTCAACCTCTTTGTACTATTTTTAATAGAATTCTTTTAGCAGAATCTGGAATTGGCGAAATCCCCCAAAATCGATTTCCCCCCCTTTAAAAATCAAAAATTACAAAATTTCAGATTTTTTTTTTTTTTTTCTGCTCAAGTGTCTCCATATGCAATTTCCTCACCGAGAAGTAACTAGGAGCCAAGTTATGTGATTTTTGCCTCATTTCTCCCTTGAAAAAGGTGAGGGGGAATTTCGCAAAATCCCGTCAGTATAGGCATCGGATGCATCTAAACAATACAAGCACCAAAATTCGTGATCAGAGCTCCCATAAATTTTCCAAGACTAATTTAGTACTAAAAGAGGAGTCTCGAATTTGCTCCCTCGTAATCCCTCATCCCTCAAAATCGAAAATCACAAACGGCAAAAATGGGTTTTCAGAACTATCCTAAAGAAGATGCATGGCTGTTTTCAACATTTGTGTACAATTTTTGGTAAATTTCTGCTCAAAAGTCCGGAATTTACGAAATCTCCCCCGGAAATCGATTTTCTCCCCCCCCCCCCTTAAAAGTAAAAAATTCCAAAATTGTAGACAGTTATTATTATTATTATATAATCAAATCTACACCCCTCATGTGTAATTCTTCACTGTGAAGTAATTTTAAGCCAAGTTATAAACGTGATTTTGCCTCTTGCTCCCCCCTCCCCCAAAGTCGAAATATACAAAATTTGATTGACATAATTTTAAGCTGGGTAATTCCTGCCAAGTGTCGTTGAATTCTGTCCAGTTGTTCTCACGTGATATCCAGACAAAAATGTTATAGACATGCAGACACAACAACCGCACACACACCACATACACAGACAAAAATCTTTCTGAAATCAGGTTTGACTTTCACGATATGTGCAATGTGAAATATCGCAATTTTTTTCGAATTTGAGAAATTTACAGACAAAAGTTTGATTTTATTAATACAGATGTTACATCGATAATGCAAAGGAGGAAGAACTACTTTAAATAAAATATCTGGTTCTATTAAATCTTTATTGTTGCAATCGAATTATGTTGTTTCTTTACTAACCAAAGTGGCTTTTTTCCGGCAGAAGAGGAGGGGGGGGGGGGCAAAGATTAAGGCACCCTTTTAAACTTCAATAGAATGCTTTGATATGTTAAAATGTCAAAGGAAATTTTGCTGAATGTAGGCACATTTTTACGAAGTTATTCCACTTTTAACGTGCCCTTTCACAAAAACCTCCTAACTATTTCAGGAACACAAATTTTGCCAGTAAATTTTTCAAGGCGCCTCATTTAGCAACACTAGTCGCTGGGCTTCAGACCGGTATTATGAAATCAGATTTAATAAAGCAATATATATATATATATATTCTTTCTTTCTTTTTTTCCCCCAAATAATTTACTCTCGGCTGGCGCCTTTCTGTAGCTGGCGCCTGTGTGCGCTGCACACTTTGCACACCAGGGCGGCGCGCCCCTGCCAAGTTGGCAAACAAATATATATCAAATACATTTGTGAGATAAGTCTATTGTACAAATTTGGTTCGAATTCATCCAGAATCTCAAAAGTCATCGTGTTGAAAAATTAAGTGGCCGCTACTTGGATCAAAATGGCGGAGCAAGTTGCTCAGTGAACTAATCCGAGATATTTGTAAGATAAGTCCACTGTCCAACTTTGGTTCGAATAAATTCAGTATTTCAAAAGTTATCGCGATAACTAAGTCTCAAGTGACAGCCTTCAAGTGAATACAAATTGGAAAGAAAATTGCAGAGAAACTCGCCCACCGAAATCATAGACATTTGAATGATAAATCCATTTTTCAACTTTGGTTTGGATTGATTAAGTATTTCAAAAGTTAATGCCAAGAACAAGATGTCGGAACAAGTTGCCCTATGAACTCATCCAAGATAATTATATGATAAGATCACTGTCCAACTTCGGTTTGAATTCAATCAGAATTTAAAAAGTTATCGTGATGACAAAAATGTTATCGTGATGACAAATTTTCAAGTGGTAGCTTAATTTTAAGTTGTCTCGCTTAGTTTATAACATCCGCACCTTGTTAAAAATGGCGGATAAATTTCATTAATAAACTTGGTTGTGACCCTTATATATATTCTATGTATACACCAATATTCAAGCAAATCCGGTTTTAAATACGCTTTTTACAGTGTAAATTTGAAATATTCAAGTGGCCTCCACTTGAAAACCAAATGACGGAGCGATTTGGTTAACAAATTCATCCAAGATTTTTTTTTTACATAAGTTCACTTTCCAAATTTGGTTCGATTCGGAGTATTATTTCAGGAGTTATCGTGATGACAAAATTTTCATTGTATATATAGATAGATAGATAGATAAACGAAGTGATTGCAATAGGTCGATTTCTAAAGAAATCAACCTAAAAGGAAAACTTTCCCGGAATAACGTTTTCAATTCTATTAAGTCAAATACGTAAGAAATCGTGAGCTAAGAATTTATGTATTAAGTAATAATACAAAATTGCTGAATTTATATATTATATAAGAGTCGCTCAGAGTACATTTTTTTTATTTTTTTCCGATTTTTGTAAATTTTAATGGAATATACAGTAGTGGACAAAATTGTGGAAACCTTTTAAAAAAAGTTGATTTTAGTGGTTTGATGTCTAATAACACCACTTTATTTTGAACCAATACCATAACATTATGTATCATTGGAAAGGTAATTTAATCAAGATTGTAAAGCAATAATATTCAACAATAGTTTTTAATAGAACAGCATTTATAAAGAAGAAAGTTGATATACATAGAAAAAATGAGATACACAAAAATTTCACCATACCAGTTAATACTTAGTTGGGTAACCTTTAGCCATAATTACGGCCTTACAGCGCTTTCCCATGGAGTGAACCAACTTCTTTAGTTCTGCAGCTGTTATAACATGAAACCAAGATTGAATTATTGCTTCTGTTAATTGGATTTTATTGCTGGGTTGCTTTTCTCTAACAAGCTTCTTTAGCCGACTTCATAGATTTTCGATTGGGTTAAGGTCTGGGCTATTCCCAGGCCATTCCAGCAGTTGAATATGGTCATCTTGAAACCACTTCTTGCACGTACCAACAACATGACATGGAGTGGAATCCTGTTGAAATATAAATGCTTCATTATCTTGGAAAAGATCACTTGAAGAAGGCAACGGCTTGGGCCCAAGTATTTCTTTTATGGATCTTTGGGCATTTATATTCCCACCGATCACGCCAAAACTGTCCACAACTCTTGATGTCAAACAACTCCAAATCATAATACTAACTGGGTGTTTCACGGTAGGTGTAATGCACTCAGGATGGACATCTTCTCCAATTCTTCTCCGTACGTATTTTATGCCATCACTACCAAACAGGGAGATTTTGGTCTCATCACTCCATATTACACTGTCCCATTGTTCCATTGTCCAGTTAACATGAGCATTAGCCCAGTTTAATCTTTCCAACCTTTGTTTCAGAGACAAAAATGGCTTATTTCGTGGAATTCTAGCGTTTAAACCAAATTCATGCAGTCTGACCAAATTCATGTCTGAACAGTCCTTGCACTTACCGTCACATTGCATTACAACATTTCCCCTTGTATACACCGAGATGATTTTTTTCTGTCATCTAGGCACAGTCTTTTAATTCTTCTATCATCATTTGCTGTTGTGCATCTTTTTCTGCCTCTTCCAGTCTGGTTTTCTAATAACTGAGTCTTCTTGTACCTCTTCAAAAATTTAGAAATACCACCTTTGGTTAAGTTTCCCACAATATTTCTACTAATTTCTTCATAACTGTAGCCTTGTTCACTTAATGTTACTATTTTACATCGCTTCCTAGGTGACCAGTCCACTCTTTGAGCCATTTTTTAAATTTTATATTGATTATTTTTTTTTATTACGTTTCACAAGCTCACTAGAAAATCAAAAAGCACAAAACAAAACACCAACTTGATAGAAATTACAATACAAACTGATAAATGTCCTGTGACCTTTTGTCTCATTGCCAAAACATTGCCAGAACAAGATGACATCTGATTGGCCCTGTTAACACTCATGCTCATTGGTTACATTCAAATGAAGGACAGCTACTTCCTATAAACGTAAGCAAGCTGTGCTTCTTTTTTCTGGTTATTCAGCTATAACTTTTGATATAATACAGATAACTGAACAAATGTTATTGCTTTAGAATCTTGATTAAATAACCTTTCCAATGATATATAATTTTATAGTATTGGTACAAAAAAAAGTTGTGTTATTAGGCATCAAACCACTAAAATATACTTTTTTCAAAAGGTTTCCACAATTTTGTCCACTACTGTATATAGTTACTTTGTCTACTCTTTGAAATCATAGTTTATAATCTTTTCTAATCAAATTATAAATAAAAAAAAAAAAAGTATTAAAAACACATTAATATTTTCAGTTTTTGTTTTCTTCTGGAATTCACAGCATTGGTTTTTCATTTACTGAACGTCTCAGATCGCACCCCGGTAAGAAAAGAGACACAAGTCAAAAAAATAGCAATTCTGGGGCTATGCCATTGAAAAGTATGTATGAAGTGCCCCAACGTGCATGAAAATCGTCACATCTCTATCTCGCAACCTGAGGGTAGTTAGCTATGTCAGTTTCATTGTAGGCTAGTTTATGTTTTATAGTATATTTATAAACATTTTTGAGTTGTGTTACTTTTCTTGTCAGGAATGAATGTTTGAAGCATTTCGAATAATTAGCCCCTATAAGCAGTAAAAATTACACAGAAGAACTAGTGTTGAAAATAATAAATAAAAAACTTTCAATAAATTGAAAAAATAAAAATAAAAATAAAATTAAAAAAAAAAAAAAAAAAAAAAAAAAAACCTTGCAATAATTGTTTCGGGCTACTTGTATGCTTACTTCTTTCGCCTATCTCCTAACAAGGGGTCGTAGCATTATTTCAACGCGAAACAATTGTTGCTTTTTTTTTCTTTTTTTTTTTTTTTTTTTTTTGCAACTTACCGTTCTTATACAACCTCAAAACCCTATTTTGACTGCAACATGTATAATTATTAGATTTTACGCAAGCCTGGCGACATAGCGACATTTGTCGACAAGTCATAACAAATCGTACTCCGCAAAAAAAGAAAAAAAAAAGTGACACAAGTGAAAAAGTGGCAATTTTGTATTTATGTCGTTATGGCTGTACCAGATTTCTGATCTAAAACTTAATTATTCTTACTGACCCGATACAGCATATTTCAAATCTTATCTTTTCTTACATTCTTAAATTTTCTAATAAAATATTTATTCTTCTAAATAATAAAATATGGATGGGTCTCACCTGAAAACTTCTAATCTAAGGGTCCGGGTGTGGATGGGGCAACTATCATCCATTAAAGAAACTATAAACTCGATGAATGTAGCACTTCTTAGATGAAAACAGAATTTTTAATGCTTTGTTAGCATACATGTAAAAACGAAAACAGAACAAAAACTATCTACAGTATTTACAATTAAATATTAAAGTCTTTCTTAACATTAAAGTCTTAAATTGTCATTAGCTCTTAAATATTTATTCTAATTCTTAAAAGTTTCAATAGTTCTGTTTTAGGACCGGGGCGTCTGTAAACAAGACGATCTTAGCATAGCCCCTTCTCTATTCGAGGTCCTTTCTGTTCTGCTTCTGATTCTAAAAAGCACCTTTCGCGAAAAAGAGGCGCCCGTCTGTCTGGAAAGGCATTTGTTCTGAAAGCAGAAGAATGAACGGGGGATTCCCGACATCCTCCCACCTTGAGTTGCGACTAATCGGAGGAACTCAACAATCCAAGTTGAAGTCGTTGAGGAGGTTTCACCACACGGCCAGTTCGGGAGACCACCGGGGGATTGGAAGTGGGATCATGGGTTCTGGAACTGGTAGGTTCTGGAGGGTCTTTCACAGGTTCCTTTTCTCTGGGGTTGAGTATCGGTTTCTGTGAGAGGTTCTTGTTTTCGGAAGTCGAAGGACTTCAATTTTTTTGGAGAGACCTATGTAAAGTGGGGTGATTCTTAAGTTCGGTACTGTCAATTTCTAAAGGAAACAATCTTTGCAATGGACGCAGAAAAAATCCATTTTCGGTCTTCACCTTAGCTAGACGTATCACATTATCTTTGCCTGGGTAAATTTCTATCACTCTTGCCAAAGGCCAGTGAAAACGTTTCTTATTGAAATCTTCTAATAGGACAACATCGCCGACTTTCAATTGTTTGAATCTTTTGGTCTTAGATGCATGTTGACGTAATTGTCCTAAATATTCAGCTCTGAATCTGTTTCTTAGGTTTTCTCTGATTATTTGCCTATATCTGGCTCTGCGGTTAAGATCTTTAGAATCTAAAGCATCTAGGTCAGGTACTCCTGATGTTGGCAGTTCTCTTAAGAACATCATTGGGGTTAAAGGTAAAGGATCTGTGTTATCTTCGGAAACATAGGTTATAGGCCGTGAATTAATCACTTGTTCACAGTCACATAGCATGGTGTAAAGTTCTTCGTAATTCAAAGATGCACGACCTAAGTTTCTTTTCAGGATTCCTTTAACCATTCCAACAAGCCTCTCCCACCAACCTCCCCACCACGGTGCTGCAGGAGGGTTGAATTTCCATCTGATCTTCTGGGTGGAAGCTACCTTGCAGATGGTTTCCCAATCTACACTCGAGAGAGCATTGCTGGTTCCAAGGAAGTTCTTCCCGTTGTCTGAATAGATGATGTAGGGTCTGCCTCGCCTTGCTATGAACCTTCTCAGAGACTGGATAAAACTTTCTGTAGACAGAGACGTAATGGCTTCAAGATGTATGGCTCGGTAGACAGCGCAAGTAAATAAGGCTATCCACGCTTTTGATCCATCAGAAAGATGAAGAGGACCGGCTAGATCTACGCCTACCACTTCAAAGATGGCTGCTTCTCGTACTCTGTCTTCGGGTGGTACTCCAGGTTCAACATCTATTTTGGAAGTCTGAAGTTTTCTGCAAATTACGCATTTTCTTATTGCATTTCTAATGGACTTTCTAGACTTCATTATCCAAAAATTTTCTCTAAGTAGTGTCATTAGAGTGCTGACTCCAGCGTGCTGATTTTCTAAATGCTTCTCGAATATCAATCTTTGGACGACGGGATGCTTGTAAGGTAAGATCACAGGATATCTGAAGTTTTCACTGTCGTTTCTTTGAATTATATTGGTCTTTACTCTTAAGAGACCAGCTTTATCTTCGACAGGCCTTAAATTTCTTAATTTTGGATCTGTTCTCCCTGAAAAAGATTCTTGTTGTACTAATCGTAGAAGTACATTTTCTGCTTTCGAAAATTCTTCAACTGAAATATCCAATTCGGATATTTTCTCAGTAGTCTTCGAATTATGATAAAATCTATATATCCAGGCAATGGTTCTAACTGTTTTCTTGTAAGAGGAAAAATACTGATAAAATCGATTGAAATTATCTTCTTTTTTATCTAAAAGATTTAGGATTGTCTTCCTTTTTTCGCTGTTTATGAGTTCTTCGTTTGGGTCTTCTTCTATTTGAGGCCATTCATTTTCATGTAAATAAAGCCAACTCGGACCCTCCCACCATCTCGATTTCTGTAGTTGTTCAAAGGAACATCCTCTAGACGGGAGGTCCGCAGGATTCATATTTCCGGGTGCATGTCTCCAATTGCAAATTTCGGTCAGATTTCGGATTTCTAATACTCTGTTGTGTACAAATGTACCCCATTCTTGTTTTCTTCTAATCCAACCTAAAGCAGTGGTTGAATCTGACCAAAACATGGTATTTACATGTAAGTTTAAATCGTTTTGCACATTTTTGGCCAACCTAGCGCCAATAAGACAAGATAACAGTTCAAGGCGGGGTATGGTCAATTCCTTAATAGGTGCAACTCTACTTTTAGCATTGATTAACTGGACCTTGATTCCTTCTGAGGTCTCTACTCTTATGAATACGCAAGTGGCATATGCTCGCTTGCTTGCGTCAGAAAAAACATGTAATGATGTTTTCTTTTCTTTCTCTGGGCAAATATTAAGCCACCGAGGTATTTTAATTTGGGATAAAAAGTTTATTCCTTTCAGCCAATTAGAAGATTGTTGTTTTAAAGTTTCAGGGAGCTCTTCGTCCCACTTCACCTTCTGAATCCACGTTTCTTGAAGGATTAGTCTGGGAACTAAACTGACAGGTGCTGTGAATCCCACAGGATCTAAAATTCTTTGGGTAACTGATAAAAGTTTTCTTTTTGTAAGGGGTTCACTTATCCTTAGGGGTTCTTCAATTTTACAAACTAAACTGTCATTTTTCAAATCCCAGAGTAATCCTAACACGGGAGCAAACCTAGGTTCATCTTCAGTTTTGTCGATCATAGCCTGGGGCCAATTCGATCGCCAACATCTCAAGTTGAAATGTGCCGAAGCCAAAATTCCTTGAGATTCTGATATGAATTTTTCTGTTTCTGGAATTGAATTCAAGCTGAGGAGGGAATTATCTAAATAGAAGGAATCTCTTAAGAGCCTAGCTGTCTCTCGCCATTGTTCGGGAACATTTTCTAAAAGGTGATTTAATGTTGCCATAAGCAAAAAAGGGCTTGAAGTTAGGCCGAAAACCACACGACAATGTCTATAAATTTTCAATTTATTTTCGCTATTAAACCAAAAAAATCTCAAAAAGTCGCGATCTTTCTCTGTTATTTTAATTTGCAGGAATGCTTTCTCTATATCGGACGAAATTCCTATCTTGTATCTGCGAAATCTATTCAAAATGCTCGGTATAATTTCTACAAGATTAGGTCCTTTTGTTAAACAATCATTAAGGGAGGGACTGTTTCTAGTGTGTGCTGAGGCATTAAATACTGGACGAATTTTAGTGGTTTCACTAGATTCTTTAACCACCGGTCTGTGTGCTAAATAATGTACCTTGTCCCTTTTCTGGTCCAATACCTCTTCTATAATCTGATTGTTTTCCCAGAAATCAAAAATTTCCCCATATTCCTTTTTCCTATCAGATTTGATTAATTTACTTTCCGTCTTGTACAGGCACTTTTCTGCCAACGAGTAATTATCTGATAAAATCGAATGGTCAACTGTCCATGGTAAATTGACTTCATATCGACCGCTTTTATCTCGTTTAACAGTTTCTAGAAAATAATTCTTGGTTTCTTGTTCTAAATCCTGTTTCGATTTATTATCTTCATTAGTAATTCCTAGAGTATCAAGGCGCCATAAATCCGATAAACTGGCGTTTGACACGTGTAATGACAACGATAGACCCGCCAAAGAATTGCCCTGCTCACTCTTGTGACCCTCTGACTTGCCCAAAATGGTCCAACCCAATTTAGTTCTGAATGTAGTTAATCCCAATTTTGGAAAATATTTTATGTCATTTGTGAACAGTTTAGCGGACATATCAGCTCCCAAAAGTATATGTACTTCGTCTGGATTTTTCTGGTATAAACAAGATTTATTATTTCTAGGGACATCTGATAAATATACACCTTCCTTTTCTAAGAGTTTTACTAATTTATCATCGCGACATAAATTCACGCCTGTGCATATTTTTTCTTGATCTAGTGCTTGTATTTTACACTTAAACTTATTATCTAAACTCCCGATCGTAAATTCATAACGATTATGTTCAGCTGACATTTCCATGCCCCCAAAAAGACCATGTCTGATTGTTTCTTTATTCATTCTTTTTAATTTTAACTTATCAGCTGCAAACTTACTGATGTAACTATTATGAGATCCGGAGTCAATAATTAACCGAATATATGATTTACTATCATCCCTGTTAGAAATTGCTACTATTAACGTCTGCAAATAAACATTCGCTTGTAAATTATGATTCGATAACGCCAACTTAGATTGATCATTTCTTTCGTAATTACTTATTTCCTGTTTTAAATCTTTATTTCCATTACACATTATGTCTGAATGTCTACGATTACATAACTTGCATAAAGTTTTTGAGACACAGTGTCTAGCTAAATGCGAAGGTTGGAGACATAAATAACACAATCCTTTCTTACGCAATAGATTAACTCTTTCATCAAATGGTAAATTACGAGTTTTGGCACATTTGTTACTTAAATGCGATTCTGAGCTAAAATTACACCTATCACTTTTATTCTCATTTAATAAATCACAAGCAGTAGGCAATTTCCGGTTCTGAGTATCAAATTTACTAACGCGGGGGGGGGGGGGGAAACATCTCTATGATTTTGATTATCTAATCTTTGAGCTCGGGGGGAGAAATGACTGGCGCCAGCGTCGTTGTCATCTTGTCTGGTAGTTATTAAGCATTCTCGCGATACGAGTTGTTTATTTAAGAAAGATAATATATCTTTCACACCGTAATTAACACCGTGAAATTCCATATTAAATTGTAATGCTAAATCTTTAGGTAATATTTTTAGTAATATCGGTGACAATAAACTGCCGTAGCTATCCAAAGAAACATCTAATGACTCTAAACTTCTAATGTTAGTTTGGATTTCATCGTAAATTTTCCTGAGTGATTTAATGTCACTTGAATGTTTTAGTGGGGCAATATTTAATAATTTATTCAAATGTACATTTACTAAGAGGTCTTGTTTGCCATATCTTTCTTTTAAAATATCTACTACTTTTATGTAATTACTCGCGGTGACAGAGAATCCTTCTATACATTTTAAGGGGTCAGGTGCTAAAAATGATTTCAAATAATTAAATTTATCTACAGGATCTAAATTTTCATTAATATGAATAGCCGTTTCGAATGACGACCAAAAAGTCAGCCGTTCGGCTGCATTCCCGTTAAATTTAACTGGATCTAGCGGTGGTAATTTGATGTGTATTGCTTCTTTTGAAGTATTTCTTCTTTCAATTTCTGTTGATGAAATACTTGTTTCACTTTTCTTTAGTTCTTTTAATTTTCTGTTGGCTCGAAATCGCCAAGTAATTATTTTTTCACGATATTCATTTGCCGTTTCTAATTCGGCTTCTAATTGGAGTTCTTGAGTTAAATTTTTAATCTCTGCATCTTTACTCTTTAATTCTATAGTAGTTTCATTTAATAATTCTATAGTTTCCTCTAAATCTACAGCATCTGGATCTATATCATCAGATAAAGTTTTTAATTTCTCTATAAATTTATTAATACTGTCTCTTATGACAGCTCTCTCTTTTTTGGCTATTACTAAATTAGCCATAATAAATACAAAAATTTAAAATTTTATAATATTATCTATCTTTTCAATTATAAATAATGGATTCAATTATAAATAATTATAAATAATAGCTGCCCACATACCGGCAGGGATGCCAGAAAATATGGCTGTACCAGATTTCTGATCTAAAACTTAATTATTCTTACTGACCCGATACAGCATATTTCAAATCTTATCTTTTCTTACATTCTTAAATTTTCTAATAAAATATTTATTCTTCTAAATAATAAAATATGGATGGGTCTCACCTGAAAACTTCTAATCCAAGGGTCCGGGTGTGGATGGGGCAACTATCATCCATTAAAGAAACTATAAACTCGATGAATGTAGCACTTCTTAGATGAAAACAGAATTTTTAATGCTTTGTTAGCATACATGTAAAAACGAAAACAGAACAAAAACTATCTACAGTATTTACAATTAAATATTAAAGTCTTTCTTAACATTAAAGTCTTAAATTGTCATTAGCTCTTAAATATTTATTCTAATTCTTAAAAGTTTCAATAGTTCTGTTTTAGGACCGGGGCGTCTGTAAACAAGACGATCTTAGCATAGCCCCTTCTCTATTCGAGGTCCTTTCTGTTCTGCTTCTGATTCTAAAAAGCACCTTTCGCGAAAAAGTGGCGCCCGTCTGTCAGGAAAGGCATTTGTTCTGAAAGCAGAAGAATGAACGGGGGATTCCCGACAGTCGTTGAAAAATGTGCATGTGGAGGCTCAACGTCCATAAAAGCGCCATATATCTATCTCGAAAATTATCCAGCTGAGAGGCAGTTGTGTTAGTTTTACTACAATGTTAGTCAATGTTTTATCGTTATCTTTAAGGCGATTTTTCCCAAATACTGCATTTTTAAGTTGTATCACATTTCTAGCCGGGGTGCAAAATGTATTTAAAATCACAGACTTGAACAAAAAAAAAAAATGCCGCTAAAAATAATTTTATAAACCTTTTTTTTTTTTTTTTACCGACTAACCGACATTATGTAGCTATATAGAAATATATTTGTTTTCATGTTCAATATATATATATATATATATATAAAAGAAGAAGAAAAATCCTTTTAGAAATTTAAATTCATTTTTATATAAGCTTCTAACTCTAATTTTCTTTGTTTGCTTGGTAAACATCGTTAATAGTTCAGTTGTCGATTTCAAGATTTTTCTGTCTCAAGGTCCTGTACCAGTGTTATTTCGAGTCTGTTATGGCGGTATTACACACACCTTTTCGCGCAACTTTTGAGCGAAATTCGAACCAAAATTTGAGTTAACAATCGCCTCAACACCCAATGCAATAAGAGTTGGGAATACGAGCAATTTTTTCTGACTAGTTGCAAAAAGTTGTTTCTATGAGCAATTTCTCCTAGGATGATAAACCAATGAGAAGAAACCTTTCTAAATGCGCCGAGAAAGAAGCGATAAATAGGTGCGTCTTGACATGTACTAAACTTTGCGAAAACCAGCTTTGGATGATCTTTGACTCAACTTTTGGATCCGACCTTCAGAAAGTGGAGCAAAAATCAGCTCAAATGAAAGTCGCGTGAAAAGTTGTCGTACGTAATAGCGGCATTATACAGTGTTGTTTCTTTTACATTGCTTTCGTACCTAATTTTTTGTTTGATGAAGGGCCACCCACAAACTTTTTGATTCCAAATAATTACTGTGTAATTTTTAATTTATGGTCTTTGCACTGCATACAAAAAGTAGATGGACACTTCTTTACAATTTTTTGAAACCCCGTCTTTGTTTAATAGGAAATGTCAATTAAAATTCTTTACCATGTTTATACTTATCAATCTTCATATTTTTGACAGACAAATAAAAATATTCAATTATTTATAAATTTAATGTAGGGAAATGCAGAAAAGAGAAAAGATATACATTTGCACAATATATATATATATATATTTTTTTTAGTAGACGGACACTGGTCAAAAACTGCAATTATCTAAGTGGGTGTTTCTTGTGGAATACCAGTTTTGCATGGACGTGTACATTTGGCATTTTGCCAATTGCTAACGTGCTTGACAAGATGGTTTTACGTAGTTAAATTTCTTGGAGATGAATGCGCCATGCCACGAGGAATTTCTCTAACTGATTAACAGAAAGGACAGATTATAGCGCTGAAAAATTTTAATAAAGGAGTCAGAGAAATTAGTAGGTTACTTCTAATAAGCAAAAGTAGCATCAGCGATTTTCTACGTGCTCCTGAAGCCCATGGCGTAAAGAAAAAGAGTGGCCGGCCAAAGAAACTTTCGCTTAGAGACCAAAGAAAAATGTTTACTGAGCTGAAAAAAACTGGAGCATCAATTCCCAGAGTTCGAATAAGCACAGGAATTACTAACGTAACTTCTCAGAGAATTTATAACTACATTAAGCACTCAGAGCTCTTTCAATATAAAAAAAGAAAACATCATCCATGCTGGAAGGATCACCACGTGACAGAACGCCTACAATGGGCTCAGAACCATATGTCTTGAACTACAGAATGGATATATGTAGTTTTTTTCAGATGAGAAAAAATTTAAATCACACGGCCCAGATGGATATCAATATTATTGGCACAGTTTGAGAAAGAAGACGAAGTGTACTCTACTCGGCAAGTTGCTGGTGGTGGCGTGATGGTGTTGCTAGCTGTTGGCTATGGTGGAAGGACAAATTTAGTGCTCCTAAGTAAGAAGCAGACTCACAAAGATTATATTGAAACACTAAGCAGTGAGCTTTTGCTATTTGCGTGTGATCTTGGAGGAGAAAACAGGATTTTCCAACAAGATGGAGCGCCAATACACACCGCTAACAACGTTAAAAAATGGTTTCATGAGAACAACTTCATTGTTTTACCCTGGCCAGCCAAAAGTCCGGATATGAATCCTGTAGAAAACATTTGGGCTATACTTGTTCATAAAATTTATGAGGGTGGACGCCAGTATGAATCAATTCACCAGCTCAAAGAAGCTCTTACAAACATTTGTGAAATTTTCTGTCAAAAAAAGATTCAGAATCTCATTGATTCGATGCCTAACAGAGTATACGAACTTATTAAAGCAAATGGGAAACGAAACCTTTACTAAAAACGTTTTATTTTAGAGATACAAGATGTGTCCGTCTACTTTTTTAAAGAAAAATTACAGTGCAAATATGCACCATTTTTGTTTCCTGAATTTTTCCACTACATAATTCAAAAGGATTGAATCTATATCCAAAAAGTAATAATATATGATGTCTCAAGAATATAATTATATTAGAGAAATGAACCTCATATCTCTAATTAAAGAAATAAACGGCTTTAAAGTATTACAAGTAAGTGTCCGTCTACTTTTTTTTATGCAGTGTATTTGCTTTCTTCATCTTTCAACACCAGTTTTTCGATCTACCCTACTACAAGTTATTAAAAACTTGGCTCGCATAATACACTGCTGGCCATCCAAAATACAACACCAAGAAGGAATGTAAATACCAGAATGACATTTATTGGGTACATACATTATAGTAGGAAGTACAATTGATTAAATTTTCAGGAAATTTAGAGAAATATATCCTGAGAAATCAGTACATGAAGCTTCAGCACGATGCCACAATTCATCGACAGCAGTTACTGGTGAGTGGTGACGTGCCAGTTGCTTTTCAACGAATAAACATTCATTTTCATTGGGGCGAGATCAGGAGAACGCGCTGGCCAGAGCAATAGTCGAATACATTCTGTATCAACGAAGGTCCGGACAATACGGACAACATGCGGTCGTGCATTGTTCTGCTTAAATGTTCTCTAATACAGAGCAGAGCGAAGAACCTTCACCCGTCAGAAATGTAATTGCTGCTTTTAGAGTGCCGGGAATCATAACAAGTGGTGATCGAGACGAGTATACGATGGCACTACATACCATCACTCCAGATGGTGATCCAGTATGCAATTACTAAAATTTTTGTTACACTAAAAGCTGTATCACTGACATGGGCGCCTTTAATGTGTGATCAATGACCAACCTGGACGTAGAAATGGAGTGGCATCGCCTTTTCAGGCAAACCAACATCCTATTTACAGCATCAAGAAAAGAATACCGCATCCGTATTTAGAGGCATTGTGAATAATGCACATTGCCAGCTGGCATTCTACATCGTAATAAATACTGTCCTATCACCTTGAGTGATGATATGGGGTCCCATTGGATACACGTCTCGATTACCTCTTGTTCGCATTCTCGGCACTCTGAATAGCTGCCATTACATTTCTGATGAGTTAAGGCCCGTCGCTCTGTCCAATATTCAAGACCTCCGTAGCGTAACATTTAAGCAGAACAATGTACAACCGAAAATTATGTGTGTTACTCGGACCTTCCTTGATACAGAATGAGTTGGACTGTTACTCTGGCCAGCGTGTTCTCCTGATCTCGCACCAATGAAAATGACTGTTTATTCATTGAAAAGCGACTGGCACGCCACCATTCGCCAGTAACTACTGTCGATGAACTGTCTTCGACTCAATGCCTACGTAGATAAGTATTGTTATTGCTCCCAGAAGTCGCTGCTTCATGCACTGATTTCTCAGGACATATTTCTCTAAATTTCCTGAAAAATTAATAATTTATTCTTCCTTTTATAATGTATGTGCCCAATAAATATAATTCTGATATTTGCATTCCTTCTTGGTGTTGCAATTATGGCCAGCTGTATAATTATACATTTAAATTAACAACTGAGATTAAACTTTTCGGGAATTAGTATTAATCAAACAGAAACACGTAGACAATTTGCATTTTAGAGTATCTTAAAATGAAAGTGTCTTTTCGATTTTCGTATTAAAGCATTGATATACTAATATACCAAGGCCTGACTAACAATTTTTTATACCCCTTAGAATGGGTTAAATTGTAAAAAATATCAAAGGCATAACGAGCATGGAGTCAAGGGGCAAACTGTCATCCAGCAACCCACCCAATGCTGAAGAAAAATATTTAACACGGTCTGCTGACCGAAAATAATAATAATAACATATAACAGTTTGAAGGCTTTCCACAAATATTTAAGTTCATTAAAGCAAAAGCACAGACAAAAAGAAGTCATAAGCTAAAAATTCTTTCAAAAAAAATAATAATAATAATAATAATAATAATAATAATAATAATAAATTGAATTTAGTACCCGAGTTTTATTTTTAAGTTCATCTTCACATATTTATAAGCTCCTAAATTATATAATAGACTGTTTCTTATTTTGCAAAATTCAAGGTGATCTACAGCAAATGGTGGCGACGCTTTTTACCTGTCTGAAGGAAACAGGACTGATCGTGAAATAAATATATTAGTCGGTATCTATCGTGAAAGACAAACAGGCCGACTAAAAGAAAAAAGAATTTGGCCGAAAGATGAATATTTTCCTGAATTTGGCCCCAAAAGTAAATAAAATAATTCCAGAGTTGCCAACCTTTATAATTTATTCCGGAGCACAGTTAATATCGCCTGGTTTTCATACCACTTTTTTTCAAGTGTAATTTGTTTTTTTTATTTAATCATTGCTACATAGCGGGAAAAAAAAAATTCTACTAATAAAGTAAAATAAAGAATTCTAGAAATAAAAGCAGGACTAACACTACTCAAGAATAAATCATAAAAGTTGGCAACTCAAATCCCAGTCAGTCTAATGACAGCTTTTATTTCAAAATTCTATTCATGTAAATGAAACAAGTCTGAGTTAGAGGGAAAATATTGGAAGATTCAAACCAGAGTACTTTTAAATTTCACTAAAATTTTGTGCCCTTTACACATTTCATGCTTGGGGCACGGGTCCCGAGTGCCCATGCAATAGTCAAGTCCCGAATATATGCAGCGTAAATAGGTATAAAAAGTGTGCACTTGTTTACTTACCATTTTATAACTATGGACTACAAAATCATAATCTAAGTGGTCTTTTTGGACAGCTAAATTTTCATTGCTGGCATGAACATTAGTAATAATCATATAATATTTTTTATCAACTAAATATCTATTTGCTTTTCACTGTAACATAGGTTGGTTACAATTAACTTCTTAGATAATTCCTAATATATCGAATTTTTAGTTTTTTTTTTTTTTTTTTTTTTTTTTTGTATTGCGAACACATGATTTTTTAGTTATTAATGCAAGTGAATTACAAACGTACATCTGACCTAATACAAATATGTTTTGTTTTGTTTTTCTCTTAAAGTTGACGATTCAAGAAAATATTTTCTATCGCAAATGACGTTTTGCAACCATACTACTTATAAATTTTCAGGAAACAGGGGATAAAGTGGCTCACACACAACATACTGAAGCAAATAAGCTAATTTTGACCCTAGATATAAAAACATACAACTCATTTCTTGACTATTTTAAATAAAAATCAATTTGCATAATGATTGAAAATATTTTTGCATTTTCTGAAAAGTTCATTTGGTAAACTGTAATTCGAAACAACCTTAAAAGTGAGTAAGTAAGTGTATAAATTCAGAGAAAGTTCATTTGCAATATTTTTTTATGATGAAAAGTTTAAAAAGAAAAAGAAAAGAAAAACTTAATATAAAAAAATGGCAGTAGTATAATAGTTAAAAATCTATTCAATGCAAAATCGACATGCTAAATAAGGTACAAATATTAATACTGTGAAAAAAAGGATTTCCATCTTTTATAACTTTTAATTTAGTCGTTATTCAGATGTGGCTTTCGGGTTAAGGTCAACTGTCTAGTCTACACTAGAGGTGAGTTCGGGCTCTATTTTGGCAATCCGAGCCCGCCCGGGCCCGAAACATTTTTGAACTGAGCCCGCCCGAGCCCGAAAAATTTTGTGTGATCAGAGCCCGAGCCCGCCCGAGCCCGATATTGAAAGTGGTACGCTATGCAACGCATACACAATAGTAAAATTAAATACCGTTTTCATTTTCAAATTAATTTTCTTATTATCAGTCCTCAATTTAAATAACTATAAATGTTATTATAACAATTTATAATGTCTGTGTCTCTGTATACATGTATATATTTACATAATAGATATTTATAGTGCAGCCCATTGTTTATAACGCGCCTATCGGGGGAAAAAATTATCCGAATGAGAGATATAATGAGGCCCGATATAACGAAGGAGAAAGGATTACTGTATAACACTATGACATAATATGCATCCCGTTGAAAAAAAGAGTTATATTTAGAAAAAGGAAAGTCAAAGCTACTAAGGTTTGCAAGATTATTTTGTGATTTATAACCTATCATGACTATTATGACATTACTAAAGGTGCTCTCAAAATGAATAAAATTTCTTTTTTTTTTTTTTTTTTTTTTTTTTTACATTTTCCAGTTAGTGAAGAATAAAATAAACGGAACTTTTAGCTTGAATCCGAGCCCGCCCGGAGCCCGAAGACTTGCGTAAGATTTGAGCCCGATCGGGCTCGGGCCCGGGCTCGGGCTCGGGCTCGGGCTTACGGGCTCGGGCTGAGCCCGTCTCATCTCTAGTCTACACTAAGACCTAAGTGAAGATGCCCTCCATGGGAAGGGGGGGGGTCCTTTCTAAGATGTCCTCGCCCTTATTTACGCGAGTTTCGAAGAAAACCACGGAAAACTCCGAACGGCTAGGTCTATGAGCATGATCTGAGATTGAACCAGGCACTCCCCGTCTCCTTGATTTGAGCACAGAATCGCTATTGCCGCTGGTGGGGTTAATCGTTACTTAAAAGAAACATGGAATAAATGAATTCTAACTAAGAAATATTTTCATGAAACCACCTCTTAATTTTTAAAATACAATGCCAACAAAGTTTTATTTAATTTTTCTATGTTTAAAAAGAATAAAATGGAATTTATTTGCACGGCGTCACTTGTCCGTTATATGCGACATTCTTAGTTGGAATTTAAATGTTTCGGTTTTTGATTTAATTTTCATTTTCCTCCTTTATCCGTTTAACAGGGATCCCAGCGTTCCTATAATTTTATGATCATTTTATTATACTCTCACCACAATTTTCAAAAAGAAAATTTTCTTGTAGATTTTGATGCTATTTTGTCGTGAAAACCTTCATGAAAGTTTTCTTTTTGAAAATTGTGGTGAGAATATAATAAAATGATCGTAAAAATATAGGAACGCTGGGAGGTTTAAGCACAGTTATAAAAGAAGAAAAACAAATTATTATTATTATTATTTTAGTTAGTTGTCTGCCCCACCCATCGCCGAGAGGTTCTGCTCTCAAAGAATGGTAGACGAGAGATGCCAGGTTCAAACTTAGGTCGGCCCATCTGGTAAGTCGAATGATTAGCGCTTTGGCTTTAAGTTGTTAAGTTCCAGGTTCGAATCTCCGGTTTAGGTACGGGTGTTTATAGTGATTCGGAATCAACTTCAAGACGTACGATCCGGTATAATACGCCTTAATGTGCAAAAATTGACCGTAGAGCGACACCCCGAACTCTCTTGAACCCAGGTTTAGCTGTTCAAAGTTTTTTATAGTTTTCTCCGAAACTCGTGAGTATACGGGCTATAAAATATAATTTGCGAATTTCATGCAATGTAGATAGTGATGAATAATAATTTTGTTAGAAAACACTGTGTAAATTGCAAAACATCCGACAGTTGTTTCGCGTCCAAATAACTAAGCATAATTCTTCTTCGGGCAAAAAAAAAAAAAAAAAATGTAGACAATCACCACTGCTGATTTCATATTGCACTCCATTTGAGTGATATAAATATTGACAAAGAATTGTTTAAAATTTGACAATAAAACTTAATTAAAACTAAAAATCTTGCTAAATCGATGCAGAGATCGTTTATCGATATACAGTAAAGCATCGATAATCCGGCATCGGTGGGAAATAGACATTGCCGGATTACGGATTTTTCCGCATTATAGGTGTTCCGGAAATGTATATCGAAATCGTATCAGTCACAGCATCTAAAGAAACATTTTTTTGTTTTTTTAATTAGCATTGAAAAATGTATGCAAAACCTTATCAAAAACGAAAATAATTAAAATAACATTTGAAATTAAAAATTTTAAAATAACAATTATAAAACAGTAATACAGATTGTTTATTTTTGTACAAATAATAATAATAATAATAAAATTAATATTAAAACTGGCTTAATAACAAATAAGATCTGGAATTTGACATTGCTGCATTCCGTTAAATATGTCAGTTAATTTCCTTTGTTTGTTTGTTTCTTTTCTTTCTTTTTTTCAGTTTGTCGTTGACTGATTAACGTATGCACGTTCATTAGTTGGTTATCGCTGATAAAATTATATTTTTCATGTCCTAAATACTGTTGACCGAGACTTCGTGTGGTCGTGTTTATTTTGACTTTCGGTATCAGAAATAGGAGCGATCTGTTTTATTAATAACTTTTGAATTTGCCATAGTGAGAAAAAAATTTCGTAGTTTTTTTTCGGAATTTTTGCCATCATCCTGATTAATCTGTAAAAGATTCACGTTAGTCCGTAAATCAATAAAATTAATTGAAAATCCGTAAACTTTATCAGTGATCCATAAAAGTTGGCAAGTATGCTGCGAATGAGAAGTTGAGTACTACTACAATTTACGGGCGGGGATTAAAAAAAAAAAAAAAAAAAAAAAAAACAGAAAAAGTCATTAGTGCCGGTTTATGGGTATTGCCGGATTATAGAATTCCGAATTATGGATGCTTCACTGTAGTCGAAATTGTTAAAAGTGGACATTATCGGAACAATCGGATGCTTGGAGTATTATTCAGACAATATTCTATATCCTTACAGCTTTAATTATCTCACGCGGTGTCACTGCAACAGAAGCTAACTCATCAATTTTTTACAGCACAAGGACACGGACGTTATCTTCGGAAAATGCATTTAACATGTGAGTATTCAACATTTTTCTTTTCCCATAACACACACAGAGAATATTTAAAAGAAGAAAAAATAAAAAAGGAAATTAACATTAATTGCCCGAGGTCTGGTAACTTTAAAAAATCATAAATGTCCCCCTTTCTCTTTTCTTTTGTCGCGCTAAAAACCGGTCGGTCTGCGATTCAACTGTCTTTCCGTTATTATCTTTCCCAAGCTGTTCTGGAAAAACTTTAACGAGTACAATTGTGCTTTCGATTTTATGAAAATACATTTGTGAATTTTCTCCGTTTTCTCTGTGTTTTGACCAGAATGTTAAATTCAAATGAGCAATAAACGGGTAAATTCTACATTTACCTAAAGAAAAAATGATAATAATAATAATAAATAAATAAATACAACAACGGTGTAACGGGAAAAAAAAAATAATAATAAATAAATAAACAAAATGATTTCAAACATGGCAACTGAAAATAAATAAATAAATAAATAAATAGAAAAAATAAATAATTAAGTTTAACTGGATTGGTTTTTTATTTCATTTTACTTATTCGGTTACTTGGAATTAATAAAATTTGTTAAAATAGATTCTAGTTGCCAAGTTCTCCGATATCGATATGTTTATTTTTTAGTCTTTTGAAATAGTTGAACGGTTATGAAACAAAAGCAAATTTTAAAACTTTTTCTGTTTTTTTAATCGTAATTACATATTGGAGAATAAATTGGTATAAAAAATGGACGATATTCACAGCGCACCGGAATACATTAAAATACTGGCATGTCTGTAGTACTGTTTATGTTTAACTTAGTGCATAAATTAGCTTACACACTGTACCTTGGTCTCATCATAAATACACTTTTTTACTTTCTTCTATATTCAATAAGAAAGTATTGGATTCGTAAAAATTTTCAGCTTCCAATTTTCGACGGATTTACACGTTTTGAGAGGTTAAGAACATGATTTGACCATTTTTAGAAAATGTCTGTCTGTCCGTCTGTCTGTCTATCTGTGCGTTTGTGTGTGAGTGACAAAAATTTGGTGGCAATTGTATCTCCAGAATTACTGCTCACAATTGTATTTAAATTCACATGTAGATGCACCTTGACCTAAATTAGTGCCTATCAACTTTTGGTGTCAACCGCTCAACAGGTGGCGGTGGTATACAGCAATTTCCGCAATTTAAGGGGGAGCTATATCTCAGGTTCTATTGTGTATAATCAAACAAAATTTGATAGGAGAGAAGACCATTATGAGACATTATGTTGATTCAATTTGAAAGCTTATCGGTCAACAGGTGGCGCTGCTATACAGCGATTTACGCAATTTAAGAGAAGGCTATATCTCAGGAACTACTGCACAGAATTGCATATAAATTTATATGTAGATGCACCTTGACACAAGTTAGTGCCTATCAACTTTGGTGAAAATTGCACAATAGGTGGCGCAGCTACACATCGATTTCGGCAATTTAAGGGAAGGCAATATCTCAGGTTCTATTGCGTATCATCAAACAAAACTTGATACGTGAGAAGGTCATTATGAGACATTATGCTGATTCAATTTGGATGCTTATCGGCCAATAGGTGGCGCTGCTATGCTGTATATTTCCGTGATAATGGGAAGGCTATATCTCAACTTCTATGGCATATAACTGTACGAAACTTGATATGTGAGATACCATTATGAAAACAAAGATGTTATTTACTGACAATAAAACTGTCTTTCTTTGAATATTTAGTGTCAATTTGATGAAAATCATTTGCATTCCTCATGTTAGATAATTTTAATTAATAATAGTTTTAATAAGTTATTTACACTTAATGAATTTGTATAGGAAAATATAGAAGAAAGTCTTGTGGTGGCCACAACATACTATTATATCCTAAGTACTTAAAATACAATTAAATTACTATATTGTGAATATTTATTCTTTTTATATATATATATATATATATATATATATATATATATATATACAAAACAATTGCGTTTTTGAGCTAGAGTATTTTTTATTTCATTTATCGCTCATTTCCAGTCTTTTTGCGATTTATCCGAGATCTGCATTATCCGCGGAACCCGTGCCACTGAATTCCGCGGATAATCGGGAGTATACTGTATCATTTATAGCTAAATTATAACCAATTAAGAAGTAGAAGCTAAACATAAAAAATGCATTTTCTAAATGACCTCCATTAACACACTAAAATGATGACTCCAAGGTCTATTTTTATACTAGCTGAGACATTATGCTCATTATTCGCATGCTTATTATTTTCTTTACTATTTAGTATATTGATACAGTACGTCGATAAATGTTCCAATTCTTTTTCAAAACGTTCCAATAGAATGAAAATAATCATTATAGTATACAGAACAAGATATCTAGTGGCTAGTACAATGTATAAGATCATAGATAGAATATTCCTCGAAGCAAATTTCGGTTATAGCGATTAATGGGTTTAAAATAAATATATAAGTCAATCGGTTGAGGTCACCCCCACTCACCTGGGTCTGACTCTAACTCAAACCATTAGGATTTGTCGCTGCGGACTGGCAGCTCCATTCCAGTACAAGATTTGTCTGCTAAAAGTGGCAACAGTGAGAAATATAGACGAACGCGCGCTGAAAAACCAGGAGACCGCCCGAGCTTCTGAGATGAGAGGAACCAGTGCAAGTTAGCGCCCTGAGTAAAAAATATCCGTGCCTCCGAGTTATTAAATAACAATGATTTTGAGTTTAACCCCGATGTAAATAATCCTTCTTAAATTTATTAAATATGTTGATTATTAATATGTTAGCTTTTGATTTCATTCTGTTTCTCTCTTACACACACACACACACATATATATATATTTATTAGGAGGGGGGGGGGGTCAAAGTTAGCATCAATTAAAACAAATTGAAAGAACAGCCCAAGTTGGATTTTAAATAAAAAACTTGAGTAGCTTTCGAAAGTATGTCATAATCTACGAACGAGGCATATATATATTTTTTAACTTATTACTTTGACGCATTAGACATTTTCTACAGCTAAATAAAATAAAATTAGTAAAGAAAAGCGTTCAGAAAATCTGTAAAAATAAATAAAAAAGTCTTAAAAAAAAAATCATTAATAAAAGGGAGCCTTAGATAATTACAGTTCATCCGAATTCTTTAAAAATATTTTTGTATTAATATTCTGTAACTGTTAATATCTCCCCACTTATTCAAGTTTTGCATTCTCTGCTTTCGTTAGATAATTGAAAAATAAAGAGAACAAGAATGGCCTGATAACAATCGACTACGATAAACATGTAAGAATAAAAATCAATGCTGTTACTGTAGTAACAGCCTCTCATTCGAGTTATTTTTCCAATCACAAAAATAGGTCGTCTTATTCATGTCATGTGGCTCTTCCCTCTAGTAGATATGCATTAGATATTCTACATTAACTATTGTAAACTACATACATTAACTCTACGCAATTTTCCAATAATTATTTTATCTAAAAAACTAAAAATGAATCTTCCCAATAGATTTTTTAAGTATGAAAAATACGAATGCAAATAGGTAATTATGATTTTTTTTTTTTTTTCACATAATTTTCTCCTTCACGGTCGCTGTTTAAAAACTTGCTCCAGACACGCAAACTTCTGATTAAGGAATAATCAAACGATTATATGTTCCTTTCAAAATGCAGCTGCCGCTCTTACACTTAAATTCCAGGATAAATTATGCTAAGAGTAACAAAGGAATAAAAATAGTGTAATAATATAAATGCAAACGACTCATTAAAGAAAGAGTAAGAAATAAGAAAAATAATAAGTTGTGTATTGAGAAAGTTCAATCCAATCTTCTTGCAGTGTGTTTTCTATTTTAACACTTTAATTTCCTAGATAATGTCAAAAACTTTCGTTGTACTTTTGATACTGGTTGTACTTTTCCCGCCTCTTCTTGTCGTAAGTCTATCTTTAGTATGATATGTAATATCAAATCAATACTTCTTTTACATTTATAAGAAAAATTACATTTGTCCTATAGGCCCTGGTGCAAGTTGAAACACGAAACAAAAAAATTTCAATCATTTCCCCCCCCCCCCTTTAAATGGAACGTTATTAGATTAGAATGTTTTAATTATTATTATTATTATTATTATTATTATTATTATTATTATTAAGCCAATTAGTTGTAGTCTATGATTAAAATTTTTCAGAACTGTGAGTATAATAGCAACTGAGTAAAATGAAGTAAAAGTCGAATTATGCCAAAAACATTGTTACACTTACCTCACTACATCCTACATAAACTTTTAATGGATATAAATCGGGTGAAAAATAGTTCGAGAAAGTGATTTCAAAAGTACTCCATTGTAAATTTAAGAGCGTACAATATTTATCAAAAAAAAAAAAAGACTATTTCCATTTGGAGCTGTAAAGTGAATAAAATTAATAAGTTTCACGAACGAAATTATTGTTTTTAAACACTCACTGGATAGATTTTACTGTGTGCAAACGCCTGGTTAATTTTTCTTGAAAAATGTAATTATAGTGGACAACTATTTCTTATTTAAAGGGATTATCTATTTATCGTCACTGGAAGCCAAAGACAATGGCCCCACCAGTGGCCGAGCGGTTCTGCGCTCAAAACTAGTACATGGGAAGTGCCAGGTTCGATCCCAGGTCGCACTCATCGACCTAGCCGTTCGGATTTTTTCGTAGCTTTCTCCGAAACTCGCGTAAATACGGATTAAGCCCCATATAAATACTCCCAAGGGAGGCACATTCCACCTATAGGCTAGAACCAGGGTTGGCTGGGTTGGACCCAATGGGTTTTTTTTTTTGAAAAACCTACTTTAAAAAACCCGCAAATTTGCCCACTTTTGGGTTTTTTCAAATTTTATAAGACGTTCTATGGTAAAATAAGCAAAATGAAAATACTAAGCAAATGAAACTCATTTTTTAAATTTATTTTTTTAATAAAATAGTTTACATAAAGAATGAGTTTTACTTTGAGTTATAATTTTTACGAGTGCAAATAGAAGATGTAATATTGTACTCAGATAATTACAGTAGAAGATCTTTATAACACAAACTTAAAAACACAAGTTTTGCTTTATATAGAATTTTGCACTATATAGATCACATTTCACACATCATTGATTAAACTTACCTTGTAAACATGGCCAAATATATCTGAAACATAACAAAACGGAGTAGGGTATTTTTAAGTTACATTCCGTGGAACAGAAATCGGGCGGATCATAACTTTCATTGTTAAATTTACTTTATAAACATAGTCCATATATGCCTATATAAAATCATTTACTATATTACTCACGTTTAAAAAAGAAAAAAAAAAATGTAATGATAGCAAAATTTTCATTAAAAAGCTCTGAATTAAGAAGATAAATAAAAACAAACGTATCACAGTTACTTCTCTACAGAGTGACAGTTTTTTACAAAGTGTTCCTTGACTGCAAAATTCATTGTTTATGCCTGAGAAGTTACGCGTTATATAGAGAATTGCGCTATAAAGATCTTCTACAGCACTAAATAGTGTTACAACCAAACACTAGCTGGCATAGGTAATATCTGCTCTATTATCCATCATATATTTACTCTCATAAACATTTACTAATAGAATCTACTATATTCAAGATCAGAGGAATGAACTCTGCTCATGTCCATTTTCCAGTCAGAGAATGAAATGCCCCATCAACCAGGCTTCCCGTCACCCGCTTTGACACATTTACATCATACTGATTTGCTGCTTATCTTATAGATGTGAATTTTTATTTAATTTTTCATACAATAAATCTCATACCATACATTTATGTGAAATTTTGCCTTATTCAGCTATGTTATGAAAATTTTAAATTTTGTATAAATTTACAAAGTTTACAAATTAGACCATTAAAATCAGGGTTTTGGCCAATATCATAAGAGACACTATTTTAAAACTGGTCTAAATTTTTAATCCTCATTCATTCTCAAGATATAGTCTACACAAACTAACAATAAACTGACTAACTTATATACGGACACCACATCATTTTTGGGATTTTAGGATTCCTCATAACCCAAAAAATTGAGGTTCACAATTTCCATGAATATCAAAGTTTCGGATACCTATAGTACAATGGGGAACTAAAAATGATTTTTTCAAACAGGAATACATAAATTGCTTATTATTTAAAATTGGTCAAGAACTGATTTAAAATCTTTATATCAAGAGTCAAATGAATGCCTCTTGGCCGTTACGTAATTTTAGAATTTTTAATATAGGGTCCTAATTAGCCTTGAATAAAAAAAATTGTAGAAAACGAGCCTGAAAGAAATTTAAAGAAAAACTATTTTTGAATTTCTTTTTTTCATGCTTTTGTTTGCTTTTTAAAAAACTAGTAATTAGTAATGGAATACTTTTGCATTAACTGCATGTCATGAATTTTGGTTAACAAAGATCACCATAAGAATACCACAAATCGTGATAAATGAACATAAAAGAAAAAAAAAATATTTTTCCCAATATTTCCCAATTTATTCAAAAAATACATAAACGTGAAGTCAGAAGAAAAATAAATGATATTTAAACTTCTTTTGGCAATTCCTATTTATATACCTTCAAAAAAATATTTTTTTTATTTTGAAAAAACCCACCTTTTCTTGAAAAAAAAAAAAAAAACCCCACCTTTTTCTTGAAAAACTCAAATAAAATTGGGTTTTGGGGGTTTTATTTGAAAAAACACGAAAAATCCAACCTACTTACCCGGATTTTTGCTAACTCTGGCTAGGACCCTAGTGTAGTCAATCGGCCACACAACCAACTAGCCAGAGATAACGTTATTCTATGCAGAATTTTGACCCATTATAACTCATTAACTAATACGTATTTTTAAATTCAGTTTTCACATTCAGAAAATTTATAACTGTTAAATTGGTTATCATTTCCTAAAAACTTTTTTTTTTTTTTTTTTTTTTTTTTTTTTAATGTTTTATTTGAAGCTGTAAAATTCTGCATTTTAACAAATTTTGTAACAAGCCAGTACGAATTTTTAAGTGGGCCATATCGGCAAAACACAAAAAGCATTTCAATTGAAAATCTGTAGATGGAAATCAATTTTTTTTTTTTTTTTTTTTTAATACTAGGGGGCTCTGCCCCCTGCTCGCTCCGCTCACCAATCCCCGAGGGAGGCTTCGCCTCCCCCTCGACTCACTTTACTTATTAACACATGCATAGCTCTACCCGCGTATTCGGTGTTTTCTTTCACTTAAAAGGAATATTAATAGTGCATATTACAAGACAAAAGCAGAAAATTGTCATGGAAATCCTCATATTCAATGTCAAATTGAAACATATAATATTTATATATATTTTTTAATAGAAAGAAATTCATAATATCTAGACCATTTTGCATTACAGCTTTAGTATATGACCCTTTTTATTTATTTTTTACAACCTTAGATCCGCACCGCGGTACCCCTTCGTAATTGGAAGATTGCGGGTTCGGTTCTCGAGCCTGCCAAAGACCGTCATGTACACTAATGGTGGCTGGTGCACATAAAATATGTCGTGGCCGCAATATCCACCATGTTCCCATCAAAATTATACCTCTGGGGGCCACTGATGCGGGGGACCACCCCCTTCGTGTAGGACCAAAATTGTGGTGGCATGTCTCCGGACCATCCATAGGGGTGCATCCCAGACCGTCGCTAATTATCCATAGCGCAGTAATGGTGCGACGTCAAACACAACCTACCTACAATCATGGATCATATTTTAATTTTCCCGTGTACGAAAATTAATTTTCTAAAAGTAGAGAAAAAAAAGTTGATATTTATTTTCTTTCTTTTTTACATCCATGGTTTCGGGCTGTGGTACCTTAGTCTGTAAAGCGCCGAGCACGTAATTGGAAGATTGCCGATTCGATACTTGAGCCGGCCAAAGACCGTCGTGTACACTAATCGTGGCTGGTGCACATAAAATCTCTCGTGACCGCCAAAGTCCTCCATGTTCCCATACATTATACCTCTGGGAATCACCAAAGCGGGGAAGGGGGGGATCCTTGCATGGAAGGATCAAAATTGTGATGGCACGTGACCGGAACATCTCTAGAGGTGCGTCCCAGACCGTCGCCCATTACCCATAGCGCAGTGCTGGTGCAACGTTAAATCGAACCTACCAACCTATCTACGTACAACCATGGATCATCTTTTAATTTTCCCGTGTAAAATGACTTCATGACAGAAGAACAACGTCACTGGGAGAAACTTTCTTCAAAATGGCAAACAGAGTACCTTCATAAACTTGTCGTTTTTAGTTAATAACTTCTTTAATTAAAATGATAGAAATTTCTAAGCAGCTGAAATGTCTACCTTGGAGTATTCGGAACTCATTGATACCGCTCATGACGCGAAGGACCCTGCCCTCCGCTAGAAGATGCTGCCGCAGACAAAAAAATTTGACCAGTGACAGTAACTTTTTTTTAATATATAGAGAAAAGTTTAAAATTTCGCGTATAATGTAAAAATTTAAGTTGAAAAAATAAGGAATTCCCTCTTGTAAATAATATACATCGTATATTAGCTCATATAAATATTATAATTCCTTACCGAATTTTATTAAGATTTCTTATATGTAAATTAATGTTGAAGTAATGGAAAAAGAGATATGTTTGCGATGTGCAAACGATTGAACGGAGCGGGAAAAAAAACAGTCTTGAAATCACTTAAATCAGCTGATCAGGCCCTTGCCAGGGTTTAAACTGCCATTGGTTTTTTTAGCATTTTGCTAAAAGATATTGTATTTTGCTAAACTATGTCAGTAAGAATTTCGATAAAAAGCTAAAACTAGAATATTTCATAAAATATCTTTATATAACTACCTTTAGCTTCTATGCAAATATTCGTAGACAGAAATTACAAAATCACTAAAAATATTGGGAATCATTATCGATATTTAGTATATTTGGATTTAATTTCGACTTTTAATGGTTGAATTTAAATGAAAAAATATTTAAAAACATAATTAAAAATTTGCTTCATAGATATATTCTCAGTGCTAGTATTGTGTTTGTTGAAATCGAAATAAAATTTTGCTGATTCATTTTTCTTAAATCACAATATATGCTTGGTTAAAATCGTCAGTGAACAAGACAAACAGAAAACGAAATTAGGGATAGATAACCAAGTTAAGAAAAAGAAATCAATTCTATTCAAAGAATTAATTTTCGAAAAAGCTAAAATACTGCTTACACGTTTTAGCTAAAATGCTAAAGAAACTTTTTTGCCAGGTTAAACCCTGGCCCTTGCATAATCATTGTTTATATTTCCGATCAAACTGAGTAGAGCCGAGCAGAGCTTATATTTTACTCCACAGAGACTAATGCTTTCAATCCGCGATAAAAGCGTTCTAACTAGGGGCGTAGGAAAGGGAAGGGCTCAGCCACCCCCTTTATTGATTATTACGAAAAAAAAAAAAAAAAAAAAATTAATGCCATATGAAAGAATCACCAATATAAAACCAAAATTAATATCTTATAAATGTTCGTAACTAGTGATATTTTATAATTAATACTAATAATTAGTGAATGTGAATTAGCATCTAATTAGTAATTGATTTTCTTCAGATTAATTTTGAATCACTTTTAAAATGAAATTTTTTGAGCCCCTCCCATGATTTTTGAATTGCTACGCCCCTGGTTCTCACTCGCAACCTGGAATATAATAGGATAAAATACTTACCTCATATTAACACAATCACGCACACACATGTGCATGCACGTACACAGTAAAACCTTCTATTTATGAAATACATCGCATATTTTTCGAGAAAGATATGGACATCGTAGACGAGACTGCTAAAAATTGTAGAAGACATTCAATGGTGAATTCTTTAATTGCTTTCATTTTATTTTTACGGTGTGCCTAGATTGTTATCATGCGGCCAAGTCTAATTTCTTTTCTTCTTTTTCCTTTAATAAAATATATTTAAAATTTGTAAAATTTGAAGTTGCTCGAAGTGCGTTAAAATGTGATTTGTGTAATTAAAATCCAATTTTCCTGATTTTTTAAACAGATATTTTAGTTCTACACAGTATTTTGTATGTTTAACATTACCGAATTAACAACTTTTGTTTCAAATCTAGAGTTATTTTCGAAGCAAAATTTGTAAATTTAAGTTATGGTTAACCTGTAAAATATGGCGTAGAACTAAAATATCTTTTTTAAAAAGCTGGAAAATTAGATTTACCACATATTTTAACGCGCATGGAATATATATATATATTAATTTTTAAATATTAAATTTTTTTTAAATATTACAATATATATATATATTGTATCAGAATTTTGCTGAATTTTTTTTTTTTTTTTTTTTTTTTTTTATAACAACAATTATGTAATAACATTTTTATTAAAAATAACTGGTCGCGCTCGTAAGTTGAGCCATTCGGTGTTAACCGTAGAATCGATAACATACAAAACATGCATGAATACGGACTAGGATCCTTTAGAAAGACCTCCCAGAGAAGGCATTCCACCTAGGCCTTAGACTCTCGTGAAATCAAGTGACCTTAAGCCTCTACACCAATACCAAATGTATCGATAAATTCCGAATTTGATTTTTTTTTTTTTTTTTTTTTTTTTTTTTGAAGCGACACTGAATAACCGCAAACAGGATAATTCAATCCCAGTTAATCGATTCTACTGTAGTTCGAAATATTCAAACTGGTAGAGATCGGAGTATTTTGGAAGGAATAGAGTGCAGAGGGGAAAAAGTCGCAGAATAGCAACGCACTAGGAAATTGGCAACGGTCTGGGATTCACCTTTAGAGATTAGGGGGTGGTCCGCAGACATGCTATCACAATTTTGAGTATTTCGAAAGGTTGGTTGGTTGGGCTTTACGTCGCACTAGTGCTACACAATGGTATTTCGAAAGGAGAAAATGCTATACTACAATCTGTTTTTAAACGGAAGCGTTTAATTTGGTCGTGCTGATTGTTCAAAACTACGAAACTGTTGTAACCTTATCAATTTTACACTTCTTGATTTCGGGCTGTATAATTTGCGTGATAGATAACTGACCTTGGGAATTTCCCGCAGCTTTTTGTTTATCTTTTGACCCCAAACTTGGATTGGACAATAAATAGGACACAGATAATTTACGCATTAACATACAAATACATTCGTCTTTGAATCTATAGTAAGTGTGCAATTTTAAAGAGAAGAGAAAAAATATAGCAAGAATAACACAATTTTTTAAGTTGTGTTTTAACAATTAGCTCCTAAAGAAAAAATCATCACAATAAAGGCAGTTTAAAATCGATACACGTTTTTAAGTTACTACATTCGAATTCTTTTACTTTTTTAACTTAATTTTTTTATTTATAAAATAATGTTTTTGTTTCAGTCGGGATTCCAAATATGCAAATTTGTAGAACATTTTTGGGCTATAATTCATTTTAAATGCTCAATAGTATGTATTGAAGTTTTCAATAAGAGTATTTTTTTAAAGAACTCGTCAATAACTTTACAACGTATGGTTGAACCATAGATTTGTGATAATTTAAAACAAATTTATCGATTTTTTTTCATTTAATGTACACACACACATATGTGTATCTGTAATTAAAAAAAAAAAAAAAGCATTTCCCCAGATGTTGGCAAAAAATTGACTTCCTGTCAATATTTAGTCTTATACTTCTCTGAGACGAAAATCGTTTACATTCATCATGGAAAATAATTTTAATAAATAATTTGTACAGTGCGAATTTGTATTGGAAAATATAGAAGAAAGTTTTGTGATAGCAACAGCCAGCATACTAGTTTTTTTCGTTGTTAACCCTTTCACTACCAATATAAACTGTCCTTGGGACCAGTGCTGCCAGATTCGAAATTTTTATTCAATACTAGCCGCCTTCGGCGACCAGCTGGTTCGCGATCCTTGAAAAATCCGAATTTACGAAACTCCCGCTCGGTGGCGCCTGCGGCACCTTTTTCCCGTTTCAGATCTAACAACAGCTTATTGACATATAGTGAAAATAGCTTTATTGAAAATTTTAATCATAGTAAATTCCCGCACGGTAGCGCCTGCGGCACCCTCTTCCAGCTTCAATATCTGAACCAGCCTGTTCGCTCTTTCAAATTTCTGATTTTAGCAAAGTTCCACTCGGTGGCGCCTTATCTCCGTTTTATTGGGTTGTTCGGAAAGTAATTTCGTTCTTTCCCGACAGAGGATTTAATTGTATTTTTTTGCACCCAACTTCACATTTAAGCCGTATAATTTTTATATGCTTTGAGAGCTCATATAGCAAGGCTTGTGTATGAAAAATTCCAATTAATTCTACGCAGTAGTTTTTGGTTGGTGCCCTTTTAAATATGGAGAGCGATAAGCAGCATTTTCGACATATCTTACTGTTTTACTACAGAAAGGGTAAAAATGCTGTTCAAGCCAGAAAGAAATTGACCGATGTGTATGGAGAAAGTGTGTTGACAGTACGACAGTGCCAGAACTGGTTCGCTAAATTTCGATCCGGCAATTTTGATGTTGAAGATGCACCACGTTCGGGAAGGCCGGTTGAAGCTGATAAAGACGCGATAAAGGCATTAGTAGATGCGAACCGGCGAATAACAACACGTGAGATCGGATTGAGGTTAAATTTATCAAATTCAACAGTTTATGACCACTTGAAAGGCCTGGGATTATTCTCGAAGCTCGATGTATGGGTTCCCCATGTTCTCACAGAGAGAAATCTGTGTCGCCGTCTGCGATTCGCTTCTCAAACGTCACGAAAATGATCCGTTTTTGAAGCGCATCATCACTGGGGACGAAAAATGGGTTGTATACAATACAACAACGTCAAACGCAAGAGGTCATGGAGCATAAAAGATGAACCAGCTCAAACCATTTCCAAAGCCGATATTCACCAAAAAAAGGTGATGCTGTCTGTTTGGTGGGATTTTAAAGGAATCGTTTTTTTTTTTTTTTTTTTTTTTTTTTTGAGCTTTTACCGGATAACACAACGATTAATTCGGAAGTCTACTGTCATCAGCTGGACAAACTGAATGATGCACTTCAACAGAAAAGGCCAGAACTAATCAACAGGAAAGGTGTAGTGTTTCACCAAGACAACGCGAGACCTCACACAAGTTTGGTCACTCGCCAAAAGCTTTTACAGCTTGAATGGGATATAATGTCACACCCACCATATTCTCCAGACCTGGCACCATCGGATTATTATTTGTTCCGGTCACTCCAAAATTTTTTAGACGGTAAAACTTTCACCTCAAATGAGGAGGTCAAAAACCACCTCGATCAGTTTTTTGCCAGCAAAGACCAAAAATTTTATGAGCGTGGAATTATGCTACTACCAGAAAGATGGCAAAAGGTGTTGGACCAGAACGGCCAATATATAATTTAATAAAGTATTTGTTTATTATACGAAAACTGTCTTTCATTTCCACAAAAAAAAAAAAAAAAAAAACGAAATTACTTTCCGAACAACCCAATAGAACTTACAACACCTTCCTTGCTCATTAGAATTTAAAATATTGAAATTTTAAAATATTACAGCGCCATCTGGCGGTAGAAATTTCTGTAATCTACTGTTCAATTTTAAATCAACAAAGCTTATAAAAGAACTTTAAAATATCTTTTGAATGATGCATTAATTAAAAATAATTTAATCATAATTAGAATTTGAAATACGCGTATTAGAATAAAATTTAATTTGCAATAAAAATGTAAATTTTGTGTTTATTCTCCGAAATCAAAGAAATTTGAACTACAACTTTGTCTTGTGATGACAACTCTGTATAGTAAGTTTCATGTGCGACAAAGGAAAATTGAAGAATTTTGAAATTTGAAATTTTTAATCGCAGTCCAAAAACACGTGACCTCAATCAGAAAAAGATCTTTCTCTTTCGCTCTACTTTCGAAATATCGTCTGCAAATTTAAAAGAGCGTTTCCATGGTAACCAAACTACCAACTGTTGTTCGAACGCAAACGCAAGAATATCAGAAATGCGGATTCAGAATGTCATCAAAAACTGCAGGCATGCAGAAAATTAAAAAATTTATAACGGATTCAGTTTTTGAAAAAATCTCTCAATCTTTTGAAATATGATGTCTAATCGAGGTCTACCTACAAAAAAAAGAAATGATTTATCTCTAAAAGATTTTGAGTTAAAAAATGTTTTGTGAAAAAATCGATGTTTCGTAAAATCTAAAAATATGGATCGATAATCCGTATTTTGTTAAAAGGTTTATATGGTTCGAAAGAGGATTAAATGACCTTTCCAAATATACCAATTGTTAAGAAATGGGACAATTACTCTTTCGTACAGGGCGATTCAAAAAAGACAATCGATAAAAAAAAAAAAAAAAAAAAAAATGGACCCTTTTTAAAACTTTTTTTTTTTAAATATAAAAAATCCGTATTTTCAAAATAATTTGTACCGTAAGAGTTGGTAATAAATGCTCTTTCTCGTGGTACAGGTATATTTTCAATATCTCTAACAGTTGAGCAGCGATCGCTATACAAAAACCCGCGAAATTTTCTCTCTCTGCATTTTCTTTTAAAGAACGTGTACGCGGTTCAAGGAGAAAATTACGGTCGCCTGGCTTTTTGAATCGTTTTTTGATTAGACATAGGTTGACGTTTTAATTACTATCTCCGGATCCAATTAAAATTTTTAAATTATTTTTGTACTATGCACTCGGGAAGGCTTCTGAGCACCTGCATGTCAAATTTTGCACTTCTGCGTTCAGTAGGGGCTGAACTTATAGATGCACAGACAGACATCTTCTTTTATTATTATAGACTAGCCGCCTTCGGCGACCAGCTGGTTCGCGATCCTTGAAAAATCCGACTTTATGAAACTCCCGCTTGGTGGCGCCTGCGGCGCCTTTTTCCCGTTTCAGATTTTACAACAGCTTATTGACATATAGTAAGAATATCTTTATTGAAAAGTTTAATCGCATTAAATTCCCGCTCGGTAGCCTGCGGCGCCCTCTGCCACTTTTAATATCTGAAACAGCCTGTTCGCTCACCATGTTATGATCTTTCAAATTTCTGACTTGAATCTGGCGCCTGCGGCGCCTTTTCCCGTTTTAAAACATACAACACCTTCCTCGCTCATTAGAATTTAAAATATTGAAATTTTAAAATATTACATCACCATCTGGCGGTAGAAATTTCTGTAATCTACTGTTCAATTCTAAATCAACAAACCTTTCAAATGATGTATTACTTGTGAAAATATTTTAATTAGTAGCTGAGATACAAAAGAAAACCTAAACAGGAAACCTTAAAACGTGTAAATTGGGTAAAATCTCGAATAATACTTTCGATAATATAAAAGAACTTTAAAATATCTTTCGAATGATGTATTAAAAATAATATAATCATAATTAGAATTTGAAATATTGAAATTTTAAAATATTTCAGCGCCATCTGGCGGTAGAAATTTCTGTAATCTACTGTTCAATTCCAAATCAACAAAGCTTTCAAATGATGTATTACTTATGAAATTATTTTAATTAGAAGCTGAGATAAAAAAGAAAACCAAATATCTTGCCTTAAAATCTTAATATGCCAACCAATTTCAAACGCTGTAACTCTTTTTTTTTTTTTTGCCTTTTTTCCCTCTCCCTCAAGCCCTCCCTAATAATCGTACTCTTTCAAAAATATTCACAATCGAATTATCGGGCATTAAAACTACTACATACTACGAAATTTCGACGGCTGCAAATACTGCAAAATATAAAAGAAGACAATCTTTTTCCAATAAATATGTCATTTTTTTAATTATTCATATATTTTCATGAAAATTGAACAGTAGCTTTATAATATGCTGTCTAGGCCGAATATTAATTCAAATGTAACGTGAATGAAAATTTGAAAAAAATTTAAAATTGCAATTTTTCCCCCCAGTATAAAACACATGATATCTTAATTGATTAGAACCATTTCCGTTTTCATCAGACAGTTGTCTCGTATGTGTTTTGTTTCCGATCGAGACCGCTTAGAAAATGTCTGCCTGTTTCCAACTAAATTTCATAGTTTAGTTAATTTTAAAAAATCTAATTGATGTATCGATAAGCCGCTTGCACTCTTAGATTCGGAAAATATTCCCCTTTCATTTGGTACCAAATTCGTAATGATCGGACTAATATTTCTAATTTATTTTCCATTTTTTCTGCTTTTAACTCCGTTAAAATATCTACTTTTATGCAATCGAGGTGAATTCTGAGGCATTGAGATCGCTTTTTGATTAAGACATAGGTCTACATTTTAATTAATATCTCCGCAACTAATTAAAATTTTTAAATTCTGTTTTGACTATCAACTCGGGAAGGCTTCTGAGCACCCGTATGTCAAATTTGATACTTCTGCGTTCATTAGGGGCTGAACGTATAGATGCGCAGACAGACAGACATCTTCTTTTATTATTATAGACTAGCCGCCTTCGGCGACCAGCTGGTTCGCGATCCTTGAAAAGTTCGACTTTACGAAACTCCCGCTGGGTGGCGCCTTTTTCCGTTTCAGGTCCTTCAACAGCTCATTGACATATAGTGAAAATAACTTTATTGAAATTTTAATCGCAGTAAATTACCACTCGGTAGCGCCTGCGGCACCCTCTTCCCATTTCAATATCTGAAACAGCCTGTTGGCTCACCGTGTTATGATCTTTCAAAATTCTGACTTCAGCAAAGTCCTGCTCTGCGGCGCCTTATCCCCGTTTTAGATCTTATAACAGCTTCCACGTTCATACCACAAATCAATTTGAAATTTTAAACTGTAGCAAATTTTCGCTCTGTGGCGACTAAGGCGCCGCTTTACGCTTCATGCTTTGAAATAGCCTGTTCACTCACCATATAAAGGACCTTGATAATTCTGATCGTGGCAAATCCGCAACCCGGTGGGGCCTACGGTCACCCAATCTTCTGCCTATAAGTAATTTACTGATAATCAGAATTGGAGATATTGAATTATTAAAATGACAAAGCGCTCTCTGGCGACAGAGATTTGCAATATGTACTCTTCATTTTCAGTTTAAAAGACTTAAAATGATATTTTACCTATGAAATTATGTTTATTAGAAGCTGAGATACAAAGGTAATATAAGCATTGTTATAACAAAATTTGTGTCTGATTTTTTTGTTTTTTTTCTTTGAAACTTTCGTGTTAAAAATCCTTAATACAAAATGTAAACGGAGTATCGGAGTTCGAAAGCCTGCATCATAATTAGAATTGGAGATATTGTAATAGAGATGTTCTGGCTTTTCTGTGGTTTTCTCTGAAACTCCCGTATGGAATTTAACGGCTTATATCAGTTTAAAAGTCCGTAATATTTCAAATGATTTGTTATAAGTAGAATTCTAGATATTATTTGAATTATAGCCAACCAAAGACTTATTGTCAAGGGGAACCCCATATAGTGTTCCAGTCCAATATACCTACGAAACAACAGAAGTACTGAACAGGACAGGCAGCGCCAACCACTCCATCCCACGGGGGCAAGAAGAATGTCAGTTGTAAAAACAACTGTTTGCAGTGTTAACCAGTACATGGAAATCTATAATATTAAAACATTTCCAATATGCTTTATAATTTGTAAAATTTAAACAGGCAATGTACCTTAATAGTAGATAATCTTATTGCTTATCATCTACTAAGACAACCCCATAAGGCTTAAAATATATCCATGTTTTTAGAAGGCAAGTACACACACAGCTCATTTATTTATGTTATAGCCAATCAAAGATTTATTGTGCAAGGGGATACCTACATAGTGTGACAGTCTAATACATCAGGGACAGGGCCGTCTTAATACATTCAGGCGCCCTGGGCTAACACGTTCAGGCGCTCTTTACCTTTGCCAAAAGTATCCTAATCTTAAGTTTAGCTAAATTTTTAAATGCAATTTAGTTTTTTAATTTAATAAAAACTAATCTAATTAAAATTTAATAGCTATTTAAATCAAAAATTAGGATATTTATTAAATATTAATTTTTGATTAAATATAATAATTTTTTCATTTGAAATAATAAATGAAAATTCTTAGAAATTTAATTTGTAAAATTGTTCTTCAGTATATCTTGCATAAATGTGCAAGTAAAATAGAAAAAAAATATATATATATAAATACTTTTAATAAGCAAAATAACTTTCTTGTAAAATTATTTACGTATATCTTCCATTGTAACAATTCATTTTATCACTGTATTTAACCATTTTTACCTGTCTTGTTCCATTGCCAGAAGCTGGCAGACAAGAAATGCCCGGTTTGATCCCAGATTGCCCTCGTCGACCTAGCCGTTTGGAGTATTTTGTTATTTTCCTCTAAACTCGCCTAAATACAACTAGAACCTATCAAAAAGTCCCTCCGCATAGGAAATTTCACCCAGACCTGGAACCTACGTGCAATCAATCAAATTTAAACACTACAACATACCATACCATTCATTGCCAGAATGTTTTGATTTATTTTTTTTTCCCATCGAAATTCAAAACAAAATATTATTTCAATATAGAGTGGGTGGTCAAATTACTGGATATTTTTCTTCTATCGGTTTAATCACAACTGCAGTTAGGTGACCAACCACAAATTGAAGAAAATCAGAAATACTTTGGATCCTTCTGTATTATAAAAATCTACAAATTACTTGTAACTATAACACATGATTTCACTTAATATTTACAATATTTGTATGTTTTTTTTTTTCTTTTTGTGGTAACCACATGATTATTTAGACACTATATATATATTATTATAAATATTAAATATATTATATTAATATATTATAGTAGTAAATTATTAATTTTTATAACAAGTTTTTTTACTTATAACAAGAATAGATTTTAACAAAGTTTTACAAAACTTTCAGAAAAAATTATAAGACATTAGAGAAATATTATTCTGAAACTTAAAATTCACACATGTAATTTTTGCTGAGGTATGAGCATTTATAATAAATATTTTTTTTAAATATGCATGCACGAGAGATAGAATTTTTTTTTTATTACATAGGATAAAAGCTAGATATATAGTGCAAGTTATGTCAAAATTTCATTTGAATAGAGTAAAAATTAAGCAAATTCTCGACAAAAGAATGAACAAGATTTTAGATGTTTTCCAGAAGTGAAATTTCATAAGGTGTTTTTTCCAGGTTACATATTTAATTTAGCTATCCAATTACTTATTGCAAAATTCTTTTTTGTGAAAAAATTTTAATGAATCTTTATGCAAGTTTTGTAAAATTTTATTGAAATCCATTCTTGATATAAGCAAAAAGTTTGCCAAAAAAAATTATTAATTTTTGTTTAAAAAATAAATAAATGAATCCATCTAAATAATTGTGCGACTCACATATACACACGCACACACACACACACACACACAAAAAAAGTACATAGTAAGTGAAATCAAGTGTTAAAGTTACAAGTCATTTGTAGCTTTTTATGATACAGGGTAATCAAAAGTATTTGTGGTTTTCTTCAATTTGTGGTTGAAAATCACTCCATTACTTAGCATATTTGTCTTGAGACATATTTCTTACTGTTAAGAAGCTGTTTCATTTCCCGAACTTAAAATGAAAAGCATTGTATTCAGTTAATTCATGTAATACATTAAAAAATACAATTAACAAATAATAAAAAATTTTCAAATAATTAAAGACTCATTCTGTTCTGAATTCTGATTAATTATGGCAATTCAATCAATTTTTCCCTTTCTATTCGCTAGAGGTCATTAGCCCCTGTTCAAATTAAAAACTAGTGAATAGTCTGCTATATGGAAATCTCCTAGAGGGACTGTTCTTTGTACTTTGCGAGAGTTCTGCTTTCCGGCCACACCAATGACCAAAAGGTTCTGCTATCAAAACTGTAGATTAGTGATGCCAGAAGATTCGATTCAGGTCTCTTTCATCGGAAAAACTATTCAGAATTTTTGTTGATTTTCTCTAAATCTCCCGTGAAATCGGGCTAAGATTCTATAAAAAGACCACCGATGGAAGGCAGGTCTACGTATTAGCGTAAACAATCAGCCTTTAGAATCTCTTACCTTCCATCACCCCCCCCCCAAAAAAAAAAAAAAAAAAGGGATAAGAAAGAGTTGGATTTTATTAAAAGTGCGACTCATATCACCAAAATTTGAAATTGTTTGTGGAAATAGGCTAGTATGTTTGTTTGTTTAAATGTTGAATACAATTTAAGTATACTTGAAATAATTTTAATATAGAAAATTTAAAAAAGGTTGATCTATTAATTTTGAGTTAGACCAGAAAAATGTCATCTTTATGCATATATATTATAAAATTTAAAAAAAAAAAAAAAGTGGAAGACGCCCTTAAACATGCGGCACCCTTGGGCTGCTGCCCAATTAGCCCAATGGATAAGGTGGGCCTGATCAGGGATACGATGGAAGTACTGAACAAGCCAGGAATATCCCGGTGCCCCACTGATGCACCCCCATTCCATCTCACAGATATAAGAAGACTTAGTTGTGTGTCCGTAATGCTAACCAGAATACAGCAGTAATTACAATATGCTTTATCATTTATAAATTTAACATGCATTTTTTTACATGCCCGGGCATGTCGGGCGGTATGATTTTTTAATCCTGGTAATAGCTAATCTTATCGTCTATCATCTGCTGAGACAACCCCATAAAGTTTACATATATCCATGTTTTAGAAGACAAATACACACACAGCTCGTTTATTCAAATTATAGCCAACCAAAGATTTATTGTGCAAGGGGATCCCTATATAGTACGACAGTCCAATACATCTGGCAGGCCCGGACTGACCAGGTCGGCTGGTCGGCGATTGCCGAGGGCCCCCAGAGCAAGGGGCCCCCAGAAAACCCCTCAAAATATACTACTTTACAATGAGTTACATTACAGTAATTTCACTATTTATTTTCCAATAATCTCACGCAATTACAACCAATTTTGACTCATTATGCGTTGTGCAGTGCTCATGCTTCATCCAGTGGCGGAACTGCAATTCTAGAGGCACGGGGCGAAAGTTTAACTGAGCCCCCCCCCCTCTTAATTAGAGGCCCCCTTGTATGTCTTCACTTAATTTTTTTAACCAGGCATTAACGTCAGTTTTAAAAATGATTCGAAAGTTCAAACCGTGGAGGTCATGGGCATTGGAACCTTGCATAAAAGGTTCTATTAGTTTTGTATTGTGGCTTGTCAGTCACTTTTTCTACATTAGAGCTTTTTAAATCGGAACAATCGCTCTAAACTGATTTATACTGGTGAGCGGGCTCATTCAATCTAACAAGCTTAAAGGAGAATTGCAGCGAATGATGCAGGTCAAAATAACGGCGCAGTACCTTCAACAAATACAGTCGGTAACAAATGTGTCCGAAAACTAGCAAAAATTCCTGTGTAAAAAAAGCACACTTCATACGGCTGTGTTAAATAAATCCTTGTCGAATCCTGTTCTTAGTCAGTGTAAAAACAGGATTCGACAAGGATTTATTTAACAAAACTGTATGAAGTGTACTTTTTTACACAGGAATTTTTACTAGTGTTCGGACACTTTTGTTACCGACTGTACATATACTTAAAACTTAAGTTTTTTCGGAGGCCCCCTCAAGACCAGAGGCCCAAGGCGGCCTGCTCTCTCCACACCGCCGTTGGTACGCCTTCTTTCTGTATGTTTACTTTCTTCTATTTTAAGCAGCTAAGAAATTTTAAATGTGGTTTCTAGATTGCTATAGTTACGTCTCTTTGGAGCTGCAATTCTTGTTCTTACCTAATATAACTAACTTCTTTAACACGACGCTCACTCGCTGAGTCTCGTAATAAGATCGTACTTAAAACAGTGTCTGAAATGCGTCAACATGAAACGTGTATATGAAAGTGGCGCTTCGAAAAGAAAAGAAAAAAGAAGAGAAATTCTTTAGATGTTGAAAAAATTTCCAAATGTCTAAACACTTGGTTAACTAGTTCTACTTCTGAGTCGCAAAGTCGGATTTTGAGGGAAAATAATGATACAGTCGGCAACAAAAGTATCCGAGTACAAGCAATAATCCCACTCTAAAAACAGTACACTTAATACTACTTTGTTAAATAAATCCTTGTCGAGTCACATTCTTAGTCACTCTAAGAACATGATTCGACAAGGATTTATTTAACAAAACAGTTTTAAGTGTACTTTTTTTATAACGGAATTACTGGCTAGTGCTCGGATACTTTTGCTGCCGACTCTACATTAAATACAAGTAACTCAAATCAGTTTAATAGTTCATAAGTACAAGCAAAACAATTCTGTTATTTAATTTTATAAAATTAATTTTTAAAATTGGGGTTTGTTAATTCCAGACGAAAAGTAGAGATTTTATATAAAAATAAGGAAAGGGCACGTGACGTCACTCGCAGTCAAGTTATGGGTAAAGTGGCATAACATTGGCATTCCCACCAATACAGGTTGATCTTTTGCCACTCGAGAGTGGCAAAGATTGATTGACGGAGCGTTTGTTTGTAAACATGCCCTTTCCTTATAATACTTAAGTACCTTCCACATACTCGTTTGGTTGGATTTAACGTCGCACAAGTGCTACACAATGAGCAATTCGCGACGGTCTGGGACTTACCTAAGAATGGTCCAGAGACATACCCTCACAATTTCGATCCTTCACGGAGGGGATGGCTCCCCTACTTTGGTGACCCCCAGAGCTATGATTTGGATAGGAACAGCCTCAAGCTGGGTAATTTGAGTCAAGCCTTGTTTCTTGCTTAGAAGTACAAATCAAGTGACTATCATCAACACTTTGCTTTTCCCTGGCGACCATTCTCAAACAAAATTATTTATTTGAATAAAACTGTTTTAAATAGTGGATTTGTTTGCTATTGTTTTAGAATATAGTCGGCAGCAAAAGTATCCGAGCACTTGCCAATAATTCTGATATAAAAAAATACACTTAAACTGTTTTGTTAAATAAATCCTTGTCGAATCACGTCCTTAGACTGACTAGAAACATGACTCGACAAGGGTTTATTTAACAAAGCAGTATTAAGTGCACTTTTTTTTAGACAGGGACTATTGCTTGTGCTCGGATGCTTTTGCTGCCGACTGTACAATGTAGGAAGTTAAGGTATTACACTACGTTTTCATTTATCTACCGGAAAAAACAGTAGCAAAACAATTCAATTATTTAATTTTCTAAACTCTATTTTTAAAATTAGATGTTCTTAATTGCTGGTGAAAATTAGACATACTACTTAAAAACTAGCTGAACCAAGCCACGGGTGCTATGGTTTTAATAGACTTTACTCGCTTCACTATTCGCTGGTCATTATATTTAAATAATCTTAAAATTCCATCATTTAAGTTATCAATATTAAAATAACACACACATAAACATACACAAAATTCATTGAAATCAGTCAAAATTTGGGTTTCTGCTGCCCTTAGAAGCGGCTTTCATGCCGGAATAGTGCATCCACAGCTTTTTCTTTCCTATAAAACTACAATCGGTAACAAAAGTGTCCGAACACTAGCAAAAATTCCTATGTAAAAAAAGTACACTTCATACGGTTTTGTTAAATAAATCCTTATCGAATCATGTTCTTAGACTGACTAAGAACAGGATTCGACAAGGATTTATTTAACAAAACTATATGAAGTGTCCTTTTTTTACATAGGAATTTTTGCTAGTGTTCGGACACTTTTGTTACCGACTGTACAGTTTTTATACAGAAATATAAACAAAGCTTATTTTTGTCTTATAAGTATGGATATAAAATTCTCAACGAAACAAAATTCAATTTTGTCCAACAGGACTTCTTTTTCCATGTAAAAGCATACAGCAATTGTTTCATTACTTAGCAACAGTTATTATACTCGTTTTTTTTTAATTTCTTCAGTACATCGTTACTATAAGACCCTGGCGACTTTGAAACTTTCGTTGTAATTTTGGCGATAAATTAAAAATATTATCGCTATTGTATAAGTAAAGATCTTGGCGAGAGTTACTTAGTTCACTATATCTGTACAAAGCCTATTTTACAATATGTATCAACTAAATCACAATTAAAGAAAACACTTTTTTTTCAATACACTTGGTATTTTATTAGCATTGTGTCCCTTTTCAATAATTATTTAGGTATTACTGTAGGATTTATTTACAGTCGGCAGCAAAAGTATACAAGCACTAGCAATAATCTCTGTCTAAAAAAAGTACACTTAATACTGCTTTGTTGAATTAATCCTAGTCGAGTCATGTTCTTAGTCTGTGTAAGAAAATGATTCGACAAGAATTTATTTAACAAAACAGTTTTAAGTGCATTTTTTTTATATTGGAATTATTGGCTAGTGCTCGGATACTTTTGCTGCCGACTGTAGATTATTATGGTTTCAACAGTGTGATTTGGTTGTCTAAAACTATTAATATTTCAGAATCTCAATTTTAAATAATGAACCACTCATAATTAATTAGTATACTTATTTTTCCAGCATGGAACTAGTTTAGATGTGTATAATATATAAAATAGCGTGTGTATAGTATATAAAATACACATAAATATTTATTGTGAAAATAAATAAATTACATCAGAAAAAAAGATGACTTTTTATTCAACTATTTTCCAAATGGCAAGAAAGCTAAATGTGTTTTTTAGACAGGTAAGCCTAATTTTCAAAAGTTACATATTTTAATATCCTATTTCCTCTGAATTCTTCAGTAAGGGGCCCCTTATCGATTTCTAGCCGAGGGCCCCCAAAGTAGCCAGTCCTGGCCTGACTGGGTACAATAGAAATACTGAGCAGGACAGGAATATTCCGGTGCCCCACTGCCGCATCAACCATTTCATCCCACAGATACAAGAATACTGTTAGCTGTGTGAACCCTACCCTTGTCTGCAATGCTAACCAGAATACGGGAATCTGTAAAAAAACTGTAATATGCTTTAAAAAAGGTAAAGCACCTTAATAATAGCTAAGCTTACTACCTGCCATCTGCTCAAACAACTCCATAAAACTTGAATACAACCACTGTTTCATAAAACAAGTACACACACAGCCTGTTTATTCGAATTATAGCCAACCAAAGACTTATTGTGCAAGGATAACAACCATATAGTGCCACAGTCCAACACACCTGGGGAACAATGAAATTACTTATCAGGCCAGGAATATCCCATTGCCATTACCCTACTGCAACGCCAACCATTCAATTCCACAGAGGTAAGTCTGTCAGTTGTAAGAACCATTGTTTGCGGAGCTAACCGGAACACAGAAATCTATAATGTTAAAACTTTTACAATATGCTTTAGAATTTGAAATTGGCAATAGACATTAATAGTAGATAATCTTATCCCCTGTAGTCTGCCAAGACAATCCTATAAAGCTTAAATATATCCAATATAACTGGTCCAATAGACAGACAGTCCAATACATCTATGGGACAATGGAAGGAAATATCCCAGTTCTGCACTGATGCATCAACCATTCCATACCATAGATACAAGAAGACTGTTAGTTGTGTGTCTCCAATACTAGCAGGAATATGGAAATAACTACAATATGCTTTATCATTTCACTTGTAAAATCAAAAAACATAATGTGTCTCAGAAGTAGACAATCTTACTGTCTGTTATTTGCTGAGATGGCTCCATAAAGCTCCAATTCACCCAACATTTCAGAAGACAAGTACACACACAGCTTGTTTACTCAGGTTACAGCCAACCAAATACTTTTTATACAAGCGAAGGTCCATATATATGACAGTCCTACACATCTCTGAGACAATGGAAATACTCAGTGGTGCTCAATGATGTGTTAAAGTAAATAAATTAATGCTAATAAATTTTATAATAGTGTTTTCAAATGTAACCTTTCTATAAACCATGCATGATTGAATGAAATGTGAAAGACCCAAACAATAAGTTGAAAAAGCACAGAAAGCCTATTAAAAATTTAAATTATAGTGATAAAATAGAAAAGTTAACTGTTATTAGAAAATCCAATTAAGTGGGAGAAAAAAAGAGAGAAATTTGTACTACTTACAACACTAATAATATTATATTTGATCATTCTATTAGTTATCAGTCAAATGGTATAAAAATTAATTAGAAATATTTACAAAGTTTTCCCCAGGTTTAAAAAATGTTCAGGCATACTGCAATACAAAAAGGCACATTTTTAGATTCTTGAGAAAATTTTTGAATTCTTCAGAGCACATTTAACATCCAAATGTTCCTTTCAAAGTTCAATATAAGTATACATGCAATAAATATTTTTTAATTTTAACTTTATTTACTTTTACTTGTTACAAATGAATAAATGAATGATCATACGCATTAGTTTTATTTATAGGTATATCATTTATTTTTCATTTTGATGGTTGTTTTTTCAAATACTTATATAAAGAACAGTTAAGGATCCCTTGGAAGGATTTTGCACAGAGAGAAATTTTTCCTCTGACCCATATCCCTATCATGAATAATAAAAAATCATAACAAGCGACACTAAGACCATTTTAAGTAGCTTTTGAGCAGTAAGTACATGCAAAAAGTTTCATAAAGAAATGATTGATTTGATAATTAATATATTAATAGGTAGTTTTCTAATTATATAATATGGGACATTAACAAAAAGTGTTTGCTTGTGTAGAATTTAAAATAGAAGAACACATAAAAATAAATTCTAAAAACAAATAAATCGAAGAATGCAGAAAAAAAAAATTAGGCTATGTCAGGAAATACTAAATGAAAGGGAAAGGCAGAGACGTGAAAAACACACTTGCCACCTCGTGACTGAATTAAAAAAAATAAAATAAAATGGTAACTAAATAAATATTAATAACTGGCCACTTTTCTTTCGCAATTAACTTCGTAATTTTTTTCTTGCAAACAACAAAGCATAAGCAAAAGAATGAAACTAAATAAATTATTTTTTTTTTTAGCATCAGCCATATTGCACACCAGGATGTAAGAGGTGCTGGTGTCTGCAACAAAGAAAAATACTAGTACCTACTATCTTTAGGCTAATCGGAGTGGGAGGGGAAAAGGATGCCAAATCATTTATGTCATATCTGCAATAAATTTCTCTCAGATCAGGCTTGGTTAAACCAGAATAAAATAGCTTTTTTTTTTTTTTTTTTTTTTTTTTTTTCAGAATAGAAATGCAAAAATGGTTCCGAAAGGCGGGGAAAATATTCAAGAAAACATTAAAAATAATATTTTTCTTTAAATGATAAGTGTAATTAATTATTAATATATGTATGTCTGCCTTGCTTAAGAATATTTATGTTAAAATTTATAATCTGCAAAATGCTTATATAATCTGCTTAGAATCAGCAGTGGCGAAACTAATAAGAGGCTTTTGAGGCTTAGCCTACCCTAAAATTATGCATGATATTTTATTATTCATAATTTTTTCTTATTTTAAGTAAATATTACATTTATTATTTTTTTACCGGCGTTTTTGCGTATTTCCATCTTTAAATTCCTTCAACTTTCTCATCGCAGCTGAGGGAGGCTTTACAGAAAAAGCCTCCTGATAGCTCATTCATACAAGAAATCATGTCATTTCAAAAAGACCGGGCGTAGAATTTGCGCTTGCGTCTCAGCTTCTGCTCTCGAGAACTTGAAGCTAGCCTCTCTCCTTTCTTCCTTCAAAGAGAACAGCGGAAATGCATAATACTTACACGGCTAAAGGCTCAGACTCAGAGTAATTCTTGCAGAATGTTTTCCTTTTAAAGTTCAATCTCTAAATATACCTATTGATAAATTTATCTTTTTTAAATTTAATGTCAAATTGAGTTTACTTTATTATTGTTATTATTGTTTATTTACTTATACAATTTTAATTATTTATTTAAAAAACTTCTTACTGTACAGAAACGACACTATACAAAATTTTGTAAAGTAATATGTTGTGCAATAATGAAAGGAGTACAGTGCGTTAAGAAATTATAAGACCACAAGCGTTTTGGTGCATTTCTGAAGAAGAGAGCATAATATGCAAATTTTTAGTTGCGTATTTAAAATTGATAAGAAAACGCATCCTATACTAATTCCAACTTTTAAAATTAAATTAAATTTCATTAAAACTTATTCATTTTTCTAAAAATTAAAGACTGTGACTGTTAAGAAATTATAAGACCACCTGAGAAAATTAGCATATTATACATGACGTCAAACTCAATATAAAGAGCATGCGTCAGTATTTCGTAAAAGCATTACCTAAGAAGCAAAGGCTTAGGTTTTGAATATGTTATCTACGATTAATTTGACGATGCCTCGAGGTAAAGAATTATCGGAGTGCGAAGTAAGAAAAATTTTATTTTATAAAGATTGTGGTAAATCTGAAAGAGATATTGCGATGTTAATGAACCGTTCTAAAACTGCCATTCACAATGCCGTAATTAGAAAAAATTATTCAAACAAAATAAAACGATCTGGTAGAAAAAATATTTTGACAGCACGTGATAATAGACAAATTTTTCGACTGTCAACTAACAACGGTCTTTCAACTCGTGAAATTTCGAAACGTTTCAGCAAGAAAACTTCACAAATAACAGTCTGGAAGAGTCTTAAATTAAATATTAATATGAAATTTATGAAATTGAAGAAAAAATCAAAGTTATTGAAATGCCATCGAGAAGAAAGATTAAAATGGGCTAAAAATGTCAAGTCATGGAATGATGAGTGGAAACAAATTATATTTTCTGATGAAAAGAAATTTAACCTTGATGGTCCCGATGGTTACAAACACTATTGGCATAACTTGAGGAAGAAACCAAAAGAATGTTTCAGTCGACAAATGGGTGGAGAATCGGTAATGATTTGGGGAGCTTTCAGTTATGAGGGGTTGTGTGATTTACAGCGAATTTCTGGTCATATGAACTCTACACAATATCAGTCTATGCTATATGATCATATGATACCGTTTGGACCTTTATTAGGTGGTGCTAGCTGGATGTTTTAACGAGACAATGCTGTTTGTCATACATCTAAATCCACACAGGAGTGGTTTAAAAAAGAAAAAAGAAATGTTTTGTCATGGCCAAGTCGAAGTCCAGACTTGAACCCCATGGAAAACCTATGGGGTATATTATTTCGCAAAGTTTATGCTAATAATAAACAATTTTCATCTACCAATGAATTGGAAGTAGCCATTGTAAAAGTATGGTACAATATTTCTATAACTGAACTTAACTACTTGGTTACTTCAATGAAAATCAGAGTATTTGAAGTCATCAGAAACTAGTATGTTGTGGCCACCACAAGACTTTCTTCTATATTTACCTATACATATTCAATCAGTAACAATATTAAAAAAAAAAAAAAAAGTACGATTTTTTTTTTTTCTAAGTTTTTTTTTTTTTTTTTTTTTGTTAAAAGTGAAAAAAATCGATAACTTTGTTTTAAATTATCACAGATTTATAGTTCAACCATTCGTTTTAAAGGTATTGACGAGACCTTTCGAAAGATACCCATCTTGAAAATTTATCCCCCCCCGGGGGGGTACTTCCCCCCCAGAGGGGGAAGCGATGCCCCCCATGCAGAAAATTTTTTTCCTAGTTACATACTACTATTATCAATAATTCATATTAATTTTACAATCACAAGTTTAAAACAACTCTAATTATGCACATTTATACGAATTTTTGTCCAATGCTGCCATGTTAAAAATTTAGATAAAATGCTATCACAGCGCCACCTGTTGAGCTATTGATCCCCAAACATAATCAGCACCAGTTTATGTCGGGGACCAAATAAATACCAAGTTTGGTTAAATTTCGTTTAAAAAAAAAAAAAAAAAAAAAAAAAAAAAAAAAATTGCGATATTTTTCTGTTTTTTTTTTTTTTGTTAAAAGTAAAAAAAATCGATAACTTTGGTTTAAATTATCACAGATTTATCGTTCAACCATTCGTTTTAAAGGTATTGACGAGATCTTTCGAAAGATACCCATCTTGAAACTTTGCCCCCCCCGGGTGGGAACTCCCCCCCCCGGTGGGGGGGGGCAACCGATGCCCCCACATGCACAAAAATTTTTTCCTAGTTAACTACTACTATTATCAACCTGATCTTTCGAAAGATACCCAATGTGAAAATTTACCCCCCCTGGGGGGGGTATTTCCCCCCTAGGGGGGGAAGCGATGCCCCCCATGCAGAAAATTTTTTTCCTAGTTACATACTACTATTATCAATAATTCATATTAATTTTACAATCACAAGTTTAAAACAACTCTAATTATGCACATTTATACGAATTTTTGTCCTATGCTGCCATGTTAAAAATTTAGATAAAATGCTATCACAGCGCCACCTGTTGAGCTATTGACCCCCAAACATAATCAGCACCAGTTTATGTCGGGCACAAACTAAATACCAAGTTTGGTTAAATTTCGTAAAAAAAAAAAAAAAAAAAAATTGCGATATTTTTCTGTTTTTTTTTTGTTAAAAGTGAAAAAAATCGATAACTTTGTTTTAAATTATCACAGATTTATAGTTCAACCATTCGTTTTAAAGGTATTGACGAGACCTTTCGAAAGATACCCATCTTGAAAATTTATCCCCCCCGGGGGGTACTTCCCCCCCAGAGGGGGAAGCGATGCCCCCATGCAGAAAACTTTTTTCCTAGTTACATACTACTATTATCAATAATTCATATTAATTTTACAATCACAAGTTTAAAACAACTCTAATTATGCACATTTATACGAATTTTTGTCCAATGCTGCCATGTTAAAAATTTAGATAAAATGCTATCACAGCGCCACCTGTTGAGCTATTGATCCCCAAACATAATCAGCACCAGTTTATGTCGGGGACCAAATAAATACCAAGTTTGGTTAAATTTCGTTTAAAAAAAAAAAAAAAAAAAAAAAAATGCGATATTTTTCTGTTTTTTTTTTGTTAAAAGTAAAAAAAATCGATAACTTTGGTTTAAATTATCACAGATTTATCGTTCAACCATTCGTTTTAAAGGTATTGACGAGATCTTTCGAAAGATACCCATCTTGAAACTTTGCCCCCCCGGGTGGGAACTTCCCCCCCCGTTGCCCCCACATGCACAAAAATTTTTTCCAAGTTAACTATTACTATTATCAACGAGACCTCTCGAAAGATACCCATCTTGAAAATTTACTTCCCCGGGGGGGGATTTTCCCCCCCGGGGGGGAAACCGATGCCCCCCCATGCACAAAATTTTTTTCCTAGCTAACTACTACTATTATCAATAATTCATATTAATTTTACAATCACAAGTGTAAAATAACTCTCTTTATGCCCATTTATACGGAATTTTGTCCTATGCTGCCATGTTAAAAATTTGCATAAAATGCAATCACAACGCCACCTATTGAGCGATTGATCCCAAAATCTAATCAGCACCAGTTTATGTCAGGGTGCAACTAAATACCAAGTTTGGTTAAATTTCATTCATTGGTTCGTGAGATACAGCGTCCACAAAAAAATGATACAGACAGACAGACAGACATTTTCTAAAAACTATTAATTCGTGTTCTCCATATCCCAAAACATGTAAATCCATCAAAAAGTGGACTTCGAAAATTTTCGCGAATCCAATACTTTCTCTATATTACATATAGAAGAAAGTAAAAATGGAAGACTAATATCATATTAATTTTTTATACAATTTTTGTTTTTTGACAAGTGGTCTTATATTTTCTTAACAGGTTATTTTTCACTTATTTCTAATATATATTTTAATTAAACATTTATTGTATTATACCAAGTTATTGCAAACTAATTATAAAAAAATAGAGAGCAATACGTTATTTTATGTATTTAAATTATGATTAGAATCTTTATTTTTTTCTTATAATTTACAAAATTAAAGTGGTCTTATAATTTCTTAACGGACTGTATGAGTACTCTAAAAAACGTTTCCACGAAATTCTATGACAAATGAGAGACTGTTGCATCTATGCACAATTGCTAATTACTATTGAAAAAGGGTTGGTAAAACATCTGATCAAAGATAACAATTTTAAGGAAAAAATAATTGATAATTTCGCTACCAAAAAACAGCGACATTTAGAACTTTTGTATAAAAAAATTTAAAAACATTTCATTAATTAAGTAGACTATAACTTTGTTCTGTCTAAATCTTAAAACTGAACTGCACTCGATTATTCCACAGCAACAAAATTGCATTTATATCAGAAAATAAAACAGTATATTTCTTGTTTTGATGAAATAAATTAAATTCTTATATTTATTTAAAAAAGATAATCTTCTTAATTATTAATTTTGTTTTTTCAAGCATGGATAAAGGTCTGGGCCTAAAGGATAATGCCCTCCATAGGTTCTTGCTAAGGGGTCCTAGCCCATATTTATGTGAGGTTTGGAAAAAACCCGGGAAATCTTTAAACAGCTAGGTTGACAAGCGCAAGTTTGGGTTCGACCATTTCACTTTCCGTCTACCAGCTTTGAGCGCAGAACTGTTTGAGTTCTTCACTTCAAGTAAGAGTTTACTTATAATATCCACATTAATTAAAAAAATATACATGTAATTTAATATTTTTAATTATTTTGTATTGGAAAAGTTAAATATTATTTAATATACTTTATTACCTTATCACATAAAGAATGCATGTTTTTTTAACATGTAAGATAGATGCTTACTTTTTCCAATGCTAAATGCATGTTAAATTGATTTTTAAAATTCTTAAAGTATTACTGGGACAGTAAATTTATCATGCAATATAAAGGTTAAACAAATCGAAAAGCATTTACGCATACATTTATTTATATATATAATTTAATTATTAATTCAATAAAAATTACTTCTCCCCCCCCCTGTTTTTTTTTAAGTAACAAATTAATGATGCAATCATAAATTTATCCTATTTATAAGTGGTGTACTTAATTTTAGTAAAGTCACTAATCAAATAGGATAAATTCTCTATATTCAATAGAAGAAAGTATTGGATTCGTAAAAATTTTCGACTTCCGGTTTTTGATGGATTTGCATGTTTTGAGAGGTCTAGAACATGATTAAACCCTTTTTAGAAAATGCCTGCTTGTCTGTCTGTGTTTGTGTGACAAAAATTTTATGGCGACTGTATCTTCAGAACTACTGCTCAGAATTGTATATAAATTTATATGTAGATTCACCTTGACCTAAATTAGTCCATATCAACTTTTGGTGTCAACCGCTCAACAGGTAGCACTGCTATACAGCCCAGTGGCAGAAAGTTTTGAAGCTGTCTGCGACAGGCTTTTAAAATTTCATAATCTGTCTGCAAAATTTGCGTGTAATCACGGATGAAAATGGCTTACACTCAAAAAGCCTGAAAGCTGATGGGGGGGGGCTTAACATCAGTGGTGATCTCGTGCAACAATACACAAATACAATTTTACTACAAAACAATATAGTATAAACAATTGTGTTCTTTCAATTCATCTCATTCAATTAAATATTTTATAGCAATGTTTGACACAGCACAATATAAATAATTATAAATAATAAAAGTATTAATTTTAGTTTTGATATAGAAATTTTTATAAGTGAATTGTTATCCGAAAGTTGCGGACAAATTTTTTTCTCAGTGCAGACAAAAACTGTCTGCAAGCCATTTTTCTGTGTCCGCGACTATGTTGCCGTGTCGCGGTGTTTCTGCCACTGGGCTATACAGTGAGTTCCACATTTTAAGGGGAGGCTATACTAGTTTTTTAAATATATTACATAAAGACAATTTTTCATTCATTTCACACATATATTTAGCCTACCCATGGAAATTTTGTTAGCTTCGCTACTGAGAATGAGCTCTGCTAATCAATTTGTCTACTGTATACATATGCAAAGCTTACTAAATTCCGTAGATTCAATTTACTTACAACCATGTTCTATTAAAATTATCATTAAGATATTGTTTAAATGCCTTTATTCTTGTTCATTAACCCTTTTTTTATATACATTTTAATATGATTGCGGAAAAATTGGCATAAAAAAGTGGCTAAGTGAATCTAATGATGACTGGCTATTACTAATTTGCAAAAAAGAGGCGACTAAGTTATAAGACTCTACTTGCCACTAGCGACTAACTAAAAATTTTAATTTTCAGGTCTAGAAAGGCAATTAATGCCCTTTTTGAGATAAGTTTGCCCTTTTAATTTAGTTATCCTCAGCAATCCTTTTGTACTAGAGACAGCAATAACAGTATGTAATCTCTTTAAATAGTGGTAAAAATATTATCATTAAAAGAAAACATAAACAGGATATTAGGACAACAATAGAGTAATATTAAATTAAACTATATAGGATAATAACAAAAATTAAATTTTCTTAGTCTGAAATAAATAATTTAATTTTATAACATATTACTTAACTTTCCTTGAAAAACCAAGCATTTAACTATTGAAAGGTTAAGCAAGTAAATTAAAAGAAAACAAATATAATGGCCAAAAATATAATCATACCTGATATTCTTTGAGGTTGAAGGTACTGGCTCAGATGATGTGGAGGGTTTAGATGAAGCAGCGTGTTTACCTTGATTAGACATCTGTATACTTATTCTTAGAAATCAATTAAAAGCAAATGCAAGAATTCTGAAAATAAAATATATTTTTCAGAATATATTTATGCTAACATATTCATATATATCCACCCCCCTCATTTACTTTTTTTTTTGTTTTTATTTATTTATTTTTTGTAAATAAATAAGAAAATTTTATTTTGAGTAATAAGTAATCTACAGTATAAAAGTTTTTGCTCCGCGGTGTATAGGAGTTAAATTCCAACAGTTTTCTCTCATAGGAATTTTGTAACACCTGCCAGGACCATGTAGAAATATAGGGAGGTAGAATTCTTATCAAAGCTATTACCCTAATGAAAATCCAAAATGTATTTTCACCAAAATTTTAGGAGACATATTAATGATCTGGAAAACAGATTAATATCAAAAAAAAAAAAAAAAAAAAAAAAAAAAAAATACTTGATTAAACCACAATCAAACACTTTAAAATAAATAAATATCACTAAAATTTCAATATTTCATTAAGATTTTAGTTCTGAGATTGTCATAAGGTTAAATTTTATTACTTCATTATTAACAAAACTTATGTATGAAATTTAAAGAATGCTTTTAAATAATTTAAAAATAATGTAAATTTTTTTACTGAATCTCTGTGGTGTACAGGAGTTAAATTTTGGTAGTTTTCTCGTATAGGAATTTTGCAACACCTGCCAGGACAATGCAGAATTATAAGGGGGTAGAATTTTTATCTAAGCTATTAATATAACAAAAATCCAAAATTTAATTAAATTTTAGGTCACATATTAATGATCTGAAAATAATAATAATAATAAATACTTGATTAAACCATACTCAAACTTAACCAATTTTTATTACTTGTTTGAATAAATCAAACACCTTAAAATAAATATTACTGCAATTTTAATATTTCATTAAGATTTTAGTTCTGAGATTGCCATAAAGTTAAATTGTATTACTTCATTATTAATCATACTTATGCATGAAATTTAAAGAATGCTTTTAAATAATACCCCCTACCTTCAGCATAAAAATATAAGCTTTCTAAATTATCTTATTTGTTTCATTGTAAAATAAATTAAATAAGCATGAAATATGATAATTTTTATTAAATTTAACATTCATTAAAACAAATTTGAAATTATTCACATGTCAGAGAATAGTTTTTCTAATTACACTGTAATTAATTTCTATGTAATTTCAAAAGTAATATATTTGGAAACTTAATTTGGACTTTCTGTCACACCTATCCATATATATGTATTATTTAAAGGCGTAGCTAACAAAGTTACTATTTTATTTGTAGTAAAAATAACATATCCTAATAACACTATTATTAATTAATGTCTGAAAAAAATATTCCAAGGTAATTTAATTTAAGAGAAACGCATAAACATAATATTTTTATGATTATTATAAATTTGTTTACATAAATGTTTATTTACTTTTGGCTAGATCTTACAATCATTTGTTGTGTTACTCTTTTTAACATTATTTAGTATTAAATATTAAAGATTTTTGAAATACAAAAATATGCTTCATTTTTTAAGTCTTTCTTTAATCAAAATATTTTCATTTCGGAAAGATATTTATAGTGAAATTTTGACTATTCAATAAGTAGTAACAATAATCATAACAAACATATAGCAGTACAATTGATACACAATTTAACAACAGTACAATAAATTATCTAGATCCTAAACAAATCTATCATATCTATCTATTACAAAATAAATAATAGGAAAATTTACATGTATTAATTTGAATTATTATAGTTTGATTCTTCTATACTTAAACCATACTTTTTTTTTTTTTTTTTAACTTTACAAATTTGAAAGAAAAAATATTTAAGGATCAACATCACAACAATCTGGAGCCACTCAATTTGTGCTCTCTTTGTTTACCTATATAAACAAAATTCCAAAATACTAATTCATTTGTTTCAAGAATTTCTTAATTTACAACAGAAAAGTGCTGGGTTAACTTCACTTTAAACATGCATTTATTCGAGTATTTATTGTTTTTGGAAGATTTTATAATACATTATTATTATTATTTATTTATTTACTTTTCAGACATTATTTCCTTTTTTGAAGATTTTTAAAATATCAAAATATACAACCACTCAGTTTGTGCTCTCCTGATTTACATATTTGCATAAATAAACAAATCTGCTTAAAAAATCAGAACTACAAATTCGTTTGTTTCAAGTATTTTTTTTAAATTTAGAACAGAACATTGCTGGAATAACTTCGTTTTTAACATGCATTTATTTCAGCACTTATTGTATTTTGAAAGATTTTATAAATACATTATTATTATTATTTATTGATTGATTTTTAAGACATTATTTTCTTCCTTGATGAACTTTTAAAATACCAAAATGTATGTATTTTATTTATTTCAAGTATGTTATATCCTGATATTAGTTGGGAAGATTTAAAAAAAACTGATATGTTTCATTTCTTTCACAATTTTATTTATTTCACAAGGTTTTTAAAGATACAAAAACACTTTTTCTATAAATGCATCTGTTTGTTCAAAGCATAACTTTGAAATCATTGGAATGCAATATATTTATTTAGTAAGAATATATTTATTTAATTGAAAATAAAAACCTTTATCATGTAATTCTAAAAGATTATTTCTTAAAAAAATATGGGAAAACAAATGTTAATTTGTAATAAACTTACACTGAAAAATTATTTATGGCTCATATTTTAGATAAAACAAATTGCTTTTAATTTTATTATTACATTACTTCATTTTTTAGGATGCAATTCAATATTTTGAAACTGTATAAATTCAGCAATAAAACACCAAAAATTCAATGGAGTATATTCTATTACCAATTAAAGCATGTAAAACAAAAATTTTAACAGAACTCGATATAAATTATTATAAAATTATATGTCAGAAAAGTAAATCAAATTGTGTCAATATATTCATTAAAAATTAGTTTTTCTCCCTCTCCTCAGAAATTTCAATGAATTAAGAAGGGAAGAAAAAATTGATTGATGAAGTAATTTAGGATAATAATAACTTAGATATCTAAGACAAACAAATCATGAATAAAACCAAAGCATGTTTTAAATAATAATAATAATAGAGTACATGTTAAAAAAAAATTAAGAAGTCAAAATTACAGAAAAAGTCAGAAACTATTAGTGTTACTGAGATAAATTGCATGCTTAAGAGAATATTTGCAAAAACATTGCTTACCTGAGAAATAATTACAGCCAACAAATTAAAAGCTGCATGTTATAATTTCTATCATGAGTAAATATCAAAGAAGATAAAAATACACAAAAAGAACTTTTAAGATCTTATATTTGTTCAAAATAGTCATAAATTTAATTATTTTCCATGTTCATATTCATCCATCCATAAAATAACTTCTAAATTATTATTAAATGCGTTTTCTTTTTCTCCTAGCATGAAAAATTATTCATCATATATTTAAAATATTGAAGAATTTTAATTTCTGAATTCGTAGTTCAGCAGATGGTATTGCACTAGAAAGTAAAATTATTAAATTGATACAGGAAAACACAGTTAAAGAGAAAAGAATCTTTTCATCTCTATTCCAGTGCACTTCATCTTCAACATCTCTAAAAAAGTTAATCACACAAAAGTAAACACTTTCTTAATACATCAGACCCACATTTTCTCTGGCCCTCTCTCAGGGCGATTTAACTACTAATGGTGTGGTGTGTATGGTGGTGACTAGCGCTTCAATGTTAAGCTCGATCCCTACGAAGTGGATCATTCTATTTAATTTGCAGGTAAGACAGACCGTAAACGGAGGGATAGGAAGCAGAAGGGGAGATACGATAGATTGCGATTTCGGACTTCGTTTTTTTTTTTTTTTTTTTTTAATTATTATTTTTACTTATTTTTGGAGATAAATGCAAATCCACTGAGCTAATAGGACGGTCGGAGAAGAGATTCAGGTTAGGTTCAATAGAATTACGATAAATTTCAATTTCGGACTCAGTTTTTTTTTTTTTTTTTTTTTTTTTTTTACCGCTTAACATATGCACGAAAATAGTTTCTTCTTTTTTTCCCCCTCCCCTTATATATCTATGAGAATCTGAATCCAGGCAATTCAGGTAAAAATTGACAAAATCCTCATGTACTTGGTAAATTTTAACAGCAATATTTATGAAAGCTTTTCCAAATATTACTAAATAGCAAGTATAAGATAATTAATATTATATTAATAAACGAAAATGACTTTATTTTGTTTCTATTTACATTCATGTTAAAAAAAAAAAAAAAGTGAATAAACCTTACATTAAATTACACTTAATGCAAGAAAAGGAGGGTAATGTAGAACTTAGTTTTAATTAGTGAAAAGATGGTGTACCTCAAAACAAGTTTTAATGTAATGCTTTAAGATTATTTACTGGAATAAAATCAGTTTACTGCATTATTACTTTAATATAATTGCACTTAAAATATTATTTTCATCATACGATTGAAAACAATTGCGCATTGAATTGGAGCATTGATTGAAAACAATGCACTGTATGATTAAAAATATAGTGCAAGTTTTTTTTTTTTTTTTTTTTTTTAATTATTATTATTATATTAATTAACATTAGCTACAATACATGCAATGAATGTAAAACATTCTATGTCAACATAAACAAGTACAAATTGTTCCTTTCTTTTGACAGACATTAAAACAGGCATTAAAAAAAAAAAAAAAAAAAAAAAAAAAAAAAAATGTATATATATCACCTTGACTTGAAGAAATTTGAGAACTGTTTGGAGAAATTTACTTTCGATCATCCGACAACACTAGCCCCAGAGCTTTTTTTGCGATAAATGAAAAAAAAAAAAAATTATCTCGTCAATCAAATCTTTGACAGGAGTCAAGATGAACTAAACACTCACACCTCGCGCGCGCAATCGCAAGCAAAGGTTCCCATCCCTCTGTCTACCGATTTACCTGCAAATTAAATAGAATGATCCACTTCGTAGGGATCGAGCTTAACATTGAAGCGCTAGTTATGGTGGTGTGGTGTAGTGTGTGTTTCAGCTAGGGCCACGAATCGAGTAGACATAAAATGAAAAAGGAACGCTTGAGCTGCCATCTGTTGTTGAATAAGAGAAAGAGCTCGATAAAAATACATCAGGCAGGATTTTCAAATGGCAAACAGTGGTCTTTGGTCATTGAAAAGCAGTGGCGGATCTAAGGAGGGGGGGGGGGGGGGTTAAGGGGCTGAGCCCCCTCCAAAAGCACTGACATTCCCAATGGAATATTACAATTGTAAATTTTTCATTGATCTGGAATAACATGTTGAAAAATCTTAGCTAGCCCCCCCCCCCCAAAAAAAAAAAAAAAAAAAAGTTAAGTTCTGGATCCGCCACTGTTGAAAAGTCGGGTCGAGTGAGGAAGGTCGTGAGATCGAATCCCGATGACTGCTCTTTTTTTTTTTTCATTATAAATCAAATAAAAAAAAAATATTAAAACAAATTAATAATTTAAGGAGGATGTGTAGTAAATTCAATTAAAGAATATATAATGATACATTTTTTAATTATTAAAATATTTTATTTCAACTATTTTTTTTTAATTTAAATTAAGAATAATTTAACAGAAAATATCTTTCTTTTTGCACACTTTTCTTTTTCCTAAAGTTTTCTTGAGTTCAAACCTCGACGGAGGGCATTATTATTATTATTATTATTATTATTATTATTAAAATAAAACGTTAAAATAAAACAAAACATTAAAATAAATGAATAACTTAAGATAAAATAATTATTACATTTAATTAAGAAATTAAAAATAAATATACTCTTTATATAGATACTATTAAGAAATATATAGGGTAAAATTTCTTCTTTATAAAAAAAATTCACGTTTAAATTTAAGAATTTATTTTCAATTTAATAATGATTATGATTAGAAGTAAGAAAATGATCAAAGCATAAGCACTTTTCGCGATGAGAACAACGTATAAAAGAAAATTTATCACAATTAATTTCGTTACAATCTTGTTCAACGTTGAAACACACATCGAGAACATTTTGGAAATTATTGGGTTTTTCTTCGAGATAACCAGTTTTGTAAAGTGCATATATATTCTTCGACCACATTTCATGAAACCATGGAAGCATCTGCGCAAGTGCTAACTCAACGAGTCCAATGCTAAAATAGGGGTGACAGTCATCTGACTCACAGAAAATGAGCAATAACAGAGGGGCCGTGCCCTTAGCGACCGTGCCCTTTGCGGAAATCTATAAACCCGTGCCCTTAGCAGCAATGTTATCCCCCCTCGGTGGCGTGCTTTTAGCATACGTGCCTTTTGCGGAAATGTATGATAAATTTCAAAATAAATTAATAAATAAATAAAAGAACTCTTCAGTTTTCCTCCATACTTTATCCATATTTAGCAGTGGCTGTATTTTGCTTCAGAAGTAAACTGTCGCAAAAACAAGTATACGTACTGTAGAATATCCGTTATTTGAGGGAACGGTGATCTGTAACCATATAAAGTTTAATGAATCACAGTACAGTCGGTAACAAAAGTGTCCGAACACTAGCAAAAATTCCTATATGAAAAACGTACACTTCATACGGTTTTGTTAAATAAATCCTTATCGAATCATGTTCTTACACTGACTAAGAACAGGATTCGACAAGGATTTATTTAAGAAAACCGCATGAAGTGTACTTTTTTTACACAGGAATTTTCGCTAGTGTTCGGACACTTCTGTTACCGACTGTACTCCATACGAAAACGTACATTACTGCCATTTTATGATTTTATTATGTTTTTGAAAATATGATTAAGAATTAGATTTTTTAAAACTAAAACAAAAACGAAAAATCAGGAGGTACACATTGATTATCAGCATTTTCCAATTGTGCTTACTCATTGTATCGTATAACATCCTATGTTCTCTGTCTATATTATCACACAATAGACAGACAGACATATAGAATAACTGGATTCATAATCACACTGAAACATTGTTGGAAAGTGTTAAAAATGCTTAACACAAACAGAAATGTTGCTCTTAATTTCCTATTTGCATCCCTTAATGTATTGTAACATTTTTGAGTAGCTCTGTAAATCTGGGGGTTAAGCATATTGTAATCTATAGAAAACATTTTCTTAACATAATAACAATAAATGTGAATTTCTTTATGATTTTTTGATGAAATTATTTAAATCTGATTTAGAAAAATGTCTCCCATAAAGCGCAATGCATTGGTATTTTTTGGATGTTCATGTACACAAACCAGTGGCATATGTTCTGCTAGAGCCATTTTAAGTAGGGAATATTCAATAATGAATTTCAATAACACATATTATTAAAAAAAAATAAAATAAAATGAAAGTAAAAATTAGTAAGTTGTGGCCACCACAAGACTTTCTTTTATATTTTCCTATACAAATTCACTAAGTGCAAATAAATAATTTTTATCTTAGAGGAAACTAACAGTAAATATCCAAAGAAAGACAGTTGTTTTATTGTCTATAAATGACATCTTAAAAAAATGCATTTTTATAATAGTTATGTCACATATCAAGTTTCGTAAAGTTATGAGCTATAGAAGTTGTGATATAGCTTTCACACTGTCGAGAAAATTTGCAGTATGACAACGCCACCTATTGGCCGATAAGCACCCAAATTGAAGCAGCATAATATCTCACAATGGCCTTCACATACATCATGTTTTGCTTGATTATACGCAATAGAGCCTGAGATATAGCCTTCCCTTAAATTGTGGAAACCGCTGTATAGCAGAGCCACCTGAGGAGCGGTTGACACCAAAAGTTGACAGATAGTCATTTAGGTTAAGGTGCATCAACATATAAATTTAATGTCTCATGGTGGCCTTCTCTCATACCAAGTTTTGATTGATTATACGCAATAGAACCTGATATATAGCTTCCACTTAAATTGTAGAAATCGTTGTATAGCAGTGCCACCTGTTGAGAGCTTGGCATCAAAAGTTGATAGCGCTAATTTAGCTCAAGGTGCATCGACATGTAAATTTATATGCAATTCTGAGCAGTAGTCCCGAAGATTCAGTTGCCACAAAATTTTTGTCACACACAGAGACAGACAGACATTTTTTAAAAATAGTCAAATCGTATTCTAGACCTCTCAAAACGTGTAAATCCGTCGAAAACCGGAAATCTAAAATTTTTACGAGTCCAATACTTTCTTCTATTGAATATAGAAGAAAAACAAAAAAATTCTTAAAATATTTACGGGCGCTGGAGGCGAACAAACGGACAGTAGAATAGACAAATACATCCAATTCAAATCATATTCACATTTTAAAAAATGGTCGAATAAACGCTTAATGTAAAAGAAAATGCATTTCAGAAAATTTCCAATAATAACCCTCAGTGTAACTGAATAATTTTGTCTGACTCTGTAAATCTAATGCTACATACTACATTCTATAGAAAGTATTATTTTGTGCATTTGAATAACATATTTCTATCTTCCACATGCACACCTTCTTATTTCCGCTAAGGGCACGGCTTCTTCTATTCCTCCTTCTTCCCTTTCATCCATTCCGCTAAGGGCACGTTCCGCTAAGGGCACGGTCGCTAAGGGCACGACACCATAACAGAGCGCGGAATTACTGGATGTTTTCCAAATTTCAAACTATCGGTCACGTTGGCATCCCTCCAATATTTTGGACGCGTCCACACTGCTAGTTATAGGATATGTGGCCGCACTGTAACTAGATTTTTAAATTTTGGAGATGTGCATATATGCAAGGGCCAACAGAATAATAACAATAAGTAAAAGTTCTTCCCTTTTACGTATGAATAATAGCGCAATTAAAGCATACGAAAAAAATGAAATATAAATGTTATTTTCCGTTGCACTATTCATTTGAAAAACATTTTTTCACTAGAAATATAAAATGTTTTAATAATTTAATAGCATATTTATTTTTATGTTAAAAAAAAAAAAAAAGCAGACGATCAGCATTTCCTACTTACGGCTTTGGCGTAAAATATTAATTTAAAAAAAATTAAATTAAATTTTAGAAAAGAGATACACAATAAAGAAAAATATTTTCCCTTAAATTATTCATTTATTTAAAATATAAAGGAAAATTAAAAAAAAAAAAAAAAAAAAAAAAGTTGAAATGAAATACAGTAGTCGCCGCTTAATAAAATCACTGGTTAATAAAATCAGCAGCTTAATCTGATCAAATTGCAAGGATCGGAATCAAATCAATATTAACTGCTTTTAAAACCGCCGGTTAATAAACTCAAAAAAAAAAAATCTCTGCTGCAGAAAAAATGTCATTTATGCACACAAAACAAATTTTTATTTACACTGTGATTTTTTATTTTTTTAAATAAAAAAGAAAAGAAAACGCAGCAATATCACCGTTATTTCTACTCTTTGTCAAAAGTTTTACATTTGCATCATAGTTACAAATTAAACAAGCCCCCATCACTTGTCTCAGTAACAATTTTAAGAAACAGATTCTTTAAAGTGCAATAATAAGTTGCAAATTTGATTTGATTCGAAAATTATAATTTTATTATAATCATTATTATTATTACTATTATTATTATTATTATTAAAAGATAATTTTAATTCTTATTTTAAAATAGTTAAGAAGCAAGAGGTTTAAATGGAAATATTTTTAATTTAAAAGAAAAGCGTGAATTTTTGGCAAAGTAATTATGATCTTCCTGGAAGGAAAGCGCGTCAGAACTTGAGATGTGTTTAATATACTTATTTTGAAGTAACAATTAATTAGTTATCAGTCAAAAATCAGTTAATATTGTTCATTAATCCCATTATTCGTTACATTTTGAAATTTCTTTCCAAATTCAGGGATGTAACAAATTTTTCTTGAGTGCAAGAGAGTTCGCCGTTCGCCGTATATAAAAATCAGCCGCTTTATAAAATCACTTTCGCTCAGAACGAATGTGGTTTTAATAAACGGCGGGTACTGTATTTTAATAATAAAAAATATATCATTATATATTTTTAATTAAATTTAATACATACCCCCCCCCCCCCCAGACACACACACACAAATTCTTCATTTAATATTTTATTTCTTTTATATATTTATTTCAAAAAAAAAAAAAAAAAACTGAACAGTCATCGGGATTTGATCTCACTACCTTCCTCACGCAAACCGAACTCTCTAACGACTGCACTACGCCGTCTTGGTTATGGGATGGGGTCTGTTTAGTTTTTTATAGAAACAGCTGAAACTTTTAGGGTCGTTTTCTCGTTCCATGGGGAGGTTGTCGCAGCAAATTTACACTTTACCTTATGTTTACGACCATGCTCTTTGATTTAAAATTGGTTTGATTTCAACAAGAATTTTACTGATTCATACTTCCCTTGTAAGTGGTCTTATAATTGAAATTTCATGCTGATTTTTATTATGTTATAAATGCTTTTTTAATTTTAACTTGCCAAATACTTTGATAACTGAGCATCAATAGTCTTTCCCAGAGGTGTCTAGTTATTACAGATTGTCCTTAACCACCATACCGAAATTTTTAAATAGTATTATTTTGTAATAATTATCTGCGATTAAATAGGATGAAGATTACTATCTGTAAATTGTGGTATAAAACTGACTTTTCGTTCGTAGTAACTTGGCACCTCTAGTCTTGCTACATCAGATATGCTACTTTTGAATGGATATTCTTCTTCACAATATATTCACACAATGAAGAGTTTTTATCTCAAGAAGTAGCTCTTACAATATAGTATTTTTACTTTTTTCTATATTTAGTAAAAGAAAATGTTGGATTCGTAAAAATTTTGGACTTCCGGTTTTTGATGGATTCACTCGTTTTGAGAGTCCAGATCACGATTTGACCATTTTTAGAAAATGCCTGTCTGTGTGTGATAAAAATTTTGTGGCGACTCCGACTGTATCTCGGGAACTACTGCACAGAATTGTGTATAAATTTATATGTGGATGTACCTTGGTATAAATTAGTGCCTATCAGCGTTGCGTTTGGTGCCAACCTCTCAACAGGTAGCACTGTTTTACAGTGATTTCCAATTTAAAAGAAGGTTTTATTTCAGAAACTGCAGCATAGAATTGCATTTAAATTTATATGTAGGTGCATTGTGACATTTATTAGTGCCTCTCAACTTTTAGTGTGAATAGCTCAACAGGTGGTACTACTATACAGCGACTTCTGCAATTTAAGGGAAGGCTATGTCTCAGGTTCTATTGCGTGAAACAAAGCTTGATATCTGAGAATGAGAAGAATGTCATCTGCACGGTAAATTTCACTTATGTTGAATATTTAGTGAAATACTTCCATTACAAGACATTATGCTAAATCAATTTGGGGGCATATCAGCCGATAGATGGCGCTGTTACACAGCAATATTCTCCGAGAAAGGGAAGGCAGATTCTATATTCTATCTCTCTATATATAAATGGCTAAGAAATTTTCTTGGACTCTGTCTGTGTGTTGACGCAAGTTGCCACCAGATTTTCATACTTTAGTTAATTTAAAAAAATCTAATTGTCCGATCGATAAGTTAATTAATCCGACGGATTCAGAAAAATTTCCCCTTTCATTTGGTACCTTATTTGTAACGAAATTTTGATTAGATTTTTTAAAAATAATTAAAATATGAAATCAAAAAGCTTTAAAAATGGACATTTAAATTTTTAATTGTGCCAAACAAACAATTTTTTTTTTTTTTTTTTTTTTTTAAGCACAAAATGAAATATGATTTCACGCGAAAAATAAAAAATTATAAAATATTAAATTTATTCATACACATGAAAAAATGAATATATGAAAATGGAGTAAAAAAACAATTTAAATAAAGTTGCACGAGAGTTCCTAAAATTAATGGAAATATAAATGAACATTGAATAAATAAAATAGTCGTCTGCTCAATCACGTGATATTGAAATAAAAAGAATCGAATTCAGTAAACATTGTTCTTAGAAGCAAAAATATTAATATTCAATATATCTATATATATAAACGACTAAGAGATTTCCTTGAACTCTGTTTGTCTGTGTGTAGACGCAAGTTGCCACCAAATTTTCATACGTTAGTTAATTTTAAAAAATCTAGTTGTCCGATCGATAAGCTGTTTAATCCGACGGATTCAGAAAAATAGCCCCTTTTATTTGTTGCCTTATTTGTTACGAAATTTTGATTAGATTTTTTTAAAAATGTATTAAGATATGAAAATAATAACCTGGTAATAACTTAAAAATTGGACATTTTAATTTTAATTGTTGCCCCCCCCCCCCCCCCCAAAAAAAAAAAAAAAAAAAAAAAAAATATATATATATATATGTAAGTTTTTTTTTTTTTTTTTTTTTTTTTTTTTTAGCATAAAATAAAATTTGCTTTCACGTGAAAAATAAAAAATTATAAAATATTAAATTTGCTCATGCATATTAAAAAAATAAAAATATGAAAATGTAGTAGAAAAAAAATTAATATACCTTATTTTTAGACCCCCACCCCATTTTTGTTTAAATAGTACGTTTTTGGCACGGATGAATCGCGCTTGGCATGAAAGCTAATTCAACATTATACAAAGAGTTTTACTTATTGATAATCCTGGGTAATTTTTAAAATTTTGATGCTGAAATAGATCGGACATTTTCCGCCAAGGATTCACTTTCGCAAAAGCCACTTTAAGCCAAGTAGCGCATCAAAAATATAAACAAATTATAAAATATTAAAAAACAGAAAAGAAAGAACACACAAGGAAAAAGAAAAGCAAGAAACAGAAAAAATAATCACATAAAGTATGTATTTTTGCCTAAAGTGGCGATAAAATTTCAAGATTCGCCAAGGGGAGCTATATTAAGGCTGTACCATGATCAGGTTTACATATTTCCTTATTTCCTTAGTTATTTTTCTATATACCAACTACTATTAACTAACTCAACTACTATTATAACCCCAAAAATTGTCTCATACGATAAACGTAAGCTTTAATAGATATTATAATTAAGGAATTATAAATATTTTTTATTATTATTTTATGACTGCATATTAACTTCATATGACTGCTTAGCCTAAATAAAATTACATATTTTTCAAATCAGAGTATTGAACATCCTCACATTAAATTATATATTCTCTCCACATGTGAAAAGCTTTTCTCGCTAAAATTTCAAGTGTTTTTTAATGAATTCGTAATCACTCATGGAAGTATTCTATAGCATGTTATCTTTTTTGTTGAAACATGTGTATAAAACTTTTTTTCTTTTTTAATCCTGAATAAAATAAATAAATAAAAAATTCCCTTTCAGAATCTAGATTTTTAAATTTTTTTAATGGCTGCAGAATTGTTATTGAGTGCATGTGGGTGTTTTTATATCTCAGGCCTCAGTGACATTGCTCCTGCTAAATTTTTATGTCTTCATCATCTTCATGAATTAAAAATGAAGTTGTGACAGTTGATCTTTCTCATATTCTATATCACCTAGTCTGTTCTCTGCTGTCAGTAAGTATGCATGTTCGTGATAGCCATGCGAATAATTGTTTTCCCCCTTACCTGACTTAAGTTTTGGAAAGATTGAAAATAGATAACAATAGATAAATTGCATAATATAAATATATAATAAAACCTATATCCGAGAAACTTAGATAACTTCTGTCAGGTCTGTTTAATTATGTACTTAATCTAAAAAAATTTTAAATCTAAATTTTAAGGCTATAATTATACTTTTTAATCCCCCCCCCGTCCAAAAATATTAATAATAATAATAATAATAATTTTCCACTTTCAGAAGTTTGTGTAATCAATTTCTCACCTCTAAATACTTTACAACACAAATTTTCAAGGCCATGTTAGAGTTAGGAACAGATATTTTGCATGTATATCGAATCATAATAATCAGTCAACATAAAAATAAGTCTCGGCCCTGGTCTGGCCCAAAGTAAAAACAGAAATCTCAATCAAGGCCAAACACTATGTAAAAACAAAAATAAATAAAGCAATTGAAAACAAAAATCAAAATCTGTTTTCTGCCAACTTTTAACAGTTTCGACAACAATGTCTGTGTCTTTCCCAACAAATATGGGAAGTATTTGATATATATCAGTGATGCAACACTTTATTGTATGGCATGCATACACATACCCGAATGTCTATGTTTTTACAAGGTGTGTCTGCGTTTCATTGCAACTATACCCTGCATTATAGAGAAATATTTTATTATGCTTTATCTCAGGTTACATAGATAGAAAATGCTTTTATATCAGAGTGAAAACTGAAAAAGCCTTTGTAGGGTAAAATATAGGCTCGGACTGGCTAATATAAATATGAAGAATTATAAAATAATTTTATTTTTTTATATTATAGATCTTAGTTCTGATCATAACTTTAAGATACATGAAAATAAAATTATTTTAGGTCAAAATTACCTATACCGCAAAGGAAAACTTTTTCACGCAGTCTTGGTAATTTGATGTGTTTGGGTGTTTTGGGAGTAAGGCTGATTGACTACTCTAGGGACCTAGACCAGAAGAGAAGTGCTCTCTGTGATGGTCTTCCTAAGGGCCCCTAGACGATATATACGCAAGTTTCGGAGAAAATCACAGAAAACTCCGAACGGCTAAGCTGAGGAGCGTGAGCTGGGATCAAACCCGGCACTTCATGACTACCAGCTTTGAGCGCAGAACCGCTTGCTTGCTGGTGGATCTTTGGTAATTTGAATGAATGATGGTTACTTTTGTAATGAAACAGTTAAATGTTAAAAGCTAATTATATTCTGAAGAAATATTTTCCCATTAATTTTAAACTATTGCTCGTACCCAAATAAATTATAACTTGCCTAATTACTGTTTCTCTAATCTAATAACTGTGATTTCAAAAATCACTCTTAAAAGTTTTTTTTTTTTTTTTCATTTAAAATCTTTTTATCAAATTTGATTTATCTTCCAAGAAAAGCTTTAACTTTTTAAGTATTACAAAAATAATAAATATTCATAGATATTTTAATAAGAAATTTTAACTTCATGTCAGGATTTAAACTGCCATTAAAAACTGACCTTTTTAACATTTTGTTAAACGATTATTGTATTTTGTTAAAATAGGTCAGCAAGAATTTTGCTAAAAAGGTAAAACTGGATTATTACATAAAATATCTCTATATAACCACTTCTAATTTTTATTCAAATATTTGCTGGCAAAAATTACAAAACGAATGAAAATATCGTGAATCGTTATTAATTAGTATACTTTGATTTAATTTCTACTTTTAATGGTTGAATTTAAATGCAAAAATATTTAAAAATTAAATTTCAAGATTTCAGATTTTACCTTATAGCATTTTTGGTACTAATTGCGTTTGTTGAAATCTAAACATACAATAAACTGATTCATGTTTCTTAAATTCGAATTATGGATACTTGGTTAAAATCATCAGTGAACAAAAGAAATAGAAAACAAAGTTAAGGATAAAAAATACTTAGTACTAATATTGTGTTAGTTTTCTGTATGTTTAGATTTCAACAAATTCATGTTTCTTAAATCACAATTATGGATACTTGGTTAAAATCATCAGTGAACAAAAGAAATAGAAAACAAAATTAAGGATAACCAAATTAAGAAAAAGAAATCAATAGTATCATTACTATACAAAGGATTAAATTAAATTTCGAAAAAGTTAAAATACTGCTTATGCATTTTAGCTAAAATGCTAAAGAAACTTTTTTGCTAGGTTAAACCCTGATGTAAGTAAAATAGTTAAATGTAATATGATTTATACATACATGTATATATATGTGAAAGTGATAAAAATAAATAGTTTTAAATTATAAAAAAACCAAATTTAAAAGTGTGAAAATCGCTAATCGAAATTATAATCTCGAATAATTCGTAATTGCCCCTTTAAAGATTGTTTCCCAGCAGAAGACTTTATAACTCAGAAATCAGAAAAGGAACGAAATTATAAGTCGAAATTCGCTGACTTTAGTGCAATTTTCAACTGTCGCTGCATATTAATTAATCCCAGAAATTCCTTTTAAGAGCCCAGACGATTTAAAGAACCAATCAGCAGCTCAGAAAATTAGGTATAAAAGCCCAAACATTAAACAAACGGAGACTTCTTGCCACGATTTTGACTTGTTAAACAATTCCACGCTGCAGTCTTCCTCTGAAATTACGTAGGTACTACAGACCTTCCCAACATATTCTGCGGCCCAGGACGCCGATGGAGCCGCCCGTGGATCGGCAGAGCGTCGGATTCAGACTCCATTCGCCTTACCCTGTCTCGATTTAGAAATACTGGAGCAATAAAGATGTTTCTTGAAACAAAGCCTAGTCGTCATTGTGTGCTACGCCTGTCATATCTCTTCTATCCAGTAATTAATACATTACATCGAAAAGCCGACCGGATATGCTGTGCCGGGAAAAAAGATTGGTATTTGTAGGTCTACGTAAGAGTAGGAGGAAGTGAGAAAATAATCGACAAAATTAAAATAGCAAACATAAAGAAAGACTTTAAAATTTCGAAAGTTGGACGTTTTGCTTTTATAAATCAATTATCGAGAAAATATCATCTTCATAATCAAATTAGCATTCCTCATTATGTCTGCATTTATTTAAATTTATTCCTGTTGCCATGTTCTTCTCGTTGAGCTCTCTGATCTGTTGATAATTTTTGTGACCTAACCGCTGGTGCCATATTCTAATACAATTTTTATCATTGCATGTTTCTGCAATGTTTATACTTTCCGATAAATTTTTATGTGTTTTTATCTCATATAAATTATCGGTTAATTTAGCCTCAATGTATGTTTTGTTATTGTATTTAATTTGACATTTTTTGTCTTTGAATACGACAACACAGCCATTTTCAATTGCTTTCTTTATCGAGATCATGTTAGTAGCCATATCAGGGATATATAATACATCTTTTAATGTAATACTGTTTGTTTCTTTATCGGAGTTAACTACTTCGATATTTATGTCCTCATGTCCCTGAGAGACTACGGTCTGTCCGTTTGCTAGCATGACATTTACTTTTTCGTCGCTTTTTAAGCATGTAAATTTATTTAAATCGTTGCAGACATGTGCACTACTTCCACTATCGATTACGAATCCTTCATTTTCAGTTTTGTCTATAATAAAAGTTAAATTTTACAGTTTATTCTCTGTTTCTTTAATTAACTGTGTTTTTTGTTTACCTCTATATTTAGTACTGTTACCGCTACTATTACTGAAATTATTGTTATTGCGGTGTGGGTTACCTCCTCTGGGCTTTAAGTGCCAACAATCATTTCAGGTATGTGATGATTTTTTGCAGTAAGTGCAATATTTACCAGTTTGTGTTTTATTTTTAACCTGCATTTTATATGCGTTTTCTCCCTGAGTGTTTTGTTTTGTGCTCTTTTAATGCATTCATCAGTTTGCTTATTTCGTATAAATTCGGCTGTTAATTCCTGTTCATTTCTACTTTCAATAGCGATTATGAAACTGTCATAGGATGGGGGAAGAGAGCATAGCATAAGAGCTGCCAAATGCTGGTCATGTATCTCTTCACCTATAGCAATTACCAACATTTATCTCTTATTTGATAAATCTTGGTAATATGATCTATTAAGTTACCATTTTCAGCCAATTTGGCTGAATATAGTTTTCGTAACAAAAATAGTTTTTTTGTTAAATTAGCCCTTTGATGAATGTTCTGGAGAGTATCCCAGGTTTCCTTTGCGGTAGTTAAGTGTCTCACGTTTGTAATTTGGCTATCATCGATTGACAGATTTATGAAGACTCTGGCCTTCTTATCTTTTGCGCGCCATTCGGCAGTCAGAGGTTCTGGGGGTTGGTCCGTAATGACATTATACAAATCCTCTTTTATTAGGATCATTTCTATCTTAAAGCACCACAAATCATAGTTTGTAGCATTTAATTTTTCTACTAGTGTTATATCTTTAGACAATGTTATTATTTATTTTTAATATTCTTTTTCTTTTCAAAACTGAAATTTGTTTACTTTTATTTATATTCAGAAATATATTCACATATATTTAAACGTTATTTAGGTAATTGGTAAGCAGTTTTTAACACTTTCCAACAAAGTTGAAAAGTGTTTATGACTTCGGTTTGTCTGTCTGTCTGTCTGTCCGTCTGTCTGTCCGCGCTCTAACTCCCGTAAATATTTATGGAATTTCTTGAAACTGATATATGTTACTCAAGTTCACTATCGGACGGTCCCTATTGAAAATGGAGTCTATACCTCTACTGGTTTGTGTACAGGTACACCCGAAAGTATTCCAAAGCATTGTGTTCTATGAGAGGTATTTCTATAAACCATATTTTCATATCTTTATTGTAGATATATCTTAATGAAATTGAAATATGTTATTCAAGTTCACTATCGGACGTTCCCTATTGAAAATGGAGTCTATACCTCTACTGGTTTGTGTACAGGGACATCCGAAAGTATTCCAAAGCATTGTGTTCTATGAGAGGTATTTCTATAAACCATATTTTCATACCTTTACTGTAGACATATCTTAATGAAATTAAAATATGTTATTCAAGTTCACTATTGGATGTTTCCTCTATCAAATGGAGGAAATACCACCATCGGTTCATGTACAGAGACACTCAAAAGTATTCCAAAGCATTGCGTTCTAGGAGAGATATTTCTATAAATCAAACTTTAATAACTTTACTATCCACGAAGTTTTAAGAAATTGAAATATGTTATTTACACGCACAAAAGAATTCTTTGCATAGAATGTAGCATGATTAACATTAGATTTACAGGGTGGCACAAAAATATCCAGTTATATTAAGAGGTATTAATAAAAAATTGCTAGAATTGTACTTTCGTTTACGTTAAGCGTTTTTAACACTTTCTAGCATTTTTTAAGAGTGAATATGATTTCAGTTTTGTGTATCTGCCTGTCCGTCCGTCTGCCTGTCTGTCTGTCCGATCTATAACTCCCGTAAGTATTTATGGAATTTCTTAAAACTGATATATGTTATTCAAGTTCACTATCGGATGTTCCCTATTGAAAATGGAATTTATACCTCTACTGGTTTGTGTACAGGAACACCCGAAAGTATTTCAAAGCATTGTGTTCTATAAGAGCTATTTCTATAAACCATATTTTCATACCTTTACTGTAGACATATCTTAATGAAATTGAAATATATTATTCCAATTCCCTACTGGATGTTTCCTGTATAAAATGGAGGAAATATCACCACCGATTTATATACAGGGACACTCAAAAGTATTCCAAAGCATTGCGTTCTATGAGAGATATTTCTATAAATTAAATTTTAATTACTTTCCACGAAGCTTTAGGAAATTGAATTATGTTATTTATCTGCACAAAAAATGCTTTGCATAGAATATAGCATAATTAGCATTAGATTTACAGGGTGACAGAATAATATCCATTTATATTAAGAGCTATTAATAAAAAATTGCTAAAATATTACTTTCGTTTACATTGAATGTTTTTAACACTTTCTAACATTTTTAATTGTGAATATGATTTCAGTTTGTGTATCTGTCCATCTGTCTGTCTGTCTGTGAGCCCGCGCTCCAACTCCATTAATTATCTATGGAATTTCTCGAAACTGATATATTTTATTGAAGTTCACTATCGGATGTTCCATATTGAAAATGGAGTGAATATCTCTTCTGGTTTGTGTACAGGGACACCCAAAAGCATTCAAAAGCATCGTGTTCTAGGAGTGTTTTTTTTATAAACATTATCCCTATAGAATTTTCTCCATTTAGAATGACATTAATAGGTCCTGTACAACTAGTTTGTTTACAGGGACAAAAAAAAAAAAAAAAAAAAAAAAAATGCCAATGCATTACGTTTTATGACAGAATTTTTCGAAAATTATATTTAAAAGTCTTTCTACTGTAAAAATCATAAAAATATTAACACTGATATTAACATATTAACACATGATTAACTTTCTGATTTACAGGGCTACACTAAAATATTCAGAGAGATCAAAAGCTGTAATTATAATCTAATGGCTGCATTTTTTTTTTTTTTTTTTTTTTTTTTTTTTTTTGCGTTAAGCCTTTTTAACCCTTTCCAAAATGCCTAAGAGCAATTTTAAAATCCATTAGTCTATCTGTATATTTTTCAGTCCTTCTGTCTGTTGTGTGATAACGTAGGCAAAGAATAATAAAAGTTATTCGATACAACAATTACGTACAGTTGGAAAGTGTTACTAATCAATGCGTACTGCATGATTTTTCTTTCTTGTTTTTTTTTAGGTTGATTTCTTTAGAAATCGACCTATTGCAATCACTTTGTTTATCTATCTATCTATAATGAAAACTTTGTCATCACGATAACTCCCGAAATAATACTCGAAATCGAACCAAATTTGGACAGTGAACTGATCTTATAAATATCTTGGATGAGTTCGTTAACCAAGTTGCTCCGACTTTTTGTTTTCAAGTGGCAGGGCAGCCACTTGAAAATTTCAAACCGACATTGTAAAAAGCATATTTAATGCAAGATTTGCTTGAATTTTGATTTAAATACAGGCCACATAAGGGTCTCAATGAAGTTTATTATAGAAGTTTATCCGCCATTTTTAATAAAGTGGCGGATATCTTAAGTTAAGTGGGGGCACTTGAAATCAGGCTACCACTTGAAAATTTAAAATCACGATAACTTCCGAAATAATACTCCAAATCGAACCAAATTTGAACAGCGTCTTAACTTGTGTTATGAATATCTTGGATGAGTTTCTTGGATAGGTTCGTTGACCAAGTTGCTCCGACTTTTTGTTTTCAAGTGGCAGCCACTTGAATGTTTCTAACCCACATTGTAAAAAGCGTATTTAAAGCAAGATTTGCTTAAATTTTTATGTAAATGTAAACTACATAAGGGTCTGAATGAACTTTATTAATGAAATTTATCTGCCATTTTTAATAAAAGGGTGGATATCTTAAGTGGGGCCACTTGAAATCAGGCTACCACTTGAAAATTTAAAACCACGATAACTTCCGAAATAATACTCCAAATCGAACCAAATTTGGACAGTGTCTTAACTTGTGTTATGGATATCTTGGATGAGTTTCTTAACTAAGTTGCTCCACCATTTTGTTTTCAAGTGGAGACCACTTGATATTTTTAAATTCAAATTGTAAAAAGCGTATTCCGAATTTGTTTAAATTTTGATGTATACATAGACTATATAAGTGTCCCAATGAAGTTTATTAATGAACGTATCCACCATTTTTAATATAGTGGCGGATATCTTAAGTTAAGCGGGGCCACTTGAAATCAGGCTACCACTTGAAAATTTAAAATCACGATAACTTTCGAAATAATACTCCAAATCGAACCAAATTTGGACAGCGTCTTAACTTGTGTTATGAATATCTTGGATGAGTTTCTTAACCAAGTTGCTCCACCATTTTGTTTTCAAGTGGAGACCACTTGAAAATTTCAAATTCAAATCGTAAAAAGTGTATTCCGAATTTGTTTGAATTTTGATGTATACATAGATTATATAAGTGTCTCAATGAAGTTTATTAATGAACTATCGATTTTTTCGCCAAAAAAGTCACTAAGGGGAAAACTCGCCAAATTTGGCGCCAAATCCATTACCTGCTATATTGAAGCTTTTTAATGCGTTTTTAAGGGAAAATTAGGCTATTTTAACGTTAAAACAAACTAGAAATGCAGAAAATTAACATTTAATCAACTTACTAAGCTTTTTTGAAAGAATTTCTACCAAAAAAAAAAAAAAAAAAAATTTGAATTATTTTCAAATTTGCAACAATGTCTTAGATTAATTAGTTCACTGAGCAACTTTCTCTGCCATTGTGATGCAAGTGGCATGTTCAAAAATTAACTGGCAGCCACTTAATTTTTGAACATGATGACTTTTGAGATTTTGAATTAATTCCAAATATATTTGTACAGTAGTCTTATCTCACAAATGCATTTGATATATTTGTCAACTTGGCCCACCATCTTGCTTCCAAGCGCCGGCCACTTGGAAATTTTAAATTCACATAAAAAAGTATTTATGAACCGATTTGCTTAAAACTCCATTTGTAGATAGCCTACATCAATATTTCTACTAATTCGTTAATAATTTGTAGCCGCCATTTTGAAACAAAATGACGGCTATTTGATAAGGAAAAAGAAATCAACCTACCCTTCCGAATAAGCCGGAAGGACTTGTTTTAATTCTATTCTATTGTACTTCTATATATATTTTATAATACACACATATGCAATTATATATGTACTGTTACCACACTTTCTTTATATTCATTTCTTTGTAACCATTTTTGCATATTTTAATAACGTACATCTTTGTTAGGGCTGGATTATTTATCAATATATCCCCAAGTATCGATATTTTTTAAATATCCCGATAACAATATTTAAGAGTTTGCTCTGCCAATATATCCCTTTAACGATATTCCGCGCGATCAATTGATATGCCGATACGTACCGTTAAACGCCAACGACGGATTAATAGAATTGTGCTTCCGCGCAAGCGCGCATCACGAATGAAACCCGAATTCCCGAATGAAACCCGAGCGAACGAACATTCCGAGCGAGCGAACGATCCCATCAGCGAACGGAAACCCGAACAAAAAAGCGCGCAATATCTTATACTAATACCTAATACCCATTCTCTTATTTTTCTCCCATCCCTCGCTGATAAAATAAAAATATATAACCCCACTCCCAAACGATCACTGCACTCACACAATGCATATACTTCCCCTTCCTTTATTCCTACATGAGAAACCTCACATCTAAATTATCACTGCTTTAATAAGTCCACCGCATAATAAAAAAATAAACAGTATTTATTGAAAGCCATCTGCTTTTCCCGCAGTATATTGACTTATTTATTATATTACTGACTCTAAACGATAATATGAAATAATTTATACTACCGTTAGTATTTGATAATATTCCACATCACCACTTATGGATCGTAGGTGTAATACCAAATACCACAGTAACCAAACCACAGACAGGGCGATATGAAAACAAACGCTTATTATGACGAATGTATACAATATCTTTTGTTTTAGCTCATTTCCTGCTATTGGTTCATTGATATTGGTTTATTTCAAAGTGTGGATAACTTCTGGCCAATAAGATGCGACGTTCAATGTGTTTAACTCGCTTTGGGCTCAGTGATGCCAGAGTGGGGATTTTTGAAGCTTCTGGGGACAATTTTGGGGAATTCTAAAATGTTTGGGGACAAATCTGGGGAGTTCAACTTTCTGTCAATGTTGGCAACGTAATGATTTATCCCTACGAATAGAGACTTTCAACAGCTTATATTGTTATTTGGGGATTTTTTTCAAAAATTGAGTTCATTTGGGGAAAAATCTGAGCTCAAATCAGAAAAATCTGCTTGATATTCTTTTTTGAAAAAAAAATGTTTTTTTTCCTCTTTTCAGTGGAAAACCTGTTGGGGATTTTTTCGAAAAAAAACCCTTGATTTGGGGAAATTTAGGACCTGTTTGGGGAAATAATTTTCGATCATCTGGCATCACTGTTTGAGCTCCCTTTCTCCTTTCCCATGTTATCCAATGGGATTTTCGTTGCTTCGTTTTATAAAAATATCTCATTCAAAAATGAAGTTTTTCGAATTCTGTTTTTTGAATATTACTCTTTGAACGGGTCGCCTTTTAACTTGGTGAACAATTTTTCGAAAAAATTAGTTTAAATATTTTATTTCAATAAGTAAATTATGCACTCTAAGTGTGGATCTCTAAGTAAAATATTTAAATTTATTTTTTCGAAAAATTGCTCACTAAGCTAAAAGACGACCTGTTCAAAGAGTAATATTCAATAAACAGAATTTAAGCTAAAAGACGACCTGTTCAAAGAGTAATATTCAAAAAACAGAATTCGAAAAAGTTCATTTTTTAATAAAATATTTTTATAAAACAACGCGATAAAAATCCCATTGGATAACATGGGAAGGGAGAAAGGGTGCTATCTGACTGATGTAAAATAAAGTTTTATCTTCAGTAATTTTACAGTGACAGTTTCTTTATAGAAATATATAATATTGGATAGTTTATTACTTTTTTTGTGTAGCGTTTATTTTTTCTCTTTCCTTTTCCTTCTTTCGTTTTTTTTTTTTTTTTTTTTTTTTTTTTTTTTTTTTTTTAAGCCGTACATGTTAAATAAAATTGGTTTAAATGTAAAATGAGTTACTTTAAGTAACAAAATGAAACTTTAACATAATATTGTTTAAATAATATAATTTTTATACTGACAATGTATACATATATATATAATGTATACATATATATAATATATATATATAATTCAATTTTCAATTGTTGTGAAACTATTATGAATGTGAATTGAACACATATACATTTAAAAAATATTGTAATGATTTGGTAAGCAGAAACAAAAATAAAAATGACAAGTAACTGACATTTAGGATGCATATAAGAGTTTTAAGCAAAAAATATTACTCTCTACGACCAAAAAAGGTGTATCCAATTCCAATGGCATTTCTTAACTATTTAAAATGATTTTCCTTTTTATTTAATACCTACATCTTAAGACAAATTTTCTTAAGCTTTATTTTTAGTAGAATTATGAATTTTGATATACTTGGTACAAATAAAACACAGATCACATATTAGCTGTGTTAAAATATGATTTTAAAATAATTAAAGCTTAAAATGGGAAGAATAGAGGATAAACTATACAGAGGTATACTAAAAAGCAATAGTATAAGTTATAAGAAACACAAAATATTGATTCACTTTTTATGATTTTTTTTTTTTTTTAATGATAAAGTTATGGTAGTAATATACCAGAAAATACATGGAAAACAATCTATACTTGTATACTTTAAAATTCGTGTGCATATGTTGTTAAAAAATAACAAATGTCTATTTTTTCCTATCTTGAAAGAAATATCGCAATATATCACTAATATCGATATTAACTTGGTGATATATCGCGATATTTAATTTCTGATATCGTCCAGCACTAATCTTTGTTATTATACTTATTCATATTGCAAGTACTGATATGGAATTATATTTATATATAATTTTTATTTGTATATTTATTACATTTATTATTATCACATGTAATATAATTTTATAAATCAGCTTGCAATATGATTTTATAATTCAGCTCTCTTTTTCTTTTCTTTTCTTTTCAAATTGCCTATAGGGCAAGTTTCTGGATAAAATTGAGACCCTCAGTCTCATATATCTCTTATAAATATTCGATATTTGCGCATAGCGCGCTTAGTTTTATACCATTTAATAATAATTATATATTTAAGTTTAAACGTGTTGAAAAGAGAGAGAGCTGGGATAATTATTTATATATAAAAGTTTAGCATTTATAAGTCAAAGTTGATTGAGAAGGTAAGATTTGTACTCACCTTCATTTCCAGTCCGGAGGTACAGATTCTGTGTCACTGCATATTATTCTGTAAACAGCATCTTTCATCAGGAGTAGAATCTGAAAATAAATTCTGTGTGTTTTCGTAATATTAGAATTGGTAGTGAATTTGATTATTATTTTCATGATAGAAGTAATCACTGTCGTTTATTTAATTTTTTTTAATGAATTCTAGATTACCATATATAATCACATATATATTATATAATTAAAGTATTATATTTTGACGGAGCATTAACAGAGCTCCTTTCTTTACCGGTTACATATTGCAAAGTAATACCCATACATTAGAAAAGCGCCCGAGAAAAAGTTTATAAATGCTGACTAAAGCAGTTCAAAGAGTGAAAACTGGGTGCGGCGCATTCTTCTCTGCAACACATACACTTATGGAGATTGTCTCTAGGATAAAATAAAATGTCTATTAGAATAAGAGTTCTTGATTAGCGAAATATCAAACACCAATTACTTCAGTTTTTCTTTCATTTTACCTTAAAAAGCACACTTAACACTGCTTTGTTAAATAAATCCTTTTTGAATCATGTTCTTAGACTGACTAAGAACAGAATTCAATAAGGATTTATTTAACACGCTGTAACAAAACTGCATTAAGTGTTCCTTTTTTTACTTAGGAATTTTCGCTAGTGGTCGGATACTTTTGCTGCCGTCTGTATTTGCAAAAAAATTGCAAAATTTACGTCATCGGAATTGCAAGTGTTCCGTTTGTATGTAACCCTTAGTCGAATCCTTTTAGAAGTAATTCTACAATTGATTTATACTTCATTTATGAAGGTCATGCAATGTTTACATTTTTTACTTTAAATGGTTTTTCATTCTATCAGGTATCAATGTAACTGAATCTGACTGTACATATTTTATAGTGATAATTTTTTTAGAAATAACAGAATTACATATATATACTCTAATAATAATTGGGACAGAACTTATTATTTTAAGAGAATTGAGCTTTCATACATTAAAATGAAAAGCAGAAATGTAAATTATAAAATAACATACATACTTACAGCAGAGGAAATAAATAAGAAGGCATGTCAAATGGGAATAAACATATTTATATCATTCATATTATATAGTCCAGAAAGCGTTCATGAAGATGACATGTTATTCACATTTGCCTTAATTCCAAGAAGTGTTTATAAAGTTGATCATTAAAAATAATAAGGCATGGAAATTTAGCCGAAAAAATGTCACTGAAGCATATGATGGGAAAACACTCAAATGCATTCAATAACAGTTTTATAGCCATACAGGAATGTACAGATAATTGGGTACTTTTCATCAATGAGAGGTAAAAATATTATTTTTATCGATATCATATATTAATGAAATCTCAATATAATAGGTCCAATAAAATTTCAATGAGAGCATACGGTTGTAAGAAGATGGCCTTGTTGTTTTCCGGCCTGTTTGTACAACCGAAGGCTGAACTACCAGCAAAATTTAAATACAGTTCCAATTGAAATTCCAAGAAATAATAAAATAAAAAACCTTGATTTTATTTTCAATATGATTTTAAAAAAATAATTTCGATAATAAAATCAATATCTCATGCAATTATGTGCTAATCGCCTGATAAATATCAACAACAACATGTGCTTCTTATTTATCGATTATTTCAAAAATAAAAGGTGAAATAATACACGGAATCATGTCCAGAGTTATCTCTAACACATAAACTTTAAATTTAACTTTCATCCAAGTGCCGAAATTAAAAATTATATCTTTTATCAAACACTTTTTAGCATGCAGAAATGCATTTATTCATACTACAAGAGGCAATGTTTTTTGGCCAGATAGAGGGCGTGGCACTTGGCTTCACTCATTCCGCGTCAGGACTACTCCATATATTGAACCTCCTTGGATAACCCCTTCCACTTTTAAGCACTAATTTCCGATAACGATTTGGCAACACTGAAACGAATACATAACGTAATCGAATTCGAAATCGAATGTTTACCGCGCTGAGCGCTGAATATAAATCAAAGTAAATTTATAATATTTATATCATAATCATATATATATATTTCTCTTTCATGTGTTTCAGATATGAGCAAAATGAAGGAATCTGAATTAAAGAAACTTATATGTCAGTATATGATGGATCAAAATCGTCCGTTTAGCGTAAATGAGATTATAAGTAATATGCATCTTGATTGTGGAAAAACAGCTTTTACTAGAGCATTGGATTTTCTAGTGAGTGAAGGGAAAGTGAAAGAGAAAACTTACGGTAAACAGAAAGTTTATTTTATTGATCAGGGTTTGTTTACAGATTTGAAAAATACTGATTTGCAAAATATGGATGCTCAGATAGCTGAACTGACAAACACTTACAATAATTTAACAAAACAGATAAAAATCCTTGAAACTAAAGTTGAAGGTTTAGATAACAGTCTTACAACTGAAAAAGCTGAAGCAGAATTGGAAACTGTTAAGCACGAAATATCATTATTGGAGAATAAATTGAAAATTCTGCAATCAAAATCTGGTACCATTGATCCCAACGAAAAGAAGGCCTTGTGTGAAAATAAAGAAAATTTCTTAAAAGAATATCAACGTAGAAAGCGCTTAGCAAGTAATGTTATTGATGCTATATTAGAGGGTTATCCTAAAAGTAAAAAGCAGTTATTAGAAGAATTAGGTTTGGAAACAGATGATGACTTAAAGTTCCAAACTTAATTTCATGAAATTGCTCGTCTGTTTAAATAAGCTTAACTTCTTAATTTACCTTCATGTAGGATGTGTATATAGTTAATACTTTTTACCAGTCTTACATGTAGGCTTATTCTGATTAATGTATGCTAGACTGTTTTCATTTAAGTTAGATTTGACTATCTCAGTATCCTATTTTATTCAAAATGGTTTATTCTTTCAAAATTTTTGTATACATTTTATTTTTATCTATGTTGCAAAAAGTGTTTTCTATCATATTAAAAAAATATTTGAAATTTCTTTGAAGTTATTGCGTAATTATTACTTCCAAGGTGAGGGAGAAATGCCTTCTCGTAATTATGCTGACTCTTGGCTAATAGTTATTTTGTAGCTAGAAGAGATAGCAAAGTATATTTTTATTGTATTTTCCATCTTTAATGCTTGCTTTATTTATAGGAAGTTAAACAGATAACAGAAGAATTCTACAGAATACTGAAGAATAAGAATACAGAGAGCTTTTCCCTGGGAAATTTATAAATTCATGACTATAGTTTTAGGAATTATTTAAATGATCTCTTGCTTTGCATACACAAAACAAATATAAATGGGCAATTCCATGGTAACAGACAAACATTTATAGAAGAAAAAGGGGTTTATTTTACTATAAAATGTAATAATTATACAGTTCAAGGATGTCTATAATCATTATATGATATCTGAAGGTTAATAAATACAGTTATTATGAATAAAATATTTTATATAAATAATTATGATAGAAAAAAAGGTTAATGTAACAGACAAACAGAAATTACCATGCTTTTCAGATACCTTTACATTTAGCTATATTTCTTATAAAATAACATGGAATTAAATGTAATATTAAGATATTTCCATTCAGTGAAAGTTCAAAAATAAAACTTTCACAAAATTTGACTGCTCTCCTAATATAATTATGAAAAAAATGTATTCTTACCTGTAACAGACAAACATCAAGTATGTAACAGACAAACAAGTAACCATATAAAGAAAGGCTATGTTGATTATAATGGATTTTATTGAACTGTTAGATATATATTAAGAGTGAATTGACATTATTTAGAGATTATACATGCTTAGAGAATTTGGGAAAATCATTTGGCATCTGGAGTTCAACTGGGGCTCATCTAAAAATCTCGCAATGGAGTGATTATCAATATGTACAATATCTTCGATTTCTGGGAAAATAAACATATTTCCACTTTTTTTGGTAAATGTTACAACAGACGTAGAATCATTTATTATGCTGGTTATTTGACCAATAAAATCTTTGGTCCGAGATGAATTTTCCGAGAAAAAATATATATATATCACCCATTTTATACAAAAAATAAAACACTAAAAATGGTAACATTACCATGGAATAGCCCAAATGTTATTTCAGAAAAGGTAAAACTGATTGTGAAAAAAAGAGTTTAACCCTTTATCTAATTCATAGAAACAAAGTAATATTAGTTTAAAAAGCATATAAAATTGAATTTATGGAAGAAATATCAAGGGCATTTATAAGAATGTTTGTACCTCATTTTAATTTTAGTATATGGTACTAGACGCTACATGTAGCCATATTTGTTCATAAAAGGATTTTGTAGAGTCTTCTTTCTGACTTAGTTTAGCATTTTTCACATGTGTTATAAATAATTCTGATATCATTTCAAGAGTCTACCACCACTTTTAGAAAAAATATAAGAAACATACAAAGTAAATGCTGTTTTACCCTTTTTTATGTTCCTATACCGTTTTCAACATCTGTGTAATATATCAATGGTACATAGAAATACCACTTCTCTAAATCATAAATATAATGGAATATATACTATTTTTGTTTCATAAATTTTTAAAAATGCTTTTAAGTAACAAAAAAAAAAGTTTCAAATATATTTTTTGTGTGTTTCATAATGCGGTAGATAGGGTTAGTTATCAGACATCTGGCATCATTTCTATTCTCTTCTCTAATACTTAAATTTGCTAAGATACATGAACACGGCACATTTAAGTAATCTAATTCATAGAAATTATGCCTATTGTAAGTGTATTGAAACTTGTGCATAATAATCTAAAAATTATTTAATAAAACTTTATCTTTTTCCCCCCCCTCCCTTTTCTTTTAGTTACAGGGATCACTCAGAGCGTTTCAGTGGGGCGGCCTGCCCCAATGCCCTTTTTATGGTAAAATCCCACCCTCCTTGCCCTTTTCCAAAAAAATACCCCCTTCCCCATTTTCCCGATGCGAACCTGACCCTGATGTGTTTTACTTTCTACTTCTAAGTATTTCTGATCTTCCTTTTTCTTTTCCAGAATGCTCATTTTTTTGCATTCCATTTTTTTAAAAAATTAAATAACTTATATGAAATTTCAAAATTTGCATAACTATTTGCTCAACAGCAACTGCTGCTGTATCCCATTTTTTTTTTTTTTTTTTTCTTTGAATATGGCATTATAGGACAAGATTTTGTATAAATGTACATACTGAGACTTATTTTTTAACATATGTTTGTAAAATTAATACAAATTATTGATAATAGTAGTAGTAAATATGGAAAAAAGTATGTGCATGTAGGGACATTGCCTCCCCTCCTAGGGTGTAAAATTTCAATATAGGTATCTTTTGAAAAAACTTGTCAGTACCTTTAAAACAAATAATGGTTCATAGGGTATTTGAAACTTGTGCGTCCATGAGACGAAGAATAGAAAGAAATAGCTAAGTCTTCTTTAAAATATGTTAATCATACAGTTCCTGGATAAATTTTGGTGTCTTTTTGCATTACTTTTTTGTTTATTTTTTATTTTTTTTACTGATATGAACTTTTCAGTACATTTTTACTTTCTGAACATATGTAAAGTAAGTATTGTATTGTAATCATGAAAAATCTAAGATTTTTGGGTATTTATGCATTTTGATGTCTCCTGAATTCTTTTTTGTTACTTTTATGGTGATGTGTGTGTGTATATGTGAGCACAATAACATCTAAATGCTTTGTTTGATTGAGATAAAAGTTGGTAGGTATGTTATAGGTCACTGTGTAAGCTTTAATAAGTACAACTTATATATAGTTTTTTTTTTTTTCCTTCAGGGACACAGAGAACGTTATGTGTGTTAAAGTGTAATAGCAACTAAATGCCTTATTCAATTGAGCTAAAAATTAATACGGAAATGCTGAGAAGAGAGAAATGCCAAGCTGCTTATCAGCCAGGGTAGGTCAGTAGTTAGAGCATCTGCACGTTAAGCGGAAGTCCTGGGTTTGATTCCCGGCTCTGGTATTTTTCATATAGTTGGTATAAAAATCAACCTTCCACTCCAATCTATCAGAAATGAATTTCAAGATTGATGAATAAAATATCTAAATTAATAGGGATGTTTTAGGTCACCGTCACACATATTGATAGGTTTTGATTAATGTACAGCTTATAGTCTTTTTTCTTTTCTTTTTTTTTTTTTTTAAATACGCAAGCTGAAAAAAATTCTTTATCAGTATCTCCTATGGCCTAAAATTATTTCAAATGAAATATATTATTATTTATAGTTTAAAATTGTAATTAAGAATGTTTTTTATTTTTGGAAATAATTTATTAAATGAACAATGTGTTTATATATATTATTCATGTTTATCACTGCTATTTGTGAAATTATTTCGTACCATTTTTATACATACAGTAAAGTGTTCCGATTTACGGAAAAACCCCTTATCCAGAAGGCCCACCAGCGGCCGAGCGGTTCTGCGCTCAAAGCTGGTAGATGGGAGGTGCCGGGTTCGATCCCAGGTCGCGCTCATCGACCTAGCCGTTCGGAGTTTTCCGTGGTTTCCTCCGAAACTCGCGTAAATATGGGCTGGGACCCCTTAGAAAGACCCCCACGGAGGGCATTCCCCCTATAGGCCTAGGACACATAAGGAGTCAATCGGCCTTAAATCCTCCAACCAACCAACCAACCTTATCCAGAATACCCCAGGTCCCAAGCTTTCTGGATAATGGATCCTATACTGTAGCATTTAAACACCTTATTCGATTGAGCTGAAAGTTGGTATGTTAGTTGTTGTCACATAAACTGTAGAGATTTTGATGAGTGTATTTTTTTTTTTTTTTTTATTATAGTATATACATAAACACAAAGTTTTTTATCATCATGACCTATGCACTCCAATTATTTAAACCCTTTAAGCTCGTCTTTTTTCTGTCATGTATAATCAAAATAAAAGGCAGGTGTGGCTAAATTTTGAAATATAAGGTAACAACAGCAGTGCTCAAGTCACTTTTAAGGCCTTATTTTCGAAATATTTGTTTTTTTCGCATAGTATTCATTCATATATGTCATTATTATAATGCTGCCTATTTTATATGCTGATCTTTCTAATTGTCAATAGATACTTTCAATATATTAAGCCAAATTTGTAAAAAGAAATAATAATTGAACAAATAAAATTGCACCAGTGTTCGCCATACGAAAAATGGATTTCTCCAGTAGTCGTCAGTTTAATTGCTTGCACCAGTATTCGTCATATCAATAAAATTTAAAAATTTGTTAAATAATCAGATTTTAAATGTGTTTTCACACAAAATTTTATCAAACAAAATGTTTTTGGCACAAACTTAATACCTAAATTTACCCTTAGGCTTTAAAATACGAGGCATTTAGCGGTCTTTTAATTGAATACCACTTTTTTAAATAGAAATATTCAGTAATATTTTGCTTTTTTCTTGTTTAATTCTCTGATTTTCCTTTTTTTTTTTTCCCGTTGCCTTATTTTTGTGATACTCTCTCCAAGGATTTGATGTGATCTCACTCGGTAAAATTTCTTAGCTTTTTTCTTTTTTTGGAAGGTGTAGATCCAGGGAAAAATAGGGTATTTTCGAAAGGACTTTGTTAGTACGCTAAACTGAGGACAGGGTACAAATCTAGGGGATGTTAAAGGAGAGAGGGTTAACACCAAAACTGGCAGAACTGATTTGATGTTGTGAAGACATCTTGAGTCAAGTTTTTTTAAACTGCTGCCTCCAGAGATGAGTCCCTAGTGTTCTGAATTTTCAATGTTTCTTGTAACACCCCCCCTCCTTTTTTTTTTTTTTTTTTTTTTTTTTTTGGTGAATTTAGTGGTATCTGTAAAGGATTCTCGTCCAATAATTGCAGCTGTAAAATCTCTATCAATTTTTTCACCATTTATTGTGACAATGGGGGAAAAAGATGAAAGGAATTTCGGTCCTGATTCTTGTTTAGTTACAGAAGCGGTGTTTTGTACTTTCTTTCATATTTCAAATACAGATGAATCTTCTATATTACCTTTACAAGAATTAGAAGGTTTGATCAAGTGTAGTTTTTCTTGCCCAATCACATCTTCCAAAACTTCTAAGGCAACTGATGCTTTTTTACATTCTGTTACTGTCCTTTTGTAACTGTAGATATTTTCTCTAAAAGCGTATTTTTTTAATATTTCAAACACCATAACAATATATATATGCTAGACAATCAAAGTACAGTCCCTTGAGCCTATATATATATATATAGGTAAGTTTAAAAAAATACTTTTTCCACCTCTAGTCTTTCTTGTTCTCTTACTCCTCCTCCCCTCTTCTGAAACTCAAAATCTGCTCTGTTTTTATTAAAAACTTTCACTTGAAATGATACTCTTTCTTAGCATTAAGCAGTAGCAATTAAGCTACTACTACTTAATATATATCCCCCCCCCCAAAAAAAAAATAAATAAATAAATAAATAAAATTAAAAATTAAAAAAATGCATTACATATTCAGCGTTTTTATAACTAAAAGATTACTTTACATATTTATTTTATCTTATATAAGTAACTTATAAATAGAAAGCTTGCATAAGAAATATTTTTATGCTTAATATTTTCTGCATAAATTCTTATTGACCTATATTTAATATAACAAGAAACCTTGGTATTACTTTGACCCGGCTCAAAGTTATGCTGAAAATGAAGTCAAGCCTTTGTATTTTATTACTTTCCAAATACAAATGAATAAAAATTAATTAGCCAGAATCAAAAATTGACATTTCCATATGTGAAATGCATAATAAAGTACTTAAATGATGTTTACAATTTGAGAAAACTAATTAATATGAAAAAACTTCAAAATATCATTTAAATGCATCGTGGTAATAACAGGTCATCACAAAAATTTTAAATGCAATAACTAGATGTACAGACTGATTACAACATTTTTTTTTTTTTTTTTCTAAAATAAATAGCAAAAACTATAAACAGACTCACAATAACTAAATATGATTAGTTTAATTTTTCCAGCAAAATACAATGAAAAATTGTAGGTGGTTCAATGTTAGCTCCAGTAGATTAAAAATACCCTGATTGACTCTTGACTGTACCACAGAACTGACATTTTAAAAGTAATAAGTACAAAACTTTGAATAAATACTATAAGTTGCAAGAACTTTCAACAATTGTTTCAGGTCAAATGAAAACACGACCTTTCGTCGGACGAACAAGTAGGAATGACTGCCACTTTATTTGCAGCACTTGTGCCTATTTTGTTCACCCAGTCCCGGACTAGCTCTTTTGGGGGCCCTTGACTAGAAATCAGAAAAGGGGCCCTTTCTGAGAAATTAAGAGGAAATTGGATATTAAAAAATGTATATTTTTCATGTTTTTATTAACTCGCTTTCTTGTTTGTTCGTCCAGTACAAATCTTGCAATCGATTTTCAACTAAATTCCCAATTACCTAGACGTTTGAAACTTTTAGAATAGCTCAGAACACGATGACAACGCAATACCTCAAAGCCCAATTTTTGATTAGTTTTCTTTTAATTAATTAAAATATGAAAATAATAACCTCCTAATAGCTTTAAATTAGTCATTTAAATATTAGCTATAATTTAATTAAAAAAAAAAAAATAATATGAATTCATTTTTTTTTTCGACATAAAAATAAATGCATTTAATTAAACGAGAATATTAAAAAAAATTGACGTTATTATAACTTTAAAACTTTTTCTACAGATTGGTAAAGTGCTAATGTAGTTTGTGATGATGATATATGTTGTTCTAAAAGGATTAACATTTTATTTTTAAAACCAATGTTTTTTTTTTTATATCACTTTCAACAGGCTTTCTTTTTTGTCTGGTTCAAATCTTGCAATTGATTTTTAGCTAACTTCTCGGCTAGTTAGACATTTGAAACTTTTCAAATAGCTTAAATCACGATGACATTGCATTTGTAATTATTCGGGAAATGTGTCAAGTTTATATTATTCAACAGAAAATTTGAAATCGTGGTATATAAAAAGTTCTTTTTTTCTTATAATTATTTTGAAAATTAGGCGTACATGCTACTTGCCATTTGGAAAATAGTTGAATAAAAAAGTAAGTTTTTTTTTCCAGAAGTAGTTCACTGGTAATATAAATACACAGTAAATATTTATATGCATCTTATATACCATACCTAAACTAGTACCTTGCTGGAAAAATAAGTATACTAATTAATTACGAGTAGTTCATTATTTAAACAGGAGATTATGAAATATTTTTAGTCTTAGGCAACTAAACCAAGCTGCTGAAACCATTAATCTAAATAATACAGTAATACGTAATAATTATTAAAAAGGAACACAACTTTTATAAAATACCAAGCATATTGAAAAAAAAAGTGTTTTCTTTTTTTTTTTTTTTTTTTTTTTTTAACTTTGATTTTATTGATACAAATTGTAACATACAGTCAGCAGTGAAATTATTCGAGCACAATTCCTATGTAAAAAAAAGTACATTTTATGCTGTTTTGTTAAATAAATCCTTGTCGAATGATGTTCTTAGACTGACTGATTTATTTAATTAAACGCTATGTAAAAAAATACTCTTACGTATTTTTTTTACATAGGAATTATTGCTAGCACTCAAATAATTTTGCTGTCGACTGTATACTTTGTACAGATAGAGTGAATTGAGTAACTCTCACATTGATCTTTACTTATGCAATTGTGACAACCTTTTAATACATCGGCAAAATGACAACGGAAGTTTGAAAATCGCCAAGATCTTACAGTAACGCTGCACCGAAGAAATTTTAAGAAATGAATAACCGTTTATAACAAACAAAACAGTTGCTGTATGCTTTTATATAGAAAAATAGATTTAAAAAAAGTTCTGTCATAATAAATTAAATTTGATATTGCAGAGAATTTTATATCCATACTGATAAGACAAAAATAGGCTTCGTTTTTATTTCTATATAAAATCTGCAATTTTATAAGGAAAAAAGGCTGTGGGATCGGTATTGTGTGGGTGTAACAGCTGCTGCTAAGGTCAGTGGGGGGAACTCAGTTCGAGGTTTTCACTGACTTCAATGAATTTTGTGTGTGTTTGTGTGATTTTAATATTTTTAACTGATATACAATTTTAAGATAATTTAAATTCAATGACCAGCGAATGGCGAAGCGGGTAAAGCCTATGAAAACTACAGCAATGCGTGACCGGGTTCATCTAGTTTTTAAATAATATGTCTAATTTTCACTAGAAATTAAGAAACTTTAATTTAAAATATTAATTTTAGAAAATTAAGTAATAGAACTGTTTTGGATTTTTTTTTTTTTTTTACCAGTAGATAAATGTAAACTTAGTGTAATACTTTAACTTTCTACATTATATTTTAAAACAATAGCAATAAATCCTTGTCGAGTCATGGTCTTAGTCAGTCTAAGACCATGACTCGACAAGGATTTATTTAACAAAGTAGTATTAAGTGTACTTATTTTAGACAGGGATTATTGCTAGTGCTCGGATACTTTTTCAGCTGACTGTAGTCACTTGATTTGTATTTCTATGATAATGATTTTAAAGGCTAACAACAGAAAGAAGGGCTTGGCTCAAATTAACGAGTGTGAGGCTTTTCCCTACCAAATCATATCTCTGGGGTCACCAAAGCGGAGGAGTAATCCCCTCCATGAAGGATCCAAATTGTGATGGCATGTCTCCGAATTATTAATCAGGGTGAGTTCCAGACCATCACCAATTGCCCATTGTGCAGCAAAAGTGTGATGTTAAATCCGACCAACCAACTAACCGAGTGTGTGAAAGGTGCTTAAATATTGTTTTTATATAAAATTAAATAATAGAATTGCTTTGCTTGAATTTATAAGCTAATAAAATAATTTGTGTTACCTGTATTTAATGTATCATTATTCTCCCACAAAAGCCGACTTTGCAATTCTGAAGTGGAACTAGTTAACCAAGTGTTTAGACATTTGGAAATTTTTTCAACATCTAAAATATTTCTCTTCTTTTCTTTTCGAAGCGCCACTTTCATATATACATTTAATGTATGCATAGTTCTGATATTACTATTTTCAACCCTACTACAGGATTTAGCGAGTGCATTTCGCGACAAAGAAATTAGTTATGGTAAGAACAAGAATTGCTGGTCCAAAGAGATAAATATCACAATATAGAAACCATATTTAAAATTTCATGGTTGCTTAAGATAGGAGAAGTCAAACATATAGGATAAAGCCAGTGGTGCCAGGCATCCAAAGAAACTTAAGTTTTAAGTATATGTGTCTAGTGAAGTTATTGTGCATTATTTTGACCTGAATCATTCGTTACAATACCCCTTTAAGCTTGTTAGACGGAAGAAGGCCGCTCACCACTGTAAAGCATATTTGAGCGATTGTTCCCATGTAAAAATCTCTAATGTACAAAAAGTGACCGTAGAGCAGCAATACAAAACAGAAAGAACCTTTTATACAAGGTTTGATTAAGACAGGGCCAGTGCCCTTGCCACCCCCACGTTGGTTTGGACTTTCGAATCATTTTTAAAACTGACTTTAATGCCTTTTTTGGTTAAAATATTAAGTGAAGACATAGAAGAGGGCCTCCAGGTATGGGTGGGGGTCTCTGCGAGCATTTCGGCCCGTGCCTCGAGAATTTTAGTTTCGCCACTGGATGAAGCATGAAGCAGCGTGAAACATTCTCAACTTGACTTGCGCACACATTCTATATAAAAACAATCAAGAAAGACAATATTTTCGAAAGACAATCACAAAACTTCAATACTTGTTTGCATTTAAGGATGTTTAGTCGAGAACTTGTCCCAAATTATGAGTACTGTGCAACACACAGTGAGTCAAAATTGATTGTAAATGCGTAAGATTAAGGGAAAATAAATAGTGAATTTACTCTGATGTAACTAATTATGAAGTAGTATATTTTGAGAGGTTTTCTGGGGCCCCTCGGCGATCGCCGAACAGTCTGGACCTGTGTTCGTCTGAAAAAGGGTTGTGTTTTCTTTCAACCCGAAACAATTGTTGCAGGTCTTTTCATTTTTTTGGTTTTTATTCAAAGTTTTGAACATATTCCTGATTGACTGTAATTAAACTGGCTAAAGAAAAGTTATAAGTGCAGTACAGGTCACGTTCAAGGGGCAAAATGTGTTGTTTACATTTACGAATACCCTTGGCAACTACTGGTTCTGGTAGTCCAATTGAAGTCAAAATCATACCATTACAATTCTAAACAAAAAATAGCATCAAAAAAGTAAAAAAAAAAGTCTCACCTAAATCGTATTCTACACTTCATAAACATTACATGTAATGCTTTAGAAGTAATGTCAAACACAATAAACAATACAATATATCAATAAAAGCATTCCAGTATCCTTAATCATTTTCTTTACACTGATTCGGTCCAACTGTCATTTAGTGCATAGGTTATTTATTTTGCTTCCCCCAAAACATTTGAAAGTGAACTGTTTATATGATAAGGAACAGAAGGCTTTGGAGAATCTAGTGTTGGCGGCAGTGGCAGATCCAGAACTTGACTTTGGGGGGGGGGGGGCTAAGATTTTTCAAAGTGTTATTCTAGACCAATAAAAAATTTACAATTGCAATATTCAATTGGGAATGTCAGTGTTTTGGGGGGGGGATTCAGCCCCCTAGCCCCCCCCCTTAAATTCACCACTGGTTGGCGGATTCAAATTCATAGAGGTTATTAAACACTTCTTTTACAAGGGTGATGACTACTCTCTGGTGCAAATTTTAGGTGTGATGAGCACTAGTGTCGTTATCTTATATTGCTTTTTTCGAGAAAATAAGATTAATAAATTTGTGTAGCGTACAGTATTAAATTCTCATATTAATACTGTGCATAGTATTAATTTTATGAATTATTAAACTGATATACCGAAAAACGACTAATGCTGAAAGGGTTAAAATATGATAGTATCTAAATGCCTTATTCGATTAAGTTAAAAGCTGATATATATGTTACAGGTCACCGTCGCACACTTTGTATAGATTTTGATGAGTGTAGGTTTTATTAGTTCTTCTACAAGGACACGCACACAAAAAGATATTCCTTTTCATTACAGACTATAGATTTGCAACATTTCAAGTGCACTAGCATCTAAACTTTGCATTCTATTAAGATATAAATTGCTAGGCATGTTATAGGTTATCATAGCAATAACTGAACAGATTTATATGAGTGAAGGATTAAGAATTTTTTTGTAGTGGGATACAAGGCAGAATTATTTTCATACATTGTGGTCTAGGGAATCAAACTATTTAAAAGTCGCTTTAGTAATGTTAAATTGTTAAAAACACATTAAATATTTGATACTGCAATCTTACCATTTATAGTTCTTTTACAGGAATGCTCAAAAGAATTTGTATATATATTACGATTACAGTTCATAAAAAATATATATAACTTGGGGAGAAATATTCAAACACATATTATAATTTTTTCTTTTTGTTTATTTAATGACTTCTCTTCCTGAGTGTTGAGTGGAGTCATTTCAGATCTTCTAAACATATGTATAATTTTTCTCTTTGTGTTATAATATATATAGATATTCTGTATATTTTTCCAAGTTATATAATTAAATAAAATCATCTCATAAAATAATCTAAAATAGGTTTAGGAACAGCTTTATTTGGCATATATTTATGTATGAAGGGGTAACTGCTTCTCTCAAACCCCGTTCAGTTATAGTGCCTACATTTATTTAAAAAAAAAAAATCAAGGCTGTTATTGATTTGCCCTCAAACTTGCCAATCTTGATCAAATTTTTCAAATGGCAACCTAATACAAACTTCAAAATACCAGATTTGAATTTCCTGTAGTTATTTATTTTTAAGTTATGCCATATCATATACATATATGTAGCAGATATGATATATGTGTATCTGCTGAATATCACTATTTAGCAGATCGACTGCTAAAAAATGGATTTTCATATTCAGGGAACCTCAAAATGTGATATTATACAAAACAACAGAGTTGAAAATAGAACTTCAAAAAATACTTTTTTTACAATATGGGTATAAAAAATTAATTTATCTTCTTGAGCAGTGTTCTTCAACATAGTAAAATGTAGCAAAGCACTTCCATCAATTACATTCAATAGAAAAGAACATTTAGCTTACATTTGTGTAGTCCTGTATAGTATCTGTAAACTTGTAGTATATTTAACTGTCACCACACAAATGACTTTGAACTGTAACTGGACAGTTAGTTTGGGATTGAATCGGCAGCGATGCCGTCGTGCGTAACTTGTAGTTAGGATGTTAACCTAAGTATTATTCTTATTTGTGTAATTAAGTGTAGTGCATTGTAATGTTAATTAAAGTATCTGTCAAACATCTTGGATAGTTGGGTTTTACGTCGCACTAATGCTGCGCAGATGGGCAATTGGCGACGGTCTGGGACACACCCCTAGAGGTGGTCCAGAGACATGCCATCACAATTTTGATCCTCCACGGAAGGGATCCGTGGAGTCCTTCCGCTTTGGTGACCCCCAGAGGTATAATTTTTGATGGGAACGTGGAGGACATTGCGGCCACGACAGATTTAACGTGCACCAGCCACCATTAGTGTACACGACGGTCTTTGGCCGGCTCGAGCACCGAACCCGCAATCTTCCAATTACGAGGCCGGTGCAATACCGACTGGGCTACCGCGGCCCCCAAACATCTTGAGTAATGATAAGTATGAATCTACGCAAACAAATTCTACAAAACCTAAGGAAATCTAAATCCTTAGATAAGGCTTTGCCTGAAGACGGCTCAAGGTAAAAAGTTTTATTTATTTTGAAATCGGAAGGAATCATCATGGAACAGCAAATAGCTGAGTTACTGAAACAAAATCAAGAATTACTAAAAGTGTTGCAAAATAAAGATAATTCATCTAATAATAAAGTGACTGTTCATTACGAAAAATTTGATGAAGAAAATGAAAATTTTGATAGTTTATTGAAAGATTTGAAACGTACTTGGATGTACAGAATGTTCCTGTCGCAAACAGGGCTAAAGTTTTTGTTTCATTGCTCAGCGCTAAATTATATCAGCTTCTAAAAAATTTGCTTTCATCTGACTTTCCTTCTGACCAATCTCTTGATCGATTAAAAGAGGTACTTAAAAAACATTTGACCCCTAACTCTTAATTATACCCTCTAGGCATAAGTTCTTAAATCGAAAGCAAGTCGAAGGGGAAAGCATTAATGTATAAATACATTGCTGAGCTCCGAGCTTTAGCTATGAATTGTGATTATGATAATGACAGACATGCCAAGTCTCCTGCTTTTTGCTTGTTTTCCCATGCTCCTGCTTTTCTACTCATTTCTCCTGCTTCTCTGATGTAGTTTTTATCTATCCCTCTTAGCATAATTTATGCTTAAAATTTGTGGGATTGGGTAAAAAAATTTGAAAGAAAATTGAAATTTATCTTGCCCTGTAATTTATTAAGTTCAGTTTGAATGTGAATTACTATACAGTGCTTTGAAATTAATGTTTGCTTAATGAAAAATGTCTTATTATTAAAAGATTTTTTTTTTTTTTAAATACCATAACTATTCAAAACTTAAAGAATTCAAATTTCATTAGAATATAGCTGATATTTTCATTTCTTTATAACCTTTTCTTTTACAAAGATAATTAAGATCCTTATTGTTTTATATTAGGAGCAGAATGATCAAATCTGTCTGTTTTGACTTAAATTTTAAACAACTGTATGCCTGAGGGTTTTTTTAACTGCAAGAAACATATATTATTCATTTAATTTTAATACTGATGCTTTGTAAATACCTCCTAAGATTATAAAGCTTTACTTAAAATTAAATTTGCATTATTTTACTCATTTTTCTTACAAACTTTCTTGTTGGAAAAAGTCTCCTGATTTCTGATAAAAAATCTCCTGCTTTTTTGTCATTAGAAGTTGGCATCTCTGTAATGATATGTTAACCATATGAATGCTGAAGTATTTTCTGAAACACGTCCTTAAATTGCTATCGCTATTTCAGGCCTCAATAAAAGTTTTTCCAGTCTGAATATTTAATTTTAGTTTTGTAAAAAATTCGAAACCCAATCATGCCAACTGGAAAACCACGACGTGCAGTAAAAAAAAAAAAAAAATCCAAGTGAGCAGAAAGCGAAAGTGAATGCATAAATGTGCTTTTTTATGCCTAAATTATTTACCCTCGATAGCTCTTTCTACAGAAATAAAATATGAAATTTTATAATGATCTATAAAAACACACCTAATTAATGAAAACCACGCCTTACTGTAGCGTTTGTAAAAGGACAATTCAAGTATCATTAAAGGATGAATAAAAACAAAAAACGTGTTTTACCATTATCGATTATTCACACACAATGTTTTACGAAAATTTAGGATCAGCGAAAAAATTCAATTTTGTTTTCCAAATATGCAATTCAGCGTAGTGAATACGTGTGTATTTTGATAAGATTTTATCAAGACTCCGCCCATTCTTTTTTTTTTTTCCAACTTATTTCACAAATATAATGATATATATTTTTAAAATGATGAAACGAGCATCGTAATATTTTATACGTCAAAAATCATGTTTCATTTCTTTTTCGAAAGAACTACATTTAATTGATTTCAGTGATTAGAGTATAAAACACAATCACTCATACAATTGTCAGTTAATTTATTAATTCTTTTTATGTTTTACAAATAAATAATGAAAGAAAAGAACTTTATAAAATAAATAAACAAATATATATATACAGAGCTACCAACCTAATCCGGCAAATTGTTAGTACCACCCATTTTTCTACACCACTTAATTTTTAAAGTATTTGTTTTCTTAACCCCTTGGGTACGGATTTATTTTAGAAAATATTTGCATGGAACGGATATAATTTTTGGTTGCTTGGAGTAGTATGTAAAAGCAGTACATTTTACGTAAGAATTTATTTATTTTTAAAATATTGGTGACATATGTAGTATTAACATGTCTTCAAGTAATTAGAATTGCAAAACAAAAATAAAAAACAAAAAAAAGTGAATGACGTGTCTCAGACGTCAAATGTACCCAAGGGGTTAATTCATCGTAAATATATTTGAAGAAAATTACTCTAAAATTTAAGCGGTGTAGAAAAATGGACGGTACTAACAATTTGTCGGATTAGGTTGGCAGCTGGGTATATATATATATTTACTTCTTCTAAAAGAAAATAATGAAAAGATTATGTTCAACAACAGTGTTTTGGTTCTGAATGATTGATTTTATTTACGTAAATAAATTTAATTAAAATTCCGGTGATATCTGAATTGTACTTCTTGCAGCGCGCGCGCTGCTTCGCAGTTTTCGAGACAGAACATTGCAGCGCTATCGTGCTGCTTAGCAGTCAAATGGTTAAATATGTTTAGGGATGTATTTGAAAACGTGTTACGCGATAAAATGATTTTAGATTGATTGTTTGAAGACGATAACATTGATCTTGAAAAAACTATTCAGATAGCTTTGGCCATGGAAAAAGCTTTTAAAGGGGCAAGTGATATTATGGGCCGTGGAATTAATTTAGTGCATGCATTTAAGAAACAAATAGATAAAAAATCTAATTTTGTTAGAAACCAAATGAAATCCTTATATTGTTCACGATGCACAGTACAGACCATGTAAAAGAAAAATGCAAGTTCATTTCTAGTAAATGCAAATTTTATTATAAGGTGGGGCATATCCAAATGGCGTGTTTTTCTGCTAAAGCAACTAATTCAAATCCTGTTAAGCAAAAATAGGTCACTCTCCAAAATAGAGTTAACGAAAATGAAGTTCCATTATATGAGTTAAATACTAATGTTAGTGCATTACACGAGGAAAAACCGAAACTATCTCCAATAAAGATTAATTAAAAAATTTAAAAAAATTGTTCTATGGAGTTAGATATGGGAGGGGCGGTCAGTGTAATGAGCGTAAGGAATTTCAGGAAAATTTCAAATAAACCTATTAAACCTACCAATGTAATTTTTAAGACCTATAAGGGAGATTCATTGGTACCCTTGGGATATGTTACTGTAAAAGTTCAATATAAAAATCAAAACTTGATTTTGAACTTGTATATAGCTAAAGAGAACTTAGATACAATCTTAGGTTGTGAATGGCTGTATATGAAACCCATTTGAATTGGCCAACTACTAAAGCAGTTAGAAAAAAAATGTGGAAAAAATTTAAATGACCTTTTAGAGGAATATAAAGATATTTTTGATGATAAATTGGGAGAAATTAAAAACTACGAAGTTAAACTCAAACTTAAACCAGAAATAAAACCGGTGTTTTGTAGGGTTTGAACAGTACCCTTAGCTTTAAAAAGTAGAGTTGAAAATCAAATTGACAGACTGGAAAAAGAAGGTATTATAGAGAAGGTTGAAAGCTCGGAATGGGCAACACCGGTAGTTCCAGTTGTAAAAACTGATGGTAGTATAAGGCTCTGTGCCGATTATTTAATAACCCTAAATCCTAACTTAATTGTACCTCAGCATCCTTTACCACGATTAGAAGAGATTTTTGGTAGTTTAAATGGGGGGGGAAACAATTTACTAAGTTAGATTTTAAACACGCATATTTACAAATGAAAGTCCACCCAGAAAGTCAAAAATTAATGACAATAAACACACATAAGGGATTATATATGTGTAAAAGGCTTATGTATGGTTTAAATGGGGCGCCTACTATTTGGCAGCGCTACGTTTATGGATTATTCCAGGGTATGAACGGAGTTCAAGTTTTTATGGATGGTGCTAGAATAACTGGAACAATGAAATCTCACACCTCAAAGTATTAGAGGAATTTTTTAAGAAATGTAGAGAATATGGGCTTAAATTTAACTTAAATAAAAGTAAATTTTTCAAAACGAGATAAATTTTTTGGGACACAAGATTGATGCAAATGGGTTACATAAAACAAATCGCTGCTATCTTAAATGCACCAGTTCCCAAAAGTGTTCAGGAAGTAAAGAGCTTTTTGTGTTTAGTAAATTTTTATGGTAAATTCTGCGAAAATTTAGCCACTATGGCAAATCCACTTAATAATCTTGCAAAAAAAGATACAAAATTTGAGTGGTCGAGGGATTGTCAGGAAGCTTTTGAAAAAATCAAAAAAGAGATCTGTTCTCCTAAAGTTTTGGTACATTATGATCCAAACCTACCTCTGACTTTAGCTACTGATGCTTCACCAGTTGGAATAGGCAGTGTATTATCTCATGTATTTCCAGATGGTACTGAACGTCTGAACGACCTTGATGGCATTTGCTTTCAGAATGTTGACAAGTACAGAAAAAAGATATGCACAAATTGATAAAGAGGCCCTAGCAATAGTCTGGGCTGTACAGAAATTTTATTTGTATTTAAAGTGTCGTAGATTTACCTTAATAACAGATCACAAGCCTCTGGTGGCTATCTTTGGTTCAAAACGTGGCTTACCAGTACTAACAGCGACAAGACTTTTGCATTATACTCTTATTTTACAATCATTTGAATTTAACATCAAATATAGAGATACAAAAATTGTCTTTCTCTTTTGCCTACATCATCAGAAGAATTGGAAATAAGAGATGCTATTTCTATGCATCAAATGGAACAAATAGAAACCTTACCTGTCACATCTAGAGATCTAAGGCAAGCCACCCTGAAAGATCAAGAGCTAGGTACACTTTTAAATGCTCTTAGAGAGGGCCAAAATTTGCAGGGGAAGGAAGCACAATATACAATACAAGATGGTTGTATAATGTATGGCCAAAGGGTTTGCGTTTCAAAGGTCTACCAAAAAAGGGTTCTTGAAGAACTGCACCAAGGACACCTGGGTATGGTCAAAATGAAGGCGATTGCCAGATCTTTTGTGTTTTGGAAGAATATCGACAAAGATATTGAATAGGTAGCCCATAACTGTACTGAGTGTGCTAAGTATAAAGCTGATCCAGCAAAAGTAAAGGTTCATCACTGGGAATATCCTAGTAAACCTTGGGATAGAATACATATTGATTTTGCCGGCCCCATGTTTGAGCATATGTTTCTGTTAATTTTTGATGCATATTCAAAGTGGTTGGAGGTCTATCCCGTGAAATCAACTACTACGCAAAAAACCATAGAGTGTCTCAGAGACTGTTTTAGTCAATTTGGATTATCAGTTGTGCTCGTTAGTGACAATGGTTTCCAATTCACTTCACATGAATTTCAGAGGTTCATGTTAAGTAACGGTATAAAGCATAAAACTTGTGCACCATTCAAACCATCCAGTAATGGAAAAACTGAGTGTTATGGGTACACACTTAAGCAATCGTTACGAGCAATGCAAAAATATAAAGGAAGCATTACTCAGAAATTGAGCACATTTTTACTTCAGTATAGAAAAACACCTAATATCACGGCAATGCACAGCCCTGCTATGTTGTTCTTAAAACGAGACATTAGAACACGCTTTGATTTATTGATGACAGATTTAAATTCTAGGGTGCAAGAAAGAATTCGAAAGGGAGTTTAGGAATTCTACGATAGAAAATTTTATGTGGGTGATCACGTGGCCATTAGAGATTATAGAGCTGCGAATTCAAAATGGAAATTTGGTACAATTTTCAACCAGGATGGGGCTTCTTCCCGTTGAAGTTCAGGGTAACTTGGTGAGACATCACGTCGACCAGATCCTTCCAGTGGGTCACCAAGTGCTTGAAACGGCCTTTCCAATTGTTCACCAGAGAATTTCGACGCCAGGAGATAGAGAAAGCAATCTAAGTCTTCAGCCAGCAAAAACAACAAGCAATTCTTCTTCCGAAGTGCTGCATGGAGAATCAGGGTTTCCTCCAACACCAGCAGAACCACCAACTGATGTTCTGAATCCGAAAGTGCCACCGTCACCAGCTAAACCAAATATCTCTCCACCAAAGAGTCCATTAGGTCCAGAAAAGGAGAAGCCACAACTTAGATGTTCCGGGAAAAATAGGCGACCACCCAAAAGACTTGACCTTTTGAAGGGGGGAGGAGATGTGGTGTTACCGCACAAATGACTTTGAACTGTAACTGTAACTGGACAGTTAGTTTGGGATTGAATCGGCAACGTTGCCAGCGCGCGTAACTTGTAGTTAGGATGTTAACCTAAGTATTATTCTTATTTGTGTAATTAAGTGTAATGTATTGTAATGATAATTAAAGTATCTGTCAAGCATCTTGAGTAATGATAAGTATAAATCCAAATCCACGCAAACAAATCCTACAAAAAGTGGTAGGTTTGTGGTACATTAGTACACCCATAGATTTACAATACTTAAATTTAGTTTTGTATGAAAGACACCTAAGAAAAAATAAAATATACTCCAGCAATTTCCAAGTATAGGCCCAGTATATCCAAATTCTTTGGGTAGCCATGTAAACAAATATTGAATTATTTCTATACCACAGTATACTTTTACGCGTATAAAAAAAATCTATTCATTCCATTTTGTTTAGGGCAGCCTATAGATATTGGACTCTACTTACCAGAAATTTCCCCCATAGATTTAATGTATTTGAATACTCTTGGATGTCCCTGTACACGAACCATTTGCTTGATCTTATCAAAAAGTTTAGTATAGCATCACTATATGATACAGATTTAGAACACAGAGTTTGGACTTTCTGCTACTATTTGTTCTTGTGATATGCGGATAACAGACACATACATAGACCAACTGCTGAGAACATGATTTTCGGATTCATGGGGACCTCAAAATGTGAAAAAATTAAAAATCAATTTCGAAAATTTGACCCAAAAACAATACTTTCTCTACCATATATGTGGTTAAGAGAAAGTAAAAATATAAAATAATTATATGCAAGCGTGTAATTTATTTTCAAATTTCTAATTTTTTCCAAAATGATAAATTCTCAGGCGATTTTTTACTTTCACTTATCCATATATGATAGGGAAAGTATTATTTTGAAGACAAATTTTTGAAATTGAGTTTTTGTTATCTTTACATGTTTTGAGGCATCCTGTATCCGAAAAACAGGTTTTTTTGGGGATTGGTCTGTATGTCTACCTGTATGTGTTTGTTATTAGCAGATCCCAAGAATAAATAGTAACAGAGTCCAAAATCTGTATTCTAAATCTATATAACATAGGGATTCTACACTAAACTGTTTGTTTGAGGTTTGAGACCCAAAAAGGGATTTGTGAACAGGGACATCCAAGAGAGTTTAAATACATTACATACTTGGGCAAATTTTTTGGAAGGTACAGTTTAGTATCTTTAGACTGTAATAAACAAAATGAAATGAGCATTTATTTTTTGTATACATAGCATATTTTGTATAGAATATGGTAGAAAAATTATTCATCATTTGTTTGCAGTGTAGCACAAAAGATATAGCGTGGCAATTGTAGAGGTCTGCACGGGTCTGAAATTTGAGGCCCGTGACCGGCATGCCCCGTACGTTAACAGTCTTGGCCCAGTGTAAAAATAAAATTTAATTTGGTATTCACATTAACTTTAGAATGCAATAAAAAGAGTAAGATGTGCATTCTTAAATCTTTACTATAATATCATGATTTGAATTTACTTTCTCAAATAAGTAAATTATTTCATGGAGGTAAATTTGCATCTTTGAAATTTTGACCAAAAAATATTCATATGATACTTTGTCAGCTTATGATAGATATACATCAAAATAAAAAAAACTCAGTCAATCTAAATTTCTGAATTATCCTGATTAGAATTGAAACAAAATCAGATAATATTGAAGAGCACTAAGTGGTCTTATGATTGCAATTACATGTTGATTTTTTTTTATGTTAAACGCTTTTTAAATTTTAACTTGTCAAATATTTGACAACTAATCATCAATAGAGAGGTGTCAAGTTATATTAGGGATTACCCGCAACTATTATAGTGGAATTTTTAAATAGTATTATTTTTTCTGCTATTAAATAAAACGAAGATTACTATCTCTAAATCGCGGTATGAAATTGTTTTTTCGTTCGTACTTGACACTTCTAGTCTTACCACATCAAATATATACTACTTTTCAATGGAGACTCTTGTACGCAATATATATCACACAATAAAAGTAATTATTTAAAACTTGGAAGATGTTAAATAAAATCAATATCTGCAATACTTCCATAGTGCATTTTGTTTTTATAGATAATTTTTATCATATTTATTCAGTAATTTTTAAAGATTTAATATGTTAAAAATTATTGATAAAAAATAGTGGTGTAAGAGTTTCGATTTGAGACGGAAACTCTTGCACCTTGTTTATTTAAATCGCATTTAAAACAGGGTGTTTAAATTAATAAGAAAGCACCAAAGAACTGGTGTTGTAAATTATTACTTACAAAGTTTGAGTAAAGACCATAAAATGCAATAAACTCGCAACAATTGCTTCAGCTCGAAAGAGCATACGACCCTTCATCAGGCGAACAAAGTAGGCACAAGTGCTGCAGTCAAAGCGGCAACGCACAAAACCTTTTATAATGAAAAGCAACACCATATAAAGTCGGATGTAAATATAACTACTGGTGTGAGTAGAATTGTAAAATAAATGAAGAAAATAAATAAGATTAAAAATATAACAAAATCTAAAAAATATCAAAATTAAACGAAAATCTAAGTTACGTGAGTAATTTCTAAGCATCAGAGAAGAATGGAGTGGAAGAAATATCATTAACAAAATTTTTCGAATTTTTAAATATGTAAAATGCTTCATGGATATCCAAATGGGAAGAACAGACAGAAGATGAAATTATGTTAGTTTTGAAAAAATCAAAACGATGACCATGAGTCCAGCAGTGGGAAGCAATAGAAGATTTGGAAATATCTTCATTACGAACATTCCGACTGTGTTCATTTATTCTGTACTTCAAACGCCTCCTAGTTTGACCAATATAACCTAAGTTGCACGACGAACATGGAATTAAATAAATGCCAGAACGGTTTTCGGTAGGAATGAGATCCTTAAGAGAAGATAATTTAATTTTTTTGATCGTTTCTCAACTACTGTTTTTAGAAAACCATTCTCAGTCTCTCTTTCGCCGAATGCTCTCTCTAACCACGCCCCTCAACAGAAAATGTCTCCTTTTTATACTTATGTTTTTCGTGCCTTACACATTTGTTTTGATCCGTCTAATCTTTTGAAAGAAATTAATTATTTAAAATCTCTTGCTCTAACTCGTGACTATAACCCCTCTATTATTGACAAAGCTTTATATACATTTAAGAATCCTAAACGTTCTGCTCCCAAATTCAACGATCACAGTCTGATCCCAGTTGTTTTACCTTTTTATTCTTCACTCTCTTTTAAAATCTCTAAAATTCTTTTATCGTTTGGTTTCAAAGTCATTTACAAACCCGTCAAAAAAATTAAATTATCTTCTCTTAAGGATCCCATTCTTACCGAAAACCGTTCTGGCATTTATTTAATTCCGTGTTCGTCGTGTAACTTAGGTTATATTAGTCAAACTAGGAGGCGTTTGAAGCACAGAATATATGAGCACCGTCGGAATGTTCGTAATGAAGAGTTTTCCAAATCTTCTATTGCTTCCCACTGCTGGACTCATGGTCATCGTTTTGATTTTTTCAAAACTAACATAATTTCATCTCCTGTTTGTTCTTCCCATTTGGATATCCATGAAGCATTTTGCATATTTAAAAATTCGAAAAATCGTGTTAATGATATTTCTTCCACTCCATTCTTCTCTGATGCTTAGAAATTACTCACGTAACTTAGATTTTCGTTTAATTTTGATATTTTTTAGATTTTGTTATATTTTTAACCTTACTTATTTATTTTCTTGATTTATTTTACAATTCTACTCACAGCAGTAGTTATATTTGTATTCGACTTTTTTGCTTTTCATTATAAATGGTTTTGTGCGTTGCCGCTTTGACTGCAGCACTCGTGCGTACTTTGTTCGCCTGATGAAGGGTCGTGTGCTCTTTCGACCCGAAACAATTGTTGCGAGTTTATTGCATTTTATGGTGTTTATTCAAAGTTTTGTAAGCAATAGTTTATTTTCTGCTTTTTTAAAATTTGTTAAACGATAATGATTACGATATATAATTATTCACGTTTGATACATATCACATGAGAATTTATAGACATATGGTATGCATATAAAGTGGCTATAGCATTTATGGATATAGCATTATATGGATATAGCATTTTTTTTTTTTTTTTTTTTTGCTGAATTGTTTTCTGCAGTGAACAAAACTGAACATAAAATTTGAAACTTGGTACTTCAATCACTACCTAATCAGTTGATTTTTAATATCTTTTCTTACTAATTTGCAAATGCGTAAAAATAAGTATATATAAAATACCATCTTAAAAAAATTATGACTGATATTTTTTAATACACTGCCTGTTTGATATATATATATATATATATATATATATTTTTTTTAATTTTTTAAGCCCGATAAGTTTTGCTGAGAAAATCTGTAGTAATTAAAGAAAGAGAACATGCAACCCACGTTGTTGAATTTTATTTATTTCATTATCTTCTTCGACTAACATGCGAACAACCATTTCTCCAAACACGCGTCTGCACCAGAAACTTTGACTGCGAGCCAAAATGTGGAAGATGTGGTATTTCTTTTAGCGCGACATTGGTGTTTATCTCTTCTACAAGTATGAATTTCTCTGGTTTAATAGCATCTTATCGGCCACCGTCAGCAATAGAAGCAGGTAACTTTGACATGATCTGTTTTATTTTAAATAGAAAATTTTATATTTTTAGCTTTTTACTAAAAAAGTTTCAAAATTGATCATTTTAAGTAACTGGCTGGCACAATGAACTTGCTCTTTGAAATTGCATATATGATGGCAATAATACCAATATGATAAAATCTCATAAACAAGGTATTGAAACAAATTATTTTTTAATTCATATCTGCTAAGCACGTGGCTTTAACACTAAATATAGCTTTGAAGCGCTTCCATCTGCTTTTTTTTTTTTTTTTTTTTTTTTCCCGCCTCCTATATCTTTAGTAGCTTAAACGGTTGGATGAAAAGTTCACAAAATTTTCGAATTTTGTTTCAGGAAAATAGATCTATTCTGAATCTAGTTAGTACTATGGATGACATATCAGTTCCTATGAGGAAATGGGAAATCGAACTTTTCTTTGAGTTTCCTCAGCCTCGTTCTCCAATTGCATTCGGTGAGTGTTTGCAAACCTTTCTATTTTGAAATAGTTCGCATAGAGACATTCATTTCTATCTCTGCTTTCTGGTCATTAATAAATGATCATCTAGTGTCAACGTAAAGTTCCGATTTTCAGGAAAATTGCAGTGTTAACAGTCGTTATAATGGTATAATTTTGTAAAAGTGATACAATAGAATAAAGTAAATGTATACATTTTGAAGATAAGATAAAATTAATTTGCTTTCAGACTCGTGACTCGAGTCTTTTCTTCGAACCAAATAAGATTTAAATTGGCAATATATATATATATGTGTGTGTGCAGTTTGAGTTTACGATTTTACCTAAAGGGCTTGCCCGATGTTTACGAAATTTTAACACTTCTTATAATAAGTATATGCATGAAATAACCTACAACTATACACTTTAATGAACATTCTTCAAGTATATTTGTTTACATTTGAATATTAGATAATTTTTATCATTTACTGAATCAATTTTGATTTGGTATAGCTCTTGCAAATAAATTATATAAGTTTTTTTTTTTTTTTTTTTTTTTTTTTTTAACAGTGCGTTTTCCGAGGTTTTCTTCGAAACTTGCGTAAATATAGGCTAGGATTGCTTAGAAAGATCCCCACGGAGGACACTTCACCCAAGACCTAGGACCTTAATGCAGTCAATTGGTCTTGGTCTTAAAACCAACATTTTTGGACAGTGCACAAAATTATGTAAAAATCAACAAATTATATTCGAAGATAGCTAAAGTATTAATACTAGCTTTAAAAATAAAAATAGTCAAAAAATATGAATTAGACAGTAAGTTCTCAAACTTTTTGAAGTCGGGGAGTATTTAAAATCCTATAAGTAAGTGTAGGTGCACCACAAATTTCTGAAAAAATGTTATAATAATTAAATTAAGTATTTGAAAGGCAAACTCTCTCTTTCCTCCTCAATACACACAAAATTTTCACGTTTTATATACTTGTTTGTGGCGAGTGTAGAATATCTTAAAACAGATGCTGAAAATAATTTTATATAAATTTTAAAATTTCTTTACACACCATAAATTTTAAGCCAGCACAACCGGTTTCGAAAGGACGCAGCCTTTCTTCATCAGGTGCAAAAAAAAAAAAAAAAAAATTTTTTTGTTAAGGTGCCTGCCTACCGTTGGAGGTGATTTTTTTTTTAATTATTGAAGAATTGTCTATTTATGTGCATTATATGATAGAATATAGTAAAAAGCAGTGAATAACCTGAAAAAAATATGCAAATTTTAAAATATTTTGAAATTTAAGATCAAAATATGCATAAAATTTGCGAAAAAAAAAAAAAAAGAACTTTTACGAAACATCATAAGCAGGCCCTGACTAACGGCAGGGCATACGGGGCAAATGCCCCGGGCCCCCCTTCTGGAAGGGGTCCCCCTACAGGTGTATGCAGAAATTCTGCAACCTAAAGACCTCTTATGCCACTGCAAGGGGGGCCCCCAGAATAGGCTTGCCCCGGGGCTCCAAGCAGTCTAAGTCGGGCCCTGAAAGTCAAATTTAAATAAAGATATTTTTATTCTGTAAATTTTATTTAGATTATTGAAAGGTCCTAAAGGGAGTGAACTACTCTCAAAACTATAACCATGTTATTTAATATTTTAGATAACATTTTTACATGCTGAAAAAATCATGAATTTACATGACAGTTCATAGCTTCTATCGACAAAAAATCAAAAATTAATTTAGCTAGATTCATTGTCGTAGTTCAGTCTCTAAAACAACTCCTCTAGAGTATTTTGTCAAAGTGTCATAACGTTTCAATTATAAATTTTGGAGTTATGATGTTTTGGGTTTTGGGATAAAGCAAAATGCTAAAAATCTCATTTTGAGAAAAAGCAGAAAACATTTTAAAACAAGATTTTACCCATTAAACAAAAAATAATTTTAATAAGTTCCTGATTTATTTCAAAGCTTTTTATTTTCTTTTTCAAATTCATTTTATATTCAGTAACAAATTTTGATGCTTATATTGAGTAAAACGTTTATGTAAACAAATATTTAGGGGTCATTTCCGGTCACTTCCGGTTTCAAAAACTGGCGAGTGACTAATATTAAAATGCCTGTAACTCAAGTTCTAAGCAAGATAGAAACAAATTTCAAGCTGATTTAGAAAGCTAAAATGTCAGGCTTTAATACTAACCCAAAAATAGAAAGTCGGAGTTTTGACTGAAAATTGCATTTTAAAGGTAGGCAGGCACCTTAATTAACGTAATGATTGTAAAATAATAAATATGCACCAGAGGACTGGCTTTGGAAAGTAATAAGTAAAAAACGTTGAATAAACACCATAAAATGCAAAAGGTTCGCAACAATTGATTCGGGTCGAAATAAAACACGAGCATTCGTCAGACAAACAAAGTAGGCACAACTGATGGGGATTTTATATTTTATGGTTTTATTCAAAGTCTTTTTCTTATTATTTCAAACGTAATGATTCGTTGACAAAAACAGCAGATTACCAATAAATTGAAAAGCATAACAGAGTCACTATAATATATGTATATATACACTCAGTGCTTCATAAGTCTGGATACACCAAAATATGTCGAAAGGAAAGCAAATTTACTGAACACATTGATTTCAAAAGTTTCATGGATTTAAAGGATATATCATATGAGATATAAGTATGCCTCCGGCACCCTCACGTTAAACAAACTCATTTTTTTCAAATAGAAAGCATACATTTTCTTCACAGATTCGTGTTTAGCGAAAAAAATCTGTTTTAAATCATGTATTGTTTTTTTTGTTTTGAAAAGTAGGTGGTCCCGGGCCCCCCATTCTTATGTTGCAATAAAAAATCCAGTTATTCCAAAATATCTCAATAACCAAGAACGCAAAATTATGCAGTACGCATTGATTATTAACACTTTCCAAATGTACGTAATTGTTGTATTGTATAACTTTCAATAATCTTTGCCTACGTAATCACACAACGGACAGACAGTAGTTTTGAAAGGCATACAGATAGACTAATTGAATTCCTAATCATTCTTAAATCCTAATCATTGTTCAAAAGTGTTAAAAATGCTTAACACTGATGAAAACGTAGTTCTTATATTCTAATTGCAGTCCAAAATGTATCTGAATATTTTAGTGTAGCCCTTTAAATCTAAAGGATAGCAAAATCATATTCTATACAAAATATTATTTTAGCGTATTAAAAGTCAATGTGAATTTCTTTATGATTTTTGCAATAGAAAGTTCTTTAAATGTAATTTATAAAAATGTCTGTCCTAAAATGCAATGCATTGACATTTTTTTGGGTGTCCCTGTACACAAACCAGTTGCACAAGACCTATTAATGTCATTCAAAATAGGAAACATTCCATAATTAATTTAAATAACCTATGTAATTTTGTAAAAATTCTCAAAATATTTACGGACGCTGGGGCGGGCAGATGGACTGGACAGTCGGACAGATAGATACATAAATTGAAATCATATTCCCACTTAAAAAATGTTAAAAAGTGCTATATCACTTAATGTAAACGAAAATGCTATTTTAGCAAATTTGCAATAAAAGCCTTCAATGTAACTGAATATTTTTGTGTGGCCCTGTAAATCTAATGCTAATCATACTACATTCTTTCATTTTTTAACCTTATTGGAAAGCGTAAAAAAACATTTAGAAAATCATAAAAAAGATTAATATAAACGAAAATGCAATTGCAGCAAATTTCCAATAATACCCATTAATGTAACTGAATATTTTTGTGTGGGTGTGGCCCTATAAATCTAATGCTAATCATACTGTATTCTATGGAAAGGATTCTTTTGTGCATATGAATGATATATTTTAATTTTATTAAGATTTGTACAAAGTAAGTTCTTCAAATTTGGCTTATAGAAATTCTTCTCATAGAACACAATGCTTAGGAATACTTTCAGGTGTCCCTGTATACAAACCAGTGATGGTATTTACTCCATTTTCAATAAGAAACATCAGATAGTATACTTGAATAATATATTTCAATTTCATTAGTATATGTGTAAAGTAACGGTATTAAAATTTGGTTTATAGAAATACCTCTCATAGGACACAATGCTTTGGAAAACTTTCGGGTGTCCTTGTATAAAACCCAGTAAAGGTGTTCACTCCATTTTCCGTGAGAAACATCCGATAGTGGACTTGAATAACATATTTAAATTTCATTAAGATATGTGTAAAGTAACGGTATTAAAATATGGTTTATGAAAATTCCTCTCATAGGACACAATGCTTTAGAAAACTTTTGGATGTCCCTGTATACAAACCAGTAAAGATGTTCGCTCCATTTTTAATAGGGAATATCTGATAGTGAACTTGAATAACATATATCAGTTTCAAGAAATTCCATTAATATTTACGGGAGTTAGAGCGTGGACAGACAGACAAACCGAAGTCATAAACACTTTTCAACCTTGTTGGAAAGTGTTAAAAAGCAATTGCGCTGAACACATTGATTTTAAAAGTTTCTTGCATTCAAATGATCTGTCTGATGAAGTATCATAAATGGGTCCCCGAGGCCCCCAGGAGCCCCACTTGATACAAACTCAAATTGACATGATTCAAAGTCCTTAATTCCTAGATTCCAATAAAAAGTTATGAAATACGGAAATGTCTGAAAAGAAAAGGAATTTCGCTGAACACGCCAGTTTGGATAGTTTCGTGCTTTCAAACAATATGTTTGCTGAGATATACCAAGGGGGACCCCAGGCCCATATGACATAGTCTTATTAATTTCGAACAACAACGTCCTCTTCATCATTGAAGAGGACGTTTGTCTTATTCTATAATAAGACAAATAAAAATAAAAATTTCCGTATTCTGATTTTATTTTAGATTTTTTATTACAATAAAAGAATCAGGGCCCGAGGGTCCCCTGCTCAGGAGAAAAAAAAAAAAAAAAAGCAATACATGATTTAAAACAGATTTTTTTCTCTTGACACAATTCTGTGAATAAAAGTTTCCCTTTAAAAAAATCGAGTTTGTGTCACATGGGGCAACTGAGGGCCGCGGGGGCTAATTTATGATACTTCATTTGCTAGATCATTTGAATGCACGAAAGTTTTGAAATTAATGTGTTCAGCGAAATTGTTTTTTCATTGAGTTATTTTGGGATATCCGGAATTTTTACTGCAACATAAAAATGGGGATGCCGAGGCCCCCTACTCTGTAACTTACACACACAAAAAAAAAAAAGAAAGAAAGAAAGAAAGAAAAATCATGCAGTACGCATTGATTAGTAACACTTTCCAACTGTACGCAATTGTTGTATCGATTAACTTTTAATATTCTTTGCCTTACGTTATCAGTTATCACACAACAGACAGAAGGACTGAAAAACATACAGATAGACTAATTGATTTTAAAATTACTCTTAGGCATTTTGGAAAGTGTTAAAAATGCTTAACGCAAAAGAAAATGCAGTCGTTAGATTATAATTACAGCTTTTAATCTCTCTGAATATTTTACTGTAGTTCTGTAAATCTGAAAGTTAATTATATCATATTCTAAACAAAACAATATTTTAGAATATTAATAATACATGTCAATGTTTTTATGATTTTTATAGTAGAAAGTTTTTTAAATATAACATTTAAAATAATCTGTCCTTAAACATAATACAATGGCTTTTTTTTTTTTTTTTTATTGTTGTTGTTGTTGTCCTTGTAAACAAACTAGTTGTACAGGACCTATTAATGACATTTTAAATAGGGAACATTCCATAGGGAACTTGAGTGTATCATTTTTTAAAAATTCTCAAAATATTCACGGATGATAGGAGCCGGAGACAAACAGATAGAAAGGTAGACAATCGGACAGACAGATGCACAAATTGAAATCATATTCCCACTAAAATTATTAGAAAGTATTAAAACGCTCATGTAAACAAAAGTGCAATTCCAGCAAATTTTTATTAATAGCTCTTAATGTAACTGATTATTTTTGTGTGGCCCTGTAAATCTAATGCTAATCATACAGTGTTACATAGAAGGCACTCTTTTGTGCATAATATATTTCAATTGCATTAAGCTTTGTGGAAAATAAAATTATTGAAATTTGGTTTTTAAAAATAGCTCTCATACAACACAATGCTTTGGAATACTTTCAAGTGCCCCTGTACGCAAACCATTTAGAAATGTATTCTATTTTACATAGGAAACATCCGATAGGGAATTGAATAACACATTATAATTTCATAAAAGTTTCTATATATTAAAGGTATTAAAATATTGTTTATAAAAACTCCTCTCATAGAACACAATGCTTTTGAATACTTTTGGGTGTCCCTGTACACAAACCAGAAGAGGTATTCACTCCATTTTCAATAGGGAACTTCTGATAGTGAACTTGAATAAAATACATCGGTTTAAAGAAATTCCATAAATATTTCGAGAATTAGAGCGCAGAAAAACAGACAGAGAGACAGACAGACGGACAGAAGAACAGCCAGACAGATACACAAATTGAAATTATATTCACACTAAAAAAATGATAGAAAGTGTCAAAAACGTTTAATGTAAACGAAAGTACAATTCTAGTAATTTTTGTCAATAGCTCTTAATATAACTGAATATTTTTGTGTCACCCTGTAAATCTAATGATAACCATTTTATATTCAATGCAAAGCATTCTTTTGTGCATATAAATAACATATTTCAATTTCCTAAAACTTCGTGGAAAGTAAAGTTATTAAAATTTAATTTATAGAAATATCTCACAAAGAACGCAATGCTTTAGCGTACTTTTGAGTGTCCCTGTGCATAAACTAGTGGTGGTATGTAATCTATTTTATATAGGAAACATCCAATAGTGAAATTGAATAACATATTTCAATTTCATGAAGATATTGTACAGTAAAGGTATGAAAATATTGTTTATAGAAATACCTCTCATACAACACAATTCTTTGAAATAATTTCGGGTGTCCCTGTACGGACAGATAAACATATTGATATCATATTCACACTTAAAAATATGTTAGAAAGTGTTATAAACGCTTAATGTAAACGAAAGTAGAATTCTAGCAAATTTTTATTAATAGCTCTTAATATAACAGAATATTTTTGTGTCACCCAGTAAATCTAATGCTAATCATGCTATATTCTATATAAAGCATTATTTTGTGCATATAAATAACATATTTCAATTTCCTAAAACTTCGTGGCTTTGGAATACTTTTGAGTGTCCCTGTACACAAATCAATGGTGGTATTTACTCCATTTTCTACAGGAAACATCCAATATTGATCTTGAATAACATATTTCAATTTCATTAAGATTTGTGTACAGTAAGGGTATGAAAATATGGTTTATAGAAATACCTCTCATAGAACACAATGCTCTGAAATACTTTCGGGTGCCCCTGTATATAAATCAGTGGTGGTATTTAATCCATTTTATACTAGAAACATCCCATAGTGAACTAGAATAACATATTTCAATTTCATTTAGATATGTGTACAGTAAAGGTATGAAAATATGATTTCTAGAAATACCTCTCATAGAACACAATGCTTTGAAATACTTTCGGGTGTCTCTGTATACAAACCAGTAAAGGTATAAACTCCATTTTCAATAGGGAACATCCGATAGTGAACGTGAATAATATATATCAGTTTCAAGAAATTCCACAAATATTTACGGGAGTTAGAGCACGGAAAGACAGACAGACAGACAAACCGAAGTTATTAACACATTTCAACCTTGTTGGGAAGTGTTAAAAATGTTAGAAAGTGTTAAAAACGCTTAATGTAAGCGAAAGTACAATTTTAGCTAATACTTATTAATAGCTCTTTATATAACTGAATATTTTTGTGTCACCCTGTAAATCAAATGCTAATCATGCTATATTCGATGCAAAGCACTTTCTTTTGCGCTTATAAATAACATATTAAAATTTCATAAAACTTCGTGCAAAGTAAAGTTATTAAAATTTAGTTTATACAAATATTTCTCATAAAACGCAATGCTTTGGAATATTTTTGTGTGTCCCCGTACACGAATCAGTGGTGGTATTTACTCCATCTTATACAGGAAACATCAGATAGTGAACTTGAATAACATATTTCAATTTCATTAAGATTTGTGTACATGTAAGGGTATGAAAATATGGTTTAATGAAATGCCTCTCATAGAACACAATGCTTTGAAATATTTTCGGGGGTTCCTGTACATAAATCAGTAGAGGTATAAACTCAATTTTCAACTGGGAACATTCAACAGGAAACATTCGATAGTGAACTTGTATAACATATTTCAATTTCATTAAGGTTTTTGCACAGTAAGGGTATGAAAATATGGTTTATAGAAATGCCTCTCATAGAACACAATGCTTTGAAATACTTTTGTGTGTCCCTGTACACAAATCAGCGGTGGTATTTACTCAATTTTATACAGGAAACATCCGATAGTGAACTTCAATAATATATTTCAATTTCATTAAGATATGTGTACAGTCAATCTTATTCAGACACTTATCTCAGCTCATTTATAGAAAAGACACTTACGTGTCTTAATTGAAGACAGCACATGCGTCTGAAATTTCGCATGCGTAAGTGTTTCAGGTATTTATGTGTCTGAATTGGCATTTCAGACACACTTCTGTCTGTATTTAAGACGCTTCTGTTTACAGTGCATACTTCGCCCGCTTCGCTGGGCACTATATTTAAAGGATTTCTTTTTAATTGAATAATTGAAACGTTTAAATAAATATATTTCGATTGACGACTATTTTCTTCACAGTTTTAGTATGGGATCTCCTTCACAATATCAAACATTTTTTGAACTTCTCGAATCTGTTCAACAAAACTATTATTAAAACGAATATTCTCGTAAACAGTCAAATAGAAATGTTAATTCTTCGAATATTCCGGAAACAGTTGAAGCTGTTACTCGTACAGTAAAAGTCACTATTCGATGAATGGTCGAATCAGAGAACGCACGCAAGTCGTTTTCGCAGCAATCATCATAACGCACGTTTGTACGCTTCACTCACATGAAAAAAAAAAAAAAAAAAAAAAAAATCACTGTACAGCCCTACAGTGCAGTGCATGAATCTCAGAACACATGAAACTCGGTTCCGCGGCAATCACTATCGCGCAAGTTAAAATTAAAAAACATCACTGGACAGTGGACCCCCCTACCTCGCTGTGCATGAATCTGAAAACGCACGAAACTCGCTTTCGCAGCAATCGCTGTCATGCATGTAAAAACCAAAAAAAAAAAAAAAAAAAAAAAAAAAACCATCAATGGTCACCTCTACCTCAAATCAATGAAAATCAAATAAACCAATCAAATTTCTCGTAATTCCTCATAACATAGCTCTAGTTCAACGTAAAATTCACTCAAATCAATGAAAATCAAATAAACCAATCAATTCTCTCGTAATTCCTCATAACGTAGCTCTAGATCAACATAAAATGCACTCAAATCAATGAAAATCAAATAAACCAATCAAATCTCTCGTAATTCCTGAAAACGTAACTCCAGTTCAATGTAAAATACACTCAAATCAATGAAAATCAAATCAAATCTCTCGTAATTCCACAAAACGTAGCTCTAGTTCAACGTAAAATACACTCAAATCAATGAAAATCAAATAAACCCATCAAATCTTTCGTAATTCCTCGTAACGTAGCTCTGGTTCAATGTAAAATACACTCAAATCAATGAAAATCAAATAAACCAATCAAATCTCTCCTAAGATTCTCCATTCTGCGTCATTATAGAAATGGGAAGTTTTATTTTAATATTTTTATTAATTAAAAGAAAACTAATCAAAAATTCGAAAATCTGACTTCGATGTGCACAATGGCCCTTCGGAGGCACCTTTGTGTTAAATCACTTGACTGTCCGAGCTACCGTTTTCGAGGACAGTGAAATATACATATATACATATACAAATATTGCTCACTTAATAGTATAAGATATTCCATTTTGTCGTTCTGCCAAGTAGAAAGAATAAGTGGGTCAAACAAGCTGTTGAAAATGAAAAATGTTAAATTATATTAGTTTTCAAATAATTCTAAAATATTTTTAGAATAAATTTCTTATAAAATATATATCTAAAAAAGGTATGAGGTAAATGTGATTTAATAGCATGAAAGTAATATGTACTTTTCATTAAAGCAACTTTTGTAACAATTCACCTTTGAAAGTCTAAATTTTGCGAATTTAAATTATGTATTAAGTTTTAGCTTCTCTAAAGTAATTGTTTTTATATATCAATCTTTACAAACAAAATCTTTTTAAATTTTGATAATGAAATAAACTTAAGATATCTGAAATTAATATATAAAAAATACATATAGCAGTACTTGTAAAAATGATTTCGTTAATGTAATTTTTAAATAAACTTTTATTTGCTGAAGCTCAGAAATTGCAGAATGAAAACATTTTTAAAATATTGAAAATGTTAATACCCTTTTTTAATCTAACAGGGAAAATCCTCTCTCATATACAAATTTACCGACACACCTACATACTGTTATCATCAGAATCAATAGCAACTATTACGCTGTTATCACCATCTTTAATTTTTTCACAAATTTAACCCGTTAGTGGTCGCTAGTCGGTCGATTTGCCGCCCATCCTTCATTGTTGCCAGATTTTTTTATTCAATAGCCACCAAAAATTTTTAGAAGTGGCATTTGATATACATAAAACACGAAGAAAATCGAAGAAACGTCGATCACATCACTTCTTAAAATTATTGGTGACAGTTAAATAAAAAGTGCGCAATCTGTAATAGGTGGCGCTGTCTATAGCGACTACTAGCGGGTTAAATCAAAATTGTTTGACTTCCCTATTTTCAAGGCTGTAAAAAAAAAAAAAAAAAAAAAAAATGGAGAAGGGTTCACGTTTCATTACATAATATTGGGTGTAAAAAATGATGTATAACATAACTTAAAAAAAATTCCACAAATTTTCAAATTTCGGAAGGAGGAATGAACCTGCAAAAAGTCCTCTTTGCTATGGCCTTGCCTATTTTACAATATATCATACAAGCAACACCTATAAGCAGTAAAGAGTTCCAAGAATTAAGCTCAAAACATAAAAAGTTATGTATAAATCCCCTAAACGACCAAAGCTTGGATAGATTTCGAATTGCAGAATTGAACTGAAACAAGAAAAAAAATTAATTTTATACTGTTTATTATTATTATTATTTAATTTCAGTATGATGATTTTATTAATTTTTTTCCTTGTAATTTATTTTTTATTTTTTTATGTGAATGCTATGGCGTTAACTACTGTCAAGGAAATTGGAACTTAGAGGGATAATTAAGATGATGGCTATCCAGAGAAATTAAAAAAATGTAAATAAAATTAAATGGTTTTATCCAGTATTTACAGAAAACATCCAAATAGAATTGGTCTTATTCTCTGGATTTTAAAATCTTTATCAAAACTCTTATTGTATTTTTAATTAAATCCAAAATAATAATGATAATAAAGCATATTTATTTCTGAAATTAATACTTTATATATATATATATATATATATATATATATACACGCACGCACGCGCGCGCGCGCACACACACACACACACACACACACACACATATATATATATTATTCCACTTACATTCAAATCTTATGGGACTTATCAAGATTTACAATAAGAAATTAATCAGTTCCGTACTTTCTAAGCCTGGACTTCAATAGATATTAATTTTCTTTTCTGCCATTTAGGAAGGTAGAGGAGGAGCCTAGTGTACCCCCTTAGCGTACACTTTAATTCAATATTTTATTTACTAATAAAAGAAAAGAAAAAAAAAATAAATAAAACCTCAGTTTGATAAAGCTTAAAAGAAATAAAAATTTATATATTTATTTCAAAGTAAACTTTGTTTTATGACATGATCAAAATAAAGATCTTTCAAATCTATACTAAGATATTGTTTTTTGAAGAAATTGGTATTGAAAAAATATGCATTCTGCATGCCTAAATATCACTGAAAATAAAACGAAATAACTATGTTTAAACAATCTCACAGTAAAATGCATTCATTATCTTGCCTTTCCTTCAAAGCATTTCTATACTCATGCTTACCGAAGACACATTTATGGCGAAAGCACCATTCTTATTTGAGGGAATAAGTAATTTAAGGCAAAATTTAATGTACCCCTTAGAAAGACCTCCACGGAGGGCACACCACGCAGTCTTTTGACCCTCGTGCAATCAACTGGCTTTAACCCATAGCAACAAACACCTCACTAATGATTTATAGCGGAGAAGCGTTAGAGATGAGATTTTTTTTTTTTTTTTCATCTATTTTTCTGATGTGTATTTGTTAAATCGGTTAATAAAGTAACTTTTACCTATCCATGTGACTGACTGAATACTAAAGTATAATCATTTGTTGGATTTTCTATAGATTGTAGATTCAAAAATATGTTTATTACTCTAATATAATGACATTCTCATCAAAATTATAGTATTTCCTTTTGAACGTCTTGCCTTTGAATATAATAATTTCAACTTTTTTGTCTTTTTTGAAATCTCATTCTTGTGCACAGGGCCACATTTTTAAGACACCTTCCTTCACAGTGTTTGCTATATTTATGATTAAGTGGTGCGAAGAGTACGCAGGGCCTCGTTAATGGGCATGAAGTGTACGTGACTTAATATTAGTGAGGGTTCCCTTCATAGTGATTACCACTTTATGATTAGTTGGAGTGAAGCACACAGAGACTCACTTTATTATTATAACCCTCTCCCCTTCCCACTGATTGCTGTATTATTAATTGATGGGTGCGAAAATAAAACTTTACACATATAGAAGCGTACTACGAAGGGGCCCCGTTGATTTAAGAGCCCCCTTCATAGTGTTTAAAGTAATCATTATTGATGAATGCAAAACTCGCAGTCCTCATTTTTCTGAGGGGTAGTATTTGCGATATTAATGTAATAGCGATATTATTTCATAGTATTTGCAATATTAATTATTTATGGGTATGAAGTACACAGGACCGCTGTTTTAGAGAGGGTCGCCTACATAATGTTTCTTTCATTAATGATATATAGCAGAAAAGCGCACAGGACACAGTTTTTCAGTCGACCCCTTCAAAATGTTTTAATATAGGCTTTTAAAACTTCGTCTTCTGTAAAATCCAAACAGTTAAGAATGTGAGCGGGCGAGTCTGATCAGCTTTACACTGGGGACACTCCAGAATAGATTTAAGCTGCCTTCAAACTCTGGCAACAGAAGTACAATTTTAATTATGTACTAGTTTTATAAAATAACTGTATATACTAGTAACTTTGGATGTAATTTAATTCCCTAAAAGATCTGCTAATGAATATAACTATATTCTGTCTATTAAAGCTTTAATTATGTTTTCTGTATAACAGGAAATTTAACAATGTTTTATTATTGCAGGTAGTGGTTCGGGTTGCGGACCAGAAGCTGTGCGTTCGAAACGCGTTACAGGTCGAAAATTATTTTGCGAGTCAAGTTTACTTGACCCGCGCAGGACTCCACACAAGGAGAGGTCACGACATGGAAAATACTAGCCACAAAACTTCAAGAAAAAAGCTTTTAAAGTTTCATTAATCTTTACTGTCCGTTTTCGTAAACCATGTCTACCTCTCGCGGAACGATCCTACTCGGAAAAGGGGTGATGCGTTGAATGAGATGGGCACTTAGCCAAATGCGCTTTTCGTTCTACACGTGTTCGTTTTCTTTTTATGAGTCTTCAATATTTATTTTACCTTTTTACGCGAATTTAAAGTTTAATTTTTAATTTTAATTAACAATATTTTATTTAATGTAATTTATATGACAATATGCGCGAAAAATAAAAGGTGTAAAATAATCATGATAAAAAAAATCTAATGATTTGATTTAAATACGATTTTCTGTAAATTTCTGTAAAATAGAGATCCAAAAATATGGTATTTTTATTTTAGCAGTATAATTTAAAAGAAAAAAATATATTACTTTTACTACAGGTAAAGTCTACTGTAAACGTTGTTCTTTTTCTCTTCTTTTATTAATGAATTATGTAAATTTTACCTAATTTAAGTCATTTTTAATTAATTTACTACTATAATCAGTGCATGAAACAAGTGTTCAGGTATGACAGATATAGTACGAATTTAGGGATCAAGTAAGCAAATAAAAATAATTTTAACTGAAAAAAAAAAAAAAAAAAGAAGAAGAAGAAAGAAAACAGGCATTTACTTTTAAGTTTACGGATTTTATTTTGCATCGAAGAATAAAACTGATCTTCTACACTTATTTAAAAATTACAAGGGGGAAAAATCAGCATTTTGCCTTTATACGAATATAACGAAGAAGTATCGCCTCAAAATTCAATAATGTCCTGAAAAGAAAAAAAAAGAAAAAAGAAACCGCAACTTATCTCTCACTCGTAAAATGTAAACATTCTCTCATCTTCTACGCTTCTACCCTATTTTAACAAAATCAATGCAGACCTCACGCATGCGCATAGGTGAGCAGGGTCACAGCTAACGAAAACAAACAATAAGTACCAGTTATTTCGCAAACCGGTTAACGCTCCAGTGGCGCACTTGCTAGAGCAAGCGACTTTGACTCAGACGACTTGGGTTCGATGCTACCAACGTAATTTTTTTTTTTTCTCTCTCTCTCTTTAATTATTTTTTTAATTTAAACTTTTTACATTTACTTTCTTTTATAATTCAATTCAAAATTTAAAAAATTTAATAAATAATTATTGAATTTTCTTGAATAAAAAAATAAATAAATTTTTCTATTTGTAATATTTATAACTTAAAAATGCAACAAATTTCTATAACTTAAAAAATAAATTTTAGCTTTGTTTTAACTACAAAAATAAGTTAAAAATAAACTTTTTTTCAATTATTTATATAAACATTTTATTTTATTTTAGGTACAGTCGGTAACAAAAGTGTCCGAACACTAGCAAAAATTCCTATATAAAAAAGTACGCTTAATACCGTTTTGTTAAATAAATTCTTGTCGAATCCTGTTCTTAGACAGTCTAAGAACAGGATTCGACAAGGATTTATTTAGCAAAACTGTATTAAGCGTACTTTTTTTATATAAGAATTTTTGCTAGTGTTCGGACACTTTTGTTATCGACTGTATATTTAAAACAATACTAAATTTTGTTTTGTTTTTTAAATACAGAAAATAAAAATATATTATAGAGAAATAATGATTTTAGTTGATTATATAATTATTATCTAAACAAATTTAATACTTACTTCTCCAATCAATACAGCTTCTTGAAAAATTATAGTACAGGATTCCGATGCTATTAAATTATTACAGGCAAACAAATGTTCCAAATGTACGATATCTTTAAATGTAGATTTTAAATGTTAATCAACATACTTTTTTCTTCGGCAACGACTTGTTTTTTATTCTTCTGTGCATGGAATAAAATTTCAGCTGCTCTCTAATATTAACAAGCTAAAACCTGTTACGCAGTTTATACATAATCAAACCAACTTAGCAAGCTCAAACCATGATTTAAGTACACCTGCTAACTATTTTACCATTCGGTTTATTGTTAATTGTTAAAATTTTTCATCTGTTTTTGATATATTTCTACTTTTGTTATTCAGGGTTTTGCTTGTATATTTATTTTTATTTGATTATTTTATTTATTTACTTATTTTGCGATTAAAGCTGCAGTGGAAAGATTGTAAAGATGGATGATTGTAAAATTTAATCTATTGAATAATTAAACCTACAATTTTAAAAATTTAATAAACAATAATTATTGGTTTTTTGTGTTTAAAAAATATATATAAGTTATATAGTTATATTTTTCTATTTGAAATATTTATAATTTTCAATAACTTACATACACAGATATATACGTACAACAGCTTTGTTTTAATTATAAAATATAATGTTCCGATAAGTAATTTAAATATGTTCCCTTTATTACTTTCTTCTATATGTAATATAGAGAAAGTATTGGATTCGCGAAAATTTTCGACCTCCGTTTTTTGACGGATCTACACGTTTTGGGATGTCCTGAACACGAATTGATAGTTTTTAGAAAATGTCTGTCTGTGTGTCTGTCTGTCTGTCTGTCTGTCTGTCTGTCTGTCTGTCTGTCTGTCTGTCTGTGTGTCTGTCTGTCTGTCTGTGTGTCTGTATCATTTTTTTGTGGACGCTGTATCTCACGAACATATGAATGAAATTTAACCAAACTTGGTATTTAGTTGCACCCTGACATGAACTGGTGCCCATTAGATTTGGGGATCAATAGCTCAACAGGTGGCGCTGTAATCGCATTTTATGCAAATTTTTAACATGGCAGCATAGGACAAAATTCCGTATAAATGGGCATAATGAGAGTTATTTTAAACTTGTGATTGTAAAATGAATTGGAATTATTGATGATAGTAATAGTTAACTAGGAAAAAAAAATTGTGCATGGGGGGGCATCGGTTCCCCCCCTGGGGGGGAAGTACCCCCCCGGGGGGGTTAAATTTTGAAGATGGGTATCATTCGAAAGATCTCGTCAATACCTTTAAAACGAATGGTTGAACCATAAATCTGTGATAATTTAAAACAAAGTTATCGATTTTTTTTACTTTTAACAAAAAAAAACTTAGAAAAATAATCGTATTTTTTTTTTTTTTTTTTTAACGAAATTTTACCAAACTTGGTATTTAGTTGGTCCCCGACATAAACTGTTGCTGATTATATTTGGGGATCACTAGCTCAACAGGTGGCGCTGTGATAGCATTTTATCTAAATTTTTAACATGGCAGCATAGGACAAAAATTCGTATAAATGTGCATAATAAGAGTTATTTTACACTTGTGTTTGTAAAATTAATATGAATTATTGATAATAATAGTACGTAACTAGGAAAAAAATTTTGTGCATGGGGGGGCATCGCTTCCCCCCCTGGGGGGGAAGTACCCCCCCGGGGGGGGGGGTAAATTTTGAAGATGGGTATCATTCGAAAGGTCTCGTCAATACCTTTAAAACGAATGGTTGAACTATAAATCTGTGATAATTTAAAACAAAGTTATCGATTTTTTTTACTTTTAACCAAAAAAAAAAAAAAAACTTAGAAAAAAATTCTATTTTTTTTTTTTTTTTTTTTTTTTTTAAATATTGTTAGTGATTGAATATGTATTAATTTTCACAAAAAAAAAAGGAAAAAAAATCTTTTTTTTTTTTTTTAATATTGTTACTGATTGAATATGTATAGGAAAATATAGAAGAAAGTCTTGTGGTGGCCACAACATACTAGTTTTTATTTTTATTTTACAATTAAAACAAAGCTAAAATTGATTTTTTGAGTTATGAAAATTATAAATATTACAAATAGAAAAATTATAAACCTACATATATTTTATTTTAATTCAAAAAGAATTAAATAATTATTATTTATTGAAATTTTCAAATTTTGAATTGAATTATAAAAGAAAGTAAAAATAAAATAAAAAGTTTAGATTAAATACAAAAATTAAAGAAAAATAATTTCCCGTAGGCAGTATCAAACCCAAGTCGTCCGAGTGTCATCCGCTTACTCTAACAAGTACGCCACTGTAGCGTTGACACGTTTGCAAAATAACATATACTTAAAGATTACTGAACCTTTAAAGGCTTTTTTCTTGAAATTGTGTAACTAGTGCGCACGGCTGCTTTAACATGTTGTTACCTTCATAATATTATACAATTCTGAGCAATTTCGTTCCGATCTGAATTTTCCATGTCGTGACCTCTCCTTGTCAGACCTAAATACCGATCAGTCGTCAGCATTTTTAGACAGAATATATTGCACCAGAGGAAATTAGTATGTACACACCACAAGACAGCCTCTAGGGAGAGAGACGACAAATGATGAAATTACGCTACGGCGCATGCTCATAGCATTAGCAGACATTTTTTCTATCAAACTAGGTTTTAGTAAAAAAAAAACTCTTATGCTTCTCAGTTGAATATGAACAACAATAAATTTACAAATATCGTTGTTTTTTAATAATCCTTTATTTCAGCTATAGTTTTGAGCACAGTACTTTAGAGTCATTAATAACACTTTTAAATGTAGATAATATTTAAAAAAAGTTTTCAAGCCAATCAAAAGCTGACTCACTATTGACGCCCCTCTCAGTTACGCCTCCGTCGCCCTTACAACCATCAATATAAATCACAAGAGATTAATGAGGGATGCAAGTGATAGTTTCCAGAGCCCTTTTTTTTTAATAAATGCAGGAAATTTTTTGTCACCGTTCTCAGAAATTTGTCATGGAAAAATATCCTATCAGAAGCAAAACCCAAATGAGGTTTTAAAGAGTGCGGTTCCACATCGCATGATGGCAGGCCCAACGTTCTTGCAAGAGAGAAATTATTATATCGCTTCAAACGTTGATTATTGTTCAAACGGCGAAGATATGCAGAAGTTCTGTGTTGATCGCTGTAACTGGAGAGCTTGTTGTAGTATTTTGAAAGAACTTCTTCTCTAAAAAGAGGATGGAAGATCGCTCTCAATCGTGCAATGTCGCTCGGACAACTGTGGCGAAGGCCAATTATTATTCTAGCATCTAGCACCCCTCAACTGCACTCTTTCAAGCTTATTCAAATTGTTATCGGAAGCACAAAAATGAATTGGTAGTCCATATTCTAAACTTCGTCTAACCAGGGAGATATAATTTGTTCTTAATGTGCTCGCATCCATACCCAAGTCGCAGCCAGAGATGAATTTTAAGATGTTAAATCTCTTTATACTTTTAGTCACCAGGGCTTCAATATGTTTGTTGTTAAAATTCTCTTGATCCAGGATGTATTCCAAATATTTAAAATTTTCGTTATAAATTAATCGTGTACCATTCATGTAAATTGTTGATTTGTAGTTGTACAAACCAACTATAGTAGATTGGTAGTAAAGAAACTAACCGATGATTTTGAAGCATTAAAAAGCAGTTTATACTGTTTTGAAAAATTAAGAACGTCTTCAACAGCAGAGTTGAGATTAAACTCGATTTTGCCATTGTCAGAACTAGAATGCTGCAGGATGATATCATCGGCAGAAAGTCCCACTTGACAATGTTTAGTAATCACCTTTTCACTGTGGTCGATCGAACTATGTCCTTTTTTGAAAACATGTTGCTCTTTAGGGAGTAAATCATTTGTGGACAGGTGAAAGTTTATTCTGGCAAATATTAGTCTTTCCATGAGCTTACAAACAACAGATGTCAGTATTATGGGACTGAAGTTCTTTGCGTTTCTTGCGTCTTTACCAGGCTTTCGAATGGGAATGATCAAAGCCCTTTTCCGTTCCCGAGGCAAGCGACCCAGGCTTCATGATAGGTTAGTGTTCTGTATTGACATTTTGCCAATGAGTATTACGTGCCGCACATGCTTGTGCTTCGCACACCCCTCCGGAAAAAGTGTAATATTCCGTTTGTGCGAGCCTACTGTGGAAAACGAAATGAAAACAGAGAAGAAAAATGTGATCGTGCGAGTCGTGCTTTTTGAGCCGAACAAATGTTATATTGTGAAATTAAAGTGTTTTATTATCGAATCAGCGATCTAATTAATTTGTGTCATGCGTTTTGATCAGATGCGTAAACATCTGGTCCTAGAGCCGGTGTAATAAGTGTAATTTAACGAGTGGTTGGTGTTAATAATTTAGTTTCGAATTGCGTAATAAGAACAATAGTTTTCGAACATTTGTGGAAAGTAACTTACTGTGAACAGAATTGCTGTTTATTTTGCTGATTAATTAAGAATATGCGTGTTATTGGTGAAAAATCAGTGGTATTTGTGAAGAATACGTGTTTTTTGTGAACAATACTTGTTATTTGTGAGAGGAACTATGAATTACATCAGCTTAGTGATAGAAAATAGGGATCGCAGTGATCTGAGGTAAGAGCAATTTCTTTTCCCTTTTTTTGATTGAATTTATTTTTGATTTTATTGTTCGTGATTATTTAGTATTCGTGATTTACGTGTTCGTTATTTGAGTAAGTGAGATTATTCCTCTTTTTTATTTATTATAAAGTAAACTGAGAAATATAAATATGTTCAAAAACGCAATAAAAAGCGATCTGAGGCTTATAGCCGAAGAAATAGGAGAAAAAATTAATGAAAAAATGACCGTGGCTGTACTAAATAGTATTATATCAAACAGTGCGTTGTATAAGTCGGATCCAGGGCAGGTAATTTCTATCGGCAATTCAGTAATTGATGAACGAAAAAATGGTGAACAGCGACTTCTGGAATTGGAGAAAATTAAATTTGAAAGGGTCAAAGCTGAGTTAGAACTTCAGAAATTAAAATCTGAAAATAAATCGGAAGTCAATAGTGATAAAGATTCTGAGTCGTGTAATTTAGATGCACTAATAAAAAGTGTTCGAACATTAACTATGAAATTGCCTAGTAAACCTGAGGGCTGGTGTTTATTTTTTGCTTCTTTAGAGAGAGCCTTTGTAGCGAAGGATGTTCCAAGCAAATATAAAGCGGAAATTCTTTTAAATTTAGTAGGCGAAAAGGCTTCCAATATAACTACATATTTAAAAGATGCGGAAATTGGAGATTATGAGAAAGTGAAATCATTAATTTTGCGAGAATTTGAACCCACTGCTATGGCGTGTTTGGAACAATTACGAAAGGCGACTAGACAACATGGCGAAACATGCGTGCAATTTGCGTCTCGGTTAAAAACAAATTGGGAATATTATTTGAAACTGAGAAAAGTTTCGGATTTTGATACACCAAACCAATTAATTGTAGCGGATAAAATCTTCCAAATTTTAGATAAAGAGGTCGCGTCGCATATAAGTATTAGACAAGGAAATGAGTGGTTTAATCCCTTAAAATTAGCGCAGGAGGTTGACTTATACACAACTTCGCGAGGTAAACAGCCTGAGAATTACAATTCATCTCGTAAGTTTAATAAAGGTGCTAATGTATTTTTGTCAGAGATGAAAAATAACAAATGCGGTTTGTGTAAGGGTAATGAATCTCACTTACTCCAGAACTGCCCGCAGTTTAAAAGGCTAACGCCACACGAGAAGGTAAAAGTTGTAAAAAATACTAAGGCTTGCTTTAAGTATGTTTATTGCAAAACTGTAATTTCAGACAATGTAAAGTGCGCAATTGTTTCATGTGTAAGAAACCACATCATCAACTTCTTCACTTTTCCAATGAGAATGTAAATAGGGATTTGAGACAAAATTCGCAAAATCAAAATACAAGTTATTCTGAGATTGGCATTGGCGGTCAGGTGTATGGAGTAGGAGTAAATAGTCAAGTAACTCAGGTGAAATCTGTGAATACAGACTCGATTGTTGCTACGAGTTTTGTAAGAACTAGAAATGTTTTGCTAAGCACAATTCGAGCGCTGATAAAAAATAAATATAACCAGTGGGTTGAGTGTAGATGCTTGTTAGACGTGGGAAATCAAGTCTGCCTAGTCAGTGAAAAATGTGTAAATCGTCTACAGCTCAAAGCAGAAAAAATAAATACTTTGATTTCGTGTTAAACGATTCGTCAGTTATAGTAAAGGGCTGCGGGAGAGCTACCATAGCAAATAAGACGGGAGATTTTCAGAGGAATCTAAATATGTTCATAGTTAAGAAAATCACCGACCTTGATCCTCAGAGGATAATTGATGTAAATGTTGAGGTGTCAGATACAGTCCATTTAGCGGATTATAGCTTTAATATCCCTGGTGAAATAGATATATTGTTAGGTGCAGAGATTTTCTATGAGTTACTTACGCCAGGACAGATATATGCGGGAAATTCTTCTTTGTTGTTACAGAACACAAATTTGGCTATGCTGCTTCAGGTAGTTTCGAGCAACAAGGTGCGAGTATGGGTCATTGCGGTCTGATTCTTGATGGGGATCTAAATACAACTTTAAAAAAATTCTGGGAGATTTAGAATGTTGAAATGGGGGTAACCAAATCTAAAGAAAATTCTATTTGCGAAGAGCATTTCTCGCGAACTCATTGGAGAAGTGAAGAGGGGAGATACGTAGTATCGATGCCTCTTAAAACTGATCCTTCGTGCTTAGGAGATTCTCGTGAGGTTGCTCTTAAACGACTCAGATCTCTGTGGACCCGATTATCGAAAGATGAAAAGTATTTAAGCCTTTATAAAAGTTTTTTAGAAGAATATAAAGAATTGGGTCATCTTAGAGAAGTAATTGAGGAAAAAGAACCCAAAATATGTTATTATGCGACACATCATGTAATATACAAACCTGATAAAACTACAACCAAACTGCATGTTGTTTTTAACTGTTCAAGTGAATCTTCCAATGGTTTATCTTTAAATTCACTCCAATATAATGGAGGAGTCATTCAGGAAGATTTATTTTCTATTATGATAAGATTTAGAAGACACATTTATGCGTTCACAGCAGATGTGAAAATGTTGTACAGACAAATTTTAATAGACCCGAGTCAACATGCTTTACAAAGAATTTTTTGGAGCAATAGTGCTCATGAAGCCCCCAAAACTTACGAGTTATTAACTGTTACATACGGAACGGTCAATGCACCATTTCTAGCTATGAGAACATTAAAACAGTTAGCCGAAGATGAAGAACCAAATTTCCCTAACGCAGCTCCAGTACTTAGAGAGGATTTTTATATGGACGATGTCCTAACTGGAGCTAGCTCCTTGGAAAAGGCTAAAATTATTCAAAATGAGCTAATAGGCATTCTTAAGTCTGCAGGAATGTCTTTGCACAAGTGGCACAGTAATCACCCCGAGCTCATTAAAAATGATGATGCAAACTATGAGTTTGCTGAACGAGAGGAATCTTTAACTTTAGGTGTCTGTTGGCAGTATAATTTAGATGCTTTTTTATTTAAGGTGAACTGTGCAGATTTAACAGAAATTACTAAAAGGTCAGTGCTATCACTTATTGCAAAATTGTTTGACCCCTTGGGGTTATTAGGACCTGTTATCACAAAGGCTAAAATTTTTATGCAGCAACTTTGGTTATTAAGGCTTGACTGGAATGACCTCCTGCCAGAGAAAGAATCAAAGGATTGGCGTAAATTTACAGTATCTTTGCAGTCCATAAGAGAGATGAAAGTAGAAAGATGCATTGTGCTGCCATCGGTAGTACAAATTGAGATTCACGGTTTCTGCGATGCATCGGAACTGGCGTACGGTGCTGTCATATAGTGTAAATCCAAGTCGCAATCTGGCGAAGTTTCTATACAATTGGTGACAAGTAAATCCAGGGTAGCACCACTAAAGAAATTAACTATACCGCGCTTAGAATAATGCGCAGCGTTGTTGTTGGCAAAACTGATCGAACGCGTGCTAGCAGCTCTAAGAATGGACTTTAACAGCATATTCTTATGGAGTGATTCAATGATAGTTCTTTCTTGGCTACAGAAGGAACCCTTCAAACTTAAGACATTTGTGTCCAATAGAGTGGCCAAAATTCAAGAACTTACAGATGAACAACAGTGGCGATATGTCTCATCCGGGAAAATCCCGCGGACTTAATCTCAAGAGGTGTAGACCCAGGTAAGCTCAATGAGAATGAACTATGGTGGAGGGGACCAAGGTTCCTTACTGGGGATGACTATCCTAAAAGAGACATTCCAGTAGCAATTACTTTAAGTGACTTTCATGAGGAACTGAAAATTAGTGACTCTAACTTATTTTCTTTCAGTGTTAATGTTGACTCCTTTATTGACAATTTTCTCAATATAAGTAACAAATATTTTAAAATTATTCGTATTTTAAGCTTTATTTTCAGGTTCACACAGAACTGCCGGGGGAAAAGAAAGAGGAGCGGTCCTTTAGAAGCTGCCGAATTGAAAAGAGCTGAATTTTTTATTATAAAAATGGTTCAAAGACAACATTTTCAGGAGGAAATGGGTGCCAAAAAAGGATCCAAAACCAGCCCCCTTGCAAATTTAAACTCCTTTCTTGATAAGGATGGTATTTTAAGGGTAGGAGACAGGTTGAGTAATAGTGATTTGAATTACGACAGAAAGTTCCCCATTTTGTTGCCTTCTAAACATAGATTAACTGATTTAATTGTTAATTATTTTCATGTAAAGTATCTGCACTCAGGGCCTCAAGCTTTACTGCACCAAATCAGGCAACAATTTTGGATAATTAATGGGAGAAGCACATGTAGAAAAATTGTGCATAATTGCGTAACCTGTTTCAAAGCAAAACCTCAGGTAATCGACCAATTAATGGGTGATTTGCCTGAGGAGAGAGTGAGAAAAACCTTTCCCTTTAACATTACTGGAGCGGACTTCTGCGGACCTTTTTATATTAAGTATAGGGGTCAAAGGAAAGGTGTGTACCATAAAATTTATGTATGTATATTTATCTGTTTTGTTACTAAGGCAATGCATTTGGAAGTGGTGTCAGACATGACATCAGCCTCATTTATTGCAGCTCTTAAAAGGTTCATTTTTCGGCGGGGCAAGTCTGCAAAATTTTTTACTGACAATGCTAAAAATTTTGTAGGCGCGAATGCTGAGCTTAAAAAATTGCACAGATTAGTAAACCAGCCAGATGAAAAACTTGCCGATTTCATGTCATCAGAGGGTATTGATTGGAAATTTCTCCCCCCTAGAACCCCAAATTTTGGAGGTATCTGGGAGGCTGGAGTAAAATCCATTAAGTATTACTTAAAGAGAGTTGTTGGAAATTCAAAATTAACTTATGAAGAATTTCTAACAGTTTTAATCCAAGTTGAGGGAATGTTAAATTCTCGACCACTTGTTTCTTTGTCGGCGGATATAAACGATCTTAATGTCTTAACCCCTTCCCATTTTTTGATTGGTCGACCTATTACATCAATGGTTGAGCCTGATTTAACAAATATTGGGGAAAATAGGCTGGATCATTGGCAAAAATTAACAAAATGTATTCAGGTGATCTGGAAGAGGTGGAGCTCTGATTATTTGAGCAACTTGCAGCAGAGGAGCAAGTGGAAGTTCGAGAAAAATAATGTGGAGGTAGGAAATTTGGTCGTTATAAAAGAAGATAATTTGTCCCCATGTCTGTGGTCATTGGGCAGAATTTCTGCTACTTACCCAGGCAAAGACTCAAAAGTAAGAGTAATTGAAGTTAAAACTGCCTTGGGTACTTATAAACGTCCAATCACAAAGTTGTGCCTCCTACCCATGAATAAATAAGTAAAATTATTTGTGTTTATTAAATGTGTCATTATTGTTATATGTATATAGTGTATTTTATTTCATAAGTATTTAATTTTATTTGTGATATTGTAATTTTAGAATTGTGTAATTATTATACGTGTCTTGAATGTTTAAAAAACATTGCAAGGTGGGGCGGGATGTTCTGTATTGACATTTTGCCAATGAGTATTACGTGCCGCACATGCTTGTGCTTCGCACACCCCTCTGGAAAAAGTGTGATATTCCGTTTGTGCGAGCCTACTGTGGAAAACGAAATGAAAACAGAGAAGAAAAATGTGATCGTGCGAGTCGTGCTTTTTGAGACGAACAAATGTTATATTGTGAAATTAAAGTGTTTTATTATCGAATCAGCGATCTAATTAATTTGTGTCATGTGTTTTGATCAGATGCGTAAACAGTTAGAAAGATCCAAAATTCTCTGTTTACCATGAGGATCGAGATGATTGATCATAAATCCGTGAATATCGTCTGGGACCGGAGATTTACTTATAGCCATAGCTTTTAGATCAATATTCTTTTTCTGAAAGGAAAATTTGTCGTAAAAAATGGGATTACCAGTATTAGAGATACAACAAATATGGACGAATCTCCGAATCCTCTTTTTGATAGTAATGTCATTATAATCAAAGATTAATTTGCTCATGTCTTTGTAAAATTCTTCTAAGAGTATTTCGTCCTACATGCATATTATATTTTCGCAGTGTATGTATTGTGAATACTTGGATTAAGAATCCATTAGCATTAATGAAAACAAAACGTAAATTTCATGTTATTTTTGCCTAATATTAGAAGCAGCCCTATTCTTAATTATAAGTATATGGCATATACGAGGTAATTTTATTTAAGTGGCATCTGATGTATATAATTAAATCACTCTCTTTAAATACAGGGTGACAAGAAATAACTTGGACGAAGTTTCAATTGAAATATCTGTAACTACCATTAAGTTATAAATTTATTTCATTAAGTATTGATCCTAGAAAGCAACTAAACAGTTCTAAGTAAGTTAGTTGTGATAACCATTATAGTTAACAAACGATCTGCCTTACTTGAATTACATAAGCAAGGAAAGAAACAATGTGAAATTGTTCAAATATTGAAAGCGCCTAAGCAGACAGTTTCATACACAATCAAAAGGTTTAAAGAACTCGGACATGATGGGGACAGGCCAGGAAGGGGAAGAAAGCGCACAGTTAACACATCAAGAAACCGGAAAGTTATCAAAAACCGAGTTCAACGAAATCCTAGGATTTCAATGAGAAAGGTTGCTAGAGAGATGAAGATCAACAGAGAAACCGCACGTTTGATGGCAAGAGTAGAGCTTGGTCTTTGTCTTTACAAAATGAAAGAGTCTCAAAAGCTAACAGCAGAGAACAAACGCACAAGACTTCAAAGGTGTAAGGAACTGTTAAAGCGGGCAGCAGGTGATCGATGGAAAACATTTGTCTTCACAGATGAGAAACTGTTCTCGATTGAACAAGCTCACAATAGCCATAATGATAGAGTTTGGTCAGCAGAAGCACCTGGACCTTCTTGCACTGTTGAGCGTCAACGACCCCAATTTGTATTAGTTTGGGGTGGGATATGTGCTAGTGGGAAAACACCACTTGTTTTTGTTGATCAAGGAATAAAGATTAATCAACAAACATATCGCAAACTCATTTTGGAAGATGTTGTCTTACCTTGGTCGCAAAAGTTCTTTGGAAACAAAAGATGGACCTTCCAACAGGATTCCGCACCTGCTCACAGAGCTAAACGCACTCAAGATTGGTGCAAGATAAATTTTCCTGACTTCATTGGAGCACAAGAATGGCCACCGTATTCCCCAGATTTGAACCCAATGGATTATTCTGTTTCGTTCATCTTGATGACAAGGGTATGTGCTAAACCTCATAAAACTTTGGCATCCCTAAAGAAATCCTTATGCAAGGAATGGGATAAAATATCAGTAAGTGAGTTGCGGCCCATAGCCGAAAATTTTGTGACACGTTTAAAGCTCTGTATTAAGGCTAAAGGTAGCCATTTTGAAAATTTGTAAATATATTACACAAAATAATGTATTCATATTTATTTTGAAGTTTGGTTGTAATATTTCATTAGCATTAAAGTTATAATGTATCATGTGTGTCCAAGTTATTTCTTGTCACCCGTATATATATATATATATATATATATATATATATATGAAATTACTTTACTTGCGTCTTGGTTAACTTATGATGGGAAAATCAACCGAAGGAAAGAAAAAAGGGGCGTACTTTGCCTTTTAAAAAGAGTATTTAAGTTAAATATATACAGATCTTCAGATTCTGTTTTCATACTTCTTTCATATGTGTCATAATTAAATTGATTTTCTTCACGATTCGCAAATTTTGATGATTTTGGGCACACATGTATTATTTATTTATTTATTTTTCAGATGTCTTGGAGTCGTTGCAGAGAGAAGAGCGTTCCAGACGCCCAATGCGCCAGCTTGCTGATTGTATTATACGTGGTAAATCTTCTGACTTTATCCGAGAATTAATGGAAGAAGATGACTTATTCCACAGAGTCAACGAACCAATCAATAAGGGCTTAAGACTCATTCATTATGCTGCTTTTCAGAATGACATGGAAATGCTGTACTTTTTATTAAATTGTGGAGCTGACCCCAATGTCATGGATGATGTGGGCTACACTCCAGTGCATATATGTGCAGAAAAAGGATATTCAGATCTTATAATGATGTTAATGGATTTTGGTGCAAGAATATGTTTCACAGAGGTGGGTAAAATTTTCTCATCTGCTTAGCAATTCCATTAATAGAAGACACTATTTTTGGTAAGATTTCATGGCACATTGACAATATGTCAAAAATAGACTTTCCACTAAATAAATAAATACAAGAAAAGTTTTTAAAGTTTTTCTCTTCGTATAGAACGCAAAAGGAAATAATGAAATTGCTGACAGCTGTTTCGGTAGCATAGACCGTACCATCATCAGTGCATAAAGAAACGAAAAGAAAATGCTCCTATATATAAGAAGGTAATCGGATTCTACGACTGTTTAACAACCAATAAAATTGAGCGGAATGCGGAAGGCTAGCCAATAAGAAATGATAAACGTTAGTTATGAAAAATGTAGAAAAAATTAAGAAAATGTGGATTGAATGTAAAATTTCCAACAATTAGACATAGATAGGAGTACAGAGATATCACAATTAAAAATATTTTTATGATTCTTTTACATTATAGATGTAAAAAGCTTCAAAGATATTAAGTTTAAGAGTAGATTTAGGCTTGCTAATTATTTTAGCTGTATCAAATTTAATACAATAATATTTTTACTCCCAGTAATGGTTAGCAAGGACCAATTTAGTGGTTTCTTGTTTCCAGCCGTAACTGATCTTTAAGACTGCGTTTAGTTTGACCAATATAGGATAAATCACATTGGCAGGAAGTACTATAAATACCCCAAGAATTATGTACATCTATAGGATCTTTTAACTGAGAAAGGGTGAGTTAATTGGAAGACGAAAAAAAAAAAAAATATTTTAAAATCATGCTGTTTGAGAACTTTAGCTATGGCATAACTTGTGAAGTAATGAGGCTTCGACTCACTCATTCAAGGGTTCGAAATCACGCTGAGATTTTAAGCATAAGTTGTCCATTGATTATTGGGTTGGCTGAGGATAAGGTTTCCAGTCGAATTTCGTTTAGCTATCGTTGGTTTCGGAGAAAGTGTAGATGCTCCTTGGTTGGTTGGTTGGTTGGGTTTTACGTCGCACTAGTGCTGCGCAGATGGGCAATTGGCGACGGTCTGGGACTCACCCCTAGAGGTGGTCCGGAGACATGCCATCTCAATTTTGATCCTCCACGGAAGGGATGGCTCTCCCGCTTCGATGACCCCCGGAGGTATAATTTTTGATGGGAACATGAAGGACATTGCGGCCACGACAGATTTTACGTGCACCAGCCACCATTAGTGTACACGACGGTCTTTGGCCAACTCGAGTACCGAACCCGCAATCTTGCAATTACTAGGCCGGCGCTCTACCGACTGGGCTAGCGCGGCCGATGCTCCATGGAAGAGCTTGGTTAGCTGAAGAAAAGGTTAGGAGTTGAAATTAGTTTAGTTGGAATTGGTTTCGAAGGAAGTGTTAGAAGTTCTAGAGGAAGATGACGGAAGTTGGGAAGTTTTAGAGTTCACTTGTATATTGGTATTTTCAGTTTAGCTATTTTAAAGGGAACGAACTGAAGTACCTCTCCAGTTAAATTATTTAAAAGAAACATCCGAAAATATTTAGGTATGCTTTTGGGGTTACTAGATGATAGCTTACACCAATGAAATTTTGCAACCAACTAAGGTTTGTACTTTATATACAGCGCATAGAATATACAGTGTGGCAAGCATACTTATAACCAAATATTTAAAATACTACTAAAAAAATTAAACCTTCCAGATAGCGCTGTGATCGAAATTTTTGTTCAAATCGTAAACATTGGATGAAAGTTGATTGGCTTTTCCCAATTTCGCCTGTTCAGTCACATGATCCAAGCACATAAATAATCAATAGGAAGTTTTTCAAGGAATAAACCCGACCACACTGACCTCTGGTAAGAGGCTTAATTTTTAGGGCAATGATTTGCTGTTCGCTTTTCACACTATGTATACTAAGCGCTATACTTTAGACTCCTGCCAATATTCGTCAAAACAGAAAATTTTCTCCTCTTTACACAATCCTCCAGCAAAATATGATAGTAAGAATGGGTACAACTCTACATATTGTTCACGAATAGCCAAAATTTTGTTCGGAGTAAGAGATAGAGGAAGGCTAAAAACTATAAATTTAAAAGAAGCGTTATACAGGTGTTGGACAAAATAATGGAAACACTTTCGCTTTTTTACGTTTTGTCGAATATCGTGAAAAATACTTACCGCGTTGTTCTTGAATTTTGGGAATAAGAAAAACATGTCTTTCTTCATATTTTTCAACAAAGATTTTGTCATAAAGGCCCTTAGGGGACGAACAATAAATCCAATTAAAAAAACCATTTGTGATTACCCTGTATCTGGAAAAGTGACGATTGATCTGCAAATTTTAGATACGATTATAAATGTTATATTTTATACGTGTATAAAGTTTTGTGAGGATATCTCGAATATTGAAAGAGGTATTAATATTTTATTAAAAAAGGCAAAATTTTTTCGAAAGTTTTTACTTCCTTCTTACCTTCAAAAGTTTTTCTCCAAATTTCGTGAAACTTTCGAAAAACATGACAACATATGCCTAAATCATTATACTATAGTTTAAAACAAATATATTTATTATTCAAAGAGATGTGGACAGTTGTAGTAAATAATTTATTACTGCGCATGCGTGGTACTGCGCATGCGCTCATTTAATCACCCATATCTCTATGATTTTTTGTGATATACAACTAGATTTTTTTATAAGGGGTTCTATATAGTTCAGTATTAAACTATGTCAAAGTTTTTTGCTACAGTCTGCGCATGTGCAGTAATAAATTATTTACTACAACTGTTCATATTACTTTGAATATAAAATATTTTTGTTTTAAGCTATAGTATAATGATTTAGGCATATGTTGTCATGTTTTCCGAAAGTTTCATGAAATATGAAAACAAATCTTTGGAGGTATGAAGTAAAAACTTGCGAAATTTTTTGTATTTTTTAATAGAAAATATTAATAACGCTCTAAATTTTCGAGATATCCTCACAAAACTCTATGCACGCATAAAATGTAACATTTATAGTCATATCTAAAATCTGCAGATCAATCAACGCTTTTCCAGATACAGAGTGCGACGCCAAATACTTTTGATTTTATTGGATTTGTTGTTCGTTCCCAAAAGACCTTCGTGGCAAAATAGTTGCTGAAAAATATGAGGAAAGACATGTTTTTCTTATTCCTAAAATTCAAGAACAACACATTAAGTATTTTTCAAAATATTCGACAAAACGTAAAAAAGCGAAAGTGTTATTATTTTGTCCAACACGTGTATGTTCCCTCTATTAAGATTTATTCAAAGCTGCGCATGAATATAGCAATTTACCATGCAAAAATGAGTAATGGGTTCTTAATTTATTATTCTAATTGGCGGTGCCAATATATCGAAAAGTTCATTAATAAATTTTACATTTTGAGAGAACTGAAATCAAAAGTAGGAAAAATAGATGGACAGTCCTCGTCCCGTAAAATTGATAAACTAAGCAAAGATATCCCCAAACAACCGAAACGTAAAGATATGGCGCAGTCCTCTAACAGAAAGCAGATTAGTTTTTCATCTACCAAAACTGATAAAACTAAAGAATTTAAAATTCTATATTGATTTTTGCAATGGAAATTGCAAAAATTAATAGTAGTAGAAACGTTGGAACTTCTAACGCTCGAGATAAATTTCCCTCAAATCTTAATAATTAATTATGACTCCTAAGGTGTTTTTCACAAAAGAGTACTTTTGAAGCGTGGTCGAAATAATTGGATCTTCAAATTAATTACGCGGCATGTGAAAAACCCCTTATGAAATTTCAACTCTTGGAAAATATCTAAAATCTAGCTCGTTCTTTTACCGACAGTTTGCTTAATTTTTATTCTATTCAAATGAACTTTTGATAAAAGTTGCCCAATAGCCCAATATGTCTAGCTTTTAACCTATGTAATAAAAAATTTTCCACCTTTCGCACATGCGCAGTGAAAACCTTTTTCATAAAAATGCTCATATTTCATGAGATATTTAAGATAATTGTAATCCGATTGCAGTATACTGTTTCAAAAGTGTTTTATCAAATAATCTGAAAGTGGGAATAATTTTCGTTTAAAACTCTGTATATTATAAATAAAAAACATGCTGATTTTTTTTTCTTGAGTTTTAAAGCTTTATATCTCTTATAAAGCTATTTCTTGAGCTTATATCTCCAATATTTAACATGCTATCGTCACATAAAGTCCTCCACAAATTGAATTCGGTCTATATTAGCATATCCTAAAGTTACAGATCATTTTGTTCACTTATTAAAGATACAGGGTGATCACAAACATTATTGATTTTGATCAATTTGTTACCGGCCACCTAAATGTTGTCTTAAACTAATCTTCACTGAAAAACATGAGGAAGACCCAGTTCTTTAAATGCCAATGTTTGAAAACATTTCATCGAGAGGTAAGTTTTTAAATTGAAAAAAAAACTAATCGTTTGCAAATCTTGCTAAACTTTTGAGCAGGAGTGTAGATAAAGATATTACATTTGTCACCTGATGGTTATAACATTAAAGGGAAAAAAGACATGTTCTGGAATTAAAGCTCTATATATGGTTACATCAGTCAGACCATTACTGACTTTAAGAACGTAATGAAAATTAATTATGAATGGTTTTCATGAAGTACATGGAATCTCGTGCGCATTCACTTGCCCGTCTTCGTCAAAGATCAAGAGACTTTAAATGAAGTAGTAAATTAAAATTAATTATGAATGGTTTCAAGAAGTACATGGAATCTCGTGCGCATACACTTGCCCGTCTTCATCAAAGATCAAGAGACTTTAAATGAAGTAGTGAATGTAATTGAAATTGTTTATGAAGTTTAAAACTTATGAGAGACTGTGTTTAAGGGAGATTGTGATGGGAGTCAAATTCAAGAAAATTAAGAATGAATTGTCTAATTTAAATTGTTCACAATAAATATTTGAAAAATTATAAAGTGACTATCCTCGTTTTTCTCTTCCATGAACTCCTAATTACCTACCTGCTCCTAGTCATGCTGATGACGAAAGAATTCCTGAAATCATGCCGTACCGAGTTTTGATCATCATCTAAAAGAAGAACATTTCCAGACTTTTTATGTAGTACAAAGTATTTTGTGGACATTTGAGGAAAAATTTGGTATTGATATAATGGCAATCTACAACGCAGACAAGGGGACTGGAGATAAGATGGTCTTGACAAGCAGATTGTTCACCTTTCCCTATAAAAATAATAGTTAAAGTTATAAAATGACCACCTGCTGCAGTGCAAGCAACGAAGGTGATGGTTTTTACTTTTTCTATAGGATTAATTACATGCAGTTCTTTTTTTTTTTTTTTTCTTTTCTCCAATAGCTTTATCAGGACGAATATTTACTTGGAGTCCACCTTGTACAGAAAACATTGTTTATCAGATTTTCCTCTGCCAAAGTGCTCACCAGTATCCGAGCGGTTCTACGCTCAAATATGGTTGACGGGAAGTGCCAGGTTCGATCCCAGGTCGTATTCTCGACCTAGCCTTCGGAGTTTTCTGTAGTTTTCTACGAAACTCGCGTGAATACAGACTGAGAGCCTTTAGAAAGACCCATCCCCCGGAGGACATCCTCCTAAGGTCCAGGTCCCTACTGCAGACAGTTGGCTTTCACCCAAACACACACCATCAAGGTTGTTCCAAAGATCAAAGTACGTGTACACCACCATTCTAGAATTGTTTTGCCAAGAGTTTTAGCATGGCAAGTGTCACACACACAGCGCACCAACACACCCTATTTGTCAAGATTTATACCAAGAGATCAAAGTTCGTGTGCAACGCTATTCTAGAACCATTGTCATGCCAAGACAAGAGCTCGAGTTTTTGCTAGCCTTTCTGCTTTCTTTACAACAAGTCGAGGATGGCGGCGAAGAAACAAGTTATCCCATTCTTAACCACCATATTTCATGCAAATCTGTGCTTCCAAAGTCTGTCCGGGAACACCATAGGACTTGCTGGCTCCTTTGCGAGATATGATACCCGTTATTATTGCACCCACCGCCATAGAAAGTTGTTGTTTAGTCCAAGATCCGTTTGCCCTTTGTAATTTTGGGGCATAGCCTAAAATTAGTAATTAGGATTTATTAAGTTAATAATTAGTTAATAATAAATGCAGTTTTTAAAAAAAGGTAATGCGAAATTCAAGGAAGGGGGTAATAAATAACTTTTCTTTTTAAAAGTAGTTCTCGGTAACTGTTTTCGAACATTATTCTTTATTATGCTTTTATAGAGTAGAAACTTACAGAATTGTATTATACAATACGGTTATGATTTATAATAAATAGCCAATGTATAGGTAACTATGCAATACATTTCATCATTACTAGTGTGCATTACATGTAAAATTTGACATGGGAATTTAAAAACCGCCTGCGTTAACGCTTTTTTTTACTGCATTATTATTATTTCTAACACCATGTATATATATATAGTTTATTGGGTTAAAACTATTAGCATACACAGAAAGCATATAAAGACTTCTATCTTTGAGTAAGGCCCTGCTCATCTTACCCCAAATACAGCGGGCTATTCTTCCACCAATCTATACTTTTAAATTTATTGCGTCATATATAGCAGTCTTCAAACATATAGTTGCAAGTCAGCATTTAAAATCGGATTTTGATCCCCGTTAAACTTATTCCCTAATCAACATTTTGAGTAGGGAATCTGTTGCTTTTTCTTACGACTGGGTTTTGTTGGGATATGTACGTGTAGCTTGCCTTTGCTTCTGTGAGTCCTTTGACGTCACCTCGTGCGCCAAATAGAATGTGTAGAAATGTGCTCATTTTCCAAATATTCTTATCTTACCTCGGCTTACTCACCATAAAATGGCAGAATTTTTTTTCAGTGTTTACTTTTTTCTGCATAACATCACGAAAGAAATAGTTTCATACCTTGGGAATTAATAATAATCATTGGACGCGCGCAGGTCCTATTTTTTTCGTAATCTTCCAAACCGAACAAAAGTTTTCTGATTTTACCGTTCTTGGTGGAAACCGATTTTTTCCACCATGTATGACGCGCTGGAAAAATTAGATCCATAATTTGTCAACATGGGGTAATCAGGAGGGTATTTTCTGTATTTTCTTGATTTTCATGGCACCAGCTTTATAACGACACCATTTTTGGCGAATTCCAAAACTAAGTATATTCTCTAATATGACTAAATTTCTATGCGCTTTACGAATAAAATGTCTTCATGAGTCTCAGGAGAGACATATTACTTTATCATCATTAATTCTTTTTTTTTCTACTTCATAATATACAGTGACATTTTTTCCTTTGTTTAGGTATCCCCAACGGACAAAACGTTTGGTGATCCTCCTCGAGCGACAGCTGCTGATGAACCCCTTCGCCTTGCTATACGATACAGAGAACATGATACAGCAGAGTTATTGCTTGAACATGGTGCTAATGCAAGCGCGAAGTATTACTTAGGAGAAGAAATAAACCTCGTTGATCCAACAGATTTAAGATCTCTTGATCTTTTACTTTCATATGGAGCAAATCCAAATGCCAGAGATCTTCAAGGCTTGACTCCTCTAATGAAAGCTTGTCGCTATCCTCAGGCAGTAGAGGCAGTTCACTTGCTTATAAGGTTGTTATCTGTATTAATGTATTCATAATTTAAATTTCTAAACTGAATACATTGTGTTTTATTTATAGTTAATTAAATGTACGTTTAAAAGCAATTATAATAATTGAATTAAGCTTCAAAGAAATATAGAGTCTTGATATACGAAACAGAGAACTTGATGCAGAAGAATCATTGCTAAACACTGTGTTGATGCAAGCGCAAAGTATTACTTAGGGAGCGGTTTGAAAAATACAGGGGAAGGTGACTCAAAATGGCCCTAACGGACAAAACGATCCACATATGTTTTACCATAAAGGTCACCATAAGATCCATAAGATCACCATAAAGATAGCGCTATATAGAGGGTAACACATAAATTAGTTGTACCAAATCAAGAAGAAGCAATACTAGTATTCAAGCGATCGCAGTATTATGCGTCTAAATAGAATTCTTTGAAAAAGTGGGTTTTATAACGTTTGTCATAAGGTAAGCACTAACTTTCCTTTTTATTTAGATATACAGTCTTTCATGTACAAAAATATGACCTGGTTTACTTATTTTATTTCATTACGTACTGTCATAATTATTTTTATATCCATTATTATGTTGATAAAAAACAATTTACCCTTATTTTTAAATGAAGGATCACTTTACCCTTTGGTGTGGATAAAATTATCCTTCGGAAATTTTTCCAAAATCTATTTTATTATTATTATTCCTTAATTTGGGTTTAAAATATTATTAAAATATGTTTATGATGCAAAACATAATGTAAAACATAGTAGCAAATGGCCAAAGTGTTATTTAAACAGTTATGTTATTTTACACAATATTTTTCCTTAAGGAGATCATTTTAGATCACCTTCCTCTACACAAAAATGGTTGTTTTGAATTTAATGGTTATATTTTCTAGAATTTGGTTTCTCAAATAAAATCGTGAAACATCAATTTTTCATCATTAATTTTTTTCTTTTCGATTAAGTGATCAACAATGTAAAGTAAGAACCAAGATATTGTTCTAGTAGAAACAATTTTTTTATATTTATCGGTTTTCTATTAAAAACTATTTTACTAGAAAATAAACAATAAAATGATTCTTAGGAGTATGAAATATGTCCCATAAAGAGCGCAACTTTTGAAATGCACGCTATTTCTGTTCTGGTAAGTTCGCAGCGCTAGAAGCTCCAATAAGAGGGTTTTTTTAAACTATCATAGTCCATGTATAATCACTGATAGCATGGTTACGTGCCTAGTTGTGGACGGCCATTTGTGGAAAAAGGGGGGGGGGTTGGCAGTTCCTTCGAATTCGAATTCATACGGTTGCAACATTATAAAGGGTGACCTCAAGAAAGGATTTATCGCTTCTAAAAATTCATAAAGGAAGAGAAAAGGGAAGATAATAAAAATATTGTCCAAACAGCAATATAGTATTGTCAATATTGTATAAATTATTGTATAAAAAAAGCATTATATTAAACTCATTTATATTAAACAGAATTATATTAAACACATTTATTTTACTTTGACTAATTAAGACTAATTTAAATTTTGAAATAAATGTAACTGACATTTGGGAACACACATGATTTTATTCAAGCTACTCAAATTTTGTTACAAAACTCAGGGCTTTTAAGCACTTTACTAGATCTTTGTTCTTTCCAAATTTAATAATAATATTTTTTATTATTTCATCAGTCTTGATGTATATTTTATTTCGTTTCGTTGCTGGTTCTCCTAATTGTTTCATTTTTAACAAATGTGATATTTTTTCAGCTTCTTTTTTTAGAGTTTGTACAACTAGATGCACATTTGGTTCTTTTTTAACCGTCAGTTTATTCATTTTTGAGTTCCATCCTTCCACAACATTGTTCTGTGACGCTGATTATAAACGTTTCACGTGTTAGGAGGAAGATTGGGGTTGTCTAACCACTGCTCGACAAAATAGTCCAAAAATATGGATAGCTTACCATTTTGTGGGGCCTTTTCCATAATAGTAAGCCAAGCTTCATCTATATATTCCAAAGGTATATAGCATAACGCTGAACACATCCTACAAGTTTGTCTCATTTCTTCATTTTCTTTATACATTTTACAGAGACCTATCTCTTGTATTTTCCTCCACAGGCATTGGTTAAAATGGATATTGCACCCAGATATTTTAGTTTCAGGAAATAGCATTTGTGTTGCTTTTAGCACAGCATGTTCAAAATCCATTTTGATTAATTTACGATTCCACGAGGGACACCACATTCTTATTTGTTTAAAAAGAGCAGCATAGGTAACTTCTTTTTTGTCAGGTAGGAAGGCAAAGAGAGCAGAATAAACATTTTAAAACCCGAATAAACTACTACGTCAGAAACGCGCCAAAGAAAAATATTGATTTCTGACGTAGTTTCTGGCGTTTCTGAAGTAGTAGTTTATTCGGGTTTTAATATTCCAACGCCAAGTCTCTTGTTATTATAAGAATAAACATTTGTTACAGACATTGAGCTCTCATAATCTGCGTGTATAGTATGTATTTGACTAAATTGTCTCGGGCAACTCTTGAAAGTTCCATCAAAGAAGAAAACATCACCATCTTTTAAAAGATTTTGAGCATCCTCGCCGGCAAAAACGATTATTCTTTTCTCCTGATCATTTACAAAATCTAAACGAAGGAAACTTTCACCGCAAAAATTCGTAAATTACTTAATTTCATCAATAAAGAAAGGGTACGTTTGCCACTCTCGGGTGGCAAAAGATCAACCTGTATTGGTGAAAATACCAATGTTATACCCATAACTTGACTGTGACTACTGTGAGTGACGTCACGTGTCCTTTCCTTCTACAATGTAATGTTATTATGCGCACCCTAACTTTATGTTAAATATCACTGTTTTTTCCAACACAATAATTTTAAGACAATTGTGTGCTTCTTACATTTATTTTTATTTTCAAAATTAAAGTTTCTACTTGTTTTATTTTTATTTTTATTTTAACTTTGCTGTCTATACTTTGAATGACAACTAATTTCTTACCGTACCCTATTTTACTATACATATATATATATATATTACTAGATTCTTTTTATCCGCGGTGTATTCTACGCTCTTTCTAGATTTCAAAATAAAAAAAAATGTAATTTTATTAGCAGTTAAGGCAATAACTGACCTTAACTGCTAAATCTGTATTACTAATATTATTATAAGTAAATCCTTAATCGAGCTCTCCTTTATAGATTTTTGAAACAGCAATCTTCTTAGTAAAATTCTTTAGATTTTTCACATAACAATCAACTCTATCATTTTGTTAGAATGATCTAACATATTATAAAATTTATCAACATATGCATCAGATAATTTTTTAAATAATTGCCGAAACGTCAGTAGAAGCCTCCGTGTGGAGACTCACCCGATTGACTTGAAATTTGGTTCACATATTCATGAGTCACACGCAACTAGTAGTTTAGTTTTCAGTGTATATTCTGTTCGTGTACTGGGACACACCAAAGTTTTTCTCATCATTACGGCTTGTGGACAAAATTTCTCTGTATCGCGATAGCGGCCATAAAAATCAACTTATTGTCATGCAAATTGGTACACATAATCACGCGCTGTACAGAAGTAGCTGTAGAGTTCTCGACACGTATATTGTTTACGGTTCGTGTACATGTGTTCGTTTGAGGGCCATGCCGAAGCATTTCTTATCATTACGGCCTATGAGCAGAATTTCGTTTAAATGCATCTTATAATGGTTAAACTATATTCAACAAAATAAAAATAACATACGTTATTGAGATACTCAAAGGAATGCTTTCTGTTGAAAAACATGTGCTTACATTATATAATTAATGTGCAGGACCTTACAAAAGCGTTCCAACAATGTCAAATAATTATCCAAATTATGTCAAATTTTGAATAATTATTCATGAGCTACTTAGAATAAGTTGTATAGTTTTTACTGGTGTATATAATGTTTATGGCTCGTTTACAGGGACACACACAAAAAAATTTCGTGACATTAGAGCCTATGGACAGACTTTTGTTTAAGCGCATTTTAACACATTTATGCTGCATTTTCAATATAATAGGATTAATATACATTATTAAGATGCTTAAAAGCATGTATTCTCTAGAAAAAAAAAAAGTATGTATAGGCTAAATAGTTTATGTCCAGGACTACACAAAGGAATTCCAGTGACATTCTGTAATCATTCAAATGGTGTCAAATTTGGTTCAAATATTAATGAATTACAATGAATTCGTCGTATACTTTTTATTAGTTATTAGTATATATAATTACTGTGGCTCGTGTACAGGGACACGCAAAATAATTTTGTACCATTACATTTTATAGACGGTATTTATTATAAATGTATTTTAACATGATTATACTCCACAAAACATAATAATAAAAACATATGTTATTAGAATGTTTAAAAGCACAGTTTATGTGGAAAATGGTAGGCATACGAGTAGAATTGGTAATTAGTTTACAGGGCTACATAAAAAGAGTTCCGATACGTTATGCCATCATTTAGTACAAGTGTTTATAAGTTACAAGGAATTAATACAAGGTTATGAGTTACAAGGCAATATATATATACGGATACAGATAGACACAACGGGGGTTTTAAGGGCGACATCCCCCCTCAGAAACGTATATAGTTATGTAGCAAGTTAATTATACATATGTATATATACAATTATTTTAAATGTTATGGAATAAATAAAATTGATCTTCTGAGTAATGAGTGATGCAAATAGGACGTTGAGGCTCCTGATCTGCAGATCCACTGATGAATATATCGATACAGTAATTTCCAACGTATAATCTGTGAGTTAGAACAAGTTTCATATAAAAAATTTTAGTTAACAGGCAACACTTATATTTGTACCAAACAGTAAAACTTTACATTTTATTGAATAAAATTTCTGATGCAAAGCTGATTTATTTCACCTGCAAATTATACGCCAGGCACACCCTTATCCTGCTTTTGACTATAATAAGCTAACTTCCAGAGTATTATATTTACAGGGTCCTCAGCAGTCACTATTTTGATTGAAACTTTTTATAAAAAGCAATCTTTGTATTATTCTTTCGAAGAGAGTACTATAAACGATTAATGAAGATTACTATTAAAAAAAAAAAAAAAAAAAAAGTGTTATTCAGACTAGTGATTGCTGAGAGCTCTGGATTTATATGTATTTTGCGATGATAGTGAGTAAAATATAAATCAAAACTGAAACTTTGACAGTTTTCGGTCAGATCGCTAAGTGCACACATATTGGAGCTTCTAGATCCCATTTACATATAGTAGTTAGAAACAAAACAGGCTTTAGTTATAGTTTTGTCCATGTTTCAGATTATTTGAGACTTATAATGCCCGAAGAAATAGAACCAGATACCCGTATAGGGGTAACCGGGGTAATTTTTAGTCAAAAAGTAAACTTTTTTTTTTTTATATAAAAAGGGTTTCTTTGGATATAGTTCAAATTTTATATTTTTATATTATTAATATTATATGAATTATCTTATCAAAATACTCAATTAATGTCTTTGTAAATAAAGTAAAATTAAAAAAATAAAAATAATAAAAACGTGTCTAAGAATTAGGGGAGAATGGGGGAATGGCAGTCACTTAAGGAAGTTTTGCTGTATATGTGCAGGAAAGAAAAATAGTTTAAATTTTAATATTGAAATGTGTTCTTTTATCATATTAACATACTTCGTAGTAAATTTCATTACATAGGATTAATAGTTTTTATGAGAACAGAAAAAACGTAAAAATATATTTTGACCGCCATTACCCTAGGTGTAGGGTAATAGCAGTCACTGGTATGGGTAATGGTGGTCAAGAAGGTTTTCTTATGTTGTTTTAAGTTTCTTAAATTTTTGTACTTCTACATAATAAAATTTATTTTATGAATCAAGTAATAACTTTGAGAATCAATACTATTCTTTTTTGGCCTATAAATAACCAAAATATTTCTGTTAAATAAAGACAAATGTTTAAGCAGAAACTTTACTTAGAAGATAAGTAAACAATACTATTAAAAATACATAGCAGTTAATGAATTTCTTTTGAGTTAGCAGTAAAACACAAAAATAAAGCAAGCTTATTCAAATTTAATTCTTCCATATCTCAGTTGTTGAAACTGGATGAACTTTCCAACAACATCTTGTGCAAGTATGTCACTTTTATCATCAACATCAGGGAAAATAAATGAGTCCCACTGACCTCTATATGAACGCATAAATTTTACTTTAAATGAATTTTCATTTGCTTCAATTACTTGAGCTGGGAAGTTTTTCTCAGTTTTGTAATTGAAAACTTTAACTAAAAGAAAATCTCCCACAAGAACACACTGTGGATCTTTTTCTATGACAAACTGCCCTTGTGATTTATGTTCAGATTCATTTTCATCTGTTTCCATGTCGCTATCATTGCTGGAATCTTGGCATAAGTCAGCTTCAGTTGGGCAGTCAACATCCGAATCTGAGGAACTGAAAGACAATTTCCTTTTATGTGATGCAGCACTAGGAACTCTAGAAGTATGCTTCTGTTTCAAAGATTGAGTTTTTTGTTTTGTTTTCAAATGTTCTTCGTGCTTTGCTTTCTTTTCTTCTAGAACTGTTTTATTAGGGGTTGAAGTTAAAATATCTGAATGCATCCTTCTTCTGTTGCTTGGACCAGGATGACTGAAATCTGGTAGTGGAGAAACATCTTGAAATGTCACTTTATTTCTTTGAGATGATGAGGTTGTGCTCATCTCTGCTTCAAATGGAAAGTCTTCATCAGGAAAGACTGAAGGATTCATTGGGTATATACCAGTTGAAGAAAACCGGAGATTCCTTTAGCAATAGTTACAACATTTGAGTACGCCTTATTAAAAAGTTCTGCAACTTTGTACACTGTGATTCTCTCATTTGGATGGTTCTCCATGAAAAGATCACATTCTTTACTGCATGCTTTTTTCAATGGTCCATAAAAAACAACGTCTAGAGGCTGCAATCCATGAGAAGAATGTGGTGGTATAGATAGCATCGTAATGAAGTTGTTCTTACAAAATACATATGCTTCTAAAGTAATATGACTACCATGATTATCTAAAATCCACAAAACTGGTTCATTTTCACTTGGGTTAGAATGTTTTTTGAAATGTTTGAGCCACTCAAAAAATAATTCTTCATTCCTCCAGCCATTTTTTGAGCAAGTGTATAAAGCCCCAGGTGGACCATTTACTTCCAAAGTTGGAGCCATCCTTTGCCTGGCATAGATGAACATGGGAGGAATATAACCTCCTGCTGTGTTAAATGAACAATAACTGTAGTGGTTTGTCCTTTTTCACCAGATGTCACTACACCAATTCTTTTTTGTCCTTTTGCTGCTACAATTTTGTTTGTGTCATGGACTGTTGTGATTGCAGTCTCATCCATATTATAGATTTTACTAGAGCAAAACTTATATTTTTCCAAACCACATTCAAGGTTTCCAAAAAATTTGTTTACTTCCTCCTTGTTAAAGCCTTATATTCTATTCAAACTTGTGGCTTCAGGTTTATAAACTGATAGTGATGGATTTCGATTCAAAAACCCAGCTAACCAATCTTTTCCAGCTAACTTACTTGTCTTGTCAAATGGGTTTGGGATATTCAATTTCTCAGCATATTCAAACACAACTTTTCTCAGTTGCAAAGGTGTTAATCCATAATACATATTTGATAAAGTAATTAATTGCTTCACTATAGAAGCTTCTTGTTCAGGACTAAAAACAGCTTTTCTTCCTAGACGTGGGCCGGTTACATCAGCAGACTTTATTCTTTCTTGTAAGGTGCTAAATGGTATGATATGATCTTTTGCAGCTCTTTTTATAGAAACTCCACTTTTCACAGCTGCAATCGCTGCTAATAAAACATTGCTTGTCCATTGTGCTTTCTCAGTTGCCCTCTGTCTATTTCTTGGCATATTTAAAGAAAACAATGATTTCAAAACTCATCTTGATAATATCAGGCATTGTTGGGTAATGACAGTCAATAATGGGGTAATGGCAGTCACTGACCATCATTATCCCATACCTAGATTGTCTTGCATGAATTAGTTTATTTAAGTCCATTTAAGTTTCCTTTTAAGTTTTAACTATAAATTTATATACACCTTGGACTTATTGCAAATTCTAAAGAAATATTCGTTTTTTAGGAAGAGGAACCTTATTTACCAGAAATCCAAACTTACATGAAAATAGTGAAAAAACTTGTATTGCAACTTCTGACCTAGAGAATACATAGACAAGTTTTCAATGACTTGTATCTTAGTTTTTGAGCTTTCCACTAGGTGTCAATGCCATCTAGTACTCTATTTTAAAATCAGAAGATGGACTATAGACGTGACCGCCATTACCCACTGACCGCCATTCCCCCATTCTCCCCTACCCTGGCAATTGGGGTAATTCTTAGAAGTGCACGGGGTAATTATTAGACACTGGATTTATATGTTTTATGAATAGAAAAAAAAAAAAAAAAGATTTTTACAAACAGTACTAGTCAGTCAGTATTTGGTTATATTGTGTACTTCAAATAGGGTAAAATAATTGGCAATTTAATACACACACACACAAAAAAAAAAAGTTACATGTTTGATTTCACACTTTATAAAATTTTATAAAAATCAGGGAAAACATGGCATTAACTAAAAGCGTAGTTTTAATTATCAAATCTGTATGTACTAGATACTAAGTCAGTTGTGGCGATAAAGCAGAAGAATTAAAAAGTAAATTAACTCAAAAAACAGACTTTATTTACATGAAGTTATCCCTTTCAACTTGAAACACAAATAACTTCGATTAATTTTTCTTAGTTCATTCACAAAAACATCCTTATGGAACTTCTTAAGGATTCTATAAATGTCAGCAATCTAATCATTGCTTGAAATTTTAAAGGGATAAACAGAATCTGTCTGAATTGGACCATAAAATAGATTCAGAATCAGAAACTTTTTCAAAATCTGGTACTGAAGGTCACTAAAATTTGTTGTCCTCATACCATTTCAAAAATTTCAATTCCAGATGCTCTTTTTATTTTCTTTAAAGAACTCCAACACTTTCCAAATATAATATGGAGTTTCATAATAAACAACTAAAAATTTATCACTAGCAATCTTATTTATTACATTTGTTAAGTGTAACTTCAGTTGATGTGGACTTTTTGGTAAGACATATTTTTTAATTTTAATGGTAGCATCAGAGTTGCCTATTAAACTGATGTCAGAGGATGCATCGCTGTCAAAACTTTCATCATCTGAAGAACTTCCTGATTCTTCTGGTAAAACCTTTTTGTTTGAAGAGTTGTTCTTATTCTTTGAGGAAACAATTTTTCCTTCTTTTCCTTTTATTTTTTCATATAATCATCATATGTTATAACAACTGCAACATCATCCATATTTATTATCATCTTAAAATGTTTTAGTTACTTGTACTTTACTTTAAGGGTAAATAAATAATGTAGTTCAACCTTTAAAATCACTTTCAAGTTCTTTCACAAAAAGTAAATAAAGACATCAGATTATAGTTAACGAGCTATAATCTGTATATTCATTGTAATAATCTAATGAGTTTTACTTTATTATGAATTGTAAATATAATAGTTTAAGTTATGTGATTTTTTAATAAATTACTTACAGTTTCATAATATTTATTGATTTCTTTTTAAATTGTGCCTAATATAATCAATAAATGGATAATCAATAGTAACTGGGCTCTTTAAATACTTATTTTTTACATTGTATTAAATTTACCTTTGATTAGAACATATAAAAAATAATTTAAACCTATTTTTTCATTGTCTAAGAATTACTCCAGGATGTCTAAACATTACCCCAAAGATTGTCTAAGAATTACCCCAGCATGAAACAATACAACAATGACTTTTAGAAAGGCCTATACTCATCTCAGTTTATGAATTCTGCAATTTTCTGTTAATAAATTTGGAGGTAATGAATTTCTTCTTTAATACAATTTAAAATCTGCAACTAAATAAATATATGCAATAAGCAAATTTGAAAATATTGAAAGTAAAAGTTGATAGGTAATTTTTCAGAGACATTTTCTAGTGAAACAGAAAACTTGCTAATATGTGGATTACTGCTTAGGAAATTTTTATACAAGGAGAAAAGTCATTTAAAAACTTAAATTCAAATACAAAATCAAATAAAAGTTAATAGCTTTTAAACACCAACTGCGTCTAAGAATTACCCCCAACGTTATTGTGTCGAAAAATTACCCCGGTTACCCCTATCACTTAACTGTACATACCAAAAAAAAAATATATATATATATTGTTGAAACCGCAAAAATTGTTGTTAAATTAGCCAAATTTTTCATTGATATAGCCTCAAAATTTTGTTACAAGAACCAGAACCCAAATTATTTTGTCGTTTTAACCAGACAATTTTTTTTTTTTTTTTATTCAACTAAAATTTGTTTAAATCACCAAAATGATTTTGTTGATTTAAACAAGCAGTTTTATTCAGGGCACGATCAACCTTAGTGGGACCCTGAGCTTGGAGTTCATGCAGGCCCTCCCCCCTCTCTTCCCCAAAGTAGAGGATCTAGAACTCGACTTCGAGAGTTAAAGGACTAATTATCTTTTTTTTTTTTTTTTTTTTAATTTGATATATTTATTTAATATAAACTTTTGGAGAAATAACACTTTTTTATGGGGGGGGGGGGTAGGAGGAGGGAAGAGGATCTTTATCCCCTAGCTCCGAATTTTTACATTCCAAATCATCATGGCCGTAATACACCATCGCGTTGTTTTAAACATTGAACTATCATTTAAAAAATTAATCAAAATTAGAATTTTTTTTTTATTACTTAAAAAAAAAAAGTGTTTGGGGCCCCTGGTCCTGTGCCCAGTTGGCCGTGTGTTAATTAGGCCCTAGTTTTATTCATTTAGCATTTGCTCGCTGATTGGCTGTTTACGGAGAGATAGCTGCTCTACGTAGCTTTTCGAATTATCCAGTGTGAATTACTCTTTTTTTAATCAAAACAAGTTGATTAAGTTAACTGAACAAAATTATTGTTAAAACGGCAAAATAAATCTAAAAATCAGTTAACAAAATAACTTCTTTTAACAAAGAATTTTTTCTTTTGTTTTTTTAAGCATATACTTCATATGTGATGAACGTTATGTAGATGTTTAACATTTTAATATACAGCTCATATTCAGAATGCATGGGTCTTCTGATACTGACTCGAAACGAAAATGAAAACAGAATATAGGAATTTCGGTTAATTTTTATAAAAAATCAGAGGTAATATCTAAAAAAAGGTTAGGCTTAATATTATTACATATGGAAGTAATAATGTACTTCTTAATAAATATATAATATATTAGTAAAAATTATCCGCAAAATTTGAATATCATTCAAAAAGAATATATAAGATTGTTTTTCCCTTGCATTTTGCTTACGCATTTCTGCCTCCTTATTATTCGTTATGTTTTGAAATTTGAGTATTACAATAATTTAAAATGATAGTATTAAAAATAGTTAATAGTATATTTAAACCTTGTTTTATTTCATTTTAAGATAATTTTCGATAATCTCTCTCTCTCTCTCTCTCTCTCTCTCTCTCTTTTTAATTACATATTTATTGAATAATACGGAAAAGTAATTGTGTCTGGGTTTTTCTCAGCATATAAAATTACAGATATATTACATATTATAATAGCTTTCTTCTGTCTATTCTATAAGTCATTATGTATTTCAATCTGAATGAATATTGGTAAATTACTATATATAAATTATCGATATATATATATATATATATATATATATATATATATAAACTATTTGAATCAAAATAAAGAAAGTAGTTGAATAATTAATTGTATTGAAATGGTGCGTGAATGATAGTAGTTGTAAATTAGTAAAGGTCGAAATTATAATTAACTGATTAAATGTGAATAACTATTAAAATAAACCTTTTTAATTTTAAAAGAAAGATTGAATCTGCGGATCTAAAAGAAAAAATGTATAGTTTAATGCGAATTTATATTTAAAATTACCTTTTATATTTAATGATATAGTATTATTAATTATAATTCTAATATAAACTATAATAAATGCGTCATTTATAGTAGTGATCGATTAAAATTAAAATATATGTAGAAGTTCTGTCAGTTAACTTTCAATTTGGTTAACCTTAAATACAAACTATATTAATATTATTTATATACTAATGTATATTAAATCTTTCTTTTTTTTAAGTTGCTTACTAGTTAAAAGTGTTCTAAATTAATCGGTATAAAGGTTAAGTAAATTCTGAATAAGAATGAAATAATAGATTTGTGTTATCGATATATATATGTATATTGTAATAATTTAAGATTTAAATAATTTTACTGGAGACGAGTATAAATTAAAATAGCATAACTTATTGGTTATAATAAACTTTTTCATACTATTCTGTGGTATACAGGGTGATCGGAAAATATCTGATCAAAATTTAAAGGGGATTAGAGGGGACGAATATACACTGGTGGATAATTGCTAAGGACGGATGACAATAGCTTAGTTATTGTCATCCGTCCTTAGCAATTGTCTACCAGTGTATAAGGATTCGCAGTACAATGCGTGTCTGGAAACATCGCATGAAATGGTAGAGGGCGGTATAAGACAATCAACAATAGAGACCCTATATGATATCTCTATTCAGGGCTTCTAATCGAAAAAAGCTAAAGTAACAGCTATCCATCTGACAGCACAAAATAAATAAATAAATAAAAATGCATTGCCGTCTTTTTTTGACTGCCCTACACTTTATACAGTGTCCTCTACTCTCATTCCACGGCGTTTCCGTACACGCATTGCACTATAAATTCTTTTATATTTATCCCCTTTAACTCTTGGGCAGACGTTTTCAGATTGCGCTACCTAAGTGGTATAAAAACCTGACTTGACGTTGAATTAATATAGCAAAATAAATTTACATCAACATTAAAATCGCCAATATAAAAAATATATAATTCTCATAGAGCAGTTTCGGTATCGTTAAGCTTACCGTCATTAGTGCAGAATAACAAAACGAATTATTACTCCTATATGTAAACAGGGTAGCGGTTTCTAGAATCAAGATTAAGGGGATACTTCGCCTAACGTAGACGGCAGCCTAAACCTATAATATTATATGGAGGAATTTTTTTTCAAAATTACTCATTATCTAATGCATTTTTTAAAATTCTGTTTTCACGTTTAGAAAATTCACAGCCTTTGATTTGATTCTCGTTTTCCGAAAATTGATTTTGAGCTTTAAAAAGAAATATTAAAAATTTAAGAAATTCGTTTTTGGAAAACGGGAATCAGGTTAATGGTTATGAATTTTTTAAATGAGAAAGCAAAATTTAAAAAATACATTAGGTAATGAGTAATTTTAAAAACAAATTTCTCAGTAGAATAACATGGGGTTAGGCTGTCGTTCACCTAAGTTGAAATATCCCCTTAACAATCAATATAGAATATTTTTAACTTTAATTCATCTAAAATAATCTGCAAGCCTAAATATTTAGATGAACTCGGTTTTCTTGAAGTTTTCCATATTTATAAAAAAAAAATCTGGAGTGACTCCACTCGACTTTCCGAACATTGAGTAACTAACAGTTTTGTAGATAAAATAAAGAAAGAGGAATTGCTAAACAAACAAAAGAGAGAAAACCATAATAGAGTGTTTTTTTCTCCATATATCACACGAGGTTTTATTTAACGCTACTGAACTTTGAGCCCTTAGATCATAATGATAAAGAATTTTTCGTTTTGTCCCTGTAAAAATCTATAGATGATAGATTCACCAAAATGCTTATAGTTAGTGCAACAGTGATTTATAATATTCATACAAATTTTCAGCTCAATTGAATAAGGCGTTTAGATGTTATCGCACTTTTAAAAATTTGGTCTCATAGGCCATAATGATAAAGAATTTTTCTTTGTGTCCCTGTAAAAAAACTGTAGTGCTAGATTCACCAAAATCTATACAGTTGGTGCAAATGCGACCTATAACATGTGTACAATTTTTTTGCTCAGATTAATAAGGCGTTTAGACGCTATCACACTTTTAAAAATTTGGCCCCATTGGCCTTAATGATAAAGAATTTTTCTTTGTGTCCCTGTAAAAAAACTATAAGTGCTAGATTCTCCAAAATCTATACAGATTGAGCATCTGTGACCTATAATATGGGTATAAAATTTTTGCTCAATTGAATAAGGCGTTTAGATGCTATCGCACTTTTAAGATTTTGGTCCCATAGGCCATAATGATAAAGAATTTTTCTTTGTGTCCCTGTAAAAAAACTATAAGTGCTAGATTCACCAAAATCTATAGGGTTCGTACTAGGGTGACTTACAATATACGTACCAACTTTCAGGTTAATCGAACAAAGCCTTTAGACGCTAGCGTGTTCACAAACATACACACATACACACATACACACACACATACATACATCATCGTAAAAATAGTGAAAACGGACTCAGGGGACCTCAAAACGTATAGAAACATCAAAATCTCGAATTCGGATTTTTGACATGATTACAATACTTTCCTCACTATAGTGTTCGGAAAGTAAAAAAATCATAAAAATGTCATTAATTGTGATTCCGCGGTACCTCCTCTATCTGATTGTTGAAAATATTTTATAAAATTCACATTTTCTTGATTTGCACATTTTCGTAGCTCTTTACATCCCAATTTCTTTTCGCTAACTCTCAATAATCTCCTATTTCTATTGGCTGTTAATATGGCTGTATAATCCATTTTTCCGTTTACATATAAAAGCAATAATTGTCTTGTTATTCTGAACTAATAACAGTTCGTTTAACGCTACTGAAACTACAGTATGTGGTTTTTATATTTTTTTATATTTGGCGTTTTGTTGATATAAATCTACTTTGCTAGAATATAAGGGTATTTTAATAATATTTAAATTTATTGGTTTAAATATATAACTATACTTTAATTATTCGTAACCTCATAAATCTCATGAGCTTAGCAGCCCTTCCAGCGTTAGAAATTTTTCAACATATAAGTTTAAGGATTCATAAAATTAATATTATTGAAATATTAGATAATAGGTTTATTAAAAAATTAATTACTCTAATAATATGAAAATTTTAAATTTTTATTATAAAATGCATTTATTAAAATGCATAATTGTTCTGATTTCCTCGTATGAATTAAAAAAAAAAAAAAAATAAGTTAATTTAAATTATTAAATGGTCATGAACTATATTATTAAGGAAATATTAAATAATACAAATAAATAAGTATACTTGTACATAACATATTAATAAACTGTCAATTATTATTATTTTTTAAATAAATTTCCTACATTTCACAAAGTTCAAAAGTATATTTCTAAGTTTTATATGTTCAACAAATGTCAGATATATTTTTCATTTTCGTTTGTTTAAGGAAATGAAAAATCTTAAGGAACTAGCAGAACAAATATTTAACCTCTCCCATGTTTTGCACCTGAAGAAGAAAGGCCACGTCGTTTCGAAAACGGTAGTGCTTTCTTCATTTTATGGTGTGTAAAGAAATTTTTAAGTTTAAATATTGATTGTACACCAGTTCTTTAATTTAGTTTTGCAGCAAAACAAATGTTTTGCCACTAGTTTAACACTCCTCCATTAACTCGACAGTGAGTAACATCAGTTGCCCTTTTCTTATTCAACTGAACTCTTCGGCAATTGGTCTACATTGGGCGCATTCGAAAGTATTTCCCGGTCACTTCCCGAGTTGGAAAATGACGTCACGCGGGAAGTTCGGGAAATTAGAACTACCATATAGGAGCCTTACGAAAAATGACCGAGATATAACTACTTCCGTACACATCTCATCTTCCCGGGAAACAAATATATAAACAAACATGGCTCCTATATGGTAGTTCTAATTTCCCGAACTTCCCGCGTGACGTCATTTCCGAACTCGGGAAGTGACCGGGAAATACTTTCGAATGCGCCCTTTAATAGTCTCAATGATCTTTTGGCGATTTTTTCAAGATGATTCATTGCGAGAAACGTTTAACCGATTTTAGAAAATTCTAAAACTCGACTCCTGGTGAAAAAATAAAGCTTTCAAATTTTGGAAACCCAAAACAACTATTTTTCGCGAAATTTAGTCGCCAAACTGACAAGTTTGTCGACAAGGCCGATTTCCATAGGTGTCAATAAAGTACTGTTATTTACATTGTGCCTGTAAAATTACTCTTTCTGCAACAACACTTTTGATGCAGGAAAGTGGTTATTTAGTCATTTGTGACATTTAAAATTCATAGTTAATAGTTAAATTTAATATTATCAAAAATACAATTCTGTAAACTGAGTGATGATTAATTATTTATAATAGGATTTATTTAGAGTAATAATTACATTAAATATTTTTCAGTTATGGCTCTGAAGTTAATGCTGTGACACCAGAAGACCACAGAACCCCTTTGCATTATGCTGTTCTTGCCGGAAATTTAGAAGTTGTCCAGATTCTAGTCAGAAATGCAGCCCGAGTTAATTTCCCATTAGAAATTACCAGACCACCTCCACTGTATTTTGCTGTGATGCGAGGCAACGTCGATATACTAAAATTTTTGTTGGAATCTGGTGCTGATATAAATGCTGTTTCAACTGTCGTAGGATCAGCTTTGCATTTAGCTCTGACTGAGAGAATTAACAATCAAGAGCAAATTGTGAGAATTCTTTTGGAAGGAGGAGCAAACCCTAATGCTATAACTATGGCAGATGGGAAGGCCGTTTTAAAAACGCCCATTGGAGAATATATACAAAATTGTGAGCACCCTAATCCAGAAGTTATACGCATGTTATTGAAGTAAGCTTTATTATTATTGTTGTTGTTAGTGTTATTATTTCCTTTTAATGTAGTTTCTGGATTAGAGAAAAGTCATATACTTACCATATAAGGAAAATAGTCGCATTTTATCTTTTAAAAAATATGTAAATCATTATATACAGAGCCAGATCAACACCGGAGCACACTATCACCACTAATTTTAAATAATAACTTTTGACTTATTCATGATAGAAACACGATACTTTAATTACGAAATGGTGGATATTAAAAAATAGCATAATGGTTTCAAAGAACCTAGTTAACGCAGAGCCAAACAGGCAAAATAAATAACCTTAACGAGAATTTTTTGTCAGGTAGACCAAAAAATAATTTAAAAAATAGTGGTGTCAGTGAGCTTAATGAGGTTATAATAACATATCAGTAGTTTTGTAGTCTCATAAAAATTGTTAGTAACCTAACCACAGTGATGTCGTGTACTTGGAAAAATAAATGAAGAATATGATATGAGAATGAAGCTTTGATTTTCCAGCAAAGAATTTTTAATTTTTCATACCAAGTTTGAAAAGAAAAAGTTATAATAATAATAATAAGAAGAAGAAGAAGAAAAGAAAAAGAAAAATTCTGTCTTCGACAGAATTTAGTACGACAGGACTAATTTATATATTGCAATCTTGTAACATAACAATAATAATAATAATAATAATAATGTTATTAACTACCCTGGTTAATAACAAGATCGACATTTCTCACTTAATAACCGTTGATATAAGGTTCCCGTATTTGTAAACGCAGATGTGACGATTATTAAGTGAGAAATGTCGAGCTGGTTATCAGCCAGGGTGGTTTAGAAGAAGCACATCCGTACGTTGAGCGGAGGGCCTGGGTTCAATTCCTAGCTCTGGTAGTTTTCACATAGTTGGTATAAAAAAAAAAAACAATCTTTTACTCCAAACTACTTAAAATGAATTTTCACAGTTGATGAGTTTATCAATAAAATTTCTAACTAGTTTAAGATATTAAATGGTAAATTTGGATATTGGCAGGCATCCTGGCATATTGGAAGTGTGACAACGCAAAATCGCTGTCTGAAAGAAATAGTCCTGTCGTACTACTAATAATAATAATTGAAGAAATTTTATTGAAATTTTGTAACATTTATTTGTATACCTTTTATCCTTGTAAAACACAACCGATTTTTTACTTCTTATGAAAGTTTTGTTTGTTAAAGTAACCAAAATATCTTTAAAAAATATGCATGTAATTTTAATCATTTGCTTTTCCTGGGTGCAATGAAAAAGCAAAAACTTGTTCAGCTATCTTCGAAAAATGTTTAGTTTTCAACGTAAATCTAACAGTTTTAGTTTGTTGTGCAATTATCTCAATTGTTTTATATAAAAAGGAACAGAAAAAAAAAGGTTGAAGATTCGGATTCAGCAGTCCCAAAAGCATAAAACAAGCCAATTTTCAGAACTACCGTGATTTTCTAAAGGTTATTTTAAAGGTAACAGTCTTTATTGCTTATGCTTGGATTATATTGAAATTAAACAGAAAAACAACTGAGTAAAAACAACAATAATAATAATTCACCCCTTAATAAAAAACCAAAAACATCTGTAAAATTCGCAAATAAACAACTCGGTCAATTTTAAGAATAAAATGATTTTTTTTTTCTTTTGATGGGGAAACGTGAACAGGATTGGAGGAAGAATGTATTTAACGTTGCAGTGTAGCTACGCAGTGGATTATCAGCGATTGTCTAGGATTATTCGCAAGATGTGATCTGGAGACATGCCATCACAATTTTTATACTCTGCAGAGGTCGTGGCTCCCCCGCTTCGGTAACCCCAGAGATATTACTTTGGGAACATGGGGGACATTGAAGATACGACAGATTTTACATGCACCAGCCACTATTAACCTACACGACAGCTTCGGCCGGCCCGAATATCAGACTACAATCTTCCAATTATGAGCTCGACATTCTACCATTCAGGTTACCGCGGTCCTCATAGGCAGGATTGGACCAGTTTACAGATTGCCTATTGTTTGGTTTGGTTTGGTTTGGTTTGATGAGTACATGAGATTTATTGCTGGCCTCTAGGACCGCTTATATCTCGAATAATCCACACCACAAGGGTTTACAAGTTTTTATTACAAGAACAGATACAAGAACATGAACAAGGACAATACAGACATCCATGCCTTCTCCGGGATTCGAACCCGAGCCCAACTGTGTAGAAGTCAGGGACGCTAACCACTCCACCGTATGGGCGGCCCTATTGTTTATATTGTCTATAAGCTAATCCTCCCATAGTTAACTTCAGATGATAGCCATTGTCAAATATAAAATAAATAAATAAATAAAAGTTAACTAAATATTATTTTAACAAGCTTTTACTTTAATTGATACATTTCTATTAAAATTCTGTAAATTTTAATACATCTATGAATCTTGTTAAGGGTTAAGCTATTATTCCCTAAACCTTCTATATTTTCGCTCGGATAAATCTCTATAAATTCGTTAATAATTAAAGATGATTACATTTTTCATATGCAATTGATAGCATGCTTTTAATTTTACATAAAAAAAAGAAAAGCAATAATTTCGAAAATTCTTTACTTGTAGCAGTTCTGCTTATAATAATTAAAAAAAAAAGATGCATTACCACAAAAATAAAATAAAAAGGAAATGTTCAGTTATTTTATGATTAAAACTGATCAAATATACAATATACAGTCGGCAGCAAAAATATCCGAGCACTAGCAAAAATTCCTATATAAAAAAAATACACTTAGTACTGTTTTGTTAAATAAATTCTTGTCGAATCATGTTCTTAGACTGACTAAGAACAGGATTTGACAAGGATTTATTTAACAAAACTGTATTAAATGTACTTTTTTTACATAGGAATTTTTGCTAGTGCTCGGATACTTTTGCTGCCGACTGTATAGCTACTTAAAACTAACATATCTGATTTATTTATTTGTTTTTTCCCTCGTTCTTCTTAGTACAGTATAGTCATAGAACAGATAAAATATCATTTCTTAAAAATAAATGGATTAAACGACCATGTGTTATTAATATTAAAGTGTAAATTCCACTTTAAAATATGTTGAATTAAAGATATTTTTTATGGGGCCATTTTTTATCATCATACCTGATGTGATGGTATTATTTAACTGGGACAGAGCTCTGTATATAATATCAGTACAAAAAACCCTTAACGGCTTAAAAGTTTGTGACGCCGCTACTTTATGGCTATATAAGAATTTGAAATATGAGTCTTAAAAATAATTATATCAAAGTTTAAGTGACGCTTTGCAATTAGTTAAAATATACATAGATTTTCTTATTTGATCATTTACTTCTCTCTTTTATTTATATTTATAATGCAAACGTAATGTTTTTAACTTCAAGATCAGGCAGATATATAAAATACACTCACTGATGCTTTTTCATTCCCATTTCAAATTCAAAATAACAGTTTTAAAAGGAATGATATAAAAATTCCAGTGGCGCCTCGGTGTTATTTTAAAAGATTTGTTTTTAGATTCCATTAAAATTACTTTTGTTTTGTCTAATGAACTATATTTACGCATCGAAACAGTGCTTTTAATTTTCAAATATACTGTCAAATAATTATACTTTCACCGAGTTTGCATTATAAATTAAAATTATTTATTTTAATAAATTGATTTATCTTTTGCATCACGCTATCCAAAACATAATATCATAGTATCCAACTAAGTGAAAATTTGCGCAAAGAGGTAGTGTGACGTAAAGAAAACATTTACACAAATTTTACTTGCAGTTTTGGATAGCGTGACGCAAAAGATAAATCAATTTATTGAAATAAATAATTTTAATTTATAAAGCAAACTCAGTGAAAGTATAATTATTTGACAGTATATTTGAAAATTAAAAGCACTGTTTCGATGTGTAAATATACTTCATTAGACAAAACAAAAGTAATTTTAAGGGAATCTAAAAACAAATCTTTTAAAGTGACATTGAGGCGTCACTGGAATTTTGATATCATTCCTTTTTAAACTGTTATTTTGAATTTGAAATGCGAATGAAAAAGCATCAGTGAGTGTATTTTATATATCTGTCTGATCTTGAAGTTAAAAATATTTCGTTTGCATTATATCGTCATAAATGACCGGATACTTTAGATTTTAGACGTTTTGTCAAATAGCTAGAAAAATAACCGACAAATTATCCTGAAACTTCAGGCGTGTAAAGCATATGTTATATTTCATAAATTTCAGTAAATGTTTTCTAGCAAAGAGAAAAAGGGAACCGGTAAAAATTAAAGAATAAACAAAAACGTTGTAATCATCTTGTAAAAAGTAATGCTTAAAATGTAACGTAGTTTTATTATTATCATGTTATTATGAGGTTTCTTTTAATTATCTGATTGGTTGGTTGGGTTTTACGTCGCACTAGTGCTGCGCAGATGGACAATTGGCGACGGTCTGGGACACACCCCTAGAGGTGGTCCGGAGGCATGCCATCACAATTTTTGATCCTCCACGGAAGGGATGGCTCTCCCGCTTCAGTGACCCCCAGAGGAATAATTTTTGATGGGAACGTGGAGGACATTGCGGCCACGACAGATTTTGCGTGCACCAGCCACCATTAGTGTACACGACGGTCTTTGGCCGGCTCAAGTACCGAACCCGCAATTTTCCAATTACGAGGCCGGCGCTCTACCGACTGGGCTACCGCGGCCCTTTAATTATCTGAACTCATTTATATCTGAAAAATATATTATCAAAATATACAAGTTTAAAAAAAAAGGGGGGGGGCTGATTTTTTTTTTTTATTATTATTATTATAATATGCATGATATTAAACCCAACGTAATGCCATTTTAGAAAACTTGACATACTACATTAGACTCAACATATTGCAGTCATAATATAAAAATATTAACTATCTGATGAAGCATGAGCATTTTCGTCAAATACAGGGTGGCCATAGTTAAACTTGGCCTATTCAGAGCACTCTGTAGCTATAACTAAAATGCGGATCGAGTCAAAAATTTGTATATAGACATTTTAAAGGATGCGCTCAAAGGTACCGGGAAAAAAAAATAATTTAATTTAATTTAAAAAATTTCCTCTCCGAGGGGGCATACATGGAAATATACTCTATAACAAAATAAAAAGTGACGCACCAAGAAGGAATAATGCAAACTGGACACAAATTGGCATACATACAGGTTTTGATGGAATCAAGCACCAATTCATCATTATCGTCGATCCTACGTGCAACTGGTACTTCAGTGACTTCAAATACCCTTAATAGGCGGCTCAGTGGGGTTGAGCTCAGTCCCCGGATCTCTCTACTGAGGACGTTTGGAGTATCATAAAAAGGGTCCTACAACCAGCTCAGGATTTTACCAATCTAACGCAACAATTGGACAGAATTTGGCACGATACTTCACAGGAGCACACCACACCTGCCAACTCTATCAATTAATACCAAGCCGAATAACTGCGTACATAAGGGCCAGAAGTGGACCAACGCGTTATTGACTTGTTTACTTTGTGAGACCCTTTCTCTTGATTAAATCGTTCAAATTTTCTGAAACTGTAATCAACTGTTTTTCTCCACATGTACATCACATCTACCAATTTTTGTCCCTATCGAACCACCCATTCCACCCCATCTACCAACTTTTGTCCCCACTTCTTCTTGGTGCGTCTTTTTTTTTTTTTTTTTTGTTATAGAGTGTATAAACAAGCATTACAGTCAAAATGCTTGAAAAGTTATGTAATAAATACCTGTGGTCTATTTTAACATTTTCAAACCATACAACATTTAAAACTGTTATTCTTACATTTTTCAAAGGTTTTTGTTGCAAAATTTTACAGATGAGTGATTACTCATTCACTTTTCACTCCTTGGCCGGCACGTTTCCCCGATCTTAATATGTGGGGTTATTGATTATGGGGCCATTTAAAGAGTTTGGTTTTTAAAAGAAATGTTGTAACTTTGGCTTGAAAGACCGTATAACGTCGCATGTACGGAGGATAACTGGCGACCAGCTGCTATCAGCCGTTGAACACACTGTTCATCGGTTGCAGATTTTACAACTTAATGATAAGGCCCACATTGAACAATATATCCATCGATAAAAGTCTGTAACTTGTAACATAATAGCAATTGAATGTGTAATAAAAAAAGTTGTTTGTATTGAAATTTGTAGCTTGTTTGTATTTTGATTATGTCCCCTCAGAGCGGAAATTTTTAAAATTTTATTTAAAAATAAATTTCCCGCCTTTGAGAGCGTTCTTTGAAATGTCCGTATATAAATTTGCGTCTCAATCCGCATTTTAATTACAGCTACAGAGTGCTCTGAATAGGCCAAGTTTAATTATGGCCACCCTGTATTTTTGAACTGTACATGCGCAAGCGTTAGAAAAATTTATTTTGCATAATTTATTAGCCAAATGCACTTATGTACTTATATGAAAACCCCAAGCAATATCTTGAAAATTCAAAAAGTTCTTGTCGATAGAATGAATGGAATGTCAGTTTCTCTCTCTCTCTCTCAAAAAAAAAAAAAAAAAAAACTAATTAGGGAGTTTTATCTACATTTATTTACAACCAATGTATAATATAATACTGCTAATTGAGTTAAAATAAAAATTTGGGTAAAACCTCGTATCGATTTTTCTTTCTTTCTTTTCTTTTTTTCTTTTTCTTTAGAGGAACTGAAATTTAGTTTATTGCAACGATGTCAACTTTTTTAATTTTCACTATATTTGCTTGGAGTTTTCATTAACTCTTTAGAGCAACAAATTTTGTTATATTCACAAACACAAAATTATTTATATTTACATAATGAAGAATGTCATTAAAACAAAACTGAATGTAATATATATGCCTATATATATATTTAAAATATAGTACATAATATTTAATATAATTTTAAAATATAAGTATTTGAACTGAAATAACAGTTGGTTAAAAAATAAACAAGCTTGAATATTTGGTATATCTTCCATACCGCTATGCTCTAAAGAATTAAGAAATAGAATTTAATACTTTCATCTACGAAATTACTTAGATTTAAAATATATTATTTTTGAATTTTTTAACTCTTTGAAGCAAAAGGTATTTATGGTTATTTAATATCAATAGCCACTAAAAATTGCAATTAAAGTTAGAAGAAAAGAATTAAATGGCTTTTTTTTCTTTTTAAGTTTTAAAAGCAAAATTCTGTTAAAAATTTTCGGGATGAATCTTAGCAATTAGGAATAAAAATTAAATGTTAAATATTTACAACTTTGCTTCAAACAGTTAAATAACTCAATACACTTGATTAATAATTTATGCAATAGAAACTTTGTTAATGTTTGCGCATGCACAGTTAAAAATTATTTAGCAAAATCATCCATATTTTATCAAATATTTAATATTTTTATATTTTGATTGCAGTAGTGTCTAATGTAGTACGTAAAGTTTCCTGAAAAAGGCATTGCATTGAATTGAATCCTCTGCATAATAAAATAAAAAACTGACATTAAATATATATATATATATATATATATATATATATATATATATCCATGAGTATAGATGCAATTCACATACAAATGTATACAGATAATTAGAAGCATCTTAATCACATGCTACAGTTACAAAGCATTTGAAGCATTATTTACATTCGAAGCATTGTTTTTCCTTAATTTTTTCTTTGCCTTCTTTTTGTCTTTGGACAAAATTATTGCTAAAACATATGAAAATACAATATGTTCTTTGCATGTTCGTATTTTAAGGATAAGTCTTCTACTGTTTTTCTAGATATATGACAAAACGTCTAAAACCGAGAGTACCCTGTTATTCATGGCAATGTAGTGCAACTTCTGGTCAAATAATTATTCTTTATGACTTGCACAGATTAAATCTGTGATAAATCAAGCAAATGAAAGATCTAATTATTAATTCTAATACATTTGAAGCTTACATTTCGATTATTATTCCCAGTTGCATATGAAACGAAAACTTGTTATACTTAATTTAAACCATTAGTAGTTGTAATCAGAGCCCGACTATGACTTTTGGAGGCCCTGGGCACAATTTTTATATGACCTTCCCCTCCCCCACCACAATCTATGCATGCATGTGCAGTCGGGAAAGATAAAAAAAAAAAAAAAAAAAAAAAAAAAAAACGCAACACTCGCTGTAATTTCGTTATTAATTGTCGCAGAAAATTCTAATAGACACCATTCAACAGGAAATTAAGTGCACTTTTTCAAAATGATGCCAAATTTTGAATTAGGAGTCATCTACATATTGAAACGTGCGCCAGCTTTGATTTTCTTCAATAGCAACACCCAATTTTGACTTTATTATTGAATTCCTGAGAGTCTGGCAGTGCGGAAAAGTATACAGTTTGTATACTTTACTTTAATACTGATAGAGTTATAACCAAAAATGTGTTGGAGGTTTATCTGTAAATCTAGAAAAATAAAATTAAGATCTTACAAAAATTAGACAAATTTTACTGTTTCACATCGAAAAATTTTTAAGAAAAAAAAAGTATTAGAAAAATTAATAAGGATAAAACATTATCATTTTTACGGTATCTTAGCCATCCCTGATTTCGGCTTTTTAAATAAGTATATACACTCCTTCTCATATTTATAAGGACACTTTATATTTTGAAATAATTAATGTAAAAATAATTGTGAACAAGATTATACTAAGTGCACTTAATATATCTAATATTCTAAAAACCAAAATTGCTATATTTGTTTTAATATGAAACAAAATTAATAAAAAATAATGCAAAATGTGTTTTTCTCCACGTTTTTAGATGTTCATAATTATAGGGACAATCCAGATTTTTTCGTTTTATTTAACTTACTAGCGGCTAAATTACAGTTGACATGCTAATTCGTTAACTTCTGGGCTAGATTAATTCATACATAAACCTTCAATTTTTTTTTGGACGGACATTACTGATAATTCCTCGAAAAAAAAGAACATTCAGGTAGTAGTATGATAAATGTGTTTTTTAAGTGGAAGGAAAATTTCAATCCGCCGAATTTCTAATGAAATTTGAAGGTCTAAAATTGCTGAAGAAAATGTGATCAAACGTTGAACAGCTGGTTCGATAGGAGAGAGATCTGATGCAAAATCAGAGTTCTTTTACAGAGATCGAAGACTCATATTTCCTCTTACTGTTCTACTCATAATGACTGCTGCTGAATTTGCTCGTAATTTGTAACGAAAGGTTAGAGTCCACATTTATGCATGTTTAAAATAATTAATAATATGTTAAAATGAATAAAAAACCTGTAATAATCAATCAGCATTTAATGGGAGAAAGAACGTCTGTGTTAAAGTTGAATAAAGACAATATTAAATGGTAAAATGTTGCATTTTCGGATGAAAAACATTTTATTCTTGATTAACCAAATGGTTTTAACAGTTACTGGCATGATCTGAAGCTAGCGAAAAAAAGAGCAGATTTTTTAAAGGCAGATATGAATCGGGCACTTGAAAGGTGAATCTATGGTGCTCTGGGGAGCTGCTTCTACTGAAGGCAGAATGAATGTAGTAAATTTTTTCTATTATTATGAACATCAAGAGAATATCCGCAAATTTTAAACGTGAAATTATCAGATTTTTGTTAGATTTTGGGGGGGTAATAATAATTTTTTTCTACAAGACTTACATGTTTGCTGTACTTTTAGAGCAATAGGAAATAGTTTGAAGAAAGAAACTTCTGTATTATTGCCTTTTCCATGGCCTAAAAGTTGAAAAAACCATAACTTATGATATTATAAAAGTGCATGCAAGTGGAAAGCAATTTTAAATAGATTAAATGTATTTAGAATATCATATATGCTATACGAAATGGTATTGAAACTGAATATTAAAAAAAAAATGTATATATATATACCAGAGAGAATGTCTGACTGTTTAACCCTAAAAAGAGACCCCATAGAATATTAATTTAAAGAATAACTGAAAGAAATTACTAAAATTCGAGCTGTCCTTATAATTGTGAGCACCTGAAAAATCATCTTTTTACCATATTTAAAGTTTTTTTAAGATAGAAAAACGATAAAATTTTTTTAATATAGTCTATTAATGAAATTCAAATTAATTAAAAATATATTTGTTTAAATAATAGTGTTCAGTGTTTAGTTAATATTGAAAAACGGGTGTCCTTATAATTATGAGAAGGAGTGTATACTTAAATACTTCGTTAGAGAATACATTTTAAGTTGGTCAAACAGCGTTCTTTGAAAAATGTACGGTATTTTTCAATTCAAAAGTGTCATCGGTGCTATACTGATCACCAATAAAACTTAAATTTTCCTTCACTTTATTTCGTAGGTGTGACATAATATACGAATTGAAATAATTTATATACATACATATGCACATAAGAATGCATGAACTAAATCTTTTCTGATAAATTATTGTAAAATATCATGAAGTAAACATTAAATAGTTTTAATCGTACTTACCAGTTTTGGTCAGTTTAACTCTTTGAAACTGTACAATATGTTTTATAATTTCTTAATTTCTATAAAAATATAGTTTCTTAATTAAACTGTATTTATAAAAGTAATTTTTAAAGACTAAAGTATACTTAAAATAATAATCCCACACACAAAATGAATAAATGAATAAAATAAAATAAACCAATATATGAACTAAATGATTAACGTTTTGACTATGACGGTAGTGAAGAAGTGATTTAACAAGTCTGCATAGCATTACAATACTTTTTTTTTTTCTTTGACAATTTTTACGTTTAATTTATTTCTCTATTTTAAACAGTAAACCCCGCCTATTTAGTTGAGTTTTTCCTTCTAATGTTCGTTTAAAGGATTTAAAATTTATCACTAATAATAGATTAGGCAAATACAACTTGTGTATGTTTTTTCCAACGTAAAATAAGAGGTTTAATACGAATACGCATACCTATTTTTTTTTTTTTTTTTTTTTTTCTTTTCTATATTCTTTTGTTTTAGAAGAACGATGAAAGGCGGGGCTTGTTTTCTTTAGAAAACAAGAATTCATTTGCTAAAATTAATGTCTAAAATTCAACTTTTTTGTTTCATTTCTTCGCGTTCGACGTTGTTGTTATACAGCTTGACCCGTAAATAAAAATTTTAAATATTTTGTTTAATTTTCTCTGTTACTTTTTTAGATTTTCATCGTTAACTCATGCAAAACTTCATAAGAGACGGCCCCCTATGCCTCTCCAAAGGAAAGATTTATTTATATCTCGAAAACTAATATCTGCAATGAGCTGCAAATTTTCATACCCATATTTTTCAGCATTAGGATTAATTTTATGTAAAAATAAATATAGGTCATAATTCATATATATATTTTTTAATATGAATTATTAGTATTTTTTATAATTAAAAATGTTTTTCAGAATCAAAAGTGATAATGGATTTTGTTTTGGTTTCTTCACTGTATCTCGTAATATATATATATATATATATATATATATATCGATCAAATTACTTTTTGGGAAGATATTAATAAAAGTTTGAAATATGAATTTAACATTAGCATCTTCAAACTTTAAACGCTTATAACTCTATTTAAAAAAAAAAAAAAAGTACACAACCAATGTATTGTTTCGCATCGTCGCAATCCCAGGAATTCAAATATAATATAAAAATGGGGTATTACTATTGAAAAAAAATCAAAGTTTGTGTGCATTTTAATATGTAGATGACCCACAATTCAAAATTTCACTTCATTTTCTGAAAGCACTAACAATTCCCAGTTGAATGATACCTATTGTATTTTTCTACATCTATTAGCAATGAAGTTACGTCGAGTGTTACGTTTTTTTTTTCCCCCGACTGTACAATTAAATAATTTTTTCCGTGTATTATATCTTGTACAACTTTAATATGTAATAGATTGTTTGAACTACATAAATAGAATTAAATTATTATGCATCACTCAAAAATATATTTCATTTAACATAATCTCTGAAATTCAGGAAAACTTTATTTGGCTGATTTACCTATAAAAGTTTAAATATGCAGTTACAGATTTGGTATCTCCCTAAATTTTAGTGCCCCATGTGCCCATGCCTTAATCTGGCCTTGGTTGTAATGCCAAGTGACGTGATAGTAAAGATGCTCGAAATATTTATTTTATTTTTCACAAAAAATATTTTAGCTGAAAACATGTGCAACAAATATGTTTATTTTTCATATTATGGTTACTTAAAATGTAAAATGCAACTAATGCATCCATGTTTCCAATAGGTATGGTGCCCGGATAGTACTGCAAGGACAACGTGATCATCATCTAGGCATCATCAAAGTTATTCACAGGATACATTTAGGATTAAATGCTGAAGTAATGAATTTGCTTATTGAAGCAAGTGAATCTTTTAATGTTACTTTTATAGAACAGTCAAGACAAATGAGTGATGAACATAAAGAATTGCTTCTCAAAAAGGCTTTACAACCTTTTTCACTTCTGCATGTATCTCGCTTAGCATTAAGGAAAGCAATAGGATGGGGACCAAAGCTTTTGGAAACAGTTGAAGAAGCACCTTTGCCCATCTTCTTAAAGAAATATGTACTTTTTCAAGAGTAAACATGTTATTTTTCTTTACTAGTTTTGTACATAATCGCTTTGTACTGATTTCTTTTTATCTTTTACTTTGATGGATTTTCTTAAATAAATTAACTTTTGTTTAATTTTAATGAGTGTTAATTTAAATTCACTTACAATAAATCTTTTCCGGTGGACTCAAACTGCTAAAGAACATAAATGATATCAATATCATAATACAGTGAAACTTGTCAAGTTGGACACCCCTCTAACTTGGACACTTTTTCTCGGAACGGAATGTATCCATATAGGAGAGAGATTAACACACACATTATGTCCAACCTCTATGAGTTGGACATTCAAATACTGCCCTAAGTTGGACACTTTTACCCAATGGGACAGGAAAAAAGATATAAAACTTCCATTTTCTCACTTTTTTTTTCGAAATTTTACTTATACCTTGTAGAAATAGCTGTAAATATCTAAAAAAAGAATGTTTCTTATCACAATATGTTCACCTCTGTCTCATCTTGTAAAAAGATATTTATTTTCTTCAATTGAAAAATTCACAAATTGCTGAATTTTGGCACATAATGAAAGTATCTTTCTTTTTATTGATTTACAAATTGATGATTTTTTGTACATAATGAAAGTGTCTTTCTTTTTATTGATTTGCATGAATTGTTTGTGTCCTTTTCTCCAGGAAATATCCAGTAGAGAGACTACAGGCATGTTTTGACTTAGGCTGTTATTCACCAATAACTTCAACTCACGGTTGAACACGAAAATTTGAAAAGCGTATAAAGGCGGGGTGAAAATTTTCATTAAATTTTGCCGTGTTGTTTCTGCCATCTAGTGGTATAGTTATTTTCAGATTTTTTGGGTGAAAATAACCAATCAAAGAATATATGAAATCATCGACACTAGATGGCAGAAACAGCGTACCAAATTTTGCTGGAAAGCTGTACTCTGTCTTTAGACGTTTTTCAAGTTTTTGCGTTGAACCGGGAGTTGAAGTTAATGGTGAATACGGCCATAAGACTGTTTTAAAATGAGCATTAGACAATACATTTCGGTTGTTAGGGTTCCTCTTCATTTGTTCCTTTTATTTTTCCTATCAAGTTTTACTTGAGTGTATAATTGCACTAAACTTAATATGTGAGAGATCTATCTGTAGTGGAAAAAGATGCTGATTCAATTTGAGTGCATATCAATCGACAGGTGTCGCTGCTATGCTGCAGTTTTCCCCGTTCACGGGAAAACTATATCTCGGCTTCTAGAGTGAATAAATTCACCAAACTTCATAAGGGAGATGGCTATTATAGAAATAAATGTTACCTTAATTTGGGTGTATATCAGTAGACAAAGTGGTACTACATTTAATCACATACTCCGATTTTCCATATGACTATCACAGCGTCTATTGAATAAAATTGCACCAAAATGCATATGCAAAATCTTTATTGGGAGAAGTTATTTTGATTAAAATTCGTGCATATTAACTAGTGGATGGCGCTGTTATATAAAAAATTATAGAAGAAAATGTTACTATGGTCACAATATCTATAATATTAAAACACAAAGCACTTTCTGTAAGACCAAAATCGTATGATCTGGGCATGCGCTAAAGGCTTTTCCTCTCAGACGCAATCGGAGACCAATAGCTGAAATATACACGCTTTGCTTTGAACCAATAGAAAGAAACCGAAGCAGGTTCTGTTCCTCTCTATAAGGGTAAAGACAATCGTTCCGTTCGTGTTTTTTTCATCACAAGGACTATGCGGCGTTGTGCAGCGACTAGCTTTCGTCATTTTGTTCCGTAATTGATTTTGTTCTTCAATTTGATTGTATTAGCATTAGCTTAAAAAGTTCACAATTTTGTACTTTAAACGACAGCAAGGTGTACAGAGATTCTTTTGTTTTATTTCATCCACTTCGTATAAAGTTTACTCTTTTGCATGTGTCCTATCTTATTACATATAATTCCTTATCTTTTAGCACAGGAAACTGCATTCTTTTACTTTTTCTTTTGCGTTGTATTTCGTTTATAATATTTCTGTGTGTATTTTAACTTTTCTTCTGCACTGTAACTATACACTGAAAAAAATACGTCCTATTTGCTGCCAGAAATTCTCTGTAATTTGAGAAAATGCGCGTAATTTACGAAAAAGTTAGGTTGTCAGAACGTATTTTCTCAAATTACAGAGAATTTCTGGCATCAAATAGGGCAGATTTTTAACAGTGTATGTTTATTTCAATGATTGATAGTATTTATTTACTTTGTCCAGTTATTAAATTCGATTAATCAAAACTTTAAAACTTCACGTCTACTTAAAATTAACAAAACACTCGATTTTGTATATAAGTGTTAGTGGATTGTATAATACAAAAAGAAGATAACATTGCATTTACAGTTTTTGCGTTTATACTTATTTATCACACTTTCTTTTTTCTTTTTTTATATAATCTATGGCAAGTTAATTATTCGAATCACTTACACGAGTATTCATATTCATGCTTTCAAAAGAAAAGAAGCATAATATTAAAAAAAAAAAGAAAAAAGAAAAGAAAAAATTGTTCTGCTGTTGTTCTGTAAACGCGAAAATTGATTGTTAGATAATTATAAATGTGTTATGTACTAAGTTTTTCATGTTAAATATGTATTGGAAAGGAGTTTTCATTATCAATTACCCCATTATTGGCATGAATAAAGTTAGACTAAAATAACTATTTTATTTTGTTTAGTTTCTTATATTTATGTGAGTAGATAGTTCAATATTAACACTTTATAAAATTAAAAAGTGGGGGGGGGGGAAATAAGATGTTAGTATTGCATTTAAATGGCCGAAGTTTGAAGTAACAAAATCAGGTTAGCCATTAATTGTTATTGAATGGTAGTTCAACAAAGATTTTATTGGTAATTTGCCCATTTGAATTAGGCAAATTTTATTTCAATAAGAAATAAAAATTTAACCAGAAAAACAAAAAATTAAAATTAAAAGCGCAATTTTACAATTCCAGAAAAAAAGAGAAACTTTACATAATACTGTAGGACTCATGCAAAAGTATATACTTTATACAAAGTGGAAGAAAAAAGCAAAAAAATATATTACACACCTTGCTGTTTTTCAAAATAGGAAATTATAAACTTTTAAGCTAATACTTACGACCAAATTGAAAAACATTGTCCCAATCCATTCATACATTAGTTGATTTTTCACATATTTTCTAACATATAAATTTTTTACGTAATTTATATGTTTTAATGTCTCCGAATATGCATTTTTCAAAGATTGGACAGTGTGCATGTATGTGCTAGTCGAAAAGGAGGGAATTTTCTGTTTGTCAAATCACACACACACACACACACACACACACACACAAAAAAAAAAAAAAAAAAAAAAAAAAAAAAAAACAGAATTTTATAATTGTGATAAGTCAGGCACATAAATGTGTTCATCAGTTTTTGGCAAAAAATTAAACTGAAAGTGGGACATAAAAAAACTGGATGTAAGGCTGTATTAAGTCTGTATGTCAAAGAATGCTCAAACAATTTTCTTTAAATTTGCTGTACATACCACCTTGGTGTTATCCTTTTGTTTATTGTATAAAAATAAATTATCAGATAAAATTTGCTTTCAAAGGACATGAAGAGAATGTAGAATTATTTATTCAGCATCCCCCCCTTCACCCCCTAATTTGCAGTTACATAATTTCTGATTATAAGTTCAAGGTGCAATATATCAGCAATACTTATATTGGTATGATTATGTCACAGGAAATATTATTTAATAGCAGTGTTATATTTGTTTATTGGTTTACATATATGGTGCCCAGTATTGGAAATTGAGGAAAATTATTTATGAACCAAAAATGGCTCCCAGTTTAGAGTTAGGTCCCAAACATAAATATTTGAGAGCATTTTCCAATCCTTATTATGTAAAGTTGCACCGAATATTCGGTATTCAGTCTATTCAGCAAACAACACTGTAACAACTGTCTTAGTTGTTTAGTGTATATAAACGGAATTTTGTAGATACTTGTGGTCTCGATGGGGGGGGGGGGGGGGGGATAATTGTCATTATAAATTCTTTGATAGAAATTTCAGTTAAAATCAGAAATGCAGCTAAAAATATAATGTAAATGTATGAATACCCAACCCCAATAATAGCAGGAGACTTGGCGTTGGAATATTAAAACAGGAATAAACTACTACGTCAGAAACGCCAAAGAAAAATTATTGAGTGACAAAATCAATAATTCATAAGTGACAAAAATCCCTCCCCCCTTCCATCGAGACTGCAGGTATGTACAGTCACCCCCCCCCCCAAAAAAAAAAAAACGCCACCCCCCCCCCACCTAATTTCGCCGTAAATTATCGTAGAAACATTCGGCTGGTACCTATCGATCTATAATAACGTCTAGATTTTAATGGTATAGTTAGATTTTGCTTAAGGGGTCATCTACATATTAAAACAGGCATAAACTTCATTTTTTTTCAATGACAACTCCTATTTTTGACCTCATATTCAGATTTCTGAGATAAAGACAGTTCGGAAAACATACCTATTTATATACTTTAAATCAATTCCAAATAGAGTTACACGTGAAAATGTGTTAGGGGTCTGTCTATACATTTAGAAAAAATAAATCTTGATCTACCACAAAATAGACATTATTTATTAAGTTTCACGCTGGAAAAAAAGTACAGAAATGTTAATTATAAAATAAAAAACGATTCTAATTCGAAGAAGTCTCTGTGCTAGCTAAAGAATGAAAAGTTTTTTATTGGTTTATATTTATTAAACATCGAATATTTAAATACATAACTTCATACGAAAAAAATTAAATAGCTTGAGTCATATGAAACCTAGAATGTTGAATTACAAAAATCTAGATACCAAGATAAAAGAATAATAGTAGTAATGATAATAATATTAATACCGGTGAAAAAAAAAAAAAAAAAAAATGTTTAATATTTAAAAACAGTATTATATACTTCTACTGGGTATATTTTTATTTTATACAGTAAGAGCCGCATGAAAGAGTTACTATAAAGTTTTACATTTAATTTTAGGCGTACAAACCAACAATATATAATATAAAAAAATATAGATAACAAGATTTAAGCTAAAATCTGAGAAGGATATTTAACACTTTCGCGACCGCTGACGAAGATCCACGTCATTGGAAATCTGAAACTCCTCCAGTGGGCGTTTCTTTCACAATTTGTGTATTACTATATTTCTTAAGAATATTCCTTATATTCATATTTATATAAAAATAGTATGAATACAAATACTTTCAGTAGAAAGAGTATAATAATTATGTATATTCATTTGTAAAATCAGGGCCGACTTAGCCTAATTGAGGCCCGGGGCAAAAACTTCTTTGGGGGTCCCCCTCTGCTTCCCAACTTCAGTAATGAAGAACCGAACTTTATGCAGGTATTTAAAATTTTCACCTCATTGTAGATATATAACAAGAAAATTGACTAGAACCTAAAATAGTCAGCCCCCCCCCCTCCCAATGGTCAGACGAAATATCGTTCTATCCATTTTATTTCTGATTGTTAACTTTGTCATCTAGCTGTGAAAAATTCATATCCTTGCTGACATTAAAGTGGAATTCAGTTAAATTTTCGCAATTACGATGATTTAATTAAGTAGGATTTTACACTATACTGATATTTTGTTTAAAAAAGTTCATTAAAAACTGAAACGCAAAATAAACTTTCTATTCGATTTGGGGGCCCCCTTCTGATGTGGGGGCCCGGGGCAACTGCCCCGTATGTCCCTGCCTTAGTCAGGCTCTGTGTAAAATAAATATGGATATAGAAAACATCGTTCTGACATAATGTAGTTTGAATGAATAACGCCCACAGGCGGAACAGACTATCTAAAAGACAAAAACATGCGGTCGCGAAAGTGTTTAATATTCAATAAAAAGGAGATACTGTTCAAAATCATTTCTATTTTAAGTAGTACATCACGTCTTTATACATGACACAAAATTAAAACTTAGATGTCACGTATAAACTTAACATTAAAAGTAATAACGCATATTGCTTTGTTTTAAATTCTTTTTCCATAATAAATCTGACGCCAGTTTTACGCCGTGATTAGAATAATCGAAAATAAATAATATTGCGCTTTGTTTCAATAATAAATTTTAAAAACTTAAAAAAAAAAAAAAAAAAAAAAAAACTCTTTTCCACTATATTATTTAGTATTAAAAATACATTTAATAAAAATTTAATATTTTATTACAAATACGAAAATGTCACAACAAGATTAAAACAGAAAATTTGTTTTAAAAAGTCTGGTAAAAATAATAAATATTAATTATATTAATTTAAAAAAAAGGAAAAAAAAAAAGTATTGTTCACTGCGTATCTTCGTCTCACCGCGTTTTTTAAATCATGGCATTCAACTTGAGGCGCAAGAATCCTAGAATATTCACATTAAAAAAAAAAAAAAAAACGACAACAGGGATAAAACAGAATTTTAGCAGAGAGAAAATTGGAAAAGTTATGTAATATTTAAGAACAAAGACTTAACATTTCAGAATCGAGTAAACTCCTTTTTGCAACGGAAGCCACGCCTTTTCGCAATTTTTCTAAAACTTTACATTATAAAACAAAATTATTTTACATACTTCCAATTAAATCATTTAAATTTTGTCTTCAGCATTCAATGTAGTAAATGCCATTGACATTTATGCATACCAGCGTCACATATAGAGTCATATACGAGTATGCAAACTAGTTTTTTTAATACGGTTTCCGCAATATAGAGGCGGGGCTTCATTTCTTTTGGAGTTCTTTCCCAATAGCTTGCCTGCATTGCGATAATTTTATAAAAAATAAGCCAATTTGTATAATAAATATCGAAATGTTCCTTAGAAAACAATTAGAATAACATAAAGGTAAATTAAAATAGTTTTTCGGCAAAATGTATAGCGATATTGACTCACAGAGGATACAAATTATAACAAGTGACGCCCCCCTAACAGCAGTAAAAAATGAAATATCACTGTAACTCAAAAAATAATGTTAGGAACGAGCTGTAAATTTGGAAACCCATGTTTGTGATGATGGCCGTTCTATTCGTGCAAAAATTAACATAGGTCATAATTCATAATTTTTTCGAATATGAATTTATTAATAATTTTAATAATTCAAAAAATGTTTTTTTTTAGCAAAAATTTCCATGGAATATGTTTGTGTCACTTCATTCTAACGAATAAAAAAAAAAAAAAAAAAAAAAAATAGAATTTAAATATCATAATTACTTCGGAAGATATGATTTAATGTTTGTCACATTCATTTAACATTAGCATCCCCAAACTTTGACAGCTTATAACTCCATGAAAAATTGAGCGAAATATATAAACTATACCATTTTCCGTGATGATTTGATCCAACGAATTCAAATAAATTATAAAAAAAGGGGGGTTACCATTGAAAAAAATGAAGTTGATGTCAGTTTTAATATGTAGACGACCCCCTAAGTAAAACCTAACTATAGCATTTTAAACTAGACGTTATTACAAACTGATCGGTACCAGTCGCATGTTTCTACGATAATTTATGGCGAAATTAGGTGGGGGGGGGCGTTTTTTTGGGGGGGGGGTGATTGTACAGAATCCTATTTATATACAGTGTGCTGATGACATAGGGCGTCACCTCGCGAAAGCGGCTACACCAACTCCAAATTTGAAGCTATAAAGAAAAATTTAAACTTAGATAAATAAACACTTTTAATATTAACTATATGATATGCTTTTTTATTAAGTCTCTGCTCGCTTTTAAGTCTACATACAAGTAGGAGATTTCAGGGTTTAAATGTCTGTCAGTTTCACCTTTTGGTTTACAGTATGCATAACTGATGGTAGTGGAATTCATGGGGTTGTTATATATCAGATTTTTTAAAATAAATATTTCATAAATGTTTAACTTACTATTTTTTTTAAATATTTTTTTTTATATTGAATAATATTAAAATTTCTACAATTAAATTTAAAAAATGTGTGCCAAATTCTATTGTAAAGCAACAACTCCATACAAAACCAGCACATCCACTTTAAGCCTCATTTAAAAGAGTTGGCATAAAGCAGTGGCTTTTGGCTGGTGTGCTATAAGAGGATTTCAGTTGCACTTTTAAATGTTATTAAGCCGTCAAATTTTGATGGGTACCACCTAGTACCAATTTAAATTTAGATTTTAAATTGGCAAATTAATCATTTTTTGTATATAAGTTATGAATACTTAAATATGTTATTTAGATATGATTAAAAGTTAAAAAGCATGCATAGATACAACAGTTTAATTAAATCGAAAAATGTAAGCACCCCTATAAGTTGGACACTTTTTCCTGGAACCGTAGCTGCCCAACTTAGAGAGATTTTACTGTAATTATTTCGTATTATGATGATAATTTATTATAATTATAGGGAAAAGGAAGTAAAGTAAAGTAATGTAGTAAAATTAAAATTAAAGTAAGTAGAAGTAAATTATCTTGTCCCTAAATTGTTTCTGATACTCTATTAACTAACAAATAGCAAAATCTCATTACTCATATAAATAATCATTAATATTGTCCACACTTCATTTTTTTTAATTTGAATATTCTATTACACTTGGACATAAAATTTATAATTTTGCATCTAAGTGCAACAATATTTACAAACAGATTTTCTGAACAACACCAATTTCATAAATGAAAACAAAGACAAATTTAGAAGTCTATCAAGATAGCCTTGCAGAAAATTTATTGCTTGAGGCATCACTGATAGCATCTATTGAGTACATATTTCAGTCAGGTACTGCGTCCAGATTTAGCTCCACAAAATCATGGATTCTGGCTAATCATGGCCAACTGCTTCAGCCATTAAGAAACCCTAAATTGAGCCCAACAGAAAATTTATGAAGCATTCTGGTGCATGACATTTATGGAAATGGTGAAACTTACAACACTAGGAAATTTGATCATAGAAGTTATATAGCCTGTTCAAGGTAAACTGATACCAGAAATAAACAAATGGGCTACTTCTTTATATTCTTCGACCACACTTCATGAAACCATGAAAGCATCTGCGCAAGTGCTAACTCAACGTTTCCAATGCTAAAATAGGGGTGACAGTCATCTGACTTGGAGAAACTGAGCAATAACAGAGCGCAGAATTATTGGATGCTTTCCAAATTTCAAACTGTCGGTAAGCTGGCATCCCTCCAACATTTGGACGCGTCCTCACTGCTAGTTTTAGGATATGTGGCTGCACTGCACCAAAATATTTATGTTTGTGCTTCACTCACTAAAATGACAACAAAGTGTATCCTAAAATAATAAATTAACACCTTACCTAACCCACCATCCTACATAAAGGATAAAGAATTCATTATTCGTCTTTCTTAAAGATAATCAAATCTTTTTGCCTTACTAGCTTAATAAATAAAACTACCCCACACCTTTTTTATGTTTTGGCTTTTATGACAAAGACTTGTACTTAACATACAACAAGTGAACTTATAAAATACTCATAAAGTTAACAAAATAGGAGTGAAAAAGCTAATGAAAGAAAAAGAATAATGTGTGGCTTTTGCTGGCATATATCCCAATGGAGATAATATTCATGTTACCAAATCACATGTGTTATTATTTACTTTCAGTATCAGTTTAAGTTGAACAGACTAATCATCAACTTAAACTGATACCAAAAGTAAAAAAAACATTTTCCTACCTCTTCTTTTTTTAGATAAAAGACTTTCTTTTATGGAAATTTCATTGTTGTATGTTTTTTGTTTTTTAGAGTAAAAGTTATTGTCGTAAACGCAAAAACACATAAAGAAGGGGGTGATAGGATTGTTTTATCTGTTGCTGAGTTCTTCTTTGTTTAAAATAGGCGTTGGCTAAGGTGTTAATCATAACACATATTTTTATGGTTGACAGAGTCGCCATTACTACAAGAAAGGCACAAAAATGGAATAACTTGGTAACATGCTTTTTTATTCTGGTATCAATTTATCTTGAACGGACTATATAGGGTGTTTCAAAAAGATTGAAATATGGTTTTAATCTTTACCTGTTATAGGTAAGTGAGCAATGCAAATGGCAAAATTGTTCAAAATAAAGAAAGAAATAAGACTCATTCAAAAATATTTCTTCCCATTAATTTTCAAATTTGGCCAGTCAGAAACTTTTTATTTTCCATCCAATTAGATTATTAAAAAAAAAGTATATTTGTATCTATAAAACCAACTGAATTAAGATACAGAGAAAAAGCCTCTTTACCATACTACTCTAAAGGTTGTTTCTATGGTGAAAACAGGGATGATATATTGATTGATAATAAAAATTTTGAGACCTACGATAAGATGAAATAAAATAAAATAAACTGTCAAATGACTCAATCTTAATAGTAGTCTGAAAATGCAAATTGCGGGATGTTTTATAAAATGCATCTTAAAGAGAACTCGCAATTGCTTTTTATAATATGATCCAATAAAAATTAAAACATTTAGAGCTTAAAATGTCATTCTACATATATATATATATATATATATATATATATATATATATATAATAGAGAGAGAGACAGAGATGTTATCTACCAATAAGTATTTGGACACATTCGAATTTAGACGTTTTGTCAAATATCTAGAAAACATTTTCACGAATCATCTTGAAACTTTGGGAGTGTAAAGAACATGTTATACCTCATATATTTCAGTAAAAGTTTTGTCCTGAAGAGGCAAAGGAGATCAGTAAAAAATTAAACAAAAGTCAAAATATATGAATATATCACCTTGTAAAATGTAAATGTATTTTCGCTATAACATGTGATTAAGAAGTTGTTTCTAATTATTGGTATAAATGTTTATGAGCCTACCACATATATTCATTGAGATATAATGGTTTCCTTAAAAAAAAAAAAAGTAATAATAATAATAATAGTAATAATAAAACCACTTTTTTAATTATAACACGTAGGATATTAGACCCAGTGCAAAGCCATTTTTAGGAAACTTGGCATACTACATTATCAAGAGACTCGGCAGAGTCTCAAGTGACGCAAGCGCAAAAACAAACGAACGCCACGACACTCAGCGGAAACGGAAAAACGAACGAAACTGCGACACTTATATATACACAAATTTAAAGATCAAAGAAACCGCTGAAAGCCGACACTTAATATCTCAGGAAATATGGGAGGTTATGTTCTGATAATTTCAAAATAGTCTTACACCTTCTGTCTGATCCTACCCTGAAATCGTTACATTTTTGTGTGCAATATATTTCGAGATATGAATTGGCTCATTTAAGCTATAAATGGACGGCCTAATGTGTAAGAATTTTTTCTCGAATATGGCTCGAGCGAATTTAGTTTAATTTATATATGATATTAATCGCTTTTATCTGATGTGCCTGACATCTCCCTTTACCCTAGGAAAACTCTTGTTTTTTTTATAACTCAGTTTAAAAATCGAACTATTTTTACTACGCGATGCAAAGATTTCTATTGATAATTCTCAGAATTCTGAACAGGTGTTATTCGGTTTGGTCTTGGAGTTGGTTGGTTGGTTCAATCTGAATGCAGTCAATAAAAATTTCAGATTTTGTTTTTTAATGCAAGAAAGAAACTTTATTGTTTCTTTTAAATATTTATTGTATATATACGAAATGAAATTTTTACCTAAATATAGTTTTTTTTTGTTATAAAGTAAATATTTAAGATTTTAAAATTTCGCATTTCGTCAAAAAACTATTTCGATAATATTTTAAATCAGGAAGTATTTTGTAATTATAAGTATTTTACTTCATAGTTATTAATGATAAATTTACAGTTTTTTAAAGAGAAAATATTTCACATTTTTCTTGGCTTTTAGTGTGACGTAAAACGCATCCATCAATCAATCCATCCATTCTCGGCTATTGGCTAATTTTTCACTTTTCATCTTGTATTAATACGCCGGGCAATAACAAATCGTATAAAGAAGAATTAAGTATTTATATGAAATCAAGGATTTCATACTATATTTCAGGTAAGAAATATTATTTTAATAGTTTTATTATATTTTTTTCTGTGTTATAAATATAATATCCATTTTTAATTTTTGTTTACAATATTCGTGTCCAGTTGTAGATTAAAAGTTGCCGTAATCTTTGAAAATGAATAAAAAAAGTCTTATTGACATTTAAACCACCCAAATTACACAATCAAAAGCCAAACTGGCTCCATACTGTCACACTTTTCTGTGATCATTAGATAAATAATACTAATTAGATAATAACTCCTTTTGCCCAAGTACAGTAGAATCCTGATTCTAAGGCATCTCTTCTCTGAATCGATGGAGATATCCACCAACTGCAAATAATGACAGTCGTTAATTTCAACTTTCACTGACTCCTTTTACTTATAAAATAAGCCTTCCCTCATGAAATTAAAATGCCTAAACCATCTTTTATTAAAATATGTATACTTGTATACCATGAATCATAAAATAATTCGTGATAAAAATAATAATCAACTTAAAAATTCCAACAACAATTTTCTGAACCTATCTGCAGCAAAATAAAATTTATTTTCAAACCATGAAAGCTGAACCAAGTCTCGTATCTCTAGAAATAATATCAATTCATAAAATATTTAATTTGTAGATGAAAATTTTTCATAAATTAAGACTATACAACCAATGTAGTAATCTAGAGATATAATGCAAGTGTATTTTTAAGCCTAAACATTTCTTTAGTTGTTAAATTCATCTACAGAGCTTTAAACAATCTGCTGCACCCTATGCCATGCTCCGTTACTGCTGCTGGGATAAAAAGCTTTAAGTAACTTTAAGATCATTTTTAGTGTTGCACCGAGTAGCCATGTATCAAATACCGAGTAGTTGTAAGAAAGAATAATTGACTTACATATGAAGAATTTAGCACATCTTGAAATTAAAAAAAGACCTTTTGGACATAAAATTAAGTTAAACGGCAAACAGCATGTTTTCATGAAATGTTTCAGAACTTTTGTAGTGCATATACTATACACAATTAGGTTCATCGTTATATTTGATACTTCCAGCTTAGTGGATTATTAAATCCGTAATAACTGATAACTTCATTCTTTATTATTAGTCTTCTTTCTCATATGTGAATCATTCTCAGATAATTCTTAGAGAATATAAAAGTTCCTATACACTTGGGCTTAATTTAAGATGCATGAAGTTATTATATGAAATGAGAACATTAAAATAAATATTTTATCATTTCAAACATAATATATTTCATTAATCTTCAAATTCTAGAAGAGTAAAAAAGATAGGTGGTTTTGGGCGGCCATAATTTAAAAAAAAACAACATTTTTGATTATTAAAATATATTTTTAATAACATTTTAGTGTATTTACTTTTTTCATAATTATTATTTTTTAAATTAAAAATTAATCTTTTCTTAAAGTTTTAAAAGTGTCTTACTTTTATTTGAACAAATATGTAACTAAAGTTTTTTTTACAATATTAGTATAATAATTAGTGTAATATTAGTATAATAATTAGTATAATAAGGGTTCTTTTTTCTAAAATATTTTATTTTTGTCTGTTTTATAGATACAAAGTTTTTATTAAAAAAAAAAAAAAAAAAAAAAAAATTGCATATTAGATGCATACAAGATGGTTATACTCAAATTCTTGTAACTAAAATGGATAAGCTCATATCATGATTCGTCTCTATACAGAGTTTGGTGGCAATCTACTCACCTGTTTTAACTGCAAAAAGCTGTTTGCAGCAAAAAGTTTAATGACTTTATATTTTCATACAGGTGACGGGTTTTTACTTTTTAATGCTAATATTTTTAGAAGTTTTTGCATAGATATTATCTCATATTATTATACGTTCAAACTGTGCAAGTTATAATAATTATGGAATTTTTAGCCATAATATTTGCATTTTTTTTTTTTTTTTTTTTTTTAAGGATACAATTTTTTGTATAAACTCAAAGCTGGTATCCAATGAACTGCATCAATAAGTAATATACCTACTTTTAAACTTTCCTGCAAGTTATCTAGGGTTTAAAAAAAAAAAAAAAAAAAAAAAAAAAAAAAAATCCGTAGTTTGTATTTACTTTAAGTTGAAAAATAAAGTGCAGTATTGAACTACTAAAATCTTTTCATTTATTTTACGCTCAACTCCCTCTAACTCTCAAAAGTTTTGTCCACAGGTTATGCGGATTATAGGAATTTGCAGATTAGAGATCATTGCCTTTGTTTACAGTTTTCTTTTGCAGATACAAAGTCAGTTATTATTAATTCATAAATAGACATAAAAATGGAAAGACGATTTCTAATAAATTTTAGAATAAAATATTTCTTCAATATTAATAAAACTAATCTATCTCATTCATATATGATGATAAATAATTCAAGCATATTCAAATAATAGGTACCTGTATAATATAAATAAACATATTTAAAAAATACAAAACAAAATACTTTTGAAAGTTCAGAAATAATATTCATCACTGATTAATTTTGTTAAACATTGATGTAATAGTGGTTTGTTTTAAGTGCTAGTCTGCATGAATTGCAGGATAATAAATACAAGAATGTTACCCCCCCCCCCCTATCCAATTTTGTTTCAAAGCAAGGATTAAGATAAAAATTTGGTTTAAAAAAAAAAAAAAAAGTAAAAAGGTGAGAAAGGTGAATTTTTTTTAAATATGAGATGTAAATTTCTTTTACATTAAAAAATCAATTATGGATTAGAAGGATTTGCAGATTATAAATCTGTGGATTACAGGGAGTTGACTATACCGTATATGACTATAAAGAAAAAGTTTTTGATGACATTTTGTAATACAGTATTGACTACTGGTTCTTTTAATTAACTGGATGTTTGTTAAAAACTGCTTTATCAGAAAATATAAGAAAGTGATCCAAATCCAAACTATTATTTATTATCAGTTAAAGAAATAAAATTGTCTAAATTATAAAACTTTACACTGTTTAAATTGAAATTGATTTTTTTTTTTTTTAACTGGATTTTGAGTATTTTAGAACGTAATCATCAGATAACGAAGATCACTATGGTAAAAATATCCATAATTATTAATTAAATATGTTATTAAATTTTTATAGGTATAATTTTGAAGTTACTTAAAGTTGTTTATAAGATAAATGCATCCATTGTATCCACTAAGCTGGAAGTATCAAATATAACGATGAACCTAATTGTGTATATGCACTACAAAAGTTCTGAAACATTTCATGAAAACATGCTGTTTGCCATTTAACTTAATTTTATGTCCAAAAGGTCTTTTTTTAATTTCAAGATGTGCTAAATTCTTCATATGTACTTCAATTATTCTTTCTTACAACTACTCGGTATTTGATACATGGCTACTCGGTGCAACACTAAAAATGATCTTAAAGTTACTTAAAGCTTTTTATCCTAGTAGCAGTAACGGTGTAGCATGGCATCGGGTGCAGCAGATTGTTTAAAGCTCTGTAGATGAATTTAACAAAAAGAAATGTTTAGGCTTAAAAATACACTTGCATTATATCTCTAGATTACTACATTGGTTGTATAGTCTTAATTTATGTAAAATTTGCATCTACAAATTAAATATTTTATGAATTGATATTATTTCTAGAGATACGAGACTTGGTTCAGCCTTCATGGTTTGAAAATAAATTTTATTTTGCTGCAGATAGGTTCAGAAAATTGTTGTTGGAATTTTTAAGTTGATTATTATTTTTATCACGAATTATTTTATGATTCATGGTATACAAGTATACATATTTTAATGAAAGATGGTTTAGGCATTTTAATTTCATGAGGGAAGGCTTATTTTATAAGCAAAAGGAGTCGGTAAAAGTTGAAATTAACGACTGTCATTATTTGCGGTTGGTGGATATCTCCATCGATTCAGAGAAGAGATGCCCTAAAATCAGGATTCTACTGTACTTGGGCAAAAGGAGTTATTATCTAATTAGTATTATTTATCTAATGATCACAGAAAAGTGTGACAGTATGGAGCCAGTTTGGCTTTTGATTGTGTAATTTGGGTGGTTTAAATGTCAATACGTAGCATAATAGCAGGAAAATTTTAAGAATTTTAGGATAACTAATGATATTTAAAGATATTTCAGGAAATTTTTTAAGAATTCAGAAAAATCAGGATATCTCTGATTGTGAGACTTTTTTAATTCATTTAAAATAATCTGAATTAAACTGTAATAGAAAGTTTAAATTGCTTAACAGGATTTTATACAAATCAGAATATAATACTCTATGGCCAAGTTCATGAAACATAACTCGCCCCTTTCTTTCATGGACGTTTAAATGCATGCTAAACTAAGTTTTTCTTAAAATATTTCAGATGTATAAAATAAATAATTTTTTCAAAGATTACGGCAACTTTTAATCTACAACTGGACACAAATATTGTAAACAAAAATTGAAATTGGATCGTATATTTACAACACAGAAAAAAAATATAATAAAACTATTAAAATAATATTTCTTACCTGAAATATAATATAAAATCCCTTATTTAATATCTACAATATAAACACTTAGGGTCGTATTCACCAAACTTCATTGATCGAGGATTAAACAATGGATCAGAAAATCCGAGAATCAAAGCTAACACTGGATTAAATTCCTACGGTATTCACCATCAGCCGATTGCGTGATCCATGGATTAACTGGGAGAGAAAGAAAAGCTTCGTTTTGATTGGCCAAAAACGAAGATAGATGTTCGGATTCACCGTTCGGCTTCAATTAACCAGGGATGAGGACTTTCAGACTTTTCTTAATTTTTTAAAAACAATTTTCAGGTTTTTGCTTCTAAATATTCTTATTTTTGTTCAATTTTCTTTCTTTTGACTGTTTCTAAATAATTTATTTTCATATATTTTCCAGTTTGGCTTATAGAAAGTATGATTTTGTGTATCTGTTTCTTCTTTTACTACTAAAATTAAATTATTTTTGAGTTTTGCTGATACTTTCAGACTTTTCTTCTATTTCCAACTCACATCTCTGATTAACTAATCAATCGGATTTGAAGATTAGAAAGGGTAAAAAGCAAATTGGCACGGCGAAAAACACGATTTGCTCTTGTTTACGCACGGATTAAGAATCAATTTTACTGTAGAACATTTTTTTAAAGAATAATCACGCAGACGCCAACTGTTTACGCTACGATTTAAAATTTTGATTGTTATGAATAAAAGAAAAAATTTCTCCGAACTACGCTCCCCCCCCCCCCCCCCCCAAAACACACACAAGCAATGCCCCTGACTGTAGACCAATTACATACGCTATATCAAGCAGTCTTCAAAAATTAGTGATTTTTTTTAATTGAAAATATTTTTAAATAACTTTAATTAATTTTTCTTTATTTTAGTTAGCTCATTAGATTACTTAAAAATTTGGCTTGGAATAAGTTTTAAACTAAAACAATCAAATGAAGATAGCTTTTCCCTTGTTTCATTTATTTACCAGTTTTCAGTAGTTATTTCGGGTACATTTCTAAGTAGTAATTAATAAAAAGGTTAAAAAATATACAAGTTTATTAAATAATTTTATGAGAAATTGGGAAAAATATATAAATTAATGAAAACTTTATAAGCTAAAACCATAAATTATGAAACACGCAACAATTGTTTCCGTCGAAGTACAACCTTTCATCAGGCAGAAAAAAAAAGCACGATAATTCGACACTATATTATTATTGCACACATTTGTAATTTAAGGTGCTACTTTACAAACTTCATTCAACAAAAAATAATTTGGTGCATTTTTCATACATTATAGTTATATCATCATATGAAAGATATTTGGTTAAAATTGAAAAGTTTAAAATTTCTGCTATGCTACCCATTAAAATAAATCAATTTGTGAATTAATCTTTAACGATTAAGCTCATGGAAATGAAGGAGAAGATATATATCTTTATTGATAGCAAAAATCGCTTAATCAGCAAAATTTTATTTGACATGACAGAACAGAGTATAATGTCGTCAGAAATAATATTAACTTAATTCAATTTTAATTAAGTAAAAACACAATGATAAATGTGTATCATTAAATAATTATAGCATATTTTTTAATCAAACTCTTGTTCAAAATCAGGTATTTAAAGACTGTGTTTCAAGATTAAAATATAAAAAAAATCATCAAAATGATTTTAAAAGCAATTTGCTGCTAATAAAACAAAATTTATATTTCTTTCATGTTCAATATTTACGAAGCTAAGCTGCGTAGTACGCATGTGTTACGAAAAGATCCGAGAATTATCTCTGTTAATTCTCCCATATTCGAGGATCAAAAAAGAAGTGTTAAAGTAGCCGGTGAACTGCGAATTTTCGTTGGAGAATACCGATTTTCGTATGATCGAGTGATTACCGCTGATGCGAGATTTAATCCGAGTGTTAAGAAGTTGGTGAATACGGCCCTTAATGTGCTATAGTTTTTTTTTTTTTTTTTTTTTACGATTTGTTCTCTGGCGTATTAATACATTGAGATGAAAAGTGAAAAATTAGCCAATAGCCGAGAACGGTTCGATTGATTGATGGATGCGTTTTACGTTACACTAAAATCCAAGAAAAATGTTCACTTTACAGTGTACACCTTTCACCTGTTTTGAAGGGAAAAGTTGAAGTGATTATTATTTCCATCTAATAGCAGGCGTGTAAAGGGATGTTGGTGATTTATCATTCTGATAAACACTTAATTAAAAATAAATAAAATATTTAATTTTACATTAAAAGCATTTAAAACCTTTAAAATTACCGTTCCACACAATCGGTGTAAGGTATTTAATTTTAAACTATATTAATTTAAAACGAAGTGTTGAATTACTAAACTAAATACATGAAAAAACCTTTTCCCTCTTGAAACCGCGGGAGTCTACAAAATACCTTACACCAACCAAAACAACCAATCAGGTTCGTACATCGGTGTAACCAAGAGAAAAATTAAAACAAGAATAAAAGAACACATAAAAGATATCAAAACAGGAAGTCAGAATACAGCCTTGGCCAAAACATTTTACAAAGAAGATATTAATATAAATTTTGAACAAACAGCTAAAATAGCCAATTATGAGGATTATAACTATGCAATGTACTGCGAATCCATTGAGATAGCAACCAATAGGAACACTTGCAATGACAGCGGCTCAGTAGCTCCGGACAGAATGTGGCGCCATGTTTAGAAAAGTAAAAACCATCACAACAGTCCAAGTCACGCACAGAGGAGGCCGTCTGACGAGAACCGGGAACCCGGTGGAAAAGTTTAACGGCAAGCAACGAAGTCAGTAAAGGTTTTTTCATGTATTTAGTTTAAAATATTTAATATTTACATTTAGTGGCAATCTATTCACCTGTTTCCTGTTTAAAGTTTAATTACATATTTTTATAAATTTTTAGTTTTATATTATCGATAAACACTATTACTAATTTTTTTCTTTTCAATTTAGTGCATAAAAATAATGAAATTCTTACAGCTACTTAGTATTGGCCAAGTACTTGGTCAAAATTTGACTGCATATAGAGTACTCAGCAGATTAGCTGAGTGCAAAGTACATATCAAGTACTTGATGCAGCTCTAATTAATAAATCAGATGATAAAAAGAGAGGGGGGGGGGCTAAAACTAGAGCTGTACTTTGTGTGCTAAGTATTTGGCCAATACAGAGTAGTTGTGAGAATTTCCTTAATCTTATGCATTATTGAAAGAAATGTGTTAATGAGTGATATTTATTTTATACTAGCCGCTTTCGGCGACCAGCTGGCTCGCGATCCTTGAAAAATCCGACTTTATGAAACTCCCGCTCGGTGGGGGTTTCATAAAGCCCCATTTCACTACATGAAACAGCCTGTTCGCTCACCATGTTATGATCCTTCAAATTTATGACTTTGAGCAAAGTTCTGCTCGATGGCGCCTTATCCCCGTTTTATAACTTACAACACCTTCCTTGCTCATTAGAATTTTAAATATTGAAATTTTAAAATATTACAGCACCATCTGGTGGTAGAAATTTCTGTAATTTATTGTTCAATTCTAAATCAACAAAGCTTTCAAATGATGTATTACTTATGAAATTATTTTAATTAGTAACTTAGATACCAAAGAAAACCTAATCAGGAAATCTTTAAATGTGTAAATCAGGTGAAATCTTGAATTCCACTTTCGATAATATGGAAGTACTTTAAAATATCATTCGAATAATGTATTAAAAATAATTTAATCATAATTAGAATTTGAAATATTGAAATTTTAAAATATTGCAGCGCCATCTGGTGGTAGAAATTTCTGTAATCTATTGTTCAATTTCAAATCAACAAAGCTTTCAAATGATGTCTTACTCATGAAATTATTTTAATTACCGTAATTTTGTGTATAATATAACCTGCAGGTAATCTATAAAAAAAACCCTTGACTTTGTATATCCTGCGGGGTATCTATCGCGAACAACGAGAAAATCAACATCAGTCTCATTTTTGTTTCGGAAGTCTCGATTATTAACGCATAATAAAGATGAAATTGAGGACAGTGAAAAGGAATTTGATGAGGATTTGAATTAAATATTTTATGAATTGCTATGATTTCTTATCTGCCTTCATGGTTTGAAGATAAATTTTATTTTGCTGCAGATAGGTTCAGAAAATACTGCTATTGGGATTTTTATGTTTATTATTATTTTTTTCATGAGTTTTTATATAATTCATGGTATATGCATTTTAATGAAAGATGATTTGGGCACTTTAAATTCATGGAAGGTTTATTTTATTTCATTAATAAAAGGAGTCGATAAAAGTGGAACTTAACGATTGTCATTATTTGAGAATGGTGTATATCACCATCGATTCAGAGAATAGATATCCTGGAATCAGGAATCTACTGTGCATGGGCAAAAAGAGTTAGTTTATTTAAAGAGAGAAAAACATCAAATTTCTTAATTTGTGTATATCACCCCATCAATGCAATCACAGTCCAATGCACCTAAAAATGAGTGCTAAAAAATGATAAATTTTGTAAAGCAAGCATCATAAATTAAAAAAATAATAATTAATAAATTAGTAATTGTTTTTTGTACTCAAAAAAAAAAAAAAAAAAAAAAAAAAAAAAAAAAAACTTATATCCTCATCAGAAAAAAGCAGGGTTGGCAAGTTTCTTCCAAGTGGAAGAATGGAAGAAACTGTTTTTCTTAAAAATTTATGTTATAAATTGCAGATATGTAAGATACAATGGATGCATTTGTCTTATAAACAACTTTAAGTAACTTTAAAATTATACCTATAAAAATTTAGTAACATATTTAATTAATAATTATGGATATTTTTACCATAGTGATCTTCATTATCTGATGATTATGTTCTAAAATACTCAAAATCCAGTTAAAAAAAAAAAAAAAAAAAAAAATCAATTTCAATTTAAACAGTGTAAAGTTTTATAATTTAGACAATTTTATTTCTTTAACTGATAATAAATAATAGTTTGGATTTGGATCACTTTCTTATATTTTCTGATAAAGCAGTTTTTAACAAACATCCAGTTAATTAAAAGAACCAGTAGTCAATACTGTATTACAAAATGTCATCAAAAACTTTTTCTTTATAGTCATATATGGTATAGTCAACTCCCTGTAATCCACAGATTTATAATCTGCAAATCCTTCTAATCCATAATTGATTTTTTAATGTAAAAGAAATTTACATCTCATATTTCAAAAAAATTCACCTTTCTAACATTTTTACTTTTTTTTTTAAACCAAATTTTTATCTTAATCCTTGCTTTGAAACACAGTTGGAAAAGGGGGGGGGGTTAACATTCTTGTATTTATTATCCTGCAATTCAGGGTTGGGTTTTTGCCGGCAAAAATGCATTTTTGCCAGGACAGCGGCAAAAAGTGGAAAAAATTGGCAAAAATGGAAAAAAATTAGGAAAAGTGGAAAACAACACAATCCCTTTGAATTTTCACCCTTTACACTTTGGCACCTCAATGAAAAAAATGTTTGAAGATTTTTTAATTTAAAAAGTAATTATAATTAATTAATTAATATAATATATATAACCAGTGTCCGACAAATTCCGGGTGCCAGGGTGACTATAAATATCCATTGGTGACCAGTTACGGCAGACTGACAAAAAAATTTTTGTGCATTTACAATATTTTTTATGTATATTTTTGTTTTTCCTCCCACCTTCTTGTCTTGGTATAAAAGATGACATTGCTGATGTATTGAATGAATAGTATGAGTTTAATGTTTTCTGAAAAATTTAACAATTATTTCTGTTTTTGAAAGATGTTTTTCCATGAAAGATAAATTCCCATATTTGATAAATCTTCTTACTACTATACTAGTACTTTCCATGTCAACATCTTTGTTAAACAAGATTCAATAAAATAAACACTATCTAAAGCAAACTATGTTCGAATTTACAACAAGAAAACTTAAATAGTATGATATTTATCAAATGGATTCTCTTTAAAGGAATTCTGTCCTGAAAAATTAATAGACAAATAGTATTTTAAAGCCAAAACTTAAACACTCTCAATATATTTGATTATATTAAAGGTAAAAATAATATTTATTTCTGTGGATTTTTCCCCCCAATAGTTTGTTTTTATCTTTATAAATAAAAAATAGTTTTTTTTTTTTTTTTTTTTTTTTTTTTTTTTTTTTTAATTTCCTTAGTTCAAATTTTTAACTGAATAATTCATTTATTCAATGTAAAATAATATGTGAATGACCTGCATTAATTATACAATTATGAAATATTATTAATTTTTGCTGTGAGTATTGTCATAGAAATAATTCACTATTTCTGGCTCCTAAGATATTGAAACTTTGTCAGTCCCTGAACATAACCATAAAAACAAAACTACAAAATTATATTTTTATTTTATTGAAGTAAAAAAAATCTTAAGTAAGACATATTCAGAGAGAGAGAGAGAGAGTTTACTTGCAATTTACATTTCAATTCCAAAAAGTGCATGATCAGTGACTGACTGTCAAATTTTAGAACAGCTGAGTCAATAATTGACTCAATATTTGACTTTTCCCCACTGTAAACAAAAGTATGTAATACACTGAAAAACACAAATATTCTAGTAATTAATTATTGAAGAATATTTTTTAGATAGGTAATTTAAATATTTTTAAAAATGAAAAAAATTGTTAATTGTTGATGTTAAAAATTTCAGTTTAAAGAAATTTTAGAATGCATTATTTTAATGATGGATTCATGATCTCTGGTTTTAATTTGTTAAAATTATGATTTAAATATTAAAATCCTTAAAACCCTGCTTGAAATACTGGTAATTTTTGCCACTGGCAAAAATTGTGGCAAAAACTATTTTTTCCGGGGTGGTTTTTTCCACGGTTTTTACCATGGTTTTTTCCACTTCGGCAAAAATTGGCCAACCCTGCTGCAATTCATGCAGACTAGCACTTAAAACGAACCACTATTACATCAATGTTTAACAAAATTAATCAGTGATGAATATTATTTCTGAACTTTCAAAAGTATTTTTTTTTTTTTTGTATTTTTTAAATATGTTTATTTACATTATACAGGTACCTATTATATGCAAATATTATGGCTAAAAATTCCATAATTATTATCACTTGCACTGTTTGAACGTATAATAATATGAGATAGTATCTATGCAAAAACTTCTAAAAATATTAGCATTAAAAAGTAAAAACCCATCACCTGTATTTATTTAGTGTTTGTTTTCAAATAACTTATTTTTCTAAAAATATTTTTAATATTAATTGGATTATAGTTTAGATTTGACATTATATTTATGCTTTGAGTTTATATAGTTCATAAATTTTAATTTTAAACATCTGTTTTGTCTTCTGGTTGGTTTCTTCAATTTCTTCCAGTTTTTTCCAGTTTCTACCACTGTCCTGGAAGAAACCCAACCCTGGAAAAAAGAAAAAAAGAAAGAAATGCATGACTGCAGTGATGCAGCATCAAAGTTGCTTACAAAATTTTAAATTTATTATTTATCTAATGATCACAGAAAAGTGTGACAGTATGTCTTTTGATTGCATAATTTGGGTGGTTTAAATGTCAATATGTAGTATAATAGCCGAAAAATTCAAGAATTTTAGGATAACTAATGATATTTAAAGATATTTCAGGAAATTTTTTAAGAATTCAGGAAAATCAGGATAAGTATTATCCCTGCTTTTGAGACTTTTTTTATTCATTTGAAATAATTTGAATGAAACTGTATTATAGAAAGTTTAAATTGTTTAACAGGATTTTATACATATCAGACAATATAAAACTCAATGGCCAAGTTCATGAAACATTATTCACCCCTTTCTTTCTTAAACGTTTAAATGCATAACTAAGATTTTTTTTTTTTTTTTCATTTCTTAAAATATTCCAGATGTATAAAATAAATTTTTTAAGGAGTACAGAGACTCTCAATCTGTAAACTTGACACAAATAATATACAAATATTGTAAGCAAAACTTAAAAATGGATCGTTTCTACGTGCTTGACAATGCTTGTTTACAGACAAAAAATATAATAGTCCGTAAGCCTGTATTTAATAATTCTATAAAATACGTAATCTATATCTATAAAATGCTACAGTATCTTTGAAATACGTAAAATCACTTTAAGTAATTTAAGATGCACAATAAGTTAGGGGAACAAGCTAATTGTTGCGGTTTGTCTTTAAGATTTACCTTCTACATGCAAACATGATGACAACTTTCATAATAATATCATTACGGGGTCTTTGAAAGATGAAAAAGGGAGGTGCACAAACCTTTGTTATAACAAACCCATATACCAATTTGCAATATTCTACGACCAACTGTTTTTGAGTTATTCAAGATACACACATACGTACATACAGATGCTATGAAAAGTCATGTTAAGTCAATGATATTTCTGAAATGGAAACTCATTTTAAGACCATTGTTGCATATGTATAACTAGACATCAGGACCGTCACAAATATAAATTTGCAACATTTTACGATCATTCGTTTTTGAGCTGTGCAAGATACAAAATCCATTTCACAAATCGGGATTACTACAATACTTCCTTATACTCAACCTTAAAATGAACCCACCCTTCCTACAAGCCAGAACGAAGGAGGACACTTTGGTTTTGTCGTTTTGGTCCCACTAATTTTTTGCTATCTTTTAAATATATGAGTTTTTTAGTATGATAGCATATTTGTTGATACAGACAAATTGAAATGCTCTTAGAATATCTTTAATAAGGAATATCTTATAGGTAAATATATAAATTTTCAACATTATGATTGCTCCCTAGCCATTGAGATTCAGGGAATTTTGTTCTGATTTTTTAAATGAAAATTTAATATATTTAATTATTATTTTTTATTTTTTTATTGCTATTGCTATTGCCCTTTTTTTTTTTTTTTTTTTTTTTTTTTAATTTAGATTTAACTTACTTTAATCGATGTAATTTGATTTTTAATTTGATATGATGATATCAATCAGGTAAATAATAACAAACTAATTTTTTAAAATGCTTTTTGATGAAGGCATAATTTTTAAGGAAGAACTCAATAAAGATTGTAGAAAAATAAATTTGTGTTACTACTATTTACAATAAATAAAAAAATAAATAAATCGTGCAGGTTCAAGTTCGGTTTAAAATTAGCTATGTGTGAACAGATTTTATCTAAGTTTGACAATTTTTTTTTTTTTTTTTTCATTTTTACTTATTGTTTTCATTATATATTTTTGTTAATGTTCATTATTATTCTTATGTACCTAGTAATTTAATATTCAGTGTTATTATTCACTAGTATGTGTTTAGTTTGATTAATATTCTGTTTTTATTATTCAAAGTGAAAATCATTTTTTATGGACTCCGAAATCCTGAAATCAGCACAACCTCTGGTCCCGAGCTGTCCGGATTTTTGACTCTCTACTGTATTAATTAATTTATATATAATATATATATATATATATATATATGTGTGTGGGAGAGAAAGAGAGATGTTTCATTCGATTTGATTGTGATTTAATTTTTATCATTAATCTAAGAGGAATTTATTTCAAAATCTGTGTTATATTTATAATAATAATAAAATTTATGTTTGTTTGTCCGGGATATTTAATTATGTTAATCATGTACGTAAATTGCTAACCATGTACATAAATTAATTTTCTTTCAATTATAATGATTTTATTTTTAAAATGAAAAAAATGTAAGTAGTCCAATATTTAATCAAATATGCACATTGCATGTGTCAAGGTTTAGAAAATGTTGATGCACAATTTCTTATCTTTTTAGTTCATGTCTAACTTATGTTTTTTCAAAAAAATATGTTATGTCCCTATTCCCTATGACTAAAAACAACGCCCTTGCCCACATTGAAATCTCAGTAGCACCTTGCAATTTGTTTCACACATTTTCTCTTCCACAGACAGTAAAAAAGAATTTCACTGTTTTGTTTCAGTGCATTTTAAAAAAAAAAACGGAGGGGGGGGGGGACACTTTTAATAAAAAAAAAAAAAAAAAAATTAACAATATTGTAAGGGATTAAGATGGAAGAAAAATGCTTTTCCAATTCTGTGTGATTATAACTATTGCCTGTGTTTGACAAATATATCCGGATTGACAGAGAAGAAAATGAGTTTAGCAGATCTGTACAAATTAAATCCAGAGATCATTATTTAGGTTCTTCGTATCTTCTTTTATTATTAAACTAACATTTAGGAAATGCTTGGATAAAGCATCAATTTCCTACAAATTTTGTATTCGAGCTATCTGAATTTGAATGTGATAATTAAGAGTCGCATTAGTGTTTTATATTAAAAACCTTGTATTTTATTTAAACTGAAATTTTGGGGACTTTGATAAATTAACAATGCTTAGATCTTCGGTGTTAACTGATACACTTTATCATTCAAAATTCGATCTGAAATAATAAATTTTCTGTTCCATGTGTCCTATTGTTACATCATTTTCAACAAAGGTTGAATATGAGGTAATATCAATCAATAAATATGATATCATACTAAAAAAAAACCCTCATATATTTAAAAGATAGCAAAAAATTAGTGGGACCAAAGTGTCATGTACCCAAGCCAGAAAGACTTGTTTTAATCTTTTGATTAATTAATCAATAACCCTTAAAAAGTAATGATATCAGTACAAAAACCCTTAATGGGTTAAAAGTTTGTGACGCAGCTACTTTATCGCTATAAGAATTTGAAATATGGGTCTTAAAAACAATGATATCAAATTTTAAGTGACGCTTTGCTATTGGTTAAAATACACATAGATTTTTCTTATTTGATCATTTGCTTTTTTCTTTTATTTATATTTACAATGCAAACATATTTTTAACTTCAAGATAAGACAAATATATAAAATATACTCACTGATGCTTTTTCATTTTGCATTTCCATTTCAAAATAACAGTTTTAAAAGGAATGATATCAAAATTCCAGTGACGCCTCAATGTCACTTTAAAAGATTTGTTTTTAGATTCCACTAAAATTACCTTTGTTTTGTCTAATAAAGTATATTTACACATTGAAACAGTGCTTTTAATTTTCAAGTATACTGTCAAATAATCACACTTTCACTGAGTTTGCATTATAAATTGAAATTATTTATTTCAATAAATTGATTTGTCTTTTGCGTCACGCTATCCAAAACTGTGAGTAAAATTTATGTAAATGTTACTTTGTATCATAGTATCCAACTAAGTCAAAATTTGTTTGTGCAAAGAGATAGTGTGATGCAAAGAAAACATTTGCACAAATTTTACTTGCAGTTTTGGATAGCGTGACGCAAAAGACAAATCAATTTATTGAAATAAATAATTTCAATTTATAATGCAAACTCAGTGAAAGTGTGATTATTTGACAGTATACTTGAAAATTAAAAGCACTGTTTCAATGTGTAAATATACTTTATTAGACAAAACAAAGGTAATTTTAGTGGAATCTAAAAACAAATCTTTTAAAGTGACATTGAGGCGTCACTGGAATTTTGATATCATTCCTTTTAAAACTGTTATTTTGAAATGGAAATGCAAAATGAAAAAGCATCAGTGAGTATATTTTATATATTTGTCTTATCTTGAAGTTAAAAATATGTTTGCATTGTAAATATAAATAAAAGAAAAAAGCAAATGATCAAATAAGAAAAATCTATGTGTATTTTAACCAATAGCAAAGCGTCACTTAAAATTTGATATCATTATTTTTAAGACCCATATTTCAAATTCTTATAGCGATAAAGTAGCTGCGTCACAAACTTTTAACCCATTAAGGGTTTTTGTACTGATACACTATACACAGAATACTGCAATCAGAATAGAAAAATGTTGAATACTTATGAAATATGAGCATTTTTACTAAATAATTTTTAACTACGTATTCGCAAGCTTTATAAAAATTTCATTTGCATAATTAATAGCCAAAAGTATTCGGCTACTTATATGAAAACCCTGAACAAATAGCGAGCAAATTCAAAAAGTTATGAGTTATAGAATGAACAGAATATCAGTTGCTCTCTCTCTCTCTCAAAAAAAAAAAAAAAAAAAGGAAGGTGATAAGGAGTTTTATCAGTATTTATTTACAATCAGAGAAAATTGTAATTGATGCAGATATCTCTTATCATTCAATCATTGAGTATTAATTTAAGGAAAATAAAAATGTGAGTAAAACCTCTTATAGTTTACCTTTTATTTTGAGAGGAACTGAAATTCTGTTCATTGTTCATTCTAGCTCTCATAACTTTTTGAATCTACATTCTACATGATATTTGTTTGGGGCTTTTGTATAAGTAGCTCAATACTTTTGGCTGGCAAATTATGTAAATGAAATTTTTTAAAAGCTTGTGAATACATAGTTAAAAATTATTATCTTGAGCTTTTTATCTTGTGCATTGCTTGGGGGTGGGGGGGGATTCGCTATACAGCATCCAATAATAATCTGTGAACATCGTAACACTTCATAGTCCCTGATACCTCCTTTAAATTTCTTTGACGACTTGATGAAAGAGCTCTTTTTGTTCTTCGCTCAAATCACCAAGATTTTCTGGGAAATATTAGGTCGTTGCAAAAGTTTGTGCGGTTTTTTATTGCTTCATTTCATAAAAATACATCAAATAAAATAACAATTTTTAATCAAAATACTCTCCATTACTTTCTACAACCTTTGCCCATTTTTCGGGTAACAAATGTATACCACGGCGATAGAAGCTCTCGTCTTTGGAGGCAATAAAATTATCCGTGTCCGCACGAACTTTTGCAGTGACCTAATACTTTAGATACATGAGTTCAAAAAGTGAAATTTTAAGCTCAAAAGATCCCATTTTTTACCAAAACTGTACATGTTGGAAATTTTTGAATAGTTTTTCCTTAATCAGCATCCAAAAATACACCAGAAAAACATATCACCATGAAGGAAAAAATTTCATTGCCGACCTGTATTACTTAGTCATGCCATAAATTCTGTTACACCAAAATATGTCTCTAAAAAATTACAAACACAAGACTGTTAATTTTTTTTTTTTTTTAATTTTTAAATTACAACCTTTTATAAGTTAAAACAAAATGAAATTATTCAAAATGTGCCCCTTTTGCTTCGACACAAGCTCTGAATCTCCGGGGCCAATCATCTATTGCAGTACGCACCACTTCTTGGGGGAAATTGTCCACTGCTTTTACCAAAGCAGATTTTAGGCTCTCCAAATTGGTGTGTCCTCTGCGGCAAGCCATCCCCTCAAGGTGAGACCACAGTCGATAATCCAGGGGGTTTAAATCTGGGCTTCCTAAAGGCCAATCTGAAGCCTTAATGAACTCTGGAACAGTCATTGCCAACCACTGTTGAGATGTCCGAGCTTTGTGTGCAGGAGCCGAGTCCTGCTGGAAGACCCAATGTTTTCCGGCAAAGAGGGTTCCACTCATGTGTTTCACTACTTGTTCTAAAACATCTTCTTGATAGTTTTTGGCTCGAGTTTTAACCCTTTGTTCACAGAAATGGAGTTTTGTGGTGCCATCCAAACTGACTTCCCACTACACCATCACTGAGGTTGGATGATGGCCTCGTTCAACTCTCCCAATTTTTCCCTGAGCTTCCAAAGAGTTGTGTTGTAGTTCTGGCAGTTATATGTTTCTTCAATGTTGAAAATTTTTTCATCTGATTACAAGATGCTGCGGTGGAGACCATTAGCGTACCGGCTCAGGAGAACCTTGGCTCTTTCAGCTCTAATTTTTTTTAGGGACTCTGTGAGTCTTTGTCCACTCTTTCTACGATATGCAGTCATCTTAAGGTCTTCTTTAATTATCCTGGACATGGATCTTGGCGAAATATTCATCTCCCGGGACATGATTTTCTGTTTTCGGAGTGGATTTCTCAGAATTCGATTTTCCACAGCTTTGATGGCGTTTTTCGTCCTCACAGACCTGGGACGACCTGATCGGGTCCTATGCTTGACAGATTGGGTTGCTCTGAAACGGGTTATGGTGTGCCACAAAAATATACGGTTTATACACGAAGATTTAAGCAACTTGAAAATCTCAGAGTTGGATTTACCTGCCTTGTGAAAAGCAATAACTGCATGACGGTTGTGTTCAATGTCTCGCTTCATTTTCCTGCAATGAAAGATGGACAAGAAATGTGTGGCATTTTAAAGCTATATATCAAACATAAACACTGGGCAAAGGACAGGTTTCTGCGGGCTCTTGTTTGTTTTCATTTACAAATCTAAAAGTTGTAACAGAACTTATGGCAAGACTAAGTATTTGATTAGAATAAAATAAATTTGTAGCTTCGACAGGAAGTAAGATATTTTTATTTCTTATGAATAGAAAAATAAAAGAGGTTTTTGGAAATTGTTTATTTTAAAAGGCAATCAATGATTTGGATTTTATTAGAAAAATTATTTAGATAATTTATAATTAATATTTATTAAGTGATACATTTTATTTATTTAAGTAATATTTTAACTCTTCTTCTTATTATTATTTTATAAATTGCAAAATTTCTCAAGAATGTTTTATGTTGCTCTGGCAGGGAAAATAAATTTAGAAATTGTAAGTGGGGTGGGAGATTTTTGCCGCTTATTCAGAAATACCTTTTAGCTGTGAACGTTCATTTCAGTTATCATGCATATTCATTTGAATTTAGTTCGATATCATTTGTGTTACTTGTACTGATTATTTTTCATTTTATCTATTTTATAGCAATTGTGTCATTGATAAATTGCTAATAAAAAAGACACCACCTGCAAATGAAAATGAGCTTTCAACCTGTAATTTAAGTAGTCAAAAGCAAAATGAAGAAAAGTTATAAGAAAATAATATTCTGACTACTTAGTAATAGGGTTTTTCTGGAATGAAATCTGAAACTAGAACATATTATTTGCAATGAAGTACTTGCAAATGGAAGTATGTGCCCTAGTAAATTATGTTAGCATACTGAGACAAAGCATCCAGACTTAAAAAATTAGCCTCTCGAGATTATTTAAAAAAAAAAAAAAAAACTGGGTGAGAGCTTTCACACTTTATCAAGATCAGTGACATTTCATATCTCATTACTTACCAAATTGCAAAAACTGGTAAGCCACACATAATTGCTAAACCTGTATTGCTCCCAACAATAAAGGATACAGTTAAAGTTATATTTGGTACAAAGAGTTTAAAAGAAATTGGGACAATTATGCTTTAAAATAACACAATTGCTTGAAGAATCAACAAAATGTTGCAGTGGATTAAAAATCTATTTAACCAAAGTGTTATCCAAAATAATTCTTTCTCATTAAAACTAGATGAATCTACTGACATACAAAACTTTCCTAGCTGCTTCTTTTCATACGTTACATATCCAGCAACAACCTCTTAAAGATATATCATTCACCAATTATTCGAGGAATTGGCAAAGAAATAGGGTTAGGTGGGGCAAAATAAGTCAGGGGGTAAAATAGGTCAGTTTCAAAAAAACTCTTTAAAAAAAATCCAAACATTTTTTTAAATTCCAATTTTGCTGGTTTTATATAGTATTTATATTACTGTTCATTTTGTATGCAAAATTAACTGTAACTGATACTTTTAGTTACAGCCAGTAATTTTTTGTGTGTTTCGTAGTAGTAACTCGAACGTGTTGCTAAGAAAAACTTTGGTTTTGAACTAATTCAAAAGCAAATTTTACAGTATTTTCTTATCATATTCCAAAAACCACATTCTTAAGATGAATTTCCGAAACTTTTGTGACAAAAAAATAAAATATTAATATTTTGGTGTAAAAAAACACATGTGGGGCAAAATAGGTCAGGTGTTGAATCATGTTAGGCTTAGCAAACATTAAGTAACTAATTACTTTTTTTTTGTGTTTTATATAACTCCATATGTATTCTTTTAATGTGTTAGTTTAAAATTAAGCTATATATTGTTCTGGAGCTATTTCATACACATAGACATAGATATAAAATAATTTTATGTTAAGAAAAAAAAAAAGCAATACACATTAAAACTGAATCAAAACATTCAGTTTGTAGGTGAAATTCAAAAAATTGTTTAATTCGAGCTTAATTAAGAAGGGTGCCAATTTTTCATACAAAGGGCAGGCAGGACACAACATTCTCCTGAAATTGTCTGAGTGAAACTCTGCAGTTTAGCATCAACTTCAAATGCAAGAGTGGATGAATCTAGATCATCAATCACAAATTTGACAAATTAATTCTAGTGTGACTTCAACAATCATGGAACAGGATAATATTTATATATTCTCCTTTTAAGTACATACAATCTGCTATTATAAACACTTTAACACCCAATCAAACATTGTCTTCTAAAGAAGCTTTGAAAAATACACACAGAAAAAGAACCCATACAGAACAGAAAACAGGAGTAATTTTAACAACCAACTTATTTTTTAATTGATTGTATGACGAAAAAATCAACAGAGATGCTAAAATCAGAGAAACATCAACTGTAAAAGAAAGGAAAAAACAAGTCTTTCTCAAGAAGAAAATTTGGACAGCATTAATACTAATCAATTCGTAAAAGTTGGAAAATGTGTTAAAGTAGAATTTCCTGGGAAAAGATCAAAGAAAATATTTCATGACATCATTCTTTCACACAATCATGAATATTCTGAAAAATTTGAAGGGATAAAAAAAAAAAGTTTAAAAAGAAGCTCCTATTGGATTTTCCAGAGAAAGATATTTCTGATGTAGATGTATCGTACATTCCAAATGTCTTCCCAAACTAATGATGGACCATAGAGACATTTTTTTCCTTGAAAGAACACAAAATCAAGTTTTTATCAAAAAAAAAAAAAAAAAAAAAAAATATGTATTTGTAATTTTATTTGCATGAAGTAAATTGTTAAAATTTAAAACAGTTTTAAAGAATGACTTATTTTACCCCAACCCATGGAGTAAAATAAATCACAAACAGCATATTTTAAAATTTATTTTTCAGTACAAATTTTTTGTTTTTTTCAGAGATATTTCTCTTAAAATGTCATGAGGAATATTCATTTGCATATTTTGAGAAATTTTTTAACAAAGGAAACCAATACATTTTCTGTAGTTTAAGTGCATATGTAAAATATGCTGTTTTTGACCTATTTTACCCCCACCTGACCCTATTTAAGATTCTGAAAACTCATATAGAATCCAAAGGTTTAGATTAGAAGAACTCTGATCGAATATAAATAAATGGTGCATAAACTATGTGTGGTAAGAAAAAAAAAAAAAAAGCAGTGCCTCTGTTAAAATTAAAAATGAAGGAGCAAAATACAATGTCAATATTCCCATTAAGCCAAAGCCAAACATCTATCAAGTAATACAAAATGATAAAGACTCTGTCGCCCCTATTAAAACCACAAGTATTTACAAAATTTCCTTTACCATTAGTGACAACAGAAAATGATACTTTATTGGCATGTGTAAAAGAAAAATCAAAATTACAACAGAAGAACATAATAACGATATGTATTAAATATCATAAAATCACTAAGCCCTTGGTGAAAATGTACCACAGTAAAAATATCAAAATCAACTTCAATAAAACAGGTAAAATAGCAAACCATACTATGCTTACAATCACAAAACTATCTAAATTATTAGTTATTTTAATTTATGCAGTGGCAATGAGCCAACACCCAGCTTTGACTGCTTGTGACACCACCTACTACAGGAGAAATCCAGTAGGAAAAATAATTACTCTACACACAGGTTTCCGACCACCAAAAACACCACTGTTGATGGTGGGGACCCTCACGTGAAAGCTGCTATGAAGCACCAACATCCAGAAATGAAGCTGAAAAATAAGGTTTTAAACTGATTTAAATTTAGAGCTGTATTATTTACAATACTAAATTAAAATAGAAATAAAGTATTCATAACATATTATGCTACTATTAGGGCTAATTGTGACCTTATTTGAAAAATTCTGAAACTGCATGAAAAGAAAAAAAGTCACAGTGCAATTAATATACATATATATATATTTTTAATGACTGTAACAAATACATTTAAAGTAAAAATATAATGGGTAACGTAAAACTTAAAACTACATGTAAAATTTTTGTAAATCTTAAAAAAAAAAAAAAAAAAAAAAAAAGAGAGACCAGTAAATTTTAATTGATATTCCCATTACACAATAGTTTTCTCTCAGCAATCAATGAAAAAATAATTGGAAGATTCCAGAAGTAAGGAAATATAAAGAAAAAATTTCTGAAATCGGAAAAACATTCTTCAAATAATCACTTCTGTGTTAAACAATTCTGAAAATGCTACTTTTCATAGTCAAACCATAACTAGTTCTACAACATAATGCATTTTTTTTTTTTCTTTTTCAATTGATATATCAAACATGACAGGGATTAACTTGCAGAAATGGAGGCAAAGGGAAAAGTAATTAATTGAAGGTTCCTTTCTACTATACAGTGCATAAAATAAATTTTGAACACATGTAATATGCTTTTAATTTCAAAAGACAGCTGATTTGGAAGCCTCTTGTAAATGGAAGCCCTATGGAAAATCAGACCCTGAAACATAGGTTGTAATAAAATGCACTGAAACTCTGGTGTTAAGTGATAAATGACACATTGCTGTTTTCTAGCTGAAATCGTTTCTCCTGTTTTTACCTAATGAAGAATTGTGCTTAGTTATGTTGACTTGAAACATACAGTGCTGGAAAAAACTATGAGATTACTATTGGTTTTCTTTCTTTCTATTAAAAGTTGGAATATTTTTTTAAAACTAAATTTAAATTTTTATATAAAGTGTGAGAGATTAAAAAAAAAAAATGGATTTTGAATTTCAAAGTGATTTTAAAAGGGACAGTAAAAAGGTGTTATGTATTGAAATGGATAAAACTTTGAGATTAATTTTAAAAGTGATTGTTTGCATAATGAGATGATATTAATAATTTTGTGTGGGACAGTTGTGACAAAGTGCAGAAAGATTAACTAGAGATTAGTTTGAACTATTAAAACAGTTTTGAGTATGGGAAGCAGAACAGCGTGGCTACAGAAATTCGGAAAAGAAGTTCCCTGATTTTTCCATGATTTCCATGACTAATTTTGACAATTTTCCATAATTTTCATTACCTATTATATACATTCTATAATTTTGGGTATATTACACTCTTGTGTAACATGCTCGCTAAACCACTGCAATTAAAAAAAGCGTAGGTTTATCGATATAAGGCCCAGGTCAATGATTTTTTTTTTTTTAAATGCCTTTCTCAGATTTAAAAATAATTTTTTGGGTGTATTTTATTTTCTTTAAATAAATGGAATTATTTTGGGAAAAAATAGTGCATGGTAGTAATTTATGCTGTACAGATTTTTATGCATTTTCTTCTCCACATATTAAAGGTATTTAATGATTTTTTTTCTTCTTTTAAGTATCAGGATACTGATTGTTTCAGTACAGAGTTTCATGCCTTTTTTGATTCATGCGCCACAAATTAGGGATATCCAGTGATTTTTTTTTTTTTTTTTTTTTTATATATATATATATATATATATTGGGATACTCACTGCAGCAGTACAGATTTTCATGCATTTTCTGATTTCTGCATGGTGATGGTGAATCAGCTATATAGAATGATTTTATTTATCTTTTTGTTTGATTAGTGATTGCTTCTGTACAGATTTTCATGCATTCTCAGATTCATGCAAGGTTTTAATTTTGCAAATTTGTGGAAAATCTTCGAGTTATACATAATTAACAACATTTAATTTTTATGTGTTAAAGCTTTAAAACCCACCAATTTTTTTTTCCATAGTGAATAACACAAAGTCCTATTACAGTTTTAAGTGTTTGTTTTAGTAATCTTAAAAATATGCTTAATTTATTTCAGTGAATTTCAAAACAAGCATCAAAGTACAACGATAATTTATTTCTTTAAAATGTATTGTTGAGGTTTTGCAATGATTCAGAGTACCAACTCATCCCTTGAACTGTACATCAGAAAAAGAAATGGGTACCTTATATTAAAGCTGTTCTGGCATCACTTATAATTTCCATCAATATTATCAATTAAATTGTTATTGGTATTATTTTAGTAACTTGTGATGAATACTGCTAATGTATATCTTTCTCTTATATTAAATGAGTACATCACGTGACATATATATATTTAATTAGATGTGTGTGTGTGTGTGTGTGTTTGTCTTGGGGATCTCTAGGGAATGGCTCTAAAGATTTTAATGAGAATTTGGGGTTAGGGGATTTGCAGGTCAAAAAAGCGATTGGATTTATCCTCATCTTCTGGAAAATTCGCATTTGCTGTTAAATCTTTATCGGCCAGTTGCAACAATGGCGGAAATTGGGTTTACTCGAAAATAGATATAATGCTTTCGATGAAAGCTTGGGATTGATTTTGGAGAGCTAAATCAATTGGTCATACCCTCATCGTTAAGGAAATTCGCAGAGAGTTCACCTGTTAACCCGCACACCACCTGGAAGAAATGTGGCATAAATTTTGCTTCCTTGAAAATTGTTGAACAATATTGAAAAAAGAAAATGTCTAGAGGTTTTTTTAGATGAAACATGGTGTCACTTACCGTATTCTTCAGAAAAATTAACTGTTGTGGCCCTAGAATAATGTATAGTAAAAATCTTGTCTTGTAGTTTGCACTGTGCCCTCGGCAAACAAATAATAATTATCTTTAAACAAATCACTGTATTTACACAACGAATGATTTTTACAATGAGACTGAGTGAATGCATGACGGTTGTAATGAGGTGGGCATTTTTTCTCTTCTTTTTTAATGTGTGTTCAAAAATTAGTGAAGTAATTAAAGTATAATTAAAGGACTAATCAAGCATTTAAAAACTTTTAAAATACCTTAAAATCCTTTAAAATATAGTACCATTATATATTTTGACACACATCGCGGTCGTCTTCAGATGTTTTGATTTTTTGCTGCTTATTAACCATCATCGTCACTGGACTCATCTTCGGCTCTTTCGCTGGTGATGTCATCCTCACGTATCTTGTTGTTTATCAGCTGTAGGTGGCAACAGCTGATACAGGATACAGCTGATACATCTTAATTTGTGTATCATCGTTACAGTTATTTCGTCTATTAAGTTTCGTTATTAACTTATGTAATGTTAGTCTATTAAGTCTATAAATTTCCAATTTTAGTCTATAAAGTCTATATATTTGAGGTAAAAACTTGTTGTGAGGCCTGCCAATGGGTGCCCTATAGTAAAGCTTAGCCGTGATATCATATAAAAAAAAGGGGGGGGGGGATATAAAAAATTACATCTAAAAATTTTATATGCGTATTTCCTTCAATTTTACATGCGTATCTGCTGGAAAAGGTATTTTTTAATATGGAAGTTCTTAAAAATATAGACTCAATATTAAATACACTGCTCGACATTGAAAATGCAACACCAAGAAGGAATGATAATAACGGAATGATATTTGTTGGACACATACATTATAGTAGGAAGAACAATTGATTAAAATTTCAGGAAATTTGGAGTAATATGTACAAAGAAAACAGTACATAAAGCAGCAACCTCTGTGAGCAATAACAGCACATATCTGCCAAGGCATTGAATCGAACAGCGATTGGATGACATGTATGGTTAGAGCACTTCATGAAGTTTCAACACGATGCCACAATTCATCGATCGAAGTTACTGGTGAATGGTGAGGGGACAGTCGCTTTTCAACGATTAAACAGTCATTTTTATTGGTGCGAGATCAGGAGAATGCGCTGGCCAGAGCAACAGTCGAATACATTCAGCATCAATGAAGGTCCAGACAATATGGACAACTTGCAGTCGTGCATTGTCCTGCTTAAATGTTGCGCTTCGGAGGCCTTAAACATAGGGCAGAGCTATGGGCCTTAACTCGTCAGAAATGTAATGGCTGGTATTCAGAGTGGCGGGAATGAAAACAAGAGATGACCGGGACATGTATCCAATGGTACAACATACCATCACTGCAGGTGGTGACTCGGTATGTGGCTACCAAAATTCTGATTACCCTCAAAACTGCATCACTGATATGGGCGCCATTACTGTGTGATCAACGATGAACCTGGATGCAGGAATGGCGTGAAGTCACTTTTCAGACAAATCACAATCCTGTTTACAGCATCAAGATTGCCTTATCCGTATTCAATAGCATTATGAATAATGCACATTGCCAGCTGGGATTCGACATCATCATACTGTCCATCATTTGCAATGATGGGGTTCCCATTGGATACACGTCTCGATTACTTCATGTTCGTATTCCTGGCACTCTGAACAGCGGCCATTAAATTTCTGATGAGTTAAGGCTCCCCCTGTGCCCTGTATTCGAGGCCTCCGTAGCGCAAAATTTAAGCAAGATAATGCACGATCGCAAGTTGTTTGTATTGTCCGGACCTTCTTTATACAGAAGTAGGTAAGAAAGGAGAGTTCTGGCTCAGGAGGGTGAGGCACGGAGGCACCGGCGGAGCGAACGGAGCCGTGCGGATGTCACACCACCCCCTGAGGGCCTAGATGAGTTGGTATTGACCTTGAGACATCCTCTGACTTAATCGTGAAACGTGACGAGGGTGTTAATGAAGAAATTTAATTAAAAAATTAATTAATGATTTTGTAAAAGGAGATGATGGTTTTAAAAAGAGATTTTTTGTGGAGTAGTGTGAAGGCTATTGTTTATGAGTAATGAATTATAAAAATTAAAAAAAGAGAAAAAAATTTAAAATTTAAAAAAATTTAAAAATTTAAAAATTGAGAAATAAATAGGAAATAAATAAAAAATATGAATTTAACAATGAAGTATATTGATGTGAATATATTATGAAAGAAATAGAGAAGTCTGACTGGGGTTCGAACCCGGTACCTTGCAGTAAAAAATATTTCAGCAGTTTTCGCATATGTGAGAGCGATTTTTCTATTATATACCTGTACAAATCTTTTTAAATCTATGAATGCAATTATTCGAAAAGAAATCAATCGTTTAAATGATATTAATTAGAGAATAATAATTAAAAAAATATTAATTAAGGATTTCCTTGTAAAAGTTCACCATATGTTTTATGAAAAAAAAAAATGGCAATGTACATGAAAATTAAGTTAAAAGATGATTAAAATCTCAAATGTATAAATGGTATTCGAACCCAGCGCATGCTTGAAGTAAAGAAACAGTAGTTTGCAAGTACTTTAACCACTGTTCTTTAGAAATATGCATACGCAGATCTTTTTAAACTAAACAATGCTGTATAATTACTTGATTGATAAATATTCGTTTTAAAAATAGTTTTCCCGTAAAGTTTCTTCATTTCAACCCAATTGTATATATTTTAATCTACCTCACAATAGATAATATTTTAAATGGGAGATATTAGATAATTCTAATTATTGATTTTAAACAATTTTCAGCAAAAATAGTTTTGTACAATTAGTTAATTGTATTTAACAGTTTAAAATAAATTCTTTAATTTTTTTCACGCCTAACTTTTTTCAACTTGTATCGTGTTGATCTAAAGTAAATAAAACAATAAAGTTTTTAGCTGACTACACCAATTTAAAACATAATTAAAAAGGATTCCCAACCAAGACATTTACTACTTCTGTGCTAACTTGTTTTCAAAAGATGGTTTTACAATAGCTGAAGAATTTTTCCCCTTAAGGCTTCTCTAGGTGACATTGGGCGATACAGGAACGGACAAGCGGAGGGGGAGGCTTTTGTATCTGCTATTCAAACAATGTTACATTTTTTGGCAAAACACATCGGTTTTCCTATAGAAGTTTTAAATATTTTTATTTCAAGTCTTATATTATACTACAAATCCTCCAACACTCAAAAAATATCGGTTCATTGAATTCATTTAACTGAGTAATACAAACTTTCCTTTAATATTATTTGATCGTACTTGAAAATTCTTCTTTCACATACAATAAATTCTCTCTCACTCTTTAAAAGTATACAAGTTTCCAAACATAGAGATTATTAGAAATTTACATTTATTCGTTTTAAACGCGATCTGCCTGACACTTCCCGAAACATTTTTTGTAATTCATTCCCATCATTAATTATTTTAACCTATATTTCCTAAGAAATATTCAACAATCTGTCTCAAAATAAAGAGTTTTCACTACTTTGCCACACTTTAACATAGCGAAATACGCCACCCTTTAAGCTATCTTTTACTCAGTTTTTCTTTACCAAGTTTGTAAATAATGAAAGTAACTTTGAAAAAATTCAGAGTTGAAAAAATATTAATATATGATTTTAAAAATACATTCATGTTCACGGATGTATACTTAGACTTTACAAATGTATTTAAACATAGTTAAAAAATATTTTGACCAAGTATTGTAGATTACAAACATATAATTATAAACTGAAAAGTTTTCGCACAAATTATTTTACTTGACGTAAATTTAACTATCATTTTTAACAAAAATACCAATAAATTACACTCCTTATAGACTACTATTCATCAACTTACATATATTTTCCTCACCTTTATTAACTTTTATAGTCTAATAATTTTTATACACTTCCCTGATTCTTCACATTATTTTAGAGTAAACCTGTACAATTTAGTGATAAATATGCAAATATGAAAACATTTTAACATAAATTTGGCTTGATTTAAAACAATTTAGTAATATTTTCGAATATATATTACAAGATTTAGAATGTATTTGGTAGAGTTTAAAATATATTTGGTGATTAATTCAGATTTGGCGAGATACATACAGTATAAATGAGGAGCGAATAAAAATATCACCACTTACTAGCTTATTTTCACGGAGTGAAGACGTCTGTTTTTTAACCTGAATTCAGTGAAGCATATTGATAGTTTAAATTGGGTCAAGAGATGGATCTATCTGCGGAGACACCTATTTCAAATCAACAAACCACTATATCACAAATCGATGACAAGAAGTTATCAAACCTTCCGATATGTCCAACTTGTAATAAAACTTTTTCTAAAAAGTCTAATTTAACTCGGCATGCAATGATTCATTCGGGTGTGAAGCCTTTTATTTGCAATGTATGTCAAAAATCATTTAGTAGACCCGACGATTTGAAGAAACATTTAATAATTCATGAAAAGATTCCTACAGAATATGGATGCGAACAATGTAGTGAAAGCTTTAATCGCAAGTATGAATTACTGAATCATATTAGAAAAAATCACAAAAAGACTTTATCTATGCATGTTTGTGATGTATGTAGTGAAATCTTCAGATGGAAATATGAGTTATTGAAACACATGAGAAAAAACCATCAAAAGCCTCCACCACAACATGAGTTGTCAGATTCCATAAGAAAAAATCATCGAAAGTCTTCACCGCAACATTTTTGTGAAAAATGCAGTGAAGTATTTAAATATAAAAAAGATTTGCGTCATCATACTTTAGACAAACATCGATCTCCTTTAGCACAGGTGCAAATAACAAATTCTTCTGATCAAGATTTACTTAGGGAGAAAACTAAACATTTTAAAAGACAAAACGCTCTCAATGTGTTTACAACCACTACCTTTGACAATAAAAACAATGATATAGATTTATTGTCATTTTTTAATAATTTAAAAACTGATATTTTTAATGAACTGAACTTTCAATTAAATGAGAAAAGAGCACTGAAATGGCATACAATTGTTAAAGTTAAACTTACCCGTACTGTGCAAGAAGGGCCTCAGGAATTTTTTTCTCCCTTTTTTCGATCAAATACTTTTACATCCTTTTCATCAATAAGTATTGATAATGATCTTGAAAAGCTTTTGCCAAGATGATAAAGAGTTTTGAAGAATTTAATGAACAAGGATCAGACTGGACTTTAGAAGAAATTATCGAATTAGAACTTCATATGGCTAAATTCACCCCCTTTTCTTCGTCAAAAAACTAGAATTTCCAGTAAGATTTAATTATTATAGTATCATATAAGACAAAATTTGGCTAAATTTCTACTAATATTGGCGATAGTTATAAAAATTTGACATGAAATTAGAAAATTTGGCGTAAATTCTTAAGTAAAACTGATGAACGAAGAAAAAATTTGAATTAGTTGCAATCTTTTCTCACTGTAGAGTTGTCTAAGTTCTCATACTAAGTAGTTTTAAACATTTTTAAAGTCTTATTTTTAGAGTGATTTTTTATACTTTGCTAAACTGAAGCACAAAATGGATAATACTTTAGTGTCTGAGGAGACTCACGTTTCTGTTCAACAACCCCCTTCATCAAGTTTTGAGGATGAGAAGTTATCTAAACTTTTTATTTGTCTAACTTGTAATAAGTTATTTTTAAAAAAATCCTATCTTACTAGACATGTCAAGGTTCACAATGATATTAAACCTAATATTTGTTACGTGTGTGAGAAAGGATTTGTTACTTTACATCATTTAAAAAGAGATATAGAAACCCATAGAAAAATTTCCATAAGATACAAATGTGAATATTGTATTGAAAATTTCAATCGCAAGTGTGATTTATCGAAACATAAGAGATTATTTCATCTAAAAGTTTTACCTGAACATCTATGTATTATTTGTAAAGATGCTTTTAAACACAAGTATGAATTAGAAAAGCACAAGAGGGTGCATTATCGTAAACCTGAGTATATATGCGAGGAATGTTCTATAACCTTTCCAACTAAACATGCTTTTTTAAACCATAAGCGAAAAAGTCATAAAAAGACTTTACATCCATACTGTTGCGACGAATGTACTGATACATTTTCAAACAAACGACATTTTTTAAAACATAAAAGAAATATGCATAAAAAATCTTCAATGCAAACTAGATGTGATGAATGCAGTGAAACTTTTCAGTGTAAGTATTATCACAGCGTATATTGAGTCTTTTGGTGCTGTGATTAACTTTTTCGTTTTTCAAGAAATTATCTTTCGCAATTAAAGAAATAATTTAACAGATATAATTAATCTTTCGTGCTGGGATTCAATTTTTCCTCCTTTTCCAAGAAATTTTCTTTTCCAATTAAACAAATAGCTTAACAGGTGGGGGTGATTAAATAAAAAAAAAAAGAAAAATGTAAATACATGTTAAGAAATATGTAAAAATGCTTAGGAAAATAAGAAGAATAGTTTGTATAGAGATAATCCGAGGGTGAGAGCATCTTTTGTGTATGGGATCAAGATTACAAATTCCATGGGGGAATTTGGGTAAACAAAATATATTCTAGAAAGTATGTTGAAAATATGAGATTCTTTGTTCCAGTTTCACGAGCAAAGCATTCATTTTGTTAAGCTGCTTTGGGAAACAGCTGTAAATGCCATCGTTCTGGAATGCATATTGCATCTGCATAGGGAAAGCTAGTATTCAAAAATCCTTTCTCTCTTTTCCTTTTTTTATCGAAGTGAAGCGTGAAACGTGACCTCGAAACAGATGGCTGAAGAAAACAGCTGATAAGCTGGGATCCCCCTTTTCACTCCGTTCTGTGACGTGAGCACAAGAATTTCCATATGAAAATCACAGGGGAGGGGTCACAAGCTGTACCTCGTGGTTTTTCTACGCATTCATTCGGCGTAGTGGGTTTGCTGATGTATCATGGGGAGAGGAAGGCGGGGCGACTGCTTTCCCCTCCCGGTTTGGATAAAAAGTGGACATTTTTAGTTTTTGGGAAATAAGAAGCAAAAAGAAAAAAAAAGAGGAGATCAGTCTTCTCGTTTGGGAAGTAGTGAGTACGTGATCTGATTGAGACTCGCTGGTTTTGGCGGAGTGTGGTCGTAAGATAGCTGTTTTTAGGGAGAAGAGATTGGAGGCAGGTTTGGTTCGCTTGCTCGTGATAAGCAGAGGCTGATGTGAGATCTCTGGAGGCTAGTTTTTCCTCTTGATATCTAGTGGTGGGCTGAAGATAATGATGAAAGGTCGAGCGAATTTTGGGTAGTTTTTTTTTATGAGACGGGTCGTAAGGAAGGTAGAGCAGCGAGTTGTAAAAGAAGGAAGAAGAAACGAAGAGTGTTATGAGAAGGGAGTGAACCGTACGAGCTATGCATGCCGGTGGTGTGTTTTCGAAAAAATTAAGCTGGTGCTATTAAGTTAATGTAATTAAGATATATTTTTCCCTGAAAGCAAAAGTTGTCGGAGCCCTAATAAAAGAGACGAGTGAGCGTATGGCTGAAAAGCTGGATAATTTCGCTGTTCCTGAAGGAATGTACCAGGAGTGTAGAAGTATTGACGTTTCCCGATGGATGCTTTGTCCTTAAAGTGGTTGTGAAAAAAAACTCTCCTCGACGCTTGGCGGAACTGTTGCAGCTAAAATACCAAATGTTATGTAAGTCAATTATTATATTCATGTCTTTAATTATTCCTGCTTCTTGTATATTGTTGCTTCACTTAAAATGTATTAATTTTTTTTAAGATAGTAATTTTTGTGTTGGTATGTAAGGACGGATGGTCCAGATCAACACTAGCTTCTGTATCATGATGGTATATTTTCCCTTATTCTGCTGAAAGTTAAACGTTAAGAAATATAGTGTAATCCTACTGTAGTCTAATTAAAAATTGGTATATGTTAAAAGCTCAAATTTTAGTGTTGGTGCTCCTTTGTGAAAGTATTGGTTTTTATTTAATTGTGTCAGATAAAAGATAACAATGAAAAATTAATTACACTAGAGAAACAAGTTTATTTTCTTTATTTACTCTTGTCTGCGGGTAATGTTTTTACCCATTTTTCTGAACTAGGGTTTTGCGATAGAAAAGTTAATAAGTAAAAGATAAATTTTAAGAACACAACGCGAATTTATCTTTATGGTTTGTTTTTGTTTAATTCTATACGATCACCTTATCTTTCTTTAAGTTACAAGGAAAATTATATTTGGAAAACTTAAACATCTTTTTTATTATTAAGAAAATAATTACATGTGTTTTTATGTCGTTATTATTTAAAATCTAGTAAATAATCACTACTTTAGGTTTAAAGTTGAAGCCAAAGGCAACTTAAGCTTAATGAATATTATTTTCAAAGTTAAATAGATTTGAACCTTAAATTTAAAAACTTGCCTAAATAAAAATATGATAAATGATGCCGTGCCCATTTGGTAGTCAGGAGTAATTATTTGTTTCTCTAGCGGTAAGTTTGGCACCGCGCTTAGGTCTTAAATTATATTAATAATTAAATGAATTATTTTAGTGTGTACTTTTGTATTTTTTTTTTTCAAGTCTACTCAGAATATTTTTTTTTCTCTTTTTCTAACTCATGTATTGTGGAGCCACATTGATGAGGAAAAATGTATGGACCTGTGTTGTGACGAGTGAGGATGTATTTCCTTCTGTTGCCCTGTGGTGAGATCATGAAATTTTTGTTTTGATTTACATTCTATTTAAGGGTGAAAAATTACTTGTTTATTTTATATATATTTTTTTTTAATTGGAAAAATTTGGCTTTTATGTATTGTGTGAAATGAAATTTTATAGTATACATTTTGCTGGAAGGAAGAATTTTGTCAAATGTAATCAATAGATCTGATAATTAAGTGCAAAATAATTATTTCTTGTTAGAGAAATTGTAATCAGTAAATTTATTTTTTTTTTTTGGAAGGGCTTACGAATGTTGGTAAAATTCAAATTTTTTTTTAAAAAAGTATTTTTGAAGAAAAAACTAAATAATTAAGTTAATTGATCTGCAGAATTCTTCTTTCAGCCTATGAATTGCAATTATTTTTTTGTAGTGTTACTCCATTTTTCTTGTGCAAAATCAAATTTACATATCTTTAAAATTTTGCTTGTGATATTCATATGTATACATTCATTTGCATTATTTTTTTAAGTTACTTGTGTAGTAGAAAATTGAGTCATAACAAAGAAGGATTTTTTTGTGGTTAAAATTATTTTTCGGTGTAAGACAAAATTTTGGAAGTATTAGGACTGGTAATTCATTGGTTTTGAAATTTTGTTGCTTTTAAGACAACTTATAGCTGGATTTACAGGCCAAAAATTTGGAAAAATAGTTAACTTATAAAATGTAAATAATTTAAAGTTTTTCTCTCAAAAAAAAAAAAAAAAAAAAAATCCTTCTTATATTTTGCTTTGCTTTATCATTACTGTATTGCTTATACATGCTTATACACATATTTACAAAACAAGTACATTAGGGGTTAAAAAACATATGGAATTGGTATTTGTTAACACAGTGTGATAATTAGATACAAGACTTTATTACATTATCAATTTGATATATGTTACAGACATAAAAATGAGTACCCATGTTTACTGTTTGTTATATGTAAATTTTATGACTCAATTTAAGTAATTTTTTTTTTTCCTCTCACTTGGTTTTCTATGCTGCTATATTGTATAACCTTGTTTTCTGCTCCGTATTTGTATTGGCTAGAACATTGAGTTGGTTAGGAAGAATTGTGTTTTTTTAAATTTGAAAAGAAACTGAAGGTTTAGCTGTGGCCTTGACGGTCAAGGGGTTAAAAACATTATTAGACAGTTTAGTGCTAAAAAATTTCGCTAGTGTTAGGAATTTTTTTTTGTTGTGTTTTGCATTTGATTTAATTGTCAGTATGGGTGAAAAACCGGAAACAGGGGTTGAAAATAGCAGTAGTAAGGACGCTACTCAGCCAAATGGCCCGACATCGGCCCTAAATATGGTCATTGCTCAGGATCCTGAAATTACTAAAGGTCGGCGTAGGGAATTTTTAATTGACAACCTCTCACTAATCCCAGTGTTTACAGGTAGGGATCCTAATTTTTCGGTTACTGACTTCTTCCACAAAATTACGGAGTTAGCCGAGTATGCGGGATGGAAGGAAGAAGATTATTTTTTTGCAGTTAAGCAAAGGCTGGCCGGCGCTGCTCAACAGGTTTTTAGGGACTATGCCCATAATGTTAAAAGTTATAAAGAATTGGAAAAGTTGTTAAGAGACAGGTTCACCGAAAAACCAGATCTCCATCATGTCTTTAGTGATTTTTGGAACTTTTCTCAGAATATAAATATGCCGGTGCAGGACTTTATTGTAAAAGCTAAACAAAAAGTAAAATTAGTAGTAAAAGCACAGAAAATTCCCGAGAGCGCGTGGGTTCAAACGGAGGAGGAGTGGCTGTTGGCTATGCTAGTTAAGAACCTCCATCCTAATATTAGAAGAGGTGTTATAGCTCGCTCCCCTATGTCAGTGTTAGAATTAGAACAAATTGCTTTAGCAGAAGAACGTGCTTTTAAAGCGACACAACCGTTTTTCGAAAACACGCAGCAGAGTCACAGTCAGCTAGAAATGGCTTGCGCTGCGCAAAGTACTAACAATCATGCTGAAGTATCAAACTCCCAAGTGTCAGGTCTCACAAATTTAATCGCGGACCTTACTGAACAAATTGCAAATCTAAGCTCAAAAGTGCAGGCGCTGGAGAGTAGAAACTTAAGGAGACCTCTACCTCGTCCAAAAAAAGAGGTAGTTTGCTATGCATGTGGAATTAAGGGGCATTACAAAAATGAATGTCGAAATACGAGAAATAGATTCGACAGGCGACCTCGAGATGACAGGAATAGCCACCAACACAGAGCAAATGAACAAGCTAATGATGAGGAAAATTTAAACTAGTTAGGGTCTCGTCAGAGAGAGCGACTGCAGGGGACCCTGTGCGACAGTGTGAATCGCTCACCATACCGAAGGTTAGGTGTGAGGAGGGTGCTGGTAACCCTAATGTAAATAACAGACATCATGAAAGTGTGGAATTCACGGGCGGGAACTGGAAAACCTTAGGCTCCAAATTGCCAATAGTAGAAATTGAACTTAATAATGAGAAATGGCTTGGGCTAATTGACTCAGGCTCGAGCTGTAATATTGTGTCAGATGTTATTTTAAGAAATGTAAATTTGTGTAAAGTGCCATGTCAAGTAAATTTAAAAACTCTGTTGGGGGGGGATGTAACAATTCAGGATAAAGTAGAACTGCAATTCAAATTGGGAAATAAGTATTTTACTGATAATTTCAATATTGCTAGGGGTTGCATGTCACCAAATTTCCAACTAATTTTAGGGGTGCCTTGGTTGTTAAAATTTCAAATCCAAATTAATTGTAAAGATAAAATGCTTAGTGGGGAAAATTTTCATTGTCCTATTTTTTCACAAAACTGCGAAAGTGTAAATTTTATTGATTCAAGTGTAAAATCCATTCCAGTTTATACTAAACAAAAACTTGTGTTACCCCCAAATTCTGAAACTATCATTAATGTAAAAATTAGAGATTTTAATTGTGTAAATACGGAAAATGTTTTAATATATCCACATAAATGTATTGGGGAATCTGCTGTGATTAGCCACACCATCTGCCAAAATTCTCCTAACAACTTTAAGGTCAAAATTTTAAACTTGAATGAAGCTCCTGTCCATGTAAATAAAAATTCACAGGTCGGTTTTATGGAGGAAATTTTTAGTGACCAGTCTGAGGAATATGTAAATTGTGCTGAGGAGGAGATTGGGGAGGTAGAAAACATTAACCTGGAGTGGGACACAAATTGCAAATTAGACCACTTAGATTTAGATTTAAAAGTCAAAGTAGAAAATTTTTTAAAAAACAACTCTGATGTGTTTGCGGCTTCAGTTCTAGATCTCCCTGGCTGCGACACGGTTTTACACAACATTAAGTTAGACGACAAAACTCCAGTTAGATGTACCCCATACAGAGTGCCATACAATTTGCGGAATGAATTGGATAGACAAATAAACACCCTACTAGAAGCAAAAATTTTAGTACCGTCAAATTCTCAGTACGCGTCACCAGTGATTTTGGTTAAAAAGGCAGACGGGTCTTTTCGTCTGGCGTGTGATTTCAGAAAATTGAATAAAAAAATTGCTAATGACAGTTATCCTATCCCGAACATAGCCGAAACCATTGACTCGCTGGCTGGGGCCAAGTATTTTTCAACCATGGACCTCACCAGTGGTTTCTTTCAACAAAAAATTCCTCCCGATCAACAACATCTCACAGCAATTGTGACACACGACAAGCTTTTACAGTGGACTAGAAGTCCATTTGGACTTAAGTCATCCCCCGCTGCATTTCAAAGGTTAATGAACGTGGTGTTGAGTGGGTTGTCAGATCTTAATATCCTAATTTACATTGATGACATTTGCGTGTCATCAAAAGACATTGATTCTCACTTTCAAAAGCTAGAAATTGTTTTCAACAGGTTAAGGCAACACAATCTAAAACTAAAACCGGCCAAATGCCATTTCTTTAAATCAGAGATTACTTTTCTGGGTTTCCAAATTAGCGACGGGGAAATTTTTCCAGCCAAAAAGAACGTGGAAGTCATAGAAAAAATCAAACGTCCTTCAAATAGGAAACAAGTTCGGTCTTTTCTTGGGTCAGTGGGTTTTTACAGGCGTCACATTTGTGACTACTCTAAAAGGTCAATTACACTCACTAATCTGACAAAAGAAAAAAATAAATTCGTGTGGTCACAAAAGGCTGAGGATGAGTTTCAGGACTTAAAGCATGAACTAATGAGAATCCCATCTTTAAAATTACCAGACATGTCCAAAGATTTTATTATTTACACTGACAGCTCAGCTGTTGCTCTGGGAGCGGTTTTATGCCAACCAGATGAGGAAAATTTTCCGTACCCGGTAGCTTTCGCTAGTCGGAAACTGAAGGAGGTGGAATCGAGATATTCAGCGACAGAGCGGGAGTTACTAGCTTTGGTCTGGGCTGTACAGTACTTTAAATGTTATGTTTTTAATAGGAAATTCACTATATACACTGACCATGCTGCCCTTACGCACGCTTTAAAACTCAAAGACCCCACTTCTAGGATTGCGCGGTGGTTATGCGCTCTTAGCGAATTTGACTTTGTTTCTCGCTATATCAAAGGGAAGTGCAATTCTGTGGCGGATTTTCTGTCCAGGTTTGTTGAACATTCTATGGAGATTACCAATAATGAAGGTGTGGAAAACTGTTTTGTGTCCGAGAGGGCTACTCAGGAGATTCAGGTTGATGATAGGTGCGAGTTGTTAAAAGATATCCAGTTTGCTCAAAGCAATGATCAATTTTGTAAATATGTAAATAATAGAATTTTTAAAGAATTACCAATCAATCCTAAAGGGTATAATTTTTTTGTAAAAAATGAGGTGTTGATGTGCAAAAGGGTGAGTCCAAAGTCCAGAAAGGAGGCAGGAAAAAAAATAGTTGTGCCAAAGGCTCTGGTTCCCACTATTTTTAGGTTAACGCATGAATCTAATGTGGCGTGTCATGCAGGTTTTTTTAAAACTCTACATCGTGTTAAGGAAAATTACTATTGGCAGGGGATGTTTGCGGATGTCAAAAGACTTGTGGCCTCTTGCCAGTCTTGTCTGGAGTTTAGGGCCCATAAACCCAAGAGGTTGGCTGAACTCCAGAGGTTGGAGATCCCAGAGTACCCTTTTTCGACAATACATTCGGATATTTGTGGGCCTTATCCCACTACCGAAAAGGGGAATAAATTTATTATTGTCTTCATTGATAGTTTTACGAAGTGGTGTGAAGCCTTTGCAGTGCCCAACATAACATCGGATACAATAGCTGACGCATTGGCAGAATTTGTTTGTAGGCATGGGACTCCTGAGAAAATAATTACTGACCGAGGAAAAAATTATATGAGTGAAGCAATCGAGCAGGTGTATGAGAGATTAGGAATCAGGCACATACATACCACAAGTTTCCACCCTAGCTCAAATGCGAAGGTAGAACGTAACCACGCCACTATGAATAGCGCCCTTGCACATCTAGTCAATAGTAACCATAACGACTGGGACGAGAAGTTAAAGTTTGGATTGTTGGCTCTCCGCTCCAGTGTGCACTCAACTATAAATGAGACTCCATTTTTTGTGACTCATGGTAGGGACACGAAACTACCGTATAATGCGCTTGAGACTAGTGTTCCTCGGAACTATAATGATTGCCCCTCCTATTGCGACCAATTAATTCCCTCATTGCAACAGGTCTTTTCACAAACAAAAAGATTCTTAGAGCAAGCTGCTGACAAACAAGAAAAGCTTCGTAGTAAAATTGCCGTAGATAAAAAAAATAAAAGTGGGTAGTCTGGTCATGCTGTTTACTCCTACCATAAAACCGGGTTTGTGTAAGAAATTCAATAAAGTCAATAGGGGTCCTTTCCGGGTGATTCGCAAACTGAATGAGGTTAACTTTGAAATACAAGAGGTGCGCAACAATAAAAATGTCCAAATTGTGCACGTGGATAGGCTTACAAAAATGATTGATAAACCTGTCTTCCCTGAGTTTGTGAGAGACGGTAGCACTGAGCAGGATAGTGGGGTAACTCCTGCTGTTGTGGAGAACTCCGGTGAGAAAGAGGTTTTTGTAGATCGGTATGAGTTGCGTAGACGAGAGAGGTTGGAGAAAAGAAAGAAACGGCTAGTGTTTCGCTCTAGTGAAATTGAGGACACCTTGTTGGGGGTTGGCCTGGATAACCAACTGCAGAATTTCACAACCCAGGTTGATAGCACAGTTACGGACAGGGATGGCAGTTCTAGCGAGCATGTTGGCGCACAGGTGTCCCAGGCTAGTTTCTCTTCTCTCGGTGGTCACAGGGCCTTGTCACCAACAGTGAGTGAGGCAGAAGAGAGTAGTTTTCAACAAAGGGGGGTAGGTGCTCATAACACAGTACCGATAGCATTTCACTCGTATAACCTTCGCCCTAGAAATAGGCGAAATTTGTAAATATAAAAATTTTTTTTTGTAAATAGTTGTATATTTGTTAGTAGATTTTTTGCATATCATTCTTTTTTTGTAGTATAACTAGTAATCTTAATATTTTCGAAAGGGTGCTTTCAGTGGGAAATATTAGGGTAAAAAAAAAAAAAAAAAAAAAAACAGTTATGGGGGGTAAGAAAATATTGGGCTCTGAAGCTGTTGAGCAGACGGTCAAAAGTTTTTTTTTTATATATTTTCTCCTTTGCCCTGTATATGAGTAAGGTTCGGCTGTCCTCGAGCAATGTTACAAAAAAAAAAAAAAAAAAAATTTAAGTGTAAAAATAGAAAAATGTAAAAACCAAAAAAAAAAAAAAAAAAAAAAAAAAAATTGTACAATCGCGGCAGCATGTGCACTTACTTAATAATCTAGTGTGATATATTTTGTGTAATGTATTTCTGGGCGCACAATTTTATGTCATGGCGTTCTTTTGACGTTAGTAGTACCGTGTGCCAGTCAAAGTGTTTGCACTGTTAGAAATTATCTCGGGGCAGGTCACAACTTTGGGGTAACCATGCATGGTGTTATTTGCATAATGAGCAGAAAGCAAGGTTGGTCAAAATTTGTAAAGTGGTGTATTTAGTGCTTGTCTATATCATCTGCTCAAGACTGTGTTTACTCCAAGAAACTGTGTTATAAGACTGTATGTATAATTACACACACTGTGAACTGATATTACATTACGTATTTTGGACAATTATTTTGGAACTGCTACAAGATATATATGAACATTTTTATTGTAATAAATATAAACTTTAACACGGAATGTCAGACTTCCGCGTCCAGCAATGAACAATAGTGTATCACATTATATTAAATTTTGGTTGACCTGTGTAATATTTCCTTAGTTATATTTTTTTTTTCTCAAAACTGTGTGTTGAAAAATAAGTGCTGAAAGTATATTATTAAAAGCAATTGTGTATTTCTAGAAAAAAGGCTCAATCATGTAAATTTTTTTTTGAAGGAATATTTCATTTTTTTTTTTGGTTTGCTGTGCTTTTGATGTATCATGTAAATAGCTGTAACAGTTTGGTCATTATGTGGAGGTTTTCCAAAAACAACAGAGGCCAACCCAGTGTTCTCCCCTTTATTTTGATCTAATATTTTGAGGTGAAAGGAGTATTCCTGTTTTCAGTAAATTATATGTCAGGCGGATGTGTATGCAGTGAATATTGATCTGTAGAGTCTTTAAGTATCTCAATAGTAACTTTTTTTTAAGTTGGCAATCTTTATACGGCAATAGTGTAGCTTGTGTGTTCATACTGTCCTGGTAATGGTAGGGTGTGTGGGAAGAGCGATCGGCTTTCCACAGGCTCGGCAGGAACTGGTGATTAGAGGTTTACATGTCTCGGGTCGATGTTTGATCTGCGGTAATGGGAGTTCTAGTTGCAGGTTGTTGGCTGTTGCAGGGATGGTTTGTTGCAAGTGTGGTTTCTATTATTATAAAAAAAAAAAAAAAAAAAAAAAATAAATAAATAAATAGATAATAAATGTCATTATTTAAAAAAAAAAAAAAAAAACATCTAGTAGTTTAAAGCTCTCATTTAAAAACTTTTCTTGCTGCATACTCGGACGCTGGTACAATATGTGGTGTTCCTGGCTGTGTCTGATTTATTTATTTTTTTTTTTTTTCTCTGTGACGGGAGGGTAGTTATCACAGCGTATATTGAGTCTTTTGGTGCTGTGATTAACTTTTTCGTTTTTCAAGAAATTATCTTTCGCAATTAAAGAAATAATTTAACAGATATAATTAATCTTTCGTGCTGGGATTCAATTTTTCCTCCTTTTCCAAGAAATTTTCTTTTCCAATTAAACAAATAGCTTAACAGGTGGGGGTGATTAAATAAAAAAAAAAAGAAAAATGTAAATACATGTTAAGAAATATGTAAAAATGCTTAGGAAAATAAGAAGAATAGTTTGTATAGAGATAATCCGAGGGTGAGAGCATCTTTTGTGTATGGGATCAAGATTACAAATTCCATGGGGGAATTTGGGTAAACAAAATATATTCTAGAAAGTATGTTGAAAATATGAGATTCTTTGTTCCAGTTTCACGAGCAAAGCATTCATTTTGTTAAGCTGCTTTGGGAAACAGCTGTAAATGCCATCGTTCTGGAATGCATATTGCATCTGCATAGGGAAAGCTAGTATTCAAAAATCCTTTCTCTCTTTTCCTTTTTTTATCGAAGTGAAGCGTGAAACGTGACCTCGAAACAGATGGCTGAAGAAAACAGCTGATAAGCTGGGATCCCCCTTTTCACTCCGTTCTGTGACGTGAGCACAAGAATTTCCATATGAAAATCACAGGGGAGGGGTCACAAGCTGTACCTCGTGGTTTTTCTACGCATTCATTCGGCGTAGTGGGTTTGCTGATGTATCATGGGGAGAGGAAGGCGGGGCGACTGCTTTCCCCTCCCGGTTTGGATAAAAAGTGGACATTTTTAGTTTTTGGGAAATAAGAAGCAAAAAGAAAAAAAAAGAGGAGATCAGTCTTCTCGTTTGGGAAGTAGTGAGTACGTGATCTGATTGAGACTCGCTGGTTTTGGCGGAGTGTGGTCGTAAGATAGCTGTTTTTAGGGAGAAGAGATTGGAGGCAGGTTTGGTTCGCTTGCTCGTGATAAGCAGAGGCTGATGTGAGATCTCTGGAGGCTAGTTTTTCCTCTTGATATCTAGTGGTGGGCTGAAGATAATGATGAAAGGTCGAGCGAATTTTGGGTAGTTTTTTTTTATGAGACGGGTCGTAAGGAAGGTAGAGCAGCGAGTTGTAAAAGAAGGAAGAAGAAACGAAGAGTGTTATGAGAAGGGAGTGAACCGTACGAGCTATGCATGCCGGTGGTGTGTTTTCGAAAAAATTAAGCTGGTGCTATTAAGTTAATGTAATTAAGATATATTTTTCCCTGAAAGCAAAAGTTGTCGGAGCCCTAATAAAAGAGACGAGTGAGCGTATGGCTGAAAAGCTGGATAATTTCGCTGTTCCTGAAGGAATGTACCAGGAGTGTAGAAGTATTGACGTTTCCCGATGGATGCTTTGTCCTTAAAGTGGTTGTGAAAAAAAACTCTCCTCGACGCTTGGCGGAACTGTTGCAGCTAAAATACCAAATGTTATGTAAGTCAATTATTATATTCATGTCTTTAATTATTCCTGCTTCTTGTATATTGTTGCTTCACTTAAAATGTATTAATTTTTTTTAAGATAGTAATTTTTGTGTTGGTATGTAAGGACGGATGGTCCAGATCAACACTAGCTTCTGTATCATGATGGTATATTTTCCCTTATTCTGCTGAAAGTTAAACGTTAAGAAATATAGTGTAATCCTACTGTAGTCTAATTAAAAATTGGTATATGTTAAAAGCTCAAATTTTAGTGTTGGTGCTCCTTTGTGAAAGTATTGGTTTTTATTTAATTGTGTCAGATAAAAGATAACAATGAAAAATTAATTACACTAGAGAAACAAGTTTATTTTCTTTATTTACTCTTGTCTGCGGGTAATGTTTTTACCCATTTTTCTGAACTAGGGTTTTGCGATAGAAAAGTTAATAAGTAAAAGATAAATTTTAAGAACACAACGCGAATTTATCTTTATGGTTTGTTTTTGTTTAATTCTATACGATCACCTTATCTTTCTTTAAGTTACAAGGAAAATTATATTTGGAAAACTTAAACATCTTTTTTATTATTAAGAAAATAATTACATGTGTTTTTATGTCGTTATTATTTAAAATCTAGTAAATAATCACTACTTTAGGTTTAAAGTTGAAGCCAAAGGCAACTTAAGCTTAATGAATATTATTTTCAAAGTTAAATAGATTTGAATCTTAAATTTAAAAACTTGCCTAAATAAAAATATGATAGTATGAATTATTGCAACATAAGAGAAAGAATCATCTTAAAGACTTTAACGTACGTAGAAAATGTAATGAACGAAGTACTAACAATGAATTACCAACAGTTAATAATGACAATGAGAATCTGGACTTGTTAAATTTTTTGGATAATTTTCACATTGAATGTATGAATGGTGTTTTTGACTTACCTTCCAACAACTTTCAGAATGAAAATATAGACTTAGACTTAAAATTTTTTTTGAACAATTCGAATGTGGAATATACAAGTGAAAATAATATTGATGACTTATCTACCAAAGTTGAAAATAACGACTTAATTAATTTTAACCTGATACAAACTGATTCACCTCTAGTAAACTATGACAATGAAAGTCTGAACTTGTTAAATTTTTTGTATAACTTTAATCCCAAATGTTTGAATAATGTTCACGATTTTTCTGTTAACAGTGAAAATATGAATTCGAATAACTTTAATGCCGAATGTATGAACGATATCCTAACAATATAAATTCGTGTGAATTTGCTGTTTTGTATTATTGTGTATGAATTTCAAATAAAATGATTTCAATGGAAATGGTTTGTTTTAATTTTTATTACAAAATCACCTTTTATATAATATTTTCTATTAGAATACAAACTTAAGTGTCATCTTTTTAAGATAAAAACATGTAAAAAGTTTACTTGTGTATTAACGATATACTTTTTCATTACTGTAGTAGAATTGATTGAGTATAATATTTAAACACTAAGTAAAAATTATACACGATAGTAGTTTTATAAACTATCAAACTTACATCGAAGAAGAAAAAACTTGTAAAATTGTTTTACCACTCAACTGTAAAGTACTTGTGAAAATCTTAAATGAGTTTATCTTATTAACAATTTTCCTGAAAAACTAACTTATAAAAATTTTAGATATAATTATGAAGTTAGTATTTTCCTAAGTATCACGTTTGAATCTTACTTTGAATATGCATCATCAAAGTGTTTTGTACTTTAACTAAAATCACAATCTCTGTTCTAAAGAGTGTAAAAATAATTTTTGAGTAACAACTTTTATATATAGATACTTTCACGATTGTATTTTAACTTTTTTTATTTTTAGAATACAGAAAATATTTTATAAGAATTGTGAAAGATTAATTTTAGGAGTTTGTAAAATTTCACAATTTTTTTTTTTTTTTTTTTTTTTTTAACATTTTTGTTAAATGCTTTCCTGATGTTACATCACTTAGAAAAAATTAATTGTTTTTAGCAGAATTGCTAACACAAAGCATTAAGTTAGAAAATTTGTAGATAAAACTTAAAAGGTATGAAAAACCATATGTGATGTAATAATAGAAATATATATAGTTTCAAGTTTAGACATGGTTGAACAAGCTTGAGCAGACACTAAAACCTGTTGCTGACGTCATAACGCGTGTGATGGAAGATTATAATCATTGGATACAAGTTCCCCCTAATACAATACACTACGTCACGAACCCATGATGGGACAAAAACAGCCATTTTGCTCATGTGTTGTTATGTATCTTTATGATACAACCGAGCGTAAATAATAACTCTTATTATTGGTAGCATGATTTAAGATTCATTTAAGAAGCCGTGTTTAAGAACACACAACTTTAATGGAAGTAAACAAACACGTACACGCACACAGAACAAGATACTTACACAACCGCCAGTTACAAAACAGGTTACAGTTAATATACAAACACGAGTTGAGGTGTAATAAACATATGTATATAGTTCAGAATTGAGTCTTATAGTTAATAGTTTTTATGAGTTTATACCACATCTCCCCTTTTCAAAGGTTTAGTCTGTTTGGGGGTTTTACAATTCTACCACTCTTCGTGATCACAGGTTGCTGATTGGAATGTTGATTAGATGCCGATTCATCTTTCTTTTTTGTTACTTTTAAAGGGCTTGATCTTCTCGATACGGGTACTTTATTTTTAGAAACCTCTTTTGAAGGAATATCTTGAAGATCATTTAAGTCATGTTCCACTGGATTTGGCTGCAATTTAGTACCTGGAATTAAGTGCTTTCTATTTCTTCTCAGGATATGTTGTCCTTGCCTTACAATATATGATCTTGGTGTCTCTGCCTCTCTTTCCACAGTACCAACAGCTTTTCTATCTGTTATCCACACGTGTTCCCCTGGATTTATTGGTCTAAGCTCATGGACATTATGTCTTCGATTGTAATCTTTTTCTTGAGTTTTTATTCTATTTTCTTCACTTTTCTCCAATCTCTCTTTCTCTACCAGCCTTGGTTGAAGTACTGAAAGAGCAGTAGGTAATGTAGTTTGTATACGCCGTCCCATCAATAATTCAGCAGGACTATAACCATTCTTCAAAGGAGAAGCTCTGTAGTGCAACAAAGCCAGATATGGATCTTTGGATTTTTTAAATCTGAGTTTGATTATCTTGACTGCTGCCTCGACAAAACCATTGCTTTGAGGATATCTAGGGCTAGATGTGACATGTCTAAAACCATATGTTCTTGAGAATTGTTGGAATTCAGCTGTTTTCGTAACCTCAAACTGTGGACCATTATCGGATCTGACTATGTCAGGTATTCCATGTCGGGCAAAAATTGACTTGCAGTGTAAAATTACTTCACTGGATGTGAGCCTATCTAGTTTTGCAACTTCTGGGTAACGAGAGTAAAAATCAGTCACCAATAAATACCAGTTGGAATTAAGTTTGAAAAGATCCATGGCGAGAATTTCCCATGGTCTTTGAGGAAAACTTGTTGGTTTTAGAGGTTCAGAACAATTTTGGGCTTCCTGTATGCATGATGGACATTCTCGAACTAGTTGCTCTATTTGCTTGCTGATGCCAGGCCAATAAACAGCAGAATTTGCTAAAGCTCTACATTTATTTATTCCCATGTGACCTTCATGGATCTTATTTAAGATTTCTTGTCGAAGACTTTCTGGTACAATTATCCGTGCTCCTCTCATAAGCAGGCCGTTTTGAAGTGAAATTTCATATCTCAAATGCCAAAAGTGTAGACATGATGGTTCTACTTTATTCTTTTCTGGCCATCCTTCTTGGGCATAAGTGATTAACATCCTACAAGTTGAGTCTTTTTCTTGTTCTGATTTCAGCTGCAAAAGTCTTTCTGGAACGATGGGTATGACTTCTGTAATTTGATTGATGAAGGCTTGAACTTCCTCTTCTAATTCGAAGTTTGGGACCTCCTTTTGGTCAGGTGCCCTTGATAACGCATCAGCTGCGAGCAAGTTTTTTCCTGGAGTATGAAAAATGTTAAAGGCATATCTCATCAAACGCATCTTCAATCTTTGAATACGTGGAGTAAGGTCATCTAAAGATTTAGTAGTTAGTATAGGGACTAGAGGCTTATGATCAGTCTCTAGAAAAAATTTTGTACCTATCAAATAATTGCTGAACTTTTCGCATGCCCAAGTGAGTGCCAGTGCTTCTTTTTCTATCTGAGCATAGCGTTTCTCTGCTGGAGTTAAAGTTCTGGACGCATAGGCAATCACTTTCAATGAAGAATCTTCTTGCTTCTGGCATAGCGTAGCACCAAGTCCATACGAGGAAGCATCTGCTGTCACTATTGATTGTTTGTTTGGGTCAAAAATTGTAAGTACCGGTTCTGATGACAGTACTTCCTTTAGCTTTTTTAATGCATTTTCTTGAGGTGCATCCCAAACAAATTGATTTTTTGTTGACAGTAATGAAATCAAGGGTGCCATAGTATCTGCAAATTTTGGAATGAATCTTGCTAAATAGTTGGCCATTCCTAATAGCTGTTTAAGCTCTGTTTTATTTGTTGGAGATTTGAAATTTTGTATGGCTTGAATTTTCTCTTGATCTGGATGTATTCCTGACTCATTAATTACATGTCCTAGGAATTTTATAGACTTGACAGAGAAACAACATTTTTGTTTGTTTAGAGTTATTCCAGTTTCTTTAAGACGTTTCAATGTTGATTTTAAGCGTGCATCATGTTCTTTCTGATTGGATCCCCATACTAGGATGTCATCCATATGACATATTATACCCGAAAGACCCTCAAGAGCTTGAGACATTCTCCGTTGAAAGTGTTCAGGAGCAGATGAAATGCCAAAAGGTAACCGCAAGAATCTGAATCTTCCGAAAGGTGTGATGAAGGTCGTGAGATAGGATGATTCTTCATCAAGAGGTATTTGCCAAAATCCAGAATTAGCATCTAATTTGGAAAAAATTTTGGCTCCAGCCAAAAGAGATAAATTGTATTCTGTAGTTGGTAGTGGGTGCCACTCTCTACGAATACTTCTATTAAGTACTGTCAGGTCAACACAAATTCTTACATTGCCATCTTTTTTTTCGTACAACCACAGCAGGTGAACACCAATTAGTGGGTTTCTCGACTGATTTGATTACATTCATTTCCAGCATTCTTTTAATTTCAGCCTTTGTTTTGTCTAACAATGGTATTGGTATTCTGCGTGGAGATGTAAGAGCATAAGGCTTAGCATTATCAACTAATTCAATGTGGTAATGTCCTTTCAGCAGTCCCAGACCTTGAAATAGCTTTGGAAATTCCTGAACAGGATCAAAACTACTGACACTTTGTACATAATGTGGCTGTATATTAGGACCTAGGCCAAACATTTTGATTTCCGGTTTACCTAACAAACATGTTTGAAGATCACGTATAATATAGATTTCTTCCCTACAGGTTTTGCCATTGTATTCCATGTTTTCAACTAATTTCCCTGTTAATTTTAATGGTGTTCTATCTGGACCATAAATTACCTTATTTGTACTTTTAATATGGGCATTTTTGAACATGGATTGAGCAATATTACTAGGTATCACAGTGTGATCAGCACCACTATCTATTTTAAACCTAATGGTTTTCCCTAATATTTTGATAGGAACTACCCAATCATCATTATTCTGATTATCAGCCATTAGGCCCAGGGCCCGACTATGTTTTTTGAAGACCCGGGGCACTGATGCTATTTGGAGGCCCCCTTACCCTGCTCTAAAAAGCTCGCCAAAAGGACCCATGCTCGAAAACAAAAATAAATAAATAAAAAATAGTGCATTTTTAAATTTTTCCTTCAATTATACCTTCTATTTCCTCATTTTTTTAGCAACCTATAACAAAATCATTAGTTTTATGTTCAAGACAAACGAAAAACTGAAGCACATTGTTCAGCCAATGTTTAGGAAGTTAGTCATAAAATTTAATAATTGTTTAAGCTCTCTAATAAAATATAGAAAGAAAGATATAATCAATTTTTGTTTTTAATAGACCTATAATGAAAAACTTTGTACTATTACTTCTCAATTTTTGGAAATGAGGCCCCCTAAATTTGGAGGCCCTGGGCCAGTGCCCCGTGTGCCCGTGCCATAATCTGGCCCTGATTAGGCCTATGAATCCAGCCTCACAATGAATTTCATTTACTCGTTTCATAGAACCCTGACAGACTTTTTCCCAGTGCCCCTTTTTCTTGCACTTTCGGCAAAAGGAATCCTTGGCAGGACAAAACTTTCTATCATGAGGTAATTTTCCACACCATTTACAATTTTTAACATCAGAAGGAGATTTATAATCTTTACATTGAGTACTCTTTTTAGTGAAATTATGTGGTGTTACTATTTTCTTTTTATGCATTACAGCATTGATAGATGCATTGGTTACTAATACAGTTTGCTGTTGTTTGACTGATTCTGATAAACGAACCTTATCGATAACTGTTTGCAAAGTTAATTTAGAGTCGAGTTGTAACTTTTCACTAAGAGATTAATCGGTAATCCCGACAACGATGCGATCTCTGAGTAACTCGTCATGGAGATTACCATAATCACATTTGTCCGCTAGGGCATACAAATCAGTAATAAAATCGTTAACAGACTCACCTTCTTTCTGTATTCTGCGATTAAACTGAGCTCTTTCAAAAATTATGTTTCGTTTCACAACAAAATGATTATCGAGGTTTTCGATTACTGTTTGAAAATTCTTTTTATCGTCATCCGAGATGTTGAGCGATAGAAAAATATCTTCAGCTTTGTCACCCATTATATAAATCAGAGCATCCACTTGCTCCTCTTCGGATTTCTTGTTTAAGCCTGAAGCTGTGCGAAAACGTAAAAATCTTTGTTTCCATTTCGGCCACTCAGTTGGCGTTGAAAATGGGAAAGATTCTGGCGGTGAAATATGATAAGCTGAAGCTGTAGTGGTAGTTGTCATTGTTTACCTTTAAAACGAAACGAACGCCGGTGAAAACGAAACTTTCAGAAAGTGAAGTACTAACTTTTAACCGCTGCCGCCATGTGTTGTTATGTATCTTTATGATACAACCGAGCGTAAATAATAACTCTTATTATTGGTAGCATGATTTAAGATTCATTTAAGAAGCCGTGTTTAAGAACACACAACTTTAATGGAAGTAAACAAACACGTACACGCACACAGAACAAGATACTTACACAACCGCCAGTTACAAAACAGGTTACAGTTAATATACAAACACGAGTTGAGGTGTAATAAACATATGTATATAGTTCAGAATTGAGTCTTATAGTTAATAGTTTTTATGAGTTTATACCACAGCTCACACTTCTCACCTTTGTTGGACTTATATTATTTTACTCTGCATATTAACGATAATCTGTAAAAAAACTTTGTCGTTTTTACACTTTGTTGTAAAAAGTTTTCGTCTAAACATCAAATGATATATTTTAGACATCTTTTCAGTATAAGGAAAGTTGATACTTTTCTCATGTATAGTAAAATTATGATTAATCGAAATCCCGATATGACTTAAAACACTGTCCTATAGAAATATTTCAAACATATATGTTTAAAACACTGATGTTTTACCCCAATTAGAATAATGAGTGTGATTTAGAAGCATTTCAATCATATATACAGCCTCATGTGCATGAAAAACTTAAGTCTGAATTAAAAGAAAAGCATACCCTGAAGTGGTATATGGTTATGAAAGTATCCTTGGAACGTAAAAAACCTGATGAAGACATGGAAGAGACACATACATATTTTAGAAGTTCCTGTATTATCGAACTTATTGAAGATACTATTGAACAGCATATTAGCGAAGGATATGTAAAAATTAATATGTCCTTAGAAGAATTCATCCAAAAATTCACTATTTGGAACTAAAAATGGCTAAATACCATCCTCTAGCTGCTAGTAGCTATATTAAGCTACCTTCAAAACTTGTTTAAAAAGATTTGGGGCGTCACATATTTCTACAAATGTGACGGGTGGAGGTGGGCCCCCAAATAAATAAATTTAAAAAATTTCTATATATCATTCAAAAATAAAACTTAATCTTGAAAAATAGTAGTGTGAATTTGTTTAAGTTCATACGTAAAAACTTGTACACATATATGTACCTTCGTGAATTAATATGCACTAGTTTTACATATCACTGAGTTATGTTTTACTAATTTCAAATTTATCCTTATCTGTCACGAATACATAATTTAACAAAAAGTACTTATGTTTACCCACAATTCTTGACTTATATTATTTTACTTTGTGTATTAAACTGACGACCTGTAAAAAACTTTATCGTTTTTATACACTTTGAAGTAAAAATTTTCACTCTAAACATCGAATTATCTTTTGCAAACATGAATTGATATGTATTTGTTTTAAATATCACTAAGTTACATTATACCAAAGTATATTTTCTAATATTTAAACAATTTTCATTTTACAAAAATTAACTTGTATGCATTTCTAGGTCTTTAATAAAAATCTTTTAATTTTTTTGTCTCAAAGACTTTAAACTATTGGAGATGTTTGTACTTTAAGTACAATCCAATACTATTTGCATAACAATGTGGAACATCATATGTTAAGAAAATCTTAAATTTTGACTAAGTTGCAAAACTCAGTGAAAGTATTTTAAGATTACTTTGCTAAAATTTACTAAGTATTACAATATTTCATAACGATTATAATTGTAAGCATGTGTATGTGACTTAGTGAATTTAGTATTTCTTGTCAAAACTTTTTTGTGGAATTCTCTTCTTTAGTGAAACACTTAGTAAATTTTACACAATTTTTCGTTTAATTTCTTGTCAAAACGTTTTTGTGGAATTCTCTTCTTTAGTGAAACACTTAGTAAATTTTACACAATTTTTCGTTTAATAACTGAAAAACATTGTAATACTTAGTAAATTTTAGCAAAGTAATCTTAAAATACTTTCACTGAGATTTGCAACTTAGTCAAAATTTAAGATTTTCTTAACATATGATGTTCCACATTGTTATGCAAATAGTATTGGATTGTACTTAAATTACAAACATCTCCAATAGTTTAAAGTCTTTGAGAGAAAAAAATTAAAAGATTCTTATTAAAGACCTAGAAATGCATACAAGTTAATTTTTGTAAAAATGAAAATAGTTTAAATATTAGAAAATATACTTTGGTATAATGTAACTTAGTGATATTAAAAACAAATACATATCAATTCATGTTTGCAAAAGATAATTCGATGTTTAGAGTGAAAATTTTTACTTCAAAGTGTATAAAAACGATAAAGTTTTTTACAGGTCGTCAGTTTAATACACAAAGTAAAATAATATAAGTCAAGATTTGTGGGTAAACATAAGTACTTTTTGTTAAATTATGTATTCGTGACAGATAAGGATAAATTTGAAATTAGTAAAACATAACTCAGTGATATGTAAAACTAGTGCATATTAATTCACGAAGGTATATATATGTGTACAAGTGTTTACGTATGAACTTAAACAAATTCACACTACTATTTTTCAAGATTAAGTTTTATTTTTGAATGATATATAGAAATTTTTTTAATTTATTTATTTGGTGTCCCACCTCCACTCGTCACATTTGTAGAACTATGTGACGTCCCAAATCTTTTTAAACAAGTTTTGAAGGTAGCTTAATATAGCTACTAGCAGCTAGAGGATGGTATTTAGCCATTTTTAGTTCCAAATAGTGAATTTTTGGATGAATTCTTCTAAGGACATATTAATTTTTGCATATCCTTCGCTAATATGCTGTTCAATAGTATCTTCAATAAGTACGATAATACAGGAACTTCTAAAATATGTATGTGTCTCTTCCATGTCTTCATCAGGTTTTTTATGTTCCAAGGTTACTTTCATAACCATATACCACTTCAGGGTATGCTTTTCCTTTAATTCAGACTTAAGTTTTTCATGTACATGAGGCTGTATATATGATTGAAATACTTCTAAATCACACTCATTATTCTCATTGGGGTAAAACATCAGTGTTTTAAACATATATGTTTGAAATATTTCTATAGGACAGTGGTTTAAGCCATATCGGGATTTCGATTAATCATAATTTTACTATACATGAGAAAAGTATCAACTTTCCTTATACTGAAAAGATGTCTAAAATATATCATTTGATGTTTAGACGAAAACTTTTTACAACAAAGTGTAAAAACGACAAAGTTTTTTTACAGATTATCGTTAATATGCAGAGTAAAATAATATAAGTCCAACAAAGGTGAGAAGTGTAAGCAAAATTGTTGTTTTTGTCACATCATGGGTTCGTGACGTAGTGTGTTAGGGGGGACTCATATCCAATGATTATAATCTTCCATCACACGCGTTATGACGTCAGTAACAGGTTTTAGTGTCTGCTCAAGCTTGTTCAACCATGTCTAAACTTGAAACTATATATATTTTTGTTATTACATCATATATGGTTTTTCATACCTTTTAAGTTTTATCTACAAATTTTCTAACTTGATGCTTTGTGTTAGTAATTCTACTAAAACAATTAATTTTTCTAAGTGATGTGAGATGAAGAAAACATTTGACAAAAATGTAAAAAAAATTTTGTAAAATTTCACAAACTACTAAAATTAAGCTTTCACAATTCTTACAAAATATTTTCTATATTCTAAAAATAAAAAAGTTAAAATAGAATCGTGAAAGTATCTATATATAAAAGTTTAAGTTGTTACTATAACATTATTTTTACACTCTTTGGAATATATATTGTGATTTTAGTTAAAGTACAAATCACTTTGAATATGTATATTCAAAGTAAGATTCAAATATGATAGTTAGGAAAATACTAACTTCATAAGTATATCAAAAAAATTTTATAAGTTAGTTTTTCAGAAAATTGTTAATAAGATAAATTCATTTAAGATTTTTACAAGTACTTTACAATTGAGTGGAAAACCAATTTTACAAGTTTTTTCTTCTTCGATGTAAGATTGATAGTTTATAAAACTACTATTGTGCATAAATTTTACTTAGTGTTTAAATATTATACTCAAACAATACTTCTACAGTAATTAAAAAAGTATATCTCTAATATCCAAGTAAACTTTTTACATGCTTTATTTCAAAAAGATGACACTTAAGTTTGTATTCTAATAGAAAATATTCTATAAAAGGTGATTTTGTAATAAAAATTAAAACAAACCGTTTTCATTGAAATCTAACTCATTTTCCTTCGCACTAAAATTATCCGAATTAATATTTTTGTTGTTAGCAGAAAAATCATTCAAGCATTTGGGATTAAAGTTATTCAAAAAAGTTAACGAGTTCAGACTTTCATTGTCATAGTTTATTAGAGGTAAATCAGTTTGTATCAGGTTAAAATTATTTAAGTCCTTATTTTCAACTTTGGTAGATAAGTTGTCAACATTATTTTCACTTGTATATTCTACATTCGAATTGTTCAAAAAATTTTTGAAGTCTAAGTCTATATTTTCATTCTGAAAGTTGTTGGAAGGTAAGTCAAAAACATCATTTATACATTCAGTGTGAAAATTATCCAAAAAATTTAACAAGTCCAGATTCTCACTGTCATTATTAACTGTTGGTAATTCATTGTTAGTACTTCGTTCATTGCAATTTCTACGGATGTTAAAGCCTTTAAGATGATTCTTTCTCTTATGTTGCAATAATTCATACTTACACTGAAAAGTTTCACTGCATTCATCTCATCTAGTTTGTATTGAAGATTTTTTATGCATATTTCTTTTATGTTTTAAAAAATGTCGTTTGTTTGTAAAAGTATCAGTACATTCGTCGCAGCAGTATGTATGTAAAGTCTTTTTATGACTTTTTCGCTTATGGTTTGAAAAAGCATGTTTAGTTGAAAAGGCTATAGAACATTCCTCACATAGATACTTAGGTTTACGATAATGCACCCTCATGTGTTTTTCTAATTCATACTTGTGTTTAAAAGCATCTTTACAAATAATACATAGATGTTTAGGTAAGACTTTTTGATGAAATAATCTCTTATGTTTCGATAAATCACACTTGCGATTGAAATTTTCAATACAATATTCACATTTGTATCTTATGGAAATTTTTCTATGGGTTTCCATATGTCTTTTTAAACGATGTAAAGTAACAAATCCTTTCTCACACACGTAACAAATATTAGGTTTAATGTCATTGTGAACCTTCACATGCCTAGTAAGATAGGATTTTTTTAAAAATGACTTATTACAAGTTAGACAAATAAAAAGTTTAGATAACTTCTCATCCTCAAAACTTGATGAAGGGGGTTGTTGAACAGAAACGTGAGTCTCCTCAGACGCTAAAGTATTATCCATTTTGTGCTTCAGTTTAGCAAAGTACAAAAAATCACTCTAAAAGTAAGACTTTAAAAATGTTTAAAACTACTAAGTATGAGAACTTAGACAACTCTACAGTGAGAAAAGATTGCAACTAATTCAAATTTTTTCTTCGTTCATCAGTTTTACTTAAGAATTTACGCCAAATTTTCTAATTTCATGTCAAATTTTTATAACTATCGCCAATATTAGTAGAAATTTAGCCAAATTTTGTCTTATATGATACTATAATAATTAAATCTTACTGGAAATTCTAGTTTTTTGACGAAGAAAAGGGGGTGAATTTAGCCATATGAAGTTCTAATTCGATAATTTCTTCTAAAGTCCAGTCTGATCCTTGTTCATTAAATTCTTCAAAACTCTTTATCATCTTGGCAAAAGCTTTTTCAAGATCATTATCAATACTTATTGATGAAAAGGATGTAAAAGTATTTGATCGAAAAAAGGGAGAAAAAAATTCCTGAGGCCCTTCTTGCACAGTACGGGTAAGTTTAACTTTAACAATTGTATGCCATTTCAGTGTTCTTTTCTCATTTAATTGAAAGTTCAGTTCATTTAAAATATCAGTTTTTAAATTATTAAAAAATGACAATAAATCTATATCATTGTTTTTATTGTCAAAGGTAGTGGTTGTAAACACATTGAGAGCGTTTTGTCTTTTAAAATGTTTAGTTTTCTCCCTTAGTAAATCTTGATCAGAAGAATTTGTTATTTGCACCTGTACTAAAGGAGATCGATGTTTGTCCAAAGTATGATGACGCAAATCTTTTTTATATTTAAATACTTCACTGCATTTTTCACAAAAATGTTGCGGTGAAGACTTTCGATGATTTTTTCTTATGGAATCTGGCAACTCATGTTGTGGTGGAGGCTTTTGATGGTTTTTTCTCATGTGTTTCAATAACTCATATTTCCATCTGAAGATTTCACTACATACATCACAAACATGCATAGATAAAGTCTTTTTGTGATTTTTTCTAATATGATTCAGTAATTCATACTTGCGATTAAAGCTTTCACTACATTGTTCGCATCCATATTCTGTAGGAATCTTTTCATGAATTATTAAATGTTTCTTCGAATTGTCGGGTCTACTAAAGGATTTTTGACATACATTGCAAATAAAAGGCTTCACACCCGAATGAATCATTGCATGCCGAGTTAAATTAGGCTTTTTAGAAAAAGTTTTATTACAAGTTGGACATATCGGAAGGTTTGATAACTTCTTGTCATCGATTTGTGATATAGCGGTTTGTTGATTTGAAATAGGTGTCTCCGCAGATAGATCCATCTCTTGACCCAATTTAAACTATCAATATGCTTCACTGAATTCAGGTTAAAAAACAGACGTCTTCACTCCGTGAAAATAAGCTAGTAAGTGGTGATATTTTTGTTCGCTCCTCATTTATACTGTATGTATCTCGCCAAATCTGAATTAATCACCAAATATATTTTAAACTCTACCAAATACATTCTAAATCTTGTAATATATATTCGAAAATATTACTAAATTGTTTTAAATCAAGCCAAATTTATGTTAAAATGTTTTCATATTTGCATATTTATCACTAAATTGTACAGGTTTACTCTAAAATAATGTGAAGAATCAGGGAAGTGTATAAAAATTATTAGACTATAAAAGTTAATAAAGGTGATGAAAATATATGTAAGTTGATGAATAGTAGTCTATAAGGAGTGTAATTTATTGGTATTTTTGTTAAAAATGATAGTTAAATTTACGTCAAGTAAAATAATTTGTGCGAAAACTTTTCAGTTTATAATTATATGTTTGTAATCTACAATACTTGGTCAAAATATTTTTTAACTATGTTTAAATACATTTGTAAAGTCTAAGTATACATCCGTGAACATGAATGTATTTTTAAAATCATATATTAATATTTTTTCAACTCTGAATTTTTTCAAAGTTACTTTCATTATTTACAAACTTTGTAAAGAAAAACTGAGTTAAAGATAGCTTAAAGGGTGGCGTATTTCGCTATGTTAAAGTGTGGCAAAGTAGTGAAAACTCTTTATTTTGAGACAGATTGTTGAATATTTCTTAGGAAATATAGGTTAAAATAATTAATGATGGGAATGAATTACAAAAAATTTTCGGGAAGTGTCAGGCAGATCGCATTTAAAACGAATAAATGTAAATTTCTAATAATCTCTATGTTTGAAAACTTGTATACTTTTAAAGAGTGTGAGAGAATTTATTGTGTGTGAAAGAAAAATTTTCAAGTACGGTCAAATAATATTAAAGGAAAGTTTGTATTACTTAGTTAAATGAATTCAACGAACTGATATTTTTTGAGTGTTGGAGGATTTGAAGTATAATATAAGACTTGAAATAAAAAGAATTAAAACTTCTATAAGAAAACTGATGTGTTTTGCCAAAAAAGTAACATTGTTTGAATAGCAGATACAAAAGCCTCCCCCTCCGCTTGTCTGTTCCTGTATCGTCCAATGTCACCTAGAGAAGCCTTAAGGGTAAAAATTCTTCAGCTATTGTAAAACCATCTTTTGAAAACAAATTAGCACAGAAGTAGTAAATGTCTTGGTGGGAATCCTTTTTAATTATGTATTAAATTGGTGTAGTCAGCTAAAAACTTTATTGTTTTATTTACTTTAGATCAACACGATACAAGTTGAAAAAAGTTAGGTGTGAAAAAACTTAAAGAATTTATTTTAAACTGTTAAATACAATTAACTAATTGTAAAAAACTATTTTTGCCGAAAATTGTTTAAAATCAATAATTAGAATTATCTAATATCTCCCATTTAAAATATTATCTATTGTGAGGTAGATTAAAATATATACAATTGGGTTGAAATGAAGAAACTTTGCGGAAAACTATTTTTAAAACGAATATTTATCAATCAAGTAATTATACAGCATTCTTTAGTTTAAAAAGATCTGCGTATGCATATTTCTAAAGAACAGTGGTTAAAGTACTTGCAAACTACTGTTTCTTTACTTCAAACAGGCGCTGGGTTCGAATACCACTTATACATTTGAGATTTTAATCATCTTTTAACTTAATTTTCATGTACATTGCCATTTTTTTTTTTTTTTCATAAAACATATGGTGAACTTTTACAAGGAAATCCTTAATTAATATTTTTTTAATTATTATTCTCTAATTAATATCATTTGAACGATTGAATTCTTTTCGAATAATTGCATTCATAGATTAAAAAAGATTTGTACAGGTATATAATAGAAAAATCGCTCACACATACGCGAAAACTGCTGAAATATTTTTTACTGCAAGGTACCGGGTTCGAACCCCAGTCAGACTTCTCTATTTCTTTCATAATATATTCACATCAATATACTTCATTGTTAAATTCATATTTTTTATTTATTTCCTATTTATTTCTCAATTTTTAAATTTTTAAATTTTTTTAAATTTTAAATTTTTTTCTCTTTTTTTAATTTTTATAATTCATTACTCATAAACAATAGCCTTCACACTACTCCACAAAAAATCTCTTTTTAAAACCATCATCTCCTTTTACAAAATCACTAATTAATTTTTTAATTAAATTTCTTCATTAACACCCTCGTCACGTTTCACGATTAAGTCAGAGGATGTCTCAAGGTCAATACCAACTCATCTAGACCCCTCAGGGGGTGGTGTGGCATCCGCACGGCTCCGTTCGCTCCGCCGGTGCCTCCGTGCCTCACCCTCCTGAGCCAGAACTCTCCTTTCTTACCTACTTACAGAATGTGTTTGACTGTTGCTCTGGCCAGCGCGTTCTCCTGATCTCACACCAAGGAAAATGACTGTTTAATCATTGAAAAGCGACTGGCCCCCACCACTCACCAGTAACTTCGATCGATGAATTGTGGCATCTTGTTGAAGCTTCATGAAGTGCTCTACCCGTACATGTTATCCAGTCGCTGTTCGATTCAATGCCTAGGCAGATATGTGCTGTTATTGCTCACAGAGGTCGCTGCTTTATGTACTGTTTTCTCAGTACATATTACTCCAAATTTCCTGAAATTTTAATCAATTGTTCTTCCTACTTTGTATGCATCCAACAAATTTCATTCCGTTATTATCATTCCTTCTTGGTGTTGCATTTTCAATGTCGAGCAGTGTATATAGACTTTTATAGACTTTATAGACTAGTTGTGAGCCCTGCACTTAAAAACAGAAAAAGATAATGTATAATAAATAATAATAATAATTGATTAATAAAATATAACAAATGTAATATATAATTTCAGTGGCAAATCCCCCGTAAATTTTCCTCTTTCTGCAAATGTTCATGTTTTAGAATTTTCCAACTCTGTAGCCTCTCAGAAGATATTTAACAGTTAAAACAAACCTTTACCTCTATACAAATCAAATTTATAGCCATAAAATTACTGGAAAGTGATAAAAATACAGAAGCATCTTTAACAAATGATAGGTGATAGGGCAAAATGGGTGTCATATTCGGATTCAGGAGGCCATTTTACATAAGAATTTGTAAAATTGGTATTGGGGTGGGCCAATTTTCATGTAGAATAGTGTAATCGCCTTATCAAGAACTATTGTTCATAATTTTCTCTCCAATTCACATAGATATGGTGCAAAGAATAGGGGTGAATGGCCAAAAAAACTGTTAGTCAGAATGAAAAAAAGTATATAAAGATGACTGTAAAGACCATGCACATTCTTCAGTAATAAAATCTGCCCATAATCTTTACGTTACTTCTAAAACTGTTCAAAATGCTTTAAGATGGGCGAAAAACATCAATACGCAAAATTCAAAAGCAAATCTAATCTTGAAAAATGACATATTGATGCAAGGTAACATCCAATGGTTTAAAAACCCACTTATTAAAACCTATTTTTAATATGATTTATAAACGGTATTTTATAGATTCCGGCAGTCTCAAGTGGGAAAATAGGGTCTTAATCGCTGCATATTAATTGGAAAATATTTTTATCAGAGGCTCCGCGATCAAACGGGATAGATGAAGTAAATTTAGAGGGAAGGGGTTTTGAAAATTAGGAATATTATTAAGGGTTTTTAATATATTTTTAACAAGTTTATTAACTATTTTATCAGGGTAACCTGCTTTTTTAGTAAATTCCTAAACGTTTAATCCCCCAGGGGTACCTTCTTCAGGTATTCAGGGGGAGTCACGCACCCCGGGCCCGAGTGATCTTTCTTTCTCTTTTTTTTTTTTTTTTGTCCTTCTCCCTTCCTTTTATTTCTTTTAATTTTGTTTGTATTTTTCTTTATTATTATTATTATTTTTTTATTATTATTATTTTTCTTTCTTTATTTTTGCTTATAAGTTTTTGGCATTTTTTCTTGCTTGTATTTTTGGTTTTTACGGCCAACAAGGGTTTGGTACTTGTTCTTGATTATTGTTCATGGGAAAAAAAAAAAAAAAAAAAAAAATGAATAAAAAATTTGAAAAACTTAAAAAAAAAAAATGAAACTATACTTACCTTGTTTTACTCACCTTTTTGGTTTCTACTTACCTTGTTTATTTTCACTCACCTTTATTTTTTGTGATTGTTCTTGTTGTTTATACTAATATTACTTAACTTCTAAAACATTAACCAAGCTGAAAACGGTGTAGATGTGGCACTGGTTATTGGGTTGGCGATTTGGTGAGGGTCTCACGGTAGTCTAGCCTTGGGATCACACTGGAAGACTGGTGCCCTTGGTGAAGGTGAGACAACGGTGACAACTCGAACGAGAAACACCGGACTAACACGACTACCACATGTGATTCCTGATCTGGGTCGACGGTCTGGTAGCTGGTGAGTGGTTATGGGTGTCCCAGGGAGCGATTCTGGAAACCCTTTGCTTTTCCGTCTGTTCAAGAAACGGGCTGACTTGTGGGACTAAGAAAACCCTCGACCCTTTTTTCTTATCTCAATATGGCGACAAATAAAGGAAATACGAATAATGCGTCTGGCTCGGGCCAAGCTATCAAAAATTCAAATGAGAAATCTTGGACGGAAAGAATGGAAGAGTTTTCTTCCACTCTTAACGAAAATAATGTATTTCTAAATTGTGAGGCAAGATTTTTTGTGGTAAAGAGAAATGAAGGAGATTTCTTTAAGACCTCTCCATTTCTGATTCAGAAATCATTGCAATCGATAATGGGTGATCCAAAGTCTGTTAAAAAACTTAGATCAGGTGAACTACTAATTGAGGTCGAAAATAACAAGCAAGCTAATAACTTAAAAAAATGTACCCACTTTGCCAATATACCAGTCACTGTAAGTACACATAGAACATTAAATATCTGTCGTGGTGTGATATCTGAACCAGATCTACAATATATTCCAGAAAGTGAAATACTCGATAATTTGAAAGACCAAAAAGTTATTGCCGTTAAACGAATTTCAATCTTCCGTGATAATAAGCCTGTTCCCACCAAACACATTATTTTGACAATAGACTCACCTAAACTTCCCCAATCAATAAAAGCTGGTTACCTTGAATGCCCAATAAGGCCATACATCCCTAACCCTCTAAGATGTTTTAATTGCCAACGTTTTGGCCACTCAAAGACCTCTTGCCGTGGTAAGCTAACGTGTACCCGTTGCAGTGCAATTGGCCATGACAGTGAAAATTGTGAAGCCCCTGCCTGTTGTGTTAATTGCAAAAAGGATCACCCATCTTACTCAAAATCTTGTGAAAAATGGAAAACTGAGAAGGAGATTCAAACTATTAAAACAAAACAAAACATGTCATATCCCGAAGCACGGAAAATTGTGGAATCAAGAACACCCATTGTTGGGAAATCATATGCTGCCGCCATAGTTACCAAAAAAACGTATCAGTCTATCGCAATCCAAACTGACACTGTTCCCAATACCAACTCTGAAGTTGTAACTGCATTAAACAATTCCCCAACCTTACAATCCAATCGAAATCAGGCTTCTAACTCGTCACAGCCATCCTCATCCAAATCAAGAAACTTAAAGAAAATGCCCCAAAATGGTAAAACCTTATTGTCTGAAAAAAGTCTTAACTCTACCTCTCTAAAGCATTCTAATTCACCCTCTCGTCTCAATATCATGAAAAAGAAACTAACAAAATTGCCCACTCCCACTGCAAATAAAAATAATAAAGGAAATCTTCCAAAACAAGATATAATCAGCCTCCATCCTTCTGATGGGGAGGACGGTATGTCCACTGCATCAGAGGATAATGACGTGGATGTTATAATCTAAAAAAAAAAAAGTATGACCAATTTCATTTCATGGAATTGCCGAGGTTTTATTAATAAACGAGATGAAATCAGAGATATTATCTCTGATCATCGACCTATGTGCCTTGCCTTCCAAGAAACATACTTAAGACAACACAACAATGTTAAAATCCGTGGCTACAGATGTTTCAGAAAAGATTTTACACATTCTGACAGAGCTACAGGTGGTGTAGCTCTTTTAATTTCAAATAATGTTCCACATTCTAATATCATTTTAAATACAGACATCCAGGCTGTTGCTGTTCAGATCCATATACACATACTTATAACCATCTGCACTGTCTACTTACCGCCAAATATGACTGTTCGACAATGTGACCTCAATAGGCTTATTTTGAAGTTACCAACTCCTTTTTTAATTCTTGGTGATTTTAATGGACACAACCAACTTTGGGGTAGTCCTGATATTAATCCTTGAGGACAAATTATTGAAGACCTAATCACTGATAATAATTTATGTATTTCAAATAACGGTGACAATACATATTTTCATGAACCTTCCAGAACTTTTCATGCAATAGACCTGGCCATTTGCTCTCCTATTCTTTATCCATATTTTAATTTCTTTGTGAGTAACAACCTTCATAATAGAGACCATTTTCCTCTATTTTTATCTTTTTATAGTTTTAATGATCATCATCCTATAAATCCACATTATATTTATGACAAGGCCAACTGGACTACTTTTACTATAAGTGCAACTATCATATATGAAATGATCGAGGGTGATATCAACAGAGCAATCACTGATGTCACAAACTGTATTATGAATGCAGCTGATATTGCTATTCCAAAATCCTCTGGACGTGTCAGTAAACATTCAAAGCCATGGTGGAATGATGAATGCAATAATGCAAAAAGACAGCAACAAAAAGCTTGGGGAATTTTTAGGAGGTATCCAACTACTGCTAATTATATAGCATTCAAAAAAGCAAGGGCAGTCGCACGAAGAATCCGCAGAATCTCCCAAAAAAATTCCTGGATTAAATATGTGTCCAGCATTACCTCCAATGTAAGCAGTAAGCAGCTTTGGCGTCGTGTCAAGAAAGCAATGGGAATATATTCTAATCAAAGTATTTCGTTTTTAAATGATAATGGCCAAACTATAACTTCTACTAAAAATATTGCAGACACCATTGATAAAACCTTATCTCACATCTCCAGTTCTAATTCATATTCTGAACCTTTTTTGTCTCATAAACGTAATTCTGAACGATCATCAATCAATTTTCACTCCCGCTCTTCAACAGACTACAATAGACCTTTTACAGAAAATGAATTAAAAAATAGTTTGAAACATTGCCATAACTCATCTCCCGGACCCGATGGTGTTACCTACATGATGATTAAACATTTATCAAAACAGTCTCTCAATAATCTCCTTCATCTTTACAATAGGATCTGGACTGAAAATATTTTCCCTGTTGCTTGACACGATGCTGTTGTTATTCCTTTTCCTAAGCCAGGTAAAGATGCTACTGATCCCAATAATTATAGACCCATTGCCCTCACAAGCTGTCTATGTAAGCTGCTAGAAAAGATGGTAAATACTAGGCTTGTTTTCATTTTAGAAAAAAATAACTTGATTTCTCCATGGCAAAGTGGTTTTCGACGGGGCCGCTCAACGGTTGACAATATCTTATTACTGGAGACTGATATTCGAAAAGCTAATGTGAGACGTAACCATTTGGTGTCAGTTTTTTTCGACATGGAGAAAGCTTATGACAAGACTTGGCGCTATGGTATTTTAAGAGATCTTTTTAATTTGGACTTAGAGGAAATCTCCCTATTTTTATAGAAAACTTTCTAAGAGTCAGACGTTTTCAAATTCGCATTGGGTCAGTTTATTCAGATTATTATTTCCAGGAGGAAGGTGTGCCTCAGGGCAGTGTTTTGAGTGTTACACTTTTTTCTTTAAAAATAAATGATATTTTAAAACAGTTGCCTCCAAGTGTACATGGAAGCTTATATGTTGACGACCTGCAAATTTCTTGCCAGGGAAATGACATGCGCTTCATAGAACGCCAATTACAACTTGCTATAAACAATATCATTAAATGGACAAATAAAAATGGTTTTAAATTCTCAACTGATAAAACACAATGTGTGCATTTTTGTCGTAAACGAGGTCTTCATCCAGATCCTCAGATTTTGATGAATAAGAGGCCAATTTCAGTTGTTGACACTGCTCGATTTCTGGGTGTTATGTTTGACAGAAAATTGACTTTTATTCCACATATTTCATATTTAAGAACTAAATGTGATAAAGCACTAAATATTTTAAAGTCCTTTCTAATACTTCATGGGGAGCAGACCGTCCATCGTTACTCAAAATGTATTGGGCTACTATTCGCTCCAAACTAGATTATGCTTGCCAGGTTTATGGATCAGCAGCTCATTCTTACCTTAAAAAACTGGACACAACACACCACAGTGCACTTAGAATTTGCTCAGGAGCATTCCGGACTAGTCCTGTATTTAGTTTCTATGCTGACTGTGTGGAGCCTTCTCTCACTGATATTAGACAAAGACTCACTTGAGTTGTACTATCGCATAATTTCACACCCTAATCATCCACTTCACTCACATTTAAATGACAACGATCATAATCTTTATGTGAATCGGCCATCTTGTGTCCCTCATTTTGCTCTTAGGATTAAGAACTTTCTTGCGGGCACTTCTCATATTCATACCAAAGTTTGTCCCCGGTCTTTTTTAATCATGACGCCTTGGAATTTCCAAGTTATTTCTTGTCTTCATCCGTTTAAGGGGTTTGACAAATCTAACACAGATGCTTCCATTTTTCAAACACTTTTCTCATCTCATCGCTCTGACTACAAGGACTACATTGAGATTTTTACTGATGACTCCAAAACAACTAATAAAGTTGGTTGTGGTATTATCAGTGGTAATAAAACTTTTAGCTATCAACTCCCTGATTCATTTTCCATTTTCTCTGCAGAGTTTTTTGCGATTGAGGTTGCTCTTAACATTATTTCATCTCATCGGAGTAGAAAATTCATAATATATACAGACTCGAAGAGTGTTCTTGATTGTCTCTCTTCTAATTCCTGTAACCTCTCCTTCATCTCAATTTTAAATACTTACAACAACCTTTTGAAAAAGGGATTCGACATTTTGTTTTGCTGGGTTCCTGGCCATGTTGGCATTAAAGGAAATGAAGCAGCGGACAACGCCGCAAGGCAGGCTTCCGCACTTTTAAACTGTCCAGTACCATATGATGACATAAAGCACACACTTAAAAGCTATTTTAAAAGTATTTGGCAAAGGGAGTGGAATAACCAAAACAATAACAAATTGCAAGAAATAAAACCTCAAATTTCAATCTGGCCAACAATCACCCCTAGAAAATATGATGTCATTATAACTAGACTAAGAATCGGGCATTCAAGACTCACACATAAATACTTATTGCTTGGGAAACAACAACCTGATTGTCCGAAATGTCATTACAGTGCACTCACCATTCACCATATTCTCACCGACTGCCCTTTCCTTCGTCATCTGTATCGACAACATTTTAATTCATCTTCACCCAATCTGACGTACCTTTTAGGTGTGAACCCTAATCATCGCATGACGAATTTTTTAAAAGAAGCTGGTTTTTATCATGACATTTGATTTTATATTTTATACTGTTCATCTTTTTATTATATACACTGTTCATCTCCTTTTACTTCGGTTTTTATATATACACTGTTCATAACTTTTTACATCATTTTGCTTTATACTCTTTTTACTCTGCTTTCTATTATTTCAATATTTGTCTTGTTATTTTATTATTTACCTACTGTTTTAATTTTCAATGTGTATTTTACTGACCATCTGGATGGGTAAAACCCATCCAGAAGCTAGTGTTTATTTTTATACTTTTGTTTGACGCAGTATGTCCCATTGCGGACCTTGCGCCAATAAACATCAATCAACCAACCAACCAACCAACCTAAACGTTTAATTCGTGATTTAAGTCATCTGGTTCGTTACAAATTAAAATAGCGCGATTGATGTAGGAGCGGATTGTGTTAATTTTATATCAGAAAGGTGTTTTATTTTTATAGTGAATAATTTTATTTCTGTTGCTCAGTTTCTGGTAAACGGTGGTTTTAATTCTATTTTCGGTTTATGTAATTTTGACGTCTTAATTTTTTGATAAAATCTTCTGTGGATTCTAAAGAGTGTTCAAAGGGGGGGGGGGATAATAGAAATTGAGAATAAAAACAATTACCATTTTGTTAGTTTTGACATGATTAATCTATACCCCTCTATTAATATCGAAGAAGTAACTCAAATTGCTAATAATGCAATTAATGATAGTTTTTGGGATCCTAAAATAGCCCAAACACTTACCGCTACCACTAATCTATTGCTCAACGAAAACTATTTCAAATTTAATAATAAAATATACCAACAAAAGAAGGGGGTCCCAATGGGATCACCCATTTCGGGCTTTATTGCTGAATTTAAGTTAAGAATAATGGAAAATGAAATAATCAAGTGTTTAAAAGACAAAATATATTACTGGTACACGTTGACGACGTTTTTGCCGTTATCGATAAAGATTGTGATACACAATAGTTATCGAATACTTCAAATATACAATTTACTTATGAAGAAGAAATAGACTGACAAATTAACTTCCTAGACGTCAGAATTAAACGAACCGAAAATAGAATTAAAACCACCGTTTAACAAAAACCAACCAACAGTAATGAAATTATTCACTATGAAACACCTTTCCGATATAAAATTAATGCAATCTGCTCCTACGTCAATTAAGCTATTTTAATTTGTAACAAACCAGATGACTTAAACCACAAATTAAACGTTATTAAGGAATTTATTAAAAAAGCAGGTTACACTGATAAAATAGTTAATAAACTTGTTAAAAATAGATTAAAAACCCTTAATAATATTCCTAATTTTCAAAAACCCCTCTCTAAATTTACTTCGTCTATCCCGTTTGATTGCAGAGCCTCTAATAAAATTAAGAATATAGCTAATAAATATGGCATCAACATCCCCATAAAACCTAATAAAAATATTTTCCAATTAATATGCGAAAAAGACCCTATTTCCCCACTTGAGACTGCTGGAATCTATAAAATACCGTTTATAAATCAGAATAAAAATCTAGGTTCGTATATCGCTGTTACAAAAAGAAAAATTAAAATGCAAATAAATGAACATAAATATGATATAAAAACTGGTAAAATTAACACAGCCTCAGCTAAAACATTTAATGAAAATATAGTGATAAATTTTGACGGAACTAAAAAACTCTCTGATTACAATAATTACCAGTATGCAATGTATCGGGAATCAATCGAAATCGTAACTAATTTAAATGTGTGCAACGACAGCAGAGCAAGGGCACCGGACAGAGTGTGGCACCAACTTATGGGGAAGAATGCCAAAGAATATCATTCCAAGAACTCTACAACAGATGAAGCCGCCGAGGAGAGCTGGTGCCCAGCTTGAAAAATTTATAGCCAAAATATGAGGCAAGTGTTTAAAGGTTTATCTAATTATTTAATAGTTTAAAATGTCTGATTTATTGTTATAATTTCTAAATAAGTAATACAAGTTAGAGTCTAAGATTTAGCAAATTAAGTAGTTTGTTTTTACTTTAATTATAAATTTATATCAAAAGAATTTTTAGTTTTTATTTTTCCATTCTTCTTTCTCCAAACCAATCTTTTTTTTTTAAAAATCAATTTCACTTGAAAAATAAAAAATAATTTTATTTTTCTGCATACATGATAAAGTTATGCTTTTTTCCCTGACTCTTCCACCACTACATTTATATTGTATCTTTTGTATTATGTTTCAATAATCAGTTAAGGTGAAAACTGCTATATAAATATAGTGGTAGAAAAGTTAGGGAAAAAAGTGGAACTGTAGCATGCATGTCTCTGACAAAACTCAATGAATGGAAGAAAATATTGTAAAAACATGCAACTCATTTTTTTTAATAATTTGCTCTCTAAAAAATTTCATAGCAAAGAATCTTAGTTACACTGAATAAATGAAGAGCAAACATTCAAACTGTGTTTTCTCCACAAACAAAAAAATTGATTTAGCGATTTTTCTTTGAACTTAACATAAAAATAGTATGTCTATATATCTTCCTAGATATGTTTACATATTTTTCTAGTGTCTGGTAATACATCTAAACAAACTATGATTAGGCTTTAAGTTTAGTTGTTTTTTAATTTATTAAATTTTGTGTTGTCTGAAAAATTGTACCCAAAGGAGAAATCGTGGTTTGAATGATTTCCCCTCAAATATAGCAATCAATTGTAATCTATCCACATCTACAAAAAGTTCATGTAATTTAATTTATGACATGTCATATTAAAATTAGATTTGATCTTTGCTCCTGTCATTTACTTATAGGATACTGAAGAATTATGTATTAAAAATCCTTGCATAACAGATTTTTTTTTTTTTTTATGATGTTTTTCTTTAAATATAAACTAAACAATCAAACAAAATTGCCATGGAAAAAGGAACACTTTTTAAAATGAAGTTTTATTTTAATACAATAAATAAACAACTCATATTTAACAAACAATTCTTGAGTGAAATAAACAAGAATTATGTATAACAAATGAATAAATCAGACACTGAGGCATGCTAGTTTTAAAACAGAATTTGTATAAAAAGTTAACAAAATTGATTTTAGAGGATATATTTTAGACAAAGTTACAGAAATAATCCTAATAAAGAGAAATTCATTATACAATTTTATCTAAAAAACATATTTTTCAAGTTTAAATAGTGATAAAAATTGAGCAAATTGTTGTTTTGTAAATTACATGAAAAATTAACAAGTCTGATAATTTAATGTACAGCCAGTTAAAATATTTTAAAACATAATTTCAAAATTTTAATAAATAAATAATAGTAAAGACGAAAAAAATAAGAAAAAAAAAGTTAAATGAAGACTATAAAAATAAGATTTTTTAAAGCCTTCAGAGGTATGGTGGCAAAATTGTGCAGTCTTTAAGCATAAAGCTGATAATGGTGAACTCTATTTATTATTATGTCTATTATGTACAAAACTATTCTCCTACAGAGTTTCAAAATGGACTGTTACATAATGTTTATTTAAACATTTTTATAAGTTTTTTATAGCCACCATATTTTGCTTTTAAAATAAGGCTGTCTGATATCATACACTTGTAAATTCTCTTTCATATAGATATCAAAGGAATAATTCAGTTAAATTATGAAACAGATTATCATGGAACTGGGACAATGATCTAGCAATCAAAATCTACGTTACTATTAAAAAATTTTGAGAATAAAGATATTTCATAAAACAAAATAATTGAAGTCACACAAATATATTAAAGTTTTATCTTGTTAAAAGAAAGTTTAAGTGGATACAGGAATTATGTACGACACAAGAATCATGTGGAATAATATAACTAATACAAAGTGAACAAGGTTACACGATATTTCATTAAACTTTTTAAGCATACAAATATTCTTTCAATAATTCAGGGGCTACACTGTTCTATTTATATTTGATAAGTATAAACAAAACTACATTATTATTATGTGTATATTATTTATTAATCACCTGCCAAAAAAAGGGCAAGATTTCACTGCACAAATTTTATAATATGCTAAAATGATGATAATTAATATTAAATAATTAACAATTAATATTAACAATTAATTAATATTAACTAACTGAAATATCCGTAACTATATAGTTTTAAATTATAAGTAATTTATGGGGGAAAAAAAATCTTAGTGAATGAATATATCCAATAGTAGTAATCAGAAGGCAAAAGTTTGAAATACAAAAATAATAGGCAAAGAAAAAAAAAATTCTCAGTCATGAGTGATTGAGAAAGTTATTTTTCTTATTTTTACTTATTACTTTTGTAATGTTAATAAACTCTGTTATTTATTGTCCATGAAAAATATTTATTAAGAATAAGCTTTTGAACATCAAATTTATTTTATTTTAAAGTACAGAGTTCTTTCATTTTCTGTTTAATTTCATAGATTAGGATAAATTTGTATTCATAACAAAAGACTACTGATTATCTGATGATCACAAGACAAGGGCTATATATATCACACAATCAAAATTATTGGATAACAAGCTGGATATCAGTGATATTTTCTAAATATACAAATATTAAATAATAAGCAAAGATTTTTTGTATTGTGGCCATTTTTGCAATATAATGCAATGTAATTCCATATTCCAGAAGTTACTCACTATTAAATATCTTTTTTTCCAAACAGCAGGAAATGATTCTGAAAATCAGCAATCAATTGAGAAAATATTCTGTATTAAGAGATTGGACACTAAGAAAGCAGGAATGGCATTGATTTGTTTCAGCATTAAAGCAAATTAAAGATTATATTAATACAAAAACTTTGTCTATTAGCAGTGAAATAATCATGTATTTCAGCAATCAGATACAAGAAATATTACTAATTTAAGAATTTATCTGTAAGCAAACGCTCAGTGGAACAACAGTGAACTTATCTTATAACAATCACAAAATAACAAGCAACCAATCACAAAATAATCACATATTTCAGGAATCAATGATGTAAAAACTTACTAAATTCAGAAATTATTTGTTTAAATATAATTTTTATTTAAACATTAGTGAAATGATACTGTAATTTAGTGCTTTTTTTAAGCAGAAATTTTGTTGATTTTTTGGCAAAATAATCACTTATTTTAGAAATCAAATTTCATAAAACAGCAAAGCCAAGAGGATTAATTGCTGTACATTATTGCAGCAATGGTAAGTTAGGAATATGAGAATAATTAGCATCATTCACTGCAATTCCCCTTACCACATTAATAATTTTTGGTTATGGTTTCTCTTTGGATTTGCATTGATTTTAGATGTAGTCAAATTGGTCTTCAGAAAAGAGAAATTCAATCTAAAGGCTTGTGAGGTATAGCAAAGTGCTACAATTAAAATTCACACTTTACGAGTAACACATGAATATGAAGAATTTAGGATTCAGTTGTCTAGTAGAGTTAGTTCTTATGGCAAACTAAATTGTAATCTGCGATATGTTAATTTTATAAAGTATTTTGGAAAGTGATTGATATAAAAGAGAGGGAGTTGGAAGGAGAGTAAGTGAGTTGGAGGGGAGTTAGTAGAAAGTTAGTTGGAAGTGAGTGGGAAGTTAGTTGTTAGCGGATATAGTTGAGATAGTAAGTCGAGTAGTATCGTGGTGTCAGGGAATCCTCCCACATACGAAAGATTACTATGCAGTGAGGGTTAAGGAAGTTAAACGAAGTAGTTGAAATTATTGGTGGTTAATTATTTAAATTTAGAATAGTTAGTATAGCTGCCGATCTTAAGTTATAAGTTAAAATCCGCAACTATATAGTTTTAAATTATAAGTAATTTATGGGGAAAAAAAATCGTAGTGAATGAATATATCCAACAGTAGTAATCAGAAGGCAAAAGTTTGAAATACAAAAATAATAGGCAAAGAAAACAAAAAATCTCAGTCATGAGTGATTGAGCAAGTTATTTTTCTTATTTTTACTTATTACTTTTGTAATGTTAATAAACTCTGTTATTTATTTTCCATGAAAAATATTTATTAAGAATAAGCTTTTGAACATCAAATTTATTTTATTTTAAAGTACAGAGTTCTTTCATTTTCTGTTTAATGTCATAGATTAGGATAAATTTGTATTCATAACAAAAGACTTCTGATTATTTGATGATCACAAGACAAGGGCTATATATATCACACAATCAAAATTATTGGATAACAAGCAGGATATCAGTGATATTTTCTAAATATACAAATATTAAATAATAAGCAAAGATTTTTTTTATATTGTGGCCATTTTTGCAATATAATGCAATGTAATTCTATATTCCAGAAGTTACTCACTATTAAATATCTTTTTTTCCAAACAGCAGGAAATGATTCTGAAAATCAGCAATCAATTGAGAAAATATTCAGTATTAAGAGATTGGACACTAAGAAAGCAGGAATGGCATTGATTTGTTTCAGCATTAAAGCAAATTAAAGATTATATTAATACAAAAACTTTGTCTATTAGCAGTGAAATAATCATGTACAAGAAATATTACTAATTAAAGAATTTGTCTGTAAGCAAACGCTCAGTGGAACAACAGTGAACTTATCTTATAACAATCACAAAATAATCACACATTTCAGGAATCAATGATTTAAAATCTTACTAAATTCAGAAATTATTTGTTTAAATATAATTTTTATTTAAACATTAGTGAAATGATACTGTAATTTAGTGCTTTTTTTAAGCAGAAATTTTGTTGATTTTTTGGCAAAATAATCACTTATTTTAGAAATCAAATTTCATAAAACAGCAAAGCCAAGAGGATTAATTCCTGCACATTATTTCAGCAATGGTAAGTTAGGAATATAAGAATAATTAGCATCATTCACTGCAATTCCCCTTACCACATTAATAATTTTTGGTTATGGTTTCTCTTTGGATTTGCATTGATTTTAGATGTAGTCAAATTGGTCTTCAGAAAAGAGAAATTCAATCTAAAGGCTTGTGAGGTATAGCAAAGTGCTACAATTAAAATTCACACTTTACGAGTAACACATGAATACGAAGAATTTAGGATTCAGTTGTCTAGTAGAGTTAGTTCTTATGGCAAACTAAATTGTAATCTGCGATATGTTAATTTTATAAAGTATTTTGGAAAGTGATTGATATAAAAGAGAGGGAGTTGGAAGGAGAGTAAGTCAGTTGGAGGGGAGTTAGTAGAAGGTTAGTTGGAAATAAGTGAGTGGGAAGTTAGTTGTTAGTGGATATAGTTGAGATAGTAAGTCGAGTAGTATCGTGGTGTCAGGGAATCCTCCCACATACGAAAGATTTAAAAAAAGAAAAAGCCAGTACTTATTGTTGGGCTGTTTAACTTAAGTTTTCCCCCCTCTTTTCTTTCTAAAGTCTTATGCAGTTCAATTTTAGCAGTAAGTAACTGCGGCTATTTTTCAATTAACATAGCATTGCTTTAAATTAACTTTAGAATTTTCACGGGTAAAAAGCCGTTGTGGAGTTTTACGTGAAATTTTTTTCTTTTGGGGAGGAACTGTGAGGTATAGCAAAGTGCTACAATTAAAATTCACACTTTACGAGTAACACATGAATACGAAGAATTTAGGATTCAGTTGTCTAGTAGAGTTAGTTCTTATGGCAAACTAAATTGTAATCTGCGATATGTTAATTTTATAAAGTATTTTGAAAAGTGATTGATATAAAAGAGATGAAGTTGGAAGGAGAGTAAATGAGTTGGAGGGGAGTTAGTAGAAGGTTAGTTGGAAATAAGTGAGTGGGAAGTTAGTTGTTAGCGGATATAGTTGAGATAGTAAGTCAAGTAGTATCGTGGTGTCAGGGAATCCTCCTACATAAGAAAGATTACTACGCAGTGAGGGTTAAGGAAGTTAAATGAAATAGTTGAAATTATTGGTGGTTAATTATTTAAAGTTAGAATAGTTAGTATGACTGCCCATCTTAAGTTATAAGTTATTAAATGCCATTATAGTCCAACGCCCACCTTTCTATTAAGCTCAAATAAAAGCTCATTTATTTTGTATATCTGACTCTGTCATTTCTTCATAAATTTAAGTAATTAAGTTTCAGCTTCAATCCTAAGTTAAAGGATGATGACGACATCTAGGTCGTCACAGGCTGAGAACTTTCATGCTTGATTGTATGACAGTTTAAATTAATTGAATTTTGTTTTCTCCGTGAGAAAAATTATGATTTAAATTTGTTTGATATTATCCCATTAGTGGTGATAACATATCCATTTTTTCCCTTTGGAAGCAGTTTTTACTGAGACATGCTTTGTATCTTTGTAAGTGGTTAAGTGTTAACAATGTTAAAAGTTTAGCAGTTATACTGTTAAACTGATTTCCTCTTGTGTAGTAACATTGTAGCACTATCTGTACTAACATCAGTATAGTAACATCTGAATAAACCATTTAGAATATAAAAATTGATTCCATTTATGCATTCATTATTGTGAAAAGGTTAATTTCTGATTAATGAAGAATCTAATTTGTAATGTTAAAACATAATTTATATGTAAAAAGATATATTCATTCAAATGTCTCCAAACTTACATGATTAATAAAATTATACTGTCATTGTGTTAAAAATAATCATAATATGCTAACAAAATGTAAAATCTATATGCCTGAAGAAGTGACTCTCAAATACATCTTAAAAAACATTCTGACATTAACTATGATCAAAATAATAGACTTTGAATTTTTATTTAAAGATAAATAAAATAGATGGAAAGCAAACATTTTGATTACTTTGTTTAATACATAAATATATAAAAGAAAGAACAATGCTAGTTATATTATATTTAATCATAATAATGGCTATAAACTAATGATGGAGTAAACTATTGTTTTCTGAAATAGCATTGGAGGCATTAGTGAAAAATTTATCTAAAATACTGTAAATATTTACAATAAACTTACAGAATTTTTTTTCAAATAAACATACATTTTTAGTTAAAATGTTTTCATTTGTAGATAAAATTTAATATACTACATGCATATCTATCATATGCATATAGTAGCATTAAATTTTAATACACGTCACAAATATGCATAAGTCATAGCACAAAAACCCCTATAATATGATCAGAAAGTAGTGACGTATCATTATTCAATTTGTTTGTCAAAAGAGTGCAATAAAATTAATTGAAAAGTAGTAATGGATTCTCTTAAAAGGATGGTGAAAGTACAAAAGTAAAAATTAGCAATATGCAAAACTTTAAAAAACACAGCTGAAGGTTTGGAAATTTCTTTGAGATTGAAATAGTCCTGAGATAGAAGGTTCTGTACTTATACAGATACTTTAGCTTTATACATTTAATTTGTTTTAAAAACCAATTCCTATTTAAAAAAACACAATTAATATAAGCATAACAGGTATAAACATACAAAATGCAGCAAGTGATTCAAAGATTAGAAACAATAATTCTTTATATAATTTAGAGACTTTTTTTTTTTTTTTTTTTCCTAGTAAAATTCATAAAAATAAAATTTAATAAAATGCAGTATACAACTGGCAAAATTGTATAAAGGAATTTTTAAAATCTGTATAAAAATTTTCTGCTTTCATTTTATAATAATAATAATAATTAAAAAAAAAAACAACTTCATATCTTGGTTTATTAGCAGAAAGAAAAAATTTTGACTCAATAGGCAAAATCTTTTCTGTATTACATTACAATTCTTATTTTACATTAAATGAGAATGATTTTTTTATTTATTTTTTTTTCAAGGGGAAAGACAAAGGAATTTTATATTATTATAATGGTAACTGAAATATAAAAATATTACACAAATAAATAAATAACAAAATTTATAGACACAACAAAATACTTTAATTTATGGTTAAAACCTCAACACTATACCCTGACATAGAATTATATGGCTACCTAATAAAAACATACAGATTTACACAATTGGAGTAAAACGGTAACAGTTTTAAAGTTGTTTAATGAAATACAAATACCTATCTGTCTGTAACAAACATATATGAACTGTATAAATTTTGTAAAATTTATGAAAATTCAGATGATAAAAATGCTAAAGTATTTCCTGAGTGAGATATGTTATACAAAAGCATTATAGTTTCATGTCATGATAATTCTATGTTAAATACATCGTGAAATATATAAAAGTAAGTTAAAAAGCTAAATGGTAGATGAAGATTTGTTCCTCTTTTAAATATAAAAGCATTTCCAGAATAAATTTTAAATACAATATAAAAACTATAACAGCCAGACATAACAAATCACTTTTCAGTGATATAACACTTACGAAATGATTTCAATAAAAATTTCCATTCAGAATGTACAAATTTAATAACAAAATACTGTTAGTATGGAATGATATATTAAAAATGAAATGTTTCAACAATATTCTTGAACATAAGTTTCCATGAAAATACATATCTATAGCTTAAGTTCCTTCAAAAATTAGGTAGATAAGTCAGCTGTCTACTAAAGGCACAACTTCAGTTCAGTTCTGAAAATACCAGGCTGAGCCAGCAGCTGGCATAAGGACGGAAAAAAGTGAAAGACAAAAACAAATTATTGTTTCACACGGATGGTCCTTTGTTTGTTCATATTACTAAGCATTAAACTAATGTATGATGTCAATAAGTCATCCATTTTGTAACCCTAAAAAATAAAAAAATAAAAAATATATATATTTATTTATAATTGTTTAAAACATTATTAAATGAATAACAAATAGTAATTGAGCTCGAATATTACTAACCAAAGGTGTTTCACATAGCAGTTTATTTCCTCTGACTAAATTACCAATTGTCATGTGAAAATATGTATTACCACTACTCCAGTTAGAAATACGAGTGAAAGGATGAGTGACTAGGATGTCCTGTAAAAAAAATTAAATCTTTTAGCCAAATACTTTAAAAGTTAAAAATATTTAACAATGTATGGTACATTTAAATTAAAAGTACACTTAAAAAGTTATTTTCTACATATTCTTTTTCAAAATTACAGTCTATTTATAAAAACAAGTGTTCGAACATTATTTTTATAATTGATGCTGCTGGTACAATAGTTTGTGAAATATATAAAAAAACTGAATATGTTATTTAATAAAGAGGAAAAAAAAAAGATGTTTTCGTGTCCCGGGGGATGTGTAATTGTTATCATGTAAGGAATAAAAAATTGTATCAACCCTTTAAATATGTCAGATATAGACTCAATAATATTCTGCTCATACATCGTTGCTTCGGCAAACAGGCATAACTCAAATTGACTAAATTTCTAGGATGGTAAAAATGTACTGAAGAAACTAAATAATGGTAAAAGGAGGATGGTAAAAATGTACTGAATAGTGAAGAAACTGCTGTCCATGTTCTTTGCTAGTGTGAGGCATATTCAGCATACAGGTGTGAACATTTGAATCGATATTTAATTAAATGCTGAGAGCTTCAGGATATTCCTTCTGGGTGTCAACTGAACCCCTTTAGGGAAATGCTGGGTTTTCACTTTAAAAAGAGACAAACATGGAAACATAGCTCATTTCAAAGCTAGACTTGTGAGCCAAGGTTTTTGCCAAATTAAAGGCGATACATATGATGTAACATTTTCCTCCATTATAAATTTTTCTGTTTGTTTTTTCTTTTCGCTTTTGGTGTCTAACTTAAATTGGTATAATACTCAGTGTGACGTTAAGTGTGCATAGCTATATGCTCCATTAGATACAGAAATATATATGAACCAACCACCTGGGTATGTAACTCAAGGTAAGGAACAGCTTGTATGTAAACTTGACCGTACCCAATATGGTTTACACCAAAGCGGTTGTTTATGGTTTTATGAAATAGAGTTTTGTTAGATTTAGGTTTTTTAAAATTCAATTGGTGCAATTGCACGTATAAATTTAAGACTTTATCATTCTATTGGTTTACATAGACAATATCATCATTTTTAGTAAAAAGTAGTGTCAGATTGACTATGCAATTAAACTCTTGAGACAGAAGTTTGACTTAAAGGTATTAGGCAAAACTAAAAAGCTTTTGGGTTGGTTGAGTGACTTTTAATGGCGCAAGGTCCACAATGGGACATGCTGCGCCAAACAATTATATGAAAAATAAAAAATAAAAAGCTCTTGGGAGTTGAGTTTTTATATGAGAATGGGAGAATGGAGACGTATAATTGTCACAATCTTCATATATTGAAGAATTATGTGAACGTTTCAAGTCATTCCGTATCCCTATTTCTTTCCTCCCAATTGTGAAATGCCTAAGAATTCAAAAAGAGACTGTTTGATGAATCAGCAGGAAATTGATGAAATGACTAGGTATCCCTATCAGAACACCTTGAGATGTTTATCGTTTGTTGCTAATCGAACTCATCCAGATACTGCATATGCCATTAATATAATGAGCCAGTTCCAAAGCTGCCCTGGTTTTCTCATTGGAATGGTTTGATTAAACTGCTGGGGTATGTTTCATATTCCAAGCAGTATGAATTAAATTTAAAATGTCACAACAACAGTTTAGTTGTCTTTTTGGATGCTGATTTCATGATAATTTTTTTTAAATGGATGGTCAGATTACCTTTTTAGATGAAAGTCCCATTTTCTGACAAACCTTTAAAGAGAGATGTGTGAGTCTTTCCACAATAGAGACCAAATTCATCACTATGTGCAAATGTATCAAGGAATTAATGTGGTTCAATAATATTTTAGAGGACTGTTATAAGTTTAAATTGATTTCTGGTGTACATAATCCTTCAACTCTCTATTTTGAGAATTAATCTGCAACTGAATTCGTGAAATCACCAATCGAAAATAACAGGTCTAAACACATTAACGTGAAATTGTTTTTTTTTTTTTTTATAAGAGAATGGCTTTTTAAGGCGCAGTTCAATCTTAAATTTGTTTCAAGTAATTCTAATTTTGCCGATCCATTTACCAAATGTCTTAGGCCAATCTTAGTAAATTTATTAATAAAGTATTCTTAAAATAAAAACTTAAATTTTTCTGGGAAATGTTTATCTTTCTTATTTGTATAAATTTTTTGGAGAATTATGTTTCTCAAATTTAAATATAATGTTTTGGGGATCATTTGATTCTCATTGTATTTTTTTTTTCAATTTAGATTTTTTTCTAGTCTCCATTGTTTCTGTACTGTACAATATAAGTTAATTTTATTTTTATTTTATTTTGGAGTGAATGGTTAATCACGAGCAGTCGTGTGAATATGTGTATTACTGTTTTATGTGTATGTCATTTCATTATATATATTATTATTTTCTTTTATTTATCATCTTACTAATGTAAATGTTGTTATTTAATGCTTTATTATAAATGTTTTTACAATGGGGATATGAAAACGTGTTATATGAATTTCACTCATGTATTCTTTATAAATTTCTATTATTAGCATAGCATGAACAGAAAATGTGAAAGTTGACTCTATTTCTGAAGGACCATGTGTTATTTTATGTTTTCTCAGCAGAGCTAATGCTATGGTAACTTTTATATATTTAATATTTTGGCATTTCTTTGTTAATTTCAGAAAACTGGTGTTAGTGTTCAAAACAACATGGTGGGGGTTTTATTGGAAAATGTAATGCTTTCTATGTTGTTGTTTTTTTCTCTCTTCTTAATTAAACTAATTCTTATACTTTAAAACTTAACTTTAAACTAAACAGTATCAATTAAATTAAAGTTCATTTTTGTACGTTTACATTTATAAGTAAATTCAGTTAAATACCCATATTTTATTTAAGTGTCATAAAATAACTTTTATTCATTATTAAAATGTAGCACTTATGTTTTATTTTGGAAAGGGTGAAATACTTTTATTTAAATCAAACTTGGTAACTTATTTTCATCGCTGATCACTTTTTCCAATACATGCATCAACAATCTTTTGACGAACTGCCACAGGGACGGTTTGTGTCAATAGGTGGCGTGTTGATTGCATCTGCCAATGTGAATGGAAGACAAACAAGCTTCAGGCATTGGCTACTTGCCACAATCTTTCTGTAGGTATTTAAGAGCTGATAGTGAGGTGAACATTTGCTTAGCTTTTCTTCTTGTTTGCTTTAGTTCTGTTAATGTTTATGTTTACTTTAAGTGTTACATTATTTTAAGTTATGAATTAGATATTACATCCTTCAGAGTTTAAGTTATGTTCACGTAATAAGAAAAAGCTCATTGACATTAAATGGCTGACAATTATGCTTAGTTTCAAATGTTGTTGATATATATTTTGATGATTGTTCATATATATTTAAGTTATTATATTACGTCATAGATAGGCTAAAGTGCTTTGTACTTCAGAAAAGTTTCGTTTATTATCGATGGTATTAAATTTTATGACATATAATGATTATCATGGTTTGTTTTTGTTTGAATGGCTGTTTGTTAACCTAGGGTTAATGTCGTTGAACTTAATGTTGTTGGATTGTTGTTTGTTAACCTATAGTTAACATTGTTTATAGACTATACAAAAGTTAAGTTTAGAATCTTAATCAATTACCTGAAATACTGTTGCCATTTATAGTTAACATTTAAATATTAATTGTTTAAGATTGTTGTTGATTGTTAATTTTTACTAATAAAGTTGTTTAATTTGTATAAACACTGTCCTTTTTATTGAAAAACTACCTTTACACTTTTCAGCTAATATGTTTCTGCTGTTGCTTTATACTCTGCAAAATATATACTCATAGCAATTTTGCTACCAGCAGTCTTATGCAAGAGAAAGAGGTAAGTGTTGCATTTAGAGACTATTACACTTCAGGATAAAAGATGTAAGGTTTTGCATGCATTTTTTTCCCGAAAATGTAAAATTGATATATAAAGTAAGTGTTTTAATTTTAATTTTGTTATGTACAATTCATACAGACATAAATTCATCACATTATGACTAGTAAAATTTGGCCTTGTGCTATTCGTAAAATTTAAGCTTTCATATTGGAAATTTTAATGTTTGTTACAGTTTCAGTATGGAGGTTACCTAATCAAAGAATACTTTTTGACAGTCTATTTGACAATTTTTGTCATTCACAGGATATCAGGAGACATCCAGAGGATGTTTACATTCCTCCTGTAGCTGTCATATATAAATCATAAAAATACATCCTTAGGATGCCTGCAGGTGTGACATTTTTATATCCAGAAGATATCCTCCAAATGAAAAAATGACAATTTCTGTTGTCCACAAAGTATCAGGTTATCCTGGAAAAGACATCCTGTGTATTTTTTTAAGATGCCATTGTGTTGTCGTCTGGGTGAGCTCAATGTACATACATGTGCACCATATGTGGGAAATAACAACTTTCTAAAAAATTCAAGAATTCAGCAGCCAATTTTGCCTAATAACTAAGAGATTTCTTTAATTTAAACTTATTAAAATGAAGCATTCTTAACATTAATTAATAAACATAAAACCTTACTATTTGATTCATTGTGCTTCATGAAAAAATGCGTACGTGCCGCCTAATTGCAGGAGAAGATGAAAAATTAGGAGACAGTCACTTTCCACTCAAGCAAGAAGCACTGAGGATGCAGAGGGCCCTCTGTATGAATTTTTTCGTGAAACTGTGGAAATAATATATAACCATAATGCTAAAATGACCATGAATCAAAAGCTGGTATTGACGTACAGTGGCGCCGCCTAATTGCAGGAGATGAAGAATTAGAGGACAGTCACTTTCCACTTAACTCGTTAGTAGTCGCTAGTTGGTCGATTTGCCGCCCATCCTTCAGTGTTGCCAGATTTTTTTATTCAATAGCCACCAAACATTTTTAGAACTAGCATTTGATGTCTATAAAACGCGAATAAAATCGAAGGAACGTCGATCACATCACTTCTTAAAATTATTGGTGACAGTTAAATAAAAAGTGTGCAATCTGTAATAGGTGGCGCTGTCTATAGCGACTACTAACGGGTTAAGCAAGAAGCACTGAGGATGTGGAGGGCTCTCCCATGAAAAGCAGCTTTTGCAAGCACAATGAAGCAAATGTAAGGTTTTATGTTTATTAATTAATGTTAAGAGATTTATTCTAATTGATGGTTGAAATTAGGTATATTTGGAACATCCATATATTTGGAGACTAATTTCCATATACTTTAATGTTAGAATGTACTGCTTGTGCTCCCTGGAGCCTATTCCTATTCTTGTGCTCCCTGGAGCATTTTTCAGTTGGAAATATATACCTCACATTCATTATTGCTTGTTTCTTATTAAAAAAAGAAAAGGAAACAGAAGCTTACTTCTATTTGTAACTGAAAAGTTGACTATTTTAAATAAATAAGCCTGCCACCCTTTCAACTTTGAACAATAGACTACAAATTTATATAGATATATAATCGTCAAAAAACTTGTAAATGTATAGAAAATTTTCTATATATAGTAATATTCTTGAAAAAAAAAAATATTTAGAAGATTAGGTTTCTTAAATTCTTTTTAATAAGTTCCTAAAAACCAGTAGCATTGTTATGTATACATAAATAACAGAATTATAAAAAGTTTAAGAGTAGTTGCTAAAAATTTCACACTTTATTATTGCAATAACTTCAAAATGTATGTTATTTATTTATTTATTGTTTTACATAACTCTCCTTTTTCATTATTTAAGAGTTTTAGAGATTATATTATAAGGTACTTATTTATAGATACAAAAATAACTTTTATAATGAAAGCTGTAATTTTGAAAGCAAGCAAAAAGCCAACACCATTAATTATTATAGAATGATCAATGAACATGGAACAAACCTTTGAGGATGGATCTATGAGACTAACACCATGCTTATTGATGGCAATCAAGAGTTGTTCTGGAAAATTTGGATCAGTAGTTTGCTAAATAAATAAACATAAGAAGTTTTTAGTAAGTAATCTTTATACTTTTTTTTTTTTTAACTAACATTGATAAAAAACTACAGCAATCAAATGTACTGTTTGAATAATACTATTAAAAATATTTAGTAACTATCTTATAAACATTTTATATAATTTTCCTATTTGAATAATATTATCCAACAAAAATCCATAATAAATAAACATCTAAAAAAAGTATGTCTTAAAAGAAAAAATAGTTAAAAATCCTTATTTGATTCACCCAAAACAATAATGACAACAAAGAATAAATAAATAAAACTAATCAGTTTGAGGGATTATACTAATTTCAAAAGATATTAATTAAAATAGAACAATCTATTCTTCCAAAAGAAATAGTCATTGGCAATAATTTTATTACAATTATGACATCCAACTCAGAATAATGCTTTCTTAAAAAAAAAAAAAAAAAAAAAAGATTGTATATAATATCTAACTTATCTTAAGAATAAGGTCAAGAAAAATTGTCATTCTCTACAGTAACTATTAAGTTATTCCCATTTATTCTCGAACACATTTTTCAGTACAATGAAACAATATATTTTTCATGAAATTTTCAGTGTTTCAGTACCTCTTAATAGTTTAGTTTGCGTTTGTGTTTATGTTTGATTACTTAATTATCTTGAAAAGAAACAATAATGTGTAAGATAATATATATATATTTCTAACTTTATTTCCTTTTAATTCTATATAAAATAATTTAAAATTAAGAAACACTGTTCCTTTAATTTGGAGTCTTATAATGATTTTAAAGCTGCATAGTATTTCTTAAAGTCCAGAGTTTTATAATATTTTATATTAAACTTCTTTAACAAAAATAAAATTTCATTAAGGTCTATCATTAACTGAGATAATCAAGGTTATACTGTATATAAATAATTTCTTACATACCTGTCCATTTTTCAGAATGTTTAGTACAACTATTCTCAGAATATTTTTTTTATAATTAAGTTAAATAAAATATTTTTATTTAAAAATACTAGCTAAGAGAGTAGTTAGTAAAAAGAGAGTAGAGTTAGATACGCTCTTATGGAAAATAAATACATTAGGTATCACTTCAAATAAAACTATACATTTATTGTCATTTTTAAAGCTGCACAGTATTTCTTAAAATATGGAGTTTATAATATTTTATACCAAACTTCTTTATCAACAAAAAAAAAAAAAAAAAAAAAAAAATTCCATCAAGGTAAAGTTCATAATTAATGTCTCCCCTGATACTCCATAAATATGAGTGCACATACACTACATAAGATTTGAACATCTTGAAACTAGAAAGGCTAATTCATAATTTATTGGAGACAAAAAAAAAAAAAAAAAAAAAAAAAAAAAGATTATTTTAATCACATATTTCATTTTTAAGTTTGATCACATTAGATACTAGTTAAGTTAGCAAATAGAAATTAGAAAATATTATTTTACCTTTACTTCAAAGAAAGCAGAGCCAAATGTTGGCCATTTAAATATAACCTTCAAAAAATTAACTTTGCTTTCCTCTGGACTCATTCCAGCATCTTGATTATATGCAGCCACAATTGCCTGATGGAAAAAAAGAATTAAGCAAATAGATATGCTAATAAATTAAAGTTATGCAATAGCTTATAATGTAAAGAAGGGAAATATTTTTATTGATAATGCACTTTTTTTTTCTTTCACTTGTAGACAAATGAAATGCTTAAAATAAGTTTTGAAGCAACACAATTACTTAAAGATGAAATTAATTTTTTTTCCATACATGTATTAAAGTTTTCACATTTTAGCTTAAAAAAAACTGAACTGTTTTCCAGTTTACCAATAATAATAAAATAAAAAAAATAAGTAAATAAATAAAATAAAATAAGATAAATAAATAAATAAAAATTCTTAAAAATTTTAAGTTTCGAAGCAGTTTTTCAGGCTATGCTATAAAATAGTAATCAACTAATATTTACTAAACAATAAAAGAGAGAGAGAGGGGGGGGGGAGAGAAAGAAAAGAAAAGAAAAACAAAATTAAGTTTTTTGAAAACAGAATAAGAATTTCTGAATAAAGATACAATATATGAAGTTTTCTTTTAACCCTTTCACTGTTACAAATAGCTTATCTCATTATACAGTAGTTCGAATAAAAGATGATGTGATAAAATTTTGAAGCATACGTTACTTTTTCTAGAAAGTAAGATCACTGAATATTTGTAGTTTACAATAACATATTTTCATACTCCTTCTTCACATACTATTTATTTTATGCATTTTTAAACAGATATGCTGAAAAACTACTATACAGTTAACAGGTTAATTTCAATATTCATTAGAAAAAAATGAAAAAAAAAAAAGTCCTCTTCAACATTTAAAATGATTCCATACTATAATTAATACCATATTAAAAATGAAATACAAAATTAAATTCTAATTTAAAAATAATGTAGTTTTTTTTTTTTTTTTTTTTTTTTTTTTTTTTTAAACATGTGGAATTATTTAAATAAACACAAAGCATTTCAACAAATATCTATAATTTGTTTCCTATTATTTATTTATTTACCTTTATGCAGAATTATTCACATAGGAAGTGAAAAAAAAAGCTCTTAAAGTAACTTTATAGCATCAAAGCTATTGTAATACTGAATTTAAAATCTATTAGCTTTTTCAGTAAATTTATTTACTTTTAAAAATATTATATGATTTCAGTAAGCTGGAAGGAAAAAATAATACTGAAACACATGCTATTTATTTTTCAATGCATCATTGCCAAATTTGTTTATTTTATTTTTAATTTAATTGGTATGCTACTTAACTTTTACAAATTTCAAACGGTTAATTCTAAAAGTTTGGATTAACTTTTTCATGAATTATCTTTAGAAGTACATAGGGATTGGTGAAAATTTGAACACTTTTTAAAAAATCTAATTCTTAAACTTGAAAATGAAATCTTTTATTCCACACTAACACTTTACAAAAACTTTAATGATGTAAAACGAAATTTTATGAAAGTGTTTATGAATCTGATCCACCAGTTTTTTAACTTTCAAAAATTTGCTTTGAAAACCACAAGATTTATATGTATTATTGATGGTTACCCTGACAAGTTCACTAATGAGATGATGAGCTTTGCATTTATTATTTATCTAACTAGTTGGTCAGAAAAATTCAAATATTTTTTAAAATTATTAAAAAAAAAAAAAATAAATAAAAAAAAAAAAAATAAATAAATCTCAGTCTTTTCTAGAGTACTTTTGGTTAGACATCTCAGTCTAACCAAAATGAAACTAGTCTACCAAAGATGTAACGTGAAGATAAGTAAAAGGTTATATATATTAATGGTTTTGTTAATTAAATTGCTTCATGGATAAAATGTTTCAAGTATCTCAGTCTTCATCACAGTTTCTTGCTGGATGCAGCTGAATGTATGATTCATTTTTTTCTCAGGATCCAGCAGGTAGGATCCAGCCTCAGGATCCATCTTAGTCAATTTTGAATGGTTCCACGTCATTACATCCTTTATCATTAGCCAAAATCTATACTGTTTCCTGTTTTATGACACATGAAAAAGCAGTATATTCTGCAAGTTTTTTAAAGTTACTGAATATTAGTTCCATGAAGTAGTTGAGATTTTTGGATAATGCAATGATGCAGAACCATCCAAAATTGACGTAAGATAGCCCTACCTACTAAATGGTGAGAGGAAGAAGAAAGGAAGTAGATGTTCAGCCACATCTGAAAAGCTGTGAAGAAAGTTTAACTGAAAGTACTTGTGAAAGATTAATTATTTATAAATAATTTTAAAATAAAAAATAATAATTCTTTTGTTGAATTCTTTCAAAGGATTTAGATAGCGGTAAACTTTTGAAATTTTTTAATGTTATGCTATTTCATACCTGCCAACTTCTCACTGAAAGAATCAAGAAAATTGACTTCAAAAACCAGAAGATTTCGTTAAAATCAAGATGATTCTCTCTCTATAGTAGACATAGATTTTTTTCTTCTTTTTTATGCAAGCCATAATTTTAAGGAATAAAAAAAATTAAAGAAAATATTAGGCATTGATTCTAAGATAAGCTATATAACTTAATTTTGAACACTTAAAATCTCAGGAACAAATAGTATAATAAGTATGATGTGAATTTATGTTTGACTTCTTTAGAAAAGTAAATTCTATCATATATGTATTTTTCAAAATATCTAGTTATATTGTTTCTTCTTAGTAGCACCCCATTTTTTAAATGAATATTCTTAAATGAAAAATATAGTAATATTTTATACAGGATAGCAAACATACAATGTTTGTTCTCATAAGTAAACACATGATGTTATGTAGTATGGAGTCATGATCTGCTTTGTAAACGCCATTCATTACAAGATAAAATTCATATTTTAGAACAAATCTTATCACGTTTTTTTGACTAAAAATAAAAAAATATGCACATAAATGAGGTTTTTCGTGTAATTTATAAATATATTTAGAAGTTTCTCCCTTTTTCGAAACTGAAAAAATGAAATACATAGAAAATCTTAAAATCAGGAAAATTCTATTTACTGGCAGGAAGCAAGAAGAAAATACAAAATTGGGAAGCCTTCTTGGAAATCAAGACTTGGCAGCCATGCTATGGATATTTAAATAAAAAAAAAAAAAAAAAAAAAAAAAAATCAATTTGTTGAAAGTTACAAAAACTAACTTTATATAAGTCCCCAGCTCCCTATAGTGCACCCAAAATTGATAGATATATTTAGTTCCAAAGTTTGGGATTTTCCTACATTTTTTTTTACCTTCATCATGAGGTCGGTTTAAAAGTCCTTAATAAAGCCCAAGAAAATGCAGAAAAGTCCCAAATATCAAAACTAAATATCTTGGTCAATTTTGGAGCACACAAAATTATGAAACTTTTTGTGTTATATTTGTTAGGATGAGTGTCAACTTTTACTAACTATGACTAAGTGACATGGGGACTGTATAAAAAGTTAGTTTTTGTAATTTTCAAAACAATGATTTTTTAAATTTAAACAGGCCATATCATAAATACAGGCCATTACATTTTTAAAAATCTTTTTTAATTGAAAGTTGTAAATGTGTGTCTGCAACCAACGGCTCCAGAGATAAAGTCCTCATTGTGACTTTCCTTTGTACCCTGAAGATATAGAAATAATTAACTTTGGATATTAACATGATAAATGATAACCACAAGAGTTTCAATTTTGATAGCTAAATTTGCTTTTATTAAAAATTTAGACTACACAATCAAAAAATCAAATTATTATTTGTGAAGAAACTGATAAATGTATTTCTATATATGCAAAACTATAATAGGTTTGCTAAATTAAGTCGAAGTTAATATTATTGTAATATTAGATTTTAACATAATCTCCCATTCTTCAGAAAGTTAGTATGGTTGCTACTGAAAGCTTTAAATTTATACTAAATTTCAATCTTTTTATTGCTTATGAGATATATTAACATTAGTGTTTTGTTATCATTGTAAAATTGTCTCCCTACCCCCCCCCCCCCCAAAAAAAAAAAAAAAAAAAAAAAAAAAAAAATTTTTTTTTTTTTCTTTTTAAGTGATTAATGAAGCAAAAGAAAACAACAATTATTAGAACTGAAATATTCTTTGAGTAATTTTTTTTTCATCATTCTATCTTAAGTAATAGAAAAATAATAACTCTCACATACCCTTTTCCAATCATTGGAATTCTGGGACTTTAATAAATCAGCTGGAATCATTTCCCTTAGCATATTCCTAGTTAAATAAAATAAATATGAAAATAAGTTGAGAGAGAAAGATAACAATAAAATACTCAGAATAATGAAAATAACATGCATCAATAATTAAGTATAATTATTCTATAGTTAATAATGATAAAAAAAATTATGAATTAATAATCCAAGTATGAAATTACCTTTCCATTAACTAAAAGTTAAATGAGAATTTCAGAGGAGAAAATAAAATTTCATAAAATAATAAATAAAACATTATAGAAGCTATATTATAAAATTTAATACATAACTTTTGCCAAATAGGATGTTCGAATAGATTAAACTTTTAAGAAGAATATTCTGTAAATAATTTAATATATATACAGTAAAGCACCGTTTATATATACGTCTTGTATATACGTCTTTTTAGTAAAGTCCCAATTCATTCCTATTCATTTTAATGCAAAAATTCTTCGTTTATAAGCTGCTAATATCAGTTATACATCTGTTCCACTTTACTAAAATTTGCAAAATTTCTCGACCTGCATCATTTTCCATTCTAAATAAGACGGATTTTTCCTAGGAAGCATCTTAAATGGAGGAACACAGGAAAGATCAAAGAATACTGATCAAAGAATCAATTGAAATCACAGTAGAATTTTTAATACTCATAGAAAAGCATCAAATCAGACGGATATTAAAGATTTTTAATGTTATTAAATAACTATCTGTATGGACATAAATCGTATACTTATTATTAAAGATATGCAATATATATAATTAATATTCAAAATGTTTCTTAAGAAATGTAATATAATACTCAATATATGATATATGTAATTGGCCATACTTGCCAACATATTAATTAATATTCCGTAGTATTGTTAACCCACCTTCTTTTTCACACCAGTATCTTTCTAGAATATTTTTCTTCTTATTTAATCGTAATTGCATTTGAAGAATATACTCTAAAAATTTACTGGTGTGAAAAAAAGGGCGGGACTAACAACACTACAGAATATTAATTAGGATGTTGGCAAGTATGAATTAGCATCCAGTCATGCATTAATAGTATGATTTTTCTCCTTTTTTGTAATAAATCTGTTTATTTATTTATTTATTTTAATTAATTGTCTTAAGAAAAAGTATAATATACATTTACTAACTTAAGAAACTTTATTAATTAGTATTTTCATATAAATTTTGCATAAGTGTCATTAAATTTGTAATAATCAAAGTGTTATTATTAAATTTTGATTATACGTCTTTTTATTTATAAGTCTTTTTACGTCAGTCCCTTGAAAAACGTATAAACGGTACTTTACTGTATACATATTCAAGTTTATTTAAAAAAAAAACTATACATAAAATAAAGCAATAAAAAAATTATTTTTTACAAATAAATAAATAATTTTTAAAAGAACGTCACCAACATTCATATATCTATATACAGGATGTCCCAAAAGTCTTTAGACATTTTAAAAATTCATAACTATTCAATGAATTGACAGAATTGAATGCAATTTGTGAAAAAATCATTCTCGTGAAGGGGGATTTTCTTTTTTTTGGTAAAGAAAAAGTAATAATCAAGCTATTTGTCGATAGAAGGCACTGTGCATGACCAGATCACACATTTTCACGAAAAACTGTACTTATTCGCATGCAAATGTTTACAGGCATATAAATCCTATTCTATGTGTCCGTCGTCACCACATATTACAGTTTGCAAATGAGTTATAACACTGCTAACAGCAGCTTCAGTTGGCAGTTCTTACCTGAGGGAAAACATCTTTACCAATAATGCTTTATCTACCAAGTCAGCATCACAATTAAAACTTCATGTATGCACAAGTAAGAGGCAAAATAAGAAATAAACTATTCTAATTGAGAAATTGTGCAATTTATAGGACTTTCATCTGCAGTTTTTTTTTCACATCTGTGCGCAAAATTTAACTATTTGTCTAACTATCATCGACAAAAGGTTTAACAATATTTTTTTTCTTTACCAAAAAGTATTCCCCTTCAAGAGAATGATTTTTTCGTAAACCACATTCAATTCCATTAATTCATTCAATAGTTATGAAATTTTAAAATATCTAGATTTATGAGACACCCTGTATATCAGTAATATTGTAATCAACAAACATGATTACTTATGAGATTAGCATTATAGAAAAATATTTCAAGAATGAAATTCAGGATTGTTAAACAGAAAGATTGATATCATGAGATATATTCAGCACGAATTTCATAGATAGATCAGTGAATTAATTTAAAGGTGGAATGGTGCTCCTTCCCCTCCTCAAATATATATATATATATAAAAGGCAGTAGTCTCCTACCCATAAAAAAAAAAAATAATTTTGCTTTTTCTGAAACAACGATAAAATACCAGATGTACTACAAAACTGCTTAAAAAACAAAGATTTTCAAGAGAATTTTTAGAATATGATAGCAGATTGCCTTGATGAAGGCTATTACAGGGTTTATATAGGAATACTTCAATCTGTAAATGGACCTTTCATAAAAATTCATCAAACTAGTAGTGACAAGCCTTCTATTTTGAATAGGAAACCATCTAATATTACTTTAAATAAAATATATTAATTTCGAGACATGCAAAAAATATTTGCAGAAAATCAGATCTTGAACAGACAGGCTGATAGACAATTAAATTGAAGTCACAGACATTTTTGAACAAAATAAAATTTTATGTGATAAACCAGCCTGTAAAATTATGTATAATAAATAACTGAAGAAGTATTTTATCATTTTCCTTTTTCGTTGATTAACAAGGAAGCTAGAAAAATATTCGGGCCGATACGGCCTGGAAAAAAATTCCCCCAGGCACGGCCCCTTTCCTCTTTGATCTTCGCTTCACAGTCCTTTACAGTTCACACGAATACGTTCTAAAACGAGAAGCCATCAAAATACTAACCACTAACTCTGCCGTTAATGACCGGGAGTACAGCATAATTCCATCTGAGTGGCAACATGTCCTAATTCTGATGAAGCGAAGTGAAGAGAAAACCAAGGAAGGAAAGGGATGAAAACAATCTAGAGGAAGCAGAAATCACAACATGCACTGAAGACGGGTGCGACAGTGCACCGAAAAATATATGCAATATTAAAGGATTATACTGTAAGGTAGTTTATTTATATTTTTTATGTTATATTATCTTTCTTCTAAAACAATGAATTAAATTATGTCAATAAGGTTTTCTCATTTCTGTGTTTAAGCTTATAATTAAAGCCTTTACAAACTCAAATAATCCATAAAATAAATGTAGATTTTAACGATAATTTTTTTCTCCCTCCTAAAGAGCTAAAATCCCCTTCTTTCATAAATTTTTGAAGAAACTTCCTTTTAGACAAAAAATTAATTTCAATCCCTGCATATTGACAACTAGCATTTAATAAGAAAAATTCATATACATGATAGTGCGAAATATAGTTTATCAGGATAATATTTCTTAAAACTGATAATTATTAATCTTTGTCAAAATCAAATAAAATAATATGCATTTTGCAAAAAAGATACACTAATATTCATTACTTACGGTATACTCTGAAGTTCAACTTTACTTTCTCCGTAACGAACACGGTAAATGAGGGCAGCTAATCTAGCGGCTTCTTCTTTGCTACATTTATGATAGCCTCGAAGTAATTTTGGAAGTTCCTAAAAAGAAGATATAATTTTTTAAGTAAAATTATTCATTAAAATAACACCAATAGCAAATGCTTACTTAATAAGTACTTTAATGAATAAAGATTGCATTATATATAATAATAATAATAAAATTCATAACATTTTATTTTTTGGAAAATGCAAGAAAAATTTTTGTTTAACAATAATAATTATAATAATAAAAGAAATTAATATAGATAAGTTATTTTATGATATTTATTTTTATACATTATTATCTTAATGTATATAAATCCTATTTTTAAGAAACCCACTTACACTAAATATAACCTTCAATGTTATTCATTAACATTCTTAAAAAATATATGTGTTTAGTTTTGATTTTATTTTACAATTTCTATATTAGGAATTGAACCAGTAGATTACAATACATTTTATTTTAACCCGTTAATATCCGAATTAATTTTGCAAAATATTATTAGCTGATTATTTCACTTCTAAATTAATATAGATAACTGGTAGTAAAATATATTAAACAACTCTTTTGATAGTTTTAAATTTAAAGCCTATCCTTATTTATTGACGTTTAGTGTTCTAGCAAGAAAAAAATTTCGAAATAGAAAAACTCTGAGATAACAGGTTAATTTCCTATTATATGTTGACAAAGATCTCGAAAGTAAAGCATTATAATATATATTATTATTCAACTTGATTTACGTTAGTATACCTGCACAAAAAACAAATATATGTACGACAAATGAAAAATCATAAAATGACTATCCAATTATGAAAACATAATTCATAGTAGGCATATAAAACTTTCAGGGATCATTTAGAGTGATGCTATAAACTGTCACTAAAAAGCCGATATCAATCCAAGAAACCACAAAATATATACACGCCATTTTATTAGCTGTCCTCTAATGAGGACACTGTGTGCTAACGGGTTAAATATAAGTTAATATGGCATGTTAAAATTTATGTAAAATAAGGTGTTAACGGAAGGGAAAGAAAAAAAAAATAGTTTTTAATATAATGAAAAAATGATCAAATTACCTGATGATAATGGAAAATAATATCTGCATTTCTGTCTTTGCCAGGAACTGTATTGGTCCATAATTTTTTCATAAAGAATACTTGATAAGTGAACTGAGGTATTGAGCCTGCAATAATGAAATTACCAAAGGTCAGAGTTGCTTATACAAAATTTAAATTATCAAGCTCAATACAGAATTTATATGACATCTTTTATAGTGTTTTGATTAATGGAGCAAATTGATATTTTGAACTATTTCCTAAGTGAAATATTTTAATGTAGAAGCTAAGAATAGTTTTTATGTTTTTCTGAAAAAAAAAAAAAAAAAAAAGAAAAAAAGAAAATATACAAGCTTAAAGTAATAAAATGTGAAAAAGTATAATTTGCTATAACACATAATTTCAGTTTTTCTTTTTTGCTGCAAAAAATTGAATATGTTTTACAATGATTTTTTTTCTTTTAATTAAACTGATGTTTTGTATGAAATTTAAACATAAATTATCATTTTCCAATATTGGAATTCATTATACATGAGAAAATTATTAAGATAATGTAAATAGTAAGATAACATGGAGTTTTGTCATAATTGTAAATTTTGATAATGTAATTTAAACATAGTATCAATTGATCATTGAAAAAACATGTCTTGCAAAAGAATATTTAATGTTTTCCTAACAATAAAAAAAAAAAAAAAAAAAAAAAAAAAAAAAACTCTAGTCCTAACATAAAATTGGTGAAAAATATAAGATTCAATTTATTGTCTTTGCAAAATTTTTAACCATCCGGGATCTGGGATAAGAAAATAATTAAACTATTTTCTAAATATGTACATAACTGAATACATATGTACACTCCTTCTCAAATTTATAAGGACACTTTATGTTTTGAAATAACTAATGTAAAAATAATTGTGAACAAAATTATACTAAGTGCACTTAATATATCTAGTATTCTAAAAACCAAAACTGCTATATATTTTTTAATATGAAACAAAATTAATAAAAATTAATGCAAAATATTTTTTTCTCCATGTTTTTAGATGTTCATAATTATATGGACCATCAAGATTTTTTCGTTTTATTTAACTTACTATAAATTACAGTTGACATGCAAATTTGTTAACTTCTGGGCTAGATTAATTCCTATATAAGCCTTCAATTTTTCTTGGATGGACATTACTGATAATTCCACGAAAAAAAGAACGATCATGTAGTGAAGTATGATAAATGTGTTTTGTAAGTGGAAGGATAATTTTAATCCGCCGAATTTCTAATGAAATTTGAAGTTCATGTAGTGAAGTATGATAAATGTGTTTTTTAAGTGGAAGGCTAATTTTAATCTGCCGAATTTCTAATGAAATTTGAAGATCTAAAATTGCTGAAGGAAATGTGATCAAACGTTGAACTGCTGGTTCGATAGGAGAGAGATCTGATGCAAAATCAGAGTTGTTTTACAGAGATTGAAGACTCATAATTCCTCTTACTGTTCTACTCATAATGACTGCTGCTGAATTTGCTCGTAATTTTTAACGAAAGGTTGGGGTCCACATTTATGCATGTTTAAAATAATTAATATGTTAAAATGAATAAAAAACCTGTAATAATCAATAAGCATTCAATGGGGGAAGAATGTCTGTGTTACAGTTGAATAAAGACAATATTAAATGGTAAAATTTACTTTAAAAATTAAAATAATAAAGCCACGAATATAATTTATAATAAAAACAAGACCTTACTTTCAGCTTTACAGATGTAACTTTTAATGGCGAAGCACTCTCATTCAGCCCCCCCCCCCTTATCTTCAGCACCAGTTACTCCATGCTGTGTAGTTCTGTGAAGATTTCTTTTTTTACAGTTCAATTGTCTTCTCTCCTTCAGGAGGTGGCACGAGGTAGCATCAATAGCTGCCGTTGATTGGTCCAGGTTGTATGCATTAGGATGATCTACGATTTCGATTGTTTTGTGAAAAAGAGTGTAGTTGTGGTTATTGTAATTAGCAATTTTTTCAGTATTTTTAAAATCTATTTCAATGTTTTCATTTCTGTGGGTTTGCACTAAAGCCGTGCCGTATCTTCCAAATTTAATGTCATTATGTTCTTTAATGTGTGTGTTTATTTTCCTTTTTGCCATTCCTATGTAACAACCATCGCTATTGTTTTGATGTTTAAAGAGAATTTTGTATATACCAGCAGACTCGAGGGGGGGATATACTACTACACTCTTTTTCGCGAAACAATCGAAATCATAGATCATCCTAATGCATGCAACCTGGACCAATCAACGGCAGCTATTGATGCTAACAGGCGCCACCTCCTAAAGGAGAGAAGACAATTGACCCCTCGAGTCTGCTGGTATATAAAAATTCCCTTTAAACATCAAAACAATAGCGATGGTTGTTACATAAGAATAATAAAAAGGAAAATTAACACAAGCATTAAAGAACATATTAATGACATTAAATTTGGAAGATACAGCAATATTCTAATGTGGATCTCAGTGAATGAATAGTTAGACAGACATAAGGATGACAGCTATCATATTATGGAAGAAAGCTCTTTTCAACGTTCATCTTTCTGTTTTAATTTGACAAAACAAGTGGATCAGTTTTGCTGCTTAACTACTATAGTACAGAGAAACTTATTTTGATGTATCCTGAAATTTAACAGTCTGTGAAACAGATTTATTTACTCTTAAAACTCTTATTTACTCTAATTACAGTTATTCACTCTAAAAACTCTTAAATGGACAAAAAATCGCGCCCTACAACACGCATCATTTTGTCCTTAAACACGAAGCTATTGAAATAATAACCAATAATATTTCAATGACTGAGAGCACAGTATTATTCAAGCTGAATGGCAACACATACTAAAAAAGATGAAGCGAAGTGAAGAGGACCGTTGAGAGAAAAAGAACATGAAAACAAATCAGAAGAGAGGCAGTATCACTAAGTACGCTGAAATATATTTGTATTGTCAAAAAGATGAAATTTTTTAGGTATTTTATTTTATTTAAAATTAATGCAATCCTTTTTTATTAAGTTAATATAATAAAAGTACACTTTTTGAAATATTGAAAATAAATGAGCCCAATTTCATAGAAATCTGAGAGAAGTCAGGTTTTTAGCTTTGTCTATTTGACATGGAATAACCCTGATGCGGAGCGTGGCTTCTCTTGCTGCCATTTGAATTTGATTTGAGCATCACTAGCTCATGGATCAGGCAGAGTAAAAGAAAAACATTCTCCTGCAGCTCACCATCATTCTGTTAAACAATGTCTGTTAAATTACTTTTATCATCAATTATAGAATTATATTCATTGTAAAGATTCCAATAATAAATGACAGTAAATATAAAGATTTTAAGCTCCTTGGTTTTGTCCAATATGATTACATGCCAGAGTTGTTGGAGCAGTCACTAGAGTCAGCATCACTACTACATAACACCATAACCCACAACCCTAGACCCCTCGTTTGAAATGCAATTTCAAGGAAATAAAAAGAGATTGCTATACGCTCTAGGCCTGAGTTGGTACATGTATGGCTCCATACATAAAAAATGAGAGATTAATTACATCTATTTATTATATGATTATTCATGTTTTTATGTGTTTCTTTAATAAATGTTATGAATGTCTATGAAAGTGATTATTGGACCTCTGATTTTACACAACAATTAACAGCAGTACCATGGCTCAAAAAGCTACATTATATAAGTTGTGCATTTTAAAAATTCTTATTTGAAAAAAATAAAAAGGATGAACCTTCCAGAATTAAATGGAACTAATTAAAAAACAATTAAAATACCTTACTAAAAAATCCTTAAACTTGTGCAGATATATTTCAGCTGCAATTGCAACTATTATCAGTGCACAAATGATCTATTTTTACTCTGGTGGCTTCGTTTTCCCTCTCTTTTTCTCCTGTCTTCTCTTCAGTTTGGTCATGACGTGTTACCATTCGGGTGGAATTGTGCTATGCTCTCGATCATAAACTGCAGTGTTAGTTGTTAGTATTTCAATGGCTTCATGTTTTAGAGCATATTGGTGTGAATTATAGGGGGCTATTTGTTCGATGTTTAGAGTGTTAAAGTTAATAGGGTTAGTAAGATGTGTTCCAGAAAGGGCATTGGATGGTTTATTATATTTAATTGTCTGAGAAATGTTCGGCTTCACATTCTTTTATTTGTCATTTTGTCATACGTATATAACAAGCGTTAATGTTGTTTTAAAAATGGATGGAATCTTTTACATTTCTTAAACAGGATGACCAATATTAGAAATTTTTCAAATTCCTTGACTTTTCCATTACTTTTTTTTTACCATTTTCCCTAACTTTTTCCTGACTTATGCAGATTTTTCCCAAAATAATTTTTACAAAATTAGCGAATAATTTAGCATTTTACAATAACAAGCTTTCAAATATGGCCTATTTCCACAAAATTTCTCAAATTTCCCTAACTTTACATGAAATTCCCTGACTAGTGGCCACCCTGTTAAATGTTGGAAAATAGTTTTATTAGGTCTTATTGGAATGTTTATGCCATATTTTGTTTCTTCATATATAATTTTGTTAGCAGCTCCATTACACATACATGTGATTACTCAGCCAGTAAATTGGCTGAAAATGTTTAAGAATCAGACTCCCCCCTCCTTACCCCCCCCCCCCCCCCCAATAAAAGCCTGCCATAACATACTGTATGTTTTGACAAGCGAAAAAGCAGACCAACAAATTTTATTTGATCAAAAAAATAAATAAATAAATAAAAATCTGCTTTTGTTTTGGGCTCCAAAGACAACTAAAATTACCTTTAATCAGCTTAACCACAGATTTTATTTTAAAATATTATTCATATAAGTGAAACACAGTTGAGTCAGGAGAAAAAAAGAAAGATTTAGAAAATATATTTTAACCATTAGTAAAATATTTTTGTCCCTCAAATATATCATGGGGCTTGTGCAGTTATCAGGCTCTATTTCCCTGTTAGTGTAAATTAAAGTAATTTTATATATTTATAATAATTTAATTTTATACAAATTTTGATATAATTTTTACATGTTTCTTTGAATCAAAGATTTAAACTTTTGCCTTTGACCCCCCCCCCCCCTTTTTTTTTTTCATTAAATTTAAAATTTCATGCACATTTATATCATATTTAAATATATTTCAGCATCAACATAAGATAAGTATTAACATTAAATACATAAAAATAAAATTTCAAAATATATTACCTTCTCACCTTTATATTCAAATGAGAAAAATTAATAGGCACAGTTTAACCCATTTAATATATACAAAATGTTCAGATTTTCTACAGCATTTCCAGTCTTTAAAAAGTTTAAGAATTGTTGATGATTTCTTGGGCAGCTTTACAGTATTTTATCCATATATTTATGGAGAGCAGAAGCTTTCATAAATTTTTATTAGAATTTTTTCTTTCTTCCTTTTTAGTGACTGTCTTCTTTCTGTCTTTGACATGAAGAAGTATTATATTAACATATTAAAATTTTCTATTCTTATAACCTAACTTAGTTCTCTTTCAAATTGTATCACTACTTTTTTAAGAGAGATCATTACTGAAAATAATACTCTGGGTATGCCAGGCAAAAATAAAACTTATATGAAGAGAATTCAATAATAATAAAAAATTTTACTTTAAAATATATATATATATATATATTTACACACAAAAATTACATATAGAATATGTACATTTCCAGGAAGACTTTTTTTTAGATGCTGCAGCATTAAAAAAAATTTTCCACATTTCTTTTTGGTTTTTTATGCTGGAAACATTTGTCATTGTAGTAGAAGTTGTTTCGATTTTGTCAATAGGGTTTGTTTTATTTTGACAAATATTCTTTATTTTTTTCTGAACTTGAATCTTTCTTTTCAATTGTTCTTTTTTTTTTTTTTAATATTTTATTTCTTCTCTGCTCTTGAAATTTTTTAAGAGCCAAAGACTGAACTTTTTTAATAGAGCTTTGGCCATCTTTCTTTGTTTGAATTTTCAATTTTTTCTTTTTTTTAGGTGACTCTGTCTTTTCTTCTCTGTATCTTTTAGACGAAGAATTCATATTTCTTATGAGTTTTTCATCCACATTATCTCTAAGGAAATTTTCCCTGTGAAAATATTTTACAGCTGAGGTTTTCTTGGATCTTAAGCTATATTTTACAGTCTGTACTGCAGCATATGTTTTTATACTGAGCCTACCAGATCTTGGATCTATAATATGGTTCATTGTACTGAAACTGCCTTCAACTACAGGCCCATGGAAACAGCTTATCAGGGCTTTTACTAATTTCGACAATGCAGGAAATTCTCCTAAGCTGAATATTTCATTCCACCATTCATTGAAACTCAAACACTTATTTGAAGAAAAGGGTGATGGTAAATCACAAACCTGGTAAACTCTAATTTCTGACATATATAAATTCAATTCTGCATCATCTAATACATTTTTAGCTATTGATGGCAATTCTTCAAGCCTTTTAAGGGTAATATTCTTTCCTCTCGATGATGGATTTAAGGCAGAAACATTTACTAAAAACGAATTTCTCAGGGGTAACTTCTTCTATAAGTATAAGCCACAAGCTATATAGGCAGATTTTAACTGCTGATAAAATTCATCCAAAATAGTCTTGTTACATTTTTTCACCGTAGATAAGGTACTGCCCCCAACAAAAAGTTCCTTATCTTTTAGGATATTCTTTTCAGTAATGAATCTTTTTGTGGATATATCTTCTCCACTTAAATCTTTTACAACTTCTGGCTTGATAAAGTACGAAAGAAATGTTTTAAACAGTTTTTTTTGTGCAGCATACAAAGTATGTATTGATGGTTCAGTTGTTTGAAACAAGGCAACATATTCTTTTAACAAAGGTAAGACCGCAGTGTATACTTGCAATATCAGTAAAGTTTTTTTTTCTACAGTAGAACATTTTGTTTATTATTCTCAATCTTCTCTCCTTTCCTTCATTAGTAGAAGGTTTGATTTTCTTTAATATGCCCTGAACTCTTTTCACATCCTCAGTATCAACTCCTAATTTTTTGTAGATGGCTAAGACTACAGACTGGTATGTGACTGAGTCATCTAACTGTAAATATGCATAATAAAAGCATGTTAGAACATCCCACATCCTTAGAGTTTCTAAGCATCATAGCAAGACAGCCATCTATGGCTCAAATAGCGGTGGGGTGCAGAAAAACGAATACCAAAACAATGGCATATTTGGTTTAAATACTGTTTCAGTTCTGCTGACCACCTAAAATCATTATTCAAATCGGTAAAGAAACCTTCAATAAAATAATCAAACTTTCTACAAAATTTTTTGGTGGTGTTATGAATATGATGGCATGAATCTCCATCTACATCTAGAAGATGTGGAGCCTTTTCTTGGCGAATGCAAGTTTCAAGCCCACTTTTGGATCCTCTCATGATGGCACAGGAATCCATCAAAATAGACATCAGATTTGCATAAGGGATATTATTTTCTGTCATTACAGAATCAATAGCATTAAAGATATTTTCAGAATTTACAGAAATCAGATTTATTGAAGAGAGATGTTCAATTACAACTTGCTTTAATTCTTCTGAATAGTAACTAACAAGAATTGTTAAGACCCTCATTGAATTATTGCTTGTTGCTTCATCAATATTAAATGAGAAATGTGAATTTTGAAGCTTACCAACTGTTTCCTCAAGGAATGTTTTTGCCAATCCATATTGCATCTTCATTGATGCTGAAGTTCTATCCATAGACAATGCTGATAGGGATTTGTTATCTCTGGATAGTTCTTTCGACAGTTCAATCAAGCGCGGAGCCAGTGTAAAAGGTAAATTATTTTCTGCCAGAAATGCCAGAATAGTTGCTTGTGCTGTCACAACACGAGCAGGTATAGGAATGGCAGGTTTCGTCTCTGAACTAGAAGTTTGAAGCTGGGAAGTTACAGAAGCAAAAGTACTGTTTAGTCCATAATTGCTTTTTCTTAATTCAACAGTTTTGACATGTTTGGCTGAAGAGATATGTCTTAATAATGTGCTGCATCCTCTTCCTCCGTAATCAATGATGTCATTGCAAAATAAACATTTTGCTTTGCCTGGCAGGTCGATTTTTCGTATGGAATCAGACAAAGCTACATTTACTACATCACCATTTTTTAAGCACAACGATACTTTTTTCTCTAACCAATCCCAGCGGAATTTATTTTTAACGGTATTGTCTATACTTGAAACATTTTATCCATGAAGCAATTAAATTAATAAAACAATTAAGATATATAACCTTTTACTTATCTTCACGTTACATCTTGGTATACTAGTTTCATCTGGGGCGCCCCAGCTTGGTCACTACCTTTGCTTTGGTGTTCGAAACTGTGGTCTTCTTGTTTTCTTGTTCTTTTAAAGACTTTTCGCCATTGGCGGTTAAGGATAGCACCTTCGTTGCCATTACAACTGTCAGAATTAGCTAAAATTTCAATAGACTCCCTGATCGCTGCGTATTCGTGGTTTTTATAGTTGGCCAACTTTTTTACTTCATCAAATTTGATATTAATTTCTTCGTTTTTGTTTACTTGGGTTAAAGCTGTGGTTAATTTACCTGTTTTTATATCGTGTTTATGTTCTTTAATGCGAGTTTTTATTTTTCTCTTTGTTTTTCCTATATAACATTTTTCTTTATTTTGTTCGTTATTGTATGGTATTTTATAAATTCCTGCAGTTTCTAAAGGTTTAGTTTTATCCTTGTCACTTCTTATTAATTGAAAAACGTTAGGGTTAGGTTTTATGGGTATATTTATATTATGTTTTGCTGCAGTTTTCTTGATTTTACTAGATATTCCACGGTCATAAGGTATGGAGGTAGTATATTTAAGCTTTGGTTTTTGAAAATTATTGATTTCATTAAGAGTTTTTAATCTTTTTCTAAATAATTTATCTATTAATTTATTAGAGTATCCTGCTTTTTGTGTGAATTGTTTTATATTTTTTATTTCATTTTTTAAAATTTTATTGTCTTTACAAATTACTATTGCCCGGTTGATATGGGATTGTATAGCATTAATCTTATATTTAAAAGGGGTTTTACTATTTTTATGGATTATTTCGTTACTGCTGTTAGGTTTTCTATAAACTTGTGTGGTTATTTTATTAGCATGGCGAATGATATTTACATCTAGAAAATTTAGCTGTTTATTGTTTTCTTCTTCTAAAGTGAATTTAATATTTGGATCTATTTTATTTAAAATGTTTAAGATTTCTATGGGATCTGTTTTTTGGTCAATTACTGCAAAAACGTCATCAACAAAACGAAACCAATAAAAAATTTTTTTTCTTTAAGTTTATTATCAAAATTATTTTCCATTGTACGTAATTTTAATATATTGTCTATATCACACACTTTCACAGTATCACAATTTTCGATGATAGACATAATAAAAACGTAACACTGCTATTTATTTACGAACGACGAGATCTTACCGAGTTAACCCTAACAGAAGCATGACGAGACCGCTGAAATTTCAAATCACACACACAATATCAGATCGGACGCTTCCGTGAGTAGAAAAAGTAAACAGCGGTGCGGGGAGCCGACGATAAGGCGTGGCCAGCGCGGGGAGAGAAGGTGTGTAGCGCGCATGCGCCACAGCCGATGGAAGAGAATGAAGTGCTCTCTCTCAGAGAAGGAAGGATGAGAGAAAATCGCGGGATGAGAGCGGCATAAATTCGGGCGTGAAATTTTGAATATGGAAGGAAATTTCAAAGCGGAATTTTCATTTATCAAGCCAATTAGTGAAATTTTAGTTTTGCAAAGCGAATTGGCAGATTTCTGCCAATTGGCGGAAAAATCACATCTATGATTACAGTAGAGTATAGTGGGAGTGAAATTAGGTTTATTTTTCTGCACATTGCTTATAGAGTTGAGGTTTTTTAAGTGCTTTTTGTAGAGTTTTTGAATAAGTGATTAACTGCAGCCTGCTTTTTGACCAATTTCTTTAATCAATTTAATTTTGTTATTAAGGAGGGTTTTATTGGAACAAATAAGAATAGCTCTGTTTATATAGGATCTGAGGGTAGCCAATTTATATGGAAGAGGTGCTTTGCATTTATGATTAATAATTTCATTATTGTTTGTCAGTTTTCTAAAAACAGTAGTGTTGAAAGCGTTATCTTGATTTTGAATTATTTTCACATCTAAAAAATTTAAACTATTATTGATATAAAGATTTTATCATCCGTTTATATTTCTTTCTGTAATGCAATAAAACAATTAACTCAACCTTCCACAATAAAGCATTACTTTTTTTAAAAAAATCCATTATATATATAAATGTCATTATGTGTATGCACAATGTTTGCTATCTGCACATTTTATGTATTATTATTATTATTTATAACATTATTTCAATTCTCATTCAGTGTTTTGCAATTTAATGATCATTTCGAACTACTTTTATCACTTAATTAGCAAGTTTCTATTTCTTTTTCGGTTTGATATGGGTGGTCTTCGTTTTTGATCAGAATAATTGCTTGAATACTGAAATTAAATCATCTTTAAATTTCAAATGTTTCCACTGATAATATTATATTACTACTGAACGGTCTGTTTCTCTATATTTCTAAGGTAATGCTGCATATAGCGCTTTATTTGGAAATGAAGCTTTTTATTATTTTTTTATGTCATTATGTGTATGCACAATGTTTCTATTACTTAAGCAGATTTTTAATTTTCAAAAAAATTTCAAAATACATCATTTTATAGCTGCTCTCTGCGCATTTTATGTATTATTATTGTTATTTATAACACTATTTCAAATCTCATTTAGTGTATTACAATTCTCATACACTGTTTTGCAATTTAATGATCATTTCAAACTAATTTTATCACTTAATTAGCAAGTTTCTATTTCTTTTCTGGTTTGATTTGGGTGGTCTTCGTTTTTGATCAGAATAATTGTTTGAATACTGAAATTAAATCATCTTTAAATTTCAAATGTTTAAACTGATAATATTATATTATTACTGAACAGTCTGCTTCTCTCTCTCTCTATATATATATATTCTTTTTTTTTAAATTTATTTTTAGACCTTTCAGTTATGATATAGAATGAATAATCAACAGCATACGTACCATCACGAGTTGGACGTGCTTTTCTGATCCAATCAGTTAAGTGTCTAACAAAGTCAAAGAAGAAATCACCCTCTGGAACACTGATAACTGAAATAAAAATAATTTAAATCTGAAGGTTTATATTTTATATAAAAATATTAAATAATAAAACATAGAAAACAAAGGCTAAAATTAACAAAATAATAATAATAAGAGAAATACATATTAAGAGGAATAAATAGTTAAATATTTATATAAGTTACATAATAATAGTTACCTTTGTCAGCTATTTTTACAAACAAACTGAAACCTTCGGCAGATCGTAAATTTAATCTTTGAGATATGTTTTGACAAAAATCTTTTGCTCTAGTGCTGGAATCAACTTCAAAAGCCTAATAAACAGAAAATTAATTTCATTCAAAATATGCATAATTTTGAAATAAATAAATAAATAAATGTTTCCATCAATAAAAATAAATATTATACTTCATCAGTATCATCTGGAAAATAGACTTTATGGAATATCTGCGTAGTTTTGTGTTGGATTGCTTCAACTTCAACAAGATGAGGAGGATACTTTCTTTGACCAGTTCTAAGAAAGAAAGCAGAGAGAATATAAGTCATATAAATAGGTAAATAATATACTAAGAAAATAAAATGTGCTGAAATATAATAATATTAGTAAGTTTTAATTTTTAACCATGGAAATTAAAAACATGCTACTGGCATACAAAGATGTTGCTACTCAAAAGAAAATCAAACTGCGATAATGACAGTTTAATAGTTAAATATAAGAATCAACCAATAAAATACAGCAGAAATAAATAAATGAAAAATTAAGTATATATATATAAGGTAGATAATGGTTTTCAAAATATACACATGCTTGTACAGCAGGTTATAAGATTGATAAGACAACTATCCAAAAATTTTCAGCGTTAATAAAACATTACATTAATATATAATGATTCCTAACCATGAAATTTCAAAGCTATCACTCAGAGAAAAAAAGTAATACAACTCAAAAAAAGTCAAACAAAGAAAATGAGAGTTTAAAGTTTAATCATGAAGACCAACTGTTAGTATGTACATAAAAAATAAATATGTGAGATATTACAAAAAGAAATACAGTAACTTTTACAAAATATGGAGAACATAGAAAGTACAGAATTGCAAATTTTTGCAGAATCTGCGATTTTTCTTTCTTTCTTTTTTTTTTTTTTTTTTTCCCCACAGGAATAATATATTATTTATAATTAAATAATATATTATTTATAAAATAAATTCTGATTAAAGAAAAAAAAAATAATCGTATTTATTTAGATGACTGACATTAAAAATTTCATTTACCATCTAACATAAAAACAGCTGTAAAACTAATAAAAGCTATAATAGTAATAATAATGCAGGCGTTTTATTAGTACAAATATCCTGTAATTTTTATACAATTAACATTTTCAGCGATAGCAGTTTTTCAGCATATCTGTTTTATACTTTTAAAAATCAACACTATGCAAAGTATAAGTATGGAAATTTGATACTAAAAATATTTATTAATCTTATTTTTTAGGGGAAAAAAAGCAACATATAATTTAAAATTTAGTCATGTCAATCTTTTATTTTGGCTATGCATGATGGAAAAAGGGCCTAATGTTGAAAGGGTTAATCTAATAGAAAATAAAACATGTTTATGTGATATATATACCTGAGAGTTTTCTGTAACCGTTGTAATGAATCAATCGCAATTGGATGTCTCCTTGTTCTTAAGAAAGCAGTAAGTTCTTTTAGTAGAATTTGACTTGGGGCAAAAAGTCCAGTTGCTAACCACATCAATTCCCACCCTCTTTCTTCACTTAATCTAAAGGAAAAAATAATAATACTTTACATAAATAAATGAAAAAAAAAAATACATATATATATATATATATATACATATAAACCCTTTTATGTATCTCTTTTCCTTCAGATCCCTCAACATGAGATGAAGAAAAGTTGATTCAAAAAATCTATTCGGGATACATTGTCATTATTAGGCAAAATTGGTTGCATAATTAGATTTTGACAAGAATTTTTATTTTGTGAGTATAATTATTAATGATTTTTTTATTTTCATTTTGCACTTTTGCACATGCCAAATATAACCAAATGATGCAACCTGAGATATTATCTCACATTGAAAACGGGCATGATTTTTTAAACTGCATCATTTTTTTAGATGTAGCAACATTTAATGTGAGAAATATTGTGAATAAGCTCACCTACAGACTTCATGGCTCAGAAAATCCCCATGCAATAAGGGAAGAAGAAAAAAGTATTTCGTAAACCAATGTGTGATGTGCTCTTTTATATCATACAACCAAAGACCATTTTTCATTGCTAAGACTCCTGTGATGGCAAGTATTTACTGGAATACTACAAATTTACGCAATACCCTAAATACAGCATTTACAATCCTCTGATATTTTCCAACAGATGTTGAAGAATTTTATGCTTAATAACCACTGCTATTGTCACTCTAACTATGAAAATATATATTTGTATAAGAAAGTACAGACTTTTTCCAGTAATATATATGTTCTTCTAAATTGTTCACTTGAATACTCTTATAATTATAAAAATAAAAATATTTATATTGTATAAATCAAATTTGATTTAAATTTGGGGATGAGATTAGTCTAATGTATAAATATAGGAAACTGATTGCAAAACAAGAAAAATTAATATATTTTGCACAAAAGTTGAAATAAGATAGCTACTTTTAAAGTTTTTATGTCTAAAAAAATAAAGAAAGAAAGAAAATAAAATAAAAGTTAATCCAACTTGAAAACACTTTCAAAAATCTGGCTTGAAAAAAGGTGGATCCTGTATTGATGGGGATTAAATAAAATGGGCATCTGTGCAATATTTGTGGTTCTGGAATTAGCTAACAACTATTTTATAGCTAAACATCAAGCATACAAAAGAAGAAGATAAAAGAACATTTGCAACATGTTCTTTTATTCATACAGATAACCCCCCCCCCCCTTTTTTTTTTTTTTTTCAAAGAAAAAGTTTTAAGAATAAAACGCAAGATTTGAAAAAAAAAAAAAAAAAAAAAAAATGTATTCTGTTTTTAAATACTCTACCCTGCCAGTACACTGGAGAAAAGTGATTCCTAAAATGATATTATATTGGTCTGAAATATATATATTTTTTTATATATAAGAATCTTTGAGTTATAATTTCAAACAGTCATCTCTGTTAGCAACACACACACACACACACACACAAACTATAGATGGTGGAAGAAATTTTGACATCTATTTACCATTTTAAAACATTTTTTTGGATTTGATTTATTCTATTAATATAATATTAGTAAGTTTAAATTAATAGAAATGTTATTATCTCATTATTTTTTTTTTTCTATAAGTAGTTTAGCTAATCAAATTAAAGAAAAATAACTTTTTCTTCATCACAAGAATTTACACAAATTTAAAAATTCATAACAACCTATAGCATTATAAAATAATAACAATGATAATAAGAGACATAATAAAAATGTTCTTTTTTTTTTTTTTTTTCAGTTTTTAAACATTTTAAAAGTACTGTAGAAAAGAATATGCAATAAGCTTTCAAAATTTTACTTTGCTTAAAAATGTTAATGTAGAAAGAAAAGTAAAATACATTACCTATTTTTGTTGTCAGTTAGCTGTTTCATTATTTGGCAATATATCTCATCTCTCAAGATTTCCTACAAAGAAGAATAAATAAATAAATAAATAAAAGACCATTCTAGTAAATCAATAAAGCAGATTTCAGTTCTGGGAGAGCTTGTGCAGGATTATAGAATACCTTCAAGTTAATAATATCTTAACACAGCAAAACACACTAGACATCTAATCTTGAGAAAAATGTCTTTAAAGTTTCAGCTGAAGCTTGCATGAATGGTTCAATTCTATTTGTGGCAATATACATATATATAGATATAGATATATATAACCACGATATTATTTGGTAATACCAAATAATATTGGTATATTATCCATAGTGAAGAAGGATGGTCTTTCAATAAATAGTCCAGTTGTTTCACACAGTCATTTTATTGTGTGCTCTTGGACAAATTACAGTTTATTTTCAAATCACTAGGTCCAAGCATGCTCTATTGGCAGCCGAATAGAGATGATGATGTTGCTTTGATTATATTTGACATGGATTTATTTAAACAGGAACAATACACAAAATGGTGCTGATTTTCGCGTGTGTCTGCATAAATACTGCTCATTTTGGAGCGAATTTACTCTCCTCCTATGCTCTTTTATTGGTTATTTAAATTAATGACTGACAGTTTAGCTGAGACCTGGAGATCCAGGATTCATTAATATGCATTATTTTACTGCAAGAAATGTAAAATTGCACAGGATTCAGCCTTTTCTATTCTAAAAGTTGTTCAATTTTCTGACTTTTACATTATGAATGTGCTTTGCTGCAAAGCTAACTTTACATCCAGTTCTTAAATGGTTAAAACGACATTAGTAATCATCGGTTCCTATGTAATTTTTAATTCGTATGATGTGCCCTACCTTCCTTAACACATTCGTCACCCAGCATGATTCAGCTCAGTTTCTCACCGAGCCCAAATCTGACTGCCGGAGTTCCAGAATGTAAACCCAGCCATAAGCGGGAAATACAAGGATGCAACTCGAGTAACGTTTTCAAATCTTCGATCCATTAGAAAGTATTTAGTTCTGAAATGGGGAGAGCGATAAGCTTTTCAGCTAGAGGGCTATTGGACTGCCTAGGATCTCAATTCAGTTATCCCAGATCATTCATTTAGTCGGAAAGCATACTTTTTTTAGACACATGTCAGTGACTTTTTCATCCTCAAAATGTTCATTGGACGGCATAAAAGCAAAATTGAAAATGAGGATAGTAGTGATGACGAAGTAGTGATTTTAGAAGGAAAGCGATAAACAGAATTTCGTAGTATAATGTAATATGTTATCCTAAATATAAATTAATAAAATGTATAGTATAATGTGCATATTTTTATAATTTTTTTGTTGTATGTCCTATATTTACATTTCAGTGCTTATTCCATTAAATTCCTTTTGAAAATTCAAATGAAAACTTTATTAACGTGAACAAGAAGAGTGTCACCAATATTTGAGTGACAAAGCTCCCACGAAAGCATACCCGTCACCCATATCTGGGTGACGCAGCGACAAACGTGTTAAAAGTATGTACATTGGGTTTTGAATCACCCTATATATATATATATATATGGAGACTAAAATTGCTACAACAGGAAGGAATGCAAATAACAGAATTATATTATTGGACATATACATAACACTAAGAACAAGTGATTAAATTTTCAGGAAATTTGTAGGTATCACCCTGAGAAATAATTACTCTGAGTAGAGTACTCCAGCAGCAGTAACAGCATTTATCTGTCTAGGAATAGAAACAAACAGAGAATATTTGGCATCTACTCTATGCAGCTTCAACATGATGCCAGAGTTTCTCCATTATAGTAACTGGAGGGTAGTGGTATGCCAGTCGCTAGGCAAATATTGACTAGTCATTTTCATTTGGGGTAAAATCACAAGAACATGCTGACTACAGTGACAGTTAAACATATTGCATATCAAGGAAGGTCCAGACAACACAGGCAACATGCAGTTGTGCACTGTTCTACTGAAATATAGTATTAAGGAGACTCTGAATATACAGCAGAGTCACAAGCCTTAACAAATCAAAAATATAATGGTCTTTATTCAGAGTGCTGCCAATGCAAACAAGAGGTGATCAAGATATGTATCTAGAAGCATCCTGTACCAGCACTCCAGACAATGGTATAGGGTTCAATTCTGCAAAAGCTCATTGCAAATTGAATTTCTAAAGTACCTTTCCTTGAAAGTTAAAAGTAAAAATCTTGGAATGCCATGAAAGAGATAAATTAAAAAATAAAATAGAATATTAGTTCTGCAACATTGATGATGTATATACAGTAAATTAAAGTACTTAAAGAAGAGGAAAAATAACCTAATGAATTTATCAAAGAACTATGTAATTTAAATAAAATTTACAATTAATGAAGAAATAAAATGCTGCATTAATTAAATATTAAAATATTAGAAGTCAATGAAAATTGCTATAAGAATTTTTTATTTATTTTTACATAAAGATGACCAAAAAATAAAAATAAATAGAAGAAGAAGAAAATGCTAAGCTTAAGTAAAATGCAGAACTAAAAGTAGATTTTCAAAAACCCAAATAAAAGTTAGATTAAATTTGAGGATAATATGCAATTAATGTAGAAGTTTTAATTCTAAAATGCAGTTGTATATACAATTTTCAAGAACACAAGCTGATTATGGGAAAACAGTGGGACATGCTACTTGAAACAGATGTATAGAGGAAAAAAAGAAAAAAGGGAAACACTGAAATTCCTAGTTCATATTCAATGAAACGTGTTTGTGAGCAAAAGTATATTTTTGAAAGAGAATTAATGATATTTAAAATAGTATTTACTGTAAATTTATATATTTATTTTTACAAAGCAATGAAAAATATTAAGATCAGGTTAATTTTTAATAATATGTCTCAAACTTACATGTTTTAATGGCCCATCATATATCTGATCAGTTAATTCATTTCCAGTTCTAGTACGCCTTGATGGTAGATCACCCATATACTTCAATAATGGTAATAAATGTTAAGATCAAAACAGAAAAATATAGAAAAACACATAAATACAAAATAATAATAATAATAATATATAAAACTGTATGTTAAAATAAAAAATCCAGAAGAAGAAGAGCTATATTAAAAAAGCATTAAAATTATTAAATTAAAAATTAAAATATTATATTAATTAAGCTTGCTGATCTAAGAATAGTAAATTAAATTCAATATTAAGTTTTAATGTGTCTTAAGAGTCAAATAAAACTACTACATATAAAAAATAATACATTAAAGTGTGATTATCAAATATTTTAGAATATTTATTTAAAGAATAAAAGTTAATAAGGGTTGTTAAGGGATGTAATAAACATTCTTAACAATGTTTATTACATCCCCCTCCTAGGTAAAACTAATGACACGCACGCACGCACACACACACAAAGGAACATATTTGAAAAATTCTTTGAAAGATAAAAGCAGATAAAATATGTTTTCTACCTCTCTTTCATTTATTCCTCCTCTCAAGTAAGGAAGAAAGGAGAAAACATCTGGGTAGGAGCTGATTATAAAAACATAGTACTGTAAATACTTCAAGTACAGGGCCGGCTCGACCATATAGGCAAACTAGGCGATCGCCTAGGGCGCTCAAATCTAGAGGGCGGCACAATCCAGACAACAAGATCTATTTTATTTATTACTATCTAACGGGATTTTGGAATAGATAAAATGTAGTCTTGGAAACACAGCACTCATGTTGTGAAAAAATTTTAAACACTTATAATCTTTACTTAAAAACATTTAAAAACCATTAAAATTACCGTTCCACAAGCGCTTTCAACTGCTCATTCCGCAGCCTTCTTCAGGTGTGCTCTGGCGAACATGATCGTCGGGCGTTTCCTCTATCCTCCTTCCACCTCCTCTCTCCAGCATAGGGCGCCACCCGGCGTCAATTTCCATTGGTTCATTGTTGCAAGAGTCGCGATTCGCAAGAATTTCGACGTTTTCTCTTTTTGTAGCGTAGTAATAGTTATTATAATGAGCTATTTTTCTGTAGTTTTTAAGTTTATATTTTCTTTTTGGTTTACTTTTGTTAGGGCTGTTGTTATTTTACCGTATTTTATATCATTTTCGTGTTCTTTTATTTGCGTTTTTATTTTTCGTTTCGTCATGCCTATATAGCATCCTGTTGTTTCATTTTCGTTGGTGTAGTTAATTTTGTAAATTCCTGCAGTTTCTGAAAAGTGTATTTGGTCTTTGTCATTTCTGATTCTCTGGAATATATTACTATTGGGTTTTATTGGTATATTTATGTCTAATTTCGCTGCTTCGTTTTTTATTTTATTACCTATGCCTTTGCTATATGGAATTGGGGGGATGTATTTTTGTTTAGGTTTTTGTGCGTTGTTAATATTATCAAGTTTTTTCAATCTATTTCTATATAACTTATTTATTGTATGCTTTTTATAACCTGCATTTCGACAAATTTCAGTAATTTTCTGGAGTTCCTGTTTTAATAAGGTTTCGTTGGAGCATATATTTATTGCGCGATTTATGTAATATTGTATGGCTGCAATTTTGTATCTGTAAGGAGTTTTGCACAAAATTGCAGCCATACAATATTACATAAATCGCGCAATAAATATATGCTCCAACGAAACCTTATTAAAACAGGAACTCCAGAAAATTACTGAAATTTTTCAAAATGCAGGTTATAAAAAGCATACAATAAATAAGTTATATAGAAATAGATTGAAAAAACTTGATAATATTAACAACGCACAAAAACCTAAACAAAAATACATCCCCCCAATTCCATATAACAAAGGCATAGGTAATAAAATAAAAAACGAAGCAGCGAAATTAGACATAAATATACCAATAAAACCCAATAGTAATATATTCCAGAGAATCAGAAATGACAAAGACCAAATCCACTTTTCAGAAACTGCAGGAATTTACAAAATTAACTACACCAACGAAAATGAAACAACAGGATGCTATATAGGCATGACGAAACGAAAAATAAAAACGCGAATAAAAGAACACGAAAATGATATAAAATACGGTAAAATAACAACAGCCCTAACAAAAGTAAACCAAAAAGAAAATATAAAAATAGATTTTAAAAACTACAGAAAAATAGCTCATTATAATAACTATTACTACGCTACAGAAAACGTCGAAATTCTTGCGAATCGCGACTCTTGCAACAATGAACCAATGGAAATTGACGCCGGGTGGCGCCCTATGCTGGAGAGAGGAGGTGGAAGGAGGATAGAGGAAACGCCCGACGATCATGTTTGCCAGAGCACACCTGAAGAAGGCTGCGGAATGAGCAGTTGAAAGCGCTTGTGGAACGGTAATTTTAATGGTTTTTAAATGTTTTTAAGTATTTTAAACTTTACCTTTTACTTAATTTTAAATGACTTAGAATCTTTGTCTAGAAAGGACTAAAAGATACAAGTCTGCTGCTATGACTTGGAAACATTTACTGAGTTTTTCTTGGCGTGTTTTCAATTGGACGTGTAAAAATGAAGTAAATAGATAATCCTCGAATAGACTTTTCAGGGCATCAAAGTCAATCTAAATTATCTGATGAGAAGTGCTAGAGAAAGAGTCACAAGCAACTGGCTTGATTTTACCATAATAACGATCTATTTATTTCAAAAACTTACAACGTCAAATCGAGTTTTGAAAACAGTCCGTCATTAAATCAGTCCATTTAATTGTTAACAGCTTTACACTATATCTAAAAGTCACTGAGTCATTATTTAATGGGGCTGTACTTTATTGGAACTATAAAGTTTTGACTTTCCATTCAAGGGTCTAAATTATACATCATGTTTCATCTCATGAATCATCTCATTATGTTTCGGTCTTTCCTTTGTACATCTTTTCTTATTTTTAAATACTTTCCCCTTCTTTTATTTCTGGAGTGTAGGAAAGTGAGTTTTATGTCGCACTAGTGCTACATATGGGCAATTGAAACCTTTAATTTCTAGAAACTTTGCTTGAATTGTCTTTTTAACTTTAATTTTCGTAAATTTTATTTTTTCCTCAAAAATTTCTCTCGCTCTTGCATTTTCATTGAATTACTTTAACTTTTCAACGAATCTCTTCTTACATGGCTTCTATTTTATCCTTAACTCCTCTTGTCAGAGTTTCAGCTATTCTCTGAGTTCATGTTGTCTAGCTTTCATCTTCTTTTATCCATCCTCCATCTCTTCATGTCCGATTTTCATCTCATGTTGTGCTGCTATCATATGATTTTGTCCAGCTTTCAATTCTTTTAACTAGACAGTCTAAGCTTCAAGTTCTTTCATGTCTTTTGCAATACTTCTAGTCAAAATCATTAAGTGTATCTGCCTTACATCAGATGCCAAATCAAATGTTATGAAACAGCGACTTTCTTGTTCAAGAAAAGAAGATTGTAAATGCACACATAGGTTCAAGTTGATTAATGAGCTTTATTTAACTCATATTCTCGAAACAGTCTAGCAAAACTGTCAATTCAATGAATATTCTCGAAACAAACAAATAAAACTAGGATTTTTAAGAGTATTTTCGAAATAGTCCTATTGGACTGTTTCGATTGTTTCGAATCCTGGGGCAAGCAGTCACTTGTATCACGAAAGTAAAGTAAAGAGTGTAATTACAGTAAAGTAAAGTGTAATTACATTACACTATAGAGCAGGAATTTCATTTATTCAGGATCAGGAATAATAAGCAAATAATTGAAGCGCAATCTCTATGAGACGATTGCTCAGAATAATTTACTGAATACAATCGACTTCTCGAGAGTTAATCAGCCTCTTTTTAAATTCTTGACTACAAATGGTAAAATATCGGGTTAATTCTGTGCTAAAATGTAGCTCGAAATTCCAGAACTCGGCTTCTATTGAAATTAGAACTTCGAAACTTTGGCAACTCGAAAGTACCATTTTTTACTGAATACTCATCAATTTGTCAAGGTTGACCTTAATAGAAATGTATAGACTGCCATTTTTGTTTCCAGTTTAACTGTAAATTTGCTTTTGCTGCAAGAGCACATTTTATGAAGCGAAGAGGTTTAATGTATTGGCACAATGTTGAGTTTAATGATTAAAAAAAAACTGACAAAAAAGATGAAACTTCAGCCTTTTTTTTTTACTTTGAGTGTGTTTTGCACGCAAAAGATATTTTTGATTCGAATTTTCTCAGTTGCTCAGCTCGTAGAAAAGCAATTTCACCAGGGTATAGCAATCGAAAAAAAAAAGGATTACTTCAGATTACCTTTGTATACACATCTGACGCAGATGATTGATTGAAAAAGATTATAAAATTAAGACTGTGTATAAGTATTACATTATTATTTATCTTATTACTTTTTGTTTTATATTTACTTTATATACGAAAAGTTATAAATATTTTAATTTTATAATTTTGAACTGACATAAGAAGAAAAAAATAATAATAATAAGATTTGAAGGATACTAGCTCTAACTAGAAAGAAGTTTTAGCTCTTTAGACTAGGTGACTTTGTAGGGGCTATGCGTGGGGGCTTTTTGGAATTTTACAAAGTGATTCGGTTATAGAGTCTTTTTCTAGTAGCTCAACTTAGTAATAAAATGTGAAATTTCGTTTTCAGTACAGTTGATACTTGAGACTAGCTGTTAACAGAAAAAAAAAATTTTTGGAGTACAATTTTGTAAGAGAAAATTAGAGAAAAAATATTAGCAAAGCAAATTAGGCTCATTTGAAAAGTTATTTTCGTCCGAATCCTAAAGAAACACTATCAGGATAATAATTTGAAAAAACAAAAGGTTTTTCCACCCGAATCTGAATAAGCAAAAATCTTGCTTCATCTTCCAAAATAATTAGTAAGTAAACAATAGTTTTATTTGAAAGAAATAAAGATTGAGGCTTTGATAAACAGAACATGAAAAATGCTTCCGGTTTCACTTTGCGTTTATGTATCCTTGCAATGTGAGAAAATTCTATGGGTAACCTGCAGTGAATAGACGACATGATTCTCTGACGTCATTCAAAGTCCTGAAGATTTTCTTTTATTTAACCTGTAGGAGTCTTCTTTTAACCCACAAACAGTGGAGTGTAGCCTATCATAGCACAGCATTTTTCCACAAACATTGAAAGCTCCGCCTCATTCTAGTTGTCCATTTTCGACGAACACAAGCCAGATCATGCATAAAAAATGTTAATTTCCTATTAGAAAATAAGTGAAGAAAGTTTTCGTCAGTACATAACAAAAAACGACGTGCCAATGGTGAAAATGTGACCCAAACTCCACTACTAATGCACTACTAAAAACAAATTTTTTTTTTGGAAACTGTAAAAGTGATTTCGGATTTGATAAACAGGAGGCATTTTCAGAAGAAATTAGTATTGCGGTATCATTCCCATCGGTGTCAGAACCAGCCCGATTACGAAAAATGAAAAAGAAGTTTAATTATGCAGTCAGCTGATAAATCAACAAGTGATGCTAAACATCAATTTAAGATTAATTTTTATATTTCTTTTCTTGATACAGCAAGAAATTCGAATGATGAGAAGTTCAAACAGACCAAAAAGATAAATCCTGTTTTCTGATGCCTCTCTAACGATTGTGAGTCGTAAAAAAAAACTTTCAAAGTGATTTTGAAATTATGTAGAAGATTAGGAGATTATCTGACTCAAGGAGACTCTAAGGATGTTCGTAAAAGAACATCCTTAGCCATATTTGCTCGGGCCGGTGCTGCGTAACTCGGTTCCGCGGCAATCACTATCGCGCATGTTAAAACCAAAAAAACTACAGGAAGTTTTGAATAATTTTTGTGAAAACGAACTAGTACATTGCGTATTGAATTTAGTAACAGCAATAAAATTGTTGCTGACACTTCCTGTGTCTGTGGCCAGTGGAGAACCCAGCTTCATATAATTGAAATAAATAAAAACTTACCAGCGTTCTATAGTGACGTGAGAACGATTTGTGGGACTATCACCATTATCAACAGATCAAGATGAAGCTAAAACAATTCATTTGAAGGATATTGTTTCTACTACCGCTAAAAGTAGCGACGAAAAAACAATATGAAATAAAAATAAATAGTTGATTATTTATTACAGTATTTGTGTATAATTGCCTGTGTGTCTTATATTAAAAAAAAAATTGTTTTAATGGGGCGCCACGAAAATTTTTCGCCTAGGGCGCCATATTTGCTCGGGCCGGTGCTGTTCAAGTACCCACCCATGTTAAAGTATAAAGCATTCTAATATGCTAGAAAATACAAATGTCATTCCACAAAATAATTTTGAGAAAAAAACAGCAAAAACCTATAGGTTTTTTTTTTTTCTCTTTTTTGGCATGAAAAATGTATTTGTATCAATAATTTAAATTATAAGAAACAAAAACTTTTACAAATTCAAAATAATTATTCTCTACAAAATCTAGAATAAAAAAAAAAAAAAAAACCATAAACAAAATTCTCCCGAAGTTTTGAAAACTTATACATCTCATAAATGTTGTCATCAAATATTACTAGCTGAGATTTTCAAATAATGGATTTGTATATTATTTGAACAAATCTACAAATTTGTTATTACATTAGAGAGTGAATTAAACTGGAAAAATATTCTCTTTACTATAATATGTATTTTACAAGGCTAGTATAAAAATTATATTATCATAATATATATATGTATGTATACAGGGTGATTCGCTACTAGACCGACAAACTTGCAGGGGGTGTAGGACAGAGATGATTCAAAATCACATAGGAATACAAGGTCAGAAATGCAATCCTAACACGATAGAAGATTTTTTAGTCCCTTTATAATTGTTTTAAAACACACCCAAATGGTTCCAATTTTTATTGAATTCATGACACTTATGTTAAAATAGCAAATGAATGACAGACATTTTCATTCACCTGATATTTTGTAATACATTTTAAATAAAATGATGCTGATTGATGCTTTCTAGTTCTCTAAAATATCAAGAAAACAAGAAACAGAGGTGTGGTCAAATCCTGTGAATTTTACGTATGAAAGAGTTAAAGGGCTAAGGGCTATCACAGCAAAACTGTCAGCAGCTACTCACAAAAGTGCTAGAATGAAAACTATGAATACATGGCGATTTTGAAAAGATAATTTTATGGCCAAAAGCTTAATATTAGCTATGAATTCAATATTAATTAAACCCGCTATCTCGTTAGGATTACATTTCCTACCCTGAATTCCTATGTTATTCTGAGTACTCTCTGTACCCCCTACAACCCCCCCTCCCCGCAAGTTTGTCAATCTGGTAGTGGATCACCCTGTATATATCATGCAATCTTTAATTAAATCACATAATTAAAGGATATCATTAAATGCAAAACATGCTTCTTGACAAAGTTCTTCTTTATTAAGTAATTTTTTAAGTAATGGTTGCTTTATAGGTTCTCTAGAATGCCGCCATAACTGATCCCCATCTCTTTTTCTTGCAGAAGATAATGTTAAAGTTCTAGGTATAGTACGTTTGGGTGGAAGTCTGTTAAAGGAAAATAAAAAGTAGCATCAATTGGTAAATGTTTACAAAAATCTAGTGAAAATTAATAAAAATTATACACATATGCATTTTAAAAAGCAATAAAATTTTGTAAGATTGGGAACATTCTATCGTTAAGTTACATTTGGACAAACTTCTTGTATTTAGTACCTCGGAGAAAACAAATATTACAGAGAACAACAAAAGTACATGAATATCTTTAAAAATTTATCAATAAAGAAAAAAAAAAAATTTAAAAACTGATTGACAGATAGCACTGACATACATAAATAAAGAGGATTTATCAAAGTCAGGTTGTCAGTTAAAAACCTGGATGTATAAGAAATTTTCATTGGCTTCTAAAAGTATGCTATCACTACAAGATCAAGCATAGTTAGTTAAGCTCATTTATGGAATTCATCCAGACATGCTGGACTCAGCTGTCACAGGTGTTATGACTCTCCTTACTTGTTCCATGGTGATTATGTTGAGCTTCTGCTACATAAATCAATGGAAAGTGGAGTTGTGTTTTATCTTTCTATTCATCATTTTCTATTATAAACTTGATTTGCATATATATCTGATTTATATATTACATATCAGTGCCACCAATAGGTAATTTTTTTAACTTTTTTTTTTTCCTTGAAAAAATCCCGATCGCTCTCTAATGCCCTTCATGCAAACTACAATTTTTTTATCATAATTTTTTAATAGATTTTTTAAACGACAATGGAGTTTTGTCACAACTGGTATATTAAAGCTGTTTCTGAGAATAATAATGAAAAGCAAAATTTGAAAAGAAAATTGTTTTTCCATAAAAGTTTAATTAACTGGCATGGTCCAGAAACAGCAGTTGTTGGATTAAAAAAAAAAAAATCTGAATAGTAAAGTGTATTAAAATTTGAATTTTGGGGTATAGGGTGAGAGGGGTCAACAGGAATATTGAAGTAATAAATAGGTTTTTCTGCTTACTTATTTATTTTTTCTGCTTTAACTATAAAGCTTTTTGAATAATTTTGTGTGTTCTGTTTTGTAACATGCAGAATATTATTGTTGAGATGGTCAGAGAGAGGAGGAGGAGGGTGTGTGTGTGAATTTTTAAATTGTTTTGTATTTTTCTTAATGTTTGGATATTGTTATCACATTATTCAGCATCTCCTTGCGATTTCACTTTAATATTGCCAGTACTGTTGCTGTGTGGTGCCAGAACCAGGTAATTTTAAAATTTAGGTAGAAACTGAATAATAATAATAATAATAAATAAATAAAAGCCAATCTAGCCCACAATTTCTTTTTTCATTAATAAACAAATTTTTAAAGTAGCTAATTTAATAATTAGCTAATAAACACTTACAAAATCTACTTTCAAAACACAATGGGAAATAAGCTGACACAAATCAAAACCAAGTTAAATATTGACTGAAAGTTCAAATAAGGTCATTTCCAAAGTAGCAGAATCATTTTTCAAACTGTACATTAGAAAAATTTTCAACAAGGACATTGATCAGAGCTACAGACATATATTTGTTACTTATTTGTTACTACTACTTATATTTGTTTATACTAACAGATAAGTTTAGATTGCTCCTTTTGAAGATCTTCCTCAAAAAAAACCTTTAACTGCATATTGTAATTTAAAATTGATTCTTTATCACTCTTTAAACCTTGTTACTTTCGGGAGGAGGAGGTGGAAGAAAAGAGAAAATAAATATATAAAAAGAGTATTGTAATTTTTCATCTGTAATTTATCCCTGCAAACACCCGATTCTCAAAAGAAAGTGAGTGAAAAGATCATATTTGTTTATTTATTTACCCATCCCCTTGCCTGTCTCAGCTCAAGAGTGCTGCAGAGAAAAACAGCTGCAATAATTAAAAGGAGTAACAGCTGCAATAATTAAACTGTTGAGTAAAATCACTCATATGATGCAGCCATATCTGGTTTCTTTACATTGTGTATTTCATCCACTGATGATTTTTTTTTTTTTTTTTTATCTTATTGGTCATTGGTGTTTCAGTGATCTTGTATCTGTTGCTTGGCTTCTACTATGCTTAATAGATCATCTTTATTATATATATATATATATATATATATATAATAAAGATGATATATATATAAAGGCTATATAAAGGCTATATATATATATATAAATATATATATAAAGGCTGATCATCTGCCTGTTATTTTAGAAAGGAAGGGAAAAAAAGGTTTTTTAACCAACTCTTGGAAATGTTGATCATGTGTTTAGTAAACTGTTGAGTAAAATCACTCATATGATGCAGCCATAAAGAAACCCCGTTTTACTTCAGATAAGAGAAAAATTGAGGACACATTACTGCAATGAATATTCCATTATAAAGCAAAAATTCCCTATACAGGGTATCTTTTAGAAGAACAGCATAACTTATGAAGTACTGACCAGCAAACGCTTACTAAAGAAATTGGAGAGAGTACGGAATGATATCATATTATAATACAAGGGAAAAAAGAAGTCTCACGTAATTGTATTATCTCATATAACAGTAGAACACAACTTTTTACTATATAAATAATGAATAATTGAACAATGAATGTGAATTATTAACAAAATTATTTATCAAATCTCCCTTTTCTTTAAACAATATATTTTTGAAGTTTAAATAATTTTTCATGTGTATGCAGAGCATACCTAGTATACCCAGAGGAACGGCCACTGATATATATGTGTGTGCACAGGTTTATCAACACTTAAAATGATTTGACACATAGATTAATTATAGTAAAATATTTTTTAATGACTATTCATTATAATTTTATTTTAGTTATAAAAATTGTTCATTAAATAGTTTTTTAAGCATTCATTAAACAGGAAATGAAAGGGGGTGTCATAATAAAAATTATATAAGTGAGATATCCAACAATTCTACCTCTTTATTGATTCTAGAATCTAATGAAGCAAGTTTTAAATTATCACTGACATTTATGTTGTGCATGAAGAAAGATTGAAAATCACAAGGCTTCTGTTGGGTGCATTATCGCCAATCATTAGTGGGAGGGGGGGGAGATAAAAAAAAATAAATGAGTAAGAGATATTAAACAATTTTATTTCTTTATAGGTTCTAGAATCTAATGAAGCGAGTTTAAAATTATCATTTATGTTGCAGACAAAGAAAGTATAAAAATCACAGCTGTTGGATGTTTCATTGTTGATTGTCAGCAAGAAGAGGAGGGGGGCAGAAATTTAAAAAATACATGATTGAAAGATATTAAACAATTCTATCTTTTTATAGATTCTAGAATTTAATAAAGCTAGTTTAAAATAAACATTGTTGCAGACGGAGAAAGATTGGAAATCACAAAGCTTCTATAAGGCATTTGATCACTGATCATTTTTTCTTTTTACGTGTTATAAAGCTGAAAAATCAGACTATTTTTGGGTAAAATCGGATTTTCAGAACAAAACTAAAAAAAAATAGAATGAATATGGAAAAATCGTAACACTTGGCAGCTATGACAAGCATCATTATGAATAAAGCTTGCAAGATGATTTTATTTCTTAATATTATTTTTTTATTAAAAATCTTACAGATATGTTTCTTAATAATAATTATTTAACATATTTCAATTTTAATATTTCCGTTAACCATACTACAAATAACAACTTAAGTTTTGTTTTTTCTTCCTTCTACATAAAGTAATTTCCTATTTAGTAATTTTAATATATATTATATTTTTAGTGACAATTTTAGAATATATTTTGATATTGATATCTGGTAACTAATAAAATATGACTGATGGTGAATTAAAACAGAAAAGAAAAAAAAAAGTGTGTTTCTAAAACTTTAATTGACTGGTCAAACAATAATTATATATTTCAAATATTTAACAGTAAAACTTATTACACAATTGCATATAAAAGTGTTTTTATAACTATGTAATTAAAGAGTATCATAATCTTTCCTTTCTCAGGAATATCATTTGACTGACAAATGTCCATTTTCCTAAGCTAAACAGATCAACTGCAAACACTGTAAAAATAACAAATGAATTTGTTATTAATGGAAATATATTCTCAGAAATATTTTTAACAGATTAACTGCAAACAGTGTAAAAATAGCAAATGAATTTGTTATTAATGCAAATATATTCTCAGAAATATTTTTATATAAATGTTCTACTTGCTGCTGAATGTGGTACAATGGATTGTTTGGAGCGACTATATTCAGCACTAATCTAAATGGCTATTCTAGCTGTACATTAACATATTTGATTACAACATATTAATGCTCTTCCTTGCATCTACTATTAATGTAAAATAACTCTATCCAGAATATTTGAACAAGCAGATTGGACTATAGAGGTTACCTCTCATTCGATTCTACTATCTCGGTAATACACAGAATACTTGAACAAACCAACTGGATTATCCAGGTTACCTCATTTAGTTCTATCAAATTTCTAACTCTGAAGTAACACAAACAATTTTGTTTGTGATAATACAGTAAGAAATTTATCAAAACTCTGCACCCATCTTATATAAGCACACTGAGAAACTGAACAGGAAAACACATATAAACCAGAATTTAAGTGCAGCATACATTAATTTAGCAAAAATAGATCTTATAAATTACTACATAAGTTATCTATTTTTTTTTTTTTTTTTAATGCAAAAATATCTTGCAATCTAATATTTTGATACTAGTTGAATAGCATTAGTCTATTGATTATTTTATATTTCCTTAGCATGAAACTTCTGTCATGATAAATACAACCTACAATTATTTATAGGTAAAATATATTTTATTCAAAGAGTTTAATGCAAGAGAAAGCAACAATCTACACACATTAGTAATTTTTCTTTATTAATAAGTTCCTTTTTTAATTATTTATTATTGCAATTGCAGTCAGTTCAAGTAAAATTTCACAATCAGTTTCTTTTATGGCTTACAATATATGCATATAAACGTCTAATTTGAAATAAACACATTCATATAAAATTTATATTATTTCACATTTGGTCTCAAAAGGTAATAACTATTTCCTTATAAATAATACAAATATATACACAAAGGGTATTTGTGATTTGAATATGTTTTTCTATTTGGAAATGCCCTATAAATTGTAATTTAAGATATAATTTTCAGAGCCATCTCAGCAAAAGAACACATAATAATATAAATTGAAACTAAGCTAATATATTTAAAAACTATATAACTGTTTATGAAATTTTTACCTGAAATGGTCTATGGCATAATCTTCTAAGGTATGAGGTTTATCTACAGGTTCAGGACCATTCTTGGGACCATGGATAAATAATCTTTTACCTTGTTCACTAGAATCATGTGAAAATAATGCTAATATATTATTTGGAGGTTTTACCAAAGCTGGTAAAACATAGACAAATTCTGAAGGGAAATCACCACGTTCCCCAGTTCTTTCATTTCTACCAGCTGCCCAGTTATTCAGAGCAACACTGTCTCCTGTATGTCCATCATCAAGCAAAATGAGATCTCCCTGGGTAAAGCTCAAATATGAAGGATTTTCTCCTAAAGAAAATAACAAGAAGTTAATAAAGCAAGAGATATATGTATTATAACACTTTTTAGTTACACTTCTTAAATTATCTTAACCTTCTGTCCACCATGACCAGATATATACATTCACTGAGCTGCTTTTTTTTTTCTCTTTTTATTTAACATAAAAATCAGGAAAAAGGTTTCACCAGCGTAAGGGCCACATAAGTAAAAATGTAAAAAAAAAGTAAGTGTACTCAGCAGAAGGGCAGCACCGGCATATAAGTTGCTCCAGCATAAATTATACAAAAGTAACAATATATACAATAAACCAAAGCATAAAAATTAATATTAAGTGCAAGAAATTAAATATATTTTAATTAAATACAATTTTTAACTCCTTTTAATTATCATTTTGATATTATTTTCTATCTCTTTTTTTTTTTTGGTATCTTTCTAAACAGCCTGTTTATTTTATTTTTTTAAGATAAGACCTTTAATTTTTAATGTAAATAGCTTCTGAAAGTATTTATATATCATAAATTTAAATGCTTACTAAATAGCATAATCAATGATTTAAAAGCATTATATAATTTAATTAATTATCAAAAAAGAAAAAAAAAAGAGTAAAGGCTAGTCAAACATGCTAAGGAATTCAAATCACTAGCCAAAAAATTAGCATAATAAAAAAATAGTTAGCCAAAAATTTACACATGCAAATTTTATTAATTAAATAAACAAAACTATTCGCCTAGTATTTTGGGAACATGCTAAATCAAATTCTGTCAGACGATACTCAAACAAAATTGAACTTGCATGTTGATACTGGTGGACAGACACAAGTTCACTGCTTGCGAGGCGAGAGAGAAGTGCGCCTTGGGGTATGATATCATAAGCTCACTTATGCTCCGCCAGATGTTTATGAAGAGATATTTATCTTTCTCCTTGTAGTGTCAGTATTTTGGAATGGATCTTTTTTCCAAATTTTGAAAATTTTGAAAAATTGAAATATCCTTCTGAAACTTTGGAATTCAGCTTAATGGTGTTAGAAAAGAATATCATCAGAAAATTACCGCAATCGGAAAAAAAAAAAAAAAAAAAAAAAAAAAAACTTCCTGAGATATTAAAAAAAGTTTTTTTTTTTTTTTAACTTAAAAAAGAAACAGTAGGGAAAGAGGAAAACAATGACTCTCTTTTGATATCTTATTTCATTCATATTTAAAAGAGAGTATTAGAATTGTATTATGTTAGCAATTATCCTTCTACATTTTAACCCTTTCATGGTCATGAATGCGTATACACGGTTGGTGTTTTTTACTTTTGAATGGTTTATTTACTGCTACAATGTTGCAATTCAAGCAAAAAACTTCACAGGTTTACTGCTAAATTTTGAATATTCTGATATTATTATATATCTTTTTGAATATTATATTTGAAAAAGCTGAAAATTGCAGTAAATAAAAATAATTAATTGAATTAGAATAACAAATATGAATTCTGAAGTAGTTTCTGGAATTAGTTCATATTTAAATACCTTTTGAACAAATTCATGAAAATTTATATTTAGGATAAATTGAGTGTTTAGATTCCTTTTTTGGAATTAATTTATTTTAGTTAATTTTATTTACTTGGATTTACAGAAAGAAAAAAAGAAAAAAGAACCAAAATAATACCTTTGTAATCCTGCAATGCTATAACATACCGAGCTCTTTTTTTCAAACCTTCTAGAAAGAATTCTACCAATTCTCGTATGTCTTCTGAGTTAGGAGACTGAAAAGTGAATTCTTCCCCTCTGACAGTACTGACACTGAAACTTTGAAGAAATGGTCTTGACCCTCTATTAAAGAATGAAGAAGGTGAAAGGAAAAAAAAGACATTAAATTATACATATTCATAACTTATATATTAAACAACATATAATTTATTATTTAATATTGATTTAATGTTTGATAATTATAAATGTAAGGTTATTTAAAAAAAAAAAAAAAAAAAAAAAAGGAAGATTTAAATCTATTCAAACTATAGCTAATGACAACATTAAACAAATTTGGATTAAAAAAAAAAAATCATAAAAGTCCTCTTTAATGAAAATTAAAACCTTGAATCAGAGCCTGATTATCGCAGGGCATATGCCCCAGGCTCTGAGTAGCAGGGTGTCCTAAAACCCATTTCTTGTATATTTTATTCAACAAATTCTGCTTTTAATGCATAAATATTGTAACAGAAAATTTTGCTTAAATGCAAAGAGGGGGGGGGGGGTAGCGAAGTATGTGTGCTGTCATATGAAGTTAATTGGGCCCTGCCTTGAATTCCTTTTATACATTTGGATGCTCCTACATAAAAGCCATATTTGCCTGCATTTCTATAAAATTAATACATATATATATATGAAAAAATAGATAGAATCAAGATTTTTTAACTGTCATTTATTTTATTACTTTAAAACATTGTATGGTAATCTAAAGAAAATACCATTCAAAATTTATAACTTGAAAATAATTCTGAAGTTTCCCCTGTAAAGTGTGTTTCACTGTAAGACACTTTCATAATGAAAAAGTTGAGAAATTGGACAACTTTAAGAGCAAAATTAGCTGACTACTACGATTTTAGCTAGTGTTTGTGGTTAGATATTGTATATTAATTAATACTAGATTTCTGGAATTTTACTGAACTGTCACTTATAAATTTAATAACCAATAAAAAAGTACAGGAGGAGAGTAAGCCCTTTTGTGGTCTGCACCAAAATTAAGACCTTAAAGGGGCTGCATGCAAAAATCGGTACCTTTTTGCGTATATCTCTTGCTAAAATAAACACAATTAAATTCTACTCAGGGATTGGTGCTACGATCGATGTTGCGCATCTGTCATCCTAATGTTCACTGGCCTGACAGTTTTGAAAAAATGGTATTATAATTCAAGAAGCATGAAATAAAACTCCTTAATTCAGGGATCACTCTAGAACATAAAAAAGGGCAGGGTGCACATTATAGAATAAGGGCAATTTTTATGAAAAGGGCAACTTTTGTAAAGATTGTCTAAATACATATGCGTTGATTTTTTAAAAAAAATTATGCTGACAATCTATTTTTTTCATAACACTATTTTTTGTTGAGCAAATAAATGGTTATGCAAATTTTGAAATTTCATATTAGTTATTTATTTATTTCATTTTTTATTTAGTTTTTAAAAAAATACACACTGGAATCAGTGGCGGATTTAAAGGGGGGGGGGGCTAGGGGGCTGAAGCCCCCCCCCCAAAAACACTTACATTCACAATTGAATATTGCAATTGTAAATTTTTTATTGGTCTAGAATAACACTTTGAAAAATCTTAGCCCCCCCCCCCCCCCCCCCCAAAGTCAAGTTCTGGATCCGCCACTGACTGGAATGAAAAAAATGAGCATTCTGGAAAGAAAAAAGAAGATCAGAAATACTTAGAAGTAAAAAGTAAACACATCAGGGACAGGATCATATCGGGAAAATTGGGGGGTAGGTATTTTTTCTCAGAAAAGGGCAAAAAGGGCGTGATTTTACTGGAAAAAAGGAACTAGGGGTGGGCCGCCCCACTGAAATGCTTTAGAGTGCTCTCTGCTTAACTAAGCAATTGGATGATTTACTTATGAGATAAAACTTTATGGATACAAACTCGTAAGAACTATCTTACATATATAGATATTATATATTTTTATAATGATTGGGATTCCCAATCAATTTGGTTTGACTAGGAATCACAATCAAACCAAATAAAAATATATTCCAACATCTCCGAAATGAAAAAGATACTATTCCTCCTAAAGACACTTCCGGCATTTATAAAATAGATTTTAATTTTGAAGATCAAACTCAAGCAAGCTATATAGGTATGACCAAGAGAACCATTAAAGAAAGCGAAAAAGAACATCTATCCGACCTTAAATTTAATAAATTTTCAACCGCTCTATCTACCACCCATAACAATAACCCGATTAACCTTAACACCATTAAAACTCAAAAAATTGCCCATTACAACAATCATAAATATGCCTTGAAACGCGAAGCCATTGAGATTCTAACCACTCCTTCCTCCATTAACGACCGCGAACACAGTTTAATACCCGAAGAATGGCAACAGATCCTGAAAACCAAGAAATGAAATGAAGAGGAAACGACAGCGGAGGAGTTTTGTTTGTTTTGAAGCACCGGCAATGCAAGTTTCGTCATTTGCAATGCTGAAGAGGGCTGTGATAACAGCCGAAATATATTCGTTGCTCATTGAGGATTAATTTAAGGTATTGAATATTTTTTAGATATTATATATTTTTATTTTGACTTAAAAGTAGTAATTATAATTAATGCTATAAAAGGGCTCTTACTTTTGACTTATTATGGAAGTAATTTCTGGAAAGGAAAGCTCCAATAAAACTTGCTCTTGATCATCAACAACATACACACCAGTCCAATTAATAGCAAGTATAACATCATTTACTTATGAGATAAAACTTTATGGATACAAACTCGTAAGAACTATTTTACATAGATAGATATTATATTTTTTTATTTTCAGTTAAAAGTAGTAATTATAATTAATGTTATAAAAGGGCTCTTACTTTTGACTTATTATGGAAGTAATTTCTGGAAAGGAAAGCTCCAATAAAACTTGCTCTTGATCATCAACAACATACACACCAGTCCAATTAATAGCAAGTATAACATCATTTTTAGGAAGATGTGGGCCAGCAGATCTTAATGCTTCATAAAATCGAGAAAATAACAAAGGCCATTTGAATTTGGCATAATCTACAACATCTTCCTTAACTCTGGGTATTGGCACTCGATCACGATAATAATAGCTCTAAAAGAACAAAACGAAAAATTAACTATTAAAATATATAAACTTAAAAAAAACCTTTTTATATAAAATCTTTATAAAAAAATATAAGAAAAATATGTTTTAAAAATGTTTAATTAAAGAAAAACAAGTATTTTTCAATTTTCCATTAAAAATCAAAATTATGGGCTTCTATGCGGCTGGTTGGTCTTACTATATTTCTACTGAAATACATGTGGTTATTTTTTAACTATGCATAGAATTTGGACCAGATGGATTGAATAAAAATTGGGAAGCATTATAAAGGACTAGGTCCACCTAAATGTATAATTGATGCAATGAAGGGATACAGACAGTGGCGTAGCGTAGGTTTGGAGCGCCCGGGGCAGTCCAAAATTATGCGCCTCTCTCCTTCCGGTGATGGTGTAATTGTTAAAGCAAACTGACTGTGTAAGAATCCTAGGCCTGCATAGATTGCCGTCAAGGGGCTGTCTTTCTAAGAGATCCTATCCCGCATTCTCGTAAGTTTCAGTGAAAACCACGAAAAAATTAGAACTGCTAAGTTGGCGAGTACGACCCGAGTTCGAATCGGGCACTTACTTTCTCCTAGTTTCGACAGAAGACCTTCTCGGATATTAGTGGCTTTCGTCCGAGATAATGGAGTTAGAGAGAAAAAACTATATATATAAATGATTCAAAAGCTATTTATAAATTCGCAATTTGTTCATAAAATGCAATTACTTCCTTTCCAGTCGTCAATACTTTCCTTTTTCATAATTATAAAAAATTACATCTTTGTTATCTATGAATAAAAAGGTTTCCAAATAGTAAGAAATGAAAAAAAAAAGTATCTTACAAAACAAATAAGTTATTTCCATACAGTTAGAATTATAGCTGAATGAATACATAAATTACACTGTCAAAATATGTAAATCTTTTTCAATTGGAAATATTGATACTGTCAGTTAGTCTTTCTTTGATCATCGTTGAGCGTTTATATGTATTTTATTAATTTAATTTTTAAAAGCTTCCATCATCTTGCATTGTTAATAGTAATTCTTAAGGGAATTGATATTAAAACAATAACATAACGTTAATTTAACTTTTTTGAAGCTTTTATTCAGCTATTCAGGGTAGTAAAAGTATCGTCGTAGAAATACTCAATTCCGAATAGACCTCTTTAAATAAAGTGATAAGTCGTCTAACAAAATGTCATAAGTATGACGTTTAAGTCAAAATATTTGAAACATAAATGCTGGATATATCGAGCAATTTTGTACATCTAACGAAGTTTGAACTTACAGAAAACCTAATGACTCATAAAGTGTATTAATTTCTGTTAACTTTTTTTTTTAGTTGCTTGGTTACTAAACGTTTTAAGTTTTTCCCGAATAAAATATACTATTCACAAAGTAAGGATAATACTATGAAGAACTGACATAGAGGCTATAACAGTATAGAAACTCTTTGCGTGTAAAATGCATTAAAAAAGGCTATTATTTACACATTGTCTTTTAAATATCTCAGTTTCTTGAGATCGAAGCTCGTTTAATTTTTTTTCGTTTGTGAGGGCAATCTCTATGCAGCATTCAACAATAATCTGCTAATATATTAACATTCCATCGACTCTGATACCCCCTTTACATTTCTCGATGACTTAAGGAAATGCCTCTCTTCCTTCACTCACATCGTCTAGATTTTTAGAGAAATAAGTGAGATGGGAGTTGAAAAAGTAGAGTTTTAAACTCATTTCTGTCAAAAAAAAAAAAAAATCTGTCCAAAACCGTATGGGATGGAAAATTTTGAATATTCTTTTCTTAATCAGCATCTAGAAACACATCACATCTCATCGCAAACCTGTATTATCGATATCAGTATTTTTTTCTGATCAGTACTATGTTACAGAATACTTAATAGTTCAGAATCGAAAATTACGCAGAACCTTCACAGCCTTATCCATTATTTCTACAGAAGAAGGAGGCCCCACCAGTAGCTGAGTGGTTCTACTCTCGAAACTGGTAGACAGGAAGTAACGGATTTGATTTCAAGTCGCGGTCGTCGACCTAACTATTCAGAGTTTTCCGTGGTTTTCTCTGACACTTGCATATATAAAGACTAAGTTCCCTTAGAAACACCTTCATAGAGGGCCTCTCATCCAGGTCATTGTCAATCGGCCTTGCTTTCAAACACCAAACATCATCTACAACAAAGTGTGAATAATTTAAAGACCTTGTATTTGCAGCTTGTTCTGAAGTTCCTGGAACCTTATACACTAAGATAAACTCTGCCTTTTTTCTTTACGATTTTTATTATAGTCGTATCTAATGTTTAGAATCATGACAAAATTTATCTGTACAATATTTATTATTAAAAATAATAATAATAATATGAAATTTATTTGCAATCGCTCAAAAGGTGGTGCTGTTGTACCGTGCTCTTCTGGATTTTGTGATAGTTTTATAATTTAGCACCTATGGAATGAAACTGTATCAAATTTTATATATAAGGTTTTTAGTATTTTTTTCCTTTGGTCAATTTTTAGTAGAAATGTTTATTTATATTAATAAATAAAAATGATAAAGAATGTCGCTATCAAAATCTGATTGTAAAAAACTACCCATTTATGGATTTGGAAATTTCAGCGCCTCTTTTCAGCAATCATCTTGTTAACAACCGGCAGATGATGACCCTTTTATATGAATTTCTGAACTAACAAATTACAGACGCAAAGGGTCCAGTATTTGACTATAAGGTAGGCTTTTGTTATATTGATCAGTATATTAGCTCTTTATGGACGCGAAATAAGAAGGGCCGCTTACAGTCATTTCCATACTATGAATGTATAGAGGCGTAGAGCTCAACGTCCAGTAGAAACTTTGACAACAGTGCTCGGCCAATTTATGAATATAAGATATAAAAATGAAAGGAGAGTTCATTTAAAGTACGCGCCCACATTATAATAATCACAGAGGGAATAATTTAAAGCTATGATGCGCATAATTTTTTTTCATTTTCATCAAGAAACCTATGGTTAGCCAGCAGGGTTTAAACTGCTATTAGTTTTTTTAGCATTTTGCTAGAAGGTATCATATTTTGCTAAAACATGTTGGTCAGAATTTCGCTAAAAAGCTAAAACTGGATAACTGTATAAAATATCTCTATATAATAACTCGGATTTTTTTTTTTTTTTTGTAATATTTGCAGGCAAAAACTACGAAAGGACTGAAATTTTTGGTAATGATTATTTATGTAGTAATTTGCATTTATTTTTAATTTTTAATGATTGAATTTAAATGCAAAAATATTTAAAAATATGTCAGTATTCAGAATTATTCATAGAAGCATTCTTAGCACTAGTATTTCACGATTATCTACCACTACACTTTACTTAATTTTTCAATTGCTTTTTCATTTTACACATATGATATGAGTACCTCTTTTTCTATTGTTAAAATCAAAACATAGTTTCCCTGATTCATATTTTTAAAGTCACAAATATGGATGCTTGGTTAAAATCATCAATGAACAAAAAAATAGAAAACAAAACTTAGGATGACAAAGCTAAGTAAAAGAAATCAATGGTATCCAAAGAATTAATTAACTTTCAAAAAAGCTAAAATACTGCTTGCCTATTTTCGCTAAAATGCTAAAGTAATTTTTTTGTCAGGTTAAACCCTGTTAGCCAGAGATAATTTTAGAAGGGTCTAATAAAATTGTAAAAATTCAGAAATTTATCACAATGATAATTTTTAGTTTTTAGAAAAGCAGTATTTGGCGCCCCCTAAAATTTTGTGCCCGGGGCAAGCGCACCCCTTGCCCCCCGCACGCTACGCCACTGGATACAGAAGCAGCCCCCAATCAACTATTGTCCACATCCTGCAGCATACACAACAAACTTTGAATGCTCTAAAATTTATAAAACTAGTTCTACAATGATTGGTTGAAAGTGGCTTGCACACAAGTAGTCTTTTATAGAGACTACCATTGAAACCAACCCAGATATGTAAAACACTGTGATGATATTGGGAGTGAATTACTTGAAAAATTGAATAGCAGAATAAGATGTCGAGCAACAAATTTAAGTTCTATTTGTCTGATAATATTTGCCCGGTGAATGTCTAGATATGTTAGAAAGATAAAGTCAATCCAACCACTATTATTCCCCATCACTTGTCAACATGACATAAAAGTTTGGGATGCCATCAGATATAACAGGTCATCTCTGGTATGTTTCAAGGGCATGCTAGAAGCATGACACTATATTGGCAAGATGCTACAGCTACTTTTATATACAGTAACTACAAAATGGTATTTTCCAGCAGTACAAAGTAGAACTGCATACATCATTCCTCAGCAAGCAAGCTTTTCAGCATGTCCATTAGCTTTTCTGAAATATGACTGGCTACTCTAACACAGCCTCAATCAGAGGATGAACTATGATGGATTGCTGAAATACCATTTACCTGCTAATTAAATTATTTTTGTTTTATATTTCATAGGAGCACTCCTTGCATTTTCACAATGTGTTTACCTATCTTATTGATTATTTGGTATTTCATTGCTATAAAATTATCTTCTTGTAAATAAAATAACTTATTTGTATAGGCATTTTCTGTCTGAGTTTTCATCATATTCTACCAACACTTTCATGGTGTTATATTTTCTATGTCAGGCAGCAGAAAATAGAAGTAAAAACTTAATATAATTAATATGCTGTGAAACGTCACATATTTAGAGGTGCCAAGTTTTAATAAGAGCTATCAGTAATCAGAGTTACATACTTATGCAATGTGAAGACGTGAACCATGTCGCGGAATAATTTTTATGCACGAACCCACATATAATAATGAATTGCACTGTTTTTGTAAACAAATATATAATATATTAAGTAAAAAATTGGAAGAATTTTTAAAACAAAAGTAAATAAATATATATTTCTTTGCCTTCTTACAAAATGAAAGTTTTTTTCTTTTCTTTTTAATTTGCTTTGGAGGGGAGAAAAGCATTTCAATCTCTCTCTCTCTCTTTTTTTTTTTTTTTTTTTTTGGGGGGGGGGTTACAAAAACTTATTTTATTTTATTTATTATTTAATAGTCACTTTTTCATAGACAACTGTTTTTATGACATTAAATACTAAAACATTGTGCTTTTTTTAATAAAACTTTATTATTTTTTTTCTTTATGTATCTTTCATAAAAACCTAACATATCTTTTGTTTGGTAGTATAGTATGTATTTTAAATTTATTAAGGAAAAACAAATATATTCATAAAGTTTAGTAATACAACCTAAAAATAATTACATATGTGAGAAATATTGAGCCCATCTATCACTTTTTTGGTTCTAGAAGTAATCCCTGATCACTATCTGGGAAGCAGGAGGGGCAGTCAAAATATAAATAATTAGAGAAATGAGAAATGAAACAATTCTACTTCTTTATAGGTTCTAGAATCTAATAAAGCAAGTTTAAAATGAATATTGACATTTATGTTGCTGATAGAGAAAGATTGGGAAACTAAAGGCTTCTGCAGAGCTTTTAATCAATGATGGCTGGTTGAAGGTAAGAAAAGAGAGGGGGGGGGTCACAAAATAATTACATCAGGTGAAAATATTGTATAATTCTATTTCTTTATAGTTTCTAGAATCTTATAACGCAAGTTTAAAATGAATACTGACATTTATGTTGTGGATGGAGAAAGATTATGAATTAGAATGCTTCCATTGTGCATTTGATCGTTGATCGTTAGTGGAGTTTTTTTTTTTTTTTTTAACAAACGATATCCGCGACTTTTTAAAAAACGTATAATCCGTAATTTTCACATGTTCTCCGTAATGCCGTAATTATTGCCGTAAATCCGTAAAAATTACGGACAAATCGTAATACTTGGCACCTCTACATATTTATACCTAGATAACAATAATAAAGCTAAAACTTAGATTGGAAAAATCTATAAACTAATTATTCTTAATATATTAAAACAAGCTGAAGTAATTCAGTAAAAAATGTAATATTAACCTTCTTGCATGCAGTAATGACTAAACTAGCCCATCTCTCAAGACTCTTGTCACCATTTTGTAAGCAATAGTCAGGAATATAATTTGGTAGCAATGACACTAATCGATCCATACTCAAATCTAAACCATGTTCAATATAATATTGTTGAGCAGCTATCATGGCTAAATCTTCTTCCTATAAAATAATAAATATATAATTTGAAACAATGATAATATTCAATTCATAAATTATTTTAATTCAAATAACAATATACACATTCTGTAAACTACTGAATATATGTTTCTCTTTCTATTTAAATAATTAACAACTTTTTCTGAAATGGTGCATTAAGATGATCACTTACTATTTAATTTAAAAAGCAAAATAATATATCAAACTTAATGATTTGCTCAAAGAAAATAGCAAATCTGCCATTAAAAAAAGCTACTACATTTACTTATACAATTTTTATCTTCATTGTCTTTTTACTTTTATTTTTAAAATAAGCAATCAGAAAAGCAAAAAAAATTTTATGATTTTTCTCACAAACAATTTTATATGACAATGAAATCATCATTTAAATGAATAATAAAAGGCTAATTTCACTTATTTTTCTCTCACCATTTACATAAAAAACATAAGCAAGTGTTATTATATCTAAAAATGTTTAATGGTAAATTGTGAGGTCTTATTAACATTTTTTTGTTGAAAATTAATTTTAGCTGAGCATGAAATCACAGGGAATGCACAATCTAAAATATGCATTTTAAGGTTTATTTTTTTACTTACTTAAAAAAAAAAAATATATATACATATATTTACAAGCAGAGAATAAAAATAAAGATATGCAGATAAAAATGTAAAATTTTTCATGAGTACATTAACCATAATGCAAGTTATTAAAAGGAGACTTTGTGCTAGATAAACAGACACAGGAAAAATAATCAGCATCTTGAATACCAAAGAAAGTAATAAAATAGAGGACAGCAGCATTCAGAAGTTTGTATAGTTTTGATAGCATTCAGCGTACTGTCATCAGTGTATAAGGAAAAGAAAAAAAACTATTCTTATGTATAAGAAAGGGATTCGATTTTATGAATGTTTAATAAATCAATAGAATTAAGTGGAATGCAGATGATTAGTCATTAGAAAATTAAGAAACAGCAGTTGTGAAAAATGTATGAAAAATTAAGAAAGTGTGGATTGAATGTAAAATTTCCAATAGAGAAAAGGAGTATAGCAAAATCCCAAATTAACGATGTTTTTGAGTTTTATAGAAAGCTTCAGTTTCAGTGTAAATTTGGGCCTGCAAATTATTTTAGTTATATCAAATTTAAAATTATGGGTTCCCCTCCCCCCCCTGCACATTTTTTTCTGTGCCATTTAAAATGACTGATTTGATGGTTTCTTGTTTCCGGAGGTAACTAATACATTCTTTTAAATAAAATTTGAGACTGTGTTTAATTTGACAAATATATGTTAAAACACATAGGTAAGAAATACTATAAATACCTCGAAAGTTATGCATGTCTATAGGATATTTTAACTGAGAAAGTATGACTTTATTGGAAGGTGGAAAAATTATAATAATTATATAAATAATTAAACTTCTGCTACAAATAACATTCAGCAGCTAATATTAACAAGTGGATTGCCACCAAAATTGATAGATAAGTAATTCATTAAAAAAGAATATATATATATATAAGTTTAAAAAAATATCTGCCAGGTGTCATTTTGCATTAAAAATTGCAAATTTAACAAATAGAGTGCAACTATCTTGTACCATTTTATAAATAAATATTAAAATGAATGTTAGTGGAAAATATATTGATTCAAAATCTATATATATATATTTTGTCAAAACAAATTAACACTGTCTATATAAATATCAAGTCAATAATATATTTTAAGCTGAATAAATTACACAAAACAGTTTTTTTTTTTTTTCGTTAAGATTAAGCTAAATAATCAAGACATAGGCAAATGTCCATAACTTTTTAAAATCATTTAGATATTTTTATATAATACATACTTTGTCACATCTGTACTCTCCAAATTTCACACCTCTAACAACTTGCTGGAAAATAAGATTAGTGGCAACAGGATCTTCAGTTGGATCATGCCATGGAGCAAATATTTCCTTCCGGAAAAAAAGGCGCCATGGAGCATTTCTTTCTTGAGCACCTTGTTCTTTAGCATACTGTTCACATTGAGATATGGCATCCATAACATGCTCCCCTCCGCTTCCCAATGAGGAAACCTACAAAAATTAATACAAAATTTACTCTTTTTCTTTTAAACAATCATACATTACAGCAGTAATTTATCATTTTCATTTTATCCCTCAATTTATATATAGATATATATAATCTAATTATAATTACACAAAGTAATTAACAAGGATTAATTATTTTAAAGTTACCAACCTAGCTTATGCAACTAAAGTAAGTATAACTAAGTATTAAGCAACTAAGTTGCAACTGAGTATGCAACTAAATTTTATTGTTAGTGTAAACCTTAACAATAAATAAATTTTACTTTAAGACAAATATAGAATTTTTTTAACATTAATTAAATTATACATTCAAATATATTCCAATATTTTCTTTCAAAGAAGTTTTAATTTAGGCTCTTTTAATGAATAAGAAATTTTGTAAATAAACATTATAAACTTAAAAACTCACAATTGTTTCAGGTCAAAATAGTACAGTCTTTCATCAGGACGAAAAATAGACATGAATGCTACAGGATGAAAGCAGCATGAAATAATCCGAGATAATAAATAGAACTATGGAATTAGCCTATTGTAAATTACCCCTCTATACTTTTATCTCTTAAAAACAGATTATTTCAATATCTTAATTGATTTCTCTTTTTCTACTTGAAGGAGAACCAATTTTTAAGAATCTAGGAAGAAGCGAGATTACAATTTACATTAAAATGTTATTAACCCTTTCAGCATTAGCCATTTTTTGGTATATCTGTTTAATGATTCAGAAAATTAATACTATGCACAGTATAAATATGAGAATTTAATACTGCATACTACACATGTTTATTAATCTTATTTTCTTGAAATAAGCAACATATGTTTAAAAACATAACTACACCAGCCTTTTATTTTGACTATGCATACCGGAAAAAGACGGGCTTAATGCTTATAGGGCTAAAATAGCCAACTGTAAAGTTAATTTATAATATTGATATAATAAAAGTAATTTAATAACATTTATTTCTGTTTCATGTTTTTCTTTTCATACATGCCCCCCCCCCCTTTTTTTTTCGCGCAGATTGCACCCAGTAAATTTAAAAAAAAAAAAAAAAAAAAAAAAAAAATCTGAAGAAAAATATTACCTTATCAAATAATGCTATGTACAAAGAAAATCCAAACTGGTCTTTCAAGCCAATTTTTTCTGCTAACTGTGCACACAATTCTCGAGCAATTGTTGCAGAATCAGCTAGAAGAGTTTTTGTATTTCCATCCATGAATGTTATTGGAAGCATTAAAGGCTTTTTGGATTTAGTAGCTTGTAATTCTAACCAAGAAGGAGGTTGTCCTCTTGTGCCATTCATAAATGTTCTTCTGAGACGATCTTCGCAATATGGAGCATAACCTGGTGGACCTTCACGAATGAAGTTTAGCAAGTACTTGACAAACTAAAAAGAATAAAAATAATTTTATAGTTAATAATTTTACAGTCAATATGTTAAATAAAAATTTATTTTAAATAAGTATACTTAATAAATAATTACTTTATCAGAAGGTGCAAAACAGCCAACACAAAGGGACAGAAGAATCCAACCCCGAGCATGGGAACTTTTATTTGGATTGTTAGTCAGCTGTTTACATATTTGGCAATATATCTCATCTCTAAATTTAAAATTGATTCCAAAATTAATTTAAAAGAAACCAAACACAAAATGCTTGAAATTTATTTATTTTTAATTTACCTTAGTTCATCTCTTAAAATGCCATGACCAATAATAAAATGAAGCTTTTCAAGATTAGATGTGGGTCTACTTTCAAGCCAACTGCTATATGTGTCAGCTGCCAATTCTTCTTCCTGTAATTGACGACGCACATCTTCAGTTATTTTATTTTTCTTCTTAAGAGTGAGGGAAACTAACTTATTTCTTATGCTGCGTGACTTCTGCTTGTTATACACTTCTGGAGGAATAATGGCCTGGAAGAAGATATAAAATGGTTTATATTGATCAATCAACTCTTGAAAAATAAATAAATTATAGAATAATATTTCAATACATACTGAATCCATGCCCATCAAACGAGCCTCTTGGAATTCTTTGGTTTTTATGAAATTTCGGCCTAATGTGGCAGTAACTTTACTCATTACAGATGTATTATCCTTTAAGATTAAAAAAAAAAAAAAAAATTAAGAACAGAAACATTTCTAAAAAATTCACAATAACATTAGAACATCAAACATAATGTTCTTACTCTTTCCATGGTATGAAACTTTGGTTCTGGTAAATCACCCATAAATCTGAGTATAGTTATCCAAAGAGCTAAAGCAGCCTATAAAAAATCAACAAATAAAACAAAGTTAAAAAAAAAAAAAAAAAAAAAAAAAAAAATACAAGATTTAAAATATTTTTATGAAACTGTAATGTAACTTACAACTTTAAAAATATTAAATGAAAGTAGAATAATTTTACCATGCAATCGCCTTGAGTAGCCAAAGGCAATAGTGGTTGTTTCAGCGGTTTTCTTTGATACTGATGGCTTGCATTTCCTTGAAAATATGTAACTGCATATTTTTGAAATTTGTATTCGGTCAAATCTTCTTGATCAACAGGTGGGGCAGGAAGGGTGCCTTCAGCTTCAGATGATATTTCAAGAGCAGCTTCTCGAGATTGCTCCAAATCCTAGAAATGTTGTAAAAAGTATGATAAATAATATCATAAAGAATGTATATATACATGGACTTTTATACAGAAGATTTAAACAAATAACAAAACTTCTTGCATATGGTTACAATTATATAAACAAACAAGCATATACTCTGTCCTTTAAACAAATAAAGTTGGATAAACTAAAAACCCCTTTAGTGTTTAAATAATGCACATGCATGATTTACTAATTTTGAACTGAAATATCTTATTCCAGATTTTTGTTTATTTATATAAATATGCAATGAGGAAGATCTAATCTTGCAAATAATATATTTTCGAATTCTTTTAGACATACCATAAATTCTAAGGAAAAATTATCTTAGATATTTATAATTAATGATCAATTCACATACCAACTACGTTTTGTTAAAATTATGGCTTTTTAAACTATTTACATATATATATATATATATATATATTGATAAACACAGCTTACAGTAATAATATAAAGGTGAATAAATATAAATATTACCAGCAATTCCAACAATTAAAATGATCAATACCAAAGACTACCCAAATAAAACCAAAAATTCAAATAGGACTTTGATAATGGCATGCTTGCATTCCAACATCACCAGGGGACTGGTAGAATATAAATATGCAAAGTGAATGTTTTTCTGTCACAAAGATAGCAGAAGCTAAATATATCTTTGCTCCTGGCACAAAACATTCAACCAATATATATACTGGTAATTTTCTATAAATTTTAATATTTGTATCACTTTTAATACTTGTATCATTTTTATTATAAAACGCTGCACAATGCACTTATTATGGAAATTATGGTAATGTTTCTTACCCTTAATTTTAAGTTGTTTTTACATGTTACAACAAATCTTTGTTCTTATAATATACTATTTCTTAAGCACAAATTTATACTCAATTAAAATTTTAAATTATTACATTTTACAGCTGCAAATTTGTGTATTTTATGTTGTATTATAATTTAATTAATTATTTTTTTATCTAATAGGGTTTAACATAGATTTTCTTCTATTAAAGTAAAATTGTCTACTTTTTTTTTTTTTTTTTTTTTTTTTTATCATTCTCATATAAAATTAATTACTTATCTTGATAAAGGTATCAGCTAAATTGTAACCTTGGGATTGATCATACAAATGAAATTTGGTAATTTTCTATAAATTTTAATATTTGTATCATTTTTAATATATATATATATATGTGTGTGTGTGTGTGTGTGTGTGTGTATTATTATTATTAGAGTTATGTAGAATAAATAAAATTAAAATTATAATGAAGCACTTTACCCATAATTAATTAAATATAAAAACCTTAATAGATACTTCATATTTCATTGCTAATATTTTTGGCTGGGTGCCCAGCTCTTTTCAAAAGATCTTCATCTGTGTTCGATCTCTTAGAGTTGTGGTCTTTTATAGATTTCATAAGTTGGTTCCACATCTGGTCAGGAGCCATTGTGCCGCTGTCATTGCACACATCCAGTGTTGTTGCTATTTCTATGGCTTCTCTAAACACTGTGTAATTATAATTATTGTAATTTGCTATCTTTTTAGTTTTTTCTAAATTTATTTTAATTTCTTCAATATTGAAAGTTTTAGCTAAAGCTCTATTTATTTTTACTGTTTTTATATAGTTTTTATGTTCTTTGACTCAGGCGAAATACATTCTAGATCAACCTGTAAATATTAAAGAAAGTATCATGAAAATTGAATCCGCCATTAATGGAATCTCTGAAGAAAGTAAAGTTAAAATTAGAAACACAGCTATCACCGAAATTACAAAATCTGCTCAAAATAGAAATATTAATAGGGAAGGCCTATGCGAACTGAATAAACTAAAAAGAAACAATGAAATTACCTGCACACTTACAGATAAAACCCATAAAATAGCTATTTTTGACAGAAATCAATATGTAGAAAAAATGAAGCAACAATAAATGATATTGGCGTTAGAAAAATTGATAAAGACCCTAACAATAGATTAATTGAGAAAACTAAAACAATCATTAAAGACGGTAAATGGCCTGACAGTAACCCTCCTAAATTTATAAACCATGCACCCAATACCCCTCGTATTTTTGGCAGATTCAAAGATCATAAAACCCCTCCAAAATTCAAACCAGTTGTAAATAAAAATGAAGCTCCAACTTACTGCCTCGAGAAATATATGGCCGATATATATCGCAAAATTATACCCCCCTCTCAGCATTCATTAGAATCTACAGAAGAATTTATTAAAAAACTTAGAGATATAGAAAATAAAAAAGAATACCATTTTGTCAGTTTTGACGTCATCAACCTTTACCCATCCATCGACATTGAAGAAGCTAACCAGATAGTTAATAAAGTAATTAAAGAAAAATACACAGATCCTAAAATAGCCCAAACCTTGACTGCAACTACAAACTTTTTGCTCCATGAAAATTATTTTAAGTTTAACAATAGAATATATCAACAAAAGAAGGGGGTCCCAATGGGATCACCTATATCAGGTTTTATTGCAGAATTCAAGTTAAAATCACTGGAAAAAGAAATTTTAGAAAAATGTAAAGATAAAATATTTTTTTGGTTAAGATACATCAATGATGTTTTTGCCGTCATCAATAAAAATTACGATGTTAAACAGATACTAAATTAAATAAATAGTTTAGATAACAACATAAAATTCACATATGAAGAAAAAAATGACCGACAGATAAACTTCTTAGATGTTAAAATTAATAGAACCGGAAACCAAATTAAAACTACTGTGTACCATAAACAAACAAATAGCAATGAAATTATACATTAGAAATCTAAAACCCCTTTCCGTTACAAAATCAACGCAATTAGTTCATATATAAATCATACAATATTAATATGTAATTACCCTTTCGATCTAAATAATGAATTTAATTTATTGATTTAATTTATGATTTCACTAAAAAAGCGTGTTATCCTAACAAAATCATTATAAAACTAATTAAAACCAGATTAAAAGCCAGTAACTATATACCTAATTTTCAAAAACCCCCTTTAAAATTCACCTCTTCCATACCTTACGATCGCGGAGCATCGAATAAAATTAAAAACGTTGCAAATAAACTCGGCGTAAATATCACTATAAAAACTAACCCAAATATTTTTCAATTAATACGTAATGATAAAGACCCCATCCCCCTTTGGAAACCGCCGGAATTTACCAAATACCTTTCGCAAATAATCAAGACAATAAACCAGGTTCACACGTTGGTGTAACGAAAAGAAAGATTAAAACCAGAATCAAAGAACATAAAAACGATATAAAAACAGGAAAAATAAATACAGCTTTAGCTAAAAATTTCGATAATGAAGAAATTAAAATAAATTTTTAAAAAACTAAAAAAGATAGCAAATTACAATAATTATAATTGCGCGATGTTTAGAGAAGCCATAGAAATAGCAACACTACTGGATGTGTGCAATGACAGCGGCACAATGGCTCCTGACCGGATGTGGAACCAACTTATGAAATCTGTAAAAGACCACAACTCTAAGAGATCCAACACAGATGAAGATCGTTTGAAAAGAAGTTGTGTACTTCTGTAATTCTCTTCTTTATTACCAAATTCTTCATTGTTCTCTTGATTTGGTAATTTTTTATTACCGAAACAAGAGAGCCATCCCTTACATGGAGAATCAAAATTTTGATGGCATATTTTCTAGAACACTCCTAGTAATTTAGCGATACATCTTTAGGTCACCATTTGGTAAAAAAAAATACACAAAAAAAGTTACTTTTAATGACAAATAACTAAAAAAAAGAAAGAAAAAACTTTCAATAGCTAAGTACTAAAAATAGTTATTTCTCTTTTCTTCCCCCCCCCCCCCAAAAAAAAAAATAAATAAATAAATAAAAATAGTAATATACTAAAAATTTTAGAATTTATACAAAAAAAAAAAAAAAAAAGATTGACAACTGTTAAAGTATACCTTGAATACAAAAGTATACTATACACAAGTTATTTGCTACTAATTATGACAGAAAATTCATTGTTTTTGTAAAATGTTCTTGAAAAAACAGACTATTATAAAAAATAATAACGTACCTTAAAAGCAGTTGGAGCTGCTTGATCACTACTTGAATCTGTTCTTGGTAGGAAATCAAACATAGCATCAACCTATTGAAAATTAAAATACAAAATAGATATCAGACAAACAGTATTTTAAGCATAACAAAATATTATGAATAAATTTAAATCTCTCTAAATAAATACTTTAAAAATAGGCTTACTAGTTTTGAATCGTCTAACTGCTCTTCTTGTCGATTAAATGCATCAATTATGACAGCTTTTTTATGTTCAATATTCATTCTTTCAGCTACCTCTTCTTCATGCAGTCTTAATTCTAATTCTTGCATTCGTTCCTGAAAATGAAATTAAAAATGAAAGCAAATAGTATTAAAATGAGAAAAGAAAAAGTAGATTTCTATGTATAATGCTACTTAAAAATTTCCCGAATATAACCAAAGCACTTTAATACATTGAAAAAAAAAAAAAAATTAACAGATTTATAAATCATATGACTGATATTCATTGTCATTGAAATAATTTGCAATGATAATGCATTTTAAATTAATACCCTAGCTATGTTAGATTGAAAACATATTAGAAAAATTGCTGATCTTTTCCTAATACAATTTCTTATGAAATATAACTTTTTATTCAAGAATGATTGAAAAATATTAATCAAACAAATTTTGGTATTTCAGTACTGAAAGACTTAATATTTTATATGTAATAAAAAGGGTTGGTATAAATTTAAAGTGAGAATGGTCAAAGATATATCAATTTATGAATTTGTATACATTTTGAAAAGGAATCAGAAATTAAGATTATTGAAAAGTAAACATAAAAATTCTATTTCTAAATGCTGGTATGAAATTTTATACCTATTGAAGCAATAATAAAATACGACTTTAAAAAAAAAGCATATAAAGTTTACCGAATAAGAACAAATATAACTATATGGGAAAAAGACAAGTTGCGAGATGCTACTATTTGAAAAATATTCATATGTTATGACACAAACTATTTTGATAGTAAAATATTACTTATAAAAGCATATAAATTTACAATGAATCTTAGCTCATTCACATTTGAAGTAAATGTTCATGAATTAGATTTATACTATTATTATTTATTTATATTTTATAAATGATGTCAAACTAGAATTAACCTGTTTGGCACACTTATATTTATTATAACCTAAGCAATATTTTTCTTTTTAATAAAATCAGCTCAGCTAGTTTGAAAAATTATCCTTTGTTTTATTAGTCTGGCACACTTAAAATTGTTGTTGTTTTGATGACTTGTAAAAGTTAACCCAGGCTCTTGCAAAAGTTAAATAAAAAGCATTGTAAAAAGCATTAAAGGATATTTCAGGTTTAGAGACCACAGCAAAAATGCCAAGCTCCACACCTTTTGCTCAACTTCTTCTCCCCACTCTTTCTCTGGAACTGCACTAACCAAAAATTTTCCTACCCAAATTTGAAGTGATGCATCGGGGAGAACCAATCAGCAGCCGAGTATGATTATCAAGTCAACCAGAAAAAGGTTGTCGCATCACTTCCGGAGAAGGTTCTGGAATATTCTCCACCATATCTCCCAGTCTGCATTCCCCATCTACAGGGCAGGAAGACTGGAAAGATGGTTGCCACTGAAAATCACTGGCACATGTATTTAAAATATCCAATTTTATGTAAATGAAAATTTAAAGATAAAAACTTTAATTTTTGACGGATTTGGAAAAGCAACGTATCATTTTTAAGAGAATTGAATGTAGATTAACCTGGTAACAAGAGAATATGAAAATTTCTTATGGATAAAATTTTAAGATTGCAAATGGATGGAAACATGTACATGATTTTTTTTTTTTTTTTTTTTTTTTGGCAACAATTATTAAATTGTTTAAACTGTTACTTTACATTTTAAATGCTTAAAACTTTTTATTCTATTCATTCTTTATGGTCTAAAAAGTCAATCTGTTTCCATGTTAGAGATTTAATTATTTAAATTTTCAATCTTAATGACATTTAAGCTATTTTGATCTAGTTTAATTAATTATTTAGTAAATCAATTGGCTTAATGCTGTTACTTGGATATTTTAATTTTAAATATAAAATATTATGTAAAATAAAGCGTAACAACATTCGTTCTATCAACTAATAGCTGTCAACTAGAATCTTTATAGTTAAATGCATACTACAGAGAATATAACAATTTTATTTAGACATTTTTTTTAAATTTTAGTATTTTATATAAATAGCTTAAAATTCATTTGCATTTAAATTATAATTAAAAACAAACATACAATTCAGTGAATGAAAAATTATTAAAAAACAATACATACTCTGTACTTTTGATCAGCAATTTCTTTTGCCTTTCTTGGATTCATTTGTTTTCTGAGATAAGCTTCTTCCTGGTCCCTCATTCTTAATGCTTCTAATCGATGACGGTTCTAAGATAAAAATATCAATAAAATATAGGTAAATATCAATTTCAAAAGGAAACACTGTCAGTGGCGGATCCAGAACTTCACTTTTGGGGGGGGCTGAGGTTTTCCAAAGTGTTATTCCATACCAATAAAGAATTTACAATTGCAATGTTCAGTTGTGAATGTCAGTGTTTTGGGGGGGGAGCTTCAGCCCCCTAGCCCCCCGCTTAAATCCGCCACTGAACACTGTCACAATTTTATGTGAAATATTATTTTACTGTCTAGCACAACAGATTAAGTTTAAACACAGTACATTTCATACACAAAAGCACATTTTCAAGTAAAAAGCTTTCATAGCAAGCATAGAAATAAAGAGAAAAGGAGCGCAATAAAATAAACAAAATATGAAACTGAAAATCATGTATTATAACCATTCAAAAAAATAAATGAATAAAAACAGAGTTAACACAAGCCTGCAATGAAAAAAATAAACACAATAAATTTCATAGAGCATCAAAAGTTGTCTGTATATCTGTAGTTCTCTTTTCAAGGGGGAAATATGATATATTTAAAGTATAATTTGTGAAAAAAATTATTTTCTGTTAGGCATGTTTATCTGAAGTTTAAATACAGTTACTTGATTAACTTTACTTTCATGGGGCTGTGGTAGCCTATTTAGCAGAGTGTTGGGCTTATAAATCAGAGGTTTGTGGTTTCAAACACCCAAACTACCCAAAGATCATCGTGTATATTAATTGAAGAGCTTGTTTCCAAATGGCGTTAAGTCATTTTTTTCAGTTCTTGAGAAAACATGGTTTTGTAATGTAAAATTTATTAAATTTAAGGAAAAGATAATTTTTCCCAGTAATCTATGGATGATAATAACACTAAATTACATGTTTAAAAAAATCCTGACAGTATAGTTATTTAGAAATAAAAAAAGAAAGAAATGACTTAACTCCTTTTGGAACAAAACTATGACTTACACCCTTTTGGCACAAACAAACAATGAAATGAAATGACTTACTTCCTTTTGAAAGTAATCCAAGTATTTTTTTTTCCTTGTAAATACAGCATAAATTTTAGCTATACAATTTTGGAAAGTAGTTAGATACTACAAATTTTCATTTACAAATTCTATTTTGCCATCTTTATCATTATTTTCCCTTGTGTTAGCGTTAGCAGTATCATTGCAAGATTATTAATAAAAATAAAAACATTCATGCAATTTCTTATTTCCCAAAGCGTTAAGTAATTTTAAAACATCTGTTTTTCTTTGCTTGTTTCATATTGTTTTTTGTTTTTATTTCAGAAGGAGAGCACGGGAGAATTTTTGTCCCTCATTTTTAGGATGTTTTGGCGGCAAAACGAACCACAGTACGTTGTCTTGATTCCCACAACTTCCTTCGTAATTTCCAATACTTTTGCCTCTGAAATCAAAAAACCTTGTTTGCTTTTCAGATGACTATGCGCAAAATTTTTTCAATCTAAAATATTCCACTGCTTCTTATACTCGAAAAGATTTGCAACCTTAGAGAAATGTTCAAAATATTCATTAGAAAGTAAAATTGTATCCACTTTCTTCAAACTAGTCTCCACTCGTCCGAATCTTCTATCTGCCGGTAAGTAGGAGTAACCACACACTGGTAAATAGTATGTGAAGTCCTTTTGAGCAGCCACTGCTGAAAACATTCCTAATATGGTATAATTTTTATTTGTGTGGTAATTCCTGATTTTGCATCAGGTCAAAACATATTGTGATTTCATCTTCTCCTATAAGCTTTTCCCCTAAAAGTGAATAAATATTTTTGCTCTGATGTTTATGAATCAAAAGTTCAGTTAACAGGGTCTTTTCTTTTTTCTGTACATTTTTCTGAATTCATTTGTATTTTTTTCCTAATACAGAAGGAACAAATGTCTTTTTTCGGGGTTCCAAAACCAAGATTAAAATATTTACAAACACATTATAAAAGGTTATAAATACATTCATCTTTATATTTTTCTATGGGGAAAAAAAAAAAAAAAAAAAACTGTCTCAATGAGACAATCTACAACAACATTTTTTCCCTTACTTTTGACTTTTCACCCAAGGTCAGACAAACCACGTGATCTCAAGGCACGCTACAATTGGTTAAATTTGACTTAATCCTTTTTGGCACAAAACTTACTTGTGACTTAATTCTTTTTGGAAAAAAAACATGGATTTCACTTTATGTTTTCATTATGACTAAACTTCGTTTGGAACTTCTACTTATTGAAAATATATTGTTAAACGTGTGCTGTGACCTTTTGCATCAAAAAGTCAATTTTTGAAATTTTTGACTTTACGCCTTTTGGAAACAAGCTCTTCAATTGTGGCTGGTGATCATACATTAATTGTAACAGCAATGTTCTATAAAAATATATCTTCTCCAGGGAAAACCAAAATTGTGACATCATGTCTCTAGACAACTCCTGTGAGGGAGAAATCTCAAGCGATCAACAATTACCTACTGTGTAGCTCTAATATGTCAGTAAACCCATGGAACCACAACCTTTATTTTCCTCACTGTACCTTTCACAAGTTGCAAGCAAGACATTTCATGTTCACTTTCTGCCATTTCTTTGATTTCATTTGCAAAAAAATTTGCATACTTCGATGTCTGAAGTGACTCTTCACATTATGCACAACATTTGCCAAAAGTTGCACCCAATGTGACAATAAAAAAAATATATATATACATATTTTTAATTTCTTGAGTTTAAGGTAGAAAACCGTATCTCAAGTTTTGATACTTTTTGACTGCTTAAAAATAGCACAACAAGAAGATAAGGTGAAGAACGCACAAAAGATGATCTAAATGATGACATAATTATAAAAATATCCATTGCTAAATATTTTAGATAGGTTAATTTGTAAAGATCAAAAGAAATTGTCCCATTTTTTTTTTTCCTTTTTGTGTTTCTTTATATACATAGTTGATCTGCATTGTTAATTCATCTAATAACAGGAACAGGATATTTCAGATTGGCTCTTGCAAATACTGAAATGCTACTATTATGGTCAGTGGTGAAGCATCCATGGAAGTGATCGAAGCGGCATTTTCCTTATTTAAGTTTTAAAAGATAATTTCATTATTTTAGATAGAAAAAATGAAATAGTATTTTTGGTTTCTCGTCTATCAGATCGAATCTCGAGATGGCAAAAAGCTGATTTGATTCTTCCTGTGCTTTTGGAAGCATGTCTCTTCAGCGCTTCCAAGAATTTCTGAACCACGCTTCGCCTCCTGATTATGGTCTTAAAAAACAGCCTGGTGTTTAAATATATATGACTATCAAAATGTATGCAATTAAAATATATACATACTTGAATTCTTAATTTTCTATATCTTCTTTGAGCAACAACACGCCTCACAAATGCTTGAATTTTTGTAATAGCCCATCTCTTTTTCATATGCTCTCGTCTCACTAAAAAGCCTCTACATCTTGCCTAGAAAAAACAAACACAATTTATTGAAATATATAGCATAAATTTTTATCTTTAAATATAGAAACACAATGAACAAACAAGTTTCTTATTTTGAAAATGAATATGACTAATAAGGGTCTATAGTAAGCAAAGATTAAACCTTTTTTACATACTATATTATAAAGTTAAAATAACAAAATATCTTTATTAAACTTGTATTTAATCATAAATCAAAAAACAATAAACAACTCTCTCTAATTCGAAAAAGTTTTGTCCAAAGTCTGTGCGGATTATAGATTTTTGCAAATTATAAGTGAGTCTTTGTTTACATTTTTCTTTTGCAGATACAAAGTGGGTTATTATTACTAATGCATAGATAAACATTAAAATGGAAAGATGATTTCAAATAAATTTCAGAATAAAATTATTCTTTAATATTAATAAAACTAATCAATCATAAGAAGGTAAATAATTTAAGCATATACAATTAAATGCATAACAATAAAATGTAAGCATAATACATTTTTATTTAAAACATATAAAGGAAAATATATTTTAAGTGCAGAAATGAATATTCATCATTGATTATTTTTTATTTTGTTAAACACTGATGTAATAGTGGTTTATTTTTAATTTTTATATTCTTTACCCTGACCTGGGGCTAGTCTATATGAATAAATATGAAAATAAATATGAGACTCTCACATTTTTAAAAATCGTATTTGAAAGCAAGGATTAAACTAAAAATTTGTTTAAATAAATTTTTTAAAAAAAGAGAGAGAGAGAGAAATGTTACCAATTTTTTTGAAATACTAACTTGCCCCATAGCTACTAATGACCGTGAGCATAGCATAATACCTCAAAACTCGCAACCAATAATCAGCGAACTGAAGAGAAGTAATGAGACCAAAAACATATAAACCGGGAAAATCGTAAACAAGAAGCTAGTAGTGCTGAAGATGACCGCAATGGCGTTCGAAAGTACTCTACTATATAAAAAAGCCATAATGGTAATAATTTGTATTATAATTAAATGAATTAAGCTTTTTAAACATTTTAATCTTTAAACTTTTTTTTTTTTAATCAAGGCAAACTGATATATTTATATTCATAACAGTAAATATTTTTAATTAATGCTGTAGTTGTAGGCGATTTTGTTTTCTTTAAAAACATGTCAGAAAACAATTGTGGATAACATGATCTAAACCTGAAATTGGGAATTTTCAGTTAATTATCAGTGGCAAGTACATTTTTAAACCTTAGTTGCAACTCTTTTAAAATTTAATAATAGTCAGTGTCTCTTATCTTAGCCACTTTCAGCTCTTAGTCACTTTTTCACCAATTTTTCCTTAATTATGATAAAATGCATATATAAAGAATAATGCACAAAAATAAAGACCATATAAAAATGCTAATGTAGCAACAATTTTAATAAAAAATAGAAAAAAGTAAATTGAAGCAACAAATTTTAGTAAGCTTTGCATGTGTATACATCAGACTGCTGATTAGCAGAGCTGATTCTAAGCATTTTGCTGATAATAGATTTTAATTTTAATATAATTAATCGAAACTGACCATATATTAATAATTATTTATCCTTACCATTTGAATAAAAATGTTACTTTTGAAGTTTTCATATTTTTTTTTTTTTTTTCCATTTACTGATTTTTGAAATCGTTTCTTGCATTTCCAGTTAAAAAAAAAAAAAAAAAGAAAGAAACTGTATTTTGGTTTAACCAGGACTGGTCTAAGAGAAATTTACTGTAGACATGAGATGATGATCTGGCACCCTTTCCCCACCCTCCTTTGAATAATTGAAAAGCTATTATTTTTTTTTCTTTTGTGGCAGGTACCAGCAACACTCACATCGTGAATCTGATATGGCTGGTGCTAACAAATAATAATAAAAAAATTGTTGTTCTGTTCTTTTGTTTATACTAAGTTAACTGATAAAGAAAAGCGGCCAATTATTAATATTTTTCTAGTCTTCATTTGGCGAATAGATATTTTCAGGTCTATTATGACTGTATTATTTTAAACTTTGTATTTAAACATTGCCTATAAAATAGATAATTTCAATAACTTTCTAAAGTCATTAAATTGTCTAATGTTGGAAAATCTTTCATATGCAGTATTACTATACAAAAGTTACTACTCTCAGAACTCTTTTACTTCTCTCTAATTTTAAATTACCAAAGATCTTTTCATCCTGAAAAACAAAGCCCAATAGATATATATTTTTCCAGAATTACTGAAATGGAGTACAAACTTAAAAATAAGAAAAAAAAAAAAAAGATATAAAATTCATTCCTATAACATAATTAAAAAATAAATTTGAATACTATAAAGCATTAGAAACTTTATGTACTATACATTAGGTAGTTATGATATAATGACTTAATATGATTAATTCACAAAATTCAATTTTCATTAAAACAATCAGGTTTATTAACCCTCGCTTTCCCAAGATGGGGTCATTTTGACCCCATTTTGCAGTTGAAATTTAGTTAAGCCCAAATCATTCAAAAAGTTCCGCTAACTCATCAGAGATAGCAAACGTAACCAGTGGAATGTTGCAACATCTAAATGATGCAAAAAGGCAGCAAGAAGCAAGTAGCGAAAGTTTCGGTAATTATGTCTCTTACGTTATAATCGGAATTCACAGTCACCGTTCACAGCGCTCCATACCTGTTTCACTTATATACTACATCCTTACACACTTACAATAAGTTAGTTATTTTTTTCTAGCAAATTATTCTCTAGAAATAATTAATATGACAAAACAACGTTTGTTGGGTCAGCTAGTATATATATATATATGAACTAAATACGAACCTGAAGAGTAACAATATGACCCCTGAGGTGCTTAAATCTGTGAGATAATATTCTAGATCTTATAAGAGCTTGCAGTCTTTGGAAACCAGTTTTCATCTAATAAAATATGAAACAAATTATAATTAAATAATATGAATTGAATTATGAATAATCTTAACTTTTTTAAATTAAATAAAATTTACTATTAAATGAGCAACAGCCTTCACAATATAATTTTCATAGACAATAAAAATATTAATTTTTAATGAAACAATCTTCTTAATTTGATTGATATTTACAAAATAATATATTTTTTTTTCCTTTTAGTGAAAGCATAGTATACAATTTAAGTCACTCAAAATAAAAATGCAAGAACTTTTAATCAGAAGAAAAAAAAAAAAAAAAAAGATTCTTGAATAAATTCTGAGTATCAATGAAATAATCTAATACAAAATTCAAATCAATTTAACTAATAGAAAGAATAATACTTTTTATTATGGCTGAAGAAGAAAAAATAGTTTTGACTGTTTTAAATAACAGAAATACGTCTTATTATAGCAATATGCCAAATATAAAAAGAACATACATATGTTATCAGGATTACATAAGATTCCTCCTTGGAAAAGAGTTATTACAGCCTTTATCTATTCTGTTATTTACTATATGTATGTTACGAGCATAGGTGGTAGAGCCATTGAGCAAGAGGGGGTGTCAAGTTTCAAGTGCAGAGGTTAAGCCCCCTCTAAGATCACAGAAGTAAATCAATCTTAGTTACATTTTTTTGAAGCTGTAATTAGAAGATTTTCATTTATTCTTACAATATTTCAAGTAATAAAAAGAAGTTCTCATGCAGCAATAATACTTCTTGTTCTGTACATTTATTGATTCATAAGCTATAAATACATATTTTTTCTTATGTATAATTAGTGCGCATAACACTGACAGCCGAATGAAATATTTATAAACATTTTAAATTAATTTTGATGATCAGAATTACAATTTATGTAAATAACATTCCACATCAAACATTTATTTAATATAGAACTTTAGAAACTACAAAGAATTACCAAAGTAATTTCTAAAAAAAAAATGACTAGAAAACACCAAAAATGCATCTAAAAAATTTCATTCATATCTGAAACAAATTTAATATGCTTTACTTTTAAATGAAAATGAAGTTTGTAAATAAACTTATAAAATTATATTCTTAAAGCTTTGATTTTCATTTTTTTTTTTTCTGAACTTTATTAGTGATTAAAAGGTACTGATTTTGAAGCTGATAGATGGAAGCTGCTAAGTTCAAACCTAGAATATGCTCATCGGCTTTTTCACTGAGAGATTTTTGTGATTATCTCACAAACTCCAGTGAATATGGATAAAGCTGTGGTTATTTGCTCTATCCACTTCTCATAAAAACAACCCTATTAACCTTAAAACAATTAATGCTCAAAAAATAGCCCCCTACAATAACCATTACTACGCTCTCAAACGCAAAACAATAGAAATAATCGCTAACAACCGCTCCGTAAATGACTGAGAGTATAGCATTATTCCAACGGTTTGGCAACACCTGATGAAAGGACAGCACAATGTGAAGAGAGTTATCAGACACAGCAAGAAATGAAAATCAAACCAGATGGAAGAAATAAGTCACTTCAACATAATGAGGATGAATACGATTTGCATCCGAAATGTATCTGCAAATCAAAAAGGATGATATTTCATAAGTAGTGCCAAATGAAAGAATGACCCTTTTAAAACCAAAATTTTACTCTTATAAATATTCATACCTAGTGATATTTTGTTATTAATGCTATTAATTAGTTAATATTAATTAACATTTAATTATCAATTGATTTTTTGAGCTACTTTTGAAATGAAAATTTTAACCTCTCTCATGGTTTTAGAATAGCTAAACTCCTGCTCCAATCTACCAAAGAAATGTCCTGGTTTGAATTTCTTCAAGAAAACAATTTTTAAACTGTTTTATAGAATGTTTCATAATTTACTCAGGCTTCAATAATAACTTTTATAGCAAGAATCTCAAAAATCACGTCTCGCCATAGATCATACCCTGGTAGTGGTAGCATTCCTTAGAATTAAGTATGAATAATGCTAATGAATACATTCAAAAATAAAAATCTAAAAATTATTCATGCAAAAAAAAAAAAAAAAAAAAAAAAAAAAAAAAAACTGCAATTATGAATATGGGGGGAAAAAAAGAAAAGAAAAGCAACATATCTTTTATACAGCTTTTAAAGAAAAATTTTGAATATTAAAAAATTTTATAATATTGCACACTACAGATCATTTTAATAATAAAAGAATTTTTTTCTCACCATGAATTTTTTTCTAAAATTCAAAGGGAGAAAAGAGGGAACAATGTAATTAAATTCACTTACGTAATTATAATGCTGTTTCTGAATATAACCTCTCCAAAATCGTTGAATAATTATTGCACTTTGCCTCATGCGTAGAAACCTCCTTCTATAATACCATCCTCGAATGGCTTTCTGTAATATGAGGATTTTTCGTGTAAGAACTCTGTCCCGTTCTTGCTCCAAGAATAAATCATGTGCATCCTACAATAAAACAAAATATTATCCATGTGCACACAGTGAAAGCAAGATCTTATAAAAGTATACATAATTTATTTATTTTTTTAAGGAAATAGTTGAAGATACAAATTACATTATTAACTGATATATTTAAATACATAAAAGTGATATTACAGAAGATTTTAAAAAAATAAAAAAAATTGTTTAATGCTGAATATTAAAGAATAAAATAGATAATATATCAGCAAGTGATACTAGAATATATTTTTGTAGATATACTACTATATAATAAATACAGTTCATTATATTTTTTTAATATCAATAATTTTACAGATATCAGAGCTAGATACAATAATTTCCAATAGTTCCCTAAAATGAGAAACTATAGCGATATTAGCCAATGAGTGTGCTTGCAATGACGTAGAGCTGATACAGATGACCATCAGGTCCTAGACGAGAATAGAACAGAAAGAGACAATCCTGCAAGTGAGTAGTCATGAAGAATACCAGACTGAGATTGAAAGTACACAAAAACAAAGTATTTTATTTATTTACTATTTTTTGTAACTAATTAGGAAATCTATTTTTAATTACTGCCTTCTTCAATACACTCTCATTCTAAAGTAATAGCTTTAAAATATGTCATTTTAATTTTTATATAAAATTCAATAATCATTCTCATCATTTTCCTTTCCATTCATTTATCTAGATGAGATTTTGTCCTTTTGAGTTTTATTACCTGTGAGATTTTACACTAGTCAGAAATCTTAAAACGGTGAAGCATGACTTTCAATTAACAGCAACGCATATTGCAAACATAAATGATAATTGTCTGAGGGGTAATGTAATTTCAATTTCTCACTTTTGAAACAATTCCTTAAGAATTGGCGAAAAATGCTGAAATTTTTAAGTTGATCATACAAAAACTAAATTTTATATTTTACAGCCTCTTATACAAAAAACGTCATAACTGAAATCTATTCTTGATTTCAACCATTTTTGTAATTGGAAGTATGAATCTAGGATGGTTGTGAAAATAAAGGTTATTCAAGTTAAATGTAGACACACTGTATGTAAAATCTTTAAAAAACTAATGAATAAAACTACATAACTTTAATTAATAAAAAAATTTTCAGAAAGAATAAACTGTTATAAATTATAAAAATTAAATTACTAACCTTCAGAAAAACTTTAGTACGTCCTAATTGATAATCTGTTTTACCAAGAACTATAGAACAGACCTTTATACAAGCAGCTTTGCAATCTATTTTATGAGCAGGTCCAACACCTGGGATGAGAAACCTGTACCGCTCTACAAATTCTTTGAAAGTATGTCTAATAGGATAACCAGCTCGTCTGATGCGTATAGTCTCCATCATTCCGGAATATCGCAATTGTTTACAACACAGCTCACGATCAAACATCTGAAACAATAATCAATTAAATAATGTACGTATTTTAGGAACTTTAAAAATCGTTTAACATAAGTTTAAAAAAATTATTATTATTATAATAGTATAGATTAGATAGTATTATTTTTTATAAAAATTATCTTTAAAAATATAATTTTCATTTCCAATATTTTATATACTTTATAATATGTATTTATTTGAACATAACATTAGATGTCTTCGAAAAACAAATAAAATAAGTAATAATAACAATAAAAGCTAGTATGTTGTGGACATCACAAAAATTTTTTCTACATTTTCAAATACAAATTCATGTAGCACAAATTATTTGTTAAAATTATTTTTCCCGATCAGGGATTAGATTGCCAAAAAAAGAAAAAAGCTGAAACCATATGCAAAGTTAAATTATTGAATTAAAAATGCTAAAATTTTGATTATAAAATCATTATATTAGAGTAATATACATATTAAATAATTATTTTTTACTATACAATCATTGACATAGAAAAGTAAAAGCTTTATTTGATTAGCTGATGTAACAATTGCACATAAGACAAAAAAGTTCAAAAACTAAAAATACAAAAAACTGAATTCAGCTTAAAAACTCAATTCAATGAAATTCTCAACTCTGCATGACGAATGTAAACGATTTTCATCCTAGAGAAGTATAACACAAAATGTTGAATTAAAGTCAATTTTGTGCACCTAAGGAAATTAATTTTTTTAAATTATTTATTATTATTATTAAAAAAAGATAATAGTAAATAAATAACATTTTTTAAAATTATCACAGACCTATGGTTCAATCATTCATTTTAAATGCATTGACAACTTCTTTTGATAAATACTCATATTGAAAATTTATACACCTGGGAGGAACTTCTTCCCAAAAGACAGGGATGCAGTGCTCTTATACGCACAAAAACTCTTCCTTATTCACTATTACTATTATAAACAATTATTTTTAATTATATGATTTATTAAAAATAACTCTCCTTGTACACATTTATACGAAATTTTACCCTATACTGCCATATTAAAAAAAAAAAAAAAAAAAAACAGAATGTCAACATCACCTTCTGGATAATTTTCACAAAATGTTGATAGGTATTAATTTATTTCAAGGTGCAACTACATACACAATTACATGAAATTCTGTACATTAGTTCTTGAGTTAGAATTGCCATAAAATTTTTGCTACACATAAACACAGACATTTTCTAAAAACAGTTAAATTGTATTCTCGACCTTTCAAAACATGTAAATCTATCAAAAACTGGAAGTTAAATTTTTTTTTTTTTATGAATCTAATGCATTTTCTATCAAACAGAGCAAAAAATAGTAATAGAAAACTGTAAATTGCTTGCAAAAATATCAGTTCAAAAATTTCTGAAAATTTTCTGTCAAACAAAATTCATAGTTTGTCTGTCAAACAAAATTCATAGCACACTCACACATGAAAAGATGATTGATTAAAAAATTACTAGTTTAAAAGACTGACAAATTCCTTTTTATATATTTGCTTGTCAATTTATTTACAAATAATTAAATTTCTCAATATTAAGGCATATTTATAGAAAAATGAGTTTGAAAAAATATTGGTTTTCTGATTACTTATTAATACTTTGATAATAGAATTTAAAAAAAAAAAAAAAGTATAATTCAATTTAGTTCTCTTAAATTATTAGCATATTTAAGAAGTTATTAATAATATTTGTAGATTTGTCTATATTCAGTATAGCTAAGTGTAGAACTACAAGGAAAAAATCAACACTTTTTTTTTTTTTTTTTTTTTTTTTTGTTTACTGAAAAATAAACTGGAGAAAGAACAAAGAGTATCTCTGGCTTGCTTATAAAAGTAACTGCAGACACTGCATCAAACATATGCTTTTAATTTTTTAATTTTAAAATATTTAAATTTTTACACCATTTAAGCATAATAGTTTATCACCTTTGATAAACAACAGTAATTGTAAAATTAAAATCGATTATGATTGTTAATGTTCTGGTTATTATTATTAATTTTTTTAATCTCTTAAGTTATCATCTTTGTTAACACTGAATAAAAATATTTAAATGCATTAACAGTACACATTAAGGAAAAAAAAAACCCTCTAATTTATTTTACATAAAATGCTTAAAAATAAAAGATGTTTACCATAGGTTTCTTCATTTCATTTGGCTTTATACAACGGATAAAAAATGGATGGCACTGACTTAGAGTTCTCATCAACGAATCCAATGATTTCTTAAACTGTGCACTTAGAGTAGGAGTCTTTTTTCTGGTATCAGTACCCTATAAAGAATTATCAAATTGATTAATCAAACTAATGAACACTTAACCCTCTGTCAGGTGCAATTGGTCTGTCAGGCACAGCTCAAATGTTTTAGTTTAGATTGATTCACTTGTTTTTGGTTTATTCTTTCTGTTACCAATATGACTTCTTAAATTATGTGAAACTATACTATTATGCAAAACAAAAAAAAATTATTAATAAAAAATGCTTTTTTCTCGCAAAAGTTTTAAGTTTTTTAAGGAGGAAATTTTAGATACATTCATACTTGCCAACCTTCCAACTTTAAAAAACAGTAGATTTTATCAGCTAACATTTTTAACAATATCTGAATTTATATACACATATAATTGCATATGAATTTAGAAAAAAAAAAAAAAAGTCTGTAAAAAGTAATATTTTTCAAATCAATGACTTATCTTTCAAGATGAAAATGAAATATTGAGGTTAAATAAATTGAAACCATTAATTTAAAATCCCCAAAATAAGGAAAAGAAAATACAGTCAATGATACCTCATTAAACACATTTTTTTATCTTGTTACAAATTTTGCTATATTAAGAAAAGAAGCAAAACTTTTCTTCATAGCAATCTGAAATTAAATTTTCATTGTATTTAGAAATTAAAATGTCATCTAGATTTTTATCAGATAATAAAAATCAAAATTCATTTTTTTTTTTTTTTAAATATGAATCTGACTGAAAATACACTCACAATAAGTATTACCATACCTGCCAACATAGCTTAAAAAAATCAAGTACATTCTTGCTCAGACTCATAAATTTATAAATTGATACATGTATGTTCATAATTGGGATTAATAAATAATTATATTTACATATAAAAGCATCCCCCCCCCCCGCAGGCATGTATGTACATTGCACCCGATGGAGGGTTAAATATAGAGGTTTTATAAATATTTCAATTTCATCACAATTAAATTCATAAAACAAAATTAAATGTACATAAGTACTGCCCGACAAAACATTTTTATATAAATAAAATTTCTTAAATAAAAAAAATGACTAAATAATACAGTTAAAAAAATAATAAAGAAAGAATTTTATTTTATTTTTTCAGTAACAAAATTTTAACAAGTTATGAAAAAAAGTAGCATATATGATTATTGAATATACTTTAATCTGATACAGTAAATTTATATCAATATTAAAAACAAACAGAAAAATAAAAAATAAAATTTGAATACTGCAGTTTTGGTAGCATTAAGCACACTGTCAGCAGAATAGCAATATGGATTATTACTGCTAAATATAACAGGAAAGTGGATTAAGAGCTGGCATAACCAGTCAATAGAATTGTAAGGATTGTGGTGGGTTTAACCAATTGAATGTTGCAAGATAAATATGTATTTTATATATTTCCATCAATTGAATAGATGTCATACTGCAAAATCAATTGATGGTATTGTAATAGCATTTATAAATATAAAAAGCTTTGGGAAAACCAAATTAATAAAAATATTTATGCCTGCAGATTATTTTAGCTGTATTAAAATTAAAAATATTATTCTTCCAACAATGCTTAGCAATGATACATCTGTTGATGTCTTGTTTCTGAATATAACCCATATGTTCATTTAGATGAAGGCTTGTATTCAGAAACATATCAGAATGTGTCAGAATTATTTTCTGTATTAATATATCAGAATTAATTTTTGTATTATTTATGCTATAATAACTTTTTAAACAGATCACTATGCTTAATAATGAAAGTGATGGTTTAGCAGTACATCAGAATGTTGATACCAGTGGCATATCCAGGATTTCATTTCAGGGAGGGTTGAGTTACGTTCGATAATGTTTCATAGTGTACAAAAATCATGCATATTACTCTTAATCTTTATTAATTAAAACTTTCTGCAAAATTTCAAGAAGCGTTGCAGCCCATCAGCCCCCCCCCCTCCCCTCCTCTGGATATGCCACTGGTTGATACATTTGTCTGTAAATTATCAGGAGAATTTTTTTTAAGGAGATATAAAAAAGCACTGATGATAATAATCACAAAAATATGAAAACAGATGTCTGTGCATCACATTTTTGAATTTTGGCAATCAGATACATTACCAGTGGAGTTAGGATGGAATGTGAAAAAGGAATCCATAAAGGTGTATTAGGCAATGAGTAATTCTCATGACAAATTTTGCCATATAATAACACAGGTTTGGCTGCTGGTGATGTTAGGTATTTCATTTTTCTAAGTAATCTGATTAGTAGGTATGTGCTAAAAGTTTTTACAAAAAACTTTAGGCATATTACCAATTTTTTACAAAACATTTTAGGCATGCATTCAGGATATAATTTTCTGATGCATCATAAAATTTCTATAATCATAAAACAGTCTTCCGTGCTATATGATACCTGCATAATGCATATTATCAAGATATTTCAAAAGCGCTTCTAACTATCATATTAAATAAAATAAGCAAATTTCAATTCCATAAATCTAAAAATAATCTATATTACTTATTTAGATTACTTAGCTTGTTTGTCTAAATTGATTTGTGAAGTTATTAAAACAGAAACAATGTTAAATTTACAAAAGAGAGAAAATAATAAAACAACTTTAAATTCAGAAAGTAAATATGATGATAATACCATTCCAATTTCATGAACAAACAAATTTTGAAGAAATTTGTTATTAGAAACTTGAATCAGATGAATAAGATCTGCACTGAATGTATCTCTATTTTTCTCTAAGAACCCTGAAAAAAAAAAAAAAAACATAAAAAATAAATAAATGAACGCATAAAGAATGTAATCTATTATATGGAATGAACTCTAACATAAATTTATTTTCTTATTTTAAAAATACATATGTGTGTGTGTATATATATATATATATATACAGGGTGTTCCATACATCTGCAGATGTTTTAAAAATTCATAAAAATTGAAGTAATTGGAAGAATTCAATGTGGTTTACGAAAAAGTTACTCTTGTGAAAGGGGAATGTTTGTGGCAATAAAAAAAAAAAATAGCTAAAATTTTTGTCAATAGAGGACGTTGTGTATTAGCAAATCACACATTTCCATAGAAATCTATATTTTTTATCATACAAATGCTTACAGGCACATAAATCCTATTCTATGCGTCCGCCATCACCACAAATTACAGTTTTCAAATGAGTTGCAACACGCTAACTGCAGCTTCAATTGACAATTCTTACTTGATGGAAAACATCTTCATCAATAATGCTTTATAAACAAAGTCAGCATCATAATTGAAACTTCATGTATGCACAAGTAGAGGGCAAAATAAGAAATAAGCTGTGCTAATTGTAAAATTGTGCAATTTACAGAACTCTGATTTGCATACTTCTCATTAAGCATCAGTGCAGTACCCTCTATCAACAAAAAAATTAACTCTTTCTTTTCCTTTACAAAAGGAAAAAAAAAAAAAAAAAAAAAAAAAAATCCTCTTTCGCAAGAATAACTTTTTCACAAATGCATTCGAATCTACCAATCCCTTCAATTTTTATGGATTTTTAAAATGTCTATATACTTATGGGACATCTGGTATATGTATTTAAATACATGTAAATTTTTAAAATATTGAATCTTAATGCAAGCGTTTTCTTAAATTTTTCAATTTATAGATTTAAGTTATTAAAATATTGATTTTTAGATATATATATATATATATATACAGGGGTACAGAATATGTACAAATGCATGAACAAGGTTTAAGGGAAAATTTTGGCTGATTGATGAAATTTCAAACAGTGGCAGACCTATAACTCTCGAAAACCAGGGCAAAAATCTCACTGGGCTCTCCTAATTGGAGTCTTTTCTATATTGAGGCTCCCTTATACTTTTTCACTTAAATTTATTATTATAAAAAAGCATCGAAGTAAATTTTAAGATTGATTTGAAAACCAAACCTAACAAGAAAGCCAGGGCCATTAGCTCTGCTTGCCATGCCTTAGTCAGGCTTTGCATAAATTACTTTTTATGGTTTTGGCATTGTCGCTTTATGGTCACATTTTGTAAATTAAGACTTTATAGACAGGAACCTATGGTTTAAAGTGGCATTCCAGAGAATATTTCAGGTTAAAATAATGGCACAACAACATCACCAGATACATATACTTAAAGGTTAAGTTTTTTCAGAGGCCCCCATCATGACCACATGCCTGAGGCAGTGCACCCCCTTGGTACACCTCTGATTTCAAATATTTATTTTCTTAGGAGAAAATCAAAAGAAAAATGGAAATAACCAAAGAAAAAAGAAAAATCACAACAAATGTAATAAATTCACTTGTTCATTTAAGAGAGTGTCTGGAAAATACTGGAGGACACATTGAGCTGTAACTTTTACAAAGATAATGGTACATAATAAACAACATTTGTGCAAGAAATTGAGTTCATACGTACAGTACTTTAGGAGGGAAAAATATAAAAAATAGAAGTACCCACCCTGTATATATCTCTGATGACACTAGGCTAATTTGTCAAGGTACAGCACCTGGCGACCCTTAACTCATTTTAGCACCTAGCAGCTCTTTAAAAACATTTAAGCATCTGGTAACCCTTTGCAACATTTTAAATCTCCAGAAGGGCTTTAAATACCCTTTTTTTTTTTTTTTGATATCCACATGCTTTTTGAATAGTTTAGAGCATTCCAGAAGGACAAACTCATATAGCCAACATATGTACAAGTAAAAGTAGTCATTTACTTTTTCATGTACAAAAGTCACATTCTACAAGGGCAACAAATATTAAAAAAGGTTAGCAGAGATAAAAAGGGATAGGCAAATAATAAGTTTGGTTATTGAGAACTGAGAACCTTATTATTAAGTTCCACATGATGGTCCTTTTATTCTACAATCAGCAGTATCTATTCATTTTTGGATAATATATACTTTGCATTGTTCTTTAGTTGGTTTCATTCTGTATAGATGAAATCAAGAATTGCTATCTGTAAATGTTTTTGATTATATACTTATAGATAGACAGAAATTTCACAAATTTTTACATACAACATTCAATCAATACCCCTGATGATGAATCGTGTATTGGATGCTTTCACTATTTAGATTTTATTAATTAATTAATTAATTTTAATTAAATATCTTATTACTTAATGTGATATTTTTTATTTTTTTCCTGTTTTTGGCAAAGTTTTCATTTATATATATGTTACCGTTGAAGCTCGAAATCCGTTAATGTGCAGATTACTTAGCTAATCTGCAGATAACCTGTTAAAATGCAAAATCACGAGTTTTCCGCATTTTAACTAGGTAATCTGCACATTAGCGGCTTCTGTGTTGTTAAAGTTCAAATGTTTGTTTCAAGCCTTAGCTTTTTTACATTCACTATGACGTCAAACAGTCATGTGATACAGATATGCGAATGACCTTCAAACACAAACTAAAACATTTATCCCTTCCGCTCCGCTCTGATAAACGGTAAATACAAAACTTGGAGCATCGAAGCCAGGATTAGGTTTCTTATTATGACCAACTCAAAATTTAAAGTAACAAGTAAGTTATAATTGTTTTAATTTTGATTTTATTTCTTCTCTTTTTTAATTCTGTCAATATAAGTTTGATAAGGGTCTGCATTTTATTAATGAAATCTAATCTTAATTAAAAGCTCTCTCTCGTGAAACATCATTTTGAATTATGAATATTAAATTTACAACACAGTAATTATTTCCTCTCGAAATAAAACTATTAAACCACAACTTTTTAAAACTAATTTATTTTAAAATTGATTTAAATTACTATTACTTACTGTGAAAAAGAAACAAAGTATTAATTTTTAACTGTGAAAAATATGGCATTCAATATTATGGCATTATTTAATAATTACATAATATGAAATTTTTATGCATTTTTTAGCATTTCATTACAATTTTTTTGTTTCTTTCAATTTTAAGTTTCCTTTATATATCATGATTTTATTTTTATTTTATTTTTAATTTTGTTCGCTTTTTCAGATAATTTCGTTGTAGTTTATCACATAAAATGTGTTTTTTTTTTTTTTTTTGTAAAATTAATACATTTGCTAAACTTGTACAGATATATGTATGCTGCAAAATATAATTTAATAATGCATTGGAAAACAGTCGTTTTAATTTTCATGCATTCTAAAAATTATTAAAGCAGTTTTAATTATTTGAAGTACTTCTTAAATAATGCTTCTGATTTGTCTAATCTAATATTTCTTTAGTGAATTAAAAAATGGTACGTAACATTTAAAAAAAAATAGTAATAGCAATATACATTGTTAATAAAACATTTTTTTTTTTTAATTAAGGTGGTTAAATATTTTTATTTTGAAATGAAATCGTAGCAATAGCTGAATAACACTCACCTCTAGTATCATAAAAAACAACTCCGGCGAAATGATTAAGTCCAAATGATGTATTTATATCAGATTTAGGTTTTAAGTAATTTTTGTTACTGCCATGCATCTTATGAAGTTTATTCAGTAAAGTTTGATCAGTACCCTGCATTTAATAAAAAAAAATTTATAATAAATATTTAGTAAAATACTATATATATATATATATATATATATATATACATAAAAGAAAAAAAATAAGAAAATTAAGTAAATATTTACCTTAGGAAATTTGCTTTCTTCATCAATTAAAGCCATAATATTCATAGGTTTAACAGCAATCAAATCTAAAGCTTCTTGATTATCTACAAACTCAATATGCTGCCAATTTATAGCTTCAAGGTTATATTCTTCCTGCTCCAACTTAAAAATATGACGTACAAAAAACTGTTGCAAATTTTCATTGGCATAATTTATACAAAATTGTTCAAAGCTGAAAAATAAAAATATTAAATATAATAGATAAAATAAATTGGGAGTAAAAATGGACTAATACACTAAGCTAAATGTTTTTCCTTTAATAAATATAATGAAAACTAAATTACATAAAATTATTTAGATAGTTATAAATCAATATTTATGGAAATTTTTGAAAAGCAATGGTTTTAACTATGTTATACAAAACGCTGATTAAAGAAAGAAAAGAAATTACAAGTATACAGTAATACATTGAGAATGAAAAACTTTATTATAAACAATGCTTATATGAATAAAATAAAAAATATAAATAAATAAGATTAAATCTTTATTTAATATATAACTTCCTATTTTCTTTTTTTAATGTGTCACTCAAGCTTTTTAACTATAGTTATTTGGAGTAGGAAACTACTGCTGAAATTTTGCAGTAATAAGTATATACATAGAATGACAGAAAAATAAATTTTAAAAAAGTGATAAACTTTTATTTAGATTAAAACAACATATATTTATACAGATAACATAATTTATAATGTAGAAAAATATTAATAACCTAACAGCAATATATTTTAAAAATGTGATAACAAAAAAATAAATTAGTGATTAAATGTCAATAATTACCGTATTTTCTGGCATATAACACGCAGGTTACATAAATGAGTTAGACACCAGAAAATTTAATTTACAAATAAAGCTATATTTGTAAGAAACAAAAGATTGTTAAAAGATTGCTTTTACTGTAAATTTAAATTTCTGATGTATAACTGTATTAACAAACCTGCACATTATACGCCAGAAAATACGGTAAAAAGAAGAATACAGAAAAGTAAAGATCATGTCTCAATGTTACATTCTCCTGTATTGTGTTAAAACAATCACAATATAGAATGGAATTTGAAAACATCACATAAGTGTCTCATTAAAAAGTTTAAATAATAATAATAATAATAGTAAAAATAAAGTCAAAATACTAAAAAAAAAAAAAAAAAAATAGATCATATATAAACTTATGTACACACACTAGCCAATGAATTAGAAATCTGTGAGAGTTTCTACAAATGCTCATTATCGGTGTAAGTATACAAAACCCATTATCATGGTGTGTGCGAAATTTCTGAGGGTATGGATGTGGTCTCATGGTGTTACTTGATGGTAAACAAAAAGCCATGCATTATCTAAACGTATTGACAGATCAAGTGCATCCGGCAATGTTATATTACACAGATATGCAAAAATAATGTTGGCAAAATTTGATTTGACAATTTTAGCTGATACATATGTTTTTTGGTATGCTGAAACCGAAAACAAAACCAGTTTTTCTCTATCACGTATAAAATTTTATCAATACAGCGTGTTTACCGACACAATTTCTTCATTTTTTATATTTTCTAGTATGTTCCCATGAATAATTATAATTAATCATGGAAACATACTATAAAAATTACCATATTGGTGGAAGAGTCACAGAAGAAATTGGGTTGGTAGGCACCCTGTATTGACGAAAATCTATACCTGAGAGAGAAAAACTGGCTTCAGTTTCGGTTTCAGACCACCAGAAAACATTACTTCATAGATGATAATGTATACATTGTGCCAGAATCATTCAAGATTAGTTCAATGAACATCAATCTTATTTCAACAGCTTCCTTGACGATCGCAAAGCCTGTATATTAATCCAGTAGAAAATGTCCAGGACAAGTTGGAAAGGCGCATCCAACAGCAATCTCCTCCTCCATCCAATTTAGTTTCTTAAAGTCTGTGTAGCCAAGCATTCTTTGCACGTAAAGGTAATCCAGAAGCTTTTAGAATCAACAATCTCACGAATACTGGCTGTTATTTGTGTAAAAAAGGTCCAATGAGCAGACGTAGGTCACATAAAATATTAATCTGAGGTTTTTAATTCATTCGCCAGTGTGTGTATAAACTTGTTGTAGAGAAACAATAGCAGATATAGAATAGAATAGTATTAGATAAGTAGCAGAAGAAAAACATTCAGTTATACTTTTTTAACTTCATTAACACTGGTATCATTTGTTTATGAATGTGAGAATAAAAAAGTATTGCCCCACTCTGGTTATTGGCAATTTTGTTTTTCCCTGTATCAACATTAAGAGCTAAATAATTACTAGTTTCATTCTATATGACAAGGTAAGAATGAATATTTGAATATTAACAGTTTATTGAAACAATGTGAATATAATATTTTAACACTGTTATATATACAAGGTGCAGCAAGTATTTGAGAACAAAGTAACATTAATAGTAAAAAGAAGCACGCATATGAGAAAATATTTAACTGAACATAATGTGTATGTAAATACAGATAACATACACAACATCATGGACGTAGGAAAAGGGTTATATATATGTAAGGCAAGTCATAAGTCTTGCCTGCCTCCTTCCTTCCTTTCTTAAGTTTCATAAATTAATTTAACACAAATTTTGATTTAGTTTATGTTTTTCTGTTAAGATTTTGTTGAGTTAGTTTACTGTTTCGTTTGTTATACAGGCTGTTAATTAATAAATTTGGTTTCTTTAAATATGTGTATTTCATCCCCTGATGAATTATTTCACCTTTCTGAGCTTCTCCTACATAAAGAAATTTTTCATTCTTATTGGTCTTTGTGGTTTCAGTGATCTTGTATCTGTTGTGTGGCTTCTACTATGCTTAATTTATTATATATAATATATATATGTATACATATACCAATTTAGTTGTAAAAGTTGCAAAACTAAACTGTATGTCTTGAAAATTTATTTTTCCAACTGAATGAAAGAAAAATAAATTTTCAAGTTCAAGATATATGATTTTCTTCCCAATCTGCTGATTGTGTGATATTAATAAATGTAAACTGTATGTAGCACTTAATAATCTGTTCCTTACAAATCTTTAAAATTATAAACATATTCATTATTAAGGGATTACATAGTTTTTGAATTTTAAAGGAAAGCTTATTTTCTCTCTCTCTTGCTCTTTTTTTTTTCTTAATATAATAAATAAAATTTGTTAATAAAAATTTTTCACATATAAAAGGACAACTTTAAAAAATATTTTATGAAATTTTTATAAAGAAAAATTTGGGAAAATTAGTCAGTGGGACCTGGTTTCCAGAGACTCTCCAGAAAAACATGTCCTCGTGTTGGTCAGGATAAATGATGATAGTTTTATTTTAAATTTAAAAAAAAGAAAAAGAAAAATTTCAGTTAGTAGATAAGTATAGCTTGCGCTTGAACAAAGAATTTATTTTTTTAATTGAAATTTGACTTTTTAGCAATTAAAAAAAAGAAACTATCTTCATTCAAGCACCAATCAATTCTATTTTGAGAAGTGTGCAAAATTTCAATAAGATTGGTGCATTAATTTTTTGAGAAATCATGTCTACTGAATTAAGAAACAATGTTTTCAGAAAAACAGTTAATGTTTTAAGTATGAATAAATCAAAACTAACGTTGAAAATTTCCAAAGGTTCTCATTCCTAGACTTTTATTTTGATTGATTTGAAAGTTTGAGAAAATATTCTAAATAAATTTTACTATATTAGATTTTTTTTTAAACAATTTTTTGAAATTTTTAAACTCATGTAACCTTTAAACACTTACACATGCACATTATTATGCTTTATTTAACCATCTGACCACTGCTGACGGATATATCTGGTCACTGAGATGTTCTTTTTTCCACAATACACTATTAATTAAAAATTATATAATTAAGAATTTTTAGATTATTTTTCAGATTTGAAGATTTTAAACAATAACCATAAGTTTTATAATCGTGTGCATAGTTACATTTTTAATCTCATGTTGAATTAAGCATTATTTTATTACATAAGAAAAACTGTGCAGTGAAAACAACATTACAATCTTACTCCTTTTCAAAGACGGTCAGAGGGTTAACAGGGTGGCTAACATTAAAACTTTTCCAAATTCCCTGACTTACCCTGTTTATTTCCCAAAAAAATTTAACATAACATCCCTTTTAATTTAACATCCGTGACTTTACATGAAATTCCCCGACTATTCCATGCTTTTTCCACACTCACTTAAATTCCCTGACTAGTGGCCCTCCTGTTTGAACATAAACATTGTTTTGAAAAATGCTAAAATTTACCGATAAATGTATAGAAATATAAAAGACAAAAAGTGACTACCTATTTACAGTAAAATTTTCAAATCCAAAAATGTCTAAAACTCCAATGGATGTTCTATAATAACCAGCAGAGTGTTTTGGCTTATATATGGCAGAATTGATTTTGTTAACAATCCATACAAACATCCTTCCATATATGCCTTTCACAAATGCATCTCTGACATCTACAGACTGAGATGTACTCATGTTTGATACAACAGCATCACCATGGGCAAAAATTGTTCTAGTAGTAAGAGCATCAATCATATGCAAACTATTCACCTATATACAAAGAATAAAATAATAAAAATTCATTTTTTAAAAAGCAATATACATATATATTAATAAAAAGAAACATTACTTCAACAACAGAAGAAAATGTATATAAACTTGTATGCATTTTAGCATCAGAATGGTACACCAATAACAATAAATTAACATTCTATGTCCCTCTGTAACTTTAACCTAAAATATCAATTCAAACATACAAAGTGTAATGTTGATCTAAAATGAAACCATACTCCAAAATTTCTCTAAGTACAACCCCTCCCCCAACACACATTAGATAAAAATAAATAAAACACTTTATTAAGAGCTTTGATTGTTGTGATGACTTTTTGCACAATATTCTATTATTAAAATATAGCAAATCTACCAAAATACACAGTTATTATTATTTATTTATTTACTCTGAACGGAATAATCAAAACATTTTCATAATCATAATCTTTTTGGCATTGTAATCGTTTGCATGTTCAACTTATCTTGATGTTGCTTTTCTTTTGAACTGTATATTAATTAGGTTGTTGTATTTAAAACTCATTTGCCCTTTTCAAGACTGCAAAAAAGATGCAATTCAGATTAAGGAGCTAGACCCAATAATAAGTTAATTTTAGTTGAAATTGACGATTAGAACGTCTGTCGTCATTCGACGTCATGGTGAAATTTCACCTATAGGAGTCTTCATTTAACCCACAAATAAAGGACTATAGCCAATCATAGCGCAGCTTTTACTCACAAACAAAAGGAAACTCCGCCTCGTTCTAGTCGTCCATTAAAAGTATAAAATAGTAACAGAGTTTTGAAACATAATCAAAACAACTGGAACATTTGGAAGTTGAGGTGGTTTTAATTTCAAAACTACAGATTTAGATTATTTTATTATTTAGATTAATTTTATTTAGATTAACAAATGGAACTGTACAAATGCCAACACAAACAAATGCTGAAGGGCAAACAATAAAATAATATATATATATATATATGTGTGTGTGTGTGTGTGTGTGTGTATGTGTGTGTGTGTGTGAATCACAAGATGCAAAGGATCAAGAAGTTTTAATTACGAGAATGGCAACATGTCCTTGTTTACATATCTTAATATGCAAATTGTAAATTGCATCAAGAGGCAATTACATACTATTTATGAGCACCAGTCAAGTGTTAGTATTTATTAATACAGCAAGAATTTTTTATCAAAAATACTTAATTATGGAAGCAACAAAAAATTTAATATAGCAAAAATTGTTATAGCATTACTAGAACAGTATCTGTAGTATCCTTAAACTTTAACTACTGTGACGAAAATTGTCACATAACTCCTGTAAGCAGTTTCTTCGGCTGTGGAGTTAAAATGTGAATATAAATTCAAATTAACTTATATATATATATATATATATTTTTTTTTTACTATTGAAATATTCATGATGTCTTACAAACCAGTTTTAAAAACAGGAGGTTGATCTTTCAAAAATAAACTGATAGGATTATAAATGAGTATCGATGATCGTGATGAGCAAGAAAACACAATTAGGGTTAAATTATTATTTGCAGTCTCTGAGACCACCAGCAGAAGTTAAAGGTTAATTAGAGAAATTAATTTCTACTTTTATTATTTTAAATAAAAATTTTGAAAAATTTATTTTCATAAAAAAGATTTTTAAAAAATTTCCAAAGAAAATGCTTAATTTAAGAATATTTCATCCCAAAACATAATATGTCTAAGACATATAACAAAATATTATATATATATCTGTCCAGTATATACATGTTAAAAGCACAAATATACAATTTATTGAAAAAGAGTAGTTTCTGAAAAAAAATAAAGTAACAGAACTTCTTTGCATTTTTTAATATTTCAACATTTTCCCCTAAAACTTAGAATATGTAAGAAAATGGTCTAAAAGTGAAAAAGTGGTATAAATTATAGAACATTAATAAATTTTCAAGGCTATGATCTGGCTAAATTTATCTCTGCATATAACTAGTTGCTTACAATGCAGCTACCAAACAACACTAATTTTATTTATTTATTATTATTATTATTATGCATAGTGATAATTAAATATACTGTTTATTGATAAGCACAATAAATGATAATGCAATATTTATAATTTTATTTATTTATTATAAGAAATAGCTTAGATTTAACCCAACACTTATTATCTAATATCTATATATTATAAACATACATTTAAGAATATAAATAGACAAATACAGTGGCGGATTTAAGGGGGGGGGCTAGGGGGCTGAAGCCCCCACCCCCCAAAACACTGATATTCATAATTGAATATTGCAGTTGTAAATTTTTTAGTGGTCTAGAATAACACTTTGAAAAATCTTAGCTCCCCCCCAAAAGTCAAGTTCTGGATCCGCCACTGTACAAATAGATTAAGAAAATAGAGACAGAATTTTGCCAATTAAGATTAAAAATCTACAGGTTTTAGCAGATCAAAACAACAACTTATATTATAAAAGGGGGGGGGGATCTTAAATACTAAAATATACTAGACATATAAATACCTCCAGAAGCCTAGCAGCACTATTTACACTTCCAGCATTAGTGATTTCACTTGCATCCAAGTTATCAATAATAGTACCTGATAAATCACAATAAAATATAAATGATAAAGAGTTTCTGTAAATGTTTTTGAATAAGTTTTAAAATATATAAAATAAGTAAAACTAACCTTTGTATTTTATGTTACCCAAGTGAAGCAATGCACTCAATATTTTTAAAATCTCCCAGATTTCTTGATCAGAAAACATCAAGACTTTCATAGCAGAACGGATGTCGGAAAACTCTGCAGCATCGTCACGGCCTTCACATACTATACAACCACCCTGGAGAAAAGAAAAAATAATTAATGACATAAAGCATTTTCTTTCTTTCTTTCTTTTTTTTTTTTTAATATTTTATTACTAACAACAGATGTATAAATTCAACAGCAATTATCTAAACTATTTTTATTACTATTTTTTATTTTATTTTATTTTATTTTTTCATTTTTGTTATAGTATAAATAGAATATATATATACATAGACATACATACATAATAGACATATAAAAATAAATTACCTGTGTTAAATACTGATATTTTGAAGCATCACTCATATCTAATTTTTGCTTTTCTTCTCGAGAAAGTCCAGCTAGCATACAATAAAATATATGGTAGTTTCTTTCATCAGTAGCCTAAATGATTAAAGACAAAATAACTTTTAGTAATACATAGTGAAGTTTACTTAAAGTATACTAGCAAAAAAATGTATTCCCTTTAAAGATTTTAAATCCTATGTTAATTTTAGAGAAAATTATAAAAACGGGATTGTTTTAATACCTTTCTGAAAATTTTAATTCCAACATGAAAAATTTTATGGCTGACATCAGGAATCTATATATGAGTCGTTCACTGTAAAAGTGAATTATCTCTTTGGAAATTGATTTTGAAATAACGAGCTTTTTTCAAATTTATGCGTAGAAAGAAACGTCAAGATTCAGTAAGTGTTTTCGATTTTTGTGTTAAATAAAAATGATAGTTATAAAAATTTATACATTCTATTAAAAAAAATTTGAAATAACTTAGAAACTTCATTTTTATAATGAATATTTAGAAGTTTTAGTTTTGTGAGAAAAACATGTGATGCCATTTATGGGTCCTTAATGCAGTTATTAGAGTTTTTCCTTTTTTATAATGAAAGGTGTGACAAAATGTGATACAATTAAGTAAAAATATACATATTGAAAAAATATGGAGTTACACCACTTTTACAATGAACAGGCCATATTATATATTTATTTATTTATTTAAAGGTTTTTATAAAATACAAGCAAGTGAAATTTTTACATGAGCAAAATCATCAAAATTTATTGTGATTAAAACACATTCACATATACATGCATTTAAGGAAATAAGTTTTTTAAATGTTATATATTTACAGTGAATATCAGTAATAAAGTTTAAAGAATCTATTAAATTTAAAATGAAATCCCGATTTTTAAATTTCTGCATAAACTCCCTTGATTTTTACAACAGGAAATGAGTGTAAAAAAGCATTTCTTTAAACTTAGATAATCTTCCATAAGACAGTTATTGGCTTACCTGACCAACAATCCTTGATTTTTCAAGTAAATATTGATCAATCCTAGCTCCTTCTATAATTCCAGATTTGTTGAAGTGAATATCAATGTACTTCCCAAACCTACTAGAATTGTCATTTCGGATTGTTTTAGCATTGCCAAATGCTAAAATGAAAAAGAAAATAAACCTTCTTACAAACTGATAACATAAAAAATAATAACAACAAATAAATTTGAAACTATCTTATTAGAATTTTAAAATAAAGATATTATTATTATTTTTTTTTAATATCTAGTTAATATAAACTTGAGAGTGCTAATTAATGACAAATAATGCATTATGACATGCACACACATACAAACAAATGCATGCATGATGAAATATTGTAAGAGGAAAAAAGCAGTTTAATAAGCAGATAAATGAAGAAAAGAAGAAAATAAAAATAAAATCCTCAATCATATGTACAAGGTAGCCAGACCACACTTGAAAATTTAACATTTTTATTGATTAATGGCAAAAGAAAAAAAATATATATATATATATTTCAGCATTAAATGATGATTTAAAAAAAAAAAATGTCACTATTATATTATAACAATTAGTTTTGATTTAAAATAAATTTTGCAGACTCAGCAATGAAACGATATCAAATTCCATGATCAATTACTGGAAAATGACATATTTTGGTGATCAGCTTAGAAAAATAGTGCAAATTTTGTTAATTGCCAACGAAATAATTATCTATATCAGAAATAAGCAGTGAAAGACTATCATGTATTTCAGCAATTGGCATGTTAAATATAAATTTTGTGTTAAACAGCTTCAAAACAATCCCACATTTTCGCTATAAGGCATAAGAAAATGATATATTTTGAGAATCAACTGTAAAAAAATCACATATTTTGGTAATCAGATGCTAAAGAGAGTACAAATGGACAACATGTCTCTCTGTCATCATTTTACATCATGATGATTTTCTTTCATTTCAACTACAGGATACTTAAATTAACCTATAAACAGTTGAATCTAGTCAATCATAGCACAGCCTTTCTCCCACAAACATTGAAAGCTCCGTCTGGTTCTAGTTGTCCATTTCGTTGGTTTGGAGTAAAATAATCAACAATATTTGATATGAGATTAAAAAAAAGTATTGAGTTTCATTGATTAGTGGCAAAATGATTATGTATTTTGGCAAATGGATGCAAGAAAATCATACATTTCAAAAATCAACTTTGAAAAATCACACAAATTTGTTAGTCAGCAGTGAAACAACCTCACATTTTGGCAGTCTTAAGAATATTGCATAGTTTTGCTAATCAAACACCAAAATAATAAAAATTTTGTTCCTTTATATTTTATAGTGGTGATTTCTTTCTTTTAAATAATCTTTTCTGGGAATTAGCTTTATTAAAAAATGAAATAAATAAATTTCATTGATTAACAAAAATGATATTTATTTATTAATTAGTGGTTAAAAAAAAAAAAAAAAAAAAAAAAAAAAAAATCTATCATATATTAAAAACTCACAACAAAGTAGTTAAACATTTTCAATTGCATATGAACACTGCATAAAAAAAGTAGACAGACACTTCTTTGCAATTTTTTGAAACCCCGTCTTTGTTTAATAGGAAATGTCAATTAAAATTCTTTAACATGTTTATACTTATCAATCTTCATATTTTTAACAGACAAATAAAAATATTCAATTATTCATAATTTTAATGTAGGGAAATGCAGAAAAGAGAAAAGATATATATTTGCACAACATATTTTTTTTTTTTTTTAAGTAGACGGACACTGGTCAAAAATTGCATTTATCTAAGTGGGTGTTTCTTGTGGAATACCAGTTTTGCATGGATATGTACACTTGGCATTTTGCCAATTACTGACGTGCTTGACAAGATGGTTTTACGTAGTTAAATTTCTTGGAGATGAATGCGCCATGTCACGAGGAATTCCTCTAACTGATTACCAGAAAGGACAGATTATAGCGTAGAAAAATGTTAATAAAGGAGTCAGAGAAATTAGTAGGTTACTTCTAATAAGCAAAAGTAGCATCAGCGATTTTCTACGTGCTCTTGAAGCCCATGGTATAAAGAAAAAGTGCGGCTGCCCAAATAAACTATCGCTTAGAGACCAAAAAAAAATTTTTACTGAGCTGAAAAAAACTGCAGCATCAATTCAAAGAGTTCGAATAAGCACAGGAATTACTAACGTAACTTCTCAGAGAATTTATAACTACATTAAGCACTCAGAGCTCTTTCAATATAAGAAAAGAAAACATCATCCACGCTGGAAGGATCACCACGTGACAGAACGCCTACAGTGGGCTCAAAACCATATGTCTTGGACTACAGAATGGATATCTGTAGTTTTTTTCAGATGAGAAAAAATTTAATTTAAACAGCCCAGATGGATATCAATATTATTGGCACAGTTTGGAGAAAGAAGACGAAGTGGACTCTACTCGGCAAGTTGGTGGTGGTGGCGTGATGGTGTGGCTAGCTGTTGGCTATGGTAGAAGGACAAATTTAGTGCTCCTAAGTAAGATGCAGACTCACAAAGATTATATTGAAACACTAAGCAGTGCGTTTTTGCCATTTGTGTGTGATCTTGGAGGAGAAAATTGGATTTTCCAACAAGATGGAGCGCCAATACACACCACTAACAACGAAAATTCACCAGCTCAAAGAAGCTCTTACAAACATTTGGGAAATTTTCTCTCAAAAAAGATTCAGAATCTCATTGATTCGATGCCTAACAGAGTATACGAACTTATTAAAGCAAATGGGAGACGAACCCCTTACTAAAACCGTTTTATTTTAGAGATACAAGATGTGTCCGTCTACTTTTTTAAAGAAAATTTACAGTGCAAATATGCACCATTTTTATTTCCTGAAATTTTCCACTACATAATTCAAAACGATTGAATCTATATCCAAAAAATAATAATATATGATGTCTCAAGAATATAATTATATTAGAGAAATGAACCTCATATCTCTAATTAAAGAAATAAACGGCTTTAAAGTATTAGAAGTAAGTGTCCGTCTACTTTTTTTATGCAATGTATATGAGTGTTTCATTTTTCCATAAAAATAAAACCCTGCTTACAAAATAAATAAATATAAAAGCTAGACTGACCCTTGTGCATAATTTGTTACTCAACATCATATAAAATTATCAGGAATTAAGTGCTGTGAGCCTACTTAGTTAAAATTATTTTAGATATCTGATGATTTATACACATACAGGCATAATACCTTTTAATAATTTTTTCTATTAACAAAAGTATAGTATTAAAATGTCGGGTATTTGGTGCTCTAAATATAATTTTGATATTTCATAATAAAATTCCAAAAATGGTACTTTGCTGTTCAAAAATTGTTATTATTTTTTTCTGAAACAGAGTTTTACTGCTTCAAAAATAACAATTTTCCTGCTCTGAATTCCTCTGAAACAGGTTTTAAGCACTTGAAACCTTGAAAATAATAGCCAAGTTTAACAGTTAATTTTGAACTAAATATAAATTTTAGCAATAAGCACAGAAATATTTCTATTTAGGCAACCAGCCACAAAAATTTTGCAGTGTTTATCTAACATCACATCACATTAACATATCACATTAAAAAAATATATATGATATTTTTTAGATCACCCTTCTTGCCCCTCATCCAAAAATACACTCTTCTTGTCCCTGACTTAAAATTTCACCTTTACTGCCTATGTATTACAGAATTTTGTATACTGTACAAATGCACAGTAGTTGCTTTTTTATTCACACACCAAACATAACCATTTTTCAAAGTAATCTTTTAACTTCTTAATATATTCGTCTACTTTAAACTCTTCAAGTGCAAAGCATTTTTTGCTAATGTCTCATATTATAACAGGAAAGCTACAAATTGATATATTAATTATCAATATTATAAGTGTTTTTTTTTTTTTTTTAAACTAAGTCTGTAAAGTATATGTATATATGGTCAGTTGTTGAGTCATTAATGTTTGAGTCCTCATGTAACATTGGTGAGTTATACATTGTTACATGAAAACAGTAGTATGAAGAAAATCCCAATCATATTGGTAACTGCAATAAACAATGTATATTAAAGTAAATCAATTGGAAAATTCTTGATTCTGATTATAAAATAGTAACATTCACATGCATAAAAAAAAAAAAAAAGAAAAGAAAAAAAAAGCAGATAAATCAGATCCTCATTTGAATTAAGTATATTTAATACCACTTATAGTTAAATGAGAAAATTATTTAACTGTTTAAAATAAAATTATAGATTTTACTGGTTAGGACACATCAGAATTTCTTCATCATAGAAGCCCTACATTTTTTTTTATTCATAAATAAATCTAAATTTTACCATATGAAAAGTATGAATTGCTGTTCCTTAACAGCTGGATATGAATATAAATGAAGAAGCAGTATGCTACAAAACAACATATACTATGAAAATTAAAGGCAAATAACATACATTGCATTTACTTGTCATGAAATGCATATTTGTATAAAATACAAACATTTCAACTGTTCTTTCAAATACCTTAAAATTTTTTATTAATGCACATAAAGTCTTACGAGTATCTGGCAGACCTTGTATAATTGAGGTAAAAAATTTTGAATGTAAAAAATAAATAAAAATTCACACCATTAAAAGTTGATTTGATTATTAAATACATTCATCAAATCATGCTCTAACCTGAAAAAAGTAGACAGAAAATACTTATGCATCTGATATTTTTTCCACTCAGCTAAAAAAGGAAACAAAATCATCTTTTATAACTCATAAAGTATGCATTATAAAAGTCAACAGTTTTTAAAGTAAAACCATAAAAATGGGAAAAAGTTTAACAGTACAAAATTATGCCCCTAAGTTAAGCATAATTGCTCTTTATTCAAAAAGTTTATCTACATCAAAGCAAAATACAGAATGTGGGTATAATAAGTTAATAAAGGAAGAAAGCAAGGATAAGAATGACTTCTATTGACTAAGGGAAATGTGTGCTGCAGTGGAACCAGTAGGCTAAACTCTGTTCCTATTAGAACACTATAACAAAAGCAGCACTGACTGTAGTTAGAATTATATCTTTCTTGATTATGGCACTGTTTGGTTTGCCTTAATGCATTCTGCATCAAGTGCAGCTTCATACTAGAGGTCTGCACGGGCTGGAATTTTGAGGCCCGAGCCTGGCCTGTACGAATGCTTTGCTTACCCGGCCCGGTATGAAATTGAAAAATTCGGCCCAGGCCCAGCCCAGCTCGTTTATTTTTTGCCAGTGTACGGCCTGGCCCAGACAAAAAAACACTAAAATCAGGTCCGAGTTAACCCAGTTGTTTGACACAATATTTTTCTAATGTTATGCAATCAATACCAAATGTTGGTCTTGCTGAGCAGTTATTACTCTAAATCACATTGGTATTGTTAAAGGGTAATTTAGCGATGAGAGGGGTAAGCTGGGTTCAATTCAGGGAACTCAAGACTGGAAATCAAAGAATATATCTCTGGACAAAAAGTTATCCCATCATTCATTGCTAAGCTCTGATTGATAATATTATGTAGAAAATGGCATCTGCTACACTATTCCTCCCTTCTCTCAGCAAGTATGCTGATTGTATGAATGATGCAGTACTCTCATCACTGGGGAAGTTTGGTGCTGCCAACTGTTGTCTCAAAATGAAGTTGGTTGTCGATTGCATTGTTTTGCTTGAACATCCATGATCATCAATTTAACAACAAGCATAGTAAGCTGGAATCGATCCAAGGACCTCAAGATTAGAAATCAAAGGACTTCTGAACAAAAAATTAACCCATTATTCATTACTAAGCTCTGATAATCTAACTTAGAAAATAGCGGCCACTACATTAACATCTCCAGAAATTTTGAATTTCTACATAGTTCAGAGATTACACATTAAGGCACAAGGGATTTTAAAACGTTTCAATTTAAAATCAACTATATTCTAGCATTTTTATATTTTATTGCTTCATATACATGTTCGCTTAGTATCTTCAACATACCTTCAGTTCCTTTTTATTGTTAACAATGTATCCTAATCTCAGTAATTATGAAATCTTGATTACAAAATCTACCTCAATTTATTATTCTGATCAAAGCTATTTTATATTTATTTTGTATGTACAGGTGCTTTTTTGTAAACCAACTGTTTAAACTGCTTTACAAATGTACAATGATTTACCTTCATCTGATATTCCTTTATAACAGACAGTGATTTACTGTAACAATATTAGCCATCAATTTTTCTATAGTGTACAAATTATGCTTAACTTATAGACAAGAGTAAGCATAAAGACTGAAATATGTACTTAACAAGAAATAAAAAATAATAAAAATAAAACAATTACCTTCTAAAATTGGATTAGCTTCTAAAATTTGTTGTTCAATCCACGAATGTTGGCCACTTATTGCTGCAAGATACTGAAGAATTAATTTTGTACTTTCTGTTTTGCCTGCACCACTTTCACCACTGTTAAAAATATAAAATAGATTACAAAATATACATAAGTAATTAAGAAAATTTATGAAGCAGGAGAAGTGTAAATTACTGCTATATTATTTTGAATTAAGTGCAAAAAAGTATCATGAAAAAGATATGTGACAATTAATCAAAATTTTAAACAGTTATAGACAATAGGTAAATAATGTTATTTGCAATACAAAATTCACTGCAAATCAATAAATAAATAAAACTTTCTTTTGGCTTTTATGACTCAAGCAAAATTAGCATATTCCCCCCCCCCACCCCCACATGTAACATATTGATTACATAAGACCAAAAGAACAATAACGAATTTCCAAAATGTTGCAGGTGCGTGTCAAGGGCTAAGGGCTCTGCATTTTGCCTTGTTTATTTTTAAAAATTCTATAATACTAGCAAGATAAAAATTCAATAATGGCTTTATTTATATATTTACTTTTGGTATTTAAAAAAATATATTTATTCAATATGTGCTGCCTTATAAGATGTACATAACTTCCTGATAGAGGGAGAGAGTTTGCAGAAACGGCACCTGATTTACTAGGAATGAAAAATTAGATTAAAAAACAGACTTTGAACTTAAAAAAATATACATATTAAAACAAGATTCGTATACTTTGATTTTTAACTTAACAGGGGCTTATTTAAAAAATTTTTATTTAACAAGGCCTATATTTTTAATGTTTATTTAAATATAATTTACAAATTAAGTAAATGTGTGTATGTGAAAAAACTTTTTTTTTTAAACCCATTATGAGTTAAAAAATACCTTAGTTCTATATATACTGCTGGCCATCCAAAATGTAACACCAAGAATGAATGCAAATATCAGAATGATATTTATTGAGCACATACATTATAGTAGGAAGAACAATTGATTAAATTTTCATTTGGAGTAATATATCCTGAGAAATCAGTACATGAAGCAGCGACAGCGACCTCTGGGAGGAATAACAGCACCTATCTGCCTTAGCATTGAATCGAACAGTTATTGGACGACATGTACGGATACAACACTCCATGAAGTTTCAGCAGGATGCCACAGTTCATCGACCATAGTTACTGGTGAAAGGTGGTGTGCCAGTCCGGGGCCGCAGCAAAGAGGAGATTACACATTGTTCTCCGGGCCTGGACAGGACACTTATCGTTGTCCGCCATTAACCACATGACCCTAGGTGATGAGCACGAAACAGAAACTAAAACCAAATGAGAATACAGAAGAACGGAAGTTGTGTTGCTGATTAAAATTCTTTTAAGTTTTCTTGTTGTTATAACATTTGGAACTCTTATACAAGGTAAGGTAAAATGTCTAAAATATAATTACAAAGTAATTGTTAGAAAGCATATTTATGATAATGCACATCCTGCTGTTTTTATTTTGTTTTTGCTTTAGAAAATAACATGCCTAAAAGTGACACATAATGACATGGTCAGCTTTTATAGAAAATTCTAAAATAAATATTTAATAATTTAATGGTATTTAATTATAAGAACTTTAATACTTATTTGTACTAACCATGCCATTAATAATTATAATAAATCATTAATAATTATAATTACTTAAAAAAATACTTAATACCATAGCTCCAAGAAAAAGAATTTGCCTGGATATTAGTTTGTTTATCAAATGTTGCAGTATATTATATTTATAAAAATATTTTTGATATGCAATTAATATTTTATTTTATTCTTTAAAGTCGATATTTTGTTAGATAGAAATTGATATGTTGTGGCTATCACAAAACATTCTTCTATATAATTCTATATAAAGGCGCTACATATTGTTTAACATAAACAAAAAATTTAATCATAGCTTCTCACAATAAAGATTTTAAATATGGAATTTGGTGCAATTTTAATCAACAGATGCTGAGATGTAGCCATGTAGAAAATCACAGAAGTTGAATAATAACAGCACCACATTTTGGGCATTATACATCCAAATTCAGTCAGCATTCATTTTCATAATGATTATCTTACATATCAAGTTTAGTGTATTTATGTATTAGAAGTTGAGATTTAGCCTTCTTATTCAGTTATAATGAGAATATTCAATAAAATTAATCATATGCATATATGTACACAAAAAGGTACCAAAATAAAAAGCAAAGTTGTTTCATTCATTGAAGTATTTAAAAAAAAAATCTCGTGTTAAACAACCACATGACTTCCATTAACCATTATTACACATGTTATATGCATTTTTCAGCCTATCAATTTTCCTGAACTAATCAACTATATCATTCAAAAGGACATCTAATAGAGTGTTCATATAGCAACTTAGAAGAAAATTGTTAGAGCCGTTTCTGAGATACGGACTTATGGTCCCACTTCTGGTTTCTGATGACCCACTTCTGTTTTTCCAATTTTCACCAAAATTTGGAAAATTTATCTGTACATCAGACCTGTCTCAATTCTGAGGTTTCGTAGTTCTATCATTATTAGTTTTGGAGATATAATAGCCAGAAGATTCCCCACATACACACACACTAACCAATGGCCAAAAACTACTTTTTTGGACTCAGTAGACCTTAAAACGTGTAAATCAGGTGAAAACTTGATATCAAATTTTTGGTCCAAATACAATACTTCCATTACCTATGGTAGTTGGGTAGTGGAAGTAAAAAAGTAACAAAACTGTTTACTAATCGTTTAATAAATGATTATTGACTTTGTTATGTTTTCTGCAGTATACAGATGTTAAAAATATTTTTAAAACACCTCATACATCATAATATATCGCATTAAAAAAAAAAAATTCTTCTATACAACAAACTAGTCACACAATTTTTGCTTTTGCTACAATTACAGAGGAAGAAATCTCACAAAAACTATTGTTATTGATTTACTTTTTACTTTCTTCTATATGTAATATAGAGAAAGTATTGGATTCGCGAAAATTTTCGACCTCCGTTTTTTGACGGATCTACACGTTTTGGGATGTCCTGAACACGAATTGATAGTTTTTAAAAAATGTCTGTCTGTGTGTCTGTCTGTCTGTCTGTGTGTCTGTCTGTCTGTATCATTTTTTTGTGGACGCTGTATCTCACGAACCAATGAATGAAATTTAACCAAACTTGGTATTTAGTTGCACCCTGACATGAACTGGTGCCCATTAGATTTGGGGATCAATAGCTCAACAGGTGGCGCTGTGATCGCATTTTATAGGACAAAATTCCATATAAATGGGCATAATGAGAGTTATTTTAAACTTGTGATTGTAAAATTAATATGAATTATTGATAATAGTAGTAGTTAACTAGGAAAAAAAATTTGTGCATGGGGGGGCATCGGTCCCCGGGGGGGTTAAATTTTGAAGATGGGTATCATTCGAAAGATCTCGTCAATACCTTTAAAACGAATGGTTGAACCATAAATCTGTGATAATTTAAAACAAAGTTATCGATTTTTTTTACTTTTAACAAAAAAAAAAAAAAAAATAGAAAAAAAATCGTATTTTTTTTTTTTTTTTTTTTAAACGAAATTTTACCAAACTTGGTATTTAGTTGGTCCCCGACATAAACTGGTGCTGATTATATTTGCGGATCAATAGCTCAACAGGAGGCGCTGTGATAGCATTTTATCTAAATTTTTAACATGGCAGAATAAGACAAAAATTCGTATAAATGTGCATAATAAGAGTTATTTTACACTTGTGACTGTAAAATTAATATGAATTATTGATAATAGTAGTACGTAACTAGGAAAAAATTTTTGTGCATGGGGGGGCATCGCTTCCCCCCCTGGGGGGGAAGTACCCTTAAAAAAAACAAGTACCCCTCCAAAAAAAAACCCTTAGAAAAAAAAATTGTATTTTTTTTAATTTTTTTTTTTAAATATTGTTACTGATTGAATATGTATAGGAAAATATAGAAGAAAGTCTTGTGGTGGCCACAACATACTAGTTTAGATAAATCTTAAAATAGGTTGTTTTTATATAGTTCTGTATACTGTGTTTAAAAAAAAAAATCTTCATAGATTGTATTAAAAATTTTTCTTTAACAAAGGAAAAAAAAAAAAAAAAAAAAATCCACAAATTTAAAATAAAATAAGAAATATTCGTATACTTCTCTCACCTAATAATTATACACTGATCTTGCTTGTAACGCTTCATATTATTGTAACTATTATCTCCAATTGCAAAAATATGGGGTGGAAGTTCTCCAATTTTTTTATCTTTGTATAATTTAATTTGTTCTGCAGTATAAATAGGAAGTATTTGATATGGATTCACAGCAACTAATATTGAACCTGTATAAGTCTGGAAAATAAATAAATAAATAAAATATATATAAAAATTTGTGTAAAAAGCAGCAATCAACTAAACACAAAATAGACGTAATATGGAAATCATTGAGGAAATATTTAAAAATGAAGACATTGTTAAAGAATAACATAATTTTAATAAAAACAGAAAATTATAATCATTTTCATAATTTATAAAAATACATATCAACTGTAATATTAAATGGCATCATTAAATATAATTTCAGTATTACTTCTCTTCATAGAATATATATTAATATGTTGAAATTCTGAAAAACAGTTGCACTGCATTTATAATCCCCCCCCCCCCCCCCAAAAAAAAAATAAATAAATAAATAAAATAAAATAAATAAATAAATAATGATTAGAACATCAGTAAAAAAAGTATATATGTGGTTTATGGATTTTATTATTATTATTAATTAGAAATAAATATTAATTCAAGTCGAAAATAGAAAAAAGTAAAAAATACCTAGTTTGATACATATAAAATTTTAAATTCTAAGCAACAAAATTCAGCTTTGACGAAAAATACACATAGCAATATTTTAAAATTCATACAGTACCCGTCGCTTAATAAATTCACTGGTTAATAAAATCAGCCACTTAAGCTGGTCAAATTGCCTGGACCGGAATCAAATAAATGCAAACTAATTTTAAAACTGTCACTTAATAAAATCACCATTACTGGTTATTAAACTAAAAAAAAAAAAATTCTTCATTAACAAAAATGTGTATTTATGCACACTAAACAAGTTATTTACACCGTGATTTTGTATTTTTTAAATAAAAAAGAAAAGAAAATACAGCAATCTTCTTTCCCCCAGTAATCTCACCTTGTCAAAAATTTTACACCTACAGCATAGTAAAAAAATAAACACGTCCCATTACTTATTTCAGCAACAAATTCAAGGAATGTGTTTTTCAAAGCACTGTAATAAGTTATAAATTTATTTTGATTCGCAAGTGATTTTTTATTTATCTATTTTTTTTAATTATTAAAGGGCAATTTATAGTTCTTATTTTGAAATAACTAAGAAGCAAGGGATTTAAATGGAAAGATTTTGAATTTAAAAGAAAAATGTGAAATCCTGCCAAAGTCATGCTGATTTTCTTCAAATGAGGCCAAACAATGGCGCAGCGGAACATGGGATTCCTGGATTTGCTTTATGCAGTTTACTTGAGAATTGGAATGATATTAATTGTAGCACAAATGGAATAACGTAGGAAAAGCAGATGTTGAGGCAGTAGACTGGTTCAAGAATGCCAGGTTGATAAATATTCCCATCACTTGTACAGTTTTACCGAAAATACTCCAAAACAATGTACATGAATCATCTGTGTCATCTTATATATAAATATTATAGCAAAGTCCGAAAGCAATGTCTCCTGTGTGCACTGCATTACATAAAATATTTTTGGGACAACCTGACAATAAACATTATTCCAAAAAGCTTATTAGTGTGTGTATTTAAGTCAGAAAAAGATTCACAAGAAAAATGTTTCATTGTTGAAGGTGAGGATCAATTTGAGGAGGATTTGCTTTAAAATGTTGAATATAATGAAAGCTTTGGATGGAACCATCTGGCATTGAAACCGTTAATTAGTTCAAGTTTTATAATTTTCAAGTGAGACTTCAAGTTAAGATGAAAAAACTGATTTAGACAAAGAGCTGTAGCCTTCAATTGCAGCAGTTGATGCAAATAAAGCACTGCATACACTCAGGATATTAGAGAATTGGGATGAAATTGCAAAAAATCGACCAGTATTACATTTTTGTTAGAAATATTGAACTGTCAATTCCTCTATCATAACAAAAAACTATTAATCAGTTTTTCAAAATTCCCAATGTTTAATCAATGTTGAAATATTGACTAAGTTTATATGCAATATGTGATTATTAATTTTATTTAGAATATGTATTTAGTTTACTTATTTTGAAAGAACAATTAATAATTTATCTGTCAATTTATCTGTTCATTAATCCCGTCAGTTGTTACCTTTTGAAATTTCTTTTCAAATTCAGAGAAATAATACGTTTTTCTTGAGTAAAAGAATCTTTGCTTGATATAAAAATCAACCTCTTAATAAAATCACTTTGGCTCAGAATGAATGTGATTTTATTAAACGGTGGGTATTGTAGTTTAAATTTCACAAATGAGCAAATTTTATTTTTATAGGTGCATTTTTAATGCCTTTATATATTTAGAATTTGCAATTGTAATTAATTTTTCCACTATGTAAAGTTTTAGATAATATATTTCAATAAAGTTGAAGCTTGTAACAGTGGCGGATCCAGAACTTACCTTTTGGGGGGGGCTGAGATTGTTCAAGGTGTTATTCGAGATCAAAGAAAAGTTTACAACTGTAATAGTCAATTGTGAATGTCAATACTTTTGGGGGGGGGCTTCAGCCCCCTAGCCCCCCCCCTTAAATCCGCCACTGGCTTGTAAATTATTATATAAATTGTATTAAAAGCGTGAATTAAAATTGTAAAGGAAGTCATGAAACAGTATTAGAGGTTTGCAGAAAACTTAATGATTGATCCTCTTTATTTATTTATTATTATTATTTTTTTAAATTAAGTTGTAGGTAATTCTACCCATAGCTTACTAAGTTTTTCATAAGCTGTAGGTATATTTGGAGGCACTGGCAAGTTAGTAGAAATTTGAGAACAAATTCATTCAGTGTCTATTGACGCATAACCATTTTCACATATGTGCTTTACTGAAGAATAAAAAGTTAAAATTCTAATAATTGTTTTTGTATATATCAAAAACAAAACCACAATATAGCATATTCTCTAAAATATAATGAAAAATGTTTGAATTAAAACTTTGAAATTATTTAAGTGAAATTTGCGTTATGAGGCATTTTTTGTTGTATTTGAGTCTATTAAGGCTCTCTATTCAGCCAAGGCAATTCATTCTCCATGTATTTCTTATTGTAATATTTGTCCCATTAATGCATATTTTTAATGAAATTCATATTTGAAAATCCCTTTTCACATTTTATGGCTTCAAGATAAAATATAAATACACATGAAAATTTACTTATAAAAAAAATTGACTTACATAAAAAAAAAAATCCTTTTTAAATAAAAAGCATAAGAAAAAAATTAAAGTATCATAAATCATAATAATGCATCTGTGGCAAAATCATTGTCAAAGAGAAATTCTGGACAGAATATTACCATTGTGCTTTGAATCGTCTGCCGAAGATGACATTCATGGTTAGTTGGTGTTTCAGTTTTTGAAAAGATGGTGACATAACAACCACTACGCTAAATTTTTCAAAGTCATTTAAAATAAATATAAGAAGGGGTTTCTTTTCTTTTCTTTTTTTTAATTAATAATATTTAAGGATTTTCTTTTTTTTCTAAAGTTTGTGTTTAGTAAGCAAATGTACAATTAGCTTAAGTAAGCAAGAACAAGAAAAAAAATTATTGAAAAAAAATATTAATTTTAATTGTTGTTGTGAAAAGTCATGTTATCGTCAAATTAATTTGTTTGAATACAGTAACCAAAGAATTATTATAACACTATTAAATACTAAGGACACTATTCCTGACACTGCACCTAAAGCTGACACTTATTATTTAATTGGTTAGAAATAAGGAAATGGCAAAGGTTTGAATTCTTCAGTTGGTACCATTTCTTTTAATAGTTTGTAGGTACTGAGTTATCTTCCAGCAGTACAAGTGACTGCTATAGGTATCATCATTTTGGAGAGAAAGTTTCCTGATCCAGTGGTGGATCTAAGGGGGGGGGAGGGCTAGGGGGCTGAAGCCCCCTCCCCCCAAAAGCACTGACATTCACAATTGAATGTTACAATTGCAAATTTTTTATTGATCTGGAACAACATCTTGAAAACTCTTAGCCCCTCCCCCCCCCCAAAAAAAAAAAAAAAAAAAAGTTAAGTTCTAGATCCGCCACTGTCCTGATCAATGTTCTGATGCCACTATGCTTTTGTACATATTTGGAAAATGGAATCATTAAGAGATGAGTGTGTTTTTCTCAAGGTTTAGATTGCACAGTTAATGTGTTATAAAATTAACAAGCTTTGATATTATTTATTTATGTAGTGAACTAGCTTCTGGTAGTGTTATTTAGACACATAATTTGAAAAATTAAACCCCAGAAGGGGTGTCAGGTTCAAGATACAATCCCCTACCTTTGCCTCATAACCTGGCACCTTTGTGTCAGCTTAGGAAGCAATATATTTTTTCATACTTCTAAACCTGACACATTTTTAAAATGTCGATTTTAAAGCTATATATAGTATGTTTTGAAAGCTGTTGTATAATATAATCTCAGTCCAGCATAAAAGCATAGTGATAGCTTAGCCAATGTCCAATAATATTTTTTTTAATGTGCTTTCTAAAGTAAATAAGACTTTTTCCTGTATTACTTTGTCTATACCCTATTTAAGTGTTGGCTGGGTTGCAACCAATGGATTTATTCTTAAAAACTCACTTAAAAAAACCCCACAATTTTGCCTACTTTTGGGTTTTTTAAATTTTGTAAGACTACTTTCATAAAATTAATAAATGAAATTAAAAATACTAAGCAATTAAAACTTATTTTATATTCATTTATTTATTTAAAAAACAAACAGTTAACAAATTAACTTATATTTATTTCAAGTTACAATAATTTTTACAAATATAAAATTTAGCATATATTCAGTTGCTTACAACAATAGTCTGGTGTTACAACCAAAAACTAACTAGCATAGGTAATATCTGCTCAGTTCCTCATTTGCTGTTTAATCTTATAGATGTCAATTTTGTATTTTTAACTTTTTATGCAATGAATTCAATGTTAACAAAAATCATCATAAGATTAATGCAGATTGAGATACAATAAACGTTGGTTGCTATAAACATTTAATGATGGTAATAAAAATATGTTCAAGCTAATTCATTGGATATAAAAAATAATAGTGATGAATCATTGGCATGCAGTTAATATAAAAACACTGGAATTTTAAATGTTTTGAATTTCACTTTAGGATTAAAATAAAAAATATTTTTTCAGTACTGTCTAAAAAATAAACGTAATAAAAAATATATAAACATATAGTGAAAAGAAATATAAATGTTTGATTTTTAAACAAAATTAATGACTTCAATGAATCCCTAGATGATGACTATAAAGGTAGAGAAGCAGATAAATCACTTTTTACTGTGTGGAGAAAATGACCTACTTAACCACTTCACCGGCCATCCCGAGATAATTTGAGGTAAATGTAGCCTTCCTAATACTACAGTGGCCGGTGAAGTCGTTAATATCAAAGCATCAAGTAATTCAATTCAAAGTAATGTGACATTTCTTCTTTTTACAGAACTGTTACAAATACATCTCTTCAAGGAGCCTTACTTGGAAAAGAGCATTTAGTATCAAGAAAGAAACAATCAGTTTGTTGTTCAACTCAGACAGTCTTCTGAAGCATGGCATCGACAAGTAAAACACTACAAAAGCATGTATTAAATTCAGTTACCTTCACAACTTCATCTAAAAGCTCTGCTAGACTCACCCAGTAAAAAGAAAAAGGAAAAAATACCTGATGTTGTTTCTTCCACATTTATGGCAGGATGTTCTGAAAGAAAACGAGCCAAAAAAAAGAACAACAAGAAAAGAAGAAAAATGAAAAAAGCTACAAGAGAGAGAAGAAAAGAAAAAAGTGACAGAAGAATTAATGCGCCATAAAGAAACAAGAGTTCAATAAAAATGTGGAAACATTTTCTAAACCCACAAAGAAACACTTGATGTTCAATGAAGATTCAAATGCATCAAACAACGCTTCATGCATTAACACGTTGAGCGCCACGCAAATTCTTAAAATCCATTAAAATTTCATAATGATTCCTCCTGTAATAAATAAAAATTAAGCAAATTTTTAATAAATTTTCAATCATTAAATGCAATATTTTTAGTTTTATATCTGCCACCGATGGTTGACGCGGCTTTATATCATATTTGACACTGTCAGCCACCGATGGCTGACAGAGCGCTCAACATTTAAATTTTTTTTTGGTACTGCTTTTACTTTCAGGGTAAAACTTTCACTGAAATGTTTGAAGTATAACATGTTCTGTACACTCCTAAAGTTTCAAGATGATTCCTTCAGTACTTAGAGATATATGACAAAATGTCTAGATTCTAGGGCGCTCAATGTGTAAATTCCGATGAAGATTTTTATGTGAAAACTTTTTCCAATGAAGGACAGAAATATGGAAAAAATTATTTTATAATAATTAGTAAGGAAGAATATTTTCATAGACAAATGGAAAATCTACATGAAAAAGATGCCAAGTCAGAGAATGAATTTCTAGTTACATGGCTTGACGCCAAAGAGAAGATTTGGTATATGGCAGTGATATGGCCAAGTGATAGAAAGAATCAACCAGCCATCGACCCCAAATTCTCGTGGTATTTGCACGGTACCAACTATATTTAAATGCAGATGTCAGATATAGTAAATACCATTATCTAACATAACTAATGTAAATTTTGATTTAGAAAAATATTTTTTATCTACAGTAAAATGTCAAAACATACCTAACTTCTCAATGTTGAGTCTTTTTAACTTCCTAAATATCCATTTCTGGTTGTTTTATTTAAATGGTTTTACAGGTAATTTCATCCATATTTCTTATACAAACAGTTTTTACAAGAAATACATATTGAACTTGTTTTAGTTCTATTATATGAGTGTCAGATTCAGGTACTTAAAGTATCAGCTTTAAGAAGACATCAAAATAAAGGTGTCAGCTTTAGGTGCATTTCAAGGGTTTAAAAAATTATTATTATTATTTTTAAATTACCTATGGGACTGCAAAAAGTATCTCACCAATTTTGACAAATTTGGTATCTTGTAAATGTTTATAGATAGAACAAAAATGTTAATAGTTGGAAATAAATAGTTCTTAAGATAGTGGCAAATTTTTATGCCTATGCCAACTTTTGTGGTGATTTGATATCGTAAACTCTCATTTTCTATATTCATATTCATTTGATATAATAGCTGGAAGGTGGGAATTTTTAATTACAAAAAATTTCCAAATTAATTGAAAATGTGAAATAACTTCTTGTCTGGTCTTAAAGAATGAAAGGACACAGGCAGAGGAGTTCTAAAGGCTCTCATTCATGGTGAATTTTAGTAATACTTGGAGATCTCTGCACACATAGCTACCTATCAAGTTTAGTCCTAGTTCACATGTTTTATGTATGTGACAGAAGATTGGGATTCACCAAAAAGAACACAGAACAGCACTACCCAACTAACCACAGTACAATCAGAGAGATTTTGGAGTGTGAACTTATTGGCAGCTATGGAGATGTCAAAGTGCATGAATATTTACTGAGTTAGATTATAAGAACAAAGATTTTTAAGATTTAAAAAAAAATCTTTAAAATATTGTTAATTGTGATTTCTCTGTACCCCATTTGTCTGATTGTTGGAAATTTTACATTCAGTCAACATTTCCTTAATTTCTTCCATATTTTTCACAACTAGTGTTTTGTAATTTCCTACTGGCTAATCACCCATATTCCATGTAATCCTATTGGCTGATCATTCTGAGCTGAATTTAACACCTTTCCCATATATAGGAGCACTTTTCTGTCATTTCTTTATGCACTGTTTTAAATGCTACCAAAACAGCTGTTTGCTTTCCTATTATTTTTATTTGGCGTTCTACACATTGATGTTTGCCTTGTTTTTATAATCCCACGCCAAGTCTTCCATTAATATAACTATTGAGAATGTTTTAAAATAAAAAAATACACAAAGTTACTTTAAATCTAATCTAGAGAAGTTATGAGTAAAAACATAGATAAATAGATAAACATATTTATCCCTCAATTTGGGAGCAATTCCTTTAACTTTGTAAATGTATCTCCAGAACGTTTTGGGATACAAAACTGAAAATTTGCACATGACTTTTTCAGGATATTGGGTACATTTTACTTACTGGAAAATTCTTATAATTCAGTTGTATGAAAATTAAAAATTTTTAATATTGAAAAAACTCAAATTTTTTGATATCTGAAATAAAATATTTACAGAATCAAAGTCATGGTCAGTTTTTTTAACACCCTATATATTAATATATATTGTTGACAAACATTTATTTATTTTTTCCAATGCTGAGTAATTCCAGGTTAAATTTTTATAAACCTTTATTTTTCTCTTTTTTTACAGGAGCTGTAGCCTACTTGAAAAATTTGAGTTTGGAGATAGTTCCTGGAACATAATTCTTTTGAATGTGGAGTTATTATAGAAAGTGTGAATGTGGTGTAAAACGTGTTGGCAATATTTTGAATTCCTTATTTGAACAGATTTAGGTTATTCTAAATATCTAAATAAATACTCAGCTAAAAATAATTTTCTCAGTTTTTGTTTTTAAATAGTAAAAACAAATAACATATAAACATACAACATGTAATAATAAATTGAAACTACTAACATAAATAAGATTTTCATTATAACGAATGAGAAGATTTCTTAAAATTCCTGCTTCATGCAAATCTCCGAGAGAGATCATATCTTCTACACCTTGAACTGAAGTAGGATGCATAGCTTTAATGCGTCTTTCCGGGGTAAGCCATTGATCCTATGAAAAATTTTTAATGATTCAATAATTCAGAAAAAATTGATATTTAATGAAAAGATAATACAAATTTAATTAGTTTAATACTTACTTTTCCATCATCATCAATAACTTGGATCCTCCGGCCCTCAGCAGAAGTAACCCTTGCACCTATGGCAACATCAAATTCCCTCTTTGTCTGAGGTTCAATCCATATGTAGTCACCCTAAAAAATAAAATAGAAAAGTATTTTAGATGGTATAATTATTCAAAATGCTTTGGTTAAACAATCATAAATGAAAAATTTACTAATATAAATTTTTATAGAAAAAATTTATAAAAAAGAGAGAAAGGATTTTAAATGGATACTATTAGCAATTTTTTTTTTATAAATAGAATAAATTTAAATTATAGTCTCAATAGTTTGAGTTTTGCATGAGCTAGTAATATACTATAGTATATATATATATATATACCAGATTTTACAAAAAAAAATGTCTTGAAGCTGTTTAATGCAATATATGCACGTCAATGCTAACCTGATTTCTTGGTATTTGCATGTACTAACTCTTCTAGGGATACCAGATGAAAAATTAACCAAATCTAGGAACCCTTTGCTCTTCACTTTTCATACGAATAAGCAAATTAACTTGTGAGTCTATAGTTATCTCACAGTCACTAACTTACTTGATTGCTCTATTAAGTGGTGTCTCGTGAGTGACACTTTGGGCTAGCTCCATACAGCTAGCTCAAAACAGCTCATTCATTTGATTGACTGTTGAAATGTTGTCACATCTACATTTTTTCTTGAAATAAGCAAATTAACAAATAAGAGGCCTTTTAATCCACTGTTTCCATTAAAAGTGCATTCATTTTAATGCACTGTTTCTCACTACCCATGGGGGAGTAAGCCCAAAATGTCATTCACGAGATGTCACTGGCTCTATTATTTATGCTTGTCATCTATTCACTTTACTACATTAATGATTTTATTTATCTACTTAGTTTTACCATATTTTTTTCAAATATTAGGCATGAGTGGCAAAAGTAAAAGGAAATTTGTCCCTATAAAATTAAAAGTAGATATGTTTAAAAAAAACTGATAAGGAAGAAACAAAAAACTTGCTGTAGAATATGTGGTGTTGGTGAACTGACAACTGATAATTGATGGAGAAACTTAAATAAATTGGAACCATTTTCCTCAAAACACTGTTTCTGGTGAATCTTTAGGTCAAAAATTGCTTAAGAAGTTTGGATTTAAGAAAACAAATGAAATTTTATTTATGTAATTCACGCAACAGTGTCAAAAATAATCTCATACTTCTGTTCTAGTGTTACAGGAAATAGTCCATTTTTTAAGAACAAGTTGCTCGTCAGTAAATTACTTTTTTACATGAGTGCTAGCTGGTTGGATAAATGGAAAAAAATATGAAGTGATAATTAAACTTAAAAACCACCAGATCTTTAATTTATTATGAAGCTATATCAACTTGATGTGTGTGGTGAAAAACTTTTTTAGAATTCTGAAGCTGTAAAAAATTCTCGTAAGTGGTTTCAATAAATTATAATGACAAAAAAATCTTTTGATCAACTTTTCAACTATAATGAAATTAGGCTTAATTTTAAAATGCTACCAAGTAAAATTCTTGCTTTCTGCCAAGAAAAAAAAGTGTTCTTGGACCACACTACAAAAAATATAAGAAATGAGTTACAGTGTACAATACATCAAATACCTTAAGAAATCTCAAGCTAAAACTTATTGCAATTGTCAAGTCCTCTAAAACAGGCCTGTCCATCCCAAAACACTTGGTGGGCCGCATTGGAAATATATTTTATTCATTCGGGCCGCACCGTATGTACAGACATTTAAAAAAAAAAGAAAAAAAAAGCCCCCCCCCTTTCCCGACTAATTTCTCCGTAAATTAGTGTAGAGACACACGGCTGGTGCCAATCGATTAGTAACAAGGCCTAGTTTAGATAGTTTAGTTAGATTTTGCTCAAGGGGTGTATACTAATTAAAACTAGCATCAACTTCATTTTTTTCGATGGCAACCCCCAATTTAGACAAGCTTTTTGGATTATTTCAATTAAATCAGCCCAGAAAAGGGTATAGTTTATATGTTTCTCACAATTTTAAACAGAGTTATACTTTGTTAAAATATGAAGATGTTAATGTTAAATAAACGTAATAAAATTTAATTCATATTTTCCCAAAAAATTAATATATTAATTTTTTTTTTTTTTTTTTTTCTGCTTCTTCACGTTAGAATGAAGGAAACCAAATATATTCCATGCATATTTTCGAATGGAAAACATTTTTTGAATCATGAAATTCTTTAATAAATTTATATTTCAAAAAATTAAGGTTTATGACCTCATTAATTTTTGTACGAATAGAATGGGCATCATCAATAATATGAGTTTCTAAATTTACAATTCGCTTCTTTCATTATTTGTCGAGTTTTTAGTTTTTATTGCTCTTAGGTAGCTGTCACTTGTTATCATTTGTGTCATATTACTATGCTTGTGCATGATTTAAAATAGATATTCAAGTAAGTTTAGACGTACACAAGTCTAGAGATTTACCCCCGACCAATTTTTGCTTGTAACTCTATAAAGACTCTATATAAAGATAATAAATTATACTTTTTCCGAAACACCTTGACCTCAGAAATTCAAATATGTAGTCAAAAATTAGTGTTACTATTCTTAAAAAAAAGAAAAAAAAAGAAGTTTGTGGAAGTTTTAATATGTAGATGACACCAGACGCCCTAAACAAAATTTAGCAATTGCATTAAAAACTAGATGTTATGACCAATCGTTAGGCATCAGCTGCTAATTTCTACGATATTTATGGCGAAATTAATCAGGGAAGGAAATTATTATTATTATTATTATTTTATTACTGTACTATGCATATGTGCATATATATTTGTGAGTATATGATTTTGTTTGTGAGTATGTTTGAGTATGATATGAGTATGATTTTGTTTGTGTTATATACGTTTGTGAGTATATGTATATACTGTTTTCGGGGAAGCGAAGGGTGAAAATTCGGAGCAGAATACATTAATTTTAAATTATTTTCCTTCATAAATTAACAATAAAATAGTGAAAAATTTATGACTATTAAAACTATAATAAATAGAATAAATAATGGATCTAATAAAATTTCATTACAACAGTTTTTTAGCTACCCTGATCGTTGAAAGGTATTTCACTTCGAAAAGTTAGAACGTATTTAATAAATTTTGATCCGTGAACCAAAGTTGTCAAATTTTAAAAATCGTTGGTCTCCTCGCGGGCCGCAAGAAACTACACGGTGGGCCGCATGAGGCCCGCGGGCCGCGGGTTGGCCACCCCTGCTCTAAAACAAGGGCATTTAAAAATGTTTCTATGGCTTCACTTCCTATAATCTATGTGCACCAAAAGAGTGCAAGCATGGATTGTGAAATCTTCAAGAACTGGTTTTTAAATAATTTTATTATGAAATATAAAATTTTTTTAAAAGAAATTATATTGCCCTGCAAATCAATTCTTACTATGCCAGTTCCCATCCAAGTGAAGATGAATTATGATGCTATAGGATACGCATTTTATTTTTGCTCCCAAATATAACCAGCTTTATAATGTAAACAACTGCTCATGCATCAAGATGTTTTAGAATGCCTAAAGGAAAAGTATTGACATCGATTGGTTCTAACTGTAGCATCAAACTGAAGCTGAAAAGAGCATTGTGATAATTTAAAATAATCTGGTGTGTCACTCACACGACTTTCTCTTACCCTGAAATTTAATACAATAAATACAGGTTGCAGATTAATAGGTAAAATAACGAGTACTGTTATGTAAACCTATGTTAAACAATTCATATTAGGCTTCTGAAGAGTTTTATATGATAATTAGTTCTGTGTGAGGGGGGTTACCGCCTCCCTCAACCCCCCGTTTCATTAATGCACTTACATTTATATAGAATTTAATTCGGTTATTAAAAAATAAGTCTGTTTTTAAAAAATAATTTATTAAAATATTTATTTAAAAAAATTATCTTTCATGATAATGCAGACGATTTCCATATTAGAGAAGTAGTATAACACCAAATATCAAAAAAAAAAAGTCCATTTTATTCTCAAAACTAAAAAAAAAAAAAAAAAAAGTACGATTTTTTTTCCAAGTTTTTTTTTCGTTAAAAGTAAAAAAAAATCGATAACTTTGTTTTAAATTATCGCAGATCGATGGTTCAACCATTCGTTTTAAAGGTATTGGCGAGCTCTTTTGAAAGATACCCATCATGAAAATTTACTCCCCTCGAAGGGGGACTTCCCCCCCAGGGGGGGGGGAGGCGAGGCTCCTACATACACAAAAAAATTTTCCCAGTTAACTATCTCTATTACAATATATATATATTCGTTTCATTTGGTTTAGTGCAGTCAGTCTACAGACGTTAAACTCTACTTTCCTGCAATTTCCCCCATAGACGTAATGTATTAGCATTCTCTTGATTGTCCCTGTACACAAACCATTAGCTTGATCTTAACGAAAAGCTTACTGTAGCATCCCTATATGATACACATTTAGAATACCAAGTTTGAACTTTCTGCCATAATTTGTTTTTGAGATATGCTGATAACAGACAGACACACAGACATACAGACAGACACACAGACCATTTGCTAAAAACATGATTTTCGTATTCAGGAGACCTCAAAACGTGTAAATATAACAAAATCTCGCGTTCGAAAATTTGACCCAAAAACAATACATTCTCTACCTTATGGGTAAGAGAAAGTAAAAATGTGACAATTAAGGATGCTGTTCAATGAATCAGTGTGAAGTTAAAATGGAAACAAGGGCTGCAAAAAAGCCGGCCTTTTTTAAAAAAGACCAGACCGGTCGGCTTCTATTTTAAAAGACTGGACTTTTTTAAGAAAAGCCGGTCATTATTGGCTTTTTCTTTTACTTAAGTATCTTACTATGCATTTAACACATATATGCTTTATGTTAATATATGTTACTAATGTCATTTTGTGGAAAGAAAGAAAAAAAAATCTAATTATTTTGTAAAATTTAAAATAATTTTCAAATTTTTGTTGTAGCATCTAATAAGTACACAGTATGATGAAAACATTTTAGTATATAATAATGATATTTCTCATTATTATTTGAATAATTGTTACTATCATATATCTACATTACACTATAAAGTCTATTCATGGAGGGGTGGCCATAACAGTTATTGTTAATTTGCATACTTTTCATTTTTACATTTAAAGCTTTAAATACTTCTCTTTTTATTTCCATAATCCTAATATACTAAATAAATACTAACATACATTTTTGTTTTTCCTCAAATATATACAGAAAGACAGAAAAATTAATTTTAGCTTCCACACATTTCCCATAATTGGATTGGATTGATCTAAGAATCAATTGCACTGGCTACTGATCTAGAAAGTAATAAAATCATTCCTCTTAAAACAATGTGGAAGTTGGAAATAAAAACTGAGAAGTGCTGGTTTTTCATTTTGAAAACTATTTGAATCTATGAAAAATTAAGTTTCTTAAATTAAAAGAGTTATTGAACAATTTCCAGAAAAACAAATGAGTCTTGCAAAATTTAAAACATTAAATAACTAGAGTTTATTTCTTTTTTTTTTTTTCTTTTGGTATTTTTCTACTTATAAATCTTCTGGTTAGAAAAATCAGTTTTACATAAAAAACTTTAATTTACATTTACAAACAAAGCTATATTTGTACAAGACAAAACCTTGTTCAAAAATAGCCTTTCTGTTAATTTAAATTTCTCGTGTAAAACTCTGTGCAGACCTGTGAATTACATGCAGGAAAATGTAATATTTTATTAAATTGTAGAGCTGCCCTCCAACTTTAGCTGAAAAGTTTTTTTTTTTTTCTATTTAGAACACATTAAGTTAATAGTTTTGTTTAGGTGCTGAAAAAGTATAAATATATAATTAAAAGTTTATTGTTATAAAAAAAACTGAGCCAAGTGATTGGTAATTTTAATTTCCATTAGCATTTTTATTGAGTAAGAATTATTTATTAATGATTTAAACTGTATTGAATTGAATAATTTTTTTAATAAAAGAGTGTGGTTTTTGTTTACCTATATTTGCCATTTAAAGTTTCTTTTCATTGTATAATTTTATTCTTATTTCGTTTCATTTTTAATTACAATATAATTTAATATTGTTAATGCCCCAGTCATCACTTTTATTTTAAAATTTTTCAAAAAAAAAAGAAAAAGAAAAAGAAAGAAAGAAAGAAAGAAAAGAGGAAAAATATTAATAATAATAATGATTTAAATAAAAGCCGTCTTTTCTAATTTTAGCCGGTCTTTTTTAAGCGGTTTAAACAAAAAAAAAAAAAAAGGCTGGCTTCTTTTGGCCTGGCCAAAATCTGGCAGCCCTGATGGAAACACTGGCAAAATCACGACGAATTTTTGCTAGTGTTCAGATACTTTTGTAACCGACTGTATATCATTTTAAAAAAATTACATTGAAAGTAAATGAAAATATGTTTAAATGTCTATGCAGCTTCTTTTAAATGTAATACAGGGAAGAGAGATCATCTTCAAAAGATTATAAGTTCGCACATCATCTAAATATTAATTCCCTGAAATATTTGATCATTTTTTGAAAATTCCGTAGCTTTTTCATGCATCTTTAAATTTGCTATATATGTCTGTTATTATCCATATTTAAGAAATCAAGGCTGATGCAACTATTTCTCGAACACCCCGTATTCACACTAGTCGGCATAGCGGTTTCAAGTTTTCTGTGGTATTCTACGAAACTCGCACAAACACGAACAAGGATTCCTTGGAAAAGGTCCCCATAGAGGGCATTCTTCCCTAGTCTAGGTCGATTTCAATAGACAATCGGTCTTTCTCCATACATCAACATCCTGTTATCCTGTAAATGTATTGGTTTGAAAGGCATAATCTTTCTAGATGATTCCATGGAGATTTTATAATATCCTGAAACAAAATTTAGACTTTCTGACTTCAGTAAAAATACTCATTACTCATTTCACTAAAAAAATTCTATATATTGTGAAAGTAGCAACATTTTCTCTCTTTCCCTTTCTTTCAGTTTTTTAAAGACCTTTTAAACTAAACCTATTTAATACAATGTTAGTTAAGAACTCGAATGTAAGGATTGCAAATGGGTCTGCTAAAACAGGACATATAATATTTTAAAATACTTTTTACTTTCTTGTTTATTCAACAGAAGAAAGTTCTAGATTCGTAACAATTTTCGACTTCCGGTTTTCGATGGATTTATGCGTTTTGAGGGAGAGGTCCAGAAGACAATTTGACCATTTTTTGAAAATGTCTAGGTATGTCTGCCTGTGTGTATGTAAAAAAAAAAAATTGGCGATTGTATTCTATGAATTACAGCACAGAATTGTATATAAATTTATATGTATATGCACCTTGACATAAATTAGTGTCTAGAAACTTTTGGTGCCAAACGCTCAACAGGTGGCGCTGCTATACAGCGATTTTCACAATTTCATGGAAAGCTATATCTCAGGAACTACTACACAGAAGTAATTATGTATAAATTCATATGTTGATACATCTTGACGTAAATTAGTGAATATGAACTTTTGGTGAAAATCGTTCAATAGGTGGCGCTGCTATACCGCGATTTCCACAATTTCATGGAAAGCTATATCTCAGGAACTACTACACAAAAGTAATTATGAAAAATTCATATGTAGATGCACCTTGACGTAAATTAGTGCCTATGAACTTTTGGTGCCAATCACTCAATAGGTGGCGCTGCTATACAGCGTTTTCTGAAATTAAAGGAAAGGCTATATCTCAGGTTCTATTACATATAATCAAATGAAACTCGATACATGAAAAGGACATTGCGAGACATTATGCAGATTCAATTTGGGTGCATATCGACCGATAGGTGGCGCTGCTATATTGTAATATTACCCAAAAATGGGAAGGGCATATTTCATATTCTGTTGTATATAATGTACAAAACTTCGTATATGAGAGAAGAGAACCCTTATGAAACACTATACTGATTTAATATGGATGTATATCGGTCAACAGGCGGTGCTACTACGCTGCAATTTACCCCGAGAATAGGAAGGCTAAATCTCAACTTATACGGGACATAATTGTACGAAACTTTACATATGAGATAATCATTTTGAAAGAATGCTGACTTAATTTAGGTGTATATCGGCCGATAGGTGGAATTCCTACTGTAATATTTCACAGGTTGATTAAAATTGCACCAAACGCCATATGTAAAATTTTTATTGTGAGAAGCTACGGTTAAACTTTTGTATACAAGTTAAACAGTAAGTGGAAGTGTTATATAGAATGATATAGAGAAAAGTTTTGTGATGGCCAAAACATACTAATTTCATTTTTATAATTTGTGTTGGCACTTGTAGGTTGCAACACCAGACGACCTTTTCCAAACTTTTAGACGCACAGAAGCTTTTAGATATTTTTCTTTCTAATTTGCAGCTTTTTGAGGATAGTTTCACAGCAATCCTGTGTATATGACAAGTAAAAGTTATAGTTTATTTTTGTCAAGTACAAAAATCGCAGCATAAAGGATAGGAAATATGTAAAAAAAAAAAAAAAAAAAAAGTGGCAGATGTGAGAGGGTGAAATAATGCCTTTTCAAAAAAAAAAAAAAAAAAAAAAAAGGTTGCTATTTTTATCAAGTTCTTCCCGGCCGCCCTTTTATTTTGGAGTTACCACTAATAACTGCTTAAAAAAAAAAAAAAAAAAAAGTGTTAAAATAAGGACTAAGTTCAATTTTTAAATTATCTTTTTAAGGCAAAACTGCATGGAAGAATATTCAACAGCGATGAAAGATATTTTAATAGAATATTATATGCTGATACGTAAACATCGAAAATTATATAATTTCCAACATGCAGATATGCTCTTATCATTAAATACATAAACATGAGAAATATGAAATAGTATTAAACGGAAGTCAAACTACATTTCATCACGGGCATTCAGGAATTTGTGTGTCTGGCCCGCAAGCAAAACTTCTACGCAAAAACTAAAAACAAATGAATAAAAAGTAACCATCGACAGCGGAATGAGATTGATGTTGAGCGTTACGCTACATCGCCCAAGCATACAAAAAATAACAATGACGGTTGAAAAAAATATGCATTAGGGATCTTTGTCAATCGAACCCTTCATAAAGAGATGAAGAGAAATGTGCCCCTGCAATGTAAAGGGGATGGAGAACCGCAGAATTATAGAATTAGATAGATTTTTCATGTAAAAAAACAAAACAAAAAACATCGTGTTGTATATAAACATATATATGTGCTTGTTATCATGTCCATAATATATAATTAAGAGAAAGCATATAAGTTACATTAAAATTATCTTAAACACAAAATTGCATAAAGTTCAGTGAAAATAAATAAATAATGAATGAAAGAGAGAGTAAAACGGAAATTTTAAAGTAAAAAATTATACATAGATGACGAACGGGAAATAAAACGATGGTGTTGCGGTTAAGGCCGATTGACTGCACATGGGTCCTAGACCTGTATGGAATACTCTCTTTGGGCGGGAGGGGGTGGGTAAAGGACCCTGGCCCATATTTACACGAGTTTCGGAAACTATCACTGAAAACTTCGAACGCTAGGTCAACAGGCGCGACTGGAATCGAACCCAGCACTTCCCGTCTACCAGCTTCGAGAGCGGAAAATAAAACGAAAAAGAAAAGTGAAAACGAATGCTGGTTATCTTATTCTAATTGATGAAAGAAGTAAGCAAAAATATTTAATTCACGAAAGTTTCTATATTTAAAAAAAAAAAAGGATTTTTATTTTATCGAACTATCTACACATAGATAGTTCGATGGTGGTGCAGACACTAGACAAACCACAACCACCTCCTAAAAGTTCAGTAGTAACATTCTAACATATATATCATACATATATTTCAATTCAACATGTACATAAAGGTTGAAATACATTAAATAAATAAATAAATAGCTCTTGCGACATAAATAACTGAAAAAATGAACTAATCAATATCAAAGAAGAAATCAATAATTTAGCCACAACTCTAAAACTAGTATGATGTGGCCACCACAAGTCTTTCTTCTACATAATTTTATACAAATTTATGCAGTACAAATTACTCATTAAATTATTATTTATGAAAATTATTTTCCACGATAAATGCACACGATTTTTATCTGACAGAATTATAACATTAAATGCCAAAAGAAAGTCAATTTTGTGCCAACACCAGAAGAAATTTAAAAAAAAATAATTCAACCATTCGTTTTAAAGGTAAAGATAACCATATCGAAAATTTACCCCGGAGTACTCCCCCCCCTCAAACAAAAAGGGGGGGGGGGTTCTTCCTAGTTTACTACTATTATCAATAATTCATATTAATTTTACAATCACACGTTAAAAATAATTCTCGTTGTCGTTATGTACATTTATATGAAATTTTGTCCTATACTGCCATGTTAAAAATTTAGAAAAAATGATATCACTGCGCCACCTGTTGAGTGATTGATTCCTAAATCTAATCAACCCCAGTCTATATCAGGGTCCAACTAAATATCAGGTTTGGTTAAATTTCGTTCATTGGTTCGTGAGATACAGCGTCCACAAAATATGCGATACACACACATACAGACATAATCGGAGTTTGAAAATTTTCACGAATCCAATACTTTCTCTCTATATATATAGAAGAAAGTAATAATATGTACAATTCATATATATTTTTTTTTTCTTTTTTTTTTTTTTAAATATATATACAGTCGAACCTCGTTAACGTGAATCTCAAGGGGGATAAAAAATTTGTTCATGTTTTCAGTAGTTCATGCTATCAGTAACTATTCTTCATATAACTAAACTAATCTTCATTTTGATGGGGATTGTGGAAACAGTTCCTGTTAAAAGTAGTTCACGTTAACGAGGTTCGACTGTATATACTTTATGAAAAAATTAAATAAAACAGATATGAATTCTTTAGACTAAGCTTTTTCTACATATTAATTGCTAAAAACTCTTAAATATAAGCACTCTATTTGTCACAAATCGAATTAATAAAGTCTATAACAATATGTCCTCCAATTCACTCATCGTCTGAGATAAATAAATATATTAATTGATAAAAGTATAGATTTTCCATTGAAACTGATAATTCATTTCCTGGAAAAGCTGCATGGATTTTCAAGTAAGTTTACTTTTCAAGAAAATACATAATAATAATACTTATGCCTGTTGTAGTTGTCTTGTAACAATTTATATAAATTGTATCAACATTTCCATACTTTGAAAATCCCACTTACCATTCGTTTCGCTCCGGCCTGTGGCAACAGAAAGTCTTGTCAGAACGTGAAAGAGTTTTTTTTTTTTTTTTTTTTTTTGGGGGGGGGGGGGACGATGGTGCCATCAACATGAAAGAGAATGAATTTTTTTTATTTCTTTACGTGATTAATTTTTAATTAATAGTTCACCCTCATTATATTTTATTGATTTATTAATGCATTGCCGTTAGTTAAAATCTGTCCTAATTATTATATTGAATATTTTAATTAGCTCCATTTTTTTTTTTCTTTACGAAATTAACCTCAATGGGATTCGAACCCACTATCTGTCGCATGCAAGATCTGCTAGTCCATTTGGCAGAGAGCTGATTTCTGGAACAGCAGATCCCGAGTTCGAATCTCGGCTAAAACATGGACGTTTGTAGTGTCTTCATATCTGTATGAAATAAATGTTCTTATCTTGTAACAAAAACTTGCCAAACCCTTGTGGACTGGATTAATCGAGATAGCGGTCTTTGAGACAAGCAAAAATCTCAGTATTAATCAATTAAACAAATAATACCCAGACACATTTTAGCTCATTGCAGTAAAATCCTCCGTAAAACTATAGTATTGAAAGATAAATAATTAATGAATTAAAAAAAAGAAAAAACTTTGTAAGCAAGCATTACATATTCTCCTATTTCTCCTTCCCATTTGGATTTCCATGTAGATTTGACATTTTTCAGGGATAAGTTTAGTAAAAAAAAAAAAAAAAAAAAAAAAAAAAAAAACTGAAATTTTCATACGCGACACACGTTTTAAACAATATTTAAAAGCATTTTCACAATAAAGTGTTACATCATCAGAGGTCGATTTAGGTTTTAAATTTTGTAGTTGATTTTTGTGAAATTTTCCTTTTTCTATTATTGTTATTATTATTAGCAGCCATTTTTTACTTTTATTTACGTACTTTTATTTAATTTTGTTTCAAGTTTTATTTTTTGTTATTTTCGTTATTCCAATATTTATTTGTGATTATCTTTTCCGTATATTTAATTCTGGTATTTGCTTCGATTATGTACGTTTCCGCTTTCATGCTACAGTCGCGCCTACTTGTTTCGCTTGATGAAGAATTGTGCTGTTTTTTCGACCCAAAACAGCTGTTTTGTTAAATTTATCGATTTTTAGCAATTTATGGTATTTTTCTATACATTTTTATTCATTACATTCCATGTCATATTTAACGTAACTTCAGTAATAAGTATTTGCATTTAATCTAAGCAGGTATGACAATCGAATGAAATCATAAAATATGGGATTCGCGTTCAAAAAGTCTAAGTTGAAACAAAGACAAATATGGTGTATGCACCCTCAAGACAATAAATGTCTATTAGAAATATTTAATACTAGCTGGCCTTCACTGGTCACAATATTAAAATGAACTCTCAGAATAGAATCACGATATTTTTTTTTTTTTTTAATCACTTTATACATAAAAACTAAAAAAATCCTACTAAAATCGCTCTTAACATCAATTCGGGTACCCGCTGCCTTTGGAAGCGCCTTTCCCACCCTCATCCCACTGTCTGCCGCTCGACATCTCAATTTGGTTATTAATTCGACGACAGGTGGAGCTGCTACTATTCAAAAACTACACTCTTAAAAATTTCCGTTCAATGTTGAACCAGCGAATGGGTCTAGCTAAGAGAAAATTCCAAACAATGGAACACTTGCTTTCTCGAAAAATGTGATCATGGTTCAACTTTCAACATGGTTCAAAGTTGAACCAACCCATGGGAATACCTTTAGTCCAGAACACCGCTTTGCGCATGCTCGCTCAGAAGCCTGCTCCGCTGCTCACGTGACTTATGACGAGACGACTTGTTCTTGTTGGTGCTTACGGTGAGTTTTTGTGAAAGTTTCAGAAAGATATTTCAGGCAAAGAACTTCTAATAGATAAGAAAGGAAGGCTACGGAAACCGTAACTAACGAAAGCTTTGCACAATTGATACGTTTTTCCCCGCTCCATCTGCGAAATCGCCAAGTATACTATGGCAAACCTCAAAAGCGTCATGGCGTGCACCATTTTGAAACTGAATGAAGTTGTCATTTGTCGTTGACCGTTGTCGTTATTATCTATCCTGTTAAAAGTGATGTGTAAATTTTCTGTGAAATCATAATGGATTAAGCACAGCCTGAAACTACTTTTAGTTTCATTGTAGTCCTGAAAGGTAAATGATATTTTACTTACCACTTGCAAGCTGGTACAATCCTTAAAAGCTCAAAGTTTTATTATCCTTTGGCTTTGGGTTTTGTACCTGCTAGTATTTCCAAGTTGAAGAAGCTAGTAATGAAGTGAGTGTTTTATTATTATTATTTTCTTCTTTAATTTTGTATTTTCTTCTTTAATTTTTGGTGTGGATCTAGGTTTAAAATTTTGGTACACTTTTTTAAATTAATAAATACTCATGTAAATTTCTACTATTTTTGTAAAAAAAAAAAAAAAAAAAAATATCGAGCAAAGCTTTAAACTTTAGTATTAGCAGTCAACCGATTTCCTGTTTAATATAAAAATATATAATATTAAGCTACCAATGTTTTATTGAACTAAGTGTGTGCATATGCAGTAATTTCATACAATATTGAAAACAGGTTTTAGGCATACAAAAATTTGAATTAATCATTTACTTAAACAAAATGTTTTTGAAATGCTTGTTTATGAATTTAAATTTTGTGAAGAGAGCAAGCAACCTAACACTCCTAATTTTAGTTTAGATTTTATTTATTGTTATTGTTGTTGTTGTTGTTAAAATTATAGCCATTTGATTTTCTTTTAATTGCAAATTTTAATTTCTGTTTACATTGATTAAATTTTCTATCAGTAACTGCATTAACAATTTTATTGGAAATAATAGTAATGATAATCAAGCACATTTAAGAGATGAAGCAAAATTTTTGGATAAACAGATTAGTCAATGTACAATGTCTGTTAAAACAATTTAGGCAATTTAGATTAATATGCATTTATACTATAATCCTGAAAATATTGTAAATATATGTGTTCTGAATTGTAAAAGGGGAATGTGCAATATTTTATTTTATTTTATTTTTTAGCAGTGCTTAAAATTATTTTAATCCTTAAAATATGTTCTCCTTATTTAAGACTTATGAAATTTCATGTAAAATGTATCATTCTAGTACGTTGTATCCATTACAAATTTTTTTCCTATATCAGTTTAAATAACAGTACAGTACCACGTACCACCTATTAATTAAATGCACAAAAAATTTAATTAACATAGCTTCTCACAACAAATGTTTTAAATATACCTACTGTTTAGTGTAATTTTAAGTAATAGGTGTTGAGATACAGCAATGTGGAAAATTATAGACATTTATAGCAGTGCCACCTATCGGCCGATATACACCCATATTTAATAAACATTTCAGCACCAATTTCAGCACCAAAATGACCTTCAAAAGTCAGGGAATATCAAAAAGATCCCTGTTTATGATATTTAACTTTTATTTGGTTATTGATCTTTTAAAAAATTATTATGGTTCTATTTAAATTAACACGGTGGAATCTAGTTTAAATTTTAATACATGCTAATATGTAAGAGTTAACTCTATTTATAGTTGCACAGTCAAACCTCGTTAATACATCACTCTGCACATAAGACACCCCTTTTTCTTAGTCCCAAAATTCCTTTAACTCCGCATAACAAGTCAAACCGCTTAACACAGTTTTTCAGAAGTCCCAAAAGTGATGTATTAATGAGGTTTGACTGTAATTATATTTATCACAAAACAGTTTAGCTTAACCGAGTTGCTGCTAATCACAAGTTTAAATTAAGATTTGTTCTATTCTGGTTTTTAAAACTAATTTTATGCCACTTAAATTATGCATTAATCTTGTTTTGTTGTCAACATTTTTCACTGTGGAAATTTTCCTATTTAATTATTATAACTGAAATATACTTGTGGTTAAAGTTTGGTTTCAGAAACAGAAATAGCGAGGGAATAAATTAAAAGAATATGGACTTGGAAAGAAATAGATTAAAGTGATCATATATTGCCACCACCGTAGTGTGAAGCTTCTAATTATTCCTAATTATGGTTTTACCTTTTCCCTAAACATGATTCAATGTAGTTCCAAATTATGGTTACACTTTTTCCCAAAACTTGGTTCTTCCTTTTCTGAGAATATGGTTCAATCTTTTCCCAAAACATGGTTCTTCCTTTTCTGAAAATGTGGTTCAACATTTTCTCAAAACATGGTTCTTGCTTTTCTGAAAATATGGTTCAACCTTTTCCCAAAACATGGTTCAACGTAGTTCCAAAGTATGGCTCAAAGCAAGTACCATGTTATGGAGACAGGTTTTACCATCATATGGATGCACCCAGCATTGAACCATATTTTGGTTCAACGTTGAACCAAAATTTTTTACAGTGTACGATTTTACAGTAGATATATGTTAGCATCGATTAAACATTTTAATTTTGGTATCAAGTATTAGCGAGACCTAATCACTCCGTTTTTCAGACCTCACTCAGTAATAATAAAATTTTAAGTAGAATAAATATATAATTTTAGTACAATTAGTCATATTAAAAAAAAAAAAAAAAAAAAAAAAAAAATACATAAACATAACTGTTATATATACAGTCGAACCTCGTTAACGTGAATCTCAAAGGGAACAAAATTATTCTTCGTGGTATCAGTAGTTCATGGTATCGGTAAATAATCTTTATATAACTACACTAATCTTTATTTTGACTGGGATTATATAAACAGTTCATATTAAAAGTAATTCACGTTAAGCGTGTTCACGTTAACGAGGTTCGACTGTATATATAAATTTTTAATTTAAAATTTAATGAGCTGAATTACCATTTGATTTCAATAAATATAATAATAATAATAATGAAAAGATTTCACCTTCAAATGAATGAATTAAATAATAAATAAATAAATAAATAAAATAGTTCAATAGCCTTTGCTAAAAAAAAAAAAAAAAAAAAAAAGATAAGAGATAAGAAAGAAAGAAAGAAAAAATCGTCTTTAAATGAATGAATAAAAAAAGAAAGAAAGAAAGAAAAAAGAAAAATAGTTTAATATCTGTTGCTAAGATACGCAGACGATGGAAATGAAAGGAAAATTTTTAGAAAATGAAACAGAAATGTCAATGGATAAGACAAAATTAAACTTTAACAACAAAAAAAAAACAAACAAACATAGGGTTTGAATTGAGAACCTTCCTCCTTTTTTGAAGTCGGTTAAAAAATTCAAATTCGAAAATCGAAAAAATCTCGATGAGGTTCACATCTGCATGTTGTAACTGCGATTAGTAGTCTGAGCATTAGAGCGCAGACAGACAGACAGATACACAGACACTTCTCTTTATTTATATACTAGATAAAACACAAACAACACGGAAGTATACTTCATACTGCGTATGAACTAAGCTGAAACTATGAGTATAATTATATATATTATTTTGTTTATATATTTGCCTTTATTTCTTTCAATTGTTGGGTTTTGTTGCAAGATCAGGACGTACGACTGTAAACTATTGGCTTTGACAGTCTTCGAAATCTTGCGAATCTCTGCTCTAATGACGAATGTGCGTTCTCTGATGAGAAATTGTTCTAATTTTGAGCATTTTCGCACTTGATATCAATATTTTAATGTTCATTTTATTTATTAAAGGTTTCAGATTGATGAATATTCTTTATTAATAATGTTTATTGTTCGATAACCTTTCATTATTGACGTGAGTGAGTATCAATTTTCATTACTGAGTGAGAATCGTGGTCTAACTCATCTTTACTATTCATGGTTATATTTATATAAATCTTGTGATTGAGATTGGCATTGATAATATGTTCGTCTTGTATGTTACATGTTATTACGTTATAATTTTACATTTTATTATTTATATATTTTATTATGTTATATATATATGTGTATATCATATTCTTTCTGAACCCCCCCCCCCCCGCCCCCGAAAATACCGAATTGTCTACTTTAAAATGCTGATTTAGAAGTGTAATCCTCTCCGGGAAAAAAGCCTTTGAATCATATGCTGAAAATCTTTTATTATTATTAACCGCTGACTACAAAAATAAAAAATAGATTTTAATAGCATGTTATTTTATTTTTAAGGTAGAAAATATACTGAAGTTAATGGAATCAAAGTATTTCTACTCATTTCTTAACAGCATGATTAAAAAATACGTTATTACAGACAATTCCCGTTTTGTTTATTTGTTTATTTTATTTTTTCTTTCAAATAAACTATTTTCATCACCTCAAGGGTTAAGCTTTTATAAATAGCGTGTACAGGAATTGAGTTATCTGCAATGACGTAATGATCAGCTAGAGTGAGCTTCAGTTTAATCACGCGATAGTAAATATGTTCATGACGCTCGATTTTGTAAACAACCTCTTTTAGGAATTATTGATTTACAAATGGCAGCTAATACAGTTGTAAGAAAAAAAAAAAAAAAAACTAGATTTATGGCGAAACCTCAATATACAATCACAATAAGTAACGATATAGATTTAATTTCACGAATGGAATAATACGAAAAGCTTAATAAATTATATATTTTTAAAAATTGGAAGGGCTTTATAAACGTATCGCAATGCGAATGGCTTAATATCCACGTGACCTCATACTGAAGTTTGTCTATAATTTGGAATTACAATGTCATGATCTTAAATACCTTGCATTTGCATATGCATCTGGTCTTTTACTTATCACCACAAAAAATCGTGAAACTATTTTTATAGAGTGGTTTTGTAGCTAATTTATCTAACTGCTCTTCAAACAATGCAAAGAGCGTCATTTCATTATTCAACATTTACTACCTCGGAATGATATTCGATAATAGATCGATTTAAGATGATAAAAAAGAAAAAAAAAAAAAAAAAGCTATTTATGAATATAATAGACCACATAAGGCTAGACCAGTTTTCGGTCTGTCACAAATAAATTATGAAGCATACATGTGAACATGTTTGCATAGATGTGCCAATAAACTACAAAGTTCCAATCTAAACAGTGTTCGTGTTTTTATTTTTTTAACCAATTTTAAAACGTTTTGAGTTTAAAAAATTTTTACAACTAATATGATACAAAAGTAATTGATGTCCAATACAATAATTTTAATTAATTGGCAGCGCTTTAATAAATTGGGGAGAATTGCAAAGTTCAAAGGCTGTAAATGAAAATAAAATTACAAAAAAAGAAACAGCATTATACAAGGGTGTGTTAGAGACACAAACAAGTCATTTAGAAATTCCATTTTTAATATTTAAAGTTTAAACATATAATGACCATAGCATAGAAAGTCTTTTCCAGGCTTTTAATAAGGAAATACACATTAGGACAAACTGCGCACCAAGAAAGAGTAATGCAAAATTTTAAAGCTTGGCTGCCATTGAATGAACATGAGATGCTGCAGAACATCTTAACTATGCAACTGGCAGGATACACTGCTCTGCATAAAAAAAAAAAATAAATAAATAAAAAAAAAAAAAAAAATTAAAAAAAAAAATCGAGATCTGATACCATTCTTGCTAATTGTTATGTAAAATGACCTCCTGAATCCGAATATGACTCCCATTTTGCCAAGTCACCCACTGTTTTCTAGATACAAAACCCCCTCGCTCAATTTTTTTCCCTGTTCGATAATTTTATGACCATGAATTTGATTCAAAGAATGAAAAATAATTAATTAAACATCTAAAAACTAAAAAAATATAAAGTTTAAAAAATAACATTAATAACAAATAAAAAAATATAAGATATGTAATGCATAATTTCAGTGGACCCCCTTCCCCCCGAAAAAAAAAAAAAAAAACCTTGTCGCAAATGTCCATATTTTAGAATTTCCCAAATCTATAGCCCTTCAGAAGATATTTAACGGTTAAAATAATCCTCCCCCCTCCTAAAAATCAAATTTATAGCCTTAAAATCACCGAAAAATGATAAAAATAGGGGGCCATTCCTAAAAAACAGTGGGTGATAGGGCAAAATGGGCGTCATATTCGGATTCAGGAGTTCATTTTACATAAGAATATGCTGAAATGGTGTCAGAGGCAATTTTCATGCCGAGCAGTGATATTAAAGAGGTGAAATTTCGATTTCAGTTAATAAATTCTTGGAGAAATTTACTCCGGCTACTCAGATAAGACACGTAACTATGCCTCCCATACACGTGCGCGAACAATATGCGCAGATATCAGCATTTGAGAGAGGAGTGTAGGTTGGCTCAAAGAAGCCGGTTGCTCTAATCGGCAAATCGTTTGATATTTGGATAGGAGTGATGCCAGTATTAAACGATATTGACAGGCATGGGTGAATCACGGCCCAACACAGCTCAAGAAAGAAGCGGTCGGCCTAGAGAGAGAACAGAACGTGAGAACCAATCGATCGTCAGAGCGGTACTCAAAGCCCGAGATTCATCATTATGATCGATCCTACGTGCAACTGGTACTTCAGTGATTTCAAAGACCATTAATAAGAGGCTCAGAGAAAGGGGTTGAGCTCACGGAGCCCCTTGTGCCGACTATTATAAAACTCTCTACACGGACAAGCCCGTTTGCAGTGGTGTCCGCACATTCGACCATTCCGTGGACATCCGCACATTCGACCTGGAATGTCACTAAATGGAGTAGAATTGTCTTCAGTGCTGAGTCTCGCTACGAAAATTGAGCCCCGATAACCAGCGAAGACGTTTCTGGAGACAACCAGTACAACGGAGGAATATCAACCTCATTGTCACCCGCCATACGGCCCGAAAACCAGAAGTGATAATCTACGATGCCATTTCCTTTCATAGCAGGACTTCTTTAGTAGTCATTCGCCGGCACTCTTACACCACAGCGGTACGCCGACGATATTCTACGCCCCGTTGTGTTGTGCTTCATATAACGCCATCCTGTGTTTATATTTCTGCATGATAATGCCCGCCCACACACGGCGATTGTTTCTACTGCTTGTCTTCGTGCTTGCCCAACACTACTTTGACTAGAAAGATCGCCGGATCAATCCCCCATTGAGAACATTTGAGCATTATGAAAAGAGCCCTACAACCAGCTCAGGATTTTGCCGATCGCCAGTTGGACAGAATTTGGCACGATATCCCGCAGGAGGACATCCGCCAATTCTATCAATCAACGAAATCCAAATAACTGCTTGCATAAGGTCCAGAAAAAGACCAACGCGTTATTGAATTGTTCAGTTCTTGAAGCTCTTTCTCTTGAAAAAATCCAGTTTTTCTGAAATTGTAACCATTTGCTTTTCTCTATATGTATATCACATCAACCAATTTTCGTCCCATTCGGATAACTCTTTCTTGATGCATCTTTTTTTTTTTTTTTTCTTTCTTTTTGTCTTAGCCATCTGACCGCCGCTTACGGATATATCTGGTCACTGAACTAATCTTTTTTCCACAGTACACTTATATTTTTAAATTATATAATTCTAAATTTTTAATTTATTTTTCAAGTTTGGATGTCTTAAATAACAGTTATAAGGATTATAATCACTTGCATAGTAACATTTTAATCTCAAAATGAATAAAGCATTATTTCAGTACATTGAAAGAACTGTACAGTTAAAATAACATTACAATTTTACCCTTTTCAAAGGCATTCAGAGTGTATATGAAATGCCCATTTTGAAGAACTTAGTCTCATATATTAAATTTCTAATTAAGTATTTCACATTAGCTTCTGATGATTTATTCATATTCCTTGGACAATTTATATTGTTTTTGTATTATTTTAAAGAAAGAAAGTGACTGTGTGGAGAAGCTCTAAGTGATTGGTTTGCTGTCTGGGAAGAGCATGACAAAAGCGTGTTTTCACTTTATTTCACAGAGAAGTAAATCAAAAATAAAGAAAGTTCTCTTATGTACTACTAAGATGCTTCCATACCCGATTAATAAACACCTAAACATATCCACAAAAACACTTTCGCATGAATAATGTTAATTTATTTGAAATCCAGAAGGCGGTATAAAGCATCAAAGGGCTCCGGCATAGTTGATCTCGGACGTTCCCCTCAGCTTTTAATACAATGGTTGCCTCCAGTGAAAATCCTCATAAGCCGAAGCATATATACTACAGTAGAGGCCTGCACGGGCCGGAATTTCGAGGCCCGGGCCCGGCCCGTTTATTTTTTGCCAGTGTAAGGCCCGGCCCGATTCAAAAATATGAAAATTTTTTAAAAATGCATGCTTTTCTATGAAAAAGATTTTTAGTACGTGTTTTGCAGAGGTTTTATATAGCGAAGCAATAGGATCTTCTTTAACAAAACTGCTGAACTTTTACAATATAATTATATACAAACAAAAGTTCATTATTACAGACGTACAGAAGGAACACAGACAGACAGAAAGTCAAATAAAAAATATTAGCACTCATCAAACAATATAGAACGGTATTTAAAATAGTTATTACCATACCTGCCAACATTTCTAATTTTTAAATCAGATTTAACACCAGTATCTATAAAAAGGATTCCGCCATACATATTTTCAGCGAATAAATAAACTGAAAACGTTTATAAAACTTTCCTGTATGAAGTCTCCGTTGAAATAACAGAGACTTGGTATTGGTACCTATGTTATTACTACTAAAAATGCACGTTCAACCATTCCCTCTTATGTACCGTAATGTATACGAATCTTTCATGTGATCCGGTAAACAAAACTTTAATGGTAGTCCAACCATATTCAATAGAAAAGAGGCTTTTGTACATGCTAAAAATGATGCTACTTTCATTCAGTGCAATGGAGAAAAGAAAAAGGGAGTTTAGAGAAAAAGTTACAGCGGCAGGATTTTTATGACCTTCATACCACCTAAACTCCACAGACCATAGGGCATAAAGCCTTATACACAGTAACGTATCTAATTTCTTTTGTTTGAATATGTGCGCAAACTAGTAGTGACATGCATACTATTTTGAATAGGAAACCATTTAATATTACTTGAAATAAAATATATATATTTCGAGACATGCTAAAAAATCTTATCGCGAACAGACAGACTGATAAGCAATTAAATTGAAGTTACAGACATTTAAAAAAAAAATAAAATTTTATGTGATATACCAGCCTGTAAAATTATGTGAAATAAATGACTGAAGAAATATTTTATCATTTTCCTTTTTCGTTGACTAACGATGAAACCAGAAAAAGATTCGGGCCAACACGGCCCGGAAATAATTTCATTCAGACCCGGCCCGGCCCGAAAACAGATTGAAAAAGTCGGCCCGAACCCGGCCCGTGCAGACCTCTACTACAGTCGACGGACGTCCCAAAACGTCGCCGGCATATAGATTGCGCCATCTTGACGCGTTAGCGCGTGTGTGGCTTTGAACATATTAAGAAGGGTGTTACAAAAATGGGTCAATAAACCATGATCTTGTATATTCAAAAATGTGGCTGTGGAAGATTTTAGAATTGCTCATAATTTTTGTTTGTTTGTTTGATTAATAACGGCCTAACTCGATCTTCCCTCTCTCCCCCTAAGGGCAGATCGAGTTTGGCTGTGGATTAATCTACTGTCTATTTTTTGATTTTCCAATGATCCTTCTTTTCTATCTTCCTATGAAAGTTGTAGGCTTGAATGTAAGTACTACAGTAGGGCGGGTCTGCGAAAAATCTTTACATAATTTATAATTTACATAACTTTATAAACAACTTTATGACAACTGAATGCAGATTTTTAAAATGCTAGTAGCTGTTCACAAAGTGGTAGTTTGTTCACAAAACAATTAACATCATATAAAATTTTAATTTTCGGAAATATTAAAGAAAATGTCAAACAAACTTAGAAAGTGTGATGTTTGGCAATTGTTTTTAAATGGAAAACTAAAATTATCGAAATTTGGGATCTGCATCTTAAAACGCGTGAAAGTCCGAACGTTCCTCTTAAATTGGGATACCTATCAACATCAGATATACAAATAAATAAATAAATAAAAATAAGAAACACCTCGAAATAATATTGCAGACGTTAACTGTGAATGAACTATTCTGGGTTTGGGATGTCGCTCTACAGTCATTTTTTAAACATTGAGGTTCCCTAGACCGTATCGTACGGCTTAAAGTGGATTCCGAACGTCCATCTACCAACAATTCTGTTCGCTATCGATTTCAGAGAAATGTTTATTATCATTTAATTATACTTAGAGGGCTATCTTTATATTTAAAATGAACCTAATATCGAAATTTCATGAATAAAAGCATTTCATATTTTTGAACTAATTAAAATATAAATTGTCGGGTCAGTAATAAGATTTGATTTTGAGCTACACAAATTACTTATAAAGGAAAACCAACCTGATGGGTGATGGGTAACCAACTAATTGAAATCCCGTATTTTGTGGTTCAAGGTCAACTAATAACTAAAATAAAATTTGTGCAACTAAAATCGAAGCAAAGGATGATTCCTTTAAGAACAAATGAATGAAAATAATTGATGAATTTTGCATTTTTATATCCCATTTCTTAATATCCCACAGGAATAAAACTGTTTCAGATCTCGAGTGACAATAATTTATGTCAGTTTAATGGTAATTTATGATAATTTATAAGCATGAAAGAAAATATGCTAATTTTAGAACGTGAGAAGTATTTGTTTATGTAACTTAAAACTTACGAAGTTTTTAATTCTATTGTTAGAAACTTTAGAAGTCAGGCACCTTTGAAACGCGAAAAATTAGTGTAAGTTTGTAACTTGTTCAAAATAATTATTAGACTTATTTGTACAAAACTTCGTCAGAATATTTAAAGAATTTTATTCTTCTAAATTTGCTTTTGAGTAATTATCTGCTTTTAGATTTTATTAGTTTTTACCATAAATAAATGATTGATTACATGCACAGAGTAATATTCAGTTAAGTCTCTGGTAAAGTGGAGGTGTTGGCTAATTGACTTCGAGGCGAGGATCCTACGCCAGGGTGAACTGCCCTCCGTGAGGCTCTTTTTAAGGTGTACTATCCGGTATTCACGCGATTTTCGAAGAAAACCACAGAAAACACCGAAAAGACTAAGCTGACAGAGGATCGAACCTAGCACCTCCTATTTATCAGCTTCGAGAGCAGGACTATTCAATTAAGAACTAACATTTTTTTAACAATAGGTCTAAATGAAATAATTTATAAAAACAAATTTATTGAATTATTACGGTGAAAAAAATATTTCAAAGTCGGAATTTTCAAAATGCAAACATGTATGTATATGAAAAATATTTATTGAAGTACAAATGTTTATTTTGTGCAGAGTAATTTACAGGGGCGCGCCGACCCGGTGTGCGAAGTGTGCGGCGCACACAGGCGCCAGGTAAAGAAAGGCGCCAGCCAAAAATAAATTGTTTGAAAGAAAAAAAAAGAAAGAAAGAAAAAAAAAAGGAAAATACATATATGTATTGCTTTATTAAATCTGATTTTATAATGCCGGTTTGAAGCCATGCGACTAGTACGGCTAAATGAGGCGCCTTGAAATATATGCTGGCAAAACTTGTGGTCCTCAAAAGTTTAGGTGTTTTTTGTGAAAGTGCATCATTAAAAGTAGAATAACTTTGTAAAGATGCGCCAACCTTCAGCAAAATTTTCTTGACTTTTTTAACATGTCAAAGCATTTTATTAAAATTTAAAAGAGCACCTTAATCTCCCTCTCCCCCCCCCCCCCCTCTTCTGTCGGAAAAAGGCCACTTAGATTTGTAAAAAGACAACATAACTGGATTGCAAAAGTGAAAATTTAATAAAACTGGATATTTTATTTAGAGTATTTTTTTACCTTTTGCATTACTGATGTAACATCTACATTAATAAAATCATATTTTTTTCTGTAAATGTCTCAAATTCGAAAAAAATTGCGATATCTTCCCGTTTCACACATTGTAAAAGCCAAATCTGATTTCAGAAAATTTTCTCTGTGTGTGCGTGCGTATGTGGTCGTTGTGTCTGCATGTTTAAAACATTTTTGTTTGGGTATCGAGTGAGAACAGCTGGACAGAATTCAACAACACTTGGCAGGAATTACCCAACTTAAAATTATACCTATCAACTTTTGTAAATCCCCCCCCCCCCCCATCAGGAGACAAAACACGTTTATATGCATACCTTGGCTTCAAATTTCTTCACAGTAAAGAAATTGCATATGAGTCTAGATTTGAGTACAAATAAATAAATATAATAATCATTGTCTACTATTTTGGAATTTTTGATTTTTAAGAAGTGAGGAAGAAAATAAATTTTCAGGTGGGGAAATTTTGTAAATTCCGTATTTTTGAGTAGAAATTTAATGTTAAAAACAGGGGGGGGGGGGTTACGAGAGAGCAAATTCGAGACCACTCTTTTAGCGCTAAATTGGTCCTGAAAAACTTATGGGAACTCCGGTCACGAATTTGGTGCGTGCATTGTTCAGATGCATTCGATACCTATACTGACGGGATTTTACGATATTCCCTTTCACTCTTTCTAAGGGAGAAAGGAAGCAAAAAACACGCTTATAAGCATACTTCGGCTCCAAGTTACTTCACGGTGGAGAAATTGCATATGGGAAGACTAGACTTGAGTACAAAAAAAAAAAAAAAAAAAAAAAACCGCAATTTTGGAATTTTTTAATTTTTAAGGGGGAGGGGGAAAAATCGATTTTTTATTTTTATTTATTTATTTATATATTTTTTTTTGGGGGGGGGGGGAATTTCGCAAATTCCGGATTCTATCGAAAGAATTCTACTAAAAATGGTACAGAGATGTTGAAAACAGGTATGAGTCTTCTTTAGGATATTTCCAAAAACCCATTTTTGTTTTTTTGTAATTTTCGATTTGGGCGTAAAGAGGGGGTAAATTTGAGCCCCCCCCCCCCTTTTTAGCGCTAAATTTGTTGTGTAAGATCTATGGAAACTTCAATAACAGATTTTGGTGCGTAAATTGTTTCTATGTATTCAACACTTATTGATTTTACGAAATTTCCTCTTTTCTTCCTTTATCTCAAACACGTTTCCAAGCGTAACCTTACTCCAAATTATCTCAGCAAGAATAAATTTTATGTGTGGATTAGTTATTTTCGAGATTATTCTGGCATAATTACCAGTAGCATCAGTGGAACAATTTTTCTAAATTTAAAATGATCAAAAAATACTTACGTTCTACAACGGTATCAGACAGTTTTTTAAATTTTTCAATTACATTGATAGCATAAGATACTTTGGATCAAATAGATATATATTATTCCAGAATTTACAAAAAATCAGTCAAATGAATTACATTTCACTAAATAATATTATCTGTTTAAATGTTCATGTACTCTACTATAAAACTTAATAATTTTTATTATACATTCTTATTGTATTTACTTATAAATTTATCTATTATTTTTACCCGTGCAGCGTACAAACGTCGCGGCAAAATAGTTTTGTATCTTATTACTATAAACAGATTTTTATATCTTACTACTATATGGAAAAACACATATAAATTTACATATAAATTACATAAAGTTTAGATAATGAAAATGGACAAAACTCCTTTCACTAGGTTTTTCTTTCCCTATTAAGTATTTTTTTTTATCCATATTTACCAAGTAATATTTATTATATGCTCCTATTTTATGTATTTATAAATTTATTTGTTCCTTAAAAAAAAAAAAAAAAAAACTTCCATAATTAACCAAGTCAGATCTTGTCGTTATATCGATAGTCATATATTAATTTGATGTTAACAGTATTTTGAGTGTTTTAAACAACGAAACTGAGAAAAATAGAACGCACTACGGGATTATTATTATTATGAGTTCTAATTTTATATGCTTATAAATTCCATTTATCTGTACTAGTACAAAATGTTAAACTCATTTATATGTGCAAACGTACTGCAATAGTACAACTAAACAACAACAACAAAAAAAAAATCATTATAGTATTGCAAAGAGTTAAACCACTTTCCTAAATGAAAAGTGTTGTTGCAATAAAAGCAGATTTACAATTAAAGTGCAAATAAAGAGCAGTTCATTCAATTTTAACGGGAGTGGGCTAGGAGATGAATGTCAGCCTTGGATACATACTTGGCAACTTAGCGATTAATTTGGCGAAACGGCGACCAAAATTGGTGAAAAATAATAATTTAGGGTTTCCAAAGTTTAGAAGCTCTATCTTCAATAAGAGCCGATTTCTGGAATTTTCTGGGTTTATCAACTGACTTCTGGCGCAGAATAAGCTAGAAAGTTCGCCAAATCACGGCAGAAATTATTCAAACAGAAGAGACACTCCCAAATATCAATTGCATTCGGACATCTGTTCTGAATGTTCGTTTCCATTTAAATTGTTTATATTTATTCTTAAATGAGTGAAATTCTACTCTGTGTGGTGTTTTTAACATTGTTTTACGACCTTTTTGAGGTATGAATTTGAGTATGACATTTTACTGTTTTTTTCGAGAACAGTCTTTGAATAAAGTGTATCTTTCAACAAGAAACTGTCGGTTTCTTTACAATTACTTTTTTCATACAAGAAAATCGACATTTTGGTAACAATATGGATAGAGCCGGATACTTTGGATCTGTATGATATGCATAATACTTGCAAAAGGTGTAATAAAGCGAAGGAAGATTTTGTTCACTAAGATTTTTTTTTTTTTTTTGTTTAAATATTTACTTAAAAATTAGACCCAAACAAATAGAAACGTTTACACTTATAGCTTTCATCTAAGCCATCTATTGTAATGCCTCAACGCGGCATTTCTGCACACACATTAACACTAAATCTGTCTATTTTAGTTTCACCTGTTTATCTTCACAACTGTACCTCGTATTTTTGCAACTCCTTGTGTGAGGGAGTTTTTTCTTTCTGCAAGATGACCTTTTTATTTGTTTCTTTTTGAATTTCATTTTATTTGATACATTTCTCTTTTTACTAACCATTCAATAAACTTATTACTATTAAGGCTCGACATTCAATTGACTTGCTAAATAATAACTTTTTATAAAATGATTTTTTTTTTTTTTTTTTTTTTTTTTTTTAAGAAATATAGGGCGCCAAATGAAACTCTGCACACAGGCGCCTGTTAATGCTGGCGCGCCCCTGGTAATTTATTAATCAAGTTATAAAAAATGCGTAAATACTCTCATTTCCGCAAAATCATGTCCGTAAGCTACTGAATTATTATTATTATTATTATTATTATTATTATTTTTAGATTAACTTTTGTCCTGACGGTATGTTGATGTTCGAATAAAGGCCAATTGACTGCGCTAGGGTCCTCGGCCTGAGGGGAAGTTTGTTTTGTTGGAAAAATACTCGATATTATTTTAATAAAGTAAAAGAAAATAAAAACTAAATTTTATTTGTGACAAAATAAATAAATAATTTGTAATTTTCCGAAAATTTATACGCTTTTAATCTCTTCATATGCTGCAAAAATAAGAAAACTTGATCCAAAGATGTTTTGATTTTATATTTAAATTAGAACAAATAATAATGATAATAATATAATAAACCTTTCACTGCTAGTTCATACGTTGCAACAGCTAATATGTGCTTCACTGTATATGAATTTCGAAATATTGGAATCATTCTATCTAGTTTACCAAAATTTGTTATAACTAATATTTCGTCCTCTTAGCACTAAAAAAGAGTATGCTCAATACGAGACACATTACATCAAAAGCAATTTAAGCTTGTATTCTTGACTAAATTACATAATTAGAACTTATGTATCCACATAAGTTCAGGAATTGGAACAGAATAGTTAATGACGTACGCAGGTACATAGTGGTACTTAAGGGGTTGAAAACTCATACTAAATAAAGCATATAAAAAGAGGGGGGGGGGAGGATTTTTAAAAGGCTCGCTCGACAAAGTATACAGCTCAATTATTATTATACTTGTATCGCCCAGTGGTCGAAACTTGACCAATTTTTTTAAGTAAGCATTTGCATAATAAATAGAAAAATTAAAAATTTCTGTGTAAACATTGGTCTTAGGCTAGGCTCTATGATAAAAATAAATAAATAAATAAAATATACAGTGAGTTTGTTGCATATATATAACACAGAGGCTGAGATAGAGCCTTTCCATAAATTAAAATTAATTGCAGCATAGAAGTGACACTATTCACCCGATATGCACCCCCCAAATTGAATCAGCATGATTTTATATATTATCCATCTCACATACGAAGTTTGGTGCATTTATTTATCATAAAAGCTGAGATATTGCCTTCTTGTAAATGAAATTAAATTGTAGTACAACAGCACCACGTGTCGGCCGATTTTCCCCCAAGATGAAGCACCATAGTTTTAGATAACAGCCATCTAATATACCAAGTTTGATGTGTTTATATACAACAGAAGTTAAGATATAGTCTTATCTTAAATGAGTCTAATCACAGCATAGCAATGTCACCTATTGGATGATATACTCCAAAAGCTAATCATCACAAATTTAAGTCAAAGTCTAACCAAATATCAATCTTGCCTAAATTTCGTCAATTGGTTCGTGAAATGCAAAATTTTGCTAACACATCATACACGCACACAAAGCGTCATTTTCTAAAAATGGGTGAATCATGTTGTTTAGGTCATCTCAAAACGTGTAAATTCATAGAAAACCGAAAGACGAAAATTACATTTATACGCTGCAGAAGCTTAGATAGACTTCCCCAAAATGGGATTAAATTGCAACATAGCAATGCCACCTGTTGGCCAAAATACACTCAAACTTAATCGGCACAGTTTTATATAATATATATATAAATCTTATACTAAGTTTGGTACACTATAGATGGTGAGCCTTCCCTGAAATGAGAGGAAATCGCAGCGTAACTGCGCCACCTATTGGGTGATATAGTCCAAAAGTTAATCAGCACCAATTCAAGACAAGCTTCAACCAGATATCAAGTTTGCTTAAATTAAGTCCATTGGTTCATGAGAAAATACAGTGTTCGCACAGTTTTTTTAATTAAAAAAAAAAAAAAAAAAAAAAAAAACGGGCATTTTCTAAAAATGGTCGAATTATGTCCAGGAAATTTCAAAATGTGTAAATTCATTGGAAACCGGAAATCGAATAAAATTTCCGAATCTTATACTTTCTTATATACGCGGAAGATAGTCATAAATCCACTTTTTTTTAAATATAAATTGTCAATTTCAGTTAACTGAAATGCATTATGTTTCACCTAAAAAAAAAAAGTCTTCGAATTAGAGCTAACATAAATCACAAAATAGGAAATTATATCATGAATAAATTAGGGAAAAAAAAAAAAAAAAAAACCTTACATAAATAAAATCTTTTTTTAATTTGCGTATATGTTCAATAGTATAAAATTTCGATCTACCACTCATTCACTCAAAAAACATTTCTACCTCTCTAACAGCTGTTGCCTCTTAGAATGAAAAATCTGCAATCGAGAGTATAGGGATGTTAAATTAATACAATTGCTGTGTCTATGGCAATTTCTTAATATTCAAATAAAACCAGATTTAACAACTTTCTTCTATAAGTATTTTTAAGAAAACGTGTACCTTTAAAATGAAAAAGTACATAAAAAAAGATATTCTTGAATACACTGACATGATAAGAGAATTTTTTTTCCCCCTCAAACTCACATTAACATACCTTTCAAACGGTACTACTTTCAATTCTCTACTCCTATAATTAACATGTTAAAAATGTAACACAAATTTCATGTTTGCGCATTAATATATAGATTTATAAATAGCTAGTCTGGTTGCGGTGGTGGCATGGGCAGATTGTCTACATGAGAATCCTAAGTCTAGGTGAAATGTTCTCCATGTAAGTCGGGGGGAGGAGTCTTTAAAGAATTTTGTAGATAACCACGGAAAACCCCGAACAGCTAGGCTGATAAACGCGACTTAGGTTCGAACCGGCACCATTCGTTTATCAGATTTGAATTAATCCAAAGTAAAATGATGATCCAAAGAATTATGATCCTAAATGAAAATACAAAGAGGAGGGGAGGGGTAATTTATTGGACGTCGTATATTCTTGTTTTCTCAATAAAAACTTTCATAGACAATATCATGCATAATTTGGTTTTAGTTTCGTGAATAACATACAAAAACAGACAGCATTGATGCTTGAAACTCGCAGAATTGAAGTCGTAAATTCAAATGATTTAAATGTTTCGTTTAAATGCTACAGAGAGAGGGCATAGGTTTTGATAAGTTTTGCTGTTACTGTCAGACGTTCATTATGCTTACTGCTATATTAAAAGATATACAAACAGTTTTATAAAATTCTTTGATCAATAAATGTAAAATTCTGTAACCTGCGTAATAAGTAAATTATGAATAATAAAAAAGAATATCACTTATCAGTGAAACAGAATAAACGCTATTAACTTTCACTTTTCTTTTTTTTTTTTTCTTTTGCTCTTTAAGCATTTTTAACATCAAAATAAACAAGAACGAAAAATCACGCGGCACGCATTTTCATTTATTATTAACACTTTCCAACTGTACGTACTTCTAGTGTCATATAAATTTCAATTTCAATGTTCTTTGCTTACGTTATCACACAACAAACAGACAGAAGGACTTAAAGGCGTGCAAATAGACTAGTTGTATTCATAATCACTGTTAAACATTATTCGAAAGTGCTAAAAATGCTTAACGCAAAAGAAAATGCAGCCTTTAATGTATCTGAATATTTTAGTGTAGCCCTGTAAATCTGAAGGTTAGCCATATCATATTCTGTACAAAACGTTATTTTAGCATATTAACAATAAATTTCAATATCTTCATGCTTTTTACAATAGAAAATTATTTAAATGTGATTTATAAAAATTTCTGTCTAAAACGAAATGCATTGGGTTTTTTTCGGTGTCCCTGTATGCAAACCATTTGTATAGGACCTAATAAAGCCATTTTAAATAGGAAACATTCCATAGTGAACTTGAATAACACATATCATTTTTTAAAAATTCTGAAAATATTTAAGGACGCTGGGGGCGGGCAGACGGACAGATAAAAAGATGGATAGTCGGACAGATAAAAAGATGGATAGTCGGACAGATAAATACACAAATTGAAATCGTATTCACAGTTAAAAATTGTTATGAAGTGTTAAAAACTTTTAATATAAACGAAAATGCAATTCCAGCAAATTTCCAATAATAGCCCTAAATGTAACTGAATATTTTTGCGTGGCTCTGTAAATCTAATTTCTAATCATACTTTATCCTATGGAAAGCATTCTTTTGTGCATATGAATAATGTATTTTAATTTAATTAAGATTTGTGGAAAATAAAGTTATTAAAATTTGGTTTATAGAAATACCTCTCATCGAACGCAAAGATTTGGAATAGTTTCGGTGCTCCCGTACCAGTGATGGTATTTACTCCATTTTCAATGGGGAACATCAAATAGTGAATTTGAATGAAATATTTCAATTTCATTAAGATTTGTGTAAAGTAAAGGCATTAAAATATGGTCTATAGAAATATCTTTCATAGAACACAATGCTTTGGAATACTTTCGGGTATCCCTGTACACAAACCAGTAGAGGTATTCGTTCCATTTTCAATAGGGAACATCCGATAATGAACTTGAATAACATATATCAGTTTCAAGAAATTCCATGCATATTTACGGGAGTTAGAGTGCGAACAGGAACAGACAGACAGACGGATACACAAATTGAAATCATATTCACAGTTAAAAAACATTTAGAAAGTTATAAAAACGTTTAATGTAAACGAAAATTGAATACCAGCAAATTTCCAATAATAATCCTTAATAATTAGTACAAAACTTGGAATAAACACCATAAAATGCAATAAACTCGCAACAATTGTTTCGGGTGCAAAGAACAAAAGTGCGTTGCCGCTTTGATTGCAGCATTCGTGCCTACTTTGTTCGCCTGACGAAGGATCGTGTGCTTTTTCGACCCGAAACAACTGTTGCGAGTTCATTACATTTTATTGTATTTATTAAAAGTTTTGTACTTAATACTTTAAAAGGCCAGTTCTGTGGTGCTTTCTTATTATAATGTCCTTTAATGTAACTGAATATTTTTGTGTGGCCCTGTAAATCTAATGCTAAACATACTTTATTCTATACAAAAAAAAAATTTGTGCATATGAATAACATATTTTAATTTCATTAAGATCTGTGCAAAGTAAAGTTATTAAAATTTGGTTTTATAGAAATACCTCTCATAGAACGCAATGCTTTGGAATACTTTCAGGTGTACCTGTATACAAACTAGTAATGGTATTTATTCCATTTTCAATGGGGAACATCCAATAGTGACCCTGAATAACATATAACAATTCCATTAAAATTTGTGTAAAGGTATAAAAATATGGTTTATGGAAATACCTCTCATAGAACACAATGCTTTGGAATACTTTCGGGTGACCCTGTACACAAACCAGTAGAGATATTTATTCCATTTTCAATAGGGAAGCATCCGATAGTGATCTTGAATAACATATATCAGTTTCAAGAAATTCCATACATATTTATGGGAGTTAGCGCGGACAGACAGACAGACAAACCGAAGTCATTAAATTTTTTTTATCTTGTTGGAAAGTGTTAAAATAGAGGCGTGAAAAAAAAAGTATTATTTAAAAAAAAAAAAAAACGTGTTTTTTTATAGCATTTTTACACAATACTAACTTATAAATGACTTAAATTTCAAATGTTTTAGCAGAGGAATATATCTTAAAATAACCCTACGTATATACTTTAAAACAGCAACAGCTTGTAAAAAATAAGACAGCAAGAAGTAAAATCGCATAAAGAACATGGATTCAAAAGAGGTTGATTCCAAAACCTAATAAATAATATGTTTTAGAAGCACAAAATCAAAATCTTACCATAAGTATCAACGACAGTTCTACAGTACTGCCGTTGATACTCATTGATACTCGTTGGCAGCAATAAAGGGTCCGAGAGATCCACAACGTGGGAGAGCTCCGGGACTCGGGGAACCCTCCCGCAGCAAAAAGTGAGATTTTTGCAAATGAAAAACGTTTTTATAAGCAACTTATGTCTTCGAAAATAATTCGAAAGCATTTTATTTTGATATATATATATATATATATATATATATATTTTTTTTTTTTAGCAAGCTTTGTTTTAGAAATAAGCGTATCAAATAAATCATCTGTATAATTTCGTAAGTTTCAACATACTAATTTCGAATTTTTAAAGTATAACAACTTTCATAATAGAATCATACTGTTTTTTTAATAAATCTACAATTCTATAATTTATATAAACAGATATGAGATTAGCAAAAATACAAAAAAGCTGAAACAGTACGCAAAGGCAAGACGTTGAAATGAAATACCAGAATTTTGATGCCAAAACCTATTATATTAGAGTAATAAATATTTATTTTAATCTTCAATGTATAAAAAAAAGAACAAATGCATATCAGAAACATAAAAAAAAGCTGAAAAAAGAAAAATAAATAAATTTGAAAAGCTAAATATACAAAAAAGTTGGAATCAGTTGAAAAGCTGAAAAATCTCATCCCTGTATAAATAATAATTGGATAGTTGGAAGAACTATACGTTAGAATGTTTTTTTTTTTTTTTTTTTCCTTTGTGTGTATGTGCGTGTAGTAGAGCCTTCCCGAAAGATTTTGGGGGAGGGCCACCACGCTGCAGGTACACTACTAATAGTATTGCATGTAAAAGTAAAAAGAAAAAGAAAAATGAGATAATAAAGTAACATTATATCAGAGTTTATTCTTCTATTTGAAACTGCTTCCTTATTATTGAGATTAAGAGCAACTCTACAAGAATCTTTTTATATAACTACATATCCATCTTTTAAACAAATGCATGTATGCGATAAGATCATTTGCATTTAACCTCACCTCGTGCCTTGTCAATAACGTACAGCGATAAAACACTTTATTAATGTGAGATTAAGAGGTGGAATGATAAACAAAGTGCAAAACCTGAATACCAAACTGTCAAAAGAATGTAAGGAACAAAACTAATCATAATTCTGTTCGGGATGGCTTAATTAAATCTGCCGCATTCGTAAGTGTTTGATGCATCCAGATACAGATGCTTGGGGCTTGTAAGTTCTATTCAAATGGAGTAGGGGAAGCCATTCAAAGTTATTGTTAGCACAGCATTATACATAAGATTATATTTTAATAACTTATTAACTACACTAACCAGAAAGTAAAGCGATTTCTTTAAATTTAAACATAAGTTTCAATTCATATATAATAGAGATTGGTTGGATTTAACGTCGCATTAGTACTGCGCAATGGGTAATGGCGACGGTCTAGGACGCACCCTTAAGGATGGTCCGCAGACATGCCATCACAATTTTGATCCTCCATAGAGGGAATGGCTCCCCCGCTTGGGTGACCCCCAGAGGTATAATTGGATGGGGACATGGAGGACAACTGCTGCCACAACGGATTTTATGTGCACCAGCCACCATTAATGTACACGATGGTCTTTGACCGGCTCGAGTATCGAACACGCAATCTTCCTTATATAATAGAGAAATGTGACATACTTGCATGAAAATAAAACAAATGTTTTAACAAAGAATTATCATGACAGTTAGCTACAAGTTTTAGTTACTTAACTATATTTAGAAACTACAGAAGACGTACTTTTTTTACAAATGGCCTTGGGACATTTTTCAACTTTTTTTTTTTTTTTTTCTCTTAGACTTTTTAAGAGTCATTTTTTTTAAAGTTGGACACTTTTGATAGTTGACATCTTCAATTTTCCCGAAACTTTCAGGATATGTTAGTAGTACTGTGATAAGAAAAAGTGAAATTTATTTTTTTCTGAATTTCATTTGTTTGACCTAGAGACGGGGGTCGAAGTTTGAGGCCGTAAATAAATGGTGCCATTTTAATATCATTTCACTCCTAAAGCCATGACTGACCCATGTCATTTTTTTAAAATACGGATACTAATTGATACTAAGTACATTTTAGCATAAACAGTTTGGTAGGTCACTCATGGCGTTAAAGGCCAAGGTCATTCGAAAATGCAGTTTTCGTTGATTTTTTCCATGTTTTCAGTCTGAATATCTGCTAAGGCCATGAGTGCCCCATAGAAATAATTATGGGGTTAATTACACACCTTAGTACAGATCTTAAAAATATTTAAAATTGCATGGGTTACTCTTGGCTTTAGTAGATAAACAGTCTCAAAGTTGAACATTTTCTAAAAAAGGTCAAATTTGATGGTAAATTACTCTATAAGTCATGAGTCAATAGCTATGAGAGAGAGTTTTAATTATACCCTAGATGGTCTAGTTTTAGACCCAGGTTACAAACCTATGGGACTTGCAAGATTTATTTAGATATAGTCTATTTTATATCGCCATTGTGTACCTGTTCTATGTAGTATAAAACGCTTGAGACCCAATTTTGTAATACATTAATGCTTGTTTAAAACTTCCCATTTTACATTACAGAGGTCAGCATCAAAATAAATATAAAATAAATATAAAATTAAAAAATCTGGAGTGACTCCACTCGACTTTCCGAACATTGAGTAATTAACAGTTTTGTAGATAAAAACCTATAAATGCTAGATTCACCAAAATGCTTATAGTTAGTGCAACAGTGATTTATAATATTCATATAAATTTTCAGCTCAATTGAATAAGGCGTTTAGATGCTATCGCTCTTTTAAAAATTTGGTTCCATAGGCCATAATGATAAAGAATTTTTCTTTGTGTCCCTGTAAAAAACTGTAAGTGCTAAATTCACCAAAATCTATACAGTTGGTGTCACTGTGACCTATAACATGTGTACAAATTTTTTGCTCAGATTAATAAGGCGTTTAGACGCTATCACACTTTTAAAAATTTGGCCCCATAGGCCATAACGATAAATAATTTTTTTTTGTGTCCCTGTAAAAAAACCGTAACTTCTAGATTCTCCAAAATCTATACAGATTGAGTATCTGTGACCTATAATATGTGTATAATTTTTTTACTCAATTGAATGAGGCGTTTAGATGCTATCGCACTTTTAAGATTTTGGTCCCATAGGCCATAATGATAAAAAAAATTTCTTTGCGTCCCTGTAAAAAAACTATAAGGGCTAGATTCATGAAAATTAATAGAGTTCGTGCTACGGTGACTTCCAGCATGCGTACCAACTTGCATCTCATTCGAGCAAAGCGTTTAGACGCTAGCGTGTTCACTCACACACATACACACATCATCGCAAAAATAGTGAAAACGGACTCAGGGGACCTCCAAACGTATAGAAATATCAAAATCTCAAATTCGTATTTTTGACATGACTACAATACTTTCCTCACTATAGTGTTCGGAAAGTAAAAATTACATAGGGGAGACCGGGGTAAGTTGAAGTACGGAGTAAGTTGAAACATGGAAATAAAAAATACAATTTTTAAGTTCTTATTTATTGCCAATAAAGGGAAGTACAGACACACAAAACCTACTTTATAATGTAAAAAAAGATGTGTATGTAAACATCTGTCGATTTTATGAGGATAAAACTGTTTTTGAGTACTGTTTTTTACTGTGAGTAAAAATTCAAATTTTTAAGTGATGTCGCATTTTATGTAACAAAAATTGGTGAATGTTTTTGATTGATTCAGCGTTTATAGTGTATAGGTGCAGCTTGCTAATCATATGATTTGAAACGCCCACGAGCATAAGTACTGGTAGCTTAACATCTCGTGAAGTGAAAATTGTGGGCAGGGGCCAGCTGAAACAAATATAGGGGAAGCTACTTCAAACACCTGTTTCAATTAGTCTCATGCGAATCTTTTATTTTTATTATTATTTTTATTATTATTATATTATTATTATTATTATTATTATTATTATTTTATATACAGTCTTGTTTTCATCCCCCTATATATGTTTTACATAATATAACAATATGCACATTTCAGATGTATCTTAGGTTATTACTTTCCGAACACTATAGTGAGGAAAGTATTGTAATCATATCAAAAATCCGAATTTGAGATTTTGATGTTTCTATACGATTCGAGGTTCCCTGAGTCCGTCTTCACTATTTTTACGATGATATATGTATGTGTGTGTATGTATGTGTGTGTGTGTGTATGTGTGTGAGAGAACACGCTAGCGTCTAAACGCTTTGCTCGAATGAGCTGTAAGTTGGTACGCGTGTTGCAAGTCACCGTAGCACGAACCCTATTGATTTTGATGAATCTAGCACTTATAGTTTTTTTTTACAGGGACACAAAGAAAAATTGTTTATCATTATGGCCTATGGGACCAAAATCTTAAAAGTGCGATAGCATCTAAACGCCTTATTCAATTGAGCAAAAAGTTTATACACATATTATATGTCACAGATACTCAGTCTGTATAGAATTTGGAGAATCTAGCACTTATAGTTTTTTTACAGGGACACAAAGAAAAATTCTTTATCATTAGGGCCTATGGGACCAAATTTTTAAAAGTGCGATAGCATCTAAACGTCTTATTCAATTGAGCTGAAAATTTATATGAATATTATAAATCACTGTTGCACAAACTATAGTATAAGCATTTTGGTGAATCTAGCATTTATAGGTTTTATCTACAAAATTAACTGTTAATTACTCAATGTTCGGAAAGTCGGGTAGAGTCACTCCAGATTTTTTAATTGTATATTTATTTTATATTTATTTTGATGCTGACCTCTGTAATGTAAAATGGGAAGTTTTAAACAAGCATTAATGTATTACAAAATTGGGTCTCAAGCGTTTTGTACTACATAGAACAGGTACACATTGGCGATATAAAATAGACTATATCTAAATAAATTTTGCAAGCCCCATAGGTTTGTAACCTGGGTCTAAAACTAGACCATCTAGGGTATAATTAAAACTCTCTCTCATAGCTATTGACTCATGGCTTATAGAGTAATTTACCATTAAATTTGACTTTTTTTAGAAAATTTTCAACTTTGAGACCGTTTATCTACTAAAGCCAAGAGTGACCCATGCAATTTTAAATATTTTTAAGTTCTGTACTAAGGTGTGTAATTAACCCCATAATTATTTCTATGGGGCACTCATGGCCTTAGGAAATATTCAGACTGAAAACATGGAAAAAATCAGCGAAAACTACATTTTCGTATGACCTTGGCCTTTAAAGCCACGAGTGACCCACCAAACTGTGTATGCTAAAATGTACTTAGTATAAAGTAGTATCCGTATTTAAAAAAATTGACATGGGTCACTTATGGCTTTAGGAGTAAAATGATATTAAAATGGCACCATTTATTTACGGCCTCAAACTTTGACCCCCACTCTAGGTCAAACAAATGAAATTCAGAAAAAAATAAATTTCACCTTTTCTTATCACAGTACTACTAACATATCCTGAAAGTTTCGGGAAAATTTAAAATGTCAACTATCACACCTCCATAGACTTTGTCCAGCTTTAAAAAAAAATGGCTCTTATCCCCTTCTTTCATGCGTCTGCCAATAGCACAGAATTTCTCGTGGCCATGATACAGTCGGCTGCAAAATTATTCGAGCACTAGCCAATAATTCCTATATTTAAAAAGTACACTTAAGACTGTTTTGCTAAGTAAATCCTTGTCGAATCATGTTCTTAGACGGATTAAGAACATGACTCGACAAGGATTTATTTAACAAAGCTGTATTAAGTGTACCTTTTTTTGGCAAGGATTATTGCTAGTGCTCGAATAATTTTGCAGCCGACTGTAGTTTCAAGCTCACACGTACAAAAATGACGTACCAAATAAATAATAAAAAGCTTTCCTTAAAATTGGAAGCAAAAAGAAAGTGTACTGGAATAATATAAAAAATGTACTGACTGGAAGTGCACAGAAACTGTGCTGAAAGTGTGATCGCTCCAAATTAGGGGCATTTAATTCGAATGTCCTGTATTTCTCTAATTTACATTTTGCAGTTGAAATAGTTAAAAAATAGAAGAAAGTCGCCTACTTCTTTACATATCGGGAACTATCCCAAGGTATGCTTAACAACAAAAAACTTTTTATTTGTTAAACTACACACTGAAATATCAAGAATACATAATAAATATTTTAGTAAAAAAAACATTTTTTTTTTTTTAATTAAAAGCTTTTTATTGTGAAGCCCTAAAATGCATAAAATAAAAATTTATTGTGGCAAAGACATTCTATAAAGAAATGAAAGTTTTAACACTAAGGAAATTTTAGAGAAAAAAATAGATAATTCCCTTTTGCAAGAGATGAAAATTTTAAATATTGAAAATATTTTAAAAAGCTTCCGAGACTAATATTCTTAGTTTTTATTTTTTTTGTAAAATTATTCATTAAGCCAGAAATTTTAAAGGTCTCGAAAGCTTTTTAAAATTTTTCTTATCTTGCAAAAGTGAATTAACTATTTTTTTTCTCTAAAATTTTCTTAGAGTTAAAACTTTCATTTCTTTATAGAATGTCTTTGCCACAATAAATTTTTATTTTATGCATTTTAGGGCTTCACAATAAAAAAGCTTCTAATTTTAAAACATGTTTTTTTTTTACTTACATAGTTATTTTGTGCTTTTTAGTTATACAAAAAGCTTTTTAAACGCTAATCAAAATATCTTAGGATACTGTGTAGACAATTAAAGTTTTTCTTTCATCAACTGACATCTTTTCGTTTAATTATCTGCGAAAAAATAACACATCGGTCTTTCAGGATCGAACCCACGACCATCGCGCGTTATCAGCATGACGCTCTAACCAGAAGTCAAAGAACAGTCAAGAAAATCCGTAGAACAACATACTAGAAAAATCTAACAAATGCAAAAAAAAAAAAAAAAAAAAAATATTTTACTTGAATGATTTTTGAAATATTTTGAATATTCAAAAATGTTCAGCACTTAAAATTTTAAAATCTCTCTCTCTCTCTCTCTCTCTCTCTCTCTATATATATATATATATATATATATATATATATATATATATATATGTGTGTGTGTGTGTGTGTGTGTGTAGTAAATTATATATATGTAAATTTTCTTATTGTTGAAACTTCTATGTTTTTTTGCATGTCTGAGCAAGAATAAAATTTTATTTTATGCTGTTTAGAGCTCCACAATAAAAAGCTTCCAGCAATTTTTCCTTTCTTTTTTTTATTTTTTTTTTTAACTTAAGTTTTTATTTTGTTCTTTTTAGTAACTAAAAAAAGCTTCTTAAAAAAACTACTCAAAATTTCTTAGGATATTGTGCAGACCATGAAAGTTTTCCTTTTAAGAAATTACATCTCTTCTATTAATTATCGGCGAAAAAGCAACACCTCGGCGTTCACAGACCAAACCCACCACCATCGCGCTATTAATATGACGATTAATATCGCGATATAATAATCAACTGGACCCACCAGCGACACAAAATTATGCTTATGAGTATTTTAAGTGGAAGCGCCTTGTTTTTTTAGCGTAGCACGAAGACGCGATGACAAAATACAATTTCAATGAAAAGCTTCTAATAAAAAACTCCTGAAAATTTTATTTATTTATTTTTACTTAATTTTTTATTTTGTGCTTTTTAGTAACTAGATAAAAAGCTGTTTAAAAAAACTCATTAAAAATTCTTGGGATACTGTGTAGCCAATGAAAAATTTTCTTTTATCAATTGACACCTTTTCTACAAATTATCATCCAAAATTAACAAGTCAGACATTCGGAGATCGAACTTCCGACCATCGCGTTATTAACGTGACGCTCTAATCAACTAAACCAACAAGCTACAAATAGAGAAGCTTTAAATAGAAAGCTTTAAATAGAAGCTTTAATAGAAAGACTTTAAATGGAGGCGCCTTATTTATAAGCGTGGCATGAAGACGCGATGACAAAATCCAATTTCATATAAAAAGCTTCTAAAAAAATTTATTTATTTATTTATACTTAAATTTTTATTTTGTGCTTTTTAATAACTACATAAAAAGCTGTTTAAAAAAACTCTGCAAAAATTATTAGGACACTGTGCACACAACGAAATATTTTATTTTATCAATTAACAACTTTTCTGTTAATTATTTGCAAAATTTAACACCTCGGCCCGGCGAGGATCGAACACACGATGCTTGCGTTGTCAACATAACGCTTTAACCAACTGAGCCATTATGCGATAAAATAAATTACTTACACTTTTTTTTTTTTTTAAGTGGAAGCGTCTTGTTTTTTAGCGTGACAGAAAACGCGATGACAAATCCAATTTCATATAATATATCTATATCTATCTATCTATCTCTATATATAAAGCTTCTGAAAATATTTATTTATGTATTTTTTACTTAAAACTTTGTAATTTGTGCTTTTTTTAATATCTAAAATATTTTGTGTTTTTTAATATCTTAAAAAAAAAAAAAAAAAAAAAAAACTTCTTCAAAAAAACTTTTCAAAAATTCTTAGGATACTGTGTAGTCAACGAAAAATTTTCTTTTATCAATTGACATCTTTTTTATTAATTATCTGCAAAAATCAACACGCCGGACCTTTCGGGATCGAACTCTCGACCACTGCGTTATTAACGTGACGCTCTAACCACCTAAGCCATGGAACGACAAACGGAGCAGCATTTATTTACTTTAAAATGGTGGCGCCTTGTTTATTACCGTGACATAAAGACACGATGACAAAATCAATTTCACATAAAAAGCTTCTAATAAAACAATAACTATGACAAAAATAGAATTTATTTAACGTAATGGTGCTCTACAATCAATTTTGAGAATCGGCTATATATTCTCCATGACTCGAGGCTATTGACTGTGGAAATTTAGATTCAACACCTGATCGCAAAATGTCACCAAGATTCTTTTTCACCTACGTCGTCAAAAGTCATTACAATTAAAATTGAATAGAACGAAAATTCTATCACAAAAGAACTTTCAATACTTCTTCACAAAATTATCATTACGTAAAAGGATTTATTATACAAAAATTCCATTCCAGTGAAGAATGTGTATATATATGAATGTTAGTTAACCCTTTGCGGCGCAAGACAATTTGGAACATTTAAATTATACTGCCACCGGACTTCATGAACTAAATTAAACTAAAAGAAATTTTAAATTTTAGGGTTTAAAAAACCGGCCTTTTCAGATATGTTTTAAACATGAATTTTTGCTAAAAAATTTCCGGGGTGAATTTTTGCAGCTGGATGTTAAATTTAGCGTCCTCGCAGCGAGGACAGCGCGCGTTAAGGGGTTAAGGCTAAAGGTCAACCCAAGGGACATAGGCCTGGATGGAATGCCTTTCGTGGGGTCTTTTTGAAAGATCTTTTCTAATGAAGCGATTTTAACAGTCTCATAAAGCTTATGTAATTTGCCTGCAATTCATCAAAATCTGCTTCTTTTTTTTTTTTTTTTTTTTTTTTTTTTTAAGTTAACCAGTGTTATCTAGCAAAAACTTGCATAAAGTATGAAATTAAGAAAATACTATTTGAAATTAAATATCATGATTCAAGGGCTTAGGTTTTATGCGCAATATAAGACGTTATTTTAATTTAAAATTTAATAATATTTAGAACGAAGGCCTATTTATTTCAGACAAAATAGTTTAAATGAAAGTAGTTTTTCGTTTTTTCTTTTGGCATGAAATTAAACAATTAATAACTGATTATAAAAAGAATAATGCACTCTTTTTCTTCTTCTTTTAAATCTAAAATTAAATTCTGCTTAGGAGTTTAATTATATTTTTAATGTGTAATTTATCTTTCTTTCTTTATATATATATATATATATTGTTCAAAGAATAAAATATTGATAAATTTTAAAATTTTAAATTTTTCGAAAGTGAATGTTGTAATGTTATAAGTACAACAACATATTCGAAAAAGAAATAAAAAGAATGAATTCACAAGACGGTGGGTAACATTACAGTTGCCACAGGAAAAAATAAATGATTATCTATTGTGAGAGAGAAAAAAAAAAGGGGGGGGGGAGGATATTTAAATATATATATGGCATCCTAGTGTAGGCTAAGTAAGAAGTTAGAACAGAAACATTTTTTTTAAAATGATGCATGAAGAAAGATAAGTATTTTTTAAGAAGGTTAACTACTCAAGCTGTGTGTTGAAAGAAAAAAAAGTGGATTAAAACGAACTGATAGCACAGTTTACTAAACAGTTTACAAAAAAAGATCCAATGACATTGTTCCCGGCTATGTAATTAAATTCATGCATCGATAGTTCATTCAGAGGAAAAAATCAAATAATATACAATCCAAGAAGTGTATTCATCAATCATCGGATAAAATCATTGCAATATCTATAGTAAATAATGTTGCTTAGCAATTATTATTATATTCTAAAACTCATACTGTTACATCATTTGGAAAAAAATAAAAACAGCTCATGAATTTAATTTGGATTTTATTATTGGTTTTTCTCGTGATGTATTTTAAACTCTGGATGGGGAAAAAGAGAAAGAAAAGAAAAAGAAATACAGTAACCGCCGCTTAATAAAATCACTGGTTAATAAAATCAGCCGCTTAATCTGATCAAATTGCCAGGGACGGAATCAAATCAATACAAACTATTGTTGAAACCGCCGCTTAATACAATCAGTATCGCCGGTTAATAAACTCAAAAAAATATTCTCAGCAGCCAAAATTATCATTTATGCTCACTAAAAGAAGAAGAAAAAAAAAAAAAAAATTCATTTACATTGTAATTTTTTTTTAATTAAAAAAAAAAAAAAAAAAAAAAAAAAGAAATTAAAGTACCAGTTATCGCTCATTGTCAAAAATTTTACATTTGCAGCATAGTTACAAATTAAACATGCCCCATAACTTATGTCCCTAACAATTTCAAGGAACGTATTCTTCAAAACGCAGTAATAAGTTACAAATTTGATTTGATTTGCAAATGATACATATACATATATTTTAATTTTTAATTATTAAAAGACAATTTCTAGTTCTTATTTCAATATAGCTATAAATTATGAGGTTCAAACTGAAAGATTTTAAAATTATAAGAAAAGCGTGAACGTTTGGTAAAATAAAATAATGATGATTTTTTTTTTAAGGAAAGCGCATAGAAATTTGGAATGCGTTTAATTTACTTATATCGGAGGAATAATTAATTATTTATCATTAAATATATATGAATAATTACTATTCACAATTAATAATCACAATATTAATTAAAATTAATTAATATTGTTTACTAATTCCATTATTCGTTACCTTTTCAAATTTCTTTCCAAATTCAGGGAAGTAATACCTTTTCTTTGAGTGCAGGAACGTTCGCCGGATATGAAAATCAGCCACTTAATAAAATCACTTTGCCTCAGAACGAATGTGGTTTTAATAAGCGGCGGGAACTGTATTCTAAAAAGAAGATGATAATAATAATAACAAGTGCCGTTTCCATTTTGCGATAGACCACCATGAATAAAGTAGCATTTTCGGCAACATCCAGATAAGGGGGGGGGGGGAGAAATAGGCCTCTTATCTGAAATTAAATTCTATTTAGGATGAAATTTTTATTTAGGAATTGCGCAAGAGAAGAAAATTTCAAATGTTTTGGCATTTCCGTTAAGTCTTGCCGTAAGTAATTAAAATGAGCCAAATACCGTTGCCAAACGGAAAGCTATATATATATATATATATATATTCTAGATTTCTTTTATTTTCTTAGTCATTCTATACGATCATAACACATGATGAAAATAAATAAATAAATCTACATAAGCAGCATTTATCATTTATAACACGCTTAATTTTAACCTAACAGATTCATAAAATTGAGACAACTTTACTTGTGGTCACTTACAGTATCATGGAGAGCTGTATTTTCTGTTATTCTAATCCCACACCCACATTAAAAATAAAATAAATTATTAGATTAAAAAAAAAAGTTTTTCTTACCCTTGTTACGATAACCATTGTTCTACTTCTTGGCCTCTCTCCTCAAATCCAAAGAAAATCCTAAAACAAATTAACAAAATTTATACATGTCTATCTTAAAAATAAATGATATATAAATATGTAGAAAAAAATATTTCACATAAATTTACACAACTAGAATTATTTCTTTAACAATAGTATATTTCAAACAGAAACATCGTAATCATTAAATTGAGTAGCAACAAACAAATCTCCAAATATATAATCTTATTAATTAGTTAATTATATAATCTTTTTCAACAATAGTTTAAGTACTTAAATATTATTTTATATTAACTGTTTATTTATTTATTATATATATATTTTATATTATTTAAATAGTCAATTTAACGGTATGCTGTAACCGTAAACAGGGCCGCGCCGACCCGGTGTGCGAAGTGTGCGGCGCACACAGGCGCCAGGTAAAGAAAGGCGCCAACCGAGGATAAATTATTTGAAAAAAAGAAAAAAGAATATGTATATATATTTATATATATATATATATATATATATATATATCGTTTTATTAAATCTGATTTCATAATGCCGGTCTGAAGCCATGCGAGTAGTGCTGCTAAATGAGGCGCCTTGAAAATATACTGGCAAAACTTGCGTTCCTCAAATAGTTTAGGAGGTTTTTTGTGAAAGGGCACGTTAAAAGTGGAATAATTTTGTAAAGATGTACCTACCTTCAGCAAAATTTTCTTTGACTTTTTTAACATATCAAATTATTCTATTGAAATTAAAAAGGGCGTCTTAATCTCCCCCCCCCCCTCTTTCTTCTAGCGAAAAAAGGCCCCTTAGGTTACTAAAAAGACAACATAATTCGATTGCAAAAATAAAGATTTAATAGAACCGGAGATTTTACTTAGAGCACTTTTATCCCCTTTGCATTATCCATGTAACATCTATATTAATAAAATCGGACTTTTGTCTGTGTAAATTTCTGAAATTCGAAAAAAAAAATTGCGATATCTTTACATTTCGCACATCGGGAAAGCCAAATCTGATTTCAAAAAATTTTCAGTGTGTGTGTTTGTGCGTGTGTGGTGTGTGGTGCGTGTGCTGTCGTTGTGTCTGCATGTGTATAAAATTTTTGTGTGGGTATCACGTGAGAACAACTGGAAAGTATTCAACGATACTTGGCAGGAATTACCCAACTTAAAATTATATCTATAAACTTTTGTAAATTCCCCCCTTGGGGGGGGGGGGGAAGGAGTTAAAAACACGTTTATATGCATAACTTGGCTTCAAATTACTTCACAGAAGAGAAATTGCACATGAGGAGTCTAGATTTGAGTATAATAATAATAATAATCATTGTCTACAATTTTGAATTTTTTTAATTTTAAGGGGAGAGTAAGAAAATCGATTTTCGGGGGGAAATTTCGTAAACTCCGGATTTTTGAGTAGAAAATACCAAAAACAGTACAAAAATGTTGAAAACAGCCATGCATCTTCTTTAGGACTAGAAAAGCCTCGGTTGGGAAACGAACCGAATTCTGAATGCAGGAAAAATTTTAAAACCAAACTCGAAATGTAGAAAACTCAAATTGTAGAAAACAGCCAGATGCTACTTGCGTGCCAATAGGTCAAAGTTTATTAATGAAATCACTTTTAAATTTATAAAATCAATGAAGGTAGTGAATCAACGAAGGCTTTGCCCGCTTCGCTGGTCACTGTATTTAAAGGAAACTTTTTTCTATATCGCTTTATAAAAAAAATAAATCTTGAAATTCCTCTAAAGCCCGCTTTGGTTCCCCGCTGCCTTCGGCAGCTTCCCATTCATTCGCAGACTCTCGGGTGCCTGTGTCTATTTATTGTCTGTGACAATAGCTTATCAGTGGGCTTCCATTTGGGTGCTTATCAGATGACACTTTCAAAACGGACAGTATAAAAAAAAATGAAGTAGCAATTTTATATTTGAATCCCAGTTACATATGAGCAACACTATTATACGTGATGTACATAATATTTTCTTTCACGTTATTTTCTATATTTATTTGATTTATTCGATCAAACGTAAAATGACAATAATTTCACGCCAAATATAATATTACAATATGCTATGATCGGTTACGTTTATCGCATGAGACAATTTTTGGGGTTATAATAGTAATTGAGTTAGTTAATAGTAGTTGGTATATAGAAAAATAAATAATGAAATATGTAAACCTGATCATGGTACAGTCTTAATATAGCTAGCTCCTCTTGGCGACTTTTGAAACTTTATCGCCACTTTAGACAAAAATACTATTTTTTTTTTCTGTTATTTATTATTTTCTCTGTTTCTTTCTTTTCTTTTCTTTTTCCTTACCTGTTCTTTCTTTTCTGTTTTTCAATATTTTATATTTTATTTATATTTTTAATGCGCTATTTGACTTAAAATGGCTTTTGTGAAAGTGGAGTCCTTATCGAAAAATGTCCGATCTATTACAACATCAAAATTTTAAAAATTACCCAGGATTATCAATACGTACAGCTCTTTAATATAATGCTGAATTAGCTTTCATGCGAAGCGCGATTCATATGTGCCAAAAACATACTATTTAAACAAAAGAAAAAAAAAATCCAAAATTGAGGTATATATATATATATATATATATATATATATATTAACTCCATTTTTTATTTATTATGATTATTACTATTTGTTTTTTTTTTTTTTTTTTTTCAACAATTAAAAATTTAAATGTCCAATTTTTAAGCTATTACCAAATTATTATTTTCATATTTTAATTAATTTTAAAAAATCTAATCAAAATTTCGTTAGAAATAAGGTACCAAATAAAAGGGACGATTTTTCTGAATCCGTCGGATTAAACAGCTTATTGATCGGACAATTAGATTTTTTTAAATTAACTAAAGCATGAAATTTTGGTGGCAACTTGCGTCCACACACAGACAGAATCCAAAGAATTCTCTTAGCCGTTTATACATATAGATATTTCCAAAAACCCATTTTTGATGTTTGTGATTGTCGATCTTGGGAAGGGGGGGTACAATCAAATTCGTGACCCCTTTTTAGTGCTAAATTAGTCTTAAAAATTTTATGGGAGCACCGGTCACGAATTTTGGTGCGTGTATTTTTTATATGCATTCAATGCCTATACTGGCAGGATTTTATGAAATTCCACCTCACCTTTTTCTAGGGAGAAAGGCGGCAAAAAACACGTTACTAAACATAACTCGGCTCCAAGCTACTTCACAGTGAGGAAATTGCATATGGGGAGAGTAGACTTGAGAACCCCCCCCCCCTTCCAGAAAAATAAATAAATAAAACATTATCTGAAATTTTCGATTTTTAAGGTGGGGGGGGGGGTCGATTTTGTTGGGAAATTTCACAAATTCCGGATTCTAGTAAAAGAGTTCTACTAAAAATGGTACGAAGATGTTGAAAACAGGTATGCGTTTTCTTTAGGATATTTCCAAAGCCCCATTTTTTTTTTTTTTCGTAATTTTCGTAATTTTCGATTTGGGGGGGGGGGCGTAAAGAGGGGATAAATTCGAGACCCCTCCTTTTAGTGCTAAATTTGTCGTGTAAAATCTATGGGAACTGCGGTCACGTATTTTGGTACGTAAATTACCATGCATCCGACACGTAACGGGATTTTACGAAATCACCCCTTTCCTTCCTTGAGGTCACGAACAAGTTTCCAAGCGTCGCCTTACTCCAAATTATTTCAGCAAGAAAAATTTCATGCGTAGATTAATTGTTTTCGAGATTATTTTGTTATAATTACCAGTAGCATCAATGGAACAATCTTTCTTTAAATTTAAAGTGATTAAAAGATACACTCGACAATGGTACCAGGCAGATTTTTGAATTTTGCAATTACATCGATAGCATAAAATATTTTGGATCAGATGGATATATATTATTCCAGAATTCACAAATCTCAAGCAAATGAATTTAATTTCCCAAAATAATATCTGTTTAAATGTTCATATAATCTACTTTAAAACAATAAATTTTATTGTATATTCTTATTTTATTTACTTATAAATTTATCTATTCTAATTATATCTGTGCAGCGTACAAATGTCGCGGCAAAATATAGTTTAAAAGAATTTTGTATCTTACTACTATGGAAAAACACATATAAATTTACATACAAATTACATAAAAAGTTTAGATAATGAAAATGAGCAAAATTCCTTTCATTAGATTTTTTTTCCCCTGTTAGGTATTTTTTATTCATATTTACCAAGTAATATTTATTATATGCTCCATTTATATGTATTTATTAATTTATTTGTTCCTTAGAAAAAAAAAACCTTCCATAATTAACCAAGTCAAATCTTGTCACTATATTCATAGTCATATATTAATTTGATCTTAACAGTATTTCGAGAGTTTTCAACAACGAAATTCAGAAAAACAGAACTTACTACGGAATTTATTTATTTATTTTTTATTATAGTATTGTAAAGAGTTAAATCACTTTCCTAAATAAAAGGTGTTGTTGCAACAAAAGCAGATTTACAATTAAAGTGCAAATAATGCAAATACGGAGCAGTTCATTCAATTTTAAAGGGGGTGGGGTGGAAGGTGAAAATTAGCCTTGGATACAGACTTTGCAACTTAACGATGAATTTGACGACATGGCGACCAAACTTGGCGAGAAGTAATAATTTAGTGTTTCCAAAGTTTCGAAGCTCTATCTTCAATAAGAGCCGAGTTCTGGAATTATCTGGATTCATTAATTGGCTTCTGGCACAGAATAACCTCAAAAGTTCGCCAAATCACGAACAGAAATTATAAAAACAGAAGAGAGACTCCCAAAGAAATCAGTTGTATTCAGACATTTGTTCTGAACGTTTGTTTCGGTTTAAATGGTTTATATTTTATTCTTAAATGAGTGAAATTCCGCTCTGTGGTGTTTTTAATGTTATTTTATGACTTTTTGATGTATGAATTTGAGTACAATAATTTACTTTTTTTTTTTTCGAGAATAATCCTTGAATAAAGTGTATCTTTCGACAAGAAACTGCGTGTTTTTTTTTTTTTTTTCCAATTACTTTTTTCACGCAAGAAAATCGACATTTTGGTAACAATATGGATAGAGACTGATATTGTGGATTAGTATGATATGCGTAATACTCACAAAAGGTATAATGAAGTGAGGGAACGTTTAGTTTAATAACATTATGTTTTGTGTTTAAATATTTACTTAAAAATTAGACCCAAACAAACAGAAACGTTTATTACTCGTACTTACAGCTCTCATCTAAGCCATGTATATTGTGATGCTTCAACGCGGTATTGCTGCTCCCACATTCACACTAAATCTCCCTATTTTGGGTTTCCTTTATTTGCCTTCAATTGACTTGCTGAATGATAACTTTTTAGTTCCCCATCATACTATAGGTATGGGGAACTTAGGTAATCGTGAAAAATTTCGACCTCGGTTTTTTGACGTTTCTACACGTTTTCAGGTGTGAGGAATCCGAAAATGACAAAATTTGTATGGTGTCTGTCTGTAGGGTGTCTGTTAGTCTGTAAGTATGTTAGTCTGTTAGTGGGTAAGCCCGTTAGTTTGTTAGTCTGTGTACACGATATCTCAAGAACAAATTGTCGCAGAGAGGTCAGATCAGTCTTAAAATATTACTTTCGACACTGGTAAGAAACCTATTCATTTGCAATATTCGATTTTAAAAACTTCGTAAGTTATTAAAAATTTACGATTTTCTTAACATGGAAGAATAGGACAAAAATTCACTTAAACGTGCATTAAATGGAAACTGTTTACTGTAAAAATGTCAGACCAGTTTTAAAATATCCGTTTTGATGCCGGAATGAACATCAGAAACTATAAATATGCTACTTTGAAAATTTCGAGAGTTATTGGAAATTTACGAATTTCTTAACATGGCAGTATAGCGCAAAATTTCACATAAACGTCAATTTTGAGCGATATTTTCATCGTAAAAATGTCAGACTACTTTTGAAATATTATTTAGGACACTGGCATAAATATTTATGACTATGAATTTTCAAATATAAAAATTTCGTAAGTTATTGGAAATTTACGAATTTCTTAACATGGCAGAACAGACCAAAATTTCACATAAACGTCAATTTTGAGGGATATTTTCATCGTAAAGATGTCAAACCACTTTCGAAATATTATTTAGGTTACTGGCATGAATATCATAGACTATGATTTTTCCAATTTAAAAAATTAGTAAGTTATTTGGAATTTACGATTTACTTAACATGTCAGAATAAGGCAAAATTTAGCATAAACTTCCATTTTGAGGATCATAAATATATTAGACAACTTCAAAATTACATTTATGATATTTTTTGAACATGATTGAATACAAATATTCTAACAGGAAAATTTCTTAAATTATTCATAATTTACGATTTTATCAACATAGCGAAATTGTAAATTTTTCATATAAATATGAATTTTGAGGATTATTGCATTGGAAATAGTAGCATGAAAACTAAACAACGGAATTGACCCTGGTAAAATAAATTAATAGATTAGAATAAGATAAATGTATCGAAGTGAACGGTGGATAGCCTATTAGGCGGGGATTTCATTCTGTCACTGTATCAAGCTTTGGTTAAATTCATTTCTTTTAACATGATTATAATATGTCTCGCACTAGAAATTTATGAGACTATAAATATGATGGGGAACTGAGCAGAGTCCACCTATGCCAACTAGTTATAAAATGATTTTTAAGGTAATATAAGGCGCCAACTGAAACTCTGCACACAGGCGCCTGACAGTGCTGGCGCGCCCCTGACCGTAAACATTAACGACATTTATTTCTTGAAAATCCATGTGATTTAAAAATTTTCGTTACCTGTGTTAATAGATTTTTTTTTTACTGAATAAATAATTTAAATAAAGTTACAATATGGATTTTATTTTGTAATTCTTCCTGCTTTCATTATAGGTATTTGGGACAGAGAGTGAATTAAAACGAATTAATTGGAGTTTTCAAAAAAATCCAACAAAATTGTCCCTGGCTATGTGATTACATTCATGCATCGATAGTTCAGTCAGCGGAAAAATAAAAATGTATTTAACACAATGTGAAACTGTTCACACAAACACTTTCATTAAGTTTCTAATTATAATGTACAATGTTGGTTTTTATCTGTTTTTTTTTTTTTTTTTTTTTTTTTTTTTTTTTTTCGCTGTACTTGAACATACGATGAAATTTTCGCAAGAATTTTACATTATGATTTATCAATATCGGAACAAACAAATACATAAATAAACGTACTTTATTAATTCATTGGCAATAACTATAGATATGTATGCACCACAACATAACGTACGAAATAATTGATAAAAACAATTTATATTAAAAAGCTTAAAGATTGTAACTAAAAGTTAATCTTATTCTTTACTGACTTATTTTCTGGTTATTTTAATTAAATTACTTAATACGATACACTGCTTCCGGTTTTTAATATTCATTCTGACGTTGAATTTTAGACAGATATACTCTAAAAATTTCATAGGATTCCAGTAGCAATTTTCTTACAGACAGATCCACCCCCACCCCCTCCCAAAAAAAATCATCTCACACAAATATTAGGATAGAAATTTTAATTTATTATAACTGAAGACATTCCTTTCATTACATTTAATTCGTTCAAATTTATTTTTACTTACAATACTTAGAAAATTTCTCTTGAGAAACAACCAAAGATAATAAATGATTTTTACGTTCATTTATAGTTAAGATCCTCTCCACGGCAACGGCACACCAATGTGCCGTAGCACAGAGGTTTTCAACCGTTGGGTCTAGACATTTTCACCTTTTGACGCACGGAATTCATGGAAATTATTTTTCCTAACCACTGAGTATTTATTATATTGTTCCATGACACAATATCACCGAGTTCGACGCTCTTTTAAATATTTTTCCTACCACATCTGTTATCTAAGGATTCCAGTGATATTTTGCGATGATTTATTCACGTAATCTTTGCTTTATAAAACTATGGTTGTAACTTGTAAATGTTTGAACAATGCTGATGAGATAAGTATATTAACGACTTACCGTATTCTTTATTCAGCATTTTCTTAAAGTCCTTTTAACTCCTTAATAAGGTTTCAGGGAAAAGAACTTAAAATCTATTGTCATGTTCGCAAACGGAAGAAATTTATAAATGGTGTATAGTGATATTGCAAAGAGAATGTCTGTGAAAAGAAAATTTTGGGTGCTGAATTCAATTTTAAATTTTATTTATAAATTTAGTTCAAACGACGGAATATGAGGTTTAAGAGGAGGGGGGATATCCCACTGAAGGCAATATAATATATTACTCTGCTGTTACGATTGCCCTTGATAAAGATACAGCAGTTTTGGGGGAAATTTAAAGTTATTTTTTTTATATTTATTAACTTTTTCAATGCCTTTTGTTTTGTATAATGCTTTACTTCCATATGTAATTATTTATTGATGATACCTTGGCAATTCAAGTCTTCCTTCCTGGCGTTTGATCATTATACTGATGAACAATAAATATTATTATTATTACATATACTACTCACAGTACGAGGATTCTATCTTTCAGAATTTTGAAAGAAAAAGAAGAATTTCCAGTACCAACCAGAAAAATTATAATAATAATTTTGTGTCCTGAAATTGCACTATTACAAAAAAAAAAAGGGATCCGGCATTTCAAAATATTGATGTTTCACGATGACTCAATTTTCCTGCCACAAAGACATAAAAAAGAAATGGTTATTTATTTTATAATGTTTCGATCTAATACAATAAAAATCTGTTTCTGAAATTGCATTTTTACAAAACGATAAATGTAAAGGAAATTTTCCTGTTTAAAAAGGGAATTTTCCTCCCCTTTTGTGCGAAAACAATTGTAGAAAAAACTTCAGCGTTTAATCAATAACAATTTGCATAAGGCTAAAGATAGCAGTCATTTCGACGTGACCATGAAACTTGTTAAATTTAACTGCAAAAGAAGCTGTTTCCTTGAATTTCCTGTTTTACAGAAAAATCAAACATACTTTCATTTCCTCTACCCGTTTTATTGTACTTTTAAAATTATTTTTCAGATGAAACTGGTTGCACTTATAAAAAATTACACCCAATATAATATAATGTATTAAAGTTATGCAGTTTTGTGTATAATATTTCTTATACGTTGCATATAATACATTGAAACTGTAAGCAACTTATGCATTAAATTTGATATGATTCCCATGCACTAGCTTAAAATATAGCAATCACAAAAATCACGAATAGTACAGTATAGCAACGTCGCCTGTGGAACCATTACGCTCATCAAAATTGAAAAGCAACGATTTACGTCAAAGTCGAATTAAACATGAAATTTTGTAGAATTCCGTGCATTAGTTCCAGAGTTATAGCACCCAAAATTACGTATGAAAGATGTAACATGTTATTATAACATAACCTACACACACACACACACACACACACACGCATATATATATATATATTTAATAGTCAAATCATGTCCAGAAAATCTCAAACAGATATTATTCTAAAAACATAAACTCTATCAAAAACTGAAAAACAAAAATTTTTACGAATGCAATACTTTATTCCTTATAAAAGAAACTAAAATGGGAAGGGAGAGAAAAAAAAAAAAAGAAAGAATAAATGCATCTCAAAATTATCAAAAGAAAAATATTTTTCAAACTAGGGGGCTCTACCCCCTGCTCGCTCCGTTCACCGACCCCCCGAGGAAGGCTTCGCTGCCCCAACGACTAGCTTTTCTCATTAACACTGCGGGCAAAAAAACAGCAGTGGCAATACCTCCTTTTTTTCCCCCAAATATATACTGAAAAAAACAATTTATCTCAAAAACGCTTTGAGTTATAAAACGTTTAGTGAAAAATTAGGCATTTCGTAAATTAAAAAAATATGAACCACTAATTCGTATTTTGTTAAAAGTTTTATACGGTTAGAAACGATCTTTCTGATGATATCTATAGTTAAGAAATTGAGCTATTGGTTTTTCGTACATTTACATCGTTTATTCGTTTTTTTTCCCCGTATTTCTTCTTGAAACGTACAGGACGATTCAAAAACAAATAAACGAATGTAAGCCGAAAAAATCAGAAATTTTGGAGTATTTTTTTTTATTTTTATTTATTTTTTTTTTTATGTTTAAAAAATATTAAATATCCATATTAAAAAAAAAAAAAAAAAAAAAAGATCGTTGGAATTGTAAAGGAACATACTTTCAAATGGTGTTCAGTGTATCAGACAAGTTTGTTTACTCATTTTACTCATGGTATTGCCAGGGGAAAAAAAAAAAAAAGTTCATTACAAATTCGATCTTGTGCTCTAGAAAAGTTCAGTTCTTTTGTGAGTTAACAAGAAAAGAAAATTTGGATTATAAACGCAAAATTCGTACGTTATACTATCTTAAAATGGATTTCTTTTTTAATTAAAAGCACTCTTACACTGTTCATTTACTCTTAACATTGGTAGTAACCTTCACGTCACCACCACCGCGCGCCGCCCTCGGAATGAGTAACAAAAAAACATTCTATTCTTTATCCTTTGAGACATGCCCTTGGATACCTGACAATACATCCATAAACTGATTTCTGGTGTTTATTGAACGATTTACCAGACAATTGCATTTCATTGTATAATCTAGATCAGGTGTCTGTCCAGGTTTAATTTTTGGGCCCATTTTTGTGGAAAACAAAACATTTTAGTGATGCTTTTATTTACTTTTTAAAGAATAAAATATTTTTGTGAAATTTTTATCTATCTTTGTGGGGAAAAAAATCGTGCAAAATCTTCCATTTTAACAGTCATTCTGTACAGGGCCTTTTTAACGAATAGGCCTATGTGGCCCGGGCTTACTCTTTGAATTTTAGTGCGGCCCCCAAATTTATTTTTAAGGGTTTCTTAATTATTCTTTTTCAGAAGGAAAAATTAGAATATTTAGTTCAATCGTAATAGATTTTTATTCACAATAAAAGAACATAAAAATTGCATTCCGAGTAAGTGCATACAAAGGTTTGTTTTCACTATGTAACCATATAAAACATTGAAAATGTGTGTTTCAAATATTTAAAAAAAGATTCAAATACTGAAATTTAGCTGTAAACTGATAAAATTTATATGATTTATAAAAATTATTATATATATAAATAAATTAAATTAATATATGTCTTTATATATTGAGACAAAATCATGTTTACCGTGAATTAAAATGATGGAAGTAATAAGCACTCGAATAAACAAAAATGAAAGTGCGTTGTTTACTAATGGCAATCGTCACTCCTCAGCAGAGTGAATCAATGAAATATCTCAATTTTTCTCCATATACAAAATCGAGTAGGGTATGATAATATGCGATAGACATGTGCCGGAGCTCCGTATCCGTATCCGCGGAGAAATAAAAGATCAGTACACGGATCTGGATCCGTTTTTTTTTCTTCAACGAATCTAATACGGATCTTTCGTAGAAAGTGCATAAAAATTACAAAAAACTTCTATAAATCTTTATTGACTATCTTTGATGTACAAATAAAAGAAATATAGCATAACCTCGCTTTTGCGTTTCCTCGCTTTTATGTTTTCTCAAAATTTATAAATTTTTTTAGATACCGTCATTTTTTCTACATTTGCAATAAATTTCAATTCTCGCTTTTATGTTAACGAAATTTTGAATTTTCTACCATTTATAAACCTATATATATACAGAAAATATGAAAGAAGTATTGTGATGATTTAATTAATAAAACTAATATAAAATAAAAACATTCAGAAGACGGATTCTATCAAGGCAAATAATATTCTTTATTGTCTCCTCTAGAACAAATAAACGATGCATCATTGCAACTGGAGGAAGCTGATCTGTCGATGTTTAATTAAAGTGACTGTGTGAAAGCAGATGTTTACCTGCGAATCATACCATGTGTTAAATTTTCGTTGATTTATAAGTTGCAGGAAATAAAAAACAAACCCTCTATTATAAAAATAATAAAATAAAGCAGAAAACGATTATGGATTATTTAAATGAAAAAAAAAATAATAATAATAATAAGATGAAATAATGATAGTATTTTTGTGTACGTATGTTTTATGTTAATGTATTTGCATCTTTATTTTTATTTTTTTAACTGTTGAGTAGTGAGACATAAATATTTACTTCTCAATAACTCCTATTTCAAGATTAATTAGTTGTTTAATATAAAATACAATCACTTAATTGAATAACAGATTCAGAAGAGCTCAAATATGCAATCATATCAAAAACTTAAAATCGAATACTTTCTTTACCATTATATGTGCAAGAGAAAGTACTTAGTATGCTGTGATCACCACAAAACTTCCTATTGCATAGTTATAATATAATAACTGATCGGAAAACTGCCTAAAACCTAAAACATTGAAAGAGTTGCATAACAGCGTCACCTATCAGTCGATAAGCGTTTAAATTGATTCACCGTAGCTCATATTAGCTATCTTATATTGATGAACTTCTACACTATAGAAACTAAGATATTGCCTTCCTTAAATAGGGAAAATTGCAGCTTAATAGCGCCAACTATAAGCCAATGTACACGGCATAGTCTTTTTTATAATAACCTTCTCATATATGAAGTTTAATGCACACATATATGATAGGAACAAAAATATACTTTTAAATAAATGGGAGTTATAGCAATATAACCAGAAGAATGTACAGAAGAATTATTACCTGTAAGGCAATATATGCCAAAATTAAATCAACACCATATTAAAACGACATCCAACCATATAAACTTCCGTGAAATCCCACACACATTTTTTGTGAGGTATAATGTTCTTACAAGATTTTGCTAATACACATACACAGACATGCAAACATTTTCTAAAAATAGTCGAATCGTGTTTAGGATATTTAAATTTCAAACCCATCGAAAATCGGAATTTAAAAATTTACACAAATACTCTTTTTTTTTTTTTTTTTTTTTTTTTATGTATACAGGAGAAAGTAAAACTGTTTACCGAAACAAAAAGTGGAGCATGAACTAAATTTTTATTTTGTTAGTGTCTATTCTAGGAAATGAATATTAAAAAAAACAAGATAAAAGATATGAAAATCAATAATTCGTATTTAAAAGATGTGCACCTAATACTGTTTTGTTAAGTAAATGTTTGTCGAGTCATGATCTTAGTCTTTATGCTGTTTATAAAAATATAAGTTGATGATAAAAATTAGCGATCAAACTAAAAAAGAAAAAAAAAATTAAAAATGTGGATGTGTGCTTCAATAATTTTCCTGCCGACTGCAGCCACTGAAATTAAATGGAAATTTTGGAGAAGCTCGAAAAAAAATCATAAAGGTATCTGAAATATTCAAAAAGAAAACTGGTACAAAAATTCTTTAATAATTAAAGTATAATGAGTTTGTTTACAATAGAAAATTACAAGTAGAAAGGGTAAAATGTTTATGAAGAAAGAAACATTTTCACGAAAACCTAAGTTTTTGGTAAAAAAGCATTTAAAAGATATATATCGCAAATTCTTTTTCATTATGAAGTAGTATTAAAATACATTACGAGAGTTTTATTGACATAATTAAAAGATTCTTTAATTAAAGCTAAGACTTCACTCACAAATGCTATTAGATTTAACCATGACTACTTCGATTTAGAGCTTCGTTAATCCTCATACCTGTAACTTCCATGAACTTAAGGTTGGCATTTATTGAGAATATATACATCAGATTTGTATGCTTGACTCTCGAAGCCCACCTGTAAATCTTTGTCAGATAAAGACAGGTAGCACATGACAGTACGAATTGGAAAAACACCCAGGGCCAGCACGGGAATCGAACTCGCTCTCCTACGCTCGAAGGCGATTAGCAGTGTGGTGACATAACCACTCGGCCACGGAGGGCCCAACTTAAGGTTTTAGATACACACATATATATGCATATTAAAACCAAGTTTCTACAAAAACCAGCTCAAAGCATATTTTCAAATTTATGCTTTAAAGTTACATTAAATTAACATTTTCTAAGGATGAACCTATTTCCAATAATCAAATTCAGTAGTTTTTCAAGACCAAGTATTTTAGAGGATGGGCTAACGAAATAAATGTGAAAGAATTCAGATACTATAAAGTGAAAAAACAAGCAGCAATTGGTGTGTAATTTGGAAATTTATGGTGTTTGCTGCAATGTTTTAGTCATCATTATTCAACAACGGCAACTTATCGCTGAATTTTAATGTCAATGAAGGCATGAATTGCCTTTATTCAGTAGCTATTATCTTGCAAGAAAGTATGATTCAAAATAAAAAGCGCTGCGAACGTAAAATATTTTCTGAATTTTTATTATTTAATATATGTATAGAGTTCCCGCCTCTTAATAAATTCACTGGTTAATAAAATCAGCCGCTTAATCTGATCAAATTGTCAGGACCGGAATCAACCCTAACAGCATATCTTCTCCAAATGACGTCCTCAGGATATCCTATGGAGGAAAAGACATCCTGTGAACATCTCCAGGATGTATTAAGGACAACTGTGTTGTTAGGGAAATTAATACAAACTACTTTTAAAACCGCCGTTTAATAAAATCAGCATCGCCGGTTAATAAACTCAAAAAAAAAAAAGGCCTTCATCAGCAAAAATGCGTATTTATGCACTTTAAAAAAAGTTTTTAATTGCAGTTTTTTTTTATATAAAATAAACAAAATAAACTCGCTTAATCACTTGTCTTATTGTTAGTAATAAATTCCAGGAATGTAGTCTAAAAATCGATATAATGAGTTACTGCTTTGATTCACTAGCGATTTTTTTTTTTTTTTTCTTTTTTTCAATTTTAAAAGATACTTCTTAGTTCTCATTCTAAAATAACTAAGAAGCAAAAAAACTTTTGAAAATATCTAATATTTAATTAATGTATAAATATTGGTTAATTTTGTATGCACTATGTGTTTATTAATTTTATATGGAGTATATATTTAATTTACTTATTTTGAATGAACAATTAATTAATTGTCGGTCGAAAATTAATTAATACTGCTTATTACTCTCATCAATCGTTAACTTTTGAAATTTCTTTTAAAATTCAAGGAATTAATACCTTTTTCTTGAGTGCAAGAACCTTCGCCGGATACAAAAATCAGCCGCTTAATAAAATCACTTTGCCTTAGAACGAATGTGATTTTAAAAAGCAGCGGGTACTGTATATATATATATATATATATATATATGTACAATTTCTATTCATCGTAAAATAATGAACACAACGAGTATAGTGTTGCATTTAAAATATTACGGGTGTCCGTGACAAGAATTAAACACGAATTTTATTTGTACACTTTCGGGGATTTACACATCATATGTTTTTTATGTGTCAAGGACGAATATAACAGTAGTCATCTAAAAATATCTCTTCAATTAAATAACATAAGAAAAATTAAATTGTAACGCCCTTAAAATTATGCACACAATGCACCCATAATCCTTGTACTTTTGTGTGGTCCTGGCAAAACAACTATAAACGTAGAATGCATAACTTATCACCTGCTGGAATGAGGTTCGTTTGTCGGTATGAAGATGAACAATTATAACCCTGGAGTGATACTCCGTGTTTTGAATACGTTGAACTTTCAGCTATCCCCGGGTGTAAAATACATAAAAAACAGGTTTAAATAAAATGTCTCTAACGTATTTTCTAAAGTCTTTTCTTGAAGCTATGAATAGACAACTTTAAATGAAAAAGAAAAAAATACATTCGAAAAGTACTAAGAAAATTGCGAATATTATGTTATTATATCTGTTGCGGAAGATTAAAACACCATTCAAAATAGTTCAGAGTGAGATCAAGAACTAAAAATAGCATCCGAATATTTTCATACTCTTAGGCAATTCTAACTCGGAGAAATATCAAAATGTAAAACAGATTGCTAATTTGGAAAGAAAAGAAATGTGTGAAATATTATATTTTGATGAAAGTCGAAGCTAAACAAGCTGTATGTATGAGTTATTATTAAACACCGTAAAATTAAACAAAAAATCTATAATAAGCTTTTGAAGGATAAATTTCAATATTAGAGTATAATTTAATACAACTAATAAAAATTCGTATATAGAAACATACATTTTTTAGTCGTTATTAAAATCCAAATGGCCAAGCATATCTCCGCACAATTTTTCTTTAAATTCAGATATTTGGTTTCAATACTACATGTAAATATGAAAATTTCGCAATTTTTAGCTTTCTTATGTTAAATTTAAATTGAAATCAGATTTCAAGTATGTATAAAGCAATTACAAATTTATAATTCACAGATAAGCTAATTTTCGCGGTAAAATTAAATATAGATATCTTTATTTTAAAAATTATAATATTTTAACATTCAAAATACGTTTAAAAAACTGATCCGCAATTATTAATAATTATAGATTTTAATTAGTATTTAAGGAGACTGCCAGGATAAATCCATAATTATATATAAGGAAATTTTAAGAAGTGCATTAAGAAGTTAAAAGTAAGTATGGTGTCTTTCAAAATAAATAAATATAACGTACAGTCGGTAACAAAAGTGTCCGAAAACTAGCAAAAATTCCTATATAAAAAAGTACGCTTAATACAGTTTTGCTAAATAAATCCTTGTCGAATCCTCTTCTTAGACTGACTAAGAACACGATTCGACAAGGATTATTTAACAAAACAGTATTAAGTGTACATTTTTTACATAGGAATTTTTTGCTAGTGTTCGGACACTTTTGTTATCGACTGTAGAAATCTATTCATCAATTTAACGTAGAAATTTATTCATCAGGCCTGAAAGTTCATTTCAGAAAATTATGGAGTAGAAGGCTGATTTTTTGTTCTGAAATAAATAAATATACTTTATTAGAAATAAAAGAAATCATAAACAAATATCTCTGCTGTATTAATAGTTTTATTCTGCAACTTTAAAATTAAATTATTTTAGGGTTTACTTCAATACATATTGCATATTAAATACAATTTAATATTTACAGTGGCAACATACTCAAAGATTAATTTTATGTTGTTATGCGTGCTTTTGCATACTATGTTCAAGCTGCATTGCTAACCATACGATAATTATCGTACACATACAGTCGGTAACAAAAGTATCCGAACACTAGCAAAAATTCCTATGTAAAAAAAGTACACTTAACGCAGTTTTGTTAAATAAATTCTTGTTAATCCTGTTCTTAGTCAGCCTAAGACCATGATTCGATAAGGATTTATTTTATTTAACAGTATTAAGGGTACTTTTTTTATATAGGAATTTTTGCTAGTGTTCGGACACTTTTGATACCGAGGGTAGTTGCCAAGTCTCCGATTTAGGCGGAAGACTTCATACTAGAAATGTTCTATAATAAATTTCCCTTTATTTAATCGTGGAAAATTAATATCAAATATTTCTGTCAAAAAGTACTGGTGTGAAACTTGATTTAAAATTAAAATGTTCGTAAGTATTATTGGCAACGCTATGCTCATGCCACTCGACGTATTAAAAAAAAAAAAAAAAAAAAAAAAAAAAAAAAACTCCGTAAATAAGAAAAAGGTTTTACATTTACGGGAACGCATCACCTATCAACACCAACAACCAAACCTTATATTATTTTGCGGGGAAGTTTGTTATCAGAATTACTCATTACCTAACATATATATAATTTTACTTTTTCGTTTTTAATCTTGAGTTTGCAATTATTTATATGCCCTTTTAGGTGTTATTGGGCTTTACATACTGTAAATTTTTAGAAAATTGCATGCAGTATGACAGAAATAACACCTATTTTGCATGCAACATTCAATCAGAGCCTTGAAAAAGTATTTGATGTTGCATGCCCTCATTAAAAGGATTCTCAATGTTTTTTTTTTTTTTTTTTTTTTTTTTCTGAAACATTCATTAATCTTCTTTCTATTTTTTTATGACACAGTCGGCAGCAAAAGAGTATTTACGCACTAGTAAAAATTCCTATTTAAAATAGTACACTTAATACTGCTTTGTTAAATAAATCCTTGTCGAATCATGTTCTTAGACTAAGAATACGATTCGACAAGGATTTGTTTAACAAAACAGTATTAAGTGTACTTTTTTATACAGGAATTTTTTCTATAACTCGAATAATTTTCCTGTCGACTGTATACAGTCGACAGAAAAATTATTCGAGCGCTGTATTTATTTAACAAAACAGTATTAAGTGTATACTTTTTTTATATAAGAATTTTTGCTAGCGCTCGAATAATTTTGCTGTCGAATGTACTTGGTTTCATCTTGTGCAATGTTTGAAAAGGTTTTCCTTATATATATATATATATATATATATATATATATATAAGCTATAAAAAACGAAAATGCATTTAATTCATTTTTTCGTATTTTAAAACTTCAAAATGAACATTCAAAATTTAAAAAATAAATGTTTTCAAAACAAGGATTAATTTTAACGGTTGTGAATTTTCTGAATAATTAAAAGAAATTTAAATATGTATATGATAGGTAATAAAATAAGTAATTCTGATAACAATTTTACCCGCAGAAAAACACGGGGATTGACTGCCGGTAAAGGTAAGTGATGCGTCCCCTTAATGCAATATCTCACACAAGCAAAAATACGTTCTTGTAAAGCTTACGGCATTTAATGCGTCACTTAAAACCAAAAATATGCTGTTGGCTTTTCGCTTCAAAAACTTCTCAAATTTGAAAACTAAACAGCTTGCAAAAATGTAGCACGCTAATTTTATAAGAGTGATACATAATGGCGATGGATTTTAATTTAGTATCAAAAACATGTAATAATATTAAAAGAAGTCTGGGAAAATTTATATTTAAGAAATTCTGACAACTGCAATGAATACGAAATTATTCTAAATAAAAAAAAAAAATTCTTTAATTTCCAAGAATGCAAGATACTAATAATTTCCAATAGTAATGAAAATAATTACATGGCAAAGAAAAAGAAACGCTCACGATAAAATAAAATAAAATAAAATAAATAAATAAATAAAAATTACCGTCGTTTACTGTAAGTATGTAAAACTGTATGTATATTAAAAGAATTCCAGAAAATTTGTTTCGAGTATTTAAGAGATTTGCTTGAATACATACAACAACTGAAAAAATAAATATGCAAAATTTATTAGACTTACGATACCGCAGGATAGAATTGCTAGCACTATCTATCGATAAGAAATGTGTAATCTTTATTGTATTAATAGCCTGATTGAACACTGGATAGGAAAAATGATTCTTTAAATGTCAAATGATAATTTTGAAATTCCGTTTGTTATGTTAAATTACAAGAAGTAGAATTTACAATGTTACGGAAATGCATCTGGATTGATAAGAATAATGCTGGGTGTATACGCAGTGACTAAAATGCCTGTTCATAAAGTATGTAGTCAATTTTATTTTATTTTGTTTTTTATTCATTTTATTAATTTTATTTTATTTTATTAAGCTCAATTTTCTTGTTAATTTCCTTTCGCTCTGTATCAGTAAAAAGAAAGAAAAAAAAAAAAAAAAAGAAAGAAAAAGAAACTTAGCAAACAGACAAAGCTAAGATACTTTAAAATATATCATATTTATATTAAGGATGGGTGATAGAATGTACGTTTTAAATTCTACAATTACCTGAATTATTAAGCCGTAATTTATTTGCAATTCCAACAAAATCGCTCTTAAAACATTTTTTCCAGTCCTCCGTCTTCCTGTCGACAGCATATTTTCGGCTCAAAATAGGTTTTGGCCTTTTATTATTATTATCATTATTAATAGAAGCAAGATCTTATTATAAGTACACCGCTTTAAAAAATTAATTCTTTATTTTCAAAATCATATAGTCACTAAATAAGAAGTCTTTTTTCTACTTATTCCGCACAGGGTTCGCTGGATTAGAGAAAATGGGATCTTTCTTTAAAAAAAAAAAAAAAAAAAAAAAAACATAATTTTGTCCACTCTTTGGTTTTTTCAATTTTGTAAGACTTTCCTTGATGAGTCAAAATACTAAGGCAACTTAAACTTCATTTGTTTTCATTATTAAATAAAATAGTTTGTTTTGTAAACCATTTGTTTGTAAATAGTTTGTTTTGTAAACTATTTACAAAACAAATAAGGTAACGACACCAGTGCTCGTCACTCTTAAGGCCTTATTTTTAAAATGTTTGTTTTTTTCGCGTGGCATTCATGTTGAATTTATGTATCAATATTATACTTTGGTCTATTTTATACACTGATTCTTCTAGTTGTTGTTAGACACTTTCATTTTTTCAAAACGTTAAGCCAATTTTTTTTTTTTTTTTAAATAAAAATTAAACCTATAAAAATGCACCAGTGCTCGTCACTTGAAAACTGCGTTTCACCAGTAGTCGTCAGGTGATTGCACCAGTGGTCGTCATGTAAATAAAACGGAACAATTTGCTCAATAGTTTGATTTTAATTGCGTTTTTGCAAAAATAACAGAATATTATTGAAACAGAATATCTTTGGAACATATTTAGAACCCAAATCCATTCTTAGGGTTTAAAATACAAAACATTAAATGGTAAAATTCAAAATATTGCGAATAAAACAAATTCATATGTGAATTAATTTGAAAATTCTTTGCTTTTAAGAAAAGTTTTCAAAATTTTATTCGTTCTCAAAAATATCTTTATTTAAAGCAGAGGATAAGTAGCAGGGGAGGGGGTAATAATCTCGTTTTTAAGAGTGACTTTGTTCCAAATTATCGCAGTAAGATTGATTTTACCATGCTTTTTATTAACGCGTATTCTTGTTTGTTTGTCCAGTACAAATCTTACAACTTATTCTTAACTAACTTCCCGACTACCTAGACATTTGAAACTATCAGAATAGTTCAGAATACGATGAAAATGCATTTTTTAAATACTTTTAGCCAATTGCTCCGGGTCCCTGCAGCCTTCGGCAGCGTTATCAGTACAAATCTTGCAATCGATTTTTAACTGACTTCTCGACTAGTTTGACTCTAAATAACGCATAACTCTAAATAATCTTACAAAGGCGATTTCTGATGTGCGAGTTGGTCATATGCATCCAACACCTAGTATAAAGAAATTTTGCGAAGATCTTTCGTCTATGTGAGGGTGGCAAATATATATATGTTTTCAATCTCAACTCTGCTGCAAATTATTTTCGGGAGGGGATTTTTTTTATGCGTTGGTTGGTTGTGTGTGTGTACCTTAGACGCATTATCAGGCGATTTTGCAAAATTACCCTTCACCTCTTCCCTCGGCCGGGTGGACAAAAAATATGTTTTTAACCTTAGCTCTATTCCAAATTAACTCAGAAAGGCGAGTTTTGATATCTGGGTATTGGTTAAAAGTACGGAATATGTAATTTGATAATATTTCGTTAAAATTCTAAATTTACCCGTGGGAGAGGGGGTGGGGGATAAAAAGCGGTTAAGTCTATGCCGAAGGCAGTAGAAGCCAATTATCATATTGCGGGACGGAAAGCTATTACAGAAGCCAGCGGGAACATCAACTGCGGTTTCGACTGATTTCAAAGTTTTTCTTTTTTTTTTTTTTTTTTTTGATAATGATAGGGATTTTTTCTATTTTATTTAAATATAGGGACCAGCGAAGGGGGCAAAGCTTGCTAGTATTATTCTACACATCAAGCTAATGTTATCAAATATTATGGATATTAATGTTATCAAATGTTAATGTTAATTAATGTTATCAAATATTATCTTACAATTTTAATATTTTTAATTATTTAAGAACAACAGTCAACAGGGTAATTTTTATCAACATTTTAACTACTTGTTTATCTTACATAATTAATATAATGTATAAAAAGAAAACTTGCTTAAGAAATGTTTTTAATGTTTAACATTTTCTATATAAGTTTTTATTCACCTGCATCTAACATAACAAAAAAGCCTTAACATAATTTTGAACCGACTCACAGTCATGCTAACTATGAAATTAAGCCTTTGTATTTTATCATTTTCGAAATATATATGAATTAAAATTAAATTATCACGGTCAATAAAAAACTTTAACATCACTTAAATACATCTTCGCAAAACCATGACATCATAAAAATTTAAAATACATTAGACAGATGTATGGAGTAATCATGTCTGTTTTTCTAAAATATATAACAGAAAACTAGAAAAATCGCTTTATAACTAAATATGTTTATGTGTCATTGTTTTATTTTTCCAGCAAAATAATATGGAAAAATTTAGGTGGTTTAAAGTCAGTCATAGTGAATTAAAGGTACCATGACTGACTTTATTTAAACAAGCTATACAAGAGTTACAAGTGCAATAAAGTTCACGTTCTTGAGGTTAAAATACATTTGTTTACATTTACGAATACCCCTGACGACTACTGGTGGCGATAGTCAAATTAAAGTAAAAATTATACCATCATAATCCTAAACGAAAATATAGTATTTTTCATCAAAAATGTTACCCAGTTATTAAAAATGTTAAAACACCAGTGTTCGTCAGGGGTGACGAGCACTGGTAAAACGTGCAAAATATGCACCAGTAGTCGTCATACCTTAAAATCCTTTATATTATGTCAAATTTTAAAAAGTTCCACATAAATCGTATTCTGCATTTCATAAGCATTACATACAATGCTTTATGAGCAATGTCAAAAGCAGCGAACAACAAAATATATCAAGAAATGCATATCTATTCCCTTAATCATTTGCTTTACGTTGACTCAATTCAATTGTAATTTAGCGTGTACTTCCCTTATTTTGTTTCTCCCTACTCTTTCCCAATAGTTGAAATCGAACTTTTTATGTCATAAGAAGCAGAAGGCTTTGGAGAATCTTATGCGGGTAGATTCAAATTCATACAGGTTATAAAACGATTATTTTAACACTTTTTTTAAGATGGTGACGACTACTGGTGCAGATTTGAGGGGTGACGATCACTGGTGTCTTTACCTTAGTTTAAATACAAAATAAGATTTATTTTGAGTTTTAAGAGTTTTTACAAATGTAAGACTTAGCATTATATTCAGATGCTTACTACAATACTGTTACAACCAAAAATTAGCTAGCGCAACTAATATCTGTTCAATTCTCCATAATATATTTGTTTTCATAAATATTTACAAAAGAACATATTACATTAAGAAAGATAAGATTAATGCAATGAACTCTGTTGATAGTCAGTTTCCAGTCAGAGACTAAAATGCCACACAAACTAGGCTACCCTTTCTTCCCTTTGATACATTTACTTTACACTGATATGCTGCTTAATCTTAAAAATGTCGATTTCGTATTTAACTTTTCATGTAATTATTCTTAACTGTATGTCATGAATTTAGGTTAACACATATCGTCATAAGATAACACAGGTTGCGATACAATAAACATAGGTTGCTATAAACACTAAACGATGGTTCCAAAAAAATACGTTCAAACTAATTTATTGGTCACATCATTTCAATTCATAATGGTGATTAATCACTGCCATGTGGTCAATATGACAGTATCGGAATTTTAAAAGTCTTAAATAGCACTTTAGGGTTATATACAGACGGAACGCTTGCAATTTCGATGACGTAAATTTTGCAAGTTTTTTGCAAATACAGTCCGCAGCAAAAGTATCCAAGCACTAGCAAAAATTCCTATGTAAAAAAGGTACACTTAATGCAGTTTTGTTAAATAAATCCTTGTCGAATACTGTTCTTAGTCAGTTTAAGAACAAATTCGACAAGGATTTATTTAACAAAACAATGTTAAGTGTGCTTTTTTTATATAGGAATTTTTGCTAGTACTCGGATACCTTTGCTGCCGACTGTAGTCATACGTTTGGAACGCTTGCAAACGGCTTTGCAACCAGAAATGTTTCATTTGTATGTACCCCATAGGACATTTTTTTCTTTTTTCTTTTTTTTTAAGCATCGCCTTAAAATTAAATTTATCCAAAAATATCAAAACAATAGTCAGAAGAAACATAAATGTTTAATTTTAAGCTTCCTTTAGCTAGTTTCATTATTACTTAAAATAAATAAATTGAATTAAAAAAAATAAAATGAAAAATAAAAAAATAAAAATAAAATAAACACCTTTTTCTTCAGAAAAAAAACAACACCTTTTCTTGAAAAAAAAAAAAAAAGAAAGAAAAGAAAAAACCTTTTCCACGAAAAAAAAAAAAAAAAAAAAAAAAAAAAAAAAAACAATTAAAACTGGTTCTTTTTCTCCAGATTTTATTTGAAAAAACTCAACCTACTGGGTTTTTTTTTCTAAAAAGCCCGAGTATTTGCCAACCCTGATTCTACATTAGAAGAGATGATTACTATTTTCTACTAAGAGGAAGAGAAAGATTTAACGCTAGCGGAAAATGCATCTACAACTTATTTATATTATTATTTAATCTTGCTACAGAGTAGTTTTTTTTTTTTTTTTTTTTTTTTTTTTTTTAATCATTTTTAACTTTTCTCATTGGCTTGATATTATGTGAACTCTTTTGAAATATCGTACTCCGGCAAGAAAAGTAACACAACTCAAAAATGCAGTATTTGAGAAAAAATAATCTGGTGTGTCACTCACACGACTTTCTTTTACCCTGATACTTAATACTATAAATACAGGTTGCAGATTAATAGGTAAGATAACGAGTACTGTTATGTAAACCTATGTCAAACAATTCATATTAGGCTTCTGAAGAGTTTTATATGATAATTAGTTCTGTGTGAGGGGGGCTACCGCCCCCCTCAACCCCCCCATTTCATTAATGCACCTACATTTATATAGAATTTAATTCGGCTATTAAAAAAAATTCTCTTTTTAAAAAATAATTTATTAAAATTATTATTAAAAAAAAGTATCTTTTATGATAATGCAGACGCTTTCCATGTTACAGAAGTAGTGTAACACTAAATATCCAAAACAAAGTCCATTTTACTCTCAATATTAAAAAAAAAAAAAAAAAAAAAATTGTTTTTGTTAAAAGTAAAAAAAATCTATAATTTTGTTTTAAATTATCACAGATTTATAGTTCAACCATTCGTTTTAAAGGTATTGGTGAGCTCTTTTGAATGATACCCATCATGAAAATTTACTCCCCTCGAGGGGGGGGCTTCCCCCCCCCAGGGGGGAGGCGAGGCTCGTACATACACAAAAATTTTTTCTCAGTTAACTATCTCTATTACAAAAATATTTATTCGTTTCATTTGGTTTAGTGCAGTCTATAGATGTTAAACTGTACTTACCTGCAATTTCCCCCATAGACGTAATGTATTAGAATCCTCTTGATTGTACCTGTACACGAACCATTTGCTTGATCTTAACGAAAAGCTTACTGTAGCATCCCTATATGATACACATTTAGAATACCAAGTTTGAACTTTCTGCCATAATTTGTTTTTGAGATATGCTGATAACAGACAGGCACACACACAGACACACAGACCATTTGCTAAAAACATGATTTTCGTATTCAGGGGACCTCAAAACGTGTAAATATAACAAAATCTCGCGTTCGAAAATTTGAGCCAAAAACAATGCTTTCTCTACCTTATGGGTAAGAGAAAGTAAATATTTAAAGATAACGATAAAGCACTGACATAAAACCGACGCAACTACCTCTCAGGAGAATAATTTTCGAGGCCGAGATGCGACGCTGTTTATGTATATTGAGGCACTTTATATCCATTTTTCAATAACATTAACTTAAAATTGCCTTTTTTTTTTTTTTTTTTTTTTTAACTTGTGTCACATTTTTGCCGCAATACGCTTAACAATACAAGGCATTATTATTTTTTTCTTTTTTTAATTTTATTTACTTATTTTTTTTCTTTTTAACAGATATTTAACATGAAATCATAACATTTTTTTAAATGAAACTTTGTGAGTTGAATATCGATTTCTTTTGGTATATCTAAGAATTGCTTCTTTAAAATACAATTAAATTAAATAATAATTTTAAAAGTTAAAAATTTTAACACTATCAAAAAATTATCAGTGCGATAATCAATTAGTTCATTGTGACAGACCCGTAAATAACACTAAATAATCAAGCGTAATACTCAATGACATTGCAGCACGAGCTACTGACAAGCGCGGCAGAATTAATAATGATACAGTAAACGCAATAATGAAGGCACTTTGGATGAGGCGAAAAAAAGACGAGTTACCGCAAGAAGAAAATGAAATTCGACTATCGTGCCAGGAAGGTCAGTGTTGGACGGAATAATCATACTACCGGACACCAAGCAGATCGTTGACCTGTAACGATGTGGCCTGCAGGAAAGCCAGTTCCGGCGGGGTGCGCAAGTTTCGAATTTTATTTTTCAAGAGAAATGCTGTTCCAAGACTACAGAATGCAAACAGACATAGAAAATATTCTACATTCAGCACATTTCAGTTGTAATTTTCAAGGAAATTAATTACCGCAATTTCTTGTTATAATCCGCAGATCAAATAAATCAGTTTTACACCATAAATTTCAATTAACAGATGAACTTATATTTGTACAACGTATTTCTTCGCCTAAGTATAACTTTTTCTGTTCATTAAAACTGATTTATCTAACATGCGGATTATACATAGAAAATTACTGTACACGTATACTGCATTGCTCACTGAAACACATATGCTAAATAAAGTATAAAAATTAATATATGAATGACAAACATAAATGCAGTACTTCCTACTAAGTTAGTTTATAAAAAAATTACACATATAGTCGGTAACAAAAGTATCGGACTAAGAACATGATTCGACAAGGATTTATTCAACAAAGCAGTATTAACTCTACTTTTTTTATATAGGAATTTTTGCTAGTGTTCGGATACTTTTGTTACCGACTGTACCTTTATAATTTTTTATTTAATTTTAAAGTTGGTTGTGTGGCTTAAGGCCAATTGACTACTCTAGGGTCCTAGGCTATAAGTGGAGGATCCACCGTCGGAGGGGTTTTCCTGAGGGGGTCATAGCCCGTATTTACGAAAATTTCGGAGAAAACCACGGAAAACCCCGAACAACTAGGTCGATGAGCGCGACCTGGGATCGAACCCGCCACTTCCCATCTACCAGCTTTGAGCACAGAACCGATCTGCCACTGGTGGGGCTTTTATCTTAAAGAAGTTAAGAATGAATTCAACATAAAACTCTGAGGCTTTAAAAATTGCTTTAATTAAAAAACCTTTGAGAAGCAAGGTAATTACGTTCATTTAATATGGAAGGTGACCAGAATTTACGAACAAAGTTAAAAGAAACTAAATACATGACGTTTTTCTGCTAAGTTTTAGAAGTAAAATTTTGCTGAAGAATTGTGGGATATTTTTTGGTATTAGGAATTAATAATTGCGTTCTCGTGAAGAGGGCGCTGTGCGTGACCCTAGTAGACGAATTTTCTGTATTTATCTACAACAAAACAAAATTTGTCTGCGATCTAGGAATACTGGACTGAGTTTGGTATCACAAGATGTATTAACAATTCATAAAATATGTAAAATTTGCATCTACAAAGAAAATAAATTTTGAATGTGCAACAAGTACAGAAATCTAGAGACATGATATGTAAATTTTAAGCATGGCATTACTTTTTGATACGTAAAATTAATCTGCAGGGTTTTAAACAATCTGCAGCGCTCGCTCCTGTGCTGCACGACTTTTGCTACTGGTCTGAAGCAGACATTCAGATAGAATTGAACAGATGATCAAGCATACAAAAGAAATCCAAGTAAAAAAAAAAAAAAAAAAAATCAGTGGCATGTTATATTTTAAGCATTTCCAAAAAAAAAAGGGTTCCTCAAAACATATATATATACTTTTTTTTTCTATGAAGATCACGTCAACATTTTACAAGATTCGATAAAGAAATTATTTCCCCTCCCCCTTCTTTTAAGTGGTGAAATTTAATATCGTCTGAAATATCAAACACTGGTGGAAATCATTCTGGTATGTAAAAATGAATACCCTTTTTCAACTAATCAACCAATTTCATCAGAAGTGGGCAATCATTTAACTCCATAAATATACTTACATTCCGCCATAAATATAATTACCGAATTTCAACCTAAACAGTTCCCTTTTGCAAAAGAGTAATGAGAGTATGGAAGTGATGCCCCATTTCTTCGAAGGACGTATATTTCTTTGATGAATAGATTAAAAATGGGTATGAATGTACACAATTTAGCAAGGCCGTAGCCAGAAAAAAAAAAAAAAAATCGGAAGGGATTCAAGCATTAGTACACAGTGTTGAGTGTTAAAAATAAACTCACAAATTTTCGACAAATCTGCAAATTTTCGGGAGGGAAAGGGGGAGGGGCTAACTATGGTCTTGCTTCCGCGACCTTGATTTTAACAGCATAAAAATTGAAATATGCTCGAATTTGATACATTGGCTCGTAAGTAATTATAAGTATTACACTGTTCTTGTTCTATAACGAACATTTTGACAGAGATGTTTCGGGCTAAATTTTATGAATATCATATCGTTATCGTGTATGCATAAATGTGCTCGCTGGAGGAAATACAAATAATAAGCGAACAACACACAACCAACAAACCGGAATCAATCAAATTTTAAAAATTCAAAAATTTTATTATTCTTGAAACCAGTTCAGATAGAGCTTATTATAATTTTTCTTTTTTTCAGTTTTAAGTGCGTTACGGATAAAGCCCAAAATATATTTTTATATGAAAACATACATTACTTGAATGTGAATGAGTATAAACGCAGTTAAACTCAATACACGCTTCGGGAAAAAAAGCAACCCGCCTATTTCAGAGTACATTAAATTTTTCATTATTTTTTACAAGCAACAGAAGGCAAATTCACAAAACACAAATTCTTCTACAAAAATACTGCTTGTGTAGAAAGACACTATTTTTATTCAATATTAATGTCCAATAGATCACTCATTTACTCACTCACTCTTTCTCTGTCTGTCTTTCGCACACGCACACTTTTCTGATATATAATTTGATCGTATATCACCTGTGCACGCACGAGACAGAGAAAGAAAAAACTTCTCATGCTTAAGTAAATTACTTTTCAAACGAAGAATTTGTAATATAAAAAGCCCAAGATATAATATAATCGAAGAATGACTTGTGACAAACACGATGAAGTACGTTATTCAAGAGCAGATGGATGGCAAACACGCGTAAAAAATAAATAAATAATAAAATAATAATAATATTTTGAATGATTTATTTCTCCCCTTTTGAAAGTTACATTACTTTTGTTTCTATGAAAATGAGCAGTTAAATTTTTTAAGTAATTCTATTTGTTTATATCACGTTGCACTTCCCAACCACACCCATTTAAAAGGAAAATAATGTAAACAGCAAAATCTATTGCAATCTGTGTGTTAGCAACTCTCATAATTTGACTCTCATAATTTTTCTTTTCAGAACATTCTGAAAAATTGTATTCATTAAAAAATACAATGATCTTTGGACCCGTGTACCTAAAAAGACATTTATACATCTAGAGTGCTTTCAATTAGGTGTTTATGTTGCTGTGGACTATTTTAACAAGAGAAATTATATTAAGATGAATGTGTTGTAAAATTTAGGTATAGATCTAGGTATATGTTTCCGAAATACTTTAAAATGTCTAGAATGTTATATATAATGAGAGCGAATTGTGGTCATTTACAACTATCTAAACCAGGGCTGGCCAGACAGATTTCACGAAATTTCTAATTTGATATCTTCGGTTATAACATCTAAAATTAACAAACTATTTCTGACTTTTTTAATGTAAATACCGATGACGGTAGCTAAAGAAACAAATATTGCGCTCACTGATGTTAATTAAATATTATCAGATAAATAACAGATTCGTACTATTATACTTATGAATGTATAATCGTAAATTTTTTACTGTTTAATAGTTATTTTATGAATAAAAGTATATTTAATATACATATTGTCTGTTTTAAATCCTCACGTGCCAACAGGAAAAATAATTGCTATTTGTATATGGTTCATGCATTTATAAAATGCGTCTCGCCTTTGTAATATAGATTCCCAATACGGCCCGCCAAGTGTTTTGAGTTGGACAGGCCTAATCTAAACTATTAAAAAGTTTTTTAAAAAGTGGGGGGGATAGTGCAAAATAATAGTAATAAATAAATAAATACCATGGAGTACCGATGTACTTTTCTATGTTTACAAACTCTAAACTCAATTTTCTCTCTTTTTTTTTTTTTTTTTTTTTCAACTTCAATAGTAAATTTTGTTATGGAAACTTTTACATATTAGTGTCTCTAATTTTACACATATCCTTAATCAATCTGAAGTGAAATTTGTTAATAACATATGTAAAATAATAATAATAATTTTTATTTATTTGGATGGTGGGGGTGGGGAGGAATGCAAGATTTTTACAGATATTATCATTATTTATTTATTTAAAAGTGCTTTTTATTCCAGATTTAAAAAAAAAAGAGAGAGAGAGAGAGAGAGAGAGAGAAAGAAAGAAAGAAAGACAAGAATATCTGTTTATAAATATTACTTCCCTGTATAAGGAATTATTTATATTATGTATAAAAAATTTTCAAGTAAATATCTTTAGTAGTTTCCGAGAGGTCGTCATATTAATTTAATATGGTAGGTACAGAATCTTCCGACTGCCCTAAAGCAAATTTTTATTTCCAATGAATTTATCTCTCAATCCCGTTTACTTTACATTGAAAAACACTATTAAAGCGTTAGTGTACATTACAACATGTCGATGTATATACAAATTTTATGACATATTTATTACTTAATGAAAAGATAAAAGAGAAGATTTAGAAAGTGTGGGTAAAACAATTTCAACAAGTTAGCAGCACTAAAATGGGAGAGGTTCATAATAATCCAGCTATGGGCGTTTAGAATGCACACTTGTCTCGGCCTACATCAGAAATAATCAATAAGATAACCTTGAACTACACACCGCAAAACTCTGTGGGTGCTAAAAAGTCAAAGAAACTTCTGGGCTTCCTACACTCTAAGGTGTGAAGGGGGGGGGGGATATGAAAGAATTAATTTTAATTTCACTACTATTTAGAAATGACTAGAAAATATCATGAAGAGTGTGTAGGCATAGCTCATATATTAATACATGGATCAAAGACTGTGTGAGCGTGTGTAAAATATATTCAGAGTTAATTTACATTTCTCATACTTGAAGTTATTCTTCATTTCGTACATTTTAATCTATATATTTTTTCCATATTTCCGTATGAATTTCATTTGTTATGTCTCATTTGGTGTAAATTGGTACTGTAAATTGTGTGCTGTAAATTCTTGGCATATGCATACAACATACAATCAGGGTCAGGGCTGGAAAGGTTTCGGACACTATGGCAGGTATGGAACACGGGCGCAGAATTCATACCGGAATCTCTTTAAGAAATTTCTCTACCTATAATATCGTCGATTTAAGAAGTAAAAAATTTTCTTACGTTGATTGCGGTATGAATTCTGCGCCCGTGTTCCATCCCTGCTATGGTAAAAACCCCGGTATAAACCATGGATTTTACCGTACTGTCCAAAACCCTAGAAATGTCTTAAACTGTCCAAAACTATATTTTTTAGTAAAATGTCTTATTAATATAAAATTATGCAAGTATTTGAAAAGAATACCAAATTATTATAATTATTAATTGTTATTTTGTAACATCTTCCAGTATTTTCCATTGTTCTAATAATATATTTAGTGAGAGATGCATATAACGATTATAAATTGTACAAAAGCAAAAATTTATCACTGAGGCTGTAATGGAAAAATGTAGATAATCGTACTTCAGGTATTGATATTTGTAATGTTTACACACACATGCACATAAACAATATGAATAAATATCGTATTTGCTTTAAAATGGAACAAGTCAATCAATAAAAGAGAACAAAATAATATCAAATTGTTGTTTATTTATATATTTATTCTTTTAAAAAATATTTGCAAAAAAATAATCTTCAAATAAATAATAAATACAGAAATACTTTTTTTTTTTTTTTTTTTTTCAACGACTAAGGGAATATATATGCAAAAATATTAAATGTTACATATTTTAACAATTTTTTTTTAGAGGTGTGTGGACATATTTGCCCTCTTTAAACATGCATAGACTTCACTGCCTAATTATAACTTATATTTTATTTATTTTTGGAATCTGCTAATCTATATATTTTATTAAAAAAGAAAACTTTTATTAAAATAGTTTTTAAACAGAATTTCTATAAATTAATGGATAAGTAAGTCTTTTAAAAAAGTATCGAAAAAAATATATATATTATTTTGAATGTTTTATCATACATTTTTTATTGTAAGAAAAATTTTTTAAGTTACTAAAATTTACTTTTTATGTAGCTATTGTTAAATTGTAAATTCCAATTCCATAAAAAAAGCTAAATTTTCAATATAAAATACTTTTAATTATTAATTATAATTGCTACTGAGGATGTAGGAAGTGAAATTTCTTATACTTTTAGGTTTGGACACTTTAGGACAGTTTTGTACAGTTTTAGACAATTTAGGACACTTTTGGACGGTAAAAACCACCTGTCCTGTCCAAAACCAGTTTCAGACGTCCTAAACCCTAACCCTGATCAGGGCCAATGATGACGCATTGTATTGTTGTATGCTTACATTTTATAGGATTTTCATTAATCCCTAAACGATCTCATAATTTTCAAGAAAACGGTAAAAAAGTGCTTATTTTTTTTTTTTTTTTATTCAAGAAAATTGTATAAAATAAAATATATGAATAATACATGGATTCATTTTTAACTTTTGTAATTTTTTTTTTTTTTTTTAAGCTTGAAAAGCAAGTAAATTTAATTTTTCGGAAAAACCAACAATTAGGCTTATGACTAAATGTTGATTTTCCAGTAAGTAGAAAAAATAAAAAATATGTGTTTTAAACATTAAATGAGTATTTATGAAAATTATTTTACGTATAATACAACACTATACGCATAATACACTGTTTTCAGATTCGCTATCCGAACTTTCATAAATATCCCTTATTTCCGAACTACTCTCAGATTCATTTATACTAAAATTAGAATCCGAGTCACTTCGTGATTCTGACCTTCTGACTATATAATGTACACAATATTAAAAAATTTATGTTACCACAGAGCACAAAACTACGTGTATTCAAAAGCCTAACTGAGCTAAGATTACAAAATAAGTATTACAAATATTTAAAATTGGAAAGTGCTGAAAGTTTAAAATAAACCCAAGGGTGATTGTGAATTCCTGAAAAAATACCTGAAATTTTAGCGAGAAAAAGTTTTTGTATGGGTAGAGAACATAGAGAGCTCCAGTTCTCTCATTATGAAAAATATTAATTTTAATTAGGTTTAGAAGTAATATAAAATTGATATATTAGTCTTATTTTATGAATTTAACAGCCAGAAAAACTGGAATTCTGGTACTGAAAATGAAAAAAAAAAAAAAAAAAAAGCTGAAATCAGGTAAAATACCTGAACACAATTACCCCTGTAAACCTATTATATCCGATTACATTTTAAATAGTACTTAATTAAATACTAGTTACTTCCATCTAGAGTATAAAATAAGAAATAAAAAAATTTCCGGGTATCAGAAATGGTTTGTTTTTAAATCTTTTTAGTGGTTTACTTTTGAACACTCTAGCCCGGAAATATCACGGGCACGAGAAATAGAAAGCGAAACCCCACCCCGTCATTTTCACGGGAGCAAGAAGGAAGGGGTTAATTTTTCTTCTATTTCAAATTGTTCGTGTTCTCCAAATGATATAATTTCTTTTTATGCAATGTATGAAAATTCTGTAAGCTAACACCACACCATAAATAACAAAAACACGCAACAATTTAATTAACGGGTAAATTTCATACGTGGTTAGTAACAATGTACATGTATTAAATATAAAGGTAAATATTCTGGGGTTAAGAATGAAAAATACAGAATCCCGCATAATGAAATACTTTCCAACGTTATAATTTATAGTTATAGTAAATGAGAGCGTATCACTGAATGCTTGAGTACACGTTTTTATTACTATTGCTCTTTTTTTTATGTTGGATAATTCATTATATGATTATGATTATGTAGTTACAATGTTAAGCAAAACTAAAATCTTTTTACAAAAACAAATACTTTTATAATTTATTTATTTACAAAGAAAACAATTCTTTATTTACAAGATTTCTGCTTTAAAAATTTGAAGCAATGAATATAGAATGTGGAAAATTTAATGATTATACATAACAAAACAGACATTGTGCTTTTAAGTCTACAGTTTTTATTGTAATTTAATAAGACTTATGGAAGACATTAAGTAATCTTTAAGATTCTTTCAACTTTAAGAGAAAGTAGTATTTGTGCAAGAAAAGAAATTTTAAGCTATCAGAGAGAGCGTTTAAGAATAAAGAAGCTAAAGTTAAGATAACAATGGGGATTTATTAAAAAGAAAAGTAACAAAAGAAAACAATAAATTCTGCTTGAAGTTTCGAAAAAATAAATAAATAAATACTTTTTTAAAAATTGCTATTAAAAAAAATATTCCAGCCATCGTTAGAAAGTATATTACAGCACAAACAGAACAAAATGTCACCAGAAATTACATAAATAGAATAAGTATACAAGTAAATAAAATAAGAAGTAAATAAAATGGCAAGAAAGAAACTATCCATCAGCTTACAGAAAGCCTTTCGATAAAGCAAACAAATCATAATTGCTCGTCTGTTGATTGAATTATTAGCGCGCTGGCCTTAAGAGGTGTCAGGTTCAAAACCCGGTATTAGGCAAGGAAGTTCATAGTGGTTAAAAATCCATTTTAAGCTGTAGATCCCAATCTAATGAGTTCTAATGTGCGGGGGAAAAAAAAAAAAAAAAAAAACTGCAGAGCGACAATAAAATTGCAAGTTAAAATTAAGAAGCGGAATCTTTGGAGAAAAGGCATTTTAGTGATGATAGTAAACATAAAAATTTAATGGTAATGGTTGTTTCCTTATTTGAAAAATGGTCAAACCTTCTAAAAACATTCCTTTCAACAATTTAACATGAGGTGAAAAAGCTGTTTGGAGTTTTATGATTCGAAGCAGAATTGACAGGTTCGTTTTTAATGCATGGTTCATTTAAATGTATGTTCAAGAAGACTTCTTGAAGGTGTTATTAAATCACGCATCGATAGGATTTTATATTCTAGCAAGACAATGACCCAAAAACATTAACATTAACACATAATGTCAAAAATGCGGCATATTTTACAATTACCATTTGTAACTTCTTTTACATGTCTCCAGACTTGCAACATATCTCCAAACTTTAATATCACTTGGAAAGCTATGGTCCTTACTCAAAAAACTTGAGAAAGATATATAATGTAAAAAAATCTGGAGTGACTCCACTCGACTTTCCGAACATTGAGTAATTAACAGTTTTGTAGATAAAGTAAAGAAAGAGGAGTTGTTAAACAAACAAAAGAGAGAAAACCATAATAGAGTGTTTGAGTATTTTTGACCATATATTACACGATGTTTTATTTAACGCTGCTGAACTTTGAGCCCATAGATCATAATGATAAAGAATTTTTCGTTGTGTCCCTGTAAAAACCTATAAATGCTAAATTCACCAAAATGCTTATAGTTAGTGCAACAATGATTTATAATACTCATATAAATTTTCAGCTCAATTCAATAAGGCGTTTAGATGCTATCGTACTTTTAAAAATTTAGTCCCATAGGCCATAATGATAAAGAATTTTTCTTTGTGTCCCTGTAAAAAAACTGTAAGTGCTAGATTCACCAAAGTCCATACAGTTAGTTCAACTGTGATCTATAACATGTGTACAAATTTTTTGCTCAGATTAATAAGGCGTTTAGACGCTATCACACTTTTAAAAATTTGGCCCCATAGGCATAATGATAAAGAATTTTTCTTTGTGTCCCTGTAAAAAAACTATAAGTGCTAGATTCTCCAAAATCTATACAGATTGAGTATTTGTGACCTATAATATGTGTATAAATTTTTTGCTCAATTGAATAAGGCGTTTAGATGCTATCGCACTTTTAAGATTTTGCTCCCATAGGCCATAATGATAAAGAATTTTTCTTTGTGTCCCTGTAAAAAAACTATAAGTGCTAGATTCACCAAAATCTATAGGGTTCGTACTATGGTGACTTACAATATGCGTACCAACTTTCAGGTTAATCGAACAAAGCGTTTAGACGCTAGCGTGTTCACTCACAGACATACACACATACATACATCATCGTAAAAATAGTGAAAACGAACTCGGGGGACCTCAAAACGTATAGAAACATCAAAATCTCGAATTCGGATTTTTGACATGATTACAATACTTTCCTCACTATAGTGTTCGGAAAGTAAAAAGTAAGGAAGGATTGTTTGAAATGAGCTATGCAGAAATTTGGGGCAAATTGTTTCAGACGTAACTAAAAGTGGAGACCGTGCAACGGTACTATAAGACAAAGATAGAGGGTGAAGGGAGACCACATAATTAAAATTATTGTCCCTTCCTTATTAATTGGGATTAGTAGATATTCTACGAATATATTTTTTAATTAAATACCCGTATGTAAACACTACAATTTTACGTGATTTTTTGTATTTTACACTTTTTTTCTACCCTTAAAGGCACAGTGGTATTAGAGAATCGAAAGCCTTCAGATAGTCTACTTTTCACTTTTCAATTATAACATATAGTGCTATGTTGTTGTTGTTGTTGTTGTCGTGTGCCACTCGGAAATTCCGAGCCCGGTAGTAGAACTAACCGGATTTTTAAGGCATGAGGGGGTGCGTCTTCCGTTATTAGGAGCGCCTCATAGGGAGGAAGATATAGTGCTATATGAGCTATAAATAACGTACAATCGGTTATTTATATTTGAAATTGTTTCAGTATACAGTAAATGAGGAATTTACAGTTATTATATGTGTATAAAGTTGTTATATGTTTTTACACGTAAATTGTACACATATAAGTTGTTATATGTATATACAGTTTTTATATGTGTATAAAGTGCTGAAATTATTTTTAACATTCTCAGAGTTTGAAACGGTCCATGCGAAATTCATTATCTTCAAATTTACTGACACTCTCTACATATGCGTTTTATAAAAATGCGTAAACAATGTTACTAGAAACGATCTGCTTTTCAGGTCATTAAAATATATAGCTTTGAGTTATCATAGATTTTTAACTGCAAAAATAAACAAAAAATCAAGTTAAATCAAAGTTTTACACTTTTTAAATATAAAAACGATAATAATTGATAGTAACTTTTATTTTTATGTATGAAGTGATTTTTTTCGAAGAGTAATGTGAATCTATGTTAAAACACTTTTTCGCTTGGAACATTTTAAAACAAAATAATTTAAAAAAATTAAATTTTGCTATCTAAAATACTATTAAATATCTATTCATGAAACTTTGTAGATAAGTGTCTATCTACATTATGAGTTATTGTTGAAATGGTCAAAAGAAATTTATTAATTAAAAAAGTTAGTTTTGAATGTCCTCATTGCCCTTAATTTTATGAATTATTTTGGCAAATTAAAATATTTATTCGCGTGTGTAAATAATAATAACAACAAAACTACAATTGTTAATAATTATTTTCAAAATTATATTTATCGTTAGAAAAAAATATGTAACATATATTCTTAATTTTTCGAATCAGTATATATTACGGCGAAGGTCAATTATTTTTAAATTTGCTATTATACATGAATAATTCCATACCAAAGCGAATTATCACGCGACAAGATTTATTTTAAGGTAATCAGCGAGATGTAAAAAAGAAAAAAATGTGAAACATATATATGATGTACATGTTGAATTAAAGAAGAAAATCTGCATTATCGGAAATAATGTATTGTGATACATGGTTTGATAAAAATTCGCGTTATCAAAGAGAACGGATAGAATACTAAATTTTACATATATGTATATATAATTTATAATTTTTGAACGTAACGATTTAGTTAAAATAATGAAGGCATAATCTGCACTAATTTATTATTATTATTTAAAGATTTCTCGGGATGATTTTTAATGTTAATTCAAGAAATAGATTATGGAAGTTGCCTGTATAAAAGACTCACTTCTTTCGAAACCTCATACATGGACAATTAGAAGCTAAACTTTAAAAAAAAAAAAAAAGGAAATAAACAGAAAGTAAGAGAAATAACAGTTTCAGCCGAAAATGTGATATTATGATTAATACAGAAACAAATCATCAGGGCAGAAATTATAAGAACTTCCATACTTCAACACTGTGTACCGATAGGTAAACATGCGTTTTTCAATTGTGATAGAGAAGATCACTGATGCGTTCCTTTAAATTTGCATATATGAGGTATATATTAATTTTTATAGCGTAATAAAAGTACAATTTGGCATTGCTGATTTGTGATTATGTTATTCTATATATTCTGTACTCATTATAACAATAAATATATCAAGGCTGTAGACAACGGGAAGGAGTGGGGGTTGAAGGTTCAAACACCCTCCTAACTTTTTGTCAAAAATTTTTGAGTTATACTTCATTTTTAACACTCACCATAAAGTTTGAATCCCTCTCCAAAAAAATTTTCTTGCTACGGCCTGGATTATCTACATACATATATTTCAACAGAAATGCCTAAGAAAGTGTACTTTATTTCTGTTGATTTTCTTATAAATTATTAAATTTATGAAAGAATTCCACAGAAAAACTGTGCATGAAACCACTTAGAAACGCTACATCTTGGTCATAAAAGGTACTTCGGCGCCAAGCAATTTATGGATGAGCAATAAAGCTTATTTCTGTGTTTAATGAAGTCCGTAACAAAGTATCATGCTAACAGAGAAAAAATACTCGAAATGGCAAATAGACACAACTGAAAAAAAAAAAAAAAAAAAAAAAAAAATGTGCACTGAAAATTACGTAGACTAGAAAGCGAATCATGTAAAATCCGCTAATTCAATAGAGCGAGCGCACACACACATACCAAAAAAAAAAAAAAAAAAAACTGACATTACATAAGATATAGGGCGTGGCCCAGGAGACCTTGACTTGGTGGGGGTGGGGGGCGAAATTTCATTTACAGTTGAAAAAATTTTAACTAAAGACGTACAAAAATGCTCTTAGCACTTGAAGAAAATTTTACTTTTGAAAGGAATATATATTAAAACTAAAAGTTATTAAAACTGTAATTCCCTAAAAAAAAAGAAAAATGAATTACGCCTCAATCCCTTTCTTAAAAAGTTTCATTAGAGGGGGGGGGATGCAATATTTGATTACAAATACATTTTATTTATTTATTTATTTTATTTTATTTTTTCTAATTAGCTTTTTGAGCTAGCAAAAACTTCTGCTGATATTTAAAACTCAAGAGCGGTTATTATCGATATCCAACAGAGCATCCGAAAATATGTAACATGGACGAATGTTTGGCACTAATTGGAGGAACATTTGTCAGCAACCTAGAAATGCTGAGTTTAACGCTTAATGATTCTTATTTAGGTGTCACAGCGAGATTATAAAAAAATGCGGAATTTTATTGGCTTATTAAATAAATAGCATGCCAAGCAAACAGGTAGTGAAAAACACTGAGATAGGTAAGATCAATGACATATAATTTGTTCATAACGAAACTTATCATTATTATTAAACTTATTTATGTAATTTAAGATGATATTATTAATGTCTTCAACGTTATCCACGAATGTGCGAGTTTATATGAATCAATACATGTATAAATATATGCATAATATTTACGTGAAATGATAAATATGTGCTCGCAACACATTATCAAAACAAAATTAGAGTTTACATGCAAGTTTTCCCCTGTGAAACTAACGCTTAAAATTCATCTATTGAAATGTATAAAAATTTGAGATGAAAATTACTCTTCTATTATAATCAGATTTCTCTGTTACATAGATAAGATTTTTGTTAACTTCATCAGCACTTAATTAAAAGGAAGCATCGGAGGGGAAAAAATTACTGTAATTTAAAAAAAAAAAAAAAAAAAAAAAAAACTGCTTTTTATTTTTCTTATTATTGTAGATAAAATTGATTTTGTACATTAAAAAAAAAAAAAGAAAAAAAAAACAACTTATAAAGTCATCATTCTACATATATATATATATATACACGCGACTAACCACCGTTAAAAAAACGATTTTGTCTTCATCTTTATCTAAACTTTGAAATTGACTGAGAAAATATTTAAAAATCATCCAGACTTTTTTATTAGCCTTGTATATTCAACGGGAAAGTTTTCACACTTTTAAGGGGGAACAACACAGTAGAAGCTTTGTAAAATACATTTTTTTAAAATGAATTTTGCAATGATTGAGATAAATAAAACATTATATATTTTTTTTTGTCTTATTCTACTTACCTTAATCTTCATTTTAAAATGTAAAAATTACAAAAATCAAAAAAGATATTTTTAATATAACACAATCTTTGAAACTGTGTTTTGCAATTATCGATAATTGGCTGTATGCATAACTTGAGTAAAAAGAATGCGAAACTGAATCTGTTTAGATTTTTTTAAACTATATAAATATAGTTTTCGTTGCACGTAGGTTTTTTTGAAAATTTGAATTTTTCACAAAATGGCGAAGTGTTTAAAAAAAACTCAAAAAATATTCAAAAAAAGGAGTACATATTCTTGGATTACTGAAAAACTATAAATCAAATCAAAAAACCCCTACGTGCAACGAAAACTAAACATACTGTGAACACGGTGTCAAAATTTGAAGCAAATCGGTTAAAAATTACAGTAGTTAGAGCGACAGCCGTTTTGAAAAACTTGGTTTCGAGTAAAACACGTTTAAAGTTTTATGAAAAATCATTCGTTTATAATTTATAAAATGCTTACAATACTACAATGCACCTATACCAGGTCCATAAGATGTTTCTTCTTCATTATTTTTAGCAGTCTCACGTGCTATTTCAGCGATTTTTCTAGATTTTCTACCCTCCTGTGATGCCTCATATGCTTTTAGAGTAGCAGCCGAAATTCTGCGATTATCTTCATTGTCAGCGTATTCTTTGGATATTGGGCCTATACTTATTTCCAGTTGTTCCATAACGTTCAATAATCCTTTGCTACTTATATAAAAAATCCTTTTTTAAAAATCAGAACTGTCAAATGAACACATCACTATGTATTAAAACACATCAACACTTTATTGTTTAAATAATTAACGAATTTATTTAGTTAAAACGTAAAACAGTTAAAATGATGTTACTCTACTATAACGTTTCGATAAAAGTGAGCAAATGTAACAATTAATCGCGCGAACAAGTTCACTCGCTCGTACATGTTGAAGCGCGTCACGAGTCGCATGACGCGCTTTACGTATTACGCTGTAACTTCTACATTTTAACGAAAATCAATTTAATATTTTGGCATTATAATCTTAAAAGTATAAGCTATCAAAAAATACAATAAATTTTTTTTTCATTTTTCGAAAATTTTACTGTGTTGTTCCCCCTTAAGACATCTCGGCTTCAATGATTTTCTAATAACAAGAGGTTGAATTTTATGTGTACCTGTGCAATGTGTACACAAAATACAGTCAACAAATTCTTTTTTTTCCCCCCTCTGCAGCATTTTCTTCCTTAGAATGCAGATGTTCTGCTTGGTAAAAGTTGAAGGGAAATTAAGTTTCGTCAATGTTATAAATATCTTCGGGTACATATCACCCCCCCCCCCCAAAAAAAAAAAAAAAAAAAAAAAAAAAAATTGTCTCCTTTTATTGGCTTCACTTATTGGGGCCAATTTGTGTTCTCTGTGAATTTATTGAGATGATCTCCCATGCGATCACGAAATCGAATTAGCTAACCACTGTTGGCTTCGAAATTTTCAATGCCTAACATTGCAGTAATTTTTACTTTCTTCTATGTTCAATAGAAGAAAGTATTGGATTTGTAAAAAATATCGATTCCCTGTTTTCGATGGATTTACATGTTTTGAGAGATCCATAACATGATTTGACCATTTTTAGAAAATGTCTCTGTGTCTGTGTGACAAAAATTTTGTAGCGACTATACCTCAAGAACTACAGCACAGAATCATATAAATTTATATGTAGTTGTATCTTGACATAAATTAGTACCTGTCAACTTTTGGTGCAAATCGCTCAACAAGTGGCGCTGGTATACTGATTTCTCCCATATAAGGTAAGACTATATCTCAGGTTCTATTGTGTATAATCGAATAAAACTTGATATGTGAGAGGGCCATTATGAAACATTATGGTGATTTAATTTCAGTGTATATCGGTCGATAAGCGGTGCTGCTATGCTTCAATTTTCCCCGTGAACGGGAAGGCTATGAAATAAAAAGAAGAATAATAAGTAGATAAAAACACATGAACATTTTTATCACTCTAAATAATAATTCAAGTTTCAGGATTCCAGTATTTTTTATTCAAGTTCGGAGCTTCACGATGCTCAATTCTTCCAATCTTTTGGAACACTGAATAGCTGTTGCCATTCTACAAACATAAACATAGAAAAACATAGATGCTACAATATGTAGACAATCAATCTCAAAATTAATTATCGTCTGCGACAAATAGTTATAACACACTGGGCCCGGCTGAACAAGGTTCAGAACAAATAAATTATCCAGTGCATCAAAATTTAAATACAAATGTAATTCAGGTGTAGATCCAATTCAAATATGAATCAAGTGTCATACAAAAAATATCAAGTAACTTACCAAGTTCTTCAAGTATATCAAGTACATCAAGTTTCAACAATATATCAAGAATTGTTGTCAAGTTTTCATTTTCAAGTATCAGGTACATTAAAATCAAGAATACTTCTATAAAAACATTAATCAAAAAACAATTTACATTTTAATAATTAATTTAAATAGGAATTAATTTTTATCACGGAAACCTGTTTTTTTTTTTTTTTTTTTTTTTTTTTTTTACACTTTAAGTATAAATATTTACATTAAAAATAAATTTCTATAGCATTATACACAAATTAAAATTCTTAAATATGTACATTTATGCAACTTATAAATAATATTTAAATATCTACAACATATAATACTACAATCAAAGAATATACAAACAATTATTCTATCGATGTAAATTAATATGTACACTATGTTATTAAGTTTATGCTAACTATACATAAAAAAAAAGAAGAAATATTAATTAACACTCTAATTTCACTAGTAGCTGTATAGGCCTTTTAATAAGTCCTTTTTCAGTTTTCACTTCACAACTACGAATTAGACCATCTCTTCCTGTGAAAGTTTTTAAAACTTTTCCAAGTTTCCACATGTTGCGTGGCAAATGGTCATCGTGTATTATTACTACATCATTCACCTTTAAGTCCAGTTTTTGTGAATGATTTTTTACACAGTTTGCTGATTTTAGATTTAATAAATAATCCTTGAAAAATATTTTCCAAAAGTTATTCAACAGTTTTTCGCGATATCTATATGACTTAAAGAGTACTTCTTTAGTACTACTTACATTATTAGGATAGTTTTGTGGTGGTAAATTCAATGTTTTTTCTTTTCCCAGCAGAAAATGTGCAGGAGTTAGGGTTTCTGACTCATCTTGCACATACGTCAAGGGACGATGGTTTATCATCGCTTCAATCTCCACCAGAATAGTTTCTAACTCATCAGGGTTACATGATGATCTGCCAAGAATTTTTCGTAATGTTGTTTTTACTGTCCGTACAAGTCTTTCATAAAACCCGCCCCACCAGGCTCCGCGTTCAACAATATATCTCCACTCAATACCTTTAGTAGCATAATAGTTCTTCACCTCAGGATGACGTAAAACTTCCCACATTTTTTTGAGTTCTGCGTCAGCTGCCTTAAAGGTACGAGCATTGTCTGAATAAATAATGGAGCATAGGCCTCTTCTTGAGACAAATCTACGGAAGGCCAGTAAAAACGTTTTTGTTGTAAGATCTTTTGTTAGCTCAAGATGAATTCCTCTAGTCACTGCACACGTAATTAATAGAATATAATACTTTGTATCTTCTTTTTTTACAAAAAGTGGACCAGCATAATCCAGTCCCACAACATCGAAAGGATTTGTTTGTTTTATTCTAGCTGAAGGCAAAGGTGCCATTGCTTGTTGCATTGGTCGAGAATTATATCTTTGACAAATAACACATCTTCTTATAACACGCTTAACATTTTGCCTGGATCTAATTATCCAGTATTTTGTGCGAAGGAACATGAGAGTATTTCCTACACCTGTATGAAGAACGCGTTCATGTGCATCACGCACAAGTAAATCAGTAAAATGGGTTTTAGAAGGTATAATTAAAGGATGTTTTTCATGAAAACTTAATGATGACCGTTGTAATCTACCCCCAAGTCTGAGTACTCCTTCATCACTCAGGAAAGGGTTCAATTCGTAAATTTTAGAGTTTTTGGATATCAACTGTTCAGATTTTAAATATTTAATTTCATCTGGAAAATGTTTATATTGAACTTCTTTAATTAAGTGTAACTCTGCAGCAAAAAGTTCTTCTGCAGTCAAAACACCCTTTCTCTTTTCATTTTTATTTCTTAAATTGTAAATAAATCTAAATACCCATGAAGTAATTCTAATTACTTTACTTAGTTTGCTATACTTTTCAATATTCAAGATTGTGTTAGAATTTTCTGCCAGCGAAGGCAAAACCGATGTCTCATTCACCTGCTTTTTCTCTTCTAATTCAGAATGAGAAATTTTTATTGATGAATCAAAATTTTTAGGCCAAGAACTCATAGGTTCAGTTAACCAATCTGGTCCTGAACGCCATAGTTTAGATGCTAACAAATATTCAGCAGAACAACCACGTGATAAAATATCAGCAGGATTGGTTTTACCACTACAATGTTTCCAATTGCTTGGGTTAGTTAAATTTTGTATTTCAACAACTCTATTTTTTACAAACAACTTCCAACGTTCAGGAGCACTATGAATCCAATAAAGTACTATCATACTATCAGTCCATAAATATATATTTTCCCCATGTATAGTAAAAGTTTCTTGCAGATTTTTGGCAAGTTTTGCTGCAGTTAATGCCCCTAACAATTCTAGCCTTGGCAATGTGAGTTTTTGTTTTATTGGTGCGATTCTAGATTTTGCCATAACAAACGCTATTTCTCCATTTTTAATTGATCTAAAATTAGCGACTGCGCCATAAGCTTTGATAGATGCATCACAAAATACATGCAATTCTTTATCATCATTTTGATACAACTCACCAGGAAAATATTCGCGAGGAATTTCAAATTTCTTTAACGTTTCAATTTCTCCGCACCACTCGGACCACAACTGCCTACATTCGGGTGGAACATGGTCATCGAAATCTAAACCCAATTGCCAAAGATTTTGCATTATCAATTTTGCACGTAATACAAATGGTGCCAAAAAACCCACTGGATCAAAAATAGTAGCAGTTACTTTTAATATATTCCTTTTTGTGATCTCTCTACACTTATTCAATGTTTCGCACAAGTTATCTATGTTCAAGGATATTACATCTCTACTATTACACCAGTTCAGACCTAACACTTTAAGTGAATTATTTTCTCCTGATTCTGATTTGATTTTATCGCTACCATCCCAAAGAATTTTGAGTTCCTCTGAATTCGTACTAAATTGACGCAAATTCATCCCGGCATCTTTTAACACATTATGTGCTTCAACACTAAGTTCGAAAGCTCGCTCTACGGAATTTGCCCCATAAAAAAGATCATCGACATAAATCGAATTGTTTAACATCTGGTAAATATCAGGGTTTTTTTCTATTATTTTCTTTATGTGATATTTTATGGTGCATGCTAAAATGAAAGGACTGCAAGATACACCAAAGGGAACTCGTGTCATTCTATAGGGTTTCAAATTGAAATCTTTGTCTATGTATAAAAAACGTAATGCATTTCTATCAATGTCTGAAATACCAATCTGGAGAAAAGCTTTTTCAATGTCTGCGGTAAATGCATATTTATACAATCTAAATCGTAAGATTAGATCTAAAACAGAAGGATTTAAATTTGGACCTGGTACTAAACAATCGTTCAACGATATTTCATTACTACATTTTGAGGATGCATCGAACACAATACGGACCTTAGTTTTTATTGCATTTCTCCTAACAACCGGAGAATGTGGCATATAATATAATGTATTCCCATCAAGAGTTTCTAAATTGCACGCCTCAATTATTTCGTGATTTAACTGATCGTTTATTATGCTGTCATAATTCTCTTTGAGCCATTCGTCATTTTTTAATTTATTAATCAAAGACATTAGACGCTGTTTAGCATTTTGAAAATTATCGGCCAATTTTTCATGATGAGACTTCCATAACAAACGAGCTACATACCTGCCATCACTGAATTTCAAATCATTCTCAAATTTCTCAATTATTAACTTATCATCATCCATATTTTCGTTTTCTCCTAAACCCATATTATCTAACGTCCAGAACTTTTTCAAACAGTCATTAATTGAATTTTCCTCTTTTTTCACGTTCCGAGAAGCACCTATTGTAAACATAGAGGCACTAGATTGGTTCTCCCCCAAAGATCCTACCAAGGACCAACCAAACATTGAGGAAACCGCAAACAAATTTTTACTAATTCTTTTCTTTTCTCCAGTCTGTACCTCCCAACATGTATCAGATCCTAATAATATTTTTATTTCAGAGGATTCCCCATTATCCGCTAATTTCAAATTTTCTAATTTTAACAATTCCAAGATATTTTTAGAAGGTAATTTTATGACTGCTCCAGAAATAGTGTCTGTAACAAGCGCTTCAATTGTAATAAAATCATTTGGGCAATGAATACTTTTAAGAGTAACTTTAACAACATCATATTCCATTAACCTGCCCTCAGTATACCCAAAGGAATAAATACACAGACTTTCTTTCCTCAGACTTTTTAATTTTAGTTCTTTAGCTAAATCGGACTTTATAAATGATTTTTGAGAACCCCCGTCAATTAGAATTTTTATCAATTGACATCTATTATTATCTTTATCAGAAGCAAAAACAGAACAAGTTTGTAAATACACAACTTTATCAATTTTAGAAACATAATTCAGTGACAGTGATGCGACTACATTTTGCTTAACCTCAGTAAGAGTTTCTGATTCACGAACATTTGATTTACAAAATAACTTGTTATGGTTTAAACTATTACATAATTCACAAGGAGGGATTTTAACTTTACACCTAGATGACACGTGACCTTTTTTAAAGCATTTATAACAACGTCCATGAGTTTTTAGTATAGATCTTTTTTGTTCGTCTGTTTTCTCACATTTTACTAACTCATGCGTATTTTGATTACAATAAAAACAATAAGGTTTATTCACGACAGTTAAAGCGGAAGCAGTAGGAACGCTCATCCCTTTCGAATAATTACTTTTATTTTGCTTAACAACATAATTTGTATCCCTTTTCTTAGAATTTATAATCAAATTAGAAGCCTCCCTACTCTCAACTTCCAATCTAATAAAATCAAGAAGTTCTGTTAGGTTGTATTGACCCCTAGAATTATGTTTTCTATTAAATTCTAAATTCATATCATCAGGTAATAATTTTAAAATAACTGGTCCTAAAAGACTCCCATACGATTCTGATACAATTCCTAAGGAATTTAAACTTCTTATATGTATTTCACAGGAATCATAAAGCGTTCTTAGCGCTTTGATATTACCCGAGTTTTTAACAGGTTCAAGATTCAAGAGTTTATTCATGTGAGAAGAAATTACTAAATCTGTACGACCGAATCGTTCTTTAATCAATTTAATAGATTCATCATAATTTTCATCGGAAAGCGAAAAACCAGAAATAGCACTTAAAGCAGGCCCTCCAAGTAAAGATTTAAGATATGTAAATTTTTCCACTTTCGTTAATTCAGTATTATTCCCAATAGCATTTTCGTATGAATTAAAGAACTCTAAAAATAAACTAGGATCTCCATAGTACCTTGCTATCGAAATCTTAGGCAATCGAATTTTGTTTTTATTTTCACCTTTAATTTCGGCAGTGTGGTCACTTACAGACGTGTTATTTATAATTTCAGAACTGAATTTAAGTTTCTTTTGTGCTCTAAAAATACATAAATTAATTTTTTCTTCATATTCTATTACCGAATCGCATTCTTTTTCAATTTCTGCTTCATTACCTTTAAAGCAATTTAATATTTTATCATTAATAATTTTTATATCAGATTGTTTAGAATTTAACAAAAAGAGATTTTCCTCAACTATATTTCTATCAAAAGTTTCATTTTTTATTTCCGATTCCAAAATATTTATTAATTTTGAAACAGACTGCCGCAAAGTTTTCCTCGCAGATTTAAATTTTACTAACTCGTCAGCCATATTAAAGAACACAATAAAGAACAAAAATGTAATGATAGAATATAAATTAAAAAAGAGCTTACCTTATTTTCTCAATTAATAAAAACGTGTTGAATATTTATAATTTACTCACATTGCCAATAAGCTATTAAGTGTTGCTGTAGATGAATGCTTTTAAAGCACATATTTATTTTTAAAACCCAAATGATCTCATCTTGACATAATGATTTCATTCTTTATCACATCCAGAAGGCAATATTCATAAATACTTCACGCATTTTGACAAAAAATAAAAATGAAATTTTCGAATGAAATCCACGACGAACTATAAACATCATTATTATCTAAGAACTTCGGTTTTAAATCCAAACTATAAATATATTGTAATTATCAAGTTATCATATTCCAAATTCGAACATCTGTTAAAATAAACATTCATTTAATTACAGTTCGAGCCAGACGTTCTGGGCGCCAACTGAAATAAAAAGAAGAATAATAAGTAGATAAAAACACATGAACATTTTTATCACTCTAAATAATAATTCAAGTTTCAGGATTCCAGTATTTTTTATTCAAGTTCGGAGCTTCACGATGCTCAATTCTTCCAATCTTTTGGAACACTGAATAGCTGTTGCCATTCTACAAACATAAACATAGAAAAACATAGATGCTACAATATGTAGACAATCAATCTCAAAATTAATTATCGTCTGCGACAAATAGTTATAACAGGCTATATCTCAGATTCTATTGTATATAATTCACAAAACTTAGTATATGAGAGGGTCATTATGGAACACTATGCTAAATCAATATGAGTGCATATTGGCTAACAGGTGACGCTGCTGTGGTGCAATTTTCCCCCGTGAATAGGAAGGTGAAACTCAAATTATATGGCATGTAACTACATGAAACTTGATATGTGAGATAATCATTATGAAAACGAATGCTGACTTAATTTGGATGTATATCAGTCGTGAGGTGGGGCTGCTATTGTGATTTTCCACATAGCTATATCTCAGCATCTGTTGATTAAAATTGCATAAATTTTATGCATAAAATTTTTATTGTGAGAAGCTATGGTTAAACTTTTATGCATGTTAAACTGTAAGTGGCGCGGTTACGCAGAATGATTTAGAAGAAAGTTTTTTGATTATCAAAGAATACTACTTTTTAGCTTGCCAACGCAACAAAGGTCCGTTAGTTTATGGATTACTTTGTATGCAAGCTGCAGACCCACCATATGCTTGTAATCCATTCTTCATTTCAGGAAATGAGCCTATGAGGTTCAAGATTGCACTGTCAAAATAGGCGTTCACTTACTTGTTATGAAACAGAATAAAGCGGCAAAAAGAGAGGAAATAAGAAAAGTTCTTCTTTTATTTCGATATTTTAAAACTGAAATACCATTGTACAGAAATAAAATATAACGAGCAAACTTAAGAAAAATATCGTTTTACTAAAGTTTATTGCTGAAGAGAATAACGTTAAATCGAAGTGAAATTAACATAATATTGTATGCAATTTGCCGAGAATTCTAAATGTTATCGTTACAGAAATATTCATCGTTGTATCGGATTTCTTGTAGCGAGGTTTAACTTTATATATAAATATTAATTTTCTGACAAATTTAGAATGTACCCCCCCCCCCAATAATTTTCTTGCTTCATTTTCCTAAACAGTTTGTGGTTGAGGCCGACTAATCTACACAAGAAACCTGAGCCTGAATGATTAAGATGTAGTTAAAAAGTAAACCAATTAACAAAAAGAGCTTTATTTATTTATTTTATTTATTTATTTATTTTATTTATTTATTTTTTTTTTTTTTTACTGTGAAAAACAGCAATCAAAAGTTTTTAAAAAGATCAACAGACATTTTTCCAGATGTATTTTTTAAGGAAACATTCGTTAGGCAATATACAACAACATTTACCTGACTATAAGATTTGAATATATAAAAAGTTGCAAAATTAAATACATGTTTAACAGAATAATTCTGAAGACACAATTTTCCTGACTCATTTTTATTTTATTTATGATTACCCATACAGGCTCTTAGGGATTTCCATCTTAAATATATTTTCATAAGCCTCATCCAAATTTTCGAAAAGTCTTCCTCAGCAGTTGGCATATAATCTACTTCTTTCTCCAATCTTTCAAAGATTTTATGGCAACAGGAAATTCTCTTTATTTAATAGCAAATTTATACTAAAGTGCAATATACATACTCTATAACAAAACAAAAAAAGAAAAAAAAAGAAAAAAAAAAGAAAATGACGCAGACTGGACACAAACTGACATACATACAGGTTTCGATGGAAAATGCAAAATTTTAAAATTTGGCTGCCATCGAATGAGCATGCAATGCTGCAGCGCATCTTAAGGGCCCTCTTCACTCAACGCCGCCGGAAGCCGAAGCTAATGCTATTCAATGGAAAATTTTTCTTTACAAATAACTTATTATTAACTAATACATATTTTTAAATTCTGTTTTCACATTCTGAAAGTTCCCAGCTGTTAAATTGACGCAGCTTTTCTAAAAAAGAATTTTCTTATTTTTTTATATTTTATTTTGAAGCTGCAAAATACGAATTTTCAATATGTGAATTTTTTTCATTTTGCAATTTCGAAATAAAATATTAAAAATTAAAAAAATACATTTTTAAAAAAGGTGCGTCAATTTAACAGTTGGGAATTTTCAGAATGTGAAAACAGAATTTAAAAATATGTATTAGTTAATAAGTTATTTGTAAAGAAAATTTCCCCATAGATTAACATTAGCTCGGGCTTCCGGCGACGGTGAGTGAAGAGGGCCGTTAATTGCGCAGTTGGCAGAATATTAAAAATGAGAAATTTTGACTCCAGATCATACATTCTTCGAGAATTTTATTCCGTCTACTCAGAAAGACACTAACTATGCTTCGCATACTGGTGCACAAAAAACATGCGCAGATGTCAGCATTTGAGTGTGGTGTGTAGTTGGGCTCAAAGAAGCCGGTTGGTCTAATCTGCGAATTTTTTGACAATTGGATAGGAGCGGCACCACTATTAGATGATATTGACAAGAATGGGTGAACCATGGCTGAACACAGCGTCAGGGAGGAAACGGCCGGCCAAAAGACAGAACAGAAAGTAAGAACCAGTCAATCTCAAAGTTTTAATTCATCATTATCGTCGATCCTACATGCAACTGGTACTTAAGTGACTTCAAAGACCCTTAATAGGCGGCTCAGTGAAATGGGGTTGAGCTCAGTCCCCGGATCTCTCTCCCACTGAGGACGTTTGGAGCATCCATGACCCTCTATCTTTATGGGAGCATCATAAAAAGGGTCCTACAACCAGCTCGGGATTTTGCCAATCTAACGCACCAATTGGACAGAATTTGGCACGATACTTCACAGGAGCACATCTGTCAACTCTATCAATTAATACCAAGCCGAATAACTGCGTACATAATGGCCAGAAGTGGACCAACACGTTACTGACTTGTTTACTTTGTGAGGGCCTTTCTCTTGATTAAATCATTCAAATTTTCTGAAACTGTAATCAATTGTTTTTCTCCACATGTACATCACATCTACCAATTTTTGTCCCATTCAGATAACTCCTTGGTGCGTCTTTTTTTTTTTTTTTTTTTTTTTTTTTTGTTATAGAGTGTATACATATATCTATACTATATATATATATATATATATTTTTTTTTTTCAAAAATTTTAAATAATACTTACTGCATGATTAAAAAAATATGTTAAATAAATATAAGATAAAATAGCTATTTTACAGAATATCTATTTATTAGATACTGAAACATGTATAAATGACTAAATATTTTGAAATAAATGAAAGATAAAACAGCAAAAACTATTCCATTTAAGTTTTGTGAAAGCACTATAAAAAACCGTAATTTACAGTTATCAAAGGTTTTTAGGTGTCGTGTCACTCTACGTTCAATATTTGCATATTAAGGCTTATTAAACCAAGACTTTCGTCTTAACCCTTTGAGGTGTAAGGTAAATCGGATCATTTAAATTACACTGCCACAGGAATTCACGAACAAAATTAATTTAAAAGAAATTTTAAATTTTAAGGTTAAAAAAAACGGCCTTTTCTGCTACGTTATAAACGTAAATTTTTGCTAAAAAATTTCCAGGATGAGCTTTTGCAGCTGGAGTTTAATAATTACGTCTTCGCAGCGGGGACAGCGCGCCACAAAGGGTTAAAGTGGAAACCGAATTATACGAACATCCATGGGATTCGAACTCGTTGCCAAGAGTTTTCAGAAATTTCCCGCTTTTATCTTTTCCTCTACTGCTTGGTAGATGTACAGTAGGCAGCAAAAGAATCCGAGCACTAGCAAAAATTCCTATATAAGAAAAAGCCCACTTATTACAGTTTTGTTAAATAAATCCTTGTCGAATCTTGACTAAGAACATGATTCGACAAGGATTTATTTAATAAAACAGTGTTAAGAGTACTTTTCTTACATAGGAATTTTTGCTAGTGCTCGAATACTTTTGCTGCCGACTGTACATAATTTTGTCCCAAAAACAACTGTCTCTGAACCATCCTTAGGGATGCGTCCCAGACCGTCGTCAGTCACCCATTGACAATACTAGTGCGACGTTAAATCCAACCAACCCAAAAATAATTATAATGAATGTATTTGGCAATCCTAACTTTATTTACGAAAAATTAATTTTAAAACAGAACAAACTAGCATCATTATCTCATTTTCAATGGCAAAAAAGTATCGGCACTGTTTCGTGAACGATTCAGGCATATCTACCGCACAACGGTGGTGAATTAACTAAAATCAGCATATTTGACTGAAACCCTTCCCTAAAAAACTACATTTTAATTTCATGGAACAATCCAAAATAAAAAATTCATAATTATGCAACACATGCCCGGAAACACTGAAGGTAGCACTGGTAGGATTTCTGAGATGACAGAAAACAGCCTGAACACTGTAGTTGCAAAAGCGGGATTTCAGCCTACCGGCGAAAAGATTATTGAATGCTCAGAATTCATTCATCCAATCAAATAAAAGTTGTTGTTGTTTTTTTCTTTAAGGGGGGGGGGGAGGGAATTTTTAATCTTAACTTTCATTTACTTCCGTTTTAATAACTTTTAACACTTTAAAAACAAGTAATTGCACTTTTTTTTCTTTTGAAATTTATTGAAAAATCGTTATCACGAAGATACAAAGTTGATTTTCCAGGTTTGTTTATAAGTTGCGATTGATGACTTAACACATTGTCGTTGGGCAGGGGTATTTTCCCAGTCTGACCAATGAGGCCCGCCTTTTAACGTTTCTCTAAAACGTTACATTATTTAACAAAAGGGTATTAGGTATTTGTGATTAGATAAATTTTATCCTCAGCAATCGATAAGTAAATACCACCGGCCTATATATATGCCAGGGGCATAAAATGTTTAACACGAATACGCAAAACACTTTAAATAAATAAATATTGTTTTAGTGGAACACCTAAAGATGGGGCTCGTTTTCTTTAAAAACTTATTTTTACGAGATCCAGAAGCAATATATTAAGAAACATTATACTCACAATTCAATAAAATTTTAATTCACAAGGTAACAAGGACACGCGTTAATTATATATGTACAGTAGAACCTCGATGCATCGTTTTGCATGGGGTACGTGAAAAAAAAATTATCCATTTTGGATAATAAACAAAAAAGTTACTTTTTTTTTTTCAAATTAAATTTTATTCTAACACGTAATCTATCTCTCGAAAGACCATAGAAGTTTCCATAGCAACGAACACATTTGAATGTACTAAAAAATACTTTTTCTTTTTACTTGCATTACCCGACTGCCATAGGTAATGGAATTATTGTATTCGGCCCAAGAAATCCGTGTAGAATTATTGGGGAGGGCTTGAGGGGAAGGGACAAAAATTTAAAAAAAAAAAAAAAAAAAGTTACAGCGTTTGAAATTGGTACTATTAGGTTTAAAGCGAGATAATTCGATTGTGGATACTTTCGAATGTAAAATTATTAGGAGGGACGGAAGGGGAGGGGGGGGGGCAATTGCAAAAATATAGAAAAGGAACGGGAGTTTCGGGGAAAACAACGGAAAACCCAAAACGCCTTTATTCTTTTATATTTTGCAGAGTTTCGAATTCCAATTTCCTCTCACATTTCGCACTAAAGATTTTTAACGTTATATAGCCCGGATTTAAACATGTTTCGGAGAAAACTATGGATAAGTCAGACACAAATCTTTTTATAAAAATGTTTATTATTACCTTTGTATCTCAGCTTCTAATTAACATAATTTCATATCATTATAAAAGTTATTTGAATTGAAATTGAAGAGCATATGTTGCAAATCTCTGTCGCTAGAGGTCGCTTTGATATTTTAATAATTCAATATCTAGAATTCTAATTATGATTAAATTACTTATACACATCATTTGAAATATTGCGGACTTACATAAGCAGTTAAATTCCGTACGGGAGTTTCAGAGAAAACCACAGAAGAACTAGAACGCCTTTATTACAATATCTCCAATTCCAGGGTTTCGGACCCGCCCACAAACCCCAAAAAAAAACCCCACTTAAAAAAAAACCAATAAAAACCACACTCAAATGGGTTTTATTGTGTTTTTTTTTTTTTTTTAATCTAATAAAATTTTTCACTTTTAAAAAATAATTTATTATTTTTTTACTTATATTTTCTTACTTGACATTATTATATATGTTACCGTTAAAGTTCGAAATCCGTTAATGTGCAGATTACCTAGCTAATCTGCAGATTAACTAAAATGACCCGTTAAAGTGTGGAATCAAGAGTTTTCCGCATTTTAACTAGGTAATCTGCAGATTAGCGGCTTCTGTGTCGTTAAAGTTCAAATGTTTGTTTCGAGCCTTAGTTTTTTTACATTCACTATGACGTCAAACAGTCATGTGATACAGATATGCGAATGACCTTCAAACACAAACCAAAACTTTCATCCTTTCCGCTATGATAATTGGTAAACGCAAAACTTGGAGCATCGAAGACATGGTTATTATAGGTTTCTTATCATGACCAACACAAAACTTAAAGTAACAAGTAAGTTATAATTGTTTTAATTTTAATTTTATTTCTTCTCTTTTTTAATTCTGTCAATATAAGTTTGATAAGGGTCTGCACTGCATTTTATTATTGATATCTAATCTTAATCTAAACGCTCTATCTCCTGAAACTTCATTTTGAATTATGAATATTAAAATTTACAACACAGTAATTGTTTCCTCCCGAAATAAAACTATTCAAACACAACTTTTTAAAACTAATTTATTTAAAAATTGATTTAAATTACTATTACTTACTGAAAAAAAAGTTTTAATTTTTAACTCTGAAAAATATGGCATTCAATATTATGGCTTTCTTTAATAAATACTTAATATGAAATGTTTATGCATTTTTTAGCATTTCATTACATTTTGTTGTTGTTTCTTTCAATTTCAAGTTTCCTTTATATATTTTATATATCACGATTACATTTTTATTTTTATTTTGTTCGCTTTTTCAGATAATTTCGTTGTAGTTTATCACATAAAATGTATTAATATTTTTTTTTTTTTTTTTTTGGTAAAATTAATATATTTGCTAAACTTGTACTTGTTGTTGTAATATGTATGCTGCAAAATATAGTTTAATAAAGCATTGGAAAACAGTCATTTTAATTTTCCTGCGGTCTAAAAATTATTAAAGCAGTTTTAATTATTGGAAGTACTTATTAAATAATGCTTCTGAATTGTCTAATTTAATATCTCTTTATCGAATTAAAAATTGGTGCATAACTTAAAAAAAAAAAATAGTAATAGCAATATGTAAGTTGTTAATAAAACTTTTTTTTTTTAAATTTAAATGGTTAAATATTTTTATTTTGAAAAGAAATCATTATTGTATTACAATTCTAACATTCATTTATAAAATAGAATTTATTGAAAGCCATTAAAGTTATTATATATCATATTAAAAATGCATAACATCTTCAAACTTATATTGACAGAATAAAATAGATGAAATAAGTAAAAAAATTAAAACAAATATAACTTTAAAAGACATAAAAATTAAAACACATACAGATTAAAATAAGTAAAGAAAGAAAGAAAAGGAAAGAAAACTATTTTTTTTCCCCCCGAATGAAAACAAATATACAACACGGCGTGCTGTAAAATTACAACACCAGGGATCTTATTTTCACTTTAACGAGTGCCTAGTAAATAATGTGCAGATTATCTAGGTAATTTGAGAAATGAAACAATTTTCCTCACTTTAACGGATCGCCCTAGTTAATGTGCAGATTACCTAGCTAATCTGCAGATTAACTGATTTCTGCACTTTAGCGCTAACATATATAATAAATATTATGTAGGACAATAATTATATGTATACAATTATTATTATATCTACATAACACAGCATATCATATTAGTGATATAATATATGCCAGTTTGAAATTATTTAATTATTTTTCAACTTTGTCAGAAAAATTCCTTTCATTTCAACCATCTACCGACAATATCTCTTTTGAACAGAACAGTTTTAAAAGACGAAATATGAGAAAAAATGAACAATATTGCAAGCCATTTTTGTATTTGTAAGTCATGATGAAAAAATAAAAATAAAAGTAATACTTTGCCTAAAATTCTAAGGATTTAACAACAAATATTAAACATAACTAACAAATATAATATATTGACCCTGTAAGGTTCGATACTGGCAAAAAATAGGGTTCTTTTTTTGCCCCTCGAAAACTTCAAATTCATTAAAACTGCCTTTTTAAAAGATTTAATTTTATAAAAAAGAACTTTCTATAAAAAATTTTCGGGTTCCAGAATTATTTTTAATGTTTACATATAAATTGGTTCAATGAAACGCTATTAACTTGATAATAAACATTTATATAGAACAACTAATAAAATGGAAGGTGTTACACAATTTTTTTCTTGCAGAAAAAAATTTCGTTTTTCACAAAAATGAGCTTCAAAAATTAAAAGCTGAAGGCACTCCTGACATGTAAGTGTAAAAAGTAGGCAGTGATAATTTTGTTTTGTATTCCTTTATTAAGTTTTCAAATATGAATCAAATGTCAGTTATCAATATTAACAAAAATTTAAAAAATATTTGCACATTTTTTTTACTTTAACTATATAAAAATACATAATTATTTGTAATATGAAAATCGTACATGGTAGTTTTAAAATATTTCACTTTTGTTACTAGTTTTAATTTTACACAAAATAACTTAATAAAAAATTAAATTCAAAATTGTGATAAAATACTGAATAGAATAAAATAAGAATTCATTTTACAGTTTAGGCCAAACCAATATAAAGAATATGAAGGTCGTTTAATTTTTAATTAATTATAATTAATTACTATTACTTTGTTAGTCTAAAACTTTCTCTTTTGAAATAAACTTAAAATTCAAACCCAGCAGTGTTAGTCTACGTTTAATATAAAAAACCCAATCAAACCCAAAAAAGCCCATTAAAACCCAATTAAACCCCAAAAAAACCCGCCCCGGCTGGGTTTAAAAAAAAGGGTTTTTCAAAACCCTGTCCAATTCAAATTATGATGCAGGCTTTTGAATTCCGATACTCCACTCACATTTCGTATTAAGGATTTTTAACACTATTTAGCCCGCAGTTACGCAAGTTTCAGAGAAAAACCACGAAAAAAATCAGAGACAATTTTTTTTTTAATAACAATGCTTATATTACCTTTGTATCTCAGCTTCTAATTAACATAATTTCATAGGTAAAATATTTTAAAAGTCATTTAGAGTAGTATTGTAACATACATATAGCAAATATGTATATATATGTACTATAGCAAGAGTAGATACTGCAAATCTATGTCGCCAGAGGGTGCTTTGCATTTTAATAATTCAACCCCCCCTCCACACACACACACACACATACAACTATAAAATTCCATAGTCATTCCAAATCGTTATGAGAAACTTGAATGACGAAATCAAAATAAAAATGCACTATTTACCGTAGTTTTAAGAAATAGGTGGCTAAACCCAAATGCATTTTTTTTTTTTTAAATGAGTTTAACCCCTAACCAGCCGAGGAAAACTTACGAGATCCACTTTCCAGTGCCACCGTTTTCTCTCAACTCTGAAATGCGTGATTCATTCGAAAACACTGTCATGATCAATTTCAAGATTATTTTATTGCATAGTCAAGCCATATTAGTATTTTCACTAGTAGCAGTACGATACAAAGTATCGTACTTCAGAAAAACGTATATATACACCCGGGGCAGTTAGGGGATTAACTACGTTACTAACTGTCCAGCTTATCAATCAATTGTAATGTACAATTGACAACTATTTTCATATAATAATTAACGATTTCATTTAGTTAACTGTATTAATACTTATTATTTATAAAATTTTACTATTAAATATCGAATTAGTTATAAGTATTATTCTTAAAATCTTAGTACAGGGTAGGATGTCGAAAATCCACTGTCTCCAACGAAGAAGGAATTCAGACATTACAGATCCTAAAATAATAATTTTAATTCTAAGTAAATTCAGACACCTGTCCTGTTTTTTGCTAGATTTGACGTTATGTTCAGTTAATTTCTTTTAACAAATGTCTTCCTTTTTTTTTCAGGGCTAGATTAGAGAAAAGGTTCACAGTCATTAAAAGAACTCGGTCAAAATAAAAGTGGCCCCAGGACCAAATGTACATTTGACTTCCCTGTTCCTTCTTACTGTACTATCACAAAAAAATGAATATTTTTGACAAAGAATATACTATTGGGTAAGTGCGAAAGTTCTACCCGTTTTTTGATATGCAAATTTGCAATGGAATTGACATCATACATGACACTGTAATGACGCAAATCGTCGGGCAATCAAACGTGTGGATGCCTCACATATAAATGCATCGTGTCTCACAAAGTTAATCATCTCAAAAATATATATATATACCAGAGGGTGTAACATGGAAAGGGAGAAGGAGCATATAAGACATTGTTATAACGGGTTCAATAAAAAGAGTACGGCAGCCGCAGCATGTCGCAATGTTTGTCAAGTTTATGGGGAGGATGCAATAGACGAAAGCACATGGATGGTTTCGTAAATTTAGGGAAGAAGACAGAAGCTGCCAAGATCAGGCTAGGAGTGTACGTGTACGGCCATCACACGATGGAGACGACGATATTGACCAAGCCATAAGGAACAACCCGAACCCAACCTTTCAAGAATTAGCGGAGACCTTCAACATACAACGGCAACAATAGAGAGACGGCTGGTTAAGTTGGGTTTTACGAGAAAGTAGGATTGTTGGGTTCCACATAACCTGACAAATCAAAGGGATGACCAAATCGCCACCTGTGTTTCCTTGCTTTCCCGGTACAAAAATGACCCATTCTTGACACGAATTGTGACAGGAGATGAGAAGTGGGTTGGGTACCGTAAAATAAAGCGTCGTAGGACTACGTGTCACGCTTCTGATCCACCTGCATCAAATTCAAAAGCTGAATTTCATCCCAAGAAGGTGTTATTGAGTGTGTGGTGGGATGTGCAGGGAATAATTCACTGGGAGGTCCTGCCACTCAACCAAATCATCAATGCTGCCTTCTACTGCCCACAGTTAGACAGGCTGCATTCAAATTTGGTAGCAAAGCGGCCAGGTCTCAACAATCGTCGCGGTGTTATCCTTCATCACAATAATGCCAGGACACATGCTGCTGTCATCACTCGCCAAAACTGACTGGGCTTTGGTTGGGAAGTTTTACTCCACCCTCCATATTCTCCTGACTTGGCACCAACTGACTATCACCTATTTCGTGAGCTGAAGAATTCCTTCAAGTCAGAAAATCTTTGATGATCTTGATGCTGTGGAAACTGCCATCAAAGACTTTTTTGACTCGAAATCACAGGAATTTTACTGCCGTGGGATTAATCTCCTACCAGAAATATAGCAAGAGGTCATAGATAACAATAGGGATTATGCACAGTTATAGGTACTGATCATTTTGCGTTTATTTGCTCTTCTTTATAGGTAATAAAAAAGGGTAGAACTTTTGCACTCACCCAATATATGGTGTAAAAGTAGGTATTTAGAAGAAAAATTTTAAGAAATATTGTTTTAGAAATTTTTAACTAAATTATTTGATCTGAAAAGAAAATTTCTGAATAAAAATAATAATTTACAAAAAAAAAAAAAAAAAAAAAAAAAAATCTAGGGTTCCTGTGTTGATACACTTGCATTAATCAAACTTTGGTCGTCTCAATCACGATATACGAGATTCTGAATAAAATACTTTGATTTTTTCTTTTCTTTGTTAAAAATGTTACTTATCAAAATATATCCAATATATATACATATAAATAATGTTGACAGAAATAGCATTTATTTGCAACATTCCTCACAAACTTAAATCTATAACACAATGATAAAAATATTTTTGACATGAATACTTTTGCATCATAAATTGAAAAAGGAGTTTTAAAACATTGAATTCATTATATTTTAGTCTGAAGAAGTTTATCTAAGTTAGAATTAAAGAATTCCTGTCAAGAGTTAGCTTACAATTTGAAAGCTATCAGGTGGTAGGAATGTGCAGGGGCCCCAATTTAGAAAATTCTGGACTATCAGCATAACTTGGTTCTTGGAGCTGCCTTAACACAGGGATGGTTAACCGTGTGCTTCCACAAAAGTGACAGTCTTCTAATAATAAACAAACTGGGGATGAAAGTGAAAAAGCTGTAAGGATTCTTTCTTTAATTTACTTTTTTTTTGTAATTTATTAAATTTTGCTTTATTTTGGAAAAAATAAGGCAGAAAAGCACAAACTATACTTTCAGACAATTATCAGATTCACCAAATATGGCGAGTTATCGTCAACTAAATAATCGATTATTATAATATATTTTGCTATAATAATATAAGGCAACCAAATTTTCAAGAGGAAAAAGTGGGAACAAATCAACGAGGTGTCTCTAATTTAAAATTAAGAAATGATGACAAAAACAATACTTACAAAAAGTGAATTATCATCGATTTTAAATTATAAATATCGACAAAAGCTCTATTTGTTAACAGTGGCGGATTTAAGAGGGGGGGGGGCTAGGGGGCTGAAGCCCCTCCCCCCCAAAAAAAACACTGACATTCCCAATTGAATATTGCAATTGTAAATTTTTTATTGGTCTAGAATAACACTTTGAAAAATCCAAGCCCCCCCCCCCCCCCAAAGTCAAGTTCTGGATCCGCCACTGTTTGTAAAACAAGTTTAAGCAGGAGAAAAGAAAACAAATTACAAAAAGTGGGGACTGTCCCCATAAGGTGGGCACATTTTGTCATGAGTGGAGATACACTGTAAAAAAAAATGGCAGTTTTTACAGCAGAAACAACTGTAAAAGAGTCTCTCTGTACAGATGTTTCCCCTGTAAAAACTGCCGTTATTTTTTACAGTGTATGAGCTTTGATGTATTTCATGCTTAAAATGTCTTAAAATTTAGCCATTTAAACTGAACTTTTTATTATCCACAAATAGTTGCTTGATTTGAAGATATACGATGTTTTTTCTTCGAATTCAGTTTTTAAATTTGGTCGCCTATAATTAGGCACCGATAAATCAATAATCTTATTGCCATCTAAATCAAAGAAGAGAATACTGTCACCTTACATTCCATTCCCAATCTTCTATTGCTCATTTAATTATTTATCTTTATTTTAATGGGACAGGCTCTCCATCAACCTTTTATTTGTTTATTCCATTTCATGAGCCTAGATTTACTGTCCCTCTTTTCGAATGGCACCATAACGTTTCTAGTTTCTATAGCTGCCCAAACTTGAACTTGGAACCTCCAGCCTATTAACAGACCTGCATATCCCCTGCACTACATCAGTAATGATTGAATATTCTCATGCTCTGAAGAAAATAATGTAGCCACTTTTCACAGCTAGCAAAATAGTTAATACACTCATGTTTATGAAAATTGCAACACTATGTAGGGATTATGCACACTGAACCAAACTTACAGGAAATGTAAAGTGAGGTAAGGCATGCAAATGATTAGAATTACAAAGCGATTGTGCATGCGTGGAATGAGAACCGACTCCTAATCAGTCGCTTGTTCCAGGTATATAAAGGACTGTAAAGGCGCATTGAAATCTGTTTATTGTCCTCTGTCTGCAGTAAACACTTTATTGGTGGTCAATATGCCTCGTCAAAAGAGGAGGGTGTCATACCAACAACTAATGGAGTTCGTACGAGGCCTTATCATTGGTATGTGAGAGGGTGGATTTTCGTATCAAGAAAATGCAGCCCGCATACAGTGTAATGCCACAACATGCGTGTTTGGGAGAAATGGACAGAGGAGAATCAAACAAGCTGAAAACCTGGCAGTGGGGCACGCAATAGAACAACAGCACAAGACGACAGGCATCTCATCCGCATGGCTGTGATGCACCGTACAGCATCCTCACGTATGTTAGCGCAACGTTGGAGCAAGGCTACAGGTGTTTTGTTGTCTAGCTCCACGGTTTGTCAGCATTTGCTGCAGCATGAACTGTGTGCAAGGGTTCCTCTACGCAGGATTCCTCCCTCGCTGAATCACAGATGCCTCCGACTTCAATGGGTTCAGGAACACAGCACATGGTGTGCCCAGTGGCAACAAATTGTTTTTTTCTGAAGAATCTCACTACAATCTGGAGTGCAATGATGGAAGAGTACGCATCAGACGTTACAGGAGAGGAAAATCTGCTCCCACAGTGTGTTATCCAGCATCATACTGCACAAATGCCTAGCACCATGGTGTGGGGTGCTATTGGGTATAATTGTCAATCCTATCTAGTGCACATTACAGGCAACCTCAACAGTGATCGCTATATAAGAAAAATTTTGGAGCTAGAGGTCCTTCCTATTTTTTGACGCATTCCAGGTGCTGTATTTCAGCAGGATAATGGCTGTGCACATGTTTCTCAGACTTCACAAGCCTTCTTTGGTGCACAACAGGTTTGCTTCTTCCACGGCCTGCTTATTCCCTGGATATGTCACCCATCGAGCATGTCTGGGATTTCATTGGTTGGAGACTTGCTCGTACAACTGTTGGGTGTGCAGTAAAATTGAACTTTGGTGTCAAGTCGAAGCCATCTAGAATGCCATTCAATTGGATTACATTCAGAACCTGTATGATTCAATGCCACAACATGTACAGACTCTCATCGCTCAGCGTGGTGGACACACAAAGTACTGACTTCAGATGTTCTTTTGTTTTTTTGTCTTGTACATTTGATTGTTTATTTGTACTTTTATCAGTAATATATGGAATAAATTTCATTAATTTCTGACAATTCTTTCATGGTATTACAATTTTCGCAAACATGAGTGTAAGTAATGCTATATTGGTAATTAGACTTCTATGATATAGCACTCACACTTCTACACAGACTTCTATGAATAGCATGTGATGTCAGTCACTGTCGAATTAGGAGGGAGGACAACAAGCTAGCAGTACAACTAATTCTTTGAAAACATAACTACAACAAACATTGTGGGGTAGGTGATGTCAAGGGTTGATCCAGGTTTTAATTTTTGGGGCCCATTTTTGTGAAAATAAATTATTTTTGTGAAAAACAAAATTTTGTGAAAATTTATTTCTTTTTGCAATAAAAAGAATTATCGCATGAAACCTTACACTTTAGCAGTTACTCTATCTAATGTTTAATATCAAGTTAACAGCATATTATTGAACCAAGTAAAGACACTCATTAAAAATAATACTGTTAATGTGGAAAATTTTTACATTTTTTTTTTTTTTTTTTAAATAAATCTTGTGAAAGGGAATGAATCTGAATTTTGTGAAGGGACCCATTTTATGAATCTGAATTTAAGCCCCCCCCCCCCTATAACTCGAGTGTGTATGTGTTTTTAAGTCAAAATATGCAAACTCCAGAAGCTTTACTTATTTTTTTTTTTCTTTCAAAAAATTGATTTTATGCTTGTTAAATGTAGTTTCTATAAAAAAAAGTTTCTTTCTTTCCTTCTTTCCATCGAATGTCTCCTCGCATTCGTGATCTTTTCTTAGAATTAGTTGGAAGAAAGACTATAGGCTTTTGGAGAATGTCTGTTTTTCATGGAAAATGCTACTTTCTTCTCTTTTGTAATCTGAATACTCTGATAGTGAAGGGTGGTATTTCAAGGCTTGTTTCATTTTCACCTATGATAACAAACAGCAGGGTATATTTTAATTGAAGGGGGCTGTGTAACCAGGTACAAATCATTCTATCCCAAACTGTTAAGCAGCATGTTGTTATTTTAAAATGAGAAGATTGGGGTAACAAATAACTTTTGAATAGATTTACAGTTAAAGGATTACTTAAATCCCTAGAGCATAGATGATTTTTTGGGAAGAAAGAGAGATATCTTTATGCCTGTTATCAGTCTATGCAGTTTTCGTTTCTTGGCATGAGAAGAGAAAAAACACTTGCAAGTATCCCAGAGTTGATACAGTTTTATTTTATATATAGTCTTATTTTATTCGATGGCGCATATTAAAATTAGACGTATTTTTTGTTATGGCAACAAAAAGAAAAAAAAAATATTCAATAATGCCATATCTTTCAAAAGAAACCTGCTACAGAAGGAAAAATGGTAATCATTTTCATTCATTCTTTTTTCTTTTCTTTCTTTAAATAATTGTGTTTTAAAAGTATGTTTTTTTATTTCAAATCATTTAACTGTGTATAATATTAAATAGTTTGAGTACAAAATTTATTCTGCAGTTGAGAATATACTTATATCTGTATGTAAATTTAAAATTAAGCAAATATTAATAATAATGAGTTTTTTATATGTATTTTACAATATATCTATTTTCTGAATTTTCTGTAATTTATTTCGAATTACTGCTATAAAAATGTCAAAACTTTTAAGTCAAATATCTATTTTTAATTCTTTTTCAGAATAGCACTTTTTTTTTTTTTTTTTTTTGTTAGATAAATGTCAAAAATTTTTAAAGCAAATAAGCTATTTTTAAAATTTTTATTAAATAATTTTAAATTATTCTTACCCAGTTCCCTGTAATTTGTTTCTTAATAATTTAGTTATAAAAAATAACTATGGTGTGGCACTCACGCTACTTCCACTTTCGAACCCAATGTTTTTCGATGTGATAGTGAATAATCTTACAGAAAATGTTGTTTAAGATGATATTTCTTACTGAATTAAGAATAATTAATAATAGATCTTTCTCGGATATCAATCATTTGAAACTCTAGATGAACATTATTTATAAATATATAAATAAAAAAAATACAATTTCACATTATTTGAATAGCAATTAGCAATGTCTAAAAATTCTATGCACTTCAATTTATAAAAATGTTATATGTTACATTGAATGTGTGAGATATTTTTTCTTTTTTGAAGGGAGATTTAATTTAAACGTTCTTGCGAAAAATTTAAACGGCCACATATATATAGATAACCAATTACATTTACCGTTTAAAGAAAAAGTTAATGTTTAATATCGATGTTGCCTCGATTTTCTTTTCTTTATATTTCTTTCTTTCTTTCCTTTTTTTTTTTTTTTTTTTTCCTTTCTCTTTTTCATCTCCCACCCCTTGAAAAAGAACTCTTTTGTTTCTATTTAAATAAACAAATAAAATAAAAAAAAAACGAATTTTAGTTTAATTAGAGCTAGTGTGAGAGAAATTCATTGCAGATGTGAGATGAGGATTTGATGCCTCTTCCTTTCTTTTGAACAGCCTAAAAATAATTAATATTTTTCTTTTCTGTAAGATAATGGTGCCCCACACATCCTTGCGTCCGGATATGGCTGAGGCTGAGGGGAAAAAAAAAATCCTGTTTCGTTATTGTAAAAAATGTTTGTTTGTGCATTACAAAAGAAATTATTTCGAAGATAAGGAATAAAAACTAGCGGCCAGTTGTTAATAATTTTAGTAATCACTTTTTTTAATAAGTAAAAATTACCATAAAATGCAAAATAAAATGCAGTAATTATTTAGGATCGAAAGAAAACACATGTTAACGAATTGTCTGCAGCACTTGTGCCTATTTTGTTCACCTGACGAAGGGTCGTGTTTTCTTTCAACCCGAAACCGTTTTTTTTTTCTTTGTATTTTATGGTGTTCATTCAAAGTTCTTTACATAATACTTTTCAATACCTGTTTAACAGCTACATATTACTTTTTAACGCATGTGTAACAGCTAACATATTTCTGCGTTTCTTGTTATTTATTTATTTTTCTATTTGAATTTTTCATAACACTAAAATTTTTCTTTAATGTTATATTTTAACCTTCATTATTTCATTACATTTAAATTAGTTTTCAATTCAGAGATAATGCATATATTTCAATGATATTTTATTAATTTCACTCTAAATTTCTTTTCTTTATGTAATTAATTAAATACAATTAGAATATAAAATTGAATATAATTTTAAGGTTTTCGTATCTATATTTATTTATTAAAAACAGTAGTGGCACCAGAAATTCCCCGACAGGGGGGACAACACATCCCCGACAGGGGAGGGGGGGGGGCACTACATAAAGAGAGTTTATTATATGAGTATTTATTCGAAACTGCAATACTGTTAATATTTGTACCATTCCATTTGCTAGTACTCCTCGTGGTTTTGGAGATCATGTGTCAAAGACAGACAGTTTCTAAAAATATCGTGGTCAAAACGTGTTCTGGACCTCTTAAAACGTGTATATTCATGGAAAACTGGTAGCTGAAAAGTTTTACGAATCCAATACTTTCTTCTATTGAATATAGAATGGAAAAACTGGAATGCTCCAAATTTGTAAAAGGGAAGAAAAATGCTGCTAAAAGTAGAAAAATTGAAAATTTTGTATTTGTTCCCCCAGAGAGATTTTAGGAGTATGCCCCGATGGGGTCACAGACTCCCCGATAGGGGGGGGGGGAGGGGCTGCGCGTCCCCGGCCCCCTAGCTGGCACCACCCTTGATTAAAAATGTGTTTTATTCATATGATGTAGAAGTTTTGTTTAGAAGAATTTTATGTATTTACTCTTCCCTTTTTTTTTTAATCAGAATATTGTAATTTAAATTTAGACTTATAAAAATAAACACGGGATATTTTAAACGATAATTTTTTAAAATGATAGTGCAGTAAATAATTTTGCACAAATATCAGGTAAAAATTTATTATGTATGAAATGCACTATCTATAGTGCATCTATATGTATGTTTATATATCGATCGCACTTTGGCAAGAAAAGTGATCAGGGCACTTCATACACATTTTTTAACATTAATTTTAAAATTACAGTAGAGTCTCGATTATCCGAGTCCCGCTTAACCGAGTTTCGGTTTAACCGAGGTACTCCAAAAAAAAAAAAATATATATATATATATATATTTTTTAAATTAAGAATTTAAGAATTTATTTTTTTTCTACTTCTACCTTACACTTTCTTTGGCTAAGGCAATTTCTTATTCGAATTATCTCTCTTTCAATTTAACAATGTACTGAGGAGTGTCAGTTGTATGTTACTCAGCCCTAAATAAGCAGTTTTGTATTCTGTGATTGATGGAATTCTGGATCAGGAAAAGATTACACTCAATTGTACTGCAGAGCCAAATTTTAAAAAGCCATCACTTAAGTAGTATAACAGGAATAGATAAGACGGATCTATTACTAATAAAGGAAAGAGGGTATTGAAAGGAGAAAGAGGACAAATTCTCCACCCCCCACAAACACACAATGATAGCTTCCCGACTTCCGGGCTGGTCTAATTTTAATGGCAGTGTGCCAAGATGTTTCTTATCTTTCCCACACTTGAAAAAGAGTTTCTTGCATTCTTTCAAGAAATTCATATTGGATATTTATCTACATTCTAGAAACGAAAAAGACAGTTTTCAGTCCTACTTTTTACATTTGTGTCGTGCTTAAAATTTAAAAATTTAATAAAAAATGAATTCCAAAGACAAAAAACGGAAAAGAATCGTTGTTTCGATAGAAACAAAAATTGAAGCATTGAAGCGGTTGGACAAAGGAGAATCTATTAAAAGTGTTGCGTTACATCTGGGTGTTGGAGAAGTAACTGTTGGTGATTGGAAAAGAAATAGAGCTCAGATTGAAAAATATTTTGCCGACAAAACAAACTGCAGCCAAGTAAGAAAAACAATGAAGCATTGTGAATTTGAAAAAACTTCTGAAGCTTTGTTTTTGTGGTTTACGCAATTGCGAGAAAAGGGTAGTCCTGTATCGGGACCAATGTTAAAATCAAAAGCTTTGGATTTTCACAAGAAATTTTATAATGATGAACCCTTTACTGTAAGTGTTGGATGGCTTGATAGGTGGAAAAAACGCTACGGAATTCGCCAACTGAATATAACTGGTGAAAAGTTATCTGCAGATTCTGAAGCAGTTGTTAAATTCAAAGAAGATTTCCATAAATTTATTAAGGAAAATAATATAAGTAGGGATCAACTGTTCAATGCCGATGAGACAGGATTAAATTTTCGAATGTTGCCATCAAAAACCTTAGCTGCCAGAAAAGAATCATCAGCTCCCGGATATAAGAAAAAAAAGGAGAGAATAACCATTTTAAATTGTTGTAATGCATCGGGTACTTTTAAATTTCAACCCATGATCATCGGAAAGTCTAAGAAACCAAGAGCATTTAAAAATATAAACATTTCGAGTCTTCCTGTATATTACAGAAATCGAAAAAATGCTTGGATGAGTGGCGAACTTTTTAAAAAATGGTTTTCTGAGGAATTTGTCCCTAAAGTGGAAATATTTTTAAAAGATAGAAATTTGGAAAGAAAAGCACTCTTACTTTTAGATAATGCCGCATGCCACCCGGATGAAGAGCAACTGTCAAGTGGAGATATCAAAGCTTATTTTTTGCCCCAAAATGTGACTTCACTCGTACAGCCATTAGATCAAGGTGTTCTTGAGAACTTGAAGAGAAATTACAGAAAAAAGTTGTTAGGAAAGTTGATTGAAGATCTTGAAGAAAAAGGAGTAACAGAATGTCTTAAAGAGATTACACTGAAGGATGCCGTGTACTGGATAGCCGAAGCATGGGAAGAAATTCAATCAACGACTCTACAGAAATCGTGGCGGAAAATTTTATCATCAGAAGTGCAGCCAAATGATGAAAATGAAGCATCTCATGACGAATCATTATTGAGCTTGGCAAAAACACTTCCTGTTTCTGAATCTCTTACTGAGAAAGATATTGATGAGTGGATGAATGCAGATGAGCAGCAAGAAATAACAGATGACATGATTGCAGATATGGTTGAAAATCGAGAGCAAGAGAGCAGTGATGATGAAAACTGTGTTAAACAGAAAAAAATTACGCATTCTGAAGGTCTAAAATCAATTGAAAAAACTATTTAATACATTGAGCAGCAAGAAGAGGCTACACCTGAAATCCTAATGAATCTAACTAAATGGCGTAATATTGCAGCCAAGAAACGGTTATCAATTCACAAACAAAAAATTATTAAGGACTATTTCAAATGAACAATTGCATTCCCTGTTTTTATTCTACTACAAGTATTACCAGTGGATATCAATAAAAATTGTAAGTATACCATTTAATTAATAAATTCTGTATAAATTAATATTTCAGTCATTTATTTAGAAATCCATTTATGTAATTCCGGTTTAACCGAGTTTTTCCCTTATCCGAGGTGAGCTCGGTCCACATTAACTCGGATAATCGAGACTCTACTGTACCATATTTTGACTTGTGTCACATTTTTGTTGAGCTGTGATATATATATATATATTTATTTATATATATGTGTGTGTGTGTGTGTGTGTGTGTAAAGTTGAGAATATATATAAAGAGAGAGAGAGAGAGAGAGAGAGAGAGAGATAAATAGATAAGGAAAAAAAATTATTAAATCTGTGCCCCCCCCTAGACTGTTTGTGTGGAGCCGCCCTTGCTTTATGTTTTGAAATAACTAGTGTAAAAATAATTGTGAACAAGATGCACTTAATATATCTAGTATTCTAACAACCAAAACTACTATAATTTTTTTAATACGAAACAAAATTAATAAAAAATAATGCAAAATATTTTTTTCTCCGCATTTTTAGATGTTCATAAATATAGGGACAATCAAGATTTTTTCGTTTTATTTAACTTACTAGGGAATAAATTACAGTTCACATGCAAATTTGTTAACTAGTGGGCTAGATTAATTCATATATAAGCCTTCAATTTTTCTTGGACGGACATTACTGATAATTCCTCGAAAAAAAAAGAACGTTCATGTAGTGAAGTATGATAAATGTGTTTTTTAAGTGGAAGGATAACTTCAATCCGCGTCGAAATTTCTATGAAATTCGAAGATCTAAAATTGCTGAAGGAAATGTGATCAAACGTTGAACTGCTGATTCGATAGGAGAGAGATCTGATGCAAAATCAGAGTTATTTTACAGAGATCGAAGACTCATAATTCCTCTTACTGTTCTACTCATAATGACTGCTGCTGAATTTGCTCGTAATTTTTAACGAAAGGTTGGGGTCCACACTTATGCATGTTTAAAATAATTAATAATATCTTAAAACAGGGCCCGAAATTTCATCTCAGATTGCACTCGCCACAAAAAAAGTTTTACTCGCCACAAAATAGGGTTGTCATTTTTTTCCTGTTTTACACATTTTGGGTTTTTTACTTTTCTTAACTATTTGAAAGGCTTTTACAAATATGTCTAAAATTATATATATAAGAAGTGTGTCATATATCATCATGTTTCACAATCATCTATAATTAAAAATCATTACAATGTATTGTATTTGGGATTTGAAAAAGATTAAATATCTACACTCAAGCTTGTGAAACAGGAAATGTAAAGTGAGGTAAGGCATGCAAATGGTTAGAGCTACAAAGCGATTGAGCATACGTTGAACTAGAACCGACTTCGTATTAGTCGCTTGTTCCAGGTATATAAAGGACTGTAAAGGCGCGCTGAAATCTGTTTATCGTCCTCTGTCCACGGTAAACGTTTAACTGGTGGTCACTATGCCTTGTCAAAAGTGGAGGGTGCCATACCAACAACTAACGGAGTTCGTACAAGGCCACATCGTTGTTATGTGAGAGGGTAGATTTTCGTATCGAGAAATCGCAGTTCGCACGCAGTTTAATGCCACAACAATGATACATGTTTGGAAGAAATATACAGAGGAGAATCAAACAAGTCGGAAACCTGGTAGTGGGGCATGCAATAGTACAACGGCACGAGACGGCAGACACCTCATACGCATGTCTGTGACGGACCATAAAGCATCCTCTCATGTGTTTGCACAATGTTGGAGCACGGCTATAGATGTTTTGATGTCTAGCTCTACGGTTCGTTGCAGTTAGCTGCAACTTCAACTGCATACAAAGGTTCCTCTACGCAAGATTCCCCTCTCGCTGATTCACAGACCCTTCGACTTCAATGGGCTCAGAAACACAACACGTGGCGTGCCCAGTGGCAACAAATTGTTTTCTTCAATGAATCTCACTACAATCTGGAGTACAATAATGGAAGAGTATGTGTCAGAAGTTACAGGGGGGAATGTCTGCTCCCACGGTGTGTTATCCAGCGTCATACTGCACAAACGACTAGCATTATGGTGTGGGGAACTATTGGGTATAATTGTCGATCCCATCTAGTGCACATTGCGGTCAACCTCAACAGTGATCGCTACATAAGGGAAATTTTGTAGCCAGAGAGGTCCTTCCCATTCTTTGACACATTCCGAGTGCTGCATTTAAGCAGAATAATGCCCGTGCACATGTTCTTCAGACTGAAAGAGCCTTCTTCAGTGCACAGCAGGTTTCGCTTCTTCAATGGCCTGCTATTACCCGGATATGCTGCCCATCGAGCACGTCTGGGATTTCATTAGTCGGCGACTCGCTCGTACAATTTGTGGGGTGCACAGTAAGATTGAACTTTGGCGTCAAGTCGAAACCATCTGGAATGCCATTCCCCAGGATTACACATCAGAACCTGTATGATTCAATGCCATGACACACAAAGTAATGATTTCAGATGTTCTTTTTGGTTTTTTGTCTTGTACAATTGATCGTTTATTTGTACCACTATCAGTAATATGTGGAATAAATTTCATTAATTTCTGACAATTCTTTCATGGTGTTGCAATTTTCACAAACATGAGTGTAATAACATAAATGCAAAGAGTCATTGAAGAAAAAAAGAATAAAAAATTTTTTTGTCAAACAATATCCTGTGAAAATCTTTTTATTATGAAAGATTAAGCTTCCTTATTTATGTATTTATTTACTTAACTTTTTATATTAGAAATGTCTTTTTTGTCCATTTTATTTTTGCAATCAGACAGAATGTCGATGTGTACAACTTGTTCATTGTTGTCATTTGAAATAGCCATTTCGGAATAATTTTTTTGATAAAATCGTTGTTTACAAATCATTACAAGCTCAAATCATTAGCGTTTCAGTAAAAAACTGGAAAATATGAATTGTTTTTTGATCATTATTCAACAAAATAAACATAGGCAATATCTTTAAAAGGGCTTGGGCTCATTTTCATGTGACAACATCGCATAGGTAAACTTTCGCATATCTCTTCTCTCAGATAGTGGGCTACGGGCAAAGAGGCTCTGCTCATCTATTCTCACTCAGCTTGGAAAAATAACAGTGAGAGAAACGAAACTGCCAAAGAGATCAAAACTTTTATGTATACACTAAGCATTTTTCCTTTCCCAGGCTGAGGCGATCTCGGGCAGCGCACACACAGACTCGGTTCTCCAAGAATATAAAAAGGAGAGGTTAAATATGGCAAGATTTTGCCATATTTAAATTTAAAAAAGAATGTTTTCTGTCACTGTGTCGTGTAAGAATTCTAGCTATAACTAGACCAAATTTTTAATTGCCACACTAAAAATTCCACTCGCCAATGGCGAGCTGGCGAGCAGAAATTTCACACCCTGTCTTAAAATGAATAAAAACCTGTAATAATCAATAAGCATTTAATGGGGAAAAGAACATCTGTGTTAAAGTTGAATAAAGACAATATTAAATGGTAAAATGTTGCACTTTCGGATGAAAAACATTTTATTCTTGATTAACCAAATGGTTTTAACAGTTACTGGCACGATCATAAGATAGCGAAAGATAGATCAGATTTTTTAAAGGCAGATATGAATCGGGCATTTTAAAGGTAGATCTATGTTGCTCTGGGAAGCTGTTTCTACTGAAGGCAGAATGAATTTAGTAATTTTTTCTATTATTATGAACATCAAAAGAATATCTGCAAATTTTAAACGTGGAATTCTCAGATTTTTGTTAGATTTTGGGGGGTAATAATATTTTTTTCAACAAGACTTAAATTTTTGCTCTACTTCTAGAGTAACAGGAAATAATTTGAAGAAAGAAACCTGTATTATTGCCTTTCCCGTGGCTTAAATTTGAAAAAACCTTAACTTATCATATTAGAAAAGTGCATGCAAGTGGAAAGCAATGCACTCACATACAATCTTATCCTAGGGTAGCCTTATACTGAGGTCTGGCTGTATTAGTGTTCGAAATTAACCAGTCATTATTTTTGACGGCTGGCCTTTTTTTTTTAAATAAAAAAAACTTGTAAGCTCTAGGTTCATACTGTATTTTTTTTTTTCCTCTGTTGCACATGGAATTTCCAAACATAAAATATTCTATGCTTCTAAATCGAAAGTCAATCATCTGCTTTTCAAAAGAGTGGAGGGAGTTGGGAGGAATGTGATGTGCAGTAAATAGAGACAAGTAGTAATGTAGTAACCAATAACTGAGAAAATTGATCTTTGATATTACATCCCAAAAAGTCTGGCACCTATTGTTCAAAAATTATGTAGTTTGGTTAAAATTTCGATTGAGTGTAGCATCATTTTCTTAAAGTTTTAAGGCAAACAGGAACATGTGCATACTGACAAAATGGAATATTTCTTCCTATTTTATACTTGTGTGTGCATCTAAAAATAAACAATTTAAAAAACTGAATGAAGAAAAAAGATTATAAAATATTACGTGATGTATGTAATGTGCGGTAAATAAAGACAAGTAATAATGTAGTAACCAATAACTGAGAAAACTGATCTTTGATATTACACCCCAAAAAGTCTTGCACCTATTGTTCAAAAATTAAGTAGTTTGGTTAAAATTTCGATTGAGGGTAGCATCATTTTCTTAAAGCTTTAAGGCAAACACGAACATGTGCATAATGAAAAAATTGGAATATATCTTCCTATTTTACACTTGTGTGTGCATCTAATAATAAACATTCAAAACACCAAATGAAGAAAAAAAAATTATAATAAAGCAAATGAAGAAAACAATAAAGAGGGATTTTTAAATTGTTTAAAAAGTTGTAAATAGTGTGACATTTCTGAAATAGAAAAAAAAAAATCTCTGGCTCACAAGAGCGAAACTTCATGATATGCACCATGTGTAAAAAGTTCACTAAAGCATAAGAATACAAACTTCATAAATGGATGCCCAGCTCTGTAATATGAAACAATTAAGTGTTTTTTTTTTTTAATATAATAGCTTATTTTTATGCTCATAATTTTGAAAGAAAAAATTACATCCACCTTTTGGATCGACTTTTTGAAATTTCAAAATTAATATTCTTATACTCATTTCTCAATACTAGGAAATTTATAAAAAAATTAAACTGTTCTTAAACATAATTAACTATATAAAAATTAATAAAAGATGTCTATACATCTGGGTGTGAAAGTGAATGCAGCTATATTAGGCTCAGCAACTTGCATCACAAAACTTCAGAAATTGACAGTCACATACATTAAAGGGCAAGAAAATGCAATGTGATTATTATTTATTTTTTTTTTTTAAGTAAGCATTTTACAAGGTAATCAAAAAAGTTCTTGTCATCTTTTATGTTCATTAATCACATGCTCACAGAAAGAAAACAAAAGGATGCACATGCTTGCCAAGCAATCGAGAGTTAGTCTAGGCATTAAATCCTTCAGAAGCATACACATGGTTCACACAGAGCGGTCATAGCTCGTAAAGTATTAAAGAGAAATGAAGGTATCAAAATCAAAGTAGTTTGTTGTACTGTCAGTAACAAAAGTATCTGAACACTAGCAAAAATTCGTATATAAAAAAAGTAGAGTTAATACTGTTTTGTTAAATAAATACTTGTTGAATCCATGGGCGTAGCTAGAAAAAAATTCTAGGGGGGAGCCATGGCCCCAGGCTCCTTTTAAAACTTATCGAATCAGAAAATTATTTCCATATTGTCAGTAAAGAATAGTTTTTCTTCAAAATAAAATTGCCATACAAGGGCCTAGGGGCCTTTAGATTGTTGTTCGTAAGGGACAAATCTTGACAGCAAATTTTAGCTCACTTCCTGCCATCTAACTGAGCTGAAATTGTGCAAGCATATGCAATTTCGATCCAATGACAATACATGCTCAAGTTCTAACACATTTAAGAAAGAAACCTTTTGGACCCTGAATTTTCAGTAATTAATTTGATTTTGAATTTTAACCCACTTTCTCTCATCCAATTTAGCTGCAAATTTGCATACATTCATAACTCCTATGATAATACATGTTCAAGCAGTAAAGGCGTAGGGGAGGGTTTTCGGGGTCGTAAGCTCCCTTTGTTTGCCGTCTGTTAGGTTTTAATCATTCAGATGAGTTTTAACCCAAGTCCTCTCATGCAATTGAACTGAAATTGTATATACACGTATAACTCCAATGACAATACACATTCAAGTAGTACAAGAACTTAAGGGATGGGAGTCTGGGAGCCGTGGGCCCCTATGTTTGCTCTCTGTTAGGTTCAAATCATGCAAACAAATTTTAACATACTTTCTCTCATCCATTGAGAGGACAGTTTGCATACAGACAACATAACTCCAATGACAATACATGCTGAAGTAGTAAAGGGCTTAAAAGGGGTCTGAGAGCAGAAGGACATGGGCCCCCTTCATTTGCTGTCTGTTAAGATCAAATCTTTCAAGCAAATTTCAACCCATTTCTTCTCATCCAATTGAGCTGAAATTGTGTATACACGTAGAATTTCATTGACAATACATGCTCAAACACTAACGGTCAGAGAGTGGGCCTAGTGGCGTAAGGTCCCCCCCACAGGTAAAAGATTTTATTTCAAATTTTAACCCATTTCAACAATCTGATAGAGCTGAAATTTTGCATACACTATAAGGCATCGTACTGATTCGTAGAAATTTAGAAGTTTTGTGAAAAATTAATGTACGAAGTTGATTTCATGGTTGGATCGGGAGACTTAGGGGGAATTCTGGAAAGTTGGGGAAAACTATAAAACGCAAAACGGATATCTAATTTGGTAAAGGATTAGTCACTGGTGGCGATACGGAGCCCCCTAGGGCCCTATGACTTAAGGGCCCCGATAGAGAATCAAAAAGTGATATTTTTCACAAGTAAAAAATATTTTTATAAGCAGCTATGTCAACTTAAGCCTTTTACTTTGTTGATTTGTTGTGCCAGTAGTGGAGATTTCAAAATAAACATGTCATATAAATCAACTGCATAATTTTGGTCAATTCGCCAAATTAAATTAAATATGTGCTAATTTATTTCTTGAAAGGTAAAGCTGCAATTTTATAAATTACCCTAAAATAACAGTCAATCGCCCCTCCAATCTTCAAAGAAAATCAGGTTTTATTTGTGGGGGGGGGGGGGGGGCAGACAAACGGTAAAAATATACAAAAAAATAATTTGACATGTATTTTCCCGCTAAGAATATAAGCATAAAAATTATTTTAAAACAAAACATATATGGATTTTTTTAAGTTGCAATGATTAAAAAAATGAATTAAATACAGTAAATTCTTAATTAACCGGCATTCAACTAGACGAAAAAGAAACTGGAATATTTTTCCCCTTCCAATAAATAATTTTAAAACATCCGTCACAATTTTACGGTGTTTATGTTTTCCATTTTCAAATAATAAGTATCCGATTTAATATAAAACAAATCAACGTTTATATTTACAAAAAGAAATATCATAAAAGAAATAAATAATATAAAAAATTGTCATGGTAGAGACTACTGCTGAGCATAAGAGGGCATTTATTCGGTAAATTAAGAACAAACAAAGTTTCTGTGAAAAGCAGGAGGGGGCATGTAATCGAGGGAGGTGCTTTTGCGGTACTTTACGCATAGTTGCCAGCATTTTAATTTATTCTGGAGTATTTTTAGCCTCGCCTTTATTTAGCACCCTTTTATTTATAGTATAATTATCTCGTTCTCGTATTATATATATATAACTAAGATAAAATAAGAACAAAAAAATACTCTTAAAAAAAGTTATATGAAATTAAGGCGAGGCTAAAAATTCTCCAGAATAAATTAAAATGTTGGCATCTATGCTTTACATTGTAAATAGCTGAAAATGAGCAATGAAAAATATACAGTATTGTTATTTTTTTAGGGGGGCTCCTTATAAAATTTTTCAGGAGAATTCCCAAGTATTTAGCGCTTTCACTGGGAATAGTCTTGTTTGAAAGGTATTCTACAAAATTTCTTTGAAATTTTCGTGGTCGACGAAGATTTTTGTAAATTGCTGGATTGGAGGGTATTTTGAAAATTTGGTGTTTGAAGTTATGCATATTAAATGACTGCAAAATGGGCCTGTCAGATGCTGCATATGCCCAGGCATTTGGAAAGCATGTCACGAACATTGCCATGCAAAAATCAAATCAGAATAACACTTAGCTTTTTTATATGTGATTATGAAATAATAATGTAGTCTATGTTCAAAAAAAAAAAAAAAACTAGAATGTTGTCGCCACCACATGACTTTCTTCTATATTTTCCTATGCAAATTCACTCAGTAAAAATAATTTATTAAAATCATTATTTAATAAAATTATCTTCCATGATAATGCAGTACGATTTCCATATTAGAGAAGTAGTATAACACTAAATATCAAAAAAAAAGCTCATTTAAAAAAAAAAATTGTTAAAAATGAAAAAAAATTGATAACTTTATTTTAAATTATCGCAGATCAATGGTACAACCATTCATTTTAAAGGTATTGGCGAGCTCTTTTGAAAGATGCCCATCATGGAAATTTATATACCCATCATGAAAAGTACATTTGATGTTCAGTTTTTATGCTTTGTTCTGTCAAACATTCTCTTTCAACAAACAAAATGAGGTACTTACGTAAGTGAAAATGAAAAATTATGAGGATGACAAAACATTAAGAATTATTTTATTATGTGCTAAATAGATAAAAACACTTTAGTAAAATAATTCTATCATTAAATTAAATGACACTTTATATACAGATTTAAAAAAACAATTTAAAATTTGCAGTTAAATGCAATGCATTATGAAGTTTTCGACTGGTCTATAACCACTAATTATTTTTAATATGATTCTTGCAATATTTTAATTAATCATCAATATAGACAACATAAAATACAAAAATTTGTTTGCAGAAAGCAAGTATGATGTGACCAAGATAATAAATATTAATAAGCGGAGAATTTAAAATGACAATTCAAACATCTAGAACAATTCTCTGATTAAATAAATTATTTAAGTTAAAATATCATTAATAATATAAAATATATTGTTTCAATTTCACTCAACCGATTCGTTTTCTTTTATTAGTAACACATACCTAGCTGATCGGCCTGTAAAACATCGTATTCATCAGCTAAAGAAAGCCGGTGTTTTCATATGTCACATACCACAACACGTCAACGCAGACAAAGGTAATAACAACAGGTAACAAAAACAAAATATAAAGATCGTAACTTACCCGGTTTAAATTTTTAATTCAATGCTAAACATTGTAACTCCATTATTGAAAGCAATAGCGTGAATACATAATGTAATAACGCGATACACGGGATCAATGATTATAAACTGACCGACAATCAAACATACTTCTTTGTGTAGATACCTGGCTTGCCGACATCACCATAGGTAACTCTCTCATAGAGTGAAATAACCGGAATGAACACCTGAAAAGTTTAACAAGTTGTTACCTGTTATCATGGAACAGGTGTTTTGTTAAGGTTGAGGTTCTGTGGGTTTTACATTACTCTAGTGCTACACTATGGGGTGACAGTCTGGAACGTGGAACCCACCTACAGTCGGCAGAAAAAGTATCCGAGCACTAGCAAAAATTCATGTACACACTGTTTTGTTAAATAAATCCTTGTCAAATCATGTTCTTAAACTGACTAAGACAGGTATATTTTAAGGACAACTGGACATCCTATGTATAGTAATTTGAAGTGTTTTTCCCTTTTTTAGGATCATTTGTGTTTAATTTTATCTTTTTGCGGACGATAGAAAAGCGTTCATCTTCTTTATTGTTTCCTGGTTTTACAATTAAGATAATTGAGCTATTTTGTTTATTAAGATTTTGTTGTAATGTTATGCCCCACTTGTGGTTCAACTTCGTGAATTCCATAGCAGGCTTTTGACCTCTGGGAGTCACCGAAGCGGGGGAGCCATCCCCTCCGTGGAGGATCAGAATTGTGATGTCATGTCTCCGGACAATACAATCCTAAGGCTCCTATATACACGAGCTGGCACAAGTGATGCCAGATGGTCGAAAATTATTTCCTCTTCAAATTTCCCCAAATCAGGGGGGGGGGGGGGTTCGAAAAAATCCCCTACTCGATTTCAACTAAATAGGGAAAATAAAAAAATTTTCAAAAAAAAAAATATCAAGCAGATTTTTCTATGATTTAAGCTAAGATTTTTCCCCAAATGAAGGCAATTTTTGAAAAAAATCCCCAAATAACAATAAAGCTATTAAAAGTCTCTAGTCGTAGGGATAAATCATTACGTTGCCAACATTGACAGAAAGTTGAACTCTCCAGATTTGTTCCCAAAAATTTTTGAATTCCTCAGAAACATGTGGTCCCCAAAATTGCCCCCAGAAGCCTCAAAAATCCCCAATCTGGCATCACTGGCTGGCGCATAAGGCATTTTGTTTCCTTAGGGTTGCCACATGTACCCAACGCGTTCCATTCACAAATAAACGTCAGTCATTGCTTCTATCGTCTTATGTTACTTTAGAGTTACTCCTTTTATTATATTTCATAATTTTAACTAAAAAAAGTACGATATAGGAGTTTGTTTAACGATAAACTGCTATGTATAATCAATCAAGAAAAAACATAAAATGTTCAGATTTCCATAAGTTAATTTAAGAAGAATAAAACAATATAACTTACATATTTCTTTGTATTTCTGACATGTGTTAATGTAAAAGAAAAGTTTGTCATTGTAAACATATTATTTGTATTAATATTGATAAACTGATTTAAGAAGACCTATTATTACTGTATATTTCAGTTTTGGCGACATTCTGGATAAGAAACAGAAGTAGCCCTAATAACGAATCTTATTTCCAATACATCCATAGGATATCCTGGTAATGTAATGTGAAAAAAAAAAATGTCTTGTTAGGAATATAACTGTTGCTTATTGCTTTTGTTGACTGATCGTATCTTCAGATCAAGATTTCTTAAAATCACCAGGAAAGCTATAAGGACGCCAAGAGGTAAGGCTGTCATCCTCCGAGGCAAAAAAAAATGGCGGCGATGCGCCGGCGCGATACTCCAGTGCGTAGAGTCCCTAAATAAAATAATAGGCCGGCGCATCACCGCCATTTTTTTGCCTCCGAAGAGGACAGGATTCCCGCTTGGCGCCCTTATCGCTTCCGTAAGGATTTTAAGAAATCTCTTGATCTGAAGCTAAACTGGTCAAGATAAGAGAAATAAGCAACAATAATATTCCTAAAAACACATTTTTTTCATAGTACATTCTCAGGATGTCATATTATTCTGAGGATATCCTATGGATGTACTGGTGTAAGATGTGTTGTTAGGGCGGTTTCTGTTTATTTTACAAAATGGCGCCAAAACTCAAATACACAGTAATAGAAGGTCTGTGGACACTTTATATTCACTTCTTGAATGATTATAGCAGTTTATCGCTAAACAAACTTCCATATCATAGTTTACTTAGCTAAAATTATGAAATATAATACAACAAGTTACTCTAAAGTAACGTAAGACAATAAAAAAAAATGTTTGTCGTTTGTTTATCAGAGAAACGCGCTGGGTACATGTGGCAACCCTAAGGCAACAAAATGCCTGATGCGCCAGCTCGTATATATAGGAGCCTTACAGTGTGTAGCGATTTCGTTGCTTTTGGCATCGGGTTCCGCACTTGGCGTCATTCCGAAAAATCGAGTAATAATACCAAATGGCAAACTGCACTACGATAAAACTAATGCAACAATCCTTGCTTTTCCACTAGCAGTTCTTTTCAACAATGGCTTTCGATAGAGCTGAAACGAAATGGTTCAGTCCATTATAACAGTAGGTGGACAAAGGAGCAGAAGGATGGGAAGAAAAAAAGTGATAATAATGGCTCTCGGAATCTGGTCTCGACTTGGATTCTTTTACCGGCTGCCGGAAAAAGGAGCGGGAATATTCGAAAACCAAAAGAAATGATAATGCTTTTGTTCAGCATTTCGTTTTGTTTTTCACTGTATAATGTTTTATTTTATGCATATCAAATTGGACATTTCTTCCAGAATCTTCGACTATCGACTTAAAAACATATGTGTACCTTTTATTACATTTATTAAACAGTTTTTATTTTCTTTGAAGCAAGCAGAAAGGGGTGATTTTTCATTCAGTTATTCAATTCAATCAGTTACACTACTACTACTCAGCATAAAAATTGCCCCTAACACCACTTTTGAAAATTCTCCTGTAAAATGACCTCCATTTTGCCCTATCATCACCCACCGTTTTTTGGGGACGCCCCCCTATTTTTACCACTTTTCGGTAATTTTATGGCTATAAATTTGATTTATAGTGGAGAAAAGAAATATTTTAACTGTTAAATATCTCCTTTAGGGTTACATACAAACGAAACGCTTGCAACTTCGATGACGTAAATTTTGCAAGTTTTTTGCAAATACAATCGGCAGCAAAAATATCCGAGCACTAGCGAAAATTCCTATGTAAAAAATGTACACTTAATGCAGTTTTGTTAAATAAATCCTTGTCGAATCCTGTTCTTTGTCAGTCTAAGAAATCGATTCGACAAGGATTTATTTAATAAAACAGTGTTAAGTGTGCTTTTTTTACATAGGAATGTTGTCTAGTTCTCGGGTACTTTTGCTGCCGACTGTAGTAATACATTTGGAACGCTTGCAAATGGCTTTGCAACCGGAGGTGTTTCATTTGTATGTACCCCATAATGGCCTAAAGAGAAGAAAAATTCTACAACAAGAACATTTACAGCAAAAGGAAGATTTAGGGGGGGGGGCATGCCACTGAAATTATAAGTTACATCTATTATATTTTATTAATTAATTATTATTATCACTTATCTTACATTATATTCTTTTTTATTTTTAAGAGTGAAAATAATTATTTTCCATTCGCCAAATCAAATTCATGGCCATAAAATTACCGAAGAGTAATAAAAATTGGGGGAGGAGGTGACGTCCCAAGAAAACGGTGGGTGATGGGGGTAAAATGGGGGTCATATTCAAATTTAGGAGGTCATTTTACTTAAGAATCAGCAGGAATAGTATGAGGGTTCCATTTTTTTTTTTTTTTTTTTTTTTTTTTTTTTTTGGCAGCATGGTGTTATCTAACCTCAGAATTTAATGAAAGTTTCAGGAGTCATTCTCCTTAATGATATAAATGAAAATACACTTTTGAAATTTTTTATTTCGTTGAATTTTTCTTTTACAATTTTTTTTAATTAAAAAAATTTAATAAATATATATATACTGTAATATTATGTTCATTTTAAGTAGCTTATTGCTCCTATGTAAAAAAAGTACACTTCATACGGTTTTGTTAAATAAATCCTTATCGAATCCTGTTCTTAGTCAGTGTAAGAACACGATTCGATAAGGATTTATTTAACAAAACCGTATGAAGTATACTTTTTTTACATAGAAAGTTTTGCTAGTGTTCGGACACTTTTGTTACCGACTGTACATTCTGACACAAACACAATTCTAAAACTAAACATTTAAAACATGATAAACAGTTACAGTTAAAATAGGCATAATAAAAGTTGTAGTTACTATCATGACATCTTCCTTTTTTTTTAATGTCCCTTATAAATCAAATCTTTTAACAGGTTCACAGTTCTTCCTGATCGAGTAATCACTGGTTTATTGTCAGGAGGTTGTTGGTCTTTTTTTTATGGTAAGTTTGGGTTTGTCACAGGTTGGATGATGCACTGGACTATCGGGAGTTTTGTCAATATCTGGAGTAGGTTCTGTATTTAGAAGAATTTCTGGGATTTTCCTTCTTCTTTCGACTTCAAATTTTAATTTAGTTGGACGAATTTGACTAATATTCCTTCTATATTCCCCTTCGGGTGTTTTAATAATGTATGAACGAAGAGATCGAGGAACTTGTGACTTAACCACAGCCGGAATCCAATTTCGATGAGTCTGTCTAAGTAGAACATTTTGTCCAGGTTGTAATGTTGTACTCGGCATATCATGGTAGAACTTTTGTGTTGAACGAGATTCTAATAAGTTTTCAGTAGTGCCTTTCATGATCACTGGTTTCAAAAGCTCTTCGGAAGTTTGCATGGTTGTTCTTGAGCGTCTAGCGTATAAACATTGAGCAGGGGATCCTAAATTGTTTCTACGTGTATTTCGAAAATTGAGTAAAGCTAATTGAACATCCTGTCCTGAAAGTTTACTTTTTCTTAGTAAATTCTTCGCTGTCTGTACTGCCCGTTCGGCAAATCAATTTCCTTTAGGATATAGTGGACTTGAAGTTTGATGTGTAAACATCTATTCTTGAGAAAATTCCCTGAATTCGGATGATGAGTAATTTGTACCATTATCAATTTCTAATATTCTAGGAATTCCATGGACACTAAATCATTCTTTAAAAATTTTGATGGTGGATTTGCTAGATATATCTTTCAAAGGCTTGAAATCAATAAAACCAGAATAGCTATCTGTGGTGATAAGTAAGTAATTAACATCTTGATAATTAAAAACATCAGATGCAAGGATCTCCCTTCTCCCATGGTAGTTTGGGGATTTCTTTTACAATCAGAGGCTCAGCCTGAGATGACCTCTGAGTTTTCTGACAAACTGCACAATTTTCTATAAGTGAAATTATAACTTTGGACATTCCGGGCCAAAACATGCATTCACGTGCTCGTCCAAGGCAACTTGATATACCTAAATGACCTTTATGAAGTTATTTCAAAGCTTGTGATCTGTATTTATATGGTATAATAATGTTAAGACCTTTAATAATTAAATCATTTTGTATTGACAGTTTATCAAAAAATGGAAGGTATTTCTTACAAGAATCTGGAACTAAATCTCTGTTCTGAAGCCAACCTGTCGAAATGAAGTGTTTTAGTAAAATCAATTCTGGATCAGTATTCGTCAGATCTTGCAGAGTTTTCAAACCTGCAGTTGTAGCTGCGACAGCAAACAAAATTTGAAAAGCACTTTCTTCTCACAAATCATCATTGTAGCAGTCTCTACTCAGTAAATCAGCTATGTGTAATTCTGCACCTCTTTTGTACTTAACTTTTGGAGCATTGTTGAACTTCTAAAAATATTTTCCTAAGTCTTGGTGGAATGCGATCTAAAGGTTTGTTAAAAATTGATTCTAGTGGACGATGATCTGTCTCAATGGTTATATCATTTCCATAAATGTACTGATGAAATTTCTGGCATCCAAACTTCAAAGTCAAGGCTTCTTTTTCTATCTGAGGATATGTTTGTGGAGCTTCTTTTAAAGCTGTGGATGAGAATGCGATTGGTCTTCCATCTTCGAGTAATACAGTACAGCACCTAATGCAAATGAGCTTGCATAAACAGAAATTGTAAGGCTCTTATTAAGATTGTAATAAGTCAGTGCTGTGCTGGAGCTTCTTTCAGTGATTTCTTTATTTCAACTAGCTCTTTTTCTAATCCATCATGTCAATTCCATGTTGCATTTTTTTAAGTAATAACCTCATATTATGAGTTTTGTCAGATACATTAGGAATAAATTTATGCAAGTATTGAATCGTGCCAAGTAATCGTTGTAATTCTTTTCTGTTACTAGGCGCTTTGATCCTATCAATAGCTTCAACCTTCTCAGGATCTATTTTAATACCTTCGCTAGTCAGAATGTGTCCTAAGTACTTTACTTGCTTTAACTCAAATTCACATTTATCTTTGTTTAACTTGGCACCAGCATTTCTCAGTGCTTACAGAACTGATCGAGTTCTTGCTCTAAGAAGGGTATTTATGTCTGGAGCATAAATTAATATATCATCTATTGAGTTTTCAACACCTTCAATGCCTTGCAGAATCTGTGTTATTATCATCTAGAAAATCTCTGGAGCTGATTTTATTCCAAATGGAACACTAAGGAAGGAATATCTTCCCATGGTGTGCTGAAAGTTAAGAACGGCTGTGTTTTTGCAGAAACTCTCAACTGTCAGAAACCCTTTTTCACATCTAATTTTGTGAAAAACTTGGATCCACTAACATTAGCTGCAACTTCTTTTAAGGTTTTCAATGAAAAATGACATCTCAAAAGTAACCTATTTAAATCAGAGGGATCAATGCAAATTCTTATTCTTCCGTTCTGCTTAACAATTACCATGTGATTAGAAATTGGTGTGGGTTCATCAACTTTTTGAATATTACCATCTTGGACCATTTTGTCCAATTCTTGTTTTACAATTGGTTCAAGAGAAAATGGGACTCTTCTTGAAGGTTTTATTTCTTTTGGCAAACATTCTTCAGAGATTTTAGCACTGTATTCAAAATTTTTAATACAACCAATTCCTTCAAAAAGATCTTTGAATTCTTCTTGTAATGTATTTATTTGATCTACTCTATGAATTAATCCTGCCTCTGTACATGTAATTCGACCTAAAACTGGACTAATTCCTCCATAAGCAATAACTAAATGGAGCTGAATTTGCTTATTCCTAATTTAGCAAGGGACAATAGATTCTCCTGCAACATCAATAGCATGGCCTGGATCTGAAAGAAGTTTGCGAACATGTGATGGTTTTATTTCCAGTTTTAATTCTTCTGCTAAACTAAATGGCATTGCATTACACTGAGCTGAGCGCCTGCAACAAGTTTCATTGGATTAGCTTTGTTATTAATAAGAACAGTCTCAAACCAGTCTTTTTATCAGCATTAATAGCAGCTATTAAATAGTGCTCATCATCTTTAACTACAGAATCAACATTTTCAACTTCTTGGACTTTATATTTTTTCTTATATTTAGATCTACACTTTTTGGCAAAATAGTTTTGTTTTTGACAAAGATTGCATTTCTATCCAAAAGCTGGGCATTCATTTAATTTATGTGTACTCCCACAGTTTCTATAATCATTCATAACTTTAGAATTAGGTTTATCTTTCATTGAGAATTTTTTATATGCTTGAGAAAATTTACTGGTTATTGTAGAACTTACTGGTTGTGCTTTGGTATCCTCAAGAATGTCTTTTAAATATCGTGCAGCATTTTCCAAAGCAAGGCAAATTTGTACCGCTTTATCTAAATTTAAATCAGCATCGCCTAGGAGCTTTTCTCGGACAATGTTATTATCGATGCCGACGACAATTCGATCTCGTATTAACTCATTTTCCATATCTCCTAACTTACAACGAGATGCTTGTATTTTAAGCCTAGTTAGAAAATCTTTAAACTTTTCATCATGCTTTTGCTTAATCTGATTGAATTTATAACGTTCAAACGTATAATTAACTTTAGGTGTAAAATATTCTGCAAACTTACTTTTAATGGTGGTCAGATCATTTTGTTTTTGAGTTGAAAAACCAATCGTTTTGAAGACTTTCTGTGAACCACGGCCAATAATTGCCATAAATGTTGCTACTTGAACATTTCTTTCTTCTTTACTTAGCTGTATAGCTGCAGTCTGCAGCGTGCCATTCAAAACTCTGTAGCGAGTCTTCCCAGTGTTCTTTAGAATCCGCCGCAATTAACGAAGGTTTTGGGGGACGAATTGAACTTTCAGCCATCTTTTGGCGTTCTTATTAATGAAATTTGGAATTATCTTCTGACACCATGCAATATTATGTTAATTAAGTACGCGAGAATAGAGATGCAAGGCTTTCAAAACACCCGGTTTTTTCCCTGGGAATTTTGAAATTATGAATATTTTTATAATTTTTGTTAATTATTTAGCCTCCGATCTTTAAATTAACTTCAACTTTAATTCCTGCATAGATTTATTTTACGTTTCCCTTTCCCGCTAATTCGAGCATCTTCGATGTTTATTCCGAAAACGAAGAAAATAATTAATTTTAATTAATGTGGTTCTAACGCTAACAATAAGTTTCTGTCATTATTCATTAATATTATTTTGTTATGTTCTTGAGATAACCTTTCCATTCTTAATGAGAATCAGTAACATTTAATTTTTCTTATTCATAATTCGTTTATGAATGTACTATGAACCAATTAGAGAATTGGACTTAAGATTTTAGGAAACAAACCAATTAAATTTATATTTCATTAAACTCAAATGAAGTATTTAAGAAATTAGTTTGTTACCTGATAATTTTTAAATTGTTTTTCTTCTTCTTCTTCTTTTTTTTTTTTTTTTTTTTTTTTTACAAATAATAATAATAAAAATAATAAAAAGAAGAATTCTTAAATTTAATCTGTTTTAGGGAAATACATAAGTAATTCGAAAATTTTCCCCACTAGTTCTATTAGAAATGCAGAAACTTTTTTTTTTTTTTTTTTAAATGCATAAAAATCAGGAAAACAGTATGTGTAGGGGAGAAGGTGGTAATATGAAACAGGGTGGTAATATGAAACCGCTTCTTTCTGCTTATCTACTGGAGCCCTCTGTGTTTACTAAAGTAAATTTAATAAATGTGAATCATAATAATTACTATACCGCTTGGCATCAGTATAGCTTGTTTTGTTTATGGTGTAATAGGTGGATCTTTGTTTATGCAGTTCTAAAAAATTTCACAAGGTAAGTTTCATGACTATTTTTCACATCCTTATTGATAAATATGAGATATTGTTAATATTTTTTTTATTAACTGTAAGATTGAATAGTAAAATAGCAGGATTAAATTATGGATATATATTTTTCAAACTTAAAATTCATGGGATCGTTTATAAAATGGCGATTGGTGGTAATATGGAACAATGTGTTCCATATTACCATAAGCCGGAGGACTTTGGATTAAATGTGTTGTATGCCAACAATGGGCACATGTTTTATGCAGTGGATGTGAAGGTGACGTTTATATTTGTGACTTTTGTTCCTAAGTATGACTAATTTGAACTTTAGGATTATTATTTTTTTTTTTACAAACAATATTTTACAGGGAAAAAAAAATCCTGTTTATGTTTTTAATAAAATATGCGTATTTTTTACAATACTTTCCTTTAGATGTTCAGGTTTTCCTTTTTTTAGTAATGTTTTCTGAAATAAATAACCCAATAAATATATTTTTGTTTCACTTTTTATTGTTCCATATTACCACCCCACTTTCTAAGACAGCTATTTTTGTATTATGTTAAAAAAAAATTAATGGTCTTCAAATCGTTTAATGTTTTACCGTCTAATAACTTTAAATGTTCAGTGGAAGGATACTTTGTCAAATTATAGTAGATATTGTTGAAAAAATTCCATTAAAAAGTGCATTTTTTGTTAAAAAATAAAAAGTGGTCCATATTACCACATTCTCCCCTATAAATTTTCATTGTAGGAAATTTAACATCAATTTTTTACAAACTCTAATTAGAAATATTTATGAAAATAACTTATAAAAGAAACTATACCACTGTAGTAATTGCATAAAATGTCATCCCTTCTTTTTAAAAACCACTTCATTATTTTAAATAATTTTCTAAAAATAGAAATTTTTAAAGAAGTTTTCAAACCTTAATTATTTCTCTTCTCAAACTATTACAGGATTATGTACATTGGTTTTCTTAATTCTTCAGCTTGTATAATATGGAAATTGTATCCAACATTTTACCGATACATATATCTTAAGTGCTAATTTAATAAACAAAGCTTAAGTTTATTTTTAAATTATGATTTGGCTCCAGTTCTGATAAATTGAAAATAAAATGATAAATTAAAATAATGTTATAAGCTTATAAAGTCCTTAAAATTGCCATTTATATTAAGTAAACAACTTATTTCAGAAATTTAATTTATCAACCTGGAAATTAATTTTCCGATAGAAAGGAGTAGAAGGCTGATTTTTACCAACTATGTGAAAAATACCAGAGCCGGGTATCGAAACCCGGGCCTTCCGCTTAACGCGCGGATGCTCTAACCACTGAGCTACCCTGGCTGATAACCAGCTCGGCACTTCTCACATAATTTACGTTTGCAAGGTCACCGAGTCACTTGATATAGCTGCTTTAATGCAGACTCGGTGACCTTGCCAACGTAAATTATGTGAGAAGTGCCGAGTTGGTTATCAGCCAGGGTAGCTCAGTGGTTAGAGCATCCGCGCGTTAAGCGGAAGGCCCGGGGTTCGATTCCCGGCTTTGGTATTTTTCACATGGTTGGTAAATGCTGATTGATTATTACAGGTTTTTTATTCATTTTAATATATTATTAATTATTTTAAACATGCATAAATGTGGACCCTAACCTTTTGTTACAAATTACGAGCAAATTCAGCAGCAGCCATTATGAGTAGAACAGTAAGAGGAATTATGAGTCTTCGATCTCTGTAAAACAACTCTGATTTTGCATCAGATTAGAGATTTCTAATTTGTTTTTTCCCCGCAAAATTCCCAAATTTCCCAGTTTTTTCCCCAAAACTCCCGTTTTTTTTCCCTTGGTTTTAAATTCCCGGGTTTTTTGCATCTCTACGCGAGAAGCATTTTAAGTCGCTTATAAACTTTAACGCTATGTTCTGACACCAACACAATTCTAAAACTAAACATTTAAAACATGATAAACAGTTACAGTTAAAATAGGCGTAATAAAAGTTGTAGTTACTATCATGACATATACAGAGCCAAATTATGGTACGGGCACATGGGGCACCGGCCCAGGGACTTCAAATTTGAAATTTAAGGGGCCTAATTTCCAAAAATTGAGAAGTAATATTACAAATTTTTTCATTATATCTCTATTAAAAACAAAAATTGATTAAATTTTTCTTTCTATATTTTATTAGCGAGCTTAAACAATTATTAAATTTTGTGACTAATTTCCTAACCATTGGCTGATCAATGTGCTTCAGTTTTTCATTTGTCTTGAATATAAAACTAATGATTTTGTCAGGCCCTGACTAACGGCAGGGCATACGTGGCAAATGCCCTGGGCCCCCTTTCTGGAAGGGGCCCCCTACAGGTGTATGCAGAAATTCTGCAACCTAAACGCCTCTTATGCCACTGCAAGGGGGCCCCCCAGAATAAGCTTGCCCCGGGGCTCCAGGCAGTCTAAGTCGGGCCCTGGATTTTGTTATAGGTTGCTAAAAAAAAATAAAAATAAGGAAATAGAAGGTATAATTCAAGGAAAATTTAAAAAATTCACATTTTTTTTTTTTTTTTTTTTTGAGAATGGGTCCTTTAGAGCAGTGTAAGCGACCTCCAAATAGCATCAGTGCACCGGGTTTTCAAAAATAATAGTCGGGTCCTATATACATATATTATTTACTTACATAAACAACACTTCTAATCTCAAATTTCTCAAGTTCTATAAGGGTTAGAGAAGTTTCTGACCCCTTATTTTACATCTGATATGCAACTTGATTATGTTAAATAAAATTAATATATTTATTTAAAAAATTTTTAAAATCTTAAGGGAAAAAAAAAAAAAAAATTAAAGATATTGTGTTTCAAATTAATATATCTAGTATTCTAAAAACCAAAATTGCTATAATTTTTTTTAATATGAAACAAAATTAATAAAAAATAATGCAAAATGTGTTTTTCTCCACGTTTTTAGGTGTTCATAATTATAGGGACAATCCAGATTTTTTCGTTTTATTTAACTTACTAGCGGATAAATTACAGTTGACATGCGAATTTGTTAACTACTGGGCTAGATTAATTCATATATAAGCCTTCAATTTTTCTTGGACGGACATTACTGATAATTCCTCGAAAAAAAGAACATTCAAGTAGTGAAGTATAATAAATGTGTTTTTTAAGTGGAAGGATAATTTCAATCCGCCGAATTTCTAATGAAATTCGAAGATCTACTATTCTACTCATAATGGCTGCTGCTGAATTTGCTCGTAATTTGTAACGAAAGGTTAGGGTCCACATTTATGCATGTTTAAAATAATTAATAATATGTTAAAATGAATAAAAAACCAGTAATAATCAATCAGCATTTAATGGGGGAAAGAACGTCTGTGTTAAATTTGAATAAAGACAATATTAAATGGTAAAATGTTGCATTTTCGGGTGAAAAACATTTTATTCTTGATTAACCAAATGGTTTTAACAGTTACTGGCACGATCTGAAGATAGCGAAAAACAGAGCAGATTTTTTAAAGGCAGATATGAATCGGTCATTTTAAAGATGGATCTATGGTGATCTGGGGAGCTGCTTCTACTGAAGGCAAAATGAATTTAGTAATTTTTTCTATTATTATGAACATCAAGAGAATATCCGCAAATTTTAAACGTGAAATTATCAGATTTTTGTTAGATTTTGGGGGGTAATAATATTTTTTTCTACAAGACTTACATTTTTGCTCTACTTTTAGAGCAATAGGAAATAGTTTGAAGAAAGAAACTTCTGTATTATTGCCTTTCCCATGGCCTAAAAGTTGAAAAAACCTTAACTTATGATATTAGAAAAGTGCATGCAAGTGGAAAGCAATTTTAAATAGTTTAAATGTATTAAGAATATCATATATGCTATACGAAATGGTATTGAAACTTAATATATATATATAAAAAAAAATGTATATATATATATATATACCAGAGAGAATGTCTGACTGTATAACCCTAAAAAGAGACCCCATAAAATATTAATTTAAAGAATAACTGAAAAAAATTACTAAAATTCGAGCTGTCCTTATAATTGTGAATACCTGAAAAATCATCTTTTTACCATATTTAAAGTTTTTTAAGATAGAAAAACGAAAAAACTTTTTAAATATAGTCTATTAACGAAATTCAAATTAATTAAAAATATATTTGTTTAAATAATAGTGTTCAGTGTTTAGTTAATATAGAAAAACGGGTGTCCTTATAATTATGAGAAGGAGTGTATATCATACTTACACAAGAAAAGACCAAATATTTAAAGTTTACATATTCAGCATTGAACACTAATATTTAGTATCAGAAATAAAACAAAATTAATATGCAACATACTTGTGCTTGTTAATGAATAATAATTTAAGTAAATCAAAATAAATTAAAAATTTCTGAGCAAAATTATGATTGCAGACACTTTTCATCTCAGAAAAATATAATACTAAATGTCAAAGAATGTCAGCATTGTGTCTTACAAGCAAAATTTAGGAAATTCTCTTTTCTTTCTTTCCTCTTTTTTTTTCCCTCGGGAAAAAAAAAACCACGTAGACATTTCTACAGGGCAGAGTATAAGTTAAGAAATCTATAATAATAAAAGAAGATGTCTGTTTGTCTGTGCTTCTATACGTTCAGCCCCTACTGAACGTAGAAGTACAAAATTTGACATGCGGGTGCACAGAAGCCTTCCCGAATGCATAGTGCAAAAAAAATTTAAAAATTTTAATTGAGATATTAATTAAAACATCAACATATGTCTAATCAAAAAACGATTCAAAAAGACAGGCGACCCTAATTTTGCCCCTGAACCGCGTTCCTCAAAAACAAAAGCAGAAAGAGAAAATTTCGCAGGTTTTTTGTAAAGCGATCACTGCTCAACTGTTAGAGATAATGAAAATACACCTGTACCACGAGAAAGAGCATTTATTACTGACTCTTACGGCACAATTTTTCTTTTGAAAAATATGGATTTTTTATATCTAAAAAAAAAAAAAAAGTTTTAAAAAGGGTCCAAAATTTCTCTTTTTCTCGATTGTCTTTTTTGAATCGTCCTGCACGAAAGAGTAATTGTCCCATTTCTTAAATATTAGTATATTTGGAAAGGTCATTTAATCCTCTTTCGAACCATATAAACATTTTAATAAAATACGGATTAGCGATCCATATTTTTAGATTTTACGAAACATCGATTTTTTTCACAAAACATTTTATAACTCAAAATCTTTTAGAGATAATGTGATATAGATTATCACATATTATAAAATATATATTTTTCTCTTTAAAGGAATAGATAAATTATCTAAATAAATTAAATTATAAATTAGATTCCTTAATCTTAAACAACTACTTAAAATATAACGATTTTATCCTATAAATAATAAATTTTACATTATGCGTTTTCTAATTTTTATATCTTCCCTTTCATCCCTTCATCAATGTAACTGAAACAAAAATCTTTGATCTGTTCCCAGTATTCACTTAACAAGCTTAACGTACAAAAATTCTTTTCGCTCTGTAGATGATAATGTTTTGTCTTATTTCTATCCTTTTGTTTTGGGAAACCAGAAAATAATTAATTCGGTCTCTTTTAATCTTACATTGAAATGTAACTCCTGCAACCTCTTGTCACCAATTTTACATCAACAGTTAAATAGAATATTTGCTTAGCTAGATATTTTCCCAGGGTCTAAGGCTTGGCGAAATCATGCCAACATTCACTATCAACGGTCAATAAATTACTCGTCACTTTTTTTTTTAAATATACATGTGAATGTTCATAAAGTAAAGCAACCATTCTCTATCTTCACACTTTGAACTTGGCGTGTAATTAAACGCCAAATGCATTGTCATTTGTTTTGCTTCAGTTTGGGAGCGGACACTTTCTTTTTGATAATAAGATATGTAACAGCTCAAGAGCGATTCGGGCCTAGGGCCCGGCCTGATTCTCCGTACTGTTTCCCCACTCCAGTATGTTTTCGTTAAAAACTTATTACGCTCTGTTAATTGACTATGGTCACGTACATTGGAATATCTGCAATAAATATACTTTAATCGATATACTGCCTCTCGGATGCGTTCTTGGGTAACCAGCTTTCATCTTTAATTAATTTTAACTTGACTCTTTTTTTCAGCTAATTTTTAGCGGCCAACGCAATGAAGACTAACTTTTCAACAGTTAATAAACTTTATCAGATACTGCTTCATCTATATAACAGATAATTTTTTTTTTTTTTGTACGTAGACCTCGATTAGACGAATCATATTTCAAAAGATTGAGAGATTTTTTTTTTTTAACAGAATCCGTTATAAATTTTTTAATTTTCTGCATGCCTGCAGTTTTTTATGACATTCTGAATGTTTCTGAAATTCTTTCGTTTGCGTTCGAACAACAGTTGGTATTTTGGTTACCATGGAAACTCTCTTTTAAGTTCTCAGACGGTAGTTGGAAAGTAGAGCGAAAGAGAAAGATATTTTTCTGACTGAGGTCACGTGTTTTTGGACTGCGATTAAAAATTGCAAATTTTAAAATTCTTCAATTTTCCTGCGTCGCACACGAAATTTACTATACAGAGTTTTCATCACAAAAGTTGTAGTTTAAATTTCATCGATTTCGGAGAATAAACAAAAAATTTGCATTTTATTTCAAATTAAATTTTATTCTAATGCGCGAATTTCAAATTCTAATTATGATTAAATTATTTTTAATTATTACATTATTCAAAAGATTTTTTAAATTTCTTTCATAAGCTTTGTTGATTTAGAATCGAACAGTATATTACATAAATTTCCACCGCCAGATGGCGCTGTAATATTTTAAAATTTCAACATTTTAAATTCTAATGAGCGAGGAAGGTGTTGTACAGTCGCCGGTAAAAAGAATTTAGCGCCGGGACTCTCGTACAATTTTTTAAAAGTATGTTTCGGACGGTGCATCTAAACAAAACCCTTTCACTGCAGATGGGTTGCGCGCTGACGATTAATTAGTGGGTCGCAACAGCTGCTCTCGGGTGGGAGAGATGTTGTGTGGATATATTAAAAATAATAGATTTGGGTCAATGAAATCTTTTGAAAACCATACGCTTTTGTAAGAGTTTAAAAGTATTTTCAAATATGTGGTCAAACAAAAACACGATACCCTTTCACTGCAGATGTGTGGGCGGTTAACAGCTGCTCTATTCACAGGTGTTAGGTTTTATATTAAAAATAATAGATTTGGGTCAATGAAATCTTTTGAAAAGTGACAACATCTGTCGCTTTTGTAAGTCAGACATGTGGTCTCATCCAAACAAATCACTGCAGATGTGTGGACACTGACGGTTAATTAACAGCTGCTCCAGGTGGGATGTGGATATATTAAAAATAATAGATTTTTTGAACTGGGTCAAGGAAATCTTTTGAAAACCATACGATTTTGTAAGAGTTTTTTCAGACATGTGGTCTCATCCAAACAAAAAAACATGACACCCTTTCACTGCAGATGTGACGGTTCATTAACAGCTGCTCTATTCATCGGTTTATAGGCCCCCTTTAAAAAGTTTATTTTAACGGGTCAACAGGGGGGTCAGTATATAGTATATAAGAGAGGTTTTCTACTTTCTAACTCAATCGCTATGGACGAAGAAAATTGTGCTATCTGTCTTTATCCAATCTCAGAGGCGTTTCGCTTAATTTGTCATCATGTTATGGATAAATCCTGTGTAAGAAATTATTTCTTACAGTTACAGGATTATAGAGAGGCTATATGCCCGTTGTGTAGGCAGACACTTTACAAGGAAGGCATAGAAAAAGATCTAGGAATACCTAATTTAATCGATGTATCTGATTCTAGTTCGCCTCCAGTCGAATCGATATTTGGAGAGCCTGCCGGGTCTCCCGTGATCAGCGAAGAAGAGGCCGACCCCATCTTGAGCCATTCGTATTTAATCAATGTATCTGATTCTAGTTCGCCTCCAGTCGAATCGATATTTGGAGAGCCTGCCGGGTCTCCCGTGATCAGCGAAGAAGAGGCCGACCCCATCTTGAGCCATCCGTACGTGTACGCTTTTGCCCTTCACTCCGAAGATGCCTTACCTCCGTTTAGTCCTTCGTACGCCTCCATCAACTATCCATTTGTTTGGTCTTACAATCTGAACCTGCCTGTCAATGAAGACACCCCAAGCCTGCCTGTCGCCCCGAGCTTGCCTGACGCCATGAGCCTGCCTGTCGAGGGAGACGCCCCAAGCTTGCCTGTCGCCCCGAGCTTGCCTGTCGCCCCAAGCCTGCCTGTCGCCCCGAGCTTGCCTGTCGAGAGAGACGCCCCAAGCTTGCCTGTCGCCCCGAGCTTGCCTGTGGAGAGAGACGCCCCAAGCTTGCCTGTCGCCCCAAGCCTGCCTGTCGCCCCGAGCCTGCCTGTCGCCCCGAGCTTGCCTGTCGCCCCAAGCCTGCCTGTCCAGGGAGACGCCCCAAGCTTGCCTGTCGCCCCAAGCCTGCCTGTCGCCCCGAGCCTGCCTATCGAGCGCCCTGGAGATGCCGCCCTAACTGTACCTCCTATTGTCATTTCTTGTGGGAGGATAAGGAATGTAAGAGACTTTTCGCTTGAAATTAAGCATGAAACAAAAAAATCTTTTAAGTGCTTAAAGAAAGCTACTAAAAAAATTAAAATGTTTTTAAAATCAAATCAATGTAGAAAATTAAAATTTAAATTAAAAAAATTATTAAAAAAATATAAGAGATTACAAAAAATATATCGTAAATTTACAAAAAAATATTTTTAATTCAATAATTGTTTAATTTTTTTCTTCTTTTGTGTATATTTTTGTAATTTTCTTTACCATTATTATTATTATTATTATCATCTTGTAGTTAAAATCATAAATAAAAAAATATTTATTACTGTGTATTGTAGTATTTCATTTTAGCTAAGTCAGTGTGCTTAAATATTGTTAATTTTACATATCCTCGCTTATTTTATTGTATCATTTCTACAAAATGTAACTGGTTTACATTAGAGAAATATTATATAGTTAAAATTTATCAGAAGCCAAATTATTATCTAAATAAATATTATTTTGAAGTAATGTATAAAAATACTATATAATTTTATGCATTTACTATAATCAATCTAGATTATACTAAATTGATTATACATTAAAGTTTTAAATGAACCTCTTCAATAATATAAAAATAACTACGAAACATATTAACAAAAAACTTAGGAGATTTAATTTGATAATTCAAGTATTTTTAAAGATTTTCTGTAAAAAATTTGTTCACACTGTTACATAAATGTTTTATTTAAATTGAGCTCTAACCCTATACAAATACATTAAAATTCGTTGTTTTGTTACATTTAATAATGACAAAAATAAGCTTTTGTAACAGAGTGGACATTTTACTTTGAAAATAGGTGATTGCGGTGGAAAAATTGCAAACATTTTTTCACGAGTGCATTCACACTACATGAAAATTCATAAAATATCGCATTTAGTATAATTAATCTAGATTATACTAAATTAATTATACATTAAAGTTTTAAATGAACCTCTTCAATAATATAAAAATAAACAAGAGGTTAAAAAACTTTCTGTAAAAAATTTGTCTACACTGTTACATAAATGTTTTATTTAAATTGAGTTCTAACCCTATACAAATACATTAAAATTCGTTGTTTTGTTACGACAAAAATAAGCTTTTGTAACAGAGTGGACATTTTTTTTGTAATACTAGTCATTTTACTTTGAAAATAGGTGATTGCGGTGGAAAAATTGCAAACATTTTTTCACGAGTGTTTACACAATTTTTAATATATCCATTCACACTACATGAAAATTCATAAAATATCTTAATTATCAGCTTCGAATAAATTTGGACTATTGCTAGCAATTTTTTCAAACTAATAACCCCTACTCATTTATACGTTACTTAGTCCGTGTACTTAAACACCCAACTGAAATTTTAATTTGAAATTTCTCGCAATATTGTGAAAAAGAATTTTTCATATTTGACATGAAAGCCACAAGCCTGATTGTGACGAAAACCTCAGACTTCTATGAAAATGAAAGTAGTTAATAAAACTGAGCAAAATTTTGTATCCATTACTCAAAAAGCGACATAATCAACGCTTGAAACAGATTTAAGAAAAAAAAAAAAAAAAAAAAAAGTTTGTTAGAATAGAAACAGAAAAAAATTATATATAGTATTCTTTTCACTTACTTTTTCTTGACAGCGTGTTCACATGTCGTATTTATTTCATTGAGCGGGATTTTTTAGATCAGTCGATTATATCAATTTAGAAATCGATTCTAGATCGGTTATACTGACAAAAACCATGGGGTAAGCATTGACTGAATCAGTCAATGAATTTTGTTTACAAAACTTGAAAAAGCTGCTTCAAATGTGAAAAAAATGAATGATTAATCTTTACTGCTTCTTTGTTTGCATTTCAGAAGGCATTTAAATGGACCTTTAATTTTTTTAACGTCTATAAGTTTGGAAATTATTAACTTAGAAACATCCCATTGGTCGTTTATTTCATTGAGCGGGATTGTAACGTTTTTTTTAGATCAGTCGATTATATCAGTTTAGAAATCGATTCTAGATCGGTTATACTGACAAAAACCATGGAATAAAAAATAAACAGGATGAAAATACGAGATTACACTAGCGTGTAAGTTGTAAACTTAAACAATTTTTTGATTACAGTCGATTATATCAGTTTAGAAATCGATTATACTGACAAAAACCATGGGGTATGCATTGACTGAATCAGTCAATGAATTTTGTTTACAAAACTTGAAAAAGCTGCTTCAAATGTGAAAAAAATGAATGATTAATCAGAAATTTCGATTTTCATCCCCTTAAAATCATACAACTAATTGAGAGATGTGTGCAACCTTTTTTTTTTTTTTTTTTTTTTTTTTAAGAAAATTATATTTATTGAAACTTTCATTTTATCCGACTAAGTGAAAAATAAAGCCATTATCCATGTGTGAAAATGTAGAATTTTTTAATTATTTTATTAATATTATGAATTCAAATCGCACAACTGTATCCATAGCGGTCCTTGCTAAAGAGAGGTCGTCACCACATTCGACCCCAAACCAAAGACAGCTGCTTCGTTGTTGATTGGGAAGGAAAGCGGGCCTCATCGCCAAAGAGTTCCCCTGAGACAGGCTGACGCCGCCATTGTTAAAACTGGGTCCCATGCGATTGAGAGCAGCTGCTTACCCATGAGTCCCCTTTGAAAGGCCCCAAACAGCTGCTTCATGGTTGAATGAGATTGGCCGTTATACTGGAAAGCGACTGCTGCTTGCGTGACCCCAATGAGTCATCACGGGGATTCAATGCACCTGGTCCCTTTTGAAAGGTCATCCAAACCAGCTGCTTCATGGTTCAATGAAATTGGCCGTTATACTGAAAAGCGACAGCTGCTGCTTGCGTGACCCCAATGAGTCATCACGGGGATTCAATGCACCTGGTCCCTTTTTGAAAGGCTCCAAACCAAAAGACAGCTGCTTCATGGTTGAATGAGATTGGCCGTTATACTCGAAAGCGACAGCTGCTGCTTGCGTGACCCCAATCCAAACAGCTGCTTCATTGTTAAAACTCATACTATTGTCCTTATCATGCACCCTTTTTGAAAGGGATTGAACAATGCTTCATTGTGTTGTTGCCGGAAGCAGCTGCTTGCCAATGAGTCATCACGGGGATTCAATGTACCTGGTCCCTTTTGAAAGGCCCCAAACCAAAGACAGCTGCAGAGCAAAAGAAAAATCTTTCACCGACTCGCCGAAGCTCACAAACAATTCAAAAAAAATTTTTTTTTCCAATTTCAAAAAACTTTATTCGGAGATCTAGCAAGAGAAAAATCTTTCGCCTAAGCTTTCAAGATTGATGACCAATCATGACAACGCATTCAAAATTTTTTTTTCAATTTCAAAAAAAATTTATTCGGAGGTCGAGCGAAAGAAAAATTTTTTTATCGACTCACCAAAGCTTTCAAGGTCATGACAACGCATTCAAAAAAAATTTTTTTGAAATTGGAAAAAAAATTTTTTGAATGGTTTGTCAGCTTCGGCGAGTCGGTGAAAGATTTTTTTTGCTCTCTCTCTCAGAGCAAAAGATCACATTTAATTTTTTTTCCAATTTTATTTGAACCATCATTTTGGTACATCATTGATATTTTCCTTCCATTTTGTTGGATTAAAGGTGGGATTTTGAGTATAATTTCTGTGAGGTCCTTTTGAGATTTGAAGCAATTGTTTTCATTTTCTGATACCGGTAACATATTGAAAATATTACCATTTCATTTTGTTCGCAAAAGTTTTAAAATTATTTATATTATATATAAATAATAATAATATATATATATATATATATATATATATTATTATTATATATATATATATATATATATATATAGCTATTCGATACTAAGTGACATATATAAAATAAAAAATGTGTAACACAGAGCACCAGTTCATCAGTCTTTTCTAAGATCTGTTTTTAAATACCAGTAACATTTATATATTAGTTGTTTTACTGTCTTAATTTAAATGGTTAGTTATAGGATGGACGTTTGGAAATAATGGTTCCACTCTTGATTATATAATTTTTTTAGAGCAAAAGAAAAATCTTTCACCTACTCGCCTAAGCTTTCAAGATTGATCACCAATCATGACAACGCATTCAAAAAAAATTTTATTCGGAGAAGAGAAAAAATCTTTCGCCTAAGCTTTCAAGATTTATGACCAATCATGACAACGCATTCAAAAATTTTTTTTTTCAATTTCAAAAAGAAATTTTATTCGGAGAAGAGAAAAAATCTTTCGCCTAAGCTTTCAAGATTGATGACCAATCATGACAACGCATTCAAAAAATTTTTTTTTCAATTTCAAAAAAAAATTTTATTCGGAGATCTAGCAAAAGAAAAAAATCTTTCGCCTACCCGGGAGCAGCTGCTTGCCAATGAGTCATACATCTCGGGGTGATTAGGATTCAATGCACCTGGTCCCTTTTGAAAGGCTTCATCCAAACCAGTTGCTTCATGGTTGAATGAAAAAAAAACCGTTAGACTGGGCTTGCGTGACCCCAATCCAAACCAAAGACAGCTGCTTCATTCGCCGCCATTGTTCCCCCATCCTGCACCTGGTTCCCTTGAACAATGCTTCATTGTCATGCGATTGGGAAGCAGCTGCTTGCCAATCCATCCCGGGGTGCACCTGGTGACCCATTTATCATGGTTGAATGCACAATGAGAGCGGGCCGCTGCCTCATCGCCCCCTGAGACAGGCCGCCATTGTTCAAAACGTCCCTTTTGAGAGAGGCCTTTGGAAAGGCCAGCTGCTTCATGGTTGAATGCACAAACTCAATGCTCCCCGAGACGCCCCCACTAACACCCTTTTGAAAGGGCCGTTGAACAATGCCCGTGCGATGGCCAGGTGGTTCCATGCACCTGGTACCTTTTGAAAGGAGAACAATGGGAGAGCAGCTGCTTGCCAATGAGTCATGCCCTTTTTTGAAAGTCATCCAAAAGACAGCTGCTTCATGGTTGAATGCAAAAACTCAATGCCGCCGCCATTGTATGTGACTATTAACGATTTCAAAAAAATCTTTTGCCGAGTTTTCAAGATTGACCAATGATGACAACGAGTCACATGATTGCTTCAATATCAAATGGACATTACCCTAAATACATATGATCGGCTCACAGAAATTATACTCAAAATCCCACAATATTACCTTCAATGCTTAGAAAATATATATATATATATATATTATCCGAATCGGAATCAGAAAATGAAAACAATGAGTCACGATTGCTTCAAATCTCAAATGGACATTGCCCTGTCTGATGTGGAATATCGTTATCCACACAGAAATTATACTCAAAATCCCACAATATTACCTTCAATGTTTAAATATATATATATATATATATTTATTATTATTATTATTATCTTATTATATTATTTATTATTATTATTATTTATTTATTTATTTATTTATTATTTTTTATCTATTACGGTATCAGAAAATGAAAACAATGAGTCACACGATTGCTTCAAATCTCAAATGGACATTGCCCTGTCTGATATGGAATATCGTTATCCACATAGAAATTATACTCAAAATCCCAAAATATTACCTTCAACATTTAGAGAAATGCTAAAATATAAGTCAGAAAATATCCAACTGAATGGGAGGAAAAGTTCAAATAAAATTAGAAAACATTTTAAATGTGAACCAGTGTATTATTTTTTTACCCATCATAGATAAAATGTGTGTGTTAATATTTTCAATATGTCAGTATCAGAAAATGAAAACAATGAATCACATAATTACTTCAAATCTCAAATCCCTGTCTGATGTGGAATATCGTTATTATCGGCTTCACACAGAAATTATCCCACAATATTCCCTTCAATGTTTAAAAGAAATTTTAAAATATATAAATTATAAATTATATATAAATAAATAAATAAATATATATATATATATATATATATAAATCACAATATAAAATATTTTTTGATGGACTCACCCTTAAAGTGTATCGACCCTCATGATCTGGTTCTAAAAAAAAAATTTTTCTGTGACCCTAAAGATAAACACAGGACTCGTCGAAAAAAGTATTTATTGACAGCATAAAAATGACATCCAAAATGTCTAAAATGTTTTTGTCTAAAATGTTTTTTGAACACATCACATAAAAATTATCCAAAATGTTTTTGGAACACATCTAAATTGTTTTTGAACACATCACATAAAAATTATCCAAAATGTTTTTGTCCAAAATGTTTTTTGCACAATAAAAATTATGGAAACAGGGCGTCCGAGATCTCCCTCGGCAAAAAGAGTCGGGCGTGTTCGAGGTCGAACCACAGCTCGTGCACCACACGCCCTTCGCCGGTCGGCCACTGCCATCCCAACACGTCGCGCGTCGTCAGGGAGGCGAAACCGCAGACTGTCTTTTCAATGGCCGGACAATCTCTCTGCACACTCACGAAATCCTTCTCCGGCGTGCCTACGTACACGATCGCCCGACTGCGGGCGCAAGCCTTGGCGACGTCCGCGGCCCGCAGGAACAGCCGACCGTCTCGGGTACGAAGCGTCAGGAAAGTACAGTCCAGAGGTGGGTAACCCACGTAAGAGAGCGACATGACTACATCTGGTTGTGACTGAGCAAGTTTCAGAGGAGAATGGCTGGGACAGCCAATGGTTGGAGTCTCGCCCACTCAGCCAATGGCAGGAAAGGAGGTCAGCCAATGGCTGGGAAGGAGGTCAGCCAATGGCAGGAAAGGAGGTCAGCCAATGGCAGGGAAGGAGGTGGTTGGAGTCTCCCTCTTCAAAAGTCGCTTCCGACCGTCTTTCGAAGCAGTCTCACCATGGATACGCGAAGAGTCGTGGATATCTTCCCTCAGACCGTGTCCGAGGCCGCTCTCACGCCCCTCACCACACCCGACTACAACAATCTGCACGAGGACCTGGATTTGACGCCCTTCATCATCGCCATGACCGGGGCCGAAAAAATCTACTATCACGTCCAAAAGTACAATGCGGTCTACGAAAAACATTTCGCCGACACGGTGAAAGGCGCCTGCTGCAATCAAGGCGCGGCCGTCAAGCCTTGGACGTATGCCGAAAACAAATTGAAACGGGTGCCGGACCAGTCCCTGAAACGCAACACGGACGTCCGGACGGGATTTGTGATGGGCCGGACCTTTCTGGTGAAGAGTGCCTTCACCTTCGGCCACCGCACCGTCAAGCCGGCCACGGGCCACGTTCTCCAGACGCACGTGGCCCCGATGATGTTGTACTACGTGCGCAAGTCTCCCAGCGGCATCCAAGAGAAGCACTTTCATGCGAGGAAGCAGTACGACTACGCCGCGAGGAGGTTGCAACCTCGGAGCACCTATTATTGTGTGTCGGGACTCGAGTACGTGATCTACACCGTCCAGAAAACTCTGTTTCGAGTGACGATCGTGCCCGCCCAAGACGAGGAGTGGCTCAAGCAACAAGGATGGCTGGATCCCCGAAAAACAGAAGCGGCCCCTTCCCGAAAGCGACCTCGGTCGTCGGACGAACCCTCGACGTCGTGCAAAAGGCAAAAGATCAGCTACGATCCGCCGCAGACGCCTTATGTGTATGACCCGCAGCCTTCTTCGGACGAGGAGTCAGCCCGAGATGAACCCTCGACGTCGTCGGGCAAAAGGTCCTACGATCCGCCGCCGACTCCCTATGTGTACGACCCGCAGCCGGACGAGAAGCCAGCCCAGAGGCCCTCGCCGCATGTGTACGAGAAGCCAGCCCGCAAAAGGCCGCTGCAGACTCCTTATGTGTACGACCCGCAGCCGGACGAGGAGCCAGCCCAGTCGTGCAAAAGGCCCTATGTTTACGACCCTTCGGACAAAGAGCCACCACCAGACTACGAGGACATAAGCAGTCCAGAACCCTCCCCCCTTGTGGTACCTGCTCCTCCTGACCCTTCCACTCTTATGCCACCGCCGCCTGCCCCCTTTGGGATGCCTGCGCCTGCCCCCTTGGTGATGCCTGCTGCCATGCCACCGCCGCCTGCACCCCTTGTGATGCCTGACCCCTTGGCGGACCTTGTGAACAGTGTGTCCTTCGAGGATTTAGAGAATGCGTCGTGGTGGGACGAATGGATCGTCTCCACCACGGACCCTGGAGGGGTCGTGAGTCCTCCGGCTTCGGTGGAGAATGTGGAATTTTATCAGAGCCTGACGGAACCAAAAGATTGGAAAACCCATTATCCACCGCCGCCGAAATGCCACGGCCTCCAGTCGGACGAACCCCCTCTGGACCTCAGCTGCACAGGATATAACAATTTATCTGTGTCATAAACTTTCAAATGACTGTTGTTCTCAGATAGGACTGGAAAAAAAATAAATCCTGACAAAAACGAATTTTTGCTATGTCCAACTTTTTTCAATTTATCTAATGTCTGTGTCAAAGCATTGTGACATAAACTTTCAAATGTGTAAAAACTGTTGTTCTCAGATAGGACTGAATTTGAAAAAAAAATAAATACCTGTTATCCTGACAAAAACGAATTTTTGCTATGTTTTCCAACTTTTTTCAATATTTGCATTTATCTAATGTCTGTGTCAAAGCATTGTGACATAAACTTTCAAAATGCTCATGTGTTGTTCTCAGATAGGACTGGAAAAAAATAAATCCTGTTATTCCTGACAAAAACGAATTTTTGCTATGTAATTCCAACTTTTTTCAATATTTGCATTTATCTAATGTCTGTGTCAAAGCATTGTAGTTACAGAACATAAACTTTCAAAATGCTCATGACTGTTGTTCTCAGATATGACTGAAAAAAAAAAATCCTGTTATTCCTGACAAAAACGAATTTTAAATTTTGGCTATGTCCAACTTTTTTCAATATTTGCATTTATCTAATGTCTGTGTCAAAGCATTGTAGTTACAGACTTTCAAAATGCTCATGACTGTTGTTCTCAGATATGTTTGTTTTGAAAAAAAATAAATAAGTTTATCCAATAGCTTGTTATTTATTATGACCTGACAACACTTTTTCAATATTTTATTTTTAAAACTAAAGAATAAATAAATCACCCATTTGAATTTTGTATTAAAAATCTTGAGATGCTTCATTCAAATGGAATCGAATGCATCGTCTATAAATTGTAACTATTTTATCAGTTTATTTGAGCGTCCCAACACAATCGACCCATCTGGGATTTTTAAAAAACACTACTCTAAGCAGGTTTTGCAAAGACCCAACTCTAAGCAGGAGATGATGCAACTCTGAGCAGGAGGCGTGCCCCCTTTCAGAAGGGTCATGGAAGCGTAACTAGGACGCATCGGGAGGAGAGCCAATCGCATCGCTCGTGACGTCACCGACCTCGTGATGCTGGCTTGGCGTCCCCTGCCTATCGTTCATTTCGCTCGAGGCAGCCGTTGGAGGTGAGTGTCTTTTTCATTCTGTCCCATTAAAATGTTTATGATGAATTGTTTTATTCTTTTTGGATGTTTTTGAATAATCTTTATAGTTTGAAAGGATAATGTCTTTATAACTGACCTTGTGTCACCGCTTTCAACTGAATGGGTCCTTATCATGTTTTTAATAATAACTATAGTTTGAAAGGTTGGAGTTTCTCATTTCACACCTTGTGTAATTGCTTCAAATCAACTCACACCCCAACTGACAAATCAAATTGGCGAACCATTTTAAAAAATTATATGTGTTTATTTTATGTCCTTAAAATGTTTTGAATAATGGACTATAGTTTGAAAGGATCATTTCACAATTTATTCTTTGTGCAAGAGTCACATGATTGTCGGCTCACAGCTTTCAACGTCCCCAACTGAAATAAAATGGTGTTTTAAAAAATCCGTATATATTGGTTGAACTCAATTTTATGTCCTTAAAATATATTATGTTTTTAATAATGTTTTTATAGTTTGAAAGGTGTTGGATTTATGTTATGATACCATCATGTTTGTAATAATGTTTTTATAACTCTAGTTTGAAAGGGATATCAATAATGTCTTTATAACTTACCTTGTGTCACCGCTTTCAACTGACAAAACATTTGTTGTCCTTATCATGTTTTTAATAATAACTATAGTTTGAAAGGTTGGAGTTTCTCATTTCACACCTTGTGTAATTGCTTCAAATCAACTCACACCCCAACTGACAAATCAAATTGGCGAACCATTTAAAAAAATTATATGTGTTTATTTTATGTCCTTAAAATGTTTTGAATAATGGACTATAGTTTGAAAGGGATCATGTTTTTAATAATAACTATAGTTTGAAAGGACCTTGTGCAAGAGTCACATGATTGTCGGCTCACAGCTTTCAACGTCCCCAACTGAAATAAAATGGTGTTTTAAAAAATTATATGACCGCCCAGCAAAACCTCAAATGACGGCCAGCATGAGGCCAAGTGCTGGTTGCCAGCAGCAGCTGCAATTGGCCCGCCGGTGGCAAAAGTTAACGTTGCCGCAGGGAATATGTTACGCCGGCCATCAGTTGGCCGTATTCAACCGATCCATTGTTGGCAGCCAGCAGTAAGTTAAAAATAAGTTAGTGGGCCGGTGAATGGGTCGTTTTCTGGCAGCTAGCAGTATGATGAAAATATGTAATGGGCCACTGTTGGTAACGAACATTAGGTTGGAAATTGTTAGAGGGCCAGTGTTGGGCCATATGGTGGTAAATATAGTTTTTCCATGTTGTTGCTGGCAGCCTACAGTGGGCCAGCTGTGGCAAACATAAAAAATTACATTACTGCCGGCAGTCTTCATTGGTCCTTTATATTTTCCTATTAAGGGCCCGCTTCACTCACCGTCACCGGAAGCCGAAGCCAACGTTATTCTAGGGGAAATTTTCTTTACAAATAACTTATTAACTAATACATATTTTTAAATTCTGTTTTCACATTCGGAAAATTCCCAACTGTTAAATTGACGGACATTTAAAAAAAAATTATTTTTTTAATTTTTTATATTTCATTTTGAAGCTGCAAAATACGAATTTTTAATATGGGAAATTTTTCATTTTGCAATTTCAAAATAAAATATTAATAATTAAAAAAATACATCTTTAAAAAAGGTCCAACAATTTAAAAGTTGGGAATTTTCTGAATGTGAAAACAGAATTTAAAATATGTATTGATTAATAAGTCATTTGTAAAGAAAGTTTCCCATAGAATAACATTGACTCGGACTTCCGGAGACGGTAAGTGAAGAAGGCCGTTAATAGGCCAGCAGTGATTTGGTTATACCTAGTATATTATTTTATTGGTAATACCTTTAATTTTATTAGTGCTTTTTTTCTTTTTCTTTCATTCTTTTTTTTTCTTTTTTTTTTTTTTTTTTTTTTTTTCTCTCTTTTTTCTGATGAGGTAGCAGCCAGTTTTTTCTATGCATCCAATATTTAATTTGATTTTGTACATATTCATTTTTAAATACTATTTACAAGTATTTGATTCATACACCATGGCTATAAATTCAGGATTTCTAGTACAGCATATAAGAAATATTCAGTTGATCCATTACATTTTTTGGAATAAAGTAGATTATGTTTTTTTTTTTTTTTTTTTTTTTTTTTTAAGTGTTCAAATTTTAATATGTTTAATTTTGTTAAGTTATTTGATATAAATAAATGTAACTTTACATGTGAAAATTATAAAATATTGAAACCAAAATTGTTATAAAAAGAGCATTGTAAAGAATTAAACACCATAAACTCAAAAAAAAAAAAAAATCAGCAATTGTGTCTGGTCGAAATACCCCAAAGGCTCTTCATCAGGCGAAACAATGTGGGCATGAGTGCAGCAAAAATAATTTGCTGCATTCACGCTTTTTGTTAGACTCACGAAGGGATGTTTTATTATTTCAACCTGAAAGAACTGATACATTTTTTTTTCATTGGTTTGGGGGGGGGGGGCAATGATTATGTTTATTTACAAATGTTTCTATTTATTACTATCAGGATTTCTTCGCTTTCTTGTCCCTACACTTAAATGAATTAAAAAAAAAAAAAAAAAAAAAAAAAAATAAAGAAAGAAAGGACAGAAAATCAATAGATAAATATATATATATTTTTTATATTACTTTAAAATTAATAACTAAAGCAAAGTTCACTGAAATCACATAAAACCAAGTTTTGATTCTCCACTGCTTTAGCAGCGTCTTCGTCTTTCGCGCAATGTTCGACCCGGGTCTCCACTGCCTTTGATAGAGCCTTATCCGACAGGTTCAATTTGTGTGTTTATCGGTAGTCAGGCGATGCTACTATTATTCAAGAACTACAGTTTTACTATAACTCAGCATCTATTAAACATCTTAGCTTTGGTACCATGTATCAGATAATTTAGTTACATAAAATAGTTTTCCTATCCCTCGCTCTATTATATTAAATTTATATTTAGAATAAATTTATTATATTATAAAGTTATAATATGATTAATATAATTAAAATATATAATAATATTAATATAATTATTCTATATTTATTTATTCATTTCTCAAAAATTCTGTCAGCAATTTCACGCCGAAGATAGTATTAAGATATGCCATTAGCACTATTTCAATCCCATGGGGCAATTATGTTTTTGAAAAGTTTAAATATCACTTCCAGTTTTTAATATTTCATTTTGGTTTGTTTATTTTAATAATAGTTAGTCATATTTCAAAATGTATGAAAGAGCAATACTTCGCCATTTATAACTACTTCACTCGTGCCTATTTTATTCACATAATGAATGGTCGTGGAATCATTTCGACCTGAAACTTTTTTTTTTTAATTAATTATTATTATTAATGTTTTTTACAACTTTGTAAATTAAATTTACAAAGTTCTTTATTTACTTTTTTCAACACCAGCTCTTCATTACATTTTTTGCTGCAATAAGTATATGTTTTAAAATCTGTCTCTCTCTTGTTTGTTTTGGATAAGTTATTTATTTTTTTTTTCAATTTATTAAAATAAATTATGCTAGAAAGGTTTTAGAGAATATTTAGTAAAATGACAGGAAAATTAGTGCTGAAGAAGGAAAAAAGTAAGTTAATTTTATAGATTATGAAACAACACACCAGTCGTTTCCACTCAAAATAATTAAGCTTGACCCATCATCAGGAAAAGATAAATTGACTACAAGTTCAGCATAATGTCATCAACGAAATGTAGTAGCTTAAACATAGTTTGTCTTCAAAACCTTGAGGTCGATAACCGAGTTAAAAACTACGTTTACCATAAAGCGAAGATTAGAGATAGACGTGTGTTTGAAATGCAAAAAATTCAAGTTTTTAAAAGTGTCGTTTTTTGTGTCATTTTCTTAATATCAAAATTCCTATGTTCATATATTTTTTAATACATAAAAAGTTGAATAAATGGATGTATAAGAATATTTTAGGCTACAAAATTTTTTTCCAATAGTGGGGTTTCGCGATTATCAAGAAAATTATTAGATAATAAAATTTGAATAGTTCCGACAACAGTAAAATAAGTTCAGACAACCCGACCCACATTAAAATAATAATAATAATAATAGTAATCTGCATGAATTTTATCAGTTATTACTACACATATTTTACCCCTGTTATATTTTATTATAATTATTGTTGTTGCTGTTGTTAAATAAAGTGGTCAGAAAACATAAAAATGATTTATGAATTTACACATCTAATAATTTTCCTGTCAAAGCAAACTGGTACATGCGTCATGAAGATATAACAAAAAGAGTTTACATAGCGAATTAACAAAAAAAAAAAAAAAAAAAAATCGTTAGATAAGTTTTTTGAAACACTCATTTCCTAGATTTGCAATTGCTTCCACCTAATAAGTACTTTTGTCAATTTTCCTGTATTAAGCAAGTATTACATGCTAAAGAGCGAGTAAAAAGGGGTTTATGTAGCAAATTTGAAGAAAGTTAAAGTCGTTTTTGAGATATCGGCTCACTGTCCCACTGATAATTTTCACCAAAACTTAGTAAACTGATCTGTTCACCATAAATTAACAATTGCATACGAAATGATATCTAAAAAGGAATTAATATAGCGATTTTGAAGAAAATCCATAAAGCTGTTTTTAAGAGAAAGCACTTGTGAGACTTAAAAAATTTGTGTATTTTTATAGGTCGTTTATCAATTTCCCTGAATTAACAATTACAAAAAGACATCGAAAACAAAGTTTATATAAATTTGAAGAAAATCGCCAGTTTTTGAGATTTCCAGTTTTCAACAAAAGTTGGAAAAATCATCTGTACACTATACCTGTCTTAATCAGAAGTTCGTCGTTCTTATTAGTTTTGTAGATATGATAATCAAAAAATTTCCAGAAACATATACACATATATACAATACAGATACACAAACACACAGACCAATTGCCAAAAAACACTTTTCTGACTCACGAGACCTTAAAATATGTAAATCAGGTGAAAACTCGATATCAAAATTTTTGTTATCATTATCTACGGTATTCGGATTATGGAAATTAATAATAATATTAATAATTAGTTGACACAAATCCTAGCATAATTTCAGATAGAAATCAATATGTTATTGAAGAATTTGTTTAATAGCGTACTGCAAATAGTTTGAATCTATAAGCTGTTAATAAATAAATATACTTATTTATAGGCCCGTAAAAAATAGAAGGACTCCATGAATCTTTATACATTTCATGCGATAGTGACATATATTACGCCTACAAACTTTTAGTTGTATACTTATAATAATTTTCATTTAAAAATAATTGATGAGTTAACTAATTTTTCTTCTTTTTTTATTTTATTTTCTGAACACAGTTCCTCGTTGTCTGAATAAATAAACCTCCTCTCTGCCCAGTAGCCCAACCAACACTGACGCAGCAATTATCAGTTACATTTTGTTGTTTTATGAAAGAAGTACAGATGGCTTTCTGTTCTGATTTAGTGTGTAGGATTTCTCACGCATGCAAAAATTCAAGAAAAACAATTTCACTTGTTAACAACTAACCAGGAAACTTTTTTTGTATAAGTTGAGGAATCACTCGCCCTTCAAATTTTCAGTGGTGATATTTTTCAAAAGAAACTCATCAATAACTTTCAAGTAAATGACTGAATTAAATTTGTGGTAAATTAAAACAAAGTTATAAATTATTTAAAAAAAAAAAAAAAAAAAAAAAAAAGAAGAAGAAGAAGAAGAAGAAGTCATTTTTTCAGAAGTTGGCACAAAATTCATTTATTATTATTATTATTATTATTATTATTATTATTGACAAACACTGTTCTAAAATGAAAATCGTTTCCATGCATTCAGGAAAATGATTTTAACAAATTATTTGCACTACGCAAATTTACATAATAAAAAATATAAAAGCATGTTTTGTGGTGCCACAACATACTAGTTTTTGTTAAAAATAATAAAATCAATAAATTTGCTTTAAAATATCACAGATGTATAATATAACGTTCGTTTAAAGATATTAACGAATTTTTTTCAAAAATACTCATATTGGGATCCGGACATAATATCGCGGGACAAAATCTCGCCGGACAAAATCTCGCGTCAAAAAAAATAGTAGGATCTATTTGAAAATTTGATTTTGTGTCACGCGTGATCTCTGGAGGGGGCCACAGGGCCCCCTCCAAATATTAATTAATTAATTAAAATAAATAAATAAATAATTAAAAAAATCATAGAGTTGAATTTCATTATTTTATCTATGTTTATTTTTAAGTTATTCTATCTTTTGCTTTTCACTATTCAAAATACATTTTAAAAATCGTGTACATCATTGCTGACATTAAAGCTGAACCCTGTTCACAAACTTGAATTAAAAGTTTTAAAATTAATAAGCACGATTGAATTCATTATGACTAATTCTGACAAAAAATAAATAAATATAGTTTTTAAACTTCTTTAAGTAAAATTTATAAAAAAATTTATTGTAGGTTTGTCAGAATGTCAGTGCTCTGACTAAGGTATGTGTTGTCATGAAATTTTATACATCATTACTAATAATTACCAACTCTTTTTACTTTGTATTCATTTACGTCTACGATATTTTGTCCCGAGAGATTTTGTCCCCAAGCCCTCATATTGGAAATTTACTCTATCTGATATACTTCTCCCTCAGGTGAGGAGGAAGCAATGTTTGTACATTAAAGGGGAAAAAAAGCGGAAGAAGTAAACTTTTTAGGCTACTATCACTTTCATAAATTTTTGAGCGCACACAAAGAGACAGACAGACAATTTTTCAAATTATGTTCATGAGAACAACCCAAAACGTGCAAAATCTATCGAAAACCGGATGTCGAAAATTTTCCCGAATCTAATGCTTTCTTCTTAACTACACTGAAGGAAGAAAAAATAAATAAAACATAAACTGTAAATAGTTATAATTGTTCTAATAACTTTCTCCCATCCATATAATATAAATATATAAAATAAAATCCATAATTTTTATTTTATTAAATCAATTAAAATAATAATAACAATGATAAAATACTAGAAGGTTAGCGACTATCATAATTTACTAAAACGGATCAACTGGATAATTGTTATATATTTCTAGAAATCCTTTTGTTATAACAATGGCTTTAGAGTAAAACATTTTTAAAAAATAGTATTTAAAAAATAATACAAAAACAAATTAATAATGGAATTACTTACTCATATATTCTTTTTACAAGATTTTCAACCTCGAAGACGCACCCGCAGACTACATTAACGAACAACAACTTCGTATGAAATGGCGGAAAGCGAGGGAATTTCAAATGAACAGAAAAAGAATCACAGCGCCCTCTATGCATACAAATTGGTTATGGCATAATAATTTGTGGCCACAACATGAAAAACATGAGGTTGGCCGTGTGGTGATAGCCTGCATCAGGCCATCTGTGTTTGTGCCACCTCTGGGCCACCGACCATTTTGCTTCAGGCTTCCATCACTGCTGGCAGCCATAAAAGGCCCGCTGCTGGAGTTATATGGGGCAACCGGCAAATGATGGCAAGTGCAGGATGCCAGCAGTAGGCCATAACGAGCCCGCCAGTATAAGTTTTGCTGGGCGTATATATAGGTTGAACTCAATTTTATGTCCTTATCATGTGTTTAATAATGTTTTTATAGTTTGAAAGGAGTTGGATTTGTGTTATGATACCATCATGTTTGTAATAATGTTTTTATAACTATAGTTTGAAAGGGGTGCAATATAATCAATCATTTTAAAATTTATTCTCATACCTTGTGCAATCCGATGCTCACAGCTTTCAACGTCCCCAACTGACTGTTTGTTCAAATAAAATTGATTTTAAATGTGTTTACCAAACCACTGTTCCAAATGTCTTGTAAGAACCATCCTATAACTCCTCTCACGGTCATCCGTCCATACAAGTATGTACTCATATATATATGTAAAAAAAAAAAAAAAAAAAAAAAATTCGAATTTTTTTTTTTTTTCGAATTTTTTTTTTTTTTTTCGAATTTTTTTTTTTTTTTTCCCGAAATATATATATATATATATATTTTTTTTTTTTTTTTTTACGAAATTTTTTTTTGTCTATATCAGCGACCCGCACTTTAACACTTTGCGGAGAGGGTCCCAATGTGCATGTCGGAGGCGGCAGAGTCGAGGAAGGCTTCCCGGTGGTCATTTCTAGTGGCTACTTCTGGGAACAGGTGCTCTGCCCCCCGAGGCATCCACCTACACATCCCCCCCGGGGACTGCAGAGTCGAGGAAGGCTTCCTGGTGGTCATTTCTAGTGGCTACGTTTGGGAACATGTACTCTGCTTTCCCCCCCTCCCCCCTCCCGGAAGTCCCCCCCTCCCCACATTCACACACACACCACTCGGACCCTTCCGCCAGCTTTAGGTTAGTTTGTAAGATACACCGGGCGGTGGAGCTGTCGACATGGATGGTCTACGTTGTTATGCCCGTAGACCCGCAGCTGCCATCTAACACTTCTTTTTGTTTTTTTGTTTGGACATTAAAGATTGAAAAAGTGTCTCTGTCTCATTTATTCACACCGACACAAACACCCCGAATTAGGTTTAGTGTTCTAGTGGCCCTGGGGGAATGCCCTTTCACTCTGTGCGAGCAGTCCCTTTAACTGAAGCCCATCGTTGGCTCCTACCTAAGCGGCAGTCTCGTGCAGTACCTAAGAGGCTGATCCCGGGGTGCGAGAGAGCGCGGCCTGCCAGTGTTAGGTTAGGTTTAGTGTTTAGTGATAGTACACCTAGTTGGTAAGTACATCGGGCGGTGGAGCCGAGGACCTGGCTGCCATCTGACACCTCTCTTTTTTGTTTTTTTGTTTGGACATTAAAAAGTGAAAAAGTGTCTCTGTCTCATTTATTCACACCAACACCAACACACCTAGTGATGTAAGATTAGTGTTTAGTTTTAGTGTTTAGTCTTTAGTTTTTAGTTTTGCGCATTTAGTGTTTAGTTTTTAGTGTTTAGTTTTTAGAGGCCCCCGGGGGAACGCCCTTTCACTCTGTGCGAGCAGTCCCTTTAACTGAAGCCCTTGGTTGGCTCCTACCTAAGTGGCAGTCTCGTGCAGTACCTAAGAGGCTGATCCCGGGGGGAGAGAGAGAGAGCGCGGACGCAAGAAGCACGCGACGAGACGCAAGAAGCAGGAGCCCCGTCGAAGGGGGATGGAGAAAAGGTAAGAAAAGGTAAGTCATGGTGCATAACTGTATGGACGACAAATGTGTGGTTTTAAAAATGGACAAATGTGTGGTTTTAAAAATGGTTTTCAAAACAAATGTGTGGTTTTCAAAATGGACAAATGTGTGGTTTTCAAAATGGTTTTAAAAATGGTTTTCAAAACAAATGTGTGGTTTTCAAAATGGACAAATGTGTGGTTTTCAAAATGGTTTTAAAAACAAATGTGTGGTTTTCAAAATGGTTTTAAAACAAATGTGTGGTTTTCAAAATGGTTTTAAAAACAAATGTGTGAAATGGTTTTAAAAACAATGGTTTTAAAAATGGTTTTAAAAACAAATGTGTGGTTTTCAAAATGGTTTTAAAAACAAATGTGTGGTTTTCAAAATGGTTTTAAAAACAAATGTGTGGTTTTAAAAACAAATGTGTGAAATGGTTTTAAAAACAATGGTTTTCAAAATGGTTTAAAAAAAAATTTTGTGTTTTAAAAATGTGTGAAATGGTTTTAAAATGGACACTAAAATAATGGGGATGGTCCAAAGAGTGTGTTGGGGGCGATGCCCCGGGTCATTCCAAATGACCCTGTGTTGGGGCGCCCCGGGCCACACTGAAAATGAAGGGTGTCACGTGTATGTGACGGGTGGTGGAGGGAGGCCCCGGGTCATTTCGAATGACCCGGGGCCGCGTCACATACCTTGGATCTTTTCAAGGTTTGTTGGGATCCGAATAAATTTTTTGAAATTGGAAAAAAAAAATTTTTGAATTGTTTGTCAGCTTCGGCGAGTCGATGAAAGATTTTTCCTTTGCTCTAAAAAACTTTTTTAATTGAAAAAAAAAAAAAAAAAAAAAAAAAAACATTTTTTTTTCATTATATATGTATAAAAAAAAAAAAAAAATTTTTTTTTTCATTATATATGTATAAAAAAAAAAATTTTTTTTTTTTTTTTTTTTTTCAATTAAAAAAGTTTTTTAGAGCAAAGAATAAATCTTTCACCGACTCGCCGAAGCTGACAAACAATTCAAAAAATTTTTTTTTTCCAATTTCAAAAAACTTTATTCGGAGATCTAGCAAGAGAAAAATCTTTCACCAACTCGCCTAAGCTTTCAAGGTTGACCAATCATGACAACGCATTCAAAAAAAAAATTTTTTCAATTTCAAAAAAAAATTTATTCGGAGATCTAGCGAAAGAAAAATTTTTTATCGACTCAGCAAGGTTGACCAATCATGACAACGCATTCAAAAAAAAAATTTTTTGATATTGGAAAAAAAAATTTTTTGAATGGTTTGTCAGCTTCGGCGAGTCGGTGAAAGATTTTTTTTGCTCTCTCTCTCAGAGCAACATTTAAATTTTTTTCCAATTTTATTTGAACCATCATTTTGGTACAATTTTCCTTCCATTTTGTTGGATTGAAGGTGGGATTTTGAGTATAATTTCTGTGAGGGCAATGTCCTTTTGAGATTTGAAGCAATTGTTTTCATTTTCTGATACCGGTAACATATTGAAAATATTACCATTTCATTTTGTTTGCAAAAGTTTTAAAATTATTTATATTATATATAAATAATATATATATATATATATATATATATATATATATATATATATATATATATATATATATATATATAAATTCGATACTAAGTGACATATATAAAATAAAAAATGTGTAACACAGAGCACCAGTCTTTTCTAAGATCTGTTTTTAAATATACCAGTAACATTTATATATTAGTTGTCTTACTGTCTTAATTTAAATGGTTAGTTATAGGATGGACGTTTGGAAAGAATGGTTCCACTCTTGATTATATAATTTTTTTAGAGCAAAAGAAAAATCTTTCACCAACTCACCTAAGCTTTCAAGATCGATCACCAATCATGACAACGCATTCAGAAAAATTTTATTCGGAGATCTAGCAAGAGAAAAATCTTTCACCAACTCGCCTAAGCTTTCAAGATTGATGACCAGTCATGACAACGCATTCAAAAAAATTTTTTTTCCAATTTCAAAAATTTTATTCGGAGATCTATCAAGAGAAAAATCTTTCACCAACTCGCCTAAGCTTTCAAGATTGATGACCAATCATGACAACGCATTCAAATTTTTTTTTTCAATTTCAAAAAAATTTTATTCGGAGATCGAGCGAAAGAAAAATTTTTTATCGACTCACCAAAGCTTTCAAGGTCATGACAACGCATCCAAAAAAATTTTTTTTGAAATTGGAAAAAAAAAATTTTTGAATGGTTTGTCAGCTTTGGCGATCGGTGAAAGATTTTTTTTTGCTCTCTCTCAGAGCAACGTTTAAATTTTTTTCCAATTTTATTTGAACCATCATTTTGGTACAATTTTCTTTCCATTTTGTTGGATTAAAGGTGGGATTTTGAGTATAATTTCTGTGAGGTCCTTTTGAGATTTGAAGTAATTGTTTTCATTTTCTGATACCGATAACACATTGAAAATATTACCATTTCATTTTGTTCGCAAAAGTTTTGAAATTATTTATATTATATATAAATAATATATATATATATATATATATATATATATTATTATTATATGTATATATATATATATATATATATATAGCTATTCGATACTAAGTGACATATATAAAATAAAAAAAAAGTGTAACACAGAGCACCTCTAAGATCCGTTTTTAAATACCAGTAACATTTATATATTAGTTGTCTTACTGTCTTAATTTAAATGGATGGTTCATCCAATTTTATATTTCAAATCTAGCAAAGGAGAGTGATTTTTTTGTTATAGACAGATAAATGAATGTTCAAAGTTTTATCCCACTTTAAGGGAAAAACATCAAACTGATTAAAAAAAAATTTTTTTTGAATAGCCAATATTGGTAAGTAATTTAATGTAAAAAAATGGGACTGGACAAGGTATTGTTAACCCACAATACCTTGTCCAGTCCCATTTTTTTACTTTAAAAAAACAAACAAACTGTAATAACAATAAAATATTTTTATTTACACACATTTTTATTTACATTTTTTATACAGTATTTTATAATACATGAGGAGAAGAAGAAGAAGAGGGGAGGGATTTTATAAGTTCTCTCATGAAGAGGGTTTGTTGATTTTTAATTTGAAGATATTGGTCATATAATCTATTTAATTTAAAATTTAAATCTATTGAAAAATTTAAGTTTTTAAGTTTTTTTATATTTTTCCCTAACTGGTTGAATTTTCTAAATGATTTTCTGCCTTTTTTTTTATTTTTAAGGATAATTTTTTTACTATGGGAAATTTTAAGGAACTTACAGTTTCTCTTCTTCTTCTTCTCCTGGCGGCAGATCCGGGTGAAGTAGCTGCAGGGACCGGTGAGGTGGCGGCAGATGACGGGCCGGGTGACGTGGCTGCAGGGACCGGTGAAGTAGCGGCAGAGGCGGGTGACGTGGCTGCCGGGACCGATGAGATGGCGGCGGAGGAGGGAGTGGCAGCAGAGGAGGGACCCGGTCCCGGTGAAGGGTCCCCAATCTCATTGAGTTTTTTTTTTTTTTTTTTTAGCAGCTGTCTTTGGTTTGGATGAATCATTGGGGTTAGCAATGATGCAATATTTCCGAGGCACACCATAATATTGATTATTAATAAACTTTAAAAATTTCTACGAGGGTCCTGGCACCAAATTCTTTTTACAGGTGACTGTAAGTTCTAAAACGGGGATAAGGCACCACCGAGCGGTACTTTGCAAAAGTCAAAAATTTGAAAGATCATAACATGGTGAGCGAACAGGTTGTTTCAAATATTGAAACTGGAAGAGGGCGCCGCAGGCGCTGCCGAGCGGGGATTTACTGCGATTAAATTTTTCAATAAAGCTACTTTCACTATTTGTCAATAAGCTGTTGTAAGACCTGAAACGGGAAAAAGACGCCGCAGGCGCCACCGAGCGGGAGTTTCATAAGGTCGGATTTTTCAAGGATCGCAAACCAGCTAGTCGCCGAAGGCGGCTAGTATATAATAAAAAATAATCTGGTCTGTCACTCACACGACTTTCTCTTATCTTGAAATTTTATACTATAAATACAGGTTGGAGATTAAGAGGTAAGATAACGATGTTATGTAAACCTATGTTAAACAATTCAAATTAGGCTTCGGGAGAGATTTATATGATGATTAGTTCTGTGTGAGGGGGGCTACCGCGCCCCTCAACCCACCGTTTTATTAATGCACCTACATTTACATAGAATTTAATTCGGTTATTAAAAAATAATTAGGTTTTTAAAAAATAATTTATTAAAATTATTATTTAAAAAAATTATCTTTTATGATAATGCAGACAATATCCATATTAGAAAAGTAGTATAACACCAAATATCCAAAAAAAAGTCCATTTTATTCTCAATATTTAAAAAAAAAAAAAAAAAAAAAAAAGTTTTTTTTGTTAAAAGTAAAAAAAAATCGATAACTTTGTTTTAAATTATAGCAGATCAATGGTTCAACCATTCGTTTTACAGGTATTGGTGAGCTCTTTTGAAAGATACCCATCATGAAAATTTACTCCCCTCGAGAGGGACTTCCCCTCCAGGGGGGGGAGGCGAGGCTCCTACATACGCAATTTTTTTTACCTGTTGACTATCTCTATTACAAAAAATATATATTCGTTTCATTTGGTTTAGTGCAGTCTATAGATGTTAAACTCTACTTACCTGCAATTTCCCCCATAGACGTAATGTATTTGAATACTTTTGAGTGTCCCTGTACACGAACCATTTGCTTGATCTTAACGAAAAGTTTAGTGTAGCATCCTTATATGATACACATTTAGAATACCAAGTTTGAACTTTCTGCCATAATTTGTTTTTGAGATATGCTGATAAGAGATAAACACACACACAGACCATTTGCTAAAAACAAGATTTTCGTATTCAGGGGACACCAGAACGTGTAAATATAACAAAAACTCGCGTTCGAAAATTTGACCCCAAAACAATACTTTCTCTGCCTTATGGGTAAGAGAAAGTAATGGAAATTGTTATTGCACGTATGCACGTACGAGGATATTTTGACTATCATATCTTCAAAGGAAAAAAGTCAGAATAATTGATTTGTATAATTAAGGAAGGTCAGGTGAACAAATAATTTTACCAAGTTTCTGGAAAAAACAGAAGTGGAATAAATGAAAATCTGAAAATGGGAAGGAATGTCAGAATCTTAAGAACAGCTATATTTTCTTGAAATTTATTATATACCCCCCTCCCTCTTTAGATAGTCTTTTGAATGCTTCAGTTGGTCACTACAGTAAGATCAATAGTTGTGCTGATTAGTTAGATGAAGTTTTGTTCTCAGAAATGGCCCTCTAAAAAAAACTTTCAAATTTCTTACTTGCTGTATTAACTCCGATTCAGATGCGCTTTCATATGTATTACTTCACTTGGGTGTTGAAGGAAAATTGAAAGAAGTCTGGATTAGGATTAGTTAGACAAGTCAGGCGATATAGACTGGCCTATCTCTGAAACAAATGAAGACCAAACAGCCAAATTATATTCTTATGGTATGTTCAGTGCATAGACTAAACTGCAGAGATTTTTTATATTACTTGAGAAAGCAATAAATCATGGTTATAAATATGAATTGTTAAAAAACAAGAAAGCCACCACTTTAGCCACAGGGATATTACTAGAATAAAGAAATCTTTCAATATATATAAAATGGTTTTATAACATGTATCGTAATGAGATAAGGTAGTTGTGTGGTTATTGCATACATTTTTTTCTTTCATAGTTCATGGTAAATTGCATGTTATTTATTGATACAGTCAATATGTAAATAATCACTTGATTATTGTAGTTCAAGTTTCTCTGCTCATTTACCTTTCTGTGAAGTAAAAATATAATTAGTTCTGCTTTAATCAGGAAGTTAAGGTTATTTAAATGCAAGTAAAATACTTTATATGTCCATCATTAATTTGAACTAGTATTTCCCAGCGATCGAAACTAGAGATGCAAGGCTTTCAAAACACCCGGTTTTTTTCCCTGGGAATTTTGAAATTTCCCCAAAACTGGGAATTTTGAAATTATGAAAATTTTTATAATTTTTATTAATTATTTAGCCTCCGATCTTTAAATTTACTTCAACTTTAATTCTTGCATAGATTTATTTTACGTTTCCCTTTCCCGCTAATTCGAGCATCTTCGATGTTTATTCCGAAAAGGAAGAAAATAATTAATTATAATTAATGCGGTGCTAACACTAACAGTAAGTTTCTGTCATTATTCGTTAATATTATTTTGTTATGTTCTTGAGATATCTTTTCCATTCTTAATGAGAATCAATAACATTTAATTTTTTTTATTCATAATTCGTTTTTGAATGTACTATGAAACAATTAGAGAATTGGACCTAAGATTTTAGGAAACAAACCCAACTAAATTTATATTTCATTAAACTCAAATGAAGTATTTAAGAAATTAGTTTGTTACCTGATAGTTTTTAAATTGTGTCTCTTCTTCTTTTTTTTTTTTTTTTCAATTTCAAATAATAATAATAAGAAGAAGAATTCTTAAATTTAATCTGTTTTAGGGAAATATATAAGTAATTCGAAAATTTTTCCCACTTGTTGTGTTAGAAATGCAGAAACTTCTTTTTTTTTTTTAGGCCTAAAAATCAGGAAAACAATATGTGTATAAATTTTCATTGCAGGAAATTTAACATCAATTTTTTACAAACTCTAATTAGAAATATTTATGAAAATAACTTATAAAAGAAACTATACCACTGTAGTAATTGCATAAAATGTCATCCGTTCTTTTTAAAAACCACTTCATTATTTTAAATAATTCTCTAAAAATAGAAATTTTTAAAGAAGTTTTCAAACCTTAATTATTTCTCTTCTCAAACTATTACAGGATTATGTACATTGGTTTTCTTAATTCTTCAGCTTGTATAATATGGAAATTGTATCCAACATTGTACCGATACATATATCTTAAGTGCTAATTTAATAAACAAAGCTTAAGTTTCTTTTCAAATTATGTTTGGCTGCAGTTCGGATAAATTGAAAATAAAATGATAAATTAAAATAATGTTATAAGCTTATCATTATATAAAGTCCTTAAAATTGCCATTTATATTAAGTAAACAACTTATTATTTGCTTTAGACATTCCTAATTTGTTTTTTCCCCGCAAAATTCCCAAAGTTCCCAGTTTTTTCCCCAAAACTCCCGGGTTTTTTCCCTTGGTTTTAAATTCCCGGGTTTTTTAACCGACTTCAAAAAAGAAGGAAGGTTCTCAATTCAAACCGTATGTTTTTTTTATGTTTGTTAGCTCATAACTTCTGAAAGGATGCTCCAATTTTTAACCGACTTCAAAAAAGAAGGAAGGTTCTCAATTCAAACCGTATGTTTTTTTTATGTTTGTTAGCTCATAACTTCTGAAAGGATGCTCCAATTTTGATACTTTTTGTTTTGTTGAAAAGGTCTTGGTCTGAAATAGGTCCCATTGTAATATCTTTACGATCGAAAGAAAATACAGGGTGCCCAAAAAAATCAGTCCCAACTCTTTTAACTGCTAAACGGCTGCAGCTATAGTGATAAAAAAAAGTATGTAAGTATCGCAAAGTGACCATGCAGTACAAGGTTAAACCGCTTGCAGCGCCACCTGGTGTAAAATAGCGGATTTAGTGTTCCTATCTCGAAAACAGTTCTAAAGAAAAAGTGAATTACAAAGCTAAAGAGTATCACCGATTTAGTACAAAAAGATAGTTTAGACATTCATGCTAACGTTCCTATCTCGGAAACGGTTCAAGACAGGGGGGGAAAGTGAATTATATAAATTGCAGAGCATCATCGATTTAGTACGAAAAGATAGTTTTGACATTGATGCTAAAAATACAAGGCTAAAAACGTGCATTTTTTTGTTCGCAATTTCTTACACTATACACACATGAACTACATTGCTCACGTTGTAGCGTAGCTGGTGAGACATACGCTATATAGTTCCAAATACGGTTACTTGATACTTTTTGTTTTGTTGTAGAGATCTTGGTCTGAAGTAGGTTCCATTATAACATCTTTACAATCTAAAGAAAATAAAGCGCCATCTGGTGAAAAACAGCGGAATTAGTGCTGCTATCTCAAAAACGGTTCAAGATGGGAGAAAAGTTAATTACGAAGCTGTAGAATATCATCGATTTACTACGAAAAGACAGTTTTTAGACATTATTGGTAAAAATAGAACGCTTAAAACGTACAGTTGTTTGTTCGCAATTTCCTACACTGTGCACACTTGAACTACGTTGCACACTTTGCAGCGTAGCGAATGACACGTATACTCTGTGGTTCAAAGTACTGTTACTGTAAGCGGTCACATCGATTAGTACAAAGTCGTTTCCAACCAACTTCAGAAAGGAGGGTGTTCTTAATTCGAGCTATGTGTTGTTCTTGGTGTTTGTAAGCTTATAACTTCGTAAGAGATGCTCTAATTAACCGACTTCAAAAAGGAGGAGGTTCTCAATTCAAAGCGTATGTTTCTTTGTTTTTGTTTGTTAGCTCATAACTTCTGAACGGATGATCTGATTTTGATACTTTTAGTTTTATTGTAAAGGTCTTGGTCTGAAATAGGTCCCATTGTAAGATCTTTATGATCAAAAGAAAATACAGGGTGCCCAAAAAGTCTGTCCCGACACTTTTAACTGCTGAGCAGCTGCAGATATAGTCATAAAATTGGTATGTACCCATACAGCACAGAATGTTTCAGTTATGTTGCAAAAACCTTACAATCTTTCAAAAACGTAACACGTTTTAGTATGTTCTCTGATACCTTTCTGAAACATTCGCCCTTTTTGATTTTCTATCTGTTAAATGATTGTAACGTTTCTGTTACGTATCTGATTTTTTGTTACGATCGCGGACATTTCTACGTTTTTGAAACTAATCGGAAAGTAATCAGAACGGTTTTAAACGTTTCGGAAGGTTCCATAATGTTTCAGTGTTATATGATTGCTACGTTTCTGGAATATTTTGTGCTGTTAGGGTAGGTATAGTAAAGTTGGCATGTGCTACGCGATTCAACTGCCTAAAGCGCCACCTGGTGGAAAAGAGTTAAGTTAGCGATCATATTTCGGAAACGTTTCAAGACAGGGGAAAAAAGTGAATTATAAAATTGCAGAGCATCATCGATGTAGTACGCAAAGATAGTTTAGACATTAATGCTAAAAACAGAACGCTTAAAACGTGCATTTGTTTGTTCACAATTTCTTATTTTGTGCACATTTGAACGACATTGCATATGTTGTAGCGTAGCGGGTGACATTTATGCTATGTAAAATTCAAAGTATGGTTATTGTAAGCGGTCACATCGATCAACGCATAGACGTTTTAAACCGATCTTCATAAAGGAAGAGGTTCTCAATACAAACCATGTTTCTCGTTGTACTTGTTGAAATTTGTTAGCTTATAATTTCATAAGAGATGATTTAATTTTAATACTTTTTTTGTTGTCGTAATGATCTTGGCCTGAAATAGGTTTCATTATGATTTCATTAAGATATAAACAAATTACAGGATACTCACAAAAGTCTGTTCTCACTCTAACTGCTGAACGCGTGTAGCTACACTGGTAAAAGCAGTATGTAAGTATCGATGTTGAAACTTCTGTCCGTCAGCTGCAATGCATATTTTGCTCTTTGTTTGAACTTTACGTTGCGCAATTTCCAGCGCAGCGAAAGACACGCATTCACTGTAAAGTTCAATATATATGCCTAACAGAATTTTCGGTTACGTATACAGCGTATCCATTCTTTACATTTCTAAAGACTTTTTAATTTAAGGTATGTTCGTTCAATAGATAGTTTTTTGCTCATATCCGATAAAGGCAAGAAAAGTGGCACAACTTAAAAATGCAGCATTTGAGAAATATCAACTTAAAAATAACTTAACTAGAATAAAACTGGCACAACTGTCTCTCGAGTGGATAACTTTCCAGATGGAGATGTAATTTTTTTGTTCACATTGGGTGCATTTTATGTATTTTTCAGTGACATAAACCCTTTTTTGAGTAATGTCACTTTTCTTGGAAGTTGTGATTTGTGAAACTTCCGTCGAACGTCTCCTGATGCTCTGCTATATAAATAAGTTTTCACTGAAAAGAGAAAAATAAAACCTTTTTGTAAAAAAATAGAACCGACTCCAAAAAGGAACTTCCATTCAAACAACTAAAAATGAAAGAAAATTGGCAGAAAATGGAACTGTAAATTGCGCCTAAAAGTATAAAATAATTTCCTTCGCCAAACAACCTATAACACTACAATTAATCATAACTTTTGAAGTCGGCGCAAAATTAAATAAAAATTGATACCTTTATTCAATACAAAAATCAAATCCTATTCAAAATACACAGCTCATATTGTTACCTGCAAAACGCAGCCGAGAACTACTTTGATTCAAGAAAACAAATAAGATTTCTTAAGCAGCAAAAGTTGGCGAAGATGCTGGTATCTGACGTCCTTCGTGAAAGAAAAATCGCAAAATTATCTGGCAAACATATTTAATTTCTTTGGGATATCATGATTATTTTGATAAGCTATATCAAGAAAGTAATCAAGAATATGAAACAACACATCATATAATATATATTATGAAAATATACATCTTGCGTGTATATTTTTGCCTTACGTTTTGATCGCCAAATCCAAAAGCCATCAAGGATGATAGTTATCAAAGTTATGCCAAATTTGCAAAGGAAACTCTAACTTCGTAGAAGCATAAATATCGCATTGTGAAGAATGTTCACTGTTCAATGTAGATGCTACTAATGGACCAATTGTATACAGTGATAAAATAATAAAGGAAAAATGAAAATGGATCATTCGAGACAACAGCATTTGTTGCTACCGATCTAAAGACAAACCTTTAAAAACTAATTAAATTTTATTTAATTTTGCGCCGACTTCAAAAGTTATGATTAATTGTAGTGTTATAGGTTGTTTGGCGAAGGAAATTATTTTATACTTTTAGGCGCAATTTACAGTTCCATTTTCTGCCAATTTTCTTTCATTTTTTGTTGTTTGAATGGAAGTTCCTTTTTGGAGTCGGTTCTATTTTTTTACAAAAAGGTTTTATTGTATCTCTAGTCGAAACTTACCTAGTTTTTTTTAAGTACCGCAATTTCCTGTCTATAGTGGACACCAGCAGATTATCCGCAAGGGGTCTTTTTTCAAGGAAAATATTAAAAAAATCTTCAGATAATTTGCAGCTGCAGTTTATCCGTGGATTATCCTATGTTATTTTAAACAAAAATAAAGAAATTTCTAAGACTAATAGAAGATTGAAATCTAATTTTTTTCATTTGTAATGAATTAGGTAAATTTAGTTGAAATATCAGATAAACCTTATTAAAAATAAACCTTATCTAATATTTTTAGTGGCTGATTCCCCACCTTTTGCCATGCTCAGAATTACTATTGATTGCTGCAGCCATTCACCATCCATCTGTTAGCAGAATAAAAAACTAATGATAGTCCATAGTAAAAAAAGCAATTAGCTTTTATCAGGGCATGATTGATGCAGTGATGCCAGATGGTTGAAAATTATTTTCCCAAAAAGGTCTTCAAATTTCCCCAAATCAGGGGTTTTTTTTTCGAAAAAATCCCCAACTTGATTTCTACTAAAAAGGGAAAATAAGAATTCTTAAAAAAAAAAAAAAAAAAAAAAAAAAATCAAGCAGATTTAACCTCCGGACAATCCTGAGGCTCCTATATATACGAGCTGGCACCAGTGATGCCAGATGGTTGAAAATTATTTCCTCTTAAAATTTCCCCAAATCAGGGGTTTTTTTTCGAAAAAATCCCCAACTCGATTTCTTCTAAAAAGGGAAAAAAAAAAAAAAAAATCAAGCAGATTTTTCTATGATTTAAGCTAAGATTTTTCCCCAAATGAAGACAATTTTTGAAAAAAATCCCCAAATAACAATAAAGCTATTGAAAGTCCCTAGTCGTAGGGATAAATCATTACGTTGCCAACACTGACAGAAAATTGAACTCCCCAGATTTGTCCCCAGAAGCCTCAAAAATCCCCAAAATGGAGAAAAAATCTCCAATCTGGCATCACTGGATTGACGGTAGCCAGTTGTTGCAGCAACTCAGATTGACAAAACTCGCGCATGCGCACATAAGATATGTACAACTTTTTAATTCAGACAACTTTGTAAGAAGTACTAGCTGGTGCTGCCATCTAGCGGAATTATTTGAAACCATAAATTTTCTAAAACTAATAAAATTTCGAGAAACCACCCAAAGTTGAAAAATGAAATTTCTTGTGCTATACAAGCTTATTATTATTATTTAATATTATTATTTTTAAGATTATCTTTGTTTTTTAAAAATCCAAATTAAATACAAAAAAATAAATTTGGAGAAACCATGCAAAATTGAAAAATTAAATTCTTGTATTATACTGATTAAATTAAAAATATATTTAGTTTTTTTTTTTTTTTTTTTTCCTTGCCTTTTAATCCAAATATATATTATATTTCTTCAAACATTAAAATAATGTTTGGAGAAACCCTGCAAAGTTGAAAAAATAAATTTATTGTACCATATTGATTAAATTAAACTTTTGATTACACTTTTTTTAAATATATTTAAATTTCCAAAATCCAAATGTAATAATATTAGAATAATCTTTGGAGAAACTATGTAAAATTGCAAGATTAATTTTTTAAAAAATACATTTAATTTTTTTAAAATCCATATGTAATTCAAATATAATCAAAATACATTAAAACAATCTTTGAAAAAACTGTGCAAAATTCAAAAACTAAATTTCTTTTACCATACTGATAAATTTAAAATTTATATTAAAAATTTAAAAAATACAGTAATTTGTTTTTTAAATCATTAGAATAATAATAATAAAAACCATCCAAAGTCGAAAAATTAAATTTTTTGTACCATATAGTGCAAAATTAAACTGCTTGTACAATACTGATTATATTAAAATTAAATTATTCAGTTTTTAAAAATACAAATATAATCACGTTATGAAAAATCTTTGGAGAAACCGTGCAATGTTTACAAATTAAATTTTTTGTATCATACTAACTATATCAACATGTACATTAAAGGTTTATGTATTTAGTTTTAAAAAATCCAAATATATATTGCATTAGAATAACCTTTGGAGAAACCATGCAAAGTAGAGGAATTAAACTTTTTGTACGAAATTGAATTAAAAAAAAAATGTATTTTGTTTTTAAAAATCGAAATATAATAATGCATCTGAATGTGATGTTTTTTATGTAATGTCATACAACCCCCCCCCCCCCTTATATATATATATATATATATTATATTTCAATTACATGCATTACCAGTTTTTTAAAATTTTTAATTTCCATTGTATAAGGTTTCCACTGTATAAGGTGATATAAGGTTTCAGAAATGCCCATAGCAATTCGAGATTTATTTATTTATCTGAAAAAACAAAGATTTACAGATTCTTAATTTTAATTGAGAGTTTGAGGCAGATTCTTAATTCTTGTTTTGAGCTGTCTGTTTAAGTTCGATCTCGATCTTAAAGCAGACGAAAAGAGAGAGCTGATAGATGCGTATGCGCAAATTTTGTGATTCTGGGTTGCTGCAACAACCGGCTACCATGATGGACGCATGCAAGTCCACAACACAATAATACCTACATAATTCATCCATAATGATGGAATAATCCCTCCTGATTCGACACGAGGATGAGACGCAGTAGCAAATCAATTTTAGGCATCAGAACAATTTTTTTGGCCGATATTTTGAATTAAATTTTAACGAAAACATTTTGAAATATTTTCCGATATACATTTTTAATATTATAGATCATCTGTATGAAAAGATTAATGATCAAAATCTTTTTGTGGCTATTTCTTCATGTTTTAAGATGACATGAACTTTCTTTTTTTTCATCCCGCACTTAAAAGTTAGTGTTTTTATTTATTTATTTTATTATTATTATGTAGGAGTAAATATTTTTAGGATTAAAATATGTAAAATTGTCAGATTTTTTAAAATTTTTAATCCGAAAAAAGGTTGAGTTTATATACTAACTTAAGATTTAAGAATAAAATGTTGTATCTAATAACCAGAATCAGTAAATAAATGTATGTTTGGTGTTGCCATCTACTGTGACGGTTGTGAATTATACACTTGAAATTCAATAAACACATATGCTTTTTTTTCTTTTAAGAATTGAGGGAAGCAATATTTTTATAATTAAAAAAAATATATGTGACAAGCTATCAGACAATGATAAAGGAACAAAGAAAGAAAAATAAAATCTAATATAAATATATATATATTAATTGTACAAAAAAATTCTTCATTTTTAAAAATCAGTCAGAAAATCATAAGACAGAAATTAGACAGCTTAAATTCAGGACGAGTAATACATATTAAAATCATAAAAAGAGGGTGTTAAATTTGGAGATAAGTTGATTTAAATTGTTTGAAGAGGGTATTGGAATGCTCTAAATATGAGTGTGCATTGATTATTAGTTCTATTTACAGAAGAAAAAAAAGTATTTCTATCCGCTTTTCTTCCTAGTTTATTTTATTTCAGATAAAATCCATCCAAATATGGTGTAGAGAAACAATGATATAACTTTAAAAGTTAACATTTGTGAGTAAAGCACTGATATAGTTTTTAATGAGAAAATATCTGACATTGTCATCATTATAAATGAAATTGCATTAACAAAAGAGAAAAAAAAATCATCTAATGAAATACTTTTTTTTTTTTTTTTTTTTTTTTTTAATGTAAAATTTGGTAAATCTCTATCTGTTTATCATATTGTAAAATGTTACTCTGATTTGACTAAATAAATATATTAAATAATATTTAACTATATAAATGAATTGTATGAAGATCTCCTATAATTTGTTTTTAAATCACTAAAAATACACTAATTTAATTGACTGTTTTTATTAAAGAAAAGAAATCTAAAACGAAAAGAGAAATCATTTTTCAAATTAAAAAATGTAACAAATGTGTTAGCTCATTTTCAACATTTTTTTTTTTTTTTTTTTTTTTTTTTTTTTTTTTTTTTTGGGGGGGGGGGATAAATATTAATTTTTATTTTATTTTATTTTGTGCTTTAGAAAAATCTCAAATGCAAATAAATATTATTTAAGGGAGATATTGTACGGATTTAATAAATAAACAGAAAATGAGGTTCATTTTTTAAATGCAATTTCACTGACGAAGCATGCATGTTAAAGATTTTCACATTAAAAGCTGAAATGTTTTATGCACAAATGTAAACTTTTAAAAGTGTAAATTTGTTTCTCTATTCAGTCTGAATTTTAATAGGAATTAAAAAAAAAAAATGCTCTGTAAGTAAAACAATTTTAAAGTAAGTAATCGTGAGTAAAGTAATCTGTACACTGATATTTGAAACATTCATAATATTAATTTATCTACGCATTTTAACCCCCTCTTACACTGAAAGTAGCATAAATCCTACTATTTTACAGATAAAATAAAACTAAAAAAAGAAAAAAAAAAAAAAAAAAATGCATGTGAATCTTATATATTTTCATCTTAAAAATATTCACTCCTACAAATTTTGTTTCAAAAACATCAATAATTTGTTTGTGGGAAATAATAGTAATAATAATAATAATGTAATGTCTTAAATCTAAACAAATAGACAATAATAAATAAATAAAACTGTAATTAATTTATGTAAATGATCTATAAGAGTACTAAAAATGCATTTTGAAAATACCTGTAAATGTTTTCACTAAATTTCAACATGAAATGTCGAATAAAAAACTATTCTGACGCCCAATCGTTATTTGCTACTGCTTTGCTTCCCCGTGACTAATCACACGGGATTATTCCATCATTATGGGCGAACTATGTAGGTTTGTGAACTTGCTGGACGCACGGGCCGATTGGGCTGCAGTCCAGGAGCCCTTACTAAGGAGGCCCGAAATTTTGTTTACAATTTAAATAATTTAGTCAAAACTATATAAAAATGCTCTTGAAAATAGCACTTAATGATAATTTTACCTTTGAAAGCCAACTATAAAGTTTTACAAAGGTAAAATTTTACTCAAATATGTATTTTTTGGTGAAAGAATAGGAAAATTTAAGCTTTTTTTTTTTTTTTTTTTTTTTTTTAAGTGGTAGAACCATGGGAAAATTATATGTAGCGGTCCCGAATGCGCATCAGGCTCTGGGATCACTTAGTGTTTTACCTCTTCTAAAAAATTTATATGTAAAAAGGTAAAATAAACTAGAATATTTTACAAAAAAAATATTAAAATTAATTTAAAGATAGGACAAGCTTGAATAGAAATAATCTTGGAGTCAGTGGCAGATCCAGAACTTAACTTTTTTTTTTTTTTTTTTTTGGGGGGGGGGAGGCTAAGAGTTTTCAAGATGTTATTCCAGATCAATGAAAAATTTACAATTGTAACATCCAATTGAGAATGTTAGTGCTTTGGCCCTTAAATCCGCCACTGCTTGGAGTAAGGATATTCATATTAAAAATTCAGAAAAATATTTGGTGCTGCCATCTATCTCAAAAGGTATAACCAAATAAAAAAGAATCCAATTTAGCTTTTATGCATTCTGTATTTTTGAAATATAACGACTAAAATTTTTTTGAGATCTGGATGCGTATTGAAAAAAAAAAAAAAAAAGAAGAAAAAGAAAAAAAAAATGTACTTAACAGAATAAAATGTCAACTGATAAATTATTGTTCTATAGTCTATCAAAATAGCCTTGAAAATCGATCACTGAACATGAACTCATGATTGTATTGTACAAAATCAAAGATATATTTAGTTCACCAGCGGCCGACCAGTTCTGTGTTCGAAGCTGGTAGATGGGAAGTGTCCGGTTCAATCTCAGGTTGCACTCATCAACCTAGCCGTTCGGAGTTTTCCTTGGTTTTCTCCAAAACTCGTATAAATGCGTGCTAAGACCCATTAGAAAGATCCCCCACAGATGGCATTCCCCCTATATGTCTAGGACCCTAGCGTAGTTAATCGGCCTTAAACCCTACAACCAACCAACCAAAGATATATTTTTAGTTGAAAACTAAAAACACAGGAAAAATAAATAAATAACAGACATGTTTTAGAAGTATGTTTTTCTCTTTTGATTTATTTTCTTATCATATTTTCTTTTACTGTAACTTTTAATAATTTTAATATACAAATACTAAAATAAAAATAATGTTTCTTAAGTTATTTTTTTAATTTTATTTAACTTATTTAATTGATTGCTTTAATTAATTTATGTTTGTTCATTTAATTTGAAACAGAAAATGTCAACAAAATAAAAATATTAAACTAAATGTTTATGAATCCTCATATATATACACTCCTGCTCAAAAGTTTAGCAAAATTTGCAAACAATTACTTTTTTTTTTTCTAATTTAAAAACTTATCTCTCGATGAAATGTTTTCAAACATAGGGTATTTAAAGAACTGGGTATTCCTCATAATTTATATTTATTTCAAAAGCTTTTACCTAAATAAAGGAAAAATATTTAAACTTGGTCAGCACATCAATTTAACATCACATGATTTCATTTAAAGTTTTAATTTTGATTTGAAGTGATTGTATTATTAACATGTACAAGCAGAATTATATAATTTTTCAACTGCTTTGAATATATTTAAACCTGTTGATTATATAAGTTAGGTTTTTCTATGCCATAGAGATGCGATTAAATTGGCTTGAAAGCTGAATTATACAAACATCGCACTGAAAACGTTTTTCATGCATGTATTTCAAGACACGTGGTTTAGCCCTTTCCCGAGGAGGTATTAAGTTACTTCGATTAAAATGAAGTCTGTGAGTACTTATATGAAAATTCCTTATAAAATAATACAAGAAATTAATCTTAGTTCTAATAAATAAATAATAAATTTACATAAATCATCAGGCATGTTACATACTCGTGTCTCCAAGCATTGGTTCAGTGATAAATACCCAGTTGTCTGTTCTAATATATCTAGAACAAAATATCGGATATGACGTAACTTGTTTGTTCTATCAAAGAGCTATTGATAGTTTGGAATATTCTAAAACTAATATGTAACTGAAAAGTGAATAACAGTAGACGACTTATTCATTTTGCCATTTGTTTGCTACGAGGTATATATATATATATATATATTAAACATTTTTGGATAAGCAGTTAAATATAGTTTTAGTAGTATCGATGTGGTACTGGTAGTTATTCGGAATCATTTACCATGATACAGCAAAGAAATTATTAAAAGTCCTTTATGAAATGTGACTTTAAATAATTAAGTATACTTGCTGTCAGCATTTTAATTCATAAAATGTTGTTCAGCTATATCAAAATAATTAAGTTGTAAAAATAATCTCTAACATAAATTGTATTTATAGATTTAATACCATAAAAACAAAATTTCTTAATTAAAAAGTCTTATTAACATGAATAAAACTTAGTTATTATCTAACTTTATAATATGAATTACGAATTAAAAATACATCTGTATGCTTTTAGATTTACTTTTAATGATCTTTAGTTTGCGTATAAATTAAAAATTACATTAAAATCAAAAGTCTTGAATAAAAGTTCATGTAAGTATTTACGTTTTGTTTATATTTCTTAATTTGTTTAAAACAAATCACATTAAAGTGAATTAATTAAAAGAATAATTAGGTATTATTATTTTTTTTTTCCGTAACTCATTTGATAATTATCGTCATTATAAAGAATTGTTTATATGAAAAACTTTCATATAGAATATCGATATTTTTATAAAGTTACCGTTATGTAATGTTACAATTAAACTTATCATAAATATACAAATCTAATTTAATAAATCCATAAATATATTTTATTTGTATAATTTGTGTGACTATTTAATATAGATAAACTTTAGACTAATTTACAATGAATTTTGAAAAAGCAACCAACCTAAAAATTGATATACTTTCTGCTATAAGTAACGTATAAATATAACCTATATAGTGTTTTATTATATTGTAAATTACTAATAGAATTTTTGAGAGCCACTTTAAATTAGAAGATATTGCTGTTTTTTCCCCACAAAATTCATTTATTAAACATTTACATTAATCTACACCCGCATGAAAATATTTAATACGTGTTTATAAAAAAAAAAAAAAAAAAAAAAAAATTCGAGCTTAAGATTGTTGTATAAATGAAATACATTATATTTATTGTATATAAAAAATTTAATTTTATTTAATCTCAAAACAATCTCTTTCAAACTTGAATTATTAGAAAAGATAACTTCCTTTATACTAAAGAGTTCACTTTTGGTTAATAGTATTTGATCATATTAATTAAATCTAAACAAAGTATTAAGTAATAAGCAAAGTTTATTTTTTGCAAAATAGTAATTTTTCAGGTTAGTAAAAATTTCAAACTGTAGAATATCTTGTAAAAGATTTTTATCTCAACTTATTTTAAATAAAAACAGTTTATATAGAGAAACATAACAAAAAATTTTTCAGTTGTACATTAGAAGTAAAGAATTTCATAAAACTTAAATATTTCATTTCCCTTAATAACTTTTAAATAGTATTTACGGAACAAACATACTGTTATAGAAAATTTCTAACACTTAAAATACTTTTATAGAGTTAAAGCCAGTAGATGACACAACTATACCTCATATAGTATAATACTGTTTAAACCAATTGCATTTTCTATTCTCTATTTCTGTAATAAATAAATACGTATGTTTTGGTTTTTACCAAAGGTCGGTTACGGGGAAAAAAAAAAAAAAAAAAAAATTATCAATTGAGTTTGTAATATTAATTTTCGTTGTTTGTTAAACATTCTTTAAAATTTAATAGTCGACCTTAAGATTATGTATGAAGTACATTTTCAGGCTACTACTACACAATGTTTTATGAAACACTCTTGCCTAGTTTCTCTTTGAATTAAGAAGAGTCATACAAAGTTATTTCGATCTGAAACAAAGTGTTTTTACAATTCTTGATGTTTGCTTGCTTTCTATATTTTTCAATATTAGTTTTCTTGTATGTTTTACGGTAAATTGTTCAAAACCTGTCGTGCTCAACGTATCTGTTTAAGTTATTTACTAAATTTAATCTTTTCTACCTTTGTAAGAATTTTTTTCAATAAATCAGAAGTGCAAGTAGAGTAATTTCAACTTATTTATAATTTTTTTTTTTTTTGTTATTGTTGTTTTCACGTGAAACATTTCACATGCAGCAAATAAAAGAATAAATGTGTGCAAATGTATACGGACTATGTTTATTTTAATTTAGTCTACCATTTTATATTTTTGAACCACTAAAGCATAATCTAATAATCTTTTTGGAGTACCAAATTTTCATGTATCGTGTTAACCTTTTATATTAGTTAACCATTGCCTTGTAAAATATATCTTAAAATAGTTAATTTAGTACGGTATTCAGTTTAGTATAAATATATTAGGAGTTTTTAACATTATATAAATTAAATTCATTATAAGATCACACATATAAATACACCATTATCAGAAAACTTAAGAACTTGCAATGTAAGAAATTTATTTCAGGTCCAGGTATAACTTTGCAGAGGTAAGTAGTTTAATAATAAGAAACAATCTTTCATGATTCATAACTTTAATTAATCTAAGCTTATACATAACTAATTAAGACTTATGTTGTGAATAATTGTATGAAAAAATAATTAAAATTAAAAATTTAGTTAAATAAATTAAGAAAAAAGTATTAATGCTTAAATTTTATGATTTTAAGGAGTGCTTTTGAAAGAGTAAAAAATATTAAACTTAATTATGCAAATGTAATGCATAACTGCTTTCATGTTGTACTTATCCATTTCTCTGTTAGATCTTAAATCTTTCTTCATTATTTCCACATAAAACAATTTTTATATGAATTTGTGATGTTTTCTTACAATGTATCCATTCATTACAAAGGGAAATTATCATACAAAAGTGATAAAATTCGCTAATCATTATAAAACTCATTAAACAATAATTTTCAAACTATTTAAGTAAATATGTATACAATAAAAACAGTTAAAGTCATTCGTTTTAATTTGAAATATAAAACTATTTTTTTTATACATATAGAATTAAAAAAAATTTTATTGTCGTACAATTTTGAAATTACTTCTTGCAAAATTAAATACTTTAATTTTTTTTTCTGTTACTCTGCAGATTACATGAGTTATTGTACATCAGCTTTCTACTAATTGCCACATTAGGTATACTACATAATATTTTATAATAGCTATAAAATGTACATAGTTATTTCACTATTTCACTTAAGACATATTATTTACAATAAATTGTGTGGAAAATTGCTTTCATTTATACGAGTTCTAACTGAAAAATTCAGTTTTAATGTATGCTTTGTAATTATCTTAAAGAATATATTGAAATTTTATTCTCCTTTACTCATAATGTGAATTTTTATGTATTAGTAATGTTACTGCGAGTATCACTATATACTTTTTTATCTTTTACAATATTAAAAGAATACTAAACATTTCTTCTCATGGAGTCTGATTGTAGAAGGTCATGTGCGACAATTTTTCTCTGCAATTTGATCGCGGCGTCATGATGTAATTTCATGGTGAATAGCGGTGGGATAACTATCATTTTTATTTTATTTTATTTAACAGAAGAAGTTAAAAGTTAAAGAAATCAAGTAAAATTTATTATTAGGGGGAATATTAAAATTAACATAGTCGCTTAATATGAAACTGTTTATTGGGAAGCATAACGGGTAAGCATATTCACATCTTTCTTTTACAAATACAAAATATTAGATTTGTTTTTATTTAAATACAACGTCTATATGCTTTATTTCAGATTACATTTTAAAAAATTTAAATTTGAAATACTAAAAAAAAAAAAAAAAAAAAAAAAATCATTTTTGAGCTCTAGTGATAAAAGCCTTTATTTTTTAAATCACAAATAATTTTTTGTTAAAATAAATATATTAGAGAATTTTTAACTTAAAAGATAAAATATTTTATGTCAGAATGTATGAATAAAGTAAGAAATTTTATGTTTATGTTTTCTTCATTATTTAAACTAATTTTTACTTTCCGAACGTACATATGTAAGGGAAACAAATGTTTGTAATCATGGCGAAAATTCAACTCTGAGATTTTGGTGTATCCGTTTTGAGGTCGCTTTAGTACACTTTAGCTGTTTTTGCAATGTTTTGTGCATGTGTACACGATAGCGTCTAAACGAATCACTATGATTTTTGGGCTGAAATTATTTAAAGTGCGATAGTGTTTACATATATTATTTGAATAAGCTGAAAGTTGTACGCATTTTAAAGTTCACCGTAGCACGAATTGTATAGATTTCAGTGAATGTAGCACTTGTAGATTTTTTTTTTTTTTTTTTTTTTACAAGGACACAACGAAAAATTCTTTATCATTATGACCTATGGGCTCAAATTGTTTGAAATGCAATAGTGTTAAATTAAACAATATACTATTTGGGAAAAAGTATTCAAACACTCAGTTATATATTATTTTTTTATTTATTTAACGACTGCTTTTTGTTTATTTTATTTAAACAACTGTTAACTTATTAATGTTTGGAATGTCGAGTGGATTTACTCTAGATTTTTTATTTAAGTGCTATGGAGATGTTTAATGACTAGATACGTTTCTGTAAAGTTAATTAAATTGCATTATCCAGTATAGACCTAAATATTATTTTTTCTCTCTTTCTAAACTTTTATTTATTTGAATATTAGATCACCAGTTATGAAGATTTTTATGTTCTCAGAGTTGATAGGCGGTAGATGCCGAGTTCGAATCTCGATAGTCGATAGGTTTTATCTTTTTCAGAGAATGGTGCAAATGAGTAAAATAATAAACTCTCCTCAAAAAGATTTCTACCCAAGGTATTTGATCTAGATGCGTCGCTTCGATAATCGATCTTAACTTATTTTAATAGCAACACATCACTTGTTAGCAAAAAGCTGTGATTAAAAGTTTCCTGCTTTATCTACATAATTCATCTTAATATTTTAAATAATAAACACACTACATGTTAGATAAGTACTTTCATTAAAGGATATTTGAACTATTTAGTTTTTTATTTTTAATAATAATCACGAATAAATTTCTGTTTAAAATATATGTAAGCAAAATTTTACTTTAATGTGTTAATATTCTTAGCTAGAACTTTTATGTTTATATTTCCTTTCTTGTTCAGTTATATTTTTGTTTTAAGCGCTATTGTAGTATTTGATAAACAGATATACTTCGGTAAAGATAATTAAAACGTATTGACCAATTTATGCAAATTTAAGAACCAATTAAAAGGTGAAGCTGCGTATATAAAATTGATTTTACCGAAGTTTATGGTTATATAGGCCTACGAAAATGTTAAACTCTTTTGATTAATTTGTGGGGACGTTCCAAGTAAAAAAAAAAAAATGAACGACACCTGTGCGTACATCCTGTGTATACTCCTTTGAGTATATGACTAACGTGGTGATGGAAAGCTGCACACTTTTTTTTTTCTTTTTACACAATCTTATTTTATATGTTTAATACAAAAATTTAATCGATGTTTTTTTTTCCTGAGTCTCGTTATATCAGAAAATTATCTCCCATATATTTTTATCATCATCTCTCACAACTTCCTTTATAACTCTCGTCAAAGATAACAATGATTACGCCTCCAAACTCTCTGCGCCTCAAATAGCAGTTCTTGAACTCTCATTGCACCTTATGCTTCTGTTCTTGAAACCCCTACGCTTCACGCTTCTGTTCTTGAACTCTCATATTACCACTTTTTAAATTATAACACATAGGGTATTAGACCTAGTGTAAAGCCATTTTTAGGGAACTTGGCATACTATATTAGACACAGCATACTGCAATCATAATAAAAAAAATGTTAAATATTTTATGAAATATGAGCATTTTTACTAAATAACTTTTAACTATGCATGTGTAAATTTTTAAAAAATTTCATTTGCATAATTTAATAGCCAAAAGTATTGAGCTACTTATAATATGAAAACCCAAAACAAATATCATGTAAATTCAATACGTTATGAGTTATAGAATGAACAGAATTTCAGTTACTCTGAAAATAAAAGCGAAATTATGAAGGGTTTTACTCACTAAACTATATTAATTAAAAACGAAGTGTTAAATTACTAAATTAAATACATGAAAAAACCTTTACTAACTTCGTTGTTTGCCGTAAACTTTTCCATCGGGATCACGATCCCGATGGAAAAGTTTACGGCAAACAACGAAGTTAGTAAAGGTGTTTTCGTGTATTTAATTTAGGTTTCACTCACATTTTTATTTTGCTTCAATCAATGCTCAATGGTAATGCAGTGTTTGCTGATTGTAAATAAATATTGATAAAACCCCCTATGATCTTCCCTTTTTTTTTTGGGGGGGGGGAGAGGAACTGAAATTCTATTCATTCTATAACTCATAACATTTTTTTATTTATACGATATTTATTTGGGGGTTTTCATATAAGTAGCTCAGTACTTTTGGCTATTAAATTATGAAAATGAAATTTTTTAAAAGCTTGTGCATGCATAGTTAAAAATTATTTAGTAAAAATGTTCATATTTCGTAAGACATTTAATATTTTTGCATTACGATTGCAGTATGCTGCGTCTAACGTAGTACGCCAAATTTCCTAAAAATAGCTTATGTGTCTAATACCCTATGTGTTATAATTAAAAAGTGGCAGTTTTTTAAAGAAACCATTATATCCCAATGAATATATGTGGTAGCTTCATAAAATATTATACAGATAATTAAAAGATTCCTCATAATCTCATACTACAGCAAAAATGCATTTCAAGCATTACTTTTTACAGGGTGATGCAAAACACTTTGAATTTTATTTAATTTTTTACTGGTCCCTTTTCCTCTTCAGAACAAAACTTTTGCTGAAACAGTAGAAGACCTTTATAACGCAAACCTAAATCCACGAGATTGTGCATTATATAGATCGTTTCATACCTCCTTAAATTTACTTTGTGTACATGGTCAAATATATCTGAAACATATAAAATAGAGTAAAGCATCTTTAAGTTATTTTCCTTGAAACAGAAATTGAACAAATTATAAATTTCATTGTTAAATTTACTTTATAAACATAGTCCAAATATACCTGAACCAAAATCATTCATTGTGATACTCATTTTAAAAAATAAATAAATAAAAATAATAGCTCTTTTTACATTAAAAAGCTTTGAATTAAGGGAAAAAGAAAAACTAATGTATCACATTTAGTCCTCTAGAAGTAAAAATTTTTTTTGCAATGTGGAAATGCAAGTGCTTCTTAATTGTAAAATTCATCGTATATTTCAGATAAATTGGAGTGGAAGGCTGATTTTTTATACCAACAATGTGAAAAATACCAGAGCCGCTGGTATAATATAATTATAATATTAAATGCTGAGCTGGTTATCAGCCAGGGTAGCTCAGTGGTAGAGCATCTGCACATTAAGTGGTTGGGCCTGGGTTAGATTCCCAGCTCTGGTATTTTTCATATAGTTGGTATAAAACATCAGCCTTCCACTCCAATTTATCTGAAATGAACTTTCAAGGTTGATGAATCAAAATTTCTAAATTCATTGTTTATGTATGAGAGGCTTTGTGTTATATTGGAAATTGCATTATAAAGATCTTCTACTGTATAAAAGGTGTAAAATGTTCTTTATACTCCTGAAAATTCAAAATAATTCATGCAGAAATTTTCTAGATATTTAACAAAACGTCTATATTCGAAAGTGTCCAAGTGCTTATTGATAAATAGTGTATAAATTTCTGCACAGATCAGAATTTAATTTAGGATAACAGGAGGTTGTTTTGATCAATTCTATATAAAAGCATGTGGTAACTGTGTTTTGTTCCTCAGCAATAATTTCTATATTCATTTCTTGAAATTTCTTTCACATGATTTTTCTCCATTGTTTTAAAAATATTTTTTTTTAACTTGATGCAACAGGAAAAAAAAAAAAAAAAAAAAAAAAAAAATCTTTTTTAGTCATTCTAAATGTATAATAAATAAATAAATAAAATAGAAAAAATAAAAATAACTGATTTTTTAACTTAAAAGAGAAGTATATCTTAGCAACAGTTACTATATTCATTTCTGAAAATATCTTTTACTCATTTATATATATTTTTAATCTGTCCCCCCCCCCCCCCCCCAAAAAAAAAAAAAAAAAAAAAAAACTTTTTTTTTTTTTTTTTAAATAGTCTATTTTGTCTAGAAGAAATAATCTTGTTATCCTGATCCCAATAAAAGTATTTTTGTCTTTACAGTGCTGGCAAAAAATCTTTACAATTGAGAGGCCAAAAAAAAAAAAAAAAAAAGTCAATTGCAGAGATGCCAACTTCTAATTACAAAAAAGCAGGAGATTTTTTAACAGAAATCACGAGACTTTTTCCAACAAGAAAGTTTGTAAGAAAAATGAGTAAATTAATGCAAATTTAATTTTAAGTAAAGCTTTAAAGCTTAGGAGGTATTTACATACAAAGCATCAGTATTAAAATTAAATGAATAATATATGTTTCTTGCAGTAAAATAAACTATCAAAAAAAAAAAAAAAAAAAAACTCAGACATACAGTTGTTTAAAATTTAAGTCAAAATAGAGAGATTTGATCATTCTGCTCCTAATATAAAACAATAAGAATCTTAATTATCTTTGTAAAAGAAAAAGTAATAAAGAAATGAAAACATCAGCCATATTCTAATGAAATTTGAATTCTTTAAGTTTTCAATAATGGATTTTTGGTATTTAAAAAAAAAAAAAAAAAAAAAAAAAATCTTTTGATAATAAGACATTTTTCATTATGCAAAAATGAAAGTTAAAAATTTATTCTTAGCTAAAATTAGTTTCAAAGCATTGTATAGTAATTCACATTCAAACTGAACTTGATAAATTGCAGGGCAAGATACATTTATTTTCTTTAAAAAATTTTTACTCAATCTCACAAATTTTAAGCATAAATTATGCTAAGAGGTATAGATAAAAATTACATCAGAAAAGCAGGAGAAATGAGTGGAAAATCAGGAGCATAGAAAAACAAGCAAAAAGCAGGAGACTTGGCATGTCTGCAATTGCCATTCTCACCATAAAAATGTGTCAAACCCCAGTGATGACACGTGGTGTTAGTCGATCACAGACGACCTTTCCCTATACTATCAACAATCAGTTAGCCTCATGGAGTTTTAGAGTGAGGCTGCGGACTTTTAGATTAAGCATGGATCTCTGGCTACATCTAGAATGGTTTGTCAGATCTCTAACTACATCAATCACAGAGTCCTCTTTCTCTTGTCGAGTGAAGGCATGGATCTTCTCTTCCATTTTAAACTTCTTCCGACCCACTGTGTGGAGTGGGAATACCAATGTAGGTTTCTCAGATTTTTTGATAAATAAATGAAATATTGGCCAGCGGGAGCAAAGAGTGTATAATCTGATTGTAAAAGTTCACAAGATGAATTGAGTATTGATGGGATAGGGAAAGGTCGTCTGTCACCGACTAACGCCACTTGTCATCACTTAGGTTCGATACATTTTTATGGTGGGAACAGCAATTGATGTGTAAAGATTTTTTTGCTGGCACTGTAAATAAACTGTGTAATAACTGTCTTTTTTAGGTATATTTCTGTCTGTCTTCTTGGCCTCATATGAGAATTTTTTTTTTCTACATCCCACATTAACCATACCTTTTGAACAATACTACTTTTAATCCCCTCTTCATCAGTGTGTACCATCATCTTTTTATCCTCATCAGAGCATGCACTGATGACAGTACATCAGTCCACACACTACCATCAAAATAGCTGTCTGCAATTTCATTATTCCATTTGCAGTTCTATATTCTGAAGACTTTTTGTGTGTTCATTTATTACTATTACATTAAGATATTGTTACAATGGACTAAGTTTCTTTCTCAGCATCATTTGTTCTATTGCAGTGAAAGTAGTTTTACAGGCAAAGTGAAAATAAAGAGGCAGTTCTGACAAACTTGGTGAAAATAGTAGTTTAGGGTTCCCAAAGTTTTGAAGCAGTACTATGCACGGGGGCTAAGTTCTAGAACTTTTCATAGTTTTCTGGATTGAAATACCACCAAACTCCATTGCTAAAAGATATAAATATGACTGAGTTGACATCTGTGGGAGTGTGTAATGACTGAGATTCAGAGTTGTTCAGAGACCTCTTCTGAGCGATTATACTTTGGAGATTGTGCTCTAAGTGACTGAACTTTGTTCAGGAACTAGCAAATATTTTTGCTCTAGAGTATTTGATGCTATTTACTTTATTCCTGTGGAACAAGTGACTGTTTTCTTGGACTGTTCTAGAACATTCGTTGAATAGTGACTTTTGCAATACAAGTGACAGCTTCATTAAACTATTTCCAGAATATCTGAAGAATTAACAGTATTATTGGATTGTTTTTGAGAATATTTGTTTTAATAGCAGCTTTGTTCTATAGATTTAAGAAGTTATGCAGAATAAAGTGCATTCATCAACTAGAACCTGCCTGTTTCTTTATAAACTACTGTCTCGCATAAGAAAGTCAACATTTTTTTTTTTTTCGTAAATATATATTTTCAAAATTTTAAAATTTCCTGCTTTTTTTTTTTTTTTTTTTTTTTTATCATGTCTGATTTTTGTTTTGTGCAAAATATGAGGGCTGTCCGTAAAGTATCTGGATTTAACTAAAAAAATATAATGGATATACATACTTCAGTTTAATCCCCTTCAAAGTATCGTCCTTGAGAAGCAACACACTTAGCCCAACGTTGTTGCCACTCTTGGAAGCAGGATTGGAAGTCGTTCTTTAGAATGGCCAACAGCTGTTCGATCACTTTTTGTTTGATGGTCGTCACATCCTCAAACCGTCATCCTTTAAGCATTTTCTTTAGCTTTGGAAATGTGAAATTCTTTAAACAAACATGGCACCGTTCAAATCGCTTAAAGGACGACAGTTTGAGGATGTGACGACCATCAAACAAAAAGCGATCAAACAGCTGTTAGCCATTCCAAAGAATGACTTCCAATCCTGCTTCCAAGAGTGGCAACAACGTTGGGCTAAGTGTGTTGCTTCTCAAGGACGACACTTTGAAGGGGATTAAACTGAAGTATGTATATCCAATATATTTTTTTAGTTATAAATTAAATCCGCATACTTTATGGACACCCCTCGTACGTCCGAACATGTGAACGAGTTCGTGTGAAATTTTGAATATTTATTTTCTTAGAATAAAATAAAAATTAAAACGGAATTTAAAAAAAAATCTACTGAAAAAACAAACTTTCTATTATTAAACAATAAATTAACAGCTGTATTCTTCTGTTACATGTCTTTCTTTTAAATACCAATTATATACCCTCCTCTCCCCTCCCCCATGCAAAAATAAAAGTAAATAAAAATTTTAAATAAAAAAGTAAATAATTAATTCAAGCTAGAAAAAATATCAAACCTCCAACTTTTTTTTTTTTTTTAATCTAACAAAAATGCCAGAAGAATCATCATCCGATCCAGATAAATAAATACTTTAATGACAGGAGGCTGGGAGAAATGATGTGTTTTTTTTACTTTAGCTGATAGTGATAGAGAGGGAAGAAAAGGAAAAAGAAAGAGGAAAAACATTTTGTAGTGTTTTACAGTACGTTAAGAAATTATAAGACCACAAGTGTATTGGTGCATTTCAGAAGAAGAGAGCATAATATGCAAATTTTTAGTTGCATATTAAAAATTGATAAGAAAACACATCCTATACTAATTCCAACTTTTAAAATTAAATTAAATTTCATTAAAACTTATTCATTTTTCTAAAAATTGAAGACTTTGACTGTTAAGAAATTATAAAACCACCTGAGAAAATTAGCATATTATACATGACGTCAAACTCAATATAAAGCGCATGCGTCAGTATTTCGTAAAAGCATTACCTAAGAAGTAAAGGCTTAGGTTTTCAATGTGTTATCTACGTTTAATTTGACGATGCCTCGAGGTAAAGAATTATTGGAATGCGAAGCAAGAAAAATTTTATTTTATAAAGGTTCTGGTAAATCTGAAAGAGATATTGCGAGGTTAATGAACCGTTCTAAAACTGCCATTCATAATGCCATAATTAGAAAAGATTATTCAAACAAAATAAAACAATCTGGTAGAAAAAATATTTTGACAGCACGTGATAATAGACAAATTTTTCGACTGTCAACTAAAAAAGGTCTTTCAACTCGTGAAATTTCGAAACGTTTCAGCAAGAAAACTTCACATGTAACAGTCTGGAAGAGTCTTAAATATTAATACGAAATTTATGAAATTGAAGAAAAAACCAAAGTTATTGAAATGCCATCGAGAAGAAAGATAAAAATGGGCTAAAAATGTCATGTCATGGAATGATGAGTGGAAACAAACTATATTTTCTGATAAAAAGAAATTTAACCTTGATGGTCCCAATGGTTACAAACACTATTGGCATGACTTGAGGAAGGAACCAAAAGAATGCTTCAGTCGACAAATGGGTGGAGGATCAGTAATGATTTGGGGAGCTTTCAGTTATGAGGGGTTGTGTGATTTACAGCGGATTTCGGTCATATGAACTCTACACAATATCAGTCTATGCTATATGATCATATGATACCATTTGGACCTTTATTAGGTGGTGCTAACTGGATGTTTTAACAGGACAATGCTGCTTGTCATAGATCTAAATCCACACAGGAGTGGTTTAAAAAAAAATAATAATGTTTTGCCATGGCCAAGTCGAAGTCCAGACTTGAACCACATGGAAAACCTATGGGGTATATTATCTCGCAAAGTTTATGCTAATAATAAACAATTTTCATCTGTCAATGAACTGGAAGTAGCCATTGTAAAAGAATGGTACAATATTTCTATAACTGAACTTAACCACCTGGTTACTTCAATGAAAAACAGAGTGTTTAATGTCATCAGGAAAAATGGAGGACAAATATCATATTAATTTTTTTATACAATTTTGTTTTTTGACAAGTGGTCTTATATTTTATTAACAGATTATTTTTCACTTATTTCGAATATATATTTTAATTAAACATTTATTGCATTATACCAAGTTATTGCAAACTAATTAAAAAAAAAATATAGAGCAATATGTTATTTTATGTATTTAAATTGTGATTAGAATCTTTATTTTTCTAATAATTTACAAAATTAAAGTGGTCTTATAATTTCTTAACGGACTGTAATTCTCATATATTTAATATACAGAAGTTCAGTTATCAGTTTGAATTGTGTATACAGCAATTGCCTTCCTCACCTTTTTACCGAACCACACATGCACAACATGCACACACACAAAAAAAGAAAGAAAACATGTTTGAGCAATTAGCTGTGATTAAACATATATTTTTTGGATGGTTGACCTCTTTATACATCTTAAAAGTTAGTTTTCACTTAACTATTTTAATTTTAGCAATTAATTAAAACTTGGGTTGTTCTTTTATGGAGCTTATAGGAGCCCATTTATTTCATATATTAATTATTGTTAATCTAAAATTATGCTTAAGCTTCCTTATATCATTTACTCAATTTAAAAATATTCTGCTTTAAAGTAATATACATACTATTTTTATTTTAGTTTATTTTTCTGGGGAAAAAAAAAGGGGGGGGGGGTTAAACTCTATATATATATATATATATATATTTTTTTATGATGCATATCAACAAAATAGCTTAATTGATTCTGTTGATTCTGCCATCCAACATTTGAGCACTATTTTCCCATACTATATGGGCTCAATGCCAAAGGTTGTAATTTGCCCATGTTTTGTACATTTTGTATTTTTATAGCAATTTGTCTCATTTTCATAGTAGTATATAACTTTTTTTTTACAGTTTTGCACACATCAGTTAAGTTATACACTGCTTACTTTTCTTATACCGTATCCCACAATAATTGTAATTCAATTCTAAACAGGAAATTATAGAATTTTTATTTAATGATTATGGTTCACGCATTGAAAAATTTGGTACTTTTCCCTTTTGCCGGCGCAGGCGATAAAGTAGGTATAGACGTAGGTGTAAAGTAGGTGATAAAAACTAATAAAACATATTAGTCTTTCCAATGTAGGAAGTTTTTGGTTTACCATATATATATATATATATATATATATATATATATATATACAAAAGAGTTTTATAAAAGATTAATTTAGAAGGTGACTTTATCGTTTGTGCCGGCGAAATGGAAAAGTACCAAAAAATTTTTTTTCTTACTCTTGATTTCAAAATTTTGTACTAAAAAAGTATTTTAAATTTTCAGAGACAGCAAAGTGCAATAAAATGAAGAAGTATTAATTTATTTATAATTATGTAGCATATAAGATTAATTGCAGACATAAGATAATAATATATAATTGTAGTAGATTAATTTGTTTAATTTTCCATCTGGTGACACAGCAATAGTATCACTGAATTTTGATGCAATTAAAAATGTTATATTGTAGCTTTTAAAAGTCTACCTCAGTACTTGGACTTGAGAAAGATTCCCCTTCTAACTATGATTTATACAAATTTAATCTCAAATAGGAACTTATCAGAACTGTGAATCCTCAAGGTAATTTTTTTTTAATTAGGAAAATATGAAAAAGGTCAGGAAATTTTATTCATCTACCTATATAATTTTCTAAACTATATTATTTTTAGAAAGCATAATATAACAAATTTTAATATAAAAGGTCATTATGACAGTCAGATGCTATATTTAGGTTTTAATTTATTATATGTCATTTTAAAAGATTCTATATTATAATTATTTTTGATTAAAATGTAAAATGTTATACATATTTTTGTCTTTGAATATGAAAGGCTTCAAAGATGCTTAAATGTGCAGTAAGGGGAAAAAAAAAATCTTTTTATAGCTGTATAACACTATACTTCTGTACATGATATGTATTATTATTTTAAACAAGAATACAGCTTTATGACAGTTCCATTTCTAACAAAATAATAATGATGATGAAAATTAAAAATGGCTTTTGCCAGACAAAATTGTTTTAGTTGGTAATTAATGTATATTTTATTATTACAAATTAATCATAATAATTATGTAAATAATGTTTAAAAGTTGTGAAAACTTTAATTATTTGAAGTTTTTGTTGAATAAGTATGTTTTCTTAAATGCAAGATTTTAAAAATTTGAAACAGCAATTGTGTTTTATAAATGCACTTGATATCAGTAGTAATAAAGAGTCAAAATTTTATATATATATATTTTATTTTTTTAATTTATATATTCAATTTAAAAAATAATCATGATAAATACATGTTCTGTATACTATTTTATGAATTTGAATATTTATTCTTAACATTCTTCAAAATACCAGTATGGTATGATTAAAAAGTTTAGAAGAATAGTCCAATGACTGGAAGTTATTGCAAAAAGTGTTTATTGTAATCTCCCAAAAAATATTTGAGCACATACAATAATAGCCATTTTAAGCAGATCTCAATGAAGAATCTTCAGTCAATATGTATAATATATATATTTTTTCAAAACCTGTACATATAATGTGCAAATGTGTTTCACAGAAAGAAAAAGGGGGAGGGGGGAGAGAAGCTAAAATATTTTGCTGGGAGATTACATATATTATGTAAATATAAAAGGAGGCGCAGGACCTTTTGTTCTTAAGTAGCACATTTCTAGATTTTACTAAAACAAATTGATGGATAAATTTTAACCCTTAAATGCCGACTGTTGCCTTTTGGCAACATACCCAATTTGCTTTCTAAAGTATTATTAGAATAATATTGAAGCTCTAAAGTCTCATGTTTTCCAATTAGCAACAAACTGCTTTTTGGCTGTAAACTATAGTTAAAATAAAGTATGATTTTTAAAGTAGTTTTCCTGTGATTTATTTAAGAGAGGAAAGAATTAAAACATTTTTTAATTGATAATAAAATATTCAGGCATTTAAGGATTAACTATACACACATGTACTTTTATAAATAAGATAAAAATGTTTGGTTGTAAAATAGTAAATTTTTTTAGAGTCATTTATAATTTGTTTAACAGAAATAGACATATTGCAAATTACAAATCTTTAGCAAATAAAATCTAATACAATGGCTGCAACATATAAGAGATATAACAGTTTTTAATGCAACATATCATAATAGAAAATCTTTTGTATATTAAAACATGAACATTAAAAAAAAATAATAATCATCATCTTAAATGTGAAAAATGGAATAAAAAAATCTCCCTCTCAACAAAATGTACATAGAAGCCAGAGTTATTTTCTTTTATTTAGCTAGCAAATTACAAAAGTAAAACTTGTTTGTAATTCATAATTATAATAATAAATTTTCTTGAAAAATAAATAAATAAATATATAAAATAATAATTATTTTATTTTAAATGAGAAATTAAATGAAATTGGAAAGCTGATAAAAAAGAAGATAGGGTTTCTGCAAAAATATTTTTAATGATCTTCTAGAAACTTTACTTAAATGAGCATACAAATTAGCTGAACTTTTATCTGAGTATACATGCATACATACATTAAAAAAAAAAAGGACAAATCAAATAAGAATAAAGGTCAAGCGTCCCTTAAATAAACCTTCATATAGATTGAGCTTTAAATTATCTTCATAAGTTTTAAACACAGTTTCAAACTAATTTAAGGAAATTTTGGTAGAACATATAATGGAACACTGGTACATTGAAAATTTTCAACATGGAAAATTCAATGAAATATAGGGAACAGATTTAATAATGAGGACATTTATAACTTCTCATTTCCAAATATTGCATCTAGTGAGCCTTAAATTACCTATTTTGTTATAATGAAATAAACTTTGAAAACAGATTGATTCCTTTTATTTATTTATATTTTTAAAGGATATATTGAAATAAATCTTAGTTTTATTTTAAATTAGAATAACAATTATAATATCAAGAAATAGCTTGTTTTTGCTTTGTTCTTACATATATATGTTATATATATAGTCGAACCTCGTTAACGTGAACATGCTTAACATGAATTACTTTTAACATTAACTGTTTCCACAATCCCCATCAAAATGATGATTAGTTTAGTTACATGAAGATTAGTTACTGATAGCATGAACTACTGATAACATGAATATTTTTCTTCTCCCTTGAGATTCACGTTAATTAGGTTCAACTGTATATAAACGACGAAAAGAAAAGAAAAAAAAAACTACAAGTTTAATTTGCTTACATTTTTTAGACAAAAAAATAAATAAATAAACTAGAATTATGCATATTCTGTTCATTATAATTAGGATTTTGATACTACCATACTAATATCAAATAAAACTCTGCCTACACATTTTAGCATGCACATATTAATTTTACAGAGACATTCAGTATAAAATCTCTCTTCAGATGCTATTCCTATTTAAAATAAATTAATTAAATTAAGTCAAAGATAATTTTTGAAGTTCATTTTTTGAATTTATAAAATACTTCAAAGTGGTACTCGAAAGTGAAGACATATTTCAAACCACAAAAATTCAAATAATGATCACAAAAATCCAAATAATGACTTGCACCTAACTTACAAAAAATTAGACATTTCTTTTAATCAAATTTCATCATAAAAACATACATAAGGCTTGATTAGAAATTGTTTTCAAAATAAATTTTTTCAATTTTAATACATGGAGTTTTCCTTACGTTAATTTTATAATTATAAAATTAATATTAAACAAATTTTCAATATTTCAATGCAATTTTTTAATTCTCAGAAATTAAAAAAGGTTTTATTACTTTATGTATATAAAAATTTTTGTGTTAATTTTATGCAATTTAATTTCTATAAATACTTAAAGCTTGACAGCATTTGTATACTTTCATTTTTTTATAATTATTTATTTTTTCATTCACTAACAGGAAAATGATAATTCAAATGGTAAATATTAATAAACAAGGCCCATTAGATGCACAATGATACAGAATAAACTGATTGTTTTGAAAATAGATTCATCAAGTGCTTTAAAAAATTACAGTCCACAATCAAATGTGGATCTCATGATCAGGCAATATGAGCCAAGGCACATTAATTAATTTTTGAATTTGATTCATTTTGGATCTGCTATAGAATAAATATGGCATGTATCTTTTTCTCTGAGCACATTTTTTTTAAATGCAGTATTTCCCCCCCAAAATTTTAAAATTAAAACAGATAAATTTTCATGATAACATACTATTTGATCAATTCATGAGATTCATTTAACCAAGGTCAGGAATTAGCAATATTTGTTTCTCGAAATTTAAGATATACTAATACTAAAACAGTGCAAAGGATTGATTGCCATTTATATATATATTATATTACATATGTATTATTTTTGTGAAATATTGAAAATAAATTATTAAAAACCTATTTCCATTGAATTAAAAATACATATTTTTTTTTCTAAAATAATAAAATAAATCAAACTACCTCAAAAATTTAGATAATGCATAAAATCTATTAAAAAGAATTAAAACACTTTATTTACTTTCTAATTAATAATAATAATAAACATGTATTAGTGATATTTATTTGCAAACACATACTAAGAATACCTCAGTGGTGAAATGTTCAAAACTTTCATATTTCATCATTTTGTTATTTATTGCTAAAATGCTTCAATGATTTTGAAGCAATAAATTTCAATTTAACATTTTATTTGGAAAACACTTTTGAACAATGCTTTAAGTAAACACAAATCTTTGGTTTTATTTTAAGCTCTTTGGTTACCACACATTGACGTCGTCTTTATTGTCTCTAATGCCATGAAGGAGAATTGTAAAATATAATATAAAAAATTTAAATAAGTAGAAAATTAAGCAATTTCATATTAGTAATTTAAAGTAATATAAAGAAAGAGCTGAACTTAAAATTGCTAATTCCTGACCTAGCAAGAATTTTTTTTTTCTGCTTTGTCAGTACAAAATATTGAAATACATAAAAGTAATTCAAATAACTGCATAAATAGTTCTTCGTCATGAAAGTATCTTTGTATAAATCTAGATAAGTCATTTTTAACATGGAGAATTGACTACTACTACATAAAGAGAAACACATAAAGCTGTTTCTTACAATTTGGATACTAAGCTTAATATGATAACCTTAGGAACTTGGACTATAAAACTATCTAGTCCAGTTACAAAACAATTTTTTATCTTTTACGATACTACTATTTGTCAAATTGGAAAAGCAATAATTTATATTCAATTCTTATTTAATAAAATGAGCAATGAATTTTGATTAAATCTTGCAACTTATGAAGTAAATACAATAAATAGCTATTGAACCTATATATATGCACAATAAATTATTTTAATAATCATTTCTAATTTTCAAAATTTTTTTAAAAATTAGAAGCAATATTATCATAGCGTATACCACAGTTATACTGAACACTTCTAGAGAAAAGTTTCAAATTGTTTTGATTTCATAACACATAAATATAAATAAGACACAAAATAAGCTAAGTATCCTTTAAGGAATATCTTATGTCACGTTTGCTGTGCTGAGCACATTATCATAAATGAGTTTCTTTCTTGAAAGGCATGGCATTTGTTTTAAGAGATTCTTCATACTGAGAAATGTGCTTGGACTTAACCTGTCCAACATGATTGTTCACAGCTGAAGATTGTTTGGGATTACTTTTCACAGGTACAGCTGAAATTATATTGTTACCTTTGTAGTTTGGATTAGTAACAATACCGTTTCTGCGTATGCGTGATTCTGTGGGTCTTGGAATAGGATGACTGGAATCAATAGGGCTCAGAGTCTCAGATATTCTTCTGGGTAAATGTGACTGTCGATTGGATTCGTGTAAGATTGGTGGAATTACAATAGGTACATGAGTAGAATGAGGCATGTAGGGAATATTATATGCTGCTTCACCACTGGGACTGATAGTACTTTGAACTGGACCTTGTATATCACTAAGAGGACTTTGTGGAGGACTTGGAACTGGACTATGAGGCTCACTCAAAGGTGACAGTAACCTACTAATACGGTTCCTATTCCTAGTACATTGCTGTAGTTGTTGGGTAAATGTCATTTGTGAGCCTATACACTTTTCACTATGAACTGCTAATGCAGCATGGAGATTAGAACTAGGTTCTTGATTAAGTTGAGCTTGTTGAAGAGGTTGAGAATGTGCTTTTGAAGATGATTTATTTGTTGAATTTGTTAAATTGCTAGAAGATTTTGATGAAGATTGATTAGAAATAAAAGACCGCCTTTTATCAACTGTAGATTCAGGTGACTCAACGGGTGATTGTGCTAAACCTCCAGGTTGGCATAATATGGCACTACATGGCTTAGTTTCAGCAGTGGAAGCTGAAGTTAAAGAGGTAGTACTTATACTGTTTGAAAAATTGTGTCCAGCATCATTAAAATGAGTAACATATTCTTCCAAAAGCCGAATAACATTATTATGACCTCCTTTTGCAGCAACTCGTATTGGATTTCTGCCAAATTGATCAGCATGGCTAGGATCTGCTCCATATTCAAGGAGTGCTTTTACTACCTCTAGGTGGCCTTCTTGTGCTGCTATGCATAAAGCTGTGGCACCTTGATTGCAAACATGATCAACAACAGCATTTCTTTCTAATAACAAACGAACAACTGACACATGACCCTGCCATGCAGCTGATTGCAGAGCTGTTCTATAATCATTATCCACAGCATTTACATCAGCACCATGATTTAGAAGTAATTCTACCATTTCTGTATGTCCTTGCCAAGCAGAAACATGGAGTGCAGTTCGACCTTCAAGATCACGTGCTCCTACATCAGCACCTTTTGACAAAAGGAAGTCTGCCATTTCAGTACGATTTTCAAGTGCAAGTAAATAAAGTGTAGATCGACCATCAGCATCTTTATAGTTTAAATCAGCTCCATTATGAATAAGAAGTTCAACCTTAAAAAAAAAATCAATTAAAATTCTAAGTTAAAAAACAAATACTCTGTAACTATTTTATGAAAAACATCTATAGTTTTCACATGAGCGAATGCTCACATTTATGTATTTAATTTAATAATAATTCATTGAAGCACAAAAATTTATATATATGGCAAAATCGTTTACTTTATGTCAGAAAAATATCATAAGTTTAATTTTTGATGAAATATATATATATATATATACAAAGACAAGATATTTAAGATGTTGAATATTAATATAGCACAAAAAATTATACGAGATCTAAATGAAAACATTAATTATTTACTTATTTATAAACTTTAATACCTTATAAAAATCCTTTCTTAATGTGTAAATATATTTCAGCTACACTTGCAGCCATTATCAGTGCACAGATGGCTTCTGTTTATTTTCCTCATCGGCTTTCTCTCCCTTTTCTCATTTCTTCTTTTCAGTTCATTTACTGTGTGTTGTCATTCGGATAGAATAATACTATGCTTCTGGTCATTAACAGTAGAGTTAGTAGTTAGTGTTTCTATGGCTTTGCGTTTCAGAGCATAGTGGTGGGAATTATAGTAGGCTATTTTTTTTGGATATTTAAAGTGTTGAGATTAATAAGGTTAGTTAAATGCGTTTTAAAAAGGCCAGTGGATTATTTATTGAATTTAAGATCTGAAAGATGTTTGGCTTCATGTTCTTTTATATTTGGTCATTCCTATACAGCAGGCATCAATATTGTTTTCAAATTAGAAGTGTATTTTATAAATGCCGGGAGTATTTTAAAAGTCAATAAGACTTTTCTCATTTCTTAAACATTGAAAAATATTTATTTGGTTTTACTGGGGATGTTGATGCCGTATTTTGTGCCTTCATATTTGATTTTATAAGCGGCCCCATTACAAAAGGGTTTAATGGGAGTGAAGTTAGGTTTGTTTTTTTGAGCATTATTTATGGAATCGAGGTTTTTTAAAGTCTTTTTTGTAAAGTTTTTGAATGATAGATCTACTGTAGCCTGCTTTTGAAAACAATATTGATGCCTGCTATATAGGAATGACCAAAAGAAAAATTAAAAAAAAAACAGAAAACCGAACATCTTTCAGATCCTAAATTGAATAAACAATCTATTGCCCTCTCTAAATCGCATGTAATTAACTCTATTAATCGCAACACTTTAAATATCCAAAAAATAGCCCCTTATAATTCTCACCACTATGCTCTGAAACATGAAGCCATAGAAATACTAACTACTAATTCTGCTGCTAATGACCGGGAGCTTAGTATTATTCCATCTGACTGGTAACACACAATAAATGAACTGAAAAGAAAAACAGAGAAAGAGAGCAAAAGCCAATGAGGAAAGTAAACAGAAACCACCTGTCTGTGCAACTGATGATGGCATGTTGGGCTCAAAATTTCATATGGGAAAAATTTCTTAAACCTTTTTACTGAATGAGGGAAATTTGGCAGCCAAAGTTAAATTTACTTTATAAAACAAATATTATGGTGAATATTTAGTGACTACTATAGTGAACATTTTACTTAAAAATAATAACAACAGGATAATAAACAAAGAATGTTTCTGTTTCAATGTGGATTTGTTCTATTCTCTAAAACTTTCTTTTTACAATGAATTCTAGGATACATAAATCTCTGGTATATTTAAAATTTTTGGTGATCATTTGGTTATAATATTATGATACAGTCAGTTGACTAAAAGATATGGATGGGTCCTAGATACGGGTGGTGTATTCTCCCTAGGGAAATTTTCTGAGTAATACATAGTTCGTATTTATGCGAGTTTCGGGAAAACTCCAAACGTATATATTGACGAAAGCGACATAGTATAGAATTCGGCAATTCTTATCTAACATCTTTCAGATATTTAAATTTTGATATTCCATTGATCAGAAAACTGCAGAATTTTGCAAGTGAAGTCATAAAACATTAATTTCTGATTTATACAGTTTTTTTTCATAATGTTAAATTTAAGATTTGCTATTAAAAATAAATTAATTAAAAAAAAAAAAAAAAAAAAAAAAAAAAAATCCAAAAATTTACGCTTTATATACCTCCTAAATAATGTTTGTTTTTATGTCTGAACAATGAATATTATCAATATTAAATTACACACCATACGATGGGTCAGGCCCCCACCTGTAAAAATTTGCACGAGCCGCCACTGTATATATAATACATGTATCTTATCAATCAAGCCTACACTTTGTTATGTAATTAAATTATTAATAAAAAGTGTGTAGTTAAATTAGTACCTTCTGATGAGTTAATAACATAACACTTTTCTCTAACATTTGAACAAGGCTTGATGGCATATGCTGAATTTTTCATTCTTCAATTTAAATAAGAAAAAGCTTCCTACTGCTCATATAACTCATTAAACTGATAATGTAACAAAAAATAAGCAAATGTGTCTAATTTGACTAAAATAAGTGAAAACTGATGCCAACTTCTTTTTACCAGTTTATTGACAGATGTATAAAAAAACAAAATGCTGCCATTTTACAAATAGAAATAAATACTTGCTTGGCATAAAAATCTGTTTCTAACACTTTTCCATAGTCTTTTTAAATCAAAGTACATTATTTTTATAGGATTAAATACTTTTTAAACTTTAGAAACAATAACCAATGTATAAGACCCAGGCATTGAGATAAGTCCAGTAACAGAAATAGTGCAGCATGGCAGCGAGCGCTGAAGATTGTTTAAAGCCCTGTAAACTAATTTAACATCTCAAAAAAGAAATTCTAGGTTTAAAAATAATCAGTATTCTCCACTGTAAGGATTCATTAAGGACTTTTAGCAGCTTTCTTCAGGCATAAGGATTGAATTCGTAGGGACTTTTAGAGGTAGTTTTGTAAGATGTTTTATAGGATATTCTTTTTTTTTTTTTTTTCTTGATTTTTTGGTAAAGTAGGATCTTCTATCATCAGTGTAGTGATATTTTGAGTTGTCAGTAGGGACATGGCAAAATGTTTGTTGCATTATGTCTCTAGACAACTGTACTTATTGTATATTCTTAATTTATTTTCTTTCCAGATATAAATATTACATATTTTATTAATTGCTAACAATAAAACATAATACAATAAAATAAACAATATAAATGCTTCTCTTCTGAAATCAGACTTGGTTCGACATTTGTTAATCACAGATAATTTTCGTTTTACTGCAGGTAAATACAGAAAACTCTGCTATGGGGCAGATGATTTAAATAAATAAACATTAGGTTTTAAACTTTCAGAACAAAAATCAATAACCTATGTATCTCAGAATGCATTTACACAATCAATAACCAAATAAAGATAACTTTGATTTTAAATGAGTATATAACAAAATATTATGATTAGCATACATTTCATTGTCTAAGCATATAAAATTTATTAGAACTCTTCTCCAAATATATTAAGAAATAAAATTTACTCAACTGTTTCCTTATGACCTTCCAGTGAAGCAATTCTTAGAGCTGTTTTTCCATCATGAGCTCGAAAATCAACCATGGAAGGTGTATGGGCCAAGAGTTTTCCTACTAATGCTGAATGACCTTCCTGTGCTGCTAAAATTAATGGAATTCTCCCATCATTGTCAACCTCAATGATCTTAGCTCCTGCTTCCAAAAGCAGTTCACATGCTTCAATGTGCCCTTCAAATGCAGCATAATGAAGGGGAGTCCAACCACCATTGTCTCTGTGCATTTCATCTAAGCCTCGATCAAGAAGTAGCCGAACAGTGTCTGGGTCCCCTTGAGCAGCTGCAATAGATAAAACTGTCCTTCCTTCAGCATCAATTGTATCTACAGCAGCTCCCCAAAAAAGCAAAAGACTGACAACAGATGGATGTCCCATAGATGCGGCTGCTACAAGAGGAGTACGTCCGTTGTGATCTGTATGGTCCACATCAGCTTCATTTTCAAGCAATAATTCACATACCTGAAATAAAAATTTATGTCAATGAACAATAGTTACTAAAAATACTTAAGAAAATATATTATAAAATATTTTTAAAAATATATCTTGGAATTTTATTTTAAACTAATGAAATAATTTGACAAACATATATATATAAGACATTCAATGGTTAGTAACATTAGATGAGAAATGTTAATTATTCAATACAACGTTTTACTTTGTTTTAATGATATTTTAAGACAGCCGTATTATCAGTTACAAAACTGTAGCAGGGACAGTGAGTGTAGTATTAGTATCTTATGCACCAGATGACAAACTAAATAGGCTCTTTTATCTTAATGTAAGTTATTAATACTACTACACTGTTGTAAGAGCAATGAGTGATAGAAAAAGCAAACAACGTTTTACATTAAGGGCCAATATAATTATTGGCCTGATTTAGAGATTCTCATTGTGTGGTCTGATAATACTAAATAAGAGAACAAGCTAATCAAAGAGGAAAAAAAAAAAAAAGTCATTAATTTACTAAATGGAAAACAAAACAAAATACATTCAGAGTGGTATAACACACTTATAAATAAGAATGTCTCATTACTGCACAATATATTAATGAGAAGGTAGATCATGATAGAAAATGATTAAAAACTGGGTCACAAATACTGAAAGGTTAAGAAATGCTGGCCTAGTTGATAGATAAGTTTTTCCCAAATGAACTCACAAATCTTACTAAATAAAAAAAGAATATGTTAAAGTTCCAAGCCTATAAGGGGTATTTCATAAAAAAGAATTTTTGCAATATGGTTCAAATAACTGGATCTTCAAATTAATACACACCATGTAAAAAACCTCTTATGAAATTTCAACTGTGGAAAATTCCTAAAATCTAGCTTTTTCTTTTGTGAACAATTTGCTTAATTTTTACTCTATTCAAATGAGCTTTCGACAAAAGATGTTTAATATATTTAGCTTTTAACCTATGAAATAAAAAAATTTCTATCTTTTGTGCATGCGCAGTAAGATAATTTACTAAAAATGCTCATATCTCAACAAATATTACACGTGTGAATTTTATGTTTCAGAATAATGTTGCTCTAATGTTTTGTCAATTTTTCAGAAAGTTTTGAAAATTTTATGGAAATCCACTTTAGTTATAATAAAAAAATTGTCAAAAACATTAGTAATAAAAAAAAAAAATTATAGCCGCCTAAATAATCGTGTAATTCCCGCACAAAAACATATAAATATTGTACATAGTATGCGCAACAATGTATTAAAGTTACAAGTCATTTGTAGCTTTTTGTAATACAGGGTGACCCAAAGTATTTTCGCTCTTCTTCAATTTGTGGCTAGTCCCCCAATTGCACTCTGGACTATCAATAGTGGAAACAATGAGTTTTTAAATTGTCTTTGCATGTGTGAAGTTCCAGGCCATTTCGTCTAGTACCTTTTTCAGAAAAAAAAAAAAAAAAAAAAAATTAAATACCTACTGTAATTAATCCTCCTTTTTAGTTTCATTAGAGTTGTTTTTAAAATTAACGACAAATTGATCCTCATATTTCTTAAATTGAGAAAATGATTGTGAATTATAATAAAATTATTCAAACATTTTAAATTTCTTTAATATATAATTTAAAATATAGAAAATTATTATTATTATTATTATTTTTTTTTTTGAATGACCATTAAAAAATTCTATAAGTATTTAAAATTACAGCATATCTAAATAAAATTTTTATCAATCCTTATCTCATTTAAAAAGAGGTGTAAATTAAAAATGCATTTAAAATTATATAAAGAAAAATATTAGCAGATTCAATAAAACACTGTATATAGCAGAAATTTATAATCATATGATATTAAGCATCATTTAAATTTTCCCAGTAATGTAAAAACTATTTAATTTTATTATAATCATAAACATATATTATGATATATGTTATTGTGTTGCATTTAAATTATTTTTCTTTTATAATAACAGGAGACTTGGCGTTGGAATATTAAAACCCGAATAAACTATTACGTCAGAAACGCCAAAGAAAAATATTTGAGATGCATACAGCTGTTTCAGTAGCCTTAAGCGTACTGTCTTCAGTGCAAAAAGAATTCTGAATCTGGAGAAGTGCTCGTATATATAGGAGAGAGACCGAATTTAGTTCAACCAATAGGAATTTAGGAATGTGTAGCTGTGTAACCAGTAGAAAAATTAAGAAAATGTGGACTGAATGTAAAATTTCCAACAACCAGACAAATAGGGAACAGTGAAATCACAATTTACAAGGTTTTTAAAATTTTTATAAATATGAAAAGCTTCAAAGAAATAGAGTTCATGAATGGATTTAGGTCTGCAAATTATTTTAGCTGAATTAAATTTAAAATTATGATTTTCCTCCGAAATAGCCGATTTATTGGTTTCTTGTTTGCGGACGTAATTCATATGTTCTTTTAGATGAAATTTAAGGCTGCGTTTAGTTTGGCCAATATATGATAAACCACACTGACAGGAAATACTATAAATGCCCCAAGAATTATGCATATCAATGGGATCTTTTAACTGAGAAAAGGTGAGTTTATTGGAAGGCGAAAATATTATTTTAAAATCATATTGTTTGAGAATTTTAGCTATGGTTTGACTGGTTTTAGGAAAATAGGGTAAAACAATACTGATATTAGAAGAGACCGATTTAGTAGACGAAACACGAGGGAGTTGTAATTTTTGGATAGCTTTGTCTATAATGGAAGGGTCATAACCTCTGTCAATTGCAATGGCTTTCAGGTATTTAATTTCAGATTTTAATAAAATAGGATTTGAACAAATATTAAGGGCACGGTTTACAAAAGTATAGAAAGCAGCCATTTTTTGGTTAGGTGGGTGACATGAACGCGTATGGGGAGGAAGGGAGACTGCAACATTTTTACGATAGACGGTGGTTGAAAATCCATTTACAGTGTGAGAAACGAGGGTATAGCCAGATAAAACTTATAGTTTCAGAATTAATTTGTTTCAGCTAAATAAATCAATTACAGAATTTGTACTATGGTATTCTTTTTGATCCATTCAATATGAAACACCCTGTACATTTATAAATTACCTCACTATGGCCTTCAAATGCAGCAACTAACAATGGAGTCATTCCATCTTTATCTCGATGATCTACTTCAGTTCCTCTTTCTAAAAGTAAACTGACTACACGTGCATGACCTTCAGAAGCAGGAACACAGAGAGCTGCAACAGATAGTGCTGTGCGTCCATCATTATCAGCATGGTTAATTTCAGCATCATGGTCAAGAAGCTGCTGAACAATTTCAGTATGACCCATATATGCAGCAGCAATCAATGCTGTGCGACCTTCATTGTCAACTTTATTAACACATGCTCCATATGCCAGAAGCCGAGAAACTATTTCTTCATGACCTCCCCAAGCAGCAGCACGCAACGCTGTTCTGTGATCAGAATCAGCTAAGTCAACCTGAGCTCCATTTTCAAGTAGCACATTTACAACCTAAAATTTAATAAAATTATTTCAAATCAAAATTTTCTAGACTTAATTTATACAAATACAAAAAATGCTATTAATAAGGGAAACTTGAAATAATAATATTAATTTATATTTTGAATGTATATCAAAGTGCTGTAACATGATTATTTTATAAAATGAGAATGGAATATAAAGTGGCACATATATAGACAAATACACCCGCCTACATGCGTATACACACAAAAGATGTTTATAAAAATAATACATAATGATTAAATATTTGAATAGTTTGAGTATACTAACCCCTTAAGCATCAAAACATACAGTCGGTAACAAAAGTGTCCGAACACTAGCAAAATTTCCTATGTAAAAAAAGTACACTTCCTACGGTTTTGTTAAATAAATCCTTATCGAATCATGTTCTTAGTCAGTCTAAGAACATGATTTGACAAGGATTTATTTAACAAAGCCGTATGAAGTGTACTTTAATTACATAGGAATTTTTGCAAGTGTTCGGACACTTTTGTTACCGACTGTACCTGGATATATTATTAGCATTTATACCTGAAATACCAGATATATGTGTATGCATCCTCAATACGTCCAAAATGCAACATTCCAATAATATGTTTTTGTTTATTTATTTATTTATTCTTATGCAGTGCTAACTGCTGTTGTCAGTTGGTTTTAATTAGCCATATTGCGATGAATGTTTTTATATTCAACAGAGCATACATATGTTATTTTTTTTATAAGTTATATCTTTGTTCTTTATGATAATGTAACAACATTTTGAATTAAAAAAAAAAAAAAACTTATGAACGGTACACAGGGTGTCCAGAAAAAGATACCATGGCATTAAAAAAATAATAATAAAATAAACAAAGATTGATAGAAGACTAGAACAAACGGTATGGTTATTGTGAAAGCTTTGAAATTTTTATACACAGAAGTTTCAAAACTAATAACAAAAGTTGCCAACAGATGATGCAATAAGCTATAATTGTCATACAGAATACCAATAAATAATGCTTTGATATGCAGAGCAATCAGTTCTTGCATTTAAACGTCAAACTTCCCTGTTGTATACATACTTCTTCGTAAAATAAGATCTCATTTGTGACTTGTCATGCATTTTTTTGTCTTTGTTTTCATGGGCATATAAGATATCAGAGTTGCGTAAGGGACCCATACATCCCTAAAGTAATTCTTGCATTGTGTTCTAGACCTTCATGTACATTTCTGAACAATAGTTCTGAAACACTCTGTATATTAGGGTGGTTCGAAAAAATCGATTTTTTTATTTCGGAATCGCGTTACCTCTCAAAAGTTGTAGTTTTGTATCCTCAGCTGGGTAAAAATAACAAAAAAATTCTAAGTTGACATCTTCAGTTCGCGCATGAGGCTGAAAGTTTGAAAAAATTTGTTAAAATTTGAAATTTTCAAAAAATAATAAAATTAGTTTTTTGTAATTTTTTATAATGCAACAGCCATAAATTGTTAGTATATAGCGTAGTTTCAACCTAAAAAATTTTTTATAACTTTTACATGACATATTCTGTTCGCGCATGAGGCTTAAACTTTCAAAAAAAATGTCAAAAACTGAACACGAACAGTAACTGTCCGGCAAGCACAAAGTTGGCGCCGCGCCGTCGCATTCTTATTCCATTGCCGACTTGTCTAGGCACACTGAGGAAAAGTTCTGTAACTGACATCTAGAATCTAAATTGTAGCTCTATAAAAAATAGTTCCATGTCATCCTTATAAATTCTAGTCCCCTTGAAAAGCGAGTTCTAGAAGCCTGTATTAGAATTCTAGAGCATTTGCCTATATTCTCGAGGGCAAAGTTATTTAAAAATCTCGGCAAATAAATTAGACTACAAGAGGCGGGTTTCAGCAACTATAATCTTGGTGTATGACCTAATTCTAGGAAATCAAGTGCGAATTTCTCGCAATGCAAAAAATTCGGAATATTCAGAATATTGTTTCACCATCTAGAAATGTGTAAATAAGAAATTCTTGACCATTTCGTCTATTCAGTTTTACCTTATGCGCATAGTTTCTCAGGACAAATTGGCAAGACGTTGACTGACTGTGAAAAACGCTCTGTTGCTAATTTTGAAACGACTAATACTGAGGAGATAAATGTGACCAAAACTGACTTAAACAAGGACCAACAGTATTTACTTAATATTTATCGAGCAGTCAAGACAGGAGAGTGTGCGCCAGATTTCGCTGTGAAAGATCGTGGTCCTCTTAATAACTCTAGGTGGTTAATTTGGGCAAATAGGATCTTAAGAATATATATTTTTGAAGTAAAACTTTCTGACGAAATTAACTTCTGGTCAGCTATATTACGAAGACATACGCTCCATTGTGGTTTGGAATTAAATTGCACCCTTCCGTAAAGTTTAGAGCAGTTCACGTGTATAAATTAGTACAGAAGACTTGACAGCTGCCCGAGATATTAGACCGAGAGGGTAAAATAATTGATCCTGTCATTCAGAGGAATGCGTATTTTTGTCATCCCGAAAATCTTTTAATTTCAATGGTACTAGATGAGAGAGTGCACGTAAGACAGCTAGCTTTTCGAAGATTGCTAAAAGCAAGAAAACAAGAGACAAAACGGAAATCGGTGCGAACTTTTCAACCACCGACCATCAATTTTGCAGCTTCAAATTACATTGAACTTATATTGTTCCAAGTGCAAACTTACACCTCCTCCAATAATGAGCAATGTGTCAATGCAAACCCTAGAAGAACTTATTAATACTAATGTTCTCCCAGAGTTCGAGCTAATTAAATTCCTTTGCCACACGAAAAGTGTCGAAAGAATTGTAAAGCTCTTAACAGAATCTTGTACTAAAGTGGAGAAGAGAACAGGGATTGTTTCATGAGGACAATTTTGCTCTGAAGGTCAACTATGCCATTATTTGACTATAAATCTCAATTTAAAACAATGCTCAACACATCTGAGGAATCTTAAAGACACAAAAAATAGGTAAAATCTATATATCATTCTGTAATTAGCTAGGACATGCAATGTTATTATATACATATAAATGTGTGTGTGTAACTATACTTGTGCGTATAATACTGTAATAAAAGGTTATATTCAACACATTTAGAATTTTTAAAATACTTTTGAAACGTAAATATGCCATGTATGTATTATTGTATATTAAACACGTAAATTTAAAATTTTAGAAGATTTTAGCCCAATTTAAGGCTTATGCGCGAACTAAAGATATAATGTAAAAGCTATAAAATATTTTTTTAGGTTCAAACTACGCTATATACTGACAATTTATGGCTGTTGCATTATAAAAATTACAAAAAAACTAATTTTATTATTTTTTGAAAATTTCAATTTTTAACATATTTTTTCAAACTTTCAGCCTCATGCGCGAACTGAAGATGTCAACTTAGAATTTTTTTGTTATTTTTCCCCAACTGAGGATACCAAACTACAACTTTTGAGAGGTAACGCGATTCCGAAATAAAAAAATCGATTTTTTCGAACCACCCTACTGTATATACATAGCAGTTCAAAACAGAGAAAGTATTACATTGAAATGGGCCTATCTAGGATGCAATCTAACTTAAATCTGCTTTGATGCTTCAAACAAAGATATGAATAAAAAGCCTCTTAATAATCATTTGGAAATCAACCCTAATTTATTAGATTTCATATGAATAATTTTTATTAATTTTTGGACTTAACCTGTAGTTCTACCAGCAGACATTGAAAAATACCTTCTTTAAATTAAAATAAATTCTGATGACAGAAATTTCCTTTTTTCTGTGGTCGGTTCATTGAAAATTTCAGAATTTAGACATTTCTGAGTAACTTTTGTGGTTTGCAACCATCCGTTTATTCTGTCAGAATGTCTGAATACATTGTCAGAAAATCCATTAATTAAAAATAAGATGGATGTGATGAACTATATTGACCAGAGCAGAATGAGTTGGGATGTTTCTAAGTACGGGCAATGAATTGAATACATGTAAGGTAAACACCCCTATTCCCGACACAGCACCTAAAGCTGACATTTATTACTTAATTGATTACAAATAAGGAAATGGCAAAGGTTTGAATTCTTTTGCTGGTACCATTTCTTTTAATAGTTTGTACTGAGCTATTTTTTGGCAGTACAAGTGATTGCTATAAATATTATCATTTTGGCGAGAAAGTTTCCTAATCAATGTCTAGATGCCACTGAGCTGTTGTGTCTTCTTGATGAAATTATTAAGAGATGAGTGTTTTTTTTTTTTTAAGGTTTAGATTTTACAGTTAGTGTATTATAAAAACAACAAACATTGGTGGTATTAATTTTTGTAGTGTACTAGCTACTATACTCTGTGTAAGAAAAATAGACCTCTCAAGGCCACCTCTCAGGGTTCTTCACTCGCCCGTTACCATGGTATCGTGGGACGCTAACTTCCCCGCTTCTTTTTTCCTACATAACTGGGAGCAGATTAGCATTTTAACACATTTATAAATATAAGGTTTTCTCTTGTGTGAATTTCTTCGAATTATTTAAAAAAGAAAATAATATATAATTGTGAATTTTTCATATTTATTAGCTTAACAAACTTAATTTTCTAATGTACTTTGAAAATTATTTTAATTTGTTTATGAGTAAAATTTTAAAATTTTCTAATTTAAGTACAACGAAATTGCAAAACTTTCTTTATTTTATACCTGTGTCCACACAGGAAAAACATGTAGAAAACGTTTGAATATAATTAATCTCATAACCAAAACTGCATTGTGATAGCTGCATTTTCCAGACCACATATTATTATATATTACATGTAAGAATAAGAGGTATATTTTCATTTTTACTTCATGTATAAGAACAATAAAAAGTAAAAAATAAGAAAATAAGTGTTTCAAGATTAAAAACAAGAAATATTTTCAGTTTTACCTGATATACGCAAAAAGAATGTAGCAGTTAAACACATTCTCAATTATAAAGATTAGTCCGTTCTATATTAATCCTTAGACTATATATAGTTTCTAAATTTCATGTATCATTATCACATATAGAAAAAATTATAGTTTCAGTTATTTATCCGATATTGTTATTGTTTTCAGGATCAGTTAAAACAAGACGAAATCAAGAAAGAATAATCCTGCGATTAACATAGATTGTCAACGCCAAGTTGTATCAATGATCAAAAGATTCTGCACTCGAAGCTGGTAGACAGGAGGTGCCGGGTTCAAAGCCAAGAAGCACTCGTAATTCTATTCGTTCGCAGTTTTCCGTGTTTTTCTGTGAAACTGGCTAAATATCTGAGTAAATAAAGAACAATTTGGTCTTATTGCACCACCACTTCACTGCACTTTTAAAGTTTGAAAAAAGCTTGCGGTCGCGAAATTTTAATATAATTTTAGGATTACCTTTGATTTATTTAATACCTAAACTAAAACTATATGACTAGCATCATCAATTCATCTATAGAGCAGCATAAAATAATTTTTGTTTTCTGAATAATCATACTTAAATACTTTTTAGCTATAGAATTATTTATTCTTAATATAAAATAGCTTTGCAGTCAAAATGACCAATCCAGTCGTTCTAATCTTAAAACACTAACTGTTAATAGCAAACAATATAGACAAATTAATTTATCAGATTTATTCTCCAGGTACATTTTGGGTTATAAGAATATGAAATTTAAAATAAAAGTGAGTTTTTTTAAACCAAGAGTTAAGAACTATATCATGAATATGAAAATTAAAATCTAATATAAAGTTTAAACCAGATTGTTTTTACAAAAGCCTGAATTTTCTTGAGAAGTATTTATTAGGAATCCTTGCTAAAACTCACATAAATTTCGGAGAAAACCATGGTAAACTCCAATTAACTAGGCCAATTACCGCGACTTGGATTCGAACTCGACCTCGCCCATCTGCCAGCTTGGACAGCAAAACCAAACGGGTAGATCCATTGATGTTTCTCTAAAATAATTACTTTAGGGAAGCGAGTTTTTTTTTTTTTTTTTTTTTTTTTTCAAAACGTAATTTAATGAATTATTTATCTATTATCTATTATTATTATTATCTAGCTTTGGATATGGCTTAGCCCTTAGAAGGTTTTTTAGTAGCCTTTAAAAAGACTTATTTTAGAGCTTTGCTACTTCGACCTGGTGATAGAACTGATTTTTTCCCCTTATATTTCGTCAATTCTACAACACCGAATCATCTTAGATTGTTTCCTTGTATCAGGACTACCAGTAATAGTAAATGATATAGAAACTAAAGGATGAGAAAAACTAAATGCTAATGGATCCAAAGAGCAAGTCTAAAGAAAACAGTATTGTATTCTCCTGGTCAAAGAATTGCTCAAATGGGGTGGGAAAAGAATAAGCGATAACGGGATCATATGGGTCATTTCTAAGAAGGTTGATGAAGGTCTAGTGACCTTGACAGGCCAATTCAGTTTACACGGACTATAGTATTGTTATTTAGACATATAACCTCAAAAATTAGGTGCCAGTACGGGTGTCAGGTTTAAGATACAATCCCCTACCTTCGTCCCCATAACCTGACACATTTAAAAAATGTCCATTTTAAGGCTATATTTGGTGTGTTTTGCTAGCTATTTTATAATATAATTGCAATCCATCATGATAGCATAGTAGTAGCTTATTCAATGCCTAAGAATATATTTTTTAATTTTTTTTTTTTTTAATTAAATAAGACTTTTTTTCATATTACTTTATCTAGATTATATTTCAGGGTTGGCTGGGTTGAACTGATTGGGTTACACCAGTAGATTTCATTTTTAAAAACACTTTTGAAAAACCTATAATTTTGCCTACTTTTGTGTTTTTTTCAGTTTTGTAAAACCTTTTTTAATAAAATAAATGAATGATATTAAAAATGCTAAGCAATTTAAGCTTAATAATTTATATTCATTTATTGATATACAAAACAAACAGTTAACAAATGAACTGAGATTTATTTTGATTTCTAATAATTTTTACAAATATAAGACTTAGCACAATATTCAGTTGCTTATTATGATAGTCTAGTGTTACAAACAAAAATTAGCTAGCATAGATACCTGCTCAGTTCCGCCAGTGCCGGCCCGAGCAAATTTGGCGCCCTAGGCGAAAAAGTTTCGTGGCGCCCCATTAAAACAAATTCTTAAAATATGTAAGACACGCAGACAATTATACACATACAAATACTGTAATAAATAATCAACTAATTATTTTTATTACTTATTGCATATTATTGTTTTTTCGGCGCTACTTTTAGCGGTAGTAGAAACAATATCCTTCAAATGAATTGTTTTAGCTTCATCTTGAGCTGTTGATAATGGTGATAGTCCTACAAATCGTTCTCACGTCACTATAGAACGCTAGTAAGTTTTCATTAATTTCAATTATATGAAGCTGAGTTCTCCACTGGGCACAGACACAGGAAGTGTCAGCAACAATTTTATTGCTGTTACTAAATTCAATACGCAATGTACTAGTTCGTTTTCACAAAAATTATTCAAAACTTCCTGTAGTGTACTTTCATCAACATCCTTAGAGTCTCCTTGAGTCAGATAATCTCCTAATCTTCTACATAATTTCAAAATCACTTTGAAAGATTTTTTTTTTTTTTTTTACGACTCACAATCGTTAGAAAGGCATCAGAAAACACGATTTATCTTTTTGGTCTGTTTAAACTTCTCATCATTCGAATTTCTTGCTGTATCAAGAAAAGAAATATAAAAATTAATCTTAAAATGATGTTTAGCCTCGCTTGTTGATTTATGAGCTGACTGCATAATTAAACTTTTTTTTCATTTTTCGTAATCGAGCTGGCTCTGACTCTGATGGGAATGATACCGCAATATTAATTTCTTCTGAAAATGCCTCCTGTTTATCAAATCCGAAATCACTTTTACAATTTCAAAGAAAAGAATTTTGTTTTTAGTAGTGGAGTTTGGGTCACATTTTCACCACTGGCGCGTCATCTTTTGTTATGTACTGAAGAAAACATTCTTCACTTATTTTCTAATAGGAAATTAACATTTTTTATACATGATCTGGCTTGTGTTCGTCGAGAATGGACAACTAGAACGAGGCGGAGCATTCAGTGTTTGTGGGAAAACGCTGTGCTATGATAGGCTATATTCCACTGTTTGTGGGTTAAAAGAAGACTCCTACAGGTTAAATAAAAGAAAATCGTCAGAACTTTGAATGACGTCAGAGGGTCATGTCGTCTATTCGCTGCAGATTAGATTACCCATAGAATTTTCTCACATTGCAAGGATACATAAACTCAAATTGAAACCGTAAGCATTTTCCATGTTCTGTTTATCAAAGCCTCAATTTTTATTTCTTTCATACCAAACTTGTTTATTTACTAATTATTTTGGAAGATGAAGCAAGATTTTTGCTTATTCAGATTCAGGTGGAAAAATCTTTTGTTTTTACTTCCTTATACAAAGTATAAGGAAGTATAGTAATCCCGATTTGCGAAATGGATATTGCATTTCACATTGCTCGAAAACGAATGATCACTGAATGTTGCCAATTTATACGTGTGGCTGTCATGATGTCTAGTTGTACACCTGCAAGTGTCGTCTTAACACGAGCTCTCGTTTTAGAGATATAAGCGATTTTACACGATTTTTCGTGACGTCTGTATGTATGTGTGTCTGTGTGTGTGTAAGTCGCATAACTTAAAAACGGTTGGACGTAGAAAGTTACAAATTGGTACATAGGTTTGTTATAACATCTAGTTGTGCACCTCCCTTTTTGGACTTTGTATGATTTTCCGTTTTGGAGATATTTAGGAAAATTAGGTTCATAATGGCCCAAAATGTATCAAAAAACGGTAATAACTCAAAAACGGTTTGGACAAATCTTGCAATTTAACTGACTTCCTGACTAGCTAGACATTTGAAACTTTCAGAAAAGTTCAGAACACGTTGGCAATGCATTTTTAAAAATACTTTTAGCCAACTGCTTCTAATACCTGCTGCCTTCAGCAGCGTTTATGTGATTCAACAGAAAATTTATTTAACAAAATTCTCGACTAGCTAGACATTTGAAACTTTCAGATTAGATCAGAACACGGTGAAAATGCATTTTTTAAATACTTTTAGTCAACTGTTTAGGGTCCCTGCTGTCTTCGGCAGCGTTACCAGTACAATTCTTGCAATCGATTTTTAACTAACTTCCCGACTAGCTAGACATTTGAAACTTTCAGAATAGTTCAGAACACGGTGAAAATGCATTTTTTTAATACTTTTAGCCAATTTTTTTGGGTTCATGCTGCCTTCGTCAGCGTTACCAGTACAAATCTTGCATCGGTTTTTAACTAACTTTCAGAAAAGCTCAGAACGCGGTGATAATTCATTTTTTTAAATGTTTTTAGCCAACTGTTTCGGGTCCAATGTCAATGTTTTTTAACATTATGTATGTTTCTAAAAGTGTATAAGGAAGTCATGTGGTGCCCACACCAGATTTTTTTCAAATTATTATCCTGATAGCGTTTCTTTAGGATTCGGACGAAAATAACTTTTCAAATGAGCCTAATTTGCTTTGCTAATGATATTTTTTCTCTAATTTTCTCTTACAAAATTGTACTCCAAAAATTTTTTTTTCTGTTAACAGCTAGTCTCAAGTATCAACTGTACTGAAAACGAAATTTCACATTTTATTACTAAGTTGAGCTACTAGAAAAAGAAACTATAACAGAATCACTTTGTAAAATTCCAAAAAGCCCCCACGCATAGTCCCTACAAAGTCACCTAGTCTAAAGAGCTAAAACTTCTTTCTAGTTAGAGCTAGCTTCCTTCAAATCTTATTAATCTTATTATTATTTCTTTTTATGTCAGTTCAAAATTATAAAAAACATCATGTCCAATTTAGACCCTTGAATGGAAAGTCAAAACTTTATAGTTCCAATAACATACAGTCGGTAACAAAAGTGTCCGAACACTAGCAAAAATTCCTATGTAAAAAAAGTACACTTCAGACGGTTTTGTTAAACAAATCCTTATCGAATCATGGTCTTAGACTGACTAAGAACAAGATTTGACAAGGATTTATTTAAGAAAACCGTACGAAGTGTACTTTTTTACATAGGAATTTTTGCTAGTGTTCAGACACTTTTGTTACCGACTGTACAGCCCCATTAAATAATGACTCGGTGACTTTTAGATATAGTGTAAAGCTGTTAACAATTAGATGGACAGATTTAATGACGGACTGTTTTCAAAACTCAATTCGACATTGTAAGTTTTTGAAATAAATAGATTATTATTTTGGTAAAATCAAGCCAGGTTTGTGACTATTTCTCTAGCGCTTCTCATTAGATAAATTAGATTGACTTTGATGCCCTGAAAAGTCAATTCGAGGATTATCCATTTACTTCATTTTTACACGTCCAATTGAAAACACGCCAAGAAAAACTCAGAAAATGCTTCCAAGTCATAGCAGCAGACTTGTACCTTTTAGTCCTTTCTAGACAAAGATTGTAAGTGTTTAAAATTTTCACACAACATGAGTGCTGTGTTTCCAAGACTACATTTTATCTATTCTAAAGTGCCGTTAGATAGTAATAAATAAAATAGATCTTGTTGTCTGGATTGTGCCGCCCTCTAGATTTGAGCGCCCTAGGCCATCGCCTAGTTTGCCTATATGGTCGAGCCGGCCCTGAGTTCCGCATAATGTATTTCTTTTCATATTTACTAGAGAACATACTATATTCAAGATTCGAGCAATGAATTCTATCGATGACCATTTTCCAGTCAGAGACTGAAATGCCTCACCAAGTAGGCTACCCTTCTTATTCTTTGAATTATATTCTGATTTACTTTTCAATCTTACGGATGTCAAAAATCATCATAAGATTAATGCAAGTTGAGATACAATAAACATAGGTTGTTATAAACATTTAATGATGGTTATAAAAACATGTTCACACTAATTCATTGGACATGGACAATTCACTTTACTAAGTAATAGTGATTTATCATTGGCATATGCAGTAATTATGAAAATACTGGAATTTTAAAAGTATTGATTTTCAACTTCTAAAATAAAAAATCTTTTTTAAGTACCTCCTGAAAATGAAATCGATTAAAAAATATGTAAACATATAGTCAGAAGAAATACAAATGTTTAATTTTTAAACTTCTTTTAGCTAATTTCATTTATTACAAAAAAAAAAAAAAATCTAAAATAAACCTATTCTATTCCCCTTGGAAAACCCGAGAAAAAAATCATTACTTCTTGAAAAAAATCCACCTTTTACTAAAAAAAAAAAAAATCCAGTTTTTTGCTAATTTTGTCCCATTTGTTAGTAAATTGTGCAATTTTATAGAAACAGAGTAAAAAATAAAAATAATTTAACTTCATTTTGGATTCTTGTATACTGATTCCTTCCGTGGAGGATCAAAATTGCAATAACATGTCTCCGGACCACCTCAAGGAAATGAGTCCCACACCGTCACCAATTGCCCATTGCATAACACTAGTGTGACATAAAACCCAACCAACTAACCAATTATTGTATACTGAAAGTTAAATTTGTAAATGAGAATATGGCGACATCACATTGGTAGTTTAGCTCGTGCCCTAAAATAAATTTTTAAATCCTCCATCACACCTCTTATTTGTTAAGTGTATTTCGTATTTTGTATAAATAATGAGATTATATTAGTTGCATTATATCTACATGTAACCCAAATTTTGTGTTTAATTGATGTGGCTGTTTTCAGAACCCTCAAAAGAAGTTGGAAAGAGCATGTTAACGAATGAAAAATCAAGTATTATAAACCGACGTGAAGAAACACAAGTTTGCTCATATACTTCAGACTAGATTAAATGAGGGGATCATCCTGCAAATTTCGACCCATGGATTTAGAAAATGTGGGTTAAATCAGGGGTCCATCTAAAATTGACTCAATCGTTTAAAAAAAAAAAAAAAAAAATGCAAACCCAGTTTTATTGAGATGCAAAGCATATATTACAGTTTAAGAAGACTAATTCAATGTTTTGAATCATATTTTTGGAACCAACAAAATTAATGACTTCAATGAATCATCAATTTAGATGATGACTGGAAAGATAGTGAAAGCAGATAAATCACTTTTTACCGTGTGGAGAAAAATTTATTCCGACCTACTTAATCAACATATCAAGGAATTCAGTTCAAAGTAATATGACTATAAAATTTAATAAGTTACCTTATTTTTGCTTCATTCCTTGTGAGCAGCTTTCGGCTCGGGGCCCCGAACCTTCATCAGACGTTGCTCGAGTGGCAAGTGGTCTCTTCTCTTGATCTTCCTCTTCACCTGTAATTAGGCGGCGCCACTGTGTGTCTATTCCGATTCTCGATTCATGGACATTAATCGAATTAGGCTCATTAATGATTTCTACGGTTTCTCGATAGTAAGCATATGTGGAGTTTTCATAGTTAGCTAATTTTTTAACGTCATTGAATTGGATATTTATTTCGTTTTCGCGGTAGCTTTTTGATAGCGTGGTGGTATTTCTGTCGTATTTTAAATCGTTCTGGTGCTCTTTAATTCGTGTACTTATTTTCCTTTTTGTTACTCCTACATAACAACCTGTTTCTCCATTATTGCGTTTAAGGGGGATTTTATAAATTCCGACGGTTTCTATGGGGGATATATTATCTTTATCGTTCCTTATCATTTGAAAAATATTCTAATTCGGCTTAACTGGGATATTGACATTTAATTTCTTGGCAGCATTTTTAATTTTATTAGATGTTCCTTGATTATATGGGATTGAATGGGTAAATATCTTTGGTGAACTCTGACGACTGGGTATATGATTTAATTGTTTAATTCATTTTTTGTATAACTTTTCTACGATGTTCTTTGGATAGCCGGCTTCAGTGGTTAGCGTTTTTATAAAGTTTAATTCTTTTTTCAAATCGGACTTATCTGTACAGATCAAAATTGCGCGGTTTATATAACTTCTGATTGCATTTACTTTATATTGGTATGGGGTTTTACTACGGTTATTGATTATTTTGTTGCTTGCCGTTGGTTTTCTATATACCGTGGTTTTTAAACTGTTATTTTCACGTGTTATTTTCACGTCTAAATAGTTAATTTGATTCTTAATTTCACGTTCACAGGTAAATTTAATGTCTTTATCTAACTTATTAAGTTCGTTAAGGATTTCACTAACATCTTGATCTTTATGGATTATAGCAAAGATGTCATCTACGTATCTTACCCAGAAAAATATTTTATTGTTTAGGAGTTTCAAAATTTTATTTTCCATATTTCTTAATTTAAATTCAGCTATTATCTCGGATATCGGAGAACCCATAGGCACTCCCATATTTTGTTTATAAATGATATTATTAAATCTAAAGAAACTTTCGCGAAGTATTAAGTTACTGGTAGATATTAAAGTATTGGCTATTTCTGTTTCGTAATTTTCTTTAATTGTATCATTAATTATATCTGAAATTTCATTAATATCTATTGATGGAAATAAATTTACTACATCGAAGCTTACAAAACAATCGTTATCAGTAATTTTTAATTCTCTTAAACGTTTAATAAAATCTTCGGTCGAACTTAAACTATTATTTGAGGGGGGGAGGAGATTACGGTAGATATTTGTCATATATTTTTCGAGGGGGTACGTGGGGCCTTCTCCTTTATTGACTATTGGGCGAAATTTGGGTGGATCCTTATGGTCTTTAAAGCGACCGAAAAGGCGAGGGGTGTTAGGAGCGAAATTAGTAATAAAAGGTGGGCGATCATCCGGCCATTTACCATGCTTAATTAATTGGTTAACCTTGTCAATTAGTTTTTTATTTGGATCTTTCTTAACTTTGGTGGTGCCTATTTCCTCAATGGTATTGTTCATTTTATTTATGTAGTCTGTTTTATTTAAAATTGCAATTTTTCTGGTCTTATCCGTTAATGTACAGGTTATCTGTTCGTTCTTCTTTAACTGTTTTAATGCCTTAATATCGGTGCAATTTACATTTTTATTATTGATGCTTTTATTTAGTTCCCTATGGGATATATTACGAATGATGTTTTTATTTTGAGCCGGTATTTTTTCAATTGCAGTTTCAATTTTAGGGGTTTTTTCGCTCTGGGCGTTTGATAATTAGACTTGCGGGATTGAGGTGTCGGTGTTTATTTGCATAGGATTTAATACTTTGGTAACTTATACGAACAGTTTCCCCTCCCTCCTCACCTCTTCATTTGAACTTTTTGAATCTTTGACATAACGGAATTTGGCTCTAGGTTCCTGGGTTCTTGCTATCCGTATAAATATTATCTTTTTAAAATGAATAGAAATGAGACGTTTTCAAGGTTGAAGAAACTTAAGAGAGTCAAAATCGAAGAGAGTATCAACTTTTTGCAGGATTGCAGACATTATAAAGTCGTTCCCAAAGTTTTTAAAATAAATAATAAAACGTTAATTAAAAGTTACCCTCACGATGTTCATATTTTTGTGGAAAGAGTCATATCCAAGGCGTTACGCCACAAAAAGTCGAAATTATATAAAATTTAAGAGAATTGAGGAAACCGAGGAATACGCGAAAAGTATTTACGATGAGGGTGAATTTGCCGTTTTGAGAAATAAAACCGAAATTTTTAAAAAGGTAGAGAGAAACATTTTGATTAGGAGACATAATAAAAAATTAAAATCATGGTTGAAAAAGAAAAATATAGAAACTAAACCAATTAATGAGCAACCGTATTTAAATTTTTCCGATTACCAAATTAATAGTCACGAAGATGCCTTGTTAAAACTTGGACCTAAATTCATACTAGAACAACCAGTCAACATCAACGACAGTATTGCTAAAATTGAAACTGCTATTGAAAAAAATACCGGCTCAAAATAAAAACATCATTCGTAATATATCCCATAGGGAAATAAATAAAAGCATCAATAATAAAAAAGTAAATTGCTCCGATATTAAGGCATTAAAACAGTTAAAGAAGAACGAACAGATAACCTGTACATTAACGGATAAGACCAGAAAAATTGCAATTTTAAATAAAACAAACTACATAAATAAAATGAACAATACCATTGAGGAAATAGGCACCACCAAAGTTAAGAAAGATCCAAATAAAAAACTAATTGATAAGGTTAACCAATTAATTAAGCATGGTAAATGGCCGGCTAATCGCCCACTTTTTATTACTAATTTCGCTCCTAACACCCCTCGCCTTTTCGGTCGCTTTAAAGACCATAAGGATCCACCCAAATTTCGCCCAATAGTCAATAAAAGAGAAGGCCCCACGTACTCCCTCGAAAAATATATGACAAATATCTACCGTAATCTCCTCCCCCCCTCAAATAATAGTTTAAATTCGAGCGAAGATTTTATTAAACATTTAAGAGAATTAAAAATTACTGATAACGATTGTTTTGTAAGCTTCGATGTAGTAAATTTATTTCCATCAATAGATATTAATGAAATTTCAGATATAATTAATGATACAATTAAAGAAAATTACGAAACAGAAATAGCCAATACTTTAGTATCTACCAGTAACTTAATACTTCGCGAAAGTTTCTTTATATTTAATAATATCATTTATAAACAAAATATGGGAGTGCCTATGGGTTCTCCGATATCTGGGATAATAGCTGAATTTAAATTAAGAAATATGGAAAATAAAATTTTGAAACTCCTAAACAATAAAATATTTTTCTGGGTAAGATACGTAGATGACGTCTTTGCTATAATCCATAAAGATCAAGATATTAGTGAAATCCTTAATGAACTTAATAAGTTAGATAAAGACATTAAATTTACCTGTGAATGCGAAATTAAGAATCAAATTAACTATTTAGACGTGAAAATAACAGTTTAAAAGCCACGGTATATAGAAAACCAACGGCAAGCAACGAAATAATCAATAACCGCAGTAAAACCCCATACCAATATAAAGTAAATGCAATCAGAAGTTATATAAACCGCGCAATTTTGATCTGTACAGATAAGTCTGATTTGAAAAAAGAATTAAACTTTATAAAAACGCTAACCACTGAAGCTGGCTATCCAAAGAACATCGTAGAAAAGTTATACAAAAAACGAATTAAACAATTAAATCATATACCCAGTCGTCAGAGTTCACCAAAGAAATTTACCCATTCAATCCCATATAATCAAGGAACATCTAATAAAATTAAAAATGCTGCCAAGAAATTAAATGTCAATATCCCAATTAAGCTGAATCAGAATATTTTTCAAATGATAAGGAATGATAAAGATAATATATCCCCCATAGAAACCGCCGGAATTTATAAAATCCCCCTTAAACACAATAATGGAGAAACAGGTTGTTATGTAGGAGTAACAAAAAGGAAAATAAGTACACGAATTAAAGAGCACCAGAACGATTTAAAATACGACAGAAATACCACCGCGCTATCAAAAAGCTACCGCGAAAACGAAATAAATATCCAATTCGATGACATAAAAAATTAGCTAACTATGAAAACTCCACCTATGCTTACTATCGAGAAACCGTAGAAATCATTAATGAGCCTAATTCGATTAATGACCATGAATCGAGACTCGGAATAGACATACAGTGGCGCCACCTAATTACAGGTGAAGAGGAAGATCAAGAGAAGAGACCACTTGCCACTCGAGCAACGTCTGATGAAGGTTCGGGGCCCCGAGCCGTAAGCTGCTCACAAGGAATGAAGGTAAAATAAGGTAACTTATTAAATTTTATGAAATTATGCTTCGATTTAAACAAGCTAAAGTAAAGTAATATGACTATTTCTTCTTTTTATAGAAATGTTACAAATCCATCTCTTCAAGAGCCTTACTTGGTGCATTAAGCCTCAAGAGACATTAATCAATCAGTTTTTTGTTCAATTCAGACCAGGGACGTATCCAGAGGGGGGGCTCTGGGGGCTCGAGCCATTTAAAACCTCCACGGAGGAGATGTTTCGTCAACTTCAGTATACCTGAGCTATTACATTTACAAAACATGCAGGACACAACGGATTTTACGTGCACCAGATACCATTTATCTACATGACAGTCTTTGGATGGCTCCAGCATCGATCGCTCAATACTTTAATTACGAGCTCGACTCCTTATTAACCGGACTACCATGAGTCCAGTTTTTGGTGATTTTCTCTGTTTGTCAGCGGTTTGTAACATTATGGATTAAAGAACTCTCTAACAGAGACTTGTGCATTTTAAAGAACTAGTTCCATCAGTTTTAGGCCCAAAGCACTATTTAGAATTATTATTATTATTATTAAAACTTTTCTTGCAATTTCAGATTTTAGGAATATTAATTCCATTGTTTGCCGGCATGCGGCTTTGTAACCGATCTTATTGCATAACCATTTTACTATGCCTAGATACGAATTTTAAGGCAATAACATATATTTGTTTTAAATTTAAGGTGATTGGGGGGGGGGGGGCAATCTTTAATGCACAAGTTCTTGGTGTACATATGTGTGGGTGCACGACCAACATCTGAGTGAAAGTTGGGCCCCCTCCGAAATTTTTTTCTGGATACGGCCTTGATTCAGACAGTCTTATGAAACATGACATCCATAAGTAAAGTGCTACAAAAGCAAGTATTAGATTGAGATATCTTCACAACTTCATATAAAAAAAGCTCTGCTACAATCACCTAGTATAACAATGTTATTTAAAAAATCTCTAATCTTCACATCTGAAAATGAAAGACTAACAACTAAAAATAAAAAGAAAATACCCTTATATTGTTTCTTCAACACTATGGCAGGACTGTTCTAAAAGAAAATGAACCAAAAAAGAACAACAAGAATAGGAGAAAAAATGAAAAAAACTACAAGAAGAAAAGAAAAAAGAGAAGAATTGATGTGTCATAAATAAACAAAAAATCAATACAAATGTGGAAACATTTTCCAAACCCACAAAGAAATACTTGAACTTCAATGAAGATTCCGATATATGAAATAATGCTTCATGTATAAATTCCAATGAAGCAGACCAAGTGATAGAAAGAATCAACCCGCTATCAACCACAAATTATCGTGGTATTTGCACTGTACCAACCATGCAGGTATCAGATATAGTAAATAGCATTATCATCTAACATAACTAAAATTAATTTAAATTTTTAAAAATATTTGTTATGTACGGTAAAATGTCAAAATTTACACAACTTTTCAATGTAGAGCCTTTTTTAACTTCCTAAATATCCATTTCTGTTTTATTTAAATGCTTTTGCAGATAATTTCATCCATATATCTTATGCAAACAATTTTTAACAAGAAATGTGCATTGAAGTTGTTTTAAAAGCAATATTATACGAGTGTCAGGTTTAGGTACTTCAAGTGTCAGCTTTAAGAACACATAAAAATGAAGGTGTCAGCTTTAGGTGCATTCCAAGGATTTTTTTTTAATTAAAGTTTGCTTGAAAATAGCTTTTAAGATGTTTTCTGTAATTATACTATCGTAATTTAGTGAAGATAAGCTGTGGGATATCTTTAAAAAAAACATTGATTTTTGGGGACTGCAGCTTATCTATCAGTGCAGGCTATCTAATGATAATGCCAAATTCTGTCGTCCATACTTCTTGGAACAGTCGATTTTCCCCGAAAACGGAAGTTTAGCATTCGAGTTTCTCGAGCACTGATTCACGCTTATAATTTCTTATTTATTAACTAATAATTCCTTATTTTGATTAATTTGCATATATGTCTGGAGTTCGCCATCTTGTTCCCTTGTTTTTGATTTTTTTTGCATCGTATTTGTATACTGGCTTTATTTTATTTATTTATTTTTTTTATACAGTGCTTTTTAAAATAATTTATTACTTTTATTTATAATTAATTACTTTTATGACTTTGTATATATACCCGGATTCCCCCATCTTGTTCCCGTGTTTCTCATATTTGTTGAATTACATCTGGTATAGTTTGATTTTATTTTATTTATACCGAATAATTTTTTAAATAATTTATTATTTTCAATTATAATTAATAATTAATTATTTTTATTAACTTGCGTAGATATCAGAAGACTGATACAGTTTGATTTTATTTTCTTTATACCGAATTTTTAAAAAATAATTTATTATTTTCATTTATAATTAATAATTTATTATTTTTATTAACTTGCGTAGATGTCAGAAGACTGATATCTTTTTTCCTTATTTATCTGTCGCATCATCGTAACAATGCTTGCATAAGCCGCGGCTTACCTTCTGGTGCGGTTTATCTAAGAGCACTGTTTTTTTTCCGCATCATTTTAATAAGCTGCGGCTTAACTACCAGCGCGGCTTATATACACTAAATTACGGTAGTTGCTTGAAAACATATAAACCATTCACTATGGCCAGACAGATATTTTTTAGGTAAAAAAAAATATATAAATTGAAAATTATTCCTTAATGTGTCAGGTTTTGGTGCACTTACCTTACCATGCTTTGTTTAGTTCTTAACTATGATCAATAAACACGATGAGAAAGTAAATGTAATTGTGACTGTATTCCTAAGTAATTTTGAGACTTGTAAAACAGTTTGATCTTACTGGTTACAAAAACTTATTTTTAATCAAGTTCTCATTTATATACAATATCTTAAAAACTCACTTCAGTATGACCTGCCCAAGCAGATGAACGTAGAGGGGTCCAACCATCATTGTCTGCATGATCTGGATTTGCACCTGCCTTCAACAAAATTTCAACAATATGAGCATGTCCCTGTCGAGCAGCTAAAATGATACGAAATTTTTATAATGAAATAACTTCTATAGTAACCATATAACATAATCTAAAAAGCATTCCTATCAATTACATCAAATAGAAAGCAATGTATTCAATTGCTTTTAAGAAGCCCTATATACTTCCTATATATTGTATATGCAAATACAGAGTACAAAAATTTGGTAAAACAAATCACATAACACAACTAAGATTGTATTTTCAAGCATCTTCATTGACAGCCTGTAATGTATCTGAATTATTTTGTGTGACCCTGTACACGAAATATCATTTTTCTTTAGATTTGGGAGACCTTGTTTTGAACGTTTCTCTTGTGCATGACTTGAGGGCCTTGAGGGGGATTCTCTAAGCAGTATCCAAAAATAATTTGCTAACATAACATGCTAACACTCCATCGTCTCTGATACCTTCTCTACATTTCTTTGATGTCCTTATGAAATAGTTCTCCTTGTTCTTTACTCACACATCACCCAGATTTTTCAAGAAATAACTTAGAAGTTGTAAATGTGGAGCTTTAAGCTCAAACAATCGCATTTTTTACCAAAACTGTACCTGATGGAATTTTTTAAATAGTTTTCCCTTAATCAGCATCCAAAAATATATCCTTTTGAAGAAAAAAATTTCATCTCATAACTGTGTTATTAACAATTGACATTTTCATGCTTTTAAAAATTTTTAAAACTTCATATGCTACCTATAATTATCCTCATTTCAAAAAATTTCATAAAACTCCAATTAAATTTCATATTAGTAATTATATGATGTAATACTTTTAATATTAACGCCGACAATCCTGAAAACAAATCTGAAACTTTTGGATTACCCCCAATGCTCTACCAAATGAGTGATCACAAATACAGAAAATTTTCCTGAACATAACAAGAATATAATTTAGATAGTATAATAGGTAAATTTATCTACTTAGCTTAAATTATATCACAAATTTGAATTTGTAGTAAGCATTATACCAAAAAATTGCAACACTTTTCTTTTTGTAGCAGTGATTTTCCGAAATGATGGTGGTGACTTACAGTTTTGTATTTACGGAGACTTATTAAATTAATTTTGAAATATATTGAAAGAAAGAGACAAAATTAAAGGATGCGATGTGATGTGAGAATTAACGTCAATTTTCTACACCAGAGACCTCGGCCTAGGGGTATTTGCTCTCTGTGGGGAAGAGCAGTGTGTTTCTAAAAGGTCCTAGTACATAGTTATATGAGCTTCAAGAAAAAAAAAAAAAAAAAAAAAAAACTCAGAACGGCAAAGTCAACAATCGCAATATTGGTTTGAATCCAGCTAATCTTACTTGCTAGTTTTGAGAGCAAAATCTCTCGGCCAGTAATGGGGCCTCACTAATTAGAAAAAATTTTAAGGGGGTATTCTGGTCTAGAAATTAAAAAAAAAAAAAAAGAACTTCTTAAGAGCTGAATTATGAGAAGGAGGAAGGCCCAATGTATGGATCTGGGATCGCCGATTGATGCAAAGTGAGTAGAACATATTATTTTCAGAGTTATTCCATTAGAATTGTTTCCTAAACTTTAAACGCGTTTTTCTCGAAACTACTTTTTTTGAGGTGGTTGACATGATATTTCAAGTTCTACTGAACCGATTGCTTTGAAATTTGGTATATATCTTGTTTATACAACTCTCTATCGCGTCTGCCTTGGATTAAAAAAAATTTTGATTTTCAATATTTTTAAAAAATTCGAAAAGGTAAAAAAAAGTCGGGTAAAAAAAATTTTTTTTTCAAGTCGACGCCATTTTGTCATTTTGTCATTTTTTTTTTTTTTTTTTGAAAATGGTCAACTCGATAGCGACATCTTTATTAATGAAGAATTTGTTTGATTTTTTTGTTTTAGATCACTACAAGGGTTGAAATCATGTCAACCAGGACGCACCGTTTTTTTTTAAGCCCCCACTCCATCGCACAGTGTTCGGAATTTCAAAAAAGCTGGCCAAAAGTCGAAAAATTTAGGCGCGTTTTTAGACGTAAGTACCGCAGAAATACCTTCAGAGGGAGCCACTGAATGAAACTGTGAGGTGGAAAATTTATTCTATCTACATATTTCTAAGTGTAGGCTGGCGGAAAACGTGACAATTTTTTCTTTTAATGCATTTTAACAGTTAAACAAATAGTGTTTCTCGGAAAATTTCGCAACAACAACATTCAACAAAATATGGCTGACAATTGTGGAGGTTAGTAGATAATATTTATGCTGTATTTTTTTTCATCAAGTGATCTCCTGAGCGGCTTTTTGAAGTTAACCTCAATTATAACATAACCAAAAGTTTCAAAGTATGGAAACTTTTTTATCTCGCAAGATCCCGCATTGATTCAAAGTGGAGAGTGTTAAGGGATGTCCATTTTATTCAGCCGTTAAAGAATTGGGTGCCCCCGCCTGCCTCTGTATGTGTAAAAGCGTTTGAACTTTTTAATTTAATTTTTACTTTTTAATTTACTTTTTTAATTTTTTGGACTTTGGTCTGCCATATTGGATCCGCCATCTTGTTTTTGAGTGCAAGATCACTTTTTTTATAAAAACTGATATCAAATTTGAATTTAGCGCCCTCAAAAACCCTTAAATGTGAAAATTATCCTTCATCTATCAATTTTTTGATTTTTGATCCGCCATATTGGATCCGCCATCTTGTTTTTGAGTGTAATATCACTTTTTATGAAAACTAACGTCAAATTTGAATTCAGTGCCCTCAAAAACCCCTTAATGTAAGAATTATCCATCTTATATTAATTTTTTAATTTTTTGTCTGCCATATTGGATCCGACATCTTGTTTTTGAGTTTGCCTTTGACGTTTTCAAGAAACCAATGTCAGATTCGGATTCAGCGACCTCGAAAACATATATATACATCACAATTTCACTTGTTTTCTTTAATTTCGACTTTTGGCCAGCTTTTTTGAAATTCCGAACACTGTGCATCGGCCTGTATCTCGGCGAATTTTGGTTTTTTTTTTTGTGATTTTTTTTTTACATTCTCAAAATGTCAATAAAAAACATATAAAAAAAAAATGGATAGTAAAAATGTTTTTCATTTTTTTTTTATCTTACTTTAAAAAATGCCTAAAATTCAGGCTTCTAGACCAGAATACCCCCTTAACTAAAGTTCCTGACACATCTGTTCATAACCATATTACTTATAGTGAAAATTTTTAGATTTTTTCTTTCCAGTGGTAAAAGTAGTTCATCAGCAAATACAATTTCCCACCCAGTAACTTAAAGCCATAGTTAGAATACTGCAACAGTTTCAACTCCTGTTTACTAGGTTTTGAGAGCAAAACTTCTCGACTACTGGTGGGTAAGTTAATTAAGAAGTTAATTAAGACTGGTGGGGAAGTTAATCCTCACTAATTAGAGTGAAATTTAACTTAAGTCAGTTGACTCAACTGTTCACAAATACTGATCATAGCCATATTTTATACAATAAAAGTTTTTTAGAGAGTTTTTTTTTTCTCCAGTGATAAAAGTAGTTAATCAGCAAATTTGATTTTCCACTCATTAACAGACAATACCCAATCTTACCGGCACCCTAAGTCCATGCTATTCTATGTGAAATTTTTTTTTCACAAGTACGCATTAACTTAAAAAAGAATTGTTAACATTCAATTGGTACTTATTTTCCAAAAATTTATTTTTTGCATTTTATTTTCGAACTAAAAAATGCACTTTGTTAATTTTTTGAAAAAAAAAAAAAAAAAAAAGAGTCGCTCTTAAAGCTAAAGTTAGGATTACTGTTTATTATTTTATACTGTTTTAGAAACGTTGTGTATTAATGTTTTTTATTTATTTAAATAATTATTGATATTTCAAGTAGGAAGTGAATTTTAAGATTTCACTGGTCATACATACTTTAACCGGTCTGTTCATCTATTCTAGTATATTTTTAAAAATATTTAAAAATTTGTAAAACAAAATAAATTTGCATGGCAAATGTAATTACTTTTTTGTCTTTTTGTAAATAAATTAAAAAATAAAAATGAAGTCTTATATAAATCAAAAATTTATGCTTTAATTCATAAGCTAAATGTCACATATTTACCATAAAGGTATTATAATAAGTATTATAAGTTAAAAAAAAGTTAATAAAGTGGAAATAAATGAAAAATTGCAGAGAATAGGTGATATTGACAATTCTAATGAAGTACACTTACTATTGTCATAGCATACTCTATTGTTATACCGTACTTCATTTTACTGTGACAGATTTACAAGCAATTTTAGAGAAAAGTAAAGAAAATATTGGAAAGCTTCACTAGTCTGGTGGATCACTAGAATTAACATTTTGCTGATACCATTTCATGCAAAAAAAAAAAAAAAAAAGAGAGAGAGAGAGAGAAAATAATAACTGAAATAAAACATTACTCACCCAGATTTATTGGTGACTGTCCATTTTTATCTACTAATTCTAGATCTGCTCCCTTTTCAATCAATCTTAATACTAAGTTATCAATACCTTCATGGCATGCACTATGAAGCAGAGTTCTCTGATTGCTATCAGCCTGATTGATGTCAGCACCCACAGCAAGTAAGGCTTCAAGAGGGTCATCAGGCACTTTAGGGCTACTATCTTTTACAATATCTCCAGTTGGTAGCTTGGCACCAGCACTGACTAGAAGCTTTACAGTTTGAGGATCTTTGAGCATGGAAGTTTTTGCCAAACAATCTTCAAGGGGTAAATTACAATATATGAGCCACATTGTTATGTGATGTGATTGCAATGATGCAGTCAATGGAATTTTACTCAAATGTAGAGCAAAGTCTATGATTTCTTCAGGTGAAAGTTGGGGTGATGCTATTGTGTATCGCATAGCTATCATGCCATGGCCATCTTTGGCATTACATAAATATTTCTGAGTGCAATGCTTTACATCTAAAAGCCATTCAGCAAAGCTATGATGAAACAACATTTTCGTTCCACCTTTTCCTTCTATTAATACTTTAGATAAGAGTCCAAGCCTTTTTTGGAAATCTTCCCATGTCAGAGAAGTATTTCGAGTCCATACACATTGAAATAAAACTTCTTCTGTTAAAGGTTTTCTAGATGCTAGAATAACATTCAAAATTGCTTGCACTTTATTAAACTGCTTTCTAATAAACAACCTTTGGCACAGCCAAAGATACAATCCATTCAATGTACCAGGAATTTCTCGAATTTCTCTCAGCATTATAAAATTTTCAGATACACCATCAAGAACTTTTTCAAGGTACATGAAACACCCATTACTTTTTATATGAAGCTGATTGAGCATTTCAGCTGTTTCTCTACTTAAATGATGTCTTAAAGCTTCTTCTTGATCTAATCTGCAAAGAATATATTGCTGCACATCACGCACTACATGAGACTTTCTTAGATCATCTAAACTTATCTTCCTGAAGCCAGTAAACATTCTTGTAACACTTTTACTTTGCTTTCTTGCAGAACAAAGCAGAAGCAACCATCTAGGGAAAAGGTGATGATAATTAGATAACAATTCTGCAATACTACGACTGATGCCACTGTTTTTTTCCCCAACAGCTCCCAGAATAGATTGATCAACAGAATCTACAAGAAGGAAACAAGGCTGACTTGGAGGATCAATTTCAAGTAGGGGAAATAAAACTCCTTTCTTAAATGCTTCATCAGGATTTCTTTCACATTCAGTCAGTTGGAGAGCAGCTTCAACTTCAGGACTCTTGATTCTATCACTATATCCACTAATCAAAGGAGATGCAGTAAACTGGCTAATAAGATTATTAATAAATGAAGTTAGAGAAAGACTACTAATATCATGGGCTTGACAAAAATGGTATGCTAACAAACTTTTACTCAATGTACTTTGTTTTCCCTGGATATTTGTTGGCCAAACAAGTTCACAACATAAGGCTGTCTTGCCAGAACCAGGTCCACCTGTTAGAAGAGTACCACAGGTCTTTGACGAAGATCGACTCTCTAAACAATGACTGATCTTGGCAAATGCCCATTCTCTACAATAGAATCTCTTACCGTGTAGAAGACTTTGGCTCATGATTATTTAACTAAGTTTTAAGGAGGGGGTTGGGGAATTTTGAATTTTTAAAGGCAGAAAGTCAACGCTTTCTTCCTTTCAACTTCACTTCTTTCTGAGGAGACATTCTACAAAGAAAAACAATAGATATTAAATACGCTGAAGAGAATTTGTAAATAAAATTAGTCATGAATTGAAAATATATAACCAATATATATGAAATATGTCATTTTCTTAATGAATATTTGACTTAATAATTTGAGATTTTATGAAGTTGCAATAAAATATATCTATTTTATTCAATAAGCTTGAATACTTCTCAAAAACACATACACTCAAATTGTATAAAAAACATTAAAAAAAAATATATAAATAAATAAATAATTAGAAAATAACATAAATAGTTAACTTAAAACCTATTCAACACATGTTATTTTAACATACTAGGGGGTCCACCCCTGCTCGCTTCGCACACCAGGGTGGGTTCACCTCCCCCCGACTCCACTTATTAACCCATACGGGGCTCTGCCCGCCTATTTGCTGCTTTGTCTTTCACTGAATAAAAATCCCCATATTCAATGTTAAATTGAAACACCTAATATTTAAGAAATATTATGCTAAAAATAAAAAATAAACTTAGAATGGAAAGATCATTTTTTTTTTTTTTTTTTTTTTTTATGATATATTATGCTAAAACTAAAAAAAAAAAAAAATTAGAATAAAAAGAAATTCGTAATATCTAGATCATTTTGAGTTAGAGCTTTAGTGTACGACCTTTTTGACACTATTAGGCAATGAATTTTTTAGTTTAACTTTTAGTTTAAAAAAAAAAAAAATCTAGTACCTACTTTTTCTAAAGCCTAAACTTTTTACTATTGAACATTTTAGTTAATTTAGAGCAGCATATAATACTCTATATATGTTTATTGTTATTGCTATTATTTTAATAAAAAAAATCTCGAGTTTGAATTTGACTCTATTTTTTTATGCCAAAATACATTCAAAGTATTTTAAAATATGTTTTTAAAATAAATAATAATAATAATGATGAAAAAGATAAAAGTAAATCATACAGACACAACATTATTTCATTATTCATAAAATAAATAAATAAATAAAAGAACTTATTGGTGAAAAAAAAAAAAAAGTTACTAACAGCAACATAGACATTTATTTTATTTTATATATATATATATATATATATATATAATAATGAATTATTAAACATAGTAAAAGCCAAGCAACAGATACAAGATCCCTGAAACCACATAGACCAATAAGAATGAATATTTTTGAGGTAGGAAAAGCTTAGAAAGGTGAAAAAATTCGTCAGGGGAGACCTTTTTCACTCTTGAGCACAAATGTACAATTTCGTTCACTAGCGGCTATAATAGCAAATCACTAGCGGGCTCCCTATCGTACATGAAAATAATTGAAGTGAAATTTAAAGTAGAATAATCAATTAAGTACAAAGTAACAGATAATCTAACAGAAAGCAACCATAATAAACAAACAATACTCACAGGATAATACATTAGGAGTCATATGGATTTAAAAAAGCAATATAATTCAGGGGTTTAGTTGTTCATGGAGTAAAACAAGCAAAGTTCATATATATATATATTACAACCATGGGTAACATCTTAATTTTTCCAGTGGAAAATGACTTTATGACTGAAGAACAACGTCATAAGAGAAACTTTTTTCAAGGTGGCAAATAGAGTGCCTATATAAACCCATCATTTTTAGTTTATAACTTCCTTAATTAAAATGACAGAAATTTCTAAGCAGCTGAAATGTCTCCCTTTGAGTATTCAGAACACATTGATACCTCTCATGACGCAAAAGGCCTTACCCTCCGCAAGCAGATACGGTCGCAGACAAAAAAAATTTGACACCAGCGACAGTAACTTTTTTTTTAATATATAGAGAAAAATTAACAGAGTCAAAATGAAATGAAAAAAAAAAACATTTAAATTAGTATACTTCTCTACTTTATATTTACTTATAGGTTCATTAGATCTTTTTCATATACATGGGTGATTCTACAATAAGTGGATAATTTCCTTCTATGATTGAAGAAAAAATTATAATTAAATTTTAAGGGGACATACGACCCTTAGAACTTCAAAAAACATCGATTTAATTATAGTCTTTTAAATTATGCGGTGAATTATTTAATAATTTATGCGTTAATAATAAATCAATGTGTCTTTTTCACCTTGCATGCAGGGTATCTCAGAAACTATTTAATATTTTTTTCTTGAAATTTTCACAGATTATGTAACATATTAGATCCTTCAATCTGAACTTAAATTTGTTCAAATTTAGGTAAAAACTAGCTGACCCGACAAATGTTGTTTTGTCATATAAATTTTTTCTAGATAATATTTTGCTAGAAAAAAATAATTAACTTATTGTAAGTGTGTAAGGATGTGGTACATAAGTGAAACAGGTATGGAGCGCTGTGAACGGTGACTGTGAATTCCGATTATAACGTAAAAGACATAATTACCGAAATTTTCGCTACTTGCTTCTTGTTACTTGCTACTTGGTACTTTCTACTTGCTACTTGTTATTTAAAACCTCCGCTGAATGTCGAACAGCACAAAATTTTATTTCATCGGCAAATATTTCAATTTATGAGAGAATCTCTAGTAACGAATTTCACATGAAAATTCCGTCTCTTTTGAATAAGCTGTAACAATATGGATAGATTTGATGAAAATTTTTATCAAAAAGTTATTACAATATCTAACATCATTACATGTACATTTATCACAATTCAATCAATCAATGCATGTGAGTATGTGTATAGTATGAGCGAAGTGAAATGTAGAGTTCGTATTAAATAAAAAATTAAACTCGTTTTAATTAAAGATGAAAAAGTTGAAACTTAATTTATTTTATAACAGGTATATTTTTTTAATCTACAAAAACTTAATTTATCGTAATGCCATTGGATGTACAATATTTTTGGTTAATCCTTGAGGAGTATACACAAACAAATTCGAAGGTTTTCCAATCTTGGAACACGCAACATATAATTGGCCGTGAGAAAAGCACGGATTTTCTAAATCTAAGCCCTTTGGTGACTTTTAAATATTTTAAGCCATTTTTGAGATGAATTGAAATGGCTATCTCAATTGTGGAACAAAAGATCTTGGCAAGAAGCATCCGAGCTACTTCGGTGCCAAATTTCAAATTTTGCCAAAGGGATCCGATACTAAAGGTGTTCCATACAAAAAATAAATAAATAAAATATCATTGACATACACACGTACAAAAGTATGGGACCCCATTGGTGACTTTAAATATTTTAAGCCATTTTTATGATGAATTGAAATGGCTATCCCAATTGTGGAACTAAACATCTTGGCGAGAAGCGTCCAAGCTACCTCGGTGCCAAATTTTCCATGCAAAAAATAAATAAATAAAATATCAGTGACATACACACGCACAAAAGTATGGGACCCCTTTGGTGACTTTAAATATGTTTTGCTATAACTCTTTAACTGCCAATCGCAACATATAATAGAAATTAGGTTTACTTGGAAATAAATGTAATGATTTTGATTAAATTTTGGGGTTAAGTGTTTTTTTTAGAGAGCTAAAACGATTGGACATATCTTCATCTTCAAGAAAATTTGCGTTTAGCCTTTAATGGCCAGTCACAACATATAGCAGAAATTGGGTTTACTCGGCAATGGAGCGCGGACAGGTGGGCAAGCAGACAGGCAGAAAAACTACTTAATGTCATAATATTTTCTTAAACCTTGTTCAAAACTGCAAGAAACGCTTAACACAACTAAAAATGCAATTCTAGCAATTTCGAATTATAGTCCCTAATATGAACGAAATTCGACCAAACTTGTATTCAGTTGGATCTTGACCTGTGCTGATTAGATTTGGAAATCAATCGCTCAAATGGTGGTGCTGCCATCCTATTTTTTTCTAAGTACTTAACATGACAATATAGGACAAAATTTCATATAAATGTACACAGTGGCGGTTCGTCATTGAGGGCACCTGGGCCTGGCCCCACTTGAATTTTTCTCTCTGTTAAAAATCAGGTAATATATCTTTCTTTCTTTTTATTTTTTTAATTCTAACGCTTGTAAAAATGTATCTATCAAGTTAAAAACGCACATCTAATGTCCTCTTATTCTTCTCGGACATAAAGTTTGCTTGTCTTTTACAGAATTACAGCTAGTCTTCGGAGTTCAGCCGTATGGGCACTTTGATTTGAGCCCGATCTCGCGCATTAATTAGTATAGTAATTTATTGCTTTGCGCATGGAATAGCAGGTTAACACGTTTGGCGAAGTAGCGCTTTATCAATGTTAATATTCCCATACTTTTAAAGTGTTAGGGGCACTTGGCGAATTGGCCCATGTAACGCAGTTTAATGAAAAATGACTGCCTCCTTTAAAATGCATTAACCATAGGGATCGTGGAAAGAATTTGGCGAATTTCACAGTACTTTTTATTTATTTATTTTTCTACTGATAGTAAAAAAGAGGAGACATTTGCGATGTTTTTTTTTTTTCCAAATAAATCTATGATTGTTTAAAAATTAACAGTGATAGAAAGGAATTCTGATGAAAATTTATTGACAAAAGGATTAAAACGTTTTTGAGAAATTCTATGGGACAGGAATGTTTAAATGCACTTGCGGTTCTCGCAATCCACAAAAACTTTATTTTCACAATTCCAGAATTTAATGAGAAAGTAATTGGATGGTTTGCTCGACAAAAAATTCGGTGAGCAGAATATTTATTTTTGTATAAATAATAATCAGATTTAAATACTTGAACAGTTTTGGTTGCCTAAATTTGTAAACCTTTTTATTATATACATTAAAAAAAAAAAAAAAATCATGCGATTTAGTGTAATATTTTTTTATAATTATTGTTTTTTCAGTCAAATACTATTTGATTAATCGCATTTACATAAATTAATATTGATTATTTAAAAAATGTATTTCTAAATAATGATTATTATTAAGGGATAAATCAATCCTTTTTAACTATATATACATACGCAGTTTTCTTTTTTTAAAGTATAGCGATGGATTATTGAAGTATCTTTATTTGCGTATTTTTAACTCGACATTATGCAAAAAACTGAAAAGATTAATTACTTTCTCTTACCCATAAGGTTCAGAAAGTGTTGTTTTAGGGTCAAATTTTTGAACGTGAGTTTTTGTTATATTTATATGTCCTGAGGTCCCCTGAATACGAAAATCATGTTTTTAGCGAATGGTCTGTGTGGATGGATGTCTGTGTGTCTGTTATCAGCATATCTCAAGAACAAATAGTAACAGAAATTCCAAACTCGGTATGCTAAATGTGTATCCTATAGGGATGCTACAGTAAGCTTTTCGTTGAGATGAAGCAAATGGTTCGTGTACAGGGACACTCAAAAGTATTCAAATACATTACGTCTATGGGGGAAATTGCAGGTAAGTAGAGTTTGACATCTATAGACTGCACTAAACCAAATTAAACGAATATCTATTTTTTGTAACAGAGATAAACTAGGAAAAAAAATCTGCGTATGTAGGAGCCCCGCCCTGGGGGTTAAGTCCCCCCTCGAGGGGAGTAAATTTTCATGATGGGAGAAAAGAGCTCGCCAATACCTTTAAAACAGATGGTTGAACCATCGATCTGCGATAATTTAAAATAAAGTTATCGATATTTTTCATTTTTAACAAATAATAATAATAATAATAATGTAATATTGAGAATAAATTCAACTTTTTTTTTTTTTTTTTTTTTTTTTTTAATTTAGTGTTATACTACTTCTCTAATATGGAAATCGTCTGCATTATCATAAAAGATAATTTTTTAAAAATAATTTTAATAAATTATTTTTTTAAAACAGAATTATTTTTTAATAACTGAATTAAATTCTGTATAACTGTAGGTGCATTAATGAAACGGGGGGTTGAGGGGGAGGCGGTATCCCCCCTCACACATAACTAATTATCATATAAAACTCTTCCGAAGCCTAATTTGAATTGTTTAACACAGGTTTACATAACAGTACTCGTTATCTTACCTCTTAATCTGCAACCTGTATTTATAGTATTAAATTTCAGGGTGAAAGTCCTGTGAGTGACACACCAGATTATTTTTTATTGCGACAGTTATAAAATTTTGTATTGTTGAAGGAATATAAAAATTTTAAAATAAATTTTCTGTACAAGCTTAATTTTTAATTTTGATATACATTACAAAATTACCTAAAGATTTTAAATTTTATATACAAAAAAGTAAAATTACAAACACTTTAATTTAAAAATTCGACATTTTAGAAATGTGTATACGTTTTAAAAATACCGTTCATGAAATTTCTAATTTTAATCTAATTTCTTATATTTTGGCTGTGCTTTTAAAAACAAACGTACAAGAAACATATATATTAAATATATAATGTTTTCGTTTATACTTAAAAGATTTAGAGTTGTTATGCACAAAAGTTAAAAAAAAAAAAAAAAAAAAAAAAAAAATGCATGCAGAAGAATTTCAGTTTAAAAATTTTGGCATTGTAACATAGTAAAATTTTATAATATTCACAATGAATTATAATAATAATAATAATAATATACATAAAACACCACGAATATTTAAAAAAAAAAAAAAGATCATCCCCCCCCCCCCCATTAAATAACTTATTCTTTTTGCGTTTGAATTATGAATATATTTCACATATCGTGCAATGAACCGGGCCCCACCTGGGAAAGTTGGCGCGAGCCGCCACTGAATGTACATAATGTGAGTTATTTTTAACGCATGAATGTAAAATTTATATGAATTATTGATAATAGTAGTAATAAACTTGAAAAAAAAAAAAAAAAATGTGTGCATTCTTCCTGGGAGGGAAGTGTCCTTCCCCCGGGGCCTGCGCAAATTTTCAAGAGAAATTGCATCAGACAACAAGTGAAAGTGAGCAAGACAGAGCGGTCTTAGATCATATGCATAAAGGGAATGCTGTCCTGTGTGTACAGAGAACACAGTGTTCAATGTTTTTCTGCCCTTGTTGCATCGCTGTAGCAATGTAACCCTTTGGTACCTTTCTGCAGAAACGAGCAGCTTCTGCAAAAACAAAATTTATACTGCAGAGCAGTTTTAGTCAATTTATTGCACTGAAATTTTTTTTTCTTTCAAAAATTTTTGTTCCTAAAAGAAAAACCTTTCTGCAAGAACTCAATGCCATTCTGCAACAATGTCGCTGTGTCGCCGTGTTTCTGCCACAGGGATAGTGACTAACAAAGTTGAGTGTATGCATACGGCTCCACTGATAGTGAACAAGAAAATAGAGCATAAATATACACAAATGATGCAAATGGATTAACAGACATTTTTCATTAAATGATTTGTTTTTTCACTTTCTTCTTATTTTAAAATAGGGTAAATGTAAATGTAAACTATCTGTTAAAATTAAAAAACACTGGAGTACAAGTTTTAGAAAATCAGACATTTCAAGTTTTTTTTTTTTTTTTATTTAAAACTTAAAATAATTAGTTAAAAACTTTAAATTAAGACCATAAAATGTAAAAAAAAAAACCCATAGCAATTGTTTTGTGTCAAGATAAAACACGACCTTTCATCAGGCAAATGTAAACAAAGATAAATATCTCTAATCTGCACACGCTTTGGACAAAAATTTTGCAGATTAGAGGGAGTTAAAAGTATTTATAATCTACAAAAATGAATGTTAATGCAGTTGTTTTATACTTAAATATTTTTTTTAAATTGAAAACAGCTTTAACGGATCCTATAATCTTTTGTATGATAACTATAAATCTAGATAAAAAATAATAATTCATTAATTTTAAAATAAGGAAAGATAGTAATAAAAATATCAAACCTTAATCTCCTGTAGCTATGCACACATTGAAGTAAGTAATAGTTCTACCCCATCTCCAATGTAATGCTTTTTTCAAGTCAGCAAACCAAATATGGTACACTTTTCTTAAATAACCAGAAAAACTTGAATTGAAGCAATATCGATACATCTCCATGCATGATAAGGCTCATGAAAGTAGATAGCACTGTATCTCCACTTTAAATTTTTCATAAGAAGCATGCATAGCATATATATCTACAAATAAGTAAATAAATATATCAGAAATAATAAAATTACTAATAAAATAAGACTAGAAGTTCACAAATTATTTAGCCTATCACATCCTTTTCAAATAGAAAATTCTCACCATTGAATATTTTTTAAAGCAAACAAAGAGAAAAGAAGCAGAAAATTGTAAAACATAAATAAATAAAAGTATTTTTTAAATAAATAAATTTCTATTCATACATAAAGACCATTAAATTTGACTATTTTAATTAAAAATGCAAATAAGCCCGCAGTCTTTGAAGGTCATATAAAATAAAATCCAAATTGGTAATGGAAATCTACATATAATTCAGATTTACTTTGCTTGACAAAAACAAATCTTAAAGTACTTTGAATAATCTGGTCAATAAAATGTTTACAAAATATTACATTTTATAAGATTATTCACCATTTATCTTACCTCCATAAACTTAAAACAAAACATTACAAAAATAAGGTGATTTTTTGCAGATATCCACCAACATCATGTAATGATTTACTTACATGTTACCTATGAACTACAATAAGCACTTTTATTTAAAACCAATAATTATCTAATATTAGTAACCCAATTAAAATTTTTAACATCTATTTAAATTTATTCTTTAAATTCTATTAATATCTACAATTTCTTCCTCAATTTTTTTTTATTTATTTATTTATTTTTTAATAAAATTTCTCCCATTTTGGAAAACTATTTCCTTCTTCAGTTTTATTCTTTAACCACATTTCTTGTGACCATGGAAGCCTCTGCGCAAGTGCGGATTGAACAAGCCCAGTGTTAAAATGGGGGTGACTGAGAGAAAACAAGCGATAAGGGAACACCGAATAACTGGATGTTTGCCAAATAACTATCTCTCGGGCAATTTTGCATCCCTCCAAACTTTTCGACTCAGCCTCACTGCTAGTCGTAGGAAACGTGGTCGCACTATATCAATATCAATTTACAAAAGAATAAAATTTTTTTCTCCCACTATTTTAAATAAAATAAAAACAGGACTGTTAATTGGAACACATATAACTGTAATAATAATTAAAAAAAAAAAAAAAAAAAAAAAAAAAACCTCAGAAGCACATCAGTCAGATTCACCTTTTCTTCCTTCCCATGTAACTCTATGGGATTTTTGTTGCTTCATCATAAGAATATCTCATTCAAAAATGAAGTTTTTCAAATTCTATTTTTTGTATTCCATTCTTTGAACATGTCTTCTTTTATTTGAGGATTTATTATTATTATTATTACTTAAAACTGTTTTATTTCATTTAGTAAACTTATGGTATTTAATTTATTTTCTTTTATTGTAACTTGTACAAATTTTTTGTATGCAAGTATTTCAATAAATCTGTTTTGTTTTTCAAGTTTAATTTTTAATTTAATTTAATTTATTTATTGTTAAAGTTGCTAAAAAAAAAAAAAAAATTACAGAATATGTTTAAAAATCGTAATACATTATTTTTTACTTGAATTTACATATTATCCAAGTACTTAAACCAAAACATTATATTTTTTAGGCAGGCTAAAAATCCAGAATTGCCATGGTCCATGATTTTTAAGTTTTTTATACTAATTTTACTCAGTGCAGCATTTAGGCCAATGCGACGTTTCTTCCGGAAATTACAGTACTTTAATTTAGTCGATCTTAATCATCATCCAGCATTTGTGAAGTTAAAAAAAATAAAAATAAGAAATTCACCAAGCTGGCATCATTATTTACAGAATAGTGAGTATTCATATCTTTCAAATGAGCAAATAGTACCAGTAGGTATCAACCAGGGACTGACAAGGGAAGTACGAATCAGTAAAATTTCTATTGAGACCAAACCAAGCTTAAATTAAATAGCATTGTCGAAAACATAGGGTAGAGTGCAAATTTGCTGCAACCCCCCCCCCCCCCCATGTGGCAAGATACAGCACTAAAAGTTTTAGCTGTTTCTATCAAAACCAATGAAACAGTAGCAGATAGCAAGATAGCATGGTGTAATGCTAGGGTCATTTGGGTGAGGAAAGTAGTGAGTTCAAACCCTGACAGAGTATTAACTTTTTTCAAAAATTATAAATGAAATGAAACAAAATATTAAAATAAGTAAATTATTTAAGAGGGATATGTATTTAATTTAATTTTAAAAATATATACTGAAATATTTAATTAAGTTATTAAAGTATTTTATTTCAACTTTCTGCCCTCACTTACTTTTTTCCCATTTTAAAAAAGTACTGGACAGGCAACACTTCAAGCTACCTGAAACTCCCATTATGAATCTGGATCCTTCTTCCTCTTAAATTAATGAAATAGAAATCAAAAGATGTAGAGAGAAAACATTTTTTTTTCCCCCTAAGTTTATTTTTATGGGTACTCATGCATTATCCAAAAGCCAGTGAATAATCGCCAAACTTTATATTAAAATAAATATAAATGTACGTCAAATTTATATTTAATAATTGTTTATATTATTTTATTACTTAACCAATAAATTTAATGCTAATGAGATTTGCATGAATCTCAAAACGCACAAAACTCGGTTCTGCAGTGATCCTCATCATGCATGTACGTATGCTTCGCGTACATGAAAACAAACAAACAACAACAACAAAAAAACAAAAATAATAATAAATAAAAAAAATAAATGGATGCTGCTACCTCACTGTGCATGAATCTCAAAATGCACAAAACTGGGTTCTGCAGCAATCACTATCAAGCACATATGTATGCTTTGCACACAGAAAAACAAAAAGATATATCACTAGGTGCTGCTATCCCGCTGTGCATGAATCTCAAAATGTGCAAAACTCGATTCTGGAGCAATCACTATCAAGTATGTATGTACGCTTCACATACATGAAAACAAAGAAAAGAAAATCATTATCTGCCGCTATCTCAGTGTGCATGAATCTCAAAATGTAGAAAACTCGGTTCGGCAGTAAGTGCTATTACAGATGTATATATTCTTCACACACATAAAAACAAACAACAACAAAAAAAAACATCATTGGATACCTCTACTTTGATATGCATGAATCTCAAAAGTGTACAAAATTATGGCACTTACGTATTATCCCTAAGTACAATTTATCTTAATTCACTATAAATCATTAATATAAATCATTTAACAAAATTAATATAATTATTACAATAATAATTAATTATATATTTATATTAATGTAAATTTGGCGATTATTCACTGACATGCGGATAATACTCAAGTACCTTTATATTAATTAATGTTATTTATATGTGAAAAATGGGTTATTGAGCTTAATTATCAAAATTTATTATATTCAATATTAAAATATTCTTTTCTTAAATGTTAGCAAATTGTACATTTTTTTGTTTTTAGTAACACAAATATACTTTTAAAATATATTCCCTTTAATTTAAAGACAGATAAAATATAATAATAATAAACAAAAAACTGTGAAAAGAGTTGCACATTGTAAATAAGATCCATTTTCTTGATAACAACAAACTTCCAGCTAGGGCAACTGGTATAACAACAAATTTTTGGGTTCTTCCTATTCAGAGCAAAGGGGTGGTCAGATAAGAACTCACAAGAGAGTTAATAAAAGGGGGGATTTAGACTAGAGGGGACAATTGGTATATTTCAAGGGCAGTTGGACAACACCTCTGCTGGTAGCAAATGCTGATCATATGCTTTTAATTTTTTTTAATTATTTATACATAAAAATAATTATTCTATTAAATTATTAAAACATTTTATTTCAAGTGAAAATATGTTTTAATTTTTCTTTATAAATTAAATAAATGAATTATGCATCAGAAAACATTTATATTGCCCTTTTCCTTATTGCTTTATATAAATTTTTAATTAATATTTAAACCAATGCCACTAAACCGTTGATCGTCTGTTTTTAATTGTGATATTATTCTTATGCAAAAGAAAGGAGCTTTTACTTATTGATTTGTTGGCATTTGCATGTATGCACTGTACATCTCCAAAATTTAAAAGTTTAGTTATATATACATTTTACAAAGCTGGTTATCTTAAAGAAAAACCCAATAATTTTCAAAATGTTCGCGATGTGTGTTTCAACACTGAACGAGATTGTAATGAAGTTAATTGTGATAAATTTTCATGTATACGTTGTATTCATTGTGAAAAATGCTATGCTTTGACCATTTTCTTAATTCTAATCATAGTTAATATTAACTTTAAACTAAATTCGTAAATTTAAACGTGATTTTCTTTTCTTTATAAAGAGATAATTTTACAGTACATATTCCTTAATAGTATCTTCATATAAAGTTTATTTATTTATTTATTTTTAATTTCTTAGTTAAATTTAATAATTATTTTCTCTTAAGTTATTCATTTATTTTAATATTTTGTTTTATTTCATTAATAATCATAATTTTTTTTTTTTTTTTTTAAGTGAGTATTCCATCGTGGTTTGAACTCACCAACTTTCTCATTCAAGCTGAATACTCTGGCACTGGGTCATGGTGGCTTGCTATCTACTTCTGTTTTGTTGGTTTTGATAGAAACAACTAAAACTTCTAGCTAAAACTTCCTCTAGATTAGTAGTCACCAGTCATCAATTGGTGACCATTATACTGAAAATGGCTACCAAAAAAATCAAACATTAGTCGCCAAAAATGGTGACTATGTAACATTTTACTTATTAAAAAAAAAATCAAAAGTCTGGATTCTACAAGGTATTATTCTTTGCTAGGCGCATCAAATAGCCAGGGGCGAGAAGAAGAGACCAGAAGGACCACTAATGACATCATTGCTGCATGGAGAGTCTTCCTTTCTAATTTTCAGGCCGCGGTCGCAAGGTCGGTAGAGCATCGAGCTTGTAATTGGAAGAATGCAGGTTCGATACTTGAGCCGGACAAAGGCTGTCGTGCACACTAATGATGGCTGGGGCACGTAAAATCTGCCGTGGCCGCAATGTTCCCCATTATCCCATCCAAATATACCTCAGGGGATCACCGAATCAGAATAGCCATACCCTAACAGCACAGTTAGGCTTAACTTATCCACAGTACATCTTAAGGACGTTTCTGGGATGTCTTTTCATCCAGAAGATATCTTGAAGATATCCTGGGGAGGCGATGTGCTGTCTGGGATACCCTCCGGGGAGGATCAAAATTGTGATGGCATGTTTCCAGACCATTCGTAGGGGTGCGTCCCAGACAGTCAACAGTTACCCATTGTGCAGTACTAGTGCAACGTTAAACCAAACCAACCAACCATTCTAACTTTCCACGTGTGTGCATGATAGCATGATTCTACGACTTTGAAGCACGATGCTCTACTTCAGTTGAGGCTGGCATTATTTGATATTTGAGCCTTTTTTTTCTGCTAAAAAAGTAAAGAATACAAAAAAATGAATAATAATAAAGGATAAAAATAAGAAAACACTGCAGCATCACAATTTTATTTTGAGTGTGATGTACAAGAATTAAATGGGTTTGATTTTGATATTAGAAAAACATACAAAAATGATTATGCATTCAACAATTTTTTAAATATTAATGGTCAAGACACCAAAACTAAAGTTGCTCATGAAATTAATTGGTGCAATGCATTTGCAATTTTAACAGATGGGTCTACAACCCATTCAGGAATATGAAGCTGTCAGTGTTAGGTATGTTGCTACAAGTGAAGGAGAGCCTTCGTTGAAAATGAAATTTATTGGTTTAGGGAGAATGGACCTCCATGGAAATGCAGAAAGTTTGTTACAAGCAATAACAGAAGTCATTGACTTAGCAAGAATACAAGACTGGAAAGAGAAATTAGTTTGCTTAGTTTGCATCGATGTACTAGTTCGATGGTACAAACATCAACATGGAACAGAAAGGATAGTTAGTTAAGAAGATGGGCATACCAACTCACATAGTTTGAATCAATCATGCTCTTGATATAGCGTTTAAGAAAACAATAGATAAAATTAAAAGTGTTTTGGATATAATAAGTACAATGAAAAGTGTAACCATACTTTATCGCACAAGTCCAAAGTTGCTGAGGAAGTTGGACAAGTTTTGCAAGATAATGATGTACTGTCGTTTAAGCCCATCTGTTCACCTCTGTTAAACCACTGACACTCAATATTAAATCTATAACTAGCCTTATGGAGAAAATTTCCTCATCTTGTGGCAGTGGTATTTTTACCAATGAGATAAAGTCCGCTGCAGAAGGTTTTTTTTTTTTTTGCTTTTAGGTTTAATTAGTTATATGTTATTTCTACTACCTCAGAAGATCTTGAATCTCATGACATAACCTTATATTCTGCAATGAGCAAAGTAAAAACTGCTATCATAAAGCTAAGGAAAATCTGTGAGAAGACTGAAAACTGAGCATGGTTATTTGAATTTTTAAGTGAGTGTGAACAATTAGGGGAAAGCAAGTGGCAGTTTAGAGGACAGATTTTGGATGTTTATATATATATATATAAAAAAAAAAAAAAAAAAAATTGATCAGTGAGAAGTCCTGCCATCGAATCTTGTTGTTCAATTCTTTGGAACCTTTCGCTTAAATATAGAAAAAGGAGTTGCAGTTGCAAATGATTCATCATCTCTTTTATTTAAAATGTTTGAAATTATGGATGTGGCATTTATGCCACCAGAACCAGAGAAAGTTACTCAGTATGGGAACTCTCATATTAGAGATATATGTGAAATGGTTGGTCTGAGTACTTATAATGTAAATATAAAATAGTGAGAGTTAAAATCTCTCATATGTTCCCATTTCACTAAGCAAACCAATTTTTCGAGATTGAGGAAAATGTTGGACAGCGAATCATTGCAACATTTAATTGCAGTGAAAACTTTATTAGACATATTATTATGCACTCCTGTAAGTAATGCAGACATGAAAAGGGTATGGAGTGATATGAAAGACATTTTTGGAATGAAGAGTGTGTTCCTAAAGCGTGATACTTCACAAGCACGATTAAGAGTGAAGTGCAAAGGGGATGGTATTTTAAAACAAGAGTTTTATGGAAACATCGATTTATGGTGGTCTTATTCCCTGAAAAATAATCATGTAAGGGGACAGAAATTTTCTGAGTTAGAAAACTGAACTGAGGCCATGCATAAATTCTTACGTTTTCTGAATTCAAAATTGTCCTTCCTTTTATTTTGTAAAATACTTTGTTTTTGCTGTATGTTTGTATTTAAATTTATTTGAACTAAATCATTTTTATTCAGTATCAATGTTCATTTTGTATTGTGATTGTATTTGTAAGTTCGTTTACTTTGATTTATCTCCCATATTTAAAAATATATCCAATTAGAATTATGCAAATTAGAACTCCTTGTATTCTCCAAATTTCATGATTTTATATTTTAATTTAAAATTTACGAATTGCTTTCAAATGATGATTGCAATCTGATTAAATAAATACTCTAATTTCAACTATTTTTTTTTTGCTTCAAAACTGGAATATTAGTTATTACATCATGATAAAATGGTCATTATTAAAAAAAAAAAAAAAAAAAAAAAAAAATATTATTTTCTATAAAATATTTTGTTTAACATTTAGTGCATACTTATACTAATTATATTGTGTTTCAAATAGTAAATACTGTGTTCAAAATTTAGAAGAAATATTTTTTTTTTTTTGGAAATTATTAATTTTTTTAAAAAAGATATTTTATAATGTTTATTCAACTTGGTTTGTTTCTTTTATAGTTTTATTTACTGAATATATGCAATATAAATTTTTATTCAAATGTAGTATACTGTTTTACATGCTTTTACTATAATATACTCTTTTATTGTATTTATTTTATAATGTTATTGTGAATAGTGCAATATTAGTTAAACTTCTTTGTTAAATGCAGTGAAATTTATGTGTTTATTCTTACAGTTATTGAATTCTACCCTCTCTATCCTGTTTCAAATTAATAAGATATTTTTACATAAGTTCATAGTCAACCCTAGCATATTATGTATTTTCATAGTAAAAAATATTTCTATTAAAATTTTATAATGTGTTTTTGATGAGTATCATATTTTTTGTTCCATTTTAACTTGTTAATATTACTGACAGAGAATGAGTTACTTACTTTCTGTGTTGCCAGAAGATTTTTATCTAAAAGTGGCTAACAAAAGTGCAAGAGTGGTGACCATCTTTTATGACTCTGGTTGCCAGTGGCTAACATTCATAATTGTTAATCTAGAGCATTACTTCTAGGGTTGTATCCTGCCCCACAGGTGGTTGTTGCAGCAAATTTGCACTCTACCCTATGTTTTCGACCATTCTCTTTAATTTAAGCTTCATTTGGTTTCAATAGGAATTTTACTCATTCATACTTTCCTTGTGAGTTAGTAGAATGTTGATGTGCTATGCGAAAGACTATTCCCAGACTGGTACATTTTTGCTTTTATGAAACTTAATTTGTTCTTCCAATCATATGTTACATTCATTTCATCAAAAATGTTAACCTGAATCACATGTAATCTACATATGCCTAAATAATTAAATAAATAAAATAATAAAACATCAGTGAGCTTTTTTATGCAATATATCTCATATTTTCAAATTTTTTTAATTTTCAAATTAGTTTCTTACATATATTAGCAAGTTTCTAGGAGAAATGAGCTATATTGTACAACCAAGATCAATAAAAAGTAAAAACAAATTAAAATATTTCAAAACTCAGAAGTTAAAGGAACTAAAAAATATTTCACTCAGTTTTTAAAACTTAAAAAAAAAAAAAAAAAAAAAGTGTACAGTAGAGTCTTGAAAACTCAGCACTCAATAACCAAGCAGTCCGGATAACTCAGCCACACCCTGGCAAGGCCAAAAAAACCTATGTGCAGACCCGTTCAAGCACTTCTTTAAAAAAACTAGCTAGTTTTTGCAAAGTTGGCTAGCTAATTTCCATTATAGACAGCTTTATGCCTTCATAAAGTATTTTTCAGAGGTCTGTCTTACCAGGTAAATTATTGTACACTGTGTATTCATAAATTTTCATTTTCATGTAGTAAAGGCTCTATACTTTTAAAAAGTATGTACTTTACCTTTGTTTAATGGTATTTAGGCAGTTCATTTTCTGTTGCATTCTCAAGCAAACAATGCATACAAATACATCAGTGTATTTTCTGAGTAAACACTCGTACTTATTCTTTTTTAATCCCATTCCTGATAACCCAGCATTTTCACAAACTCGGCCAACCTTTGGTCCACATTAGACTAAGTTTTCAGAACTCTACTGTATTTTTGGTTGATATTTTCACATTTATTATTATTATGAGGAATAACTTTCAACCTTTTAAAAGTTTAAATATAGAGAATGTAGCTCAAACAGGTTTATGTTTTTAACTCAATTAGGCAATTGACTCAAATATACAAAGAAAATAATCTTTTATAACTCATTTGACTTAACAAAAGCAGTATTCACTTAATAATTAATTTCAGTAAATACATTTAATTACGTATTTAAAATCAAACATTTTGTGAAGGGCTTAGGCCTAATTTTTCTATGAGTCCAGGTCAAGGATTAGTAATAATAAGTAGATGCTTATAACTTCTCATGATCATGGAAGTACTAAGTGTAATTTTAAGAAGATATTAGGTCGTCAAGGATGAAACTTGTAGAAAAAAAAAAGTTGGTTGATAACATATAAATAAAAGGAATTATTTTATTCATCAAAGTATGCACCTATATCAAACATACACTTTTGTCATTTAAGCGACAGGTTGTTCAGGCCAGTGGTATAAAACTCTAGCTGATACGAGTCAGTGAATTCCTGGAAGGCCAGTTTAACAGCTTATTCGGAACTGAATTGTTTTCCTATTAAAACAATGTCCAAGTTGCAAAAGAAGTGGTAGTCACAGTGAGGGCCAGGTCTGCAGAGTATGGAGGGTGATGAAGTTTCAACTCCAATTTCTGTAGTTTTGCCACAGTCATTTGTGCAGTGTGTGATCTAGCATCATCATGCAATAAGATAGGAGTCTATCTGCTGACTAATCTAGGCTGTTTTTCTTAATGATTTTGCATTATTTCATTCAGTCGATTGCAGTGTATTTGTGCTATGATTGATGAGCTAGGTAATGGATCACAATTGCACTAGACCACCAAACACTCACCATCAACTTCTTTTGATAAATATTATGCTTTGGAGTAGAGTCCTGCATCAGGTCAGGTCGGATTTGGGTGGGGTTGACTGATTTAGTTTTTGTGCAGGTCGGGTTGACTGGATTTTTGTTATTATGGGTTGGGTTTAGTTTTCAACGAATCACATCAACGTGAAAACATCTTTCAAAAAAATATTATCTTAATAAAGCAGAAATATATTTGCTTTATATACTCAATATGAATATACGCTTAATCAAATTATCATAGTAAAATAAACATCCATATCAGACTAAAGCAATGAACAAAAAAAAAAAAAATAAATAAATAAAAATAAAAGCAATTATTATTTAGAACATAAGTTGTTGAAAACAGGTTACTTCTCCCACAGTAACCAGTGTATGATTCATCTATTTTGATTACTCACACCCTCTTAAAATAGATTGTGAATTTAAACTTTTTCTTGCAGATGTTTCTAAGAAGTTATAGGAATGTAGTTTAGATAAGTTTAGTTGGCGTCTGTAACATTGCATTATTTTAATATTATTCTGTGTGTGATAAGCATTAAACAATAAAACTACAAACACTAAGCTTGAAACCCATTTTTGCACACTTGAAGTTCACAACACACATAAATAGTAAAAAATTATTATTAATCCATTTTTCAGATTTTTTAATTTTTAACTTAGTTATAACTTAGTAATTATATTTTTAATTCTTTTTAAAATGATTTACCACACACACAGCAGTGTGACAATTAAAATTTATTTTATTTTATACATTAAAAATGTTTTCCATGATTTTTAGATGAATTATTAATTTTCATTTAGATTCAGGGTTCGGGTTGATTCAAAATCCACTTGTCAGGTTCGGGTCGGGTAGTGCAGGACTCTACTTTGGAGTGTGTTTGGTAATTTATCTTTGTCCAACCACTGTACAATTGGCATATTGTATCCATTTCTCCTTGCAAGTGACAATTCGATTCAAAAATGGATCAGATTTGTGACAAGAAGGCAAAAACAAGCAAGCTTCCAAACACTTTTGTTTCTGTTTTTCATCTAGTTCATATAGAACCCACTTATGCAACTTTTTCACTTTACTGGTTTGACCTAAATGAGTAAATATTACTTTTTTTGCAAACACCAAACTTCAACGATAATTCATAGGCACTCTGAGATAAGTCAGTATCAATGGGTTCATCATTATCGACCTTTGATTCTGGGTAATTCAGTGGTTCAATTGTGAACTCAAAGTAACCTATATGAAATTTGGAGAAACAATTTGATACTGTCTGTTGTGTAGTAACACTAGAGCTAGAGCCAAATAGACTATTAATGTTTTGCACAATCTGCGATCGCGTAGTTCCACGTAAGAACTCATATTTACTAATAATGCAAATTTCTCAAAATTTCCTCTTCAACAAAATTAACATAAAGTAATTTTTAATACTTTTTAGAGTTTACAATGATTTCTTTACATATTCGAGATGTGTAATTTGCCAACAAAAAAGGCAGAATGTTAAAATATAAAGCTAATGTCAAATAATAAGCTGTTAATGGTAGCAATATTATTAACTACAAGTTTCATTCTTAACAACTTGATAATTTACTATGTGTAAATATACAAAAAATCATAAGGAGAAATAATTTTTAGAAACATGTTGCTTATAAAAATTGAGATTGAAAATAGAGGCATATACCATATACAATATACATTGTATTAATAGAAAATAAATAAATAAATAATTTAAGAAAGCTCTGAAACATTTTAAACAAATTTAGAAGCTTAGTTAAAAGCTGATTTAAAATTATTTTTTATTTTACTTTATTTTATTTCATGGCTTCATCAGCTGTTTTAATTTTCTTTCTTAAAAAAAAAAAAAAAAAACCTTACTTATATATGTTTAACACTTAGGAATTATCACTTGTGAAAACTAAAATTTCTTACCTGGCAAATACTTCATGTCTTTTGCAGACACATTTCTTCTGAAAGAAAACAATAGACATTACCATTTTAAATATTAATTATATAAATTAATTATGTTTGCAATATTTTGAAATTTTTTAAAGAAACATTTAGTTGTTAGTAGAATATATTGAAACACATATTACATTGAATAAATTGAAGAAGCCTTATTTGTGTGAAGTTATATAGTGGGTAGAACTGTTGTTTTTTCTTCATTCTTTTCAAACATGAGCAGGCAGCACCATCTTTGGTTGATTCTTATAATTAGTTCATTATTGTTGCAACTGTACAGATTGTTCAAAATTTCAGTTGTTTCACTGTTAACTGCATATGTGTAATTTTTGTAATTGGCTAATCTTTTAACATTTTCAAAACCAGTATCTGTATCTTTTCCTTATCTATTTTAGTATGGGCGATAGTAGTTTTATTAAACTTAATATCTGCTAAATGTTATGTAATGCAGGTTTCTATTTTGCATTTTGCCATACCAATACAATGCCCAATTTTATTATTTTGCATTTTATTTTGTAAATCCCTGCAGTTTCAACTAGTTAACTAAAACTGATCAACAAATTTATCATTGTGAATATACTGAAAAATGTTGCAATTAGATTTAATCAAAATATTGATTCTTAATTTTGATGACTCTTTTTTTAGTTTACTTGATGCGCCTCTATGGTAGAGGATAACATGGGTAAATTTCTGTTTTGTTTTTCTGTGCACTTTGAATACAATTTAATTCTATTTTTATATAATGAACAAATCTTTTTTGTAAACCAGTTTAGCTGCAATATCAATTATTTTATTTTATTCATTTTTAAGTAAAGATTCACTGAAACAAACAACTAAAGCTCTATTAATATATGCCTGGATTAAATTTAGCTTACATTTGAGGGGAGTTTTGCATTTAAAATTTATTAATTCGTTACTATTATTTGGTCTGCAGTGTATTGTGGTTTCAATTTTATTTAGCTGAGTTCTAATTATTTTAACATCTAAATAATTAATTTGGTTATTATTTTTGATTTCATAAGTAAATTGTATATTACCATCTATTCTATTTAATTTGTTTAAAATTTCTTGTATTTTGAAGCTTTTGTCACACCCTCAAGGATGTGTAGCTGGAAATGCCTGGGACCTCAGGCAAAAGGCTTTCCAACATATAACTTCAAATGAAATAGAAAATAATAACCAAATTAATTATCTTGATGTTAATACTTAGAACTAAGTTACATAAAATCGAAACCATATAATACTGCAAATCAAATAATAGTAACAAGTTAGTAAATTTTAGATGCAAACCCATCTCCTCTCCCTCAAATATAAACTAAATTCAATCAAGGCATATACACATAGAGCTTTAGCTATTCATGTCAATGAATCTTGACTTAAAAGTGAATTCAATAAAATAGCTGATATTGTAGCAAAAGCAGGTTATAAAAAGTATTTGGCCCACACATTATCTAAAAATATAATAAAAAAAATTAAAGCACACAAAAACCGAAGCAGATATTTACTCCTGCTATCCCCTACAATAAAGACACATAAAATAAACAAAAGATGGAGGCTTCAAAATTAAAAATTAATATTCCAATTAAACTAATTCCAACATTTTTTAATGCATTCACAGTGATAAAAACTTAGTTGACCCAGTTGAAACTGCAGGGATTTATGAAATAAAATACAAAACACAAGGTAATACAGGGGTGATTGTGAATTCATGAAAAAATACCTGAAATTTTAGCCAGAAAATTTTTTCGTATAGGTAGAGAACATATAATTCATTACAGAGAGCTCCAAATCCTCTCATTACGAAAAGTATGAATTTTAATTAGGTTTAGCAGTCACATTAATTTTATATTTTAGTCTTATTTTATAAATTTAACTACTAAAAAAATTTATAGTACTGAAAAAGAAAAAAAAAATACCTGAAATCAGGTAAAATACCTGAACGCAATCACCCCTGATAATAAAACAGGGTACTGTTGGTATGTCAAAACGCAAAATCAAAAAACACATTAATGAACATACAGTAGATATTAAGTCTAATGAACCCCTGCTTTCCTTTCTAAAATAGATAATGATTTTGAAAACGCTAATAAAATAGCCTATTACAAAAAGTACACATACGCTGTTAACAGAGAAACTATTGAAATTTTGAACAACTGGTGGAGTTGCAAGAACAATGAACCAATAATGGGAACTGACCAGAGATTTCGCTGCCTGCTCAGGTCCAAAAAGAACAGAGGAAAAACAATAGTTTTGACTGCTGACATCATCAAGTGTGTGTGGTTGAGGATGCTTGGAATCCCAGGTGAAAGGCTTTTCATTATCTTATCTTCACAAGTAAGGCCCCTTCAATTAATTATTTTTAATGTAAATAATGAAGTTTAAAGTTTTCAATGTTTTAGAATTTATTTAAAAGATTTCAGTAGAATTTAAATATATAAACCAATTTTACATAAATACAAAGCTTTAGAGAATAGTCTTTTACCTTCAAAATGGGTATATTAGAAAGACAGAAAAATTTAATTTATTAGTATTAAAATTAAAAGAACAACTATATAGTACATCATATGCAGATAAAATCATACACATAAGAAAATTACAATTATCAGTCTAATAAATGCTATGTTTTGGGTAATTATCATACTTAATATACTTTCAATTGAAACAAATAAAAGAAAAAAAAAGTTAAAATGAGAATACATTTAGGGATTGAATACACTATAAATATGAATATTAATGAGTTAATCCTTTAACATTCACTACATATTTACTTTTGAAAATTACTGAACCACATTTAAAAAATGGCTATTAGACACATAGGTGATCATAAATAATATGTAAAAAGAAAAGAAAAAGCATTTAAAAAAAATTTCAGAAATTTTTGGTTTGAAACATCTATATTTTAACCTGATTAAATTCAAATAAAAATTAATTTATAAATAAATACCTTTGTAGATAAATACAGTAAATTTCAAAACTCACAACAGTTGTTTGAGGTTAAAAAAAAATGCAATGACCTGGGTCATCAGATGAAAAAATTAGGGATGTGCATAATCAAACAGCAAGGTGCACTTATGCCTACTAAGAAATTTAAAGTGACTTCTGCATATGCCTTCCTCTGAAATATCACTTGTTAAATTTCAGAGTAGTGTTGCTATTTAGTGAACAGAGAAGGTATAGGTGTTAAGGCTGATTGATAACATGAAGGTCCTAGGCCTGGGTTACACATTTTAGTTGATTTTACTATAGCAAAAATGCATTTTTATAGAAAATGTGATATTTCATCCCCTACATTTTCTAAACTATAGATCATATGAAGAAAACGGAATGGAGATTTTTATAAAACAATTCACGCAGATTAATTTTGTAATTGAATTTTTTTCTCTACATCCTATAGTTTTCAAGATATTTAATAAAAACTGAATAGTCCCCCCGCCCCTCCCAACACTCATACCCAAAGGGCGAGGACTTTTTTTTCTGAACTTTATTTTTACATTATTTAGTTTTTATTAAATTCGTAAGGTAATTCCGTTACTATAGTTAGTTAATGTTATAATATAATGTATTTATTTATTTATTTATTTATTTTTTAATGTATTCGTACTTAAAATATAGAAAACAACCGTTAATGTTTTTTCCTGTTTAGTAGGATTAATTAAACGTTTTAAAACGCACTTTAGTTATGCAGAAATAAATTGTACATTTTGTAATTGGAGTAATATGTCAATTGTTACTTTCAATAAAGAGAAGTTTAATTGATTCACGTACGTAGTCATTCCAGGTTTTAGAGAATGTTTAACATTTTTTGACTTCTGATTAGTAGACGTCTTTCATATGAAAAAAAAATTTCCCCCTCCTTTTTTTTTTTTTTTTTTTTCTTCTCATAACTGTGGTTTATGTAATTGGAATTAAATTCATTCCTGTTTAGTAGGAATGTTTGAACTGTTAAATTTAGGGAACTTAATTTATAGTAATACAATATTTAACTGTTTTATAATTTTCACTGAGGTGGTGTTAGTTTGAAAATTTTTGTACAATTGTACTTTTGGTCATTCCTGTTTAGTAGGAATGTTTAATAAATATAATATTCTTCTCTTTACTTTAGGGAAGATATCTTGAATTTTTCAATATTAAACCATTATTGGTTACGTCCGGTTGGTGCCTTTTTATAAAACGTTTTCAATCTTTTATTTTTAAAATGAACTCATATAATATTTTTAGTAAAGTAAAAAACGCAAGCAAAAAGTTAATAAATTCCGAAAGAAACGTTCAGTTTTTAAAAGATTGCAATTTTTTTAAGATAACGCCGATTTTTATGAAAATACGTAACAAAACACTCTTAAATACTTATCTGAACGATGTTAAAAAATTTGAAAGAAAATCCTATATGTTTAAATGTAAAAAGATTTATGATGAACTATACAAAAACTTAAAGGACTGTTGTAATAAAGAAGAATGGGCCATCCTATCAAGAAAAATTAATGTGTACAACGAAATGGAAAGAAATTCGATTACAAAAAGACAGAATAAAAAATTGCACAACTGGATTAACAGATATAATATCAAGCCCCCCACTCAAAATTTTTACCCATATATTAATTTAACAGACGTCAAAATAAATAGCCACCAAGATAGTTTACTAAAAATGGGACAAAAATATATTTTAGACCAGCCAATCAAAATTAAAGACAGTATTGCAAAAATAGAATCAGCTATAAGAAATGTCCCAGAAGATGCTCAAATTGACATTAGAAACACTGCCGTACAGGAAATCAAAAAGACTGTTAAAAATAACAAAATTAATCAGGAAGACATTAAAGCCCTTAAAAATTTGAAGAAAAATGAAAATGTTGTTTATACTTTAACTGATAAAACTAGAAAAATTGCAATTTTAAATAGTCAGGAATACACAAATAAAATGGAAGAAACCATCAATGAAATAGGCACTGAAAGAATAAAAAAAGACCCCATCAACAAAATAATTGAAAAAACACAAAAAATAATAAAAGAAGGTACCTGGCCAGATAATAAACCCCCCAGTTTTAATAAATTTGCTGCTAATACACCAAGAATTTTCGGCAGGTATAAAGACCATAAAGATCCCCCTAAAATCAGACCCGTTGTTAGTAAAAGTGAAGGACCTACTTACTCTTTAGAAAAATATATGGCAGAAATTTATAAAAGTTTGCTTCCCCCCTCAGCCCACAGTTTAAATTCCACAGAAGACTTCATCCGCAAAATTTATGAAATTAATGTTCAAGAAAATTTTCAATTTGTCAGTTTCGATGTTGTAAATCTTTATCCATCAATAGACATTAAAAATATTGCTAAATTAATAAACCAAAAAATAAATGAACAATATACGAACCCGCTAATAGCCAAAACTTTAAACCTAGCCACCAACTTCCTATTAAATGAAAATTACTTCACTTTTAATAAAAAATTCTATAAACAAATCAAAGGAGTCCCAGTAGGATCTCCTATTTCGGGATTTCTAGCGGAATACAAATTACGTAAAATTGAAAATAATTTTGATGAAAAACTTAAAAGCAAAATTTTTTTTATTGGTTTCGTTATGTAGATGACGTTTTTGCAATAATCGATCAAAAAACTGACCCTAAAGAAATTTTAAACACCATAAATCAAATAGACCCTGATATTAAATTCACTCTTGAAGAAGAAAATAGTAAACAACTGAATTTTTTAGACGTCACCATCAACCGCCATACTAATAAAATAACCACCCAAGTTTACAGAAAACCCAATAGCAGCAATGAAATAATCCATAAAAATAGTAAAACACCTTTTAAATATAAAATAAATGCTATTCAAGCCCATATCAACCGTGCTATTACAATTTGTAAAGACCCTAAAATCCTTAAAAACGAAATAAAAAATATCAAACAATTCACCCAAAAAGCAGGTTATTCAAATAAATTAATAGACAATTTATTCAAAAAACGATTAAAATGTTTAAATCAAATTAATAATTTCCAAAAGCCACAACTCAAATATACCACTTCAATTCCTTTTATGATTGCGGAGTTTCAAATAAAATTAAAAAAGTTGCAACAAAACACAATATAAACGTACCTATCAAGCCAAACCCCAATATATTTCAGCTAATTAGAAGCGATAAAGATAAAATTGACCCTTTAGAAACCGCGGGAATATATAAAATACCATATACTGATAGTCAAGGTAAGGAAATGTGTCAGATAGGAAAAACAAAAAGAAAAATTAAAACGCGTATTAAGGAACATAGCCACGATATAACCACCGGAAAAATAACTACTGCACTAACTCAGGTAAACAAAAACGATGAAATTAATATTAAATTTGAGCAAGTAAAGAAGTTGGCCAATTATCATAACCACGGTTATGCTGCTATCAGAGAATCCGTAGAAATTTTATCAAGTTTTAACAATTGCAATGGCAACGATGGGGCTCTACTCAACCAGCAATGGCGCCGAGTTTTTAAAAGAGAGGAAGGAGGCGTGAAACAGCAATTTCGAACAACTTCAAGCACCGTACCATCGGAGACCAAGCTGGGGCGCCCCAAGCGAAACTAGTCCGAAATAACATGAAGAAATTAAAAGGTTGTATATTTTGAATTTTAAATTGATGTTAACTTCATGGTTTAGATTTATTATAAAGTATTATAATACTTTATTTTGGTTATGTAAAAGCAAACTGATACATACGTCGTGAAAACATATAAAAGAGAATTTACACAACGAGTTGTAATAATAAATAAATAAAATGTTAGAGCCGTTTTTTGAAACACCCATTTCTGAGATCTATAATTGACCTACCTAATCAGGAGGCTTCTGTCAATTTTTCGGCAGTAATGCTACCGTGCTAAAACACATTTAAAAAGGTGTATGTGTACCAAATTTGAAGAAAATCGTAGGAGCCGTTTTTGAGATACCAACTTTCGGTCCCACTACCGATTTTTAACCAAAACTTTGCAAACTCATCTGCTTTCCAGAAACTAACAATTACATATAAAAGGATATCTAAAAAGGAGTTAAAATTGAGAGTTTGAAGATAATACGTAGAGCTGTTTTTAAAGAAACGCACTTGGGAGACTTAAAATTGAGATACATGTCTATCAATTTTTCAGAACTAACCAACTAATACATATAAAAAGAACATCTAAAAAAGTTTTATGTAGCAACTTTGAAGAAAATCGTGAGAGCTGTTTTTGAGATATGGCCCTACAGTCTCACTTCCGGTTTTCCAATTTTCACCAAAAGTTGGAAAAATCCTCTGTACGCTAGACCTGTCTTAAATCTGAAAGTTTCGTAGTTCTATCTTTATTAGTTTTGGAGATATGATAGTCAGAAAATTTCCCCCACATACATACACACTGACTAAGTGCCAAAAATCACATTTTTGGACTCAGGAGACCTTAAAAAACATGTAAATCAAGAGGAAACTCGATATCGAAATTTTTGACCGAATACAATGCATCCCATTACCTACGACAGTTGGGTAATGGAAATAATAATAATAATAAAAGTTTAGTAATCGTTAAAAAAAATACACTTTAACCTAAAAAATCCAATTAAACCTCAAAAGGCTAATTAATACCCCCTTCAAAAAAAAAAAAAAAAAAGCTTTATTTATTTATTTATTATTATTTATTTAAGACCTGCCTCGTATTTTATGAAATTTTGGAGTTTTCTGACACAAGAAAATCGAGTCTCTTTCGTTCTTTTACAGGTGAAACCTCCGAAATTTCAGTGTCATACCTCTATTAGCTTAGATCGTAGGAGAATGGAATTTTTACAGTTGCATTTGTAGGAACATAAACATAATTTTTTCATTTAACCATTTTCGTCTAGGAGAACCGTGTAAAAAAAAAAAAAAATTTTTTACAGCATAATTTTAAATCTGAACTTATTTTAAACAATTTTTTTAATCTATACGGCACACGTATGTATAACAGATTTGAAAAAAATATATATATTAAAGAATGTTTCAATTATTTTTTAGGACAACCCGTATAGCATAAGTATATATAATATACAGATTAAAATGTACAACTGTTCCTAACTAAAAAAAACTGATCTAAAACTTCGCCGTCACCTTTCGGAAAAAAAAGCGGCTGAAGTAATCAGTATCAAACCTTGCTTTTGCCTTGAGTACATTTGATAACTTTCTTTCTTTTTATATATTTCTTTCTCACACTCATACAATGAAGGTCACAAATGCTCCGACATCAGTTGCGAATAAGTATTTTAAAAATATATTTACGTTAAGACTATAAAAAAAAAAAAAAAAAAAAAAAAAAACACTGTTAACAACAGTAAGTGTTTTTGATACATTTACAAAGTCATTCTGAGAGAGAAAAAGGCATGAAATTCACATCTATCACCGGTTACTCTTAATTGATGATCCTTCCCCTCCCCCTCGACTACTGTGATCTTTGGACAAGAGGTTCTGCTCTCAAAACCAGGTCGAACTTAGGTCATGCTTGTCGGCCTAGCCGGTCGGAGTTTTCTGTAGTTTTCTCCGAAACTCTCATGGATAGGGGCAAGAACTCATTAAAAAGACACCTACGGGCAGCACACCACCCAGGCCTACGACTAGTTGACATTAAGCCTAACACCAACACTTGACTGCTGTGTGCTGAAAAACGATTTAAATTACTCCTCCCTCCCCCTAAAGAATTAGTTATCCTTATTGAAAAACAGGAAACGTTATTCGAGTACCTAGTATTCGAAAACGAGCACCAGCAAAATTTATGCATTTAGAGGTGAAAGTGACATTATGAATGTGCAGGGTTCCTACACTATTTCAAGAAAAGAAAATCCTGACTTTTTCAGGTTTTTCCTTATTTTTTTCTTTGAAATTTCCTGACTTTAAATATTAGTAATAAAAAAATATAATTAAAAATAAATAAAATTTAATATAGACATCATTTTGGTAAATTATGCCGCTGATAAAATATTCCTTTTTTTTTTTTTTTTTTTTTTTTTTTTGGAAAAAGCCATGGAAAACTTACATTGTAAAATAATTTAATGTTATATTTATTAAAATAATAAATAAATATAAAAAGTACAAATTTTGCCATGTTAAGAAAATCTTAAATTTAATATAATTTGCAAAATTTTCAAATTCAAATATTCATACTTAATGTTCATGCCAGTATCATAAATAATATTTTAGAACTGCTTTGATATTTTTATGATGAAAATATTCTTCATAATTAATGCATGTTTAAGCAAAATTTTGCTCTATTCTCCCAATTAAAAAAATTGTAAATTTTGTATGAATTACAAAAATTTTAAAATAAAATGTTCTTAGTCAATATATCCTGTTTATTATACTAACATCATAAATGATATTTTAAAGTTGGTCAGATATCTTCATGATAAAAATATTCCATTCAATGTACATTTAAGCAAAATTTCATCCAATTCTCCCATATTACAAAAATATTTTTAATTTCAAATAGAATCATGCAAATCAACAATGTACTTGCCAGTATCATTAGTGATACTTTTAAACATGTCTGACCACTCTACGACCATTTGTTCTTGAGATAATTTGTACACAGATTAACATGCAAACAAACTGAATAATCTACAAATGGACAACACATCAATTTTGTGATTGTCCGTGTTCGTGTTAAAGTTAAGGTCAACTGACCACGCAAGGGCCTTAGGCCTGGGTTGTTTGCCCTCCACGAGGGTCTTCAATTCCTTACATCTCAAAATGTGTAAAATTGTAAATAAAAACGAGGTATACATTTTTCACAATTACCTAAGTGCTTAATACCTACTGCAGGATGTGGAACAGAAAATAAATAAAAGGATGAAATTGCTTTTATAGAATAATTTTCTTTAATATATGACAACGATTAAATAAAAAAAATTATTCTTTTAAATACTGGTATGGGAAAAAAAAAAAAAAAAAAAAAAAAAAAAAAAAGGCGAATACTAACAGTTAGTAGTTACGAGTTCGATACTCGAGTTGGAAGAAGACCGTCATGTACACTCTATGCACAAAGAAAAAAAAAATCAGTGGTAGCCGCAATGTCCTCCATGTTGCCACCCGAATGATACCTATAATCATACCTCTGTGGGGCATCGTGGACTATAATAATAGACATATACTTTGTGTTATATTTGGTTTATTATGTGAAATAAACATGTTGCATTTCAATATAGGCGATAAAACTATTTATTTGTTAGATCTAAATAATTATCGAATAATAATTAAAAAAAAAAAAAAAAAAATTATTCATTACTAGATAATTCAAACTTTATATGAAATTACTGTTTTAATACGTAAAGGTATAGTATTTTACAGCTTTTTAACATAAATCTCAAATTTTATTTTGCCAAACATCGTAAATACATATATATATATATATATATATATATATATACATATATATATATATATATATATATATATATATATATATATATATACATATATATATATATATACATATATATATATACAGTGGAACCTGTAAAAGTGACCACCTTGGTAAAGTGACCACCTGACTAAAGTGACCATTTTCCAATTTTAAAGAGACTTTATAAAGTGACCACCTGCGTATAGTGAACATTTTAGCCGGTCCCTAGGGGGGTCACTTTAGACAGGTTCCACTGTATATATTTTCCCTAGCTCTTGCAAAGTTGTAGACTACAAACTTTGAATCCCCCCCCTTCCCCCCTTCTATATACTATACATTTTCGATCCGATTGAGATCAAAACTATTTCTAGGTCTGGTAAAGAATTATACGATATTCCTTGTAGGATTTAACCTAAAGTGAAAAAAAAAAAAAAAAAATTAGAAAAAAAGTTGCCAGTTGACAACTAACCCGAATGGCTGACTAGAAAACTTGAGTTAAAAAGTGCCCTAGCTGAACTAGTCTCCAAAAAAAAAAACCCCAGACTAAGAAGGTTAATATTATCAGTTAAGGTTAATATTATCAGTTAAGGTTAATATTATCAGCGAAGGCTGATAATATTAACCTTCCTAATCTGGGGTATTGTTTTGGAGACTAGTTCAGCTAGTAGCTAGTACACTTTTTAACTGAAGTTTCCTAGTCAGCTGTTTGGGTTAGTCAATTCTGTATTGTCAACTGACAACTTTTTTTTTCTGTGTGTATATACGACTTAAAATTATTTGTTAATACAATTGTTAATAAAAATTTAAGGAATTTGGGGGAAAAACAACAACAGCATTTAATTATTAACACATTGGAGAACATGAAAATATAAAAGAAACAGTTCACAAGAAACTGGGACTTTTTCATTGCAGAAGAAACGAGGTAAAGTGATACGAGATCCATTAGATTTGCACATATGTTTCTAGACTGTATGTTTTTTTTTTTTTTTTTTTTTTTTTTCCCATCATAAAAAGAGAGAGAAATTGCTTTTAAAATGTGCTTAATACATCTGTATATTCATGCCATTTTTACACAACAAAAAGCATATCTAAAACTATTAACAAACTACAAATACACCTGTCTGTGATTAATAAACAAACCTTTTAACATGATCATTGTAAAGATTTTACATACTTTTAATTAGATTGTAGAATTTATTTGTTTGCTTAAAAGATAACTTAAAAATGCAATGCAATGGCTATTATTGTAAACTTAGCATTCGATAAGTCAAACAATGCCTATGTCATCCATAGAATCTAACGCCCAGAGTACATACATACGAAGATGTAACCAGTAGGAATTTGCTAGCCATGTTTATAAAGAAGCTATGACAAAATAATAATGAATAATAATATAATAAATTGAAATATTTATTATTATTATTATTATTATTTTAACTTCAGAATTATAAAAATGGATCTCAAAAACATTTTGCATCCGACATTTTCACGTACAGGAATCCTAATAAGATTATAAACGTATTTTACTCCCCCCCCCCCCACAGAATAAGGGCTAATTAGACCGCGAACCATTACGAACACCCATGCATGAAACCGAAATTGGAACCCAACATTTCATTTCCAGCCACCAATAATGATAATATTATTGCAGTGGCTAGTACGGTAACACATGTTAAAAACATTTCTATAATTATTTTTAAACCATTTTCGATGTAACTTATCACTGACTAATGGCAACTTAAATAAATAAATAATAACAGTAATAATAGCGTTTTAACTGTGGCTATGGGAAATGTACTACGACTCTTATACCTTAATATTCATGTTCTAATTTTCATTTTTAATACTTTTGGGCGACAGGACCCTATAAAACTTTTGGTAGCTGCTCCCTAAAATAAAAAGACCGACTTTACCTTCAGCAAATACACAATTTTTTTTTTAAATATCTCAAATAAATTAAGAAAATAAAATTATTGAACTTCATAACTTGCATTAATTGCTATAAGCCCAGAAAGTTAAATTAAAATGAAGTACAACTGTATTAAAACAACATTTATTTTACATTTTAAATCAATCTTTTATGACAAAGAAAATTTTAAAGCACGAATCAAAAATTAGCGTTTCTAATAATTTCCTATGAAGAAATCCTGCTTAGCTTGCTATCTCCGCATGAAATCGAACGTAAACTGCGAAATTTTGAGAAGTTCTAATCATTTTTCGGGTATCATAGACGAATTCTAGATTAGTTAAATTTAGCTCAAATACAAATCTTTGTGATTCTCCAGCATCAATTCTGAGATATGAAAAATTCTGGAGTGAGCTATTTTCAGGAGAGGATTTCTTGTTGAAGAGAGAGGAATTCGAAGGACAAGATTTCGTTCACTGAATGCAATTGTTCTCACAAAGAGAATCTTTATCTTTTAAACAAAATGCTTCTTAAAGTACTGAACCAGATATCTTTACTTGCACTGAGAATTAAATTACTCACTAATATTTCATTAAAATATATTTAAAGTGACTGAGGGAAAAAGATTTATATCAATGCAAATGCAATAGTCAGTAAATGATAAATAATATGAAATAATTGCTAACAGTAGGTAATCAGCATTGATGAATAAAATCAAATTAGTTCATATTTTTTCATTTCTCTATCCCAATTTCTTTTATTTGTATAATTCCTAAAATTTTCATCTTATCTTTTAGAATCGTGATATTACCTTATAATATAAAATAATTTGAACTGCGTAAAAATATAGAAAATTTCGTTTTTTTTTTTTTTTTAATAAAATATTTGACGGAAATATCGATAAAAATATTTGTTTCGTTTTGTATACTATTACATTTTGGCGCTTTTTCAAACTTTTTAGAGCTCTGAGAAAATATATGCTGTGAAATATAGTTTTGGGTATGAGTGTGGGTGATAGAGGTTAACACCGATTGACTACTTGATGATCCTAAGCCAGGGTGACCCCCTAGCAGCAAAATGCAATCGGCCACTGAATGGTCTCTCATCGATATACGGTGACCTAATGAACAGCCGATAATCGGAATCTCAGCGAGAAGAGGAGGATGAATCAGGAATTCATCCGAAATGTCTCATCGGAGATATATAAATCCGATGAATTTTCGATACTGAACCGATCAAAATTCGTGAAAGTGTTTTTTTTTTTTTTTTCATCGAGTTAGAAGCTCGATGTTATAAGTTCGATATCTGTATTCGGTGAATTTTTCTGCATTCATCTGTAACCGGCCTTTACATACTGCTTAAAACGATATGCTCATGCTAATACTCAAACAAATTTCGAAGAGTCGATGCAAGGCCTAGCAAAATATGATCCATCAATACTACTAGGGCGGGATGTTATTCCGTGGGGGTCTTTTTAAGGGTCCTAAAGCAACCTGGGTTCGGACCCGGCACTGACGTCTACCAGCTTTGAGAGCAGAACCTCTCGGTCACCGATTGGGCATATAGTTTTAGACAATTTGCGACAGTCTTAGACACACAGAAGGTTTTCGAATTTGTACGAAAAAACAAACATACTATTAAAAAGTTTAAAGTAGCTTTGATTTTACCAGTGTATCTTAAAACAAACCAACTCTGCCTTTAATTATTTTTCTTTATTCTTTCATTTATTAAAATTAGAAATGTACAGTTCTTAATTTTTTTTTCCCCCCTTAGTGGAATTTTTTTTTTTTTTTTTTTTAAATAAAAATAATACAAATTTAATTCATTTTAAGTAATATTCTATTCGAAAAACAAAGACATATCTCACAATATTTCAACTAAAAATTTTATATAAGTGTTGTAAAAAGAACTTGCCTAAGCAAAAAAGTTCTTTCAAACACAGGGATTTCAAAATATTTTTTAATTAACTACGCGGATATATTATATAAATACATATAGAAATGGTGCATAAAACAGTCTTAGAAGAAAAACAAATTCTTAATGGAGACAAATTATCAAAAATAAAAAAGTTTTTAATAAATTGAAATTTTTTTACCTTAAAATTACGATTCATAGCTCATAGAAATATAATTCATATATCATAGAATGTTAACGATAGGAGATTTTATATCATTTGAAGATTTGCCTTCAGTAAAAATCATCAAGTTTTAAAAGATTTAACCTTTCCGTCATTCCGACCTGAATTAAGTTTTCTACACGAAATACTACATTTAAAAAAGCGGGGGATAGAGGGTAAATATTATAAAAATTTACAGTTCTATGTGCTATCATATGTGAAAGGCTAAAAAAGAATTAGCAATGTAATATTATCAAAATGGGAAAAATAAAGAAATTTGGAGTCCTTTGGTAAAAGTAAAAAGAGTTGAAAAATCTGAAAGGATAAAATTAAACGGTGGTACATGAAATATTAAATTATAAAATGTTTTAGTATTAATGTAATGACAATAAATACGCTAAGCAAAATCATAAAAAAATTCTTGCAACACATATTAATAAACGAAGTTCGAATAAATCTTACAGAATATGTTGAAAAAGAAACGAAAATCCTTGTAATAAGCAATATCGCTCAACGCGCTTCGTAAAAAAAGGAGGAAAAGAAAAAAACTGTAAATGTCGACTCTCAATTGGAAGCACTTAAAGAACAATGGATCGTAATTTTTTGAAATCCAAAGCAAATGACAGTTCTCTTCAACTTTCGCGTCTTATATTTTATCCATTTTAACTACTGTCAACAAAGGCTCGTGATCTCTCTGTTCAGTTCTATATGAGTTACACATGATTTTCTCCCAAGAATACACAGACAATTCTCCTCAGATTGCAACAGACTATAAAAACAATAAATGCCAGTTACAGACATCTAATCGATTCCCTTATAATAAACCAAAATTTTGGAATTATACGCGAAAACATAAATACATAGGTGCCAATGTGTATGGTTTTTTAACACCACTAATTCTCTGTAAATTTTTTAATCAAGTTTATAATCGCAGAAAACTGCTAAAAAACATTAAAAATTTCTAGTAAAAATTTCCAGTAGCAAAAAAATTTACAAGTTGGCAGTTATGTAAATATAACTGAGTTCTATAACTCTGAATTTAAAGAAATGCCAAAACTCTCATTCAAAAACTAAACATTCTTGTAAATAATCGAATATTTGGAACATTTATCAATAGTTTTAGAATAACTATAGAATAGCTATGAGAGAATCTATAGACTTTTTAAATTCTTGATTAAATATGTACAATTTTTTCAATAACTTGAATCATTTAGTTCAATTTGTTTTTCTGTATTAAAAAAGTAAATTAAAATTTTCTTGGTGATTAAATGAATTTTGTTTAAATGTTTTAATCAAAAGCTCTTTTGAAGTTTTGGGAATTAATTTCCGAGATACTAAAAAATGAATAAAAATAAAAAGCAACCAGATCAGACCGAGTTTTAATAAATTTTACTAAACGTCTTCTAAGACAGTGGTCGCCAACTGGTGGTCCGCGGGAAAATTTTGGTGGTTCGCAGAAAAATCTTAACATTATTTGACCTTTTTTTTAAAATTTTTTACCAGAGAAACTAAGGGGGTTTACATGATTAGCTGGTAGCTGTATTTAAAAATATTATTAAATTTTCATATCACTTATAAGTCTCAAAAAATGAAAATCTTTAAAATTGATCAAAATTTCAGTTTGAATACGCGCTGCTTTCGGTAGCGCCCTTTTCCGATCGCTTCATGCTGGGTCTGGTTGCAAATTACCTGTGGCAGCACCTTACTCGAGCGATCTACGCAAAATCAGAAGGTACAGTATTAGCACAGGGATCCTCTTTGCTTGTGGCAGCGCCCGCCATTTTCTCTTCCTTTAACTTTTCAGTCTCAAAAGTAAATTCAACAGAGTCCCAATAAGTACCCGAAAACTTAAAAACCCGTTTTTTTTTTTTGCTCATAGACCTATTTTAAATTTTAAAATAATTCTCATTATATACCCCCATAAAATTTTCAGCTTCAAAAGTATGCACAATCTATTCCTCACATTAAAGAACTTAGTTACACGGGCGAGTTTTCGAATCGCCTGTTGTATTTTAAGATTGTTAAGTATATGCTCCCTATATTCCTTAATAATTCTACAGCTTCAAATGTATACGCAATCGATTCCTCACCTCAATAACCCAGAACTCTGATTTTTCAAAGTCTTAGCTCCAATTTAAAATTTTTAATTTATCTGCCCTCCAATCCCTTCAATAATTTTAAAGGTTCGAAAGTACACTGCAAGGAATTGAACCATTTAGACGTAAATTTTGCAGTTAACTGTGAAATTTACGGGAAAATTTGGGTAAATAACTGTAAATACGACAAAATCAAGAACAAAAAATACGAATTAGAAATAAAATTAAAGGCTAAATTTTAGCAGTGAGGTTACAATATTTTACAGCGTATGCATAATCGATTCCTGACCCAAAAATACCTATTAACATGGTTTTTGTAGTTCTTAGCTCTATTTTAATTTTTTGAAATACCTGTCTGTATTTCTCTCCTAATAATTTTATGGATTCGAATTTATACACAATCTATTCCTCACCGTCTCAAAAACCTAGTAACACAGATTTTCAATATCGGAACTCCTTCTACTCTTATTATTTTTAGAGCCTTTAAATTATGCAGAGCCCCCTCCCCCTTAAAGAAAAAAAAAAAAAAAAAAAAAAAAAACAGTCCTTAGTTCTATCAAAAAAAAAATTATTTTTTAATTAAATCTAAAATGTTAATAAATTGAATTTTTTCTTTTATATTACGATATAGAATTATTTTCAATACTGGTATATAGGGCGACAAGTGGCGCTGCTATACTGAGATTATCCCTGTTTGCGGGATAACTATATCTCAATTTCTATAGAGCTAAAGAGTTTTAAATTTGATAGTCGAAACGTGTATTACGGAAAACTGTAGGCATTAGAAGAAATGAAAACAAAATGGTAGAAGTAACAAGGATATTCTTGCGGATAATTACCGATATTTTAATTTTCTCTCTGATTATTTGCATTTTTTTTTAATTAGAAATTATACTGATATTAATGTTAAATTTATTTATTTATTTTATTATTATTATTATTTTATTTTCTAAATCACTCATACACACAACATTTCACTTCTGAATTTTCTGGATGAGCGAGAAATTAAATGGAATATTTTTTAATCTTGAATCACAAAAATTTGATTTTCATATCAGGTGTAGAAATCGCTTTGAGCTTCTTACCTGGATTTCTTACGCATCTACAATTGTTCTAAATTTATCATATTATTCGAATTCTTCAAAGATTTCAAATGTAAGTAAAAAATATAATTTTACATTGATTTTAATTATCTAAAAATACACACGTTAATTTAGTAAATACAGTTATATATATATATAAATAGAAATTTATCGCGGTAGTTTAATATTTCGTCTCAGTTTCGCATAATTTGGAAGCAATAAAAAAAAAAATTTCATTATTTCCCTGTGATTGTTTTGTTATAATCAAACAATTTCTAAGCATCATTGTTATAATAAATGTGTATTTACCTTATGATAAAAATTAAGGAAAAAATTATTTTATGATTAATTTTTCCTTATAATAAAATAAGTATTTCTTTTTTTTTTTTTTTTTTTTTTTTTTTAAGTACGACAGGACTATTTCTTTCAATCTGCCATTTTGCGTCGTTACCAATTTATAGTGTTCCACTTTGAAAATGCCTGAAAATATCCAATTTTACCATTTAATTTCTTGTTCTATCTTAAAATATTTTGTAATATATATATATAATTTGAATTGTTTAGTACCGTTGTAACACTCAGCAGACAAAAGATAGAAGAAGATACCAACATAAAAATAAATTTCAATTGAGATTTATTTCGATTAAAATTAGTTACAGTATTAATTTAATTTGAGTGCCAATGATTAGTAAAAACAAGTAAAAGTACTTACTAAGAAGAGAAATGACACTAACATAACACATAAGCCTAACGATGAGAGAATTTGCAAAAACTTTGAATTATTAGTAACAGTGAACATTTGAGAGAAAAGAGAAAGGATAAAACCACCAAAGAGTTCCGTTCAAAGGGGAAAAAAAAAAAAAAAAAAAAAATCATGAATTGAAAATTGGAATTTTAAATGCTGAAAAATAGAAATGTACTCATCAGGAAACTTGCATTTTTATCAGCAAGTGCAAGATTTCGTAAAACTGTATAGCTAATTCCAGCAATATAACAGCTCAAGTCTCTATCTTGCAACAAAACAAAAAAGAAAATTGAATTAAATTAAAAAAGGAATTTAAATTATATATATATTCCCACTTCCCATTAGAGTCCTGCATCGGGTCGGGTAATCCGATTTTACCCGAACCTGAAATTTCAGGTTCAAGTCGACTACATTTTTTTTTTCTTTTGCGGCTCGGGTTCTGGTCGGGTTGACTGGATTTTTTTACTGCGGGTCGGATTTAGTTTTCAACGAATCGGGTCGACTTAACATCTTTCAAAAATATTTTATCTTAATAAAGTAGAACTTTGTTTGCTCTATACACCCAAGATGAATATATTTTTTCTTTCCAATGACTAGGCAAATGTTACAGAGTACTATTAAGTTACAAAACAAATTATAAACTATATAATATAGAGCAAAAGACCGAAGTTCTTGCCTTCCAATATCTCGACTTTTCTGTAAAACATCGAAGAGCCCCACAACAGAGCAGATGGCCCCTGTCCATTACTTCTCCAGAATCACAAAGTGGGCAAGTAGAATCGTTTAAAGATACCTATGCGCTTCAAATGAGCGGCAAGGCAAAAAAAAAAAAAAAAAAAAAAAATATATATATATATATATATTATTTAGAATATAAACTATTGAGAACAAACAGGCTACTTCTCCCACAGTAACCAGATGTAGGATTCATGTATTTTGATTACTTTCATCCTTTTTGAAATAGATGTGAATTTAAACTAATAATCAATATTTTTTTCTCTTGCAGATGTTTTTAGTAAGTTATAGGAATGTAGATTTAGATGAGTTTAGTGGACGTTTAGTTGGCGTCTGTAACATTGTATCATTTTAATATTATTCTGTGTGTGATAAGCATTAAACAATAAAACAACAAACACAAACACTATGCTTGAAAACCATTTTTTTATACACTTGAAGTTCACAACACACATACATAGTTAAAAAATATTATTAATCCATTTTTTATATTTTTTAATTTTTAACTTAGTATTGGGAGTACAAATTAATTCGGTCCGTTTTCAATAGATGGCTCTGGCTGATTTGTTTACTGAATAATGATAGATGTTTTTGGCATTGTTAGAAAGGTTTGACCTTTGTCAACCATATTCAGTCAACGAAGCTTCGAGTTTTATACAACAACATTGGTTTTTTGAGCATTCAATATGTCGAGTTTTGTGCTAAAGAAACAACATTTGCGGGAAGTTTTGATTTTCTTTTTTAATTGGAAGAAAAGTGCCGCTGAAGCGCATCGATCGCTTGTGGAAGTTTATGGTGAATCTGCGCCATCTGATAAATCATGTAGAGAGTGGTTTCGACGCTTCAAAAATGGTGATTTTAGTGTCGAAGACAATGAGCGCCCGGGCCAGCCGAAAAAGTTCGAAGACGCCGAATTGGAGGAATTGCTCGATCAAGATCCGCTAAAACCTGGCGAAACAATTACTGGCGAACGCTACCGACTGCAATTAATGCGTTTGAGCCGAGCATTGCGTGAAAAACGGCCAGAAACCATCGAAAGGCACGACAAGGTAATTTTGCTACATGACAGTGCTCGGCCCCATGTGGCAATTGTCGTTAAAAATTACTTGGAAACGTTGAAATGGGAGGTCCTACCCCACCCGCCGTATTCGCCAGACCTTGCTCCTTCTGATTATTGGTTGTTCCGACGGATGCATCACGATTTGGCTGGACACCGCTTCACTTCTTTCGAAGAAATTCAAGAATGGCTCGATTCATGGTTTGCGTCCAGAGAGGACTCATTTTTCAGAGATGGAATCCGAGAATTGCCAGAAAGGTGGACAAAAGTTGTGGCTACCGATGGACAATACTTTGAATAACATGTTTTTTCATTTTGATAATAAATAAAATGTTTTTTTAACGAAAAAAAACGGACCGAATTAATTTGTACTCCCAATATAATAACTTAGCATTAGTAATTACATTTATTATTATTATTATTTTTTTTTTTTAAATGATTTACCACACACACACACAGCAATGTGACAGTTAAAATTACTTTATTTTATAAATTAAAAATGTTTTCCATGATTTTTAGATGAATTATTAATTTTAATTTAGATTCGGGTATCGGGTCGGGTTCGGGTAAAAGAAATCGGGTTTCTTGTCAGGTTCGGGTATAAAGAAATCGGGTTCGGGTCGGGTGACTCTACTCCCCATAGATGAGGATCGAACTCACAACCTTCGGGTTCGTAGTTGTGTACTCTGACCTCAGAGCCAACGGGTCTTGGCTGAATATTTCCTGATTATTTAGACTAGTGTTTTCAAATATTTTTAGACTAAAACAGGGAAATTTATTTTAAATGTGTGTTATTTTACGATTTATAAGAGCAGTATATTGATATTATGTTTTTGAGAAATTAATGGATTAATATTAATTAATCTGTGATGAATTTTGAGTATAACTTAAATATTGAATAATTGGTTTATAATTTCTTTAAATATTATGTTTTGTTCTGTAGAAATTGAAAGTGTTAATTATTAATAATAAATGCGAAATTGTTATTAAGATTATTTTACTAATTAAAAATATTTATTAAATGAGTATTAAGCAATTAGGGGAAGATACTATAAAATTAATGCATTCAAATTTTATTAATTTATTTGGAATTAAAAATCAATACATTATTTGAATATGTGTTTAAGAATTTTACTGAGCACCCTTTATTTTTATTATTATTATTATTTTGAAAGGGTGTTAAAATACAAATAGTAGTTCTGTTGTACTAAATTAAATTCTGTCGTAGACCGAATTTCATCCATAGTTTTTTTTTTTTTCCTCATTTTTTATTTTCCTTTCCCCTTAAATTGAGAATTTTTAATAAATAGCTGAGTAAATCTAAAACTAAAACCAACTATTTTATCGAGCTCAAAACTTTTTTCCCGAATTCAAACAATTAAAAAAAAAAAAAAAAAAAAAAAAAAAAAAGCCAAAATAAATCGCCAATTTAACAAATGAGATAAATATGCATAACTTTACCTTATTATTTTTTTTTTATTTATTTATTTTCTTTTACATTAAATACGTTTATTTAATATTAATCGAATGGGGTTCTCTCATCATTATTCTAGAAATATATTTACATTTCTTAAGCAATCATATTAGTGGTCCGCGGGATATTACATTGTCAATTTGGTGGTCCGCGAAGTCGAAAAGATTGGCGACCGCTGTTCTAAGAGTAAATTGGTGGCGGAATGGTCGTGCACTGGCTTTTAGTTCCCAGATGCGGGTTCGAGTCCCAGTTTAGGCACTCATGTTTGTAATGGTTCGGGATCCATTTTAAGCTGTAGGTCCCGATCTAATGGGGGGGGGGGTCTTGTATTTTTTAAACGCGATGAAAATCAACAAAAACTATTTTCATATACACGATAAAATTTTACCTCAATTAAACAGATTGTGCACTTTTGTATACTAATAATAAAACTAGCTAATCATTTGTAAAATTTATGCAATATTGAAATTAAAAATGCTGAATTCTTTTTATGCCGTTATGTATTGTGCAGAGCCTAACTTCCATATAAAATAAATATTTTTGCCCCCCCCCCCATATATATATATGTGTGTGTGTAATAAATTTTGAAAATTAGTAGAAATAAAACTTGAATTTTTTATAAAAACTTGAAGCAGAGTATTTATAAACCAATGCGCAAATGCAGCAAAAGGAAATATAAAACCAAAATGATTAAACTGATAATAAATGAAAAATAATCCCAAAACACATGGGGGCCTTCTTCAGGGGAGCCAGGAAAATGATCATAGAACAACATCGCAAACATCCTCTAAAAGTAAAATTTTCATAATTGATCACGATTTATAATTTAATCTGTTATAGACAGGATTTGTATGAAGTTATATGTAAATGTAGTTATTTTAAAATATCAAACATTAAAATGGTTAATATATATATATATATATGACGTTCTCAATTGAAACAAGAAGGTTTCCTATTAAAATTGTTGACGACAAAATCAGGTATTCTTTAACCACATTTCTTGCGACTATGGAAGCCTCTGCGCAAGCGCTGATTGAACGAGTCCAGTGTTAAAATAGGGGTGACTGAGAGAAAACAAGCGATAAGGGAACACCGAATAACTGGATGTTGCCAAATAACTATCTCTCGGCCAATTTTGCATCCCTCTAAACTTTTGGGCTCGGCCTCACTGCTAGTCGTAGGAAACGTGGTCGCACTATATTGTGTTCCTTTTAGGAAAAATACTGTTTGATGTATACTTAAAAAAAAAAAAAAAAAAAAAAAACTTATTTTCGTTTCTTCTAAAGAATTTGTCAATTGAAAAAATAAAAAGTCTGTAGATTCCATTTGAAGGAACAGCGAGCTAAACATAATTTTTTTAAGATAAAAATTATAATGTATTTGTGAATTTTAGCCATAATAAAGGAAAAATTAAATTTGTTTATAATACCATGCTTGCCAACTATCTCATTATGAAGCGTAGTACTTTTAGTCACCGCCTTTTTTTGTACACCAGTAATTTTTTAGAGTAATTTCATTCTTATTTAATCGTAACACTATTTGGAGAGAATTGCTCTAAATATAAAGTGGTGTGGGAAAAGGGGCGTATTTTCAAGGGGCGTTAACAAGTCTACGCTTATTAATGAGATGGTTGGCAGTCCTGTAATACAAATTCCTTGCGCTATTCTACTGAAGTGTCTGTGCAGTTAAAAGTCTTGTATTCTTTAAATAACGCAAAATAAGTTTCTAAATTGTAGTATTGTGAAATGTAGAAACAACTTTAACAGTTGTTTTAGGTCAAAATAATAGCATGGCTCTTCATCGGGTAAAAAAAACTGAGTACGAGTGCATCAACAAAGAAGCAAGGTGCACTCACGCCTACTATGAAATTGAAAGTGACTTCTGTACATGGCTTCTTCTGAAATATTATTTTGTAAGTTTCGGAGCAATGATGCTTGCTAATGAACAGAGAAAGAACGTACGTTTAAAAATCGATTAAAATAATGATAGAATATTGAAAAATTATTGCGTAAAAAATTTGTAATGTTCGGTTTTTTTGCGAAACCGGACGTTAAAGGAATGTTCTACTTCAACTGAATTAGAAGAATATATATATATATATATCTTTCAAGAATTTCTCGTTTTAAATGTTTGCCTTTTTTTTTTTTTTTTTTGCAATAATTATCTCCAATTTAACTGTTTTCTTTGTTACAATATGGTCTTATACAGATGATTTCAGAAAAGCTGGGCGCCCGGTAAATGGTTTAACCCGTTCCACCCACCTTAAATCTCGGTGGCCACTGCTCCTTCTTCTTTTACTTATTTTTTACTACACATATACATACATACATATATATATATATATATATATATATATTTATTCTGATACTTTTTTCATATTTGTCATATATTATCTCCTCTATGAATGTCTCAGAAACAACTCATTAACTTTTTAGATATCTTTTGCTTTGTACAAGGCTTCACTTTCATATAAATGTAACTGTTTATTGATTAATTCAAGTCTTCCTTTCTGGTGTTTGATTATTGTAATGATGAATCATTATTATTATTATTATATTGTAACAAAGTTGCAGAATAACAGATGATGAAACGCCACCAAAATCCGAAAAACCAAAATTAAAAAAAAAAAAAAAAAAATCACAATACTCACTATAATTCCTAAGAAACTGGAAAACAAATAAGGATGTTCGTCCACAACATACTGTAATAAACAGGATCAGATTTAAAAATAGAGAGAAATTACGCATCGACAATAATCAAGATTGTCCATCCTTATCAGAGTTTAACAAAATGAGACAATAAAAACTTATTAAAAACTGAAACAGCTGAAAAATAACTCAAACTGAAGAAATAAATCATCAGGGTCGCCCATCTCTTCATTGAGCATCAAAATGAAAGATTTCATTCTATAGCAGCTATTTTAAACATAATACTGTGGGGTGCGATCAGTTTTGCATGTGAAAACAAACAAATTCATAATATAAATAAAAAGGAAATCCTGTAAGTTATTATTTATTGTGATAAGCCTACGATCTTTTTGACCGTTTTGAATTTTCGAATTTTTTTCCCCCCATATAAAATTTCCCTTATATTCTCAGATATATTTTTATGCATAGACTTAGCGCAGCGTAAAAAAAGAGTATTTTTCCTCAAAAATGAATTTCACAAAGCCAGACCGGGGATGGGGGATGATGGGGGGGGGGAGAGAGAATGAAATTCCAGATAAAAGTTGCACTTCATTAATAAGCAAATTCTCCAGGAGGCTTTTCTATTCCTCTAAAGGAAAATTCCTTTCCTGCGAAACACACTTTGAATTCATCACTATTTTCGCTCCTAAGTGTGTTTCTGTGTGTGTGGAATGGGGGAGTGTATCTTCGAAAACTCATTGTGCAAACCTTCAAATCTATGAACCTGATAAATTATAAGATATGTTTTTAGAACTCGGATTTATACTTTTTGTGCAGAGAAAGAAAAGAGATCATGATCACGAGAGGATAGGCGAGAGGGGGGATCCCAAGAGAGGAGAAATATGTCCCCATTTGAATTCAAACTCTGTTTTGTTGAACTTCTATCACAAAAGAAGAAAATAATAAATTTCTCTCATAATATAAATAACAAAAGTAAGAATATCGTTCAGTCTTACTATGTAAAAAGGCGCACGACTTAATAAAACTTTATATATGTATATAAAATTTTCAAAAAGCTAAACTGGGAAGAGAATGGGATAAAAATTGATGGAGAGTTTTATAAATCATTTGAGATTTGCTCATGATATTGTACTGCTTGCTTCCTCATTTGAGGATTTGCAAGAAATACTTCAGGAATTAAGTAAAGAAAGCAAGCTCGTTGGATTGAAAATGAACCTCAGTAAGACAAAAATGTCAAATTCCTTTGTTTCTCCAATGAAGATCACTGTTGATATGGGCGAATTAGAAACGATATGCAGTTATCTTATCTGGGACAAATCTTACAATGAATGGGGACATCATGCAAGAAATTAACAACCGAGTTAAACTTGGATGGAGAGCATTCGGAAGAAATAGCACTATATTCGAAAACGACCCCCCAATCTGTTTGAAAAGAAAAGTTTTTGATCGATGCATTTTGCCTGTCTTATCTTATGCGTCAGAAACTTGAACATTAACAGGTAAAACCTTTCAAAAACTTCAAATACGCCAGAGAAGCATGGAGAGATGCATGTTAGGATTCGCCCGAAGAGACAGAACGCGAAACACTTGGATTAGGAAAGAAACCAAAGTTACTGATGTTATTTCTAGAGTCAAGAAGCCAAAATGGAGCTTAGCTGGGCACCTCTTGAGAACAAATGATGATAGATGGACCACCAAAGTCCTATTTTGGATACTGAGGAAGAGACCACTGTGTCATAGGAGAGATGAAATTGTGAAGTTTGGAAGAGAATGGAGAAGAATTGCAGAAAAAAGACAGATTGGAATCACCTAGGAGAGGGCTTTATCCTGCAGTGGATTGATAAACGCTGAAATTGATATACATATATATATATATATATATATATATATTTATTTATTTATTTATTTATTGGGTGAGTGCAAAAGTTCTACCCGTTTTTAGATATGCAAATATGCAATGGAATTGACGTCACACAAGTCATTGTAAAGACGCAAATCGTCGGGCAATCAAACGTGTGGATGCTTCACATATAAATGCATCGTGTCTCACAAAGCTAATCATCTAAAAAAAAAAAAAAAAAAAAAAAAAAGATATCAGAATGTGTAACATGGAAAGCGAGAAGGAGCATATAAGACATTGTTTGTTATACGAGTTCGATAAAAAGAGTACGGCAGCCGCAGCATGTCGCAATGTTTGTCAAGTTTATGGGGAGGATGCAATAGACGAAAGCACGGCACATGTCGTCGATGGTTTCGTAAATTTAGGGAAGGAGACAGAAGCTGCCAAGATCAGGCTAGGAGCGGACGGCCATCACACGTTGGAGACGACGATATTGACCAAGCCATAAGGAACAACCCGAACCCAATCGTGCACGAATTAGCGGGGACCTTCAACGTACATCGGACAACGATCGACAGACGGCTGGTTAAGTTGGGTTTTACGAGAACGTTGGATCGTTGGGTTCCACATAACCTGACAGCTAATCAACGGGATGACCGAATCACCTGTGTTTCCTTGCTTTCCCATTACAAAAATGACCCATTCTTGACACGAATTGTGACAGAAGATGAGAAGTGGGTTATGTACCGTAACATAAAGCGTCGTAGGAATCTGTTTCGCTCTTCTGATCCGCCTGCATCGACTTCGAAAGCTGAACTTCATCCAAGGTGTCACTGAGTGTGTGGTGGGATGGATGTGCAGGGTATAATTCCCTGGGAGGTCCTGCCCTTCAACCAAACCATCAATGCTGCATTCTACTGTCTACTGTTAGACAGGCTGCATTCAAATTTGGTAACAAAGCAGCCAGGTTTTTTCTATCGTCGCGGGGTTTTATCCTTCATCACGAAAACGCCAAGTTACATGCTACTATCATCACTTGCCAAAAGTTGAGAGGTTTTACCCCACCCTTCCTATTCTCCTGACTTTGCACCAACTGACTATCTTTCGTACGTTGAACAATTCCTTCAGTCAGAAAATCTTTGATGTTCTTGATACTGTGAAAACTGCCATCCAAGACTTTTTTGACTCGCAACCGCCGTGGGATTCATCTCCTACCAGAAAGATGACAAGAGGTCATATATAGCATTGGGGATTATGCGCAATAATAGATACTGTTCATTTTGTATTTATTTGCTCTTCTTTATGGGTAATAAAAACGGGTAGAACTTTTGCACTCACCCAATATATATATATTTCACAGATTCTACAACAGTTTTCATATGATATTGATTTGTTTATTTATAAACTCCCCATCTCTTATAATAAACCTATTGAATATTTCAATCAATGGAAATTTTTAGTGATTTCAAAACTTAAAGCTGAATTAATTCAACATAGATCAAATCTCACACATTACAATAAATCAAATCTCTTTAAATCTATCAAAGAATTGCAACAAAACTTTGTTATTACTTATGTAGATAAATCTCCTAATAATTATGCTATAATCTGTAAACATTATTATCTTTCTTTACTCAGTTCATCTATATCTAATAGTACTAACTTTCATCCTACCAATAATGATCTTAAAATCAATAACCGCAAAATTCACTGCTTTTATAAATTGCTAAAGCTTCCATTTAATAATTTTAAATATCCTTATATTGTACTTATCCCTAAATTTCACAAAAGTCCTATTAAATTTAGAACTGTCACTGTAGGGTATAATACTTACAACAATAACGCTAACAAAATTCTCCTTGATATTCTCAAACAAATCTATGACTTAATTAGTAAATCAAAAAATTTCTTTTGCCTTAAAAATAGTTATGAACTTAAAGCTAATGTCTTATCTATGAATAATGTGACTGATATCATGACTTATGATTTTGCTGACCTGTTTAATAATATTAATTTAACAGATCTTCATCATATCATCTTTAACCTTTTTGAAAAATTTAAAAGTCAAATCTCTTTACCAAAATGCTTTTCGGCAACATCATTTAAGACACTTTTAAATTTTATTATCCATAACAATTACATTCTACACTGTAATAAGATCTATATTCAAAAGGTCGGTATTCCACAAGGAGGATGTAGCTCGAGTATGTTAGCTGACTTATACCTTTACCATTATGAACAGGGATTATGTATTGAAAATGCCTATTTTTACCGATACATTGATGACATTATAATTTTTTATGTCAATAATTTTTCCCCTAATTTATTTAAATTTGAATATCCTTCTCACCTTACCTTAACTCATAATCATCTCAACAATAACTGTATAAGTTTCTTAGATTTAAAACTTAAACTTGATGGTAGTAAAATTTATACTGATCTGTATGACAAAAGACAAGATTTCAGTTTCAAAGTAAATTTATTTACACATTTTACTTCTTGTCTTCATATCTGTTTACAGAAATATCATTCTCAATCACCTCTTTCGTATACATAATCTTTGTTCATATAGGTTTAAAAACAAAAATATCTCTCACATAATTAATGTTGCTACAAAATTGGGTTATCCCAAAAAAATTATTTATTCACTTGTTTATCATTAAGGGTTTCTGTCTAACAAAAAAAAAAAAAAAAAAAAAAACTACTAAGGTTTAATTAAAAAAAAAAAAAATGGTTGATGGGTGGGCAGATGTTTGATTAAGGAGGATATCATTAAATTTAATTATGTGTATCTGGCTACTTAGAGGCTTCCCTTGTTAAGTTTGAACAATCCCTCTATTTGCATAACAAAAATAAGATCTTATTATTATTAATATAAAAAAAAAAAAAAAAATCCTTTAAATTATAATTTTAATTATTGATGACTGCCTTATAATGCTTATCCTTATATGTGTGCTCTTTGGCATTATTGCTTGTAATTGAGTCTTCTTACAACTTAACATTTAATACTTCTGAATACTTTGACTTCAAGATTACTTAATTTTGGGTTAATCATATAAATTCAATTCTTCTTATTACTTGATCGGTGCTAAAAATTATCTTAATCTTTCAGCCAATACTTCTTAATTACACTCCTTATTGCATTGGCTTTTTCTCCTGAATTAATTTAACTACTTATTGTTTTTATAGCTAACCGAAAGATGGCGCTTGCACTCTGATATCTTATGTTTTCATTCTTCAGTCCTTTACTTAAACGATTTAATTATTAATGTTTTTGGTACGATTTAATTTAACTCTACTAGTTTTAATTTTAATTAACTTTAAAATCTATTTTAACATTATCATTTAATATTTACTCTGTGTATTTTATCTTTAATGAAAATGCTCTGAAGTATATTCGATTAATCGATTTCTGTCAAGCTATTATTTTAATTTCAATTTAGGTTTTGGCATCATCCTTTTCTCCAGTTTGTGTTAACTGTTATACATGTGGTTAATATGCTTCTTTCATGTTATCACTTTGGTTTCCATTAAGATTTTAATTAATCTTTATTTAATCTTTGTTCTAATTTAATATTTCACTTATTTCTCATTCTTTATGGTTCTTGCTGCTTCGATCGGGGCGTGAAATGATATAAATTGCTATGAATAGCAATATCGTTTTACGAAATCGTTGCAGCTTTCACAGCTTTATGAAGTATGCGCCCCTTGATAAGTATGCTTCTAATTTTAAGCATTTATATCCAATTAATTCTGTAGTTAATTATTTTTTTTCTCTCTCATAAGTTTAATGGTCCTTTTTTATTATCATTCAGGTCGGCGTAAGTATTTTTAGTTACTATTGTAATTCATTGTTTCTTAATCTATATCGCAACTTTTTGTGTCATTCTTTCCTCTATGTTAAATTCAGTTCTATATATTTTTGTGTGCTGTTATTGTTTTAGTTCTATTAATTGCTAAATTTTAAGATTAAATTTTATTACGTTATCTATTATTTATATATATATATATATAGTGAAAGTAGATTTACAGTCAAAGTGAAATTAAAGGGGCAGTCCATTCACTTCCAGTAAGGTCGGCTTGGCGAGAGACTTGGCGAAAAAAGGGCATACTTGCCAACATCCTAATTAATATTTAGTAGTGTTGTTAATCCCGCCCTTTTTTTCACACCAATAAATTTTTAGAGTAATATTCTCCAAATACAATTACGATTAAATAAGATGAAAAATACTCTAAAAAGATACTGGTGTGAAAAAGAAGGCGGAGCTAACAGTACTACGGAATAGTAATTAGTATGTTAGCAAGTATGAAAGGGTAGTTTAGGGTTCTCAAAGATTCAAAGCTCTGTGATGAATACAAATTGATTTTGGAGATTCTAGCACGGAATTCACGAAAACCGAACCAAATTACAGTCGCCAAAGACTACAAAAATAGCAATGAATCCACGACCGATAGTCAGTTGTCTTCAGAGAGCTGTTCTTTCCTTCTGAGACACTGTGTTTCTAAGCGATAGATCATTGTTCGTGAATCTTCGAAATTCCTGCTTCGTGGCGTATTCAATGCTCTTGTGGAACAAGTGACTATTTTTTTCGACGATTTTCTAGAACATTCATCGAATAGTGACTTTTGTGATACGAACAAAGCTTCATTGAACTGCTTCGGGAGTATTCGTTGAATTGTGTGTTTTAAGAAATAAAGCCGAATGAACAGCATTCATCAACTAGAACCTGTCTGTTTCTTTATGAACTACTTTCTCCACACAAAAAAGTAGGCGATTTTCGCATATATTATTAGTTTTATTAAATGCGTATGATGTTATACGAATGATGCTACTACATTTTGTAATGGCAGTGGAGTCGCCAGATCGTGCGAAAGGCATGAGCAAGAGTGTCAAAAGCCTAAATTTAATACTGCGAAGTGTTCATTATCAAGAAGTTAAAAAAAAAAAATGATACAGTGAAACTGAAACTAACCCACTCCTCAAACTTTCTGTTCTAAAAAAAAAAAAAAAAAAAATCAAGCCTTTTTTTTTTTTTTTTTTTTTTTTTTTTTAAAGGTTAATTTTGAAGAATTCTTCCGAAGCGGATTTTTTAATGGTTCCACGTTATTTCGTACTTTTTTTTTTTTTTTTTTTTTTTTTAAATCTTGTATCACTTGCGTTTTTCAAACAGTATATTTAAAAAAATATATTTTAAAAGAAAGGTTTATTATATTATATATAAGGTTATGACTGCAAAAAATAAAAATTTTACGAACTTCAACAACCTCGGCTATTTTCTCCCAAAATACACGATTTCGTCACTACCCCCGGAAACGTACGTGGGCAGAAATGAGATTTATCAAAATAAATATTAAAAAATAAGCAAATGAAAGATAGCGAATATTAGAAACTAATTTTTGCTTATTGAATAAAAAATAGCTTGCATTCATCAGAATCGTATGACCAGTCCAAAAAGATGCAATGTGAAGTATTTAAATTATTCAACTACCGGAAACGGATGACATATTCTTTAACCATTCACGGACAAAAATAAAATGTCATTCGGATTAATTTTAAATGTATAATGAAATAAAATTACAGTGGGTGATCTTTTTTTTTTTTTTTTTTTTCTGTACTTATTTTTTATGGAATACTGGGCTGGCCTTGAACTTCACGCACGAAAAAGCAATCTTAGGCTCACATTTTACAGTAATGATTTAGTCAACAGTGAAAAGAAAAAAAAAAAAAAAAAATATATATATATATATATATATATATATGTGTGTGTGTGTCTAAATAGTCGTGCTATTCCCACAAAGAAACAGAAATATTGTGCACAGTAAGTGCAACAATGAGTTAAAGTTATAAGTCATTTGCAGTTTTTATAATACAGGTTAATCCAAAAATATCTTTTTTTTTTCAATTTACAGTTGGTTTTCTAACTTCACTCGTAACTAAATCTTTACAGAAAAGTGTGATTCTAAGAATGTTCTTTGCACGTCTAAAGTTTAAGGATATTTCATCCAGTATTTCCTCAAAAAAAAAAAAAAAAAAAAAAGTCAAATAATAAAAATAATAATATGATTACAATATATAATTATATTTACAACTAGCGAAAATTGAACTTAGCTAACATGCGTTTCATCCTCCTCGTGGGGGTGAAAATAAAGGTATCCGTGTTTGTTTAATTTTAAAGCACGAATATCTTATGAATATCATGTTTTCTCATTACTATCATTATTATTATATGAAAAATGAAGAAATATGTAAACAGCCCATTTTGTTCTTTTCTATTATAGGATGCTTTTTTTCCCCCCTTTGAGATAATGAAGAAGTGTGTGAAACACCCATTTTGTCCCCTCCCGTAGGGAGACTAATTACAGAAATCCACGAAATTTATTTTTAAGTATACGTATTTGCTACATTTGCTAGCAAGAATCTTAGGGATATATATATATATATATATATATATATATATTATATATGCGCAGCAGAACCTCGATTAACCGAGGTTTCTATTAACCGAGCTGATAGCGAAGTCTTTTGTTTCCCTGAATGAGCCCTGTAAAACAAGATTTTATGTGAAACTAACGAATAGACTGATTTTGCAATTCGTTTATTAACAAAGCAGAAGCACTTGAAAAATGTTATTAAATATATAGCGTTATATAATACATAGTGTTTTAAATATGGAGATTAATAGTTTTGTAAGTCTTATATCTATTAAAGTAGCTCTCAGAAAAAAATCATGTAAATATAGAAGTAAGTTAAAATGATTTGATTTCTTAAAAAAAAAAAAAAAATAATTAGCATTACAAACTAATTAAAGCTAACATGCTAGATACGTGTATACTTTAACTTTAGAACTAAAGTCCGAAATAACGAAGTCTGATTCATTTTTTTCCTCAACAGACTTTTTAAAAAATAATGTAAATTTAACAAATTAATGTATATTAAATTTTAAAAATACAATATTTTTTTAAATGTATGTTATTTTTGAAAATGCATCTTTCAGTATTTAACTTAGTATAATTAAAAAAAAAAAAAAAAAAAAAAAAAAAAAAAAAAAAAATCGACTTTTTAAAATTTTCTACTAGTAATTGATTTCCTTTTTAAATCTGCTGAGCTGCGAGACATAACTTTATAAATGTTTATCATTTAAAAAACGTTCTATTGTATTTTCTTTTTAAAAGATGTTAAATTCGCGAGCACGGCGAGTTTTTATAAAGAGTTTCTATTAACCGAGATTTCTGATATCCAAGATACTAGCGGTCCCAGTTAACTCGGATAATCGAGGTTTTACTGTGTGTATATAATTAAGTGCTAACCATTGAAATGTTGTTACCTTTTGTAAAACTTTTAAGATTATTTATTCTATAAAATGTAATTTATGCAATAAGGTATATATTGGTCATTGACTACGTGCGTCCAAATAAGTAGAAGTTTTAATTGATAAAAATTTAGTTAGTAAAGATTAAAATACTATTATTTACGCATCCAGCCATACAAATACTTTAAATTATAACTTTATAATGCAGCCAAAAAACTAACACAGATAACAAGGAATGTTGAAAGAGATTAGGATTTATTAAAAAGATACATGCAGAGTTATTGGCAGATCTTTATTAAGCAAGGCATTGAGCTCTCGGGAATCAATAGCGGCGGCGAAATTTGATATTTTTTTTTTTTTTTTTTTTTTTTTTTTTTGCGTAAGAAAGGTAAGAGATTACAACATAAGATTCGGGGGGCTGGGCCTCATACACTGAAAAATTAAGAAAAAAACAACGCATGGTTTAAAACAGATTTCTTCTGCTTAACACGATTCTGTAAAGAGAAAATATGGCTTTCATTTCAAAAACTTGAATTTGTGTGACATGGGCCCCGTGTGGGCACCTGGGTCCCACCTATGATACTTCATCCAAGAGATCATTTAAATGTCCAAAACTTTTTTAATCATAGCGAAATTGCTTTTTATTAGGTTATTTTCGGATTTATTTTTTTTTATTTTTTTTTTATTTTTTAATTACAACAAAAGACTCAGAGCCCCGGGCCGGCCGAGCCCCTACTCTGAAATTTAAAAAAAAAAAAAAAAAAAAAAAAAGCAATGCGTGGTTTAAAACAGTTTTTTTCACGATTCTGTGTAAAAAAAAAAAAAAAAAAAGTGAGGTTTCCATTTTAAAAAATTGAGTATGTGTTATGTGGGCCTCCTGGGGGGCCAGGGGGCCCCACCTATGATACCTCATCTGATAGATCATATGAATGCATGATACTTTTATAATAATTTTGCTGAGCGATTATTTATTTTTATTGTTATTTTTGGGATATCCAGATTCCTTATTACAACCTAAAGAATTTCAGGATTTTGGGCCCCTATTCTGAAAAATTAAAACAAAAGCAATACCACATGATTTAATACAGATTTTTTTTTTTTTTTTTTCTAAACAATTCTGTGAAGAAAAAGTATGATTTCCATTTGAAAAAATTAGTTTGTGCCAATTGTCTTGTGGACGCTAGGGCTCCGGGGTCCCACCTATGATTTCTCAAGTGATAGATCATTTGAATCTATGGCACTTTTATAACCATTGTGCTCAGAGAAATTGCTTTTTTTAATGAGATATTTCCAGATTTTTTATTACAAAATAAGAATCGGGGTCCGGGGCCCCTTATTCGTCAAAGTTAAAAATACATGTTTTAATACAGATTTTTCCGTTTAATACGATTGTGTAAGAAAAAGAAAAAAGAAAGAAAAATATGCTTTATATTTGAAAAAAAAAAAGAGTTAGTGTTACGCGGGGGCCCGGGTGCCCCACCAATGATACCTCATTTCAATACATGAAACTTTTGAAATCAATGTATTCAGAGAAATTGCGTTTCTTTCGAGATATTTTGGTACATCTATAGACTTATGAAACATCCTGTATATTTTATTTCATTCATTTATTTATTTTTATTTATTTTTGAGATATGAAAATCACGTTCTGTCTACATTGTCCCCTTGCGGCTCGAATTTAGTAAATTCGCTTTTTAGCGGTTGTCTGCATTAGTATCTTTGAAAGGGGTTCTCACAAAGTTTCGTGCTTCTGGGTGCAGACGTTTGGGCTGCAGGATAATGTCGGTCAGTCAGTCAGAAAAAAAAAACTTTTTTTTTAATGCACATGCACAAAAAATATAGGAATACTTAAAAAAAAAAAAAAAAAGACAGAGAGAGAATATTGTAGACAGAATTTTGGCAGTAAAAAATTAAATTTCAAAGAGGAAGAATGTAAATTTTCTTCCATATCTTTTATTTTACTAACAGTCCATATGGAAGCCATGTGTGACACAGTAAATGTCAATGTGAAAATAGAATTATTGCCCTAATCTTATAACTTCGTAACTCTTCACATAACTCCACAAAAAAAATGTCACATGGGATGATATCAGGGGACCTAAGAGGCCATTTCAGCACACACTGAACGTTCTCTCAGCGATTGAGGATCCCGAATCCAGTTTTCCCTAATCCAACGATAGTTTTCCCTAATTCAACGATTGGGGAGTTCTGTGTTTAGATATGCCCTAACTGAACGACGAAAATGTAGAGGGACCCTGTCTAACAGAAGGACAAAGTTATCAGTCATTCATCAACAATGGTATTAAATAAACAAAAAATACCGATGTAATAATATTAAAAAAAAAAAAAAAAAAAAAAATCCGTACCTTTTGTACATCCTGTATAAAGATTACTGTTACTTCCTTACGGATCATCTTGAAACTTTAAGAGTGTGAAGTGAAGAACATGTTATACCTCATATATTTTAGCGAATGTTTTGCCCCGAAAGCAAAAGGGGTACCAGTAAAAAATTAAAGAAAAATGAAAATGTTTGGAATCACCTTGTAAAAAGTAATGCTTGAAATGAGTTCTGGATGTACCATGTGATTACGAGGTTTCTTGTTATTATCTGTATTAATTTTTATGAGGATACCACACATATTTGTGGAGATATAACCGTTTCTTTAAACAAAGGCTCCCCCCCCCCCCCCCCTGCAATTTTTAAACAATAACAAGCAAAGTATTAAAACCAATGCAAAGCCCTTTTCAGAAAACTTGACACACTATATTAGAAACAGAATATTGCAATTAGAGTGCAAACATGTTAAAATATGTAATGAAATACGAGCAGTTTTACAAAATAATAATAATTGTGCATGTTCAAGTTTTAGCAAAATTTCATTTGCATAATTTAATAGCCAAAAGTATTGAGCTACTTATATAAAAACTCAAAACAAGTATCGTGGAATTTCAAAAACTTGTACGTGATAGAATGAGCTGCTATTCAGTCCCCCTCCCCCCCCCCTCTCTCTCTCTCTCCCAAAAAAAAAAAAAAAAAAAAAAAAAAAACTTATAGCTAAGCTATAAGTGGTTTTACTTACATTTTTATTTTGAGTCAATCAATGGTAATACAATATTCGTTGACTGCAGATAAATATTGATAAAACCCCCTTATTTTCCTTATTTTTGAGGAGGACAAATTCAGTCCATTCTATCGCGTAAACTTTTTAAATTTACACGATACATGTTTGGGGTTTTCATATAAGTAGCTCAAAATATTGGCTATTATGTTACACAAATGAAATTCCGTTAAAACTTGCGCATGTGTATTTAGAAATTTTTTAGTGAAAATGATTTCATTAGATGAATGAAATGAAATTCATTAGATGTTTAATACTTTTGCATTTCGATTGCAGTATGCTGTACCTAATGCAATATGCCAAGTTTCCAAAAATTGGCTTTGTGCAGGGTTTTAATACCTTGCGTGTTATTATAAGGAAAAAAAAAAAAAAAAGAGTGGCAATTTTTTTAAGAAACGTTATATCTCCATGAATATATATGGTAGCCTCATAAAATTTATACAGATAATAATAAGAAGCCTCACAATGACATACTACAGCGAGAACGCATTTCAAGCATTACTTTTTACACAGTGATTTCAAACTTTTTTTTTTTTATTATTGGTTCCCCTTTTGCTCTCGGGGCAAAACTTTCATTAAAATACTTAAAGTATAACCTGTATTTCACACTCCTAAAGTTTGAAGAAAATTCGTCAAATACTTTTTTAGATATTTGACAAAACGTCTAAATCAAGAGTGTCCGGTCTTTTATGAAAATGAATATAAAATCGAAAGGACGCTTTGGGATTTTTAAATCAAGTTCATCAGAAAAGAAGTATAAACCTATTTCAATCGACGTAAAGTTTAAATAAAATAATAATAACATTGCTCGGCATGAAAAATGCCTCTGACACCATTTCAGCATATTCTTATGCAAAATGACCTCCTGAATCCGAAAATGACGCCCATTTTGCCCTACCACCCACTTTTTTTTTTTTTTTTTTTTTTAAAGGAATGGCCCTCTATTTTTATCATTTGTTGGTGATTTTATGGCTATAAATTTGATTTTTAGGAGGGGGGAGGATTATTTTAACCGTTAAATATCTTCTGAGGGGCTACAGAGTTGGAAAATTCTAAAACATGGACATTTGCGACAAGGGAATTTTTTTTTTTTTTTTTTTTTTTTTTTTTTTTTTTTTTTGGGGGGGGGGGGATTTGCCACTGAAATTATGCATTACATATCTTATATATTTTTAATCTGTTATTAATGTTGTTTTTTAAACTTCATATTTTTCTTGTTTTTAGGTGTTAATTATTTTTCATTCTTCAAATCAAATTCATGGTCATAAAATTATCGAACAGGGAAAGAAATTGAGGGAGGGGGTGGTGTACCTAGAAAACGGTGGGTGACTGGGAAAAATGGGAGTTATATTCAGATACAGGAGGTCATTTTACATAAGCAGGGTTCATACTCAAATATGGGAAAAAAATTCCCTGAGTTTTCCAGACAATTTTCAAGAAAATATTAGCGACATATTACAAGAAACGCTCCTCTAGACAGGACAAAATACAGCTACTTTCACTGTATGATGTCATATTACTGCCGATCATGATAGAAATTCAGGTAGAAATCATTATTTACGTGAGTATTTTCATAATACTTAATCATTTAAATTTTGATACGACAAGAAAATCATAACTCGAGAGAAAAAAAAAAACATTTGTTTTTCCAGGTTTTATAACTGATTTTTAATGAAAATTTTTATTTTCCCTGACTTTTTTTTAACAAATTCCAAATTCCCTGAGTATTCCCTGTTTTCCAGGTTTTCCCTGAGGAGTATGAATCCTGATAAGAATCAGCAAGAATGATATTAGATACCGATTTTTTTTTTTTTTTTTTTTTTTGCACAGCAGTGAAATTTGAAAAATTGGTGACAGGAGAACCACTGCTATGAGGGTTGCCACTCAAATAGGAGAATTAAATTCCCTGACTTTTCCGGGCCTGTTTTAAGAAAATTCCAGTCTAACCGTATATTGAGCATTGGCTGTATTGAGGGCAAAATAGTTATGGTACCATTTTAAAACACAAAAGTTACATATTACTTTTACCTAAGGAGAGATTGCCCTTCACGGGGGTTTTTCTAAGAGGTCAGTTTTAAAAAAATGGCAGAAGGTGAGAAAAATGACCCTGCGTTGGCAGAAAAATTGTTGTTTTTCGACAATCATCGTAGGAAATTCCCTGACTTTTCCATATTATGGTTAAAATATTCAAATTCCCTGACTTTTATAGTCAATTTTCAAATTGCCTGACTATTCCAGGTTCTCTAGGCTTTCCAGGTAGCGTGTCAACCTTGTCCTATGTCTTTTTAGAAATAAGAACGAAAATTCATGCGGTACGCATGAATTTTCGTTGAATTGATTATTAACCCTTTTCTAATTGTACGTAATCTTTGTATTTTTTAACCTGCAATGTTCTTTGCTTACGTTATCACACAACGGACAGACAGAAGGTCAGAAAGGCAGACAAACTAATTTAATTCGAAATCACTCTTAAACATTGTTGAAAATTGTTAAAAATGCTTTACACAAACGGTAATGGAATTCCAGCAATTTCCAATTGCAATCAATAATGTATCTGAATATTTTAGTGTAGCCCAGTAAATCTGAAAGCTAAGCAATATCATATTCTATACAAAACATTATTTTAGCATATTAACAATAAATGTCAATTTCATAATGATTTTTATAGTATAAAGTTACTTAAATGCGATTTATAAAAAATGCCTTTCCTAAAATGCCATGCGTTGGCATATTTGGAGGGGTGTGCCTGTGTACAAACCAGCCGTACACAGTCTATTAATGCCATTTTAAATATGAATATTCCATAATGAACTTGAATAACATGTACTATTTTAAAGAAATTTTGAAAATATTTACGGATGCTGGGAGGTGGGGGGGGGGGCAGACGGACTGATAGACTGACGGACAGTTAGTAGACAGATACACTAATTCAAATCATATTCACTCTTAAAAATTGTTAGAAAATCCTAAACACGCTTAATGTAAATGAAATAGAATACTAGCAAATTTCCAATAATAACTCTTAATGTACCTGAATATTTTAGTGTGGGCTTGTAAATCTTAATGCTAATCATACTACATACTATAGAAAGCATTCTTTTGTTCATGTGAATAATATATTTCAATTTCATTAAGATTTGTGCAAAGAAATGTTATTAAAGTATGGTTTATAGAAATACATCTCACAGTACGCAATACATTGGAATAATTTCGGGTGTCCCTGTACATAAACTAGTGTTGGTATTTATTCCATTTTCAATCGGGAACATCTAATAGTTAACTTGAATAACATATTTTAATTTCGTTAAGATTTGTGCAAAAGTATTAAAATATGGACCTCTCAGAGAACGCAATGCATTGGAATACTTTCGAGTGTCCCTATACACAAACTAGTAGTGGTATTTACACCACTTTCAATGGTGACCCATCCGATAATGAACTTGAATAACATGTATCAGTTTCAAGAATTTTCATTAATATTCACGGAAGCTATAGTGCGGACGAACAGAAAAACCGAAGTCATAAACACTTTTCAACTTTGTTGGAAAGTGTAACAAAAAGAAGGAGGGGTGGGGGGGGGGGGGGGGGACGACCACAATCGCCTTATTTTTTTTTTTTTTTTTTATTAAAAAAAAAAAAAAAAAAAAAAAAAAAAAAGTCTACTTACATCATTCTGTTATTTATTTAATAATTTATTTAAGTTAGTAGAAGTAAAGCTATCAAAACATAAAAACTGAATACGTTTTATTCCAATACTTAATTTCAAGCACTTTAAATTTATTCCCATAGCTTTATTTATAACTTAAACTGAAGTAATGTTAGGGTTATTCTCTTATGCGATACAGATCGAAATCTCAATTCAGAGACTGGCAGAATGCCAGCACTCTTATAACATTCATTCACAGAGGCTAAAACCTTTATATTTCTTGATATTAATATTAAATTCTTCACATTGATTTACTGAAGTTCAAAAATATAAAAGAATAACGGTTCATATATTTTTTATACAAAGAGAGCAGACATTATGTAGGGGCTACCTTTCTAATCTAGCGTGGAGCAATCATTAAAATGAAAACTGTATGAAACGTGAAGCTGAACACTAATTACTGCAAGATTTCTAACGAACATTCATTAATCCTCTTGCCATGGCTTAAGCATTGCTCTCCGTTTATATAACACAATTTCAGAAGTTTTCCAATTATTATTGAGATGCATCTTCGATTTTTATTGCGATCCCGCGTTTGTTTACTCAAAAAAGTCAATTTGTCAAGCAGAGCTTATGTGTTTGGAAAGGTTTTCAGACAATAATAATAGATTTCAATTTAAAAAAAAAAATAATTTTATATGAATCAAGTCTAATAAGTGCATTAGTATTCGAAATTTTTTAAACGAGCTTATAAAAGAACTATGCATTAATACTCATTACAGTTTCATTAACAAACCAAAGAAATCCTGTCTTAAAGATCTGAATAATTTTCGCTGCGATACGAAAGTTTACGTAACCCTTGGGGAGTGGGGGGGATTAAAAATTAATAAAATTAATATGATTATTATTTTTAATTTACTTTTATTAATGGAAAATGTGATGATATAAGAAAAGACGAGAATTTGTTGCACACAGTCCCTCACACGTCATGCATTTTGTCACAACATATAAAGGAAATAGTATATGAAGGTGGGTTAGTTTTATTTGATTGCCATTTCCAGAACTTTATGCGATATCGCCAACACCCCCATCCTTCCTCAATAAAATAAAAATAAAATAATAAATAAAAAGACTCCCAAAAACATTAAGAATTTTTAGTTTACCTTTGAAAATAATTCAGGACTTAAATTTTTTTTTACATCTCCTGATCTTTTAAACAGATTCTGCCTTTATTTATTTTCTTGCACAAAAAAATTTAATGTAATAATTAAGACACAGAACGTAAAACAATCCATATTTTAGTTTCTTATTATAACTCCATTTAATACACTGAATTTACAGTTCTTTCAAACTTAAACATCTTAAGAATATTTATTGCTAAACATATAAACCAAGCGAATATATATTAAAAAATCTGCTGTGAAACAATCACACGACTTCCATTACCCACTATTACACGTATTATATGCACTTTTTGAAGATAATGTGATCAGAAGACATAGAACTGACCTAATGAAATATACACCTAAAAATTTTCCGGTAAGAGAAAGTTAATACACGTGTAAAGACATATGAAACAGAGTTTACATAACGAGTTAAAAAATAAGATTTTTTTTTTTTTTTTTTTTTTTTTTTTTTTTTGGAAACACCAATTTCCGAGATCTAAAACTGATCTATCTATCTGATCAGGATGACTATTAATTTTCCTGTGATAACCACATAAAGCATGAGAAAGAATATTTAAAATGGGTTTATGTAACAATTTTCAAGAAAATCGTTAGAGCCGTTTTTGAGATACCGACTTTTACCAAAACTTGGCACAATCAGTTGTTGACCAGAAAACAACAATTTCATACAAAAGGATATTTAAAAGAGGGTTATAATATGGCAGGTTTGAAAAAAAATTCATACAGCCGTTTTGAAAGGAACGCACTTGCATGACCTGAAATTCAGCTATTTATACGCCTATCAATTTTTCTGAACGAACCAACTATATCATTCGAATTTAAAAAAGGTCTTCTAATAAAGTGCTTATACAGTAATTTTGAAGAAAATCGTTAGAGCCGTTTTTGAGATACACTTCCGGTTTCGGATGTCCCATTTCTGTTTTTGCAATTTCCACCAACATTTGGAAAATTCATTTGTACACCAGACCTGTTTCAATTCTAAAGTTTCGTAGTTCTATCTTTATTAGTTTCGGAGATATAATAATCAGAAGATTCTCCACCACATACATACACACACACTGACCAATTGCTGTTAAAACATGTAAATCAGGTGATATCTCGATATCGAATTTTTTGACGGAATACAATACTTCCAATACCTACGGTAGTCGGGTAATTGAAGTAATATTAATTATTAAGAAATAATTCATACACATTAATGCCTTAAGACACACGACGTACCTATGTACATCTTTTCATTCGTCTGTCATTTGAAATTAGAGGGCGCTTACGTACTTATATAAGACCAGAATGCAATTAATTCCACGAGTGGTAGAGAGGTTCTGTTCTCAAAGTTGATAGACGAGAGGTGCCAGTTTTGAACTCAGGTCTCTCTCTTCGGCCTAACTGCTGCGAGTTTACCATGGTTTCCTCAAACTTCCGTGAGAAAACGGTTTGGGACCCTTTAGAAAGACCCCCAAACAAAGCATTTCATCCAGACCTAGATACAGACAATTGGTCAATATCCTATACTACACCATACTATGACTAAATAAATGCATCGCAGCTTATGTTCTTTGGTAAATACTTTTTCGTCTAGCCGTACTTTGTCATCGATCTTTTTTCAGTGATAAAATTTAAAGTCACTTTGTATATTTACATTGTTCTGCGACTTGATGATTTAGATCAGTTGTTGACTATTTTCTGAGTATGAAAATTTATAATCTCTAATATATTTTCCAACTGATAAATGTTTTCCATGATTTATTTTACTGTATGGGTAATAAGTTTCAGATTATTTTTCATAGATAAAACTATAAAAAGGCACGGTGGTTTCTTTAAAAAAAAAAAAAAGCAACAGAAAATGAAATATATATATATTGGGACGCAGAAGTACTGCTGATGTATTCCCGTGTCTTCCTAAAAGTATAAAGCCTGTATGATAATGCAATACATTCCTGATACTCTAATAAATTAGTTTAAAAATGTTCAAAAATCAATTTCCTTCCTCAAAAATGATTTCACTTGAACAGCATCGCAGTTGAAATTGCTGGCGGGCGAGAGAGAACCCTAGTTTCACACTCCTATAATGATTTACATGTGGTTAACCTTGGTGCGATAAGAAATGGTATAACATTTATTTTTATTTTTAAATAGAAGAATGACTCGCTAGACGACCTAATTATAATTAAATAAATACTTATGAAAAGTGACATTATTCACAATGCATATTCCAAATTCGTTGCCAGATACAGATCTATAACCAACAGATTATTTAATAAATAATATGCTTTGTATAAACTGGAAATTTTGAAACTGATTGTGTACCATAACAGTAGACTTAGTTGTCATTATCAATAATAAAAAATAAATAAATAAAAATAAAATAATGCAAAATTTCGTCAACTTTTATGATTTTGTTTAAAAATTTTTTGAAATTCTATGTCCAAAATCGGGAACACAAAAGTAAGTTTTAACCCTTTGCAGGTAACGTAAGTTTTAACCCTAACGCTCTAAACATCGTTGCCAAATTTAGGTACGCCTTTATTCAACTATCACCAATAATTTTGAGGAGTGATATTTGATATACATAATGGAGGAATAACTTTAGAAAAGATCAGGCAACTGTTACAGTTAAAATTTAGTGATGGATACTGAATAAAAAAAGTCCAACACTGACCAGAGGCGTGAAATTAAATAGGACTAGAAAAGGGTTAATATAAGGTAGAAAAAGTAGATCATCTCACAATAAAGGGGTCAATTAGACTGGAAACTATGCTTTTATTTTAGCGTCCTAGAATGCTTTTTTATTATAAATTTCTGTCCCTTGGATTGTTTACTCTATTCTTAAGCCTAATTTCAGCATTACTTGAGGGGACGTTTAGTGATCCCAATTAATTTAACCCTCTTTAATTTTAAAAAGATAATTCATATTAAACGTTACATAATTATGAAAATCAGTTTTCTCTATTCAAATGTAAATTTCTGATTCTGACATACAATGTTTTCGAAAACTGTCTTCCTAGATTTTAAATATTTAAAAAGGAACAATAAGTGTTATAAATTTTCTCATGTGATCGTTTTAAAGTTTAGCCTCCGTCAAAACACTTACTACCATATTATTATAATCTGACTGTAAGTATATTTGGCTATCTCCTTACAAATCGCGGAATGCAGAAAGACGTGGAAAAAAAAAAAAAAAAAAAAAGAGAAATAACTGAAGGATTCCGAGTTTACCATTGAAATTAAATTATTCCAATTAATTAAAAATATATCAACTTAAAACCCAAAGTGAGTACAAGATAAGCGGCACCCCCGTGGCAGAATTTAGGCGACACAGCGACATTGTCGCAGAAAAGAAATTATCAATTGCAGAAAGATTTGACCATAAAAGTTAAAAAAGATTTCTAAATTTCAGTAGAAAATAGTAACTTGTGTCTTATATTTAAGAATTCTTCAACAGTCTACTAATATTATAGATTTCTTTGTAATTATATATACATATTATATATAAATAAGAAAATACGTCAACATTTTCTTGCAGAAAAGGTTTGCACGTACGAGGCTCGTCGCAGAAAGTATAAAAATATTCTGCCACAGGGAGCGGCACAATGTACTGTTCGCTACAGAAGCACCAACAGTCCGAAGTTGTTGGGTGACAAAATACATCCAGAGTCGGGGGGGGGGATTTGTTATAGACACCTTAAAGACCAAAATTATATGCAAACGTCCGAAACTAAGTATTGAGCAAATTCAATGGACATTTTTTTTTTTTAGTTCTAATTTATAAAATGACATAAAAAAGTTTTTTTTTTTTCCTTCCCTATTTAAATATAGTGACCAGCGAAGCGGGCAAAGCCTGCTGGTACAGTAAAATAATTTATGAAAACGCAATAACTCAGTATCGCACGTTTTCTTTGTGATGGTAAAAATCTTATTTCGATAATCATATTAAGCATGCGTTAAATAAATAAATAAATTAACCCACAGGATTTTTTGAGCCATGGGTATGGGATTTCATGATCAGCTAAGAAAACGTGTGTAGCTTACAGAGACATTTCAAGAGCATCATACCACAAATTTATTTTAAACCATAAGGCGATATTTATTGAAATTTTATTTTTCCGACTGAGTGAAAATAATGCCTGGACCAGGAGTCGAACCCCGGATCTTTGACTTACTTTTTTTCTTCCAATCAGTTGATTGCGGATTTTAATAAAAAATTGTATTTCTTTCCCATTGTTTAATGGTGTTTTCCTTTACCTGCGGCTTATTTCTGTTGAGCTATCTATATGATAGACCAGATATTTCTGCCAAAAAGGTAGTCTGAGTGAGGAATGCTGAACGGTTGTCGGCCTGGATAGCTCAATTGGTAGAGCCTTGACCTTGTAAGTCAAAGATCCGGGGTTCGACTCCCGGTCCAGGCATTATTTTCACTCAGTCGGAAAAATAAAATTTCAATAAATATGGTTTTCTTTCAATCAGTTGATTGTGGATTTTAATAAAAAATCATAAGACGATAGTTAATGTGGGAAATAATAGAGTCACTCCGTGTCAAATCAACACAGCTAAAACCTGACCCCCCTCAGATTTTTATGAAATTGGGCTCATTTATTTGTTCTATTGAGAAATGAATGAATACCAATTAATAAGTCCCTATCTCTTTTAGTTTTTGATATACAGGGCTGCAAAAATTGGTAAAATATGCAAATTTCCGAAATTCTTCTACTACAAATGTACCCATATTTTCTTTCCTAATTAACCTAGAGATAAAAGATCGGTATCATTAGAAAGCTTATAATACAGGCTTTCAAATGATATATCACAAGTATATATTATTAAATTTTTTCACTTTAAGGTCAAACATTTTGACCTTTGACCTCCAATATCTCAAAAAGTACACATTTAATTTTCTTTTAAAAATTTTATGTTATTTTTATATTTATTATCTATTGCAAATTTCAACATGGGACGGCCATGGGATGCTGAGTTATAAATTAACATGCAACCCTATATCAGTATTTTCATACTAACATAAGTTTTCTCCATATTTTGTTCCCTAATTAACTTAGAGATATAAGATTGGTATCATTAGAAAGCTTATAATACAGGCTTTTAAATGATATATCACATGTATGCATTTTCTAAATTTTTTATTTTAAGGTCAATCATTTTGACCTTTGACATTCAATCTCAAAAAGTACATATTTAATTTTTTTTTTATTATTATATGTTATTCTTCCGTTTATTATCTATAATTACTGTAAGTTTCAACATGGTAGGGCTATAGCCTCCTAAACTAGATGCCTGTCGCGTTGCTCGTAAACTTGGCAATAGTTCAAGCGGTAGACAGAGCCACCTGGTACAGATTGCGCGACTTTTTTTATTCAACAGCCACCAAAAAATTTTAAAAGTGGGATTTGATATACATAAAAGGTGAACAGAAACGTCGATTACATATATCACTTCTTAAAATGATTGGTGACAGTTGAATAAAAAATTCGCGCAATCTGTACCAGGTGGTGCTGTCTACCGCTTGAACTGTTGCAAAGTTTACCAGCAACGCGACAGGCATCTTGTTTAGGAGACTATGGTAGGGCCATGGGATACTGAGTTATAAATTAAAATGCAACTCTACCAGTATTTCCATATTAACATAACGTATGTTTTACAAAAAAGTGGCCGCCCCCTGTTGAAACTTACAATTATAGATAATAAACGTAATATTAACATATAATTTTCAAATGAAAATGAAATGTATACTTTTTGAGATATTGAAGTTTAAAGGTCAAAATGTTTGACCTTAAAATGAAAATTTAACAAAATATATACATGTGTCATATCATTTAAAAGCCTGTATTATAAGCTTTCTAATGATACCAATATTATATCTCTAAGTTAATTAGGGAACAAAATATTGGGAAAAACTTACGTTATGTTAGTATGAAAATATTGATTTAGGGTTCCATATTAATTTATAACTCAGCATCCCATGGCCGTCCCATGTTGAAATTTGCAATAGTTAGAGATAATACATGTAAAAATAACATAATTTTTAAAAGAAAATTAAATGTGTACTTTTCGGATATTGGAGGTTAAAAGTCAAAATGTTTGACCAAAAATTAAAAAATTAAAAATATATATACTTGCGATATATCATTTGAAAGCCTGTATTATAAGCTCTCTAATGATACCAATCTTTTATCTCTAATTAGGAAAGAAACATGGTACATATGGGTACATTTGTAGTAGAAGAATTTCGGGAATTTGCATTTTTTTACCCATTTTTGCAGCCCTGTATATCAAAAACCAAAAGAGATAGGGACTAATACATTCGTTTCTCAATACGACAAATAAATGAGCCCAATTTCATAAAAATCTGAGGGGTTCAGGTTAAAAATGCTGTTTTTTTTTTGTTTTTTTTTTTGTGTGTGTGTGTGTGTGTGTGTGTGTGTGTGTGTGTTGATTTGACATGGAATAACTCAATAATAAATAAATAAATAAATAAATATCATTTAACCCTACAACACTAGTGGTACGTAAATTTTATGTGTGGTCTTCATTTATTGGTTCTTTTCTGCCCTTTCCCTACTATACACTTGTTTGACCTTGAGTGCTTCGAAATAATTATTCAGTTAATGAAAAATTAGTAATATTGGGTAAAAGATCAAATAATTAAAATATTTAAAAACAACATTAATGTAATATAACCAAATAAAACGACTTTTACACGAGCACGTAAATTTTACGTATCTCTAGTGATAGTGCATATATGAACACGCTAGTGTTCTAGGGTTAAATGCGAATAGACTGAATCTTCCTAGCACGCTGATTAAGTGTTACTTATTCATTCATTTATTTATTGAAAAATTCAGTTTCTGACAAATGTGTAACCTCTTCCCTCGAAACAAATAAAAATAAATAAATTAAATTAAATAGCTATTTCTTTTTGTGTTTCAAACTACCGCATGTAGTTTCAAATCGTGTCAATGCCAAATAGGTTCATCTGAACAGGGAAAAAAAAAAGGCTAGAAAAATAGAAAAGAAATAACTCCATGAGCACTTATTTCCCGGATGCTACCAAAAGAGGTCAAAGTAATCCTTCTCAACAAATTTTAAATCTAGTAGAATTTGGGCGGTACTGCTTACACTACACTTTAAAGTTAAAAAAAAAAAATAATAACAATAATAAATAGATAAAAGTATGCGAACACATATAAAAATGTATTAATAGAAGGGGAAAAAAATAACTACGACTTACGAGTGAAAAAATTTTATCTTTTTTTTTTTTTTTTCTTTTTTCAACTGACAGCAGATTCATTATAGCTTATGTAAATAAACCCACAGTTCGATGCGGTTTTTTTTTATTATTTATTTATTTATTAATCTGGAAAATAAATAAATAAAATACCTGTGCATTTCAGTTTTTTTCTATAAGTTTTTGATTTGCTTAATACCGGTTTAGTCGCGTTATGATTTATTTTATTCATTCAATTTTTGGGGAATTTGAGATGAATGAGTAAAAATGAGATCTGCTGCTTAGTTCGACTCTTTTTTTCCAATGGAAAATGATTCTAATTAAATACATACGGAACATTATTTTAAAAATGAATTTAGTCTCTTTTTCTACATTTAGAGCTGTTTACCGTAGTACAAGAAACATACAAGTACTACTTATAAACCACTTACATATACTTCTTTTAGAGAGTAAATCGATCAGCGTGAAATAGTTTTCAGGAATCACGAGTAGCATATCTCTACACTGACTCAAAGCGATAGACTAGACGATGAATTAAGCATTATTAAATGTGGGTGTAAGGAAACGAGATTACATTCTTTAGCCGGTAAAAATACCATGAAAATGACGTCAGACATTAACATTGTACTATACGCTCAAATAAGCTAGTACAGCGATCTTCTACCGATTTTCTTCCTTTAAATACCAAAGAAAATAAATCTTATATGAGTTAACCCTTTAACGTTCATAGGTTTCGCACTGAAAACAAAGATTTGACATCTTTTTTTTTTTTTTTTTTTTTTTTTTAAATGCAACTATTTTTTTATATATCTATTTTTACCATATTTTTTTCCCCTTGTTTTAATAAATTTTTAAACTTTTGTTCTACCTCTGTTCGATAAATCGTAACACTACTTCTAATTTATGGGGTTACATAAATTTTGGAGGAAAAAAAGAAAAAAAAAAAAAAAAAACTCCTTTCTCTCTCAATATAATATATTTATTTAGTTATTATTATTTCATTAATTCAAAATTTTGAGTAAATGACAGAGTAACATTTAAAAAATTATTATATTAAAGAAATTGGAGAATTCAGCCGGTAGATCCTGTTTTTTCGGAGACCCTTCAGAAAAGCGATGGACGTAATTTTTCGATAACTAATGCACCGATCTTATTAAAATTTTGCACACTTCTTCAAAATAGAATTAACTAGTGCTTGAACGAATGATTTAAAAAAAAAAAAAAAAAAAAAAACAGAAAGAAAGAAATTTGAATTTTTATGGAAGAGTTTTATGCAAAAACAGTACAATTTTCGGTACATTTTACCCCACGTAATAGCCTTATAAAATTAGTTGTAATCGAAAAAAAAGAAAAATTCTTTCAAATTTCCCTTTAATTGAATGTCTCTCTTTCCCTTTCATATTATCAGCGTCAGACAGAGAACGCTTATTAAAAAAAATAACACCGATGAGTAGTTTTTATCGCTATAAATTAGCATTCAGCAGACAACTTTCACTCATACGGGATGGTGTCAAAGATCCTAGAATAGTTATTTAGCTAAAATAGAATAGTCACTTAAAACGCTTGGGGACTAAGAACTGAAATTTGAGCTATACGTGGAGCTCAATCTAAGAAAGAGTTCTGTGCTTACACAGAAAAAAAAAAAAAAAAAAAAAAAAAAAAACATTCTATTTTAAGGTTTATCTGTCTAGCGATTGCTTGATAGAACTACTAGTATGCTACGGCCATCATAAAACTTTCTTCTATATCATTCTATATAACAACGCCACTTACTGTTTAACATGTATACAAAAGTTTGACCATAGCTTCTCGCAATATAAATTTTACGTATGGAGTTTGGTGGAGTTTTAATCGATAGATGCTGAAATGCAGCCATGTGAAATATCACAATAGTGCTTATCGGCCGATATACATCTAAATTATGTCAGCATTTCTCTCACACATCAAGTTTCATGCAGTTATATGCCACAGAAGTTGAGATTCGACCTTCTTATTCAAGGGGTAAATTGCAGTGCAGCAGCGCCACGTTGGCCAATATACACCTAAATTAAATTAGTATAGTACTTCATAAAGGTTCTCTCATATATCAAATGTTGTGCATATACAATAGAATTTGAGATATAGCCTTCCCGTTCTCGGAGAAAATTGCAGTTTAGCAGCGTCACATATCAGCTAATATCATACCTGTCATCATCTTAATTAATATTCCGTAGTACTGTTAGCCCCGCCTTTTTTTTTTTTTTTTTTTTTTTTTTTTTACACTAGTATTTTTTAGAGTATTTTTCTTCTTATTTAATCATAATTGTATTTGGAAAATATTATTCTACAAATTTACTGGTGTGAGAAAAAGCGCAGGACTAACAACACTACGGAATATTAATTAGGATGTTCGCAGGTAAGTAATATGCACCCTAACTGAATCAGCACAATGTCTCATAATGGCCTTCTCACATATCAAGTTCTGTAAGTTCTGTTCGATAATACGCAATAGAAACTGAGATATCGCCTTTCCTTAAATTGCGGAAATCGCTCTATAACAGCGCCACCTGTCGAGCGATTGGCACCAAAAGTTGTGAGGCACTAATATATATCAAGCTGCATCTACGTATAAATTGATATGCAATTTTGTGCCGTAGTTCCTGAGACATAGCCTTCTCTGAAACTACGGAAATCGCTGTATAGCAGCGTCACGTGTTGAGAAATCGGCACCAAAAATTGATAGGCACTAATTTATATCAAGATGCATCTACATATAATTTTACATGCAATTCTGTGCAGTTGCTCTTGAGATACAGTCGCGACAAAAAAATATTTCTCACACACACAGACAGGCATTTTCTGAAAATGGTTAAATAGTGTTCTTGACCTCTCAAAACATGTAAATCCATCGAAAAGCGAAAGTCCAAAATTTTTACGAATCCAATACTTTTTTATATTGAATATAGAAAAAAGTAAAAAAATATTGAAAAAAAAAAAAAATAAGATTACTTAAAAAAAAAAAAAAAAAAAAAGAAAGATTCAACTTTAATGAAAAGACCACTAAATATCTCACCATTAAGCATTAACCAAAACAAAATTAATGCACTTTAAATACCTTAAATAAATAGCAAGGGATAAGATATTTTATGTCTTCATTAACCCTTTATCATTAACTAAATGTTTTCGTTTTAAAATTACAAAACTAATTTCTAAAATAGCTACTAGACACATAGTTGCTCATAAACAGGAAAAAATAAATAAAAAAATAGCATTTTTTTTTTTTTTTCCCCGAGAAAATTTGGTTTTGAAACGCCTATATGCAAACTAGATTAAATTCAAATAATTATTAAAACACTATAAATTTAAAACACTCGCAACAGTTTTTTGAGTTCAAAATAAAAGCTTCTTATGAGGCGAAAAAGCTGGGCCCGAATGCATCATAAAAGTAGCAAGGTGCACTCGCGCCTTCTGAAAGTGACTTCTGCAAATACACTGATGGAAAAAAAAATCCCAACACCAAGAAAAAATTGAAGAGCTTGTTTCCAAAAGGCGTTAAGTCAAAAATTTCAAAAATTGACTTTTCGATGAAAAAGGTCGCAGCACACGTCTAACAATATATTTTCAGTAAGTAGAAGTTCCAAACAAAGTTTAGTCATAATAAAAACAGAAAGTGAAATCCGTGTTTTTTTCCAAAAAGAATTAAGTCACAAGTAACTTTTCTGCCAAAAGGGATTAAGTCAAGTTTAACCAATTGTAGCGTGCTTTGAGATCACGTGGTTTGTCTGGCTTTGGGTGGAAAGTCAAAAGTAAGGAAAGGGCTGTTGTAGATTGTCACATTGATTTTTTCTTTATTTCGTAGAAAAATATAAAAAGGGATGTACTTATATCCTTTATTATAAATGTGTTTGTAAAAGATTTTAATCTTGGTTTTTGAACCCCGAAAAAACACATTTATTCCTTCTGTATTAGGAAAAAAATACAAATGAATTCAGAAAAATGTACAGAAAAAGAAAGACCCTGTTAATCGAAGTTTTGACTCATATACACCTGAGAAATTTTTTTTATTCACTATTAGGGGAAAAGCTTATAGGAGAAGATGAAATTACAATATGTTTTGACCTGATGCAAAATCAGAAATTACCACACGAATAAAAATTATACCATGTTAAGAATGCTTTCAGCAGTGGCTGCTCAAAAGGACCTCACCTTCACATACTATGTACCCGTGCATGATCACTCCTACCTTCCAGCAGATAGAACATTCGGCCGAGTGGAGACTAGTTTAAAGAAAGTGGATACAATTTTACTCTCTAATGAATATTTTGAACATTTCTCTAAGGCTGGAAAACTTTTCAAGTATAAGAAGCAGTGGAATATTTTAGATTGGAAACATTTTGCGTATAGTCGTCTGAAAAGCAAACAAGGTTTCGCGATTTCAGAGGCAAAAGTACTGGAAATTACAAAGCGAGATTGGGAGTGAGGGTAGATAGAGAGAAAGGCTGTACTGTGGTTCGTTTTGCCGTCAGAAGATACTGAAACAAACGGGAAAAAATTCTCCTATGAGCCCCTTCTGAAATAAAACCAAAAACAACATGAAACAAGAAAAAAAAAAAAATATATATCAGATGTTTTGAAATTACTTGAACCTTTGGGAATTAACAATGTTTTTATTTTTATGAACAATCTTGCAACGATACACCCAACGCTAACATAAGTGAAAATAATGATAGCAATGAAAAAATAGAATATGTAAATTAAGATTTGTGGTAACTAACCAGCTTCCAAAAATTATGCATCTAAAATTTTTGTGGTAATTACATGGAAAACAAAAACGGATTACTTTCAAATGGAAGTAAGTCATTTCATTTCGCAATTTGTTTGTGCCAAAAGGGCATAAGTCATAGTTTTGTTCCAAAAGGAGTTAAGTCATTTTTTCCTTTTTTTATTTCTCAATAACTATACTGTCAGGATTTTTTTAACCATATAATTTAGTGTTACTATCATCCATAGATTACTGGAAAAAATTATCTTTTCCTTAAATTCAATAATAAATCTTGCATAACAAAATCGCGTTTTTTCAAGAATGGAAAAAAATGACTTAACGCCATTTGGAAACAAGCTCTTCAATTATTGTACAGTAATGAAATTTCAGCAATACATTTGTCTAGGTAACATATTTAATTGATTAAAGTTTCAAGATCACAGGTAGAGCCATTGGCGAGAAGAGCCATTTCAAATGTGAAATGTTGGTACATTAGTAACCGGTGTAACCGCCAGAATTTTGAATGCAAGCTTGCAAACGTGCATGCATTGTGTCGTACAGGTGTCGTATATCAGTTTGTGGGATGGAGTTCCATGCCTGTTGTACTTGGGCGGTCAATGCAGGGACGGTTAATGCTGGTTGTGGATGACGCTGGAGTTGTCGTCCAATGATGTCCCATACGTGCTCGATTGAAGAAAGATCTGGTGATCTAGCAGGCCAAGGCAACATGTCGACACTCTGTAGAGCATGTTGGGTTACAACAGCGGTATGAGGGCGAGCGTTATCCTGTTGGAAAACACTCCCTTGAATGCTGTTCATGAATGGCAGCACAACAGGTTGTATCACTAGACTGACGTACAAATTTGCAGTCAGGGTGCGTGGTATAACCACGAGAGTGCTCCTGCTGTTATACGAAATTGCTCCCCAAACCATAACTCCAGGAGTAGGCCCTGTGTGTCTAGGCCGCAGACAGGCGTTCACCTGGCCTCCTTCTAACCAACACACGGCTATCACTGCGACCAAGGCAGAACCGGCTTTCATCAGAAAACACAACAGATCTCCATTCCGTCCTCCAATGAGCTCTAGCATGACACCACTCACGTCGCAAAAGGCAGTGGTTTGGAGTCAGTGGAATGCACGCTACAGGGCGTCTGGCTCGGAGCTGTCCTTGAAGTAACCGATTTGTAACAGTTCGTTGTGTCACTGTGGTGCCAACTGCAGCTCGAATTTCAGCTGCAGACGCAGTACGATTACCCACAGCCATACGCCGAACTCGACGGTCTTCCCTCTCAGTAGTGCCACGTGGCCGCCCGGAACCCGGTCTTCTTGAGGCAGTACCTTCCCTTGACCACTGCTGCCAACACTCATGCACAGTGGATACATTCCTGCCAAGTCTTTCTGCAATATCGCGGAAAGAAAACCCACCTTCTCGTAGCCCTACTACACGACCTCGTTCAAACTCAGTGAGCTGTTGATAATGGCTTCTTCGTCTTCTTAGAGGCATCCTTGACTAACATTAACCCACTACGTTAAATCTCAACTGTAAATAACGATCATGAACCTTACAGCGTTTATTTAAAGCAAACCTCATTTGCATGTTCATAGTGTCGCTACTAGCGCCACACTTATGCGCGTAGCGCGAAATTTGAATCGACGTCATCTTTCAGATGTATAAACACGCCTACCAAATTTCGTTTATCTAGCACAGCTCCTTCCTGGTGTTGGGATTTTTTTTTCCATCAGAGTAGTTTCTTCGAAATCATCAATTGTTGAGTATTGCTGCTATATAGCAAACAGAGAAGTAACAGAAGTTCAAAAATACATTAAAACAAGGAAAAATGTTTGAAAAATTGTTGTGTAGAAAAAAAATGTTAAATTTCTGGTTTCAGTGCGAAGCCAGTGAACGTGAAAAGATTAAGCGTTAAATTATTAAGACATAAAACAAATTAAACTTGTTGAACTATACCTTCTATATTTCCTTTCAAATTAGACTAATTGTGTTTTAATAATAGTCGTGGAATAATCTATTTAAACAAAACAACCATTTTTAAAAATAGTATATAGCTTGCTAATTTCAGATAATGAACAACTTAAGAATGCTTTGTTTCGAATCTTTACCAGTTTTTAAAGCAGGAAAGAAAAAAAAAAAAAATAGATTCCTGTTTGTATAAGAATCTTTTTATTCAAGTATATTTAATCTGACTTCCTGTTTTATTGTTTTTGATAAGATGACTGTGATAAAAGATCGAAATGTTTATAGTCATTTTTTCCTAATTGGCATACACAGTATAATAAGTTTGTCTGGTTAAACCTATAATCAGAATCGAGCATATTGTATTATATAGCATAACTGATTTTGAAAGATAAATTAAAAACAGTTTTAAATGCTTTGTCAATCCCTCTTTAGAAACTTCAGAAACTGAATAATTGAAATATTAACAAGAAATAAAATAAATTCCCATACCTTTTTTTTTTTTTTTTCCCAGTCTTACGACGAAATAGAACTTCTTGCGAATGCCATATCAGAAGTCTGTCCAAAAAAACGGTCTCTTTTTCACTATCTTCATGATAAAATGTCTTCTTTATGCTGCCTGAAAAATAAATAAGTAAATAAAGATTTTTAAACGTGTGGTGATTTCATCATTTTGTTTGCATCTTAAAAAAAAAAAAAAAAAAAAAATTGCCTATTTAGTTTTACACTAGTTTTTAAAACTCTAACATGTTTTTAATATATCTTGAAGAGTTAAATAAGGGGAAACTTATAACAGTTTGATGAGCAATGTAACTTAATTCCCCTGAAACAAAGTTAATGTAAACTTATCAGAAATGCTTATTGTACTTAACTGAAAATCCAAAATACCGAATGCTGATTGTCATTAAAGACTACACTTAGATAAGGCTTCTATTAAAGGCAAATCGTATTTTGTTGATGAGAATGGTATTCCTTACTTGGTAAATTTCTGAATTGTCTCACTAAAGTGTTCACAATAATCACAATTTGCATATAGATATGTTCTAGCGAAACCGGTTACTTCATAAAATAGCGAAATCGCATATTATAATAACAGGAGACTTGGCGTTGGAATATTAAAACCCGAATAAATTACTACGTCAGAAACACCAAAAGAAAAATATTTGCGATGCATACAGCTATTTCGGTAACCTTATGCGCACCGTCTTCAGTGCAAAAAGAATTCTGAATCTGGAGAAGTGCTCGTATATATAGGAGAGGGACCGAATTTAGTTCAACCAATAGGATTGCGGGAAAGGTGGAGTGTGTGGCCAATAGGAATTTAGGAATGTTAGCTGCGTAAACAGTAGAAAAATTAAGAAAATGTGGACTGAATGTAAAATTTCCAACATTCAGACAAATAGGGAACAGCGAAATCACAATTTACAAGGTTTTTAAAATTTTCATAAATATGAAAAGCTTCAAAGAAATCGAGTTCATGAATGGATTTAGGTCTGCAAATTATTTTAGCTGAATTAAATTTAAAATTATGATTTTCCTCCCAGTAATGTTTAGAAATAGCCGATTTATTGGTTTCTTGTTTGCGGACGAAATTTATATGTTCTTTTAGACGAAATTTAAGACTGCGTTTAGTCTGGCCAATAATTGATAAACCACACTGACAGGAAATACTATAAATGCCCCAAGAATTATGCATATCAATGGGATCTTTTAACTGAGAAAAGGTGAGTTTATTGGAAGGCGAAAATATTATTTTAAAATCATATTGTTTGAGAATTTTAGCTATGGTTTGACTGGATTTAGGAAAATAGGGTAAAACAATACTGATATTAGAAGAAACTGATTTAGTAGACGAAATACGAGGGAGCTGTAATTTTTGGATGGCTTTGTCTATAATGGAAGGGTCATAACCTCTGTCAATTGCAATGGCTTTCAGGTATTTAATTTCAGATTTTAATAAAATAGGATTTGAACAAATATTAAGGGCACGGTTTACAAAAGTATAAAAAGCAGCCATTTTTTGGTTAGGTGGGTGACATGAACGCGCATGGGGAGGAAGGGAGACTGCAAAATTTTTACGATAGACGGTGGTTGAAAATCCATTTACAGTGCGAGAGACGAGTGTATCAAGAAATGGAAGACTACATGTGAGTTTTGTATCACTTTATTTTTATTAAAAAAATTACTAAATTTGTTATTTTCTCTAGTTTGAATTTATTATGAAATATTTATATGTACAGTATGTGTGCTGACAATTTTGTAAAACTACTGTAACATTTCTGATACATTACGTGATCAGAACTGAGTGTCCCAAGGAATGTACAGTACAAAACTTTTCTCCTTGAACATAATTTTCATTTTTTAAAGTCTGTATTTTACATTCTATACAAAACTTGTGACATCCTTTTGCACATTTAAAAGTTAAATTCTAGCACATATTGATATGAAAATGAATTTTTGAGGAAAAATGGGTAAAGAAAAAATATCAATGGAAAAAGCATTTAAAAAAAAAAAAAAAAAACTAGAAAAGAGATTAATTGGCCAAAAAAGAGACAAATGTGAAAAAAAGAGAGAAATAGCTAGAAAAGCTAGCCACTCCTAGGTCTATATGTTTTAATTGGAATTTTATTGAAGTAACATGTTTCAATATGCTTCAAACAAAGACTGTAAAGGTCTACTAAAATAAAGAAAAAAGAAAACCTTACTTTCATTTTGACAATGAAACGAATCTATTTTATTAACAAGATAACTCTATGTGTTTAATATGTGTGATACACATGTATTAAGCAAGGTCCGATTAGGATATCTAGAGAAGCTAGCACTAACATGATACGTGGTGTTGGTGGTCAAGTTAAGGCCAATTTTCTGCACTAGGGACCGGGACTTAAGGAGGGTTATGCCCTCCATGGGAGTCTTTCTGAAGAATCCTAACCCGTATTTACGAAATGATACGAGATACTCCCATGCACTCATGCGTATACTATGAGGTACAGTCGGTAACAAAAGTCTCCGAACACTAGCAAAAATTCCTATATAAAAAAAGTACACTTAATACAGTTTTGTTAAATAAATCCTTGTCGAATCCTGTTTTTAGACTAAGAACAGGATTCCACCAGGATTTATTTAACAAAACTGCATTAAGTGTACTTATTTTGCATAGGAATTTTCGCTAGTGTTCGGAGACTTTTGTTATCGACTGTAAAATAAACTCATTTCCATAAACTCATCGTATCACTTGGCTGCATGGTTTTGGTTAGCACTCTCGATTCAATTAAATGGTGCTGGGATCAAGTTCCGGTTTAGGCATAGTAGTTTATAATCTCCGCCTAATTAGCTCTAGAGGACAGAAAATTACCGTAGCGAGAAAGAGTAAATTAAAATCCATGAGTGTATTTTATACATATTTTAAATATAACTTTGTGTGATTAAATGTACCACAATTTCTTCTAAAATAAGCATCAAATGTTTCTCCAAATACCTGTATTTCGATGGATCTTCTTATTAAAAATTACTTTGAGCATGCATGGGTCATTGCCAACATAAGGGGTAGAAACCATGTCCCTTAGCCCTCAAAAATAGAAAATATTTTCAATCAGAAAAAAATTTACAACTAGGCTATTTCTTACGATTTTCTCTAGTTGAATATTATTATAAAAGTTTTTAATGTTATTTATTTTTCTTAGAACTCGATCGATAAAACCTGGAATGTCCACTCCGTGGACTGTCCCCAAGGGAAGTCTGCAGAATACAGCATTATTTTCAAGCTTAATATTAATGTTTTTTAATTACATTTTGATTTAAGCAAGACATAATTATCCTTAAAAATATATTTATTAAATTTTAGAGTTATAAAATGAATCTTGTTTTTTTAATTAATTTATAACAAATGTCCCTAATAAAATGCGTCCACTCCGTGGACAACTATTTAATTTCCCATAAAGTTCAGTAGATGGCACTGTCTGTCACCAGTGTGTAACTGAGAAGAAAGAGGGGGAAGCCATCTTTGTTTTTACCTACATGTGCTGAACTCAATGCTTTATTTCGTTCTGTTAAAATAGATTTCATCTGTGATACCTCTGTTTGGCTATCTCATCAGTCCACTCCGTGGTCAGAAGTATACAAGTAATTATAAGGATTATTTATTATCTAATTATTATTACAATTAATGATTATAAGACTTAATTCAACACTAACGTTAAATTGTTCCTGACGTTGTTGCTTTGTTCCTTAAAATTCAAAATCAGACATTCTGTCCACTCCGTGGACTTCCACTCCGTGGACATCATTTGATCACGAAGTGGACACTTCTTTCCACGGAGTGGATACTTTCAAAATTAATCTTAAAAATAGATACATTTGAAAAATAATCTAAATAAATTTGAAAAATAAATTTTATCCCTTTATTTTTTTTTTTGTTGTTGTTAGCCTACTGATTGCTTAAGGTGCAATGGAAATATATTTTCCCCCTAACTTTTATATTTTTATTCGTGATTTTCTAAAAATGTCATTTCAACGTCTTTAAAACAGTATTTGCTATTTTTTACTGAACTCTTAAGCATTTCTCTTCATGGTTTAAATGTAACAACAGAATTCGTATTAATATAATTTTAAGAACAGTTTTATGAGTGTTGTTTACAGATTAATGCAAAAGGATGATGTATACTATATGTTTTTTTTTTTTTTTTTGTTTTGTTTTGTTTTTAATTTTAAAGGTAAAATGTAGAAAAGGTGACATAAACTTTAGAAAAATAATTGCAAAAATATAATTAAATTTAGTTTCAGAAGAAAAAATAAATAAAAATATTTTTGTTTTACAGTAAAACTAAAATTGTTTTGTATTTTTATTAATTGAATAACTTTTATATATATATATATATATATATATATATATATATATATATATATATATATATATATATATATAAACAATACTTAAAATATATATTTATTTTCTTTGCAGAAATTTATTATGCTGTTCAAGAAAAATGGAAATTCGCATGTAACCCAATGCAGGACAAACAAATGTGCACAAACCTTCGCTCAGACTCAGTCAAAAAGAAAATTAGGTGGAGTTGAAAATCAAAAAGATAAGAAAAATAACAAGAAAAGGAAACTTCCCAGCCAAACTACAGAAAAACGTAAAGAACAAAAAAGAAAAAGTATGCAGAGAGCAAGAGACAGACTAATGCTCCTATTACACACAACACGTTTTCACACAACTTTTGAGATAATTGTAAATTTGGCTCAAATCACGTCAATGTCCAGTGTAATAGGAATTGGGAATACGATCAATTTTTTCTGGCAAGTCAGACTGTGATAAACCAGTGAGAAGAAAGCTCTTTATGTACCGAGAAATGACAGCGCCGGCGGGAATTCATTCACCGTTTTCCTCTTCGCTCTCCCATGTCGTCCCCGTTAAAACAGAGATAAATAGGTGTGCCTTGACATGTACTGTACACCGTGTAAACCAGTTCTTCGAACAATTTTTGATTCAACTATTGTAACCTTCTTTCGGTTTACAGCTTTCGAAAATTGGATCAAAAATTGGATGAAATAAAAGTCGCGTGAAACATCTTTGTGTATAATAAGAGCATAAGAAATGATCCCGCAAGACATGAAGAAGGAAAAGCTAAAGAAAGATAAATATATCACAGAAGGAAGAATACTGTAGTTAAAATGTTTGAACAAATGAAATGAAGTGTTAGGAAAAAATGGAAGAACCAAAACAGAAATCAAAGGGAGAGATTGAAGAAACAGATTAATCTTTGAAGAACATCTCAGAGATGATACACCTCCTGAGACACCTCGTTCAGCAGCCATAAACATCACACTACCACAAATTAATCCATCTCTGAAAACAAAACCATCTGTATCATCATCTAGCAGACTAGAAAGTGGAAGAAAAAGGTCGAAAAAGAACAGTGAAAGGCTTTGTGAAGAAAACAAAAAATTGGTTAGGAAGCTTGAAAAACACAAAAAGCATGTGCAAAGATCTAAGGATGTGAAGTCAAAAAATAATACTACTGATTCTGAAAAACCCAAGAGAAAAGTGAAAAAAATTATCACAGAAGCAAATTCAAAAGAAATTGAGAAATGTATTATTTTTGACGAGGTTATAAAAAAGCCAATAAAAGAAAGTTTTAAAGGCGCAAAATCAAAGAAGAAACTTAAAGAAATATTCGAAGTTTTAACAGGAAAAATAGCAAGGAAATACAAGTGTCTTCAACATATTAGATCAATCACATAAAAAAAAAAAAAAGAAAGAAAGAAAGAAAGAATATGCGGAACCAACAATTATTTTCCTGTTATTTTCATTTTTCAAAAGAATTAAAGTAAAAATATTTGTTGATTATTTTCTAAAACACAAGTAAAACAATAAGGATGAAAAGATACAGCTGCAAAATAACTTTCAGGTTTGGATATTTATAAGTGTCCACTCCGTGGTCAGTGATGTCCGCTCCGTTGACACATTAATTTTGAAATTAATTAATTACCAACCAAAAAATAGCTAACGAGATAGCTCATCAAGTAATTTAGATTCATAGTTGTCAAAAAGGAATTAAGGAATTTTTTCAATTTTTTTTGGTAAAATTTTTATATTTTCAAATTAGTCTTCGTTTTCTACCCTTTAGATTGGCAATCACCCGCATACAAATGACACAATAAAGAAAAGTCATGCTGTTCGCATAGATTTTAAAACACTTTAAAGAGTACTTAACCGTTACCAGGGATGATTGTGACCCTACTTTAACAATCCTAAAATTACAAGAAAAGGAAAGTTGATCAGGGAGTGATTTTTTTTTTTTTTTTCTCCTAACCAAAAATACATGTAATGACATTTTTGTAAATCTAAAAAATAATAATAATAAACGAGTAAATTAAATATTCATAAATTTCCTTTACACAACAGTTTTCTCTTCACAGTCACTGAAAAATAACTTAAAAAAAAAAAAAAAAAAAAAAAAAAATCCTGGTTTTAGGGGAAAAAAATCCTAACGACAATCACCCCTGCGTTATATCGTTTAACTCTGTTATTCCGTTCGAATTAATATGACTCACAAGTACTTTAATTTCTTATAAAAACGACAGTATAGAAATATTTTCTTGACATATTGTGATATTGTTAGGAATATATGTTATTTTTCTGAAAAGGTTCTAACTTTGTTTATATATCTTCAATATATAATTTAAAATTTTACTAATGTGTTGTTTAAAAAATAGGAACAGAGCAGCAAGGTTAAGATTCAACTTTTCAAAAGTGTTAAAAACATAACAAAATGCACTTCGATTCGTACTTATAATACCCCATAATGTATCTCACAATTTCTCTGTAAACCAATCATTAATGCTAATAACCAATACGTACATATTTTATATTAAACATGCTTTTGTGCCTCACAAATACTTTAAGCTTTCTGTCGTTATGTTTTAAAGAACTATCTCTCATGTACCATAATATATCTGAATTCTTTTGTGGGTTCTGTCACCAAACCCAACAGTGTATTTATACTATTTTCAATAGGAAACATACTATAAATACAAACGAGTAGCACAAATTCAATTATAAACCCCAGGCTAAATTTGTGACCCCTTGGTACCTTATATGCCCATGTCTTAACCTGGTGTTATTCAAAACACAAATTAAATTTGTATGCTTTAAGCACAAAAATTTAAAGAATCAACACAATTACATAATATTTACTTTTTACATTAAAAAGAAAAAAAAAAAAAAAAAAAAACAGTAGGCCCTTACCTATGAATAAAAGTTTATCTACGTAAATAAAATAAAACAATTTTCTATCATAACACAAAATAAATAAATAAAAATAAAGACATAACCATCACATGATTTTATTTTATTTTACGGCAAGAGAAGTTACATATATTAACCTATTCATTCTTTCTCTCACTCTTTTTTTTTTTTTTTTTTTTTTTTTTTTTTGGGGGGGGGGGGGATATTTTGATTCAACGATGTGCATTATTTTTTATTTTGTTTGCAACATGTTTCTATGTTATAGGAGAAGCCTTTCCGCCACAACCGCCCTTCCATTTTTTAAATCTGCCCTTGATAACAATAACGATTTTTTTCATTTATCAGAGTAAAAGAAAAAAAGATAACTTCCTCAGAAAAGGAAAACTTGCATTCATATTATTAGAATATTTATCAAAATTACATTGAATCCAGACATTTTCAGTTAAAATATCTTCTAGATAGTCAGAATTTTTTTTTAGCTTTAAATAAATAGCTAACTAACATTTCCAAAACATTCTTTTATTACACTAACTTTATACAGAAGGTGAAAAGAAACTAGTATGTTGTGGCCACCACAAGACTTTCTTCTATATTTACCTATACATATTCAATCAGTAACAATATTTAAAAAAAAAAAAAAAAAAAAAAAAGTACTTTTTTTTTTTTTTTTGTTAAAAGTGAAAAAAATCGATAACTTTGTTTTAAATTATCACAGATTTATAGTTCAACCATTCGTTTTAAAGGTATTGACGAGACCTTTCGAAAGATACCCATCTTGAAAATTTATCCCCCCCGGGGGGGTACTTCCCCCCCAGGGGGGGAAGCGATGCCCCCCCATGCAGAAAATTTTTTTTCCTAGTTACATACTACTATTATCAATAATTCATATTAATTTTACAATCACAAGTTTAAAACAACTCTAATTATGCACATTTATACGAATTTTTGTCCTATGCTGCCATGTTAAAAATTTAGATAAAATGCTATCACAGCGCCACCTATTGAGCTATTGATCCCCAAACATAATCAGCACCAGTTTATGTCGGGGACCAACTAAATACCAAGTTTGGTTAAATTTCGTTAAAAAAAAATTGCGATATTTTTCTAAGTTTTTTTTTGTTAAAAGTAAAAAAAATCTATAACTTTGGTTTAAATTATCACAGATTTATCGTTCAACCATTCGTTTTAAAGGTATTGACGAGATCTTTCGAAAGATACCCATCTTGAAATTTTGGCCCCCCGGGTGGGAACTTCCCCCCCCCGGTGGGGGGGCAACCGATGCCCCCACATGCACAAAAATTTTTTCCTAGTTAACTACTACTATTATCAACCTGATCTTTCGAAAGATACCCAATGTGAAAATTTACCCCCCCTGGGGGGGTATTTTTCCCCTAGGGGGGGGAAGCGATGCCCCCCCATGCAGAAAATTTTTTTCCTAGTTACATACTACTATTATCAATAATTCATATTAATTTTACAATCACAAGTTTAAAACAACTCTAATTATGCACATTTATACGAATTTTTGTCCTACGCTGCCATGTTAAAAATTTAGATAAAATGCTATCACAGCGCCACCTGTTGAGCTATTGATCCCCAAACATAATCAGCACCAGTTTATGTCGGGGACCAACTAAATACTAAGTTTGGTTAAATTTCGTTAAAAAAAAAAAAAAAAAAAAAAATTGCGATATTCTTCTAAGTTTTTTTTTGTTAAAAGTAAAAAAAATCTATAACTTTGGTTTAAATTATCACAGATTTATCGTTCAACCATTCGTTTTAAAGGTATTGACGAGATCTTTCGAAAGATACCCATCTTGAAATTTTGCCCCCCCGGGTGGTAACTTCCCCCCCCCCCCCGGTGGGGGGGCAACCGATGCCCCCACATGCACAAAAATTTTTTCCAAGTTAACTATTACTATTATCAACGAGACCTTTCGAAAGATACCCATCTTGAAAATTTACTTCCCCGGGGGGGGATTTTCCCCGCCAGGGGGGGGAACCGATGCCCCCCCATGCACAAAATTTTTTTCCTAGCTAACTACTACTATTATCAATAATTCCTATTAATTTTACAATCACAAGTGTAAAATAACTCTCTTTATGCCCATTTATACGGAATTTTGTCCTATGCTGCCATGTTAAAAATTTGCATAAAATGCGATCACAACGCCACCTATTGAGCGAGTGATCCCAAAATCTAATCAGCACCAGTTTATGTCAGGGTGCAACTAAATACCAAGTTTGGTTAAATTTCATTCATTGGTTCGTGAGATACAGCGTCCACAAAAAAATGATACAGACAGACAGACAGACAGACAGACATTTTCTAAAAACTATTAATTCGTGTTCTCCATATCCCAAAACATGTAAATCCATCAAAAAGTGGACTTCGAAAATTTTCGCGAATCCAGTACTTTCTCTATATTACATATAGAAGAAAGTAAAAACATTAAAAGAAGCTAGATTTGTTAGTTGAAGATAGTCAAATTATAATTGATGCACAATTATATTTTACACAAAATTCATTCAATACAAATTATTTATTAAATTATTATAAATGCAGACGATTTTTATCTGACAGAATTATATCCATCACTAAATGCCGAAAGAAAGTCAACCTTTTGCAATTATCAGTAGAAATAAGATTTTTTTTCGTTAAAAGATAAAAAAAAAAATTGATAACTTTGTTTTAAATTATCACAGATCTACAGTTCAACCATTCGTTTTAAAGGTATATTGACGAGATCTTTCGAAAGATATCCATATTGAAAAATTACTAACCAAGGGGGGGGGGGGGGGGGGAAAGCGATGTCCCCATATGCACAAAATTTTTTTCCTAGTTAACTACTACTATTTTCAATAATTCATATTAACTTTACAATAACACGATTAAATTAACTCTCATTATGTACATTTATACGAAATTTTGTCCTATACTGCCATGTTAAAAATTTAGAAAAATTGCGATCACAGCGCCACCTGTTGATCCATAGTTCCACAAACCTAATCAGCCCCAGTTTATGTCAGGGTCCAACTAAATACCAAGTTTGGTTAAATTTCGTTCACTGGTTCGTGAGATACAGCGTCCACAAAATTTGTGATACACACACAAAGACACACAGACAGACAGACATTTTCTAAAAACAGTCAAATCGTGTTCAGGACATCCCAAAACGTGTAAATCCATTGCAAATTGGAGTTTGAAAATTTTCACGAATCCAATACTTTCTCTATATATACGTATAGAAGAAAATAAAAAAGGATGACACAGCTAATGATCGTTACGAAACTATATTTCCAGTTGATCAATCACAGTTCTTTAAAAATTATGCGAAATTGTTGGGGAATTTGTAACTATACATACCGAATTCTATATCACACGTAGTCCAACAAAGTTCATAATCCAAGAAAAATGGGGTACGACAACACTGAGCTTTCGTCACTATATTAGTTCGCTGATAGCATACTTGGGTAAATTACAGTAATTTGAATTTCAGTGACAATTAAAACTAAGATGTTATGGCCACCACAAGACTTTCTTCTATATTTTCCTATACAAATTCACTCAGTAACACTATAATTTTTTTTTTTTTTTTTTTAAAGTTAAAAAAATCGATAACTTTGTTTTAAATTATGACTGATTTATAGTTCAACCATTCGTTTTAAAGGTATTGATGAGACCTTTCGAAAGATACCCATCTTGAAAATTTACCACCCGGGGGGGAAGCGATGCCCCCCAGATGCACAGAATTTTTCTCCTAGTTAACTACTACTATTATCAATACCTTGTATTAATTTTACAATCACAGGTTTAAAATAACTCTCATTACGGAATTTTGTCCTATATACTGCTATGTTAAAAGCTTGCAAAAAATGCGATCACAGCGCCACCTGTTGAGCGATTGATCACCAAATCTAATTAGCACCAGTTTATGTCAGGGTGCAACTAAATACCAAGTTTGGTTAAATTTCATTCATTGGTTCGTGAGATACAGCGTCCACAAAATTCGTGATACACACACACAGACAGACAGACATTACTATCAATTCGTGTTCAGGACATTCCGAAACGTGTAAATCCATCAAAAAACGGAGGTCGAAAATTTTCACGAATCCAATACTTTCTCTATATTACATATAGATGAAAGTAAAAAAAATAATAACAATAATTTAATATCTGCAACCCCGGAGGTAAACGACAGCATGTCAAAACTAGTATATTGTGGCCATCACAAGACTTTCTTCTATATTATCCTATACAAATTCACTCAGTGACAATATAAAAAAAAATACGTTTTTTTTTTTTTTTTTTTTTTTTTTTTGTTGTTGTTGTTGTTGTTGAAAGTAAAAAAAATCGATAACTTTGTTTTAAATTATCACAGATTTACAGTTCAACCATTCGTTTTAAAGGTATTGACGAGACCTTTCGAAAGATACCCATCTTAAAAATTCCCCCCCCCTCCCTCGGGGGAGGGGGGGGAAGCGATGCCCCCACATGCACAGAATTTTTTTCCTAGTTAACTACTATTATTATCAAAAATTCATATTAATTTTACAATCACAAGTTTAAAATAACTCTCATTATGCACATTTATACGAGATTTTATCCTATACTGCCATGTTAAAAGTTTACAAAAAATTCGATCACAGCGCCACCTGTTGAGCGATTGATCCCCAAATCTAATCAGCACCAGTTTATGTCAGGGTGCAACTAAATACCAAGTTTGGTATTCCATTCATTGGTTCGTGAGCTACAGTGTCCACAAAAATCGTGATACACACTGACAGACACACAGACAGGCATTTTGTATAAACTATCAATTCGTGTTCCGGACATCCCAAAATGTGTAAATCCATCAAAAAACGGAGGTCGAAAATTTTCACGAATCCAATACTTTCTTTATATTACATATAGAAGAAAGAAAAAATATAATTTTTTAGAGACGATGTTAATGATGCTATAATAAAATGCATTTGTCATGAATAAAGAAAATAAGGATAGTTTTATTTTCCACTGTCCTATCTCCTTTATAATAACTCGACATAGTGCTTAATGACTCTATATAAAGCAAAATATGCACATCTAACACATGGTGCTATCTCTTTTCACAAAATGGACATGGTGTCCTTTACCTCCTCTCCTGGGTACAAATATATATATGTGTTACTTTAACTTTGGTCTTTAAGCTTTGAATCCTTATTACTTTCTTCTATATGTATATATAGTGATAGAGAAAGTATTGGATTCGTGAAAATTTTCGAACTCCAGTTTTTGATGGATTTACACGTTTTGGGATGTCCTGAACACGATTTGACTGTTTTTAGAAAATGTCTGTCTGTGTATCACAAATTTTGTGGACGCTGTATCTCACGAACCAATGAACGAAACTTAACCAAACTTGGTATTTAGTTGGACACTGACATAAACTGGTGCTGATTAGATTTGGGGATCAATCGCTCAACAGATGGCGCTATCATAGCATTTTTTCTAAATTTTTAATGTGGCAGAATAGGACAAAATTTCGTATAAAAGTACATAATAAGAGTTATTTTTAACGTGTGACTGTAAAATTAATATGAATTATTGATAATAGTAGTAGTAATCTAGGGGGGGGGGGAAACTGTGCATGTGGGTGCATCTCTCCCCCCCCTGGGGGAAAATACACCTCCCGGGGGAGTAAATTTTCAATAATGGTATCTTTCGAAAGACCTCGTCAATACCTTTAAAACGAATGGTTGAACAATAGATCAGTGATAATTTGAAACAAAGTTATCGATTTTTTTTTTTTTTTTTAATGAATTATTTTTTTTTTTTTTTTTTTTTTTTTTTTTTTCCCTTCTGATAATTGCAAAAACTGACTTTCTTTCGGCATTTAGTGATATAATTCTGTCAAATAAAAATCGTCTGCATTTATAATGGAAAATAATTTAATAAATAATTTGTATTGAATGAATTTTGTGTAAAATTATATAGAAGAAAGTCATGTGGTGGCGACATCATACTAGTTTGTTGATTGTAATCAATTAGCCTTGCTTATGATTTTTAACCATAAACTTGCGTAAAAAAAGTTTGTAATAAAGATTTAAGTCTTAAATAATTAAACTGCAGCAACAAGCGTGAAAAACGCTTTCTTTATAACTATACATTGCAAGAGAAAGGCAACATATGTCATTTTCACTTTCCCGTCAAGAGTTTATTCATTGCTTAATTCAACTCTTCTCTGCTTACATATCATATAAACGAATCCAAAAATATTCTTAATGATTTAAATAAACAAACAGAAAGAAACAGCAACGAAAACGTACCGAAATAGCGGGATGAGAAGAAAAAAAGAAAAAAGAAAGAAAAAAAAAAAAAAAAAAAAGACTTCTTCTCTTTAAGAAACATCTGTAATGACACCTCGTCAAATTTCTTCTTATCTGGCGATGAAATGTGTTAAAGCGAGGAAAGGATTTTGGAATATCTTTTCTTAATAAGATATAAGGAGAGGAGTACTTGGATAAATAGTAGAGGAAATAAGCTCATAACTACGGTTAATAATCTATAAAAGTTATTCAGGCAAAAAAAGTCATTCCCGATAAATATATTCTAAATCCAAACAAAGTTTTGGGAACTTGTTAAACAATTTACTTTTTACACACATTTCTGATATTGGTAGAAGAAATACAAAAACAGTAATTTTTCTTTCACACTTAAAAAGAATTAAAGTTTTCAATAATTCTATTGAAACTAATTACACTCTATAACAAAAAAAAAAAAAAAAAACGACGCACCAAGAAGAAGTGGGGACAAAAATTGGTAGATGGGGTGGAATGGGTGGTCCGAATGGGACAAAAATTGGTAGATGTGATGCACATGTGGAGAAAAACAATTGATTACAGTTTCAGAAAATTTGAATGGTTTAATCAAGAGAAACAACCTCACAAAAGTAAACAAGTCAGTAACGCGTTGGTCCACTTCTGGCCCTTACGTACGCAGTTATTCGGTATTAATTGATAGAGTTGGCAGATGTGCTCCTGTGAAGTATCGTGCCAAATTTTGTCCAATTGTTGCGTTAGATTGGTAAAATTCCGAGCTGGTTGTAGGACCCTTTTTATGATGCTCCAAACGTCCTAAGTGGAAGAGAGATCCGGGGACTGAGCTCAACCCCACTGAGCCGCCTATTAAGGGTATTATAAGTCACTGATGTACCAGTTACACGTAGGATCGACGATAATGATGAATTGGTGCTTGATTCCGTCAAAACCTGTATGTATGTGAGTTTGTGTCCAGCTTGCATTACTCCTTCTTAGTACATCACTTTTTTTGTTATAGAGTACATTTGATTAATGGTATTTTAAATACATAGCACAAACGTTTACATTCTGCAAAAATACAAGAAACTATGACACGAATTCTATTCGGGGGGGGGGGGGGGGGCTTCACTTATTTGTGGAATTATTTTTCAGAATTTTTCAACCTTTCCAAATATTAGAAGAATAACAATAAACATTGGCCTAGTTATATATATATTTAGAAGGTTCCAAAAATTCGTATAATTGAAAGCATAAAAATAGTTAATTTCTCTTTAATCGAAAATAAGATTTCAAAAGAGAAGAAGGGATATTTATTTAGGAAATATAATGAACGAGGTTAAATATTTTAGAATTCCTTACTTCTAATTGCATCCTCCAAATTTAAAATTTCCCAAGACTCATTAGAAAGGGTTTTTGTTTATTTTTCCTGATTCATTTATTCTAACTGACTTAGATATCGAATAATGCTAATGCTGGGAATAAAAGGTAAATAACAAACAAAAGCACAGAACGAGAGAAAATGTTTTATAAGTTTAATTTTTGAGATAATTAAAAAAAAAAAAAAAAAAAAAAAAAAAAAACTACATGAATCTTAGGAAAATGCCGGAGAATTGACCTAAAAATATCATTAAAAAAAAAAAAAAAAAAAAATCTGCATTCTGATTACATCTCTGTTACCGATATAAAATATCCATTTAAACGATTACACAGACCTACAAAAATGATGTTGGCAAAATATAATTTAATAATTTTAGTCTCCATTTGTTTTTCTGGCGTGCTGAAACCAAAAATGAAGCCAGTTTTTCTCTATCAATCATAGATTTTTGTTAATACGTCTACCGACACAATTTCCATTCACTTTCGGTGATTTCTAGTTTGTTTCCATATCCATGAACCATAAAACATGATTAATTATAGTTAATCATGGAAACATATTATAAAAGTTACCATATAATTATATTGGTGGAAGAGTCACGGAAGAAATTGTGTCGGTAGACACCCTGTACAAACTTTCCCCCAGACAGTTTCAGGAGGGCGCTGCGCCCTGCCTGCCCAATCAATGACTGAAAAAACAGCACCTTTCTTGACACTCATAAAAAAAAAAAAAAAAAAAACTGCACCCTTCTTGCTCTTAATCCAAAAAAGTTGCGCCCTTACTGCCTTTTCATTGAAAATAACCTTCAAACTGAAGATATGTTACAAACATAAATAAATGTATTGGGCATAACAATCAACATTCATTCATACATCAGTAACAAACAAAATTAAGGTGTAAAGAAAGTTAAAATTTAAAACTTTTTCTTCCATTTATACCCAAAATCGAAATTTTAAAATAAGTGTCTCGATTTTAAATGCTAAATGCGCCCTTAATAATTCAAAACTGCCCTCATGAATATAGAAAATACCCTTTTTTTTTTATTATTATTATTAACAGTGCCCTGCCCTTTTTAAAACCGGGGGGGAATCTCTGCCTATACTGACAAAAACCTATACGCAATAGAGAAACCCTGGCTTCAGTTTCGGCACACCAAAAAACACAAGGATTAACCAAAATTATCAAATCAAATTTTTGGATGTAGACCTGTGTTTAACGTAAAATAGAATCTTGAATATGCAAAAGCAGGCCTCTAAATCAATACTAGCAGACCTCAAAATTGAAATTTCACGTTATTCGCTAGTGGCCAGTGGATCTTTTAAATTTACTCGCAACTTGTTCGCGAATTTTTAGACTGATTATCGAAATAAATAACTTTTTCGTTCATGTATTTATTTTTTATTTTATTAGAAAAGTTTTATAATTGTCCGATATTTGTGAAGTGTTCGTTTTAAAATCGCTGATTTTTATGAAGTATTCGTTTCAATTTCCCCGATTTTAGTTCAAGATCAGCTTTCGAATCCGATTTTTAAGAAGAAAGATTCCAGAATATGCAAGTTTTTCCACAGTCAGTTGATGAAATTTGCACTTTTTTTGTCGCTGTTTTACAATACGGGACATTGTTGGACATTTTCGTCGTATTTCGCCTCTGATAAAATAAATAAAATAATAAGCAGCTAATTCTTAGAATAAGCAAATTTTATCTCAGCCAATTGGATGAAATGTTTTATTTTATTTTTAATCAAGAAATTTCACTTATTATTATTATTATTTTAAAGCCAATTTACAAAATAAATGATTACTTCGCTGCATATCAACGAAATTTCTGTTCTTTCGATGTCTAATTTCCGAAATATGCCATATTTCCCGAAATGCGTAAGCAGTAAACGTTTCAGAACTGTTAATAAATACTTAAATTGCGTTTAATTGCAAAAATAGGAACAATTTTATACGTGGTCGATTAATGATACTTATTTTTTCTTTTTTTTTTTATGTTGGTCATTAAAAAAAAAAAAAAAAAAAAAGGTGGCAATATTTTTTTGTTTGTTTGTTTAATCGCCACATGGCGAGTGGACTTTTTCATGTCTAAGCACTAGCCTCATCTTAAAGTAACATTAAAACATATGTATTATATTTTAATTAAAAAAAGAAAAAGAAAAAAATCTTTTTTTATTACTGTTTTTAACTGGAATAATTCAAGAATTTACAGGGCCGATCAAGGCAAAAAATGGGGCCCATTTGTTACCCATCCACAAAATTCTTTTATAAAATGGCCCCTTCACAAAATTCATAGAAACAGCCCTTTCACAAAATTTTGCTTTATAAAAATTATCCTAAAAAAAAGACAAAAAAAGAAAAAAAAATTTATTCGTATCAGTATTATTTCAAATGATTGCATATATTTGGTTCAATGAAACACTATTAGCTTGATATTAAATATGATATAGAGTGAACGCTAAAATGAAACGTTTTACATAATAAGCTTTCCAAAATAATAATAATAATACATAAATAAATAAATAAATAAACACACACAGAAAAATATTTTTTCCCCTTCAAATATAGGTCCCAAAAATTAATATGGAAAAATAAAACGGACGAAGCAAATACATTTAAAAACTTTTCATCTTTATAAAATGTTCCATCTTTAATTCCATTAATAAAAATTAATTTTAACAACGACTAAATATTTCAAAGAATCAGCATTTTATAAAACTTTAAACAACAATGAATAAATACTTGCTACTTTTTTTTAGAGGCTTTTATCCGAATTTTTTCGTTTACTCAGAGGTAAATCAACTGTTCAATCTCCCCTCCCCCCTCTCAAGAACCTTTTTTAACAATAGAAATGCGTATTTAACAAAAAAAAAAGATCTTTTCCTTCTTATATGCTTTCAAGAGACTGATGATTTTTATAAGCAAAAGTTTTCGTACCTTTTGAAAAACATGACAAATCATCTCCACATAGCCGTATTTATTTATTTATTTTTATTATTTTATTTATTTATTTATTATATACATATTATTCCTATTCGACTTATTTTTGCATATTCCACCAAGTGAGACAAAAACAAATTCATTTTCCTTTTATAAAATTATTTTAATTGTATGCCTATTTTTGTATCTATAAGGAATCTCTAATAACATTTGCCTGTTACCACCACAAAGGTTTAAAAAAGCAAATTAGTTACAATTCGATGAAATGTAATTGCCATATATATCAAGCTAAAATAACCGGGGTTCAGGAAGAGATCAACAGAAAAGACTGTACCACAAAATCAGGGTTGTGTTTCTTCCAGGACAGTGAAAGAAAGTGGGAAAAAACTAGAAAAAATGGAAAAAGACAACAAGAAGACAAAACAGATACTCAAAATTAAAATACAAAATAAAAGCACATATTAAACTCATAGTGTAATATCAAATCTAAACTATTATCCAATATTAAAAATATATTTTTGTGGTATTAGGGTTAAGGCCAATTGACTACGCTTACAGTCCTAGGTCTGAGAAAAGTGCCCTTCATGGCAGTCTTTTTAAAGGGTCCTAGCCCATATTTACACAAGTTTCTTATAAAACCACGGATAACTCAGAATGGTTAGGCTGACTAGGGCGATCTGGGATCAAGCTCGCCCAGCACTACATGGACATTGGTGTGGCCTATTATCTTTGGAAAAAAAATAAGTTATTATATTATATATATACATACTTTTATTTATATAAGGGCTATTGTGGAACATATTAAATTTTATAAAATGTAATTAATTATACATTAGTTTTTTTTTTTTTTTTTTAGTTATATATATATATATGTGTGTGTGTGTGTGTGTGTGTGTGTGTGTACTGGCATTCATATTTCAGAGCTAATTTTAAAAGACTAATATTTTTGAAAATTTTTGCAAAGACACTATCTCATATTATTATCATATGATCAAACAGTATAAGAGATAATAATTATGTAATTTTTAGCCAAAACATTTGTCCTTAAAAAAAAAAAAATCTTTGTACGGATTCTAAACTAGTACCCAATGAGCTGTGTGAATATATCAAAATACTTTTTAACTCCCCTGCAAGTTCTCCAGGATTTTATTTATTTATTTATTTATTTTATTTACTTTTTTTTTTTTTTTTTTTACAGAAAGTTTTCGTATTTTGCATTATCTATTCTAAGTTGAGAAACCGACTGCAATACTCAACTGCTTTTTTTTCTTTTCAACACTGTGCACTGCAATAAGGAAAACGAAAATTTTTGATGACATTTTGTAATGCAGTAATTATTGCATACACTTTCCTTTAATTATCTGGATGTTAGTTAAAAGTCTTTTTCTCAGAAAGTAGACAAGTAATTCATATATTTACTACCAGATAAAATTGTTTAAATAATAAAACTTTATATTGATTAAAATGAAATTGATCTTTAATGGAGTTTGAGTATTTTGGTATGTGATCTGATCTTGATTAAAAATCTCATGTACTTAAGGAAATTAATGTATACATTTCTTTCTTTTTCTTCCCCCTCACCTTTATCACAGTAATTAATGAAGAATTAATGGTGTAGTAACTTGGGGTGTGTTAGACAGAAGTCGAAAACAGATCAAGACCTTGAAAAAAATATTAAAAAGAATTTAATATTTGACATATTTATTTTATTTTATTTATTTTTTCCTAATATTGATGATAGATTTTTGGGGTAATATATAAATTAATTATAAGATTGGTGAAGATCATGAAAATTTTTGAAAAAAAAAAAAAAAAATGCTGATGGGTAGCGACAGAGAAAATGAATATCGGATAAAATCTTTTTGTAAAAAAATAGAACCGACTCCAAAAAACAACTACTATTCAAACAGCTAAAATAAAATAAAATAAATAAATGATTTAAATGAAACTATAAATTGCGCCTAAAAGTATAAAATAATTTCCTTCGCCAAACAGCCTATAACACTACAATTAATCATAACTTTTGAAGTGGGCGCAAAAAGAAATAAAAATTTAATTCGACTTCAAAGATTTGTTTTTTGATCGGCAGCTACAAATGTTGTTGTCTCGAATGATCCATTTTCATGTTTCCTTTATTATTTTGTCGCTGTGTTCATTAGTAACATCTACATAGAACAGTGAACATTCTTCGCAATTTGGGTTTCTACGAAGTTAGAGTTTCCTTTGCAAACTTGGTATAACTTTGATAACTACCATCTTTGGCGGCTTTTGGATTTGGCAATCAAAACGTAATGCAAAAATATATACGCACGATGTATATTTTCATAATATATATTGTACGAAGTATTGTTTCATATTCTTGATTACTCTCTTAATATTAAAATAACCATGATTTCTCAAAGAAATTAAATATGTTTGCCAGATAATTTGGCGATTTTTCTGTCACCAAGGGCGACAGATACCAACAGATCCACTAACTTTTGTAGTTTTCGAAATCATTTTTTTTTTCCCCCCTTGAATCAAAATAGTTTTCGGCTGTGTTTTGCAGGTGACAATGTGAGATGTGTATTTTGAATAGAATTTGATTTTTGAATTGAATAAAGGTATCGATTTTTATTCAATTAACTTCAAAAGTTATGATTAATTGTAGTGTTGTTCGACGGCAGTTTCACAAATCACAACCCCCCAAAAAAGTGACATAAAGAAATGGTTTATGTCACTGAAAAATATATGAAATGCACCCAATGTGAACAAAAAGTTACATCTCCATCTAGAAAATTATCCACTCGAGAGACAGTTGTGTCAGTTTTCTAGTCAAGTTATCTTTAAGTTGATTTTTCTCAAATGCTACATTTTTAAGTTGCGTCACTTTTCTTGCCTTTATCGGATATGAGAAAAAAAAACTGTCTACTGAATGAACATACATTAAATTAAAAAGACTTTAGGAATGCAAAGAACGGATATGCTGTATTCGTAACCAAAAATTATGTTAGGCATATACATTAAACTTTACAGTGAATACGTGTCATCCGCTGCGCTGGAAATTGCGAAGCGTATAGTTCAAACAAAGAACAAAATGTGCATTGCAGCTGACGGACAGAAGTTTCAACATCGAAATAAAGGTTTTTTGATTTGTTTACAGTGTAGGAAACTGCAAACAAACAGATGCACATTTAAACATCTTGTTTTTAACATTTATGTCTACAAAGTGTTTTTCCGTACTAAATCATCGATGCTATACAACTTTGTAATTTACTTTTTCTTTCGTACCTTGTACTATTTTCGAGACAGAAACGCTAACTTCGCTCTGTTCCCAATAGTGGTGCTGTAAGCGGTCGCATCTCGTAGCGCATGGCCACTTTACGCTACAACGTATGCAATGTCTTTCAAGTGTGCACAAAATAGGAAATTGTGAACAAACAAATGCACGTTGCACGTTTTAAGGGTTCTATTTTTAATTATTAATGTCTACAAACTGTCTTTTCGTACTAAATCTATAATGCAATGCAATTTTATAATTCACTTTTTCCCCCTATCTAGAAACGTTTCCGAGATAGGAACGCCAACTCTGCTGTTTTCTACCAGGTGGCGCTGTGGGCGGTTGAATCGCATAGCGCATGGCCACTTTACTATGCCTACATACCACTTTTATGACTATAGCTGCAGCCGTTCAGCAGTCAAAAGAGTCGGGACTGACTTTTTTGGGCACCCTATATTTTCTTTTGATCGTAAAGATATTACACAATGGGACCTATTTCAGACCAAGATCTTTAGAACAAAACAAAAAGCTTCAAAATCGGATCATCCGTTCAGAAGTTATGAGCTAATTAAAAAAAAAAAAAAAAAAATACGTTTTGAATTGAGAACTTCCTCTTTTCTGAAGTCGGTTAATAATGTTATCGAGATATGCTCATATTTATTTATAGATAAAACTTCATGGGAAAAAAATATTTTTTAATAATATATATACAAAAAAAATCTTTTTTTAAGCTGGATTTTCTTCGAACTCATATATTTTATATATATATGTGTAACGTATCATGGGTCCGTAACATTAAGTGGGTTGGTATTCCAGTAATGTGAGCATCTTAGAAAGGATGAGGAGTCCATCAGATTCACTAATAATCCTTTATTAAATTAAAGATGCAGTCTTGGCCTGAAAGTTAGACATCCTGAGCGTCATATGTCCCTTTAACCACGCCGAAGGTCGGCACTTCTCCGTAGCGGCGCCCTTCCGGGCCCGCGGGTTTCGTTAGCGAGCTTTTACATGATAAGAGTAATATTTAACGTAGATTTATTAGGTAAGTCAATATCGGATAAAGCCACGATTTCTCGTGTGTTCAGGCTTAAATACCGTCTATTTCGGAGGGAATATTTAGTCCACCCCTACTTAATCATTGGCTATTAACTTTATATATGATTGACAGCTTAGCTGAGGTCCAGATCGCCGGGATTATTATGCATTATCTAACCACAAGAAACTGCAAGTTGCGTTTGTTCAGCACTTTATTATCCTAAAATTCGTCCACTTTTATGACTTTTGCGTTATGAAGTCTTCTGCTGTGTAACAAAGCTTAAAGGCGCATTTACGAATTATTAGATATTTCTAGATTTTAAAATGGGGTTTTAATTATTTAATTTAACTATTTTTTATCCCTTTCATACATATATAGTCATTGAATAGACATTTAACCTCATTTAACAATATACTGATTTTCCCTTGCTAATCATAGTAATAACCAGGATTGGCCAATTTTTGCCAAAGTGGAAAAAACCGTCCCGGCAAAAATAGTTTTTGCCATAATTTTTGCCACTGGCAAAGCTATTTTAAAACAGGGTTTTAACGATTTGAATTGCATAATTTCAATTTTCAAATTATAATATTAACAAATTAAAATCAGAGATTTAATTACATTCCTGATCAACTGATTCTTTTGTAATTCATTAAAACAGTGCATTCTAAAATTTCTTTAAATAAATTTTTTAACATCAACAATAATTGTAATTTTTTTCACTTTTAAAAATGTTTAGATTACCTTCTAAAAAATATTTTTCAATATTAACTAAAATGTCTGTATAAATTTTAACAAATTTGTTTAGTATAAAAGCATTTAAATATGTTAAAAGTGCATTTAATTAACAATTATATTTTATATAACTTAGCCATATCATTTAGTCGCATATTTATTACACCCAAAATGCAAAGGAGAATTTTGGAATTCTCCAACAAAATTGAATTCTTGAAGAAAAACAGAAAGCTCAAAAGTGGTTTCAAGAAATAGATCATGAGTACCTCTTGCTATAAAATTTGACATGAATGAATCTCTTTCTCCACAAATATATTTTACTGCAAATGATGATGCTGAATCCGTTAGTACAGCTCACAGACAGTGGGAAAATATTTCGTTGGTTTGCAACATATCAAAGAGTTTTTATGAACTAATTATTCATTTTCAAAATTGTTGAACAAGTTTCTCTGCAACTGAAAGACATTTTCAGTTTTTTATATTATTCATTCCAATACATATTTAAAAAAAAAAATCTTTTAAAACTTCCATGCCATTTTATTTGAGTGGGGAAAAATTCAGCAAGTCAAATATCGAGTCAATTATTGAATCGGCGTTCTAAAATTTGCGAGTCACTGATCATGCATTTTTAGGAATTGATACACAAATTGCAAGTAAACTCGTTCTCTGAATATGTCATTCTCAAGATTGTTTACTACAATAAAATAAAAATGTAATTTTGTAGTTTTATTTTTATACTTATGTTCAGGGACTGACAAATATCTTAGGAGCCAGAGATAGCAAATTATTTCTACCCCAATATTCACAGCGAAGCGTAGAGACTTAAGGGGTAATATTTCGTAATTTTATAATTAACGCAGGGCATATTTATGTATTACTTTACACTGAATAAATGAAATTCAGTTAAAAATGTAAACTAAGAAAAATTTTAAATAAAGTCCATTGAATTTGATGAACATCATACAATTAATATTTTCTCGCTTTAAGTTCAAACACAATTTGCTTTAGATAGTATTCAGAATGCTGATACTTTGTTCACACAAAAATGTTGACATGGGAAGTGCTAGTATAATAGTAAGAAATTTTTTGAAGTATGGGAATTTCTTTCATGGAAAAATATCCTTCAAAAACAGTAATTATTAAATTTTTCCCGAAAACATTAAAATTATACCATTTATTCAATATATAAGAAATGTCATCTCTTATACCAAGAGGAAAAGGTGGGAGGAAAAGAAAAAGTATGTAAAAAATATAAGTACATGAAATATTTTGTCAGTCTGCCATAACTGGTCACCAATGAGATATTTATAGTCGCCATGATGCCCAAGATTTTTCAGACCCTGGTTATATTATTTATTATTAATTAATTATAATTAAAAAACTTCAAAGATTTTTTATTTTTATTATTATTAGGGTGCGAAATGTAAGGGCTGAAAATTCAAATGTAGTGGCATTTTAATTTCATTTATCCACGTTTGCTCATTTTTTCCAACTTTTGCCTGTTTTTTTCCACTTTTTGCCGCTGTCCTAGCAAAAAGCCAACACTGGTAATAACCATAACTGAGCGATCAGGTTCTCTCAAAGTATTTCTACTGCATTTTACACTGAGCACTTAACAGATAGAACTGTAATTATTACTTATTTAAACCAATATAATAAAGCAAAGCGTTCGAGAGTATGGTAAGTGGAATGGAACACAGATATCATGCAACATAAAGCGGAGTGAAATTACAGACTATTGACTAACGTATTTCACGAACAGATCTTATAGATTTAGCAATGTTTGTTATTTAAACTTTTAACAATGTTAAGAGAAAGGGGGGGGGGAAATCGTTTCAGATCTAAAACTTTCACAGATACACGAAGTCATTTTTTTAAAATAAGTGCATGGATATTGCAGTTATCAATAAATAAATTTGCTGAAATCATCAAGAATCGAGTAGCGTTTTGTGTTAATTTTGAAATTATAGCCATTTTACTGCTTGGTGATGGCTTTTTCTGACTGTCAAGTCTCAAATATCGGTTCAAACCTTTATTTTTTGCGGATTTTTTGAGCTTTCAACTCTCTTTTGTAGAATAATATTATAGTTTTAAAAAATTAAAGAACACGCTTTTATAGAAATGTGAACTAAAAAGCACAAAATATCTATTAAAATGCAGGGCAAGAGAAAATCGTGTGAGTGACACACCATAATATTTACATACATTTAAATCTTTAATTAAAATAATTTAGAATTAAACAAAAACCATTTTTAAAAAATCTCCCCTGACTGGCAGGTCCCGACTATGCTATTTGAAGACCCGGGGCACTGATGCTATTTGGAGGCCCCTTACCCTGCTCTAAAGAGCTCTCCAAAAGTATCCATTCTCAAAAACAGAAATAAATAAAATTAGTGCATTTTTAAAAATTTTCCTTCAATTATACCTTCTATTTCCCCATTTTTTTTTTAGCAAACTATAACAAAATCATTAGTTTTATGTTCAAGACAAATGAAAACTGAAGCATATTGATCATCCAATGTTTAGGAAATTATTCACAAAATTTAACAATTTTTTAAGCTCTTTAATAAAATATAGAAAGAAAAAATTAATCAATTTTGTTTTTAATAGACATATAATGAAAAAAATTATACTATTGCTTCTCAATTTTTGGAAATGAGGCCCTGGGCCAGTGCCCCGTGTGCCCGTGCCATAATCTGGCCCTGCTGACTGGGCTCGAACGCTAGACCTTTAGGTTCGTAGCGCGCCGCTTTACCTCACAGCCACGGCATTCACGTAAGGAATGTCTTTTTTTTACAATATAGATTTTTTGTTTGCTCCCAGAGCGGTTACAAACATACATACAAACATACGTACAGGTGAAGCTAATAATATTATAGTTTTAAAAAATTAAAGAACACGCTTTTATAGAAATGTGAACTAAAAAAGCACAAAATATCAATCTTAGTATTAAAATGCAGGGTAAGAGAAAATCGTGTGAGTGACACACCATAATGTTTACATACATTTAAATCTTTAATTAAAATAACTTAGAATTAAACAAAAACCATTTTTAAAAAATCTCCCCTGACTGGGATCGAACGCTGGACCTTTAGGTTCGTAGCGCGGCGCCTTACCTCAACGCCACATCGTTCACGTAGGGAAAGTATTTTTTTTACAATATAAATTTTTTGTTTGCTCCCAGAGCAGTTACAAACATACAGTCGGTAACAAAAGTGTCCGAACACTAGCAAAAATTCCTATGTAAAAAAAGTACCCTTCGTACGGTTTTATTAAATAAATCCTTGTCGAATCCTATTCTTAGTCAGCGTAAGAACATGGTTCGATAAGGATTTATTTAACAAAACCGTATGAAGTGTACTTTTTTTGCATAGGAATTTTTGCTAGTGTTTGGACACTTTTGTTACCGACTGTACATACAAACATACAGGTGAAGCTAATAAAAGCGTGTCAAAAATGAAAAAAGTAATTTGATTTTCTAGTATTAGAATAAAAGTATCTGGAATTTAATACTTTCACCAAAAAAAAAAAAAAAAAAACTATTCCTGAAAATGTTAGGAAGGGGCGAAGATTGGTTTAAGAAATGTCTGATTAAGGTTACACCAAAATAATAATTAATAAAAAATTATAAAATAAATAAAACTTAAGTGGTAATAGATCTGTAACAAACTATTTATCTGCAGACATTTTAAATCTCTTGAAATCTCATGAAATTTTATATCATACTGAAATATATTTTAGGATTTCTCCCTTTAAGAAATTAAAATTCCACATAAAATTGCTTTCTGAAAAGCGCGGGTAAACTAAACACTCGTTAACATTTTTGAAAGTAATTTCTTGATATTATATTGCAGTAGATTTTGGAGATATTCTCTTTCAAAAATTAAAATTCTACATAAAACTGATTTTTTAGAAACATGTATTTTAAGGAAATTAACAGTCTTAACTCATTTTGAAATCAATATTTAAAAACTTTCATTTTGCAATCTCATTCTAAAGCTACTCCGAGTAAAAGCAAATAGAGAAAGTAAACTCATTTCCGAAACTCGAAGCTTCAAATTACCATCATTTTTAAATAGATATTTTAATAATTAGTTTTAAAGCGTTGAAACATCTCGTTACCAACAGAACTTTTAATTATGACGATTATTATTAGGGAATAGATGGTGCGAGAGAAGGCGGAGGTAAAAAATAAATAAATAAAACTGTTTTCAACTAAAATATTAAAATCTAAAACGAAGATATTTGAATTTACACAACTACATGTGTATAGAGTCAGGAGGGGGAAAAAATAATCCTCCCTGACACATACACACATATTAATTCTGCTGCAAATCACCACATAAAAATATTGCCATTACCAACTGCTTTGGAATTACAGCTATTATTTAATGGTTTGCCTGAATTAAGTTATAGGGCCGCCTGCATATTAAAACTTGAACTACATTTTATTCGTTTAAAATAAAAGACACCTCGATTTTAACAAAGTATTCTTCTTATTTTGCATTTAAATTAATATATGATTTCAAATTCCAAATCATCTAAGACCTACTTCAGAATTAAATTATTCAATGCTTTGATATAGTAATTTTAAGTTAGTTTTCACATTTTCTAAAATAATAATCTTAAAAAAAAAAAAAAAACTTTTAGATGGATATGCTACTTAAAATGAATAAATAAATAAAACAATTTCCAACTAAAATATTAAAATCTAGAATGATTATGTTTCATTTTACACAACTGTGTATGTATAGTCACGAGAGGGAGAAAATAACCCTTCAAAATACTTCAATTTTAACAAAGTGTTCTCGTTTTGCGTTTACATTAGCGTAACTAAGATTTCAAATTCCAAGCTATTTAGACTTACTTTAAATTTACACAACTATATGTGTATAGTCACAAGAGGGAGAAACTCCTTCACAACTTCTCAGTTTAGCGAGTTAAAAAAATAAGGGGGGGGGGGATGGTAGAGTTATTTTTTGAAACATCAATTTCCAAGATCTAAAACTGACCTACCTAAGCAAGATGACTGTTACTTTTCCTGTAATAACCATGTAATACATGAGAAAGGATATCTAAAATGAATTTATGTAACATTTTTCAAGAAAATCATTAGAGCCGTTTTTGAGATACCAACTTTTACTAAAACTTTGCATACTCAGTTATTAACCGGAAAACTATAATTACATACAAAAGGATATTGAAAAGGGAGTTAATATCAATTTTCCTGAAGTAACCAACTATATCATTCGAAAGGACATCTAGTAGAGAGTTCATATAGCAACTTTGAAGAAAATCGTTAGAGCCGTTTTTGAGATATGGACTTACGCTCCCATTTCCGGTTTCCGATGTCCCGCTTCTGTTTTTCCAATTTTCACCAAAATTTGGAAAATTCGTCTGTACACCAGACCTGTCTCAATTCTGAAGTTTCGTCGTTCTATCTTTATTAGTTTCGGAGATATTATGGCCAGAAGATTCCCCACATACACACACACTGAAAAATTGCCAAAAACTACTTTTTTGGACTCGGGGCACCTTTAAACGTGTAAATCAGTGAAAACTCGATCTCGAATTTTTGGACCGAATACAATACTTCCATTAGCTACGGTAGTCGGGTAATGAAAGTAAAATGTATTCTTATTAGGTAACACTTCATATTCCAAGCAATCCAAGACTTATTTCAGAATTAAAATCATTCAAAGTTACGATACAGTAATTTTAAGTTACTTTTACACATTTTTTAAAATAATAATCGTATGTTTTTTTTTTTTTTTTTTTTTTTTTTTTTAAGTACGACAGGACTATTTCTTTGAATCTGGCATTTTGTGTCGTTACCAATTTATAGTGTTCCACTTCGAAAATGCCTGCCAATATCCAATTTCATCATTTAATTTCTTACTCTATCTTAAAATTATATATATATACTAGCAGACCCGGCCACGCGTTGCTGTGACTAAGTTATACGTTGAATTATACGGCTGTAAACTATTTAGTACAGTTAAATTATTATTTACGAACAAAGACGAAAACGTTGTAGCCGATGTAAAAACCCACAGGGTTGAGATTTGAAACTTAGGTCAAAATTTGGAAGCGATTGATAAAAATTTTCGTAGTGTTGATATTAAGCACAAATTAATTTTATTGTAGGGTCCTATAAATTTTAATGGAGAAGTGATATATATTATTTCTAATGCTACTTTGGATAAAATTGCTAAAATGACTAATATATAAATTAAATTCTATTAAAATAAAAGTATAAAAGAAACAGACGATTTTAAAATCAATTTTTATGGAGGAGTGAAATATAATATATGCTATAATGGATAATTTTACTATTAAATGACCTCATCATTTTAAATATTTTAAAGAGGGCAACAGCTGTAGTTATAAAAGGGAAAACAATAAGGCTAAACCAGAAAAATAAGTAAATTTGATAAATATTTTAAAACTTTAAAATTGGAAATCTTATGAAATATTGGACATTTAAAGTAAATACATGTATCATTTTAAATACAAAAAGATTTTGGAAAAGTTTAGTGTATTTTAACGAAGTGATGAGAAGTTTTTGAGTATGTTAAAATTTTAATAGTAAATTCAAGTCAATAAAGATGGGAAACATTGAGGATTAAGATAAGAATAATTATAAGATTTAAAAAAAAAAAAAAAAACTTTTTATATACCATGCTTTTAAATTTTAATATACTAATAATATACAAATTAAAAGGAAAATGATAAATATTCTATCATAGTTTGAAGTCAAATTTGTTTTCAAATGTCTAAATAAAATATCTGATGTAAGATACTAATATTTTGCAGCGGAATAGATTTCATTTCTGTCATCCTTGGCGAAAAAAAAAAGAATATCGCCAAATTATCTGGCGAAAATATTTAATTCCTTTCAAAAATCATGGTTATTTTAACAACTTATATTAAAAGAGTAATGAATAATATGAAACAATATTTCGTACAATACATATTACATGTCATACATACGTACAATGAATAATACATATTACATTTCGTACAATGCATACATCTGGCATGTATATTTTCGTGTTACGCTTTTGATCGCCAAATAATAATAATAATAATAAAAAAAGCCAAGGGCGACAGAGTTTAAAAATTTAAAATTAAAATTTTGTCAATTTGACAGCAAAATAATTCAATCTAACACCCGCGATAACTAATACATATCTATACCCAAATATAAGGATTAAAATCGGGAAATAAATTTCCTCGATTTTTAATAATTTCTTACAAAAAATCCAGTGGGCAATTAACATAGGAAATCTTTTTCTTGGCTGCACAGACGGTCAGTGAGTCACACTTCGCTTGCGTATAGAACTCATAGATATAGTATAGCATATATAGAATAGAGTGATCATTGGGGAGAAAAAAGTTATTCCTTTTCATTTGGGAAAAGACGACGTTTTTACCAAAATATGGCCGTCTTTCCCCGAGTGAATACACACGGGAATACATACTAATATTTTAGCAAATAAAATTTATGAATAATTTATTTGCTAAAGGGGAATGGAAGACTCCAGATACAGTTTCAAATTCATATTTCTTTCCTTTTTCTTTTTTTTTTTTTTTTTTTTTTCAATACCACTTAATGGCTGTTTCCAAAGCTTTTATTTTTTATCTTTTTTCGGCATCAAAAATCTTTCTACGATAACATGGGGATGAGAGATCTATATATATTACTATATCTATGATAGAACTACATTAGCACTTTATCAATGTGTATAAAATCTTTAAATTGATTATGACGTCAATTTTCGTGAGATGCATAATTTAACTTTTTATAATTTTTTAACGTTCACGTTTGATTAAATGTATTTATTTTTATGTCGAAAGAAAATGAACTCGTATTTTTTTTTTTTTTTTTTTTTTTTTTTTTTTTTTTTGGCAACAATTAAATTAATGGAACTCACAGATATTTTGGAGCAACTTTAATAAAGGTCTATAATTAACAAATAATTGCAATAAAACAATATTGTGACAATAAATTGAGATAAAAACTATCCTATCTCTCAAGTTGGATCAAACTGCACACAGTGTGCAAAATTTCATCAAAATCAGTTCCTTAGTTTAGGAGTTTACCCCGGACAAACATCGTGACACGTAATTTATATATATATACAGATTAAATTATAAAGTTTTAATCAATGAAGCACAAATAAGTAAAAAACAGGATTAATTTCACTGTATTATCTTCATTATAATATGAATTCAATTTACACTTCAGTCTAAATAACACGTGGCCGGCTATGCTAACACCAAAAATTTAAAAAGTGGAAATAATTGAATTATACGAAATTTATTAATAGGTTAAAAAGTTGAAGATTCTTTGTGTAGATGGCAGCACCAAATATATTTCAGCTTTCATTTCAACCCAGTCGAAAGGTATCGACATCTGTTAGAATCATTTGGAGTTAACAGATAATTGTGACTGTCAAATAATAACAGACAAATAATTAGCAATAAATTAAAATTGCGACTATAATTTGAGATTTAAACTATCCTATCTCTCAAGTTGGATCGAACTGCACATGGTGTGCGAATTTTATTATAATCGGTTAAGTGGTTTAGGAGTCCATTGAGGACAAACATTGTGACACGAGATTTATATATATTAAGATATATATATATATATATATTTCACTTCCCATCGGCGAGGATCGAACTCACAAACCTTCAGGTTCGTAGTTGTGCACACTGACCACAGAGCCAACGGGTCTCGGCTGAATATATCCTGGATTATTTAAACTAGAGTTTTCAGATTTTTTTTTTTTTTTTTTTTTTTTTTTTTTTTTAAGGGTGTTAAAATGCACATATAAGTAGTCCTGTAGTACTAAATTAAATTCTGTCATAGACAGAATTTCACCCAGTTTTAATGCTCGCGAAGCGAGCATACATCAAGATATTCACCACTGCAGTACAGATTTTTTTTTTTTTTTTTTTAAGAACAGATAGCAAGCATTAATGTTTCAATTTTGTAATTATATTAATTTTATAATATCAAATATCAATTGCGAAATTAACAGGGACTCGGCAAAATTATATATTTATAACCCATCAAAATTTTTATTATATTCGATTCATTGAAACGTATGAGTTCTCTCGAATTTGGGACGCCCAGCATTTTTAGTTCTCTTACATTCAACTTCTACTATGCATTTTCCAAAATTTAGCTTTTTTCCGGTAAGTAGTTTCCTATCTATGCTTGAAAAAAAAAAAAAATCGTAAAAAGAAACTCAAGAGATAAATTATGAGAAGATTTGATTATCATAGTCTATGTAATTCTCGGATTTCAATTTGAAGCGATAACTAGGGGTTTGGGTTGTAGCTATACGGTCATCGTATTATTTTGGGTATTGTTATTATTGTTTTACACATAAAGGCTCATTAGACTGGGAGATACAAAATTTATATTTAAACTATTTAAAAAGATGTATGCATTTTTATGCTCTCTCTCTCTCTCTCTCTCTCTCTCTCTCTCTCTCGCTCTCTCTCTCTCGCTCTCTCTCTCTCTCGCTCTCTCTCTCTCTCTCTCTCTCTCTCTCTCTCTCTCTATATATATATATATATATATATATATATATATAATTTTCTTTTCCCTATGAGGTTTAAAATGATTTTATATATATATATATATATATATATATATATATAAATAATAGATATCGTAATAAGATTAAATCATAAAATTCAGCTATTAATAGAACTAAGACAATAACAGCACACTAAAATATAGAACTGAATTTAACATAGAGGAAAGAATTACACAAAAAGTTGCAATGTAGATTAAGAACCAATGAGTTAGGATAGTAACTTAAAATACTTACGCCGACCGGAATGATAATAAAAATGACCATTAAGCTTATGAGAGTGAAAACGAATAATAAATAATAAATCACAGAAATATTTGGATGTAAATGCTTAAACATAGAAACATACTTATCAAGGGGTGCATGCTTCATAAAGCTTAAAGAGCCGCAACGATTTCGTACAACGATATTGCTAATCATAGCAATTAATATCGTTTCACATCCCGATCGATGCAGCAAAACCATAAAGAATTAGAAATAATTGAAATATTAAATTAAAACAAAGATTAAAAAAAGATTAAATGTAATCTTATTGGATACCAAAGTGAACACTTGAATGAAGTAAAGCAACCACATGTATAACAATTAACTCTAACAGGAGAAAAGGATGATGCCAAAACTTAAATTGAAGTAAAATAAAATCTCGACAGATATCGATTAATCGAAAATACTTCAGAGCATTTTCATTAAAGATAAATTACACAGAGTTAATATTAAATGATAATGTTAAAATAGATTTTTTATTTATTTATTTATTTATTTATTTATTTATTTTTTTTTTTTTTTATTACACAGAGTTAATATTAAATGATAATGTTAAAATAGATTTTATATTTAATTAATTTTAAAACACAGAGTTAATATTAAATGATAATGTTAAAATAGATTTTATATTTAATTAATTTTATATATATATAGTTTATATATATATATAGGTCATTTTTTAAGATGAAAAGACAATTCTAAAAGAGCTGAGACAATTTGTAAAATATTATTAAAACTGAATGTAATTCGATATTGATTGCACCCCAGTTTCATTTATCTTGGGGCGGAATTAGTAAGAAATGCATATTTTATTCATTTTTAAAAACTGTACATTATTCTATAGTAAATTAACATATATATCACATAAGAAATGAATACATATACTTAATATAAGAACTGAAAACTATGTGAAACAAGGGTATCCAAACAAATAAAACTGAAATAAGAATAAGAAGGAGCAGAGGCCACCACGGCTTAAGATGGATGGAGCTAGTTGAACAAGTTTTACGGGCGTCCAACTTCACCCAAAACCTCTGCAAAACCATATATAAAAAAAGAAAAAAAAAAAAAATTTAGTATCTTGCGGCGACCACAAGACTTTCTTCTATATTTTCCTATACAAATTCACTCAGTAACAATATCAAAGAAACAAAAAGTAAAAGTAAGAAAAAATCGATAACTTTGTTTTATATTATCACAGATTTATAGTTCAACCATTCGTTTTAAAGGTATTGACGAGACCTTTCGAAAGATACCCATCTTGAAAATCCCCCCCCCCCCCGGGGAGGGCGATGCCCCCACATGCACGGAATTTTTTTCCTAGCTAATTACTACTATTATCAATAATTTATATTAATTTTACAATCACAAGTTAAAAATAACTCTCATTATGTACACTTAGCAACAAAAAACAAAGCTGCACTGCAGAAAAAATGACTTGTATATTTTTCATTTGTAATCACTTCAAAATTAAAGGTTGAAACAAATGAAAATGTCTTATTTGCATAATACCAATGTGGTGAAATGATACCTATGTACATTTTTGATTTAATAATTCGCTTTATTGCACTTTAGGAAGTACTTTTTAAAAATCTGCATAAAACTTTCTTTTTGAACATAATGCATAAGGCAATAACCATACACTTTGTATTCTATTATGATTTATTATATGAAATAAGCAAGTTATATTTTAATATATGAATAAAAACTATTTATTGGTTAGATCTAAGCAATTTTTTGTTAAAAATATGTATTCTGCATTGGGTTAATTCCACATTTATATGGTATTACAGCTTTAATGCACATAGTTTTATAGAGTGTTATAATATAAATCTCAGAAATTCCAATGTGCCAAATATCACAAATAATTTTTTATAGAGTTATAGGCTGCAAATTTCGAATCCTCTCCCCTCTCCCCCGCGTTTTTATAGACGAAACATTTTCCAGCAGATCGCGATTAGGACTATTCCCATGTCTGGTAAAGAAGAAATTCTACTATATCCTTTGTGGGATTTAACTTAAAGTGAAAAAAGATATGTTTAATTACAGAATTATAGGTTCTCATGGGAATGCATAGGAAATTTTGACACTTTGAAGTGAATAAACTTACCACAGACGCCGTGTAGTAAGGTGCATTATCATCTTGAAATGCTGTTTACGGAAATGTCCAAGATACCTCCAAAATAGTCGGTCAGGCACCACTTTTATTAAGATTGTGTTTTATTTCGAGTTAATTGATCCCTTGAACATAAAAATTTGCCCGACTGTTTGAAAAGTTATGCACCTCCGTACCATAATGTACGGAGAATGTGTCACTGTTTTAAAAGTGCGATTTTCATTAAGTCGGTCATATTTTCGTTGTCAGATCTGCTTGTTTTCTTTAGCTCGAAATAAGTTAAATTTGACTCATCAAAGAGAACCAGTACAGCCCAATAATTAACTAATCATTCTTTTATTTTTTTAACCATTTGAGGTCTTGCTTTCCTAATTCTCTTCACTAAGAATGGAATTTTTTCAAATTTTCTGTCATTTAAACCTGCTTTGTTTAATAGTTCTTGTACTGTAGTTAAAGAAATTATGCTGCTAAACACTTTTTCTGAATCTCTTTTATGTTCTAAATGTAATACAAACCGATTTTATAAGCATTGGCTTTTTAACTTTCGGTCATCTCGCTTGCATAAGCAAAATGGCCTCCTAAAACCAAATTTCCAGTTTAAACGGCCAAAAATTTTTATATCTTGCTAAAAACATTTTTACCAATATTTCGTTAAGAGTCTTTTTTTTTAAAGTTGGACACTTTTGATAGTTGACATCTTCAATTTTTCCGAAACTTTCAGGATGTGTTAGTAGTACTGTGATAAGAAAAAGTGAATTTTTTTTTTTTTTCTGAATTTGATTTGTTCGACCTAAAGAGGGGGGTCGAAGTTTGAGGCCGTAAATAAATGGTGCCATTTTAATATCATTTTACTCCTAAAGCCATGAGTGACCCATGTCAATTTTTTTAAATACGGATACTACTTGATACTAAATACATTTTAGCATAAACAGTTTGGTGGGTCATTCATGGCTTTAAAGGCCAGGGTCATTCAAAAGTGCAGTTTTCGTTGATTTTTTCCATGTTTTCAGTCTGAATATCTGCTAAGGCCATGAGTGCCCTATAGAAATAATTATGGGGTTAATTACACACCTTAGTACAGAACTTAAAAATATTTAAAATTGCATGGGTCACTCTTGGCTTTAGTAGATAAACGGTCTCAAAGTTGAAAATTTTCAAAAAAAGGTCAAATTTGATGGTAAATTACTCTATAAGCCATGAGTCAATAACTATGAGAGAGAGTTTTAATTATACCCTAGATGGTCTAGTTTTAGACCCAGGTTACAAACCTATGGGGCTTGCAAGATTTATTTAGATATAGTCTATTTTATATCGCCAATGTGTACCTGTTCTATGTAGTACAAAACGCTTGAGACCCAATTTTGTAATACATTAATGCTTGTTTAAAACTTCCCATTTTACATTACAGAGGTCAGCATCAAAATAAATATAAAATAAATATAAAATTAAAAAATCTGGAGTGACTCCACTCGACTTTCCGAACATTGAGTAATTAACAGTTTTGTAGATAAAGCCTAAAAATGCTAGATTCACCAAAATGCTTATAGTTAGTGCAACAGTGATTTATAATATTCATATAAATTTTCAGCTCAATTGAATAAGGCGTTTAGATGCTATCGCACTTTTAAAAATTTGGTCCCATAGGCCATAATGATAAAGAATTTTTCTTTGTGTCCCTGTAAAAAAAACTGTAAGTGCTAAAGTCACCAAAATCTATACAGTTGGTGCAACTGTGACCTATAACATGTGTACAAATTTTTTGCTCAGATTAATAAGGCGTTTAGACACTATCACACTTTTAAAAATTTGGCCTCATAGGCCATAATGATAAATAATTTTTCTTTGTGTCCCTGTAAAAAAACCGTAACTTCTAGGTTCTCCAAAATCTATACAGATTGAGTATCTGTGACCTATAATATGTGTATAATTTTTTTACTCAATTGAATGAGGCGTTTAGATACTATCGCACTTTTAAAATTTTGGTCCCGTAGGCCATAATGATAAAGAATTTTTCTGTGCGTCCCTGTAAAAAACCTATAAGGGCTAGATTCATGAAAATTTATTTTGTTCGTGCTACGGTGACTTCCAGCATGCGTACCAACTTGCAGCTCATTCGAGCAAAGCGTTTAGACGCTAGCGTGTTCACTCACACACATACATACATACATCATCGCAAAAATAGTGAAAACGGACTCAGGGGACCTCCAAACGTATAGAAATATCAAAATCTCAAATTCGGATTTTTGACATGACTGCAATACTTTCCACACTTTAGTGTTCGGAAAGTAAAAATTACATAAGGGAGACAGGGGCAAGATGAAGTACGGGGTAAGTTGAAACATGGAAATAAAAAATACAATTTTTAAGTTCTTATTCATTGCCAATAAAGGGAAGTACAGACACACAAAACCTACTTTACAATGTAAAAAAAGATGTGTATGTAAACATATGTCGATTTTATGAGGATAAAACTGTTTTTGAGTACTGTTTTTTACTGTGAGTAAAAATTCAAATTTTTAAGTGATGTTGCATTTTATGTAACAAAAATTGGTGAATGTTTCTGACTGATTCAGCGTTTATAGTGTATAGGTGCAGCTTGCTAATCATTGAAACACCCACGAGCATAAGTACTGGTAGCTTAACATCTCGTGAAGTGAAAATTGTGGGCAGGGGCCAGCTGAAACAAATATAGGGGAAGCTACTTGAAACACCTGTTTCAATTAGTCTCATGCGCAATTTTTATTTTTATTATTATTATTTTTTGTATACAGTCTTGTTTTCATCACCCTATATATGTTTTACATAATATAACAATATGCACATTTCAGATGTATCTTAGTTTATTACTTTCCGAACACTATAGTGAGGAAAGTATTGTAATCATGTCAAAAATCCGAATTTGAGATTTTGATGTTTTTATACGTTTAGAGGTTCCCTGAGTCCGTCTTCACTCTTTTTACGATGATGGATGTATGTGCGTGTGTGTGTATGTGTGTATGTATGTGTGTGAGTGAACACGCTAGCGTCTAAACGCTTTGCTCGAATGAGCTGTAAGTTGGTACGCATGTTGCAAGTCACCGTAGCATGAACCCTATCGATTTTGATGAATCTAGCACTTATAGTGTTTTTACAGGGACACAAAGAAAACTTGTTTATCATTATGGCCTATGGGACCAAAATCTTAAAAGTGCGATAGCATCTAAACGCTTTATTCAATTGAGCAAAACATTTATACACATATTATAGGTCACAGATACTCAGTCTGTATAGTATTTGGCGAATCTAGCACTTATAGTGTTTTTACAGGGACACAAAGAAAAATTCTTTATCATTAGGGCCTATGGGACCAAATTTTTAAAAGTGCGATAGTATCTAAACGCCTTATTCAATTGAGCTGAAAATTTATATGAATATTATAAATTACTGTTGCACTAACTATAAGCATTTTGGTGAATCTAGCATTTATAGGTTTTATCTACAAAACTGTTAATTACTCAACGTTCGGAAAGTCGAGTGAAGTCACTCCAGATTTTTTAATTTTATATTTATTTTATATTTATTTTGATGCTGACCTCTGTAATGTAAAATGGGAAGTTTTAAACAAGCATTAATGTATTACAAAATTGGGTCTCAAGCGTTTTGTACTACATAGAACAGGTACACATTGGCGATATAAAATAGACTATCTAAATAAATTTTGCAAGCCCCATAGGTTTGTAACCTGGGTCTAAAACTAGACCATCTAGGGTATAATTAAAACTCTCTCTCATAGTTATTGACTCATGGCTTATAGAGTAATTTACCATCAAATTTGACCTTTTTTTGAAAATTTTCAAATTTGAGACCGTTTATCTACTAAAGCCAAGAGTGACCCATGCAATTTTAAATATTTTTAAGTTCTGTACTAAGGTGTGTAATTAACCCCATAATTATTTCTATAGGGCACTCATGGCCTTAGCAGATATTCAGACTGAAAACATGGAAAAAATCAACGAAAACTGTACTTTTGAATGACCCTGGCCTTTAAAGCCATGAATGACCCACCAAACTGTTTATGCTAAAATGTACTTAGTATCAAGTAGTATCCGTATTTAAAAAAATTGACATGGGTCACTCATGGCTTTAGGAGTAAAATGATTTTAAAATGGCACCCTTTATTTACGGCCTCAGACTTAGACTCCCTCTCAAGGTCAAACAAATGAAAATCAGAAAAAAATAAATTTCACTTTTTCTTATCACAGTACTACTGACATATCCTGAAAGTTTCGGAAAAATTGAAAATGTCAACTATCACACCTCCATAGACTTTGTCCAGCTTTAAAAAAAATGGCTCTTAACATTTAATTATTTTGCCATGCCCCGTATTAAAATATTTTTTGATTTTCATTCAAAAATTAATACTTTTTCAGGCATCGTTAACTGCCTTATTCTTACCATTTTTGAAATAATTTCTATACAATTTTCCTAACAATTGCATTCTGTTTTTAACACTGGACTCAAAGCTAAAGTGTACATGGAGGACAACATAATAAAATCTGTTCGAAAATTTGCTTTTTAAACGATAAAATTGGCGGTTGTAGAAGGCAAAAAGGAAAATATTCAAGTGCGGCTTTTTTTTTTTTTTGTCGCTTAGTGTACATTTATGCGAATTTTTGTCCTATACTGCCATGTTAAAAGTTTACAAAAAATGCGATCACAGCGCCTCCTGTTGAACGATTGATCCCCAAATCTAATCAGCACCAGTTTATGTCAGGGTGTAACTAAATACCAAGTTTGGTTAAATGTCATTCATTGGTTCGTAAGATACAGTGTCCACAAAAATCGTGATACACACAGAGAGACATTTTCTAAAAACTATCAATTCGTGTTCAGGACATCCCAAAACGTGTAAATTCATCAAAAAACTGAGGTCGAAAATTTTCACGAATCCAATACTTTACCTATATTACATTACATATAGAAGAAAGTAAAAGAAAAAAAAAAAAGAAAAAAAAAAAAAAAAAAAAAAAGATGAAATTTTTTTAAATATTATTATGTGAAAAAATATTTTTGAATTATTTATATTTACAAACCAACTTTATATGAACTAAATCTATCATGTATATTTTGATTTAAAATAATTATTGATATTTATAATTCAATTTTATTTAAACTAAATCAAACATTTATGTTATATATTTTAAATTATTGTCCACTCTGTAGAGTTAGATTTAATGATGACAGACCATAATTATAAAATACTTCAAAGATATTTGATATAATATACATATAACGTGTGTGTGTAAATGAAATTTTCAGTTTATAGTTTCAATGGGATGTGCAACAGAGTTTTTAAAATTATCCTTAGATTTTTGATTTTTTGTACTTTCTACTATATCAAGAAATTAATTTTGAAAATAAAGAAGGATACACTACAACGTGTGTAGCTGTAAAGTACATTTTTAACAACCCTTTCTGTCACTTTTAAAAAATTTAATTTTCTCAGTTTAATTTCAATGCTTTAATATTGCACTAATTTTATTTATTTTAAAGTCCCCATCCCCCTTGTACACTGGTTTTAGAAAAGTGGTATAATAGTCAAGAGAGATTCCCAGAACCGACTAAGGAATTTCTAAACGGCTATAAAAAAGCTTTATTTTTTCTTCTTTCTTAAAATCTTCTAGTTGAGCAACGGGAAATGACGAGAAAGATGCAACGCAATACTATACTATGCGTGAACAAACAATTATTTCTAAACAAAGAATTTTTTAAATCATATTTGCACTGTTTTTGAAATCATTTATTCTTTAAATTGAAATCTTATAAGAAAATATGCGATACTGTATGTAATAGGACACAAGGACGAAGCAAAAGAAAATATCTGCTGCTTTAAAACACACACGTATTTTAAATTCTAAAACACAAAAAGGTATGAAATGTAAAATTAAATTAAAATAATCGAGCGACGAATGTCTTCTTTAACTACCCCCCCCCCCCCCGATACACACATATATATACATACATTCACACACACACACACATAGGACCAGTTAGTTACCGGTGGCTATTTCCTCCACCATTAGTCACAATAATATAATTATAGTTGAAAATAAAACATAGATTAAAAATTTTTAAAAACACATTTTTATTTCAAAATGCGCTAAAAACAGCAGATGCGGATAATATGTACATGTATGTAAAACTTCACCTCAACCGAATAATAAGAAGTTGGATTAAAAATCGAAACAAATTTTTGAACTGGGGTTGGAGGCCCATCCCACCCCACCCTTCCTTCTTCCAAGTCCATTACTGCAATATCTACTCTTTTGAAATTAACTTCAAAATATTTATAGTTGAACCCTGATAAATTACACATAAGGAAATAAAACAAGCTGATTTAGGAATTATCGATATTCTCCTCTTAACTTTGTTAATTTGAGTATAATGATCGATGATGTTCAGTTATATTATTCATGCTTTTTGCTGTCATACCTCTCAATTAATATATATATATATATATATATATATATATATATATATATAATAGATATCGTAATAAGATTTAATCATAAATTTTAGCTATTAATAGAACTAAGACAATAACAGCACACTAAAATATAGAACTGAATTTAACATAGAGGATAGATTAAGAACCAATGAGTTAGGATAGTAACTTAAAATACTTACGCCGACCTGAATGATAATAAAAATGACCATTAAGCTTATGAGAGTGAAAAACGAATAATAAATAATAAATCACAGAAATAATTGGATGTAAATGCTTAAACATAGAAACATACTTATCAAGGGGTGCATGCTTCATAAAGCTTTAAGAGCTGCAACGATTTCGTAAAACGATATTGCTAATAATAGCAATTAATATCGTTTCACACCCCTTTATTAAAAAAAGGGGTGGAAGTTTCACCTATATACTGCATTTTACACATACCACAGCTTAATTTGTATATTACATTATAAACCTGACAGAAAGGAATCAATATATATAAATCGTTTCTACATTTTATTTTTATAGTCATTTAAAATTCTATTAATTTATACTTAACAAAGAAAAATATATATCACTTTCAACAGTGATTCCACATTTGCACTACAATATACCATTTATAGGGAAGCGGAGGCGGAATGAAATAATCTGGTGTGTCACTCACACGGCTTTTTCTTACACTGCTTTTTCATGCTATAAAGACAGACTGCAGATAAAGTCGTAAGATCCACACGGTAAGATAATAAAGTTCAATCTACTTTAAAAATAATCTAAAATAGGTTTAGGAATAGTTTTATTTGACGTAAGTGAGACGAGCTCTCTCGTTTAATTATAGTGCATACATTAAAAAAAAAAAAAAAAAAAAAATCAAGGCTGTTATTAATTTGCCTTCAAATTTTCTAATCTCGATCAAATTTTTCAAGTGGCAACCTAATACGAACTTCAAAATACCAAATTTGAATTTCCTACAGTTATTTGTTTTTAAGTTATGCTGATAACAACAGGTATACATACAGATCAATTGCAAAAAATTGGATTTCCGTATTCAGGCACTTCTAAATGTGATATACAAGAAACCAGAGTTGAAAATAGAATTTCAAAAAATACTTTTTTTTCAGCAAGGGCATGAAAAAAGTAATTTTCCTTATTGAGCAGTCTTTGTCCACATAGTAAAATGTAGTAAAGCACTTCCATCGATTTCATTCAATAGAAAAGAACGTTCAGCTTAATTTTGGGTAGCCCTGTACAGTGTCTATGAACTATATACACATCACATTGTAGATTTAATTTTACATGAAAAACACCTAACAAAACAAAACAAAAAAAAAAAAAAAAAAAAAAAAAAAAATCATTTCCAATAATTTTCAAGAATATCCACAATATAGCCAAATATTTTGGGTAGCCCTGTAAACAAATGATGAATGATTTCCAGACCTCAATCTACACAAAACATGCTTTTATGCATAGAAAAAAAAAAAATATGTTCATTCCATTTTGTTTAGGGAAGCCTATAGATGTTACACTATACTTACCAGAATTTTCCTCCATAGACATAATAAACATTTGAATTATCTTGGATGATGCTGTACATGAACCATTTGCTTGATCTCAACGAAAAGTTTAGTGTAGCAATGCTATATGATACAGATTTAGATTACTGAGTTTGGACTTCCTGCTACTATTTGTTCTTGTGATATGGTGATAACACACACACACACACACACAGAGATCAACCGCTAAAAACATTATTTTTGGATTCAGGAAACCTCAAAACGTGTAAACAAAAATTCAATTTCAAAAGTTTGACGCAAAAAAAACACTTTTTTTACCATATATATGGGTAAAAGAAAGTAAAAAAGTAACTATGACGTGTACTAAAATACACAATTTTTTCCTCTGAAAGGAAAAATTCTGATATGTTATACACACAACTTATTATAATGTTGAGAAGATAAGCCCAGAAATAATGCTTTGCCTAGGACCCAAATCAGTCTTGATCGGGCCCTGCATATTGCGATAAAATTAATGAAATTACTAAGAAATGCTTGTTTCTCCAACTAATTACTCTAAGTATAACCCTCCCTATTTTAGAGCTAACAGTGCTCCAAACTTTAAGCCAGTAAAAGTGTCGTAAAATTTTAGTAGCATAGCAATAACTTTTTTTTTTTTTTTTTTTTTTTACATAATACTGAGTGAAGAAGCTTTCAACTTTCAATAAATACATAAAATCAAGAAGTCGTATAAAAATTGAAACATCTTATATTTTACAGAAATGCATTCATTGCCAAAAAATTTTCTATGGTAACCGATTTTAAAATTTTAAACATATTTACAGTTGGGTTCGGAGGGATGTTCTATGGTTACTTTAAGAACATTACGGTTCCTTACACCGAGACCTACGGCTTAAAGTGTATTACGCCCCCCCCCCACCACCACCCCTTCACCACTACGAACATCCCTGCCTGAATCAGGATTCAAACCCAGCACTTGCCAACTGAAGACCAGGGGGCAAACCATTCGACTACTAAATAAGCATTTTTCTGTTTTTTTAATTTGAGTATAACTAATGATAAGAAAACAACTACTAGGACCGATAGCACTTCTGTCATCCTGTATGTATATATAATGAAACCTTTTAATTTTATGTTATTAGTTTATTTTTATTTTTCCAATTGGAAATACACGCTTTCGAATCTTTATTTGGAATTAATCTCTCTGGGAAAACATATAGAGTTAATGCATTTTTAAATTTTAGTAATTTTAACAAGAATAAATTTATAAGAAAACTAATGTTCATTCCACTTGACCGCCGCCATTTGTCCACCGCGTAACTCTATGGCAACATTAAACTCGCTCAACCTCAAAGTTATTCAACTTGAAGAAGTAATTTTCCATCCAAAAATTCATCCAACTGATTTCTTTTACTATAATTATTACTTAAAAAAAAAAAAAAAAAAAAAAATCAGACAAGCGCAATGAAATTTTTAGATACAAAATCAAATCAAGTTTTTAATTATGAAAATGAATTATTTCATATATCATATAGAAAATAATGTATATGACGCAATTTTACATTTAAAAAATAAGCATCATTGTTTTTCTTTAACCCCTTAACTGCCCCGGGCGTATATATACGTTTTTCCAAAGTACCATCCTTTGTATTGTACTGCTACCAGTGAAACTACTGACACAGCTTGATAATGCAATAAAATAACCAAAGTGCTCTTGACGGTGTTTTCGGGGGATTTACTCATTTCAGAGTTGAGAGGGCACGGTGGTACTGGAAAGCGAATCTCGTAAATTTTCGTCGGCAGCTAAGGGGTTAAAAACTTAATGTTTCAAAAGATTACATACATATATATAGACGCAGGTCTCGCAGCGTTCCTAAAATTTTATTCGCATTTTATTATATTGTTTTCACTATCGTTAAAAAGTATTTTTTCTTGAATGTTTTAATGCTAAAACATGTCTAAGCATTATGTAAAAAAGTATTTATTTGAAATAATGGTGACTATATTTATATTATTTAAAAAAAAAAAAAAAAAAAAAAAAAAAAAAAAAAAGAGCGTAAAATTTAAGGAACGCTGCGAGACCTGTGTGTGTGTGTATATATATATATATTATATACACAGTCAAACCTCGTTAACGTGAACACGCTTGACGTGAATTACTTTTAACATGAACTGTTCCCACAATCCCCATCAAAATGAAGATTAATTTCTGAGTTACTGATAGCATAAACTACTGATAACATGAACAAATCTTTTATTCCCCTTAAGATTCACGTTAACGAGGTTCGACTGTATATTGCTAAGTTTAAATATATAATATATATATAATTACAAGAGATAAATAAATAACGTAAAATAAACTCCTACATCTACGTGTTCTAAATTCATTTCGACTGATTACATCCCGCGTATTATTACACACACAAGTTTTCATTCTTTCTGGAGGCATAGAGAAAAAACTAATAAAATGCCCTAGCATTTAAATTTTTACGTACAACAGACATATTTATCAATGATAACGATTTGATTGCGTGCAAATTTTGCTGAAAACATCTACCAAATTTTATTTCATTAGTCAAAAACTTAAAGGAAAACATTGCATGAAAATATTTTTAGCACAATAGACACAAATTAGTTTAAAATTTGTAATACCTTTTCTTTTCTTTTCCTATTATTATTATAATGATGGTTATTTATATGAATATATGTCTTTAATACATAAAATTAAAAGACTGAAATGATTCCAATCATCCAAATGATTTGCACCCAGTCAAGGCTATTGAGAGTTCACCTACTTACTGTCGAATCGAAAAAGGAAAAATGCAGACTATTCACTAATTACACTCTTGCTTTTATTCAGTTAGAATCATAACATTACTCATTAAACTAAAGGGAAACAATTATATACTTAAATACCAACCTGAATGTCAATAAATTTCCTCGTGAGTCTTATTTGTATATTGTTGACAAGATACTTCATGGCAAACCTGTCTTAGCAAAACAATAAAGTAAACTTTCATTTTATAAAACCAGCACTACGTTAGTGTACATGTGATAACATTTTCTTGGTAGTCCCCAGTAGCAGAAACTGTGCAGCATGGCAGCCAGCGCTAGCGCTACAGATTGTTTAATGCTCTGCAGATTAATTTAACAACTCAAAGTCGTCTCAAAGAAATGCCAGGCTTAAAAATACAAATGCAATTTACATTATGTCTCTAGATTATTGTGTACTTTTGTAGATGCAAGTTTACATATTTTCTGAATTGCTATTACTTCTTTCAATACTAGATTTTGTCCAGTATTCCTGGATCGCAGACAAATCTCATTTTGCTGCAGAGAGAGATACAGAAAATTCTGCAACTGCGTTGGTAGTTTCGGTTTCTAAAACACTTCTTTTTGTTTTAAATAAGAGAATGTCAAGACCGTCAACTTAACAAATTTGGAGCCGTATATTTAGCTGTGAATCGAAATAGAATTTGACAGTTACGTTACGTTACTTCTGAAATCGTTTGCTTTATAAAGATTCGCTGTTTTGTGTCGAAGCGTAAATATAGAATGGTTGAGGTGGCAACTGTCGTGAATCCCCAAATTTTTAAGAATTTATGGAAATTGTATGAATTTGTTATTTTTTAATGTGTAAATCGATTAAAAAAAAAAAAAAAAATCTTATGACTTTCCTTTTTGAAATTTTTATGTTTTTCTTTTACTTGTGAAACTTTTTTTTTTTTTTTTACTTTCTTCTGTTTTCAATAGAAGAAAATATTGGATTCGTAAAAATTTTCGACCTCGGGTTTTTGATGGATTTACACGTTTTGAGATCTGTAGAACACGATTTGACCATTTTTAGAAAATATCTGTGTCTCTGCACACAGAAAAAAAAAAAAAAAAAAAAAAAAGTTGTCAGTTGACAACCCAAACAGCTGACTAGAAAACTTGAGTTAAAAAGTGCACTAGCTGAACTAGTCTCCAAAACAAAACCCCAGACTAAGAAGGTTAATATTATCCGTTAAGACGGCTATATCTGATAATATTAACCTTCCTAGTCTGGGGTATTGTTTTGGAGACTAGTTTGCTAGTACACTTTTTAAATGAAGTTTCCTAGTCAGTTTGGGTTAGTCAATTCTGTACTGCCAACTGACAACTTTTTTTTCTATGTGTGTGTGTGTGACAAAATTTTGTGGCAACTGTATCTCAGAGACTACTGCACAGAATTTCATACAAATTGGTATGTAGTTGCATCTTGACCTAAACTAGTACCTATCAACCTTTGGTAACAATTGTCTAACAGGTTGCGTTGCCATCTCGATTTTTCTAAATTTTTAAACTGGTGGTATAGGACAAAATTTTGTATAAATGTGCATAAAGAGAATTATTTTTTAATAATCATTATGAAATTTAGAAGAATTATTTATAATAGAGATAGTCAACTGGGAACAAATTCTTGTATATGTAGGATCATCGTCTCCCCCCCCCCTGGGGGGGGCGGAATCCTCCTCGAGGGGAATAAATTTTCATGATGAGTATCTCTCAAAAGAGCTCGCCAATACCTTTAAAATGAATGGTTGAACCATCGGTCTGCAATAATTTAAAATAAAGTTATCGATTTTTTTTTCATTAACCAGAAAAAAAGAAAAAAAAATGTAATATCGAGAATAAAATGAACTTTTTTTGGATATTTAGTGTTATACTACTTCTCCAATATGGATATCGTACTGCATTATCATGGAAGATAATTTTATTAAATAATGATTTTAATAAATTATTTTTTCTGGGTGAATTTGCTTAGGAAAATATAGAAGAAAATCATGTGGTAGCCACAACCATAGCCTCCTATACTAGATGCCTTCCGCGTGGCTCGGAAACTTGGCGGTAGACAGCGCCACTCGGTACAGATTGCGTGCCTTTTTTATTCAACAGCCACCATTTTTAAAAGTGGGATTTGATATACATAGAAGGCGAAAAGAACCGAAGAAACGTCGATTATATATATCACATATCACTTCTCAAAATTATTGGTGACAGTTGAATAAAAAAGTCGCGCAATCTGTACCAGGTGGCGCTGTCTAACGTTTGAACTGTTCCCAAGTTTCCGAGCCACGAGGAAGGCATCAAGTTTAGGAGGCTATGCCACAACATTCTAGTTTTTTTTTTTTTTTTTTTTACTTTCTTCTATACCTATCTGTCTATATATACATATATATGTGTAGCATTAAATTCGTAAAAATTTTCGAATTCCAGTTTTCGATGGATTTACACGTTTTAGGATGTCCTGAACTCGATTTGACTATTTTTTTGAAAATGTCTATCTGTCTGTGTATCACAAATTTTGTGGGCGCTGTATCTCACGAACCAATAAACGAAATTTAACCAAACTTGGTATTTAGTTGGACCCTGACATAAATTGCTGCTGATTAGATTTGGGGATCCATCGCTCAACAGGTGGCGCTGTGATCCCATTTTTTTTCTAAATTTTTAACATGGCAGTATAGGACGAAATTTCGTATAAATGTACATAATGATAATTATTTTGAACGTGTGGTTGTAAAATTAATGTGAATTATTGATAACTAGCCGCCTTCGGCGACCAGCTGGTTCACGATCTCTGAAAAATCCGACTTTACGAAACTCCCGCTCGGTGGCGCATGCACGCCTTTTTTCCGTTTCAGGTCTAATAACAGCTTATTGATATATCGTGAAAATAGCTTATTGAAATCGCAGTAAATTCCCGTGCGGTAGCGCCTTCGGCGCCCTCTTCCCTTTTCAATATCTGAAACAGCCTGTTCGCTCACCATGTTATGATCTTTCAAATTTCTGACTTTAGCTAAGTCCCGCTCGGTGGCGCCTGCGGCGCCTTATCCCCGTTTTAGAACTTACAACACCTTCCCCGCTCATTAGAATTTGAAATATTGAAATTTTAAAATATTACATCACCATCTGGCGGTAGAAATTTCTGTAATATACTGTTCAATTCCAAATCAACAAAGCTTTCAAATGATGTATTATTTATGAAATTATTTTAATTAGTAGCGATACAAAAAAAAAACCTAATCCGGACACCTTAAAACGTGTAAATCAGGTGAAATCTCGAATTCCACTTTCGATAATATAAAAATGAAATTATACTAATTAGAAGCTGTAATACAAACATTTTTTTTAAAGATTTGTCTGACTTATCTGTGGTTTTCTCCAAAACTTGCTTAATTCCGGGCTATATACCGTTAAAAATTATTAGTACGAAATGTGAGCGAAAATCTGAATTTGAAACTGTGTAAAATATAAAAGAATAAAAAATTTCTGGTTTTTCCGTAGTTTTCTCCGAAAGTTTCGTACAGAATTTGAACGGCTTATATCATTTTAATAGCCTGCAATAAAAATACTTTAAAATATCTTTTGAATGATGTATTATGTATTACAATAATGAATATCTTTGATATATTTTAGACTCAAAATGGCTAATCTATCAAGGGCGATTAACGATTTCTATTGAAATCCGTCTAAAATTTAAGAATTCCAAAACTGCTTTTTTACAACCGAATTCATACAAAAAAGGAAAAAAAAAAAAAAAAAAAAAATCAATATTATTCTGTTAAAAGTAACTTTTGGTGTCATTAACAGATGAAATAAAAATGAATTTAAATAAATATGTCTATTTATTTTATTTTTAAAGCTATACTTAAGATTTTTTAACTGCATACAGGTGAGCCATAATGACGGGCAATTTCGAAGTTCTGCTTTTGATCGATTTTAAATTGAAAAAATTCAAAAACTGTTTTTTTTTATTTCCAGTACTTTGTCACGTGGGCGAAAAACAAAAGCAATTTTCCCGACCGGAAGAATAGTCAGCCAGCATGTCTAGCACCTGGCACTGAAGAATCTTTGATAAATGAAATAATTAAGTGTTCTGCCTGTTGCCAACTAAATTTCATACTTTAGTTAATTAAAAAAAATCTATTGCTGTAGAGATAAGCCACTTGCACTCTTAGATTCGGAAAAAAATCCCCTTTCATTTGGTACCAAATTCGTAACGATCGAACTAATATTTCTAATTTATTTTCCACTTTTTCTGATTTTAACTCCGTTAAAATATCTATTTTTATGCAATCGCGGTGAATTCTCAGTCATTGAGATCGCTTTTTGATTAGACATAGGCCTACACTACATTTTAATTAATATCTCCGGAACTAATTAAAAATTTTAAATTCTGTTTTCACTATCCCCTCGGGAAGGCTTCGGAGCACCTGTATGTCAAATTTTATACTTCTGCGTTCGGTAGGGGCTGAACATATAGATGCTCAGACAGACAGACAGACATCTTCTTTTATTATTATAGATAGTAGTAATAGACTAGAGAAAAAAGTCTGTATATTGGGAGCATCGCTTCCTCCTGGGGAGAAGTACCACCCTGGGAGGTGTAAATTTTCACTACGGGTATCTTTCGAAAGATCTCGTCAATATTTTTAAAACGAATGGTTGAACCATAGATCTGTGATAATTAAAAACATAGCTATCGATTTTTTCATATTCAACGGAAAAAACTAAGAGAAAAAAAATATTTCTTCCGACATTGGCAAAAAATTGACTTGACTTTCAGCACTCAGTGATATAATTCTGTCAGATTAATATCGTCTGTATTTATCATAGAAAATAATTTAATAAATAAATTGTATTACATGAATTTTTCATAAAATTATATAGAAGAAAGTCTTGAGGTGGCCACAACATACTATTTTTTTTTTTTTTTTTTTTGGGGGGGGGGATGATTTAAACGAAATTAAAATTACACGTATTTAGATCTATACTCCTCATCTAATACGAAATAAACTAAATGTCTCTGACCTTGCATCCTTCGAACAGTTTTATTGTTATAAAAATTATACTAAACAGAATATTAATGCAGTAATTTTAGATTTTATCTAGAATCACACAAAGTCAATCTGCGTCTCACTTGCAAGCATTCTTCAAAGATTTCTTTTAAAAAGTAGCTTGAACAATGCTTATTCATGTAATTAATGCAATATAAAGCTGGGTTTCATTATCACTCTATTGTTTTTCATCTAAACAGTCAAATATAGAATAGCCAAAAGAGAGAGAGGTGTTTTATTTATATTTTTTACCAAGGAGGCCGGGCAGATATTTATGGCAGTTTTTGTACGAAATTTCTGCAACATTCTATCTGCACTTTAAATAAAACATGGAAACTTCAAAATGTTATAATATTCTGTAATTCTATATTACACATTAACTATAACGTCCCATACAGTGGCTGGATATAAATAAGTAACATTCTTACAAGAATTTCCATATGAACGTAAAATAATAATAATTTCTTAAGTTTGAGTTTAGGCAAACCTTAAGAATTTTCTTTTTTTTTTTTTTTTTTTTTTTTTATGAATCGTTTTAGAAAATGAAGAAAAATATATACTAAACTTCGTATCATTTAAATTGAAGTGAAACATAGACAATGCCCAAATCTCCTCTTTATTGCTGAGCCCCATCCCCATCAGTGGTCGAGACGTTTGCTCTCAAAGCTGATAGACTGTAGGTGTTGGCTTCGAAATCAGGTCGTGCATGTCCGCCTAGCTATTCGAAGTTTTTCGTGATTTTCTCCTAAAATCGCGTGAATACAAGCTAGGACCCTTATATATACTCCCCCACTGCCTAGGACTCTCATGTAGTCAATTGATCTTAACCCTAGCTCCATTAACTATGCAGTGTGTATGTGATGGTATATTAAAAAATATTGGATAAAACTTATTGACGACTTAAACTGGTCATTCCGAATTTAAATATGATAAACATATTACTTCTCTCTGGAGTACCTAGTCAAATATCTTTCAGATAATTATTTAAATTTTTGGATATGGCATAGCGTAAATAAAATAAAATTAATGTATATGTCTGCGTATAAAATCCATGTTATACATAACAAAATCCTAAAATACTTTTTTCGCACATATTTTCAGTAATATCTCTTCAGAAAAGATATGCCAAGATATCCACATTTGGATAACATAATTAAACAATTAGGAAAACTTTTTTGAGGGTCATATTAATATCATAAGATTGAAAAATATTTTCTGTAGTTTATATAAATCAGAAAGTTGTGAACCATAGTTGCCTGAACTTTTAAGAAATGTGTTTTCAATAACAAGCTAATCAAATTTTAACCTAGGCGAATAGAAAAGCTGGAGTGTCTGAGAGAGCTCAAAATAAGAATTCAATCATAATTTAATTAAGTTCTCTGTGATTAACTACGTAAAATTCAACTACTTTGTCAGAGTTCATGAACTGAGAGTATCAGGGAGCAGGCGTTGCCATGAAGCTTATTTATAAATATAATTTTCTTTGTTCCGTTCAAAGATAAGAATAAACTCCACAACTAACTTTTAGGGACAGTAGATTGCAGTTAAATTTAATATTTGGCTTTAAATAAATATAGAACGAATTGATCAAACGAATGCTCATACTGACTCTAAAAACTGAGAGTACATCCAGCCTTTCTCCATAAATTTAACTTTGAAAATAAATAAATAATTACTATTACAGATTTAAACCATTAATCAGAAATTGCCTGGTGATGATGTTGTGTATGAATTACGGCCGACTGTCTGCCAAGATCTGGAGAAAATGCTCTCCATGGAGGAAGGGGGGGGGTACTTTCTAAGAGGTCCTATTCGAAGTTGTAGGGTTCTCCACCGATTCCAGATTTTTTTAACAGTCTAAAGTATTAAATATTAATTTATTTTATTGCGAAAATACATGTATCTGAGGAAATACTTTTAAAACATTGAAACATTTTCATGTTAACATAATATTAACATTATGTTAAATATATCTGTTATTATTTTTTCCAATAATTTTATTTAGTTAGAATTATTAGTCATAGTTAATTATGTACCAGAAAAGCTTAATTTGTCAGACGTAATAATGCGAGTTCCAGTTTTTAACTAGTTTTTTCTAGAACTGGCCTAAGTATTTTGATGACCTTCGCGAGAGGTTAAAATTCTGCTCCTAATTACATCACTTATAACATTATTCACAAACTTCATCACATGTTGTTGAAATTTAAGAAATTTTAGCAGATATTCAGGGATGCACAAACTAGAGCCAGCGGCCCAATTTTGGTCAGCGAAGCCTTTAAAATTAGACCAACAGTTTAGTTAATAAAAAATAAGATTAATTAAAAATGAAATGAAACTATCAAATGAATAATGGTATTTAAGCAAAAGTTATGTTTATTTCAAGATCAGCTTAAAATCAATATATCTATCTACACACTTTCAGCAATGTGAAAACTATGTTTGGCGAAAATACACTCACAACGTTACTCTCCCCACCGACCCATCCCTCCCTAAATATGATACTTTTTTAATTTGTAGCCCCTCATCTAGAAAAGTTTGTGTTAGCCCCGAAGTGTTGTTGGTGTAGACTTTGCCGATTGTGTACACGTGAGACTTGGTGAAAAGCCCTTCGTGGAGGGTCTTACTAAGGAGTCCTATCTCACATTTACAAGTGTTTTGGAGAGAAATACGGAAAATTTCGAATGGCTAGAATCATGACCGAAACCTGGATTCGAACCCGACTTTCCCAAGCTACGAACTCAGAAAACAGAACCCCTTGTCTACTTGTGGAGCTGGATTAACTCTACTCCGATATCTTCTCTGAAAGTAGGGTAGTCATCTTTGAAGTCTGTTTACACGCCTATAATATAGAATTTAATGAAAAAGAAAAAAAATGGCCGATAATGACCAAAACAGCCAAAGAATATCCTTTGTTCCCGCTATTTTGATTTTTAGGGGATCGAATTTTTGTTTTCGTACTTGTATTCCTTATGTAACACTAATTTTGTTTTATAAACTATATATAAAAATTTTCATAATATATAAAACAAAAATAACTCGAATTCCAATGAAATAAATAAAAATGAAATAAATATATGAAAATGAAATAAATATCTGAAATAGGGTAAATTACCTGAACACAATCAAGCCTGATATTTTTACTTAATTTGAAAAATAAAGCAGAACACTTAAAAATAAAACTGCTTATAGCATTGTAACTAAATAAATGCAGATTTTTGCTTCAAACAATCGTGTGTGCTTTAAATTAAAAGAACTTTAATTACACAATTAACAAATAAAGTTTAGTTTTTCGCTCTACAGTCATTTTTTGCACACTAAGGCTAATTAATTACACCTGCCTACAACGATTTTTGAGTCAGTATTACAATTTTTTTTCAAAATATATATTTATTAGCATCACTGATCGTCAAATTATAAAATAAATACACAATATTTATAATGTCGTAGGTCGTTATTTCATGTTAAACTATAGTCTTACTTTTAGCTATAACGAAATTTATTAATACTTTAATTATTCCATGTATTAGCTGACAATTCAGCTACTGGCTTTGTAGACATTCAACTAACTTCACTTTCAATAAAAATTAAAGTTTAACCTTATTTTGAGAAATTTAACGAAGTTTTGGTAAGATTTTCAAAATTTCTTTCCTCAAGTTAATATACAGTGCGTATCGAAATGATAGGTCCACCCGCATTTTTCAAAATTTCGACTCTTAATTGTGAATAAGAATCACTTTTTTGGTACAGATAATTAATCAGTAATTGTTATAACTATTTATGAAGAAATTTCTTAAAAATAAATAATTCCTTTTTATTTTATGCAAATTTTCATTTTCAGACCGTTTCGAAAAGATAGGTCCGCCTTCAGAAATTTTGCACCAATCACGTTTATTTCCAAAACATTTGCATAAATATCTTTTCTTAGTCTTACTGCGGGATTATGGTGGCTGCTGTGGAGGTATTTAAACAGATTTGAACATCACGTTGTAATCAAACGAAATGAGTCGTCGTTGCAATCTTTCGCTGGTTGAGCAGCAGAAAACTGATGCATTTAAAACTTGTGGAAAATCGAATAAAGAAATAGGTAAACTTTTAAACAGATCACATAATGTTGTAAACAATTATTTGCGACTTAGAAATGCTTATGGAAGTAAAAAATCATCTGGCCGCCCATTAAAAGTGACACCCCGACAAAGAAGGACTATCGTAAAGGACTTAAAATCTGAAAATATGAGCTTATCCACTGTGGCCAGACAACAAAACCCTCCAATATCAAAATCTACAGTCCATCGAGTGGTAAAGAAGTTCGGCAATATAGTTTACGTGAAGAGGAAAGCGGTTCCGAAATTTACTAAAAAGCACAAAGAAAATAGATTGAAATTCGCACATGAAGTGATGTCCTGGAAACAAGATTGGCAACGTGTGATATTCAGTGATGAAAAGAAATTCAACCTGGATGGTTCAGATGGCTGGCAGTACTACTGGCACGATCTGCGTAACGATAGACAGATATTCTCGACGAGGCAAGCTGGTGGTGGTTCCGTTATGGTATGGGCCGGATTCGGAGGTGAAGGAAAAACTGATATAGCATTTGTAGACAATCGTTCGAATGCTGCAGGCTATCAACAGCTGCTTGAACAATATTTTCTTCCACAATCAGAGCACATTGGGGGCCCATTCTTCATGTTCCAACAGGTCAATGCCCCTGTGCACACTGCAAAGTCCACTTTCGAATAGTTTCTGGATAATGGTGTACATGTTATCATTTGGCCACCTTGCAGCCCCGACCTGAATCCGGTAGAAAACATGTGGGGTATACTCGCAAGAGCGACGTATGCAGGCGAAAGGCAGTACAACAGTACTGCAGACTTGAAAAAGGCTATTTCCTCCGAATGGTCAAAAATCGAGAAAAAGTGTTTGCAAAACTCGTAGAAACCATGTCGAATAGGATTTATGAGCTTATTCTGAAACAAGGTGGAAAATTTTCTTATTAATTCAACATTAATTTGATGCTTGGTTCAGTGGACCTATCTTTTTGAAACAGCTTTTTCATGTAATTTTTGTTTTCCTTATTATTCCTATTATTTGTATATTATTCATGCATTATTTTATATTGAATGAAGTAATGTAGTTTATAAAATAGTACTTTGTACACAATAAAACCTTTTTTACCAACATAAATTTCGTTTTTACAGGTGGACCTATCATTTCGACACGCACTGTAATCTCCAAATATTTTTCTTTCCATTTTTTTTTTTTTTTCCCTCTATTTATTTTTTTATTTATTTATTTATTTATTTATTTATTTATTTTTTTTTTTGCTTTGTTTTGTTGTTCCCGTAATATTCAATGCATTTTTAAAATGAGCATAGCAAATTAATTATTTATTTTTAAGTTGAATTTCTGTAAAGAAATTCAAAATCAGGACAAAACGAAATATGCCTTAATACCTATAAGCACGATCATGATCAAACAACATTTTTGCAAACAATGCTTTTATTTATTTTTCATTTTATTTTTGAACTTATTCATTCCCACCTCTTCTGAAACTCTGGTAAATACGAGTTTTTATCCCTTAGAATCACCCCCCACGGATGCTCTCTAAGGCCTAGGTCCCAAGTGTAGAAAATGGGACTTAAATTCAACCCACCCCTTCTTACTGCCATTGCACATAATCATTCACAAATATATATGCATACAGGAATTTCTTATTTTTATTAAACAAAATTAAGGCAACAAGAATCAACTGAAAAGGGAAAAAAAAAAAAAAAACATTTTATTAGAGAGTAGCAGAGCTGCCAAGTTTTTAAACTTTTAAATCAGAATTGACACCAGTATTTTTAAATGAAATATGTTATATATTTTTTCGACGATTAATATTACCGAAAACAGCTATAAATTTTTTCCGGTTTGAAGTCTCCCTCCAAAAACAGTAGACTTGGAACCTATGGAGTAGGACTACAGTAAACTTGCTTACCTTATTTTTGTGATAATGATAAATTACCTATAGGTTTTGCCTGATATATAAAATTATTGTCATCGAAACAAGTCACCATTTTTTTAAAAAGAACTTTGACAAAGTCTTGAGAACTGACTAGTTTAAAATGTTATTAAACTTCAAAGAAACGGTCTTATTTAATTTTCTGTAAAGTTTTTAGTTACTGGACACGGAAGAAATCAAACTATCCAGTGCATTAGTTTTTATATAATTTGCAAAATTCAGCAATAATTTGTCAATTGTGATATTTAAAACACAGATCTTATTTTGTCAATGGTTAAAGATATACAAAAATAAGAGGAAATTGTAATAATTAACAACCAAAAAGAAAAAAAAAATATTATATATCATTTTTTTAATAAAACAATTGTTTTAGTTACCTTACAATCAGACAATTTATTAAAACAGAGTAAAATCACACAAATTCTGAAATAAAAAAAATTAAATAAATAAAGAGAAGTAATCGTAATTTTTTATTTTATATTGAAGCATTCTACAAGGTGGTCATAAAATAACTTTCACTTTTTGAAGGCATCAACGGCAAAAAACTAATGAACCGAATGAAATCGAATTTTATCTTACAAACTGGCAGAAGACATGGGGAGATTATTTATGCAAAGAAGCGAATTAGTACCAAAAGTCGCCAATAAGGGAGATTTTGGCACTGTTTTTACGAACGCATAAAACTGAATTTGTACAATCGAGATAGATTATGCGACTTTATTGGTGCATACGTGATTTTGGAGCTACTGAAAACGAAATAAATCAATATTTTACTTAAATGCACTCAAAATGGATTATGTTTACATAATCTATTTCCCGTGCATTTATTTAAAATATTGACTTGTTTAGTTTTCAACGGCTCAAAAATCATATATTACGAGAAAAGCTGCATATTCTACCTTGACTGTCAAAATTTATTTGTGCGTACGTACAGTCGGTAACAAAAGTGTCCGAACACTAGCAAAAATTCCTATGTAAAAAAAGCACACTTCATACGGTTTTGTTAAATAAATCCTTATCGAATCCTGTTCTTAGACTAACTAAGAACAGGATTCGACAAGGATTTATTTAACAAATCCGTATGAAGTGTGCTTTTTTTACATAGGAATTTTTGCTAGTGTTTGGACACTTTTGTTACCGACTGTACAGCAGCGCTAAAATCTCCTTATCGGTGACTTTTTATACTTTTTTTTTTTTCGCGTAAATCATCTCCCATGTCTTCAGGTCTGTACTACATGAAATTTTGTTTCATTTGTTTCATTATTTTTTGCTGTAAATGACTCCAAACAGTGAAAAATATTTTATAGCTACCCTGTATTTTGTTTAAAAAAAACTAAAAGAAATCTGTGAGAATATTTATTTATTTATTTTTTTATTTTTTTAACACGTAAAAAAAAAAAAAAAAAATTCATATTTAATCCACGCTCTTAAAAATTGTTTGGACAAATCACAAAATAATTGCTTGCTTTGAATTTGGAAGTTTGGTATTTTATTCAAGACATACAACACATCTAAGGAAAAAAAAAAAAAAAAAAAAAAAGTATTTTTACAGACCTTGAGATTTAATAAGTAAAACGTAAAATTACTCACAAACATTTATAATCTTTCACTTTAAATGATAATTTTTCACTTTAAATGATAATTCTAGATATTTATAAAACAATTTAGAATCAGAACCTTGATTGAACTTGCTGTGAAGAAGTTGAAAATCACATGGAAAGAGAAAGTTGAAATCTCACTTAAATAATCAACAGAAGCATGTGTTTACCTCTTGTTGTTACTAACATTTTAAGAGCTATTGGCAGATATCAAAGTTAAAAAGAAGAAAATAAAAATGGCCAATCAACGCATAATACACATAAGGTCTTTGACTTTACAAAACAACTCCCTCTTAAAAAAAAAAAAAATTGAATTTAAAAAATAAACTTTCTCTCTCTCTCTCTCAAGCGCAGCAAAACCTTTATTGGAAAGTAGAACTTATGTTTGTTATGGTTAGTTACATTTAATCGTTTACATTTATTCGTTTGTCCTGAGTGAAAGACTGGGTGACTGATTCATCGTCATCCAGCCCAAACGCCCTGCACCTAAAAGCATGAAACTTAGCGAAAACATTCATTCTATGACGTAGTTACTCACTAATAATGAATTTTACAAAATTCGACACCCCTCCCCACACACACACAAGGTGGGAAAGGGGGCAAAACGTGATTTCATAAAAACCTTCATATCTCAAAGAAGAAGAAAAAAAAAAGATATCCGTAAAGTATTTGCTTTAAAATATAATTAACACAAATACCTAAATAATAATTTCTGGAATTTTAGAAATTCTGCCACCAGTGGGTGAGGGGGGGGGGGGATTTCACATGCGCAAAACGTAATTCCTCATAACCTATACCACAAACAAAAAAAATAGATATACGTGAGATTTTTATTTTAAAATATAGCCAACAAAAATACCTAAAATCCAATTTATAGAATCTTAGAAATTCGGCCCCCAAGGGAAGGGTGCAAGAAGTGATTTCACAAAGGCAAAATGTAATTTTACATAACCCTTCATCTCTCGGGGAAGAAAAAAAAAAGCAAAAATTATTAAGATCTTTGGTTTTAAATATAACAAACACAAGAAAGAATGCATCCACCCACTGAGTCAACACTGTCGTGGCGAATTTGTGTGGGACTGGGTCACGAATTTTGATGTGGAGGTTGGTTTTACAGCCCTAATACCACCTAAGACGCGATTTTGCAAAATCGCCCCTTATCCCCCCAAGCAGGGAAAGCGGGCGACGAAAACACGTTTGAGAGCAGAGCTCGGCTCGAAATTACTTCACAGTTAAGAAATTGCACATGTGAAGACTAGATCCAACTACACACACACAAAAAAAAAAGTCAATTTTCAAATATTTGATATTAAAAGGGAAAATCCTCTTTTTTTTTCCTTTCTTTTTGGAAAGGGGGGGGGCAATTCGCAAAATCCGGATTTTCCTGTGGAACTCTTCAAAAAATGGCACATAGAATTTGAAATTGGTTGTGCGTCTTCTGAAGTATATGTCCAAAAACCTTTTTTCGATATTTAGAGATTTCCGAAGGGGGTAGATTAGATTTACGAGGGGGGAAATTAGACAGGCCCCCTTTTAGCGTTAAATATGTCTTGAGTAACATATGGGAGCTACATTTACGAATTTTACAGTGTGTGTTGGTTATTTGCATCAAACATCAACTGCAACGGGAGTTAGCGAAATTCCCTCCATTTCCCCCTATGGAATTGGGGGAAGGGGTGGGAGGGGGTAAAAAAACACTTTTCCAAGCGTAACTCAGTTCCAAATTACCTCAGGACGACATTTTTTTTTGGTATGTGAGCGTGCTATGTGTATCCAACGCATACTATAAAGATATTTTGCGAAGTGTTCCGCTTCCCCCGTCCCTTTGGGGTCGGGAGAGAAATGAAAATACATTTTCAATAATAATTCTCTTCAAACCTTTTTTTTTTTTTTTTTGGAAAGGCAATTTTTTTGGTGTATGGATTGGTTATGTGTGCCTAAAGCACTCTAAAATATAAATAGATTAAGCGAAATATCCACTCTCCCCCCCCGGGAGAAAAAAAAGACACATCCAAGCGTAATAGTGTTCCAAATTATCTCAGGAAGGTGATTTTTTGTTGTCTGTTTGCCATATGTATACCTAACACGCGCTAAACAGGAATTTTGCGAAATGTTCCTTTTTTGCCCCTTTCAGGGATGACAGTGAAAAATGCACAAAGTCTGAAGGAAAAAACAGATACAAGAAATCCCACATTCCATAAGCAATTATGAGACTATAATAATATACATGAAAAAAAAAAAAAAAAAAAAAACATGTTCAAAAACATGTCAAAACAAAGAAAAACAAACAAAAAGTATATTTTGAAATAAAAAATCTGAAAATCACTTTTAAAAATTAGGAAAAGTCTGAAAATCATACTAAAGTCCGAGGAATATAATCCCTGCCTTTTAGGGCCGTGAAAGGAAGGGGTGGGGGAGGGGGAGGGGGAGGGAAACACGTTTCTAATTGTAACTCTTCTCTAGCTTATCTGAGGAAATCGATGTTTTTGGTGTGTGGATTGGTTATGTGTACCCAGCACACACGCTGAGGCCTAGGACCCTAGTGCAGTCAATCGGCCTTACACCTAAACCCAACCCAACCCAACCCAGCACACACTATAAAGGAATTTTGTGAAAATTCCCCCTCTTTTTTTGGGGGGGGGGGGAGCAGAGGTTTTGATGATTTCAAAGATTTTCTTTTTTTTTTTTTTTATTGTATGATATTTTTATATTAATAAATTATATATAATTTTGTGAAATCATTTAAATATAGTGACGAGCGAAGCAGGCAACGTCTGCTAGTGATAAAACATAAAATAATAATCAGATCGCTTCCCATTCAAGAACACCCCCCCCCCAAAAAAAAAAAAAAAAAAGCTTTATACAATTGAAACGTACAGATTTTAAAACATCATTTAAAGTCAATAAAAAATAAAAATAAAAATAAATAAATTGATTCAAATTAACAAACTAGACTTAAAAGAAGAAAAAAATTAAATTCGGGTACTTCTCCGCAAAATCTAAAACTAAAATCTTGAATTAAAAAAATATACTTTGTACCATAAAATATAAGAAGTTATTACAAACTTTTTCATTTAAATATTTCTGCTTGCAAGTATTTAGAAAAAGAATAAATAAATAAATAAAAATGACTATCTAAAATATGTTTAGGGAATATTAAATTTTATTTGGAGGTCTCAACATAAATCGTATTCTTAAATTAATTCATAAAACACGTCACTTAATCTATACTTATTAATTTTATACTGTTACACACATGCATTGAAACTGAACTGCAACAACGATTATTCATTTATATTTCACAAAGTAAACGTTGAAAAACTCAGAACTAAAATGCTAATTTCATAAATACAGCAGATTTTTTTTTTTTTTTAAGCAACGCGTTTCGAAAGTTTTTCTCCCCCCCCCCCCCCCCTTCATCCAACACTGAAAAGCAAAGTAATTTTTATCGTTTGCGGTGAATTTAAGAAGTTAGAACTTTAGTATGTTCTATGTTAAGAAAAGACTCTGTAAATAAAAAAATTTCATTCATTTTCGTTAAGAATTAGGAAAAAAAAATTGTAATTTTGGCTCTATTTTACCTGAACTTCTTTAAAGTAAAGACAAAAACTTGAATATTAACAGAAACTTAAATAATATACTGTTAGTCACAAAGATTTATTTCCAATTGCAAAAATTCTTTTAAAATTTAAACCTCTTAGGAACAGTTTAAGTCAAATAATGTATTTCTCTAAAAAAAGAAAGAAAGAAAAAATAAAGAAAGTAATTTTTTATATATTAAAATTCTATCTCATAAGTGCGTTGTCACTTTATTTTCAGCACTCATACCTATTCTGTTTACCTGACGAAGGGTCGTGATATATTTCGATCTGAAATAATTGTTACGAGTTTTATGCAATTTACGGTGTTTTCTTAAAGTTTTTATCTTATTAATTTTCAACATCAACCCTTCGGTGAATTTTTAATATTAAGTTACAGTTAACAAAAATTTTATTAAATAGAACAAAAGGGGGGAAAATATGTCGCAAGGCCAAAATTTCCCAACTTATACCAGGTATTTCTAAATTATAAGATTCATTATCTTATAATTAACTTATAGTTCAATAACTCATTATCTTATAATTCATTATAAGATTCATTTTCTTATAATGAATTATAAGATTCATTATCTTATAAGTTCATTATCGTACAAGTTTGGAGCATGGTTATTAGATAAATGGATATATAGACTTGGATAGAATGCCGTTCGTGGAAGACTTTCTAAGAGATCCTAATCCGAAATCAAGGAAGTTTCGGGGAGAAATCACGGAAAACTCTGAACGGCAGAGCCGTCGGATGTAACTTGAACTCGACACCAGCCGTTTGACAGCTTTGAGAGTACAAATTAACTCTCAGTCATTGGTGGGGCGTAAATAGAAAAATATTCTTCGCAATGGAGAGATAACATAATTTTGAAATACCATGTATTAGCTTAAAGTTGGAGCACTTTTTATATTGAAAAATAAAAGTTATATATACAAAACAATTGAAGAAACAAATATCTCCCAGAAACTTCCTTAACATTTGTAATCAATTATTTTAATGAATTTATTAAGTTATTGAATAAACAGGTTTGCTTCGTTTGTCAGCAAAAGAAATCGAAACACATTACTTTGTTGTTTCAGTATTTATACACTTTCTCAGAGGTTGTGTGTGTGTGTACTTGTTAAGCTCGATTATTTACCTGAGAGACACAGGCCTAGGAGAAATACCCTACGTGTGAGGTTCTTTCTAAAGAATACTATCCCGTATTACGCGAATTTCGAGGAAAACCAGGAAAACTCTGAACAGCTAGACCGACAAGAGCGACATGTGTTTTAACCTGGCACTTCCTGTCAACCAGTTTTGAGAGATATCTTGGCCGGGCATTTAAAAGAATCTGAAACAAAACCCAAGTCAAGTTAAATGTTTGAGCTCGGTGAATTTCGGTCGTTAAAGGAAGATATTTATTTTATTTCTTTATTATTATTATTATTGAGTAAAACATATAAAAATGATGTCCAAGGACCACTGAAAAAATTAAATTTCTTTATTTTTACAGAGCATTATTTATCAAAACTGCTTCTAAGATAACAAACTTTAAATTTTAAACCATTCTTATAGTTGGGAGTATTTTTCAGGAAATAATATTGAGGAAACTACCATTGAATAAACGTTGGTATTGGATCCCCTATGTCCCTATATATAGGTGTGGGCATGTGTATTTGAAAATGTATTGAACAGGGGAAATATAACCATTTTTTAATTATTATCCCAAAATTAAAAAAATTCTGGCACCACCAATGGCAGAGAGGTTCTGCCTAAGATGGTTGATGGGAAATCTCGGGTTCGAACCCAGGTAACGCTCGTCGGTCTCGTCATTCGAATTTTTTTTTTTTTTTTTTTTTTTTTTTTTTTTGTCATTTTCTCCAAAGCTTGAATAAATACGGGTGAGGACCCCTCAGAAAGACCTCCAAGGGAAGCATTTCTCACCAGTCCTAAGTCCCAAGCGCAGACAATTGGCTTTAATCCTTACACCACAACCAAAAAATTCAATTCTGAACTAACTTTTATTACTTTTAGGATTAAATCGAATCCTCTAAATATCAATTATTTTTTAAGAATAGCAATATAACATAATAAAAATAATAATTAGAATTTTTTTTTTTTTTTTTTTGGGCTTTAAAAAAAGAAAATTTAATGCATTTTCAAAATTTTCTTGAATAATAAATTTCCACAAAATGGTTCAAAATTATTTCCTTTGGATATATTTTTAGAACTTCATTGAACTGGTTCTATAATTTTATAAATATTAACAAACAGATTAGATAACATGATTTAACATATCTGCCAGTAAATTATTAATCAATACATATCGCCATGCAAATGATAGCACTATTCGACACTTTACTTTTCTCATTAAGCTTATGATTCAATAAAAAAAAAAAAAAAAAATACATGAAGTATACTTAAGTATATTTTAATTAAAATGCACATAGATTCCTTCTAACAAAATAGCGGTTATTCACTTTAACATCTCTGAAAAACTCATTACTGATAAAAGTTCTAACTGTTCCTCTACAGTACATAATTACTAGGAGAGAATTCATATGCAGTTTATACCCACAACGTTTTTTTTTTTTTTTTTTTCCTCTTTTTTCAAATTTATTCAAATGATATGGTTATACTCATTATCGCACCATCCATCATCGCATATCCACTTAAAAAGTGGAATTTCGCTTTTCTTTTCTTTCCCATTTACAACAGAAATGCTAACATCATAATAGCTTCACACAGCAAAAGAGAGCGAGAGAAAGAAGAAAAAGAACGAAAACTCACACTGACAATTTCAACTGTCAACAAGCATCAAAACTAGCTTTTCTGTAAACACCCAACAAACCAGATTTTAAAATAATAAGTCCGCAATGGTTAGACTCTTATTATTAAAACTTTTTTTTTTTTTTTTCGCTAACTGTAATTTTAACGAAGACCCAGATTAGTTTTTTAGCACTGCGACAACAATATGTGTTTGCGAAACTGTTTATTTGGGCACCTATCTTTCGTAATAAGCACAACAAAAGCAGATGAAATTTCATTCTTTCTAAAATCACGTGAAATTTAAAAGATGTCTTTGGAAATTTTAAACTATATATAAATGCTTTTTGTAATAGAAATATCTTATCACGCACGCATAGTCATTTTCAAAATTACCTTTTAAAAATCCTAGCATGCAATTTGGAATTCAAGGATTCGAATGAAAAACATGAAATTTGGAAGAAAATAATGCACTAGTTATCACACATGGTGGCATGACTACCAAACACTTCTAGTGATATTCCTTCCAATTATTTTGTTGCTTTCGGTTTCCTCTTTAATGAGCTTTTTGCATTTTCAATTTTGACATGATAAAAATAGATTACATAGGTGGTCTCGAAATATTTTCATTTTCCTTTTACGGCGGCAATAATATAAAGTATTTGTTTTTATTATTCTTGGTGTCTTAAAAGGTGGTTAATAATTAATTCCAGTATTTTTCTTCCATAGTAAAAAAAAAAACAAAATACACAAAATATTCGGAACTTGAACTTCAGTTTAACTGAAAAAGAATTTAGAAAGCAATTTCAGATCCAGACTTCAGTTTAACTCTAAGTATTTTGTTGCCCGTTTCATTTCAAGTTCCAATTCCTTCATAAAGAAATAGCATTATATACCGTTTAACAACAGTTAAGAAAATCTTAAATTATTTATGCATAAAATGTCGGCATAACAAAGGTGAAAAAGAAAATAAAACGAAGTATAAATCTGAAATATTTTAACGCCTTTTAACTTCAACACTAATAGCATAAGTATTATATACTTTTCAAGGAAATCCACATGGAGGTGTATGAATAAAGCTTAAATTGCATTGCTATATAATTTCACATCTTTTCACATCTCAATTGTTTTTTACCATGTTTCTTTTATTAACTTCGATTCTTGTTTGTTTGTTTGTCCAGTACAAATCTTGCAATCGATTTTTAACTAACTTCCCGACTAGCTAGACATTTGAAACTTTCAGGATAGCTCAGAACACGGCGACAATACATTTTTTTAACACCTTTTAGTCAACTGTTTCAGGTCTCTACTGCCTTCGGCTGCGTTTATATGATTCGACAGAAAATGTATTTAACTAACGTCCCGACTAGCTAGAAAGACATTTGAAACTTTCAGAATAGTTCAGAACACGGTGAAAATGCATTTTTTTTATGCGTGCCAACTTTTCGGGTTCCTACTACCTTCGGCAGCGTTACCAGTACAAAGCTTGCAATCGATTTTTGACTAACTTCCCGACTAGCTAGGCATTTAAAACTTTCAGAATGGCTCAGAACACGGTAACAATACATTTTGTTAATACTTTTAGTCAATTGTTTCAGGTCCCTACTGCCTTCGGCAGCGTTTATATCATTCAACAGAAAATGTATTTAACTAACTTCCCGACTAGCTAGACATTTGAAACTTTCAGAATAGTTCAGAATACGGTAAAAATGCATTTTTTAAATACTTCTAACCAATTGTTTCGGGTCCCCCTACCCAGCTAGCTAGCCATTTCAAACTTTTATAATAGCTCAAAACACGATAACAATGAAGTTTTTTAATACTTTTAGCCAATTGTTCCGGGTTCCCGCTGCCTTCGGTAGCGTTTATATGATTCAACAGAAAATTTAAAAACATGGTATATAAAAAGTTCTTTTTATCATGTAATTATTATTTATTTAATTATATTGAAATATTAGTGAATACCACACAGTCTTTGAAATGATACCAAATTTGTTTTCGAAACTCTATATTTAACACGATATTTATATTAAAAATCAGTGAGGTTTTTTATTATATTTTTTAAGGATGGGAAGGGCACGTTTTTTAGTTTTTTAGATTGGAGGTTAAGGCTGTTTGTACACTCGAGATACGTAGGCCTGCGTGGAATGCTCTCCGTGGGGGTTTTAACTAGCACGTATTCACATAAGTTTAGGAGAAAACCAAGGAAAACTCTGAACGGCTAGTTCAACGAACGCGATCTGGGTTCGAACACGGTGTTTCCCGTCTATCAGCTTGCAGAGTAAAACTTTTTGCCTACTATTGGGACATCAATTTTTGTGGTTAGATATTTTTCATGTTTTGGGTATCATACGATAGACAGATTTATTTTTTTATGTGCATATGCATTTCATTTAGAAAATGTAATGCTTATCATGTAATGTTGATATCTTTCTCTTCTCTATCCTTCATTTGAAAAATAAATAAATATTCTTTAAACATTTTCATATATACCAGGATTTGACGATTGCATCTAAAATTAAATAGCAAAATTCTTCATTTGTAAATTGCTCGTGGCTTGCACGCATATACTCTTTTAAACGTGGTAAACTAATTTAGGAAGAAAGCAATGAGCACAATATATATATATATATATATATAAATTACACGAAATTGAACCACAAGCTGCGATTAACGCGAGAACTTTTCCTAATTATTTCAACGGGCTATTCTATTTTAAAATTCTCAAAATATTTCATTAATGAAAAACGCGCCTGGAATACTATAAGAATAATACTTTGGGAAATCGATTCCGTCGGTATTTCTATGATTGTGATGGATTTACGTTTGAAAAGCTTATGTTAACAAAACTATTTTAAAGGAATTTGCAATTAAAAAATAACAGAATGAAACTAAATTAATTTATATTCAAAATTGAAATGAAACTGGATAATTTCTACAATGCAATTTAAAGGAAAAATATAGAAACAATATGAGGAAGAAATATAAATAATACATATGTGAAAATTGTTTTATCAATACTCTCTTCATATAATATTTTTTAAAAGCATAGATAATTTGACACAGAAGGACTTTTAGTCCGCACCGCACCTTTACAAATTCACTTTAACAGTAAGAAAATTTGTTGTTCATAAGTTCTAGTAAATCTAGTTGGTATATGTGGACTCAGCTCAGTTCCCTATATATACGTTCTCATAAATTTCAAGTACAGGATATATTACTGGAATGCCCTACCTAATAAGCTACCCACCGTTCAGTTCGCTAGATTTACTTTAATGTAATTTGTTATTTTATTCGAGTCAGTTTCGTAATTTTGTTTCATGCAATTCCATGCTATTTCCAATGCAACGATCCCTATAATGCAAGTTTATATGAAATGTTGCTATATTCTGCTATGTTGAGACAATCTTAAATTTCGAATAGCTTAAGAAGTTTTCAAATTAAAATATTTGTAGTCAATGATGTTCAATGATGTTTATCATAAATGATATTTTAAAAGTTGTCTGAGATCTTTACGATAAAAATATCCCTCAAAATGGACGTTTATGAGAAATTTTGCTCTATTCTGCAATGTTAAGAAATTCGTAAATTTCCAATAACTTACGAAGTTTTAAAAGTTAAATTTTCATAGATAATTGTGTTAATCATGCTAGAATCATAACTGTTATTTTAAAGGTGGTCAGACATCTTTACAGTAAAAATATTTCTTTTAATGTAAGTTAAGCGAAAATTTGCCCTATTCTCCCATGTTAGGTAGGAAAATCGAAAATTTCGAATAACTTACGAAAATTTCAAGTATTAGAATATTATTTATCAATAGGGTTCTTGCTAGCGTCATAAATAATATTTTAAAACCGATCCGAACTCTCTGCGATAATTTGTTTTTGAGATATCGTGTACACAAACTGACATATTAACAAACTAACAAGACACCCTACCTACAGACAGACAACAAATCAATTCTGTTATTTTCGGTTTCCTCACACCTCAAAACGTGTAAAAAATAATAATAATAATAATGAGGTTGAAAATCTTCACGAATACCTATGTTCCCCATACCTATCGTATAATAGGGAACTAAAAAAAGTATACATATTTATAACGTAACAAAACGGTAGAATGCAAGAAAAACATTATCAAATGCCAAATTTATCCATAAGATTAAATATATATATATATATATCCAGGAATACTTTAGAGAAATATAAATTAAACTGTGATACTCAAGCTTTAATGAACAGAAATGCCCACACACGCCGATAATAAAACAGATATAAAAATATTTTGGCAACAGAAAAAAATGTTCATCCAAGCCGAAATCTTAAGGGGAGAGAGGGGGGGGAATGAACATTGAAAATTTTAATAACAAGTGGTAAAATGCTCAAAAATAGAAGAATTTCTCATCAGGGAAAGTACAATCTCCTCAGAGCAAAAAATATCGCAAGATTTCGAAAACTATAATAGCTGAGTTAAGCCGAAATTCTATAGTGCACGTCTGATCTTGAGATAAACTTTAAAATTGAATGAGATAAAGAAAAATAAATCAATAAATATCCAAAGGGAAATACGGACAAATAATTATAATCTACATGTCACATGCTAAAACAGCATTGAAAACACATTAAAATTTCAGCTATCCCTGGAGTTGAGTGGATCAGGAAAAAATACATACAATGAATTTACAAAAATGAATTTCCCTTACAATAATAATAAAATAAACCTTCAAACCCCAATACATTATATAAATAAATTAACAGTTAGCAGTTAGATTAGTAAATAATTTAAATATAATTAAACATATATATATATACATATATAATAATGATTTATTTGAAGGAGAAATAAAAGATAAAAATTAAATGTTACCAGAAATATTACTCGATCTATCGCGATAAACCATATTTATTCTATGACAAAATATAATTTCTATACGTTTGCAAATTCAATTGAAGGATAATATATTAAAAATTACATTTCATGCTTTTACAAATTCAGATGAACAATAAAAAAGTTTTAAATTGAAGAAAAGATCATTTAATCTTATTCTATTAAAATCTTAATAGCATGTCTATGCTTTTATCATTCCAAATGAAAAATAAAATATTTTTACATTGAAGAGAAGATCAATTTAAGTGGACAGGGCGAGAGAGTGCTAAGCCACATTTGTGAAATATATTGATTTGAAAATTAGATCAAATATTCAAATCAAAATGTAAATTTTTTTGCCAGTTTCTTAGTAACACTATGAGATATTCTAAATAGCAATATGACATTACTTTAATGATATTACTATTATGAATTTATTATTTCTTACCTCAAAAAAGCTCTAAAAATGCTAGGGCAAAAATAAAACCTTTTGTTAAATGCTGCCTTCTAGCACTTTACAAGCACATAATATGCAGGGTGATTCAAAACCCAACGTACTTAAGGGTGGTAGGGCACACATCATAAGAATTAAAAATTACATAGGAGCCATGACTGCAAATGTTATTTTAACCCTTTAAGAACTGAATATTTTTGGTTAATTTTTAACAGTAAAACACGTAAATGGGCGTGGCTTTTGTAAATTGCATTTTTAACTAAACGTTTGCATTGTATGTAATATTGATATGTCACTTCGTTTTCGTAAACATTAACATCTAAAAACGTTTAGTTAAAAATGTAATATACAAAAGCCACGCCTATATGCCAATTTTGCTGTTAAAAATTAACCAAAAACATTCAGTTCTTAAAGGGTTAAAATGACATTTGCGGCCATGAGTTTTAATGTAATTTTCAATTCTTATGATGTGTCCTGCCTCCTTAATTTGTAGGTTGGGTTTTAAATTACCCTGTATAGTATATTATGATTTATAATAATAAGCAACATATAACAGTGCTGGATTTTATTCAACTAAAATGTGACTTTCTTGCCCTGACTCCCTCAATTTACTTTTAATTTAAAAGAATGTCATTTTATTTTGAAAAATATTAAGAATTTTCTTTTACAATTTAACTATAAAATAGCTTTAAATATGAGTGAAGATTAATTTGCTTTATAAATCTATTAGAAATTTAACTTAACAGATTTTTTTTTTTTTTTTTTTTTTTTAAGTGAATAGAAGATTAATATATTTGAAATAATAATACAATACAATAATATATAATAATTTTATAAGTATATTTTTTAATGAATATCATTTATTTAAGTCAATTTTAAATGTACAAAAACAATGTAATAAGGTTTTATTTTGAATTATCAAGATACGGTAAATTTCTTTACCAAAAATAGCAATTTTACAGTTAATGTACTAATCTACATCAATCATACTATATTAATACGCTTTAGCAATATCGAAATTAATAATTTTATTATTAACATTATTGAAATAGTTTGATACGTCATATAAGAGTGGGTTGTGAATTATGGAGTTTTATAGAAGTTTTTTTTATACTCTGAATACATGGAATTTTATCCACAATTATACTAACTATATTACAAACATAATCTATAAAATCATTTAAGTTAAGGAATAAATTAAATTTTAATTACCATAGGAAACCAAATATAGTACTACACACAAAAGCCAACGAACTAAAATTAAACTATAGTACACAAAATTAAGATATACATCAATAATTGAAATTGAGTATACAAAATTCTAATAATACTAATAAATATTTAAATATACTTTAAAGGATAAATAAATAATTATAGTTCCAATTTTAATTTAACTGTTATCAAACGTCATGATAAATTATCTTCGGCATTAAATTATTTGATGAAGGTGAACAACAGCCGGAAGAGAATATCGAATATTAAAAAAAGACTTGGCGCTAAAAAAAAAAAAAAAAAGCTTTTGTATCATTATCAGGGTTGCTACACAAATCTGGAAAAAACAGTCCCTGAGTTTTCCCTGTCCTTTTTAGAAGTAAAATAGATGGTACGCAATCAGGCAGCATTTGAATCCAGCATGTTTACAAGTCAATTGAACATATTTAGGGTATATTAATTTTATTAACTTACTGTAGTTGGGGAAAAAAAACATAATTGATTCATTATAAAGCACTAAATTTTTTTTAAAACATTTGATAATGAAAAAACTTCAAAATTCCCTGTTTTTGCAATAAATTTTGAAAATTCCCGGAGTTTTCCCTGTTTTCCAGGTGCCGTAGCAACACTGATTATCTATCAAAAAAAAAAAAAAAAAAAAAATCTGTCTCTTTAAACCCCCCCCCCCCGCCCACACACATACACACCAAAGATAGTTTAAATCATACACTTACCCCCAAAAAAATGGCATTTTTTTTTTTTTAATTTTGATAGTCGTGCCCTTAATATTTATTCCGATTCTGTTTTATTAAGCTCTGAATTCAAATATCTGAAAAGCCATTGCAATTGACAGAGGTTATAATCCTTCCATTATAAATATAGCTATTCAAAAATTACAGCTTCCTCATACTTCGTTTCCTAAATCAGTGCTATCTTCTAATATCACTACTGTTTCAGGGGTCGATCTAGGTGAAAATTGGGTCCCCTTTGCTGCTCCTTCACAAAATTCTACATCATAAAAGGGGACCCTTCACAATATTCAAATCCATAAAAAGGGACCCTTCACAAAATTCAAATTTATGAAATGAGCCCCTTCACAAGATTTTGTTTTACAAAAGTGATCTTTTTATAGAATGTTTCCATGTGTTCAGTATTATTTTTAATTAATTGGTTCAAAGAAACTGTTAATTTGATATTGAACACTTATTTAGAATGACTGTTAAAATGGAAGGTTTTATACACAATTTTTTTCCCCCAAATTAAATAAAAATTTCACAAAAATATTTTGTTTTTCATAAAAAGGGGACCCAAAATTTAAAACCTAGATAGACTCCTGTGTTTTACCTATTTTTTTAAACAAGTTGTGCCATAGCGAAATTTCTCAAACAGTATGGTTTTAAAATATTTTTTTCACCTTCCAATAAACTCATCCTTTCTTAGTTAAAAGAACCTATAGATGTGCATAACTCTTCATAGGTATTTATAATATTTCTTACCAATGTGATTAATCATATAAACCCAGTCTAAAATTCCACTTAAAAGAACATATCAGTTTCATCTGGAAACAAGAAACCAACAAATTGGCCATTTCCAAACATTGCTGGGCGAAAACTGATAATTTTAAATTTTACTAAATTTTGATTGTTAGAAATTTTACATTCAATCTGCACGTTCATTTCTTCTATATTTTTCACGACTACTGTTTTACAATTTCTTATTGGTTAAACCTCGACATTTGGCCTAATTCTAAAGGCTGATTAAGCAATTGTAGAATCAATTTCCTTTCTTAAATATAGGAGCATTTCCCTTTAATTTCTTGATGCACTGATGATAGAACGCTAAATGCTATCGAAACAGTTATCTGCTATTTCATTATTCCCTTTGGCTTTCAAGATGTAGAAGATTTTCCCCGTGTTTATGAACATCGAATATTCGACGAAAATCAAAGCCGAATATGCTACTATTAGACCATTAAATAATGAATTAATTCTTTTTTTACCGAAAATACGACATAACAATATAGAATTTCGTTTTATTTTGACTCTTTTATATCTGTTCATATTTTGGTAATTTTCTATAAGATCAGAGTTTCCATCAGATAGTTTCAGGAGGGCGCTGCGCCCTGCCTGTCCTTAGGTTGGAAAAATAGCGCCCTTCTTGGCCCTAATCCAAAAAAAAAATGCACCCTCCATGCCTTTTATCTTAAAGGAAAAAAAAAAAAAAAAAAAGCACCCTTATTGCCTTTTTGTATTAGAGCACAAATTTAGGAGAAAACAACCTACAAACTGAAGAATAATAATATACTGAAGATAATTATATATAAATAAAACTATTGTATATGACCTTCAACACTTATTTATTTATTAGCAACAAGCAAAAGTAAAGAAAGTTAAAAAAGTAATTATCATTACTATGCATACTTATAATAGAATTTTGAAATGAGTGTGGATTTTAAATGTTGACATTTGCCTTAAGAATAGCAAAGTGCCCTTAAAAACTTAAAAAGGTGCCCTTTTTTTTTAACTAGCAGCGCCCTGCCCCTTTTAAAACCCAGGAGAAACTCTGATAAGTTTATATATATATAGATATATATACAGGGTTTAAACTACTATTAGTTCTTTTAGCATTTTGCTAAGCATCGTATTTTACTAAAATATGGTAAGAATTTCGCTAAAAAGCAAAAAAACAGACAGATTCATAAAATATTTCTATATAACAACCTCTAATTTTTATTCAAATATTTGCGGGCAAAAGTTACAAAATCACCGAAAATATCAGGAATCGTTAATTATTTAGTACATTTGGATTCCATTGCAATTTTTAATGCTTGAATTTAAATGCAAAAATATTTAAAAGTATGCTAGAATTTAGAATTTGCTTTATAGAAGCATTCTCAGCGATAGTATTGCTCAATGATCTACCATTACTGAATGCTCCCCTTTTTAATCGTTTTTTCATTTTGCACACTCTTTTTCTATTGTTGAAATCGAAACAAAGTTTCAGTGATTCATGTTTCTTAAATCACAAGTATGATTCTTGGTTAATATTGTCACTGTCAGTGAACAAAAGAAATATAAAATAAAATTGGGAATAACCAAATTAAGAAAAATAAGTCAAAATTACCCAAATAAGTAAATTAACTTTCGAAAAAGCTAAAATACTGCTTGTGCATTTCACCTAAAATGCTAAAGAAACTTTTATGCCAGGTTAAATCCAGAATATATATTTAAAAAAAAAATCACAGTGGAATTTTGTTAAGATAGATTTAACCCTTTGAGGTGCAAGGTAATTACGTTCATTTAATACCGACAAATCGACAGCCACCAAAAATTACAATCAAAGTTAGAAGAAAAGAAATTTACCAGTTTTAAAAGCAAAATTTTGTTAAATTATGGATTGAATCTTAGTAGCTGGGAATAAAAACTAGTTGGTATACAATACACACCATCGTGCTTCAAAGAGTTAAACAGAAAAGACCACTGTTGCCAAATTTAGGGACTTTTTTTTCAATATCTATGACAAAATTTTAATTGTAACGGTTGCCTAATCACTTCTAAGATTAATCGTCTATTGTGTTTGTGTATATCAAATAATATCTCTTCCCCATAATTATTGGTGATTAATGAATAAAAAAGTCCCTGAATTTGGCAACACTGGAAGAGACATTTTTTATTTTATTGAAACATACTGCAAAACAGAAATTTGAGAAAATAAAATGCCATTAGAAAACAGAAGTTTTGCTAAAAGCTGGCAGTAAGAAAGTAGTATAAATTTTTGAGAGCCTTAACAAAATACACTTTGAGGTGTTTTTTTTTTTTTCTTCCCTAGAAAAGTACAGTACACTGTCAGCTATCCGCGTAATCGAGTGACTTGGGAAACTCAAATACTCATTTTTCCTAGATTGTTTCTTTACTTTTTATTTATTTATTTATTTGTAACGTTTAATTATAAGACTTAATATATTTTTTTCCACGACGATAAATTACAATCCATTAAAAAAAAAAAAAAAAAAAAGAGCTAATCCCACAAAACAAATTATTCAGCCGTGGATAAACAAGAGTTTGCTATAATCTAGTTGGAAATGTATTTTTTTTCAAATTCTTCGAAATGTATAACAAATATATTAAAACAAAATCCCTATATGCATTGAACATAACATAAAATTTTTCAGACATATCCAACTAGGCCAACTAGACATTTCCATCAAATCATTGTTTATGATAGCAAGATTTTAACGGGGGGAAAAAAAACCACTACTACTAAAATACTAATTTGGTTGAGGCAACCTTCCGCGATGACCAAATTTAATAGTTATAATTTACCACCCTCTTCCATAAAAAAAAATAATAATAATAATAATACTGCAATTTATTAAATAATGTTTTTATTAATAAATATGTACCATGATTTAAAAAAAAAAAAAAAAATTAATACTTCAATTTATTGAATAATGTTTTTATTAATAAATATGTACCATGATTAAAAAAAAAAAAAAAAAAAAAAAAAAAAAGCAAAATTCAAGTGTTAATGTTAGTTAAATTAGAAATACAAATAAACATACACTGGTGGATAAAACCTAAGGATGGATTACAATAATTAAGCTATCTAGAAGATTTTTTCTAATATCTGAACAATTACTTCATGGATTCTCTTGAAACAATAGGGATAAAAAGAACATGTTATTACCCCATATATTCCAGCAAAAGTTTCGTCCAGAAGGCTAAAAAGGAATCAGTATCAATATAACCAAAAACATATAATCTTTCGGATCCCCCTGTAAAAAAAAAAATAATAATAATGCTTTAAATTAGTTGTAGCTATGGTATACGATTGAGTCATTTTTTAATTATGGATATAAATTTATATGAAAAATGCACTTATATTAATGGAGATATGAAGGTTTATTTAATAACGTCGACAATTTTCCGTTTGTTTTTGTTTGTAACATGCAGGATCTGAAACCAAAGCAATATTACTTCAAGAAAACTTGATATGCTACATGAAATATGAGCATTTTTACTAAATAATTTTTAACTAAATTTCTTTTGAATAATTTATTAGCCAAATGTGTTGACTAACTCTAAAAAATTAAACAAGCAAATACCTTTAAAACTCAGAAACATATCGTCGATAGAAAAGTTGATTTTCAAGTACTTTAAAAAAGATGCAAAACACTAAGGGGTTTTATCCAAACTTTCATTTTAAATTGTTGCATAGTCATGGGCATGCATTTTCTCAGAAAAATGATGATAATATTTGAAAACCATTTCTTTTACAAAAACTTTTTTTTTTTTTTTTTTATGTACTCTTTAATATTTTATGTATACAATAACATTGCCCATACATTTTATACTATCTAATATACAATTACTGTACTTTTTTGTAAGTTTGTTAATTTGAATATTAATTTAATATTTTGTAGTTGGTTCAAAATAAAAATATGGGTAAAACCCCTTAGCCTTATTGCATCTTTTTGCAAACATTTTAAAATCAACATTTCTATCAATGATATCTTTCTGAGTTTTAAGGGCCCTCTTCACTCACCGCCGCCGGAAGCCGAAACTAATGCTATTCTATGGGAAATTTTTCTTTACAAATAACTTATTAACTAATACATATTTTTAAATTCTGTTTTCACATTCAGAAAATTCCCAACTGTTAAATTGACGGACCTTTTTTAAAAATGTATTTTTTTAATTTTTAATATTTTATTTCGAAATTGCAAAATGAAAAAATTTCACATATTGAAAATTCGTATTTTGCAGCTTCAAAATAAAATATAAAAAAATAATTTTTTAGAAAAGGTGCGTCAATTTTACAGCCGGGAATTTTCTGAATGTGAAAACAGAATTTAAAAATATGTATTAGTTAATAAGTTATTTGTAAAGAAAAATTTCCCATAGAATAGCATTAGTTTCGGCTTCCGGCGGCGGTGAGTGAAGAGGGCCCTTAATGATATTTTTTTAGAGTTTGCCTATTTATTAGGCTAATAAATTATGCAAAGAAATTTTATTTAGTAAAAAATGCTCATATTTCATCAGATATTTTATACTTATATATTCTGATTGCAATATGGTTTGTCTAATGTAGTATATCAAATTTTCTAAAAGTGATATTGCTTTGTTTTTAAAACCTTGCATGGTAGACACAAAAAATGAAAGAAAAATTATGGACATTATGAAAGAACCCTTATAACTCTGTTAATATAAGTGCAATTATCATATAAATTTATATATATAATAATAATAATAAAAGACTCATAATCGTATACGATAGTTACAACTAATTTCAAGCATTATTTTTTACAGGGTTACACCAAAGATTATAAATTTTTGGTTAAGATGTGACTGACCCACCTTTTAGCCTTTGGGACAAAAATTTCACTGGAATATATATGGCATAACATGCTATTTTTACACCTGAAGTTTCAAGAGAATCCATGGAGTTTTTGTTTAGATATTCAAAAAAAAAAAAAAAAAACATATATATATATATACACAGTCGAACCTCGTTAGCATGAATCGTAAGGGGGATAAAACTTTTTTTCAACTTATTAGTAGTTCATGCTATCAGTAACTAATTTTCATGTAACTAAATTAATCATCATTTCGACGGGGATTGTGGAAACTGTTCATGTTAAAACTAATTCATGTTAACAGTGTTTATGTTAACGAGGTTCGACTGCATATATATAGCTAAGCTTTTGTCTTCCATCCTTAGGTTTTGTCCACCAATATATGTAATTTTATTCTCAACTAGAAGGAATCAGAACTACCAAGAAAGGTTGCCAAAGACAAGTGGGCAACATTTATTTTTTAAAACTTTTTTATATCCTTTCAAGTATTTTAATCGGTAATTTTTTAAGCCATTTCTTTTGCTAATCTTGGTAAGTTAAAGCAATAAAAGAAAACTTTTGTGAAAGATGAATGCAAAAGAAAAGCTCTTTTCAAAGCAGGAGGATAAGCAACTATTAAAAGAAGAAAAAAAAAAATGTATACTATATATTCATTTTAATTGCATTTATTTTACTCCTATTTTATTTTTAGAAAACCCATACTAACATGCAATGTAGTTGAAATTTTTTTGTTGAAATTAATAATGCTTTTGAATATTGGAAAGTTACTATAATTATTTTATAAATTTTGACCAAATAAAAGTGATTAAGGAAAATTTTCATAGAAAGATGAATGCAAAACAAAAGTTCTTTTTGAAATAAGAGGATGAGCAACTACTAGGAGAAAAAAAACCTATAAATTTTGATTGCATAGAAATTTTTCTTTTTCTTTTTTTTTTTTTTTTTTTTAGAAAATCCATACTAACGTGCAATATAGTTGAAACATTTTTGCTAAAATTAATAATAGCTTTGAATATTGGAAAGTTAACTATATTTTTTAATGATTTTGACCTTATATATTATCTACAAGCTAAAGCATTGAATTAATAACAGGTTTGAATATTGGAAAGTTACTATAATCTTCAATGATTTTTATTTTATGCAACATCTACAATTTAAAGTGATGGGTTAATAATAATGGCTTTGAATATTGAAAAGTTACCCTAATTTTTTAATAATTCTTACCTTAAACATGATCTGAAATTTTTAGCATTGAGTTAATAATAGCTTTGAATGTTGGTAAAAAAAAAAAAAAATAATAATAATAATAATAATAATAATAATTTTTAACTAAGATATAGTAATCTACAAGTCAAAAATGAATTAATCAAAGCATTCTAAGTACATGTATAAAAAGTTTAATTAAATATATGATGCAATATAACAACAGTTTTTATTGAAGGCTACCTTATTAAGTACATTATCATCTAAGATAATTATTTATACATGATTAGGTAAATAATGTATTCACAAATAAAGAAAATTGTTTTCCTCAATTATTTCTATATTATGAAATTATTTTAATGAAGAATTTTCCTACACAATTTCACATAGAACAATCCATTGAACTAATTTAAGAAAAAATAGATTAAGTTTTATAATTCAGGTTTGGCAGGTTTTTGACGCATGTCAGTTTTTGACGGTTTAAACTGTCATGTCTAAAACCTCAAATTTTACACTTCTTTTTTAACAATGAAATAGTCATATTCAGAGAAATAAAAACTGTAGCCTTAAAAAGAATGGTCAGTTTATACGTTTCCCATGGTTAAAAATAATTTTTAGAAGAGTATTATTTGTTTTCTATGAATGCCAATGATTTCTGTTTAAGTACAAAAAAATTATATTTATTACCTTTACAAAATACAAAAATTTGAATATAGAAATTTGTATGTTCTAAGGTGAACTACTTATTGCACTTTAAGTTATCAAAAATCTTACAAAGTCTTATTTTTAGAAAGTAAGCTTTACTAAATATATATTGATTGATAATTAAAAAGGTGCCATATAAATATTTTATCCCAATGAATAAAATTACTGTGCAATATTGCATCGTGTCTTTTCATTTTGGGTTATAATCAATATCATGTTTTAATGTTGTCCGATTATAAATTTTTGAGGCATTGCATGATTACTTGAACAAATTTTTTAATATGAATTACATAATGCAATTTTAAATTTATTTTTAATTAAGAGGATAATGGACAGTATACCTCTCTTTTGTGAATTAATATCTTAAATTTGTTGAAATTTGCATTGAAATGCAATATTAAATACATTAAAATTTCTCAAACTATATCTAAAGAAAAAAATTAATTTCCTCCACATTTTAAAAATGCTCGCATCTAATTAATTTTTAATTTTATATCTCGATTTTGCATAATTATAAGTTTAACAATATATTCTAAAATATCTGGATATTGCTTTGTGGATTCATTCATATGATTTAATTAAAAATATATATATATTTGAATGCTAAAAATTTTCATTGAAATTTCAGCATTCAACATAATTTTAAAAATTAACCTATCATTAATTTCATAAACTAAGTAATAACCTAATATGTTTAGTTTATATTTTTAAATCATAATAATGTTAAAGTGAGGAGGGAAATATATAAACAATAATTAGCAGAAAACATTTAATTTTTTTTTCATTTTTTTTATGTAAAATTTTTATTTATTTATTTTGTAAAATTCAGTTAGATTTAAAGAATTTTTAATATGTTTAATTGTATTACTATATTTACCATCTATATGTGCAATTTTTTGTAGCTCTATGGCAATTTACAAAAAAGATTTATAAACATTCACTCTTCTCTTAAGACAATGCACTAATACATTTCCTAACATAAAAATTTATTTCTTTTTCTGAAAAAAAAAATATATATATATACATATATATATAACCAATGTTAACTTATACACTTAGTACATAGCAACTTAAAAATATGTATAAAATTATTTTACTTTACAGTTTCCAATTTTCACATATAGTTTTTGATGGTTTAAACCAGTTTTTGATTTCAAAAAACCAATAATAATATAATGTAAGTATTAATAAAATATTAGTATTACAAATACAGGTTTATTTTCTTGATAATTATTTAATAAACAAACATGTTAAATATTATTTCTTAAACCTTAAAACTAAGCGCATTATAAAACTATAAATAACATTGTAATATTCATAATTCCTTTTAAACTGTTTAAAAAAAGAAAAAGTAGGTGAGCAGTTAACTTTTGTATTATCAGATTATTACTTTTTTTTAATTATTATTATTATTACAATATGAAATTCGTCATTCAGAAATTGTGTAATAATAATGATAGTAATAAATTGTTCCAATAAATTAACCTTATCTTTATTTTTTCCATATATATTTAATTATTCTAGATCAATACTGATAATAAGGCAGCTTGGAAAGAGAGAGAGGCAAGGAGATAAAATTTATAAATATTATTGCTGCACTATAATTTTGTCAGATGTCAATCTCTTAAATTAATGATAAATTAAGTTATTCTGAAAATTTTGAAGTAATCAGACATGGTACAAGCTTACAGAAAAAAAGGCTGAACCTTTCACGACCCCCCCCCCCTTTCTCAAAAGTGATATCAGGCAACTGACACAATATAAATTTTTCAATAATAAAAATAAATGTTAAATCTGATTGCATACATGTACACACAATAAACAAAACCAGAACAATAAATCTTATATTGAATATCATATTAATTATAATTAAAATAGTTGTAAGTGCTTAAAAAACAGACAAACTTATTACATATACTTGAAAATAAGTTTATTCTATAGAAGCATTGTTTGCTGGGGCAAATGATTAGCAAAATAATATAGTTCAAGTTCATTAGGAAAATGCAGTTGAATTGAAGTGCTATTTCTTTTTCATTTTCTCCAAGTTTGAATTTGACATTTCTTGAAAGCCAATCACTTAGAAATTGCTAATGATATCAGAGCTGCCAACATTTTTAACTTTTAAATCAGAATTGACACCGGTATTTTTAAATGGAATATGTTATATATATTTTCAACGATTAATTTTAAAGAAATCAGCTATAAAAATTTTCCGGTTTGAAGTCTCCCTTGAAAAACGGGAGACTTGGCATCTATGTGATATATTGCACAAATTCAGGTTGACACCCCCCCACCCCCTACACATGTCCAAAAAGTTTTAATGCAGATTTGCATTGATCCCAAGAATAATAATTTCCAAGCTTAAAAATGCTGAATTCAGCCTTAAGGCTGAAAAGTAACATGTCTGAGTAATATATTAAAATGTCCACACAGATATCCATATTATTATATCCCAGTAAAAATAAATAAAAAATTAATAAAAATCTATTTGAATGAAAGGAGATTAGCCATACAACAGGTGGATCAAACCTTTCTTTTTTTAATTTCCACATAAAAGTTAATCTTTTTTTTTTCTCTCTCTCCATTTTAATGAGAAAAATTATTCAAATACTAAATATGACTCATTTCAGATTATTAGTGAAAGTTTGTTTTCCTTCATGGTGAAAATTAACTCCTGAGGTTTTCTTCGCAACTAACTCAATAACTCCCTACAGCACAACTAGAATGAAAATATTATTTTAAAGAGCACTAACAAGTGATTAGTTAAAAAAAAATCTATTAAAGGTTTTTTTAATGCATCATAAAAAGTGGAACCACATGTTTTTTTTTTTTTTTTTTTAAGTTAACATTACAATTAAAAAAAAAAGATGTATTAAAAAAAAAAAGAAGAAGAAGAAGAAGAAAAAATAGAAACTAATTAATGATAATTAGTTTCCTATTTTCAATCAAATTACAAAAATCGTAAGAGTCATACCGAAGAAATAACAAGAAAACTTTTGTAAGATATAACTATTCTTTTATAAAATACATTTTATATTATAATATAAATAGTCTATAAATTATATCTTTGTTTTATCTTATTTTCTTTAGAACAAAAACTAATAATATAAGACTTCCATTCCTCGGATCATTTTAAAGTAATTGAATTAGCTTATTGCGAACAGCTAAAAAGCTTAAATCATACACATAAAGAAAGTAGCTTTTTAATTAAAGGCTATACTAAATCAGATGTATTAAAGCTAAATATGTGAATACAGCAAAAAAATTTAACTAAAGCATTTCACATTATTTTTAATTAACCCAAAACTATAATGGGCAGTTGTCAAATAACAAATAAATTGCTTATTACTCATTATTATGTAGCTAAGTTTCAGGGTTTAATCTAGCTTTTTTTTAAATGGTACCCCATTTGTGAATTTATAAAATAATTTGTGAAAAATGCAAGTAACTTTGTGAAAATTAATAATGCTTCCAAACAATTCACTGAAATGAGCAAAGCAGTTTATTTAATTCTAAACTACATTTAAAAAATAAAATGGAATAGTTTTTAACAGAGCATAATCAAAGGTAATTTTTATAAGTAATTAAGTTAAATGGTCTGTTTAAAATTTTTAAATTTTTAAAATGGAATAATTGTCCTATATTATGTGGGGTGAATAATTTTTAACGTGCAAGTTAAGTAGATGTTTACTACCGTTGTCTCCAATAAATAGTATTCAAAATAAGGGTATTTATATGTGTTCGATGCAGCAAATCTTATAGAAATTTTTAGCATTCAGCTATATTGCTTGAGAATTGACTTCGTGAAGGTACCTCTTTGCTGAAAGTTGATTTTGCGAAAGTGCCTCTTTGCAAAAAGTTGACTTTGTGAAAGTGCCTCAACGTGGTACTAAATTTGTTATGGATTAAACTCTAGAGTTTATATACTAACATTATTTACAAATAAATTAGAATTGCATATCTATTTTTTCTGTGAGTAATTATGTAGTATACATATCAAAGAGTCCCACACTCACTTTTTCATTATGGACTATGTTTGATTTAATTAATACACAATTATTGGAGCAACAAATGTATTTTTAGGAATAACTCACACTTTCTTTCATAAACAGAAATATTTATACACAAAAATTCAAAAGGGATAGTACTTTTATTAAGTTGCAGATATAGTTATTTATAAACTGGTTTGTGTATAATGAAACCACAATATCATGCTGCACGTATAGATGACTATGAACTGTTTAATAGATCATAATTTAAACTGACAAGCAACAGCATTTAGATTGGGGAGACAGCAGGAAAGCATTTAGAAATAATAAATAAGTAAATAAAACAATGATAAAACAGAAAGGTTCTCTCACATAATTGTAGAAAGAAAAAAAAATTAACAGGGAAAAGTACTGTGTAAAAAAAATAATTATGAAGGTTTAAATATAAAATAAATTTAATTCACCTCAATTATCAGTAAATAATTAAATAACTTCTTTTGAACTTGACAACTGTTAAAAAATATCAAATTAAACCATGGTGTATCATTATTTATTGAGTTTATGACAGCAGTTTTCAAAATATTAAATTTTAAAAATGGAAATAAATTTTTATTACTCATTTAACATACATATATATATATATATATACATACATTTTTTTCTTTTTACTTTATTAATTTTTATTTATTTATTTGTTAATACACCTTTTAGTATTTATTTAACATGTTATAAAAGTAAATTTTATTAGTTTCAAATATTTTATTAAACTTCTGTCTTCCTAATTATATTATCTAATAAATAAGGGAATATATATATGTGTGTGTGTGTGTATATATGTATTTCTCCCATTTACCAAGAAAAGAAGATCATATATTAAACTAAAATTTGCTGGTGATATTTCCAGTTTTAATATAGTATTTATACCAATAGAAATAAATCCACAGTGAATCCCATTTTAAAACATGGGACCTTTTTTATTCAGATAAATCAAATTATAAATTGTAGATAAATTTGATATTATTATATGACACATAATTTCTAATGAAGAGCAATCTGCTAATGATAATTTAGTAAATTTTCTATTTTAAATTTGCTTGAAAATATAAGGAATATTGAACTCTCGTTTCGAATTTAAAATTAACGAAAAACAAATTGCATTAATTAAGGCTTCACATTTAAAATGCTCAAATAAATATTGCGCATCTGTATCTTAGAAAACAGAAGAGCAATATACAAATATACAATTGTTTATCACAGATAAAAAAATAATAACAAAAACACTCCTTTTCTTCACTAATCAATACGAAATGCATCAATTTCAGAAACAAATCTCAATAAATTTAGCTGAACGATGAATCCCAATTGCAACAATTAATTCAAATAGAAAGTTATGAGACGTGTGGTCTATGATTTTACAACTAAAATGTAAACACAGAAAAAACACTTCACTTTTTTTTTTTTTTTAATTAAAAAAAAAAATAAAGTAAAATATACAACTTAGAAAAAGTATTTTAACTTGTAAGATAATCTCGAATTACCCTAAAAAATCAAAATTGCCTATCAAAATATAATAATTACAAATAATTTCAATAACCCGGCAAATTTATTAACATTTATAAAACACAAAACAATAATCATAACTTCATAACACTCCGTAACAATTCTCTAAATTCAGTACTTACCCAACTTTTCCCTTATGGAGAAGATTCAAACAGGAATCAATATACCATTCTGTGTTTATATTTAATAAATAAAATTTTAATCCTTTTGATGAAAGTTGATTTATAGATCATTCAGTAAAAATAATTCAATTTCAGTTTATAATACATTACTGAAATATAAACAAATCACTCAATTCGCCAGAAGTCCTCATCGTAAATCACAAGCAGCAGAAGCGTTCTTTTTCGCTTCGAGTTGCTTGCTGGGTTTAAAGGAAAGTGGGGTTACTGGATATCAACAAACTAGAAAGTAAAACTTTTCGCTCTGCGGGATAGCCAACATTAACTCATCGCGGTAACCATACTCGCCAAGCTATACGGCTGAGTTGTTTCTGTTTACATTTGTTTCGATTTCCGTTTTTATAGCAACAACCAATTAGTTTTCTAGAATGAGTTGGATTGTGAAATAATATGAATTTTAATAATTATATTTTATTTAATAAAACAGTATTATTTGAATAAATTTAGAAAATTCACGAAAGTTTAAAAGCTGCTTCACATTTGTTTCTTGATTTAGATCATTAGGCATTTATTAAATTTTATAAAAAATATTATTAAAATTTTAAAAAGTTATGCATTCTTTTTTGGTCCCTTCAATGGAGAATCAAAATTGTGATGGAATGTCTCCAGACCATCTCTAGGGGTGAGGTCCCAGACCGTCGCGAATTCTCCATTGCGCAGCAGTAGTGCGACGTAAAACCCACCCATCCCTCCATTCTTTTTTTGGATAAGAATAAGTTTATATTCAGATATCATTACAAACCATAAGCAAAGTTGAACACACCTCAACCCTGGACTTCGCCCTTCAGTTAAAGGCAATCCATATAAAAGTACCTTTACAATAGAAAAATGACAAAATTAATTTCAATTACTTTACTTTATTTATTTATTTATTACTTCTTTTTAGAAAATGAAGTCCAAAGTATAAACAGCTAATTAAATACGATCCTTGATTCAAATTTCCAAATATGAGAAAACTTTATTTAAAGTACAGAGACTGTCCTAAAAATAATTACTTCTATTCTCTATTTTTTTTTTTTATCTAAGGCCAATATTCACATATGTGCATAAAGTAGTAAATTTCGTTATATACACTCATGTTTGTGAAAATTGCAACACCATGAAGGGATTAGGCAAATTGAACCAAACTTTTACAGGAAATGTAAAGTGAGGTAAGTAAGGCAAGCAAATGATTAGAATTACAAAGTAATTACGCATGCGTGGAAAGAGAACCGACTCCTTATCAGTCTCTTGCTCTGCGTATATAAAGGACTGTAAAGGCGCGTTGAAATCTGTTTATCGTCCTCTGTCTGCGGTAAACATTTCATTGGCGATCAATATGCCTCGTCAGAAGCGAAGGGTACCATACCAACAACTAACGGAGTTCGTACGAGGCCGCATCTTTGGTATGAGAGGGAGTGGATTTTCGTATCGAGAAATCGCGGCCCGCACGCAGTGTAATGCCACAACAGTGATGCGTGTTTGGAAGAAATGGACAGAGGAGAATCAAACAAGCCGAAAACCTGGCAGTTGGGGCACGCAATAGAACAACGGCACGAGACGACAGACACCTCATCTGCATGGCTGTGATTGACCGTACAGCGTTCTCTCGTGTGTTAGCACAATGTTGGAGCACGGCTACAGGTGTTTTGTTGTCTAGCTCCACGGTTCGTAACCGTTTGCTGCAGTATGAACTGCGTGCAAGGGTTCCTCTACGCAGGATTTCCCTCTCGCTGAATCACAGACACCTCCGATTTCAATGGGCTCAGCAACACAGCACGTGGCGTTCCCAGTGGCATCAAATTGTTTTCTCCGATGAATCTCGCTACAATCTGAAGTACAATGATGGAAGAGTACGCGTCAGATGTTACAGGGGGGGGGGGGGACGTCTGCTCCAACAGTGTGTTATCCAGAGTCATATTGCACAAACGCCTAGCATCATGGTGTGGGGAGCTATTGGATATAATTGTCGATCGCATCTAGTGCACATTGCGGGCAACATCAACAGTGATGGCTACATAAGGGAAATTTTGGAGACTGAGGTCCTTCCCATTCTTCGACGCATTCCGGGTGCTGTATTTCAGCAGGATAATGGCCGTGCACATGTTTCTCAGGCTGCCCAAGCCTTCTTCAGTGTACAACAGCTTTCGCTTCTTCCACGGCCTGCTTATTCCTCGGATATGTCGCCCATCGATCATGTCTGGGATTTCATTGGTCGTCGACTCGCTCGTACAACTAACTGGTGGGACGCACAGTAAGATTGAACTTTGGCGTCAGGTTGAAGCCATCTGGCATGCCATTCCCCAGGATTACATTCAGAACCTGCATGATTCAATGCCACGACGTGTACAGTCTCTCGTCGCTCAGCGTGGCGGACACACAAAGTATGGATTTCAGACGTTCCTTTTTTTTTTTTTTGTCTTGTACATTTGATCGTTTATTTGTACCACTATCAGTAATATGTAGAATAAATTTCATTAATTTCTGACAATCCTTTCATGGTGTTACAATTTTCACAAACATAAGTGTAAATTTATACTTCTGTTATATCATATGTCCTTTTTTTAAAATCAGTTTTGCTATGAATCTTTTTTGTGGTAATGGTGAAAATCAGTTTTGTTTTACAAAAAGCAACTGAAAGATTCGGTGTTCCATAGGACATGGACATTCCACCTTTTGTCACACATATTGACAATGGCATTTACGCGTGAATCACGCACTGTTGGGTTCGATCTCGGTCATTTCAATATTGTTTTGTTCCCTAGTCATCCTAGTTTATTTTCTGATTTTTCGAAAATGTAAAAATTTTATCTTCTGCCAACTGTTTCATTATTAATAAAGCCTCCAAAGAGATTAGAATATTAATCTTCTAACATCTTTCAGCGCCTTACAGACGGATTTGTGAATCACGTGAGACAAACACCTAGTTCCTAAAACCGTTCTACTATGATAAGGAAAGATGGTTTACTTTAAAACAGACACATCTACCCTAGATCGAGTACACAAGTCGCATATATGTATTTAATATGACAGTAGCAAAAACAATACCTCTAAAAGCAGCGTTATTCTGTTGGGTATTTGTTACATCTACGCGTTAAATTCATAAGAAAAGATAGAAATGGTGCCGGTATTAAAGGAAGACATTGGATTGGATTGGAGTCATTGACATCGCAATTACAGTCGGCTGCAAAATTATTCGAGCATTAGCAATAATCCTTGCCAAAAAAAAGTACACTTAATGCAGCTTTGTTAAATAAATCCTTGTCGAGTCATGTTCTTAATCAGTCTAAGAACATGATTCGACAAGGATTTACTTAGCAAAACAGTCTTAAGTGTACTTTTTAAATATAGGAATTATTGGCTAGTGCTCGAATAATTTTGCAGCCGACTGTAAGCTACCTTATGGGCTGTTGGCGACGGTGGTCTGGGAGTTGAATCTCCTTAAGCTTTCGTGAAGCATTAGAACGGCTAATTCAAGTTCTTGTGGCAGCCTGTAAAGGTCTAAAAACCAAACCCTTGTAATCGCTTCGCGATTTCTTCGAGCCGACAGTGACAGAAAACGGTCTTCAGATGCAGTTGTTGCACCTATTCGTCCTTGAACAGGTTATTTATCAACTGCTCCAGTGCTTAAAAAGCGGCTCCAAACTCTTGATATGACACTTTAAGGGATAATTCAAAGCTTTTACGACCTCCATTCGTGTTTGACCTCACTTGATTCTATCAATTAATCGCCACTTTTGATTTTGACCTTCACTTAAATAATGCCTTTGAGCCATAACTAGTGAATACTCTTCACTCTTAAGAAACCATATTCACTTTATACAACACAATGGACCGTAATTCCAATATGTGTCCATTGCGCACCACATTGTCAGCCATCGAATTTGCATATTTCTGTCGCTAAGAGACAAATTGTCATTTTCTAAAAATGGGCGAATCATGTTTAGGTCATCTAAAAGCGTGTAAATCATCGAAAACCGGAGGTCGAAAATTTTCACGAATCTAATGCTTTTTTTCTACATCATTTTATAGAAGTGCCACCTACCGGTTTAAATGAACAGAAATTGAATATATCTTGGGCATTTTCACCATAGATGTTGAGATATTGTCATCTGAGAAAACGTAGAAATTAGTACAAGTGCTATTTTTCGGCCTATATGCACTAAAATTCAATAAGACACACAGAGTTTGATAAGTTTACTAATTTCGCCGATATTATTCTATGGGAAAATTTGTTTTTATGATTATTCATTACCTAATGTCTTTTTTTAGTAAAAATTCACGATCGTTAAATTAGTACTCATTCTCCAAAAATTGATAAATTCTTAGTACTTCATTTTGCGGCAAAAAAAAAGAGAGAGAGAGAGAAAGGCACTTATTGAAAATTCGGATTTTTAAATTCAGAATTAGTACATTAAAAAAAAGAAAAAAAAATTAATATTTGGAAGAAAAAAATTAACGGTTTTAAATTTCCTGAATGTGAAAACAGAATTTAAAAAATGCATTAGCTAATGAGTGATCATGAAATCAAACTTTCTCATGGAATAACATGGGCCACGAATGTCGGCGAGATTAGGTATTGTCCTCTCTAAAAATATGAAGTTGCTACCCTTAGCAACAGTTACTTTCATTTTTTTTTTTTTTGTTCTGAAAGGTTTATGTTTTACCTCAATTATAATGTAATATCTCTTAAATTTGTTCGCAAAGGGGAAAAAAAAAATCTTTTTCTATTGTTCTACTTTGTCTTAAACCAATACTCTTGTTGTCCTAAGAAAGATACTTTGGTTTAGCCTAATTCGAGAATTTATATATGTATATATTTCTGTAAAGCACATTAACCATATCTTTCGAGCGATACTACTTGTAAGCCCTTCCTTTTATTGAAAGTAGACTAAAAACGTACGAGAAATTTCATGTCTGCGTATTAATATACAGATTCTCTGAAAAAATTTCGAATGCTTCAAAGATATTAAAAAAAAATAATAAATAGTTTTTTTTTTTTTTTTTTTTTTTCTGGCAGATTTTAGGAATATGCTCCGAAGGGGGGGGGAGGGGTGGTAGGTATTAACCGACGAGAGGGTCTGTGCCCTCGGTCCCCTAGATGGCAACACCCCCGAAAGTATGCGGGTGACATTTTTAGATGAGGAATCAGAAAGGGCGCCAAACCCAAACATCGGATCTCTCCCCCCCAACTAGTCAAATTTTCACGCTACGCCCCTGATAACCTGCGCTCTGGGACGAGTCTTAAAACTTATTTGACGCACTGTGTAAATGTTTCAATTTTCATATCTTTTCCTAAGAATTTCTGTAGAATGGCAGCAGTACAAAATATTTTTCAATTAAACAATTTCTCTTAAGCTACTAACCTAGATTTAACGGTACGATCACCAACAGTTCTCTATAAAAGCAAATCATTATTGAATAAAAGGCTGCGCAGTCTCTCCTATCGAAATGAGAGAGTTTGCGCATTTGCTACTTAGGACAGATTTCGCATTCATGATTGATTCCATTAAATTCTATACTAGGAAAGATTATGCAGCTTATTGACTATCATACAGAAAAAAAATTTGTCACACACACACACATAGAAAAAAAATTTGTCAGTTGACAATACAGAATTGACTAACCCAAACTGACTAGGAAACTTCAGTTAAAAAGTGTACTAGCAAACTAGTCTCCAAAACAATACCTCAGACTAGGAAGGTTAATATTATCAGATATAGCCGTCTTAACTGATAATATTAACCTTCTTAGTCTGGGGTTTTGTTTTGGAGACTAGTTCAGCTAGTGCACTTTTTAACTCAAGTTTTCTAGTCAGCTGTTTGGGTTAGTCAATTTTGTATTGTCAACTGACAACTTTTTTTTCTGTGTATAGGAGAATGAGTTTGTTAAATGTCTGGAACTGTACCAAGTGACAACTTCGATAAGTAATTGGGCTAGTTTAACCCATTTGTGACGTCGCATGTTTTTGGAAATCGTCCCCAGAATCCGAAATTGGACATGATTTAGTAGTGGAAACAGTCGACAAAGGTCACACTTCTGGTAGTATTTACCTCTTGAGTGCCAATGTTAATCTATGGGAAATTTATCGCACACAATTTAATGTTATTGTACATATACTTGGCTTTGGAATATTTTGAAGTATGATGCTCAAGTTTTGCACAGCTGTCGACTACTTAAACAGAGACGATAAAACTTAATGTAAACAAAATATATCAGCCTTCTTATATTCTTTTGAGGACTGTAATCGTCTAAATTTCAATAAAATAAAATAAATTAACATAAAGGTTTTTTTAAAGTTGAAAAGAGAAAATTTCAAACCAAGTGAAATTTAAGTTTTGTGTTCTGAACATTTTTGAGCTGAAGATTTTGAGAAAATAACTTTAATAAATAATAAATGGTAGGCGGAAACAGCCAAATATCATTGGACATACGGTGCGTTTATCTGTGTTTTTGGCTCGGAAATACATTGCATAGTGAGCAATCCGTTTCGAATGTGTTAACTTGTGGCAGGTGGTTTGCACGAAAGCTGCAAAACTGAAAAGGAAATGTACTAATTTTAAGTTAAACGTGTTTTCTAGGTTTTTTTTTTTTTTCAATTATTATTATTAAATTGAAATATACTAAAAGAAAAATATTTGTTTACAAAAACCTTACAATAATATCATTTAAGTACAATTATTATTCTTGTTAACAATTAAATTGTAGTTATAATTAAGCACAATATCTCCTACCCATGTGTGCAATCACACTTACCCTTAAGGAGAGATTGCGCAAAATAGCTCTTTTAGTTTTATAACTCTTTTATTTCTTATTATTAATAATGTGTAATTTTGAAGTACTTTTATTTTTATAAAATATTACTTATTTATTTATTCCATATATATAAATCAAGTCAATTAAATTGTTTTATTTAAATCATTTTTTTTTTTTTTTTTTTTTTTAATAAAGTCTCAACAAACTTTCAGCAAAACGATAATGCCAATTTTCAGAATTTTTTGTATTAATTATGTATACATATACAGGGTGTCCCTGAATTCATGGGTCAAACTTTTAGGTTAAGTAAAAGCATTTTTTGTATAGCAATATGGGGACGGAAATGAAAAGTGTAGACGAAAAAACAAGAAATGTGCCGCACTTTAGAATGGGAAAAAAATGGGGGGAGGGCTAAAAAAATAATATAAACGGCATGGAAAAAAAATAGAGAATACATTTGCAAATGTGGGAAACAAACGACTAAACACCCGTAAAAAAATGATGAAAAAAATTGACAAGAAAAAGAAACTGAAGCGGCGGAAAGATGGGCTCGGAGCTCACTGAAGATTTTAATTTCCGATCCCATAATGCTGTACAAAAAACTCTTCTTTATATGTATTTTACCTAACCTTAAAGTTTGGCCCATGAATACAGGGACATCCTGTATATAATTATAACAAATCATATTGCGTAAACTTTCATGTCCTCTAAACCTTTGTACCCCGGGTGCCCATGCGAAAGTTCAGCCCTGTTTGCAAGCTTATTCGTAAAAAAGAAATATTTACTGAATTGTTAAAATTAATTAAATTTACGTTAATTTAGGCACTTGTAAACTAAAACTATTTTTGTTTACTGAATAATAAATCATTATATATATATATATATATATACATGGTGGGAAGCAGTGCATTGAAAGTAATGATGCGCGGGACTGAACTCTTTTGGGGCTGCTCTGAGCAGGTGGTTTACTAGTTGCTCACAAGATTCGGAAGAGGTGCGCTGCGCCTTTGAACAATGAAACAAGAACTAATTCAAAATAATAATCTTATTCGTATTAAGTCAGTTTTATCATACCGACATATCTTAAGTTAAGTCATGTAGTCAGTAAATTCAATGCTTCAAAGATGGATTTGATTTTAGAATTATTTGTGTGAGCCCTTGTCGTTTTCTCATCCCGGGATGCTGGTAGAGGGTGAGTAGATTTAAACTTATTCTCATTGATTCTAATGCATGTTTTATTGATTTCATAATCGAGTTAAATTTGAATCTAAATCATAATCGTATGGAAATTCTTATTGTCAGATATTCTAGGTTTAATATAAATTCAATCGAAATTCTTATAAATGAAATCTAGTCGTATATTCTTCTTTTGGCTTCATAGCCATGAGTGGTCCGTCGACACGGAGTAATTATCTATTTATTAGATAATTAATTATAATTCGTTAAATTAAATTTAAAAAAATTCTCTTGTTTAAGTAGTATAAAATTCTCTGTATAAAAACTTTAAGTGGAGTAAAAAGATAAAACGTAATTCAGGGTACTTTGGGTTGTAAAGTTTTGATTTGAACTTACTTTTGGTTTCAGATGTAATAGTTTCGGTTTAGAATATAAAACGTAATTGAAAGTAGTTTCGTTTTGAATGAAAACGTAATTCAGAGTACTTCGGGTTTCAAAACGTAACAGTTTCGGTTTAGAAGTTAAGAAACAAAAATTCATATTAAATAATTGATGAATAAATTTGTGTATGAGAATGCAAAAATTGCATTTAATATTTTATTAGATTATTTATTTCAGTAAAAAAAAAAAAAAATCTATTTTGTATGTGTTGTTTCTTTTCATTTGTTCTTATTATTTTCATATTTTACTTCCTGATCTGCAGAATAATAATTTAATTCAATCGATTAATTCATATTTAAATTTAATTATTTGTAATTTGTTTGCTCAAAAAGTGGGTAGAAAAGGTCGTACAAAAACAAATGATGTAGAACAGAGCGCGTTGTTCCCAAAATCTAATGAAGTGATAAAATTTGAAAATGTGATTAAGGAAATAGATTTTATAAAATCGAAAGTCAATGGTTGTGATAGTGGCGATCAAGGCAGATTAATGATCCTAAAGGATAAGGTAAATGCATTAGAACAGAAATTCGAGGAAATAGTTACAAATTTTTCCGAAGAGGAAAACGATGAAAACTTTAAAGAAGTGTTAAAAAATCGGGACATTCTGTTAGAATTATCAGTTGTATTAAAAAGTAAATCGCAATCAAACACTCCAAATGTAAATAATGATGCACGTACCAAACCAAGGACTTCTGTTAATTCACATATTAGCCTCCCTAAGCTTGAAATTCCTTATTTTTATGGAGATAAGGAATCTTGGTTGTCATTTAAAAATTTATTTAAATCATCTATTTTGGATAATGACAGCCTTAGTGAGGTTGAAAAGCTACAATACCTCCAATCGTGTGTAAGAGGTAGTGCATCAAAACTTATTCGTGGATTTGCTTTACAATCGGAAAAACTTAAACACTGTTGGGAAATCCTTAGTCAGCGCTATGAGAATAAACGCCAATTAGCTATAACTCAAATAAAAAAAATCTTTTCGGTAAAGGTAAACAAAGCGGATGATCCTAAATCGTTTTTCAATTTAATAGATACTTGTAACGAAGCGATGCGAAATTTATCGACCCTCGGATTGGAATCGAATCCTCTTAGCGATCTTATTCTTATAAATTTCATGATTTCAAAATTGGATTCATCCGTTAGGCATAGGTGGGAGCTCAGTCTAAAGAATACGCAAACTATTCCCGATTTGAACTCGTTTCGTACATTCATTGAAAGGGAGGCGTCGAGTCAAACAAAACTTGAAAATAAACCAGCGATGTTTAAGAAGCCAGTAGAAGGTAGTAGTGTAAAAAAATCTTGTGTAAATAGTTCAATAATAGTCAAAGAAAATAAATGCGTCGCCTGTTCTCAAGTACATCAATTGTTTAAATGCCCCAAATTCAATAGAATTAATGTTCAGGAGCGATGGGACTTAGTTAAATCTAAATCATTATGTGAAAATTTTTTGCGAACTAACCATCAAGTGCGACAATGTAGAATTAATATTAAATGTAAGGTATGTGCAGGTTCACATCACACTCTTCTGCACATTTATACACAGAATTCTGCAGATCAGAGAGGTGGCCTTGTTACTACGTCTGTGTCAAATAGTGCACAATCTAATGCAAATTTTAATCAACAAAGAGTTTTATTATCTACTGCCCTTATAAAGGTTAGGTCACCTAACGGTAAAATTATTCAATGTCGGGCGTTAGTTGATAGTGCCTCACAAAATAGTCTCATAACAAAGGAATGCGTTGAGAAGCTAAATTTGCCTTTGTTTGGCACTTCTCATCGACTTGTAGGCATAAACGGTCTGTCTGCAGAAACTGTTTTAAATTTCACGGAATTTTCATTCTCGCCATATTTCGCTAACGAGTATAGAAATTTGAAGGCACTAGTAGTAAATAGGGTTACTGCCCCTCTGCCAAATTTCCGGGTGAGAACGAAGTCTTGGCCACACACAAAAAATCTTCAGTTTCAAATCTTCAAAAATCCGACATGAATTTCTCCAAGCCACAACTGATAGATGTGCTGTTAGGTGCAGACATTTTCTCATCATTAATTTGTGGCAAACCAGTACATGGAAGGCCAGGAGAACCCTCTGCCATTCCCAGTTCACTCGGTTACTTACTGAGTGGCCACCTCTCAAGGGATGGAATGGAGCCAGAATCTACTCATAGTCAAACTTTACATTGTTTAAACTTAAAAGCATTTTTTGACAATGATCCAATAATATCTTCTAAGGGTGGTGATGACGAAGCCGACCCGGCCGAAGTATTATATAAATTTTCCACCAAGCGCAACCCCGAAGGGCGCTATGTAGTCAAATTACCCCTCCATGATGAGATAGATTTGGGCGAAAGTGCAAACTGTGCACTAAAAATGTTTAAAAAACTTGAAGCTCGATTTGTTCAGAACCCTAACCTAAAAAAAGAATATTGTCAGTTTATGTGCGAATATTCAGATCTAGGTCACATGACCCTACTACCAGCTGAAGAACTTAACCGTAAACCAAATTATTATATGCCTCATCATGGAGTTATAAATGAAAATAGTAGCACTACCAAACTAGCCTGTTTGCAAGCTTATTCGTAAAAAAGGAATATTTACTGAATTGTTAAAATTAATTAAATTTACGTTAATTTAGGCACTTGTAAACTAAAACTATTTTTGTTTACTGAATAATAAATCATTATATATATATATATATATATATATATATATATATATACATGGTGGGAAGCAGTGCATTGAAAGTAATGATGCGCGGGACTGAACTCTTTTGGGGCTGCTCTGAGCAGGTGGTTTACTAGTTGCTCACAAGATTCGGAAGAGGTGCGCTGCGCCTTTGAACAATGAAACAAGAACTAATTCAAAATAATAATCTTATTCGTATTAAGTCAATTTTATCATACTGTCATATCTTAAGTTAAGTCATGTAGCCAATAAATTCAATGCTCAAAGGTGGATTCGATTTTAGAATTATTTGTGTGAGCCCTTGTCGTTTTCTCATCCCGGGATGCTGGTAGAGGGTGAGTAGATTTAAACTTATTCTCATTGATTCTAATGCATGTTATATTGATTTCATAATCGAATTAAATTTGAATCTAAATCATAATCGTATGGAAATTCTTATTGTCAGATATTCTAGGTTTAATATAAATTCAATCGAAATTCTTATAAATGAAATTTAGTCGTATATTCTTCTTTTGGCTTCATAGCCATACACTAAGCAACAACAACAAAAAAAAAAAAGCCGCACTTGGATATTTTCCTTTTCACCTTCTACAACCGCCAATTTTATTGTTTAAAAAGAAAAATTTCGAACAGATTTTATTATGTTGTCCTCCACATACACTTTAGCATTGCGTCCAGTGTTAAAATGTAATTGTCAGGAAAATTGTAATTTTAGAAATTATTTCAAAAATGGTAAGAATAAGGCAGTTAACGATGCCACAAAAAGTATTAATTTTTTAAGGAAAATCAAAAAATATTTTAATACGTGAGATGGCAAAACAATTAAATGTTAACGAAATATAGGTAAAATGTTTTTTAGCAAGATATAAAAATTTTTGGCCGTTTAAACATGAAATTTGGCTTTAGGCGGCCATGTTGCTCATTCAAGCATGATCACAGTAAGTTAAAAAGCCATTGCTAATAAAATCGGTTTGCATTACATTTAGAACATAAAAGAGATTCAGAAAAAGCGTTTAGCAGCAAAATTTCTTTAACTACAGTGCAGCAACTATTAAACAAAGCAGGTTTAAATGGCAGAAAATTTGAAAAAATTCCATTCTCAATTAAGAGAATTAGGAAAGCAAGATCTCAGATGGCTAAAAAAAATTAAAAAATGATTAGTTAATTATTGGGATGAACTGGTTCTCTCTGATGAGTCAAGTTTAACTTATTTCGAGCTAAAGAAAACAAGCAGATCTGACAACGAAAATATGACCGACTTAATGAAAATATTACTTTTAAAACAGTGACACATTCTCCGTACATTATGGTACGGAGGTGCATAACTTTTCAAACAGTCGGGCAAATTTTTATGCTCAATTAACTCGAAATAAAACACAGTCTTTATAAAAGTGGTGCCTGATCGACTCTTTTGGAGGTATCGTGGACATTTCCGCAAACAGCATTTCAAGATGATAATGCACCTTACTACGCGGCGTCTGTGGTAAGTTTATTCACTTCAAATTGTCAAAAATTCCTATCCATTTTCATGAGAAATTATAATTATGTAAGTAATCATATCTTTTTTCAATTTAAGTTAAATCCCACAAAAGATATAGTAGAATTTCTTCTTTACCAGACATGGAAATAGTCCTAATCGCGATCCGCTCGAAAATGTTTTGTCTATAAAAAGTCGGGGGAGAGGGAAAAGGATTCGAAATTTGCAGCCTACAACTCTGCCATAACTAGAAAAAATTATTTGTGATATTTGGCACATTGAAATTTCTGAGATTTATATTAAAACACTGTATAATACTATGCCATTGTGCATTAAAGCAATAATTCCATATAAAGGTGGAATTAACCCAATACAGAATACATATTTTTAATAAAAAATTGCTTATATCTAACAAATAAATAGTTTTATTTCATATATTGAAATATAACTCGTTTATTTCATATAATAAATCATAATAGAATACGAAGTGTATGGTTATTGCATTATGTTTAAAACGAAAGTTTTATGTAGATTCTTATAAAGTACTTCGTAGAGTATAATAAAGCGCATCATTATATCGAAAATTTACATAGGTATCATTTCATCCTTTTGGTATTATGCAAACAAGACAGTTTAGTGTATATATAATAATGATTTATTAAGCATAAAAAAGCAAAGCAACAGATGCAAGATCACTGAAACCACAAAGACCAATAAGAATGATAAATTCATCAGGGTATGAAATACACATACTTAAAGAAACCAAATTTATTAATTACCAGCCTGCAAAACATACGAAATAATAAACTAACTCAACAAAATCTTAACAGAAAAACTTAAACTGAAACGAAATTTATGAAAAAATAATTTAAGAAACTTAAGGAAGGAAGGAATGAGGCAGGCGGCAAGACTTGTGACTTGCCTGTGGGGTTAAACTAGTTTCACGCCGGCAAATCTCCCCCAGCCTGCTAAGACCAGAATAGGAGTCATATGGATTAAAAAAGCAAAATTTCATAGCAGATAAAGAATAATGAAACTATGAAGCAACAATGAAATTTATTGATTACTTTGTTTAATAGTTTGATTAGAATTTTAATAATAGTTGACAACTCAACAATGAAGAAACTGAAAATTTAATGGAAAAAGAAAGAGTGCATATTAATTCAAAGTAAATGCACCAAGCCTTCTGTTTTTTGTTTTTTTAAATTTAATTTCACAATCCCACCCTACCATCCAGCCAAACAACACCACCCACCCTCCGTAATCAAACATCTGCCCACCCAACCGCCACCTTTTTTATTGTCTTCTATTGTTTTATAATTTTTTTTGTTAAGATACACTAAAGTGTACATTTTTTTTTTTTTTTTTTTTATGTACTGACAGAGACATGGTTAAGGATATAAAATAGAAAATACAAAGTTTTTAGGAAAACCCATTTTTAGCAGTGGCTGTGATCAGTTTATTAATATATTTTTACTTCGGAGAGCATAAATTATTAATTCGAAATAAAATATCGAAAGATGCAGACAGGAATTAAAATGTGTAAATAAGTTTACTTTAAAACTAAAATCTTGCCGTTTGTCATAGATATCTGTGTAAATTTTATTACCATCAAAGATTATTTTTAGATCCAAAAAGTTAATTGATTGATCAGTTAGAGTATTTTGAGTTAGATGGATAATTTAAGGAAAGGGCATTTTGTGATTTATTGTTAAGATAAAATACAATAATATCATCTATGTAACGATAAAGCCGGACATCATCATAACAAAATTGCTTTTCATAATAATAAAGATAGAGCTCTGCCAAAATACTGGAGCTACTACCCCCTTGTGGGATTCCTACTTGTTGCAAATATATATTGTTGTTGTGGAAGATATAATTATTATGGATAACAAAGTTAAGAAGTGTTTTGATTTTTTTCTGCTTTAAAATTGCGAGGAAGATTAATTTGAGTTTTATATTCTTGAAAAAGACTGTAAATGATGTTACTAAGATCTGATAACTCAATATTATTGAAAAGATCTTGAAAGTCAAAAGTCATAATATTGTCTATTGAATCGAGCGATTTAATGTATTGAATTAATTAAAAGCTATTTTTAAGACAGTGTAAATTATGAACTTTGCAAGTACAATTGTAAATTTGTTTTAGAATATCCAGTAGAGTTTTATTAGCATTGTTGTTATAAGTGTTACAGCCAATAGTGACAGTGCAAAATTTAATTGGAGATTTGTGAAACTTAGGTATGAGAACAATATAAGGATAATTAAAGTTATTGAAGGGAGGTTGAAGTAATTTATAGTAATTATGTATTTTTCGGTTATTAATAATAAGGTTATTATTAGTCAAACTAAAGATGTTACTATTAGTTACTGAAGAGTTTAAAATAGAGAGATAGTAGGATTTACATATAATGGCATAATTATTAGGTGATTTGTCAACATAAGTTATTACAAAGTCATCCTGTAGTGATTTGATTGAGTTAAGAAGTACAGATTTTTTAAATAACACCAGATTTGAATAATTGAGGAATAAAGCATTTTTAAGTTTTTGTAACACTAAAACTTTCCATTGAGTGTAGTAAGCAATAGGTTTATTATGAGTAATAGAAATTTTATAAATAAATAAATCTTGGTCATAAGAAAACTGTTTTTAAAGATTTGGGGAATGCTAGTTTTAATTGGAAGTCTAAATTTGGTGCCAAATTCCATGAATTTTTTTAATTGATAATTATCAATAATATTGAGATTACCAGTGATAATGTGTCTATGGTCTCTGTCACTATATTTTGACATAGAAGGATCATTGCATTTACATGTTACAGTGTTGGTAAAAGAGGTAGATTTAGATACAGAATTATAATTGAATATCTTTCTGCCAAGAGGAAGAGGATATTCGAAGGTACGAGATAAATTTAAATCTTTAATTGGAAACAAACATTCTTTGTCATTTATGATAGCTGTATAATGTTAATTCTATTCAATATTTGATTTGTAAAAGTCACAATTAATAGAGTATTTGATTTAATTTTGTTGGGCTTTTTATTAGTTTTTAAATTAAATAGTTTGATTTTGTACATTATAATATCATAAAAAATGTCTGAAAAATGTTTATTGTATGATTTTCTTTGAAAGACATTCAGAAAATTCACTAAGCATTTCTTTTTAATTGCAAAAATAAATTTTTGAATAATGAACCAGTTATAGATAGATAAGTAATTAGTCTGTAGATCAGAAATAAGTTTAAGAATGGCACTTTTAGAAAATATTAAATCTGTTTTTTTTATTACCTCTTTTAGTTCTAGAAGTTATATTGTTAATTTTGTGATTGAGTTGTGCGTAAATAGTCGAATAATCTTGAAGAGGATTGATGTTAGAATATGCTTTAACATTTTTATTAAAGTATTCGGAATTTAGACCGTATGGATAAATAGTATTGTAATATTGCATAAATTTTGATTCTAGAAATAGACGCTCACTTTTATTTTTATGAATTTTGATAATCTCTATAGTACATGAATTAAAATTATGTAATTTAAAGTGTTGTAGTTCTGTAGTTGATTTAGAAGGTTATATATTTACTAATGTTATTTCATGAATTTTTTAAACCTAAAAATATTCTACCATTCAAGTTATACGTGGATATAATTTTGAGAAATTGAAAAATTTTCATAACTTTTTTTTTATTATTATTTATTTATTTATTTTTTTTTTACACACAAGTGTTATTATTTTAATTAGGTTTATTCTTAGAAAGCTAGAAAGAATTTCATGGCTACAATGTTAAGTTTTCTGTTACATGGAAATTTTCATGTCAATGAACTGCTATAAAAACTCTCTCAGACATGGAAATCAATTAATTTCGATGCAGAGTAATGAAAAGCAGTTCTTTGAAAAGATTGAACATTTCTATGAATATCTGATGGAATTATTTTCACTACTATTAGATTAAACTAAGAAGTCTTCTCAGTTGACATAGTTCTCAAAATAATTCTTTTTTTTTTTTTTTTTTTTATTAGCAACAGATAAACTGCTGTTTTCGTTAATTGAAAAATCGGTATTTCGCTAAATTATTATGGGTACTCCGATGATGGAATAAATTTACGTATACATTTATTAATTAAAGAATTTTATTTCTTCTAAACAATTATTCAAAGAAATTGTTTCAATAGTTTTTCGGAAGAAATAACATTCATATCAATACAAGATTATGTCTTTTCGATTTTGGATTTTTTATGTGAATATGTTGCATATATATATATATATATATATATATTGTAAATTATGGAATATATATATGCCTTATTTATATATGTACAGATTAGAATCCTGCATCGGGTCGAATCGACTAATATTTTTCTCTTGCGGATCAGGTTAACTGATTTATTACTTCTCGTGCGTCTCGAGTTCGGATCGGATTGACTGAAAATTTTTTCTTGCGGGCTGGGTTCAGATTCGAGTGAGATTGTGGGTGACATGAGAACATCTTAAAAAAAAAAAAAAAAAAAGTACCGTAATAAACAGAAATTTGTTTGATATAATTATAACTGTATAACTAATGTAAACATACTATATGTACTAATGATTCAATATACGTATACCTAAATTAAGTAAACATCTACATCGGTTGATTGGGTTTTATGTTGCACTAGCGCTGCGCAATTGGCTTCTTTCTGGAACTCACCCCTAGAGGTAGTCCGGAGACATGCCATCACAATTTTGATCCTCCGCGGAAGGGATGGCTCTCCCGTTTCGGTGACCCCCAGAGGTATAATTTTGATGGGAACATGGAGGACATTGCGGTCACGACAGATTTTACGTGCACAAGCCACCATTAGTGTACACGAAGGTCTTTGGTCGGCTCGAGTACCGAACTCGCAATCTTCCAGTTACGAGCCCGGCGCTCTACAGACTGGGCTACCACGGCCCAACATCTATATCATCGGACAAAAGCAATTAACAAACAAACAGCGAATTATTATTATTATTATTATTTTAGAATGTAATCATTAAATAATAAAGGGCAAACACTAAACTTGAAGCCCTTTCTTGTACACTTCAAGTACACAATATACATACATGGTTAAAAATTATTATCAAACCTTTGTCAGATTAAAAAAGAATTTAAGTTAGTATATTAGTAACTAAATGTTTAATTATTTTTTAAATAATTTACAAACTGTGTGACAATGAAAATTTATTTTACTTTAAAATTTCAAAAAGTTTTGCATGATTTTTAGAGGAATAATTAGTTTTATTTCGGGTTTCGAGTAGAGTTCCGGTGTAAAGAAATCTTTTTTCATGTCATCAAAATTATCTGTTGCGGATTCAGGTCGGTTTTCGCGTCGATATTATTATTATTATTTTATTTTATTTTATTTTATTTTTTCCCCGGGTTCTGGTCGGATTTCAGGTTGATTTAAAATTCGTCTGTCGGGTTCGGGTCGGGTGTGTAGGACTCTAGACAGGTATGTATTCTAACTATGTTATATATCATTTGTGTTTTAAAGCCAATATATTTAACTATGAAAGTATGTTAGATGCATTGTAAGATGCATATAATTTAAAGGATGCGTGTGTACATACACGTCATACATACACGTCAATGCGTAAGCATTGACGCCCCATATATGTATGGTGCGTCAATGAATGATTGATTGATAAACTGACTAACAAATGAATTAATGAATTGATTAATGGTGCTTTATTCTTCCTTTGATTAGCAACTTGATTGAATGAATAACTGTTTAAAAATGTTAATATTAGCCTTTTTGCGTGTAAATAAAATCAGCTTGAAAACTAAATTTGTTTATTTTTAGCATCATCATCAGCAGCAGCAGCATTAAATTTAAATGTGCGTAAATTTACATGATGTAGTAATGAATTTATTGATCAAAAAATAAATAAAAATTATCCTTAGCCATTTTTGCCTGTAAAGGAAATGTGTCAGAAATGCAACTTTGCTTTTTTGCTAACATTATTATCTTTATCATCATCATCGTCATATTTACATTTGCCTGAATTACCATAATGCATTTCTTATTTTCATCGTATTCTCTGCCCTTTTTGAATGTAATCAAAAAGCAACATCTAAGACTAAAACACTGAAAATATTTAACTTTGAAGAAGTACATTTCTTTTTCGAATAAGCAGGAGTGGGGGAGGGGGGGGGAGGGTTATATGCTTGAAAATTATAGTTCTGCCGAAGGGAACTGCTTTTCAATCTTCATAAGAAGTCTCTGTCTTGTCTTTGGATACGAACCAAGAAAGAGTTTGAACCAACAATGATCAGCACTTACTTTTTCTGCTTTTATCTATCTTCCTCTTGCGGTTTCCTGCCTTCTATAATTGATGTTTAGTTATTCGTCTGGACTGACGCAGATTAGTTATTAAAATTAAATTAAATTGTCGCTATCCTATTTAGCTGTCGCATGTAGTAATTAGTATAAATTATAATGTTTATCGGCTAGATGAATCGCCTTGAAACATTCAGGCGTGCATATGAAAAATAATTGTCCTGTCATTATCTATTTTCTAATTTCTGTAAAATACTTTTTTTAGTTCTCGAAAAAGAAAAAAAAAAAAAAAAAGAAAGAAAGAAAGAAAGAAGGAAAGAAAAAGAAAATATTTTCTCTGAAATTCGCGTAAACACGGGCTAGGACCCCTTAGAAAGACCCACACACACACGAAGGGTAATCTACCTATAGGCCTAGGATCCTCGAGTAGTCAATCGGCTTAATTCCCACAACCCAATCCCACCTCTCGACAAAAAGAGAGAGATGCTATAAGTTTGTTGATTTTTCTCTCTCTCTCTGTATGTGTGTGGCATTACAGTCCTCAGACGAACAGGCCAATTTTAATGTTTATTTAATTGTTATTAATTAATTAATTTTACTCTAATTTAATCGGAATGGTTTTTAGCTATCTTTGATGAAAATCTGTTTGGTTATTTTTTTCTTTAATTATTTGTACAATGTAATTTATTCAGACAATTTTTGCTTTGATATTCTAAAATTTGCGAACTGCCAATCTTCAGACTCATGTTCGATGGTAAATCACGTGATTTTCTGGATTGGAGTATAAAAATGCTTTTTTAAAAAACAGTGAATTAAACTGTTTTTAACAAAAGTTAAAAAAATCGGATATAAATAGTTGTTATAAGTTCACTATCAAAAATCTCTTTATTCAGTTGAAAATAAAAAAAATTGTATTTATTTATTTATTTTTATTTTCAAACATTTTCGTATCGATTTTTGAAAAATAGCGAGCTCTCAATCTTCTACTTTCCATGTTGTGTGTGTGTGTTTTAATTAAAGTATAAAAAAGCTTAAAAAAAAAAAAAAAAAAGAAAAAACGAAAATGAAAATGAAAATGAAAATTTTTAACCGATTTTGACTAAAAATTAAAATTTGGTTCTTAGCTGTTTTTAATTAAAATCTATTTGGTAGATTTTTATAAAATTAATTATGATATGATTTATTCAAGCTACTTAACACTATTATTTTAAAATTTGCGAACTGCCAATGTTCCAGCTGATGCTGGATGAGAATTCCCAGGCTTTTACGATTAAAATATTTTAAAAACTTCTTCAAAATATCGCCAGTTTCAAACCGATTTTGACACAAATGAAAAATTGGCTATTAACAGTGATTATGAATTTATAATCCAAAAATCTGTAAATTTGTATGAAAATCAGATTTTATAGAATTTTATTTTGATTACTTTTTTTTTTCTTTTCTTCTTTTTTTTTTTTTTTTTTCATTTTTCTTTCAATAGACATTTTCAAATCTGCGAAGTGGCAGACATTCAACTCCTAACTCATGTTAAATAATAATAATTATTATTATTTTTAATTAAAGTAAAAACAAGCTTTCAAAACATCGCTAATTTTTAACCGATTTTGACAAACAATATTAATAATAAATAATAATAAATAAACAAATAAATAAATAAATAAATAAATAAATAAATATTTCTAAAAGTAATGATTATGAGTTCATAGACATTATTAGTTTCGATGGAAAATTTTCCAAACTGAAAAAGTACACCTTTTATATATATATATATATTAAAAAAAAAAAAATGTTTAATTAAATTCTTTTTTTTTTTTTTTCTTTTTTTTTGGAGGGGCGGGGGGGATTATCTAGCTAGCTTTACACTTGTTAGCATAATTATTGAAAGTCCTTAAAAAAAAAAAAAGAAAAAAAAGAAAAAAGAAAGAAAAGAAAAGAAAGAGAGAGAATTGCTTAGTAATTTTTTTTTCTCGCAAATTTAAAGCATAGAAAAACATAATTGTTGAGACATTTTATATCTGTCGAAAGCCTGAAAAATATTTTGAAAATCTGCAATATTCAATGGAATTTTTTGAAAATTCGGAAAAACTCATTTTTTTTTTTTCATCAATTTCTGGAAATTTCTAAAAATATATTAGTGTCATTCTCATATGAATTGGTGAATCGATTAGATGCTTACATCGAATTTCGTTTCAAAATTAATTTTTCCAAAAAATCATTTTAAAGAAAAGATTGTCGACTGTCTGAGTCTGAAAAAATTAGAAATTTGGACTAAATAAAAAAAAGTCTAAAAGAAAATTAAAATTACAAAGAAATATGGGATTATTATAAAATTATACCCATAAAAAAAAAGACCTTTTTAAACAAAATTCGTAAAATTATATAAGTAATTTTTATAATTATTAATTAACCCTTTCGAAAGAGCAATAGCCTGAATTTTATGATTCAGGTTATAATTTTTATTCTAACACTTTCCTGAAGGAAGTGATCACCTTTTTTAAATGTGGAAAAATGTTTTAGCTTTTACGCAGAATAAGTCCGAACATGGAAGACATCACTTTTAGTCTACCTTGTCGAACTTCAGGTTTTAAATTAATTAAAAAATCTATCAGAAAATTCGAAAATCGCATTTCGAATCGCATTGGTTCCTAGTGGTACATCCTACCTATAAATTCATGGCTCTTGCATCTGTCAGTAAATTCCAGAAAAAATCATTCATAGGCAAACAGAAAAATACTTAAAGTTATTATCATACGTGTGTCCGGACCTGATTTCCCACGGGGCCAAGGGGGCAAGCATACGGACCCCCAAATCAGCTGTCTTTTGAAATTAATAGCATTTTACATGTATACAAAATTACTTAGTGTATTTTATGATAGAAAGGCCCCCAAATAATGATTTTGCTTTGAGCTCCCACTTCTGTAAGTCAGTCCCTGTGTATGTCGGTATAGCTGGCATGGCAAGAATAATCAAGCAACTACTAATTAATTTGACAGACATTCCACTCAGTTTTACTTACGAGTGTAAAAAAGGAAATATTAAATAAAGAAAACTAAGTAAATATAAATTAGAGTCCTGTCGTGTTTTACCCGACATCTGAATTTGGAGTCATCCCGAACACAACAAATCAGCTTACATTACACCCGAATCCACAAAAGATATTTTCTACGACCGGTTGTTCATGTCGAATTTAGTTTATATCAGAATCGGATCCGAAAGAAAGGGGAGAGAAAAAGAATTTAATAAGTCATCTGAAATTCATATTAAAAAGAGACAAACGTAAAAAAGAAAATTTTTCCTAATATATGGAAAGATATAATTAAGCAAAATAATTGCATTGTATTTGTTCAATTTCTTAAAAAGAAAAAAAAAAAAAAAAAAAAAAAGAAAGAAAGAAAGAAAGAAAAAAAAAAAATTCTTAATGTATTATCACAATTATTGCATAAATTCCATTTCTACGTTATATCTGATGCGATGTATAAAACCCCTAAACAGCTGACACTTTCGGGAGAGGGGGGGGGGAATAATTGGTTCTGTGTTTGGATGTGTCCAGGGCCTGATTATCCAAAAGGCTCAGGAAGCATAAGCTTCCTCTCTAAAATTTAAGAGGGGGCCCCATAAGGATTAAAAACATGGTCTTGAATTTTTTTTTTTTTCATATTTTCACACTGAGATTGAATTTTTTCTGAGAAAGGTTACCTGAAACAAGACAAAACGCTCACTATTTCAGGAAAAATCTATTATTTAACCTCAAAAATCTGAATGTTCTTACTAATTAAAAAGTTGTATGATTTTAATGTTCTGTGTAGAAACCACCCAGATGTATAAAAAAAAAAAATAAAATAAAAATAATAAACACACTATTTTTTTGGTCTATAGCATTTTTATATTACAATATGTAACAGGAAATCAAGATTTTCCGAAATGAAAGGGGGCCTCGAAGTGATGCTGAGCTTCCCCTAGCTGCAAAGCTTAATCGGGCCCTGGATGTGTCCGCTATTTGAAAGAGCTGAGAAATCAAAAGAGGATTCCCTCTAGAAAAACTAATTAAATAGAAATGTCGTTTATTTGGGTGTGTCCGATAAAGAAGTTTTCTGTACTATGATAATTTGGATAAACATATATTTAGTGTCGGGTATATTAGTTTTACTAATATCAGTATATAAGATTTACTAAGCATTCTGCAGCTATATTTAACACAAACATTTCCTGTATATTATCATTATCATTATTATCTATATATTAATTTGAAACATGTTTTTGTCTGTCTCCACTATATTGAGAGAATTACTCGGTACAAAAATTTGGTGAGGTGTCTAATAAAAGGTCTTGGTCTGTAGATGTGCTATGAGAAGAGAAAAATAAAAAAAAGTCGAACGGTTTCCCCCCGGGTGGGAAACCGTTTCCCACCCGTTTCGGGTTAAAAACACGTTTACGAGCTTAACTAAGCTTCAAATTACTTCACGGTGAAGAAATTGTACATATGGGGACTAGAGTCGAATACTAAAAAATCACTTTCTGCGAATTTGGAATTTTCGATTTTAAAGGGGGGGAAAGGTGGAAAGTAGATTTGGAGGAGGGGGGAAGGGGGGAAATTAGTTTGAGAGGGAAATCCGTCTAGACCCACACATGTAGCACCTCATTTTAAAGGTCTTGAAAATTCATGTTGATTGGAGATGTTTGCATACAATATAGTGCGACCCCTGGTGGTGAAAAATGGAACTAGGTGATTTTGCTGCAGACCCTATCATATTACATCTTATTTTAAAGGTCTTGGTATTTCCTGACCGTTGTTGATGTTCGTACAGAACACACTGCGCCCCCTGGCGGAGGAAAGTGCAACTAAATGATTTTGCAGTTGACACCACCATGTGACACCTTATTTGAAAGGTCTTGGAAATTCAAGACGATTGGTGATAAAGGTCTTAAAATTTCATGTTCATTGGGAATGTTTGTATACAATATAGTGCGCCCCCTGGTGGTTAAAAATGGAACTAGGTGATTTTACAGTAGACCCTATCATGTTACACCTTATTTTAAAGGCCTTGGTATTTCCTGACCGTTGGTGTTGTTCGTATAGAACACGCTGTATCCCCTGGCGGTGGAAAGTGCAGCTGAAGGATTTTGCTGTTGACACCACCATGTGACACCTTATATGAAAGGTCTTGGAAATTCAAGGAAATTGGTGATGTTCGTATACAACATACTGCGCCCCCTGGTGGAGGAAAGTGGATTTTGCAGCGCGTGCCTAGCATGCCTGCTATACGGTGCCGCAGCCACAGGCAGCGGTAACACGAGTCAGAGGTTCGTTCGGTTCAAGATTAATTTTTGAGAATTTTTTCATGTTATTAGCGGGCTGCATATACGCTGCCGCAGGCACCGGGTCACGAGCCCGAGTTCCGTTCTGTTTGAGGTAATTTTTTTTGTTACAGATGATTATTTTTTTTTTTTTATGATGCTTTCATTTAAAAATAGAAATTCAAACAAAATCGAGTTAAAGATATAAAACCATACACATTTAAGATTCATTTAAGGTTATTATCATGGGCCCGGGCATTGCCGGGCGAGTTCGTTCGGTTCCAGGTTAATTTTTCGGAATTTTTTTTTTTTCTATTATTAGCGGCCCGCGTATGCACTGCCGGTCACAAGGCAGAGTTTCGTTCGGTTCCATGTAATTTTTTTTTTTTTTTTTTTTTTTTTGTTACAGCTAATCATTTTTTTTCGTGATGTTATTATTTAAAAACAGAAATTCAAACAAAATCAAGTTAAAGGTATAAAATCATACAAATTTAAGGTTCATTTAAGGTATCATGGGCCCAGGCAACAGCGAGCGTGTTTATATGGTTCCAGATTAATTTTTGGGAATATTTTTATGTTATTAGCGACCGGCGTATGCGCTGCCGAAGGCCCCGGGGTCACAAGGCAGAGTTTCGTTCGGTTCAAGGTAATTTTTTTTTTATAGCTGATTATTTTTTTGCGATGCTTTTATTTAAAAATAGAAATTCAAACAAAATCGAATTAAAGATGTAAAACCATACAAATTTAAGGTTCATTTAAGGTTATTACCATAGGCCCGAACAACGTCGGTCGGGTCAGCTAACATGCAGTATTTAACGGAATAGAAAATAAAAGATAGCAACTGTTTATTTGGAGTCAGTTTGACGTCACATTGACAGTACTTTGTTGAAAATGATGTCATACATAGTATTTCTATTTATAAGTATTTTTCCGAATTTCTTTTTTTTTTTTAAGTGAAATGTCGTAAATTATATTACATATTTTAACTTGAAATACATTTATAATGATGCGATGATTTTTGAAACATTACAGTCAATAAAGTGATCGTCGAATTCGACGGGTTTCAGCTAGTTTTAATTAATTAATTAATAATAATTTTTGATTTGCTCTCACATAACCTAATTCGTTGAACATTAAACTGGATCAAAAAAAAAAAAAAAAAAAAAAAGAGGAAGAAGAAGAAGAAACCTCACGTGAATAAAAAATCTTTAGTCACAATCTGAACCTGACATGAAAAAAAAAAAAAAAAAAAAAAGAAAAAAAAAAATGCCTCCTGCAAAGTGATATATGCTAAAAACTAATCAGAAGCAATTTACATCGTGATCTAACGAAATATAAAATTTGGTAAAACCCGTGCATTTTATTCGTGAAGTATAGTGCTCTCAAAATTTTGCTAAGACACACAGAATTTTTCTAAAAATAACATAATCATGTTTAGGACAGTTTAAAATGTACTAGTATGTTGTGGCCATCACATGACTTACTTCTATATTTTCCTATACAAATTCACTCAGTAAAAATAATTTATTAAAATTACTAATTTAAAAAAAAAAAAAAAAAAAAAAAAATTATCTTCCATGATAATGCAGACGATTTCCATATTAGAGAAGTAGTATAACACTAAATATCCCAAAAAAGTCAATTTTATTCGCAATATTACATTTAAAAAAAAAAAAAAAAAAAAAAAAAGCTTTTAGCGGTTGGTCTGTGTGTGAGTATATTATCATCATAACTCAAGAACAAATATTAAAAGGAAGTTTGAACTCGATATTATAAATCTGTATCATACAGGAATGCTATTTGAAACTTTTCTTTGATAATTCGTGTATAAAAATATACAAAAAAAAAAAAAAAGTAGCATCGCTTGTGCTCGCATAAAAATTCCCTATGGTTTTAACATAAGAAATTATTCCTACGATAAATATTACTTCTATAAAATTCAAAAATTCAAACTATATAACAAAATGCAACCAACATCGTTGCTTTCTTTATTCTATTCTACTTCTTAAAACAATTTTTATAGATGCCACGTGCACCACATAAACTTTAAATTTTACATCTACTTTTTAAGATAGCACGCGATCATGTTTCATATAAAAATTAAATCATTAAATTCATTTTTTTTTTTTTTTACTTATTTTTATTTCATTTTGCACGCGCACTTTTTACTTCCTAATTCAAAATTATTAAAAAAAAACTTTTTCGATAGTGTTTGTTTCGATACTGATTATTATTATAAATTTTCTTTTCTTTTCCTTTCTTAAAAAAAAAAAAAAAAGGGGGGGGGGGGTTGATGAAATTCTGGCAAAAGCAGAATTTAGTTTAGGACGGTTTTTTTTTTTTTTTCAAATTATAACATTGCTTTCAAATTATTCAGTTATATTTTCGATAAATTTTAGATTTCGACCTCTTGTCAGAGAAAAGTTCTCATCGTAACGCATTTTTTTTAACACGCTTTTATTAACTTCACCTGTATGTATGTTTGTATGTATGTTTGTAACCGCTCTGGGAGCAAACAAAAAATCTATATTGTAAAAAAAGACTTGCCCTTCCTTCGCGAACGCTGTGGCTGTGAGGTAAAGCTCCGGGCCACGAACCTAAAGGTCTAATGTTCGAGCACAGTCAGGGGAGATTTTTTAAAAATGGTTTTTGTTTAATTCTAAATTATTTATTTCTCATTCCTTCATTATGTTATTTTTAACATGCTTTTATTAACTTGATATGTAACTATTAATGTATGTAACGGAATCTTGGAATTCAATTTTCGACCACTTCTGTTCGTTCGATTATCCTGAAATTTTGCACACGACTTCATAGTCGATGACAATACTACATACAAGTGTTTCCAGGCTCCTATCCCATCAGGGGCAAACAAAAAAAATCTATATCTATATTAAACTCTATTGTATGTGGCACAGGATTTGGCCGTATTTGTATAACGTTGAGTGGCAACAATTAACCAATTAATTATTTTTATTAAAGATGTAAATATTATGGTGTGTCACTCACACGATTTTTTCTTACCCTGCATTTTAATACTATAAATATAGATATTTTGTGCTTTTTAGTTCACATTTCAATAAAAGCGTGTTCTTTAATTTTTTTAAAATATAATATTATCTAACACAATATATGCCTCATTTAGAGAAGAACAGGAGTAAATGTTGTTCGATTGTTCTTATCTTTAATAGAAATATTGTCCATTTTCACTTATTTTTTTTTTTTTTTTTTTTTTTAAATAACAAAATACTCTGCGATTATATCAGAAAATTTTTACGTAAATTTCTTTCTTTCATTATTATTATTTCTTCTTTTCTTAATTTTATTTTATTTTAATATAACAATGAATTTAATGCTACATTGAATACTCAAACCAGAAAATTTAATTGAATCTAAAGCCATTGATACAGAATTACTTTATCAAATAAAATCAAGCGGTTGCATAATAATCAGGGGTGGGAATCAATTAAGAGTTTTAACTGGGTTAATCGTATTAAAACCCGAATAAACGACTACGTCAGAAACACCAAAGAAAAATATTGGAAATGCATACAGCTGTTTCGATAGCCTTAAGCGTACCGTCTTCAGTGCAAAAAGGCTACCGAACTTCAGTGCAAAAGGGTATCCTTTTTGCACTGAAGACGGTACGCTTAAGGCTACCGAAACAGCTGTATGCATTTCCAATATTTTTCTTTGGCGTTTCTGACGTAGTAGTTTATTCGGGTTTTAATATTCCAACGCCAAGTCTCCTGTTATTATGGGTTAATCGTAGTTCATTAATCGATTAATCGGTCGATTAATTGGATTTTTAATCGGTTTTCATTTTTTTATATATATAATTTTATTACAATGATGAATAAAACTCTCATATTGTGTATAGTCAGTAATAAAAGTATCCGAATACTAGCGAAAATTCCTATATAAAAAAAGTAGAGTTAATACTGTTTTGTTAAATAAATCCTTGTCGAATCATGTTCTTAGTCAGTCTAAGAACATGATTCGACAAGGATTTATTTAACAAGTTAGTTCTTCTTTATCACTTTGGACTAGAACACAGAAAGTTATTTCCTATTTCTACTTCGGTAGTTACTATCAGAAATTCTGAACAGACAATAAACGCTTGAAGATACTGTGAAACTCTGTCGACATTTTCCATATCAGAGGGATAGGGGAAATCTCAATCCCTTCTTTTCTTTTCTTTTTTATCTTTAGCATTTCCATTTTTTGAAAGCTTCTTGTTTCTGAGAATACTATCGCCCTAGCCAACACTTTCTGTAGAAGGCTACAGACAGCACATGAAGCGGCATTTTGTTTAATAACTGTCCTCCCCCTTTTCTCTACCAACAAAAGTGCAACATCTTCTTTTGTGAGGTTTTATTTTTATTAATTAATTAATTAATTAATTAATTTTTATTTATTTATTTGCTTTTTCATTTTTTGATTGATGTTTCTTAGAATGCTTGTTAGGAAAATATGTGAAAAAATATTTTGTAGGCAGAACATCATTTTTACTCTAATTCGTAGTTGGAAAATTTTAATCAGATTTTGAAAATTTTTAATAGAATTAATCGATCCGATTAACTCGATTAAAAAAATTGATCGGGACTAAGCATTGATCGATTAACCGAACCGATTAATCGGCACAGCCCTAATAATAATTGTACTAAAAATTAGTAATCGTTATGAATAAAATTTTAAAGCATATTAAAAATCTGCGAGAAACGCTGCATTTCTTTTATGTGTCATTTTTATGCAATGTTTTTTATTCTTAGATTTTCTAAAAATAATAATAATAATAATAATAAGTGGGGAAAAAAGGATGAGGAGGAATTAAAAAAAGAAAGGAAACCCGCCTAGTTATATAACTGAAGATGTCTAGTTTTTCAAGAGTGCAATATAAAAAAAAAAGCTACCTCGTTTTAAAGGAATTAGCTACGTAAAGCCTTTTTTAATAATAACGAAGCAAACATAATAGGCACGTATAAAATTATACATTCAGAAATGTTTTATTACGAAGAACACTTTGACTCAAATATTTGGGGATTGTCTCGTTTATTTTACGTCCCCCCCACCTCTTTTTTTTTTTTTTTTTTTTTTTTTTTTTTCTTACATGGAAAATAAACTCTGATCGTACCTTATGATCTTATGTTTCAAGTTATTTTAGAATTAGCAAAAGATATATTAAAGAAAAAATGCTATGTAAAGAATCTGAAAATTAAATTACTGGTATGTATCAATAATAAATGTATATCACTTTAAAAAAAACTATAGCATGTTTAATTCAACAAATACAATTATTTTTTATCTTTTAATGAATGATTATAGTTTTCTTTTCTTTCTTTTTAGTTGACAATTTAATAAGCTATTCCATAGTAATGTATAATAGAAGTGTTTACATCTAAAATTAACGAGAACGAAAAATCCCGCGTTTCGCATAGAGCATTAACACTTTCCAACTGTACATACTCGTTTCTTCGTTTAACCTTCAATGTACTTTGCTTACATGATCACAAAACGAAGAGACGAGAGAGATTGACAAAAAGAAAGACAAGTAGTTTAATAATAATCATTCTTAAACGTTGTTGGAAAGTGTTAAAAACGCTTAATACAAACAGAAAGGCAAATCATCAATTTTAATTGTAGCCCTTCCTTACCGTATCTGAATATTTTAGTGTATCCCTGTAAATCTTAACACTAAATGTTTATATTATATAGATTTTTTTTTTTTAACATATACATAATTTAAGTCAATTTCGCTATGATTTGGGCAGCACAAAGTTATTTAAGTCTGATTGATAAAAATGCCTCCCATAAAGCGAAATACATTAACATTCTTTTGGGTGCCCCTGTACAACAACAACAACAAAAAAAAAAAGAAAAGAAAAGAAACAGCTGTACTATTTATAAAATTTTAAATAGGATCATACCACAGTGAACTTGATTAGCATGTATCAATTTGAAGGAATTCTGAAAATATTTATGTACGCTACAGGCGGACAGTCAGATGCACAAAAAACATACTAATTCAAATCATAATCACACTTAAACATTCTTAGAAAGTGTTAAAAACGCTTAATAAAGAAGAAAATGCAATTGTAGCAATTCCCAATTATAGCTCCTAATATATTATCTGTATACATTTGTGTGGCCCTATAAATCTTAATAAACATACCATATTGTATAGAACACTTTTTTTTTATTATTTATTTATTTGTGTGTGTGTGTGTGTGTGAATAATAAATGTCAATTTCATTATGATTTGTGTAAAATACAAATATTAAAATATGGTTTATGGAAATAGCTCTAATAGAATGTAGTGCTTTGGTATTCTTTCGGGTATCCTTGCATACAAGTCAGTAGCGTTTTTTCTCCATTTTTAACCGACTTCAAAAAAGAAGGAAGGTTCTCAATTCAAATCGTATGTTTTTTTTTATGTTTGTTAGCTCATAACTTATGAACGGATGCTCCGATTTTGATACTTTTTGTTTTGTTGAAAAGGTCTTGGTCTGAAATAGATCCCATTGTAATATCTTTACGGTCTACAGAAAATACAGGGTACCCCAAAAAAAATCAGTCCCAACTCTTTTAATTGCTAAACGGCTGCAGCTATATTGATAAAAATGGTATGTAAGTATAGCAAAGTGGCCATGCAGTACAAGGTTAAACCGCTTGCAGCGCCATCTAGTGCAAAATAACGGAGTTAGTGTTCCTATCACGAAAACGGTTCTAGAGAAAAAAGTGAATTAGAAAGTTGAAGAGTATCATCGATTTAGTACAAAAAGATAGTTTAGACATTCATGCTAGCTTTCCTATCTCGGAAACGGTTCAAGACAGGGGGAAAAAGTGAATTATAAAATTACAGAGCATCATCGATTTAGTACGAAAAGATAGCTTAGAGATTGATGCTAAAAATACAATGCTAAAAACATGCATTTGTTTGTTCGCAATTTCTTACATTATGCACACTTGAGCTACATTGCACACGTTGTAGCGTAGCTGGTGAGACATTCCCTATATAGTTCAAAATACGGTTACTTGATACTTTTGTTTTGTTGTAAAGATCTTGATCTCAAGTAGGTCCCATTGTAATATCTATACAATCTAAAGAAAATAAAGCGCCATCTGGGGAAAAATAGCGGAATTAGCGCACCTATCTCAAAAACGGTTCAAGATGGAAGAAAAGTTAATTATGAAGTTGTACAGCATCATCGATTTACTACGAAAAGACAGTTTTTAGACATTATTGCTAAAAATAGAACGCTTAAAATGTGCAGTTGTTTGTTGCAATTTCCGACACTGTGCACACTTTGCAGCGTAGCGGATGACACGTATACTCTGTGGTTCAAAGCACTGTTACTGTAAGCGGTCACATCGATTAGCGCAAAGTCGTTTTCAACCAACTTCAGAAAGGAGGGTGTTCTTAATTCGAGCTATGTGTTGTTGGTGGTGTTTGTAAGCTTATAACTTCGTAAGAGCCGCTCTAATTAACCGACTTCAAAAAGGAGGAGGTTCTCAATTCAAACCGTATGTTATTTTTATGTTTGTTAGCTCATAACTTCTGAACGGATGCTCCGATTTTGATACTTTTTGTTTTGTTGAAAAGGTCTTGGTCTGAAATAGGTCCCATTGTAAGATCTTTACGAGCAAAAGAAAATACAGGTTGCACAAAAAATCAGTCCCGACTCGTTTGACTACTGAACAGCTGCAGCTATAGTCATAAAAGTGGTATGTAGGTATAGTAAAGTGGACATCTGCTACGCGATTCAACCGCCTAAAGCGCCACCTGGTGGAAAAGAGTGGAGTTAGCGATCCTATCTCGGAAAAGTTTCAAGACAGGGGAAAAAATGAATTATATAATTGCAGATCATCATCGATGTGGTACGCAAAGATAGTTTAGACATTAATGCTAAAAACAGAACGCTTAAAACGTGCATTTGTTTGTTCACAATTTCCTATTCTGTGCACACTTGAACGACATTGAATATGTTGTAGTGTAGCGGGTGACATTTATGCTATGTAAAATTCAAAGTATGGTTATTGTGAGCTGTCACATCGATTAACGCATAGACGTTTTAAACCGACTTCATAAAGGAAGAGGTTCTCAATACAAACCATGTTTCTCGTTGTTGTTGTTGAAATTTGTTAGCTTAGAACTTCGTAAGAGATGATTTAATTTTAATATTTTTTTTGTTTTCGTAATGATCTTGGCCTGAAATAGGTTTCATTATGATTTCATTAAGATATAAACAAATTACAGGATACTCACAAAAGTCTGTTCTCACTCTAACTGCTCAACGCGTGCAGCTACACTGGTAAAAGCAGTATGTAAGTATCGATGTTGAAACTTCTGTCCGTCAGCTGCAATCTGCAATGCATATTTTGCTCTTTGTTTGAACTTTACGCTGCGCAATTTCCAGCGCAGCGGGTGACACGTATTCACTGTAAATTTCAATATATATGCCTAACAGAATTTTCGGTTACGAATACAGCGTATCCGTTCTTTACATTTCTAAAGACTTTTTAATTTAACGTATGCTCGTTCAATAGATAGTTTTTTGCTCATTTCCGATAAAGGCAAGAACAGTGACACAACTTAAAAATGCAGCATTTGAGAAAAATCAACTTAAAAATAACTTGACTAGAATAAAACTGGCACATCTGTCTCTCGAGTGGATAACTTTCTAGATGGAGATGTAACTTTTTTGTTCACACTGGCTGCATTTCGTGTATTTTTCAGTGACATAAACCATTTTATGAGTAATGTCACTTTTCCTGGAAGTTGTGATTTGTGAAACTTCCGTCGAACATCTTATGGTGCTCTGCTATATAAATAAGTTTTCACTGAAAAGAGAAAAATAATATCTTTTTGTAAAAAAATATAACCGACTCCAAAAAGGAACTACTATTCAAATAACTAAAAATGAAAGAAAATTGGCAGAAAATGGAACTGTAAATTGCGCCTAAAAGTATAAAATAATTTCCTTCGCCAAACAACCTATAACACTATAACTTGAATAATAGTGTGATTACAATTAAAGTTACGATTTCAAAACACTATAATTTTAAAACTACCCATCAGAGTGATTTGATATTTTACCAGAGCAATCGTGAGGCAATGAAATTTTGTTTGGAGAGGAAAAAAGTAGTTCCGATGTGTTTCTATAGATGGCGCTGTCAGAGTAATGCAGAGGAAACGCCTAAATGGACTCATTAAACACAGGAATGTTGTTAGCAGCACAATGGAATAACAAGAAACAATAGACTTCAAGGGCTTATTACAATTTTATTAGCAAAAGACAGAAAAAGGGAAGCTTCATGAAACAAATCCTTTACGGATAATTAACGGCACATTTTGAAACTTTTTTTTTTCTTTTGCCAAAAAAATTTCATTGCATCACGATTGCTCTGGTAAAATATCAAATCGCTCTGATGGGTAGTTTTAAAATTATAGCATTTTGAAATCGTAACTTTAATTATAATCACCCCTGTATATCAGTTAAATGAAATTCCCTGAATATTTACGAGAATTAGAGCTCGGATAGACAGGCAGACAAATATAAGTCATAAAGTTCCTCTTTGCTGGAAAGTGTTAAAGATAAAATAAACTCGAGCTCAAACCTTTTGTCTATGGGAGAAAATTAAGTCCTGGTGGAATGCCCTACGTAGGAATTGCCGTCTTTTTAATAGGTCCGACCTGTACTTACGCGAATATCGAATAAAATCATGGAAAAGTCCGAATGGTTAAGGCTGGGAAGTGCGATTTAAGTTCGAAACGGGCATCTCCCGTCTATTAGCAAAGCTTCCTAGATCTAGGAAGCTTTGCTATTAGCTTTGGAAGCAAAACTCTCAGCCATTGATGGGGCTCTGCAATAAAGAGAATATTTCTTTTTTATTGTCTGTGTTTCACTCAAATATTGTAACTTATACGAAATTTATTACATATTTTTCTTCATTTTCGAAAATGTTTTATCGAAAAATAAATAAATTATAATATTACCTTTCATCTGAAGGTTTGCCTAAAACTGAAACTTTAGAAATTGACTAAAAAAAATTTTCGTGGACAGATTGTATGTTCATACAAAATTCTTGTAAGAATGTTTCCAACTCATTTCTATGAGTGAATATGACAACTATGCGATAACATGCTTATTCTACAAATCAATGTGCTCTGATGCGACAACATATTGATCTCCTTAACTTCAAGGGTAGATGAAGAAAAAGGGGGGGGAAAAAGAAAGAGGTTACAGGGTAATAATAATTTTTCATTGACAATAGACAAAAAATATAAAAAAGAATTAAAAGGCATTCTTGCAGATATTTTCCATATAATCACCAAATTTATTTAGACATATTTCTGACGCAGAACCAACTTGTCTAATTCGACTTTGTAGATTGAGCTAGTTTTCGACGTCTGTTTTCATATCAATATCTGAAGAGAACCTTGGTTTGGTTTGGTTTGATGAGTACTGAGATTTTTTGCTTGCCTCGAAGGCCGCTTATATCTCGAAATATCCACACCACAAGGGTTTACAAGTTTTTTTATTTAATACGCAGTAACAAGTACACAATATCTTGAAGACATAAGACAACACAAACATCCATGCCCGCACCAGGATTCGAACCTGGGACCAATGGATTCGGAAGGCAGCGCCCTACCGACCGAACCACCTGGCCGAATAGTGATAGAAATAGTGACTGGATGACAAATCTAGGAAATATAGCGGTTGCACAAAAATTCCTACGTATGAACTCAAACATTTTCAGCATTTTTATTTTTATTTATTTATTTATTTATTTTGTGAGCAGTATGAGGCATAGCATTGTCATGCAGAAGGATAACGCCATCACTGAATATGCGACATATTCCTTGCCCATAAGAGACCAATCAACTCACAACTCCAAGCAAGACCACTTTTCTAAACGGCTTGGCGTCTTGCTGTTTTAATTGCTCTGACGCGTCTGCGAACCTATCATAAAAAACGACAGTTTTTTGAGTGACGCAGCAAAGCTCAAACAAAGCTTAGCAGCGACACTCTATTATACAGCTAGTTTTACATCAAAAGAATTTGGAAACGCCGACATTTAATATCTCAGTAAATAAGAGATATTTTGATCTGATGTTTTCAGAATAATATTTTATCTTCTGCATGATGCTATCCTGAAAGTTTCACACTTCCACATTCTATATATTTTGAGATCTGAAATTGCAATTTAAGACTTCAAAGGAAAAATGGTAATTGTGTGAGTTTTTTTTCTCGAAAACGGCTCGAAGAAATTTTATGAAATTGATACATGATATTAATTTATTTTGTCTAAGAATCGTGACGTGCTTCGTTTTTCTCTAAAAACTCTTGTTTTTTATATATTTCACTTTGAAAATGGAACTATATTACCTCGCGGATTACACTATTTTCTTTCGCATCGCTCAAAAGAAAAGAATGTAATCCGGTTTGGAATGTTCGCGGACGTATACAGTCTTCGTTTCCATTTGAAATATTCAATCTCAGATAGGTAATTTGGCTCCATCTATCGGCAGTTAGTGTCAAAAGCAAACTTACAAAATAAAAAAAATATTTTCTTTAATATATATATTAAATGAGTTATTTATTTGGAGATTTGTATTTTATATAATATTTTTTTTTATCAAAAATATTCATTCAATTCCATTGTTTTCAAGTTGATACGTTGTTAACTTTCAAAATTGGTTTTATTTTAAAAAGTGACTGAAACAACAAAAACCCTTTTCTTTACTTTCATAAAAATGATAGATGATATGATAATCATATGCAAATATTTGTAATTTTTTTTTTTTAACTAAGTGATAAATCACTTAAACTATGGATAGAAAAAATCCTGAATAATAATAATAGTAATAATAATAATAATAATTAATTGATTAATTTGCTCATTAAATTTCTATAATATAGTATGTAAATGAAATATTTTACAAAAATTGTAATAATTATAATATATCAAATCCAAATCTAAAATTTCATGTTTTCTGTTATTATTATTATTTTTTAATTTTATAAAATAATATTGTAATGAAATTAAAAAAAAAAAAAAAAAAACTCGGTTACCAAACACTTAAATGCATTGGAAAAACTGAAAACAGAATTAAAATTAGTAAAATGAGCAATAAAATAAAATGAAGTAAAATACATCTTTATTTGACTTTAATTTAAACCCATAATATATTTTTAAAAATATTAATTAATTAATTTTGTTTTTCGCATTGTGATACTTAATTTTACGAAATAATACATTTCTTCAAAGCATACTGGCAAAATAATTAAGAATTATACAGTGTATTATTTTATAAATTACTTTGTTAATTAAATTTCCAGTAAAAAACTATACTACTTAAATATTTATCAGTATAAAAGTTTCACATTTTAAAGATTTTTCTATTTTTATTTATTTTTCTCTTTTAAATCAAATCTATACTTCAAAAATAATAATTATTTCTTTCTTAAATTTAACAGTAGGGAGCAGGCATGAATATAACAATAAAAGCTACTCTAGAAAAAAAGAAAAAAAAATCCTCCTTCACTTGTACAGACTTATTTCTTACATATAATATTGATATAAAATGAAATTACCATGCATCTGCAACCTTTAAATTAGAAATTAATAATACATTTCAAATTTTGTATTATTTTGCAAATTTTGTTTATTGCCTTTATTCAGATATTGCAGTTTATTGCCTTCCCTTAGTTGTTTCCGATAGATTTGGGGAGGAAGATGGGACTTTTAGAAAAAAAAAAAAAATTATAAGTTCCTTAAAAATGTCCCACCAGCGGCCGAGCGGTGGATGAGAGGTGCCGGATTCGATCCCATCCTGCACTCTTTGACTTAGCCGTTCCTTCCGTGTTTTTCTCCGAAACTCGCTTAAATACGGGCTTCGACCCCTTAGAAAGACCTCATGGAGGCCATTCTACCTATATGCCTAGGACCCTAGCGTAGTCAATTGGCCTTAAAACCTACTACCAACCAACCTTAAAAAAGTATCGTTGAAGTGATTGCATCTAGAAGATTTCTCAAAGTGCTAAAAAATCCTTATCATTTAAAATTTTAATGTTACATCTCTTAGTATACTTTTTACCCCCATAACCCAATTTTAGAAAATGAGGCAATGTCCAAAATCCCTTCACCACGTTTTAGAAAATTTTCAGGAATTCTAGCCAGGAAGAATGTGGGAACTATGTACAGTATATTTAACCAGATAGGAATAAAACTACATTCAACAAAACATTTTCTAAAAAAACGTTTTCCCGATTAAAATTTCAAAGTGGTCTAACTGATTGCCCCCCTCCTATTTTCCCCATCTGAATTAATTTTAAACCAAACAAAATCTCCCTCAGATTGATTAAGCATCTTTTTTAGAATTATCAGAGTTTCCAAAGGAGGATCTGATCCCCACCCCCATGGTGTTAGGTATTTTGGAAAATTACTGTCAAATCCTTACAACATTTTACTTTAAACATCTAAAATTAAAAATATAACAAAATATTAATATTTTGTTCATTCAATTGGACCATTTAAAAACTTGTGTTTAATTTTTTTTTAATCTAACCAAAATCTATGCGGTGAATGGAGCTCTTTAAAAACTTATTCATAACACTTTTTTACAAAAACTTTCGTACACAAATTATTTTTTTAACATTTATTTTAAATATTCTGTTGAACTATTTAAGAAACAGATGAACCGTTGAACCAAAGAAATTGAATATTAAATAAAATAAAATAAATCTCTCTCTCTCTCTCTCTCTTTTTTTTTTTTTTTTTTGTAGAAATTGTTTGTTATTTTAAAAATATACTATATTATGCCTTTGTAATGTTGCGTGTTTCCATCACACAACAAATATTCTTTCTTAAAGTTTTTTTATTTATCACTTTTCATAAATTTTTAAAATTTCATTTAGTTTGTTATTTTGTTCGAGGTAAAATTTAATGTGGTATGAACTATGAAACTGCACTTTTTAAGGGTTACAAACTCATTGCCATGCTCCTTTAATTTTATATTTTAATCATTAACCCCTAAAAAGTAATGATATCAATACAAAAAACCCTTAACGGGTTAAAAGTTTGTGACGCAGCACTGCACTTTATGGCTATAAGAATTAGAAATACGGGTCTTAAAAATAATGATATCAAATTTTCAGTGACGCTTTGCTATTAATTAAAAAATACAGAGATTTTCTTATTTGAATTTGTTTTTTTCATCTATTTATTTTTACAGTGTAAACGTTATTTTCAACATAAAATAATATATAACATTTATTTACCGATACCTTTTCATTCACATCTCTTATAATATCAAAATATGTGTTTTAAAAGAAATGATATGAAATTCCAGCAACGCAGTGATGTTACACTAAATGATTTGTTTTTAAATTCCACTGCAATTATTTTGTTTTGCATATTAAAGTATATTTGCACATTGAAATATTGCTTTTAATTTTCAAATACGCAGTCAAATATATCACTTTCATTAAGTTTATATTATGTACTGAAATGTATTTATTTCAATGAATTATTTTATCTTTTGCGTCACGCTATCCAAAACTATAAGTAAAATTTATGGAAATGTTTATTTTGTGCCATCTTATCCAAATTAATTGAAAAAGCATGCAAATAGATAGTGTGCTGCAAAAAAAAAAAAAAAAAGCGAAATTTTTAGTTGTAGTTTTGGATGGCGTGACACAGAAGATAAAATAATTCATTGAAATAAATACATTTCAGTACATAATATAAACTTAATGAAAGTGATATATTTGACTGCGTATTTGAAAATTAAAAGCAATATTTCAATGTGCAAATATACTTTAATATGCAAAACAAAATAATTGCAGTGGAATTTAAAAACAAATCATTTAGTGTAACATCACTGCGTTGCTGGAATTTCATATCATTTCTTTTAAAACACATATTTTGATATTATAAGAGATGTGAATGAAAAGGTATCGGTAAATAAATGTTATATATTATTTTATGTTGAAAATAACGTTTACACTGTAAAAATAAATAGATGAAAAAAACAAATTCAAATAAGAAAATCTCTGTATTTTTTAATTAATAGCAAAGCGTCACTGAAAATTTGATATCATTATTTTTAAGACCCGTATTTCTAATTCTTATAGCCATAAAGTGCAGTGCTGCGTCACAAACTTTTAACCCGTTAAGGGTTTTTTGTATTGATACTATCTACGCATACAACTGCTGTAAAACAACTAGCACTATTGAGGGTCTCCATTTTCGTAATATATATATATATATATATATGTATACATACATACATATATAATATTCTCTCCACAACAATAACTTTTCAAATGCTGCTGATTGTAACCTTTTTCTTTATCAACCGTCCCCAAGAATAAAGCAAATGACCTTAAATCTGCAGAAAGCATGAATTTCGCTGGTTCACAAAGGTCAATCGCTTGGAACGACAGTCACCAAACGCAATCGCCCAGAATTAGAGCCCCTAAATAAAATAATAGGCCGGCGCATCACCGCCATTTTTTTGCCTCCGAAGAGGACAAGCATTCCCGCTTGGCGTCCTTATCGCTTCCCTAATGATTTTAAGAAGTCTTGATCTGAAGCTAATCCGGTCAAGATAAGAGCAATATAAGCAAAAATAATATTCCTAAAAACACATTTTTTTCACAGTACATTCTCAGAATGTCATTTTATTCTGAGGATATCCTATGGATGTACTGGGGTATGATGTGTTGTTAGGGCAGTTTCTGTTTCTTTTACAAAATGTCGCCAAAGCTCAAATACACAGTAATAGAAGGTCTGTGAACACTTTATACTCACTTTTTGAATGATTATAGCAGTTTATCGCCAAGCAAACTTCCACATCATAGTTTATTTAGCTAAAATTATGAAATATAATAAAACAAGTTACTCTAAAGCAACGTAAGACGATAAAAAAAAAAAATGTTTGTCGTTTGTTTATCAGAGAAACGCGCTGGGTACATGAGGCAACCCTAAGGCAACAAAATGCCTGATGCGCCAGCTCGTATATATAGGAGCCCTTACCCAGAATCACTCTCTGAACGCACTGACTCTTCATCGTGGATCCCTTGCTATTTATAACCATTAGCGACTGTAATTTAGTGCAATTCTCGTGCATTCAGTGGCTCAGTGCTAGAACCCAATGGAGGATTCTCCATAAATCGGCTTATAATAATCATAGAGCTTCGAAACTTCGGGAACCCTACACTATTATTTCTCGCCAAATCTGGTTGTCGAATTGCCAAGTCAAGTTTGTAGCCAAGGCCGACGTTACTGAAAGTGAATGGACTGCCCCTTTATTTCCAACTTGACTTTAAGTCTACTTTCCCTGAGACATAGCCCTTGTTCTAATTTAAATGAACATCACGATGTAAAGCAAGTTAAGGCAAGATAGAGACGCATATTGGGCACTAATTAATAATTAATCTATTAAATGCGAAATGTTAAGAGTGCAACAAAAAGCAGTTACTTTCGCACTTCACTTCTGCTTACAATTTTTTCGTTTGATGAAAGGCCGTGTTTAATTATTTCGAACCGAAGCGATTTATGCGTGTTCTTATTTTATACCATTTAACCCCCTTTTTTCTATCATTTTACTCTAGCGTTATATCATGACGAGAAATCTGCAGGATGTTGGGTAAGAACATCAGAAAAAACTTTTAGCTATCTTTAAAAATGTATTTATTTTTATGAAAAAAAGTAAGAGCGAGAGGCGTTGAAAGAAAAACTTTTCACTCTCTAAGGCAACATAATCCAAACTTTACATCATGCCAGAGTTGAAAGTGTAATCAAAAATAGTCTTTGAAAAGAAATACGTTTCAGATTCGAGAAAATTTAAAGGGCAGAAAAAGAAATCTGCAATTATTTTACCTTTACGAAATGGAAATTGGTTACAGGAATCTGTGAAAAATTATTTTGAAATGAATTTAAACTTGAAATAAAATTTTAAAGAATTAAAAAAAAAAAATTGTGAATAAAAATATAGTACATTAGCCCCAGTATTTTTAAACATCTAACTCAGCATTAGTTTTTCCTACACATAAATCTACTAAAATGTAATCACAAAGGGACCGGAAAAAAAAAATCCGTTTAAGCAATTTCCAGTTGCCAGGTTCGAATCCTGGATCAAGCAGGGATGTTCGCAGTGATTCGAAATCCACTTTAAGCCGTAGGTCTGGGGCTTATGGGCCATAATGTACACAAAATGACCGTACGGCGATACCCCAAACCAAACGGTTTAAAACAAGCTTTTTTATTTTAGCGGGTTTATTTTATTTCATATATATTTTTAAATCAATGAACTTAAAGCACATTTTATACCCTTATCATTCAAATATATAATACTTTTTAATTTTTTTTCTTTCTTTCTTTCTTGAATACAAATTGTTTTAAATTTTACTGATTAAAAATAAATAAATAAATAACTAGAAATATGATATACACAATAAATAACTTTTATAGCTTATTAATTATATTTTAAAAGTCCACACTCCATAATTATACTAACGACCTATCCATCATATTTTTATTGTAGCACGGATGATAGATATTTCCAATTCTTGTTACGATGTCACAGTTCAACTTAAAAAATATTTATATCAATCATAATTTCGTTGTCATATTTTCTGTATTGTTACAGTAATAAGCAAAAACCAGAATCAATTTGGAGTGAGACCTCTTTATAACTACATATATATCACATATTTTATTTAAAACTTGTTATTTGATAAATTATCTATACTAAGCAGTGATTTACATGTGAACTTGGTTTCAAAGCAAATAATGTATGGGAGGAAAGGGGAGGGGGGGATAGAGGAATGCTTCCACTTTGTCTTGTTCCAAGGCCTCCACACCTTATCATAAGAATCTGATAATATCATGGCGTGTTTCTTTATATAAGTATTGCATTGTTTGATAAAATTTTAATATTATCTAAGCTGAAGTATTACTGATTCATAGCAGTAGGCTCAAAAGTGAAAGCATTATTCAAAATAATTTTTAATTTATATGATATATCGAAAATAAAAATCATTTTATTCTTTATCAGCATACGCATTCAATAAATGTGAATGATTATCAGATAAAATGAATTGCTCATTAGTTTATGAAATAATAATTATTTTTAAATCAATTGTTCTGTATGTTTATTAAAATATATATCAATTGCTTCACAAGACCTGTCCTTTTCATTTTTCTCTTACTCACATATGGTAGAGAAAGTATTGTTTAAGAGTCAAATTTTCGAAATTGTGTTTTTGTTATAGTTACACGTTTTGAGGTCCCCCGAATCTGAAAAAAGGTTTATAGCGAGTTATGTGTGCGTGTTATCAGCACATCTTAAAAATAAATGTTAGTCGCAAGTTCAAACTTGTTATTCTAACCATACAGGAATGCTATACTAAACTTTTCGTTGAGATTCAGCAAATGTTTTTCGTGTATAAGGACATCCAAGAGAATTTAAATACATTACGTCTATGATAAGAACGAAATTTTTGATAGATGCAATTTAACATCTTTAAACTACACTAAACAATATGAAAAATCATGTATATACATATATATATATATATATATATATATATATATATATATATCATGCATAAAAACATATTTCGTAAAGAATATACTACGAAAAATCATCCACCATTCGTTTACAGGGCTACCGGAAAAAAGACAGAGAGAGAGAGACTAGAAAGAAAAGAAAAAGGACATATTAGGGCTATATTTGAAAATTGCTCGAAGTGAAATTAGAGTTGTGTTATGTGTTTTTCATAGTGGTCTGAATTTAAGTGCAACATGTGGGGTGTATATAAATTACACATAATAATGAGGACTACCTAAAAATAAGCGAAAACATGCTTTTCTATTGAATGTTATTAATTGGAGCATTTTATTACATTTTACAAAGTCCAATAACATTGCTCAGAAATAATTCTTTTCTCATTCTAATGCGGTAGACCAAAAATTGGTTGAATTCGAATTTGTAACGCTTATTCTTTGATATAATTACGCGTTTTGAGATCTCCTGAATACAGAAGTCCTGTTTATAGCATTTTGTCTATGTATATGTTTGTTATCAACATAACTTACAAACAAATAATTGCAAGAAATTCAAATTCGGTATTTTGAACATCATATGAGGTTACTGAATTTTTTTATTTTTCCGACTGAGTGAAAATAATGCCTGGACCGGGAGTCGAACCCCGGATCTTTGACTTACAAGGTCAAGGCTCTACCAATTGAGCTATCCAGGCCGACAACCGGTCAGCATTACTCACTCAGACAACCTTTAAGCAGAAACATTCTGGTCTATCATGTAGATAGCTCGACAGAAATAAGCCGCAGGTAATGGAAAACACCATTAAACAATGGGAGAACGAAATACAATTTTTTTTTTTATCACACAATCAACTGATTGGGAAGAAAATCATATTTATTGAAATTTTTTATTTTTCCGACTGAGTGAAAATAATGCCTGGACCGGGAGTCGAACCCCGGATCTTTGACTTACAAGGTCAAGGCTCTACCAATTGAGCTATCCAGGCCGACAACCGGTCAGCATTACTCACCCAGACAGCCTTTAAGCAGAAACATTATGGTCTATCGTGTAAATAGCTCGACAGAAATAGGCCGCAGGTAATGGAAAACACCATTAAACATTGGGAGAACAAAATACAATTTTTTTTTAAATCACACAATCAACTGATTGGGAAGAAAATCATATTTACTGAATTTTTTTATTTTTCCGACTGAGTGAAAATAATGCCTGGACCGGGAGTCGAACCCCGGATCTTTGACTTACAAGGTCAAGGCTCTACTAATTGAGCTATCCAGGTCGACAACCGGTCAGCATTACTCACTCAGACAACCTTAAGCCTTCACCTTGTAAGTCAAAGATCCGGGGTTCGACTCCCGGTCCAGGCATTATTTTCACTCAGTCGGAAAAATAAAAAATTTCAATAAATATGATTTAATTCCCAATCAGTTGATTGTGTGATTTTAAAAAAAATTGTATTTCGTTCTCCCATTGTTTAATGGTGTTTTCCATTACCTGCGGCTTATTTCTGTCGAACTATCTACATGATAGACCAGAATGTTTCTGCTTAAAGGTTGTCTGAGTGAGTATTGCTGACCCGTTGTCGGCCTGGATAGCTCAATTGGTAGAGCCTTGACCTTGCAAGTCAAAGATCCGGGGTTCGACTCCCGGTCCAGGCATTATTTTCACTCAGTCGGAAAAATAAAAAATTTCAGTAAATATGATTTTCTTCCCAATCAGTTGATTGTGTGATTTAAAAAAAAAATCATATGAGGTTGTCATATGAAAAGTTTGATCAAGATTGGTAAATTTCAAGGAGTGGTGGCAGACTTTTTTAATATTATGGATTTAACTTTTAAAATTAATAACAGCCATATATATATATATATATATATATATATATATTATTTATTTATTTATTTATTTTTGGCAAATGTAGATACTATATTCAAATGGGGGAGCAGAAATGTATGTCACATAAAACTTTTCATCAACCTGTTTTGAATTGTTTTTAATGTGCGCTAATATGCAGTATTTGTTGTATTACATAATAATCTGTAATCCGCCTTCAGAGAATTAAAATTCAAGGTAGGAAAAGTTCTGTAAGCGCCACAGCAGATTATTTATTTTCTAATAATAATAATAATAAATAAAAGAAAATATTGATTAGAGTCAGTATAAATGCATTCGTAGAATGTATATATATATATATGAATAACACTCTTTCGTTTAAAAATTGTTGTACTTATACATTTTACTGAATATTCTCAGTGAATGTTTGGGGTCTTTTTGATAAAATTCCTGTTTGAAATTTTGAAGGAAATTTATTGTTTTATATGGTTTTACACACATTAAAAATAAATAAAATAATAATAATATTATTATTATTTAAAATTTAATATGTTTTATTGATTAATACTGCACGTACGGATTTAAGTTTATTTTAGTTAATCATGATGGCTTATTATTTTAGAAAATACTTTAATATTTTACGAATAGATGTCCGATTAATGGTTAGATTAGAAATACTTTCTTGTCAATTTTTTATTTATATTTTTAATAAGTTTCTTGTTGAAAACAGAATAATTAACATAACAAATGCAGTCGGACTGGGGGAGGGGCTTTCTTAAATTTTCAATATAGGTCCATTTTAAAAGAGCTTGTCATTAACTTTAAATTAAAACGAATGTTTGAACTATAGATCTTTGACAATTTAAAACAAAGTTATCGATTTTTTTCATAATAAAAATAAAAAAAAAAACTTGGACAATAATCTGGTGTGTCAGTTACACGACTTCTTCTTACCCTGCATTTGAATACTTTGAATAGAAATTATAGATTAAGGTGTAACATATCAAGTATTGTATATAAAGGTACTTTAAAACAGTTGAAAATAAGTTTTAGAAGCAGTTTTATTTGACATATATTTCTGGGATCTACCACCCACTCATGTTATGTTAACTACAGAAAAAATTCAAATGTATTATTTTGTTGAAAATAACTTAGTCGATAGATAAAGAATATGCTTAAATTCAAACCACCTGCATTCTAATATATTAGGGAGCCTTTGGGATGCATGAAAGCATAAAGTTTTCAGATATTGAGACTCCAAAAATGAAAAAAAAAAAAAAAAAAAAAAAATTACATATTTAGAACTTTATAATAACAACAATTGTAATTTAATTGTAATTACAAAAAAAAAAAAAAAAAAAAAAGGTGTTCTATTATTTAAAAATTAATAAATTTATATATCTATGTATGTAAGAATAAAAATGATTTGGCTTTTTTGTGACTGAGATTTTTATTAGAAAACAGATAATATAAAATGAATTAAGAATGCAATTCAAAATAAACGCATCCGTTATCACATGTTTCAAGGGCAATTTTAGACATTTTCTTTCTGCGAACTGCACATGCATTAGACGACATTTGAATTACCGTCTTGTTTATTTGGAACTTTAAAAATAATTTTTCAAACCTGATTTACTTACCTTCAAAAATTGTATTTTACTCGTCATTATCTACCCATAATGTGTTTCTTAAAAGTGACATGTCTTTTATGAAACTGTTGTAATTAAAAAAAAAAAAAAAAAAAAAAAGATGAAGCATAATCTGAGATGCATTAAATTCTAAATGAACATGAATGAAACCTTAATCTGGAAAAACACAGTTTTATTTTTACTATAATACTTTGTCCCTACATAAAGCAGATTTTTATAAGGTTCTTCTAGAAAAAAAAAATCGAATGAGTTTTCTTAATGAAATAAATAAAAAGTAATATGTATATATATATATACATATATATTATTTTTATTTTTCCCCCCTGATATTTCACCGTTGAGGCGAAATTCTCATTAATAAAGCTAATAAATTCTCATTAATAAGGAATTTCATTAAAAGAAAAATATATAAGGTTGGATCAAAATAAATTTATCTATTTGGCAAACGCTTCAAAGAAATACTGATTTTTCTTTCAACATTTTAACGTTTCGCCAGAAGTGCGAAATTTTAGAAGAATTCAAAAAAATTTACGCATACCATTCTAAATCCGGTTTTTTCAATCTTTTTGATCTCACGGCATGTTTGAATTTTAAGTTAGACTTACACGAAACAAAACACTAAGTCAGGGAAAGAAAGAAAATAAAAAATAAATAAATAAGCATTTTTGCACTTTGCTTTATTTCTTTATTGATATTAATAATGTGAACACAATGCCCATCTTCCTTAAAATAAAATAAATAACGCCAGAAATGAAAAAATAAAATCTATGTCATTTTTCACTCTGACTATTGCATTTTAACATTATGGTGGATCTATATGGATTTAAAAGTCATGAAGTACATGAGTAAACATTGTGAATTACATAGAAAATTATGAACTACATGGACATGGATACATACTTTTTGCTTGCCTTTTACTTTTCAAAACCTTTTTTTTATAAAATTTAATTTTTAAACGACTTACTCTTAAATCTTCTTTAAAACTTGGGAATGATTTTTGCTCTTTAAAACTTCATATCTGAAAAGCCCATTAATATACACACACACATATATATATATGTATATGTAATTTTGAAAACAATTACCTGCTATTATCTCTTTCCATTTTTTTCCTCCCATCTCTCTCTCTCTCCCCCCCCCTCACTCTCTCTTGATATTAGATAAAATATAATAATTAAACTAATGATCTTCAAATTATTTCTGGATCGATATTCATTTCGAAGCATTGAAAATTATTTCTTAAAAAATTATGAGATGAACAGATTTTCTTTAAACTTGAGTTATGATTGCGGTTCATTTTTTAAATATCAATTATGAATATAAGAGTATTTCATTCCCAGTTCTTTGAAAAAAGTTTAATCGCCTTTATTCAAATTTTTGTACAAAAAAAAAAAAAAAAAAAAGTAGAAGAAAATGTGATTTTTTTTTAGTAAAAAGTATTTATGTTTGAAAAAAATTGATCAAATACAAATTGAATTTTAAGGCAAAATGGCAGAATTTTCACTTAATCCCTGTTGTGAAAGCATTGCATTTATTGCGATCAACGGTCTAGAAGAGATAAAATTCTATTAAGCGAGCGGTCCACCAGCGCCCGAGCGGTTCTGCTCTCAAAGCTGGTAGATGTGAAGTGCCAAGTTCGATCCCAGATCGCACTCATCGACTTAGCTGTTCGGAGTTTTCCGTGGTTTTCTCCGAAACTCGCGTAAATACGGGCTAGGACCCTTTAGAAAGACCCCCTATGGAGGGCATTCCACCTATAGGCCTAGAGCCCGAACGTAGTCAATCGACCTTTTTTATAATAGATAACCATTTATTAATTAAACATTTTAAATGCGTTCATGTTGGTGATATTTTGCTATGGCCATTATTATCCATTTTGTATTCATTTTCACCATATAAAGTAGCTTTCTTTCACAAACTTTCTCTTTAAATTGGACAACAAATAAATATTTGCTAATTTTCTGGTGGACGTTATAACTTTTTTGTCGATTACTATCATAGCGATTTGAAATCTGCATACATATGCATTGAAATATAATATTAAGTGTATTGAAATTGCTTGAAAACTATTTAAATTAAAAATATATATATATAATTCAAAAGTTTAAGTTTCGGTACATTTTTAAAAAATATATATCCCCGCTAATTTTATTCCCCTTGATTTAACATAATTATAGTTTAACGATATATTCTAAACATATTTGGATATCATTTTATGGATCCATTTTTAGGTTAATCTTATTTTATTACGTTTAAATGCTAAAAATTTGCATTAAATTTTTCCTTTCAAATTAAAAAATATTTTTTAAAAGTTTACCAATGAATCCAAAATGTAATACCAAAATATGTTTAGAATATACTGTTAAACTATACTCATGTAAAATCAAGGGAAGACATTATAAATTAGTTGGAAAATTTTTATAAATTAAAAAATAAATAAATTAATTTTGAATTTTATTTAATTTAAACAGTTTACCAGAAATTTTAATATACTTAATACTGCTAGTTTTGAATGCGCATGCATGAAAAATGTCACAACTTCATGTAGTAAATAACACACACACACAAAAAAAAACATCCACCATTCCCTTTAGGTGTTCATCTTAAATTGTTTGAAATATTTGAAATGAGTTTATATCGCCTCTAATTTAATTTAAACATCATATTATGCTAAAAGCAAAATAAAATCTTTCGTTAAAAAAATTTATTTAACACTGTGTTTGACGGAAAAGAGAATGATATCCTGCGCTATCTCGCATTCATTTTGAATAAATGAAAGAAATTCTCCACTTTCTAACAAATTCGAGGCCTTTTCTATAAGATACTGAATCGCAGCAGTTTTTAACTTATAGTCTGCATGTTGATGAGCTAATACGAGAATATCAAATACCAAGTCGGGATTTAACGAAGAAGTTAAAAATTTAGAGCACCTTTCTTTTAGATTTGAAATTGCATATTTATCAGCAGCAACGAAAAGTTCCATATTCATTGCTGGAGTTAGTTCACTTGTACACCCAGTATAAATAAATTTAAGCATTTCACCAATCACTTCTTTCCGAATATCATTCACAAGCACACAGTTCTGTTGATTCTCAAGCATATCGTGTTCAAACATTGCAGAAAAAACTGGAGAATGAGAACAGAGCATATTTTTATGAACTGGGAATGTCTCACCATCTACTGATATGATAATTTTATTCGACGCATCACCCTCAAGTAATACAGCTATATGTTCTTTTAGTTCATTAGAAGAAATTACAGAGCAATGACTCCATAGTTTATTTTCAGCGCAACCGAAACTTCTTTGTGAATCACCACGTTCACTGTCATTCATAGTAACTGTACAATGTACGTTTAAATTTCCTTCCACCATGAAATTACGAATTCCATTTCGATCGCATGATGAGGAAACGCTGTTTATGTCGGGTGACATGTCGAAACTTTTTGTTAAATGCAAAGTATGAGAAATATCTTCGAATGAAATTGTTATCACTGCTTTAAAGAAAGACAATTTGTTTGAAATACTATTATTGCAGCATCTGTTCACATAAACCGTGAAAGAATTTCTGTTCTCCTCCATTTCTAATGCAAAATAAAAAAGACAGCTTGTTAAAACAGATACTCTAAAATAATCGCTACGTATTTTTTTTCGCTCTTCATAAATAACTAGAAAATTTTTTAAGCACCATACTACAGAACGACTTGAAGTTTTGTTCATTAATGACCCTTGTTTGGTAAAAAGTTTTGTTTTATCAGCCATATAAATAATTATTATGTTTTGCAGATCACGCGCTAAGCAAATATTCTGAGATGCTCGATTCAGTTATAGAAAAAAAAAGCATCCAGTTCCAGGAGGGTTTGGAGTTTATTTTAAGTAAAGATGTATCAAGTTAGCTAGGAAGTAATGTGCTGACATCTACTAGAGAAAATTCTTTATTAAATTCGCTCTTTGACAGCTTTACAAGAAGTTCTAAAAAGTTTTTGTATATATTTTATCTTTTCAACATATCGCGAATGAATTTTTGTAAAGCAATATGAAAAATGCATATATATATGAACCAATAAGAATTTCCCATGCTAACCTTTTATTAAATGTTTGTATAGTAGTTTTGCTTAAACATGATTTTAGATCAAAACTAATACGGAAACACGCAAACAGTTTAAAATAAATACAATTGACCACTTAAACATCATATTCAGATTAGTGATATTCAATACTATAAGTATTAAATTTCGTCAAAAGAAGCTTGTGTAAATTATTATTACTATACATATTTTTTTTAATATCATAATTTTAGAATAAGAATAAAAAAATTATTTACTTATATGAGTGAATAGCACAGAAATAAGGTTTGAAGTAATAAAATAGTACATGTGTAAAGTTCATAAATTATTCGAAATTGTTTTAATTCACATTAGAGTAAAACACAGAAATGTAGAAAATAAAATAATCTATGAATACTTTATTACGTGGAAAAGCAATCATCACTATGAGATCGATTAAAAAAACAAATCCCAATAACACACACACACACACAAAAAAAAAAAAAAAAAAAAAAAAACACCTCTACGGCGATTTTCTGGCAACAAAAATGCCAGTGAAGCTCCATATTTACTTTCGTTCTTTCATTAAAAAGGAAGTTTCCAATAAATTTATTGGCAAAATCCTGCGAGAAAAATGGATGTAACTTCAGTTTGCGAGTTTTACCCCTTAAGCCCGAAAAATGTGAATTTCAAAAAAAAAAAAAAAAAAAATGCAGGATTTAACAATTTTTTCTAAAGATTATCAGAAGATAGCATTCAGGTGCAGTGGTGTAGGGGCCGATTGATTACACGAAGGAGCTAGGTTGAATGAGATACCATCCGTAGGGGGATTCTTTTTTTAATGGTTCTTAGCTGTATTTACGCGAATTTCAGAGAAAACCACCGAAAATGCCGAACTGACTTGGATTTGAATCCAGCATTTTCCGTCTACCAGCTTTGAAAGTAGGATTTTTCGATGGATAAGTGGGAATGACTTATCGGAGAACGATGCGTTCTAAACTTATCGGAGAACGAACGTCCTGTAATTTCAGGTTGCAGAGTTTTTGATGCAGGTTCATCGTGTGTGATGGAGGCATAGCCGACGAACAACACGATATACCTAGACCTGGGAGGTATGCTTTCCTTAGTAGTCTTTCTAAGGGGTCCTAGCCCGTATTATTGAGAGTTTCGTAGACAACTACATAAAACTACGAATGATTAGACCGACGAAAGCGAGCTGGGTTCGAACTTGGCACTTTTCGTTTACCAGCTTTGAGAATAAACCATCTCAGGCAGTGGCGGGGCAGTACGTCGAGGGTGTTAAAGGAACAATGTGTATGAATTGTTTTTGAATATTGTGTAGAATAAATATTCACTTGGAATTTTAATATTTTACAGTAAATATTCTTAAAGTGTTTGATGTTTAAGAGAACTGTAAATTCAGTGCAGTAAATGGACTCATAATAGGTTATGGTTATGATTATGTAAGTTAAAGCTTATTTACTACACTAGGGTGTCGTAGGAGTGCCCTCCGTGGTGGTTTTTCTTAGGTGTCCTAGCTTATATTTACGCGAGTCGCATAATAAGGAACTAAAATGTGAATTATTCTATTTACTATGTCCTAATTATTACGTTATTTTGTACAAGAGTAAAGAGGAAGGCAGTGACATCTTCTCATTTTAGAGGATCCAGAATTAACAAATTTCCTGAAGTCCTGAATTATTTTCAAAGATAAATAAAAATCATTAGTATTTCTGGGAGTCCTTATAAAGGTATCAATCCTTTTAGGTACCCCAAAACGACAAGTTTCATTCTTTCTTTCTTTTTTCTCTTTTGTTAGAATTCAAAGTTGTCTGTTTTAGAATTGAGTAACTTTTAGAACTGTTGGTGATGTCCACGGGATCTCTTATTGTTGATATTGAAGTTGACATCTTCCCAGAAAAAAACCATTGTTTCAGTTTTATTAGGTTTAAACAAAATAATAAAACAACCGAGCATATAGTTTTTTTTAATCAAATCTGTTATTATTGTTATTATTATTATTATTTTCATTTATTAATTTGTAAATATATATATATATATATATATATATATATATATATATATGTGTATATAGCTATCGAAAACAATTATCCTTTTTATACGTAAACGCAAAATGAAAGAATAACATATCGAAAAGCATCTACTTTTTATTCTATAAAATAATGTAAAAACCTTTAAACTACGTTTTCCCGATTTTATGGAGAGAAAGAGGGGGAGATGTTTTTATGGCGTAACTTTTCGATCCTCGATAAACTAATTATAGAAGGAGAGTTATGACTGATTGTTCTAACTTTTCGTTATTAGAAGTGGAATTTTATACATCCGATAATTCGTGTTCAAATATCTTAATAAACACCATGATAGAGGAAAAAATAAAAATATAAATAAGTGCTAATTATGAGTAACTTAAACAGTAATTTACTAAAAAAATTTCCCAAAGAAAAAATAAATAAAAACTTTAAATGCGTATTTTGGTAAATGACACTTTTATGACTTGCAACATTAAAAACATGATAGCTTAAAAAAAAAAGTTTATTTATTTCTTTATAATTATTGTTGTTATTATTTTTTTTATCTAGCTATATTAAACTTATTACTCATAACATAATTAACGTGAACATAAGTACAAGATGTTAAAATTTAAAAATACTTTCTGAAAATTATTTTTATAGAAATAATATATAGAATGAAAACGTCTTGACAAATTAAGCATAAGTTTTTCCAAAACATATTTTGAAAGCATTTTTAAGATTATATTAAAAACATATTAAAAATTTGGACAACACTTTCAAAACACGTCATAAAATTTTGTTAAAATCATATTATACATAATATTATTATACGTAATAATTATATTATGTATAATATTATACATAATAATCATACTAAGCTTTTCGCCATTAATTCATGGCATCATCAGGTATATAAGTTATAGTCCAGACAACGAAGGCCAAAATTTCACAAATAGAAAAAAAAAATCGAGTAGTTTTGAAATTTGGCACAGTTATAGCCGAGAGTGTCCTGAACAACATACTAAAAGTCCCCGCCCGTGGGGGTTGAGCGGAGGGGGGGCAGGGGGCGCACTTTTCAGTTTTTATTAAATATACTATTGGATTTAGAGAAAAGAAATCTCCATTACAAAATTAATCTACGTGAAATTTCGTATAAAAATGTCCACTACGTTTTCTTTGTATAATAGTTTAGAAAATATAGGAAGAGGAAACATCACATTTTCTTGAAAAATGTTTCTTTGCAACACTAAAATCAACTAAAGACTAATTAAAAGGGTTCTGGTCAAATATTTTCAACTATGTAATAATTATGTATGAAAGGGTTATATAACTGTAATACAGCAAGATTTTTCTAAATATTTTTAATGACTTTGAGGTAAGTAGGGTCAAAGGGCGTTTTGAGTACCAATTCAGATAACGATGACGAAAAATTCAGAATCAGAAAAAAATGTATCGTGTTGTTTTGAAAATGCGCAGCGCACAGTCATAATCTAGAGTATTCTGAACAACATACTAAAAGTCCCCGCCCGTGTTGGGTGAGCGGGGGGCAAGGTGCACTTAAAGGGGGCATTTTTAAGTTTTTATTAAATATCTTGCAAACTAGAGGATTTAGAGAAAAATAATTCAATTACAAAATTAATCTGCGTAAAATTTCCTATAAAAATGTTCATTATGTTTTCGTTATATGATTAATAGTTTAGAAAATATAGGGTATGAAATATCGTATTTTCTTGAAAAACACATTTTTGTAATAGTAAAATCAACTAAAATGTACAATAAAAAGGTTTAATTTCAAATATATTTTACTTACATAAAAACTATGTACGAAGGTGCTACGTAAGGGTAATATAGCAAGTATTTTATGTTTTTAATAACTTTGAGGCAAATAGGGAAAAACACCATATTGAGTACCAATTTAGATAATGGAGACTAAAAATTGAAAAAAAAAAAAAAAAAAAAGTCGTGTAGTTTTGAAAATGAGCACAATCACAGCTGTGAGTGCCCTGAAAAACACAGTAAAAAGTCCCCATTGGGGGGGGGGGGGGGGTGAGCAGTACGCAGAGGAGCAAAAGACATACCTGAGCAAGTAATACCTGAGCCAAGCGGGTACCTTTAGAAGATGAGTTCGAAATTGAGCATATAATCACAAAAAATGAATATTAAGAACAATAATAAGAAATAAAAAAGTATGTTCAGTGTGCATTATGTATATTACAGATAAACTTTGACTGTTTATGTTCTAAGATAAAATAAAGAGAAATGCAAATATTTGAACTAAAAATATGTTTATATTTTTTTAATGTATGCTCGTATAATGCAATCTTTCTATGTTTTATGATGTTATAATTGTAGTATGATTTCTCAAAAATGAGCAAAATTGTCTCAAAATAGCTCCGAAACAATATATACTTAAGTTTGAAAACCCATGTACTCATTTTTGAGTATACTGACATGCTCAAAAATGGGCATATTGGGATTCTTAGTGGTCAACCCCATTTTTGAGCATGTCAATACACTCAAAAATGAGTACATGGGATTTCCAAATTTAAGTATGCATTGTTTCGAAGCTATTTTGAGACAATTTTGCTAATTTTTGGGAAATCATTTTTAACAGCATGACTTTTTAAAACAATATTTACAAATCAAGAAAATGTAATCGCATTTTTGTTTAAAAAAAAAAAAAAAAAAAAAGAAAGAAAGAAAAAGTGTAATTTTGTGATTATGTAAGCCTCCCCCCTCCCCTTCTAAATCTCATTGTTTATAAAATAGCAAAGAAAACCTTAAAATACCCACTACCAATGCTTCCCAGATAACACCCTTCCCCGATTGCCGGCGATTTTTAGTATGTTGTTTAGGACACTTATCGCTATGACTTTACTCATTTTGTAAAACTATACGATTTATTTTCCTTGATTTATTTTCCTAAGATAAATGGTGACAACTTCAAAGGTTCAAAGAGTAGAAAAACCATTGAACATTTACTATATAGTCTTCTTTCATACACAGTATTTGTACAGATAGTAAATATTCCATCTGATTTGTTTTAATTATGGTTTTTAATGATTTTACTATTGCATGAAAGGACTTTTTAAATACAATTTTTCACATGTCTTTAGTTTTTGAATTATAGCAAATATGAAGTAGGTTAATTTTGAATTTTAATTTTATCCGCTAAATTTCATAGTTTTCAGGATATTTAAGATAAATGAAGAAGTCCCTTTTAAATGACCTCGAAAATTTTAGTATATTAGGATACATAAGTACGGTCTTAATAATTAATTGTAATATTGCATTTTAAAATATTAATAGCTTCAGCTAGAAGTAGGTCTTGACTATTCCGAGGAGCAGTGATTATTTCAGCTTTGGACCATAAATGTGTAGCACCAGGGCTATTATAGATAAATTCAACCAAGGCAGAACTTTCTTCTTCCTTTAAGTTGTGGATATGTTCTTTTATTCTTGTCTTGAGAGTACGACGGGTTTGACCAATGTAGTAGAATATTTCATCATTTAATTTTATTGGAATTTTATAGACACCACCAGTGGGTCTGTTAAAATCGCGATCATTAACACACAACTGTTTAATAGTAAAGTGTGAGGTGAAAGGAGTTAAAATATTAAATTTTCGAAGGATAAAATGTTTAATCCCCCTTTACTATCAAACTGTTATGTGTTAATTATCGCGATTTTGACGGACCCACTGGTGGTATTTATAAAATTCCATAAAAGAAAATGCAATTTTTCCTCTTATCGAGAAATTTAAATCTTGTGGCTAATTATTGAACTTTCAAGGTGTGAATGGACAGACAGACAAATAAGACATTAAGGAGTTGCATGAGTTTCGAAGCTGAAAAAAAGTATATTTTCTCTCTCAATCTCTCTCTCTCTCTCTCTCTTTCTCTCTCTCTCTCTTTTTTTTTTTTTTTTTTTTGTATACTAAATAAAAAAAAATTCTTCAAATTTTGAGCACATAAAAGAGCAGCATTTAAACATTATTTTATAAAATTTTTATAGAAACATTTGGAAAATTTATCCGGTGGGTCTTAGTTTCCGAAGACCTTTCAGAAAAGCGGTGGATACAATTTCTCAAAAACCAATCCACCGATCTCTTTGAAAATTTCCACACTTATTCAAAATAGAATTGATTAGTGTTTAAAAGAATGATTTGGGGAGAGGGAAAAAAAAAGACAGAAAATGGCAATTTGAATGTTTGGCAAAGTTGAATACAAAAACAGCACAATTTTTGGCACATTTCATCCGCTTACAAAATTAGTTTTAATAGGGGGAAAAAAAAAAAAAAAAAATCTTTTTTTTCAAACACTACTCATTCAATTTCATAATGTTGAATCAAAAATCTTCATTTCGGATCTTTTGCCTATCACGAACTTTTTTTTTTTTTTTTTTTTTTTTTTGCAAAATAATAGGGACTTGCAATGAAAATTCACTAATTTTATTACATTAAGCTAACTTTAAACTTAACATTAAACTTTACATAAATTAGTACCTATCACCTTTTGGCTGTCAACTGCTCAACAGGTGGTGCTGCTACACAGAGATTTCTGCAATTTAAGGAAAGGCTATATCTCAGGTTCTACTGCGTATCATCAAACAAAACTTGATATGTGAGATGGCCATTATGCTGCTTCAAGTTGGATGCTTGTCGGCCAATATATGGAGCTGCTATACTGGAAATTTTCTCGATAACGGGAAGGCTATATCTCAACTTGTATGGCATATAACTGACGAAACTTGATATGTGAAATAACCATTATAAAAACGCATTTTTTAAGATGTTATTTTTAGACAATAAAACTGTCTTTCTTTGGATATTTAGTGTTAGTTTTCTCTAATATGAAAATCATTTTCATTCATCATGTTAGATAATATTAATAAATAATAGTTTTAATAAATTATTTGCCCTCAGTGAATTTTTACAGGAAAATATAGGAGAAAGTATTGTGGTGGCTACAACATACTATTTTTTCATCTATACTATTTTTTCATCTATACTATTTTTTCATCTATAGTAATTCATCTATAAAAGAAGATATCCTGACTGACTTGCTTGCTTACTCAGAAATGCCCAGTCAAACTAATGGAGATACACTAAGTGACAAAAAAAGAGCCGCATTTGAATATTTTCCTTTTCCCTTTTTGCAATCGCCAATTTTATCATTTAAAAAGCAAATTTTCGAACAGATTTTATTACGTTGCCCTCCACGTACATTTTAGGATTGAGCCCAGTGTTAAAAATAAAATGCAACTGTCAGGAAAATTATAATTTAAAAAAGTATTTCAAAAATGGCAAGTATAAGGCATTTAACGACGCCACAAAAAGTATTAATTTTAGAATGAAAGTCAAAAAATATTTTAATACGTGAGATGACAAATTAATTAAATGTTAACGAAATATTCCTGAGATGATTTTTAGGAACATATAAAGTTTTTTGGCTGTTTAAACGGAAAATGTGTATTTAGGCGGTCATGTTGCCCATCGAAGCGAGATGGTGGCAAGTTAAGAAACAAAAGTTTAAAAAAATCAATTTGTACATGCTCATAACTCAGAAAAGATTTTAAAAAAGGGCATAGCAAATTAACTTCTTCAAAAACAGTGCGGGGACAATTAAACAAAGTATGTTAAAAACCAGAATATCTGGGAAAAAAAAGAAAAAAAAAAGCCATTACTAAAGAAAATAATTTAAAAAAAAACAAGACTTCAGTGACCAAAAATTTAAAAAAATTATCAGTTAATTATTAGGCAGAACTGGATTTCTCTGATGAGCTAAGTTTATTTTATTTCGGGCTGATAAAAAGAACTAGTAAGATGATAAAAATGTGACCGAATTATTGAAAATTGTGTTCATAAAACAGTGACACATTCTCCGTACATTACTGTACGGAGTTGCATAAATTTTCAATGAATCGGGCAAATTTTTAAGCTCAAGGGATCAATTAACTCGAAATAAAACGCGGCTATTATAAAAACGGCGCCTGACCGACTATTTTGAAGATATCTCAGACTTTTCCGTAAACAAAATTTCAAGATGATATTGCACCATACTAAAGGGCGTCTGTTGTGCATTTATTCGATTCAAATTGTTAAAACTACCTATCCTATCCCATGAGCACCTATAATTCTGTAAGCAATCATATTTGTTTTAACTTTAAGTTAAATCCCACAAAAAATATCGTAGAATTTCTCTTTCATCAGACTTGGAAATAGCCCTAATCTCAATCCGTTCGAAAATGTTTAGTCTATAAAAAAGCACGGGAAAGGAGCAAGGATTAAAAAATTGCAGCCTACAACTCTGCAAGGACTAGAAAAAATTATTTATGATATTTGGCACAGAGAAATTTCTGATATTTATATTAAAACACTGCATAATACTATGTCATTGCGCATTAAAGCATTAATTCCATATAAAGGTAGAATAACTCAAGGCAGAATATATATTTTTATTAAAAAATTGCTTAGATCTAACAAATAAATAGTTTTATTTCATGTATTAAAATATAACTTGTTTATATCATATAATAAATCATAATACTGTACAAAGTATATGTTTATTATATTACGTTTAAAAAGAATGTTATATGTAAATTTTTAATAATTACTTCGTAGAGTGTAATAAAGTGAATTAAAAAATGTACATAGGCATCATTTCATCTCTTTGATATTATGCAAACATGACAGTTTTATTTGTTTCAAACCATTAGTTTTGACGTTATTACAAATAAAAAAGGCATAAGTCAATTTTTCTGCAGTGCGGTTTTTTTTTTTTTTTTTTTTTTTTTGTCGCTTAGAGTACAGATGTGGAGTTTTATGAGATTATTTCTTTAGTGACGTGATTTAAGAAGCTTTTTTTAAGTTTTCCCCCAAACGGAGGAGCAAAAGTTGTTTCTCGCATTTCCCACCATATCTCAACCAAAGAAAACACGAAAAATGAAACAAAACACACACACACACACAGATATTCAAAAGCCGGATATCCGGCATATTTACCGGATATCCGGTGTTTTTGATCAGGATATCCGATGATATTTCGGATATTGAAAAATCAGCCGGATATGCCGGATACCGGATATTTACCGGATATTCGGTCCACCCCTAGTTATAATTATTTCTATTAAAAATATGCGATATTTAATGTCGAAATTGTAATTCGAGAAATTTTCAGTTGTAGCCCTTAAAGTAGCAGAAAATTTTTGTGTGGCCCTGTAAATCTTAATGCTAATCATTACTATAGTCTACAGAAAACATTCCTTGTTCACGTAAAAGATTTCATGTCAATTTCATTATGATTTGTACAAAATAAAATATTAAAATGTGATTTGTAGAAATAACTCTCATAGTGCTTTGGAATACTTTTGGGTGTCCCTGTACATAAACTAGTGGTTGTATTCACACCATTTTATATCGGGGACATCCCACAATGAATATGAATAACGTATATCAGTTCCAACAATTTCCGTAAATATTTAGAGAGGTTAGAGAATGGACAGACAGACGGACAGAAAGACAGACATATAAACGAATTCATATCGTAATCACTCTTAAACATCGGTAGAAATAGTTGAAAATGATTAATGCACACAGAAATGCAATTTCAGTGATTTCCAATTGTAGCCATTAATGTAACTGAATATTTTTTTGTGACCCTGTAAATCTTAATGCTAATCATACTACATTCTAAAGAAAGCATTTCCTTCTGCATATTTATTGTTAATGTCAATTTCATTATGATTTGCGCTAAGTATAAGTCTTAAAATATAATTTGTAGAAATACCTCTCGTAGGACACAATGCTTTGAATTCTTTCGGACAGGCCTGATTAACACCAGGGCATGCGGGGCAGTTGCCCTGCGCCCCCTTCTGGAAGAGGCCCCCCAACAGACATAAGCAAAAATTTTGCAACCTAAAGACCACTTATGCCACTGCAAGGGCCCACCCCCAGAATAAGCTTGCCCCGGGGCTCGAGGTAGTCTAAGTCAGACCCTGCTTTTGGGTGTTCCTGTGGACAAACCAGCGGTGATATACCCCATTTTCAATAGGGAACATCCCATAATCAACCTGAATATCATATATTAGTTTCAAGAAATTCCATGAATATATACGGGAGTTAGAGTGCGGACAGACAGACACACCGAAGTTACACGTTTCCTCAATCTCCCCTTCCATTCCCTCCCCCCCTCAAATCTCTCTCTTTTTTAAATTCATTATTATTATTATTATTATTATTATATTTACCTTAATAAATATTGTTTTAAAGTAATAAATAAAAATTGAATATGGTTTTTATAATGAAGAAAAGATTACCAGATTTCATATTTTCACGCAAATTTGAACTTAAATTTTGCGTTTGGCAAAAAAAAAAAACTGTATTTTTCGGTTTCAGCGAGTAAAAATCTATAAGAAACAGAAAAACATCTTATGTAGTTTTTTGGTTGCAGATATGTGTTATTAATAAACGATTATTCACGAATAATCGTTAAATATAATCACCATCTATCTTCTTTCGAAAAAAAAGGCATCTAAAAATTATGTATGATATGGAACTACTAACGTAATTCATCATTTTGTTGTAGTGTCATAGCTCTAATGGCATACCTAAGAGCCACCCGACCAACAAAAACTAAAATAATAAATTAAAATAAGTAAACGAATAATAATAATTATAATCTTATGATGACAATTTTCTAGAGTAAAGTGTTACATTTTATCTCTAATAAATTACTCATATTCCTTTGCAATCAATTGGCACATTCTAGAATCCCATTTCACAAGAGGAATCGAACTCAAATAAATTGCTTCCGTTGATTGCTTAGTTTGGTTTTACGTCGCACTGTGCTGCGCAATGGGCAATTGGCGATGGTCTGGGACTCACCCCAGAGGTGGTCCGGAGACATGTCATCACAATTTTCATCCTATACGGAGAATAAATTGCTTCGGAATAGAACTGTACAGTAAAAAACACTCATTTTATTTTGTTTTGGGAATCAACTTTATTGTTTGAAAACTTGAATGATTGAAAACCATTTGAATGAAAAAAAAAATTTCGCTTCAAAGTACTCCCTTTTGAAAAATAAAATTTAGGAATGTTTTACATACTAAAAACTTACTGAAACAAGCAATTAAAAAATAAATAAATAAAGTCAATTCCTACTTGCTTCACTAAATGCAGAAAGATGTCAATGTTTTGCAAATCAGCAGAAATATTTTTTTCCAAGATTTTTTCGTTAAAAGATAAAAAAAAGTCGATAACTTTATTTTAAATTATCACAGATCTATAGTTCAACCATTTGTTTTAAAGTTATTGACGAGATCTTTCGAAAGATACCCATATTGAAAATTTACTCCCCGAGGGGTGGTGAAGCGATCCTCCCACATACACAAAATTGTATTAACATCAAGTGTCATCCACTACAAGTTTAAAAAACGTATTTGAACTTTAGTGGATGAATAAAAAGTATTTTATTAACGATTGAAAATTTGAACAAGATATATAAATATATATAGGGAGAGCGTGAAGTAATAGTATGAATTGAAAAAGTGGATTCCGAGTCATTACGAATACCCATACCTGAACTTTTATTCGAATCCAATGCATTAAAACCATAGCACTAACCATTCAACCATTAGATAGATTTGTCGTTCTATGATATGATTCTTTTTTTACACACTAGCACTAATTAGACTGAGAACTACCATAAAGTGAATTCTGAATCACTACGAATACCAATACCTGAACTTTGACTCGAATGCAGTACATTAAAACCATAGCACTAACCATTCAACCACCAGATAGATTTGTCGTTCTACGATCCTTTTCTTGCACACTAACACTAATTAAACTGAGAACTACTGCATAAAATGGATTCGGAATCATTACGAACACCCACCCACACCACAGCCTAGCTGGGACTAGAAGTCGGTGCATTTGGGTCAGAGCACTAGCCATTCACCTATCAGATAGGCTTTTGGCTCACCACTGGCTAGAGTCCTGTTATGACAAGTAAACTTGACCCGCGACCCGCAATAAAGTAATGTTATATTTATGTTAGATAAGAAACTAAATTAAAATTCCATTACATAAAATAGAGTTATATTTCTCAACAGGTCTTTCAGAGAATTAAATATTACATAAAAAATTACAAGTAAATATGTCTAATTATAACATAACATTACTTTTAAAAAATCCAAGATTCCAAACATTTTGACTGTATTAAAAAAAGAAGTAAAATCAGGAAGCAAGTACATATTGAAAGACAAGTAATTTTCGCATATAAAGTTTTAAATATTAAGTATTAATGTACTTGAAACTTAACTCCTGTTATGAGTCATGTTGCTTTAAACTGCTATAGAGGAAGTGCCTGCATTAAAAAAGTTAGATTCGTAAAAATATTGAGTAAAAATTTTTTTAAAGAATAATCCGCGGGTCAAAAATGGATGGAAATCTGAGAAGCATCCAACCCGCAGAGCGGGCAACCAGCGGATACCCGACCCGATGCAGGACTCTACCACTGGCCTAGAAGTTTTAATATCAAAGCTGGTACACGGGAGCTGCCTGTTTCGAACCCAGGTCACTCTCAGTCTAGCCGTTCAGAGTTTTCCGTAGTTTTCTCAGAAACTGACGTGAATACGGGCAAGCACACTTTAGGAGATTCCCACGAAGGGCATTCCGCCAATGCCTAGGTCCGTAGTGTAGACAATCAGTCTTAACCTCAAGTCCACACCTTCACCAAATGGTCCATTAAGTGGTAAGAATAATTATTAAGAATGCTGCACACAGAGTTTTGGTATAAAATAATTATTTAACTATTCCTGTAAAAAATTATAAAAGAGTTAGATCAATAGAATAGCTTTCAATATTTAAAAGTAATTGTTTAAATAATACTTTTTTTTTTTTTTTTTTTTTTTAAGACATTTTATGTTCAAGTTTCCTTTTACTTGAAATAATAATAATTAAAAAAAAAAAAAAAAAAAAAAAAGAAGAAGCATTTTTTATTGTCAATATAATTTCAAATAAAGGAATTTAACAGACATATTTAAATTATTTATGCTTTTGTACTTTCTTGTTTGGATGTACACTTGGTAACAAAAGTGTCCGTACACTAGCAAAAATTCCTATATAAAAAAAGTATAGGAATTTTTGCTAGTGTTCGGACACTTTTGTTACCGACTGCATGTATGGCATATTTTTACTTTTAAATATTTTTTTAAATAAATGTTCAACGTATAAATTTAAATAAAGAATTCAAATTTATCTTTTCACAGAATTATTATTATTAAATATTTTTGTCAATTACTTATCACTTTAACTAGATTACAGCACAACGTGCGGCTAAAAGAAAAAAAAAAAAAAAAAGTCAATACAAACAATAATTACCAAATAATAAATAAATAAATAAATCGTTCACTATATTAAAAGGCGATTTGGCGCTGGATTGTTAAAACCAAAGAAACCTTTAACGTCTTGAACGCCAAAGAGAAAAAATTGGAAAGTAGACAGTTCTTTCGGTAGCATTTAGCGTACCGTCTTCAGTGGTACGCTAAATGCTACCGAAACAGCTGTCCACTTTCCAGTTTTTTGTCTTTGACTTTTAAGGGTTCAAGAGAACATTTCCGTGGTTTTAAATCGCTCACTGTTGTAAATTTAAAATGTGCTTGAATTTCCAAATACAATGCTGCAAAGTTCTAACACATTGCAGTGTAATTTTCAGATTTGATATAATACAAGTGTGCTTGAATTTTTAAGTACAGTGTTTGTTGAATTACTACATATTGGCATGTAAATTTCATTTGCACTGCCGCTTCCTCCCTGACGCGGTGTTCGGTCATGGTTCCCCCATTCTTATCAATATCCTCTAATAGTAGTACCGCGCCTATCCAATTGTCAAAAAATTCGCAGATTAGACCAACCGGCTTCTTTGAGCCCAATTACACACCACACTCAAATGCTGACATCTGCGTGTGCTTTTTGTGCACCTGTATGCGAGGCATAGTTACTGTCTTTCTGGGTAGACGGAATAAAATTCTCGAAGAATTTATGACCTGGAATCAAAATTTCTCCTTTTTAATATTCTGCCAATTGCGAAGTTAAGATGCGCTGCAGCGTCGCATGCTCATTTGGTGGCAGCCAAACTTTAAAATTTTACATTTTCCATCGAAACCTGTATGTATGTCAATTTGTGTCGAGTTTGCATTACTCCTTCTTGGTGCGTTTTTTTTTTTTTTTTTTTTTTTTTTTTTTTTTTTAATATATAGAGTATATATACAATTATTATTTATTTATTTATTTATTTTCAATTACGAAGGCAATGTTCTCAGACTGATATAAAAATGAAAATGTGATGATATACTGGTATCTATATAATATTTCTCTAAAGTGCACTAGTTACGATTAAATTTTGTTGAAACGATACGATAGTGAACATAAGGTGTTATCTGATTGGCCAACCCAGACACAAAATATAAATTCAGCTTCTATAAAAAAATAATAATAAGTGCTCTGGCTAGAAATTCTGGCCATAAAAAATTAATCTAATACACTTGAAATGCACATTTTCTGAAAGAAATTGAAAAATTATTAAATTTTTGAAACATATGCTCAAAATCTCATATTTAGAAGTATATTTGGAAGAAATTAAAGCCAGTTAAAAGATTCTTAGATTTACATTTATTGGTGGGTATTCGGCAGGACGGTAGTGGCGCCATCTATTATTATTATTATTATTATTATTATTATTATTTTCATTTATTAAGAATAGAATGAATGTTATTTCTTTTTTATTTTTTAGATACATTTATTAACTATGGAATTTCCGCTATGAATGGTGATATGGTAATTTTAATTTCGTAAAACTTCAGAAATAATTTATTTTTAATTTAACAATAATTTAATTCTGAGAATTTTTAACTTAGCAGCGGAAAAAATTATTTTCTAAAATTGAAATTATAATGCAAATAACAAAGATTTATATCTCTTTTAATAATAAGAATAATGATAGAAGTAATAAAGAAAAAACTGAAAATTTCCAATGATTTTACTTAGAAAAATTAGAAGTTTTCAAAAGTTCTTCTACCTGTAAATTGGCATAAATTAAAAATAATAATAATAATAAATAAATAAAACTAATGTTGTTGACAAAGTTAGTTAGTTAATGCCTTAAATATATTAAAATTATATTGTAATTTAAGCGATCTGAATAAGAATATCTGGAATATTCTAGTAAATATAAATGAAAGTTATTCCTCACACATGTTTTTATGATAGTGAAATTTCTAACCGCTTTAATTAATTAATTATTTTATTTTATTTTAAAATAGCTTAATAATTGCCCTTTATTGTAAATTCTTAATTATTACTAAAAAATATTCGAGATAGAAACCTAGTTTTTATTTCCTATCTCTACATAGTCACTTTGCAGACTTATATACTTCTCCCAGCGTTTCTAAACCTTTCGACGGCCATTGTTCCAGAATAGGGCGGATGTGGGTTATTTCAATAGATGGCTTCTTGAATCGATGGTAAAACTTCAATTTACAATTTAATATTAATATCAAAAGTAACTGCATGTGCCATTCTTTTCTTATAATTATCACACTAGCTATTTGCCATATGCCATTATCTATTTATCATATCGTCGCATCTGGGCATCGTATTCTTGGGGATGGATTATTAATAGGGTTAAGAGGGCTCTCTACCTTTTTTCGTCTTTACAGCCTAAGCCCATGTTTGTATTTTTTAAAATTCCGTTTCACAGCCATTAAATTTGTACAAGTAGGGAGATCTCTATCCAAAACACCTATGCCTGAGGAGGAGAGAGGAAATGTCCTACATAGGGTTTTTTCTAAGGCGTCTTACCCTAACAATTTAGCGATCATATAAAGGGGGGGGGGTGAGTCACAAAATTATTCAATCTAAATGACATGAAAAATTGGCAATGTACTGGGCACATAAAGCTAATTATCGGGCCTCGATTAAATACTGATTATTTGACTAAACTTTTGCATTTTAGTGTATAACTCAATATGTATTTTATTTATGAGAAAATGAGAAATGTTGTTCGATTCTTTATCGTTTAAAAAGCGCTGTCTGTATTTCCATAGAAAAATGACTTTTTCTGAGTTTTATTAGAGCTTTCGTAAATAAGGAATAGGAAAGTTCACATTTAAATTGGTATTAAATTAGTGCATATATTAGTTGAATTCTACGATGTCGTATTTAAATGACATTGAATATGCTTCATGTATACTTTATTTATGTATAATTATGTATGATATTTATTTGTAAGCTACCTCTAATATATTGGAAATAAAAAGAAATTCCTATTTTTTTTTTTTCAACTGCTTAACTTCACTAAATATATATATACAAAAAAAAAAAAAAATGAATAAGTCATTTCAGAGTAAATAAAAAGAGGAGGTAATAAATCATTGCTTTACCGAAGTATCTGTTGAGATTTCTTTGTGAGTGAGGTAAAAGCATGAAGCTAGAGACCCCTCTAGCTTCATTGATAAAAGTAAATCTCTTCCATACTTCCCTCCACTGCCACTCAGACCTATAGATCTATGCTTCCATTACCGCCAAAGGATAGGAAAAGGATGATGAAAATCCTCCTCTTGAGACTGAGGTCATGAACTGAAGATGAACTGAGGCGAATTGGTCATCCTTTCTTTTGCCACCCTTCCTTCTAGTTACGAAGCGAGATAACGAAACATTCGGCAAAACTTCAGAAAAAAATAAAAGGAGTACAGGATAAAATGGAAGAAAATGATTAATTTCATATTATTATTATTATTATTATTTTAAAACTGTTTTTCATAACTAAGTATAAAATGGAAGGCTCATTGTAAAAGTGGTGTAACTGCATATTTTTTTGCTTAATTGTATCAAGTTTTGTCACATCTTTCATTATAAAAAAGAAAAAAATCCAATAATTGCATTAAAATCCCACAAATGGCATTACATGTTTTTCTCAGAAAACTAAAATTTCTAAATATTTATTAGAAAAATGAAATTTCTAAGTTACTTCAAATTATTTTAAATATAATTTATAAATTATTATAACTAGGATTTGTATTAAAAACAAAAATCAATAACACTTACTGAATCTTGACTTTTTTTCCTATGCGTAAATTTTAAAAAAGCTCGTTATTTCAAAATCAATTTCCAAGGAGATAATTCACTTTTATAAGGGACGACCCAAATAGTAAATGTGCAATATTCTATCACGTATGATTTTTAGGAAAATATATCCTTTTGGAACCCCTGGTACTGGTACCCAATTGGGTACTTTCGTAAAATGCCTGTAAAATGAATAGATTATGTTTACTAGCATTCAAATGCATGATATTCAATTGGAAAAAGACTATTCTAATACTTTTTCAAGAGATTATAGTACCAAATTGTGAAGTGATCAACTTTATCGTAAAAGCAAAACACATCGATTTGTCGACAAAGAGAAAAGTAAAGAAAAATATATCTTTATGTTTTTAAATAAAATAAATGAAATTTGAATGTTTTAGACTTTAATTTATATTAAGAGATGTATAATTATTTTGTTATAGATAATTTTAAGAATTTTAGATTGTGTTTTGTTGAAAATATTTTGTTTGCAATTAAGCTAATTGTAAACAAAATCACTTAATTTAAGCTAATTAAAATTTTTGAAAAGTATTTTTTCTCTTTTTTAATATTGAAATATAATCAAAATAATACTAGAATTTTTTTAAATCAATGCTTAGTTTTTTTCTTGGGTCTCAAGAGGTTAAAATGCAGCAATTTCAATTATTATTTTCATTCCTCTTAATGCACTTAGCAATATGCGAATACAAGATAAGTATTTTTTTTTTTTCCCTATTTATTTTATATTTTAGATAAATGTGAAAAGCATTTAAAATGACTATGAACCAGTAAGTGGACATTCTAAATACATTTTCCGATAGTTTTTTATGTACTGACCATAATTTTAGAGGCTTTGAAATGAAAACAACCGGTATTTGATATCTCAGTTATTCCTCTCTCTATTTTTGACACTTTCCAACAAAGTTGAAAGGAGTTCATCACTTCGGTTTATCGATTCATCTGTCTGTCTGTCCGCGCTCTAACTTCCGTAAATATAAATAGAATTTTTTTAAACTGACAAGGAAACATTCAAAAGGTGTCATCTTCAAAAATTTTTGAAAAAAAAATATATATATATATATATATCTGACTCTACTCCTCATAAAACACCAGAAAGGGAAAAAATTATCGGCTGAAATGAATTACAGCGACCACAAAAAGATATCAAAATTAAGCATATTTGACGATTTAGCGCTGTTAGGCGATATGTTTGCTAGCACCGAGATTGCTGAGTACGAACAGAGCCGTGTTTTGCTTTTCCGCCAAGTACTCAAAATCAATCGCCTAACAGTGTGAAATCGCCAAATACGCTTAATTTTGATATTTTTTTGTGGTCGCTGTAATTAATTTCAGCCGATATTTTTTTCATTTTCTGGTGTTTCATGAAGAGTAGAATCACATATGATTTTTTCAAGTGGCCGCCACTTGGAAACAATATGACGGAGCAAGTTGCCCAGCAAACTCATCCAATATATTTAAAGCATAAGTTCACTCCCAACTTTGGTTCGAATCAGTGCAGTGTTTTAAAAGTTATTGTTATGATAAATTTTCAAGTGGCAGTCTAAGTGTCTGCAACTTGGAAAAAAAAATGGTGGAGCAACTTGCCCAGCGAAATCATCCAAGATATTTGTATGATACGTTCACTGTTCAACTTAAATTCAAACTAATTCATTATTTCAAAAAATTATCTTGATAAGAAATTTTCAAGTGGCACCGTGATTTCAAGTGGCCACTACTTAGAAACAAAAAAGCAGAGTGGGATGCTCAGAGAACTTATCTAAGATATTTGAATGATAAATCCACTACCCAAATTTGATACGAATTGATTCAGTATTACAAAAGTTATCATAATGAAAAATTTTCAAGTGGCCGCCACTTGAAATAAAATGGCGGAGTAAATTACCAAGCGAACTTATTCAAGATATTTAAATCGTAAGTTCACTATCTAACTTTTGTTTGAATCAGTTTAGTATTTTAAAAGTTATTGTGATGGCACATTGTCAAGTGGCAGCGTGATTTCAAGTGACTGCAACTTGGAAACAAAATGTCGGAGCATGTTGCCCAGTGAACTCACCCAAGATAGTTATACGATAAGTTCACTGTCCAACTTTGATTCGAATTGAATCAGAATTTAAAAAGTTATCATTATTATAAATTTTCAAGTGGTAGCCTGATTTCAAGTTGTCTCGTTTAGTTAACATCCGCACTTTGTTAAAAATGGCGAAAAAGGTTCATTAATAAAATTGGTTGTGACTCTTATATGGTCTATGTATGCATCGAAATTCAAGCAAATCCGGTCTTAAATACTCTTTTTACAATGTGAATTTGAAATTTTCGAGTGGTCTCCATTTGATTAAAAAAAAAAAAAAAAAAAAAAAAGGCGAAGCAACTTGGTTAACAAATTCATTCAAGATATTTATGAGAAAAATTCGCTGTCCAAATTTGGTTCGATTTGGAGTATTATTTCGGAAGTTATCGTGATTATAAATTTTCAAGTGGTAACCGGATTTCAAGTTGTCCGCTTAGTTTAAGATATCCGCCACTTTTTTAAAAATGGCGGATAAAGTTCATTAATAAACTTGATTGAAACCCTTATGTAGTCTATAATTATATCAAAATTCAAGCAAAACCGGCATTAAATACGCTTTTTATAAAGTGGATTTGAAAATTTCAAGTGGCCACCACTTGAAAACAAAAAGGTTGACTACTTGGTTGACGAACTCATCCAAGATATTTATAAGATAAGTTCTTTGTCCCAATTTGGTTCGATTTGGAGCATTATTTCGGGAGTTATCGTGATTATAAATTTTCAAGTGGTAGCCTGATTTCAAGTTGTCCGCTTAGTTTAAGATATCTGCCACCCCTGTGGCAGAAATTTATTATACTTTCTGCGACAAGCTTCATCAACACCAAAATCTTTCTGCAGGAATAGTTTGTGAAGTTAACATTTACGTATTCAAAATATTTTTTTTTTTTTTTAATAGTAAATAATATTCAGTATAACCAATGTATTTAAATTTTAACTAGGCACAAATGCAATCTGCACTATTGCAAGAAAATGCTCTTTTTTTTTTTTTTAAAAGAAAGGTGAGAATAAATCTATTTCTTCAGATCTTAATTGCTTCAGACTTTTTGTTCACATTAATATACAATATTGTTTATAAAATGTTCAATGAATTCAAACCATAAAATGCAATAACACATCAAAAATAATCTGCAAATTTTTTTAAGGCATTTAAATCATGAAATGTCTAAATTAAACAAATGTTACAAATACTTTTAAAATTTCATTACTTTTCTTTATATTAAATATATATATTTAAGGACATAAATGCACTTATTTCATAAGGTGCAAACCAAACAATATAAAATATAATACAGAACTCAAAATTAAAATACAACAAATTAAAAGAGTAAAATTTAATATAGAATGCTGAATATCATAATGAAATATAAATAAACAACATTTATAGTTTTTGAGATTATCAGAAAGATGCAAGATAACATTCTAATACACAAGATTCATTTTTTATATTATATACAAATAGCATAATGATGTGTATTCGGAATCTAAAAAATGTGATTTGACATTAAAGAATTCAGAATGTGTAATTATACCATCTTTTAAATACATAAAGAAAAACAGAATACAAGATCTAAGTAACACAATTATAGACAAAGCATAGTCGAATTATTTTAATAAAGATTGAGGCAAGAGAAATATTTAATTTTTAAGGAAATGTTGAAATGGGAAATGTAAGAGATTTCATGGATAAAATCTACAATAGAAAATAATGATTACGGATGAATGAAATAAATAGAAATCAATTAAAAGTAATATTTGATATTGGATATATATACGAATACGTAAATAAAAATAAATAAATAAAAGCATTTGCTGTTTAATCAGTATTTATTCAAAACAACTACTATTAGATAAAATTCCTTTTGCTTAAAAAAAAAAAAAAATCAACAAAACCTTTGGTTTGATTTTTATTTAAAATAACTATTTAATTTGCAATATTTCAATAAAAATAATCTGGTGTGCACACCAATCTCACACTACTTTTTCTTACCCTGAAATTTAATACTATAAATACAGGTTGGAGATTAAGAGGTAAGATAACGAGTACTGTTTTGTAAACCTATGTTAAACAATTCAAATTAAGCTTAGGAAGAGTTTTATATGATAATTAGCTCTGTGTGAGGGGGGGGGGGCTACCACCCCCGTCAATTTCATAAATGTACAAAAAACAAGCGATGAATATTTAGCTTAAAACATACATTATTGACCATATCTCTATGAGGAATTTATTTCAATTCCCGAACAGCTTTCCTGGAAATCGTAAAATATTATTAGTAAAGAACATCCACTAACAACAAATAACTAGTGTGCTGTGGCCACCACACGACTTTCTTCTATATTTTCCTATGCAAATTCACACAGTAAAAATAATTTATTAAAATTATTATTTTAAAAAATTATCTTCCATGATAATGCACATGGTTTCCATATTAGAAAAAAAGTATAACACTAAATATCAAAAAAAAAAAAAAAAAAAAAAAAAGTTGAATTTATTCTCAATATTACATTTTTTTTTTTTTTTTTTGGTTAATGAAAAAAATCGATAATTTATTTTAAATTATCGCAGATCGATGGTTCAACCATTCGTTTTAAAGGTATTAGCGAGCTCTTTTGAAAGATACCCATCATGAAAATTTACTCCCCTGGAATGGGGACTCCCCCCCTGGGGGGAGGCGAGGCTCCCACATACACAATTTTTTTTCCCCAGTTGACTATCTCTATTACACAAAATATATATTCGTTTTATTTGGTTTAGTGTAGTCTATAGATATTAAAATCTACTTACCTGCAATTTCCCCCATAGACGTAATGTATTTGAATTCTCTTGGGTGTCCCTGTACATGAACCATTGGCTTCATCTCAACGAAAAGCTTAGTGTAGCATCCCTATATGATACACATTTATAATACCGAGTTTGGAATTTCTGCTGCTATTTGTTCTTGAGATATGCTGATAATACACACACAGACAGAGAAACAGACCGACACACACACACCATTCGCTAAAAACCTGATTTTCGTATTCAGGAGACCTCAGAACATGTAATTATAACAAACACTCACGTTCGAAAATTTGACCCTTAAACAATACTTTCTCAACTCTATGGGTAAGAAAAAGTAAAAATAAACATTGTGTCACTCACACGACTTTCTCTTACCCTGAAATTTAATACTATAAATACAGGTTGCAGATTAAAAGGTAAGATAACGAGTACTGTTATGTAAACCAGTGTTAAACAATTCATATTAGGCTTCTGAAGAGTTTTATATGATAATTAGTTCTGTATGAGAAGGGCTACCGCCCCCCCTACACCCCTCGTTTCATTAATGCACCTACATTTATATAGAATTTAATTCGGTTATTAAAAAATAATCCCCCTCAAAAAATAATTTATTAAAATTATTATTTAAAAAAATTATCTTTTATGATAATGCAGACGATTTCCATCTTAGAGAAGTAGTATAACACCAAATATAAAAAAAAAAAAGTCCATTTTATTCTCAATATTTAAAAAAAAAAAAAAAAAAAAAAAAAAAAAAATCGAAGTTTTTTTTTTCGTTAAAAGTAAAAAAAATCCATAACTTTGTTTTAAATTATCGCAGATCGATGGTTCAACCATTCGTTTTAAAGGTATTAGCGAGCTCTTTTGAACGATACCCATCATGAAAATTTACTCCCCTCGAGGGGGGACTTCCCCCCCAGGGGGGGAGGCGAGGCTCCTACATACACAAAAAAAATTTTCCCAGTTAACTATCTGTATTACAAAAAATATATATTCGTTTCATTTCGTTTAGTGCAGTCTATAGACGTTAAACTCTACTTACCTGCAATTTTCCCCATAGACGTAATGTATTAGAATTCTCTTGATTGTCCCTGTACACGAACCATTGGCTTGATCTTAACGAAAAGCTTACTGTAGCATCCGTATATGATACACATTTAGAATACCAAGTTTGAACTTTCTGCGATAATTTGTTTTTGGGATATGCTGATAACAGACAGACACACACACAGACATACAGACACACACACAGACATACAGACACACAGACATACACACAGACCATTTGCTAAAAACATGATTTTCGTATTCAGGGAACCTCAAAACGTGTAAATATAACAAAATCTCGCGTTCGAAAATTTGACCCCAAAACAATACTTTCTCTACCTTATGGGTAAGAGAAAGTAAAAATTAGAAAAGTTACCAGTTTTATAACTTAAGATACCCATTAATATTTATTGCTAAGGTCTTTTACTACATACAAAATGCTAAAAACTATTAAAGTATTTTTAAGATTAATTTCTTAATTTTCTGTTTTTTGAAGCAAGGTTTAAAGCTTCATTTTTTATTTTGCGTATAACTACAGACGTTACAAATTTCCCCATAGTCTTATTTCTGTATATATTTGTGAAATGTATTGCATAGTTTGAACCAAACATTAAAATTAATGCAGCTTTTAAAAATTTACATGTATTTACTACCACGCACGTATGCACGCTTCGCATACATTAAAGAAAAAAAATTACTAGATGCAACTAATTTGTCTTTCGTAAATCAGAAAATGTTTGAAAATCGGTGCAACAGCAATCACACTCTTAAATAAAAAAAAATAAAAAAAAATAAAAAATAAAATCACTGAGTGCAGCTATTTTGTTATGCATGAATCTGAAAATGCATGAAATATGAAATTCGGAAAATGGTCGCAAAGCCACATTCTTTCGGAAAAACATCTTTTTTAATACAATAAATACACAAGACACGAGCGGCAGGCGCGGCGCGAAAACAAAGTTTGGAGACACGAAAATGAAGTTTCGATGTGATGAGGTTATGAGTGAAAAGTGTCGATACACCGAATCATATCATCGCATCACGAATCGCTAATGCATGTCCTATCAAAGCTAACCCAAGTGAGTTACATCCGCTTTATCTCCTCTCCTTATTCAGGATTGAGGCGTTCGTATCTGCAGAACAATTTATAAACCATTCTTTGAGTTTCTTTCTCTATATCTTCTCTCTCTCTCTCTCTCTCTCTCTCTCTCTTTTTTTTTTTTTTTTTTTAACACAATGGCAAAATTTATTTGACTTAAGTAAAATCTTTCTGCAAGAACATTTCTGTTTCTGCGACATTGTCGTCGTGTCGCCGTGTTTCTGCCACGGGGTCTGCCACTTTGTTTAAAATGACGGATAAATTCAGATATATTTATTCCACTTTTTTATATATGCTGCTTTTATAATTATGAAAAAGTAATAAATAACTTTCAGCATATCAATCTTATAAACTTTAATAAATTTTAAATCCAACGTTTCGGCTAAATTCCTTCATTAGCCTTCCTCAGGGAAAAATGATGTTAAAAAACACATAAACATAGAAAATTTAAGTACATGATACCACAATTACATCAGATATATTTATTCCACTTTTTTATATATGCTGCTTTTATAATTATGAAAAAGTAATAAATAACTTTCAGCATATCAATCTTATAAACTTTAATAAATTTTAAATCCAACGTTTCGGCTAAATTCCTTCATTAGCCTTCCTCAGGGAAAAATGATGTTAAAAAACACATAAACATAGAAAATTTAAGTACATGATACCACAATTACATCAGATATATTTATTCCACTTTTTTATATATGCTGCTTTTATAATTATGAAAAAGTAATAAATAACTTTCAGCATATCAATCTTATAAACTTTAATAAATTTTAAATCCAACGTTTCGGCTAAATTCCTTCATTAGCCTTCCTCAGGGAAAAATGATGTTAAAAAACACATAAACATAGAAAATTTAAGTACATGATACCACAATTACAATGAAAGAGTAATAAATAACTTTCAGCATATCAATCTTATAAACTTTAATAAATTTTAAATCCAACGTTTCGGCTAAATTCCTTCATTAGCCTTCCTCAGGGAAAAATGATGTTAAAAAACACATAAACATAGAAAATTTAAGTACATGATACCACAATTACAATGAAAAAGTAATAAATAACTTTCAGCATATCAATCTTATAAACTTTAATAAATTTTAAATCCAACGTTTCGGCTAAATTCCTTCATTAGCCTTCCTCAGGGAAAAATGATGTTAAAAAACACATAAACATAGAAAATTTAAGTACATGATACCACAATTACAATGAAAAAGTAATAAATAACTTTCAGCATATCAATCTTATAAACTTTAATAAATTTTAAATCCAACGTTTCGGCTAAATTCCTTCATTAGCCTTCCTCAGGGAAAAATGATGTTAAAAAACACATAAACATAGAAAATTTAAGTACATGATACCACAATTACAATATGTAATTAATGTATTAATTGTAATTAATGTATTAATATGTATGTGTAATTGTGGTATCATGTACTTAAATTTTCTATGTTTATGTGTTTTTTAACATCATTTTTCCCTGAGGAAGGCTAATGAAGGAATTTAGCCGAAACGTTGGATTTAAAATTTATTAAAGTTTATAAGATTGATATGCTGAAAGTTATTTATTACTTTTTCATAATGACGGATAAAGTTCATTAATAAACTTCGTTGAAACCCTTATATGGTCTATGTATACCTCAAAATTCTAAGAAATTCGGAATACGCTTTTTACAATGTGAATTTGAAATTTTCAAGTGGTCTCCACTTGAAAATAAAAGGGCGGAACAACTTGGTTAACAAACTCATCCAAGATATTTATAAGGTAAGTTCACTGTCCAAATTTAGGTCGATTTGGCGTATTATTTCGGAAGTTATCGTGATGATAAATTTTCAAGTGGTAGCCTGATTTCAAGTCGCGCCGCTTAATTTAAGATATCCGCCAACTTTATTAATGAACTTGAAATAATAATAAACTTGATTGAGACCCTTATGTAGTTTATAATTACATCAGAATTTAAGCAAAACCGGCATTAAATACGCTTTTTATTATGTAGCTTTGAAATTTTTAAGTGGCCACCTCTTGAAAAGAAAATGGCGGAACAACTTGGTTAACGAACTCATCCAAGATACTTAAAAGATAAGTTCGCTGTCCAAATTTGGTTCGATTTGGAATATTATTTCGGGAATTATCGTGATGACAAAATTTTCATTATATATATATATATATATATATATATATATATAGAGAGAGAGAGAGAGAGAGAGAGAGAGAGAAACAAAGTGATTGCAATAGGTCGATTTCTAAGAAATCAACCTAAAACACTTTGAAAAAATATATTGCAATCGGAATACAAATATCTTAAATACCTCATGAAAAATGAGCATTTTTTTATGAAAAACTTTTTTATTGCGCATGCGCAAGGGATAAAAAAGGATTATTACATGGATTGAAAGCTAGATATCTACAAAAAAGACACTTAAAATGTACAAAAAAGCCAAGCTCAAAGAAAGAGAATTGATTAAAGTTGTGTCTAAAAAGGGTGTGATATCAAATTCCCAAGCTTACATTCAAATACTTATTTAATATTCCCTTTTAACTAAATTTTCACATGTGAATCAAGTGCCTTATGATATGCTGATAGAAATCCTTCTTTCCTGTACTAAATACATCATAGCGTGTTTCTGAAAAATATTATTATTTTTATTTATGTATGATGGGCTTGGCGGCCATATTTCAAAGTTTTACGTTAGTTTGAATTCTATAAATCTCATCAATTATAGGATGAGTTGGTTGGTTGGTTGGTTAATTGAGTTTTATATCGCACTAGTGCTGCGCAATGAGAAATAATTATAGGATGGGAGGATGGGAGTGCGCCAAACTTAACACTGTTAAAACTTAAATTGATTCAACTTGTGTGCTTAACGGGGCTTTTGCGATGTTTTTAATGCATTTTTTTTTCTTTTTTAATCTGAATATTTTAACCCCTGTTGAATGGAATAACCATATTATTTTTACGAGATATTTATTCCAAGAAGCTAAATTCAAATTGGGTAAATATAACGGGGGGTGGAAGCTTCTATGCTCCCCCCCCCTCTCCTTCATGTTTTTACGTTAATTTAAATTTTTATATTCTTTATTCCCGGCATTTATAGGATGGAAGTGCACTTAATACTAAATAATTATAAGAAATCATGTTATCGAAATATTTCCGTCTCTGCTGAATGGAATAGCAAAATTAATTTTATATGAGATATATTTTAAGAAACTTCTTTCAAATTGTGTGAATGTTTATTCATTACTTGAAAGATCGCCGCCAAGCCCATCATACATAAATAAAAATAATAATATTTTTCAGAAACACGCTATGATGTATTTAGTACAGGAAAGAAGGATTTCTATCAACATATCATAAGGCACTTGATTCACATGTGAAAATTTAGTTAAAAGGGAATATTAAATAAGTATTTGAATGTAAGCTTGGGAATTTGATATCACACTCTTTTTAGACACAACTTTAATCAATTCTCTTTCTTTGAGCTTGGCTTTTTTGTACATTTTAAGTGTCTTTTTTGTAGATATCATTTATTTTTTTTAAATAGTTTTTATATGATACTTTACATCAGATATGTCCTGGATTTCAACTCAGCTTTCGTGCGATGTTGTTCTTTGAGTTAAACTGTATTACAAAGTTTTCTTTGCGTTAAACTTTCCATAATTCTGGTTGCTAGACATTATCCATGGGTTTTCTATGCAGACTAGTATGTCGTGTCCATCACAAAACTTTCTTCTACATTTTCCTATACATATTAACGCAACACAAATTATTTATTATTTTTTAACCGACTTCAAAAAAAAGAAGGAAGGTTCTCAATTCAAACCGTATGTTTTTTTTATGTTTGTTAGCTCATAACTTCTGAACGGATGCTCCGATTTTGATACTTTTTATTTTGTTGAAAACATCTTGGTCTACAATAGGTCCCATTGTAATATCTTTACGATCTAAAGAAAATACAGGGTGCCCAAAAAAATCAGTCCCAACTCTTTTAACTGCTAAACGGCCGCAGCTATAGTGATAAAAATGGTAAGTAAGTATAGCAAAGTGGCCATGCTGTACAAGGTTAAACCGCTTGCAGCGCCACCTGGTGGAAAATAGCTGAGTTAGTGTTCCTATCTCGAAAACGGTTTTAAAGAAAAAGTAAATTACAAAGATGAAGAGTATCACCGATTTTAGTACAAAAAGATAGTTTAGACATTCATGTTAACGTTTCTATCTCGGAAATGGTTCAAGACAGGGGGAAAAAGTGAATTATAAAATTGCAGAGCATCATCGATTTAGTACGAAAAGATAATTTTGACATTGATGCTAAAAATACAAGGCTAAAAACATGCATTTTTTATTTGCAATTTCTTACACTATACATACTTGAGCGACATTGCTCACGTTGTAGCGTAGCTGGTGAGACATACGCTATATAGTTCAAAATACGGTTAATTGATACTTTTTGGTTTGTTGTAGAGATCTTGGTCTGAAGTAGGTCCCATTATAACTTCTTTACAATCTAAATAAAATAAAGCGTCATCTGGTGAAAAACAGCGGAATTAGCGCCCCTATCCCAAAAACGGTTCAAGATGGGAGAAAAGTTAATTACGAAGTTGTAGAGCGTCTTCGATTTACTACGAAAAGACAGTTTTTAGACATTATTGCTAAAAATAGAACGCTTAAAACGTGCAGTTGTTTGTTCGCAATTTCCTACATTGTGCACACTTGCACTACGTTGCACACTTTGCAGCGTAAGGGATGACACGTATACTCTGTGGTTCTAAGTACTGTTACTGTAAGCGGTCACATCGATTAGCGCAAAGTCGTTTTCAACCAACTTGAGAAAGGAGGGTGTTCTTAATTCAATCTGTGTGTTGGTGGTGGTGGTGTTTGAAAGCTTATAACTTCGTAAGAGATGCTCTAATTAACCGACTTCAAAAAGGAGGAGGTTCTCAATTCAAAGCGTATGTTTTTTGTTTTTGTTTGTTAGCTGATAACTTCTGAACAGATGATCCGATTTTGATACTTTGTAAAGGTCTTGGTCTGAAATAAATCCCATTGTAAGATCTTTACGATCAAAAGAAAATACATGGTGCCCAAAAAATCAGTCCCGACTCTTTTAACTCCTGAACAGCTGCAGCTATAGTTATAAAAGTAGTATGTAGGTATAGTAAAATGGACATGTGCTACGCGATTCAACCGTCTAAAGTGCCACCTGGTGGAAAAGAGTGGAGTTGGCGATCCTATCTCGGAAACGTTTCAAACAGGGGAAAAAAGCGAATTATAAAATTGCAGAGCATCATCGATGTAGTACGCAAAGATAGTTTAGACATTAATGCTAAAAACAGAACGCTTAAAACATGCATTTGTTTGTTCACAATTTTCTATTTTGTGCACACTTGAACTACATTGCATATGTTGTAGAGTAGTGGGTGACATTTATGCTATGTAAAATTCAAAGTATGGTTATTGTAAGCGGTCACATCGATTAACGCATGGACGTTTTAAATCGACTTCATAAAGGAAGAGGTTCTCAATGCAAACCATGTTTCTCGTTTTTGTTGTTGAAATTTGTTAGCTTATAAGTTCGTAAGAGATGATTTAATTTTAATACTTTTTTTGTTGTCGTAATGATCTTGGCCTGAAATAGGTTTCATTATGATTTAATTAAGTTATAAACAAATTACAGGGTACTCACAAAAGTCTGTTCTCACTCTAACCGCTGAACGCATGCAGCTACACTGGTAGAAGCAATATGTAAATATCGATGTTGAAACTCCTGTCCGTCAGCTGCAATGCATATTTTGCTCTTTGTTTGAACTTTACGCTGCGCAATTTCCAGCGCAGCGGGTGACACGTATTCACTGTAAAGTTCAATATAAATGCCTAACAGAATTTTCGGTTACGAATACAGTGTATCCGTCCTTTACATTTCTAAAGACTTTTTAATTTAACGTATGTTCGTTCAATAGATAGTTTTTTGCTCATATCCGATAAAGGCAAGAAAAGTAACACAACTTAAAAAATGCAGCATTTGAGAAAAATCAACTTAAAAATAACTTGACTATAATAAAACTGGCAAAACTGTCTCTCGAGTGGATAACTTTCTAGATGGAGATGTAACTTTTTTGTTCACATTGGGTGCATTTCATGTATTTTTCAGTGATATAAACCATTTTTTGAGTAATGTCACTTTTCTTGGAACTTGTGATTTGTGAAATTTCCGTCGAACGTCTTCCGATGCTCTGCTATATAAATAAGGTTTCACTGAAAAGAGAAAAATAAAATATTTTTGTAAAAAAATAGAACCGACTCCAAAAAGAAACTGCTATTCAAACAACTGAAAATGAAAGAAAATTGGCAGAAAATGGAACTGTAAATTGCGCCTAAAAGTATAAAATAATTTCCTTCGCCAAACAACCTATAACACTACAATTAATCATAACTTTTGAAGTCGGCGCAAAATTAAATAAAAATTGATACCTTTATTCAATACAAAAATCAAATCCTATTCAAAATACACATCTGACATTGTTACCTACAAAACGCAACGGAGAACTAATTTGATTCAAGAAAACAAATAAGATTTCGTAAGCACCAAAAGTTGGCGAAGATGCTGGTATCTGACGTCCTTGGTGAAAGAAAAATCGCAAAATTATCTGGCAAACATTTTTAATTTCCTTGGAATATCATGATTATTTTGATAAAGTATATCAAGAGAGAAATAAAGAATATGAAACAACATATCGTACAATATATATTATGAAAATATACATCTTCGTGTATATTTTTGCCTTACGTTTTGATCACCAAATCCAAAAGCCATCAAGGATGATAGCTATCAAAATTATACCAAATTTGCAAAGGAAACTCTAACTTCGTAGAAACATAAATACCTCATTGTGAAGAATGTTCACTGTTCTATGTAGATGCTACTAATGGACCAATTGTATACAGTGATAAAATAATAAAGGATACATGAAAATGGATCATTCGAAACAACAACATTTGTTGCTACCGATCTAAAAACAAACCTTTAATAAAAACTAATTAAATTTTATTTAATTTTGCGCCGACTTCAAAAGTTATGATTAATTGTAGTGTTATAGGTTGTTTGGCGAAGGAAATTATTTTATACTTTTAGGCGCAATTTACAGTTCCATTTTCTGCCAATTTTCTTTCATTTTCAGTTGTTTGAATAGTAGTTTCTTTTTGGAGTCGGTTCTATTTTTTTACAAAAATATTTTATTTCATTATGAATGCTGAATATTATCAACTCAGAGAGGTATTGTTGCACAAAATGTCAAACGGAAGTAAATTTTCACCATGCAGATGGCATCCTTTCAGTTCTAAAAAAAAATTGTAGTATATGAGCTCCACTTATCGGCCGATAGGCATCGAGATTGAATCAGCATAATGTCTCATAATGGCCTTTTCACATATTAAGTTTTGTTTCATTATATGCAACAGAACCTTTCCTTAAATTGCGAAAATCGCTGTATAGCAGCGCCACATGTTGAGATATTGGTACAAAAGTTGGTAAGCACTATAATTTGTAACAATGTAAATTTATTTGTAAATTTATGCAATTCCATGTATTAGTTACTCAGATATAGCCTTCTCTGAAATTGCGGCAATCACTGTATAGCAGCACCATGTTGAGCAATTGACACCAAATATTGATAAACGCTATTATACATCAAGGTTCAATTGCATATAAATTTATATGTAATTCTGAGCAGTAGCTCCTGATATCTAGTTGGAACAAAACTTTCGCCACACACATAGAACACACACACGCAAATAGAAATTTTCTAAAAATAGTCAAATTGTTTTCAGGAGCTCTTACAACGTGTAAATCCATTAAAAACCGAAAGTCGAAATTCATTTCAATAAAATGACAAGCGAAGCGGGCAAAGCCTGCTAGTATACTATATAGAAGGAAGTAGAAATCTTTATGCATCATAATTATCATTGCCAGATTGAATTGAAGGATATTAAAATTGGATACTATATCGTGTACTGACTTTCTTATTCTAAAGGTATGAAAAATATTAAAAAATCAGCAATTCAAGCTATAGATTGAAACAAATGTTATTAAAAAATGTATTCATTTCTGTTTTCAGGGATATAAAATTTAAAATTGTACAAAATAATAAAAGCAAAGATTTTTTGGTTAAAAAAATAACTTATAAAAAGAAAAAGCAGCTCAATTTGAAATTAATATTTTTCGGGTAAATTGAGATGAAGCAATTTCATATTTGGCGATTTATGTCTCTTTGGCGATATTTAACAGTTTTTCAGCAATTAAGATAGGAAATTTTGATTTTTAAAAGCTAAATTTTATAAAAGTTCCTAGATTAAGTAATTGTCTATCTGAAAAACCAGTTTTCAAAGAATTCTGCACATTTATGAATTCTCTAGCTTGTTTAAAAAAAAAATTTCTTGAAGAAGAAATTTTTTCAAAAAGTTGTCAAAACATCTAATTTTACGCTAAATTGAAAATGCTCCCATTTTTTTACTTATTAACTTAGAAAGTTCGTTTTTATCTCAAATTAAAGATCTCGTTGATACGAATATTTTACTTTTTGTTTCATTTTACTGCGATATTTGGTTCGTCCAATATTTAAAACTTTACGGAAAAAAAAATTGCCGATTTAACATGGGAAAGTTGGTTTCTGTATAATAAGCATTTAACGATCTTGGGTTATTTCTGTCGATTTTATTATTGGCGCGTTTTGCTTTGTGTTAGTGGTAGTTTGTTTGTTTTGCTTTTCTCTGAGCTTGGCTTGGCAAAACGACCGTTTCTGCTTGATATCGGACAACTCTTTTGAAAAGTTCATATGAATAGAGTAAAAAATTCGCAAATTGTTGGCAAAAGAACGAGCTAGATTTTGGGTGTTTTCCAAGAGTTTCATAAGGAGTCTTTTACATGCCGCGTAATTAATTTGAAGATCCAATCTTTTCAACCACTTTGCAAAAACTCTTTTTTTTGTGTGTGTGTGAAAAACCCCTTATGATTTCACAAATCTTAGTAAATAAGTAAAAATATGTTAAAGTTACAAGCTTATAAGGAGTTTTTCACAAAAACGTACTTTTGGAGAGTGGTTGAAATAATTCGATCTTTAAATTAACTACGCAGCATATGAAAAACCCTTTTTCAAATTTCAATTCTTGGAATATACCTAAAATCTAGCTCGTTCTTTTGCCGACAATTTGCTTAATTTTTACTCTACTCAAATGTACTTTTGAAAAAAGTTGCCCAGTATATATATAGCTTTCAACCTACGTATGTAATAAAAAAATTTCTATCTTTTGCGCATGCGCAGTAAAAACATTTTTCATAAAAATGCTCATATTTCATGAGATATTTAAGATATTTGTATTCCGATTGCAGTATATTGTTTCAAAAGTGTTTTTTCAATTTATCTGAAATTTGGAATAATTTTTATGTAAAGTTCTGTATATTACAAATAAAAAAACATGCTTATTTATTTTATTTATTTATTTATTTTGTGTGTGTGCGTGTGTTTCAAAATAAATGTTTACATCTCCATTATTTAACATGCTATCGTCACACAAATTCATCCACAAATTGCACTGGGTCTATATTAACATATCCTAAAGTTACAGATCATTTCGTTCAGTTAACGATACAGGGTGATCACAAATATTATTGATTTTGCTCAATTTGTTACCGGCTCCCTAAACCAATCTTCACTGAAAAATATGAGGAGCACTCAGACCTTTAAATACCCATTGTTTGAAAACATTTCATCGAGAAATAAGTTTTTTAACTAAAAAAAAAAAAAAAAAAAAAAAAATGGAAAAATAAATAAATAAATTTTAAGTGATACGTACATTAATTCTCATAACAATCATACATTAGCAAAGCAATGTAATATATACCAGTTTAATTTTTTTCTTTTTAAACAATCTAACATTATTAAAACGAAATTCAATTAATTTTAATCCGTAGATCGCAATGTATACAGTCGGCAGCAAAATTATTAAAGCACAAATCTATATTTTCATTTTTTTTTTTTTTTTTTTTTTTAGGACGGAGGACTATTAGTCTCAATCTACGGATTTTTACGATACCAGTTTTACGATAGTTGGACATTTATCGAAATCGAAAATTTATCAAAAAGATAATTGAATAATTTGAAAAATTAAAAAAAAAAAAAAAAAACTAATAGTCCTCCGTACTAAACTAAATTCTGCTTTTGCCAGATTTTCATCAAAATCGTCTCACAAGGGAGGGTCACCAACTGTTCAAAAGGTATTTGGGTGATTGCCAATCTAAAGGGTAGAAAACGAAGACTAATTTGAAAATATAAAAATTTTACCAAAAAAATTTGAAAAAATTCCTTAATTCCTTTTTGACAACTATGAATCTAAATTACTTGATGAGCTATCTCGTTAGCTATTTTTTGGTTGGTAATTAATTAATTTCAAAATTAATGTGTCAACGGAGCGGACATCACTGACCACGGAGTGGACACTTATAAATATCCAAACCTGAAAGCTATTTTGCAGCTGTATCTTTTCATCCTTATTGTTTTACTTGTGTTTTAGAAAATAATCAACAAATATTTTTACTTTAATTCTTTTGAAAAATGAAAATAACAGGAAAATAATTGTTGGTTCCGCATATTCTTTCTTTCTTTCTTTCTCTTTTTTATGTGATTGATCTAATAAGTTGAAGACACTTGTATTTCACCGCTATTTTTCCTGTTAAAACTTCGAAGATTTCTTTAAGTTTCTTCTTTGATTTTGCGCCTTTAAAACTTTCTTTTATTGGCTTTTTTATAACCTCGCCAAAAATAATACATTTCTCAATTTCTTTTGAATTTGCTTCTGTGATAATTTTTTTCACTTTTCTCTTGGGTTTTTCAGAATCAGTAGTATTATTTTTAGACTTCACATCCTTAGATCTTTGCGCATACTTTTTGTGTTTTTCAAGCTTCCTAACCAATTTTTTGTTTTCGTCACAAAGCCTTTCACTGTTCTTCTTCGACCTTTTTCTTCCACTTTCAAGTCAGCTAGATGATGATACAGATGGTTTTGTTTTCAGAGATGGATTAATTTGTGGTAGTGTGATGTTTATGGCTGCTGAACGAGGTGTCTCAGGAGGTGTATCATCTCTGAGATGTTCTTCAAAGATTATTCTGTTTCTTCAATCTCTCCCTTTGATTTCTGTTTTGGTTCTTCCATTTTTTCCTAACACTTCATTTCATTTGCTCAAACATTTTAACTACAGTATTCTTCTTTCTGTGATATATTTATCTTTCTTTAGCTTTTCCTTCTTCATGTCTTGCGGGATCATTTCTTATGCTCTTATAATACACAAAGATGTTTCACGCGACTTTTATTTCATCCAATTTTTGCTCCAATTTTCGAAATCTGTAAACCGAAAGAAGGTTACAATAGTTGAATCAAAAATTGTTCGAAAAACTGGTTTACACGGTGTACAGTACATGTCAAGGCACACCTATTTATCTCTGTTTTAACGGGGACGACATGGGAGAGCGAAGAGGAAAACGGTGAATGAATTCCCGCCGGCGCTGTCATTTCTCGGTACATAAAGAGCTTTCTTCACACTGGTTTATCACAGTCTGACTTGCCAGAAAAAATTGATCGTATTCCCAATTCCTATTACACTGGGCATTGACGTGATTTGAGCCAAATTTACAATTATCTCAAAAGTTGTGTGAAAACGTGCTGTGTGTAATAGGAACATTAGTCTGTCTCTTGCTCTCTGCATACTTTTTCTTTTTTGTTCTTTACGTTTTTCTGTAGTTTGGCTGGGAAGTTTTCTTTTCTTGTTATTTTTCTTATCTTTTTGATTTTCAACTCCACCTAATTTTCTTTTTGACTGAGTTTGAACGGGGGTTTGTGCACATTTGTTTGTCCTGCATTGGGTTACATGCGAATTTCCATTTTTCTTGAACAGCATAATAAATTTCTGCAAAGAAAATAAATATATATTTTAAGTATTGTTTATATATATATATATATATATATATATATAAAAGTTATTCAATTAATAAAAATACAAAACAATTTTAGTTTTGCTGTAAAACAAAAATATTTTTATTTATTTTTTCTTCTGAAACTAAATTTAATTATATTTTTGCAATTATTTTTCTAAAGTGTTATGTCACCTTTTCTACATTTTACCTTTAAAAAAAAAAAAAAAAAAAAAAAAAAAAGGACATATAGTATACATCATCCTTTTGCATTACTCTGTAAACAACACTCATAAAACTGTTCTTAAAATTATAGTAATACGAATTCTGTTGTTACATTTAAACCATGAAGAGAAATGCTTAAGAGTTCAGTAAAAAATAGCAAATACTGTTTTAAAGACGTTGAAATGACATTTTTAGAAAATCACGAATAAAAATATAAAAGTTAGGGGGAAAATATATTTCCATTGCACCTTAAGCAATCAGTAGGCTAACAAAAAACAAAAAAATAATAATAATAAATAAAGGGGTAAAATTTATTTATCAAATTTATTTAGATTATTTTTCAAATGTATCTATTTTTAAGATTAATTTTGAAAGTATCCACTCCGTGGAAAGAAGTGTCCACTTCGTGATCAAATGATGTCCACGGAGTGGAAGTCCACGGAGTGGACAGAATGTCTGATTTTGAATTTTAAGGAACAAAGCAACAACGTCAGGAACAATTTAACTTTAGTGTTGAGTTAAGTCTTATAATCATTAATTGTAATAATAATTAGATAATAAATAATCCTTATAATTACTTGTATACTTCTGACCACGGAGTGGACTGATGAGATAGCCAAACAGAGGTATCACAGATGAAATCTATTTTAACAGAACGAAATAAAGCATTGAGTTCAGCACATGTAGGTAAAAACAAAGGTGGCTTCCCCCTCTTTCTTCTCAGTTACACACTGGTGACAGACAGTGCCATCTACTGAACTTTATGGGAAATTAAATAGTTGTCCACGGAGTGGACGCATTTTATTAGGGACATTTGTTATAAATTAATTAAAAAAACAAGATTCATTTTATAACTCTAAAATTTAATAAATATATTTTTAAGGATAATTATGTCCTGCTTAAATCAAAATGTAATTAAAAAACATTAATATTAAGCTTGAAAATAATCCTATATTCTGCAGACTTCCCTTGGGGACAGTCCACGGAGTGGACATTCCAGGTTTTATCGATCGAGTTCTAAGAAAAATAAATAACATTAAAAACTTTTATAATAATATTGAACTAGAGAAAATCGTAAGAAATAGCCTAGTTGTAAATTTTTTTCTGATTGAAAATATTTTCTATTTTTGAGGGCTAAGGGACATGGTTTCTACCCCTTATGTTGGCAATGACCCATTTATACCTATTATATATCATCTGAAAGGTCTTACTGAACTAACAACGAAAATATCCATCTTATCGGCAAATGCGCCCCCTAGCGCGAGTTATTCCCAACTAAAGTTTTTAAATTACAGATTCTTTAACAATGTACTTCGTATAGTCTCTATCATTATAATCAGTTTTGTAAAAGATTCTCATTCTAAAAACCATTGTATATATTATTAGTAAAGGTCGCCCGTATATTGTTGTGGTTAGCGTCCCTAACTCTCTCACAGTAGGGCCGGGTTCGAATCTTGGACAAAGCATGGATTTGTTATCCCTGTAAGTGGTGGCGATGGCCGCCCATTGGGTACTCCTTCACAAATGGTTATCAGTTCAGGGACCACACAGTGAATGCTCATCTGCAAGTACCGCGCCATTGAGAAATAAATAAATATATATATATATTTATTTATGATATCACTGATATATATATACATATATATATATATATATATGTCATATATATATATGTCATGATATATATATATGTCACTGATATATATATATATATATATATATATATATATATATATATTACATGTAAAACATTTTACTGTTTAATAATTACTTTGTGTCAACAATAAATTTATACATGCTAAACAGTAGGAAAAGTATTTAAAAAAAGAGCAATTAAAGTAAAAAAGAAGCTATTGTAATTTTTTAGTAACGAAGAAAACTATTACTTTTATATATTCATTTTCATTAAAATATTATATTGTAGGTAATAATATAATTATTAATTTTTTAAAAGTAGAAATTTATTTCCCTCTTATTTCCCCCTCCATTACTATGTTAGTGCATTAAATTTATTTTATTGTTCCCCCATGCAATGTCAATATTCAAAATATCGATTATATCGATGTACAGGAAAATCTTTCTGACGGTAAATATTTTAAATATGCCTACATATATAAAGTATTGGATTTATAAATTTAATACTGTCACAAAATAATTATTAAACACATAATAAAACACTTTACTAACAATATAAATAGTCATAATTAGCACAAGAATCTGTTAAAAAATTTATTCTAATGATAGAAATTCTTCAAAGTACATTGCTGAAGAACCTGTAATTTACAAACTTTAATTGAGAATAACTCACTCTAGCGGGCGCATTTGCCAATAAGATGGATATTTTTATTATTAGCTCAGTTAGAGCTTTAAGAGGATATATAACATGCATAAATACCTTTTGAACAGTTGGTGACCCTCCCTTTTCAGTCTACTGATAAAACGTTGTCTCCAGATTTACGACAGTTGGACATTTATCAGAATCGAAAATTTATCGAAAATATAATTGAATAATTTGAAAATAATAATAATAATAATATTAATAATAGTCCTCCTTACTAAACTAAATTCTGCTTTTGCCAGAATTGCATCAAAATCGTTTTTTCTGTTGCTTTCTTTTCTTAGAAAGAAGAAGAAAAGAAGATTAATAATAATCAGTATCGAAACGGACAGTATCGAAAAAGGTTTTTTTTTCCCCAAAAAAACTTTAATATGGCATTATAAGACAAAATTTCGAATAAATGCACGTAATGAGAATTATTGTTAGTTGGGGGGGGGGGGGGGGATACTTATCATTTACGATTCTCCTGTTTTATTATGACTGAGATTACACAGTCTTATTAGAAATACTGTATCGTGCGAATCTGCCCAAATATAACGTCGATGTCTAAGGGGGAAAAAAATGTTTTCTAGCTATGAAGAAAGGTGATAAAATTGAATCCTTAAGTACTTACTGAAAAAGAAAATGTAAATAAATAAATAAAATTCTTTCGTATTGTGAAGACGATTTTTTGGTAAAGCAACATTTTATTTTGCCTAAATATTACTAATTAAAAACATTTAATGACTGTAAAGACAGTTATTTAAATATAAATAAATATGTAAGTAAGTAAATAATACCTTGTGCATATTTCAAACCTTACGTATTTCAAAAATACTGAAATTCAAGTATTTTCATATTTATGTGATGTTGTACAGCCATATAATACACTACAAAGGTTTATAAATAATAAAATTAAAGGTTTATAAGTAATAAAATTATTTTATTGCTTATTATTAAACAGATAAAATGTAGACACATCCAAGGAATGGCATACACAAAATCACTACTTTGAATTCACAATTTATAGAGCTTCGTTCAGTTACTCTGTATAAGTGATTAACAATTATATATACAGTTGTTCATGAAGAAAGTGTTGTATTGGGGTTGAATTTTCGAAACTGGGTTTTTTGCTATAATTACACGTTTTGAGATCCTCGAATTCGAAAATCAGGGTTCTAGCAGTGGGTTTGTGTTTGTGAACCTGTATGTAATCAGCTTAACTCAAAAACAGGTATTCGCATTAAATTCATTTTTCTAAATTTGTATTACATGCATTACTTGAAACTTTTCACTGAGATCGGACAAATAATGTGTGGTAGAGGAATATACATCGAAATTCAAATAGCTTACATGTGTAGGCGGAATCTATCATTGATATAGTTTACCATTAATATACACTATAATTTTCTATACTAAAGATAATGAAATTGAAATATAATTTTTATATCCATAAAAATACAGTCGGTAGCAAAAGTGCCCGAACACTAGCAAAAATTCCTATGTAAAAAAAGTACACTTCATATGGTTTTGTTAAATAAATCCTTGTCGAATCCTGTTCTTAGTCAGTGTAAGAACACGATTCGATAAGGATTTATTTAACAAAACCGTATGAAGTGTACTTTTTGTACATAGGAATTTTTGCTAGTGTTCGGACACTTTTGTTACCGATTGTATTCTCATAAGTTAGATTTTTTTCCGCACCAATTTTTAAATATTAATGCTTTTTATTTTCCTCTTCTAGTGTTGTACAAGTACAAGTCGGCAGCAAAAGTATCCGAGCACTAGCCAATAATTCCGATATCAAAAAAGTAGGCTTAAAAATGTTTTGTTAATTAAATCCTTGTCGAATCATGCTCTTAGACTGACTAAGAACATGACCCGATAAGGATTCATTTAACAAAGCAGTATTTGGTGTACTTCTTTCTTCTTTCAGACAGGGATTTTTGTTAATGCTCGGATACTTTTGCTGCCAACTGTATCTAGGTTGTTCAAAATATTGTTTGGACCTGGGAATAAAATGATATCTTGGGTAAAAAATAACGTTATTATGCATATAAAAACCACTATCTAATTTCATTTGTATAAATAAATATGAATTACTGAAATAGTATACATTATTTAAATTATAAAAAATACAAAGTAATGGAAAGTCCGCCAGTTAAGCTTTGCCTTATGCAAAAATAATTTTTTTAAAAATGTATCTGAAAATACAGTCGGTAACAAAAGTGTCCCGTATCCGAACACTAGCAAAAATTCCTATGTAAAAAAAATACACTTCATACGGTTTTGCTAAATAAATCCTTATCGAATCATGTTCTTAGACTGACTAAGAACAGGCTTTGACAAGGATTTATTTAACAAAATCGTATGAAATGTATTTTTTTTAATAAAATCTACAGAAGAACCGGATATGAATTTTACCAAATCCGGCATTCCGGATATTCTATCATGAATTTGTAATGTTAAAAAAAGTTATGTAGTATAGAACCTGATACCTGGTCGCATATGCCGTGGTCTTGATCCAAAGGTATTTTTGAAATTGAATAATCAGCCGAATACCGGATATTTTCTGGATATCCGGTTTATCCCTAATAAAATTATCATGAAAGAAATTGAATTTGCGAGTAATAAGTGTAGACATTCCAACATTTAAATTCTTTTTTCGGAGCACTGATAGAACAAGTCTTTTTTCACACCACTTTATTTTTAGTTGATTTTTCTGCAATATGTAATTGCGATTAAATAAGTTAAAAAAAAATATATATACTTTCCGAGAAAAATGGTGTCAAAAAGGGTGGGTACTAACAATGCTGTGGAATAAATAAAAATGTTGATTATGTCTGGTGATTGGATTTAGGTATTTAATTGAGATCTAAATAAAAATGTTTCTTGTAACATCAGCTTATGAGTAGCAAATTTACTCATTTAGTTATTATTCATATTGCAAGTTTATGTTTTAGAAATTTTTAAATTAAATTTTTATAGTGTTATTTTATACCCTAAATCTCAACTCTATCTGAAGTTTCTTATTTTTTTTTTTCCCAAATGAAATCAGAAATAAAACGTGAATTTCTTTTGAAGTTATGGGTTTTAAATTTTAGATTTGTACTTCCTCTTAGTATGAAATATTATTACTGTGGTAATAACATCTTATTTTCTGTTTCTCTTCGCAAACCATCATTAATGGGAGTCGTATATAAGCTTAAATACTGGAGAAAAGTGAGTTTTAACTATAATTATCTTAATGTTAATACTGAAAATATTACCTTTTATTAAATTTAAGTTTTCATCTGAGGTAATTTAAAATAAGCAATATTCCTTATGAGACAGAGAGATACAGAACTGCATATTTGTTCAAATATAAAAGCCTAAATGCGCTTGAATTTTTGTCCTCAGAAATGTGCTTATTTTTAACCTAGACATGTCCTCATTTTTTGACCAAAACTGAGTATATTGCGTCATTTTCGCTTGTAAAAATCTGGTCAGCTTAAATTAAGCTGACCAAATGTCCCCATTTTCTAGGGACAGCTTTTATTTTTTTTGAAGACTTTTTTCTCAGTTTAAAAAAATTGTAGAATGTTAATTATTTATCAGTGATACTTTATTTTTAGTCCTTAATTATTGGATATAAAATTACATTATAGATGACGTCACGAGCAATTTTGCTGAGGGACAGTTGACCTCACTTAAGACTACTTATATAGTAGTCTTAACCTCACTGAGCCATTTTATCATTACGGAATAGTGTTACAAATTTATTGTAACAAAGTGTTGTAAACGTATTTGTAAAAGCATTAAAAAAATCGACTACTACGCTTCCAAAAGCATGAAAAAATTAGCGTTGTCCTTCAGCAAAGTACGGTTTCTAAGAAGAAAGTCACGTGGTTGTTAGAACTCTATTCTAGTTATTTTTCATGTTTCTCTATTATAAAGGTACTCTAACTCTTGATATGGTCAGCCTACTCCTACGTCAGATTCTGTTTAAAAAATTTGATCACCCTATTTATATATAAAATAAATTTAATGAGTGAGTGAATGGATTTTTCTTCGCACTAGTGCGTCGCGTCAGCCATCATGTCCAGAATGATCCAGTTCCAGAAGTGAATGATGCATGTCAGTGAATGATTCACAAATAAATCATACCGTTCCGGGTTAAATTGAATTGAAGAATTCGGTTTCATGCTCGTTCGCGATCTCTGTCATTTGAGTTCGTTCGACTGGGGGTGTATTGACGTTTGTTCTGTACCGCTGTGTTGGCATATATAAACATAATGTCTTCTAAAGCAGACAGTGAGAAATTAAGGTTAATTCAAGAAAAGTGTCAGGTTATTTTAAGTAACTTGCTTCGTGAAGAAGATAATAAATATTGTGTTGACTGTGATGCTAAAGGTAAGGAAATATATCTTGTTCTTAAATAGTGATCTTATACATTTTTACTTAAACCGTTTTTTGAACTTCTTATTTACGATTTTATTTTTTGTTGTTGCTTTTTTAATGTATAAACTCAATTTTTATTTCGATCTTTTAACGTGCAATTTTAATTTTAACTGTTTTTTTATGTTATCAGTGTTGTTCTTAATTCTCGGAACTTTCAATTTTGCTACTATGGTAGTATAGTATTCTAAATTGGTAAGTTTAGAAACATTAATATGTATAATTTTAATCGACATACATAAATGTAGAAGTGAACTTCTAAGCTAACGGTTTTTTCATGAATCATTTTATGTTCTCTAAATCGAAACTGTTTAAGAATTCGAAATCGAAACTGTTAAATTTTTATTTTATTTTCAAATGCTGCAGTTCTCACTGCTATGAATAGCATGTGCTTTAGATACTTCTGATATAAATTTTTTAGCTGTTTTTATGCTCATGCCCGGAAAAGTGGTTGTTCTTAAGTTTCGGAACTTTCGATTTTGCTGCTATGGTACTATTCTAAATTGATAACTTATGATGAAACATTAATATGGATACCGAGTACTTTAATATTAATTGGTTTGCTTAAATGTAGACAAATTCTAAGCTGCCTTTTTTTTTTTTTTTTTTTTTTAATTTTTATGTTCTCTAATTCTAAATCCAAACTACTTAAGAATTTGAAATAAAAAATCATTAAGTTTTTATTTTCAAATGATTCCCTTCTCACCACTATAAATATTGTTTGTTTTAGATATTTCCTTTATAAATTCTTTAGTTATTTTCATTTTTATCCATAGAAAACCGTAATTCTTGAAAACGAAATCTTGTTCCCAAAATGGTGATTTTGTGTATGATTTTTAAATATTTACTATAGCGCTTGTATTTAAAAAAATTAAACCATATTTAAAATAATTTAATATAATAATTTTTAATTTTTATGTTCTCTAATTCTAAATCGAAACTAGTTAAGAATTTGAAATAAAAAATCATTAAGTTTTTATTTTCAAATGATTCCCTTCTCACCGCTATAAATATTGTTTGTTTTAGATATTTCTTTTATAAATTCTTTAGTTATTTTCATTTTTATCCATAGAAAACCGTAATTCTTGAAAACGAAATCTTGTTCCCAAAATGGCGATTTTGTGTATGATTTTTAAATATTTACTATAGCGCTTGTATTTAAAAAAATTAAATCATATTTAAAATATATATATGTTTCTTTACAAGAAAAATTAGTATTTTCTATCTATTAATACTTAACTTGTAGATACTTCATAATTCTGATTTATTAGAATTGCATGTTTTATGTTTCTGAAGTTCTCAAACTGGCTATTAAAGTTGTTACATTTTATTACAGCTGTAAAAAAAGACGGTAAATTAATTTGCATAAAATAAAACTAATAATTTTAAGTTTTTAAAATTATTTATTTGTGGAAATACTATCATTTTAAAATCTGATCTTAGCATTTTAAGAAATTCTCAATAAAGACAAGTAACACTTATTTAAATAAATGCTTATTTCTACAATTTCCTGCTTTTTATAGTGATATGGTAATTTGAAATTGGCTAGTAAAAATAATCTATTTATTCATTTCTTTAATTAGTGTAAAGTATTTTAAAATGTTGAGTAATTTAGGTACTTTCTTCTTTTAACTGTCACCATGTTTATTGTTATAACATCATATGAAAGGCAACCCTGTAAAATAAATAGCTAAAGTGATTAGTAATAAGAATAACTATCATAAATTTACATACTAACTTTCTATTTACCCTTGATTGTTATTGTAATGAGCAATGGTGTCTGTTATCATAGGAGGAAAATAGTGTAATTTAATGAAAGTGTAAATTTGCTTTAGCCTACTGCTTGGTGATTTTTTAAAAATCGCCAATTTAGTGGATTTCTGAGGAGTGTTTCTAGAACTTACCCAAGATACTTCACACAATTTTAAGTGAGAAAAAAGTAGAAGTTTTCAGTTTATTCACTTATCCATTTTAGCAAAACTGAAAAAACATTTGTTGGTATGTAATATTTAACTTCATATAACAAACCAAGAATCAGTCTTTCATAAAAACTTGTAAGTCACTAACTATACTGGATGAATCTATAATAATAAATGGAAAGGTTTGTCTGTCTGTTCTTTTATACGTTCAGCCCCTATTGAATGCAGAAGTACAAGAATTGACATACGGATGCTCTGGAGCCTTTCCGATGTTTTCCTCGAAACAGAATTTAAAAATCTTAATTAGTTTCGGAGATATTAATTAAAATGTAGAATCATGCCTAATCAGAAAGCGATCTCAATGACTGAGAATTTACCGCCATTGCATAAAAAAGATATTTTAACAGAGTTAAAATTAGAAAAGGTGGAAAATAAATTAGAAATATTTGTCCGATCGTTACGATTTCGGTACCAAATGAAAGGGGATTTTTTTCTGAATTTAAGTGTGCAAGCGGCTTATCGGTACAACAATTAGATTTTTTAAAATTAACTAAAGTATGAATTTTTTGTGGCAACATCATTTCATCATCACCGTCTGCCATGAAAAAGGAAATGATAGTAACCGATCAAGATGTCACGTGTTTTACAGTGGGGATAAAAAATGCAATTTTCAATTTTTTTCAAATTTTCATTCACGTTACATTTGAAATAATATTAGGCTTAGACAGCATATTATAAAGCTACTGTTAAATTTTCATGAAAATATTCGGATAAACAAAAAAATTAGATTAAATTTTGTTTTATATTTTGCAGTATATATTTTTAATTGAGATATGCCGTTGAAATTTCGTAATATTTGGTTTTAATGCCCGATAATTCGATTCTGAATATTTTTGAAAGTGTAGAATTATTAGGAAGGGCTTGAGGGGGAGGGGGGGGGGTGAAGGAAAAAAAAAAGAGTTACAGCGTTTCAAATTGGTATTATTAGGTTCTAAAGAAAGATACATCGATTGCAAAAATTTTCAAGTGTAAAATTATTAGGAGGGATGGAAAGGGGGGGGGGGGAAGGGGCAAAAACGTAGAATAGGAAAAGTTGTTTCGGAGAAAACAACAGAAAACCCAGAACGCCTTTATTCTTTTATATTTTGCAGAGTTTCGAATTCTGTTACTCCTTTCACATTTCATACTATTGATTTTTAACAGTATTTAGCCCGGAATTACGCAAGTTTCGGAGAAAACCACAAAAAAGTCAGACATAAGTTTTATAATAGTGTTTATATCATTTTTGTATCTCAGCTTCTAATTAGCATAATTTCAAAAGTAATATGTCATTTTGAAACTTATTTGAATTGAATTTCAAGAGTAGACGCCACAAATTTCTGTCACCTTCCATTAACCGACTACTGTAAGTAGTGGAATTAGAGATTTCACGTGATTTACACGTTTTAAGGTGTCCTGATTAGGTTTTCTTTTGTATCTCAGCTACTAATTAAAATAATTTTACAAGAAATACATTATTTGAAAGCTTTGTTGATTTAGAATTGAACAGTAGATTACAGAATTTTCTACCGCCAGATGGCGCTGTAATATTTTTAAATTTCAATATTTCGAATTCTGAATATGATTAAATTATTTTTAATACATCATTCGAAAGATATTTTAAAGTACCTTTATATTATCGAAAGTGGGATTCAAGATTTCACCTGATTTACACGCTTTGAGGTCTCCTGAATCGGTTTTCTTTTGTATCTCAGCTACTAATTAAAATAATTTCATAAGTAATACATCATTTGAAAGCTTTGTTGATTTGGGATCGAACAGTAGATTACAGAAATTTCTACTGCCAGGTGGCGTTGTAATATTTTAAAATTTCAATATTTCAAATTGTAATTATTATTCAATTATTTTTAATACATCACTCGAAAGATATTTTAAAGTTCTTTTCGAGATTTTACCTGATTTACAAATTTAAGGTGTTCTGATTAGGTTTTCTTTTGCATCTCAGCTAATTGAGTTGGACCGTTCAAAATTGGTATATGTAGGTTAATTAGGAGTGGGCGTTAAGAGTGGGGAAGGAATAGGTGCACACAGCGAGCACTAGACTGCGCTGCCGAAGGCAGTGGGAACCCGGTGCGACTTTTTATTTGATGAGAAATGATTTTTTAAATTTTCGTTTCTTAAGAATAAAAGTTTGATTTCAGAATATGTGCGCGCACCGCACGTTATCTTAACACGTGCGCGCGCAGCGCGCATGCGTTTGGGATCCGGTGCGAGTTTTTACCCGATGATATATATATATATTTTTTAATTTCTTTTTCTTAATAATAAAAGTTTGAGTTGAGAAGGAATTTTCGGGCACAGCGCACGTATATCCTCACACGTGCGTGCGCATGGATCTGCGCTGCCTAAGGCAGTGGGGTCCCGGTGTGAGTTTTTACACGATGCTAAATGATATATTTTTTTAATTCCTTTTCTTAAGAATGAAAGTTTATGAGTAATAACATGGAATTTTGAGAAGTCATAAGGATGATGAAGGGATATGCGCGCGCAGCGCACGGGTCTACGCTGCCGAAGGCAGTGGGGACCCAATGCGACATTTTTCCCGATCAGAATTTTTTTTATCTCTTTTTAACAACATGATAAAAAATTAATGCAATTTTGAGAATTCATTAATTATTGTGATTCCTTTAAAAATAGTGACCAGCGAAGCGGGCGTAGCCTGCTAGTTAACAATATCTAAAATGAAATTCTAAATCATTTAGGATTCTCTTTTCTGTAAATATAGTCTATTGAAAAGAATAAACATTTCGGCTTAAGTATACTTTTAGCTGCTGATTATGTTTGGCGTATTTCGTGAGTGCCACAGGAGGTGTGCCTGGCTTCAAAATATTGGGGGGGGACATCTGAGGTCAGGCCCCTATTAATGCAGGGGCACATGCCCATGCCCTGAGTAGGAGGGGCCCTAAAACTGACCCTGAAAAAGCCCTTTTACTGCTTTTCTTGCCCCTAAAAATGACAAAAAGTAGTATCATAAAATGTAAAATTCTGTCATGTTAGACCCATATACAGTTGTATGTACTTTTGCTGATTGTTGCAAAGTGTGAGGGGGCTCACGAAAGTATGTGTGTCCTGGGACTCGCATGAAGTTAATCGGGTCCTATCTGAGATATATGCAAAGTGGAGGAATATTCTTTGTCAAAATAAATTTAAGCAGACATAATGATGTCCATGTGCATGTATCAGAATAGCTTGGGCTGGGCTTTAATTAAATGACTGTATTAACACGCTTATTAAATATTATTAATTATTTCTACATACAAACAAATATAAATTTCATCGAGTGACTTTAAAAAAAAAAAAAATCTATGTGCATATTGTTGATAATTAACTGAATATATACACACACACATATATATATATATTCTTTATCTGTGTACATAAAAAGGAATGACTGTGCTCTGGAGCTCAGTTTACTGATCGCAGATCTACAAAACTTGACAAAGTGTTACTTTGAACTCTGCTGGTGTGCACCTCATCAAGATTTTTTTCGAATCTGAATATATATTTTTTTCTATTTTATCCATAAATTTTTCTTAAACTTTTGCATTCATTTCAATCATCTGCGCCACTTAGCAACGGCTGTTACACAATTTTCTAGTAATTTATTTAATTTCATTGGAAGGGAAGTGTTTTATTATTATTATTTATTGTATTTATCAGAAAAAAATAGTAATATTGTAGAAAGGATAAAAATTTAACTATTTTTATTTTTTATTTACTTTATTTTGTTTATTTTATTTTTTATGAGAAAATATTTTTGTATTTAAAACATTTTTGCGTTATGTGTTGGAGAACGTTTTATTTATTTATTGTAATGTTTGGAACGAAATGGTAGTATAGAAAAAAGAGCCAGTTGAAATTAAGACAAATTAAGGTGTTGAGGAAAAACGTTGCTACAGGCAGTAGAAACCCTATGCAGCACGGATGCGAAATTCAAAGAGCTTTCAATGTTTTTTTTTTTTTTTATAGTTTTTACTTATAGAGTGATAATAATAATAATTCAATGTTTTTGAGATTCATTTAAATATAGCGGGCGTATCTTGCTGGTAATGAATAAATACAACAAAATTAGTTTATTTTTTTATCCATACTCCCCCCACCAAATTCTCAAAATAAAATTTATGTCTTATGTCAGCATTGAAATTTTAGAAAATAGTTTGATTACACACACACAATGTATTAGGAGAAACACATGAATAAACTAAACATAGAAACTGGAAAATAAATAAATATGAAATTATTAGTCTGATAAAAATACAAAATTGGATAAATAAACTTAAGAGTTCGCAATTAAAATAAATAAGTCCTGTATAATTTTTTTTAAACAACGCAATACAAATTTTGTCAGAGCAATTCAAAATAATTTAATTAAAAAAAAAAAAAAAAACTTTAATAAAACTGAATTAAGATATAAAAATATCAATTTGAAAAATAAATGAAATATTTATGTAAACACTAATTCGAAATAATATAAAGAAAATATAATATCTTAATTTTCTGCAGTTTGGAGCTAATAGCAAATTAAGTTTCAATAAAAATACCTTTAAATTAAGTGACTAATTTTAGTTTTCATGAATTCAGAAATTAGGACACAAAAATTTTACAATCTGAATGTTATTTTCTATCATCTAGACCTGAAAACTCCTTATCATTACTCATTAAATAATACAGAATTTTAAATTTCGCTTTCACAATCAGAAAATTCGGCAGTATTCCTACTTTCAAATCCAAAAATGTAAGAAGAGAATACTGCAATTAATATTTCAAGATATTTCAGATACAGAAAATAATAATAGTAATAACAATTCAGAACATTTAAAATTCTAGCGTTATTTCACATTGAACACAAAAAATATTAGGAGAAGGTGAAAGATATACAATTTTGAGATAAAAAATTTACAATTTCGAAATTAATTTACGTCTTCAAATGCCTAAAAAATTTTTAGATAAAGGAAAAAATAAAGAAATTCTGATTATTTAAATATTTGATGTGGCTTTCGGATCAGCAGGCTCATAATTTTTTTTTTTTTTTTCTCTTACTTTTACTTCCTTACACAAAGTATATGGAAGTTTAGTAATCCCGATTTGCGAAATGGATTTTGTATTTCACATTGCTCGAAAATGAATGATCGGTGAATGTTGCCAATTAATACGTGTGATTGTCATGATGTGTAGTTGTACACCTGCAAGTGTCGTCTTAACATGAGCTCTCATTTTAGAGATATAAGCAACTTTACACAATTTTTCGTGACGTGTGTATGTATGTCGCATAACTCAAAAATGGTTGGACATAGAAAGTTGCGAATTGGTACATAGGTTTGTTATAACACCTAGTTGTGCACCTCCCTTTTTGAACTGTATGATTTTCTGTTTTCGAGATATTTAGGAGAATTAGGTTCATAATGACCAAAGATACATAGGTTTTGGCCATAATGTATCAAAAAACGGTAATAATTTAAAAAAGGTTTGGACAAGTCTTGCAATCGATTTTTAACTGACTTGCTGATTAGCTAGACATTTAAAACTTGAGAAAAGTTCAAAACACCTTGACAATGCATTTTAAAAAAATATTTTTAGCCAACTGTTTCGGATACCTGCTGCCTTCAGCAGCGTTTATATGATTCAACAGAAAAATTATTTAACTTCCCGACTAGCTGGACATTTAAAACTTTCAGAATAGTTCTGAACACGGCGAAAATGCATTTTTTTAAATACTTTTAGCCAACTGTTCCGGATCCCTGCTGCCTTCGGCAGCGTTACTTACAAATCTTGCAATTGATTTTTAACTAACTTCCCGACTATCTAGACATTTGAAACTTTCAGAAAAGCTCAGAACATATTGACAATGCATTTTTAAAATATTTTCAGCCAACTGTTTCGGATACCTGCTGCCTTCAGCAGCGTTTATATGATTCAATAGAAAATTTATTTAACTAACTTCCCAACATTTGCAACTTTCAGAATAGTTCAGAACACGATGAAAATGCATTTTTTAAATACTTTTAGCCAACTGCTTTGGATCCCTGCAGCCTTCGGCAGTATTATCAGCAGAAAGCTTGCAATAGATTTTCAACTAACTTCCGAAATAGCTAGACATTTGAAACTTTCAGAAAAGCTGAGAACACGATGATAATGCATTTTAAAAATATTTTTAGCCAACTATCTCGGGTCCAATGACAATGCTTTTTAACATTATGTATACAGTCAAACTCCGATTTAGTGCATTAGAATTTACAAGCATTAGAAAAATTGAGGATCATAGCACTGAATATGTGATAATGTTAATAGTAAACCTATAGTTTGCCGTTTTTTTCTTATCGTTATGCTAATTAAATATATTAAAAATTAATCACTCTTAAAATAAAGCTTAAAGAAAAAAAACGTTAGTTGAAAAAAATTAAACATTTATTAAAAATCCTAATTTCCTTTTAATATATTTTCTACTTACCAGGAAAATAAATATATCGTTCAATGAAATGCTATATTAAAGAGCTTTCAAATTTAAATCATCCATTTGATTTTTTCAAACGCGAAACGTAAACAATAACTAACCTTCCGGAAGTTCCGACTGAGCCAAGTTTAAAAAATTTGCATAAAACATCTCTAAGAACGATAGCCGAAAACTACGCACGCGCCGTGCCGGCACATGCCCCAACGTACGTCCGGAAGATCACTTCGTTTCTCCCGCGAAGCTATAAATAGCGAACGCCGATGGTAGTGGGTGTTCGCGGTTGCTTTTGCCTTTGCTCTTGCCCCTGCCATTGTTCATTTTTCGCCGATGCCGGCTTCATAAGATGCCGCCGTAATATGTGGCGTTTATTTTTTATATTCAAATAAAATCTTTTCATTTTTAGTTAGTTATAACTCACGTTAATCCTTTTTTGTGAGTTCGAAATTTAAATGAAATTTATAGGTGTTCATATCGCGACCATAACAAGTGGAAACAAGAACGTCACGTCTTCTACATAAGTGTCACCAGCTCTTTTCTAATGGCACTTAGTAGTCTTTTTCTGCAACCATACATGGGAAATAAAAGGATGTTAAATATTGTCTTCATACTCACCTTGTTTGTCATCCAGCATCTGCTTTGGTATGTTTGTTATATATAAAAATATTTGTCTACTTCAATTATCTTATTGTTATTCATATAAACTTATTGTTATATTTATATAAACTTTTCGTTGAATTTATTGTTTCAATTAAAATACAAATTAAATTAAAATTTGTTATGGTCATTTATTTAACAATTTCTACATATTTATCTTTCAGCATATTTACTTACTCTAGCTTCCATTTTATCAAATTCATTTAATTAACTTTAAATGTTGTTAAGCTGGTGTTTATGTCTAGAGTAGCTCCTCTGCTAATTCACTTAGCCTTGGATCTACTTCACACCAGCTAACAAGAGAAATAAAAAGTGGTTATGGGCTTTTCCTTTTTCAGCATTTAAATATGCTGGCCCTTTCATAAATTAATGTTTTTCTGTTTTGTTTGAAAAATAAATTGAAAGTTAAATTTTTTTTGCATTTATAGTAAATTTTTGAAACAAGAAATTGTTTGAATTTAGATTAAAAGTTGTTTAATGTTAATAAATGAAAATCTTGAATGTTTTGTTTAATTTAAGTAATAATGACCATTTTTTTTTTGCATATTGTTGAGGGAATATTGTAAAATTTTTTTTCTCAGTAAAGTAGAAAAAAAACTTTTTGAAATTTCATATATATATATTTGAATAAATTTTCAAGTCATAAATGAATTTACCGAATGTTTAATTCGGGGGGGCAAAGGTTTTTATAAGAAAAATTGTGATATTTTTGATATATTATATTTTTAAATTGTTTGAACCATAATTATACAATTTTTTTTACTCAAAAATGGCTGTCAACAATTTACATTCTATTCCCAAACTGAATGCGATTAATTTCGAGGAATGGAGGAGTGACATTAAATTTGTTCTTCTTGACCGGGGACTCTGGGACATAGTTGTTGGTACGGAAACAGCCCCAGTTTTGGCTGATGACAGAAGCAATGCTTCTGCTGTTAATAAATTTAAGTCTAGAGCTAATGCTGCTTTGGCTGTCTTATACTTAAATATAGAAACTGAGTATAGGAAAATTGTAGAAAACGAGGATGACCCCGTAAAGGCATGGAATTTAATTAACAAAAGTTTTGTTCCAGATACTCGTGCACAGCACATGAGTTTATTTTCTGAGCTGTGTGATTGCAAAATATTGCCTGGTGAGGGTGTAAATGTCTTTGCGTCCCGGGTCATGAGGATATTTAAACAAATAGAAAATTCTAAGGGGGGACTGACGGAAATTTTTGCATCTTATCAATTGTTACGTTATCTCCCATCATATTTCGACGGTATCGTTCAAAACATACTGAGATGGGAAGATGATAAATTTACATTCAATGAAATTGTAACTTGCTTAGTAGCCGAGGAAACTAGGCTAAATTTAAGAAATAAAGATAATGAGTTAAGTAAAGCTAAAATTTCTGCTCAGTTTTCTCATCTAAATGATACAGGTAAAAATAAGCTTCTAAAACAAAAATTAATTTGTACATTTTGTCATAAGAATGGCCATGCTAGACAAAATTGTTTTTCTCTCAATAGAAGTAGAAATGTTGACTTTAAACCCTCTTTTCAAAACCAAAACTTACCTTCTCAGAATTTCAATCCTAAGAAATCCTTCCAATCAAGAGGTAGACAGAGTCGAAAAAAATCTTCATATCAATCTAGATCAAATTCTAAGACCCGTAATAGTAGTAGGGATTCAAATTCATCTTACTACATTACTGAGGCCAGTTTAGCTCAGCAAACAAATGAATCAGATTGGATATTCGATTCAGCCGCGTCTCATCATTTTAGTAAAGAGCGTGAACTTTTCACATCATTTAAACCTCAACAAAATGAAGAAATGGCTGTAGCCATGGAAGGCATCACTTTGCCAATCGAAGGAAAAGGAGACATTAAATTGCGTTTTGGCCAAAGAAATTTTACTTTAAAGGGAGTGATGTATTCATCAAAGCTTAGGAGAAACCTTATATCAGGGCCACAACTTGACAAAGAAGGTCTACAGTTTATTGGGGGAAGAGGCGAAGTCAAAATTACGTCCAATGATAATATAATGTTCAGAGCAAAATTAAAAAGTGGTGTTTATCGTGTCCAAGCAAAAATCCCAAAATCTATAAAACAACATGTAACTTTCGAAGCCTCCACAACCTCTTCAAAAGAACAGGAAGTTCTAAACCTGTGGCATAAGAGATGCGCTCATGTAAATCCTCAAACTTTGACGCATACAAGTAATAAGAGGGGTGCAAAGGGATTACCATTCTTAAAGGGACATACAGAATTTTTTTGTGAAGATTGCAGGTTGAATAAATTTAAACGCACTTCATTTAAATACAGAAACTTTGTTCAATCCAAGAGACCCTTAGAACTGTTATATACAGATGTTTGGGGACCATGTCAAGTAAGAGGCAAACATGGAGAACGTTATTTTCTATCAATCATGGACGATTATTCCCGTAAAGTATTCATTTATCCTATAGTCCAAAAATCTGAAGTAGCTGAAACCTTAATTAATCACATCAAAAGGGCAGAAAGATTTATAGGTAAACCTTTAATAGCTATCCGCTCAGATAATGGAACAGAGTTTGTCAACAAAGAATTTTCAACATTTTGTCAGGAAAAAGGCATCAAACATGAACTAACAAACACGTTCACTCCAGAACAAAATGGTGCTATTGAACGTTATAACCAAACTGTCATTAATGGAGCCCGTACATCATTATATGAAAGTGGTTTAGACTTTTGTTTTTGGCCAGAAGCCGTTTCACATTTCAATTATGCCTGGAACAGACTATGCCATAAAGATTTTGAAAAATCACCATTCGAATTGTACGGTGGAAGAAAACCATCAATCAGACACCTTAAACCATTTGGATGTGTAGCTTATGTAGGACTGGCAAAACAAAGAAGACAGAAACTGGATCCAAAAGCTGTGAAAGGTTATCTAGTTGGATATGCACACCATACAAGAGGATACCGTATTTGGATCCCAGAGCAAAATAAAATAGTAGAATCTTTAAATGTGACCTTTAAAGAAGATTGTTTGTTCAAAACAGAAGCAAGTGGAGCAGTGCTGGGCACCATCAACCAGCATTACACAATTCAAGATGTATTTCCAAAGGATAGTGACGATGATTCTGATGAAGAGGCTGTTGACGAAACTCCTGAAATAGGGTCCAGCGTACCGTCTGAATTATCTGACACTGAGGAATCCTCAGATGATGAAAAACCTGCTCAATCATCTCAATTAAAAAACATAAAGTTTGAAAGAAAACAAGTTTTAAGAAGTGATAAATCCAGAACAGACGTATACTACTATCCCGAAAATACAAGAGCAAGACTAAGATCCCATAGAGACGTTAGAAAATATTGCCAAGAAAACAAAATCAAGTATGACCCCACTAAATTTTCATTCACTCCAATAGAAGAATCTGACTCAGACACAAGTGCCAATTTTTGTCATAATTCCTCTTGACTAGAATTAATTATACCAAGAACTTTCAAACAAGCCCAAAACTCAGACCAGTTTCAAGAATGGCTAGAAGCAATGAAAACCGAAATAAAAACCATCCAAGAACGGAAGGTTTGGCATCTTGTAAAACCTCCGCAAAATAAGCAAATAATTGGATGTCGCTGGGTATATGCTATAAAACGAGATGAAGAAGGTCGAATTGCTAAATTCAAGGCAAGGCTTGTAGCTCAAGGTTACGCTCAAGTAAAAGGCGAGAGTTATGAAGAAACTTTTAGTCCTGTTATAAACTTCGATCTAATTCGTTTTTTCTTTTCACTTTTGGTAGTGCGGCACAAGTGGAATCATGTACAATGTGATGTCACTGGCGCATACCTATATGCTCCGCTAGAAGATGAAATATACATGCAGCAACCACCTGGTTTTATTAAACAAGGAGAAGAGAAGTTAGTTTGCAAGCTCGACAAAGCTCTCTATGGCCTTCACCAAAGTGGACGAGCATGGTTTTACGAAATTGACAGAGTTTTATCAAATATCGGTTTTATTAAATTTACTTCTTGCAACTGTGTTTATACATTCAAATTTCAAGTTATCCTATTATTATATGTTGATGACATGGTTTTATTTGGTAAAAGTAAAATGTTTTTAGAGGAAGCCATTAATGTTTTAAAACAAAAATTCAAATTAAAAATTTTGGGAAGGACAAAGAAACTACTTGGAGTAGAATTTGTTGAAATTGACTCAAAGCTATTCATTCATCAAGAAAGCTATATTCAAGAAATATGCAGTCGTTTTAATAGTTTTAACCCTCCAATTTCATCCTTACCAATCAGCAAAGGCTGTATTTACTCAAAATCAAGCTGTCCTCAAACCGAAGAAGAAACCAAAGAAATGACAAAGTATCCATATCGCAATATTCTAGGGTGTTTATCATATTTATCTAACAGAACAAGACCTGATATAGCATATGCCGTCAATATCTATAGCCAATTCCAATCAAATCCAGGAATTCATTACTGGAATGGGTTGATCAAACTACTGGGATATGTAAAGAAAACAAGCCAATTAAAATTAAAACTTTCATGTGCTGATTCACAGATCATAGCCTACACAGACGCCGACTTTGCTTCAAATCGTGATGATCGGACATCCATAGGTGGACAAATAGTATTTCTAGATAGTAGCCCCATCAGTTGGAGGACCTTTAAAGAGAAGGCTGTTAGTTTATCCACTATGGAATCTGAGTTCATTGCCGCTACAGAAGCAGCAAAAGAAATTGTCTGGCTAGATCGAATTCTAGAAGAATGCCAAAGCATGAAGATTATAAAAAATAAGAAAATCTCAAAATTACTAATTGACAATATGGCTGCTATAGACTTTATTAAATCTCCTATAGAGAACAATAGAAGCAAACATATAGAGGTCAAACTATATTTTATTAGAGATCTTGTTATCAAAAATATTTTTGAATTGGTCTTCATTCGTAGCAAATTAAATTTGGCTGACATATTTACTAAGCCACAAACTAAATTTGAATTACAAAAATTTGTGAAAAATCTTTTCTTCGACAATGTTTCAAAAGTTAATCTTAAATTATCAATTTCAAATTTTTCTATGAATTTATAAAATTTAAAAATGTAAATTTTTCGAAAGAAAAAATTTTTTTTTTATGAATTCAAATCCTTAATGAATTCAAACTTTTTTTTAAGAATTCAAAATTTATGAATTCAAAAATTTAAACTTTTCTATGAATTCAAATGTTTCCTTGAATTCAAGAGAAAAAAAATTTCAAATTTTGCAAGTTAAGCAAAATCTTTCCAGGTTTAGGCTGGAAGTTTTTTTTGAGAATTTCAATTCTCATTCTTCTTTTGACAGTAAGTCAATTTTTGTTTATTCAATTGCTCACAGCAATTTTTGTTAATCTCTCTCTCTCTCTCCTCTCCATTCCCGAAATAATCCATTCTGTTTTTTTTGTTAAGTATTTGTATGTAATTTATACTTTTATATTGTAAGGAAGAATTGTGTTTATACATATATTTATAATATTGAATGTGATTATACTCATGTTATATTTGTTGTTAAATTTATTATACAAATAATCCATTTTATGAATTTCTTTTCTACAGTTTTTTTAAAAGATCATGTTAAAAATCTTTTCAAAACTGGAAGAGAGGTTTGAGTAAACAGGTATATGTTATTTGTGTTTCAAAAACAAATTGTTTTGTAGATCACCTCTATCCAGATATTGATTTCTGTTGCTGTGCAGCTGAAGATCATACCTAATTGTTTTTAATTCTGAAAAAAACTGTTAAAATAGTCACAGTCGTATGATTATATAATTTGTGCAAAGTTTTGCTGGATGTTTTTTTTATTAACTTTCTTAAGCTTAAAAGTGCAAACGATAAGAGGGGGGGGCCTTGTTAATAGTAAACCTATAGTTTGCCGTTTTTTTCTTATCGTTATGCTAATTAAATATATTAAAAATTAATCACTCTTAAAATAAAGCTTAAAGAAAAAAAACGTTAGTTGAAAAAAATTAAACATTTATTAAAAATCCTAATTTCCTTTTAATATATTTTCTACTTACCAGGAAAATAAATATATCGTTCAATGAAATGCTATATTAAAGAGCTTTCAAATTTAAATCATCCATTTGATTTTTTCAAACGCGAAACGTAAACAATAACTAACCTTCCGGAAGTTCCGACTGAGCCAAGTTTAAAAAATTTGCATAAAACATCTCTAAGAACGATAGCCGAAAACTACGCACGTGCCGTGCCGGCACATGCCCCAACGTACGTCCGGAAGATCACTTCGTTTCTCCCGCGAAGCTATAAATAGCGAACGCCGATGGTAGTAGGTGTTCGCGGTTGCCTTTGCGGTTGCTTTTGCCTTTGCTCTTGCCCCTGCCATTGTTCATTTTTCGCCGATGCCGGCTTCATAAGATGCCGCCGTAATATGTGGCGTTTATTTTTTATATTCAAATAAAATCTTTTCATTTTTAGTTAGTTATAACTCACGTTAATCCTTTTTTGTGAGTTCGAAATTTAAATGAAATTTATAGGTGTTTGTTACGTTGCTATATTAAAGCAACAATGTAACTTAGTTTTCCCCCCTTTTGCAAAGAATTTCAAAATAGCAATTTCAAAAACAACATTTAAGAAAAACCTTCCAATTCAAATTTCAATTAATTTCCAAAATCTAAAATAGAGCTGCACAGTTTAGCGTGGCTGCTATTGCATTTATATTTAATTTTACATATCCACAAAATATAAAAGTGATAATTGCTAGTGTAGGAGACATTGAACACAAAATTGAAGTCTATTTAAAACTAACATTTATTAAAAATATAAAAAAAACAAGATATTAAATTAACAGGAACAACTCTAAAAATATTGCCATATGGAGCAGAAACAGCTGGATAAATTATTCTGGAAACACTAAACTATTTTAAACTATATATTTCTTATAATTAATACATGTGATTGAAACTGGAAAATATATCCTTAAGATTACTTTTAACAAAGTTCAATTATTGCAAGCAAGGCACAAACAGAATTAAAAAAAACAAATTCAAAATTTCTAGTGAGTCAGAAAAAAGTAACATTAATTAATCAATTTCAAAAAGATAAATTAACTCGGGATGGTATACCGGTCTACAGGAGCAGAAAAAGGGAAGAATAAACATAAAATAAACCTCACCACCTCATGACAGAGTTAAAACAAACTTTATAATCTTTAAACTACATCTTTTAATCAAGTGCTATTCCAATAATATCGACTAACAGCAGCAGTATAGGTCAAAGGAAAAAAAGTGCACCCTGCTGCTCAAGCAGACAGCTTTTATAAAAAAACATTCAAATTACCACAAACAGTGCGGTTGACAGAAAAAGCACACACCCCTCAAGAGAACCAATCAAAATAACGATGTCTCGTCTGAAGGTTGAGTGGTTGAATAAAAATATTACACAGATGACAGAGGCCCCCTTACGGGAGAAACGCGAAGTACGCGCTGTGTGACAAGACTCTCTATAACAATATGATCTCTCTAGTCAATCGCGTGTAAACAAAAACAGCAACGAACTGCTGAATGAAGTAAGTGTTGAAAACAAAAAAAACTATTTCAATTAGGAATTAAGGGTATAAGCTAATACTTAGGATTTATTTTAATGAAAATTTAGCTTCAATTTAAATTAATAAAAACGAACTTAATGAATGATAAATGTATTAAAGATTACATAACAATGGCATGTACGAACAAGCTAAAAACTATAAGAAAACTATTTTTCGCAACAAAAGCCCCCCCACATGCCATTGGAAAAACAGTTCAAGATTTCTGACCCACTAGACATAACAGTTAGAAATAACTACAGTCAAAAAAAAAAAAAAAAAAAAAATAATAATAATAATAAATTCAACTTTAAACTCTGTTACTTTTCACAACTTCAAAAATTTAACAATTAAACTCAACAAATTTAGTATATTAATCTAACCATCAGTATATCAATCCAACAATCAGTATATTAATCCAACAAAAACTGACCACCAGTTTTACCTTATAGGACATCATGTTCAAATATAGGCATACACCACATTTCTAGCTATATATAAAAGAAATTTAATAGAAAAATATATATGATCATAGCACACACATAATACACTTATATAACTTAAAACAGATAATATGACATGGGCCCATGTACATCACACATCATTCACACACCTTAAAGACAGACATAAAAAAAAACATTTTAGAAACACAGTGCATAACCAGATATAAAAATATCATCCAAAAGTCCTATAAAAATCTGTAAATGCATAATTCCAAAAATATTCTTAAATATAAGTTCAATATGTAAAATGTGTATATATATAACAAAACAATTAGGCATAAGCACAGTAAATCTGAGATAAAAACTAATTACTCTTAATCATTTCCTAATGGAAAAACTTAAGCTTTCACAAATATTAAATTTTTCTAAAACATCTGATAATCTATTTAATTTTAATATATATTCACATTGATCTATTTCTAAAAAAAAAAAAATTTAAATAAATTTTACATCAATGACCCTCTGCTGCATAACTTTCTTTTTAATCAGAGCATTGCTTAACTACACTTTTACCTTTTAATATGTGACTAGAAAAACTAGATAATTCCCATTTGGTCAATGGCTTGGTGAAAGGATCTGCCAGATTTTGCTTACTACGAATGTATTCAATATTAAGAACATTTTTATGGATTATATCTCTTATAAAAAACAATTTCACATCTATGTGTTTGGAGCGGTGGTTCTCGATCGGAGACTTCACAAAATTTATACATGCCATATTATCTACTTGAAGTAAAGATTTTTCTTTCTTACCACTTAGAAACTGTTTGCTGTAGCATTCCTCCAGGATTCGGTCAAACCATAGTACTTCTTTTGTAGTTTCTGTTAAGGCGACGAACTCGGCCTCCATTGTGGACAATGAAACGCAACGTTCCTTGAAGCTTCTCCATTCAATTGGGGCTTCACCTAAAAATATGATTTGTCCTCCCATGGATGTTCTGTCGTCCTTATTTGTCGCATAATCTGCATCTGAATAGGCTTTGATTCTAGGCGATGTGCAAGATAACTTTAATTTGAAGTCCTGAGTATATTTGACGAATCCCAAGAGTCTTAGCAGCCCGTCCCAATGTGGTCTCCCAGGGTTTGATTGATACTGACTGAATATGTTTACTGCATAACTTATGTCTGGGCGTGTTCTTCCAGCAATGAAAGCTAAGCAACCTGTTAGGCTTCGATATGGGATCTTTTGCATCTCTTTTATTTCTTCATCTGTTTGAGGACATTGCGATTTTGATAGTACTACACCTTTGCTTATTGGGAGTGTTGATAAAGGAAAATGGTAGCTCTTAAAACGCTCACAAACTTCTGAAATATAAAGAGTTTGGTTGAGAAACAAGCAGTCCTTTTCCTCTTCAAATTCGACTCCAAGCAGACGGCGAGTTTTTCCTAAGACTTTCAAATCAAAATGTCTTTCTAAGAGATTGATGCATTCTTTAATAACTTCATCAGTTTTTCCAAAAAAAACCATATCGTCCACATACAGGATTACTATTACTTGATCTTTATAACTATATACACAGTTGCACCATTCAAACTTCTTAAAGTTCAAGGACTCCAACACGCCATGGATCTCGTAAAACCACTCTCGACCTGACTGGTGGAGGCCATAAAGCGCTTTATCCAGTTTGCAGACGAGGTGTTCTTTACTTTTCTCAACATAGCCTGGAGGTTGATGCATGTATACTTCATTAGTTAAAGGTGCATACAAATAGGCCCCAGTTACATCACACTGGCAATGTGACCACCTCTTCAAAACTACTAGAAGAGAGAAGAAAAATCTGACAAGTGAAAAATTCACCACTGGACTAAAAGTATCTTCATATGATACCCCTTTTACTTGCTTGAAACCTTGTGCAACAAGTCTTGATTTATAGCGTATTACTTCTCCCTTTTCATTTTTCTTGAGGGCGTATACCCAGCGGCAACCCACAGGAGTATGGCCTTCTGGTAGTGAAGTGAGATGCCAAACATTTCTCTGCTTAATGGTATTCATCTCTACATCCATTGCTTCCTTCCAATGAACTTTTTGGGGAGAGTTTAACGCTTGTTTGTAAGTTTTCGGGATATTAAAGTCTTCTAGTCATGTAGTTTCAGATGTAGTCACATTGGCAGATGGCGGATTTGAGTCTGGCTGTATAACAATACCTGCATACTTGTTAGAGGCAGAAAAATTAAAAATACTGGGTACATAAGGAATACCATTTTCTTTACAATATTCCTCAATTTTCTTTAAAGAATTTAAACGTTTTGGATCAGCAGGGCCAACTGGACGATAATAAATGTCTGTTCTACTTCCATCTTTTCTTGTTACAGGTCTCCGTTCCCATTTGATTACTGACTGAGGCTGCTCTTGTGTGGGCTCAAGATCTATGGCATTTTCATCTTCAAAGTCATCTGGATCATACCTGACATTGGCAGGGTGACTTGTTTGAAGATGGTACCTTAATAAATCATCGCCATTTTCCTCCTCTGTCTGTAACTCAAAGTTAATTGGGCCCATCACTGCTCCATTGCGTTCCTCTGCATCTTCAATGAACCTGACATTTATCGTTTCTATAGTTTTCTTGCTGTCTGGAAAGTATATTCGGTATCCTTTTGTCCTAAATGCGTATCCGATCATTATACCTTTTCTTGCCTTTGGATCTAATTTAGAGCTTCTATGCTGCTTAGGTATTCCCACATATGCTTGGGAACCAAAAGGCTTGAGGTGGTTCACCGACGGCTTACATCCTCCATACAGTTCGTACGGTGTTTTATTCTGCCCTTTATGGCAAACACGATTCCAAACATGAATGAAGGCAAGAATAGCGTCAGGCCAAAACTCATTTCCTAGGTTTGCATCAGCAAGTTGGCATCTTACAGCATCCATGGCAGTCCGATTCAGCCTTTCAGCTACTCCGTTCTGTTCCGGCGTAAAGGTATTGGTCGTTTCATGTTGAACCCCTTGCTCTGCACAGTATTTAGAAAAATTCTCATTTATAAACTCAGCCCCGTTGTCTGTGCGGATATGCCTTAACTTCCTTCCTATAAACCTTTCCGCTCTTGCAACAGGCCTCAGGAAGATAGCAAAAACTTCTGACTTCGCTTTCATAGGGTAAATTGAAGCTTTACGGCTGAAATCGTCGATTATTGACAAGTAAAAACGTTCACCATTCCTTCCCACAGCTTTGACAGGACCCCAGGTATCCATGTAAAATAAATCATTAGGGTTCTTTGACCTGATAAAGTTCTTAGCTTTGAAAGAAACTCTCCGTTGCTTGTTCAATCGACAGATCTCACAATTTACTCTGAAGTCCTTAATCGCTGGTAAGCCAGTAGCACCTTCCTTCTTTGCAGTTTCATAGACTACAGTCGGACTAAGATGAGCCATTCTTCTGTGCAAGAGTTCAACATTAACTTTCTGAGATGCAGAGGCTGCAAAACTAACTTTTCTTTTCTTTTTCTTAGAAAAAGGTTTCTTATTAAAAGAAGGCTTCAGGATATATAAGCCATTTTGAAGATACGCATTTACAAGAATTTTCCCATCTCGCAAGATCCTCACCTTACCACCACCTCCTGAGAATTCTAGTCCCATAGCATCTAATTTTGGACCTGAAATTAGATTATGTTTTAAATCTGGTGAATACATCACCTCATTAAAAATGAGAACCTCATCACCAAAATTTAATTTTACTGTGCCCTTACCTAGTATAGGAAAAAAAATATTATCAATAGCTACTGACATTTCTTCAGATTCAACTGGTTTAAAGTCAATAAATAAATCTTTATTCCGACAAAAATTGTGCGAAGCAGCAGAATCGAACACCCATGTATCAGTAGCTTGCTCAACCCCACTTATGCACGCCTGAATATAACAAGCACAGTTTTTGCCACTCGTCTTTTTCTTATTTTTCGAATGACTTGGACGTGGACTGGGACTTCTAGTTGGTTCTCTCTGAGATTTTCCACTACAACATGATGAGGGATGATGCTCTTTACTTCTAAATGGGGAATGACTTCTCGAGCTACGGCACTGACTCTTAATGTGGCCTTTCTTTCCGCAACCATAACACGTTATGACTTTGGAGGGTTCCTTTCTATAGTTAATGGAATGTGCAGCAACTATATGCTCTTGTCGGTCTATATCTCTTACTTGAAGACGCGCCTCTTCGGAAACAAGAGCTGCCAAAATTTCCTTATAGGAAAATGCTTTATCATCCCATCTAATGATATTTTGTACTATGCTGTCAAACTGAGGTGGCAAGTACCTAAGAAGCTGAAAATTAAGATAGATCTCTGGCATAGGATGTTTAATTCCCTTCAACTGCTCCTGCAACCTACAAATTCTAGCTGAAAATAAACTAATACTCTCATTAGGTTTTATTCTACATGCATGCAATTCACTAACTAATTGCATGTGCCTACTGCGATTATCTGGCTCAAAATATTTCTGCAATGTTTCCCATGCATCTTTAGCATTTGTTAAACCTTCTATTAATTTACGATACTCTGGGGATATATTTAAATAAATAATGGACATTGCTGCACTAGCACGTAATTTATATTCTCTAACATCTCTATGAGTTACCCCTTTAACTGCATCAACAGTGGGTTCACTTTCTGTCCCTGTGACAATGTCCCAACTTCCCCTATCCATAAGAAGGTACTTAACATCAGCACTCCAATTGCCATAATTGGCAGAATGCAAAGGTTCAATACTTTGTGCCATTGCTATAAAGTTAAAGTCCAGAATTTAAGCTAATTTTTTTTTTTAATTCAACTATTGCCCCCCCTTCACTTTATTTTTAATATTCTAGGAACATGTGGAAAAATAAACTTCAATTGAACTAATTAATAATTACTAGCATTTAATTAATTGCAACAGGTGGGCCTGGAATACAATTTAGGCCCATAACCAATATATGTTACGTTGCTATATTAAAGCAACAATGTAACTTAGTTTTCCCCCCTTTTGCAAAGAATTTCAAAATAGCAATTTCAAAAACAACATTTAAGAAAAACCTTCCAATTCAAATTTCAATTAATTTCCAAAATCTAAAATAGAGCTGCACAGTTTAGCGTGGCTGCTATTGCATTTATATTTAATTTTACATATCCACAAAATATAAAAGTGATAATTGCTAGTGTAGGAGACATTAAACACAAAATTGAAGTCTATTTAAAACTAACATTTATTAAAAATATAAAAAAAACAAGATATTAAATTAACAGGAACAACTCTAAAAATATTGCCATATGGAGCAGAAACAGCTGGATAAATTATTCTGGAAACACTAAACTATTTTAAACTATATATTTCTTATAATTAATACATGTGATTGAAACTGGAAAATATATCCTTAAGATTACTTTTAACAAAGTTCAATTATTGCAAGCAAGGCACAAACAGAATTAAAAAAAACAAATTCAAAATTTCTAGTGAGTCAGAAAAAAGTAACATTAATTAATCAATTTCAAAAAGATAAATTAACTCGGGATGGTATACCGGTCTACAGGAGCAGAAAAAGGGAAGAATAAACATAAAATAAACCTCACCACCTCATGACAGAGTTAAAACAAACTTTATAATCTTTAAACTACATCTTTTAATCAAGTGCTATTCCAATAATATCGACTAACAGCAGCAGTATAGGTCAAAGGAAAAAAAGTGCACCCTGCTGCTCAAGCAGACAGCTTTTATAAAAAAACATTCAAATTACCACAAACAGCGCGGTTGACAGAAAAAGCACACACCCCTCAAGAGAACCAATCAAAATAACGATGTCTCGTCTGAAGGTTGAGTGGTTGAATAAAAATATTACACAGATGACAGAGGCCCCCTTACGGGAGAAACGCGAAGTACGCGCTGTGTGACAAGACTCTCTATAACAATATGATCTCTCTAGTCAATCGCGTGTAAACAAAAACAGCAACGAACTGCTGAATGAAGTAAGTGTTGAAAACAAAAAAAAAACTATTTCAATTAGGAATTAAGGGTATAAGCTAATACTTAGGATTTATTTTAATGAAAATTTAGCTTCAATTTAAATTAATAAAAACGAACTTAATGAATGATAAATGTATTAAAGATTACATAACAATGGCATGTACGAACAAGCTAAAAACTATAAGAAAACTATTTTTCGCAACAGTGTTCATATCGCGACCATAACAAGTGGAAACAAGAACGTCACGTCTTCTACATAAGTGTCACCAGCTCTTTTCTAATGGCACTTAGTAGTCTTTTTCTGCAACCATACATGGGAAATAAAAGGATGTTAAATATTGTCTTCGTACTCACCTTGTTTGTCATCCAGCATCTGCTTTGGTATGTTTGTTATATATAAAAATATTTGTCTACTTCAATTATCTTATTGTTATTCATATAAACTTATTGTTATATTTATATAAACTTTTCGTTGAATTTATTGTTTCAATTAAAATACAAATTAAATTAAAATTTGTTATGGTCATTTATTTAACAATTTCTACATATTTATCTTTCAGCATATTTACTTACTCTAGCTTCCATTTTATCAAATTCATTTAATTAACTTTAAATGTTGTTAAGCTGGTGTTTATGTCTAGAGTAGCTCCTCTGCTAATTCACTTAGCCTTGGATCTACTTCACACCAGCTAACAGATAACTAGTATTTTATTTCGATCTACGTAATAATTATATTTACGCAGGAGAAAAATATTTTAAAATACTAGCTTGTTTTTTTTTTTTTTTTTTGGTACGGAAATGTTCGTAATGTTTCTAAAATTAAAAGATTATCAATAATCTTTTTACCGGTTGAATTTTTTTCTAAATATATCCTTTGTTTGTTAATGCAGTCTTTTGCTTCGTCAGATTTAATTTTTTCTTCTTCAATCTAAATTTCCTCTTCAGAAGAATCCGAATTTGGGTCGTTATTTTTTATTAATCCAACAATTTCCTCTTGACTCTTTTTTTCAAATGCTGGAGCATCCTTTTCTACATTAATACTCTCCCAGCTGCAGTGATAGGATGCTGCATGCAAGTTACATTGTTTATATCATGTTGTAAATCTTTAATTTCTGTAGTGTTTAGTTCATCACTAGATTTTTCACTATTTTTTAAGTCTATATGGCTCCAGCAGTTAACTATAGTCTCTATAGAAACTTCCTCCCACGATTTTTGCATCTTTAGAATCGAATCTTTTAGGAGAAGGAGCAGAAAAATCATTTTTACTGATATGGTCAACAATGTGTGTGTCTGATAGGATATTTCCAGTAATGCGCTTGGAAAAAATTATTGATTCTGGCATCTAAAGATTGCAAAACACCAGTACAATCAGAAAGTAAAAATTGAAATCGAGTATTGCTGACTAGAGTTACTTTATGACAGAGTGCATTATCTAATATCAATAATGCCTGATGCATTTTCTTCCTCATTTCACCATTAAAATTCATTAACCAGTTTTTAAATAAAATTGCAATCATCCATGTTTTATTGTTATTCACATAATCCACATATAAAGCAGGATTGAAATTTTTAAAGCATCTTGATTCACCAGATTTACCAATAACAGTTAATGGTCGTTTGTCAGATCTATCAACATTCGTACAAAACAGAAGCGATACACGATCTTTAATTTTCTTACATTCTTTAACAGATCTAATGGATATTGTTTTGTCGGGTTGCAAACGATAAAATAAACTGCTTGCATCCATATTTATACACATGAGCAGGTTCATACTCTGAAATAACGGCATTTAATTTTTTCTGACCTCTTATTACAAAATACACCTTTTACCGCAAAAAAAAAAAAAAAAAAAAAAAAAATTCTTCTGTTTTATCAGCCCATGATACAATGACTTGGAAATACGTCAAAAGAGCGGCAATAAGCATAGCACTTGACTGGGGAAAAAAATGTGAATTTTAACAAAATATTATAATTTTGGGAAAATGTTAGTTGGCGTTATAATGGATATTTTACATTGTAGTCCCTATTCAGAAGATTTGTTCACCCATACATGTGGCGGTTAAACAAGTTTGGCAGTATTTCGGGGGGGCGTTATATCGGAGTTTGACTGTATTTCTAAAGGTGTATAAGGAAGTCATGTGGTGCCCACATCAGATTTTTTTCTCCTGTGATAGCTGAACTTATAATTGGTTCACAAAATAAATAAATAAAGGAACACCTTACATTTTTGCCTTGGATCTTGATTAGCATTTCTTAAATTCTCACTAGTTGTAATTGATTCAACATTTTCAATCTCTTTTTCTTTTCTTCTTCCTTTTTTTTTGTTCATCATTTTTCAGAACACTGTCAAGCTCACAATGAGTTTTAAAAATTTTCTATCTAGATTTTATGACACTTATCCATTTCAATAAGCCCTTCAGTTTAATATTACGTATTAAAAAAATATGCATATCCATAAAATTTGGGAATTCCTTCACTTCAAAGCAAAAATACTACACCAAACTGTCGCCTATGATGATCATTAGCCTAATCAGATCACCTACTTTTTCATCTCTCCCTTTCTTTAAAATGCATGGAGGTCGGGGGGGGGGGAGGTGTTTGGTGTTGGAGAAAAACAAGTTCTTTAAACTAAACAGATAATACACAATGTTGGGTTTCCGAAAAAAAGCATAGTAACATCCTAAATCTATTTAGTAAGTACTTGTCTAATTAATATGAAAAAATGATCATAGCATGTCAAAAACAAACCAAACTAAACATATATTTATTTAAGTCAATTTATTTCAATATTTCTGTCAAAGTTGCCGTGATTCAAATTCGTTAATAACTTAGACATGTCCAAAGAGGTTACTTTAAAATATCCCGACAATTTAAAAACCTATTCCTAATCATTAGGAGATAATGACCTCCCAGATTTTCGTTTATCTATCAATAGTTTGTCATTCAATACAAAGCAAGCTGCTTGTGTTGATTGCTTTTTAAGCTATCCAAGATAGTAACAAACATTCATTATAGGGAAAGAAAAGCATAAAGAAGACCCACAGGCTAACATCCCCTGGCTTTTGATGACTACTCTTGTTCTTCTCTTCTTCACCCCAGAAATCATCCAGGAAAAGCATAAAGAATTATAACCATTATCTCCAACCTAGAACGATGATAATTCATGATAACTGTGTAATAGATTTTGCTTTAAACCCCTAAAAAACACATAGTGGAAGGGGGTATTCCAGAAACGTTTTAATTGCAATAAGATTGACTGACAATACACACATATCTGGTTAAAAAACTTAGGGCTGATTTATTTTTCCTATGCAATGATGACAAAATCCAGTCATCCCCCCTCCCCCCACGCACAATTTAGAGTTAATTTTGTGTTTTACAAACACAAAATTTAGAGGGGGTTTGAAGAATAGTCTCACACTTCAAAGAGATTTTAACCTTCTTTAAAGTTTAAAATTAGAGGGTTTAGAAATATTTTTGGAGGGGACCGCCCAAGCAAATGAAATTTTTTTTTTTGAGGGGGGGGGGGACACATCCACCCTGTCCCCCCCGCCCACGCAATGCCCGTGGTGAGCGCGCTACATAACCAGATCTTTTGGCCTTTGTGTCTACTTCTGCCTCTTTGTGTCATGCGTTATGTCACTTTACCTGCTGAATTAAAGTGTGTTTTTTGAATGCTTAAATTGATAGTTTGGGAACATGGATGAAGAATTTTTATACAATTCTATTCTGTGTTTGAGAATTAATGACACCATGTTTTATGAGAGTGCTTTCAAAGGAAATGTTTTACAGTAATTCGTTTCATATGTTATTTTGGTTGAATTGTCGTTTTTGTAAATAACGAAATTGGAGTGAAATTTATTGAAATGAAAGGATATTTAATCAATATTAACTTTTTATTGAAGGGGATATAAAAATATTAATGTATGTTTATGTATAAAGAGCATTAGAGGTACTTTTTTTTTATACGTACAAACGTGGGTATTACTAATTGCTGCAATATGTAATCTGTAACATTTTTGTGATTCGTGCATTTTGAGATAAGGGTATTCTGTGATGTTTTCTTTGGTTTTCATGTATGTGAAGCATACAGACATGCATATTACTAATTGCTGCAAGATGTAATTTCATGCATTTTGAGATAGGGGTATTCTATGATGTTTTTGGTTTTCATGTGTAAGGATGTTAACAGAGAAACACAGCTAACCCTCGATGGTAGCCTCATCATACTTGCCAACTCTCCGTTATTCTCAAACATTTTTCCATAATTCTGAAGATTTTAAATTTATACCTATAATTTATTCAAAACTTCAACAAACTTTCATTTTTTTAAACAAGATTTTGCTTTTGCTGAAAAAAAATTTCATGAATCTCTATACATATTACTATTTTTAATTAATAATTACTTAATTTTTATTTAATAAAATTTCACTTACATGGATTAAGCTATTAAAATACTGTCATATGTCGAAAACACATCAATGTTTTCTAGGCCTGAAAATGCTGCTTATAAAATCTCCGTTATTTTGATTCTTCAATTGTGACAGGTATGCCTCAGGGTCTCTATGCCTGACCTAACATAATATATTTTTTACCTGCATCCCCAGTAGCAGAATTTTTTTTGTCAATCTGCAACAACTTTTTAGAAATTAAAAAATAATCTGCAGCATAATTTCACTTAAGTAGCAGAAAAAGAAGATTGCAAGTGTACTTTTGTCAGCAGTTTACATTTATTTAATTCTAACAGGCTTCGCTGTTCGCTATATTTGCATGAATTAAAAAAAATGAATAATTATTACTTTCTTCTATATTCAATAGAAGAAAGTATTGGATTCGTAAAAATTTTTGAGCTCAGGTTTTTGATGGATTTACACGTTTTGAGCGCTGTAGAACACGATTTGACCATTTTTAGAAAATGTCTGTCTGTCTCTGTGTGTGTGTGTGACAAATTTTTGTGGCAACTGTATCTCAGGCACTACTGCACAGAATTTCATACAAATTGGTATGTTGTTACACATTAACATAAATTAGTGCCAATCAACTTTTGGTAAGAATTGTCCAACAGCTTACGTTGCTATCCCACTTCTAAATTTTTAACATGGGGGTATAGGACAAAATTTTGTATAAATGTGCATAAAGAGACTTATTTTTTAATAATCATTATGAAATTTACAAGAATTATTTGTAGTAGAGATAGTCAACTGGGGAAAATAATTTTGTACATAGGAGCTTCGCCTCCCCCCGGAGGGGAAGTCCCCCCTAGGGGGGAGTAAATTTTCATAATGGGTATCTTTCAAAAGAGCTCGCCGATACCTTTAAAACGAATGACTGAACCATCGATCTGCGATAATTTAAAATAAAGTTATCAATTTTTTTCATTTTTAACAAAATAAATAAATGTAATATTGAGAATAAAATAGACTTTTTTGGATATTTGAAGAGCTTGTTTCCAAAAGGTATTAAGTCAAAAATTCACTTTTCGATGCAAAAGGTCGCAGCACACGTCTAACAATATATTTTCAATAAGTAGAAGTTCCAAACGAAGTTTAGTCATAATGAAAACAGAAAGTGAAATCCGTGTTTTTTTCCAAAAAGAATTAAGTCACAAGTAAGTTTTGTGCCAAAAAGGTTTAAGTCAAGTTTAACCAAATGTAGCGTGCCTTGAGATCACGTGGTTTGTCTGGCGTTGGCTGAAAAGTCAAAAGTAAGGAAAAAAAATTTTGCTGTCGATTGTCACATTGAGACAGTTTTTTTTTTCTTCCCATAGAAAAATATAAAGATGAATGTATTTATAAACTTTATTATAATGTGTTTGTAAATATTTTAATCTTGGTTTTGGAACTCCGAAAAAAATACATTTTTTGCTTCTGTATTAGGAAAAAAATACAAATGAATTCAGAAAAATGTACAGAAAAAAGAAAAAACCCTGTTAACTGAACTTTTGATTCATAAACATTGGTGTAAAAAAATGTATTCACTTTTTGGGGAAAAGCTTGTAGGAGAAGATGAAATTACAATATGTTTTAACGTGATGCGAAATCAGGAATTACCACACAAATAAAAATTATACCATGTTAGGAATGTTTTCAGCAGTGGCTGCTCAAAAGGGCTTCACCTTCACATACTATTTACCAGTGCATGGTCACTCCTACTTACCAGCAGATAGAAGATTCGGACGAGTGGAGACTAGTTTAAAGAAAGTGGATACAATTTTACTTTCTAATGAATATTTTGAACATTTCTCTAAGGTTGGAAATCTTTTCGAGAATAAGAAGCAGTGGAATATTTTAGATTGGAAAAATTTTGTGCATAGTCGTCTGAAAAGCAAACAAGGTTTCTTGATTTCAGAGGCAAAAGTACTGGAAATTACAAAACGTGAACATCCTGAAACGAAGGACAAAAATTCTCCGGTGCGCCACTTCTGAAATAAAAACATAAACAATATGAAATAAGCAAAGAAAAACAGATGTTTTAAAATTACTTAACGCTTTAGGAAATAACAAATTGCACGAACGTTTTTATTTTTATGAATAATCTTGCAATGATACTGCTAACGCTAACACAAGGGAAAATAATGAAGAGGGCAAAATAGAATTTATAAATGAAGATTTGTAGTAACTAACTACCTTCCAAAATTTTAAAGCTAAATTTTATTCTGTATTTACCTGAAAAAAAAAATATACTTGGATTACTTTCAAATGGAAGTAAGTCATTTCATTTCGTTATTTGTTTGTGCCAAAAGGGTGTAAGTCATAGTTTTGTTCCAAAAGGAGTTAAGTCGTTTCTTTTTTAATTTCTAAATAACTATACTGTCAGGATTTTTTTAAACATGTAATTTAGTGTTATTATCATCCATAGATTACTGGGAAAAATTATCTTTTCCTTAAATTCAATAATAAATCTTGGATAACAAAACTGCATTTTCTCAAGAACTGTAAAAAAATGACTTAACGCCATTTGGAAACAAGCTCTTCATTTAGTTTTATACTACTTCTCTAATATGGAAGTCGTCTGCATTATCATGGAAGATAATCTTTTAAATAATAATTTCAATAAATTATTTTACTGAGTGAATTTGTACAGGAAAATATAGAATAAAGTCATGTGGTGGCCACAACATACTAGTTTTTTATTTAAATCAGTTTTTAGAAAAGATTAAAAAAAATAATAAATAAATTTCCTTTCAAATATCACTCTTAACCACGCTTTGGGTACACACGACCTACCATAGCATCGTTCCTGGAACTTCAATTTGGGTATTTATCGGATGTCAAAAACTACTATTATTCAAGAACTATAGTTATAAAGATGGCTGTAACTCAGTATTTATTAAATATTTTAGCTTTAGCACCATGTATTTTATAGCTCTTGCTCTTCTGCTATATTACCATTTGATTCCTACAATACAATAAATAATAATTAAAAAAAAAAGATATTTCTTTCCAATGAATTAAATAAGTAAAAAAGCAAATAATTTTTTTGGATTTTTAATCAGTTTAATCCTTTCTATTACAATATATTACCATTTGTTTTCAATGAAAACATTAAAGAAAATAATAATAAAGAATTCTTTTCCAAATGAATGAATTAAAGGAAAAATAATCTGGTGTGTGAGTCACATGATTTTCTCTTATCCTGCATTTCAATACTAAAAAGATAGATTGCAAATTAAATCGTAAGAACAATAAGGTAAGATAATAAAGTTCAATCTACTTTTAAAATAATCTAAAATAGGAATAGTTTTATTTTAAATATAATTCTGTGTAAAGGGAAGCTAGTGCTCCTCTCAATCCTCCATTCAATTATAATGCCTACATTTATATATATAGACTCTTATAAAACTGCATTCAAAATTGCCAATATTAATCATTTTTTTTAAATAGCAAACCAATATGAATCTCAATTCCAAATTTGAATTGCCTATAGTGATTTGTTCTTCAGTTATGCTGATAACAGATATACGAGTACATACAGATCAACTGCTAAAAATTGAACTTTCACACTCAGGTTACCTCAAAACATGATATTGTAAAAAAAAAAAAAAAAAAAAGAGTTGAAATAGAATTTAAGAAAATACTTTGTTTACAGTATGTGTATAAAAAATTATCATTCCTGAGCAGTGTTCATCGATATAGTAAAATGTAGCAAAGCACTTCCATCAATTACATTCAATAGAAAAGACTTACTTTTGGGTAGCCCTGTATATTGTCTATAAAGCATATGAACATAATATGCACTTAGTTTTATATGAAAAACACCTAACACAAAATGAAATACACTTCCATCAACTTCCAAGTATAGCTCCAATGTATCCAAATACTTAGGTAAATCTTGTAAATGATCACCTGTTTGATCACCGATTGTTACCGTAGAGAAGAGGGGGGGAGGGAAGTCACAAAAAATATATGAGTGAAGGATGTTGAAGGATTCTATTTCTATATATATTCTAGAATCTAATATAGTGAGTTGAAAAAGTTGTGGATGGAGAAAAACTGGAAAACACTATCTTTTATGGAGCAATTTATTGGTGATCATTAGAGGGAGGGAAGAGGGGAAAGTAGTAAAATAAAAAAATAAAATAAAAATTACAAAGGTGAGACATGTTGAACAATTTTACATCTTTATAAGTTCTGGAATTTAATTAAATAAGTTTTAAAAGAACATTGACATGACATTTATGTTGTGGATGGAAAAAGTTTTTAAATCACAATGATTCTGCGAGATGTTTGACAGCCGATCATTAGCAAAGAAGGGGGGGGGGGCAGTGTTAGAAATAAGAATTTTGGAACTAGGCGTCAAAATGACGGATTAAATTTTTTGGGCGTCAAAATGAAAAATCTAGGTGTCATCTATAATTAAATATGTATATATATATATTAAAATAATAATAATAATAATAATAAAGCATCAACTTGTAAATAACACATGGAAGATTATATAAAACATATTTATGTAATGAATGTAATTACATTGACAATATTAAACGTACATATTTAAAATCGCAAATTCATTCTTCACCCAGACGATACATCATTCCACCACAATTTAATAGCATTTTCTGGGCAGAAATCTTCCAATTTAAGGGCCGTTTAATTTAATCATTAACAAATCGTCAACTACTTTCATAGAGATATGATTTCTTAAATCAGTTTTTATTAGGTTCAATTGACTGAAATAGACTTGTTCACAGTCTGATGGGATTAAGAAAATTATTAGGTATGATGAGGAAAAAATCCAGGCGTCAAATATGGCACCTATGATTGGAATTCTAGGCGTCAAAATGAAAAAAACTGGTCGCAAAATGCGACTAACGACCGCTTATTTCTAACCCTGGGGGGGGGGGGGATAAAAAAGCTACATAATGTGATATATATTGAAAATTTCTACCTCTTTACAGGTTCTAGAATCTTATAAAGCATGTTTAAAATGAACATTGGCATTTACGCTGTGGAGGGAATAAGACTGGAATCACAATGATTCTGTGAGATGTTTGATAGTCGATCATTAGTGAAGGGCGAGGGGGGGGGGGCAAAAAAAAAACTATGCATGTGAAATATATTGTAAAATTCTAACTCTTTATAGGTTCTAGAATCAAGCTTGCTTAAAATGAACATTGGCATTTATGCTGTGGATGGAAAAAGATTGGAAATTACAATATTTCTGGCCAAAATCGAGAGATTTGAAATTTTTATATATTACTGTTCTGAAAATAATCTGCAGACTAAAAATAAAATCTGCAACGTATGTCTCGCGTCTCGCATTTTCTGCTATGGGGCATCTGATACAATTTCTTCAATTAAAATCTTGGGAAAACAATTTAACTGTGCAGAGAGACATGGAGAGCACTATTAAATTTTTTTTCCAGAACATAATGGTATTGTAAAGGGTGTCCATAATTAAACTTGGCCTAATCAGCGCTCTCTGTAGCTGTAGCTGGAACTAAAATGCGGATTGACTCTAAAATTTCTATATATATAGGCAATTCAAAGGATTCGCTCAAACATTCTATAAAAATAAATAAACAAATGAATAAAATAAAATAAATTTTCGCTAGAGGGGCTATACATTAAAATACAAACAAACTACAAATTCAATGCAAGTATATCTTTAATTATTACTAGCTGAAACCCGTCGAATTCGACGGTCACTTTATTGACTGAAATGTTTCAAAAATTGTCACATCACTATTTAAATATATTTCAAGTTAAAACATCTAATATAATTTACGACATTTCACTTAAAAAAAGAAATTCGGAAAAATGCTTGTAAATAGAAATGAACCTTAAATTTGTATGATTTCGTATCTTTAACTCGATTTTGTTTGAATTTCTTTTTTTTAAATAAAAGCATCGCAAAAAAAAATTAAAAAAAATAATCAGCTGTAACAAAAAAAATACCTCGAACCAAACAAAACTCTGATTTGTGACCCCGAGGCCTGCAGCAGCTAATAACATAAAAAATTAAGCAGCTAATAACATAAAAAAATTAACCTGGAACTGAACAAACCCGCCCGGTATTGCCCAGGCCCATGTACATACACAAAAATCATATTCTATATTTATTTAAAAAATTAGTTATACTTTAACTCAACTAAGTTTTTTTGTCTATTGTAAAATCAATTTCTTACAGATTCTGTTTTGTAGATATTTATATGTTGAAGAGGAATAACTTCATTTAAAACTTTTATATATTTAATATAATCAATCTATCGTAAAACTTTTTTATAGATTGCTTCTAAATATTAAAATTGTAAAACTGTATTGTTTAATACAGTCAAAGAGAAAGTAAAAAAAAAAAAATCCTCCATTTTTTTATGAAATCTTCTGGTTTTTCAACAAAAATCTTCCATTTTTTTTATTAAAATTGGTTGGCAAGTGTGCACTAAGCATTTTTCCTTTTCCAAGATGGGGCGATCTCGGGCAGCGGACACACAGACTTAGCTTTCCGAGAATCTAAAAAGGAGAGGTTAAACATGAGGTTATATGATGGCAAGATTTTGCTATATTTAAATTTGTAAAAAGAATGTTTTCTGTCACCATGTAAGAATTCTATCTATAACTAGATCAAATTTTTACTCGCCACAGTAAAAATTCCACTCGCTGCTGGCGAGCGGAAATATCGCACCCTGAACTAATTCACTTCAATAATTTTCATGTATAAGAGGCCCACTGGTGATTTGCTATTATAGCCACTAATGAACAAAATCGTACATTGGTGCTCAAGGGGGAAAAAAGTCTCCCTGATGAATTTTTTTCACCTTTCTGAGCTTCCCCTTCATGAAATTTTCTTTCGTATTGGTCTATGTGGTTTCAGTGGCCTGGCCTTGTATCTGTTGCTTGGCTTTTACTGCGTTTTGATAATCCATTTTTTTTTTAATAATATAATATTATATACATCCCCTGTGGCAGAGTTAGGCCCACCAGCGGCCGAGCGGTTCTGCGCTCAAAGCTGGTAGACGTGAGGTGCCGGGTTCGATCCCCGGTCGCGCTCGTCGACCTAGCCGTTCGGAGTTTTCCGTGGTTTCCTCCGAAACTTGCGTAAATACGGGCTAGGACCCCTTAGAAAGACCTCCACGGAAGGCCCTCCCCCTCAGGCCTAGGACCCCAGTGTTGTCAATCGGCCTTAATCCCTAACACCAACACCCCTGTGGCAGAATTTTTTCTGGCTTTCTGCGACAAACCTCACTAGAGCTAATTTCTTTCTTAAAGACGATATTATTCAATAAGAAATATATGCATTACCTAACTACCAATAAGACTAGCTTTTTTGTTTCTAAAATTGTTTATACTAATATCAAATCTGTGTGAACTTTTTTAAAACCTTTTATTATCCCATATTAATTTTTGGTAAGAAGTAATTCTGTGCTGTGGAGGTGAAGGACACAATGCTCATTTTGTGAAAAGAGTTTTTACTACCATGTCTTTGATGTGCTACAATGACATATATTTGTCATAAATAAATAAAATTATTTTTTTTTTCTCCCCCACTGTCTTTCCTTTTTAGTAACTGTATATTAATGCTTAATGCCTCTGTATAAATACAAAAATACACATAAAGGACATGGTACAAACCTTGCAATCGATTTTTAACGAACTTCCCGACTAGCTAGACATTTGAAACTTTCAGAACATGGTGACAATGCATTTAAAAAAATATTTTTAGCCAACTGTCTCGGGTCACTGCTGACTTTGGCAGCCTTTATTATATGGGTAAACAATCATGTAACTTCCTGACTAGCTAGACATTTGAAATTTTCAGAATAGCTCCGAACACGGTGACAGTGCCTTTTTTCAATACTTTCAGCCAACTGTTTTGGTTCCTGCTGCCTTCGCCAGCGTTTAGTATATGTTTCAACAGTAATATAACTTCCTGACTAGCTAGAAATTTGAAACTTTCAGAATGTCTCAGAACACTGTGACAATACATTTTTTAAATACTTTTAGACAACTGTCTCGGGTCCCCATTTCCTTCAGCTGGTTTATTATGTAATTCAACAATCATGTAACTTCCTGACTAGCTAGACATTTGAAACTTTCAGATTAGCTGAGAACAAGGCAACAATGCATTTTTAAAATACTTTTAGCCAACTGTTTCGGGTCCCCGGTGCCTTCGACAGTGTTTATTATATGATTCAACAATCATGTAACTTCCAACTAGCTAAACATTTGAAACTTTCAGAATAGCTCAGAACACAGTGACAATGCATCTTTTAATACTTTTAGCCAACATTTTTGGTTCCCTGCTGCCTTCGGCAGCGTTTATTATATAATTCATCAGAAAATTTATTTAACTAACTTCCCGAATAGCTAGACATTTGAAAATTTCAGAATAGCTCAAAACACGGTGACAATGCATTTTTTAGATACTTTTAGACAACTGTCTCAGGTCCCTACTTCCTTCAGCTGTGTTTATCATGTAATTCAACTATCATGTAACTTCCCGACTAGCTAGACATTTGAAACTTTCAGAATAGCTGAGAACAAGGCAACAATGCATTTTTAAAATACTTTTAGCCAACTGTTTCGGGTTCCCCGGTGCCTTCGATAGCGTTTATTATTATGGTTCAACAATCATGTAACTTCCCGACTAGCTAAACATTTGAAACTTTCAGAATAGCTCAGAACACGGTGACAATGCATCTTTTAATACTTTTAGCCAACATTTTTGGTTCCCTGCTGCCTTCGGCAGCGTTTAATATATAATTAATCAGAAAATTTATTTAACAAACTTCCTGAATAGCTCTAGACATTTGAAAATTTCAGAATAGCTCAAAACACAGTGATAATGCATTTTTTAAGTACTTTTGGCCACCGGTTTCAGGTCCCTGCTGCCTTCGGCACAGTTTATATAATTCTGTATAAAATTTAAAAACATTGTATATAAAAAGTACTTTTTATCTTGTAATTATTAATTATTGTTGTTTAAAAAAAAAAAAAAAAAACAGAAAAACATAATAAGAGTGTTAAGGTATGAAATGTTTTAATTAACAATAATATTTTTTTTTTTATTTAATAAGATTTCTTATTATTCAAACATAAAAATATGTTTATACAATACCTTATCAATCAATCCACAAAATAATAGCCAAATGAGTTTTTTAGAATATATTGTGAAACTGTAATAATATAAAATCAAGAGAAAAAATTAAACATTAGTAATTAGTTAAAAGGGAACATTTAAGAAAATAATTATAAGATAAAAAAAACTTTTTATATACCATGTTTTAAATTTTCTGAGGAATCATAGAGCTCTTATCAATGCACATAAAATTTTTAAATTGATAATGATGTCAATTTTTTTGAGATGCATAATTTAACTTTTTATCATTTTAGTTCACGTTTAATTAAATGTATTTATTTTTATGTCGAAACAAAATGAACTCGTAAATTTTTTTTTGGCAACAATTAAATTATAGCTAATATTTTAATGGCTATTTTAACACTATTAGGATGTTATTATTTTCATATTTTAATTAATTATAAGAAAACTAAACAAAAATTCGAAAATCGGACTTTAAAGTATTGTGTTGTCACCGGGTTCTGAGCTACTGTGACAGTTTCAAATGTGTCTAGCTAGTAGGGAAGTTAGTTAATATTCGATTGCAAGATTTGTACCAGAGAAACAAACAAACAAGAATAGAAGTTAATAAAAACATGGTAAAATAAATTTTGAATTTTGTTTTATTAACTCTGGGACTAAAGGGAAAATATAAGAGAAAAAGTATAGGAAGATTTTTTTTTTTTTTTTTTTTTATGTATGAAAAAATGAATAAGCCCAAACAAAATATAGATCCTGGGAGCTACAATTTCACTACTAACTGACAAAATTTATGTTTAATTGCAATTAACTGCTGTAAAAGGCTATTATTTAGCTGCTATGTACCTTTTTTTAAAGTTGATTAATGAAATGTATGTTAAGTTTACGTGTGTTTTTTTACTCTTAATTACCATTAACTACTTAAATATCTTATTTTTGCAACTGGCTAATTAATAAACTAATTATAAAAATTCACAAAATTTTTTCGGCCAGTTGCTGAAATACGTAATTATTTCACTACAAATTTACATAATCTACATTTAATCGCAAATAATTGGTAATATATACCATAATTTTGCACGTAATTTATATTAACTTTATTTATTTTTTAAAAGTCGATTCCTGAAATTTGAGATATTTTTGCAGTCAATTACCAAAATGAAAATGTGCAATTATTTGGTTGCTAATCAATGAAATGCGTGCCCTTTTCAAAGCTGAATTCCTAAATACTGAAAATCTTTGCCGTTAATCAATGAAATTTACACTTTTTCTAAAACTGAAGTCTCAAATTATGCAATACTTTTTGCAGCTGAGATCAAAAATACCTAACGATTTCATCCCTAATTTTCAAAAATATATGGAAAACTGCAACTAATCTATTTTCCAGCTAATGGATAATAATCACGCTTTTTTCAAAGCTTATTCTCGAAATTCCCATTTTTACGATTGCAGAAACACGTTAATTAGTGTTCAAATTTTTTTTAAAAAAGGGCAGGGTGGATTTATCGAAAAGGGCACTTTTTTGTGAGTAAAAGGTCACATATTGATAGATAAAAGGGCACTTTCGATAGACAAAAGGCACTTTCTTCAACACTCACTAAATGGTTTTTAAAATGTACAGTCTACAAAGTGAAATAAATACGAATAAAAAGAGAACACTCATCTATTTCATCCCCTAATTAACGAAGAAATACAGCAGGTACCATCCTTCTTGGATTCATGTCTATTTTAATTTAATTATTTATTAAAATTGTAAGCTTAGCAGCCATTTACAGATGTAAACATGCAACAATGTTAAAATTTATATTTTCAAGGAATACACAATTTTGACTATAGATTTTAGAGAAAATTTTACCTTCGGATACTAAATTTGAAGTAATTCGGTATTTTTCAATCTTAAATCTGGTCTCCAGATGGCAGTAGTTTATTAAGTGTATTTCAAAATCTACTTGACTAAAAGAGTTGAAGTTTCATCAAAATTATAATTAAAATAATTAGGAGTAAAATATTTGTTGTAAAATATCTAATTTATTTAAATAATTTCAAAATATTTATTTTTAAGATAATTTTATTTAAAATTTTTTAAATAATTCAACAAATATTCTACAAATATTTTAAAAGTTAGTGCAGGCTTTAATATGTAAATGCCTTGAGCATTGTTTCCTATAAATAATTAAATTGCACATAATTCTATAAAGAATGGTAAGTATTTATTTATCTCTCGCTCTCTCTGATATTTGCTCGATCAGATAGATAAGTATTATGTGCTATTATTATTAAGTCTACATTATTATTAAAGAAAGAAAGAAACTGTGAAATTAAAATATTTATATTTATAACCATAACTAATTGTTAAAATATGCTGTAATTTCGACACTAATCGATGAAATTCCAGTCTTTTTTTAAGACTAATTCCCAAAATTCTCGATATTTTTACAATCAGTCGCTGAAATGCATAATTCTTTTCATTGCTAATCAATGCAATTTCTGTGGTTTTTGACGTTAAATTCCCAAATACTCAATTATTTCGTTGCTAAGAGATGAAATTTGAGCTTTTTTTTCTCAAAGCTGAATACCAAAATACGCAGCAATAATTTTACAGCCGATTTTGAAAATACGGGATTATTTTCACCATTGTCAATTTTTATAGTCAAAACTTACATTTAATCACAAGTAATTCCCAAATTCTGCTATTATTTTGCCGCTAATCAATAAAATTTGTGATTTCCCCCCCCCCCCCCCCCCCCCTTAAAGCTGTTCTTAAAATTAATGAAATTTTAGCGTCCGATTGCTGAAACCTGCTATTATTCACCCTAATCGATGAAAATCATGTTTTTTATAAAGTTGAATCGCCAAATACTCAGATATTTTGCCATTAAACGATGAAATTTATGCTTTTATCAAAGTTGAACCCCGATATATGCAGTAATTTTGTGCCCTAGTGCGGAAATATGGGATCATTTCACTATTAACTGTGAAAAAAAAGTTAATTTTAAGCACAACTAATTACTAAAACACAATATTATTTCGATGTTAATCGGTCAGATTTGCACTCTTTTAAAAGATGATCATGAAATTCACGATGTTTTGTGGCTGGTTGTTGAAACATGTACAGTTGAAGATCTTTAAACCGCACACCTTGGTTCTAGAACTTGTGCGGATTATAGATTTTTGCAAATTATAGATCAATGATATCATTTCTTCGCTATATGAATTAGTATAAGTTACATTAAACAATGAACTTTATTTAATGAAGCTAGAATTAGAATTGTTTGTTTTTATATAATGTACTAAAGGTAATACTAATAAATATATAAAACAATAGAATTTATTTTATGAAGTATAAGCAATGTATAATTTAAACCCTTAAATGAGTAATTTATTAAAAAACTGTACCCCTACTTCTGGACTGTGATTAACAGTATGCAGACAGATACTTGCAATGTGATTAGTTTGATGCAGTTTTTAATGACTGCATTGTAGATCTTATCTTCAAAACAAATGCTGGTACAAATTTTTCCTTAAATAGTTTTGTGTATTTTTGAAATACCACTCTAAAAAGAACATTTACACTAATAGTCCTTAAACATTTGTGAAAATACACAATCCCACCAGTGCATATGCATATGATGCCATTTTTTTTTTTTTTTTTTTTTTTTTTTTTTTTAAACCAATGAGCAATACTGTTACTGGCAGGAGTTAGAAAACTGTACTTGCATGTGTTTTGTTTGATCACTAATTGAATATTATTCAGATGATGTTCAGATTTTCAAAAAAAGTATAAAAAGGCAATAAAAGTATAATTATTTTTTTTCCTTTTAAAATTAATTATGTATATCTAAATTAAATTTTACAATCATTTTTTTTTTTTTTTTTTCATTTTAGCATGTGAATTAATATCATATTTTCTCATACACATCCAAAACATTGGATTTTCATTACAACAAAATCTTTTGTTTACATTTGTAAAGTGAGTGTGGATTATAGACAATTGCGAATTATGGGTATGTATGCGGATTATAGATCTTAAACTGTAATTATATCGCCGCTACTTAAAAAGTTACTTTAATCCTAATTGTTTTCTGAAATAGGCTTTATCTCTATAATTAATTCATGAAATTCACGCTTTTTTGCAAAAACTATAATCAATGTATGCAATAAATTTTCCGAAATACGGAATCAATCATTTTACCGAATTTTTGAAATTCATGTAATACCAACTGATTGTTAATGGAGACTATTGTTTTACTGCTAATTTTTAAATGGTGTATGTTTAAAAAAAAAAAAAGAATACTAAAATATGCTATTATTTCACAAAATAATACCTGATAATAAAATTACTTTTTTTATGCGTGATTGCAGAAATATGCGATATGAAAGTCTTTAAATATGGGCATTGTTTCGCTGATAAAATTTACTTTTAATCGTTTAAATTACATGCTGCTTAGGTTCACTGATTTCATTTTAAGGAAGTTAGTTTTAGCTCGAAGTTTAGAAAATAATAATTATAAAATGTCGATTTTACGTAAAAAAATTTTAGCTTCAGCACAAAATATGAAATATGCAGATATTTGAAATCCTGGATACGAGAATTGGGTGCCGATTTCAATACTTTAACATAATTTCTGTGGTTCTTTATTTTATTATATTGTTTCCGTAACAATTATTTCTACTCTTGGATATGCAGAAAAGATCCTCAAAACACAGACTTCGAGCAATGCTGTGACCGAAAACATCGGAGAAACCACGGCTAACAATCTTTTCAGTCGGCTACGGGAAGATACAGACTGATGATGCATAGATCGCGTTGTGCAAAGGTATGCACAGTTAGATTTCGCATCAGATAAAAATACATTATAAATGCATTTTTCTCAGCGAAAACGGTAAAATATTTTTAAAAAAAATAACGATATAGCAGATCGAAAAATACAGGACACATTTTAATTTAGAAAAAGTGAAGGGTGTATTTTCACTTGAAAGAAAGGGGCAGGGCACATTTTTCACTTCGAAAAAGGGCAGGGTGCATCGGCGCTAAAATAAAATAGGGCAGGGCGCGGCGCCATTTGAAAAACACATAACATGAACACTAACGTTAATATTCTGCTACTAATACATGAAAATCACATTCGAAAACTAAATCTCACATACTCAGTTATTGTAAAGCAACGGAATAAGCACCGCAAATTCCTAGCTTTTCTCTTACTAAATTAAACTGTATAAAGGCGGACGCCAAGACTACTTATTTACACTTTAAAATTATTAAAGTAGCATCTTTTATGCTCATATAATAATTCCCTATAACATTAAACATAAGAAAATTATTCCTACGGTAAAAAGTAGTTCACTAAAATTAAGAACTCAAACTATATGAAAAAATGCAACTAACATCGTTGCTAACTTTATTCTGTTCTATTTCTTGAATTAAAAACAAAACTGTCGATGCCACACGCATCACATAATCTTTACATTTTAACAAATTTTGAAGATAGCACGCGCTCATATTTTACATAAAAATTAAAAGCATTAAATTCATTTAACTCTTTTTTTTTCTTTGACATGTTGTTCAGCACGTGAACTTACAAAAAATAGAGGATAAATAATAAACAAATTTATACACTGAAATTGAAAATGGTTCAGTTATAACATCCTCCCACCTTTTGATTATAGGTTATAATCAAAACCAAATGTTGCAGGTGTAGTTCTCAATACATTAGTCTTTCAGGGACTTTAATTCTCCTTCCCGCTTTGCTATATCTGACTGGTTCCTCTTCTGAAGTTACAACGGGTTTAACAGTTTGAGCAGAGGTTTCCTTTGAATGGTATGCTTCTTTCAGTTTGAACTATTATTTGATGATGTTACTTCTAAAGGATATAATCTTTGAATAGGTCGTAAAAGTTCATGTTGCGAAGTTTGAACCTTTACAAGTCGAACTTTCTTATCTTTGCCAGGCATAAGTTCTGTGATACGGCCTAGTGGCCAGTGGATTCGTTTCTTGTTGTCAGATCCAATTAATACAATATCTCCGACAGCGATACCCTTTTCTGGCTGTTTTCTATTTGCTCGCTGTATGAGAGCACCCAAATATTCGGATCTGAATCGATCTCTCAAAGCTCTGAGTAGGGACTGCCTGTATCTGAGCCTCTTTGATAAAGAATTTTGTTCAACTGCATCAACATCTGGAAGCTGAATTTCGTGAACATCTTGAAGAAACATAGATGGGGAGATAGGCTTTACAGTCGCATCATCACAAAGGTATGTTAGAGGCCTTGAATTCACTACACTTTCAACATCAGCTAAAAGAGTTGTCATTTCTTCGTACGTAAGACAGGCGCGTCCTAAGACTCTTTTAAGAAGATCTTTTATTACCCTAATCAGCCTCTCCGAGAAGCCACCCCACCACGCCGCCGTTGGCGGGTTAAACTTCCAGTCTATGGAGTTGACAGACCCATATTTTTGTATACATTGCCAATCTAAGCTTCTCAATAAATTAGCTGCGCCAACAAAATTTGTTCCGTTATCACAGTAGATAACAGAGCATCTTCCTCTGCGAGCCACAAATCTTCTCAAACCCATCAAAAATGCATCTGTGGAAGCAGAGGTCACTAGCTCTAGATGAACAGCTCTATATATAGCACATGTGAAAATCAAAATCCAACTCTTCTTATCGTTCTTAAGATACAAAGGACCAGCCATATCTATGCCTGTAACTTGAAATACGGCAGAATCTTTTACTCGGTTTTCAGGTAGAGGAGCACTAGATGTCCATAAAGCCCTTGAATTAAACCTTTTACAAATCACACAGCTGGCTAACACAAGCTTTACACTCTTTCTTCCGTTGAGGATCCAATACCTTTCTCTAAGCAAATTTAAGAGGATTTGTAACCCCGCATGACAGTTCTTTACATGAATATAAAAAATAAGTCGCTTAACAACTTCATGCCTTGAAGGGAGAATTATGGGATGGAGAAAATCTTCACTATCTTTCCTGTAAGTTATTTTAGTTTTCAAACGAATGACATCTTGCTCATCCTTACAGGTTTGTAATGTCTTCAATCTTTCATCACTTTCCGAAGAGAAAGATTCTTTTTGAACCATACGTAGAGTTTTTATCTCAGCTTCCCGAAATTCAGTAGCCGTCAATTCGCCTTTACTCTTCTTATCAGGATTTAAACAATTATGCTTAAAGCGAAGAATCCAAGCAACTAAACGTATGATTTTTTCATAACTTGAAAAGTAGCGGTAATACCAGTTATTGTTGGATGGAAATTCAGGTTTCGTCAACATACAAGTAGACCTTGACCTTTCTTTCTGAATTTCTTCCTCATTCCAATCTTCATCGGAAGTGTTCATGTGGTTTCTAAATTCTGCTGAATCTTTCATCCAATGTGGGCCCTCCCACCATCTGATTAAAGCTAATTGCTTAGCCTTACAGCCTCTAGACGGCAAGTCTGCTGGATTCTTCTCACTTGGTATATGTTTCCATGATGAAGGACTGCTTGATTTCTGAATCTCTTGAACCCGATTTCGGACAAACACAGACCAGCTCTCATTTCTTGATATCCAAGCAAGCACTGTTGAGGAATCGCTCCAGTAATATCTCTTCATTTCCTGCCAACCCAAAGCATCCACAACAGTTTTCGCCAAACGAGCGCCAATCGTAGCTGCTAATAGCTCCATCCTTGGTACAGTCGTATTCTTTAAAGGCGCAACTCGGGACTTAGCAGCAAGCAGAATTATTTCCCCTTGATCTTCCTTTTCTATCCTCAAGAATACTACTGCTGCGTAAACATCTTTACTTCCATCAACGAAAGTATGAATTGTGCATGCATGTAAGTTTTCTGGAGTGATCTGGATATGTCTTGGTATCTTAACATCGTTTAAATATTTAAGTTCTTGGAACCATAATAGGAATTCTTTTTGTGATTCACCAGTTATTTCGTCATCCCAATTAATTCCTAATTTCCAAGCTTTCTGTAACATCAATTTAGGATAAAGCATCACCGGAGCAGTAAAACCAAAAGGATCAAAAATTTTATGAACTGCCGATAACATACTTCGCTTGGTAATCCTTTCTGTGTTGAAATCGTTTAGCCATTTCATGTTGACTTTTAATGTATCGGAAACCTTATCCCAAATCAGACCCAATACTTGAGTTTCCTTCTGGTTCGACGTTTCATCGTGATCACCAGTGTATTCCCACTGTCTTAAATCAAAACCACCATTTGCCATTATTTTCTTTGAGTCCGAGATAAATTTCTTTAGATCTTCTTCACTGTGCACACTAGTGGCGACATTGTCTACATAGAAACTATGCAAAAGCCTTTGCTTGAAATTTTCCTCAAAACTTGCACTATTTTTGATGTGATATTCAATTACTGATGATAAAAGAAAAGGGCTACACTTTACACCGAAAACGACTCGTGCATGCCTAAATACTTTAAGTTTCTTCTCTTTTAGATCTTTCCACCATAGAAATCGTAGGAAATCTCTATCCTTTTCACAAATGCTAATTTGAAGAAACGCTTTTCTAATATCAGCGGTTACACCAAATTTTCTTTCTCTGAAACGTAGAAGAATATCTGGGATAAGCTCAATCAAATTTGGGCCACACTGCAGACACTGATTTAAAGATGGATGGTTAGTCAACTTTGCTGAAGCGTCGAAAACCGGACGGATAGGTGTTGTAGTACTGGTCTCTTTAATAACTGGGTGATGAGGTAAATAATTACCATAAGAGTTCACTTTGGTAGCAGGAACTTCTTCTATGATCCCCTCATTCAACCAGTCCATAAATATATTTTCATATTTTCCGTACATGTTCTTAGATAATAACTTAGAAGTTGTACTTTCCAAACGTCTTACAGCCAAACTCAAGTTATCTGGTAATGCAGATGTGTCGTCAGCCCAAGGAAGACAAATTTCGTAACGACCATCCTTGTTAATTTTTACTGTCTCTAAGAAATGTTCCTTTGTTTGACGGTCAATCTCACTTTTAGATTTCTTTTCTATTGTATCTGTTATTCCGATCAAGTCCAATCTCCATAAGTTTGAGATATCAGCTTCATTTACAAACAAAGACGTCACCATCATTGCTAAATTATCTGTTGAGACTTCGGTGTGAGGCGCCTTGCCCATCAATGTCCAACCGAGGTATGTTTCTATGGCAACAAGACCAGATGTCAATACTTTTCTTTTGCCAGTTAACATCTTTCCCAGAATATCAGCGCCAATCAATATTTCGATAACTTCACGGCAATGACTTACATCAGATAATTCGATTCCATATTCTTTCAACTCTTTAATCCACGGACCATTAGTGACGGGTTGAATGTTTTCACATATAGTAATTTGATCCATCACTTCAAAATTACAGGTGAACTTCTCCTTCATATCCTTAACCTTTATTCTATAACAATTATGTTGGCATTCCTTTGTTGTAACTCCGCCAAACAATGAATGCATCATTTTTTCTTGACGAATGGGAGTATAATTCATCTCTTCTGCTATACTTTTCAAAATATAAGATTTTTGGGATGCTGAATCTAACAATAAACGAACTGTTTTTTGCTTGTTTTCGGAGATGAGTTTCACTTTTAAGGTTTGAAGGAATACTTTAGCACTTTGCTTATTAAAATTTGTCATGTTTACTTCACTGCTGACTGAATTTTCTTCAACCTTTTCTTGTGCAGTTTTACCTTGAGAATCACGCAAATCGCACATCAAAGGCACATGCTTCTTAGAACAGATAATGCATCTTAAAACTGCTCGACATTTTTTCACTGTATGATTAGGTAACAAACAAGCGAAGCAGCAATTTTTATCCTTTACAATATTTTGTATCTCAGTTAAAGTCAATTTTCGAGCTGAAAAGCATTCAGAGCTCAAATGTTTGCCTTGGCAAAAAATGCATACTCTTTTGAAATCTAAAGCAGAAGACGTTGTTAATAAACCTGCAGCTGTCGATATCTTATTTCGCATATAGTCTGCACTTGCACCGTTTTTCCTTTTAGAATATTTATTATCTTCACGCTTTGTCAAACCGAAGCCCGCTACAGCTAAAGATATTCTCTCTTCACCTTCTACTTCCGTTTTCAAAAAATGCATCAGATTATTCAACCTTCCTTTAGCATCCGTATTAGAAGAAGAGAGATTCGAGCGATTCCAGGCCTTCAAAAAGTCTGCTGGGAAACAAGACTCAACCATAGGGTATAGAATGGAGGCATATTTATCAGTGGTAACACCTAATGTTTCTAGCGCCCGTAAATATGACTCAAGCTTATCATATAATGAAGTTAATGCAAATCTACCTTTTGTTTGCACAGATATTATCAATTTCAATAACTCTCGTACATACACTTCTACTAGAATATCTTCCCTGCCAAAACGAGCCTTTAAACTTTCCACTGCCTTTGAATAATTGGCGCCAGTTGGCGGGAAACTTTCAACAACTTCTCTTGCGCGTGAACCAGCGATTGTTGCTTGTACTAAATACTGGAACTTGTCCTCTGGGGCAATTTCATCATCTTTATCGATTTGTTCAAATTGGCTCCAAAAAGGCAACCAATCCTTAATTTCCCCGCCAAATTTCCTGAATTCCAGCTTAGGTAAAGTAAATTTTCGTCTCATAGTACTATTTTCATAATTACTTAAAATAGCATCAGTTTGAATTTGCCCAGATGATTGTATTCTCGCCAATTCTAAATCATGATTCAATCTTAATTTCTCTTTCTCCAGTTCTGCTTCTTTTTCCAGCTTTAATGCCTCAGCTTCTTTTTCTAGCTTTAACTTTTCAAGTTCTTTTTCTTTTTCAGCTTGTTTTTCTTCTTTCAGAGCTTGTTTTTCTTCTTTCAAAGCTTGTTCTTGTTTTTCTTCTTTCAATGCTTGTTTTTCTTCTTTCAATTTTCTTTCCGCTATAGCATTTTCTAAGATATCCTGAACAAAGTCAGGATCCTTTTCATACTCTTTACTATTTAAAATCAGCTCCTTTAAGCTTGCTATTGTGAACGTCGAAGGCAAAGTCTCTCCAATCTCTTCGGCTACCCACTTCAAATCTTCTTTTTTAAACCCTTTAACGGTTTTAAACATCTTTTTAATCTTAATATAATCAAAATAATTTTACTTCACTTGAACGGTCCTGTCGCTATGGACTCCAATATTTTTATGTAAAGCAACGGAATAAGCACCGCAAATTCCTAGCTTTTCTCTTACTAAATTAAACTGTATAAAGGCGGACGCCAAGACTACTTATTTACACTTTAAAATTATTAAAGTAGCATCTTTTATGCTCATATAATAATTCCCTATAACATTAAACATAAGAAAATTATTCCTACGGTAAAAAGTAGTTCACTAAAATTAAGAACTCAAACTATATGAAAAAATGCAACTAACATCGTTGCTAACTTTATTCTGTTCTATTTCTTGAATTAAAAACAAAACTGTCGATGCCACACGCATCACATAATCTTTACATTTTAACAAATTTTGAAGATAGCACGCGCTCATATTTTACATAAAAATTAAAAGCATTAAATTCATTTAACTCTTTTTTTTTCTTTGACATGTTGTTCAGCACGTGAACTTACAAAAAATAGAGGATAAATAATAAACAAATTTATACACTGAAATTGAAAATGGTTCAGTTATAACAGTTATTTTGCCTCTAAACAACGAAATTTGCACTTTTATTTTCAAAGCTGAATCTCTCAATACAGAATAATTGTACAGTAAATTTTAGAAACACTGGATTGTTTCACCACTAGTAAAACATTTACGTTTAATGTACTATTATTTATTTGCTAGTCGATAAAGATAGCAATTTTTTAAAAGCTGATGTTCATAAGTTGGGATATTTTTATAGCAGATAATGGAAATATGTAATCAATTCTCCACTATTTAATAAAGAAGCATCAATAAACTGGCGTTGTAAAAATATTACTTACAAACTTTGAATAAACACCATACAATGCAATAAACTCACAACAATTGTTTCGGGTCGAAAAAACACACGACCCTTCATCAGGCGAATAAAGTAAGCACGAGTGCTGCAGTCAAAGCGGCAACGCACTGCAGTCAAAGCGGCAACGTTGCCGCTTTGACTGCAGCACTCGTGCTTACTTTATTCGCCTGATAAAGGTCGTGTGTTTTTTCGACCCGAAACAATTGTTGTGAGTTTATTGTATTGTTTATTCAAAGTTTGTAAGTAATACAATTCTCCACTAATTAACAAAATTTATATTTATTAAGAATTAATTGTTGAAATAGGCTTTATTTCATGCTAAACATTGAAACTCTTTTTTTTTTTTTTTTTTTTCGAAAGCTGATATAAGACATACGCAACAATTTTGTGGCCATTTACTGAAATACGGAATTATTTTATTGCTAATTATAAAAGAAAAGAAGAAAAGTTACGTAATTGAAATTAATTGCTAAAATAGGTATTATTTTGCTAAAAACATGTAATTACTTAGACCTCACAATTCACCAATATCTTTTTTTTTTTTGGTCGTGCAATTTTTGTGAAGAATTATTTTCACCTATTTTTGTGAAAAACTAGTTTTCAGATCCGAAATTTTCTTAGAATTAGCCCTGCATTATAAAAACTTAGTTATCACATTCTCAATTATCTCAACAAATGTTATAGAATATCAGGGGTCGATCCAGGCAAAAATTGGGACCCTTTTGCTGCCCCTTCACAAAATTAAAATTTATAAAAACAGCCCTTTTCACAAATTTTGTTTTATAAAAATAATACTTTTGTAAAATTTTTCCATGTTTACAGTATTATTTTTAATGAGTGTCTATACTTGTTTAATAAAATACTATTAACTTGATATTAAACATTAGAGTAACTGCTAAAATGAAAGGTTTCTAGTGACAATTCTTTTTTTCACAAAAATTTTTCCTAAAAATTAAAACATGGATCAATCCCTGAAAATATTCTTTTTCTTTCTCCAGTGCTAAATACTTCGTTAAAGTTCAGAGTTTTCTGTGATTTTCTCCTAAACTCACATGAATGCAGACTGAAACGTTTCAGTAATTTTTCCACAGAGAACATTCATTTAAGTCGTTTTTTCTCCGAAACTCATGTAAATACAGACTAAGATACCTTAGAAAGTCTCCCACACACGACACTGCTCCCAGCCCTAGAAAAAAGATTCTTTAGGTATACAACTGATCCTTAAAAAAAAATTTTTAATGAAAATCAAAACACTGCATAATCATACCATTCTTTTTCTTTCTGCATCATTTTCAGCTTTTGATTATAATTAAAGCAAGTTTCAGTTAATATAAACAAATATTTCTCTCTGCGTCCTGATTCAGTAAATTTTAATTACACAATGCCTTGTGCATATATACTATATATTTTCTATTTAGCTATGCGTATTGTACAATGATTTGTGTAGTTTTCAGTTAGATTATAAGAGTAATTAATTGATTTGTTATTTTTTTCTATTTTCAAGAGATGTTGAGGCAATTTTATAGATAAGGAAGAAAAAATATATAAATTAAAAAACCAGGAATGTTTTTTGCAGCATCTGTAAGAAAGAAAATCGAAAGTTCATAATGATCGGACCGTGATATCTTTTTAATTGTGTGAAACTAGGAAAAAAAGAAAAAGAGGGTGAATTATAGGAATGAATATTAGAAATTCCTTCAAATTCAATGACCAACCGCGCGAATAGTTTGAAACAGAAGAGAAATTGCATCAGAGCAAGACAGAGTGCGGACACAGATCATGTGCGTAGAGGGAATATTGCTGTTGTTCCGTACGCACACAGCGTTCAATGTTTTTTTTACCGTTCTTGTATCGCTGACTGCTGTAGTAATGTAACCCTTTTGTACCTTTCTGCAGAACGAGCAGCTTCTGCAAAATCGATACTTATACTGCAGAATATTTTTAGTCAAGTGTTATCGTACTTAATTTTTTTTCTTTCAAAATTTTTTGTTTCTAAAAGAAAAACCTTTCTGCAAGGATTCAATGCCGTTCTGCGACATTTTCGCCATGTCGCCGCCATGGGGTATACATCTATACATATAAAAGAGTACTTTCACTCAGTGACTCATCAACGCACAGCAAAATCTACTGGAACCACTGATTCGAAACTGGGTCAGATTATAGAACATTATAGATTATTTGTTTCATATAAAGTTAGTGAACGAAAAATTGTTTTACTATGAATGGAAAGTCGAATCAAATTATTGAATGTTTAGATTTAGATGATGAAAATGAACATTAATTATTTGATGACGTCATATTTTTCAGGCTAATAATGATCTCATTTATATATCGGGCACAGTAGAATTGTTTATTTAGTGATATACATACTATTCGGTAAACATCGAGCCATATTAAGTAAAATGAGTTTTTATAAGTTTTAAAGTGGCTTTTTATATAAACACTGTGGTAGCGTGGAAAAAACAAACAGCTAAGTACAATTAAAATATTCAAAGATTGGGCAGGAATGAAGAGCCATTTGGACAATTCTCTAGTTTAATAAAGAAAAATTTACAGTATTTACATTATAGAAAAACTAGAATTAATTGGCTTCCTGCCTCTTCCCAGTTCTTCATGATCAAATCTGTTTCCTCTCAATGCTGGAGGTCATCTCCTCTCTTCTTTCTTCCTCGTCTGCCGGTCCCTCCTGGACTTGAGAGAGAGGGTCAGCCCCCTGATGCAATCAGGCTCCCATAGGCTCTCAGGGTTCCAAACCACACCTAGGAATCTTTCGCTGGCCAGTCGCTTGACTGTAAGATGGGTGCCATGCTGTCGCCTCCTCCCATGGGTGTGCTAGAATCATCGGAAAAATCAAAGGACAGCGTGAAATCAGGATTCAATGGTGTCGGTAGTACTCAAAAACCACGCTAGCCTCCAATAATCATCACAACATACAAAAGTTTTTTTTTTTTTTGGTAACTGAACCTATTTTTATGCTTATACATTTATTAACAATCTGCAGGTTTACGGAGTTTAATCACAGAGCAGAGAAATTTTTTTTATTTGCAACATTTTCTTCTTTTCCTCTTTCTTTTTTTTCTTTTTTCCAGTTTTTTAGTTAACAGTATTAAATTAAACTTGATTGAGTGCATATAAAAATAAGATATTTGTCATCCTTTTTTTTTTTTCTTTTCCTCCTCGGAAATGCATTTGAAGGGACTGTAATTTGCAGTTTTAGAAAAGACTAGAAACTAAATAACAAAACAAAAAGTGTAACCCTGTTTGTACTTTCTTTGTGCAATTGGGGATTATGAGAAAGAGGGGATTATCGGTCAAGGCCAATTATCTATGCAAATGTCCTCCGTGGTGGTCTTTGTGGGAAAGGAGGGATTCAACATGCGGTCCCTTTTGTTCTTACTTTACGACACTGTGTGTATGTTTCCGATGATCACATCCACGTGAAGGAAGGAGTGATAAATAGTAAACAAATAGCGATGTGGATATATTGACTTGGGCGCTGTGAGTGTTTGTGAAGGTTAATGGGTGCATGAAAAATACAAATAAGGGCCACCTTGCGCTAAAAATGAGTTAGTAACGGCCTCCGGGTGCTAGAAATAAGTAAGGGCCATGGGGGGCAAAAATGTGTTAGTAAAGGGCCGTCAGACGCTGTGCCCTGCTAAATCGGCCTAGAGTCAGCACTACCACCTTTTTCTTATTTTTTTCTTTTATTAAGAAATTCTAGAGAAGTTAAAAAAAAAAAAAATAATAAAGATAACTACAGGCTTTAAAGCAATTAATGTATTACCCAACTGAACTAAAAAATTGATGAAATACTCAAAGAACAATGCAAAAAAGTTGGAGAGAAATCCCCCCTTGCCTTATTTTTTTTTAGTGGAATTTTTCCAAAATATTGCGAGATTCTCTCAATTCCATTTTCTAATGCGAACCCTGATATACATATTTACAATCCAATCCTTAATAAACATTTTGATACATTTTATAGATAGTTGATAATTTGATCATAGAAGTAATAGATAAGTTGAATTAAAGTTGCTACTTCCTTTTAGAAAGCCATGATAGTGCAATTATCGGGAAAAATACAAACATGTATCAAAGGAGTATACAATATGATCCCACTCTAAAAAGTTCAACTTACGTAGCTTTTAGTGTTATATAAAACATTTTTTTTCAAAATTTTTAAAAAACACTATCATTAAAAAAATTTTAAATTTTAACATTTTATTAAAAATTCAATTTTTACCTGACATAATCAAGTTGTATATCAGATTGAACTTTATAATAATTCTCTTTAAAATGAGGGTTCATGAACTTCTCTAATCCCTAATAGAACTTGAGAAATTTGAGATTGAACATGCTGACATAAGCTAAAAAATGCTGATTTTTCAAAATTTAAAAAGTTCATAAAATGAAAATCCAATAAAAAAAAGTTCTAAAGGTATATTCTCATTTATATCATCATGCAGAATGATTTTCGAAAGTTTCTTTGGAATGTGAAGTGGTCTGGTTGATAATTGAAAAATTTTCGTTGATTTGGCATGGAATGACTCTAATGTTAAATTTTGAATGAATTATTTATCAAGTTTTTTTAATGTAAAGTGGTTTACTCCTAATTAGTTAAAAATCATATGTATACTATATGTACCTCTATCTTATTTCATTTTATTAAGTTAGCCCCCTCAAAAAATTTTCAGTAGCATTTATACATGGGTCTTTCTTTGTTCTTTGTAAAGGTGAATTATCTCCTAGCAAATGGATTTTGAAATAATGAGCTTTTTTTTCAAATTTGTGTAGGGAAAAAAGCAGGACTGCAAAAAAGCCAGCCAACTTTTATTTAAAAAGACCAGACTTTTTTAATAAAAGCCGGTCTTTATTGGCTTTTTTTGTTTACGTATTGGGTGAGTGCAAAAGTTCTACCTGTTTTTATTACCCATAAAAAAGAGCAAATAAACTCAAAATGAACAGTACCTATTATTGTGCATACTACCCATTGCTATCTATGACCTCTTGCCATCTTTCTGGTAGGAAATGAATCCCATGGCGGTAAAATTCCAGAGGTTTTGAGTCAAAAAAAAGTCTTGGATGGTCAGTTTTCACAGCATCAAGATCATCAAAGATTTTCTGACTGAAGGAGTTGTTCAACGCATGAAATAGGTGATAGTCAGATGGTGCCAAGTCAGGAGAATACAGAGTGTGGGGTAAAACCTCCCAACCAAAGCCCAGTAACTTTTGGCGAGTGATGACAGCAGCATGTGGCCTGGCGTTATCATGATGAAGTATAAAACTGTGACGATTGATGAGATCTGGCCACTTTGCTACCAAATTTGAATGCATCCTGTTTAAATGTAGACAGTAGAAGGCAGCATTGATAGTTTGGTTGAGTGGCAGGACCTCCTAGGGAATTATTCCGTGCACATCCCACCACACACTCAATAACACCTTCTTGGGGTGAAGTTCAAATTTTGAAGTCGATTTAGCTGTCAGGTTATGTGGAACCCAAATATCCAACTTTCTCGTAAAACCCAACTTAACCAGCCGTCTCTCGACTGTTGTCCAATGTACGTTGAAGCAGGGTTGTTATTTTGTCCACTTTTTTGTCAAAAGTCCGGGACACTGGACAAAACTGGAAAAAACCTGGGCAAAACTGAAAAAAAACCACATGAAACTGGACAAAATAAAATCCATTCAACTGTACATGTTCAATGCATAAAATTATTCTGTTAAAGTAATAAATTGTACTTTTAACTTTGAATTAGCAATTTTAGCAATATAAATATTTTATTAAAAATTGATAATTTGATAAAAATGAAAAGTGTAATTTCATTTTAATCACGATTAGTAAAAAAAAAAAAAAAAAATCATAAAGAATTACATTAGTTATGTATAGTTTGCAAATGTAACAAAGTAAATCTGTTATGGACTATTACGTATAACATTATCATATTGGATATTAAGAGGAAAAAAAAAAAGTTATTTAATGCTATTATCTAAATCTTTAAAAGCAAAAGAAATAGACAAGGCCGTAGCCAGAAAAAGATTTCATACATAATGTTGAGTTATCTTCAGTATACCCATTAAGCTTGGCCGAGCCCAGGCAGGCAGGTGCTGTCCAAAGGTTTCTGAGTTATCTTCAGTACATAATATTGACAATTAAAAATGAAGAATAACTTAACCCCCCAACACCTCTACCCAGAGGCTATTTTCAATATTAAAATTTTCACAAACAACATGATTGATTAATAATACATAGACGATTATAATCTTAAAAAAATAATTTATTTCTTTGTGATTTTGTACTAATTTTGTTAAAATAATAATAAAATAAAATAAAATCTCATAAATGTAAATTCAATGTTTTTATCAGTTTATGTCAGCAAGTCCTTTCAAAGCAAAGCTTTCATTTCTGTATAACGTTTTATTTGCAGTACCAACATGCCATTTTTTTATCCAAGAATTTAAAAAATCAAATTTACATACTTAATCATTTGATAACTTTATATTCTTATGTTAATTTTGTAAAAAAAAAAAAAAAAAAAAATTAATTGGTAATAGAAATTCCAGATGAAGAAAAATACAAAATTAAATTTTACTTCCAAATAAAAAAGTTATTTTTATTTATTTATTTTTTATTTTATTTTTTTCCACACAAAAGTAATGTCTATAATAACATAAATGTGCACATATGATTGTGTATAATATATACATATATATATATATATATATATATATATATATGTATATATATGTATATATATATATATATGTAATCAATTTGGTAAATATACAGAAACTTTAAGAGAAATAATAAAAAATGTCAAGTGACTCCACTCGAATTTCTGAACATTAAGTAATTTTCACTGTTGTTTAAATAAAATAAAGTAAGAGAAATCATTAAATAAACAAACAAGAAAATCATAAGGGTTTGATTATTTTCTCCCAAATAGAATATTGTTTAATGGAATGGAATGTATTAAAATTCTTTTATGTACCTCTGTTAAAAAACTAATAGTGTTAGATTCACCAAAATGTATACAGTTTGTGGGACATAGACTTATGACATGTATATAATTTAAAGCTCAATCAAATGAGGCATCTCGACGCTATCACATTTTGAATAATTTTAGACTATAGACCATAATGTTACAGAATTTTTCGTTGTGTCCCTGAAATAAAACTAGAAATGCTAGATTCACCAAAATTAAATATATACAATTAATTTCTCCGTGACCGATAACATGTATATAAAGTTTCAGCTGAATCAAATGAGGAATTCAGATATTATCCCACTTTAAATTATTTGAGCTCAAAGGCTATAATGATAAAGAATTTATCTTTATGTCCCGGTAAAAAAAAAAAAAAAAAAACCTGTTAGATTCTACAAAATGTATACAATTTTGTACTACGATAACCTATAACATATATGCCAACTTTTAGCTCATTTGAACAAAGCATTTAGACAATATCAGGGGTCGATCCAGGTTTTTAATTTTTGGGTCCCTTTTTTGTGAAAAACCAAATATTTTTGTGAAATTTTTATTTATTTTTGTGAAATATAAAATATTTTTGTGAAAAAGTAAAATATTGTGTAAAATTTTTCGTTTTTACAATCACTTTATGTAATGTTTAATATCAAGTTAATAGTTACGTTCAGCCAAATTAAGGCATTAATTAAAAATAATACTGAAAACATTTAATAAAAGAATCATTTTCATAAAAAAATCTTGTGAAGGGACTCATTTTATGAATTTGAATTTTGTGAAGGGTCCCTTTTCATGGATTTGAATTTTGTGAAGGGTCCCTTTTTATGAATTTGAATTTTGTGAAGGGGCCGCAAAAGGGACCCAAATTTTGCCTGGATCGACCCCTGAATATTGTGTTCTGTTCACTCTACTCAGACATACATACATCATCGTAAAAATAGCAAAAATGAACTCATGGGACCTCAAACACACACATGTAGATACACCAACATCACAAAGTGAAATTTTTGTCATGATTACAATATTTTCCTTACCTATGTACCTTCAGAAAGTAAAAAAAATCCCATGAAAGATATGTGAACCATTCAGTTTCATCATGCTTAATAACAAATTTTTAAAAGGTACCTATGGCATGACTGTGAGAAAGGAAATGACAATGTAGTTGGAAAGAGAGAGGAATTAAAATTGAAACTATAAACTATCACTTTTGCATCCAATCCACCCTTAGAAAAATACAAATATATTTGTTTATTAAATATTGTTAACTTTGCATGCCTATTTCATTCATATCTATTTTGAAATATTTAAATCGATTATATACACATACACAGGCTTCCAGAAATTTATAAAAAATGGTTGCCAACAAAAAATTATGGTAGCCCGTAAAAAATATCCTCTGCTGTTTTCTTTCTTTTTTTTTTTTTTCTTTCTTTTTTCTTTTTTTCTTATTCTTTTTCAATTTTAAAATTTACTTGAATATAGAAATTAAAATTCTATGCATGAAAACGAATTATTTATTTGGCTAGAATGATACATCAGGAAACACCTGTTTAAATTTAACATCATGAAACTGGTTTTATTATTTTCATTACACCAGTACACAATCGGCATTGATACATCATTACACCGGCACAACGATTCAGCACCAGGTCGATAGCATGCACAAACAGGAGCAGTGTAAACCAATTCCCTAAAACGGTGCAATAATTTAACACCAATTTGTGAAATGGGTAAATCCCCTAATGGGGTATTGATTCAACACAGTGACTCAAAAAGTGGTGAGAGAAGCAAGAATCAAAACAGCTAGAGTAGAATCGGAGCCCGATTCTGAGACCAATTCTTTCACCAAAATATATATTAATTGTTCTTGTTTTTGATAAGTGCCCTGCCCACTCAAAGGAAATGAACGAAAAATTAAAAAAATGTAAGAGTGTTTTCTTTGCCACCAAACACTACATCAAAACTTCAACCAATGGATCAAGGTGTTATCAAAAGTTTAAAAGCGCAGTATCGCAAACGGATAATACGAAAGGTTATTACTACAGTTGAAATAAATCAACCCATGCCTAAGATCAACTTACGGGAAAGCATATCCAGAATTTCAAAAGCATGGAATTACGATGTGACGGATCATGCAGTGTGCAGTAGGTAACAGCTTTACCAAAGCTGGATTTATTGTTAGTACTGAAAATTCGGCAGTGGATGATGATGAGGACAATGATGATATTGATTTAAAAGAGATGAAGAAAATGTGGATGCATTTGAAAGAAAAAGAAATAGTTGATGACAATGTGCAGATTGGTGATTTTCTTTCAATTAATTGATTCTAAAACTGAGACGTCGGAAACTCTAACCAAATACAGGGCTCGAAATTTATGGTCATTAGTCGTATTTTGCAACTATAAATTTCATTTTGACGACTGTGATCTTACACCAAGTCGTCATTTTTGACGACTAACTTTCTGTTATTTCATTATTTTTAATGAGGCATGTGACATTTCGAAAGTTTCATTTTTAATATTTCAAGTTATTCTGCGATCTTCTCAAGGTCATAAATCTTTCTTTCTTTCAGTAGGGATTCACTCATTTAATCAATGTTACCTCATAATATATCTATTGACAAAGAGGCGATTATTGAAGAGTTTGAAGATTACAAATTTTGGGCAAAAGAAAAATTAAATATCCCATGTCTGCCTGCTTGGCAGCGTTTGTTGGCTAAATCAATTTCATCTTCTTCCTTTCCTAATTTAAGGAAAGTAATAAATTTCATTATATTCTTCCCTTAAGTACAACTGAGTGTGAAAGAGGATTCAGCCATTTTAACTTAATCAAAAGGAAAAAAAAAAACAGTCTGTTAACTTCTACCATAGATGATTTACTATTTATTAAGCTGTATGGACCAAGTTTAGAAGAATTTAATCCACAATCTGCTATTGATTTATGGTGCAATGATGTTAAGCAGAGATACATAAGACATCCAGAGTTTAAAAAATAATTTTGTTTTTTAAATACATTTTCTTTCTTATTTGCAAGGTATTTATGTGTTTATTTCTAAGCATTATGAATCATTAGATGTATATATATATGCATATTTATGAGCAAACAAATCATTTCAAAATGGCAACCAAGTAGAAGAACTTTATGGCAACTAAAAATTGTTAGGTGCCATTGACGCCAGACTTACCGACTCTAGTTTCGAGCCCTGACTGAATCATACATTTTCGACAGTATTATTAAAAAAAAAAAAAAAAACAATGGATGATAGTTGTGAAGAATTTGAAGACGATGTTCAATTAAAAAACCGCCACATGATGAAATAATAATCTTTTGAAACAGTTCGACATGGACTACAATTTGTAGAAAACATACCAAAAGAAATTTTCAAAGCATTGTAAAAATGGAAGATCTGTTATGAAAACAAACACTTTTTCTAGCCAAGAAAAAAAAAAAAGACAAAATTAAGACTATTTAATTGGTATGTAGTCTTAATAATAAAATATAGAATAGAACGTAAATAAAAGTTCATTTTACTTTTATTCCTCAGTTTAGACCAAACTAAACATTAAGAATGAATATGAAGGTAATTTAATTTTACCATAATTTTATAATAAGTTTTCTCTTAGTCTACAACTGTTCTCTTTTGAATTAAAACTTAAACTTCAAGCCCAATAATGTTATTTTAATTTTAATAATAAAAATAAAAACAATTGAACCCAAAAATACCCCACCTGGGTTGAGCCTTAAAAAAAAAAAAAAAAAAAAAAAAAAAAAAAAGTTTTTTTTAACACTAGGTTTACGGAACACGTCACTTTGACGCATTGAGTAAAATTTCAAAAACCATTATTATATAAAATATAAAATATTTAATACCTTATTTTAAATCCTTACTATTTCAGAGTTTTAACATATTTCGGCATCCAGTCGGAGCCATCATCAGAAAACACTCGGTAAAATGATCCGTAGGTGTTAAGATTGGGCGGTTTGTTGATCTTCTGTAGCTTTCTTCTTGCTTTCTTCACTTCGCTTTTTCTGTCTGTACAGCTGTTGCCACTCGGGTGGAATTAGGCTATGTTCGATGTCATTAACGGTATTAGTAGATGTTAGTATTTCTAGTGCCTCTCTTTTGAGGGCATAGTGGTGGGAGTTATATGGGGCTATTTTTCTATAGTTAATGGAGTCAATGTTAATTGGATTAGTGTTGTTAGTTCTTGAGAAGGCTGTAGAGTGTCTATTGTATTTTAAATCAGTTATAGACACTCTACAGCCTTCTCAAGAACTAACAACACTAATCCAATTAACATTGACTCCATTAACTATAGAAAAATAGCCCCATCCCACCACTATGCCCTCAAAAGAGAGGCACTAGAAATACTAACATCTACTAATACCGTTAATGACATCGAACATAGCCTAATTCCACCTGAGTGGCAACAGCTGTACAGACAGGAAAAGTGAAGTGAAGAAAGCAAGAAGAAAGCTACAGAAGATCAACAAAAACCGCCCAGTCTTAACACCTACGGATCATTTTACCGAGTGTTTTCTGATGATGGCTCCAACTGGATGCCAAAATATATTAAAACTCAGAAATAGTAAGGATTTAAAATAAGGCAGGGTGTGAAAAAATCATGATTTTTTTAAAAAAATAAAAAAAATCGGATTTTTTTGATTAAAATCGGATTTTTTTGATTTAAATCAGATTTTTTTTAAATTTAAATTATCTGACATTACGACATTAAGCATGAAAAATTTTTAAACTTAAATGTGAATAAATATAAGAAGCAACAAATATAAATAAACTAAAAAAAAAAAAAAAAAAAAAAAAAAAATGAGGATATTAAAAAAATAATAAGAGTAGATTTTAAAAAATTATAGTATTAGCCAACATAGATACACTGTACCCCCTCCCCCCCCCCCCCCAAAAAAAAAAAAAATAAATAAATAGTTTAAGTGAAAATATTTTAAAAGCATATAAGATCTATTATTATTATTGTTGTTATTAAAATGTGCATATAATATAATAAGCCGTAATCTTGAATATCACATTACGAAATTTTTTGAAGCGAAACTTTTTGGAGAATCAATCAATTAACCCCTTCCACTCCAGGGACGTACGTGCGTACGTCCTAGTGTTAATGGCCATTAATACCATGGACGTACGTGCATACGTCCAAAGACAGTATACGATACTATTTCAAAATTATAATCTGGTATTTCAGACATTTACACTACAGCTAGCCTGGAGCGGAAGGGGTTAAAGGAAATCCGATGTGTGTGTGTGTGTATATATGTATGTGTGTATATATATATATATGTATGTGTATATATATGTGTATATATATATATATATCACATATTAGTTTGTGCAATTTATTATCAATAATTATAAGATTAAAAAAAAAATATATATATATATAGCATGTTTTTAAATATTCTGTTGAATCATATAAACTTGATAGTTGTATTTATTAATAAATTCTTATTTATTCATTTATTTTATTTTTATTATTATTTTGTTTTTTATTAATTATTCCATCAACTTGAAAGAAAATGATCAAATGTATAATAAACTGAACAATTGTAAGAAATTTTCAAACATTTATTAATTGAATAGAAGTATTAAAGAATGCATTGTCTTCATGTTCTGAGTTATTCTAAAAGTTTCAAATGTCTAGCTAGCCGGGAAATTATAGCTATAGAACTATATTAGCACTTTATCAATGTGTATTAAATTTTTAAAGTGATAATGGATGGTAATCTTATGAGATGCATAATTTATTTTCTTTTTTACAATTTTTTATTGTTCATGTTGTTTTGACGACAATTAAATTATAAATAAAACTTAAATGGCTAATTTTAAAGCTATTATGGGGTTATTATTTTCACATTTTATTAATTAATTAAATTAAAACATTTATTAATTGAATAAAGTATTAAAAAGAATGCATTGTCATCGTGTTCTGAGCTATTCTAAAAGTTTCAAATGTCTAGCTAGTCGGGAAGTTAGTTAAAAATTGATTGCAAGATTTGTACTGAAGAAACAAACAAACAAGAAAGCAAGTTAATAAAAACATGGTAATAAAAGACATAAATTCAATATTTTTTTCAAAAGGTTAAAGTATAAAAAATTTAAGAAAACTGAAATAATTGGACAGGCCATTACCATTTCATTTCAAATTTTATAAAAACCTAATTAAAAAATGATAGGAAAAATTGCTTATGAATGCATTGGTCAGTTCAAATATATAGGGATTACAATTAGTAATATCAAAGTTAAAAATGAAAAACAATATTTTATTTATTATTATCAATTTAACACTTAAGGCAGAAAACTTATGGCTTTGTATAAAAAAAAAATTGAATCTAAAATAAGAATAGAAGATAGAGTTGGAAAATTAAAAGAATCATTTTTAAAATTAATCAACACTTTTTTTTTTTAATTTTTTGGCATGGGGGGGAGGGGGGCTATTTGATGTAAATTACAAGTAAGTTCAAGTTTTCTTATGTTCTGAGACATATAAAACTACATATTCCTCCAAAATTATAAAATTTTATTTTTGATTTAAATCAATGATTTTTTAAAAAAAATCAAGTGATTTTAATCACGATTTTAATCATGATTATAATCAAGCTGATTTAAATCGGCGTACCCTGAAATAGGGTATTAAATATTTTATATGATATAATCCTTCCTTCAACATTTTTTGAAACCATTATTATATTTTCCAATTTATGCTAGTAATTATTAGTATAATGAGATGAATATATACCCAATTTTATTTTTCTTAAAAAAAATACCACGTCTCTTGTATTTGTCAATTTCCTGGTGTCCGTAAAGATAGGTATATAAAAATGCCCGTAAACCTAGAGTTAAAACCTTGATTATTATACATAAATAAGTTCCTGCAGATATTCTACATAATATAATCCTTTTACTTTCCATTTGAATCGGTCATTTGAGAAACACCTCATATCCAAAAAAGTAAATTTTCGGGAAATCAAAAAAAACCCCAGCTGGTCCATAATTTAACATCATATACTTTTTGAATATTTTTATATGTTTCTACAGGGGTTTGGTAAGCTAATTCTACCAAAATAAAATTTTATTATTTTTATTTTGATATTTAAAAAAATTATAAACGTTGTTGGAGATGTGTTGTTTCTCAAATGACTGACTAAACGATATGTTATCAGGTATGAAATAAAAGGTAAAACAATTCAAATTATTAATAAAAGTCAGTATTTCATTTTTCAAATAATATATACACATTTTCCAAACATTGTTTCTTAAAATAGTTCAATGTCATCCATATCGATAGTTGGCCAGTCATAAATTTTTGAATACAATTCACCAACAATGTCTGCAGGTATATAGGCTTCGATTTTCTTGAGGTCATTGATTTTGTTGATATTGATAGGTACCACATTTTTGCGGGTAAGCACTGATTTTTGGAAGCTCTGGTAAACCAGTTCCTGGTTTTTCAAGTCAAAAGTTTGTTCATTGAGTCCACCAATAAAGTTTTTTACTTTAACTTGGCCTACATGTTTATTAGAGTAATGAAACTCCATAAAAGTTGAAATGTTGAATTTTATTTTGTTTTTCTTTGGGATGTTCCTTGCTTGAGTCTCCGTAGATATTACAATTTTTTTATAAAATTGACCACACCATGATTTAAAATCTTTTACTTTTCCACTTTCTACTATTTCCACCAGAAACTTGTCCTGAATAGCAGCAGAGTGCAACATAAGTTCAGGATACTGTTTTACTGTGTAAATCCTGTCAGTTGTTTTAATTTTTCGTTTGATTACACTAAAGTCGTGGTCACACGGAAGGAGATGAGGTGTTTCTCAAACGAATGGATATTTTCAAAGGATATTCCACCATGGTTACTAAGTGGAGATGAATTGTTTTATGCGTATCGGATTTGTCTAGCCTTCCCCAACAATTTAATATGTCTAACTCAATTTTGGCCAAAAGTGGACATGAGGTGTTTCTCAAATGACTGATTCATTTATTTGGATATCCCGTCTAAGTTTTTTTAATATAAATATCTAATTTATTTTACCATACTTTAATTTAGAGATTTGTCATACTGCTTTAATTATTCAAATTTAGATCTGAACTCAATTCTAGTCTCTCAGTAAAATATTTAAATTTTTTCTTAATTTTTCTTTTTAGGTCCCAGATGGGCTTCCTGGAACTTAGGGGTATTCCTCTGTATTAGGTGTGCTGGGATACATCGGAATTTAGGGGTTCACATTTCCAAAGTAAAAAGTGTTAATTTGGACACATGGACCCCAGAACAAGTTGCTGTAAGTATTTTATAGAATTATCAGCATTTTCAGCATCTATTATTTTTTAAATTTTGTTAATACTTTTGTGCAAGGAATATTTCTGTATTCATGAAATGCTATTGCCTACCATTCTGCTGTTATTTTACCAGTGGACTACTGGATTTTGGCTTTATATAATCTGAGATTTATTTTAAAAATTTCTTAGTTTTCAATAACTCTTAACAGTTTCAATAAAAAAAAAAAAAATTGATGCCGCCTAAAAACAGGGAAACAAGCATACCACGTGGTATGATAGGGAGTGTTAACTAATTCAGAAGATTGATAGATTCACTGACAAATAGTTGACTTTATGAAAGAATAAATCAAAAATCATCTGCGTTATTGTGGTTCTGTGGAAGCTTTGTTTTGACTATTTCTTTTCATTTTTTTGTTTTCATCAAATTGCTTTCTTCATTAATTTCTAATTTAATAATGTAGCCCGATTCAGCCAAGTATTTTATGCTATTTGCAGTCTGTTTCAGGCTCTCAGACTGGCAAATTCTGCAACAGTGTAATTTAATAAAAGGAAATATTCTTTATAATTAAACTTGTAGTCTGATATAATTAATTAAAAAATAAGATATATCGTATAGTAAAACATTACTTTGTTATATAAATCCGTATAAATATAGAGAAGTGTGTGTATAATCAATCTGGAGCTTGGACTATTGATAACAGAGCTACAAAACTTGGCAGAGGGGTAACTTGGACCCTGTAGGGGTACACCTCATAGATTTTCTTTTTCAATCCACTTATTTTTCTGTTTCATTTTGTTAAATTTATTCTTTCATTTCAAACATTTGATGTTACAGTATTTAATTTTCATTTATTAAATTAAACAGGCATGAGATTCTTTCGAGGATCTGCGATTTTTTGACTTATAACCAATATATATATAACATATCAGCGATTCATAAAAATTATTTTAAGAATAAAATTATTTTAAATTTCAAAAAAATCTTGCCATTTTAAATTAATGCAGATAAAAGTTTAGTAATCATATACAGTTATATGAATAAAAGTAAGTCAAGTCACTTCTGATAAAGCTTTATTTTGTAAAAAATAATAAAAAAGGCAAAATATACACTAAAATGAAGTTATTCTAATAATTAAATTTATTGTGACGTAAATTGTGGTGCAAAAATACTAAACGCTGAACATTCTCTGGAGATAGGCAATTTCTTCTATTATTATAAATTTGTCCTGTTTCTGAGAATACATGCTCACTATAAGCACTACTGGAAGGTGCACACAAATATTTTTTTGCAAGCTTACACAATATCAAAAATGCTTTGTTTTTTCCACCAGATAAATGAAATTTCAGTTTTATCCAATAACTCTGCATTGAAGAAAGTTTCTAGTTCTTTTTTGACTTTTTTCAAAGTCACTTTTTTAAATAGAGGTAGTGTCACACTTGTTTTGTTCTGTTATTTTGTCAAAGCACTGTCAAAATGTTGATTTATTTGCTGATATCTTCTCTACTACTACTGGATCTTCTATATTGTTGGTATCTTTTTCACTAAATGTGACATTGCGTATTTTTCTTCTTTTCGGTAGATTCTGAATATTATCTACAACAATATCATTATCAAATGCATATTTTAATTGCAAACTTTTGCTTTTTAACAATTTTTTAATGCCACATTTGAAAATTTCTGGAAAAAAATGTCAGTTTGTAGCAAGGATCAAGAGCAGTTGCAAAAAAAATAATACGAATGATCTTAAATTTCTGTTTCAGTTACATTCTGTGGGAGCTGAGTTTCCTTGTTGATGCTTTTTACAAAGGTTGAATCTTCTTTCAAGTTCACTTTTTAATGTTTTTTTAATGTTTACTTTTTAATGTTCCACATCCAAAATGGCTACTTTCTTTTTCTAAGAAATGCAACAAAGTTCTGATCGATGGTATCACTTCAGATATTATTGATTCATTAGAGCTTATCAATGTTGTTAGTTTTTCAAGCGGAGACAGCAGTTTTACAACACTGTCACTGAGCTACTGTAAAAATTGGTATATTGTTGTCAGTAGCACATAAACAAAGAGGTCGCTTTAGTTTTTGTAATAGTTTCAACATATAAAATGTTGAGTTCCACCTTGTAGTGATATATTGACATAACTATTTTGGATTCATCCCTAATCCTGACTGTATATTGTTGCGAATTTTTAAATAATTGTATTTTTTTTTTTTGTATAAATTCTTTCAAAGAGGCTTAGTAAGTTGATATAATGTTAAATTTCTGCATTCCTAGCTCTTTTTCATGTTAAAATAGCCTAATTTTCCCTTAAAAACACATTTAAAAGCTCCAATAATGCAGGTAATGGATTTGGTACCAAATTTGGCAACTTTTTCCCCTTGGTGACTTTTAGCAAAAAAATTCTTATTGATATACCAAGATGGAAGCTGTAAGATGATTGGTTAATGAGATACTAGCAATTTCCAGAACAATCTGGGCTCTATAGAGGAATATAAAAGGAGGCCCATTGTGCCAAATCAGTCTGAGATTAGTTTCTGTTTCTGCCAATGATCTATTGCTTCTGAAAGAGCCCTGAGCCTCTTTGAATTATAGTCAATTGCTATATGTCTTAATGCTATACAGTTTGTACTGTGGATTAGCTGTTATTTAAGCAGTGTTTACTGGTGGAATTGAAGTTGATACCCAGTTTAAAAGCTGTTAATTCACTACAAAACAACATAATATTTTTGCAGTGAGGTATCAAAATTCATCGTTTTATGTCTTTGTAAATGGACACATCTCGGACGTGAAATTCTTTGTGAGTGGTCAGAGACAATCAAGGAAAATCACAATTAGTTCCAAGTAATTTATTAACATTTCGATTATGGGACACATCACAAATTACGCATGACAAATATTAATGAAATCGATGATATATGTACAATGAATATATTTTACAGTTCAGGTTTACATTTCATTTATAACTACCACTCTTCATCCACCAACCTTCAGCCATCGTCTCTCGAGATGTACTACTTGTTCCGAGAGCTGGGTTGCTATTCTTATTTGTGGCGGCGCAGGTTTACCAGATTTGGCGCACCTTACATGCCCCACCTAAACATAAAATTAGCCCACAGTGGCTGATTTTATCACTTTTAAAAACAAAACACACACATATATAAATGCTATTACAAAACATATACTTTCAAAATACTATTCAGTACACTATATATATATAAATGCTATTACAAAACATATACTTTCAAAATACTATTCAGTACACTATATAATTTTAATTTGATTATATATATATGCAATATAAAAAAAAAAGCGTCTGCACCTCTGTGCTGGACACCTGGTCTATGAGTGATGGAATGATTCCATCTTTGAAGAGCTGGAGCCCAACCGATTAACTTAGGACTCGTAGGAGTACTATGATTTAAGTACTTAAGTGGATTATGATCAGAAATGATCTCTACCTTAGCCCCACTTTTTCAATGCTTGCCCAATTTTTCTGCGTCGTATTGAATTTTTGGCTTGCGAACGCTATTGGGCGATAAGATCCACCAGCATCTTGTTGGGTTAAACAACATCCTACACCATAGTCAGATGCATCGCAATGAACTTGGAATGGCAAGTTGGCATCAGGGATAGCCAGGCTAGTTACCTCACACAATAACTCTTTTAGTTTATCAAAAGATTTTTGTTCGGCCTCACCCCAACTGACTATGTTTGATTTATTTTTCTTGGTCAGCTCCATGAGTGAAGAAGATATTTCCGCATAATTCGGTATATAAGTGCGATAGAAACCCATCAGTCCCAAAACAGACCTGACATCCTTTTTAGTGACCGGCCTAGCTAACTTTCTAATAGCTGATATCTTATCTTCTTCAGGACCATGCCTACCTCCCCCTATCACGTGACCCAAATATTTTATTTTCCGTGACGCAAAGGAACATTTATCCAATCTCACCGAGAAACCTAATTTATGTAACTCGGTTAGAATCAGCTCTAAATGATTCAAATGTTCTTCAAAAGACCTAGAGAAGATGACCACATCATCCATGTATGCCTCTGTATAATCTGAATGAGCTTTTAAGATACGGTTCATTTCTCATTGAAAAGTACCTGGTGCCCCTGCTAGACCAAAAGGCATTGTCTTCCACTGGTACACGGCATTGCGAGTGGTAAATGCTGTTAATGGTTTACTTTCCTTATCCATTTTAATTTGCCAGTACCCCTTTAAAAGATCTAAACTAGTTAACCAATGGGCTGATCCTGCAGTGAAAATTAACTCTTGAATATCTTTCATGGGAAAAACCGGAACTTTAGTTACCGCATTTAAGGCCCTGAAATCGATACACATTCTTATGGAAGAATCTTTTTTCGCAACGCAAACAATTGGATGAACTATTTCAGATTCTGATGGTTCTATTAAATCTAGATCTAACAATTCTTGAACCTGACGTTCAACTTCCTTTCTGTATGCAATGGGAACACTGTAACAATGGGGGTTTTTTCTGAATTGCATTTGGTAATAATTCAATTTTATGAGTGCCCACCGAGGTTCGTTGAACAGGTTTAGTAAAGATATGTTTAAATTTTACAATCAAATTTCTCTGAGTTTTCCACTCAGAAGCATTTAAATGTTCAACTTTAAGACTATCAAGAATTTCAAAGAATTTAGATTCCTTGGTAGCGGTAGGTAAAGTTTCAACATGACCGAATTCTTTTTCTTCCTCAATTTATTTTGATGAATATGTTTGCACCATCTGGCAATTTCACAATAAAAGAATGAGGATTACGTTTTTCAACAATATTTGCAGGACCCTGCCATCTGGCAAATAATTTATTTGTCCAATCGGGTACTAAAACTATCACCTGATCCCCAACTTTGAATACTTTGTCAGACGATCTCAAATTGTGGTAGTAAGCTGTTTTTTCCTGTTGTACTGCCGAAACAAGTTTGGCTTGCTCCGCAGCCTTCTCAAGTTTTAATTTTAAATCTTCTAAATATTTGGCAACAGGAGTAGTACCTAACTGTATATTATTATGTCTCCCGGTCCAAGTAGATTTTAAGATTGACAAAGAACCTTGTGGCTGCCTACCATACAGTAACTGAAATGGAGACACACCCATAGTTGAATGGGGGTATTTCTCTGTACGCCCACAACACATAAGGAATTTGCAAATGCCACCCTCTACCTTCTTCCCTTATTGCATTATGTAACATGTTTTTCAGTGTTCTATTGAATCTCTCCACCAATCCGTTTGATTGTGGATATCCTGGGGTAGAGAATCTTGGACTGCTTCCTATACGTTTCTCGAACTCTTTGTCTTTAGTCAGTTCAGCTATGAAGTTTGTCCCGTTATCAGACGCGATAACATTCGGTATTCCGGTCCTCAAAAAAATGCTTAGCATCACCTCACAAGTTGTTTCTGCATTTAGACTAGTCAATGGTATGGCTTTGCCCCACCTAGTATGTTGGTCGACCATACACAATATATATGTATGTCCCTTTGAACTTGGGGGATCAATCAGACCTATCACATCTATATTTACTACCTGAAATGGTAATTCCGGTCTCGTCACCGGCATGATTGGCGTTCGGTCATTCGTTCTAACTGCTTGAGTGAGTTGACACTCTTTACATGATCTACAATATTTTTTTATGTCAGCCCTCATACCTTCCCAGAAGAATGAGTATTTGATCCTCTCCAGAGTTTTTCTAGGACCCATATGGCTGCTAAACACTGAGGTATGAGCAAGTTTTAGTACCTCCTTTGGCCTACATTCTGGAAGTACAAGTTGCCCAATGCTCTCCCTGAGTATTTTGTCCCTATGAAATAAGTAACCATCTACCTCATATTAATTACCCTTACCTTCTTTAGCATGCTTCCAAGCTACTGCTAAATCGGTACACTGCTCTTGCTCAGAGCGAAAAGTATCAGCTACCATACTTCCCTTATTTGGCTCAGTGATTGCCTCACCATCCTTAGCATTTACCGTTCCCACTTCATTTCCACATGAAGAAATTTCCCTTTCAGATTCCTCAAAAATAAAATTGTCCCGTGCTTTTTCTGACAGTGTCCCAGATGAAACTTCCGTCGTTCCATCTAAATTTTCTGAGTCACCCGTCAGGTCCTGAGAGTTCTGAGCCAGGGAAATTCCTTCACTCCGGGCTCCTCTCAACATGTTCAAAACATCCGGTGGAAATAACACGTCTTCCACCAAAACATCTGCCAAAGCACACAACACTTGCTGATGCACCACATTAACCTGGCCACCAGTAGCAAGACCTAACGGAACGTAAACTAATGGACATTTCACCGCCGGACCAAAAATACCCCTCAAGAAAATTGTAGAAGCACCTTCAACCGAAATTCCCGGGACTAGTTCTTTTTTGACAACCGTAATTTCTGTTCCCAAATCCACTAATGCGTCAACTAATTTACCATCTACACTGATAGATGTCTTTTTAGTTTGCATAATTTATCCTAAATAGCTCGCCTAGCGATGACTTCCCCTAGTAAGTCTACCCTGGCCAATACAGTTTCTTTCTTTGAGTCTGTACCCTCTGCAGAAACTTTGTTAATGTTAAGCCTCCTAGTATCTGACCCTTTATTTTTTGGACAATCCCGTCTGAAATGTTTGTAGGACCCACATGTGAAGCACGTTCGTTTTTTAATTTCTGCGAGCTTTGATTTTTCGAAATTTTTCTTGGGGGAAAAAATTGTTAAAATCGGACCTTTTTTCACTAAACTGCGGTTTACCCAAATTAGAATGATACCCCTTTTTATCAAAATCCATCCCTTTGGCTCTTACTGACCCATCATAGGACTTAGATGCATAAAATACATCACAATGCTTACCTAAATCCTTTGGCTTGAACCAATCTTCTCCTTGAAGAACTCCTATGTGGATTGCAGTTTCTGCATCCAAGGTTTGAAACATCTTATCCGATACAATGAGCTGATTCAGCGACTCAAAATCACTTACCTTCCTGGCCTTGCAGTAATACAGCCACATTGAGGTTAACCTGGATGTGAATTGAGAAAAATTCTCGTCAGGATTATGTTTTGCCCTACGAAAATTTTCTAAACATAATTTTGGAGAAGCTTCATACTCTTGTAACACTAATTTTTTCAAGGATTCATAGTTATTCAATTCCTTTTCTTCAGTATTAGCTAACAGATTAGTTACTTTATCCCCTAATAAGCAAAGTAAAACTTTAGCTTTAAATTCATTGTTAACATTTTCATTTACAAACGCTTTCTCTAAACTCGAGAAAAAACAGTCCCATCCATCTGATTTACAAGGAACCTTAACTGTTAAGAGTCTAACCATCCTTACTATTTCATCTAGAGATTTATACGTGTGGTTTGAACACTATTTTGAACCAAATTTTGATTACTCTTAGACAATTCTACTTCCAAACGAAGTTTTTCCAATTCAAATTTCTCCCTTTCTCTCTCTGTCTGTAACTTAAATTCTCGCTCTAGTTTTAACTTATTTTCATTTTCTAGTTTTTGTTCCCTTTCTACCCTTTCAGCTATGATAGCCTCTAAATATTCTTTCGCCTCATTCTCTTTATATCGCTTATTGGCTAAAATTAATTCCTTTAACTCCACTTTAGACAATTTTTCATCAGGTATTTCCCCATAATCTTGTGCCAGACAAATTAAATCTGCCTTTTTACTTTTAATTAGGAAAGATATTTATTTATTTATTGAACTACCCAAATGCCAAATTACCTTACAATAAAATGAAAATAGAAAACAAAATATACAAGAAATATCAAAAGGAATATTATTCTTTTTATACGATAAATTCTTTTTATACTAGAACAAAAAAAAAAAAAAAAAATCTAAAACATTTATCAGAAATAAACCAGAGCGGTTTATTCACCCAATGCATTTATTATCAAAATGAAAAATAAAAATATAATAAAACAAAATATATTTCTACACACATTTTTCTCACCTTTCCTTTTACTAAAAAAAAAAAAAAAATAATAATTACTTAGGAAGTAAATAATGATGCATTAAAATTGTCCCTAATAACTCAGTTTTATTCTTATTTATCTTAACTCTTTTTTTTCTTTTCTTCTAATAATTACCTTGGAAGGAAACACCAATGCTTTAAAACTATCGTTAATAATTCAGTTACAATAAACTAGAGAAGAAAAAAAAAAGATACCTTCAACTGTCTTCTCAAAAACAAAATAAAATAAATAAATTTATCATTTAAGTATTTCATAAACCACAAAATTCGTACTATATCTGAAAATTGATATTACAAATATTAAATACATATATTGAGTCAAAAATCAGCCAGATTTCTGCCTTTTCTAGGAGTATGTTTGCCGATTACATAATTTTTGCATCTGATTACCGAAACATACACAATTTTCTCGTCCGAATATTCTGAAAAAACTTTTGGGAAAAGTCTGTTTTATGTTTGCTGATTGATTTTTAAGTAAGTTAATTTTAACACAAAATTGAGAAAATAATATAATCATAAAATGAAGAGTTTACGCGAAAAATATTGCGCTTCAGCACAAAACACGAAATATGCAGAATACTCGAAATCATGTATACAAGAATTGGATGCTCATTTCAATACTTTCACATAATTTCTGTGATTCTTTATTTTATTATATTATTTCTGTAATAGTCATTTCTACTTCTTGGATATGCAGAAAAGATCCCCAATACACAGGCTTCGAGCAATGCCGTGAACAAAAACCGCAGCTAACAATCTTTTTTTTTTGCTGGTCACACGAAGATACAGACTAGTGGCACATAGATTGCGCAGAGTGACTTCTTATGGAATTTTCAGATAGCGTTTGGGCAAAAGTAAGCGAAGATTTGGCATCAGATAAAAATCTATTATAAGTATATATTTTTCAGCAAAAACGCTAACATTTCTTTAAAAAATAGTGATATAGCAGATGGGAAAATGCAGGGCAATATTTCATTTGAAAAAAGTGAAGGGCGCATTTTCACTTGAAAAAAAGGGGCAGGGTGCATTTTTTACTTCAAAAAAGGGCAGGGTGCAGTGCCCTTTGAAAAATGCCTAACATGAACACTAATACAGAGAAACTTAAGATAACCTTCATAGCTGTCAACATTACAGCATTAAAAAAAGAATGATTTCTACTTGAAAACGTGAAGGAAAAATGCCAATCGGGGGGCATAAAAGTGAAAAATATCGAACAATTCTACTTCTTTAAAGATTCTAGAATCTAATAAAGTAAGTTAAAAAAAAAAAAAAGATTTAAGTTGCAGATGTAGAAAGAAATCTCATATTTCTGCAATGTATGTGACTGCCAATTGTTAGCGGGAGGGGGGTACACAAATAATTAGAGGTATTTAATAAAGAGGTATTGAACAAATCTATCTTTTTTTAGATTCTAGAGTCTAACAAATAAGTTGTAAATGATCATTGACATTTATGCTCTGGATGGAGAAAGATTGAAAATTACATGGCTTCTGTGAGGCGTTTGATTGCAATCATCATCACTAGCTTTTTAAAATTTGTATAAATCACAAAAAGTGGTGACTAATGGCAATCGATACACAATTTATTAATCGCCATCTTTTTTATTTAGTCGCCACATGGCGAGTGACATCCGTTAATTTTGCCCTTTAGCATTTAGATGCTATATTGCACTTTAAATAATTTGACTATACGCCATACTGTTACAGAATTTTTCGTTGTCCTTGCGGAAAAAACCCCCCTATAAATGCTAGATTTACCAAAATAAACCTATACAGTTCATTCGACGGTAACCTGTAACATGCATATACATTTTCAGCAGAATCGAATAAGGCATTTAGATGCTATCACACTTTAAATAATTTATGCCCATAGGCTACAGCGATGCCGCTAGTCTTTCAAAATCCTGGGTCCCTGGGACCCATGAATTAAAAATATCTGGATCCTTTTTTCAAAAAATGGGTCCCCACATAACTGAATTTATATATTAGATATAAATTAAAATTTTATTTTATTGTATATGAAAAACAGTTTTGTAGAAATTTTTATCTAGCTCTTTTTGAGATTTCTTAAACTAATATTATGAAGGAGGTGGTTGCTGTTAAGAAACAACTGAAAACATTTAGCTCAATGTGCTCTGGAACCAGAGAAAAAAAAAAAAAAAAAAAAAGAGAGAGAAAATATAGTATAATATCTAATTATAATTATTATTTTAAACTAGAAACATTTTTAAAATTTCCTCGAAATTATTAGCATTAAGAGAACAAAATGAGACAAAAGTTTTTTTTTTTTTTTTTTTTTTTTTTTTTTAAGAAATGAGGAGTTTTTAGATAAGGAGATTGATTACAAAATTTAGTTACACATATGTCACTTCAAACACAGTACAGGATCTATTATCTGGTAATCACAGAACCGACCTGATTCAGATTGTCGGAATTTTCTGGATATCGGCCCCTGCCGAAAACGGAAATATCAGGTCTGCAAAAGCTACCACAAGTCCCCTACCCTCCTTTAACCACAAAATAACTTACCAATAAACTGTACTGATAACTTAAATAATGTACTAGAGAAAAAATAAAAAGACGTGTACTTACTTATCTGTAAAAAAAATTACTATTAATAATACAGCCATGGAAAAAATTATAAGGATAGCAAAAAGTCGCCAATTCTAGGAACCACTTGGCTAGAAAATTATGCAAATATTTTTATGATAAAAATATCTGAAACAAAACATCTTCAAACAAACTTTACTTCAAAAATTTGGAAAATCATTAAAATGCATGAATTTGTAAGGTTTTAATAGTTTGTAACTTGGAAAAAATTATAAGGACATGCATTTCTTTTGAAATCGCAAACAAAAATTTGTATATTTAGTCGTATCATATGATTGTTTACAATAATTCAAAACTGTTACACAGTAAGATTGTTCATGTTATCTCGTTCTTCATCATGCCGAACAGCACACAACTGTCTGAATTTGAAAAGGGACAAATTATTGCTTACAGAAAGTGTGGAATGAATGGACATAAAATTACAAGGAAGATAAACAGATCAAAAACAGTAATTTATAATTTTTTGAAGAACCCAAAAGAATATGGAAAGTAAAAGCATACAGGTAGGCCTCCCACTCTTACTATGTGCCTGAAATGTGCAATTGAATTGCCCATCGAGCTTGCTTAAAAAAAACAGAGTTCTACTCAAATTAAAACAGAAATGAATTTACCATGCACTAGCTGAATAGTGCGTAATGTTTTGCAAAATAATTCCAATGTTAGATATGCTAAACTACAGTCACGTCCACCACTTACAAAACTTCAAAAGAAGCTTAGATTGGAATTTGCTAAGAACAGACCTGCCAACAGTTATGATTTTATCATATTAGTATGATAATTAAGCTTAAATATGAAAATACGATTTGTCCATGAATAAGATTTTTAAAATTTATTAGTTTGTCTGTTTTATTTTAAGCATGTGAAAATTCTTAATATATTTATCTTGAATAAATGTATAATTTTTATAAGTGCATTAAATATCTCCAACTTTGCTGTCTACACTACAATTCTGCGATCTGGGAAAAAAACCAGCCGATATCCCAGGAAACCAGTTAGGTTTTATAAAACCTTTCTTCCTCTCTACTTTATCGGTGCTTTTCGGCTGTCTAGGGGCAAAGTCTGGTCTTACTGGAGAATGTTACAGTCAGAAATTTTTAATTGATTTTCTTAAAACAGCAAAATCTGCTACTTAGGTATATTGGGTTAAATAAATCTTTGTTTATGCGATTTCTTTTTTCTTTTTTAATGCATTGCTTATAATTTCAATATTATGTTACCCTTTCAAAATGTGAAATTTGATATAAAGAAATTTTCTTTAGAATTTACACTGAGTAGTTTCATGATTTTGCTGTAGGGTAGTTTAAAAAAAAAAAAAAAAAAAATTATAACCATGAAAAAGTTGAAATAATTTTAAATATTATGCTGTTATGTTTTATTTTTATAATTTTTTTTTTTTTTTTACACTGTTTTGTTAGTATGCTTTTTTCTGTTGAGAGTAGGATTTTTTGCTTTATAAGGTTGGCAGGTCTGTAAGAAACACATTTCTTTTGGGTCTCGATGGAAAGATGTCGTATTTTCTGAGGAAAATTTTTTTTATTTGGATGGACCAGAGGGTTTTCACCTTTATTCGCATGACTTGCGAACAGACAAATATTTTTTTCCAAATTCGCCTTCATTAGCATGACTTGCGAAAAGACAAACCTTTTTTCTCCAAACAATTCAGAGGAGGATCTGTGATGGTGTGAGCAGGTTTTGCAGCCTATGAAACAACACCAATAGTGTCCATTCGAGGTAGCATGAATTCAGAATCATATGTTGATATGCTACCTGAAAATTTATTACCTGAAGCACCCCTTATCACAGGTGATTATTTGTTTCAACAAGACAATGCAAGTTGCCATGTGTCTTGTGCATCATGTTCATGGTTCGATGCCAATTCTGTGAAACTTCTAGACTGGCCGGCAAGAAGCCCTGATTTAAACCAAGTAGAGAATCTGTGGAGGCATTTTAGCTAGAGAAGTGTATAAGAATGGCACACAATATGCAAATAAAGACAAACTGACATCATCCATTGAATTGTCGTGGAAAAACATTTCTAAACAAACTTTAACTGGACTTTCTGAGTCAATGACTGGACGATTAATAAGGGCAATTGAAAAAAAAGGTGATTTTGTATAATATGAATTTATTTCGGGACATATTTGATAATGTCCTTATATTTTTTTCCATATTTCACATAATACATTTGTCTTAATATGTGATTTAGCAATTTTATTGTAATTTAATTTCATACTGTAACAGGTTTCTTTCTTAATTACAAGTAGTAAATTATGTTTGATTTTGTTTTCAGTTGATGATTACTTTTAGTATATAATACTCATTTTTCAACGTGTTCTTATAATTTTTTCCATGGCTGTAATAACATTCTGATAATAGCAAAAATATTTATTTTTTTGCTTAATACAGCAAACATATTAGTTTTTTATAATTCTTAGGTTTTTCTTAATAATAAAATTTCTTGAATTTTAATACAGACATTTTGTCATGTTCCTGTAATTACGTTCGTTCATCCGTTTTGTTTGAACAAACTTGGAACGCAGCAGGGTGATGCATTTCAATGTATCGGCACTTTTAACAGGTAATTTTTTTGTATAGGGCCTTCGTTGTTGCATTTCAGAACTTTGTTTTTGCGCCGGACACTCATTTGTGTTTATCATATTGGAATTGGATAGAAATGTGTTTGGATTCTTTGAAAGAATGGTTTTGCGACCATTTTTTGAATTTCATATTTCAGCTAAGCTTTGATAGAGGGCACCCATTGGTGATTTGTTATATAGTGACGTGATTCGGTATATCATACACTTTACTAATAATCTTTTCACATTGAAACTTCGTTTTCTAGTCTGGGAGTCGGAACTTTGTTTTTGATTTTGCACCAACCGCTTGTTTGTGTTTGTCGTATAGGATATGTTCTTTTTCCTTTATGGCAAAATGAAGTTTTAAAGGATTTTTTTTTTCTTCTAAACAGAATGCTTTAAAAATATAAAGAAAATATTAGTTTTAAACAAATATATTTTAAAATTTACTTTTTTTCTTTCTTTCAGTTTGAATTTTTTTTTCCCCCAAGAATGAAAAATACGCGTCCCCTGGGACTAGGACTGGGCGTTAGATCGATGTAATGCAAAAATCGATTTATAGCTAAAATCGGCGATCCGATTTAAAGATAACATCTACTACAAAATTTTGGAATGATGATATTAGACGATGTAATGCTGTATCAATTTAGCAATAAAAATCCGATGGTAGCTAGGCATCAAGTTTCCTCGTCACACTTGCGAGTTAATGCATCAAGGGAAGTTTTATCGATTTAGCAAAAATGATTTAACAATAAGTGCAAAAGCAGTCTTACAATTTATCGTAATATGAATTGTGCTACGTGCCGGCTTTTTATTTCAAAGGAGATACCAGACAGAGAGACAATGCGCTTAAATCACCTGTCACCTGCTCCATTTATTCCAAAGGAGAGACTAAGTACTGTGCTTGTGCTATGCTAAATCGGGGAGAAAAGAAAATACGATTTTAGATCATCTGTTTCAAACTATTAACTTCTTGCGGTTTTATGAAGACTCCAATTTGTTTGCTAAGTAATGATTTCTTTCTTTTTGTAATAAGTAATTATTTTTGGCAATTACAGTATGCATTGTTGTAATAAATATTGATATAAGTATATCGATTTTTTTTTTTTCATTAAATTAAACAGAAAATAAATTTGTTTTACAATATTAATTACTTTCATAATAGGACGAAAACTTACATTAAAAACATTATTTTTACCTTACATAAGTCCTAAATACCTTCACTATACGTATTTCAAGTGCCAGCGCACTCATCCTCAGGTGAACTGTGACATCTCGTTCCACTGTTGTCATCGGGTATCGTCGGCGTTGGTTCTTCATTTCTTTTCGTCTTGGTTGATTGCTTGATTAAGTGGTTCCATTCTTTAGGGATTCGTGCATGTTCGCGGTCATTTACTGCCATTAATGGCAGTAAATGACCGCGAACATGCACGAATCCCTAAAGAATGGAACCACTTAATCAAGCAATCAACCAAGACGAAAAGAAATGAAGAACCAACGCCGACGATACCCGATGACAACAGTGGAACGAGATGTCACAGTTCACCTGAGGATGAGTGCGCTGGCACTTGAAATACGTATAGTGAAGGTATTTAGGACTTATGTAAGGTAAAAATAATGTTTTTAATGTTGTTTTACAATATTTAAGAATACAGTAAATCATGATAAAAATAGTTTCATAATGCAGTATGATATATCTGTTTGTCATTATTATTTATTCAATAATTTGGCTTTGTCTGACACTTCTGTTAGTGTTTTGTAAGAGGGGGGGGGGATTTTTAAAGAATGTACACAAGAACTTTTAAAGGTGCTCCTTATTATGTATGTCCTTATTACACTCTTTATAATACCATTAATAAGCTTCAAATATTACTTTGCTGAAGTTAATAAAATCTACAATGTTAATACTTTAAAATACTATTAAATGGAAATAGAGTTTAAATTTTTTTTCATCATTTTAAATTAAATTTCTTTTTCAAACTCTGCTACCTATTTCATCTAACGAACAAATTGGTCTTGATTTTTTTTTTTCTTTTTGTCCTTTCAGAATGATGTGTGGTTTATTTATAGGCAGATTGAATATTGACTGTCGGAATATAACGTATTTCGGCAATATGACACAAAAAGCAGAAATTTTGTTATTTTTTAGTAAAATGATAAAAAATTTGGGAATCAGCTTTCAAAAAATTTTTTACTAAATTATTACTTAACTGGGCAATTGGTTCAAAAATATTGCGTAGAATTTATCAGTCGACTTGAAAAAAAATTTAAATTTTTTTTAAAGAAAGCAGAAATTTAATTTACTGACTGTGATAAAAAAACAAATTTTATAATTCAAAATACAAAGTTCAATATTCCATCATATATCAGGAACATGCAAAAAGGACTAAACAATTTAAAAGAAAAAAAAAAAAAAAAACTGTTGTGCCAAAGGCCATCAAAGACTCTCATTAATATTTATAACAACACTCCCTAATGTTAATCATTCAGCAATGTTAACATTACTTTTCTTAATAAAATTTTACAGTTTGAACTGCATAATTTAAAATTTTAATTTTAAATAATGGTATTTTCAGTTTGGCATAATTTTAAGCCATAGATGCTGAGTTGGGTCATTTTCAAAATATGCATACATATACTGTCCCACAATAATAATAATAAAAAAAATACTCATAATATGTTTTAAAACTAACTATAAATATTATATTTCTTTGTTACACTACACAACATATTTCTAATACAAAAAAAAAAAAATCACTTTCATATTTTTAACTTAAAGATGCAGATTTTTGCATCTAGTAAAAGAAAAAAATAGCTGTCCCTCTTCTGAATTTTATAATTCAGTAATATTTTTTCATTTTATTTTTCACTATAAAAGGAAAATAATTGGGACATTTCATGAGGTAAATCATCATTATTTTAAATTTCTGACATTATTTCATTAAAAAAAAATTTTTTTTTTAAGAAAATCTACAAAACATTTGGTCCCTCATATTTTGTCAAGTCTGTTACCAAGCTTCAATTTCATGAAAAATAAGCTGACAATTTCACCAAGAGATGGCAGCACATTTGCAATAAAAACACTTAAGGTAGTTAAATATTTTCCTGTAGCCATTTTCTTTTGCAGTTGAAAAGCAACAGTGTAGTGGTGGAAACAACTGCTTATAAAGGTGAGTATTTTTATTCAATGTCAAGTCTGTTACCTAATTTTTTATGTTAAAAATATAAGTTTAGTATTTTCTTTTGCTTGAATATTATTTGCTAGTTAATGTTTTAAAGATTTTGCTTTGTTTTTTAGTGTTATTAATTAGCATGTAGGTTTTGGAATATATTTTGCTGTTAATGTCAAATCTGTTACCAGTCAAGTCTGTTACCATGTTACTGGTAACGGATTTGACTCTATGGTAACAGACTTGACTTTGATGCTTGGTTATACTGATTTTAAAATATTTATATTCTAGAATGCCTTTAACACCTGCTGAAAAGCAAAGACGTTATAGAGAAAGGTTAAAAAAGGATCCAGGAAAGTATGAGCAAGTTAAAATCAAAGATAAAGAAAGGTAAGTTGTTCTTACAAACAATTCATGTTCTTACATTAGTTACCATGTTCTTACATTAATCTAACACATTCATAAAAATATCTCAAATTATAGTTTTAATTTTTAATTTAATTTTTTTATTATTAAAAATTAACTTTTACAAAAAGAAACTGGTAAAAATCTCAATAATTTTAATTTATAATTTAAATTCATTTTATTTTATTTATAATGAACTTTTTCTTAAATAATAATAGTAGTATTTTTTAATTAACTTTTTCCTTTTACTAAAAGAATTTGATAAATTATGCTGTCCAGTTTATACTTTTTATTTATAATTTATTTTTCTTTTGTAATTGCAGAAAGAAAATTACTAGGAAAAAAATTTCCGATATGTCAGAAAGGGGAAAAAGGAGTATTAGGAAATACTGGCGTGAGAAACAAGCTCAATCACGTTTGAGGAAAGTCAATTTGCTAGCTAGTACTCCACCATCTACACCAGAACCAATATTACATGAACAAGCAGAACCAGGTCCTTCCAATGATCGTATATTTTCAGTAAATAGAAAGAGTGGACGCAAAAAAGTCCTCAGAGATAGAAGTAAACTTGTAAGAGAAAATTTGAAACTGCATGAAGAGAATAAAAAACTGAAGAAGCAGGCAGAAAAGTATAAGAAAAGATGGCAGAGACAAGTTTCTACTGTGAAAGAAAAGGAAAGTAAAACAGAGTCAGAATTGCTAACACCAAAGTCCAAAACAAAAGTAACCCTTAAAAAATATTTTAACGAAAAAATAACTAATAAGCACCCAGTTGCACGCGAGCTGTTTATACATAATGTTATGCAGAAAACCTGGCAGGATAAGTATAAGGCTTCAAGCAACAAGAAAAAGAGAATTATGAAGGAAATTATAGCCAGCAAATTAGTGAAGAAATATCGTCTGGTGCGCCAGGGTCTGCACTCATACTTAGATCTATCCAATCGTACTGTTCGACCAATGTCTCAAGGGAAAAGCTTGGCACAAAAACGAAAAGTTCTTTTCAGATTTTTTGAACGTGATGATGTGAGTACAGCAACAGCAGGGAAGAAAGAAACCATAACCAGAAACAAGGAAAAAAGACAGAAACGATATTTAACTGATACCATGAGAAATTTATATAAAAAATATTTAAAAGAATCTCCAGTCAATTCTAAGATGTCCTACACTACATTTACAAGATTACGACCATATCATGTAATACCACCGAGGGCTGAAGACAGGAACACATGTGCGTGTATTATTCATTCTAACTTGAAGCTAAAGGTCCAAAAACTAATGCATCTAAATGCAATTGAAACAAATGACCATAAATCTTTAGTTGCTGCTACTGTATGTGATATGAAATCGATAGATTGCATGTATGGGAAATGTAATAATTGCCTTGATATGGATATTCCAACAACTGTGCCAAATATGTCTGATCTTACAACGTGGTGGATGTGGCAGAAGAAAAGAGAAAAGAAAAAAAAAATAGTTAAGGGAGAAAGTAAAGAAATCTATGTGCAGACAACATCAAAGGAGAAAATTGAAGGCCCCATTTCATTGTTAATTGAGGATTTTCAGAAAGATATTAAACGTTACAAAAAGCATCTTTTCAACATCTCTCAACAATTTGAAGCTTATAATGCTTGCAAAAACAACTTGCTGCCCAATGAAGCCTTAATACACATAGATTTCTCGGAAAATTATTCTTGCAAATTAGGAGAAGAAATACAAATGTATCATTTTGGTGCATCAAGAGCCCAAGCAACATTACACACTGGAGTTATGTATATTGGGGGCAAAGAAAAGCCCATATCCTTCTGCAGTATCTCACCAAGCAATGATCATAGCCCTGCCGCCATTTGGGCACATCTAAAACCTGTCCTTGAACTTCTTAAAGATGTTTCACCGAATGTTTCAGTTTTGCATTTTTTTTCGGATGGTCCTACAACCCAGTATCGGCAAAAGAAAAACTTCTATCTTTTCAGCAATCTGCTGTATGAATTTGGATTTCAAAGAGGCACTTGGTCGTTTTTTGAAGCCTCGCATGGGAAGGGAGTAGCAGATGGTATTGGAGCTACAATTAAACGAACTGCAGACAGATTGGTTTCACACGGAAGAGACATCAGCAATGCAACTGAACTTTATGAAAAGCTTCATGGAGAAACAACTATTAAACTATTTTTTATTAATGAAACAGACATTGTGAAAATTGGGAAAATATTGCCTAAGAATATTGCTACACTTCAAGGAACATTTGAAGTCCATCAAATAATTACTGTTGAAAAAGGAAAATTTCTTTTCAGAAATGTCAGTTGCTTTTGCGAAAGAAGTGGTATTTGTGACTGTTTCCAATTAAAGGAATTTTCATTTTGTAAAGAAAAAATAGAACAGAAAAAGGTTCTGAAAAAAGCAAAAATTTTGGGAAGGGGAAACATTTATAGCAGTTCTTCTAATTCTGATGATGAAATGTCTCTATATTCAGACACTGATTTGAATGACACCATTTTATCCGAAGCTGCAGAAATGATGGATCAAGATATGATTTTAGAAGAGGTATCTACAGATAAAATTCACCCTGGTGCTTTTGTTCTTGTGGAATTTGTTGGTGGTACTCGAAAGAAAACAAAATACACATACGCAGCTATTGTTCAGAGCGAGATTGATGAGGAAGGTGAAGTGAAGGTGATGTGCTTAAAAGCCAATGACTGTAACAAAAAACTATTTCGTCTTGATGAAAATGATGTATCATATGTAACTTTTGCACAAATAAGAGCAATTCTTCCATTACCAAAATTAAATATGAAGGGAGATCGCATTTTCTATGAATTTGCAATGGCTCTTGATATATTTGAGAAATAATGTAAAAGCCATTTATTTAAAATAAAAGTGGAATTTAATGCATCTTATTTTAATTTATTAAATTGTGCTTTATTTTGATCATCCATGTCAAGTCTGTTACTCAATGTCAAATCTGTTACTTTATGTCACATCTGTTACCTTCTAGTTTTTAATACTTTTATTGCCACATTTATAATTTTTTTCCAGGATTTTTTAATTTATTTTGAAGATTGGATAATTATTAAATATCTCTATAAAAGTTAGTAATTTGCTGACACTTTTTCTAGCTTTGATAGAAAGTAAAGTGTATAAATTATTAAAAGTTTTCCAGACTTCTTAAGGTAAGTTGTTTTTATTCCAATTTAAACAATCACTAAGTCTTAAAAGATTATGTTCCTAGTTAAAGGGACACAAAACCTCAATAATTCAACTGAATTTGATAACTTTTTATTTATTGGTGTATCTGACGTTAATTGAATATGTCTGGTAACGGACTTGACAAATTGAACCGCAATTTTGAGAAAAACAGTTTATAAAAATGATACCAAAAGCTAAAGTGCTTAATTAATTATATTTACAGACACATCTAACATTATACTTATCACCTATTTCACTTTTAATGTGAAATTTAAAAGTATTTTTTTTTTTTAATGCCTTTCTGAATTGTATGCATTTATTGAAAATGACCCAGTTATAGCAATATGGGAAATTGCAGAAGATAAATGAGTAATAGCAGCGTTGCTTTTCGGTCATTATACTATTGATTAAAAGTCTTGTATATGTAGGAGGGGTAGGGAGGAGGTATTTTCTAAATCAGCGTTAAATCGATTTATCTCTATCGCGATATTAGATGAAAGATAAATTTATAGAATCTCTACATTGCACAGTCCTACCTGGGATCTGCTACAATAAATTTTTTGCATCCTGCTTCCGATCTTTTGCATAAACGGCATTGCTGGGTTATAATGATAAAGAATTCATCTTTGTGTCCCTATATTATATGTGCTAGATTTTCCAAGATGTATACAGTTTGTGCTACAGTATTTTATAATATGTACTCACATACATACACCAGGGTTTGCAGGTTTTTGACACGTGACAGTTTTTGACGGTTTAAACCATGGTTAAAACCGTCATGTCAAAAACCACCTTGTCAAAAATGTCAAAAACCTATATTTATAATTTAATTGTCGTATGAAAAATTAGCTTAATAAAATATAGTTCATAAGGATTTTTTGAAAAGTAAATAGAATGATGTTCTTTGAAAAACACGTTGTTACAACATTGATTAATATCAAAAACAAAACTTTAGGCTTTTAAAATTTTACTATGAATTATTTCTATGTTCATTCAAAATATACTGTGATACTTTTATATATTATTATGAAATTTATTTATAACTATGCTTGATATAGCACATGTTAAACTTAGTTATGCGATACTTTAAAAATATAATTGTTTTCAATAAGATATTATTTATCAGTATGTTTTAAAAGGTAAACATAATACATATTAATGTTTTTGGAGAAACATTATAACATTTTGATTAATATAAAAACAAAACTTTAGGCTTCTAAAAATTTGATTTATATATCATTGATAGATCATTTTGATTGACAAATCATTTTATTTGCAATACAACATTGTATAGTTCAATTTTTTTAGTATTGTGCTTTTAGTATTACGTATTTAACCAGTAAAATAAAAATGCATAGCCTAATATTTTGTATTTAAATATTTTATAGAAAAATATAACTTTTTTTTTTCTTAATGACTGCTGATATTGCAAGTTTTTAAGAAAAAGTAATAATTCTGAATGTTAAAAAAGCTTGGATTGTGTCTGAAATTCATATAATTACCGTGAAACACGAGAAATATGAATGCTTTCTGGACGTATAAATTGTAATAAATGTAATATTTACCCACACAGATTTTTAAAAAAATTATTAGTCTAAACTGTAGGGCCCACCAGCAGCCAAGTGGTACTACGCTCAAAGCTGGAAAACGTGAGGTGTAGGGTTTGATCCCAGGGCACACTCGTTGGCCTAGCCATTCAGAGTTTTTCATGTTTTTCTCTGAAACTTGTATAAATACGGACTAGGACCCTGTAGATATACCCACACGGAGGGCAATACCCCTTAGGCCTAAGATACTAGAGTAGTCAATCAGCCTTACTCAAAAAACACCGAACACCAATAGTCCAAGCTATAAACAGGTACAAATATTTATACAATCAATAATAATAATAAACAGATAAAAATTCATTAATAAATGATAAGTATAATAAATGTAGATTATAAATATAATTATTTTCAAATTCATATTAATTTACTGCCCACATATATTACTTAAAAAAAAAAAAAAAAAAAAATCCAGTATTCCTGTGTTTTCATGTCTTATGTGAAAATTCATAAGTAACTTCGGAATTTTAAAATTTCATAAATATTAATATAAATAAACATAAACATACAAAATATAACTGTATGCATACTTTGTATATATTTCTTAGATTATAAACCAGTATATTTACTTAATTTTTTATAAATTATCAACAAATTGTTTTCAGATTTTTTTTATTTATAAACAGCATAATATTTAGATATTCACTTGTATATGGCAAATATTACTAAATCCTATTTCTAACCAGATTTTAGCTCATTTATAGATGTTGAATTTTGATAATACAGGTTTTTGACGGTATAGAGGTTTATGACAGGTTTTTTATGGTTTAAACCATGTTTAAACCTTTGTCATGTCAAAAACCCAACCCTGATATACACACAAATATGTAATCTTAAAAATAGCAAAAATAAACTCATTTGACCTCAAAACATATAGATACCCCAACATCGCAAAGTCAGTTTTTTGTCATGATTTCAATACTTTCCTTACATATGTATTTTCGGAAAGTAAAAAACTGCATGAAAGTCGTGTGAACCATTCAATTTCATCATGCTTAATAACAAATTTTTGAAAGGTATTTATGACTATGAGAGAGGAAATGACAATGTAATTGAAAGCAGTGGTGGAAAGTGGGGAAGTATAATCTCGTCAATACTATAATGAATTTATTGCGATCGGGGATCATTAATATCCCATTTGTTGTTCCTACCTCCAAAGGATTCTTTCAACGTTATCTGAACAGTTTAAGAAGATGGTAATGATGAAATTTGGTCTTCTTTTTGTTTCGCACTAGGACATTCTTTTTTCTTTTGCAAGGATGAAAATTCAGTGGAATGTTTTAATTTTATGTGATTGTTCATAGAAGTATTACTTGCACATTTCCCTTTACTACTTCTTGATAATACACATCCACAGAGAGTGCCTGTAACGTTTTTAGCATCTGGTAATGTTTCAAAGAAGTTCCATATTAAACTTCTTTTGGTTCTTCCAAAATTGTTCATGATGACCAGCAACATAAAAACAGTAATAATTTAATTAATATTTAATTAATAATATAACTAATTAATAATTTTATTAATATTTTGAATACAACCATATAAAATGTTTTGGCATATTCTAAAACAAAGATTACAGACGGTTTGTTTATACTTAGGCAATCCCCCTCCTCCCTTCCTGCCTCGTTAACAAATCAAGGATATGAATTTCCTCATGGCAATCTAAAATAATGTTTACCATTTGGAACGAAATATATTGGCACAGATGATATTTAACCAAATTTTAAGAAAAATTTTATTTATTGATATTAAATAGTTTTACACTGGAGTATTTCAATAATTTAACAGAAATGTTTTATTAAACTGAGTGTTTCAACATTTAAGTTTTAAAAATAATTTTTTTCTGAATAATAGAGTAACTCCAAATTGCAACTAAATAAATAAAATTTCATATTGAAAACATGAGTTTAAAAATAAATAAACAAGCATTAAAACTTACAAAACAAAATATACAAGCTATGCTACGTAAATTTTAATTTCTTTCATACAGGGATACCACTCAAAAATTTCCAAAAAAGAGAAAATCACGTGTGAATTAAAATTTCCAACATTTTTTATATTATACACAAATTATGTAAATTAATATGCAATAAAATAATTGATATAAAGAGTATAATTTAAATATAATAAATTGAAAAATAGTTACTTTACAACAAAATAGTTATATTTTAAGCTATATAAAAAGAATGGTGCTTTATTACAAATAAAACTTTTTAAAAATAATTATAGTTTGCATAATATATGTCTGACTCTATATGATAATCAATAATATTAATTTAACGTAATTTAAAACAAAATAGTTGCACATATAAGGAACTACTTCTACCTGGAATTTAAAAGTTTATCATGAGCACTGACATTTATGTTTATGGATGGATAAAGATTGAGAATTGTAGAGTTTCGTCATGTTGTATAATGGACGACCACTAGTTTGTAAGGGGGAGGGAGGGGTACAATAAAACTATGTATATGAGAAATATGGAGCAGTCTTATCTTCTTAAAGGTTCTAGAGTCTGATAAAGCAAGTTTAATATGCATATTGGTATTTAATTTATGTTGTGGATGGAGAAAAATTGCAAATTGCATGACTTTGATAGCCTATCTGATTGTCAATCATTAGTTTGAGGGATGGGGGGGACAGAAATAATTTATAAAAAGTGTAATTCTGCCGTTCAGCAGAAAAGTGGCATCTCTGTATCCTATTTTCACTTTTTAAAATTTCCATGGTCTCCTTAATTCTAATAAGTAATCGCCATTCAAATAAATAACTTCATTCTGAGTTCATTCACAATATTTGAGAAAATATCAAGAAGTATGAAAAAGAGGTAGGTGTTAACAATGTTGTAGAATAAATCAGCAATGTTGGCAGCTATGTATATAAAATAATTTATTTAAAAATATCAAATAAAATTGATAGTATTGTAGTTCTGGAATATTTATGAAATAAATTTTCATAATGTTGTGAAAATTTAAAAATATGCATGTTTTTTTTTTTTTTTTTTTTGTAATAAAGAAATAGTCAAGTTTTAAAAACATATAATAAGGGCTCTTTTCATAATATTCTTTTTAATTCAATATGAATAATATTTATTAGCTTACGCTAGAATTTTGTATAATTCAATAAAAATCAAAATATAGGCATGCATATTCAAAGCCTATTATTTCTAATTCCTATCTTACCTAAAACATGTAAGGCATATTCAAAGTTCTTGAGAATAAATGCACTTATGTTCTGTGTTTGAGGATCACAGTAAAATATAAAGTAAAATGTACTTTTAGGGGGTGGGGTGGGGGGGTGGGGGGACTGTGAATTTAACAATTTGAAAATAAAGGAAAATTTTTTTCTCAATTTTTTAATATCATGGACGAATATAAGCTCAAGATTGTTGTGCAATTTTTATACTCTATATGCAATTAATTTAGTTTTGTATACTGCTTTTGTTTAATAAAGAATAAATTTAAAATATGAACTTCTTAAATGCATATTTAGAAAGGGAGAACTTGTTTAGGTTATATTTTGTCACATTATGAAATAAAATAAATATTTTGTTGTAATTTTACAATTAATTTTAATCAACTATTTCAAATCATAACCGTGCTACATGTACATTAAACTTTTTTTTTTTTTTTCATATGGAGAGAGAATATTTCTTCTTTTTTAAAATAAATACACACACACATGTATATGTGTATATATATATATATATATAATCCTTTTGATAGTAAAAGTAAAGAATGAGAACGAAGAATAGTTAATCAAATAATTCACTAAAGAAACATACACAGGCCAAACAAAGTAACAAGATTTCTTAAATTGATTTAATTAAGAAAATTAATAATAGTACTGACTTTAATTTATTATACAACAATATCTGCTGAAAATTGAAACAGGGCCTTGTAATTAGATTCTGAAGAAAAGAAGGTTGACGCTAGGATAACATTTTAAGGTGAAAAAAATAAACTATGTAATGAAATGAACCTATTAATTTTGAGTTGAGCAAAATAATTTCAGAACAAAACAGAACAAGGCTGAATTTTAGCTTAAAAGCTCAAAATGCTATAACACATTTTCAAGTGCTATCCTCATAGCATTGAGCAAAGAATTGTAGGTTTTCTGTAATTGGTATGCATTTTAGCAAAATATCAATTAATAGCACGGAAAAAAAAAAAAAAAAAAAACTGAAATGAATTAAATGAAATAATGACAAATTATTTTCCAGAAAATAAAAACAGAAAACTTTCCAGAAAAATAAGAACATCGTGAACCTAAAAAATAATGAAACCATAGCCTAAACCTTCAAGAAAAAATTACCTTGAAATGAAAGAGATGTAATTTAGACATAATTTATCCTGATGCATTGAAACGCCAACCAGAAAAAATAAAATCAAAACATGAGCCATAAAAGCTGAATTCAAAACACGAGCAAAACAGAGAACTTAACAGGAGAAAATGGTATTTTAGAAGTTGAGTTGTATCATTCCTTGATAACTTATTTAATAACCCATTTTTAACCAATTAAATTTTAATCTAACCTTAGTTTTAATTTTTAATTAATTTTGTTGTGTTGTTTTGAGAATCATATCCTTAATTCATACAGGCATTTTGCAAGTAATCTATGAAAGATTTAGATTTTAATTTTGTTTCATAATTTTTATTTTTCTAATTCAAGCATTAAATTTTGGAATAAAATTAAATGCAGCAATCCTTCCTTCCTTTTTTTTTTTTTTTTTTGGCGTTTAATTCAACATCCCAACTAACAAAAACCACCACCCAACCTCCTTAATCAAACATCTGCCCACCCATCCTCCACATTTTTTATTGTCTTTTATTATTTTTTAATTTTTTACACATGAGGTTTTTTTTTTGTTGTTTGTTTGTTTGACAGGTAACAACTATTGATATACCATTGAATAAACAAATTTTTTTGGAAATCCCATATTTAAGGTTTCCTTAATAAATTTATTGATGTTTTTATTTTTATATTTATTAGAACATAAGTTATTGAAATTGATTCAATATAAGTGATTAAAAATGATATTTCTGAAAACAGAGAGATGCAGTAAATGAGTAAACATATTTAAAATGAGTAAACAAATTTACTTGAAAGTTAAAATCTTGTCTTTTGTCATAAATATCAATATGAATTTTATTATCATAGAAATGAATTTTAAGATCTAGGAAGTTTATGATTTTATCTTTATGCATATTCTTAGTTAATTTTAAATTCGAAGGACAGTCTAAAGTAATTAAATCAGATGACTTATTATTAATGAATAAAATGATTACATCATCAATGTATCAGTATAGTAACAGATGATCAAAAGTAAATTTGCATTCATAATAATATAAAGATCTGTCAATAAGCTCGAGCTGCATCCCCTTGCGGGATGTCCACTTTTTGTAAATAAATGAGGTTATTGTGTAAAATATAGTTATTATAGATGATGAAATTAAGAAGATTTTTAAATTTCTCAACATCAAAGTTATTAGGTAATTTAATCTGATTTTTGTATTTAATGAATAGATTATTGATAGTTTGATAAAGGTCAGTTATAAAATATTATTAAATAGATCCTGAAAATCATAAGTGATAATTATTTTCTACATTATCAAGGTGTTTGATATGATTAATGAGTTGGTAACTATTTTTAAGGCAGCGAAAGTTTTGATCTTTACAAATGATGTTATAAACCTGTATCAGAATATCAAGAAGCAATTTATTGGCATTATTGTTGTATGTGTTACATCCAACAGTAACTGTTCTGAATTTAATAGGAGATTTATGGAACTTAGGTATTAGTGCAACATAAGGATAGTTCAAATTATTAAAAGGAAGCTTTACTAATTTATAAAAGCTGTGAAATTTTCTATTGTTAATAGTAACATTATTTTGAGTCAATGAAAATGTACAATTATTAGATATTGAGTTGTTTAGAAGAGATTTGTAATATTGTTTACAAATAATAGCATAGTTATTAAGTGATTTATCTACATAAGTTATGACAAAATTATTTTGTAATTCTTTTATTTTTGTAAATAAGCCATGTTTTTAATTCTTAAAAGGAAAATTAACCTTACTTGACTGTTTCGTTGTTTCTTATAAGCTGCTTTTCGCCTTAGGGCCCCAGACGTCGTCAGTCATGGCTTCGGTGGAGAGTGGCAGATCTTCTGAAGGTTCTTTGTCGCCTGTGAGTAGGTGGCGCCACTGTGCATCCTATTCTGGTTCTTGATTCATGGTCATTTATTGAATCACGGTTACAAATAATCTCAACAGTTTCACGGAAAAAAGCATATGTAGGGTTGTTATAATTCGCAATTTTTATTGTGTCGTTAAATTGAACATTGATATTATTTTCTTCATATGTTTTGGCTAGCGCGGTTGTATTTTTGGTGTATTTAATGCCATTTTGGTGTTCCTTAATTCTTGCTACTTTTCTCTTTGTTACTCCTATGTAGCAACCTGTTTTACCATTCTGATATTTAAGGGGATTTTGTAAATTCCAGCAGTCTCTAAGGGGGAAATATAATCTTTATCACTTCTTATAACCTGAAAAAGTTTGGGTTTTGTTTTATTGGTACGTTAATGTTAAGTTTTTTAGTTGTGTTTTTTATTTTACTGGAAGCACCTTGATTATATGGAATAGGGGAATTTTGTCTGTAATTTTTGGCGGTTTTGTATGTTGTTCAACTGCTGGATTCTTTTTCTATACAAACTTCCAACAAGATTTTTTGGGTAGTCGGCTTCTGTAGTTAATTTTTGTATATATTTTAATAATTGTATAATTTTGTTAATTGTATAATTGAGGATCACATAAAGTAAAATGTACTTTTAGGGGGGAGGGGAAACTGTGAATTTAACAATTTGATAATAAAGGAAAATTTTGTTCTCAATTTTTTAATATCATGGACGAATATAAGCTCAAGGTTATTGTGCAATTTTTATACTCTACATGCAATTAATTTTATTTTGTATTTTTATTATTATACTGCTTTTGTTTAATAAAGAATAAATTAAAAATGATGATATGAACTTCTTAAGTGCATATTTAGAAAGGGAGAACTTGTTTCGGTTATATTTTGTCACATTATGAAATAAAATAAATATTTTGTTGTAATTTTACAATTAATTTTAATCAACTATTTCAAATCATAACTATACTACATGTATATTAAACTTTTTTTTTTTTTTTTTTTCATATGGAAAAAGAGAGAGAGAGAGAGAATATTTTTTTTTTTTGAAATAAGTACACACAAACACACGCATATATATATATATATATATATATATATATATATATATACAGGGCCCGAAATTTCAACTCAAATTACACTCGCCGAAAAAAATTTTTACTCGCCACAAAATAGTTGTCATTTTTTTTCTTTTTTCTTACCTAACTATTTGAAATGCTTTTACAAATATGTGTAAAATTATATACAGTTGAAGATCTTTAAACCGCACACCTTGGTTCTAGAACTTGTGCGGATTATAGATTTTTGCAAATTATAGATCAATGATACCATTTCTTCGCTATGTGAATTAGTATAAGTTTCAAGGGGTGTTCAAATGAAAAGGTACGAAACGACACTGTGGGTATAAATGAAGACTTTATTCAAAGTATGCACCATAGGCCTGAGCACAACTATCCCATTGATTAACGAGCCGAAGGATTCCATGTTCCCAGAATTCCTGTGGCCGTGACGAGACCCAGTCCTTCACAGCGTCCTTGAGTTCGTCGTCCGAGTTGAATCGCTGCCCTTTCAGATGTTTCTTCAGGGGACCAAACACATGGAAATCGCAGGGCGACATGTCCGGGCTGTAGGGTGGATGGACAAGCTGCTCCCACTTAAACTTGGCCAGTTCCGCGTGTGTGACCCTGGACACGTGTGGATGCACGTTATCATGGAGCAGAACCACACCCTTCGTGAGCAGCCCAGGTCTTTTGTTCTTGATGGACCTGCGTAGGCTTAGGAATGTCTCACAGTACACATCGGAGTTGATGGTTCCTCTGTGCTGAAGGAATTCAACAAGTAGTAGACCTTGGACATCGAAAAAGACGGTGAGCAATACCTTGCCTGCTGATGCCACAGCTTTGAACTTTTTAGGGGGAGGGGACGACGCATGCTTCCACTGCATGCTGTCCCGCTTTGTCTCTGGCTCGTAGTAATGGCACCAGCTCTCATCACCTGTGACGATCCGCTTCAAGGAAGCGGGGTTTTCATGATACCGAAACAGATTTTGAAGTGCTATCCCCATACGCAGTTCCTTTTGCTGGTCAGTGAGTTGCTTCGGAACCCAATGCGCTCACACCTACCGATAAAGCAACTTGTCGTGGACTATTGTCCACACTGTTCCAACGCTGACATCCACCTTCACCGCCAACATTCGTAATGTGACACGGCGATCACTTCTCACTAGGTCGTCCACCTTGTCAATGAGATCGGCCGTGATGGCTGTGTTTGCCTGGCCTGGTCTCGGGTCATCAACCAAACTCTCACGGCCTGCACGAAAACGGGCACTCCATTTTCGCACTGACTTGTCGGACACACAGTCTTGCCCGTATACGGTCACCATCCGGCGATGAATAGCGGCCGGTTTAACACCTTCCGCTGTCAGAAATCGGATAACGCCTCGCTGCTCCTCAATCGTCGAATTTTGCAACATGTACGCCATCCTGTCTTCTCACGCACTACCTCGTCAATTGGACGGCGCTCTTTATCAGAGCCTCTGCTCTCTCTTGCGCATGCGGGTGCCCGCGCATGCTCCGATCCACAACGGAGACTCCAATCACATCCTTACATGTCTGGCTACGTTCCTCCCATAGTGACATAGACGAATATGCTAACGATTACGTTGTTTCGACGTTTCGTACCTTTTCATTTGAACACCCCTTGTACATTAAACAATGAACTTTATTTAATGAAGCTAGAATTAGAATTGTTTTTTTTTATATAATGTACTAAAGGTAATACTAATAAATATATAAAACAATAGAATTTATTTTATGAAGTAGAAGCAATGTATAATTTAAACCCTTAAATGAGTAATTTATTAAAAAACTGTACCCCTACTTCTGGACTGTGATTAACAGTATGCAGACAGATACTTGCAATGTGATTAGTTTGATGCAGTTTTTAATGACTGCATTGTAGATCTTATCTTCAAAACAAATGCTGGTACAAATTTTTCCTTAAATAGTTTTGTGTATTTTTGAAATACCACTCTAAAAAGAACATTTACACTAATAGTCCTTAAACATTTGTGAAAATACACAATCCCACCAGTGCATATGATGCCATTTTTTTTTTTTTTTTTTTTAAACCAATGAGCAATACTTGTTATTGGCAGGAGTTAGAAAACTGTACTTGCATGTGTTTTGTTTGATCACTAATTGAATATTATTCAGATGATGTTCAGATTTTCTAAAAAAGTATAAAGGCAATAAAAGTATAATTATTTTTTTTTCCTTTTAAAATTAATTATGTATATCTAAATTAAATTTTACAATCACTTTTTTTTTTTTTTTCATTTTAGCATGTGAATTAATATCATATTTTCTCATACACATCCAAAACATTGGATTTTCATTACAACAAAATCTTTTGTTTACATTTGCAAAGTGAGTGTGGATTATAGACAATTGCGAATTATGGGTATGCGGATTATAGATCTTAAACTGTATATATTAAAAGTGTGTTGTATATGATCATGTCTCATAATCATCTATAGTTAAAAATCATTATAATGTATTTGAGATTTGAAAAAGATTAAAATATCTAATAACATAAATGCAAAAAGTCATTAAAAAAAAGCTTCCTTATTTACATGTTTATTTATTTAACTTTTTACACCAGAAATGTCTTTTTGTCTGTTTTATTTTTGTAATCAGACGGAATATCGATGTGTATAACTTATTCATTGTTGTCATTTCAAATAGCTATTTCGGAATAACTTTTTCGATAAAATATTGCTTACATGCCTACAAATCATTACAAATGCAAATCCTTGGCGTTTCAGTAAAAAACTGGAAAATGTGAACTGTTTTTTTTAAATCATTATTCAACAAAATAGACATAGGCAATACTTTTAAAAGGACTCGGGTTCATTTTCATGCTCCAATATCGCATAGACAAACTTTCACATTTCTCTTCTCTCGGATAATGGAAGACAGGCCTCTGCTCGTCTATTCTCATTCTGCTTGGAGAAATCACAGTAGAAGGAACAAAACTTCCGAAGAGATTAAAACTTTATGCATGCACTAAGCATTTTTCCTTTCGAAGGCTGGGGTTAAGTATGAGGTTATAAAATGGCAAGGTTTTGCTATAAAAAGAATGTTTTCTGCCACCATATCGTGTAAGAATTCTGTCTATAACTAGACCAAATTTTTACTCGCCACAGTAAAAACTCCACTCGCCAATGGCGAGCTAGCAAGCGGAAATTTCGCGCCCTGTATATATATATATATATATATATATATATATATATATATATATATATATATATAATCCTTTTGATTAGTAAAAGTAAAGAATGAGAATGAAGAATAGTTAGTCAAATAATTCACCAAAGAAACATACACAGGCCAAACAAAGTAACAAGATTTTTTAAATTGATTTAATTATTAAGATTAATAATAGTACTGACTTTAATATATTATACAACAATATCTGCTGAAAATTGAAACAGGATCTTGTAATTAGATTCTGAAGAAAAGAAGGTTGACTCTAGGATAATATGTTAAAGTGAAAAAAGAAAACTATGTAATAAAATGAACCTATTAAGAGTTGAGCAAAATAATTTCGGAACAAAACAGAACAAGACTGAATTTTAGCTTAAAAGCTCAAAATGCTGTAACACATTTTCAAGTGCTATCCTCATAGCACTGAGCAAAGAATTGTAGGTTTTCTGTAATTGATATGCATTTTAGCAAAATATCAATTAATAGCACAAACCTACAAAAAAAAAAAAAAAAAAAAACCTGAAATGAATTAAATGAAATAAGGACAAATTATTTTCCAGAAAAATAAAAACATCATGAACCTAATAAATAATGAAACCATAACCTAAACCTTCAAGAAAAAATTACCTTGAAATGAAAGAGATGTAATTTAGACATAATTTATCCTGATGCATTGAAACACCAACCAGAAAAAATAAAATCAAAACACGAGCCATAAAAACTGAATTCAAAACACAAGCAAAACAGAGAACTTAACAGGAGAAAATGGTATTTTAGAAGTTGAGTTGTATCATTCCTTGATAACTTATTTAATAACCAATTTTTAATTAATTAATTTTGTTGTGTTGTTTTAAGAATCCTATTTTTTTAATTCATACAGGCATTTTGCAAGTAATCTATGAAAGATTTAGATTTTAATTTTGTTTCATAATTTTTATTTTTCTAATTCAAGCATTAAATTTTGGAATAAAATTAAATGCAGCAATCCTTCCTTAATTTTTTTTTAAAGTGTAATTCAACATCCCACCTACCCAACCAACAAAAACTACCACCCATCCTCCACATTTTTTACTGTCTTTTATTATTATTATTATTATTATTATTTTTTTTTTTTTCTTCACATAAGTTTTTTTTTTTGTTTGACAGATACAACCAATGATATACCATTGAATAAACAATTTTTTGGAATTCCCATATTTAAGGTTTCCTTAATAAATTTATTGTTGTTTTTATTTTTATATTTATTAGAACATAAATTATTGATACAATATAAGTGATTAAAAATGATATTTCTGAAAACAGAGATGCAGGCATGATTTAAAAAAAAATGCTATTGGGTTAAACGAATTTAGGTACGTCTCTATATGAAATATAAATACATATTTGAGTAAAGAATAAATAGATTTATGAAGTTCAGTAATAAAGTCTAAAAATAATTACTTACGTATGTGAGACATATTGAGCACTTCTATCTCTTTATTGTTTCTAGAATTGATAGCTGATCACTATCTGGAAATGGGGAAAAGGGGGGGGGGGTAAAAATGTAATTACATGAGTAAGAAATATTAAACTCTTTCCATTCTACTTCTTGAAACTAACAAGCAAGTTTAAAATGAACATTGACATTTATGTTCTTTATGGAGAAAGATTGAGAAACAAAAGAATTCTGTAGAACATTTGATCGCCGATCGCTGCTTGGAAATAAGAAAATGGAGGGAGGGGCAAAAAATAATTACATGAGCAAGAAATATTTAAAAATTCTATTTCTTTATAAGTTCTAGAATATCATTAAGCAAATTTAAAATGAATATTGACGTTTATGTTGTGAATGGAGAAAGATTGGGAATCGGGAGGCACTTGTAGCAAATTTAATCGCCGATTGTTAAGAGTTTCGTTTTGTAAAACGAATGATATCCATGACTTTTTTAAAAGCAGAAGAAATGAATTAGTGAAATTCTTCGAATTAAAGGGGAAAAAAAATTGTGAATTCGCGGAAAAATCGAATGTCTCATTGGCGATTATAGCGATTTGTTTTGGATTGCCACTTTTTCAAATTAGGTTGCCACGTGGCTAGTGGCGACTGTGAATCTTGAGCTTTACTCGAAGACATGGACTTTGATTAAAATTAACTTTCCTTATTTTGTTAAATTCAATTTCTAAAATATCACCATTAAAGTAAGTTCTATCTTGATTTTTTTCCCTTAAAAACTCTACTGTAAATTTCATTGTTTACATTGTTTGTGATGTGCAGGTTTCTGAAGTTGGCAGATTTTAGGAGTGTGGATTTTTGGGAGTCTACTGTATTCTGTAAATTAACTTTTAAGCCTCCGCAAGGCCTGCCATTGATTTCTCAGTCAATTCACAAACCTTAAGTATGTAACAATAAGGGGCGAGGAGGGATACAGAAAATTCTTGGAAGCGCTGAAGCAACAAGCTTTCAAGAGCAGAGGGAGAATCAGTTGTGGTTTTCAATGGCACGAGGATTGATTTGCTAGACGAAAAATCGAAAATTTTATTTCCAGTTCGAATACGAAAAACTTATTAAATCGACTCGAGCTTTTATTTGCAGGAAAAGGTTAGTACCAACCTGATCTATGTGTCAGTTCTAATTGGCTCTGTGATATAAATTTTATTTGGCAATATATTATACTATACTATTTATTGATGTTAGTTTTAAAGTTTAAAAGTAATTTAAAAATTAGAGATTTCCAGGAGGGGGTAAGAGCTCCCTCTTGCCCGTATGTGATGATGCCCATGGGGCTGAATAGGTATTGCCACGTTTGATTGATTTTCCCTGTATGTACATTTCCATTCCATTCCAATTACAAGGATTTGTAACAGGGTTGCCATTAGAAGTAAAAAATGGGTGAGAATTTCTCATCCTTACACAGAAATAGTGAGATTTCTAAGAAGAATGTGAGAACAGAAAAAACATAAGAGAAAACTTATGGATTAATGTAAATTGCTAATAATATTTAGGTTTACAGATCAATAGTATAATTTTAGTTTAATCTCATGTAGTTAATTATGTTGATTTTTTTACTTTCCGAACACTATAGTGAGGAAAGTATTGTAATCATGTCAAAAATCCGAATTTGAGATTTTGATGTTTCTATGCGTTTCGAGGTCCAACGAGTCCGTTTTCACTATTTTTACGATGATGTATGTATGTGTGTGTGTATGTATGTGTGTATGTATGTGAGTGAACACGCTAGCGTCTAAACGCTTTGTTCGAATAATCTGAAAGTTGGTACGTATATTGTAAGTCACCATAGTACGAACCCTATAGATTTTGGTGAATGTAGCACTTATAGTTTTTTTACAGGGACACAAAGAAAAATTCTCTATCATTATGGCCAAGGGACCAAAATCTTAAAAGTGCGATAGCATCTAAACGCCTTATTCAATTGAGCAAAAACTTTATACACATATTATAGGTCACATATACTCAATCTGTATAGATTTTGGAGAATCTAGCACTTATAGTTTTTTTACAGGGACACAAAGAAAAATTCTTTGCCAAATTTTTAAAAGTGTGATAGCGTCTAAACGCCTCATTAATCTCAGCAAAGAATTTGTACGCATGTTATAGGTCACATTTGAACCAACTGTATGGATTTTGGTGAATCTAGCACTTACAGTTTTTTTACAGGGACACAAAGAAAAATTCTTTATCTTTATAGCCTATGAGACCAGCGATAGCATCTAAACACCTTATTCAATTGAGCTGAAAATTTGTATGAATATTATAAATCACTGTTGCACTAACTATAAGCATTTTGGTGAATCTAGCATTTATAGATTTTTACAGGGACACAACGAAAAATTCTTTATCCTTATGATCTAAGGGCTCAAAGTTCAGTAGCGTTAAATAAAACCTCATGTGATATATGGAGAAAAATACTCAAACACTCTGTTATGGTTTTCTCTTTTTTGTTTGTTTAGCAACACCTCTTTCTTTATTTTATCTACAAAACTGTAAGTTACTCAATGTTCGGAAAGTCGAGTGGAGTCACTCCAGATTTTTTTTCTCTGCTTATCACTATAATAGGTAGCTGTTGCACTGCAAATACATAAAGTTCAGATTAAATTCTGTCAGATTAATTAAATCTTTATCATTATGTTTGAGTTGGTATATATTAGGTTTAAAGAGAATGTTAGTATTTAGATGCTTATACATAATGACAAGAATGCCGCTTTTCTGCTGAACGATGGATTTCCGCTTTTTATAAATTTTTTTCCGTCCCCTGCCATCAAACTAACGATTGGCGATCAAACAGGCCATTGATGTAGTGCAATTTCCAATCTTTCTCCATCTACAACATAAATATCAATATACATATTAAACTTGCTTTATTGGATTCTAGAACCTTTAACATGTTGAGTGCCATGTCAGCCATCGGTGGCTGACACTGAACTTTCCGTTTAGGCTGCATCAACCACTGGTGGCTGACAGTGTAAAATATGATATAAAGCCATGTGAACCACCGGTGGATGACAGTGTAAAATATGTTATAAAACTAAAAAAATTGTTTTAAGTAATTATTGAAAATTTATTTAAAATTTACTTAATTTTTATGCATTATGGGATATCATTAAGGCATTTTAATGGATTTTATTGAAACCAAATATAATGTGCTTCTAAGCAGCACACGTGGCCTGATGGGGCTTTTCTTAAGAATTTGTGTGGCACTCAACGTGTTAAAAAGGTGGTATTCCTCATATGCTTGGTTATATTGTCCTCCCCCCCCTCCCCTGCCCTTAAAACTAACAATCGGCCATTAAGCAAACAGACAAAGGTCTGCAATTCTCAATCTTTCTCCATTCATAACATAGTGTTGACGATAAACTTGTTTTATTAGATATTCTAGAACTTATAAAGAGGTAAAAGCATTTCCTTGTGTGTGTAATTATTTTATTTTAAAATTATGTTAAATTAATATTATTGATTACCATATACAGACTTTGGATAGTCAAACATATATACAGATTATGTTCCATTTAGAAACGTTTTAAATAATTTTTTATTTGTGATAAAGAACTATTCTTTTATATTGTTTAAAATATAACCTTTTGACCATAAAATAATTATTTTTAAATGTATTATTTTCAAATTGTATGTATTTATACTTTATATATTAATCTACGAAATTCACGTATTAAAAATTAAAAAAAAGTGGCGGAAATTTTACTTCATGCGTGATTTCCTCTTTTTTTTTTTAATTTTTTGAGTGGCATTCCTGGTAATGACAAAGATTTATTTTAAGATATGATTTTAATTATTTCTATTTTCTGTAAGATTCCCTGAAAAACTGCTATTTATGATAAATAAAGTAAGCAAACTAAACATAAACAGCAGAAACACACAATTGTTTTAGGTTTAAATTGTTGATCATAACCTTTCATAAAAAAAAAAAAAATGAGGGAGGGCATGAGTGCTCTCTGAAAGAAATAGTGCAATGTAAGAGTCTCGAAGTAGCACTGATCAACTGTGAAAATAGAAAATCCTTGAAGTCTGCTATTGAGCTATTTAACAATGTTTGCTGAACAAATAAGGAAAATTAAAAGTTTATAGATGGATGTTGACTTCTGAAAGGATTCTTTTATCTCCGTTTTCTAAGTCTATTAATATATTTTTTCGAAGTTTTTAAAAAGTAAAAAATAAAACCTGTTGTATATATAACTAGTATAACTTATAAGAGAAATTTTACAAGTGTAACACAAAAATAAGTTATACTAAGTTATAAGTTACACTTGTACAAAAAATATTTACAAGTGTAACTTATAAGAGAAATTTTTAAGTATAAATATGATTGGGAATTTAACAGGAACCATCTATGCCATTTATTATTTTTAATTGTTGAAATTAAAGGCAATACAAATATTAAAATAGTAATTACATTAGAATAAGGAAAGTTTTTATATCAAATCTCTTCAAAATTTATTTTTAAAGAAAATGACATATTTGATAGTTTTATTATGATATTAGGTAGATATTTATCCTTGCATTTTCTAGATTCATTAACAGAAAGGTTGCTAATTATTAGACATGGGGTAATTACTGGTCAAAAAACAACATTAATTTTTTTTTAAATATCTCTGAAACTTGGAATTAACAATTTCGGCATGGAGTAAGCACATTGCAATACCTTTTTAATAAAATACTTATTTCATTGGCTAATGCACTTGTAATTTAAATAATTTTTTTAATTAGTGATCAGGATTTACCCCTTGGTTGGGGTAATTCCTGGCCACATCTGGGGTAATTATTGGTTGCTCACATATTTGATACAAATATATATAATTTTTTTATTTATGTTAGTACTATAGTTAAACTGATTATACTATTGTTTATACCATATACAAATGTTAAACATCGTATATTTGCATAGTTTTACTATTTCAGGACTAAATATAAATTTGTTCATCATGAAAAATGGATACTACTTCAACAAATCTTTAGTCATAAATTTTTGTATGATTTGTAGCTTCCATATCTACTGTGACCAGGCGCGGTTTCAAGGGGGGGTCACGGGGGTCATGACCCCCCCCCCCCCCCCCCCAAACTGTCTTACTTTCAGGAAAATTTTTAGTTGTGTTAAAAAAACTATCGTCTGCCGGAGACACGATTTTTAATTTTTAAAAAATTTTAACATTAGAGCTCAAAAGTCTGAATGAGCGCTGTTCCAAAATATAATAAAGGGCAATTCTTATTCTTAACTTTTTTTAAAACCCTATTTGATATACTCTCATCTAGTAATTAATAAGTTATTGTAAGAAGCACATGCGCATGCATTATTTTGGATATTTGTTACATTTTGTTTAAAGTTTCATTTTTTGCAAAACTCTATTGTCTCCTTTATGAGTGGATTTGTTTTCCTTAGGCATGCCAGTCAACAAATTCTAGTCCTGTCAAACGGGGGGGGGGGGGAGAAAATCGAATGATAGATAGTTTTTTTCAAAAGAAACAAAGAATTGCTCAAAATGATGAAAAAGAACACATTAGGGCATCACCAGATTCTGTAGTATCCTCGTCTGAAAATCAAGTGATGCTCATGGAGGAAAAGTCAAGTACCAACACTGAATCTGTTTCCAAGACTGCTTCGGATTTTGGGTCCGATATAGGACATTACATAGATAATACTGAAATAGATGATCTTACCAAAGCAAATCTATTAGAACATCATTGGATTCCTCCAGCAGACTACATATTCCCACATTGCATAGTTACTAAAAGAGGAAAACAGATGAAGAAATATGCCCAACCAAAGGTCACACTTGGAGAAGTTTCACTGGCTTGTGTTCTCTCATAAAGACCAAGGGTTATACTGTAAGTTGTGTTCTCTTCAGCCGAGGTTATAAAAAAAACACTCATTGTTTAAAACGTTTGGTTAAAGAACCACTGAAGGCCTTTGATGATCTCTTAGGCAAAAATGGAGCACTCACAATTCATGAAAACAACCAGTATCACAAAGCTGCTGTAGAGTCGGGGAAAAACTTTTTGAAAACGTACCATAAACCGGCTCTTGAAGTCATAAATCTGGTATCGAAGCGTAGACAAATCCAAATAGAGGAAAATCGTCAACGTCTGCGACCTATCATCAGCACAATCATTCTTTGTGGCCGTCAAAACTTTGCTCTGCGTGGTCATAGGGACTATGGCCCTCTTTGCACAGAAACAAACGAAAAAGAAAATACTGAGGATGAGAACGAAAGCATAGTGGCTACAAATGACGGCAATTTTAGAGCTCTGTTAAGATTCAGAATCGAAGCAGGTGATATAATATTAAAAAATCATATGGATACTGCTAAATCAAACGCAACATACATTAGTAATACTACCCAAAATCAATTAATTAATGCCTGTAAAGACAAAATACAAAAATCTATCTTAGAGAGAGTGAAAGAAGCTAAACGTTTTTTCACTCATTTTTGATGAAACCACCGATTTATCACATACATCACAATTAAGTCTATGTTTAAGATACATTTTTAATGGTTCTATAAGAGAAGATTTTGAAACATTTTGCGATGGATATGCCAATATGCGCGAAGAAGATAAAAGTAATAAAGAGTGCCGATTAACTGGAGCAGCAATAGCCCATATTGTTGCTGATCTTATGAAAAAATTCGATATGGATATGAAGTATTGTGTTGGAATAGGTGTAGATAGCTGCTCAAAGCTAGCATCAGACGCCAAAGGAGCTGCAAAAGAGTTAATGAAGACAGCTGTATATGCAAAAAGATGTCCTTGTATCAACCATGCATTGAATAATTCGTTAGCTAAGTCTTCGAAAGTTACATCATGCATGAATGCGACTGCAACAATGAAAAAAGTTATTTCCTTCGCTAATGCATCAGCAAAAAGGCAGGTAGTTTTCAAGGAGGAATTGACAGATTCTCTCCAGGGATTAAGTGAAACTCGTTGGGCAGAGCGACATGATGGACATCTTCAATTTCAAGGAGATTCTCTTATTGAAATTTGCAATGCCTTACAGAAGATTGCTGAATGGGACAGTAGCTCTGCATCAGAGTCTGCCTGTTTATATCAAGCTCTACGTAGCTCTGACTTCATTGTTGCTGCAATGTGCCTCTGTGATGTTCTAGGTAATTAAAGAATTTTCGTATTTTTTGATGTAATTTATTTAATCTGTATAGAATATCCACTTTTTATCTAATCGTCTATCATTTATTTTAGGTGTCACTGTTTCTCTAAGAAGATTCCTCCAATCGCCGTCGATTGATTTACAAAAAACCACACAAAATCTTACGGATACATTAAATGTCTTAAACAACAGGAGACTCAATGCGACGACTGTTTTCAATCGAATTTTCTCAGAGATTTTTGAACTAGCTGCAAAATTAGATACAGAGATAAAGATGCCTAGAATAACGTCACGGCAAACGCAGCGAGCAAATATACCTGGAGAAACTCCTGAAGAATATTTTAGAAGGGTGGTTTACATCCCACTTCTAGAAAATATAATCTCTGACATGAAAGACCGATTTCCGTCAGATGTAATGAGTCTTTTTAATTTAAACGTGTTTTTGCCTTGAAAATCTTATACAGATGATGACATCAAAATTGTACGGGAAGTTGCAGAAAATTATGAAGGACTTCTTAATAATGTTCCAGTTCCATCAGTCGTTTCAGAATATGAATTATGGATTGCGAAGTGGCAAAGAAAATCCGAAGAAACACATGGAACAGATACTTCTCATTGTCTTCTTAATACAATAGAAAAATGTGACAAAGATACGTACCCATCAATTAACATTTTGCTTCGTATCCTTGCCGCTTTACCAGTAAGCGTCGCTTCAAGTGAACGAAGCTTTTCAACTTTACGGCGGTTAAAAAATTGGCTTCGAGCATCCATGGGAGAAGAACGCCTCATAGGACTCGCCCTTTTAAATATTCATAGAGATATTGATGTTGATGTTGAAGCAGTAATAGACAGATTTTCAAAATATTCAAAGAGAAGCTTGGAATTTGTATTTATAATGTCGAAAAAGGCTATTTAATAAATGATTCATGTAAATAGTATCTTATATTTGATTTATTTCTTATAATATGGATTTGCTGGTTTTCAGTCAGGAAAATTTACCTATAGAAAGTTCTGATCACAGAACTTTCTTTTCTTTCTTTCTTTCTTTTTTTTTTTTTTTTTTAAGTCGTGACCCCCCCCAAACTGAGGAGCTGAAACCGCGCCTGACTGTGACTAGATCTACACCTTTTAATTGATTGACTTTATCAAAAGTTAGGTATCCTAACAGTGTTTAGGAGTCTTATGGTGTTTGTTTTACAGTATTTTAATGAATTTGTGACTAATGGGAGGTCACCTAATTTAAGGGCCATTTTTAGAATGTAACAAAAGAAATTAAGGAAACAAAAGTAAAAAAAAAAAAAAAAAAAAAAAAAATCTTTTTTTTTTTTTAAATAAATAAGGAAATATTGGGGGGAAAACAGAACATATTTTATTGAGGGAAAACAAATAAATATTGGGGAGGGAAAAAAATACTTTATTGAAAAATAAACAAATAAATAATTTGTAAAGAGTATAGAACTGTACTAAATTAATTCAAATTAAAAAGAAAGGTAAATTGCACAATTGATTTTTTTAAAATATTATGTGAAAAAAAGTGTCCTACCTGACAAATTGGGGCAGTCCATTCAGCAGAACAAACAATTTATAGCATTCTTCCGAAATCTAACTGTAGAGAAGAAATTCATGATATAAACAATATCACTTCCAGTAGTGTTATTTTGTGTTGAAAATCGTCAGTATCTTCCGTCAAATTAAAAGAATTGCAATTCAATAAATGTGAAAAGTAGAAATGCAACTTCATCCAAAAGAGGTGAAAAATCTAGTAGATGAAGATTAAATAGCATCCAGAACGTCCAAAGAATAAAAAATATATAATGTCTAATGATCCAAATTCATCCAAATTCAAGTCCATGAACAACGAATAACATCCATATAATGTCTGTAAAATTAGCAGCAAAACATCACCAGGCCTCGCAGCGCTCCTGTATTTCCTATCAGTTCAAAAACCCTTAACGGGTTAACCCTTTATCTACTGCATTATAATGTACTGCAATATTTTTTTTGAGTCACTACATCAAAAATTAAGGGTTATACTTAAATAAAATATTCATCTTAGGGAAATTTAATCCGTTAGAGCTAATTAATTAAATTGGTACTTTAAAGTACCGTCAGTACACGGAGGGCTAAAATAGTCTCATAATTCAAAAAGACCGTATGACTTTTTTTAACGCAGTTTAAACTCTTAAAAGTGTTAATAATGAGCGAACACTAATATGTTACAGCACAAAAAAATTTATTTTTGAAAATTATAATTGTTTTTAATTTACTTACTTTTTTTTACACATAAAAACAGGTTTTACACAAACTTAAATTTGATGATATTCAAAGAAACAATTTTTCTTTTCATTAATATGCAAAAATACATTACACATTGCGCATTTTGATTGAGGTTTCGATTGAATGTTTTTTAAAGCACAAAATTCACAACAACCCCGATTCGAAACAAAAGTTGGCCAGTGGCATCCACGATTTTCTAAGCGGATATCTTTACAAACAGACATGTTCCCTTTCCTCCTCTTTTATGCACAGAAAACTTGCTCATTGCCATTAGATTTTGGTCTTCCTTTTCGTTTAGGTTCTGATTTTGATTTTGTAAGCAGTCCTTTGGTTGTGCAACGCCTATATTCCAAAGAAGATATGTTTTCTTGCTACTCTTTATATGCTATATATGCAGCTAAATGTTCAAATGTGACATCCACAAACTCAGATTTTTATGGGTAAAATGGGAACTTCGGCCTGGACATCTCTTTTTTTTCCCTCTTGATTTACTACATCCTGGGGTAGGAAGTACTGTATTTCCTGAACATGAACTACTGCACAATGGATCTTGTTCAGTCTCTTGATCGTTTTCTTCAGAATCCGACGAAATTTCTAGCAGATTATTTGCTGGGACTTCTTCATCTGAAGAATCATCTGTTAGTGCACAACTGCTTTCAGATGGTAGGCTCTGTAATAAATGCAAAGCCTCTTGAAGTCTGAGCTTCATTTTTCCAGACATTATAAGGAGAGGTAAAATATAATAGCACCTTGAAAACCGTCTATTACTGTTAAATCTCCGTTACACACGAAGAAATTAAAATGTTGTTATTTTTTGAATAAAGAATAGATATTTCGTTTAATTGTGTGGCAATAAAAAAGGAAGCTCAGATTAAAATTTCAAAACATTTCCAAAAAGTTTTTTAAAAAAAAGTAAGCAAAAATAAAAAGTAAAAAAAGCGAAATAAATAAGTTAAACTAAAAAGAAATTCCTAAAAAGCATAACTCTATTACAGTTTAGTAATGACCCTACAAAGCAATGAAATACAATAACAAACTACATGGACGTAAAGTAAACACGAAGTTGTGCTTTCTCTAGCATCCAGTGTACTGACGGTACTTATAAGTACCACAAAGTTAATCAACTGTAAAATCAATTATATACACTGTTCACTCAAATTAAATAGTCAAATCGTTTTCTAAGGTCTTAACTAACATATAAAAAAAATAAGGAACTTAACTTTTGACTTTAACTACTTTTGCAGAACAAAAATGACAATCTTGGCAATCCGATCAGAATGACAGCTGAAAACGCAACATCAGTATAAAAACTATTCACCTTCACAGCTAAAATACTCATCATAGAACCCGTGTTGCCATGTATCCTGGAAGAACGGAATTAAAAGAGTGTTCTTGCTCTATGGCACCCATCGTGCCATAGAAAATTGGCTTTGCAGAGAGGTGGCCTTTCAATAGAAATTGTCTTCCTATTCACGCAGTAAATTACAGAACATCAGCACCACCTATCAGCTCATGTGCATCTAAATTGAATCAGTATACTGTTTTAAAACGACCCTCTCATATACCAAGTTTTATGTAATTATTTACGATAAGCTTCCTCTTTGCAAGAAAAATAGCAAGTAGAGCAGCTATATTTCCTGTATTTCCTATCAGTTCAAAAACCCTTAACGGGTTAAAAGTTTGTGACGCAGCTACTTTATCGCTATAAGAATTTGAAATGTGGGTCTTAAAAATAATGATATCAAATTTTAAGCGATACTTTGCTATTAGTTAAAAACAGTAGTGGCTCTAGAAATTCCCCGACGGGGAACATCATCTCTCCGACAGGGGGGCACTATATAGAGAGAGTTTATTATATGAATATTTATCAAAAACTGCAATCTTGTTAATAATATTACTATTGATATTTGTACCATTCCATTTGTTAGTACTCCTTGTGGTTTTGGAGATCATCGTGCCAATCTCTGAGTGTATACTCTTTTCTTTCCGAAAAAAAAAAAAAAAGTGTACAGGGTGCCTGAAGGAATATTCTTAAGAAAAAAATAATCTTCGTATCCGTTGATCACAGTGGAATTTCCCTAAGGGGGCCGCCCATCGTGCCATGGAAAATTGGCTCTCCAGAGGTGGCCTTTCAATAGAAGTTGTCTTCCTATTCACGGAGTAAATTACAGAACATCAGCGCCACCTATCAACTCATATGCACCTAAATTGAATCAGTATATTGTTTTAAAATGGCCCTCTCATATACCAAGTTTTGGTCTCCCCGACGGGGGCGCCAACCATGTCCCCACAACCCAACCCAACCGAGGAATGAAACCTGGGATCTATGACTTAACGTGCTGATATTCTACAATTGAGATATGCCAGTCATAAAATATAAGTATTGTTTAATAAATAAAGATTTTTAAGTTATGTTATTACACTAAAACTATTGTATACAGAAAGAAGAAAACATAACAAAGGAGTTGCTAAATAATTTTGCTGTGTGTACTTACCATTCTGCAATTTTTAGAGTGGGAAACCTTGTTATAATTTAAGTCTGTTTTTCTTTCAACCTACTTTAAATTCTATTATCTTTAAATAGTTCTATTATATATTTGTACATTTATTTTTAACTAAAAGTGGTATTTGTCATTCTTTTGTATTAATCAGATTAGTTTTTTTTTTTTTTATAATGGAACTTTCTTTTCTAGTGCTTGCAGCAAATGGGCAATAGTCAGGCCAGAGCTGTATATGAAGCTAATCTTCCAGAAAACTTCAGACGCCCCCAATCAGATTCGTATCCTTTTCCCCCCACCTTCCCTGTGTGAGGGCACCTGTTCTTAGTTCATGAGTGTTTTAATATTAAAATACTCAGCTGATCAAGCTCTGATTGTCTTGCTTTAATCTTTAATGCTATTTTTAGTATCTATTAATTATTATTTATTTATTTTTTACTTTCAATTATATTTTATATTAATACTAAAATAATAATTTGAATTTTATTGTGAGTGTTAAATTTGTCATGTATAATATGTATTTAAATACTTCTAACGTCATTAGTAATAATTCTTATATTAGAAAATATTAACTCAGATATTTTTACTTTCTTCTATATCCATGAGAAGAAAGTATAGGACTTGTAAAATTGTTTCCTCTGGATTTCAATGAATTTAGAGTTTTGACCACGATTTGACTATTTTTAGAAAATGATTGTATGTATATATGTATCCAAAATTAATATGGCATTATAAAACAAAATTTCATATAAATGTATACAATGTGGAATATTTTTAACTAAATATTAAGAAATTTAAAATAATCATTAGTAATAGCAGTCAACTGGCATTTCCCCCCCCCCCCCCACCATGCTCCTCTTCCTGCAGGTGTAAATTTTTAATATAGATATTTTTAAAAAACATTTATCAAATACATTTGTCTGTAAGGCATAAAATTGATTTTCTTTCAGCATTTAGTGTTATATCAGTGTTGGGCATAATTGATTAAAAAGTAACTGAATTACAATTAAATTACAATTATAATTATTTTACTGTAAATCGATTAACAAGTAATTGATTACAAATAAATTGAATTAGTAATTCAATTTATTTGTAATCAAGGGGGGTCACCATTTTTTTTGCGAAGATGGAGGCCGATGGAAATTTAGCGTGACTTTGTCACAAGGATCATTAGAGACAAAAAGTCTTTGTAACTATAAGCCTCAAGTTGTAAATATGTAGCATATGTAATCAAATACTTGTTAATCGATTGACAGTAAAATAATTATAATTGTAAATTTAATTGTAATTCAATTACTTTTTAATCAATTATGCCCAACACTGTGTTATATTTCTTTGAGCATTTAGAGTTATAATTCTTTGAGAATCTTCTGCATTCATCATAGTAAATAATTTGTAGTGTGTGAAGTTGTATAGGAAAATATAGAAAAAAGTTTTGATGGCCACAATATACTAGGTTAATAGGGAATTATTCTATCAGCATTCATCTAAAATATTCAAATTCCATGCAGATGACAATTACTTTTTTTGTTTTTTTCTTTTAAGGGGACTTCGAAAATATAAGCTTTTGTATAAAATCTTCAGTGGAGCCATTTAATACTCTTTTCTTAAATATCTGTGTAGAAGTTTTAGCACTTTGAAGATCAGGGATTCATTAAAAAAATCAAACTGAGAAAATGTAATTTAAATTAGTGTTCTACCGAGTAGCACTTTGGCTGAGTGCATAGTACTCAGCCAAGTACCAAGGCCGAGTAGTTGTAAGAAAAATCACCTTTCCCCAAATCCAGGTGATTCTGCTGGTGCTTTTTAGTCATATGCGGTTGGAATTTTCTTTTCTCGTACTTCAGCACTAACTATTGACTGCTCTGAACAAAGTAAAAAAAAAAAAAAAATACTACTATTGCTGGATTGCTCGTAAATTTTCATAAACTTGTTTTCCCATCACTCATTCTTTTTATAACGACTCTTCAGTTTTCGATAGCTTTGACCAATGTCTTAGAGATTTTTTCCCTTCCTTAATACTGTTGTAATTGAAGAAAATTTAATATTACACCTGAGGATCTTTTCAGTAGCTCTTACTGAAAGTCCTTGATGATTAAAAACCATAATTTAGCTTTTTTCAAAACTTTTTAAAGTGCTTTTATGACCCATACTCCTAGAACTCAGTTGAAAGTTTCTGAGCTCAGGTAGCACATTTATACGCTAAACTAATTTGTATATTTAGGTTTATTCTTCTCGGAATTGTATTCAGTATTCCTGAACAGTATATATTCTCGTTTAGTGGTAATTTCGATCAGTATTCATGTCATTTTGTAATACCCCCCCCCCTTTTTTTTTTCTTTTTTAAATTATATTTTCAATAAATTTAAAAGTTTTATATTAATTTTATTGTTATGTATTAGGTGAGATTTATCTCTCTTGTCCACAAAATAGTATTTTCTGATAATTATTTATGAATTTTTGTCTTTATCACAAAATTACTATGGGTTCATATAATTTTGCAACACAGTATATGAGCCACAAGTTAATCAATTTATGGAGTAAACCCTATCACTACCTAATTTCTTGAGCTGTACAGAGTAGCACTTTAGCCGAGTACTAAGTGTAAAAACATTAAATTTACCCAGCCAACAGGGGCGTAGCGTAAGGGGGGGAGGGGGGGGAGTCTCCCCCCCCAATGTTTTAAAAAATAGGGCGTCATATTGAAGTTTCTGGGGGCGCTGTTTTGCGACTTAAAGTTCATTTGAAAGTGGATCATAATTTTGTTAATTTTTCATTAGTTACCGAAATCACTTAAGAATTTTATGTATCACAAGCTGACGAACTGGTTCACCGACCAGCAAAAAAAGTTTGCGTTAAAATGTCTGACTGTAGCAAACTCTTGTTTGGTGGCGCCTGCGGCGCCCTCTAAACTAATTAGACGCCTAAAACAGTCTGTTTTCCTACCGTGCAAACTACCCTTAAAAATTCTCAGCGTATTCAAGACGCTTAAAAAATCTTATCATAACAAATTCCAGTTTGGGGGCGCATACGGCATGATTTCCCGTTTTGTTCACTTACAATAGCCTGTTCGCTTACCGTACAAAAGACTGTTGAAAATTCTAATCGTATTCGGGACCCTTTAAGAATACGTTAGTGGTAAGCTCCAGCTGAGCTGCGCCCTTCCCTGTTCAGGCACCTACAAAGGCATAATGAGGTTTCTGGGGGGGGGGGGGGGGCTTTTTTGCACCTTGAAGTTCATTTGAAAGTGGTTCATAATTTTGTTGATTATTATTAGTTACCAAAAACACTTAAGATTTTTATGCATCAGAAGCTGCCTTCGGCGACCAACTGGTTCATCGACCAGCAAAAAAGTTTGCATTAAAATGTCTGACTGTAGCAAACTCCCATTAGGTGACGCCCTCGTAACTAATTAGATGCCTAAAACAGCCTTTTTAAATGTGTATAATAACCTATTTTCCTACTGTGCAAACAATCTTTGAAAATTCTCTTCGCTTTCATAACTCTTAAAAAAGTCTGATCATAACAAAGTCCTGTTTGGGGGCGCCTATGGCATGATTTCCCATTTCTAACACTTACAATAGTCTGTTCACTTATCGTGCAAAAGACTGTTGAAAATTTTGATTGTATTCAGGACCCTTTAAGAATAAGTTAGCAACAAACTCCAGCTGAGCAGCGCCCTTCCCTGTTCAGGCACCTACAACAGCATGTTTGTTTACCATGCAACGACTCTTGAAAGTTCTGACCTTAGCAAATTCGCGCTCTGTAGCAACTGCCGCGTTCTTCTCCCATTTCACATACTTACAACTGACTCGTAAGTATGCGCAATCGCTTTCTCTCCTCCAAAAACTTTAAATTACGATTTTTCAAGACCTTAGCTCGAAAAAAAAAGCAGTTTATTGTACGTTATGGCTATTGCATAAAAACAAAATTAGATGAGGTTTGATTTGGTTATAACGATTTCTCACTAACAATTTTTGATTCTAAGTGATCCTTTAAGCAAATTTTTTAATTTTAGTTTCATCGCTTACGGGTTTTGAAATATTTATAAGTCTATAGAATTCAACTAGTGTTTCTTCACATGAAATAGCGCGAGGAAGCTGATTTAACGTCGCATTAATAGGCATATATTGGGTAATTAGCGACGGTTTGGGATTAACGCCCCAGTGGCGGTCCGAAGACAAGCCATCACAATTTTTATCTTCTGCGGAAGGGATGGCTCCCCCGCTTCAGTATCCCCAGACGTATTATTTGCACGGAGCATGGAGGATATTGTTGTCCTAAAAACCTTTTTTCATATCATTTTTCAAAGTTTAAAAAAAACGTTTATATTGCCTATTAATTATGAGGAGAGCTTTTTTTTGTTTTAAATGAATAGTGTCTAGTGCTATGTATCAATTAAGTTTAATTTGAAAAATATAAACAATACAATGTATTGTTTAGTATAATATTTAAATATAAGTTTTATTAAAATAACTTTACTTAAAGATATAACTTACCTTTATCCTTTATTCAAGCAAATAACTTATCTTTTTCTATTTTTAAATACATTTGATATTATACTTCTTTATTTAATTCATATAGGATAAAATTATAATCTTTGTTTACATTCTTTGAACACATCGTTCAGGCCAGTTGAATTCCAATATGGCGATACTTACTTTTGCGGCCCATAGATGGCGTATGTATTCAGCGTCGTCCGTTGTCACGGTAACGGATTACGTACGATGGGCGTGTTTTTGGATCGCCTGGAAGGGAGAAATGTGTAGCCTGGTGATTGGCTGTTCTGGAATCCGGTGATAATTGTATATAAGGATGTCTTACATAGGTTTATTCTCTCTTGCTTATAATTTTCGTTTTGTAATTACGATGATTTGAAAAATTTAAATACGTTTTCAACTATTTTTTAGTTTGCCTCAAAGTATGAGGGCATGTTTCTGTTTAATTAAGTTGCAGTATATATATTAATGTTATTTGAAGGCCAGCATCCTTTTTGTGCTAATGCTGAGCAATGAAAGCATTAATTCTACTTATAAGCAGTTAGTTTTTGGCAAATAGTTTTTCCCTCATGGCAAGTTTTTCTAACTATCACTAGCAAAGTCTATATTTCCTGTTAAGTTTTAAATTTCTTGTTAAGTTTTGAAATTTCTTGTTAAGTTTTAATAAATATTGTTATGGATGTTAAACTCTGTTTTATTTAAAAACTGCACACTATGCCTTGTTACATAAAAGTATGAGCCAAATATTCCACTGCAATCTCTGGATATATTTTTTAACATGTTAAGTCAGTTAAACATTGTCTTCATGAGAACATAGGTTATGGGCATGTCATTTGGCCTTACCTTGTTTACAGTTTAGATGTGCAGTATATTTTTACAATGGCTATGAGTTTAACTCCTTCTATTGAAAAATTAAATGCTAGTAATTATATTACTTGGCAGAAAGATATTCGTTTTATTCTTATAAGAGATAACTGCTGGGAATTGGTTGCTAAAAGAGAAACTTTGCCAGAGGATGATGGAAAACCGGAAACTACTAAGCTTATTACAGATTTTAAGCATAGGTCAAGACTTGCACTGTCTACTATATATTTGCATATATCTCCTGAAGTTCGATGTATTATAGAAAATTGTAATGACCCGGTTGAAGCATGGGAGGCTTTAAAGAAAAATTTCTTGTCAGATTCACGTGCAAGACATATTCAATTATTTACGGAATTTGTTAAATGTGACATGCTACAAAATGAGTCTGTAACTGCCTATGTAAATAGATTGAGTCGTACAATTGAGTTGTTGAGAGAAATGGGTCGTCCAATGGAAGACATATATTGTTGCTATCAGCTTCTACGACATCTCCCGAAGAAGTTTAATTCTGTGGTTCAAGATATGATGCGATGGAAGTCAGATGAGTTCAAGTTCACTACTTTGGTGTCCGAATTAACATCTGAGGAAATCCGTTTGCAGTTACAGAAAGATGATGAGCAGCTGGTAGAAGTTCAAAATATTCAATATAAAGGTAAACAAAAGTTTTATAAACCTTTATTATGTTTCAATTGTAATAAACCAGGTCACTTTAAGAAAGACTGTTTAAATAAGAACTTTAATGCAAATTTTAATAGAAATTCTAATGTTAAATCAAATGTAAATCCTAAGTTTAAATCTAAAAATGTTAAATCCCAAAGGAAGATTGCTTGCTCTGTCAATTCGGTCAATGAACCTTCATATTATATTGCACAGGTTAATTTTAGTGATGTTGGTGGCGATAATCTTTGGATTTTTGATACGGCCGCGAGTCATCACTGTTGTCGCAATAAAAACCTGTTTTCTGAATATTGTCCTGTAGAAGGTGAAAATTTGAAGGTGGCCATTGATGGAGTAGGTTTTCCGATTGTTGGGAAAGGTGTAGTTAAATTGAAATTTGGTAATAATGATGTATATCTTAAAGATGTTTTGTTTTCCCCTGAATTGAGGAAAAATTTAATTTCTGGTGCAAAATTGGACTTTAATGGTGCCAAGTTCACTGGAGGTGGTGGTAGAGTAAATGTTTTCGACAAGTTTGATAAACCTCTTTTTTATGCCAAACTTAAAAATGGTCTTTACTATGCCTATGCCAAGTGTTTAAAAGCGAATGGGGGGCTATCTGATGAACCTGTTGTAGCTAATTTAACTGACTTAGAGAATTGGCATTCTCGTTTCGCTCATATTAGTCCGGAACTTATAGTCAAAACTAGTAAGCACAATGGTGTGAAAGGGCTTCCTAAGCTTAAATTTAAAAAGTTTTCGTGTGAACCTTGTCGGGTAAGTAAACAAAATCGTGTTTCTTTTAAGTCGGTTGATTCTGTTCATGGCATTAAATCACCCTTGGAGAAAGTGTACATGGACGTTTGGGGTCCAATTCCAATTTTGGGAAAAAGGGGGGAAAAATTTTTTCTTTCAATAATTGATGGTTTTTCACGTAAAGTGACTTTATACCCAATGAAGGATAAGTCACAGGTGTTTAGTATTTTTGAAAGGCACATTGCCAGAGCTGAGCTTAGTCTTGGAAAGAAGTTGAAAACTATTAGGACAGATAATGGTTCTGAGTTTGAGAACGAGAGCTTCCGTGACTTTTGCAATAAAAGGGGGGTTGCTCACGAACTAACAAACACCTATACACCAGAAGAAAATGGTGTTTGTGAGAGGCTCAATCAAACAGTTCTAAATTGTACTCGTGCTATTCTGTCCGATAGTGGACTTCCTTTTTCTTTTTGGCCAGAGGCTGTGCTTTATTTTAGTTACACTTGGAATCGTGATTCATAAAAACCAGGAAAAAACTCCTCTTGAACTTTATACTGGAAGAAAACCTTCGGTTAGACACCTGAAGCCTTTTGGTTTAGTAGTGTATGTCGGAGTCCCTAAACAGAGACGCGACCACAAACTTATGTCAAAGGCAAAAAAGGGAGTAATCGTCGGTTACGCTCTTCGTACAAAAGGATATAGAGTCTGGATAGAAAATGAGGATAGGGTCGTCGAGACTGTAAATTTAACTTTCTCCGATCGTATTTTTAATCAGCACAGTGGGGCGGTGATGGGCCCTTCGTTGGAAGAGTTGGGTCAGTCTCCAAATAGTCCGGTTGATTGTGGTGGTTCCGATCCCGTAGACATTGTGTTTGGAGGGGGACCTGATGATTCCGACGGGGAGTCTATCGCTGAACTACCTGATACTAATGACTCTTGTTCTAAAATTGTTTGGAGGAGAAAGCCAGTACCGAGACCTCATGGTGATAGGACAGATATATATTATTACCCTAACGATAAAACTACTAGGTTGAGATCTTTAAATGAGGTTAAGAGTTATTGTGAACGTAATAATATTGTTTTCGAACCTTCCTTGTTTGATTTCTCTGGTAGTAATAAATTTGAAGGGGTGGTTAATTCAAATGATCCTGTTTCTAACCATGTTAAAAAGGAAACCTGACTAGAACTTTCTGTACCTAGAACTTATAAACAAGCTATGAAGTCACCTCAAAATTCTGAATGGGTTAAAGCTATGGATGAGGAAATTTCAAATATGAGTCAGCGTAAAGTATGGCATTTAGTCCCTTTACCTGATGGGAAATCTTTACTAGGTAACAGATGGGTTTATACCATTAAAAAGGATGAGAGTGGGAATATAGCTAGGTTTAAAGCTAGGCTCGTCGCTCAGGGGTACTACCAAATTCGGGGGGATACCTACGACGAAACATTCTCTCCAGTGGTAAATTTTTCTGTTATTCGTTTTTTCTTTTCCCTTTTAGTTTCCTGTCTTAAGTGGCAAAACATTCAGTGTGACATTAAATGTGCATATTTATACGCTCCTCTTAAAGAAGAGATTTATATGTCACAACCGCTTGGTTATATTGTTCCTGGTGAGGAAAATTTAGTTTGCAAATTAGACCGTGCTCTGTATGGTTTACATCAGAGTGGTCGTTTGTGGTTTTTCGAATTAAATAAGGTTCTTTTAAGTTTAGGTTTTCTTAAGTTTAACTGGTGTAATTGTTCATATTATTTTGAGGACTTTATAGTTTTATTAGTCTATGTCGACGACATAGTTATTTTTGGAAAAACTTGGGCCCAAATTGATTCCATAATTGAACTTTTGGGGGGAAAATTTGATCTTAAAATTTTGGGTAAAACGAAGAAATTATTGGGTGTTGAGTTTAGCTATGATAACGATGCTGTTCAAATTTATCAGGCATTGTACATAGATGAAGTTTACAAAAGGTTTAACTCATTTAAAATACCATATACTTCTTTACCTATTATAAAAGGGTTAAAATATTCAAAAAGGGATTGTCCAAGCAATAAGGCTGAAATGGAAGAAGTCGCAAGATTACCATATAGGAATATCTTGGGTTGCCTTTCATTTTTAGCTAGTAGGACTAGACCAGATATAGCCTATGCTGTGAATATTTTTAGCCAGTTTCAAAATTCTCCAGGTTTAACCCATTGGAATGGTTTGCTTAAATTACTTGGTTACGTTTCGGGTACCAAGAATTTAAAATTAAATTTAAATTGTAAAAATTCTAGTTTAGTCGCTTTCTCTGATGCTGATTTTGCTATGAACAGAGACGACTTTATTTCAATGGGGGGTCAAATAATATTTTTAGATAATAGTCCGATTTCATGGCGAACTTTTAAGGAAAAAGGGGTAAGTCTTTCCACAATGGAAAGTGAATTTGTTTCAATGTGTGAATGTGTGAAAGAACTTATGTGGTTCAATCGTATTTTGGAGGATTGTATTGAATTTAATTTAATCTCCGAAAAATACTCTTTACCAACCCTTTTTGCCGATAATATGTCAGCTATTGAATTTACGAAATCGCCTATAGAGAATAATAGGTCGAAGCACATAAATGTGAAATTATTCTTTATTCGCGAGTGGCTTTTTGAGGATAAATTTGAATTAAAATATGTTAAATCTAAATCTAACTTGGCGGATCCCTTTACAAAGCCACTTACTAAAAGTGACTTGCTTAATTTTGTAAATAAAATATTTGTATAGTAAATTTGTAAGAAAAATACCTGTAAATTTCATATATATATATAGTAAAAATTGTAGTTTATAAAGTATAAATTTTTGGATATGTATCCTTATTTGAAGTTTTTGAGGTGCAGAATTTTTTGGATGTTTTCTTCTGATCTTCATTGCTTTGTCATTGTAAAGAAAGTTTTTTTTACTTAGGATGAGTGTAAACGTGGCCACGAATGTTTGAGTTATGTGATTGTTATAATTGTTTAACTAATCTTTTATTGTTTTCAGTAATGAGGTGATGAAGATAACAAAATTTCTTAATGCATCATTTTGGTATATTATTAATATATATTCTTTTTCTATCTTTATAGTAGATTTATTCAGTGTTTTGGATGAACTGTTCTGTTATGGTGGACTTTAGCGGGTATTGATGGATTGCCTCTGTATAAGAAGATTAATGTGATATTGTTATACTGTTTTTTTATATTTTTTTTATCTTTTGTTAATGCTAGTGATGGTTAATGTTTCAAAATGATATGATGGGGGGCATTGTTGTCCTAAAAACCTTTTTTCATATCATTTTTCAAAGTTTAAAAAAAACGTTTATATTGCCTATTAATTATGAGGAGAGCTTTTTTTTGTTTTAAATGAATAGTGTCTAGTGCTATGTATCAATTAAGTTTAATTTGAAAAATATAAACAATACAATGTATTGTTTAGTATAATATTTAAATATAAGTTTTATTAAAATAACTTTACTTAAAGATATAACTTACCTTTATCCTTTATTCAAGCAAATAACTTATCTTTTTCTATTTTTAAATACATTTGATATTATACTTCTTTATTTAATTCATATAGGATAAAATTATAATCTTTGTTTACATTCTTTGAACACATCGTTCAGGCCAGTTGAATTCCAATATGGCGATACTTACTTTTGCGGCCCATAGATGGCGTATGTATTCAGCGTCGTCCGTTGTCACGGTAACGGATTACGTACGATGGGCGTGTTTTTGGATCGCCTGGAAGGGAGAAATGTGTAGCCTGGTGATTGGCTGTTCTGGAATCCGGTGATAATTGTATATAAGGATGTCTTACATAGGTTTATTCTCTCTTGCTTATAATTTTCGTTTTGTAATTACGATGATTTGAAAAATTTAAATACGTTTTCAACTATTTTTTAGTTTGCCTCAAAGTATGAGGGCATGTTTCTGTTTAATTAAGTTGCAGTATATATATTAATGTTATTTGAAGGCCAGCATCCTTTTTGTGCTAATGCTGAGCAATGAAAGCATTAATTCTACTTATAAGCAGTTAGTTTTTGGCAAATAGTTTTTCCCTCATGGCAAGTTTTTCTAACTATCACTAGCAAAGTCTATATTTCCTGTTAAGTTTTAAATTTCTTGTTAAGTTTTGAAATTTCTTGTTAAGTTTTAATAAATATTGTTATGGATGTTAAACTCTGTTTTATTTAAAAACTGCACACTATGCCTTGTTACATAAAAGTATGAGCCAAATATTCCACTGCAATCTCTGGATATATTTTTTAACATGTTAAGTCAGTTAAACATTGTCTTCATGAGAACAGATATTGCAGCCACGACAGAGTTTACGTGCACCAGAGGAGACTGACTTTTATGATGGTCTTATATTGGCTCAATTATTGAATCCGCAATCTTTCTGTCAAGCTGGTAGATGTGAGGTGCCGGGTACGATCCCAGGTCTCGCTTGTCGGCCTAGCCGTTCAGAATTTTCCATGGTTTTCTCCGAAACTTGCGTAAATACGGGCTAGGAATGCTTAGAAAGACCTCCACAGAAGGCACTCCCCCTCAGGCCTAGGACCCTAGAGCAGTCAATTGGCCTTTTTCCCAAACACCGACACCAACACCTAAGATATAAATTTCTGTACAAAAAAGATTTAATTTTGGACAACGGGACTTTTTTTTAGTTTGTTCTTCCACAAAAAGACATGCGGTAATTGTGTCGCATTCCTTAGCAATTGCTACTATATTTCTTAAAACATTTTTCCCACGATATGGGAAAAAAGAAAAACGTTTTTTAATTGGTTTAAATATATAAAATAACAATAATAAATAAACTACTGCTTTTTTTCAACCCCTTAAGAGTGAACAATACCTAATTTCATAATAAGAAAACACCACAGAACTGGTGTTTGAAAGCAATAATTACAAAACTTTGAATAAACACTATAAAATGCAATAAACTTGCAATAATTGTTTCGGGTCGAAAAAACACATGATCCTTCGTCAGGCGAAAAAAGTTGGCACAAGTGCTGCAGTCAAAGTGGCAACGCACAAAACCGTTTTAAGTGAACAGCAAAAATACATACAGATGAATGTAAACATAAATACTGGTGTGAGGAGAATAGTGCTGACTCTAAAATAAAAGGGCGGCCGGGGGGAAATAAAAAGAAAAGGGGCATAATTTGCAGTGTTCTATGTTATGATTTTTGTACGTAACAAAAGTAAGTTACTAATTTTCCTTGTATATATATATATATAGGCTGTATGCATTTGTTATTCCAGGAATGCTGCAGAATTATTGCTAAGAAAGTTTAAAAGTCAGGGGAAAAAATCTAAAGGCCTCTAAACATTTAAAATGTTAGAAAAGGCTACTTGGTACCAAAATGTTTTTAAAAGGGCCGCCAGTTGCAAAAATATGTTGAAAAAGGGCTACAGGGTGCTAAAAAATGTTTAAAAGGGCACCCTGCCAAATTAGCCTAGAGTCAGCATTAAAGAATTATGAAATAAAAGAAAAAAAATAAATAAATTAAAAAAATGTAACAAAATCTAAAAATTTAAAAAATATCAAAATTAACCGAAAATCGAACTTATGTGAGAAATTTCATGGCATCAGACAAGAACGGAGTGGAACAAATATCATTAACAAGATTTTTCGAATTTTTAAATATGTAAAAAACTTCATGGATATTCAAATGGGAAGAGAAGACAGGAGATGAAATTATGTTAGTTTTAGAAAAATCAAAACGATGGCCATGAACCCAGCAGTGGGAAGCAATGGAAGATTTAGAGATCTCTTCATTACGAACATTTTGACAGTGCTCATTTATTCTATATCGCAAACGCCTTTTAGATTGATCAATATAAACTAAATTGTACGACGAACATAGGACTAAATAAATGCCAGAACGGTTTTCAGTAGGAATGGGATCTTTAAGAGAAGATAATTGAATTTTGTTGACGGGTTTCTAAATGACTTTAAAACCAAACGGTTAAAGAATTTTAGAAATTTTAAAAGAAAGTAATAAATAAAAAGGTAAAACAACTGGAATGAGACTGTGATCATTCAATTTGGTATCAGAACGTTTAGGATTCTTGAATTTATATAAAGCTTTATTATTAATAGAGGGATTATAGCCTCGAGAAAGAGCAAGAGATTTCAAGAAGTAATTAATTTATTTCGAAAGACTAGACGGATCAAAATAAATGTGTAAGGCTTATGTTTTTCTTACTCATTTTCCAAAAATTGATAAATTTTTAATATTTCATTTTGCGGTAAAAAAAGAAAGAAAGAAAGAGAAAAATGCACATATTGATTCAGATTTTTGAACTTAGAATTACATTAAAAATAAAAATAAATAAATAAACGATTGTAAATTTTCTTAATGTGAAAACAGAATTTAAATATACATTATGTAATGAGTAATCATGAAATCAAACTTTCCCACAGAGTAACTGTCGGCGAGATTAGGTATTGTCCACTCTAAAAATATAAAGTTGCTTTCCTTAGCAAGAGTTACTATTTTCATTTCTTAAAATTTATTTTGAAAGTTTTATGTTTTACCTGAATTATAATGTAATATCTTTTAAATTTGTTGAAAAAGGGGGAAAAAATCTTTTTCGATTGTTCTACTTTGTCTCAAACCAATACTCTGGTTGTCCTAAGAAAGATACTTTTGCTTAGTCTCATACGAGAATATATATATGTATATATTTCTGCAAAGCACATTAACCATATCTTTCGAACGATACTACTTGTAAGCACTTCCTTCTATTGAAAGTAGGCTAAAAATGTAAGAGAAATTTCATGTTTGCGTATTAATATATAGATTCGCTGAAAAAATTTAGAATGCTCCAAAGATGTATTAAAAAAAAAAAAAAAAAAAAAAAAAAACTGCTAAATGGAGGGGGAAAAAAAGCTTTTTTTTTCTTGGCGTATTTTAGGAATATGCCCCGAAGGAGAGGGGGGGGGGCACGTATTAACCGACAAGAGGGCCTGTGCCCTCGATCCCAAAGATGGCAACACTCTTGAAAGTATGTGGGTGGCATTTTCAGATGAGGAATACGAAAGGGCGCCAAACGTCGGGTCTCCCCCCCCAATCAATTTTTCACGCTACGCCCCTGCCAGCCAGGTAGTTATAATAAAAAATAATTGGTCTGCATATATGAAGAATTTTCTATCTTGAAATAAAAATTAAGTATTTTATGCACAAAATGTCATTAAATGGCAAACAACATGTTTTCATGAAGAGTTTCAAAACTTTTGTAGCAAGCTGTTTATGTGTGTGTGTGTACCATTAGATACATTGCTATTTGATGTGTCCCATTTAGTAGGTTACTGGAAGAGACTTAATAGGTATCGCATTACAGCTATCATTTGTCCTCACATCTACTTAAAACATTCTAAAAGTAATTCATTGTTTAACAAAGCTTATTTAAAACTTTGAATACCTTGTAGGTACTTTTTAATTATTTTTTCAGCTTATATTTAACACGTTAATCGCCACGATAATATCAGAAAATTTTTCACATGGGCCATGGTAACTTTATTAGACAATTTAGTTAAAAATGCGTGTTAAAAATGCATCAGGCACATATGACTGACATGGCGATTAACGTGTTAATAATTACTCGGCGTATATCATATTCCTTTTAGGGTTATTTCCTAGTTAAAAATGCGTGTTAAAATGCATCAGACTGACATGGCGATTAACGTGTTAAAACAGAACAATAACTTTACTTTTATTTCCTGGCTTCATTTTTTTTTTTTTTTTTTTTTTTTTTTAAATATATTCAGGCATCTCACATCCCAAACTATTTCGATTTTGTTCAGATTTCATCATGGAGTAGTGCTGATAGCATCTGAATATTTTATGTCACAGCGTGTTGTAAATGGCTGTTTTGGATTTGATAATTCTATGTGTTATTAGGTTTTAGCATATAAATAATCATGTTGCATTTTGAACAGACGGTAAAGCCAGCTATTAAAATTTAGTCTTGCTGATAGTTTTTTGTTTGTTTTAAAAGTCTGGTCCTTTAAAAAACTTATTGAAGAAATTTTAAATAGTTAAGTCAATCAAAATAAATTTATTTTTGAAGTACGTTTTTACATTTTATACTGTATGTCAACCTGGCAATCACAATTATTTGAATTTTAGTTTTTATCTATGCTGTGTATCAACGTGGTGACCACAGTATTTTGAATTTTAGTTTTTCCTATTCTGTGTTTGTTCATACCTGTGTTTTACCTGGCAACCAGAGTGATTTGAACTTTTTTTTTTATGTTATGTGACAACCCGATGGTCATAGCTATTTAAATTTTACTTTTCTGGACTGTATTATTTTTCTACATTAAAGATTCAACTGAAGATGTTCTTGGCACCATTCATAAGTTTCATAGACCTGGGATGAAAAGGAAAAAATAGTAAATTTTATTTTTTTTCACTGTTATTATTTAATTTTAATTGCTAGGCAAAATATAGTGTTAATATATACTTAACATTCATGAAAACTAGCAATAAAAAAATGTATGACGTAAACTGACTGGCCCAGAAAAAAGTTCTAAATATGTATTACACACCTTTCGCCCGTATTTTATTTTCTGTTTTTGTCTCTGGGGGGGGGGGGGGGGATGACCAAACATTTTAGAGAAGCTGGGGACAATCCATCACTCTTCATAGGTGACTAGTAGGGCGAAATGCCCTCTCCATCACCTTTTAAAAACTTAAGAGATATTAACTTGAATCTCGAAGCTATAAAATATATGGTCCTATACTTTTTTTAATCTGGAAGTTTAATTGCTTTTATTAGGTGGTTTGGTTAATTACACTTTCAAACTGCCGAAACATAGTAGATCGTGAGTTCAAAGTTAGCCGACCACCAGGAAATGTATTTTCTGTACTGCACTTAAAATCTGCAGGTTAAAAAGCCTTCCCAATTATTGGGGGCCAGATTGTTTGTGAAAGAGGTCCAAGTTTTCAGAATTGCTATTGAAGAAGGCGTCAAAATTGTATAAATAAAACTTATCTGGCACGAAATGTCCCCTTTGAAATTTTTGTCATAAAAATTAAATTCGCCAAATGTATATATTTTTACTTCCTTATACAAACTACATATAAGGAAGTATTGCAATCCCGATTCTTGAAATGGATCTTAAATCTTGCATAGCTCAAACACGAATCATCATAAAATGTTGCAAATTTATGTGTCGCTGTCATGATGTCTAGTTGTACACCTGCAAATTTCGTCTGAATAATGCAAGCTCTCGTTTTAGAGCTATCAGTGACTTTACATGATTTTTCGTGACATCTGTATGTGTGTGTATGTATATCTCGCATAACTGAAAAACGGTTACACATAGAACGTTGCAAATTGGTATATAGGTTTGTTATAACATCTAGCTGTGCACCTCTCCTTTTTGGTCTTTCTATGAATTTCCATTTTGGAGATATTTACGAAAAATAAATTAATAATTATAAATTAAGTGTTTTTTTTTTTCTTTTTTCCTTAGGATTGTTTTTAATGAGATTAATCTCATTAAATAGATTACAAAAAGTTTTGCTCTCTTCCCCATATTTCAGCATTTCGGAAACACACTGGAACTTCTTAAAACATACCAAAAAAAAAAAAAAAAAAAAAAAAAATATATATATATATATGCATACTTGCCAACTTTTCCGGTTTTCCCGGAAGACTTCCGGTTTTTTAACGTATCTTCCGGTCTTCCGGACAGATGATAAAATCTTCCGTTTTTAAAAAAGTCCCGGATATCGTTCGTTTTAAAAAGAAACCCAAATGTTCAACGAAAACTCCCGATTCTCAATCCTTCTCCATCCATAACATAAATGTCAATATTCATTTCAAACTTGCTTTATGAGTTTCTAGAACATTTAAAGAAATAGAATTGTTAAATATTTCTTGCTGATGTAATTATTTTTTGCCCCCCCCCCCCTTTATTTATCTCCAACAAGTGATCAGCAATCTAATGTTCTACAGAAGTCTTTTGTTTCTTAATCTCTATTCATCTGCAACACAAATGATAATATTAATTTTAAAGTTCTTAAATTAGATTCTAGAAGTAGAGTTGAATGAGTTTAATATTTCTTATTCTGTAATTAATTATTATTGTACCCCCCCTTCCCCTTCCTTTCCCCGGATTGTGATCAATGATTAATTCTAGAAACAATAAAGCAATGGAAGTGCTCAATATTTCTCACATATGTAATTATTTTTAGATCTTTATTGCGGAATTTAATGAATCTGTTTATTTTTCCTCAATTAAATTAAATATTTGTATGTCATATTTATACCAAATGTGTAAACATGGGGAAAAAAAAGAAGAATAATTTTTTCAGGTAGGAAAACTTTTCCCAAATCAATTTAAGAAAATTAATACTCAGTTGGTTTTATGCAGGTTTGAAACTGATAATTAGCTACTGCTACTTTTTTTTATATGTATGATTAATGTACATACACAAAAATCAAATTCTATATTTATTTAAAAAATTAGTTATACTTTAACTTAACTATGTTTTTTGTCTATTATTAAATAAATTTCTTACAGATTCTGTTTTGTAGATATTTATATTTTGAAGAGGAATAACTTCATTTAAAACTTTTATATATTTAGTATAATCAATCTATAGTAAAACGTTTTTTTATAGATTGCTTCTAAATATTAAAATTGTAAAACTGTATTGTTTAATACGTCAAAGAGAGAAAAAAAAAAAAAAAAATCTTCCCTTTTTTTATGAAATCTTCTGGTTTTTCAACAAAAATCTTCCCTTTTTTTATTGAAATTGGTTGGCAAGTATGTATATATATATTCCATGAATCTAAAGGGGTCTTTTTATTTTACAAAATTGAGGCTAAGAGCATGGGAGGAACCTAAGATGAGCAAACTTTGCAGTTTCAAATAAAAAGTTTAAAATAAATATAGTAATAATAAAATAAAATAAGTTAAAATAGAATAAAAGTTATATCTTTAAGAGTTCTTTGAGACTCAAATTAAATTTGCAAGTTTTTGCAGTTTTTCAAAAATTTTGAGTTGTTATATAGATATGGGAAAAGGGTGGAACTTTCAGATAAGTTTTTTTTTTTTTTCTTTTAAATTATTAACTATTTAAAAATATATAGGATATTTTCTCAATGAATATCTTTAGAAGACCTTTCAGAGCCATTCCATGTCAGATCAACATAGCTAAAAACTTGACCCCTCAGATTTTTATGAAATTGGGCTCATTTGTTTGTTCTATAAAAAATAAATTTATACCAATTATTAAGTCTGTCTCTTTTAGTTTTTGATATGCAGGGCTGCAAAAATGCGTAAAAATGCAAATTTCCGAAATTCTTTTGCTACATATATATCCATATTTTCTTTCCTAATTAACTTAGAGATAGAAAAGATTGGTATCATTAGAAAGCTTATAAATACAGGCTTTCAAATAATATATCACAAGTACATATTTTTAAATTTTTTCACTTTAAGGTCAAACATTTTGACCTTTGATCTCCAATATCTCAAAAAGTACACATTTCATTTTCTTTTAAAAATTATGTTATTTTTATATTTATTATCTATAACTATTGCAAATTTCAACATGAAACGACCATGGGATGCTGAGTTATAAATTAATATGCAACTCTAAATCAGTATTTTCATACTAACATAACGTAAGTTTCCCCATATTTTGTTCCCTAATTAACCGAGAGATATAAGACTTGTACCATTAGAAAGCTTATAATGCAGGTTTTTAAGTGATATATCACACATATACATTTTTAAAATTTTTCATTTTAAGGTTAATCATTTTGACCTTTGACCTTCAATATCTGAAAAAGTACATATTTAATTTTCTTTTAAAAATTATATGTCATTCTTATGTTTATTATATATAAGTGCTGAAAGTTTCAACATGGTACTGCCATAGGATACTGAGTTATAAATTAAAAAGCAACTCTACCAGTATTTCCATATTAACATTGCGTACGTTTTACAAAAAAAAAGCTGTCCCACGTTGAAACTTACAATAATTATAGATAACGAACGTAATAATAACGTATAATTTTTAAATGAAAATTAAATGTATACTTTTTGAGATATTGAAATTTAATGGTCAAAATGTTTGACCTTGAAATGAAAATTAAAAAATATATATACTTGTGATAAATCATTTGAAAGCCTTTATTATAAACTTTCGAATGATACCAATTTTTTTATCTTCAAGGAAATAAAATATGAGTAGAAGAATCAGAAATTTACATTTATAGTAGAAGAATTTCGGAAATCTGCATTGTTTTACCCATTTTTGCAGCCCTGTATATCAAAAACTAAAAGAGGTAGGGACTAATTAATTGGTATACATTAATTTCTCAATAGGACAAATAAATGAGCACAATTTAATAAAAGTCTGAGGAGGTCAGGTTAAAATTGCTGTTTTTTTTGTGTTGATTTGACATGGAATGACTCTTGAAAGAGCTATCAAACCCTATTATGTGAAATTTCAAAGTTAGCCCCCTTAATCCAATATCCCCACTCTCCAATTTTATAAAATATTTTCTTTTAGTTTCTTAATACGCTTTAACGTTTTCAGTAATTCTGTTGTGATTCTGAAGTATACAGGAAAGGATATGAGGTGTATTTTGCAGTATATTTAATTATATATATTATCTGAAATGTTATAAGGTAAGATAAAATATATTTTTGAAAATGTTTGTTTTGAAAAGATCTTTTTAACAAACTTGTGATTTGGAAGATTAAAATACAAAGTTTGCAATAAATTGCACAAGGTATCATAGAGATCACCATAATCTGACAAAATTCATTAACATGAAATTAAACTAGAAACAAAGGGCACATTACTTTACATTTTAGTATAATTATAGTATCTGTCTCTGATGGTGTATTTACTCTGTAACATAAGAAATCTATATTCATATTTTAGATTAGAGATTTATAATTATTTACAAAGCAACTTAAATTCATTTAACATCATCATCTGCAGCATTTTATCTTCAAAAATGTATAATATTTAAAAAGTTTACTCTTAACTTTTTCGAAACTTCAGAATATTGCTCGTATAATATAAAATAGGTAAAATCTTATTTAAAAATGGACAAAATGAAACTTTCAACATTGAACGTCATTTGTATAGCTATGCAGTTTTAATATTGTAGAGCTCAAACCTTAGTACTGAAAATATATTTCTAGAAAAGTTTAGGAAATGTATTATATTAACAGTAATGTTCTAGTGTCAGTATTAAACAGAGCTCTGATGTTTTTGGAACATATTGTATTAGAAGCTGGACTTTATAAAAATTATTCCTTGGATTACTGAAACTTCACTCTGAGCCATATTGGAGGAGATCCTCTTCTGAAGTGAGTGGGCCAGAATATCTTATAGCTGGGTGGGCCAGATTGAGCCAGTCTGCCCCTGGTCATAGAATAATTTAATTTTTCACTTTATCTGCTTAATACAGTGGAAACAAAAGGTGACTTTTATTAGTTTTATCAGTTCCTTAAACCATAATTCAGAATTTCTCCCAAAGTTTCAGGTGGGTGCTGTGTGCTGCCTGCCCTTTTAATTAAAAATACTAACACCATAAAATTTACACCTTACTGCCCTTTGTAGAAGGTAACCTTCTAAATGAAGATAAATACTATAACTAAAACTATCATGTATGACTGAACATTTGTTCGTACATTATTAATAAGCAAAAAATAAAGGAGAAATATTTAGATTTTTTTCTTTTAAAATTGTATGTGTGCATACTATATAACTGAAATTGTCTGGGTTTTATATATATTAAACATGTCCTTAAGAATTCAGAATTGCCCCCCCCCCCCTTTTTTTTTAACTAGCAATTTTATTCTTAATCTTTCTAAGATGTGGAATTACCATCCTCAGATAATTTTTAGAGAATATAAAAGTTCCTGTACAATAAGATTTACTTAATTTAAAATGCACAAAATATATATATATGAAATGGGAACATTATATATAAAAAAAGATTCATTTCAAACATGATAGGCTTTATTAATCTCCAGAAATGTAGAAAAATTGGTGGTTTTGCACCATAATTTACAAAAACAACAGATTTGATTTTCAAAATATATTTTTAATAACATTTTAGTATATTTTCAATTTTTTACCATTAATTTTTAAAATTCAAAAATCAATCTTTTCTTACTGTTTTAAGTGTGCTTTATTTTCATTTGTGCAAAGGTATTACTAGAATTTTGTTTAGGTTAATTTTACATAGTTTTTTTTTTTTTTTTTTTTTAATATTTAATTTTATAGATATAATCTTTTATGTATTAAGTATATATATTATTACATATATACAGGATGATTATAATTTCTGCTATAAACAGCCTCCTACAGCTAAAGCAGACAATCACATCTTATGAATCTTTTCTATACTAAATCTCATAACAATTTACTCGTCCATTTTAATCACAGAAAGCTGTTTATAGCAAATGTCTAATTATAATGAGTCTGTATTTATATATTCATAATTTTTTAGATATTGCATTATAACATCTGCTATTGATATATTTTTTTTTTTTTCAATGATACATAAAGATGAAATTTTTATGCTTTACTTAGTCACTTTACTTTTACACAGTACTTAATCAAAAAAATTTCTAAAAGATATCATCAATAGAATGAGTTCAAATTTAGTTGTTCACAAAAGAAGAAAATCTATAAGGGGATCAACATACAATATTAGTGTAATTGGTAAAAAATATAGTGTATATACACTTTAGGACAAAAAAAAAAAAAAAAAGACACACCAAGAAGGAGTAATACATATTGGACACAAATTGGCGTGCATACAGGTTTCGATTGAAAATGCATATTTTTAAAGTTTGGCGGCCAGTGAATGAACATTTTAACTGCACAACTGACAGGATATTAAGGAGGAGAAATTTTGATTCCAGGTTATAAATTCTTTGAGAATTTTATTCTGTCTACTCAGATAGACAGTAACTATGCTTGGCATACAGATGCGCAAGCAATATGCACAGATGTCAGCATTTGAAAGAGGAGTGTAGTTGGGCTCAAAGAAGCCGGTTCGTCTAATCTGCAAATTCTTTGACATTTGGATAGGAGCGACGCCGCTAGTAGATGATGTTGGCAGGAATGGGTGAACCATGGCCAAACATAGTGTTAAGAAGGAAGTGGTCGGCCTAGAGATAGGACAGAATGTAAGAACTGATTAATCGTCAGAGCAGTACTCAAAGCCCCAAATTTGTCGTTAATATCAATCCTACAGGCAACTGATACTTCAGTGACTTCAAATATCATTAATAGGCGGCTCAGAGAAATAGGGTTGAGCTCACGGAGCCCCTTGTGCCAACTACTATTAAACTTTGTGCACTGACATGCCCATTTGCAGTGATATCAGGCACATTCGACCTAGAATGTTACTGAATGGAGTATAATTGTCTTCAGTGATGAGTCCCACTCCAATCTGAGCCCCAATGACCAGCAAAGACACATCTAGAGATGCACTGAAAAAAGGAGGGATTCCAACCTGACTGTCACCAGCCATACGGCCCGACAAACAGGAGTGGTGGTCTTGGGTGCCATTTCATTTCATAGCAGGACCCCTTTGGTTGCCATCTGCAGCATCTTTAAGTAGCATAGTACATCAACAAAATTCTGTGTCCTATTTTGTTGTCCTTCATATCACGAAATTTTTAGCATATATTTCAACATAATGCCCGCCCATGTACAAAGATAGTTTCTACTGCTTGTTTTCTTTCATGCCCAACATTATTTTGGCCAGCAAAGTCCCCAGATCTCTCTACCATTGAAGACATTTGGAGCATCATGAAAAGGGTCCTACAACAAGTGCAGGATTTTTCCAATCTAACACACCAATTGGATAGAATTTGGCATGATATCTCGCAGGAGGACATCTGCCAACTTTATCAATTAATGCCAAGCCAAATAACTGTTTACATAAGGGCCAGAAGAGGGCCAACATATTATAGACTAGTTCACTTTGTGAGGCTCTTCCTCTTGATTGAATCCTCCTACATTTCTGAAACTGTAATCATTTGTTTTTCTCCATGTACAACACATCTACCAATTTTCATCCCATTCAGATAACTCCTTCATGTGTCTTTTTTTTTTTTTTTTTTTTTTTTTTTTGTCTTAAGAGTATATATATATATACTCTATCTTTCTGTGAGAAATTGAAATTTAACGAATTCTATCAATGATATCTTTCTGAATATTGTATACATGCTTCTTTTAATACAAATGTGAGTGTATGACTTTTGTAAAAATTAAATTTTTAAACATTGTTACTGCAAATAAACACGAAGCAAAATTTATAATTTTCAATTGAAACTTTTTGGTATTTTGATATGCTCTTTATTATACATACATTTTTTTTTATGTTTTTTTAACTTTAAAGTAGATCATTAGAAGCTTTTGTTAGAGCAAAATATGAACAGAAAAAGTATATAGCGAAAGAATGGGTTCCTCCACCTCCTCCACCACCAGCGGTATGTTTATTTATATATTATTTTATATAGCTACAGGGTAGAAATAATTAAACTCACAGGGCTTACTGTGTTCTGTAGTGGGATCTGATTGCAAGAATAGAACCAGACTTTGTAGGAAGTGTATGTATGCATGCGTGTAAAGGCTTTTTCTTGTGCTTATATGTAGACTGCATTCAGCAAGGCATCTTTCGACAGTTCACGCTGTTCAATTAACTCCCACAGACATTCTCAAATTCAACTTTCAAATCAGAAGCACTTGCATGACGATTACTGAGAGACATCTGTTTCACATATTGATCATCTTCTTTTGGCCTGATTCAGATCTTCTCTGAAAATTACCAGTTTCACATTTCTATTTAATCATTCTCGAAACTGTTGATTGATTGCAACCAATACTTTTAGTTATCACATGTGTTGGATATTCTTCTTTAGCTAAAGGAAGTATCGCACATTTCCCCCTTTTCATGAATTGAACATATAGAGTTATCCTTTCATTCCTTAAGTGGTGAAACAAATGAGTTTTCTCTTTCGTTGTTCTATTTTTAGCAATCAAATTATGCAATACTTCAGAAGTGTTGTACGATGCAATGGGAAAGTGTAATGATTTCATGCTTTGTTTTGCAACAACTAAGATAATTTTCTGTGAGCAAAATAATTAACATTATAAAACATTTATTTTTCTAGGTGATGCAGGTTTTTTTTTTTTTTTTTTGTTTATTTGTCACTATAAGTTTGATTATGTTTTGGCAGAAAAGGAAAATCAGTGGTTAAAGAATAATAAAAATTATGTTATAAAGTTTTGTAGAAATTATTAGAAGAAAAAATAGTTTGGATTATCTTGAGCTCTTAAAATTATCATTAATTTCATTGATTCGAATAATTTAAATAGTGGTTTAGCCTGTTATATGCTTACAATCATGAATGATGAATGGCAAAAGGCATTTAGTGCCTGAAGCTTTTGTGTTTCCACTAGGAATTTAGTCTGACATTTTATGAAGTCCAAACATTAATTACATCTGCCTTAAACTAACAACCTACATAAAAATGTGCTTTACTATCTCCTGTAAATTTTGTGCTCTATTAAAAAACTTAAAACTTCTCCTAACACTAACATTACATAAGGAATTACATATTTTACTTCTCTTAGTAAAACTAACACTTTATGTTGCATGTAGCAGCTCACAGCTTTTCTTATGTCTGAATTAGTACCCATGAGAATTATGATGGTCATTCCTTTTATTAGATCTAAATTCTGCGATATTTTTTCTATTTTGTCCCAGTTTTTAATTTTGTATGTGATGGACTGTTTTGGAATTAACTTATTCTTTTTATTAGCTTTATTATTTCTCTTCTTATCTGTTTTGGAAATTCTATTTCTTGTAAATATATTGCTCTAAACAGTTCTAACATATTATACGTTGAAAGATGTTACCTTATGACAGTGTGTATATATGAATTATAACTACTTTTCATTCTCAAAACTCACTCAGTGAGACATTGACTCTACAAAGTGCTAAAAGGTAGTCAGAGTTATGTGGTAGCTAGGGATGTGGGTTTTCCGGAAAATTTTGAAACGGAAAATTTTCTGGAAAATTTACCGAAAATTTTCAATCTCTAAATTATGAAAGTTTTGCAAAATAAAACTAAATACATTAAAAGCTACAAGTAAACAAAACTATTCAAAGAAAAGTATGAATAATTATTCAATTCAAAAAGAAATTAATAAACAAAACACAGAAATTATGATTTAATGGTTATTTAAACATGTATAAAGCTAGAAAGCTATAATTTTTAATGACTGTTTTGCATGTATAATGGTTGAATAATCTATATAAAAAAGGTGTCTCTGAACGTTTTGTAGCTGTCAGAGACCCTCACATATCGCTGCCAACAGCTGAACCCCATTTTATTATATATGGAAGATATTTATGAGAATTAAGGATTTTTTTTTTTTTTTTCATTATCAAAAAAAATCTAGAAAAATTAAATTTTATTTTGTTTTTCACAAAATTTATTTATTTAATTTGTAATACTTCATGCTGAAGTTACAAAGTGGAAAAAAAAATGATCAAAGTTCTTTGCACTTTATAATTTCAAAATAAAACATAATTAAAAAAAAAAAAAAAAAAAAAAAAAAACTGTTTTTGAAAAACAAGAACAAATTTAACAATTGTGAATATTCTAAACAGAAAAAAAAAAAAAAAAAAAAAAAAAAAAAACAGAGGTAATTATCATAACGAATTTCTGTTTAGACTAATATGGGATTTGGCTGCTAGTGAGAGCAAAAGTATTGAAACACACATCCATATTTTTATTTTTATTTCTTTTTTTTTTTCTTTAGTTTGGTCGCTAATTTTCATCATGAACTTAATTTTTTATAAATAGTATAAGACTAAGATCATGACTCGATAAATATTTACTTAACAAAATTGTATTAGGTGCACATCTTTTAAATAGAAATTATTGCTAGCGCATCAATAATTTTGCTGCCGACTGTACGAGCAGTGGCGGATCTAAGGGGGAGGAGGGGCTAGATGGCTGAAGACCCCCCCCCCCCACTTTAAAAAAAAGCACTGGCATTCACAATTAAATATTACAATTGTAAATTTTTCATTGATCTGGAATAATATATTGAAAAATCTCAGCCCCCTCCCCTCCCCCCCCCCCCCCCCAAAAAAAAAAAAAAAAAAAAAAAAAGTTCTGGATCTGCCACTGTGTACTAAGTAATTAGTAAAGTATGGCTCAGACCATGCAAGGGTTCATTTCATCGAAATTCCTTTGATTTTTACTTTTTTCGATTTGTTCTTTTTTTAAGCATAGTTTGCGAACACAAAATCATATTTTTTAACAGTTGGTGGTATTGGAAAATGGATGTAATCCTCTATTAAAAAAAAATAATCTGGAAGTTTGAGATTTTTATTATTATTATTATTATTGTTATTATTTAAATTTAAATGTAACACCTTTATGAGATTTTTCAAGTACAATTCAATTTCGGATATTTTAAGCAAATAAAGAAATATTGAATTCTTTCAACTAAACCAAATCTTGCTATTTATTTATTTAGGCAATTAGTTGTATTTCCTGTTGCTTGCATATTTTTTTTTTTTTTTTTTTCACATTAGAAATTAGTTCTAAAAAGTGATTTTTAAAAATATAATGTTTTTATTTTAGATTTTTCTCTAAAATTTTCAACAATGCCATTTTTGTAATTAAAGCAAATTTTTTTTTTCTAAATTTTGCTCTTTTTTTTTTTTTTTTTTTTTAATTGAATATTTAACGAAGATCATGACAATGTCCTAACTTTCTGAGTCCCCTCTCAGAATCAGAGACCATAAGGAGACCTAAGAGAATTGCTGTCTGAGTTTGAAAAACATCGGCGAATCATCATTTATCAAATGAATATTTTGAAAAATAGATACACATGCTCAGCAGTATAGTAGTGCATTAATTTATCAATATATTATTTTTTTGTTACGTTGCCAAATGCTTTATAATTATGTTCTTACAAACTTATTGAATGGATATATAAAATTCTGATTAGCAACCATAGATCTCTCGTATTATAATAAATAACCCCTTCCTTGAGCAAGTTGCTCAAAACATATATCTGGTAACTTTCTAAAGGATGACTTTAAACAAAAACTTTTGTTTTTCACACTGTATATAGCATTACTATGATTAATAAAATAAAATTTAAATATATCATGCAAAAGATTTACTAAAAAAATTGTTTTTTTGGTTGGAAAATTTTCCGGAAAAACGTAGTAGAAAATTTTCTGGAAAATTTTCCAAAAAAGAAAATTTTCCGCAGAAAATTTTCCACCCCACATCACTAGTGGTAGCAGGCTCACATCAACTGGTCTTGCAATTCCTGAAATTCCACCATAGCAGCACAAATTTTTTTTCCCAGGAGAAATCAGATATTCGATTGTATCCATGTCTGGTGAATTCATAGGCCAAGATATAACTTTAAATTTACCAGAATGTTCCTAGAATTATTTCCTGATGATTCAGCTCTCATGACATGATGCTTTTACCTATTGGTGGATGCTATCACCTGCCAGTGATACTGTTGTCATGAAAGGGTGCACCTGGTCTACAGAATGGTGGATCTTAATTGGCATATTCAGGCTTATCCATAAGTATGATTGACCTGAATAATGATTTGTTGGGACTAGGTTACATCTTTTCCATCCTTCTATGGTCAAATGCTGATGTTCCTTAGCCCACTGCAGATGCTGTCATGGAAATCAGCTGCTGGCTGCATAGACTTATACACAATAGTGTATGATGCACTGTGTATTTAGGCACACCCTTTAGGTCATTAATGTTGTAGATGCTGGTGATTTCGACCTTTTTGTAGCCCTTTGCTCAAAGTGAACAATGTGTAACAATCTCCACTCTCTTCTGAAACCAATGCATAGTAACTGAGAAGCTGTGAGGTGGCGACTTGCTGTTTTACTGTTACACCATTTTTGATAAGTACAATGAACTGACAATAGCTGTCTGTGTTAGCCTATCAAATATATTATTTCTGGAATAAATGTTCCCAAGGGCTGAGCCATAACAATTTGGTTTTTATTGAAATTATATAAAAAAGTAACTTTTCCCAGTATTTCACTAAATACTCTGTGTGGGAAAAACAGCACATGAGTGCTTTTATGTACTTCATTCATGGGTATCAGCACATAGGGACAAGAGGGGTGGGGGCACTTGTCTTCTCCTGGAATATTATTGTTTAAAGAATTAGAATTATGATTAAAAAAATTAGAATATCAGTTTGAAAGAAATGATAAATAAAGCAAACCAAAACTTTATTTTTACCTATACATAACATTAAATCATACTCACCTTCTCCTGCATTTCTGGCTTTCAGTGAAACCTGAAAAAAAAACCACACATAAAAGAAGACAGATCTGAATATTGCAGATTTTTTGCATTTTAATTACACACTTTCACTCAAAATGTGATAAAACAACAGAATGTCATCATTGACACCTAATTATTATATCAATTAATATTTTAAAGAACATTTTCTGATAAGTCTTATTGAACATCATTTTGCAACTCAAATGAAGTATAAAAACAAAAGAAATAAAAGTTCCCTTTCTTCCAGTCACGTGATAGCCTGTGAATCTGTTGGTGTCACCTGCACATCTTTTTTCGATTCAACATTCAAATTAGTAGAGTGTTGATGATTATCTAAATTGTCAAATAAAATTTATATCAGATTCAATTAGAGACCAGTCATGTAGATCAGATGTCAAATAAGTAATTGTAACTTTTCCTTGAGCATCCCACCAGTGGCCAAGCAGTTCTACACTCAAAGCTGGTAGACGGGAAAAGCCAGGTTCAATTGCAGATCGTGCTTGTCAGTGTGTAGCTGTTTGGAATTTTCCTTGGTTTTCTTTAAAATTCACATAAATACGGGCTAGCATTCCTTAGAAAGACCCCCGATAGCACACCATCTCAAGCCTAGGACCCTCTTGTAGTCAATCAGCCTTAATCCCTAACACCAGCCCCTTTTCCTGAGAGTAGAGTTCAAGTTGATTTAACGATAAGTTATTCGGTTGGTTTGGAACAAGCTGTATAAAATGTCTTGTCTTAAATTACATGCAAAAAAAAAAAAAAGTTGGCCCTTATATACAGACTATTTGTGGGAAGGTTTAGTTTATTAATAAGCAGTCATTTGCTTTTCTTTCTTATTGAGAAAACTCTTTCTCTTGATCCCACTCTTTTCCCATAGAAATCAACATTTCAATTTATTCTGGAGTGTTTATAGTCCCATCTTTATTTCATACCACTTTATTTATAGAATAATATTCTCCAGTATACAATTACGATAAAAGAAAAAGAAGAAGAAAATTATTAGTAAAATAAAAGTAGTATGAAATAAAGGAAGAGCTAAAAGTAATGCTCCAGGATGAATTAAAATGTCTTCATCTCTATTTTCTTGCACCTGTGGATAATCAGGAGTTCACTGTATATTGAAACTTTTACAGTTTTCTGTTTGCCCCCTACTGAAAACATTTCTTGTGATGCCACTCACTTCATCAGCTGCGTTTGTGCCATGGTTTTGCCGCAATTCAAAATCATGCTTCAGGTGATCATTGCTCCAAATGACAGGTGGTCTCAATGTAATGTTTCTTTGCTGTATAACAATTCATATTTTAATAATATTTATATAAAGTTTTTGTGGGTATTTTCTGTTTGTTAATGCGGGAAAAAAAAAAAAAAATGCAGAGTAGCAGTAATAAGCTCCTTCCCAAGTTGGAAATTTTCTGACACTGGACACGTGAGCACAAGAAAATTCATATATCTCATTAAAATGACTTTTTGGTTGAAAATATAGACTTAAAAATAAATGAATGAGATTGAAAAATATGTACTCACGCGCCAGGAGTCAGTAGGTGATGCTCTTGTACTGGTGTAATAATTTCATGATGAAGAAAAAGTCTTGAAAAATACTACTACTTTTATTAAGATTCAGCTTGAATCATGCATTTTAACTAATAAATTTTGTTTAACTTTAAACATAACTTTCAGAAATAACAAAATTAGAAAACAGCTGATTTTGGTTTAATAGTCATTCACCTATTACGATTGTAAGCCGAAAAAGAAATTTCCAGAAACAAATCGTGCATTACGCAACCGGCAGCATCCAAAACATCGATGAAAAGCAAAGCCAGCTGATGTGAAGTACACACCCCTTTTTAAATGAACCGCGGTGCTGTCTAGAAGATTCGCTGACAATTAATGTAACAGTTAACTGTACTGCCATTAATTTCATATGCAAATTTATGCAACTAAAAAAAAAATGGGAAAAATAGGTGAATGATTTTATATTTGTATTCAAGTGCTATTTAATTGATTAATAGTTAAAGAATTTTGAATAGAAAACTAAATTAGAGAATTGTGATTGCAAGAAACTGAGTTGAATTAAAAATACTGTGAAAGCAGCGCCGCTTGCTTGCTAGTAGCAGTTAGTTAACTAGAAGAATGTAAACAAAGTGGCATTTTTACCTATTTTAGTTATTTTATGTAAAAAGGAAGTAAAATAATTTAGCACTTGAATACAGTTTGCTAGAAATAAAGTTACTTAAACATAAAACCTCCGGAGGTAAGAAAAATAAGTGTTTGTAATGCTGATGGGGAAAAACGAGAGAATGGCAAATCTAGCCAACAGTTTTCTTATTTTAACACATTCACTGCCAATCTCGTGCCAGCACGTGATGTGGAGTGGTGTTTCAGATGTCAGTCAAGTGAGATTGGCAGCGAATGTGTTAAGCTTTAGATAATATATATATATATATATATATATATATATATATATACATATGCTTTTTTTTTTTTTAGTTTGATATTGATGAAGAGAAGAAAAGAGAGCGAGAAAGGAAGAAAAATAAGACTAAAGTAACTAATATACTTGAAATATCTGTAAGTAGTTAGTTGTAGTTTTGTATTTCCTGCTATTGGGAATTTCACATATACAAGAAAGTGAGCAAATTGGTATTTCAGAAGTTGTATTAGTGAATATTTGTTAATAAAAAGGGAACTTTTTATTATTCCAGAGTTAAAAAAGAAAAGGGAGTGGACATTTTTGGATTGGTAATATATATATACACAGGGAATATTTTTCTGGGGCTGTAAATTATGTCCTGATATTTTATATGTTTAAATTAAGAATGAACTGGATATCCAATATAATATCTGGAATGTCATATCTGCTTGCAATCATTAGTTATTGCTGGATGTGGCTAGGGCTAATTTTAGACCAAAAAAAAAGAACAATGTGGCAAATGCTGTGAAGGACATAGGGTATTGCTCCAGTGATTGGTGTGCTTCAGTAATTGACATCTATCCCGAAATAATTAATAAATAAGAAAAATAATAAAATCATATATTTTACATGTAAGAATTTTAACATTTTATGTCAAACACTGGAACATAGGTTGCTAATAACTAGCAGTGTCAAACACTGGAACACAGGGTGCCAATTACTAATAAAAGGAAAACCTGGCAGTGTCAATTACAGGAACACTGTCATTTAAAAATCATTTGAAAAAATTCTTTACATTGATTAAGACTGAATGTCTTAGGTTTCTTTTTCTTTTTTTTTTTTTTTTTTAATTTTTAAAGCGGGAATATTATGGAATTATGTAAATTCATTTCTATTTTACATATAGCATAATTTATATTTTCAGTACTAAACATTTTTAAAAATTTGAATTTATATTGTTTTAGAAATTTTTATTCATAAATTCATCAACCGTGAATATTTATTTAAATCAAATTGGAGTGTAAAGGTTGATATTTTTATTATTTTTTACCAACTATGCGAAAAATAACAGAGCCGGGAATCTAACCTGGGCACCTCCGCTTAACGCACGGATGCTCTACCACTGAGCTACCATGGCTGACATATTGAAATTTCCCAACGTATATTATGCGAGAAGTGTCTAGCTGGTTGTCAGCCAGGGTAGCTCAGTGGTAGAGCATCCGTGCGTTAAGCGGAGGTGCCCAGGTTCGATTCCCGGCTATGGTATTTTTCGTATATTTGGTAAAAAATAATAAAAATATCAACCTTTACACTCCAATTTGATTTAAATATATATTTTGTATTGAAAGGAAATATTCAGTATAGGGAATTTACATTCCTTATATATTTTTATAAATTTCAAAAGTGCTTAGAAAAAGATTATGTAAATATTTTAGCAGATTTACAGTAGTCTTTTCAATTTGTAAAGTTTTTAAGCTGTTTGTTGATACATTCAACGATCTTTCTAAATGGGGAAAATATTAATTCTAATAGCAGTTATACCTAAATGTTAATATTTTTGTTGCAAAATATCTATCTCTTCTTACATGTATAATTTTATCATTTTACAGTCTTTGCCTCAGCATCCCACAGCAGTACCGCGTCCTCACAGTACTGGACCACATGGAGATGTTCCAGTTATACAGACAGAATCATCAAAATCGATGCAACAAGTGCCTGATTCTTCAGACTTATTAAATTTAGGTAATTTAAAAAATAATAATATTGTTGAATTTAAATTTATCGGTGTATTATGATTTGGGCACCCAAAGTAGCAGAGATTTCTATTTAATAGGTTCTTTTTTTTTAATCTCTAGTGTAAATCCTTTATCCATTTTATTCTTCAGGTAATGTAAATTGCTGAATCTTCCAAACAGTGACCACACTGTACCAAAGGTTTAGAAGTTAAATAGGAGAAAATAGTGCAGCGATCAAAAAGCTTAAAAGAGATGCAATTTTTAACTTTATTAATTTGATTGTTATTTTTTATTTATTTATTTTTTTTATAGAAACTAATACGATTGTTTCTTTGCAAGTACAGAAAACTTGTTTTAATAATAAAAGCAACTAGATGGTGCCCAGTTTAGAGATGGTGTCGATTATTCTAAATGACATTATTTTAAATACAGGTTCAGTACTTTAATAACAAAATGAGGTAAATGGCTTACCTTCATCGGTCCAGAAATTCTCATCGGGACTGCCGGCCGCTCTGTATCTTGATATTCTAAGGGTGAATAGACTTAACTCATAAATTTATGATGATTATGAACTCACTCTTGGTTCTTTACACAATTATGTAATTACAAACACAACATAAACATCACATGACGAACTACAAGACAGAGAAAAAAACAAGATTAATAAACATCAATTGAAAGGCGTACAGCGCCATCTACAGGTTTTCTCATTCACCCAATAATATTCTACACCTTCCCCTTGGATGAACATTAAGTATAGTTCATTTAATAATTATATCTAAAAGAAAGGAGAATTTAAAATTTTACACAAATGGTTAAGTTCGATTTTAAAGTTTGTCAAAGTTTTTCAATCACTCAGTTTCGGAAAGTTTTAACGGGTAAATCAGCTGAAAGGGTCTTCTTATAATAATTCCAGTAGCTGTTTTCAGCTCACATGAACAAATTTTCCCATCCCTGCTGAGGAACAATTGCGTGACTAAGCTGAGTTTCCAAAGATGTCTTGGTAGTTTTGCATCGTGGATCAACACTACATCGTTGACGGCAAATTCTCGGATTCGGGAAGGATGACTGGTGATGGCTGATTTTAACTGAAGAAAATATTCACTTAAACTTTATTAAGAAAGGATTAAGTTTTATATTACTTAAATAAATTACCTTAAATAAAATCCTTTTTAAAGAACTTAGCATATAATTATTTCGGGTACACCGTACCCATCCCCAGTGCCAAGTGCAAAAACGTTCTTCTGTTGATTGTCAAATTCGTGGTGTCTTGTTTACATGTCTTCGCTCCACTTCACTTTCCAGTCGGTTCAGTTTCTTGTAGAAACTGCTGCCATACAAGGATTTTATTTAAGGTAATTTATTTAAGTAATATAGAAGATATTCACTTTTCCACCTTGACCAAAACTGGTCCCGTACATGTTCTCTAAGGTTAAATTGTTTAACATACACATCAGAAGTTTCAGGAACAGAGTGTGGTTTCATATGAACTATAGGCAATGCAGTTAATCTTTGGCCGACCAAGAAGTGTACTGGTGTAATTGGAGTAGGTTCTCCAGACGCAGAAAACACAAAGCCTCAATGGCTGCAAATTTATTGATGCTTAGATTTCAGTTAAAACAGTATGAAGTTGGGTGAGTGATAATGTTGTTTTCCCAACAACTTTTATTAAGGCAGTTTTGACAGATCGAACCATCCGTTCGTAGAAACCGCCCCACCAAGGCGACATTTCCATAATGTACTTCCATTTTATTTTATTACTACTATAGTAATTCTTAACATCGGGATGGCTAATTATATTCTAAATTCCTCTAAGCTCTATTTCAACATGGTGAAATATTCGGGCATTATCAGAATATATTGTGTGACAAAGACCTCTCGTAGCAACTACTCTTCTGAAGGCTAATAAGAAAGTTTCTGTAGATAAGTTTTCGACTAGTTCTAAATGTACTGCTCTTGTTATGGCACAAGTGCACAACAATATGTAATATTTATTGTCACTATTTCTAATGTATAAAGGACCTCCAAAATCAAAGCTAATTACTGGAAAAGGCTTCTGTTCTTCTATGTGGTCAAGCAGGTAAAGGAGCTGTAATCTGAGCTCCAGATCAAGCATTAAATTTTCTGCAATTGAAGTATTTCCTTAATACTCTCTTCACTGCCTGTCTGCCCCTGATTACCCAAAATTCTTCCCGTAATTGTACTAATGTATCATTAATGCCAAAATGCAAACCCTTTCATGTGCATTTCTAATTAACAAATCATTTAATTTACTCGTTGAAGGTAACAGGATCAGGTGTTTTTCATTAAAGGAACATTTTGATTTCCAAAGTCTTCCTCCGATACGCATTAATTCATCGGAATCCAAAAATGGCAAAAACTCAATTAAATTTGAATTTTTTGAAATAGGTTTCCCATTTATCAAACAGTTTAATTCATTCGGAAAACAAATTTTCTGTGTAAATTTAATCCACACCGTTTGTGCACTGTTCAGCCGATAATGGACCCTGAATCTTCTCATTTTTAGGATTTGCATTATTAAGAAATCTCTTTATCCATGCCGTAATTCTGAGGACTCTTAGAATGTTACCTTTCAAGATTTAATATTGGTTCAACTGTTTCTATAGAAATATTAAATTGGATTATTTTCTCAGGAGTTTTTCTTTTTTCCTCGATAATTTATTGCGTGTCAGCTTCCTCACGAATGTCATTACCTTTACAATTTAGCTCAGATAACCATTTTGGTCCTCCAAACCAAAAATCATTAACGCATTTGCACTAATACCGCAAGTGAGCAAATCTGCGGGATTATCCTTTGTATTACAGTATGGCCAATTTTCGGGTCCTGACAATTCCTGAATTTTGACAACTCTGTTTTGAACAAAAGGTTTCTATTGTTTCGCCACTCCTTTCACCCAGTGTAAAACAGTAGTTGAATCTCTCCAATAAAATTTTTCGATCTTAATTTCTTTAAATAAATCACAAATATATTTCGCTACTCTAGCCACTATCACCGCTCCCAGTAACTCCAGTCTTGGTAACGTTAATTTCTTTAGCGGCACAACGTTTAGCGGCGCCTTCGACATAACCATGCTTACATATCATTTTTTATTATTACTGATAACCTTAAAATACGCAACACAACCATATGCAAGGGGTGAAGTATCTGAAAATATATGAAGTTCAACTAGCGAAATTTTCAAATCAACATGAGTGAAATGACATCTATTTATTCGAAGTTCTAATAAATCCTTAATTTCATTACACAACTTTATCCAAATTCCTTTAAGATCATCCGGTAATTCCTGATCCCAGTCCATTCCTCTTTCCCACATTCTTTGAAGAAAACACTTTATCCTAATTAAAAAGGGTGAAATACTCCCAATTGGATCAAAAAATTCTGCAGCTGTATGCAATACATATCTTTTTGTACATACCGATATACAAATTTTCAACTACAGATTTTAAAGCTAATCCTAATTTATCACTATCTTTATCCCACACCATTCCAAGAATATTTATTACACTGTCATTAATTACCTCCGTCCGAAAAACAATCATTTTTATCCCACTTGTTCTTTAATTTCTGTGAATTCGTACTAAACTTTCTCAATTTCATTCCAGCATTTCCCAAAATATTTACAGCAGTAGAAGTTAATTCTTATGCTCCGCTTACGGTATCTGAGCCATATAGCAAATAGTCTACAAACAGAGCTGAATTTAACATTTCTTAGCTATCAGGATAAATTTCCCTATAACTTTTAATGTGTTTCTTAATTGTTGCATTAGAAAAAAAGAAGTTTTACAACCAAAAGTCGCTCTGGTGATTTGCATTATTTTATAATTCTGGGTGTCATCATCAAAGCATAAAAACTTAAGAAAATTTCTAACTGGTTCTGCAATCTCTATCATTCAAAACGCCTTTTCAATATCTGCGCAGAACGCAATCTTAAACATTAGAAATCTATTAATTACATCCAGAATTGGTGGTGTAAGACATGGCCCCTTTATGAGACAATCATTTAAAGATTTACACCCTAAAATTCTACTGGAACAATTAAAGACAATTCGTACTCTAGTTGTCTGTTTTTCTTTTCTAATGACCTCACGATGTTGTGTGAAATATTCATTTTCCATCCGATCGTTCTTTAACAATCCCTATTCGTTTTTGTTCAGTAAGTATCTGTTTATATTGCTCAAAAACCCATTTATCCCATCTTTTTGTCATATTATTGAATAGCAGTTTAGCATTTTCAAAATTATTCTCAAAGTTATTAATGCTTTGTTCATTCCATATAAATGCATAATATAATGACCCTTGCTAAATTCTAACTGTTTCTCAATTTTTTTTTATTTTTTCTAGATCAGAACTAGAAATTAATTTATTATTTATGCCTAAAGTATCTAGCGACCATAAATTTAGCAAATCATTAGCTGTACAAATCGATGATTCATTTTTTTGCATGCATGGGTGCCTTTCATCTAAATAGAGTTAGAACATTCAATTTTTAACACAGAGGTGCCAGTAATCAAGTCTTCTCGATGTCTAGCTAAATTATTATTCTCAGATAAAGTCCAACCTGAAATTGTATTAACAGCAAACAACGAACGATTAATTTAATTTTATTTTTTTGCAGCCTCCAATATAAACCTGCACTGATTAATACATCTGGTGCCTTCGAATGCAATTGAGAAAAATTATTTCTTTCCCCCCTCATTAGAAAACAAAACATTTCGAATGGTTGCGTCATCAGTTATTTTTAGCTTTGTGAAAGAAATCTGATTCACAACTAAAGCCTCCCTATAACATTTTTGCTTAGGGTTTTTAAATGAGACAATTTGAAACGTACAACTGAATATTCTTTTTTTTTTTTTTTTTTGTGGTTGATCACAAGAAAACGGGTAAATGATTAGCGTTTCTTTTTTAATTATGGGCAATTTTAATTCACGAGCAAGAGATATATTGATGAAATTACGCTGAGACGCATTGTCAAACAATATTACACCTTTTAGAGAATTTAAATGAGAATTATTTGTTATTCTTGCGAAGCAAGTTTAAGTATATTTCATTATTTTCAAGTGGATTTTGAACAGAACATTTTATATGACAATACAGAATTATCATTTTCGGAAACATTATTCTCAGAACAGTTGTTTAACATTAGGTTTTGTTTGATTTGATTTTTTATTACTCATTTGAGCCATTGTTGATGTTTCAGATTTTTGCTTATAGCAAATTAATGTATTATGTTTGCCTGAACATCTGTCACATTTGAGACCCGATAAACAAAATTTAGCTGTATGTTTATCTCTTTTGAAACATAAGTAACAGATTCCCTGTTTGCATAAAGACAATTTTTTGTCTTCTAAATTCAATTTGCACATTTTACCATCATGATCATGTACTGCATCAACACAAAAAATACATTAACTAACAGTTAATTTAAAAGCGGATGCCCTTTGAATTGTGTTAGAATTTTTATATCCCGAAACAGATTTCTGATAGGATGCGTCATTATTTCCTGATGATTTAGTATCAAATCTGGAATTTCAGTTTTTGTAACCTGGTATTATGAGTTTTGCCTTCGCGTTTTAGAAAGAGAAAAGTTTTTTCCCTAGTTTGAACTTCTAATTTCAAATGTTTTAACAAATCTTGAACATCCCATTCATCGGATTTTGTTTTCATTTTATTATTATCATTTAATATTAACATCAAGGGCGTCGTGCAGTGAGCGTAATTCTTTAATCTGATTTGCAGATTTTACAGGGCGCAAATTCAGTAGCGCATTAATTTTATATCTAATTACAATATCCTTTTTTCCAAATTTAGATTTCAATAAATCAATAGCTGTATTGTAGTTATCTTCAAACAATGCTAAACCCTGAATAGCTGTTAAAGCTGGAGCTTTCAAAAAACTACGTAAATAAACAAATTTTTCAACGTTAAATAATTCATTATTTTGATGTACTGTTACATCATATTGACTCCAGAATTCCATCCAGTTTTCAGATGATCTCTCATAAACTGGAATTGAGATTTTGGGCAGCTTAACCGAACTCTTTGATCATTTTGTTGCTCTGATGCAATCCGAGGCGCATTTAACTTTTTAATTTTTTCGATTTTATTCATAATTTGAGTTTTAACATCAATTACTTGATCTCGATATTCTTCTCGAGATTCTAATTCAGATTGGAATTCGTTGAGATCCACAATTGTATTTTTGATTTGATTTTCCACATCAAAAATTTCATTTTCTTTTACTTGCAACTTTCCTAATTGAGATTAGATTTCATGAAGATTTAACCCTTGTTCAGATTCACTTAATTTCAGATTTATTGTGTTAATTTATTTAGTGCACAATCTCTTTTGGGTAGTGCGCTTTTTAATTTATCTAATTCTGTAGTTGCCCTATTTCGATATATAAATCTCTAGAAAGTTGCGATATAATCAATAATTCAAAATTTACAGGCCTGGCAGACCCTGTTCCAGGCACCAAAACACATGTCGATTATGCTGAATGACATTATTTTAAATACAGGTTCAGTACTTTAATAATGAAATGAGGTAAATGGCTTACTTTCATCGGTCCAGAAATTCTCATTGGGACTGACGTTCGCTCCATATCTTGACATTTCAAGGGTGAATAAACTTAACTCATAATGATTACGAACTCACAATTGGTTCTTTACACAATTATTTAATTACACACACAACACAAATGTTACATGACGAACTACAAGACTGAGAAAAATACAAAGATTAATAAACATCAATTGAAAGGCGTACAGCACCATCTAGAGGTTTTCTCATTCACCCAATAATATTCTACAGATGGGAATAGTCCCCCCCCCCCCCTCCAAAAAAAAAAAAAAAAAAAAAGAAAGAAAATTTGAGGGGGGGGGGGAATTTCCACCCAAAAATTTTGAAATTTCTAGCATAAAATAACATTCAGAAATTTATAATATTTATATTCAGATGCTTTTTTCTTGAAATATTTTTTTTATGTTCAGTATCTTACATAAAAACACTGATTCTGTTAATGTTCATATTTCAAAAATAAAGTTTTAACCATATAATCAAATATTTAACCATATAATCAAATATTTATAATCTGAAATATTTAACTATTATAATGACTTCCCTCTTATCAATTTATTTGAAATTACTTATTCTTTTCAAGGTCTGTGAAGTTGGCACCCCGACCTTTAGTAAATGAAAAACTGAATACACCATAGGATTGAGCGTCGTTTGAGCGCGTTTGAGCGCTGAAAATTTTCGTTTGAGCCACAAATGCAAAAAAGGTGTACTTAAAACAAATTTTTGTGCCAACAGAAATGTGAAGTTGGCACCCCGACCTTTAGTAAATGAAAAACTGAATACACCATAGGATTGAGCGCGTTTGAGCGATAAAAATTTTCGTTTGAGCCACAATTGCAGTGGAGATATAATAAAAAGAATATTGCCGGTGCCAACGAAAGTGTGAAGTTGGCACCCCGACCTTTAGTAAATGAAAAACTGAATACACCATAGGATTGAGCGTCGTTTGAGCGCGTTTGAGCGCTGAAAATTTTAGTTTGAGTCACAAATGCAAAAAAGGTGTACTTAAAACAAATTTTTGTGCCAACAGAAATGTGAAGTTGGCACCCCGACCTTTAGTAAATGAAAAACTGAATACACCATAGGATTGAGCGCGTTTGAGCGATGAAAATTTTCGTTTGAGCCACAAATGCAAAAAAGGTGTACTTAAAACAAATTTTTGTGCCAACAGAAATGTGAAGTTGGCACCCCGACCTTTAGTAAATGAAAAACTGAATACACCATAGGATTGAGCGTCGTTTGAGCGCGTTTGAGCCACAAATGCAAAAAAGGTGTACTTAAAACAAATTTTTGTGCCAACAGAAATGTGAAGTTGGCACCCCGACCTTTAGTAAATGAAAAACTGAATACACCATAGGATTGAGCGCGTTTGAGCGATAAAAATTTTCGTTTGAGCCACAATTGCAGTGGAGATATAATAAAAAGAATATTGCCGGTGCCAACGAAAGTGTGAAGTTGGCACCCCGACCTTTAGTAAATTAAAAACTGAATACACCATAGGATTGAGCGTGTTTGAGCGATGAAAATTTTCGTTTGAGCCACAATTGCAGTCGAGATATAATAAAAAGAAAATTTCCGATGCCAACGTAAGTGTGAAGTTGGCACCCCAGCCTTTAGTAAATGAAAAACTGAATACACCATAGGATTGAGCGTGGTTTGAGCGATGGAAAATTTTGTTAGAGCGTCAATATTTTTATAATTATAAAGGAGTATTTTATTCGGGAGGCTAAATTCGCAGTTTGTGTACCACTATTTAATATTAATATTTTTAAAATTTCACGATAACTTAGGATTGAGCGTCAGCAATACTCATTAGAGCTAAGAAACATTTCGTTACTGTTTCAATATTTTTATGGTTACGAAGGAGTATTTTATTCTTGAGTCTAAATTCGCAGTTTATGTACCACCCCTTGAAATTAATATTTTTAAATTTTCACGATAACATATGTTTTAGCGTCCGCTATGGTCGTTTGAGCGATACAATTTTTGGTTAGAACAGCAATATTTTTATAGTTATGAAAGAGTATTTTATTCGGAGGGGGGGGGGGGGGGGGGGCTAAGTTCGCAGTTTGTATACCAACCCATTAAATTCATATTTTTAAAATTTACGATAACATATGTTTAAGCATCCGCTAGAGTCGTTTGAGCGATGCAAATTTTTGTTAGAGTGCTAATATTTTTATAGTTATAAAGGAGTATTTTATTCGGGGAGGCTAAATTCCCAGTTTCTGTACCACAATTGAAATACAACATTTTTAAAATTTGACGATAACACAGGTTTAAGCGTCAGCAATACTCGTTAGAACCAAAAAACCTTTTTTGTTAGAGTTTCAATATTGTCATGGTTACAAAGGAGTATTTTATTCGGGAGCCTAAATTCGCAGTTTTTATACTACCCCTTGAAATTAATATTTTTAAAATTTGACGATAGCATATGTTTGAGCGTCCGCTATGGTCGTTTGAGTGATACAATTTTTTGTTATAGCGTCAAAATATTTATAGTTTTAAAGGAGTAACTTATTCATGGGGCTAAGTTCGCAGTTTGCATACCACAATTTAAATATAACATTTTATACATTTGACGATAACAGAGGTTTGAGCGTCAGCAATACTCGTTAGAGCCAAAAAACATTTTATTAGAGTTTCAATATTTTCATGGTTACAAAGGAGTATTTTATTCGGGTGGCTAATTTCGCAGTTTTTATACCGCCCCTTGAAATTAATATTTTTAAAATTTGACGATAGTATACGTTTGAGCGTCCGCTAGGGTCGTTTAAGCGATACAAATTTTTGTTAGATCGTCAATATTTTTATAGTTATAGAGGAGTATTTTATTCGGGGTCTAAATTGACAATTTGTATTTTACAATTATTCGGGGTCTAAGTTCACAATTTGTATACCTATCCTTAGAACTTATTTATTTAAATTTTGATGATAATATAAATTTGAGTGTCCACTACAGTCGTTTGAGCGATGAAAATTTTTCTTAGCGAGTCAATATTTTTATAGTTATGAAGGTGGGTTTTATTCGGGGTGTTAAATTCTCAGTTTTTATACCACCCCTTAAAATTAATATTTCTAAAATTTGACGATAACATATGCTTGACGAAATTATCTTCCACGATAATGCAAACGATTTCCATGTTAGAGAAGTAGTATAACACTAAATATCCAAAAAAAGTTGAATTTATTCTCAGTATTACTTAAAGAAAAAAAAATGAAAAAATGAAAAAAATCGTTAACTTTTTTTAAATTATCGCAGATCAATGGTTAAACCATTCGTTTTAAAGGTATTGGCGAGCTCTTTTGAACAGCATTAAAAACTTCAAAATGTTAAATGTTTTATGAATGAGCAACAATCTTCAAACAACGGTTGCATAGAAATGTATTAAATAAAAATATTTTTTATAGTTGTTTGAAATACATTGGAAATTCTCAAATAATTCTTCTTTTTCATCTTGGACTGCAATATTACTTTCATAACAATGTACAATAAGAAGAAAGTAGTGTAAATGCCAAACCAATTTTTTTCCCTTCAATTTCATATTAATTTTCCAAATTTTAATATTTAAAATAATAATAATAATAATAAACAGCACTTATATGACCATAATATTTTAAAATACGTTTTTAAATTTAAAAAAATGTACGTATTTTAAATAATACACTGTAATGACAAAAAGAAATGCTGTCAATTAACAGACACGGAATTATTTTATTCCAATACAAAAAACTAGTATGTTGTGGCCACCACAAGACTTTCTTCTATATTTTCCTATACAAATTCACCCAGTAACAATATTAAAAAAAAAAGAAAATAAATACGATTTCTTTTCGTTAAAAGTAAAAAAAATCGATCACTTTGTTTTAAATTATCACATATTTATAGTTCAAAAGTTATCGTTTTAAAGGTATTGACGAGACCTTTCGAAAGATACCCATCTTGAAAATTTACCAGGGGGGAAGCGATGCCCCCACATGTACAAATTTTTTTTCCTAATTAACTACTACTGTTATCAATAATTCATATTAATTTTACAATCACAGGTCAAGAAAAACTCTCATTATGTGCATTTATACGAAATTTTGTCCTATACTGCCATGTTAAAAATTTAGAAAAACTGCGATCACAGCGCCACCTGTTGAGCGATGGATTCCCAAATCTAATCAGCACTAGTTTATGTCAGGGGCCAGCTAAATACCAAGCTTGGTTAAATTTCGTAAAAAAAAAAAAAAAAAAAAAAAAAAGATTTTTTTTTCTAAGATTTTTTTTGTTAAAAGTAAAAAAAATCGATAACATTGTTTTAAATTATCACAGATTTATAGTTCAACCATTCGTTTTAAAGGTATTGACGAGACCTTTCGAAAGATACCCATCTTGAAAATTTACTCCCCTCCAGGGGGGGGGGGGGGGGCGAGGCTCCTACACATACAAAAAAAATTTCCCAGTTGACTATCTCTATTATAAATAATTCTTGTAAATTTCATAATGATTACAAAAAAATAATTCTCTTTATGCACATTTATACAAAATTTTGTCCTATATCACCATGTTAAAATTTTAGAAAAAGCGGGATGGCAACGCAATCTGTAATACAATTTTTACCAAAAGTTGATAGGCACTAATTTATGTCAAGGTGCAACTACATACCAATTTGTATGAAATTGTGTGCAGTAGTTCCTGAGATACAGTTACCACAAAATTTTGTCACACACACACACACACGCACACACACACAGACAGACAAACAGACAGACATTTTCTAAAAATGGTCAAATCGTGTTCTACAGCTCTCAAAACGTGTAAATCCATCAAAAACCAGAGGTCGAAAATTTTTACGAATCCAATACTTTCTTCTATTAAATATAGAAGAAAGTAATAACGTATAAAAACTTTTTAAACAGCAAACAAACAGATTTCATAAATACTTTTCAATTGTATTGGAAAGTGTTAAAAATTAAAATTAAAATTCATATATATATATATATATATATATATATATATATATATATATATATATATATATATACATACATATATGTGTGTGTGTGAGGTATGTACGTATATAGTGTTACTGAATTCAAATTTTACGCTTTTTGTAGAATTAATTTACAGTATTGTTAAATTTCACTTGCTATTTATATTACCTCTTCATTTCTCCTTCATGCCCTATCCTCACATATTTCTTAGAAAATCAAGTAACCAAAACAATATTTGGGACAAATGCTAAAACTTAATATATGCGTGCACTGCACTCATTTAATTTCAATACGCTTCGTTTGTGGTACTAATTAGGTTTTAAACAGCTCAAGTCAATTCGACTAGTTTATTATTATTATCATTATTATTTTCTTCAATGACAGTCCAATCCCAATGCGCTTTTATAGCATAGTTTGTGACTTTTGTCTGGCATTCAGATTTTTAGTTACTTTTTGGAATTTTTAATATTCATAAATTGATCATCAATTACATTATTTAAAATAATAATTCTAAAATTAATCCAAAAATTCTCTTAATTTTGATAAACTATAAATTGTCTTTGGAACAAACAAAAATATTAATCCAATTTATAATGTTTGCTTTATATTAGGGGGGGGGGGGAGAGAAAGAGAAAATTATTATTTACTGTGCTCAATTACAGATACATCTAATATACAACATTATAACAATACACTTAATTTTCTTTCATCACTATAGCGTATTTTACAAAAACAAAAATCGCAAGGGATATCCACTAGAGAAAAAATTCCCTTTTCGGTAACTCCCAGAGGAAAAGAAGGGATCTATCGCATAAGTGTTTAGTGATTTTCTTGCTTTGAACATAGCGGAAACTGACCATAACCTTTCAAGATCAAAATAGCATTCTATATGATTTTCTAACTTCAAACAGCAAGTATTGTGAAGGCTCTTATCGCACTAATGATCTTTGGCCCTCGCGGTACATCACCACACAGTATCCGCACCGGAGGTGGGTACACCACATCGGCAATTTTTTTCTCAAAGGAAAGATGATCCTTTTTCACGAGTTATGGCAAGTAGTGCTGATATTTATGGCCAGCTGAGAATGTGGCCAGCAAATTTCCTTAACCGTACACTGCAGGGGTTCAAAAATTAGTGTATCATGGAGCTGCGGCAATACTCTGAAAATTCGGAAATATTAAAGCCTGGATTTGAGTGCTATATGAGGTGATATTCGATATTTGAGGGCGTATAACGTCATTTATTGTACTGAGACCTGCCTGCCGATTTGACATGTTTGTTCAAACTGTTAATATACTATACCAGTATGCAATACAATTTTTTTTTAGTGGCTTTTAAGAGATAAGTAAAATTATCTTCAGTACAATTAAAATAAAAGAAAAATGTCTATATTATATATTTAAAACACAAAAAGTAACGAGGAAATGAAAATTCCACCTACTTAATTAGATTATTAAAAACGCTTTCCAACTGGATTTACTCGTTAAAATTAATAAATACTGGTTTAATAGATTTGTAGACAAACTCAGAAGCTAGTCTATGAAAAAAAAAAAAACCCTATATTTTATAACTATTAAAATTTTCATGCTCTAACAAAAATTTTTACATTCAAAAGACCACAATGGACGGTCAACCCTAACTTACAAACGAATTAAAAAAAAAAAAAAAACGGTTTTAAGGGGATGTATAAAAACTGTGAATTTAACCCCCCGAAAAAATATATATGAAACTATAGACTTACTGGTTAAATATTTATCATTAACTTCTTAGAAATATTAATTCAAAAAGATGGTATAGAAACGAAGAAGTTAGCCCCCAAATAAAATATTTCTTTATATTTATGTTCCTTATTATTTCTTAATATAAAATATTGCTTTATAAAAATAGGGAAACTCTAACAAAAACTTTATAGTCTCAGTGACCATGACGGGCGCTCAAAATTATGTTATCATCAAACTTTAAAAATATTAATTTTAAGGGATGATTTACGAAGGTATCGGATTGACTGCTTTTGTTAAAAGCTTTCATGAAAAAGAACGATAAAGCCCATTCTGCACACTCCTCATATTTATTTGAGCATGTTTCCTCTCTCATTCAAGAATCAAGATAAACTGATACCTGAAATAAACAGTATTTAGGCAATTATTTGTACTATAGCGTGAAACTGAAAGAAGAGAAATATTTCTACAATCTCCAAAAATAAATATCGAATATATCTACAGTTTAAATCGCTTCATTTTAAATAAATATAATATTTTATATTCATGAAGTATTTATTCAATAACTCAATATTTATTCAATATTCAAGACTTTAGCAATTATCTTTAGATTTTAATGGATTTATTTTAGCTTATTTACTGAAAGAGAGAAAACAGCAAAATTTCTAACAGTTTTAAAAAATAAGTTTCCTTTTCTCCAAAATTAATTTTATAAGTTTATACAAATTAAATAAATAAACTAATTGATTAAATAATTATTTTAAAAATTAAAAAATATTAAATTATAATGTGGGGAAAAAAATGTTTATTCACATATTTTCTGTAAATATGAACCAATATTACAAATTATTAAATAAATTTATTAATAATACATTAATTAATGCAACTAAAATATGTTATTTAATAAAATGATAATCTATGATTAATTCATTACAGAACTTTGAAAAATAAAAGGATCTAAGGAAAAAATTACAGTAAAATAATCTGGTGTGCCACTTACACGACTTTCACTTACCCTGAAATTTAATTCTATAAGTACGGATTGGAGATTAAGAATTAAGATAATGAGTACTGTTGTGTAAGCCTATATGTTAAAGCAATTTAAATTTGGCTTCGGAACAGCTTTATTTAACAAATAATTGTATGTGAGGGGAGCTACCGCCCCCCTCAATCCCCGTTTCATTATCGTACCTACATTTATAGATAATTCAAATTCATTTAAAATTATTTAGACAACGTTCACACGCATCATTCCTTGAAACTTATCAATCCTGAACAAACTTTTCTAGTAACAAACATATTCATATCAAAAACCATCATTTGGATCGCATGAAATTATTTGTTTTAAATTTACTCTAACAGACACAGGCAAATAACAAACTATAAAACTTGTCTTCGGTATTTGGGAAGCCTCAAAACGTGTAAATATACAAAAAAGCCATCAATGAATATTTAGCTTAAAAAAATACATTATTTACCATATGGCTATGAGGAATTAATTTCAATTCCAGAGCAGCTTTCCTGGACATGGTAAAATATTATATGATATAGTTTGTTATAGTAAAGCACTTCCACAAACAAATAAAAAAGAATGTTATGGATTAAATATTGGCAGCCCTGTATGTCTTCGGAAAATTATGTACACACCACATGGTGCACATACATATAATCCTATTTTAGTAACACATGCCACAACCTAAAGTACACTTCCATCAAATTTCAAGTATTTTCGCATTATAATCTAGTCCTTTTGTGTAGCCCTGTAAACGAACAGTGAATGATTTCTATACTTTTTGCTACATGAAATATGTTTTTACGCATATAAAAAATATAGATTCGTTTCATTGGGTTTAGTGCAATCTATAGATGTTAAACCCTACTTACCTGTAATTTCCCCCATAGACGTAATATATTTGAATTCTTTTGAATGTCCCTGTACACGAACTATTTGTTTGATCTTAACGAAAAGTTTGGTGTAGCATCCTTATATGATAAACATTTAGAATACCAAGTTTGAACTTTCTGCTTTAATATGTTATTGAGATATGCTGATAATAGACAAACACACACAGAGAGACAGACACACACACCAACCGCTAAAAACATGATTTTCGGATTCAGAGGATGTCAAAACGTGTAAATATTGAAAAATTGAAAATTTGACCCCAAAACAATACTTTACCTTATGGGTAAGAGAAAGAATTAAACAATACTTTCTCTCCCTTATGGGTATGGGAAAATAAAAATAAAACAAAAAGTAAAATAAAAACAGATGCACAATCTTTATATATAAAAAGATTAGTATCAGAATAACTAAGATTTGAAGAGAAAAATATACTAAACAAATTCTTAAATATTAGTATCGCCCAGCGGTCGAATCTCTATCATTTTTTTAAAGTAAGCATTTAAATAAGAAATATAAAAATTCAAAATTTAAGTGCAAAAAATGTATTAAAAAGAATTTGGTACCTTACATTACTCCGTTTCATGGCAGAAAAGCTTTTTTCGAAGGGGATCCCCCTCTTCAACAGTGCCGTCTGCACTCCGTGGATGGCAGTCACTGTCAAGTTGATCTTCTCTTTTATTGACGAGTAGGTGCCGCCAGATTTCATTTACCTCCGCCGATTCGTGGTCGTTAATGACGTCAGGGTTATGCGCTATCTCGATGCTCTCTCTTAGGTACGCATAGGTGGGATTATTGTAATTAGCTAGTTTTCTTACATTTTCAAATTCGATTTTAATATTATTTTCAAGATAATTTTTAGCCAAAGTGGTAGTGTTACGGTTAAATTTAATATCGTTCTGGTGTTCTTTAATCCGGGTTTTTATTTTTCTTTTAGAACTGAATTTCATTAACAAATTAACGGTTGAGGCAGGATACCCTAAAAAGTTAGTAAATCAGTTGTATAGAAAGCGAATAAAACAGTTAAATAATATTCCGAATGCACAAAAAACCCCTACCCAATACACTTTTTCTATTCCGTACAATCAGGGCATTTCAAATAAAATAAAAAATACGGCTAGCAAATTTAACTTAAACATACCAATAAAACCCAACCCTAATATATTTCAACTTATAAGAAGCGATAAAGATCCTATCCCCCCCACTGAAACTGCTGGTATTTATAAAATCCCCCTCAAAAATCAGGAAAATAGAGAATACAATTATATAGGTGTCACTAAAAGAAAAATAAAAACCCGGAAAAACCGAAAACTTTAGATTGGATAAAAATCTAAAGGGGCTTGGAAAGAAAGAACTAAACTACAAAAATTAATTTTAAAGAGCATGATTTACCAATTGTTCATAATTAATTGAGTTTTACTAGTTACCAAAAAAATTATAATGAAAATTGCAAATAATGAAGAGTGAATTCGCAAAATAAGGTAAATAATCTGGAGTGTCACTCACACGACTTTCTCTTACCCTGAAATTTAATACCATAAATACAGGTTGGAAATTAGGAGGTAAGATAACGATGTTATGTAAACCTATGTTAAACAATTCAAATTAGGCTTCGGGAGAGTTTTATATGATAATTAATTCTGTGTGAAGGGGGCTGCCGCCCCCCTCAACCCCCCGTTTCATTAATGCACCAAGATTTATATAAAATTTAATTCGGTTATTAAAAAATAATTCTGTTTTTAAAAAATAATTAATTAAAATTATTATTTAAAAAAATTATCTTTTATGATAATGCAGACGATTTCCGTATTAGAGAAGTAGTATAACACTAAATATCCATAAATGTCCATTTTAATCTCAATATTAAAAAAAAAAAAAAAAAAAAAAAAATTCTAAGGTTTTTTTTTTTTTTTTTTTTTTTTTTTGTTAAAAGTAAAAAAAAAAGATACCCATCATGAAAATTTACTCCCCTCGAGGGGTGACTTCCCCCCCCCCAGTGGGGAGGCGAGGCTCCTACATATACAAAAAAAAAAAAAAAAATCCCAGTTGACTATCTCTATTACAAAAAATATATATTCGTTTCATTTGGTTTAGTGCAGTCTATAGATGTTAAACTCGACTTACCTGCAATTTCCCCCATAGACGTAATGTATTACAATTATCTTGATTGTCCCTGTACATGAGCCATTTGCTTGATCCTAACGAAAAGCTTACTGTAGCATCCCTAAATGATACACATTTAGAATACCAAGTTTGGAATGTCTGCTACTATTTGTTCTTAAGATATGCTGATAACAGTCAGACACACACAGAGACATACACACAGACATACACACAGACATACACATAGACCATTTGCTAAAAACATGATTTTCGTATTCATGGGACCTCAAAACGTGTAAATATAACAAAATCTCACACTTTTGAAAATTTGACCCCAAAACAATATTTACTTTCACTACCTTATGGGTAAGAGAAATTAAAAATGGAGTAAAATGGAGTAATACTGATCAGAAATTATTCCAGATAAATTTAACTTACAGTAATAATAATAATAATTGAAGAATTATAAGAAAAATTGATTAAATTCTTATTATAATAAGAAAAACTTTTCTAAAGAGTTTTTATAAGTGTTATGGTAAATCCTATTGTAAAACCAGGAAAAACTACAGAATGAGCGCCAAATTAAAAGTTAATAAAGATTTAGTTTAAAAAAAAAATTAAGTGTACTATTACGTGTTAATTTAATAAATTTAGAAATTTAACACACACACACACATATATATATATGTATATATTATTTATTTATATTTTAATTACACTTTTTTCTTTTAATAGAAAGAAGAATACATTTTTTATTATTATTACTTTCTCTTACCCATAAGGTAGAGAAAGTATTGTTTTAGGGTCAAATTTTCGAACGTGGGTTTTTGTTATGTTTATACTTTTTGAGGTCACCTGAATACGAAAATCGTGTTTTCAGCAGTTGGTCTGTGTGTGTGTGTGTGAGGGACAGAATGTGTGTGTGTGTGTCTGTCTGTTATCAGCATATCTCAAGAGCAAATAGCAGCAGAGATTCCAAACTTGGTATTTTAAATGTGTATCATATAAACATGCTACACTTAGCTTTTCGTTGAGATGAAGCAAATCGTTCGTGTACAGGAACACTCAAGAGTATTCAAATACATCACGTCTATGGGGAGAAATTGCAGTTATTTCTGTCTGTTATCAGCATATCTCAAGCACAAATAGCAGCAGATATTCCAAATTTGGTATCCTCAATGTGTATCATATAGAGATGCTATACTAAGCTTTTCTTTGATATGAAGCAAATCGTTCATGTACAGGGACACTCAGGAGTATTCAAATACATTACGTCTATAGGGGAAATTGCACTTATTACTTTTTCTTACCCATAAGGTAGAGAAATTATTGTTTTAGAGTAAAAATTTCGAACGTGATTTTTTGTTATACTTACACGTTTTGAGGTACCTTGAATACGAAAATCGTGTTTTTAGCAGTAGGCTGTGTGTGTCTGTGTCTGCCTGTTATCAGCATATCTCAAGAACAAATAGCAGCAGATATTCCAAACTTGATATTCTAAATGTGTATCATATAGATATGCAACACTAAGCTTTTCGTTGAGATGAAGCAAATCGTTCATGTACAGGGACACCCAAGAGTATTCAAATGCATTACGTCTATGGGGAAATATCAGGTAAGTTGAGTTTAACGTTTATAGACTGCACTAAACCAAATGAAATGAATATATATTTTTTATATGCATAAAAGCATGCCTCATGTAGAATATGGCAGGGAAATCATTCACCGTTCATTTACAGGGATACACAAAAGAACTAGATTACAGTGCCACATTAGCTCAAATTGATAGAAGTGCATTTCATTTTGTGCCGTATATTAATACTATAGGATTATATTTAGATGCACTATGCTGTTTGTATATATTAAAAAAAAATACAGGGTTGCAAATATTTAAGAAATAACTTTTTTTTTTTTTTTTTTTTTTTTGTTGGTAGAAGTGCTTTACTATAACATTTTACCATGTCTAGGAAAGCTGCTCAGGAATGGAAATGAATTCCTCATAGACATATGATAAATAATGTATGTTTGTAAGTTAAATATGCCTCGCTTGTTTTTTGTGTTTTTACACGTTTTGAGGCTTCCTGAATACCAAATTCAAGTTTTTTTTTTAAGTTTCATAATTGTCTGTGTCTCTTAGAGTAACTTAAGACGAATAATTTCAGGAGATCCAAAAGATGTATTTTCAAATTAATATAAATTCGTTGCTGGAAAAGTTTGACCAAGACTGATAAGTTTCAAGGAATGTTGCGTGTGAAAGTTGTCTGAATTAAGTGAACTTTTAATTTTAATGACAGATTTAAATTCTATGAACTATTCTGTGAAATTAAGTGAACTTTTAATTTTAATAACAGATTTAAATTGTTTTTAAATATAGGTGCAGTAATGAAACGGGGGGGTTGAGCGAGGCGGTAGCCCCCCTCACACAGAACTATTTATCTCCGAAGGTGCCGTGCCCTTAGCGATTGATCCCTTAGCGGAAATCTATAAACCCGTGTCCTTAGCAGAAATGCTATCCCCTCCTCGGTGGTGTGCTTTTAGCATAAGTGTCTTTAGCGGAAATATATAATAACTTTTAAAATAAATTAATAAATAAAAAAATTAACTCTCAGTTTTCCTCCGCACGTTACCCACATTTAGCACTGGCTATATTTTGCTTCAGAAGTAAACTGTCGCAAAAATAAGTATACCTACTGTAGAATATCCGTTCGTTGGCATCGGCAATTTTCTTTGTATTATATCTCCACTGCAATTGTGGCTCAAACGAAAATTTTCATCGCTCAAACGCGCTCAAACGACGCTCAATCCTATGGTGTATTCAGTTTTTAATTTACTAAAGGTCGGGGTGCCAACTTCACACTTTCGTTGGAACCGGGAATATTCTTTTTATTATATCTCCACTGCAATTGTGGCTCAAACGAAAATTTTCATCGCTCAAACGCGCTCAAACGACGCTCAATCCTATGGTGTATTCAGTTTTTAATTTACTAAAGGTCGGGGTGCCAACTTCACACTTTCGTTGGCACCGGCAATATTCTTTTTATTATTTCTCCACTGCAATTGTGGCTCAAACGAAAATTTTTATCGCTCAAACGACGCTCAATCCTATGGTGTATTCAGTTTTTCATTTACTAAAGGTCGGGGTGCCAACTTCACATTTCTGTTGGCACAAAAATTTGTTTTAAGTCCACCTTTTTTGCATTTGTGGCTCAAACGAAAATTTTCAGCGCTCAAACGACGCTCAATCCTATGGTGTATTCACTTTTCTATTTACTAAAGGTCGGGGTGCCAACTTCACACTTTCGCTGGAGGTGGCAATATTCTTTTTATTATATCTCCACTGCAATTGTGGCTCAAACGAAAATTTTTATCGCTCAAACGCGATCAAACGACGCTCAATCCTGTGGTGTATTCAGTTTTTCATTTACTAAAGGTCGGGGTGCCAACTTCACACTTTCGTGGCATCGGCAATTTTCTTTTTATTGTAACTTCACTACAATTGTGGCTCAAACGAAAATTTTCATCGCTCAAACGACGCTCAATCCTATGGTGTATTCAGTTTTTCATTTACTAAAGGTCGGGGTGCCAACTTCACACTTTCGTGGCACCGGCAATTTTCTTTTTATTATAACTCCACTACAATTGTGGCTCAAACGAAAATTTTCATCGCTCAAACGACGCTCAATCCTATGGTGTATTCAGTTTTTCCTTTACTAAAGGTCGGGGTGCCAACTTCACATTTCTGTTGGCACAAAAATTTGTTTTAAGTACACCTTTTTTGCATTTGTGGCTCAAACGAAAATTTTCATCGCTCAAACGCGCTCAAACGACGCTCAATCCTATGGTGTATTCAGTTTTTCATTTACTAAAGGTCGGGGTGCCAACTTCACATTTCTGTTGGCACAAAAATTTGTTTTAAGTACACCTTTTTTGCATTTGTGGCTCAAACGAAAATTTTCAGCGCTCAAACGCGCTCAAACGACGCTCAATCCTGTAGTGTATTCAGTTTTTCATTTACTAAAGGTCGGGGTGCCAACTTCACACTTTCGTGGCACCGGCAATTTTCTTTTTATTATAACTTCACTACAATTGTGGCTCAAACGAAAATTTTCATCGCTCAAACGCGCTCAAACGACGCTCAATCCTATGGTGTATTCAGTTTTTCATTTACTAAAGGTCGGGGTGCCAACTTCACACTTTCGTGGCACCGGCAATTTTCTTTTTATTATAACTCCACTACAATTGTGGCTCAAACGAAAATTTTCATCGCTCAAACGCGCTCAAACGACGCTCAATCCTATGATGTATTCAGTTTTTCATTTACTGAAGTTCGGGGTGCCAACTTCACACTTTCGTGGCACCGGCAATTTTCTTTTTATTATAACTCCACTACAATTGTGGCTCAAACGAAAATTTTCATCGCTCAAACGACGCTCAATCCTATGATGTATTCAGTTTTTCATTTACTAAAGGTCGGGGTGCCAACTTCACATTTCTGTTGGCACAAAAATTTGTTTTAAGTACACCTTTTTTGCATTTGTGGCTCAAACAAAAATTTTCAGCGCTCAAACGACGCTCAATCCTATGGTGTATTCAGTTTTTCATTTACTAAAGGTCGGGGTGCCAACTTCACACTTTCGTGGCACCGGCAATTTTCTTTTTATTATAACTCCACTACAATTGTGGCTCAAACGAAAATTTTCATCGCTCAAACGACGCTCAATCCTATGGTGTATTCAGTTTTTAATTTACTAAAGGTCGGGGTGCCAACTTCACATTTCTGTTGGCACAAAAATTTGTTTTAAGTACACCTTTTTTGCATTTGTGGCTCAAACGAAAATTTTCAGCGCTCAAACGCGCTCAAACGACGCTCAATCCTATGGTGTATTCAGTTTTTCATTTACTAAAGGTCGGGGTGCCAACTTCACAGACCTTTCTTTTCAAGTTCCTTTATACTTCAGTCTTTTTTCTTGAATATATATCCTTAGACTTGTCTAACCGTATTATTTTAATGTGTGTGGATATATATTATACACACACACACACAGGGTTCGCACTAAGGGAAAAAAATGAGTGGGATTCTCCCACTCTAACAAAAAATTTAAGTGTGATTTAAAACTTTAAGTGAGATTTTTGAAATTTAAGTCAGTAATTACATTTCACAGAAAAAATGTATTTTCAAGAAATATGCAAATTACAGACATGTGATTGCTGAAATTAGAAATTTGCTGAAAATTTTTCGCGAATATGATTGATTGGAGGATTAGTTGAATATTGATAACGTCACTTTCAATAAACTGATGACTTAAACATTTATATATATAGTTTTTATCCGCATAAAGCATTTTCAGGATTTTTTCATTAGCGTAAAAAAAATTCTTCAATATACCTGCAATAACTTTTATATCCACATAGTAAAACAGATTTTTCAAACAAATATAGAATGATTTTTATGTATGTACATTAATCATTCATATAAAAGTAGCAGTAGCTAATTATTAGTTTCAAGTGTGCATAAAACCAACTGAGTATTAATTTTCTTAAATTGATTTGGAAAAAATTTTCTTACCTGAAAAATCTATTCTTGATTTCCCCCATGTTTAAATATTTGGTATAGATAGATATGACACCCCATAAAGATTTAATTTAATTGAGAAAAAATAGATTCATTAAGTTGAGCACTAAAGGTCTAAAAATAATTACATATGTCAGAAATATTGAGCACTTCTATTACTTTATTGTTTCTAGAATTGATCATTGACCATAATCCGTATTCCGGAGATGGGAAAGAGGAGGGGGGGGGGGGGGAAGATTAAAAAAAAATAATTACAGAATAAGAAATATTAAACTCTTTCAATTCTACTTCTAAAATCTAATAAAGCAAGTTTAAAATCAATATTATAAATATAATTTATGTTGCAGATGGGTAAAGATTGGGAAACAAGACTTCTGCAGAACATTTGATTGCTGATTGCTAGATAGAATAAATAAAGGGGGAGGTGGGCAAAAAATAGTTACATGAGCAAGAAATATTTAACAATTGTATTTCTTTACAGGTTCTAGAATCTCATAAAGCAACTTTGAAATAGATATTGAAATTTATGTTGTGGATGGAGAAAGATTAGGAATCAGAAGCTTTTGTAGAACATTTGATCGTAGATTGCTCCATTTTTACTTATTTATGTTTTAACGAATAATATCTGCATTTTTTTTTTTTTTTTTTTTTACGGAAAAAAATAAATTAACAGAGTTCAATGAATTAGATTTAAAAAAAAATAAATAAAAAATTGCTGAAAAATAAGTGCGGGAAGAGCCCACATATGAAAACTTTTTAAGAGGGATTTTTTTTTAATATTGCACGATTCCCACGCTCTAGCACGAACCCTGACACACATGTGTATATATATAATAATGATGATCTACTAATATAAATGCATGTAATAGTAAAAAAAAAAAAAAAACTAAGCAACTGCTTTCTGTCAAAAAATTTCACAATTTACAAAAATTATATGTACAAAAATCTACTTGATTTGTGTTCTTTACGTCTCAGTTAATAAATCAATAATAAAATGTTGTTTTAAATTTCTGAAGTTCAATTAACTAATTAAATTATGTATAAAAGGACGAATTAAACTTTAAAAACATTTTAAAATACCTCAAAATCCTTTAAAAGAGCAGCATTACTATATAGTATTTCGACGTGCTAATTGCGGTCGTCATCCGGTTGGAAAACTACTGCTTCACTTGACCATCTTTGTCACTGGACTCCTCATCATCTGCGGTGCTGACGTCATCTTTCTGTTTCTTATTAATTAGCTGTTTCCTTTCCTTTGGTATTGCGCTGTGCTCTCTTTCATTGATAGCAGAGTTAGACGTCAAAATTTCAAGTGCTTCACGTTTTAAGGCACAATTGTGAGAGTTATAATGTGCGATTTTAGTGGTGGTTATGGTATTAGGATTTATTAGGTTATTGATATGAGTATGGGATAAAGAGGTGGAGGTTCTGTTATGTTTTAAGTCATTAATGTGTTCGATTGCACGGTCTTTTATTTTTGTCATACCCGATATAGCAAGCTTTAGTATTATTATTTTCAAAGTTGAAGTCGATTTTATAGCTACCTGAGGTTTCTTTAGGGTCTATTTAGTCTTTTTCATTACGTATATGTTGAAATATATTTCTATTTGGTTTTATGGGAATGTTTATGCCATGGTGGGAGCCTTCATGTTTTATTTTGTTTGCTATACTGTTGCAGAAGGGAATGGAGGGGGATTATATTTAGATTTTACTTTTTGGGCATTGTTACTTATATTTAAGGATTTTATCTGTTTTTATAGAATTTTTGAACACGTGAAGCACTATAACCGGCACATTGAGCGATGTTTTTTATAAATTTAATTTCAAGGTTTTAAGAGGTTTTTGTTAGAACATATTAATATAGCGCAATTTATATATGAACGTAGAGCGGCAATTTTATATTAAAAGGGTGTTTTACATTTATTGTTGATGATTTCGTTAGTGTTGGTTGGTTTACGATAAATGGTAGTGTTGAAAGTGTTGTTATTATTTTTAATGATTTTGACATCTAAGAAGTTTATGTTATTGTTAGATTCTGTTTCTAAGGTAAATTTAATGTTATTGTCTAAGTTATTTATAATTCATTTAGGAGGTTTTGAGGGTCAATGAGAGCGGGGATGATGGCAAAAACGTCATCAACATACGGGAGCCAGATTTTACAGTTTTTATTAAGTCATGTGCAGAGTTCTTGAGATGACGAAGTTTAATTAAACTTTGTCTCCTCGAGAATCCTACTGGAAAGTATTGCTGAATGCATCTAAAGACATGCCGTATGACTAGTCAGAATTAAAGTATGGAAAATACACCTAAAATCTATGTCCTGAGCAGAAAATTCGATAAAAATAGTAAAACATTAAAAAAATATACCTAATAATAACTCAGCAGTTGAAAGTTTTGAAAAATATTCAAAGACAATGAAGAAAAGAAGGTCTTCATAGCTGGATCAACTTTTTTAAATACTTAAATGTATTGAGTCCACATTAATTTTGAATCATTATGTGCTCCTAAGTATTTATAAGATTGTCCCCAGGGTATGGGCTGATAATTTAAAAAAATGTTTGTGGAGGTGTTATAGTTTCTACTGGTGAAAAAAATGGCAGCACTTTTGGAACGGTTAACCTTCATTCTCCATTTCCTTAACTAGATTGAGTATTTGTTCAGATATTTTTGGAAAACTTGAAATACAGGATGAACACTGTCAAATGAAGTACAAGTGTGAAATGCAGCGAGCGATTAAACAGCAGTACACTATCAGATTTTGTGTTTGAATGTGGAAATTGGGTATAAAGACGCTGGCCATGATTTATGTAGTGTTAAAGGATGAAAGCTGTCAAAAACCGAAGTTCTTAATTAGCATTCTATACCTGAGGGACAGACAGTGAATGGTAATTTTTACCTAGAGGTGCTAAGAAGACAGAAGAGAAGGTTCAACTGGGTGGGCCAGCCATCACCAGAAATTGGGAATTGCATCATACCTTGCACTAAGCCACACCTGCTCCAAGGTGCGAGACTCATGATGATAAATAGCATCTTGATAATTCCTCAACTTCTTGCAGTCTTGAATTAGTACTAGCAGACTTTTTCCTATTCCAAAAATGAAATCCTCACTCAAAGGACACAGGGTTGTCATTTCGTCCACTTTTTCGTCAAAAGTCCGGGACGCTGGACAAAAGTGGAAAAAACCTGGACAAAACTGGAAAAAACCACATGAAACTGGACAAAATAAAATCCACTGAACTGTACATGTTCAGTGCATAAAATTATTCCGTTAAAACAATAAATTGCAATTTTAACTTTAAATTACAATTTTAGCAATAGAAATATTTTATTAAAAATTAATAATTTGATTAATGAAAAGCATAATTTTATTTTAATCACGATAAAAAAAAAAAAAATTAAAAAAAAAATCATGAAGAAAATGCTAATTACATTAGTTTACAGTTTGTAGATGTAACAAAGTAAATCTATTGTGGTGGACTATTATAACATTATCATACTGGATATTAAGAGGGGGAAAAAAGTTATTTACTACTATATCTAAATCCTTAAAAACAAAAGAAATAGACACGGCTGTTTAGCCGGAAAAAGATTTTGTGCCCAATGTTGAGTTATCTTCAGTACATAATGTTGACAATTAAAAATGAAGAATAACTTAATCCCCCCCCCCCAACACCCCTATCCCCCTTGGAAAGAGACTATTTTCAATATTAAAGTTTAAAATAATTTAAGTTGTTTCTTTGCTATTTTGTACTTAAAACCCGAATAAACTACTACATCAGAAACGCCAAAGAGAAATATCTGTTTTTGAAAAATATCTATCCGTTTCTGACGTAGTAGTTTATTTGGGTTTTAATATACCAACGCCAAGTCTCCTGTTATTATTTTTACTTAACTTGGAAATATCTTATTTAACATTTCTATGCTAGGTAAAAAAAAAAAACAAAAAAAAAAAACTCATAAATGTAGATAAAATGCTTTTTATCAATTTATGTCCACAAGTCCTTTCAAAACAAAGCTTTCATTTCTATATAACATTTTATTTGCAATACCAACATGTCACTTTTCAATCCAACAATTTAAAAAATCAAATTTACATGCTTAATTATTTAATAATTTTATATTCTTATTTATACTCTTATTAAAATATATTTTATACTCTTATTAAAAAAATATTACTTCTTGGTAATGGAAATTCCAGATGAAAAAAATACAAAATTAAATTTTACTTCCACATAGAAAAGTTATTTATTTTTCACAAAAGTAATGTCTTTAATAATATAAATGTGACATATATGTGTATGACTGTATATATATTTAATCAATTTGATAAATATGCAGAAACTTAAAGAAAAATAATAAAAATGTTGAGTGACTCCAGTTGACTTTCTGAACATTAAAGTAATTCACTGTTGTTTAAATAAAATAACACGAGAAGTCATTAAATAAACAAACGAGAAAATTATAATAAGTGTTTGATTATTTGCTCCCAAATAATATATTGTTTAATGGAACGGAATGCATGCAAATTCTTTTGTGTGTATCTGTAAAAGAACCAATAGTGTTAGATTCATCAAAATGTATACAGTTTGTGTGACATATACTTATAATTTGTATATGAATTCAAAGCTCAATCAATGAGGCTTCAGACGCCATCACATTTTAAATAAATTCAGACTATAGGCCATAATATTACAGAATTTTTCGTTATTTCCCTGTAAAAAAACTATAAATGCTAGATTCACCAAAATAAATCTATACGATTCAGTCGACAGTGACTGATAACATGCGTATAAAAGTTTCAGCTGAACTGAATAAGGAATTCAGATGCTATCACACTTTAAATTATTTGAGCCCATAGACTATAATGATAAAGAATTTATCTTTGTGTCCTGGTTAAAAATAAATAAATAAATAAAACTGTGCTAGATTCTCCAAGATGTATACAGTTTGTACTACGATAACCTATAACACATGCACCAACTTTACCTCATTTGGACAAAGCATTTAGACAATATTGTGTTCACTCTACTCAGATATACGTACATTAGAAAAAATGAACTCATAGAGCCTCAAAACATGTAGATACACCAACAGCACAAGTCAAATTTTTGTCATGATTGCAATACTTTCCTTACCTATGTATTTTCAGAAAGTAAAAAATTCCGTGAAAGATATGTGAATCATTCATTTCATCATGCTTAATAACAAATTTTTTAAAGGTGTTTACGACTATGAGGGAGGAGATGACAATGTAGTTGAAAGCAGTGGGGGGGGGAGAGGGGAATTAAAATTTTAACTATAAACTATCACTTTTGCATCCAATCCACCCTTAGAAATAGATATATTTGTTTATTAAATATTGTTAACTTTGCATGTCTATTTTGAAATATTTAAATTGATTTTATTCACATACACAGGGTTCAGGAATTTATTAAAAAATATGGTCGCCAACAAAAAATTCTGGTAGCCCATAAAAAATATTCTGCAACGTTTTCTTTTTTTTTTTTTTTTTTTTGTTCCATTTCAAAATTTACTTGAATATAGAAATTAAGATTCTATATGACCAATTATTATACCAACTAAAAACCAATTATTTATTGGGCTTGAATGATTTTTTTTTTTTTTTTTTACACCAGGAATCACCTGTTTAAATTTAACATCGTGAAACTGGTTTTATTATTTTCACTAAATCAATACACCATCGGCTATGATACATCATTACACAGATACAATAATTCAGCACCAGGACGATAGCATGCGCAGACAGGAGCAGCGTAAACCAATTCCCTAAAACGGTGCAATAATTTAACACTGAGTTGTGAACCATGCACGGAGATGTGTAAATTCCCTAATTCAACACAGTGTCTCAAAAAGTGGTGAGAGAAGCAGGAATCAAAACAGCGAAAGTAGAATTGGAGCCCAATTTTGGGACCAATTCTTTCACCAAAATATATATTTAAAAAAAAAAAAAAGTTTCCTTAAAGTTGAAAACATTATTACTAGTTTAAAAATATATTGGTCGCCAATGGCAACCAGGTGACCGTATTCCACGAGCTCTCACATACACATAATGATAAAGAATTGTTTTATACATATGGAAAGAATAAAGGTAATTTTTAATTTAGTACTCGCAAATAATTAATAGTGGACAAAAGTGGACAAAACGGTATTTTGTCCGGGACGGTTTTAACCAGGTTTTTTCCAGTGGTTTTTTCCACTATGGAAAAAACCGTTCAACCCTGAAAGGACACCACCATGGGAACCTAAGTGCCATCAAAGAGGTATGTGTATTCTTAAGGTCATTCTGGAATTCACCAGGAACCTTCAACTGTGGAAAAGCTGCTTGCAAATGTGTATTGATGCTCAAGGAATATACTTTGAAGAATTTTCAGGTTTTGTTGCAATATCAAATAAATCCATTTTTCCCAAACTTTTCCCAATACTTTTTATACAGACCTTGTCTGCAAAATTTTACAAACTAGCAGTAATTCTGGCAATTTTTCTTTTGTAATCCATTGTTAGGCTCATTCCATAAACTGCTTAATTTAGCAACATGAGTTGAAACATTATCTACAGTCCAGTGGAATCTTAAAAAAAAAAAAAAAAAAAAAAAAAAAAAAAATGCAGTGACTGATCTTTCTGGAGTTGCCAACGCTTTCAAAGTTTTAAATAGCATTTGAAAAGCTTTATAAGCTTCATATGTCATTTCTTTATCCATTATTTTCTGATTAACAAAATCTACTACACTACTAGCAGTCATACTTTTTGAATAACTGGTGGTTTTTCTATATAAATCAGCATTCACTTTACATTTCTTGTTGGCCTCAGCATTAACAGTGTCAAGTAACTGTTTTGATTTCTGCAATTTCTCATCTATTACCCTAATGTTCCTGCATGTTAATCACAAACATTTTGTTTTCACATCAGAAAATTTGTTTCTCCCAACAGTTTCTTCCCAACAGCTTCACGGTTTTTGGCAAGTCAGTTTTAAAATTTGAATGAGAATACATACTAAATTACACTTAGTCTTTTACTTAACCCTCGAAGCGTGTGGCAGTGCATCTGAGAGGAAAAATGGTATTGTTGTTTTCACTGTAAATTCTTTATAATATACTAAAACAATGGATTTTTCACTATCCGTTTAAAGATGAACCTCATGACTATTATATGATCTTTCATACTTAAAGAAACAAGCTTAAAATCTATAATTATGCATGTTTTAAGTATGTTTTTTAAGGGATAAACAAGTGCAAATCACGTTCACGACCGTTATAGGGTTAACTTACATACTCAAATGTGCTGTGAGCATGCCAATGTCTGTAACCTGTTAATGTTAAAAACTTTTTAACTTAAATGACATACCTAAAATTAGCAGAGTATGTCAAGAATTGTGATGTTTAAAGGTCTAAAAAGCATTTAAAAAAAAAAATACTGTTTCAGTTGCTACACAAATTAAATGAAAAATTAAATGTTAAATACAAATCTGTGTATTTCATGTCATACTAAAAATTGCCTAAATGGCCTAACTTTCACTGACGTGATACTGATGATTATTTATTATAAATTTTTATGCTTTATTTTTTCAGCCATTTATTCACACGATATGTGTCTTGTTCAAAATTGTCTTTTAACATTCTCTGTTCCAGCTTTTTGCTAAAACTTTATATTGAATATTTTGTGAATATTATTTTAAAGTCTGTAACTACAGATAGATTTTTATTTATGACCTTTTTCTTTTTGTATTCCACCAGTGTATATTTACATATATTTCCCATTTCTTCAATAATATTCAATAAGATCTGTTAATTTTTATTTATTTAACACTTTAGTAGGTAGTAAATATAACAATACTTTTTTTTTTTCAAATAAACTTTATATTCTTAGGATTGTCATCTACCAATTTTTTTCTTCTTTTAATTTGTGCATTTTTGAAGTTTTCCAAAATTCATATTTTAAATGAATTTCTTTCTATTATCATTATAGTTTTAAGAAAAAATGGTGTAAGTATCTGTTTAAAGAGTGTATACAGTACCTGTTGCTTAATCAAATCACCACTAAAAAATACAGCCACTTAATCTGATTAAATTGCCAAGACTAGAATTATATCAATGCAAACTACTTTTAAAACCACCATTTAATGAAATCAGCATCACTGATTAACACGTTGAGAGCCACACAAATTCTTGAGGAAATCTACGTCAGGCCACGTGCGTTGCTTAGAAGTGCGTTATGTTTACCATGTTTTAAAAAAATCCATTAAAATGCCTTAAGGCTGTACATCAGTCAGATAGCTCCCTTTCACCCTTCCCATGTTATCCAATGGGATTTTCATTGCTTTGTTTTATAAAAATATCTCATTCAAAAATGAAATTTTTCGAATTCTGTTTTTTTGAATATTACTCTTTGAACAGGTCGCTTTTTAGCTTCATGAGCAATATTTCAATAAAATCAATTTAAATGTTTTATTTCAGTAAGCAAATTATGGACTCTAAGTTTGGATCTCTAAGTGAAATATTTAAATTTATTTTTTCGAAAAATTGCTCACTAAGCTAAAGGACAACCTGTTCAAAGAGTAATATTCAAAAAACAGAATCCAAGAAACTTCATTTTTGAATAAGATATTTTTATAAAACGAAGCAACGAAAATCCCATTGGATAACATGGAAAGGGAGAAATAGAACTATCTGACTGATGTACAGCCTTAATGATATTTTGAAATAAATTTTCAGTAATTATATAAAACAATGTACATGTTTTAGTTTTATATCATATTTTACACTTGTCAGCCACTAATGGTTGACGCGGCTTTATATCATATTTCACACTGTCAGCCACCAAGGCTGACATGGCACTCAATGTGTTAATAAACTTAAAAAGAAAGACATTTCCAGCTGGAAAAATATGCATATATGCAAGTGAGATAATGAATTTTAATTCTTACCAGAATTTTTTTTCTTTTGAAATGAAAAGGAAAAATGAAAGTTAGCAACAAATAACAAATAAGCTTTCTTATCGCCTGTTTTATTTCAAAGCACAAGAGTGAGTTGCAATATTGCTTTGATATCAATATCAAAGCAACATTATAATTTACTAGTGTGCTCACACTAAATAATCCTTCTGACCACTGGTCATGTTAGTTTATTTTGTCTCTCTTTAATTATTAAAAAAAAGCTTTGGGTTTTTACTTTGAAACAATTACAAAACAAGTTGTCTAAGCAAAAAGATTAAAGTTTAAAGGAAAAGTGTAAAATTTGGGAAAAGTATGTTTTTTCGAAATTTAGACAAAAGGAAGCAGCGTTAAAGCTTGATATTTCTAAATATGCGTTATGCAGTTTTTTAAGGAATAGAGATAGATCATTTTAGAGTTCAGATTTTAGCAAACAAAAGCATCAGCTATAAGCAAGTAGGAAAAACAGAAGACATAGAGACAATGCTTTTAGGCTGGTTCTAAAATACCAGAATGAAAAAAGTTCCCACATCTTGCCCAATTTTGTAGAGTGAGGAATTAGAGAGAAAAAATTATCTGTTGATTATCGCAGTAATGAAAATCATGGGTATCATTTGTAATCTTCACTGAAAATTTTGGTGCAATGAAGAAAAAAGATAACAGAAACTATCATTGTAGATTTTGAAAACTATGCTGCACATCTCACATATTTTACATGGATTAAATTATTTTTTCTTCTACCATCACCAGTGTCTATCAACTCCTTAATGCAGGAATTATGCGATGTTTTGAATACCATTACAATAAAGAATTAGCCAGGAAAGTTGTAACAGAAGTTAATGTAAATGTTTTGCCTGCTTTGTGTTCTATAATAATCAGCATAGCAAAAATTTGTAATGACAAATACAATCAAAACATGCTTTCTGGTCTGCAGATTTAAGTTAGATGAAGAACCTCAAGAAGAAATATCATAGACGATGAGACAAAATTTGACAAGGATTTCATTCAATATAAAAAGACCAATTATTTTATCCAAAAGATTACCTACTATACTCCCAATTTCAATTAATTCTTTATGCTTTCCCAATTAACCACTTGGTGATGTCACTTTGGCTTAGAACAAATATTTTATTAAGCAGCATGTACTGTGAATATATATATATATTTGTGCAAATGTACAACTAAACTTCTACTTCTTAAAGTATTAAAATTTTCATTTCTTATGAATATAGGAGATACCAATAAGGAAACAGATATTTTTGATGCATTCCTTAGTGCCCCTACATCTACAACAGTTGACAAAACTTCTATGTCTGTGACTTCCAGTGGTGAAATCCCTATTACTAAACATAGTGTAACCAATGAAGAAACTGACTTTTTTAATCAGAAAGCTATTTCTGATACTAATAAAACTAATAAGATGACAAAGGAGTCTATACTTTCTTTGTATAGTTCTAGCACTGTTCAGATTCCCCCAGCACAACACATTGCTCCAGTATATGGTGTTCCTGGTAAGTTTATCTATATACATTTTCATCAGAGAGACTCAAAATTTGAAAAACATTTTTAATTGTAAGGTATTGAATTTCCCTCATTTAGATTATTTTACATTGAAAATGTTGGCATTGTGTATAAAATTGATATATTATCTTAGTCCTTTTACATTATATAGAAATTTCAATCATTATTCAAGTATAAATATTGTGATATTCTGTTATATTTTTCTTGAAGTGACTGGGAACACTAAACCTACTTCTCTGCCATAAGTGTCCCTTTGATAGTGTAGTTATTGTTGAAAATTGGTCTTGGTATATTGCTGTGGCTTTTAACTAACCTGCTACTGGTTTCATCTAACATTTCCCTCACTTTTAAATCTCTACCATAATCTTGGAATCTGAAAAACAATCCACAATCTTGAAAACTAACACTAAAAATTCTGGACACTTCAATTTCAAATTACCCAGAGTCCAGAAAACACTTACTTTCACTAACATCTTCAGTTAGCACTTTTGTTCCACCATTCATTCAATTTTTTAACATAAACAGCCACTACATAATAACTCTCTGAACTATCACCTATGCTGTGCTGCATCAATAATTTTCTGCAATCTGATGTGTCCAGGATTTTTCTCACATGACAGCATAAACTGAAATGTTATAATGACTGTGCTCTTTCTGCAATGAATGATTTATTATTATTTTCTAATATTTGTACACACACCCCCTCCCCTATATAATTTTTAGACACCAATGTATATACATGTGAATTTTTTGAACTACAGTAAAAAGTTCAATCACAGAAGACAAATCAGATTTCAAAAGTAATACAATTTTTAATTTATATATATGCTGTGATTTTCCTAAAGATTATTTGTATTATTTTTAGTTTTTATTTTTAAAAAAATTATCAGTTGTTTTTCTTCCAAAAAATATTTTAACCCTAGATAACTAAACATTCGTCTAATAGACTTAGCTATCAACCCCTGCCAGTTTTGTGAATTTGATATGGTCCCATTGCGCTCACCACCTCACTCACAGTACCTTCATAACTACTAAAATGTAACTAGTAACTCTAAAGGTGATAAGCATGGTTGTACACTTATTACTTTTTGAGATTTGTTGTAATCATCGTCTAACAGCCTCATATTTAGTGATCATTAAAATAAATATTGAAGTTTTTTTGAACATTGAAAAGCTCACAGAAGACACAACTAAAAGTGTGGCTAACAAATGCAGAATTTGTACTTTTTGTTCATCTAAGAAACACAGAATGACAAAATATATATGCAACTACGGCAACAAGGCTATTTGTGAAGAGTACACTTTTAACATCTGCCAAGAGTGCAAATGAGGATTTTTACCACTTTTCTATTTTTTCATTAAAATATTATAATACTTTTTCTTTAAGTTAATTTGTTTGAAATAAATAAAGGAAATATAAAAATATACTTGTTTTTAATTCATAGTCTATAAGTTGAATGATTAATTACAGAGTAACACTGATTTAAGTTATCTTAATTCTACCTTTTTTTACATTTACATAAATATATATATATATATATATATATATATATATATATATATATACACACATACACCCTCCCCCCCCCCCCCCTCTCTCCCGCTCTCTCACTTTCTGTTTTTCTTTCTTTTTTCTTTTAAATTTTGTGTTTTTATAAAATATAATTAATATATATAATAATATTTCTTCTGTTACTTTTCTTAATCTGTTTCTTCTCTATTTGTTCAACTTACCATTTCTACTTGCATGTAAATCAAGAAATTTAGGGGAAAAAAAAAAAAAAAAAAACCAAAGTATAAAATGATGGAGGAGGTTAATTGATACATAACCAAAAAGAAAAAAAAGTTTGCTCATGAAAGCAAACTCTGTGCTCCAAAATAACTACGCAACTAAGAACCTGAGAGCTACTGAATACACGAAAGACTGTCTTATTGTCATCACTTTTTCTTTCCATTACATCTACCATCGATAATGGATAATGGAAATATTTTATTCAGTCATTTATTTAAATTTGTATGTTTTTAAGATCTCCTCAGTCAAAAAAAAAATATTTTTGGAAACTGGTCAGTATTTATGTGTATATATATATATATACATACAGAGGCTGTTCGCACATTTTTTAGACTATTTTGATGGAGTGTACTGAAACAATTTCACTCATATTTAGTGTTTTATTTGTTCAGTTTGATAGCCCTTGTTCTTAACTATCATTCTACACCATAATTTCTATGATAATAATGCTTTTTATAATATCGGAAGAGGTATATTTTTCTACTCCTCTTGAACGGCTTTCCAAAGTCCACAAAGCGTTGTAGGTCGATGTTTGGATAATGCTGATTTTAAGAGTCGAAAAACACAAAAATCCAACGGTGATACATCAGGAGATTTAGCAGGAATATCAGTGAAGGAAAATTGGAATATGTTCTTGATAGTATTTAGAGCTGATTTTGACATTTTTTGTCACATTTCTTTTGCTCTTATCTTGCGCTTGTATGACAATCATAAATCCTTTAGAAAAACTTTCTTTTGATTCTTTGAACCATGTAGAAAACAATTCTCCACTTTTGTGATAATAAATTGATCTTTTCTGATTGCAACCACTTAAATAGACCCAAGATTCATGTACTGTTGCGACATTTTTCCATTTTTCTCCTGATAAATGCTTTTCATAAAGATTTCACTAAAAACTCACTTTGGAAAGAGCGGAAACGCATCTTTCTGCTTTCTCCATTGAAACGATTTTTTCTTACTGCGAAATAAAATCGTCTAAAAAATGTGCGAACAGCCTCTGTAATCTCTCTCTCTCTCTCTATATATATATATATATTCAGAGAGAGAGAGGGGGGGGGGGGAAATCTTCTGTCTTAACCCTTTCTGACCCAGACTGTACTATCGTGCGGGTTAGACATCCACTTACATTTTTGCATCTGTAACAGTCATATATAATAAAAATCAGGAAATGAATGATCGAGCTAATTAGCAGAAAGTGTAAAGTACATTTTTCAATCAGCAAATGTCGGTTAAACTTACTGTATTAACTTAATTTTAAATATTTCGTATCTATTAGTTGGTTACTACTGGAAAACATGCAGGTATACTGATTAGTTATGTTAATTTTTCATTTTCTGATTACACTATTTATGAAATGAAGAAAGATAAACAGTCAAATTCTATATTCTTTTGCTGTTCTAGTGTACAGATTAAAAAGTAAGGTTTGTGATATTACTTAAAAAAAAGAAAAAAAAGGTATAACTATTAACAAGCGAGGAAGCCACCATTTTAGTCACAGGAATGTCACTAGAAAATTGTCCAGTATATATTGAGAGTTTAATTAACAAAATGATACCTCTAAGACCACTTATATTTCCTAAGAAACTTCCGTCCAAACATTCATGGCCTTAATCTAATCATAGGTGAAATGATGAATTTCTCATCTGCTCGGGAGCTTCAGCATGCAATGCCATCTTTCGTTGATTTCGGCCTCGGCTGTGTTGCAGGCATTTTCACAGTTAATTTTCACTGCTTCCCTTTTTATGGAGTAGTAATGGCTATTATAATTTGAGAGTTTTTTAACATTATGGAAATCAATACTAATATTTTCTTTATGGTGAACCTGGGCAAGTGCAGCTGTATTTTTATTAAATTTTATATCACTGGAATGTTCCTTAATTCTGTCTTTTCATTTGCATTTGGTCATACCTATGTAAGAACTAGAACCCCCCACCCCCCCATATTTTTGAAAATAAATTTTATAAATTCCTGCAATTTCTAGATTATGAATTTTTTCCTTATCATTGCGAATTCTTTCAAATATGTTTTTATTGGGTTTTATAAGTATGTTAATTCTGATTTTAGCAGCTTCAGCTTTAATTTTATTAGAGGCACCTTTGTCATAAGGAATGGAAGTGGTATAAGTAGAAGGAGGCTTCTGGGCCTTATCTAGGGACTTATTAAGTTTTTTAATTCTATTATATAGTTTACATATAAATTTACAACAATATCCGGCTTTATTACAAATATCAATAATTATGTTAAGTTCTTGTTTTAAAAGGGCTTGGTTGGAACAAATATTAAGTGCACGGTTAATATAGGCTTGAATAGCAGCAATTTTATAACGAAAAGGAATTTTACATCTATTGTTTTGGAAGGAAGTTTTAAAATGTTAAAAGTTTCACCTTTTAACACTGTAAAAAAATTATTTTTCAATTTTATTGTGTAACTTATAAGGTTCTTTTATGTTTTCACTTTAATTGTAAATAGTTATAATTTAGATTTTATTAAGGTTTTTTTAATTTTGTAAATATCATTTTTCCCCCCCTTGTGTGCGTAGAATAGGTTTAGTATCACATCCCTTTGGTAAAATTAGAAATTTGTATTGAAGTAGCTCGACCATTTCTTTCCAAGATCTTTAGTTATGAAATGCTCTTATTTTCTTTTTTTTTTTTTTTTTTTCATCCCATCTTCAATTTTTTTGTATAAATTGTGTTATAACTAATCTCGATCATTCTAGTAAAATATTAGACTATTCTGACCAATAGTTTTAAAGTTAGAGCATATTTGAAATATAACTTATTATAATCACCCTGTACTTCCAATGATGTATTTTATTTGTTTATTTATTTGCGGGAGGGGGGTGGATGTTCGACTGTAATGTTTGCTAAATCCTAGAAAAATTCTGATTTATAAAGAAAGAGTTTGCTACAATATTCATTTTTATTAGGTATATATTCTTATTATATAAATAGTACAGTAAACGTTTAGTTTTCTTAGGAATACTTCAATATTATTATATTTATAGCATAAGCTTTATCATAATCTTCAAAGATATTACGTAAAGATTTTTAAGTAAACAGATTTTTTGACTCGTAGGAAAAAATAATAAAAAAGTGTAGTGTTTCCTAAGCATTCTTCCCAACTATTCGTGAATAAATAAATAAACAAAATCATTTTATTTTGTATTTTATTAAGTAATTTATTATTTTCTTTGTTTTTAATATTTATGTTTTGATACATTTTGACAGCAATTGAAACAGAACGTGAAAGGAACACTTATGATTTGAAAAATCTTTCTGAAAGTAGTAAATATAAAAATATATGTTTTGAGAATTATAAGAGGAGTAGTAGACACTTTAGAATGAAACCATATGATAAAGAATCTCAAATCCTGTGCAGTCAAAGTAAGATTTTAATATGAAACTAAAATTACTTTAGTTTAAACTTTTCTTCAACTCCTTTCACAAATAATATCCAGGGCCATAAATGCCACATAGTTTAGATTCATATTCTTGCTTGATATTTCTTTTAAAAGATATTAAAGAAAAACTCTCTTGAAATAAATTTGTTCAAGTTAGATGGCAAGAAATATTGGCTCTCTTTTGAGGAGGAAATAACTGTAATTATGCAATCCTATATAAAAAATATAACATTGGGTAAAAAAATTTGCTAAATATGGAAAATTACTGCAATTTAACTATGCAATTTTTTTATAACTTAAGTTAATGCCACAGAAAAATAAACTGAAATATTTTTGTGAAGGAAAAATAAAAACCTAATATTTTTGCATTATGTAAAAGTCATTAAAATTGGTAGATAACAGCTTGGGAAAATGTATAGAGTCGTCTACTGATCTAGTCAGTCATCTAAAAGAATAAATAGATAAGCATTTCTCTCAGATACTAAATACAAATATAAATTTTGTGGATACAAAATTATTTTGTTGTTGTATATTTTATTTTAATACTGAGAAATTACACTTATCAAAAACTGGACAGAGCAAAATGCTAATTTTTCAAAATGCATGCTACAGTTGTACTGAAATCTGATGAAAACAATGAAGGTTGTAGTTAATTGCTTTTTCATTAACCTCATAGGTATGACATATAACAGTGAACAGGGAGGCCAAAGATAATTTCTTTAACTCAAGCGACACGCATCCAAAAGCTTTCCTGCAAACAAAAGATGTCTGCCACAAATTAAAGATCGGAGGCAATTGTTTTGTGTTTGCCAAATGATAAGAAATATATTGCATAGAAACCACATGCAGTGCTCTGTTACTTTCTATGTGGCATACTGATTTACATTTTAAGTTTGCCTGGAAAAAAATTAATGGTAGGAACTAACTGCAATGATGTGCTGTTTTCGAATGTAAAAAGTTAATTTAGTGAGTCAGGTAATTTTATTAGTATTATCTGTGCGAATACTACCATTTTTCAAAAAGTTGATATGTATTTGTAGGGAGGTGGTAAAGGATTTTATCATGGTTTGGACTATATCTGAAATTATATTTGTTAACTCTCAGAGCAATTGATATATATTTTTCTGTTCACTGAGCTGTTCTTTTTCCCTTAGTATTTTAAAAATCTATAATTATTGACTGTTAACATGTTTCAGGATGATTGTATTTAGGTATTTTATCTGATTTCAGGTATTTATTTCATTTTCAATACTGGAATTCCAGTTTTTCTGATAGTTAATTTCATATAACAAGACTAAAATGTAAATTTCATATCACTGCTAAACCTAATTAAAATCATTATTTTTCATAAAGAAAAGATTGTACCTCCCTGCAATAAATTATATGTTGTCTCATCTTAAGAATACTTTTTTGCTCAAAAATTTTAAACATTTTTTCATGAATTCACAATCACCTCTGGTGTTTTGTAAGAATGAATGTCATACAATAACAATCCTGAGCTTTATCTTTAAATTCATAGTTTAATTTTGAGCTTAAGTAACTTTTATTTTAGTGCATTATAAAAATCATGCAGTGAAAATACATAATTTTGTCATTTTCCAAGATGCTTGGTGGGTTAGTCGGAGGTGATTATATGTAGGATTTTATCCTGATTTCAGGGATTTTTACTTAATGTATTTCCTGACAGGTTTTTTTTTTCTTTTATTTCAGTGGCTGTTAAAAAACAAACTTTTGTATAATGGAAATTTAGGGATATCTTTTGTAATTTACTAGTATTTTTTCAGACTTAAACTTAATATGCATTTTATTAGTTACAATCATAAAATATTTTAATTGCACTTTGGCTTTCTTTTCTTTTTATATAATTTCAGGATTTTTATTATAGTCACAATCAAGTCTGGTTATAACAAAATTAAATCTGTGTTATATCAGAAGTTAGTTGATAATTTTGCCCAGTTGCTTTTACATCAGGCAACTGGACATTCATCAGACAATGTGTATTTTGAGCTCCACAAAATCCTTGATTGCAGGTGAGTACACATCAGTGGTAATCTTTTAAGTCCTGACTTATTAGGTAGAATGGATAACCTTTTAGGAATTCCAACTTGAAACGTTAGCAAAAATGGGCCAGAATACAGTAGCAAATCTGATCAAAAATTAGCAATAATAAAATCCTTGAAAATCATTACCCCCAAATATCTTCCAGGCTCTGTCTGGTTTTACGAATTGACGATTAATTAAAAAAAAATTTTCCATATAACTTACTAAAGAATGAATTTTGTCGACTCTATACTTTTTTCCCAATTTCAACTGAAGGGTCTCTAATTTCTTATAAAATTTTACATAATGAAACTTAAACATATTTTTGCTACAAGTTCATTATATCATTAAAATATCTTTATATATAATTTACATATCATTTATGTATTTCATAAAAATATAAATTTTTTGTCTTATGTATCTTTTTTTTTTCCCCCCCGATATACCTTTTTTTTTTTTTTTTTTTTTTTTTTTCCTTAACTGCAATGTATATTAATATTGAAAATGACTTATTTAAATTTTTCAGGAAGTTATAATTTTTCTATTATTCATTGTTTTGTCAATATATTCAGAAACCTTTTAAACAAGTGTGTTTGTATGTTGATAGCAAATGTACAAGAGTTTTATCATTTATTTTATTCATAAAATAAATTAGTATTTAATGTTAATCCTTTTGCTTAAAATACTGTTAAATCATTCGTTTAATAAAATGTAATATTAATGTATTTTTAAAGTTTGCTTCATTAAGTATTAGAAAAATAAATAAAACATTAAATTTAACATTTTAAAAAATTTATTCTTTTTAAATTAAACACCTTTTCTGTGTGTAAATTTTTAAGAGCAGTTTAGTAGATTCAGCATCAAAAACTGATAGAGCCAGTGGTGTCAAAGTTATATAGTCATTTTAAAGCAATTTTTTTCTTTCTGGTGTTGTACAAGAAATAAATCTTTTAGCGTTTATTAACATAAGTTCTATTTTTGTCTATTTTTTTACAATTAAATTATCTGGTTAATGATTAAAATTAGATAGTTATCAGCATGATTTTCTTTTAAATAAGACAGATAAATTTATTTTGAGGATTCATAAAATAAACAAGGGCTAATTTAAAATAATAAAGCAAAGAAATATAAGATTTCAATTAAAAGCAACACCTTGATTCTTTTCCAAAAGAACTTTCGCTCGCAGGTCCAAAGCTTCATCAGTCGTTTTATTGTTCTTGAGATTTTTCATTCTTCCCTCTTAAACTTCTTTCTATCATAAAGCACTATCTGTTGTCATTTTGCATGGATCCATGTCAGTTGCATGAAAGTTTACTTGTTAAATTTTCCCATAGTTTCTTGTTTAGAGCCACAATAGAATTTTTATAATTTGCTATTGTTCAAAAATTAATTTTTATATTCTTCTTTTAGTTTATTTTTGTTAAAGCCGTAATAACTTCTTTTAGTCATTCCTATGTAAACACCTGTTTCATTATTTTCTGTGGTATAATCTATTTGATATAGTCCTACACTTTCAAGGTGATTTTTTAATTTTGTTTTTGAGGTTGTGGATTATGGTAACATCAAGGTAATTAAGTAATCAAGTTTCAGATGTAAATTGAATATTTGTAATAATGCTGTTGATTTTATTCAAGATATTTTCAATACTATTACTATTGTTGAGGACAACAAAAACAGTCTACATAGATACTAGTGTTTAATATTGTTTTTTGATTCATTCATAATTGTCTATTCCAAAAATGTGAGCTGAAATTTGCCAATGTGGCCTGAAATGGATGATTCTATTGGAACCAACTTTATTTTGATTATAAATATTGTTAAAATAGAAATAGTTTCCATTTAGAATTAAATTGTTGTGGAAGTAAGTGTTGTGCTGACGGGGTTGTTACTATAGACTTCAATTAAGCATGTATTGATAATTTCAGGTTCAAAGTACTGTTTTTTAATTGAAACTAGGATTATTTTTGCTAGTCAAGTATTTTTTTTAATAATACATAAGATTGATATTGTATACAGTTCTAATTAGTATATTAAAATTTGTTGCATTTATATGATTAATACTTATGTATAAAAGAAGTTTTTAACTCTTTGAGTTTTATTAGTAGTTTCAGCAGAGATTTGAGTCATATTAAAATCTTAGAACTTTAAAGTTATATCATGTCAAATTTTTCCTACTTAATTCAAGATATGTGAGCAAGGAAAGGAAAAAAAAAATTGCTTTTGTAAAAGCACAATCTGCTTAATAGTAGTTACTTTTAATTTTAGACAGTTTGTTGAATATCTGAAGAATTACTAGTGAATTCTTCTGCAATTACAAGTCTATAAAAATCATATTAGACCTCATGTTTCAGTGAAATTGTTGTTACATTAAATAGAAAATTTAGTTGCCTGCAAGGGAAAAAAAAAAAAAAAAAACTGTAAAAAGTAATTCTTGAAATATTTTGTAACTGTAGTATATGATTAAGATGGTTCTTTTCATTGTGTTCAGTTGTATGAGAATTGTATATATTCGTGTATATAAAGGTTTCTTTTTTAAAAAATGTAATTTTTACATTATATAAAAGTAGAAGGCTTGTTGCATTTGCTTTGTATTACTATGCAAACTTTCTTTTTCCAATGAAATTTCAGATTCTTCCTTTTTGAGTTGTCAACTATAATTAATGTTCTATTTATACTGTTAAACACAATGTGATCAATCGGTGAATTTCATTGTTGCTTCGTGGTATCATTGTTGTTCATCTGCTTTGAAATTTTGCTTTTTTAAATCCATATGGTTCCTGATCTGGTCGTGGCAGGCTGGGGGAGTGTTGCCGGCGTGAAACTAGTGTAACCCCACAGGCAAGTCACAAGTGCCGCCTGCCTCCTTCTTCCTATCTTGTGTTTCTTGGGTTGTTTTTTCATTAATTTTGATAAGTTTATGGTTTTAAGTTAAGATTTGTTGTTTTACTTTATTGATTCGTTTGTTTTGCAGGCTGTTAATTAATAGATCTGGTTTCTTTACATTAGTGTATTTCATCCACTGATAATTTTTATTTTTTATTTTATTTTTTAAATCTTATTGGTCATTGGTGTTTCAGTGATCTTGTATCTGTTGCTTGGCTTCTACTATGCTTAATAGATCATCTTTATTATATATATATATATAATATATTCTGTATCTAAGTCTACCTCTTTTACCAACACTGTAACATGTAAATGCAATGATCCTTCTTTCTCAAAATATATTGACAGAGACCATGGACACATTATAACTGGTAATCTCAATATTATTGATAATTATCAATTAAAAAAATTCATGGAATTCGGCCCCAAATTTAGACTTACAATTATAACTAGCATTCCACAAATCTTTCAACAGTTTTCTTATGACCTAGATTTATTTTTTTTATAAAATATCTATTACTCATAATAAAACTATTGCCTACTTCACTCAATGGAAAGTTTTAGTGTTACAAAAAATTAAAAATGCATTATTTCTCAATTATTCAAATATGGTGTTTTTTAAAAAATCTGTACTTCTTTACTCAATCAAATCACTACAGGATGACATTGTGATAACTTATGTTGACAAATCACCTAATAATTATGCCATTATATATAAATTCTACTATCTCTCTATTTTAAACTCTTCAGTCACTAATAGTAACATCTTCAGTTTAACTAATAATAACCGAAAAATACATAATTACTATAAGCTACTTCAATAACTTTAATTATCCTTATATAACTCTCTTACCTAAGTTTCACAAATCTCCAATTAAATTTCGCACTGTCACTATTGGGTGTAACACTTATAACAACAATGCTTCTAATAAAGTGCTACTGTACTATTGCCGCCTGCTGCTTCCTTCCTATCTTAAGTTTCTTAAATTATTTTTTCATAAATTTTGATATAGTTTATGGTTTTGGGTTAAGATTTGTTGTATCAGTGTATTGATTCATTTGTTTTGCGACTGATAATTAATAAATCTGGTTTCTTTAAATTTGTGTATTTCATCCCCTGATATATTTTTTTTCCATTTTTCTGAACTTCTCAAAATTTTTTTTAATCTTATTGGTCATTGGTGTTTCAGTGATCTTGTATCTGTTGCTTGGCTTCTACTATGCTTAATAGATCATCATTATTACATGTATATATATATAAGGGTGGGGTAGTATAATGCTATCCAGAAGATTAAAAAACTCCAGTAAACATTTTTATTTATTTATTTTTTACAGTTGTAAAAATAATGTATATATTTGATAAAATATGAGTATTTATCTATTTATATAAAAGAGCAGAGTCTGTCTGTGTGTGTGTCTGTATGTCTGTCCGCTATAGAAACCTAGGCCGGGGCAAAAACAAATAGAAATACAGTTAGACCGTTCAAAATTGGTACAGATAGGTTTAAGAGGTCTGCAAGTCGAATGGGGATGTTTTCGAAAGTGTGAAGTTGTTAGGAGGGGAGAGGGGGGGGGGGCAAAAAAATAAAAATACAGTTAGATCGTTCAAAACTGGTATATAGATGTTTTCGATACTTACAAATCGATTGCGGATATTTTCGAATTTGTAAAATTATTTGGAGGGGCGGTAAGGGGGGGGCTATGGGCAAAAACAAATAGAAATACAGTTAGGCCGTTCAAACTGGTACAGACAGGTTTTAAAGGCCTGTAAGTCGAATGGGGATATTTTCGAAAGTGTGAAGTTATTAGGAGGGGTGAGAAGGGGGATGGGAGAGGGGGGGGGGGGCAAAAAAATAAAATATATATATAAAAGTTGGATCGTTCAAAATTGGTATATAGATGTTTTAGATACTTACAAATCGATTGCGGATATTTTCAAATTTGTAAAATTATTAGGAGGGGGGGTAAGGGGGGGGGGCTATGGGCAAAAACAAATAGAAATACAGGTAGGCCATTCAAAATTGGTACAGATAGGTTTTAGAGGCCTGCAAATCGAATGGGGATATTTTTGAAAGTGTAAAGTTATTAGAAGGGCCGGGGAGGGACAAAAAAAAAAAAAAAGAGTTAGATCATTCAAAATTGGTACATCAAGGTTTTCGATACCTACAAATCGATTGCGGATATTTTTGAATTTTTAAAATTATTGGGAGGGGCGGGCAGGGGGGAGGGCGCGGAAGCGTAAAAAAATAAAAATAGAGTTAGATCGTTAAAAACTGGTGCTTAGAGGTTTTTGATACTTACAAATCAATTACGGATATTTTCGAATTTGTAAAATTATTTGGGCGCTCATATATATGTGTAAGCCTAAAATATATTTTAGCTAAAAATTGTTGCTGTTCAGTCCTCAAATTAAATAAGGAATCGTACTACCTTACAGCAACTAAACTAATACATGTTATATTAAGCAGCAAATGGCAATGGAATCCAACTGGAAACTAAGGTAGTGATAACATGTTGACAGTGAGAGGCAATAAAGACAAAATTTATATAAAACAACTAACATTTATTAAATATTAATAACTAGTAAAAATAAAGTAACATCAATATATCACAGATTAAAGGTTCTATTAAAAACTGACTTTAAACATATGAGAGAAAAATAAACTGACTATTATCAAGAAATGATGATGTCACATCCATTAGTTTTACTCCGGTGAACTAGTAGAGCCAAGAAAATAAGCAAGTCCACATCCTCAGCACAAACAGGCTATCTTAAAAGAATAACCTTTCAAAAAATTTACTGTTTCAAAGAACTACTATTTCATATTACTATTTCAAAGTTCAATTAAGGAAACGAAAAAAAAAAAACATCATAGCCAATAATTAAGCCTTACCACCAGCAGTCAAACACAGAGAAAGCAAAAAGAGCGATATTCTATTAAATTAATTCATATTTATACTATCGTCTGCCAAAAATATCCGTGTGTTTCACCATAAACATGAAACGCCCACATAACTAACCAATCAGAAAATAGGTGGTTGAACGATTGATTGTAAGCTTTCAAAACTTAAACATGCGCCACCAAACGGTGAAAACTAAAAGTTCAGTAGCAAAGAGTTAATATCGCAATGGACTAAACCAAGATGGCGACGTAAACAAACCCGAAATAGCTGCATCGCGGTACTTCGGAAAATTACACATTAAAGTTAATAACGTAAGTAATGCAATTATTTTACACTTTAATAAAGATTTAATAAATTTAAAAGACAATAACTTCTATTTATAATAGATTAAGTATATTAAAGACTTGAAATAAAAACGATGTCAAGTACAATTATATATTTAAAGAGGGCCAAAAGCCAACAATATGCATTCGCGCAGGCGCATCGCGCACGGGTCTACGCTGCCGAAGGCAGTGGGGACCCGGTGCAACATTTTTCCCGATCAGTTTTTTTTTTTTTTCTTTCTTTCTTTTTTTTCACATGATAAAAATTAATGCAATTTTGAGAATTCATTAATTATAATGATTCATTTAAAAGTAGTGACCAGCGAAGCGGGCGTAGCCTGCTAGTATGAAATATTTTAACTGCATATGTGAAAGCAATAAAAATTACGGTAGCATAATTTATTAGTTAACACGTTGAGTGCCATGTCAGCCATCGGTGGCCGACACTGAACTTTCAGTTTAGGGTACACAACCACTGGTGGCTGACAGTATGAAATATGATATAAAACTTTTAAAAAATTACTTTTTAATTAATTAGTGAATTTCTTTTTTTTATTTACTTAATTTTTATTTATTACAGGATTATATCATTAAGGCATTTTAATGGATTTTATTGAAAGTCAGTAAACATAAAAAATGCATTGCTATACCACAATACCAGCACACCGTGCACGTGGTCTGACAGGGATTTCCTTAAGAATTCGCATTGCATTCAATGTGTTAATGAAATCTAATAGTTCTTGGTGTTCATCCAGAATTCTTATGTTATACGAAAATTAAGCCTATTTAAAATCTAAAAATTTTATAAAAATACTAAAATAGATAAAAGCTATTCCATTTATAGAAAGAATGAGAGAGTATTTTTCTGTGTGTAATGATACATTGACATTAATCTTAAAATACAGAATTTAAACTAGAACTGCATATTGAGTGAAGTAATATCTGTTTTGTAATAGATGGTTTTAAATTAAATACATACCAGATTTCCATATAAGACCCTATACACAAGACATTGTGATATCTAGTCACCTAATCTGAGGCCTCTCTACTAGATGGAAATCTTTCTCTCGCTTCCCCCCCCCCCCCCCCCAAAAAAAAAAAAAAAAAAAAAAAGAGTTACATAAATGTTTCTTATTTTTATTTATTTTGTAGATAAATTGTTTAAGGTTAAATTTTAAAAACTGAGATTTCTCTATAATAATAATCTGTTTTACAGTTGATCAGTGTGTTTGTCTGTCATCCAGTGTGTGTGTTTATTTGTATATTATCCGAGTAACTTACATACAGATATCAGTAGGAGTTGAAAACAGTATTCCATATATATATTGTTGTGTATAAGATTTTTTTTTTTCTTTAAAATTGAGCAATTGTACAGGGACATGCGCAAGAATTCAAATACATTACGTTTTTGAAAATCCTCTATATTTTTAAACATCTTTAGGCAACAAACAAAATAAAAATAACGTTACTAATATTCTCAAAATAGGTTTTTCATAAAATATAATATGAAGAAAAGAAGCATTTATTAACAGGGCCGTAAAAAGAATACCAATGTATTATGGGATAGTTTTAGAAATTTCTCATACATTTTAACATCTTTAGAAAAACAAGTTTTTATCAATATGTCTGTGTATCTGTCTGTTATTAGAATAATTTAAAAACAAATTGAAACAAGTTCAAATTTGGTATTTTCTATGTCATAGGGGGATCCACTTGGCACCTATTTTTAAGGAACTTTCTAATTTATGGTAATATATCACAGATCAGAGTTTAATGAATAAAAGCCTAAGTCAATTTTATTCGAACTACGTGTACAGTTGATTATATTCTTGGTATGATATACGAAAAGGTGTATACACATATACATATATATATAAAATGAGATTTTAACAAAATACAATATGTAACATACAAATACTATGTGCCCTCCCTATAATTTTTTTTTTTTGATCCACCGCCTATATTTGTTTATAAATTACATCGTTTTATTAGGGAAAATTGTTGAAAAGCATGATAGCTTTTGAGCATCAACCCTTAACTGTTTTTAAATAATAAAAAATAAATAATTGTTAATTAGGGCTGGATTATTTATCAATATATCCCAAAGTATCGGATGTTTTTTTAATATCTCGATAACAATATTCAATATCTTTTTCTGCCCATATATCCCTCTAACGATATTTCTTAGTGCGCACTGCGCGATCGATCGCTATGCCGATAAATAACTTTGAACGCCAGTCTTACAATACCTTCAAATTCTGCTTCCGAGCTAGCACGCATCAACGAACAAACAACAAACCCTGCCAGAACCACGTGCCCCGAACAAAAAGAGCGCGGAATAACTTACACTCTCTAATACCCCTTTCCTTCTTTCCTCCTATATTACTTACAACTAAAGTAGAAACACATACCCAGCCCCAAACGATCTCTCTAATAAAACTAAGTTGCCGCAGTGTATCTACTTTCTTTTTTTAGCTCTTTTCCTGCTATTGGCTCATTAATATTGGTATTAACTGGCCAATGATATGCGAGATTCAACACATGTTTATCAAACATGATCAAAGCCGAATTGCAGCATTTCAGACACTGATATCCACTAGAACTTTGAACGCAAGAGTAATCTTGTCTGCCAGATATTCACTCATTGACATCGATATATTTTCTTCGTGTAGTATGTTGCGGTTTACGTGAAAGTAATATTTAGAGTATTGAATGTAAAATGAATGTTCACAGCCACATCGATTGTTTGAAATAATACGAAGTGGTAAAAGGAAAAAAAAAAAAAAAAAAAAAAAATGGAAATATAGTAATATTTAGGATGTCCCTGAGATGAAAATAATAAAATAATTTCCGAACATTTTTCGATCTGTAATTTTTAATCGTGTGCAGTATTATAAAATGTATTTTTTTTTTTTTTTTTGTATATATAAGTTTACCTTCTATCATTATTATTATTAAATATTTTAATAAACTTCTTTCTTTATTAAGCTAGTAAAATAGATTTTTATCTTCAGAAATTTTATAGTGACAGTTTTCCGACTGAACAATGATATAACACTGAGCATTTTATTATTTTATTTATTCATTTTTATTTTATTTTGTTTTTTGTGCAGCATATTATTATTATTCATTTATTTATTAATTTTAGCTGTTCTTATTAAATATAAGAGATTTAAACAAAAGAAAAGTGGTTAGAAAAAAAAAAATAAAATAGAAATTCTACTTACATTCTATGTAAACAGAATTTAATTTAGTGCGACTGGACTTATTTTAATAACTGTGTTTCATTCACTAGCATCGATTACTATATTCATTTCTTAAAATGTCTTTGGTATAACTTTACCAAAGGAGTCCCTTTGTGGTTTTTAAATTTTTGTTGTCAATTTATTGATGAATTAAAGCTGCTATCGAAAATTTTGCAAAGAAATATCCGGGTTACTTCGGTACCAAATTTAAATTTTACAAAGGGCTATGCTGAAGCGAATCCATTTCTTTAGCACTGTTTTTTTTTTTTTTTTTTTTTTTTTTCCAATTCTATTTTAATTATTTAAAAAAAAAAAAAAAGTGTTTGTACAATTATATATTTTTTCGACATAAAAGTAATATATTTACTTACCACCACACTTTAGAATGTGGAAAAAGAGGAGAAAAGAAGCTAAAACCCCCATAGAAATAGCATGGGAAGAAAACCAAAAAAACTCACATTGTCAAGTGTGTTTAAAAAAAAAACTGGAAGTAATAAAAGGACAAAATTGACTAGAAAAAGACATCGAAGAGCGGGAACGGGTGTTAAATATAACGACCAGGATTAATACGTTCATTCATTCTTTTTTTTTTTTTTTTTTTTTCATATTTACTTATTTATTCATGTTTGTTTTTTCCAGATTTGACTTAATATTTTAAGACTGTTTCGGAAATTAAATGGTAAAATTGTGTGTTAGCAGGTATCCTGGTATATATAAGATAGAACACTAAAAAGGGAGACAACGCAAAATCATAGATTGAAAGAAATAAGCCTGTCGTACATAAATAAATAAAATAAAAAAGTTTTAAATGCAAAATGAGTTATTTTAACTAACAAAATAAAACATCAACGTATTTTTTCTTTTTTAAACATATTATTTACATACTTTCAATATATATATATATATATATATATATATATATATATATATATATATATATATATATATATAATAAAATTTTGAATTGTTATAAAGCTATTACGAAATATGAATTCAATATATATATTTAAAAAAATTATAATTGTATGGGAAGTAGATGCTAAAATAAAAATGGCTGGTAACTGACCTTTAGAATACTTACAAGTTATGAAGATTTCAAATTAAAAATATTACTCTACAACCGAGAAAGATCATTCGATGGCAATACTGAAGGAATTTTATAATTAATATTTCTATATATATATACTGTGTATTTCTTATTCATTGAAATTAATTTAATTATAACTATATCGCTATCAATGACTGTCATGACTACAAGTAAATAAGCTTTCTTTACACTTAGGGATGAAAATTTGGCGCAGAACGCATACTTATATACTAATATTTATTTTAAAAAATTCTGCATATAAGTGAATCATTCATATTGATATATATATAATTTGAATTATTTACTACCATTGTAACACGCAGCAGACAAAAGATAGATGAAGATACCAATATATATATATTATAGGGATGATTTCTGCTCAAATTTTTATTAATCATCTACATTCTAAGACAGTTTCATTTCTGTTAAGCTTTTATCTTTTCTATAATTATAAATTTTTATGATATACTGTGTAAATATAACCCATATCACATATTAACTCTGTTAAAATGTTATTTTAAAATAATTAAAGCTGAAAATCGGAAGAATAGAGGACAAATTATACTCGAGCACATGGAGAAAAAATTCTGTAACTGACATCTATAATCTAAATTGTGGCTAAAGAAAAAATAGTTCCATGTCATCTGTATAAATTCTAGCCCCATTGGAAAGTGAGTTCTAGAAGATTTCTAGTTCGCCTTATTAGAATTCTAGAGCGTTTGCCTATATTATCGAGGGCAAAGTTATTTAAAAATCTCTGCAAATAAATGAAACCACGCAAGAGGCGGGTTTCAGTAACTATAATCTTGGTTTATTACGCAATTCTAGAAATCAAGCGAGAATTTCTCGCCATACAAAAGACCAAAATATTCGTAATATCCAGAATATTGTTTCACCATCTAGAAATGCGTAAACTAGAAATTCTCGATAATTTCGTCTATTCAATTTATTGGCGTGCCTCATGCGCATAGCTCGGAAATCTTTATTTCTAGTTAAGGGATTTAGGAAATGACCACTTATTCATTCTAAAGGAAGGCGGTATATATATTTTTTCTCAGTGTATACTTAAAAGCTAAATTACAATAAACACAAAACATCGATTCACTCTTTATGCAATTTTTGTTTTAATTATTATTATTACTTTTTTTTTTTTTTTTTATGAAAAAGTTATGGAACTAATGTACCAGAAAATATATAGAAAACAGTCCACGCTTGTACACATCAAAATTGGTGTTCATTTATCTTTAAAAAGTAGCAAATGTCTATTTTCCTTTTCTTGAAAAAATATAGATAATATCATTAATATCGATATTAACTTGGCGATATATCGCGATATTTGATTTCTGATATCATCCAGCTCTATTGTTAATATAATTTTATGTTTTATTAAATGATTTGTTGCTCTTTATGATTATAGATATGTTGTTTCATATATATGTATACATTTTTTTTTCTTTTTCATGAATTTCAGTAAAACCAAGAACTAAGTGGTCTAGTAACATATTTGATAAGAAATATGATTTTGAAATTAATAAATGTAGTAATGATGAAATATATAAAAAGTCATTAGAGAGATTTCAAAGAACAAATCCAAATTGGAAGGATGGTAGTACTTATTCTTTTTCAAATACTCAAAGTAAGATTTTAATAAAATGAAATTACTATAGTTTAAGGATTTTTTTAAACTGTTTTATGCCCTGTGTACATTATGTTATTGCTAAAAAAATTGGATGATTAATTGCAATACAGTTTTACTTGTAGAGTACCAAAAAAAAAAAAAAAAAAAAAAAAAAAAAGAGGGGGGGGGGTCTCTTGTTCTAGAGAGAAATTCTATTTTTTACATTGGTGTATTTGTGATAAAAAGTTTCCTTTTTCTTTGAACAATCTTAAAAAAAAATCTCTTTCACATATACCCCCTTCCCTTTTCTAGATAAAAGCATGTGGATGTTCTTAAATAATCAGATGTGTTATTCACATTCTTGCTTGGTATATATTTTATAAAAGATAAGAAATGAAGCACTTTTGCAATAAATGTCCACTAACTATTGTTTAAAAAAAAAAAAAAAAAAAAATTGAGGAAGAATGATGACAATTGTAATGTATAACTGAATTTGATTATATTTTCAACTTGCTTGTAATATTGAAAATATCTGTCCTGCTCAGTCATTCATAGATTTCAATGTTAACACAACCTGCTAATAATGTTGTTTGACTTTGGTAAAAACATTAAAGTTGGTGATTATCTATATTTTTCTCCTTTTCAAAAGCAAATGAGAAAAATAAAACAATTAATTGAAGTTGCCATTTATATTACCTTTTTAAAGTTCTGAATGTTTAACAAAACAATACATACGTTGCCATCTATTATAAATATAATTTTAATAATAAACTTCATATTTAATATCTGAAATATTTAAAAAAAAATCTTTCTCTGGAGGGGGAAAAAAAGTCAGTTTATTTTAATAGCATTCCATACAACAATTGCACTCTTAAGGTAACTGATAGTCATTGTTACTTTATAATTATGTGAAATGTATAGAACAATTTAATTTTACATTAAATTCTGTTATAACACTGGAAATGTTTCTTCTACTCCCTGTGTGCTATAAGAGTTTGACTATGTGTGGTGTTTCAGTGATCTTGTATCTGTTGCTTGGCTTCTACTATGCTTAATAGATCATCTTTATTATATATATATATATATATATATATACATACATACATATATATGCTAAATGATGTGATTAAAATGACCTTTATTTTCTCTACTGTTCAACCATAGGACATGCTTCCAATTGCAATACTGTTTCAAATGAATTAAGTAAGTGTCATGCTATAGAAAAATCCACCAAAATTAATTTTGTAAAAATTACAAAATTTAAAATTTTATATTGTACCCTAGGTCTCTTTATAAGTTATATAAAGGTTATATCTCTTTATAGGTTATATATTTCTAAAATTTAAAACCTGTTAATTTCCCTGTAGTAACCAACTAATACCTGCAGTAAGACATCTAGAATGGGGCTTACGTAGCAAATTTTTAGAAAATCATTAGATCTGTTTAGTTCTACTCATTTTCACTAAAACTTGGTAAAAATCATCTGTTCACCAAAAGTTGATATATACCAAAGGATATCTAAAAGAGAGTTAATATGGTAAATTCAAGAAAATCTGTAGAGCAGTCTTTCAAGAGACTCACTTACAAGACTTAAAATTTACTACCACCATCATGCTGAAGGCACCTATGTGTTTTCATGAAGTAAACAACTAATACATGCAAGAGGATATCTGAAAGGGATGTTGTAACTTTGAGAATTTGTGATTGGTTTCCTAAATAGAGATTTTCTTACTTGCCTTCCTGTCTCAATGCAGAAATCATTTAGATGTAATCGTATAAGAGTTGAAGAAAGATGTCTAGTGATCCCACCTTATACCAAAGTGAAATATTTCTGATCTAGCCTTAAGGACTTAGCATATATATTAACTTTATATCTGTTTATTATATGTTGTGTATGTATTACCGATATTAAATATTTAATATTAATCTTGGAGTGATTAATCAGACTCTTGACACACATCATAGACTTCGATTCAGCAGATTAATAGTAGCATAGCTGCCAACATTATTAATTTTTAAATCGGATTTTAACCACCAGTATTTTAAGAAAAATTAGAAAATCTGTCATATTTTTGTCAAATAAATAATGTTAAATAAACTGAAAACATTTATAAAAACTTTCCAGTATGAAGTCTCTGTTGAAAATAACAGAAACTTGGCTCCTATTAATATAAATTTGTGCAGCAGATAAATCATTTGTCATAGGAAGCTGTTATGTCTGTGCTATAAGATATAGATAGTTTAAAATTGAAACAGTTTATAAGAGTTTGTTGGTAAGTTTTTTAATCTTATTTAACTTTGTAAAAATCTGACTAACTTGATTCCTGTTTTAAAATATCAAGATCAATCCTGCTTCATATATCAATTCAAAAATTATTTAACATAATTGTAATTCTAAAAGGTTTTTATGTTAGGTAAGAATAAATACATTTTTTTTAAATATATATATTGTTAAATATTATTTAATTTTAATGTATTAAGTTTTTTGAATGCATCAGTTTTTTTCAGATCCATTTTTATTTTTTATGAGCATAATTATTCTAACATAAATTTTAATATTATAATTAGGGGGATAATAGTATAATACTGTGGGATAAAAAATTTTACCTATGCAATACCCTATTTGTGTGTTTTTTTTTTTTTTTTAAGGGGCTGACACAAATTTTTTTAATTGTCTTGCTTACACTTCTTTACTCCTTTCTCTGTATTTGATTTATAATCCTAAACTTCCATCATGTTTTGAAACTCATGCTTTTAATTATGTAGGTGGAATGTATCTTAGTCAGCAAGGATTTGCCCAAGTGAGTATGCCAGGATATCCGTCTATTCCTGCTTCAGGACTTAACCCTTGCACAGTAAGTTATAATATTTCATGTTCTGTTAAATATATTTTTTATTTCTAATAATTTATTCGAATAAATGAAGAATAATTATAAGAAATAAGAATTAGTGATTAAAATAAATATTCTGATAAAAATCATTATGAATGAAAATGTTTTAATGCAGCGTAATTTTTAAATATATCTTTTTTAATTAAAAGAAGAAAATGTGAGATTAAAAGCTGCTGTGTAAGATTCTTTCTCATCTCTCAAACATGATGCAAAATGCTTTATTAGTGATTTTAAAAGTAATTTTTATTATCTGTGTATCTTAAATTTGTACACGTGTGATGTAGAAATTGTATCAAATGCTTTTTGTAAAACTTTTTACCAAAATTTAATTTAAACTGTTACTTGGGGGGATACATGCTGATTTAATAATATAATATGAACAATTATATTTTATTAAGTCTTAGATTTTTATAAATATTTTAGATATTACCGTTAAATTTTCAATTCTCTAAAAATTATTAAATTATTTTATTTGGATTTATGTAGAGATTTGTATCAGCATTTTAGTTATAAAGTAATATGTCCATGAAATGCAAAAATTGCTTGTGTTTGATCTTCATTGCAAATCTCCTATGTGGGTTGACAAACACAATTTATCATAATTTCATAATTAAAAAAGATTTCATCAAAACTAAGTCTTCCTGAATAGGGAATGTCTACTTATCAAAATGGCTATGTTTGAAGTAGTAATTCTTTTTTTTTTTTTTTTCTCCAGTTCTCTTGTAGGTCCAAAATTATTTTGACTTTAAATATTCTTGTTTCTGTTAAATTTGAAGTAGAATTGATGGAAACTGTCCCTCCCAGGGGTGAAATTTCAGGGGCTACCTATGAATTCTTTTTTTTTTTTTTTTTTTTTTTTTTTTTTTTGAAAATTTGTTATATCTGAATTTTATGTTAAATTATCTTGTTTTTATAAAAAATTCTCATTTTGAATGTCTAATTTGATTTAAATTGTAAGAAGCAGTGTTAGAAATAAAAATTTTGAAACTAGGTGTCAAAATGACACCTAGATTAAATTTTTTTGGCTGTCAAAATGAGAAAATTGGGTGCCATCCATAATTAAATATGTATATTAAAAAAAAAAAAAAACAAAGCATCAACTTGTAAATAATATATGCAAGATTATATAAAAAATATTTATGTAAAGAATATAATTACATTGGCAATATTAAACGTACATATTTAAAATTACAAATAATTTCTTCGCCCAAAAGATACTCGAACTAAGCATAAAATAATAAACATGTGCATGTGTTTACAGGGAACTAAACTGATGAATGGAGTTGAGAAGTAAGAGTTTAAAATTCTCTAGATAAGAAAACACTACTACTCTCTCCAAACCATATGTTGAAGGGTTGCTCACCACATCGACGGGTATTCTAAGCATGATGAGCTCAGTTCTGTAACAACCAATCAGAGTCCACCATTGAAAACTGTTGTAAGCTTGATTTCAACAGCCAGTCATCCATGACTCCAGTGGCAGGATTGAGGAATACGATGAAATAGACTTGTTTACAGTCTAATGGGATTTGGGATAGGGAAAATTATTAGATATGATGAGAAAACAATCCAGGCGTCAAGTACGACACCTATGATTGGAATTCTAGGCATCAAGATGGAAAAATCTGGTCACAAAATACGACCGCTTATTTCTAACACTGATAAGAAGCACCTGTAAAGTAGGCAATTTATTTATTTTTCTCCTTTATTTTATATTTCAAATTTTCAGTGTATTAAGTACTTTTCAAATATCACTTAATATTGTTAGCAATATCAGAGGTTAATCCAAAACAAATTTAGTGCCGCATTGAGGCACTTTCACAAATTCAACTTTCAGCAAAGAGGTACCTTCACAAATTCAACTTTCAGCAAAGAGGTACCTTCAAAAAGTTAATTCTCAGCAATATAACTGCACACTAAAATATTTTATAAGCTTCACAGCATCGAACACGGAAAAATACCCTCAATTTCAATATTTACTGGAGACAATGATAAATATCTAAGTAAACACCTACTTATCTTACACATAAGAAACAACTTAACTCACCCATATATATATTTATTTTTACAACTGTTTCATTTTATTTTTTAAATGTATTTTAAAATTAAAAAAAAAAACTGCTTTACGTATTTTAGTTAGTTGTTCTGAAGTACCATTAATTTTCACAAACTTACTTGATGTTTTCACAAATTATTTTATAAATTCACAAATGGGGTACCATTTTTAAAAAGCTGGATTAATCCCTGAATATTATAAACCATTAATACGTCGTCTTTATCTGTAGGAAGTAGCAGGTTTCAGGGTTATTGCATGTTAGGTAGTTTCACCCCTGTCCCCATTTGATGCTTCATCTTTTGTTCCATCGCAAAAATAAAGATTTATTTATGAGTGTCACTTAATAATGAATCTCAAATGATTAATTAAAAATATTTTTTAAAACCATGTAAAACGTGGCTTTAAAATTTAACATAAGTGTATAATCTCATTTTGCTGTTTGTTTTCTTTAAAAACTCAGAAAGTTATGTTTTCACGTTATGTTTATGATTCACCATAATTTTCTTGCACACTTTTGTTAAATTTGAACAAGTGTTCTCCTCTACTTAAGAAATAAGCAATTTCATTCATAAATTGCCTAAATAATTTTTCATGTGCTATTTGTGAACAATATGTAAACTAAATTAAAATAAAAAGTAACAAAAAAATTACATTTAACTCCCGAGAGGATCCTGAATGAGCAATCAGAAGCTAGCACAAAATTTTAACTAAAATTGCAATCCTGACTGAAAAGTTTTCCAGCAAAATCTTAAGAGAATCGCAGAATGCATCAAAGATATGCTACAACTAATCAGGATCAAGAATGGTAATTGTAGAGAAAAGCTAAGCCTTTAAACACAGAAATTGAAAAAAAAAAAAGTTTATATAACACTAGCAGTTTGAAAATTTTGAAAAATATTTACATAAAATGAAAGAATTTCACTTGTAGGAAGGTTGTGCATACATGACTGAACCTACACTGGTGTTCGCAATTTAAGCAAGAACTTGTTAAATAAACATATGAACATAACATTTTGATGGCATGTTCATTATCATATCATTAATCAAATTTTGTATAATTTTAGCATGAGTAGTAATTTTTACTCTAATAATTATTTCTTCCCCCCACCCCCCCTCCTCCAAAATATGCTTTGGAAAAAAGGGAAAATTTTCAACTATTTTCAAAAAGAAAACTTAATCGAAAGTGGTGTCAAAGATGCATTACAGATGAAGACACACATGCCTTGAAATGTTATTCTAAATCTTTTTTTTTTTTTTTTTTTAATATAAACTTTTCTTTTACTTTTATAATAGAATTTAAAATATATATATATATTAATAATTTTTAAACTATGGGCATCACCAGAATAATACAAATGTCGATAAAGTGTTTTATAATGAACATCTTTTACAATTTTCATGTTTGTATGAATATTTTTTAAAAAGTTATTTACATGTGAAAAAAAAGAAGGAACAGAAAAGTGAATACAGGTAAAAAGATCTAGTTTTAATCTTAACTCATGGATGCATGTGCACCTATCTGTAATGCATCCATATGACCATTTTTCATTAAGTTTTCGTTTCTAAAATTGTTGTTTCATATGTTTATTTGTTTAAAAAAATTATGCACAAAAGAAAACGATAAAACAGGTTGTTGCTTAAATTTTGAACACCAGTGTTAAATTCAGATAACAGTGCTCTGCATGAAAATCAGGCCCCAGCACCATTTTTTCAAATTTTTATGTAAAATGACCTCCTGAATCCAAATAAATATTATGCCAATTTTGCCCTATCATCCACTGTTTTTTGGGAACGACATTTTTATCACTTTTCGGTAATTTTAAGGCTATAAATTTTATTTGTGTGTGTGTGTGTGTGAGGGGAGGGGTGTTAGGATTATTTTAATTGTGAAATATTTTCCCAAGGGGCTACAGATATGGGAAAATTCTAGAACTTGAACATTTGCAGGAAGAGGAAATTTTAAGGGTGGTATTTTACATTATATTTTATTAGTATATCATTATTTATTATAAATTATATATGTAAAGGGTTCGCACGGAATCTCACAATCTTTAAAAAAACATCCCACTTAAGGTGCCTGCCTACTGTTGGAGGTTATTTTTTTTTTATAATTGAAAAATTGCCTATTTATGTGCATTATGATAGAATATAGTAAAAAACAATGAATAACCTGAAAAAAATATGCAAATTAAAAAACATTTTGATATTTAGGCTCAAAATATGCATAAAATTTGTGAAAAAAAAAAGCACTTTTACAAAACATCATAAGTCAAATTTAAATAAAGATATTTTTATTCTGTAAATTTTATTTAGATTATTGAAAGGTCCTTAAGGGAGTGAACTACTCTCAAAACTATAGCCATGTTATTTAATATTTTAGAGAAGATAACATTTTCACATGTTGAAAAAATCATGAATATACATGGCAGTTCATAACTTCTATTGACAAAAAAAAAATAATAATAATAATGATAATAATTTAGCTAGATTCATTGTCATAGTTCAATCCCTAAAGCAACTTCTCTAGAGTATTTTGTCAAAGTTTCATTACGTTTCAATTATAACTTTTGAAGTTACGATGTTTTGGGATAAAGCAAAATGTTTTTATCTTATTTTGAGAAAAAGCAGAAAACATATTTAAAAACCAGATTTTACCTATTAAATAAAAAATAATTTTAATTACTTCCTGATTTATTTCAAAGTTTTTTATTTTCTTTTTTAAATTCACTTTATATTCAGTAAAAAAATTTTGTGTGCATATTGAGTAAAACATTTATGTAAAAAAAAACATTTCTGGATCATTTCCGGTCACTTCAGGTTTCAAAAACTGGCGAGTGACTAATATTAAAATGCCTGTAACTCAAGTTTTAAGCAAGATAGAAACAAAATTTAAACTGATTTAGAAAGCTAAAGTAGTGTCAGGCTTTAATACTAACTCAAAAATAGAAAATCGGAGTTTAGACCGAAAATTGCATTTTAAAGGTAGGCAGGCACCTAAAAAAATTTTTATATGCGCCCTTTTCCCACTGTTTATTAACAAATTAATACAGAATTTCTCGCTCTTTTGCCTAATCACGATTTTTTTTTTCCCCTTCTGTTTTTAAAGTCACGGATATTGTTTGTTATATTAAAAAAAAAAAAAAAGCAATCAAATGTTCTACAAAAGCTTCAGATTCCCAATCTTTCTCCATCCACAACATAAATGTATCCATTTCAAACTGTTTTTAGAGATTCTAGAACCTGTAAAAAAATAAATTGTTAAATATTTCTTGCTCATGCAATTAATTTTTGCACACCTCCCCCTTTATTTATCTCCATCTAAAGATCAGCAATCACATGTTCTGCAGAAGTCTGGTTTCCCAATCTTTACCCATCTGCAACATAAATTATATTTATAATATTCATTTTAAACTTGCTGTATTAGATTCTAGAAGTAGAATTGGAAGAGCTTAATATTTCTTACTCGGTGTCATGATGCATGACATATTCTAAATTAATATTTTGCAAAACAATAGAATTTCACTCAATCTTATATAAATTAATTGCTACTTTACTCCCTCTCGTTTTTTTTTATCATACGTTTGTTTTTCCAGCAGTGCATCAGGATATTTTTTCCATTGGAACTTCATTCTTATTTTCCCTCCTTCCCGTTTTTCGCGCGGCGCAATCGGCGTGACGTTGTTCTGTCGTCACCCCTACTCTCTCACCGCCGTGTGTTTGGATTGGTCGATCGCGGCTGCAACGCTCTCGGACGCTCGCTGCTTCCCGTGTGCGTATGTTTTCCGTCTCAGTCTTCTCCTTACTACTCGTGAAGTAGGTCGACGTTTTTGAGCAGCGCCCTCGCTGTGGCCGAGCGATGGGTAAGCTGTGACCCCGTGCATAACTTTCGTAGTCCGTAATTAATTAGCAAAATAATAATTCAACCGTTTAACTTAAATTATGCAGTGATAATGTTGCTCAACTTCCTGAGTGATTATTCTTCCAAGCATGTGGATTCGGGTTTCCCAGTCTGGCCATCCCCCCTCTTAGAAGCAAGCATTAAAAGAGTATCTTTTTCTTATCACTGAGTTGTCTGTCTTCATTTTACTTCAAGTAAGACTTTTCCAATTTTTAATTAGGAATTTACTTTAGGATCGCGATGCTCACAAGTCAAACTAGCGATAAAAAAAGTAACTGTTCCTGGTGTCTATATTTGACAACGATTAAAACCAACGCAATGAATAAGTATATACAGATCAATAACTTTTATATTTCATATCCACGTTTTAACACTATACGTCGCATATGAATAAATTACACTATACTCGGTAATAATTTTTTTTATCTCCCCTCCCCTTTTCCATCTCCGAATAGTGATCACTGATCAATTCTAGAAACAATAAAGCAACAGAAGTGCTTAATATTTTTAACTGACTTGAAAAAGTAGGAGGTTCTCAATTCAAAGCATATGTTTTGTCTTGGTCTGAAATAGGTCCCATTGTAATATCGTTACGATCAAAAAGAAATACAGGGTGCCCAAAAATGTCAGTCCTGACTCTTTTAACGTTTGAACGGCTGCATCTGCAGTCATAAATTAGTATGTAGGTAAAGTGGCTATGTGCTACGGGATTCAACTGCCTACAGCACCACCTGGTGGAAAACAGCAGAGTTAGCGTTCTTATCTCGGAAACAGTTCAAGATTCAGGAAAAAAGTGAATTATAAAATTACAGAGCATCAAAAAGGTCATTATGAGACATTATGCTGATTTAGTGTAAATGCTTATTGGCAAATAGGTGGCACTGCTATACAGCGATTTCTGCAATTTATGGAAAGGCTTTATCTCAGGAACTACTGCACAAAATTGCATATGAATTTATATGTAAATGCACCTTGACATAAATTAGTATCTATCAACTTTTAGTGTCAACCACTCAACAGGTGGCGCTGCTGCAGTGTTTTCTGCAATTTAAGGAAAGGCTATATCTCAGGTTCTATTGTATATAATCAAGCAAAACTTGATATGTGCAAAGGCCATTATGAGACACTATGCTGATTCAAATTGGATGCTTATAGGCCAGTAGATGGTGCTGCTATTCTGGAAATTTCCTCGATAACGAGAATTCTATATCTCAGTTTGTATGGCATATAACTGTACGAAATGTGATATGTGAGATAACCATTATAAAAGCATATTTTTATGGTGTTATTTATAGACATAAAACTGTCTTTCTTTGGATATTTTGTGTTAGCTTTCTCTAAGATGAAAATCATTTGCATTCATCATGTTAGATAATTTTAATAAATAATAGTTATAATAAATTATTTGCCCTTAGTGAATTTGTATAGGAAAATATAGAAGAAAGTCTTGTGGTGGCTACAACATACTATTTTTTTTTTTTTTTTTTTTTTCACAAACTATATTAACCTTTTATAATCTTTGATGGTTAGATAATGCAGATTTCAAAATTTTCAGGAGCAACCTCTGATTTTCCTGCTAGTTATTTTGTTTTTATAGAAATCTCTTATTTGAGGAGCAAACATTCAAACCGTGTTTTCTCCAAAAAAAAAAAAAAAAAAAATGAGTTAGTGATTTTTCTGTGAACTCAACATTAAATATAACAAAATTATACTATTTTAAGCGAAAATTTTTTTTATCACATTATAAACGCTCTAAGAAAGTTGGGGTTTCGATTAAACAGTGTTTCCTCCAAAGCCTGTTTTAAGTCAAACTGTGATTTCTCCAGCCGACCAGTCAGGACTGTTCTTTCTGGTCGCGTGACTCGTACATGTACCAGCTTTTTATGTTTGTTTATTTCGTTAGTTCTATCTTGTTTTCTTCCTTTTAGAGGAGTGTTTTTTTTTTTTTTTTTTTTTTTTCAAATGGAAGAATTAATAAGTGGTGTATTAGTGAGTACTTCTAATTATGGAACTAGAAAAAGACAGAGAATTGGTGGGAAAAGAAAAGAAGCGAAAAAGAAAAGATATTCAGTATCTTAAGATAACGTTTTTGCTCCATGCAAACATTCTAGTAATACTTTTTCATGCACTGATGTTAGACCTAATGACGTTAAGAAGTTTCCGGATAGACATTACGAATTTGCAGACAAACAGCGACAAGATTCTATTATTGCCTCATTGGTTGTTACAAAAAAAAAAAATGTAACTCAACGTAGACCTTATAACCAGGGCTCGCGTTGGTGCGCTATAGCGCACCATTGTCCCCAATTTTAATGAAAGGGGTGCAGAATTTTTTAAATCACGGGTCATGAGGACCCGTAATCAAGTATTGGATTCAGGAACTTTTTCAGAAACAAAACCACCACTACTACTTAAAGAGAGAAAAGAAAAAGAGAGAGAGAGAGCTTATGTATGAAATATCCTAAACAAAATTAATTTAAAATACAAATTAACTCTTATTTAATGATAGAGTTGAAATGAATATTAAATAATGCATATAAGGTATTAACTTTTATTATTAAAAAAAAAAAAAGGAGGAAAAGAATTTCATAGTGATGGGGTCTTAGGACCCCACTTTTCAAAAGGTCAGCGCAAGCCCTGCCTTATAACCCAAACCAAAATAAATCGCAATCATCTGGCTCACAGAATGCATTTTCTGCTTCTTATTTTATTTCTAGTAGCAGTGGTAGGAGAATTTCTGTGTGTAAAAACAATTTCATGGCTATAACTAAAATAAGGCGTACAAGACTAGCCAATATTGTTACTAAAGTACATGCTGGTGAACCTATTGAGGAAAAGAGAGGAGGCGATAGAAAAAGCCACTTAAGCATTAATAAAAGAAACAAGGTAAGAGAATTCATCTCAAACTTAAAGGCATCAGAAAGTCATTATGGAAGACAAAAATCGAAGTGATTTTACTTGCACTGTACATTAAGTATAAGGAAGTTGAATGAAGTTTACAACAAGAACTGCAACAACGGCCTGGACAAAGTTAATTTCACTATGTTCAGAAGAATATTCATAAATGAATTTAATATAGGCTTTATGTCTCCTCCTAGTGATGTTTGCAGCGTGTGTTCTTTACTTGACCAAAAAATAAAGTCCTGTCCTGCAGGGTCTACCGAAAAAGTTGATCATATGACTTACAAAAGAATTCATATACTAAGAGCCAATGCATTTTATTCCATTATGAAAGAAAGTACAGATGAATCAGTCCTTAGTTTGTTTTGATTTAAAACAGATTCAACAGCTGCCAAAAACAAATATTCAAGATGCCTATTACTTAAGGCATTTCAACTTTTACAGCTTATGCATAATGAATTTGGATGGTCTAAATACAACATTTTAAACTTGGTCTGAGGAGTTAGTAAGCAAAGGCAGTACTGAAATATCGTCGGCTTTATATTGTCACCTAAACAAAATGGACCTTGAAGGTAAAAAATCTTTGCGGCTCTTTAGTGATGGGTGTATTGCCCAAAATAAGACTAACATAATTCTTCAAATATTTTTGCACTTTTTGTACACTACAACGTCAAGCATTGAAAATAGAGTATTGTACTTTCCTGTCAGAGGACATAGTTTCCTTCCAGCAGATCGTATATTCGGTCGTGTTGAGAAGATCCTCAGAAAAAAATGTAACAATAACATCTAAGGAACAATACTATGAACTGTATCAGAAAGTTGGTGATGTAAAAATATTGGGGAAACTTTATAATACAAAATCACTTAATGTTTATTTCAAAAATTTACGATACATATCAGAACTGAAAAGAATAGTTTTAGAAAAAAATAGAGAAAGTGTGATGGTCAAAGGATTCAAAAACTATAAATTCGAAGATATAAAAAAACAATCTGGAGCAAAACTTTTTAGGAAGGGGATTAATATTGCTATTATAGGAAATGGTGTCTTACAATGTCTTCCTCTGGGTCATGGAATATCACTTGAAAAGGAAAATGACGTAGACAAACTTTTAAAATTGATATATGGTGAAAAGTGGAAAAATCAGTCTGATTTTAAATGGTGTAAAGATATCATTACCAATAACTTTCATGTAGAATATGAAGAAACAGGAAGCATGCAATTGCTTATGTGAAGACATTATTTAAAAATTTAAGTTTCAAATTAGCTTAAAAATTTTAGTTTCCCTATAATTTGGTGGATGATTTTTCACGTGTAAATACTTAATTTTATTTTATAATTACACAACAAAGTCTGTTCTATTAATTAGTTTTATTTCATTAAAAATGTTATTTCATCAGTATGCCAGTTACATACTTTTTCATTCAAAAAATGTTTTGTCCACATTGGAAACATTCAAAACATGTTTTCTCCTTTTGTGTTTCTGTCAAAACATGCTTTCTCCAAATTTCAAATGCATTTTTCTAATTAACTTTAAGTTTATTAGGTAAAGTATGCCTACAGATCTTCCTAGTAATCAGTAATACAACTGAACAAACGACAATTAGGGTCTAAGAAGGGTTATTTTTAAATTTATCAGTTTTTTGTGCTTTCTGAAAAATTGTATTTGAAGGAGAAAACACGGTTTGAATGTTTGCTCCTCATTTTGTTTGTTGAATTTGCCTTATATATATATATATATATATATATATAAGAACTGTATAAATATAACTCATTATAGCTACAAATATGTACAGTCGGGGGGGGGGGGAGGAAAGCAACACCCGCTGTAGTTTTGTTATTAATTGATGCAGGATCATCTAGTAGACATAATTCAACAGGAAATTTAATGCACTTTCTGAAAATGTCGTTGAAATTTGATTTAGGGGTCATCTACATATTGAAATGAGCACCAACTTTGCTTTTTTCAATAACAGCACCCAATTTTGACTTCATATTCGAATTTCTGTGAATCTGGCAGTGCATAAAAATATACTGTTTGTATACTTTATCTTTAGTATTTATAGAGTTATAATCAAAAATGTGTTAGGGGGTTATCTGTAAATGTAGAAAAATAAAATTAAGATACTATAAAAAACAGATAAAATTTTAAAGTTTCACACCGGAAATCTTTCAGGAAAAAAAGAATTATAAAAATTTATAAAATCATTGACCCTTTGCCAGTTCTTTAGTTATGAGTGATTCCATACCAACTCACCTAAAAAAATAAAAGTTGGTTGCATGACCGACTCGGATTTTCTTTAAATTAGGTACACAGATTGATGATATAGAGGCATGAAAAAGTCCAAATTTTTAACTACTTGCTCCACTTATTTATAGATATACAGGTCCTCAAAGTTTGCCCGTTCCCTCAAAATACCAAAAAATTGATGTTATTTATTTTTTTTTTCTTAAAAATTGTATTCATGCAATATGAAAGTGTTAGGTATCTATGGAAACTAGTTATTCCAGGCATTCAGAAAAAAAAGTACTACAATGTTTATAATGAAAATCATTAAGGTACAGTACTCTTAGAAGTTGCAACCACAAAAATTTGATTTTCCCGATTTTGCTAAAATTGAGACATCAATTTCAAAAAAAAAAAAAAAGGAATATAAAACCAAAGGTTTACTCACTTTCTGGTAGAGTACAGGTGTTTACCATAAATTACTACACAATAAAATACTTGGGTTTCTCACTCCTTCTTGGAAGTATTTAAGCTTAAAGACAAACCATAGGGCAAAAACATGCAATTTCTGCCATCTTGGCAGCCATTTTTTTCATAAAGGGGGAGCACTAGAAACTTTTATATTTTTTAAAATAAGCTACTGATGTGTCAGCTATTCACAGGAAAAGAGTTTACTTTTGGTTATTATTTGCATAAAGAGATATCTTGCTGATAGTATATGCATGTTTTTCTCTAATACCATATGCTTGTGCTTCCCCTCTCACAGACTTAACATTAATAAAAAAAGATGTAAAAAAAAAACTAAACTTATTGAATATTATATAAATATTGTTTAATACATGTATCAGACTTTATTTACCCTCTGAACGTTTCTTAGTTACTTTTAGATATAGTGTTATTAGGTGAATGAAGCATTGAATAATGGAGCAACATTCCGATTTTATTATATTCTGGTATTAAAACAAAACTAACGTGTCCTCTGTTTTTGGGATATCTTAAAGAAAGATGTAGGAAACCTTTTAATTTTTAAAAATTCAAGTTAGTATTTAGTGAAGAAATAGAATATTTACAAAACAGAAACACCTCATTTTATGTAATCTCAAAGAAGTATACACACTTTTTAAACAGGAATATCCCAATCACAAGATTGGATTACCTAAATTTGTTGATTTGTGAAAGAAGTGGTGTGTGTTAGCTGGTAGTACAGGAACTCATTCAGTCTATGTCTGTATGATTCACCGAAATGACAGGCTAATGATGGCATCTCTAAAACAATCTATTAAACCATCTATCAGGGATTTTTTTTTTTTTGTCTCATTATGTGTGTGACATTAACAATGAAGCATGTATGCTAGGATTTTGTTCAGTGTCCACTGGAAACTGTATTTGAAGAATTTTTAGATATGTTAATGGATGATTATGATGACGAATCTGAAGTGACATTTCGACGGTGGATAACTACAGTCCATTCAACACTCATTAAATTACTTTGTCCGCACCTGACTTTAAATCGAAACTTTTGTGAAGTCCTTGGCTAAACACCATTACATTGCAAAATCTCAGAGTATTTAAAAACAAGAAAAGCAGAACTAAAACCAGATGAGTGCCTTTTATTACTTGATTTTTCTGAAAATTTTACTTTTATTGTACAGGATGCAGTACAGGAATATAACTGGGAAAACATGCAAGCTATACTCCATCCTTTTTTTAGCATATGTTCGGCCAAATGATAACCTAAATGTTTTTTCTATGCTTATTATCAGTGACTGTTTGGTGCATGATACGGTGGATGCCAACATAAAGATGATTTCAAACTAAATGCTTAGTGACATGTTTTTGCCACCTCCTATGGCAAAAGCTCCTGTGATGCCACTGGAGGCACAAATAAAAGGTCTGCTTACAGAACCAGCTTGCCACGTCCTCACAAGGATCAGATAATTTCTCCACATGATTTGTTTCATTATTGCACATGTAATTTAAAAATATTAAGTTTTTCTTTGCATCTGAAGAATATGTAGCAGAAATAAGAGCATTGCATTCTGAAAGACTAACTTTCGCTGTAAGAATTGAGGGTATCAGGGATTATCATAAATTTATTCCTATTAGTAAATCTGTGCTTTTAGTTTCCATTGTATCTACAAACATATCGAATCAGAAATTATATAACTTAAAACGAGACATCACTATAACTACTTTAAATTAGAAAAAACCTTTTTAACTTGCCTCGTTGTTACAACGAGGCAAGTAAAAAAGGTTTTTTCTAATTTAAAGTAGATATTGAATCGGATTGAAGTATCTGCAGTTGGTAAGCAACATGTCAAAAATTTAGTCTTAATAACATTTCTAAAGGTTTTTTATGTTGCTTGCATATATGATAAGAAATGGTGGTTAGGAGTTGTCTTAGAAAACTGTTTTGAAAAAGGTGATGTTCAAATACATTTTATGCATCCTCATGGCCCCTGCCAAAATGTCTACTGGCCAGAGAAACCAGATACATGCTGGATTTCATACAAGCATCTGTTAGGTATAATACTAATGCCATCAGCAGCAGCAGCTACATGATGCATGTTTTTAATATCAAATGATGCTGTGAAAAAAGTACAGGAACTTATGCTTGCAGTTGATTAAAATTCTGTACACATCAATTTTTAATATATTGCTGTATTTCAAATACATTTGCTTATAAATAAATATTTATGGCTCTTTTATTTTGATTGATTTTTCAAGAAATTATTTAATACTTTATAATTACGAATGGACAACGTTCATTTTTGGAAAAATTCTATTTCTTGTTTTCATCAAATATCTAATTTTGCTATAAAATGTAGAAATTATTTTTTTAATTATTATTAAATAATTTAGTATATTAAATTTCTTGAATTCTTGTACAGATAGTGCAGCTATTAATACATGCATTATTTTTCCTTTTTATTAATGTTAAGTCTATGAGAGGGGAGAACACGATACATATGGTATTAGAGAAAAACATCCATATACTATCAACAGGATATCTCTTTATGCAAAAAATAACCAAAAGTAAACTCTTTTCCCATGAATAGCTAACACATCAGTAGCTTATTTTTAAAAAAAATAAAGTTTCTAGTGCTCCCCCTTTATAAAAAAAATCGCTGCCAAGATGGCCCAAATTGCATGTTTTTGCCAGATGGTTTGTCTTTAAGCTTAAATATTTCCAAGAAGGAGTGAGAAACCCAAGTATTTTATTGTGTAGTAATTTATGGTGAACACCTGTACTCTACCAGAAAGTGAGTAAACCTTTGGTTTTATTTTCCTTTTTTTGGAATTGATGTCTCAATTTTAGCAAAATCGGGAAAATCAAATTTTGTGGTTGCAACTTCTAAGCACTGTACCTTAATGATTTTCATTATAAACATTGTAGTATTTTTTTACTGAATGCCTGGAATAACTAGTTTCCATAGATACGTAACACTTTCATATTGCATGAATACAATTTTTAAGAAAAAAAAATTAAATAACATCATTTTTTTTTTATTTTGAGGGAACTGGCAAACTTTGATGACCTGTATATCTATAAATAAGTGGAGCAAGTAGTTAAAAATTTGGACTTTTTCATGCCTCTATATCATCAATCTGTGTACCAAATTTAAAGAAAATCAGAGTCGGTCATGCAATCCTCATTAGGTGAGTTGGTATGGAATCCCTCTCATCCTGAATTCAGCTATTCAGATTTGTATATACTTTAGTACTTTTTTAGATAATTTTAAGTCTATTTAAATACGTTACACTTGCAATTGGTCCAGACAGTACTCTTTAAAAAAAGTGCAATATTTTTCTAGTAAAAGTGTCTATTATGGCTGTACTGATCACCAATAAAGCTTAAATTTTCTTTCATAGGTGCAACATAATATACGAAATGAAATAATATAGAATGTATACAAGAACGCATAAACTAAATCTTTTCGGATAAATTATTTTAAGGGTTCATGAAGTAAATGTTAAACAATTTTAATCACACTTACCAATTTTGGGTCAGTTGAACTCTTTGAAACTGTAAGATACCTTTTTATAATTTCTATGAAAATATAATTTCCTTAACTCTTTCATGACTGCTGACATAGATTCACATCATTTGAAAATCTGCAACTCTGTCAATGGGCGTATCTTTCGAAATTTGTGTTACATATTTCTTAGATGTGTACCCAGTGTTCATATTTTTGCAATAAAATATACCATGGATAGAAATATGTTAATTAGAAAGAATATAATTATAATGTGTATATCCATTTGTAATATAATTGTGAATACAGAAAATTTGTTCTGATATACTTTATTTTGAGAGAATAACGCCTGTAGGCGGATCTTACTGTCAAAAAGACAAAATCCTGTGGTTGCATAAAGTGTTCATAGATATTAATAAAATTTTAAAGACTAAAGTATCCTTAAAATAATAATCCCCCCTCCCCTTACAAAATAAATAAATAAAAATAAAGCAATGTATGAAGCAAATCATTAAGCCTTTAACTATGGAAGTAGTTAAGAAACGATTTTACAATTTGTCTTGCATTCCAATTCCATTTGTTTTTTTTAATTGACAATTTTTACATTAAACCATTTTTCTATTTAAAACAGTAAACCACGCCTATTTAGTTTTTTTTTTCTTCTAGTGTTCATTTAAAAGATTCAAAATTTGTCCCCAGTAATCGATGAAGTAAATACCACTTGAGCATATTTTTGTCAACATAAAATAAGGGGCTTAACACAAGTACTCAATGTCATATTTACTTTTCTTTTCTGTATTGTTTTGTTTTGAAGAATGATGAAGGTGGGGCTTGTCTTCTTCAGAAAGCGGTAATTCTTCATGCTAACACTAATGTCTAATAATCATCATTTTTGTTTCATTTTTTTGCATTTTGTGTTGTTGTTATATATTTTGACCTGTAAATAAAAAATAAAAATATTTTGTTTAATTTTCTTTCTTATTTTTTAAAATTTCATTCGTTATCTCATCAAAACTTTATAAGAGGCAGGCAGCCCCCTAAACCACTCCAAAAGAAAAATTTATTTATATCTCGAAAACTAATAACTGGAATCAGCTGCAAATTTGCACACCCATATTTTTCAGCATTAGGATTCATTTTATGTAAAAATTAATCTAGGTCTAAATTCACAATTTTTATGAATATGAATTTATTAATATTTTTCAGAATTAAAAATATTTTTCAGAATCAAAAGTAATGATGGATTATGTTTGGGTTTCTTCACTGTATCTCGTAAATATATATATATTGATCTAGTTATTTTTTGTGAAGATATTAATAAAAGTTTGAAATATGAATTCAACATTAGCACCTTCAAAGTTTGAATGCTTATAACTCTATGAAAAATAAGTAAAATATACATCCAATATACTTTTTTGCATTGTCGCAATCCCAGAAATTCAAATATAAAATAAAAATGGGGCATTACCATTCAAAAATCAATGTTGGTGCGCGTTTAATATGTAGACGACCTCCAATTCAAAATTTCAGTTCATTTTCTGAAACGACTCGCATTTCCCCGTCGAAAGATACCTATTACATTTTTCTACATCAATTAGCAACGAAGTTATGTTGAGTGTTGCGTTTTTTTTTTCTCCAACTGTACTTTTAATAATAACTTGTATAAGTCTTCCTCCATTATTTTTTCTACAACCAAGTAGCAGTTTCGAGGGATTTTGCATGTTGGGTAGTTTCATCCCTAATAGTTGTAGGAGTTACATTTTTAGAGATCAAATTTCCAAAGAATATTTAATTTGCTATTATTGAAATTCAGCAAACAAAGTGAGTAAATTCCAGGGATCTACTAAATTTACCAACTGATTGTAACATTAGAAATTGGCAATAATACCTAAAAAATTGGAGACTATTAAAAAATGTATCATTGCCAATTAATTAAATCGAAATTTTTATCACTACTATTTGATTAGAATATTTAATATTTTTCTTTAATAATCACCAAAAGGTCTTTGGTTTTTATCTTAAGAAATTTGTGAAAAACTTATTAAAGATAATTTTTATTATAGCTCTTTACTTTCATTTCAGCATTTATAAGATTATCAAAAGCTTTTTACACATTTTTCAGGAAGCAATTTTAATACATTTTATTAGGTTTAATAGAAATATAGATAAAGATAAAAGAATGTGAAAAGATAAATTTATTTAATTTTTGCTCACTAATTTGTGCATATAGGGAAAATTTGCTATATTTTAAGGGGGGTGCTGGGGGGAGCAAAAATTGCTGATTGCTTAACAGCTGCATTTAAAAATATAATAAAATTGTTTGTAATTTTAGTGCCTATTTTTTTGCGAAGCAAAATGCCCTTTTTATAAAATATGCCCTTTTTTCTCTCCACAAATGTAACCCCTTTTTATAGCAGCACCCTGCCCATTTTTCCTTGGTAGCAGCACCCTTCCCTTTTTCAAACCTATGGGGAACTCTGAAATTTTATTCTTTTCCTCTTTCTGACAAATCATTATCAACATGGAAATTGTTAAACCACCATGCTCTTTATTCATCATAGCTGTTTATTTAAAAGATAATTATAATATATTTAGAACAGATTACATCTTATAATAATAAAATTAATTGTCACTCTTCAGTTTAAGTAAATATTTCTTGCAAAATTGAAGCAGTTTTAATCGTAAGTTTCCAATATCTGCTGTCATACAGCTGCTTTAAAAAAAAAAAAAAAAAAAAAAAAAAAAAAAAAAAAAAAATTGGACATAATCCATGGGAAAATATAATCCTCAGTAAAAATGATTTTTAACAGATAACCTGTGGATTATAGGCCAGAAAGTATGGTACTTGTTTAAATTATCTGATTCCATGAACAAATATTCTAAGAATATGTAACCATAGTTAAAAAAAATTTTTCATTGCCTTAGTATATAGTTTTGATTATGATATGAGTTTGCTGTTAAATTATCCTTTTCTATTATTTCATGCTCATAAAATGCATGTATAGGAATCATGGGAAAGGATATATGTTCATTTCGAAAAATTAATTTTGCTACGACCTCATTTTTCATCTTCAGTTTTGGGGAAAATATGGGCTCGTATTATTAATATAAAAGTAACATTCTACACTTTAATCCAATAAAAAAGAAAAAATCATAAAATGTATCTACAGTACACTCCCGATTATCCGCGGTATTGGGTGGCGCGGATAACGAAAATCGCGGATAATCCGCAAAAATGTTGAAAATGGAAGAGAATAAAAGAGAAAACAATTATAACATGAAAAATCAGTTTATGTAATACAGTATTACCATACTGTAAGACGTAAAATAATCTTACCTCTTAAAAAAGTCAGCCTTACACCCTCTTAAAAAAGTCAGTCACTTGTTTTTGTTTCTTGCTTTGGAAACATTTTTTCTTGATACGCAATTGAATTTTGCATAGCATAAGTTTTTCAGCCAACTGCGAGTCTTCGTCTTGTTCCTCTAAATAATGGAGCAGTCCGTCGACGTGTTGTAAAGCCTCTTCGTGTGTCATCCGCGCCTGTGCATTAGCATCTTCTTCTTCGCTCTCGTTTTGCCGCTCTTCTTCACTCTGAACCTCACCCATTGCTTTTTGAACGATTTCCTCATCCGACAACCTTTCAAAGCCGGGATCGTTGGCATCACACTCCAACCACTCTTTAATGTTCTCATCATTGACGTTCTCACCACCAGGAACAGTTTTTACTAACTCGGCCAGCGTTGCAGTAGGCATGTCCACATCCTCCTCACCCTTGTCATTGTTGTCTTCATTTAGTTCGACTTTTTCTTCAATTTTGGGGAGGATTTTCCTCCATGACTTAATGAGGGTTGGTTGTTTTACTGATTCCCATGCAGACGCAATATCGTTGATGCTATCCAAGATTGTGTATTCTTTCCAAAACTGTTTAAAATCACAACCTTCTTCAATTTTGGTCATTAGAAGCTTGGTGCGGTATTGTCTCTTCATTGACGCAATCACTCCTCGGTCCATCGGTTGAATTAGAGCAGTAACATTAGGGGGGAGAAACATTGCAAAAAATTTGCCATCAGAAGACTTAAGCACACTTGCACTGGGATGAGAAGGTGCGTTGTCGATCAACAGCACCGCCTTTTCTGGCAATTTTTTTGCTTTGAGGTGTTTTCGCACTTCAACAACAAAGATCTTATCGAACCATTGTTTAAATATTGAATGATCCATCCATCCTCTTTTTTGATTGAAATAATTACCGGCAAATTTTCTGCTCTAGTGCCTTTAAACAACTGCGGTTTTTTAGCCTTTCCAATGACAGCAAGCCTAAGCTTATGACTACCTGTAGCATTACTGCACGACATGATGGTGTATCTTTCTTTGCTACTTTTGTGTCCAGGCGCTTGACGTTCATATTCAAATGCTAACGTGCGGGTGGGAAGGCATTTCCAGAAGAGTCCAGACTCGTCAGCATTATAAATTTGTTCAAATGATAACTTCTCTTTTGACACTAATGCTCCAAATTCCTGTTGAAAATCGTCCGCTGATTGCTGGTCGCCACTAAGTTTTTCCCCATGAATTCCAATCTCACGAATTCCATGACGCTGCTTAAAACGAGTTAACCAGCCGGATGATGCATCAAATTTGCCTTCCATGCCTAACAAATCAAAAAATACTTTTGCCTTAGCCGCGATGATAGGACCGTTTACGGGAGTTCCCTCACTTCGCACTTGAGCTAACCACTCCGCCAAAGCCGTATCTAGTTCATCAAATGTAGACTTCTTCATAGTTTTTCGTTTTTTCATTCCGGAAGCACTGTCTGACATTGATGCAAAGTTTAGCAATTTTTCTTTGTTCTTTAAAATGTCACGTACTGTTGTTTCCCCGATTCCATAATCCAAACACATATGCTTCCTTGAAGCGCCGTTTTCTAATTTTGAAATCATTTCCAGTTTTTGGGCAATCGTCAACACAACCTTCTTTCGCTTTTCAGCCATTTTAAATCCGCAACGAAAAATGTACCAAACCAGGCAACACAATCACTAAACACGATAAAAGACGAACAATACTGTTAAACATCGACCGGTCAGCATCAGCACTCACTCAATACTGAAGTGTCAGATGAGAGGGGATAGTTTGGACACGTGAGTAGGCCGGGCCTACGGCTGTAGGCGAGAGAGAAAGAGGAGGGGAACGGTGGGAGGGGGAGTTCAGCGACCTTGGCGCGAACACCTGCGTATTGTCAGTGGCTCAGAGATAAAAATGCAGTACTAGATTGCGTGCCAGCCTATATCAACCTTTACATTGTTTATCCCTGCGAACGGGTTAGCTGCACCTGCTTTGTGCATGTGACTGTTTCACATGTTTAAATGGAATTTATGTTTAGTAAAAACGGAACGGTCGAAAACTCATCTTAAATTGAGGAAATAAGTTCCATCTGAAGGATGGGAATGAAAAAAAAAAAAAAAAAAGTATATTTAGACTTGCGGATAATCCGCTCGCGGATAATCGGGAGTGTACTGTATATATATATTTATGACATGTTTCCGGTACAATAGATGATCTTTTAAGTTCCCTGTCTATAGATTAATACAAAAACTCTAGCAGATTCAATAAGCAGCCCTGAAAACATAGTATCCAACTAAGTGAAAATATGCGCAAAGAGGTAGTGTGACATAAAGAAAACATTTACACAAATTTTACTTGCAGCTTTGGATAGCATGATGCAAAAGATAAATCAATTTATTGAAATAAATAGTTTTACTTTATAATACAAACTCAGTAAAAGTATAATTATTTGACAGTATATTTGAAAATTAAAAGCATTGTTTAAATGTGTAAATATACTTTATTAAACAAAACAAAAATAATTTTAATGGAATCTAAAAACAAATCTTTTAAAATAACACCAAGGTACCACTGGAGTTTTTATATCATTCCTTTTAAAACTGTTATTTTGAATTTGAAATACAAATGAAAAAGCACCAGTGAGTGTATTTTATATATCTGTCTGAACTTGCAGTTAAAAATATTATGTTTGCATTATAAATATAAATAAAAGATAAAAGTAAATGATCAAATAAGAAAATCTATGTATATTTTAACTAATTGCAAAGCGTCACTTAAAATTTGATATCATTATTTTTAAGACTTATATTTCAAATTCTTATTGCCATAAAGTAGCGGCGTCACAAACTTTTAAGTCGTTAAGGGTTTTTTGTACTGATTATCATTACTTTTTAGTGGTTATTGATCAAAAAATTAAAACAAGTCCTTCTGGCTCCTAGGAAGGGTAAACTAATTTATCTTTTCTTATGAAGTTGCCACCATTTATTTCAAAATGGCAGCTGCAATTTATTAATGGACTTAGTGGATTTATAAATGAAGGCTATGTATATATGGAGTATTAAGCAAATCGGTTCATAAAACCTTTCTAATGTAAATTTGAAATTTTCAGTGTGCTGGAATGGGGAAACAAGAGGGGGGATTAAGGTGGCAAATTAACATATCAAATACATTTCTGAGATAAATCTACGCTACAAATTTAGTGTGAATTAATTCAGTATTTCAAACGTTATCATATTGACAAATTTTGAAGTAGCCTCCCACTTGGAAACAAAATGGAGAAGCTTTGCACTAGAAAAATTTACTGACTGGGATTCTCAAACTCTTAAAGAAGAAAAAAAAAAAAAAAAAAGTAAGAAAGAAAGAAAATAAGTGGAAAATTTCAAATTTAAGTTAGAATTACGTAATTTACATTTTGCATGTTTCTTTTTAGAGAATTGCAAATACAAATTAAACAATTTAAAAAAAAAAAATCAAGTAGATGTTAAAAATGGAAATTTATATATTTTCTTTCCCCTTTTGAGGCTAAGTATAGATACTGCTCCAATATTCACAATTTAAATTTTCATCAAAAGTGCAGGTAAAAATTACTGCATATATATTTTCATATAAAACATTTGGGGGGAAGAAATAGACAAAATATAAATTAAGCATTACATTTCTATAATTTTAAAAATAAGATAAAATCACCTGGAGAAAAATTTTATGGAAAATCTAAGTTAAGCTTAAAAAAAAAAAAAAAAAAAAAAAAAAAAAAGAAATTTCTGCGTAAAAATTCTATTTCATAAATATATTTACAACTACAATAAACAAAAAACCCTCCTTTAATTTTAAATAATTATTTCTACATGTTTCGAAGCAATTAAAAGTTTTTTCTTTCTTTCTTTCTTTTTTCTTTTCCTTTTTTTTTTTTTTTTTTTAGAAAACTAAATTAAATGTAGTGGCACCATCTAGTAGTTTGTATTAAAATCATATACATACATATTTAACTTTTTTTTCCCCCTTAAAAAAAAAAAAAAAAAAAAAAAAAAAAAAAAAGCTTGTTTAGAAAGAGGTAGAAATGGTTATTTAAAATTAAAGGAGGATTTTTTGTTTATTATAATTGTAAATATATTTATGAAATAGAATTTTTCATGCAGAAATTAATAAGAAAAAGAAAAGAAAGAATAATATTTTTAAAATAAATTATGGGCTTCAAAGTAAAGATGTTATTTATTTTGACGTGTTTTTTAATAATTGCTAGTTGACACATTTTTCATGAATTTTAATAAAATTCATGAAATAATGTTTTTTTCTAATAAACAGTGTAAGCACTGTTTCATCCCCTAGTCATTATTGCTTTAAATAATTATAAAAAAAAATTTGATTACGTTAATATTTAAAATATGTGTCATTTTAAAGTCTAAAAAATAAATAAATGAATAAACTCTAACTGTGTTTTCAAAAGAGATTTTTAATTTTTAAAAACACAAAAATATATATGTATTTACGATCGTGTATGTTTTTAATTAAAAACAATAGATGGCGGCAAAACTCTATTTGCTGTTTTTTTCATTCCCGGCGCGGAATGATACATGAATAGGAATCGCAAATCATTGAGTTATTATAAAATCGATGTTCATGAATGATTAAAAAATTTTTCGTTTTAAAAAAATTGTAAATTCATCATTATTGTGATAAAATGGAATAAATGCAATATCTAAAATTAGAAAATACTTCCTTATTTGAAATATTATCTAAATATTTTTTTGACTAAATATGAAATTTTGAAATAAAAAAATATTTTTTTCGTAACAGAAGAAAAAATATATTTAAGTGAATTTGACTTAGTATATATACAGTAAATATTTTAAACATGTAATAAAGTACTTTTGTGTTATAAAAAAATCTAAATAATTCATTGGCTGCATTGAAGTTAGCCAATCAACCAGCCCACATACCTCACAAGTAAGAACCGCATAACAGCGTTTTCACCTGAAGAAACACATGTAATTGCCGCAGTAATATAGTTCCATATTTAAAGCGATTTATATAAAAAAAAACAGTCTCCCTGAAAAAAAAACGGAAACGTTACTAGATTCAGAAAGATCCTATTAACAACATATATTAATTATATGAAAATCCTTCGAGCCGTTTTAGAGATATTTTTCAGAATTTCAGTCCATTAAACCAACCTTTTTCCCTTTAAATTGAGATTCGGATATAAAAAAATTTCTGCATGTAGTAATGTAAAATTTTCAGGATATATTAAGACCAAAGATAAGACTATTTTGAAAACATCAGAACAAAATATGGCATATTTGCTGAGATATTAAGTGTCGGCTTTTACAAATATCTTTGATGTCAAACTAGCCGTATATATGAGTTTGCAGCGTCCCGTTTGTCCCTCCGTTTGCGTCACTCAAAAAACTGCCGTTTTTCATGATAAAAGTAACATTTTACACTTTAATCCAATAGTAAAAAAGAAAAAATCATAATATGTATCGATATATAATTATGACGGAAGTGTCCGATGAAATAGATGATCTTTAAAGATCCCTATTAATAGATTAATACTGAAGCTCCTTAGCGGATACAATAAAACAGTCTTGTCTGGATGTTCAAATGACTATATATGTATTATTGTATACTTGGGGTTGGTGAATTGTCTGAAAAAGAAAAGTGAAACAAAATTCTAGAATAGTACAGCTACAGGTCTATAAACCAAGTATCAACTTGAATTTTGCCAATAAAAAGAGCTTAGGCAACAGCTGTTAGCAACAAATTCACAGTACAAACTGTATCGGAACATTAACACACAGCAAGGTTGTAATCCGAAGAGGCTCGGAGCTCTTTCAGTTGCAATGAAAGCATTTGGCGAAACTTATTTGAGACCTGCATCATATATTCAATTTAGTAAAGATCTTGTTTGTTTTTTTGGCTTAATTAATGAAGATGTATTTATCATATTTTCCTAATTAACATTCAGTCTAAAAAGATAAATTTTGTAATAGTTTATTTTAAATGAAAGATATTATGCAATATATTTTGGTCTTCTTCACCCATCATTTTTTTTTTAAAGTTCAGTTTTTATGTGTAGTTATATTTTTTTACTGTATGTAAATTTTAATTATTTTTCCTAAGATGTAACCAAATTTAAATTAATTTTATTTCATTATTTATTAATTTAAAAATGCACATTTTATAAAATAATTTCTATATGAGTTTTCTGTACTAAAAATAAGAATGGTTAAAAAGACAACATGCTAAAACAAAAATAAGTATTTTCTTATCAGTATAATATACAAGTGGTTTTTTTTTTTTTTTTTTTTTTTTTTTTTTTTTACTGTTGAATAATAAATGTACTTTTTTTTTTTCTTTGCCATCTTATAAATTGCATCAAATTTAATCTCTGTTGCTGTCTGATGAATACAGATCCTATTAAATATTTTATTATAGCCATCAAGGCAAATGTCAGCTGTTAATCCCTATACTCCAATTTGGAGTCCTCTTGCTGTTCAAAATCAGCCTAATTTATTCGGCAGCTTGCGTAGTGGTGGTGGAAATGAGTCTTTACCTGGTGCAGAGGTTAGAAAAGACTCATCTAAAATTTAATCTATCCTCTTTAGCATGCACTTTCTTTTGCTAACATAAAATCAACTGCATTGAATTTGGGAGAAAAATTACTAACACTCTATCATTAAATTAACTATATTTGTTTTCTGAACTTAAGTTTATAATAATAATAATTGTTTCATATGATATCAGGACCATATTTATTTCTTTATTTACTTTGTAATTTTGTTGCATAAATTATTAATAGTTTAAATATCTTAAAAATTGTTATTTGGCATGCCAAATAAGTAAATCAATCCTAATTGTTAGTTTTACTAATTTTCCTTTTTCATTACTAATATTTTGTATTAATTTTATTATTTGTTTAGTGAAATTTTAATGCTTGTAACTTAGTTATTAATAATAAAAATTCTTTTTAGCAAAATTTATAAAACATGTCATGCAGTTTGTCTTCTAACATAAAATGCAAAATTCAAGTTTTTATTTTCATTTTTCCTTAGTTTCAGGCATAATGTTCCCTCTTAAATAACGCCTCTTCCTAAACTGTGGTTTTGAGATTATAATAGTTTTCTCCATTTTTCTTCTGCTGCTTGAATGCTTTTAATGCTGTCATAACTAATATTATGCTGCAGATGTTGTTTTGCATTCACGTATTTTACTTAGGTGAAGCTCATTAGTGAACATGTTTATTTTAAGGATTAAATGTTATTTTTCCTTTAAAAATCCCTGCTGCAACACTATTTGATTACGTCCACTTGCCTGTCTCTAATAGCAACAGATAAACTCAAATATCTCACCCATTGTAATACTTAAATGCTGCAGCGGTTTTTTCCTGCCCCCCCCCCCCTCCAGACATAGATAATATACACGAACGCGCGAACGCCGTTCGCGGAAAGATTTTCTTCCTTGCAGAAAATTTTTTCAGCATTCATAAAAAAAAAAAAAAAAAAAATTTTTTTTTTTTTTTTTTTTTTTTTTTTTTCCCTAATTCGTTGAATTCTATGAATTAATTTCTTCTGCTTTCAAAAAAGTCGCGGATATCGTTCGTTAAAAAAAAAATTAAAAAAAAAGAAGAAAGAAAGAAAAAGAAACCCCGTTAACGATCGGCAAAGCCTACAGATTCCCAATCTTTCTACATCTACAACATAAATGTCAATATTCTTTTTAACCTTGCATTATGACGTTCTAGAACCTATAAAGAAATAAAATTGTTAAATATATCTTGTTCATGGAATTATTTTTTGCCCTTTCCCCATTTTCTTATCTATAACTAGGGATCAGCAGTCAAGTGTTCTGCAGAAGTCGTTTGTATCCCAATCTTACTCCATGACAGTATTAATTTTAAATTCGCTTTTTGGATTCTAGAATTAGAAACGAAAGAGTTTAATATTTCTTATTATGTAATTAATTTTTTTTACTTAACCTCCCCCCCAACCTTTCCCATCTTCAAACAGTGACCAATTTCCAATTCTGGAAACAGTAAAGCGATAGAAGTAATCGATATTTCTCACATACGTAATTATTTTTAGATTTTATTACTAAACTTGATGAATCTATTTTTTCTCAATTAAATTAAAAATTTATGTTTCATATCTATACCAAACTTGTAAACAAAATAATAAAGAAAAGATTTTCTTTTTTTTTGTAGGAATTTTTTTTTCTAAATCAATTTATGAAAATGCTTTATTTTGAATTTTTTTTTTTTTTACCTTAGTTATATATTTGTTGTTTTATGACTTTATTTGACCCTTTTTTTTTTTTTTTTTTTGGGGGGGGGGGGGGGTTTGCAGAAAATTTTTCATTGCGATTTATGTGTTTGCAGAAAGTTTTTCATTTTATCTAAGTATGCCCCGGTCTTCTCATGTAGCCCTATATATTTTTACATCATGGATTGAAAATTTCACTTAACTTATATATCTAAAATTTTGCTTTTAACAAGCTCTAAATTCTTGTACTGCTAGAGTAATAGATGCATAGAACATAATTTTTTTTATATTGTGTTAATCATTTATTACTGTATTTCTAGTCAGTAACTTATTGTCCACCTTTTAATATAATCAAACTCATATTTTACAATCGTAATTAATTAAATCTGGATTTGAGAAATTATTTTTATTTATTTAGTCTATTGTTAAGGTTTTTTTTCTCTTGGTCATATTATATCTTCAAATTGTGTTCTATTGTAAAGGCTGGTATGAATGGAAGGTAGCTAATGTTAATTAATGCTAGAACTATACCTACTGGAAAACATGCTTTATTTCCGGAAACAGCACATAGTGAAACTTGATAAAATGTTAAAGAAACACATAATGTAATGTAAGTAAAACATATAAAAAACTCAGGAAGGGTAAAATCATAACATACTGACACGCAGCTGCAGTACATGCGCTGTATGGACAAGATGCGCACCGCTTATGTGCGAGTACTCAATTGTGTGAGCACTCAAATCACAACACTCCTCCCTCCTAGTTAATGTGGCACAAAATCTCTTCATCTCTCTGGTTTCTTAATTACTCGTCTTGGACGGGATGGTAAATTGTCAGGTACTGGTAAAGGCACAGCACTCTCCCGCAATGACTCGCTGGACGGCGGACCAACCGAAGGTGGTGTACGTTTTATCAACTGATGAACAGCACGACGCAGCATTTTCCCAGACGCAGTAGTTGCTCGATAGGACACAGGACCCGTCGATTCAGTAACCACAGCTGGGATCCACTCTGCCCCATGAGAAAAGTTCCGAATCATCACAGGATCATCGATCTTGAATTGTCGCAGTGGTCTGGTGTCTTTCTCAAAAGTTAGCTCTTGCTTCTCTTTCTGGTCTTTAGAAAATCTGGGTGTAAACGGTCCAGGCAACTTCGTAGTCGTCTTCCCATAAACAGCTCACCTGTGACCGTGGAATGTGTAATATGTTGGTGTAAAAGGAAGTGAAAAAGCCATTTCCTCCATGTTCCCCTCACAATACATTTCAAAGAGTCTTTATCATACTGGACAACTCTTTCTGCCTGACCATTTCCAGCTGGCCGTCGAGGAGCAGTCAACACCCTACGAATAACATTTCCCTCTAGGAATTTTTCATACTCTTTGGATTGAAATGGTGGACCATTATCAGAGACCACAACATCTGGAATTCCATGAGTTGCAAAAATGTCTCTTAGAACATCAATGGTGGATGTTGCAGTTGTTGAGGACATTTCCTTCACCTCAACATACTTTAAAAAAGAATCTACAACTATGAGGATCTTATGTCCTTGGAATGGACCAGCAAAATCAACGTGGAACCGGGACCTTGGAATTGTGGTAATCTCCCATGGGTGTACGGGAGCTTGTGGTGGTGCATGCCTAGTTTTTTGGCATGACATACAACCTGCTACATGACTTTGAATATCAGTGTCCATATGTGGCCACCACACATAGCTTCGAGCTAGAGCTTTCTTGCGCTCAATTCCTGGATGAGCCAGATGCAGCTCCTGCAACACGAGCCAACATCCCCTTTCAGGTATTGCCACCCTATTACCCCAAAGGAGACAATTTTGATGAGCAGACAACTCATTTCGTTTAATATAATATGTAAGAAATTCTGAACCCAGCTCTTGTTCCGGCCATCCCTTTAACACAAAATTTAGACCCTCGATAATACAGGATCCCTACATGTAAATTTAGCAATTTCCCTTGCAGTTAAAGGAGGTATTCTAGATCTTCCATAAAAACATACTTGCCAACTTTTCCGGTTTTCCCAGAAGACTTCCAGTTTTTTAACGTATCTTCCTGTCTTCCGGACAGATGATGAAATCTTCCTGTTTTAAAAAAGTCGCGGATATCGTTCGTTTTAAAAAGAAACCCAAATGTTCTACGAAAACTCCTGATTCCCAATCTTTTTCCATCCATAATATAAATGTCAATATTTATTTCAAACTTGCTTTATGAGATTCTAGAACATTTAAAGAAATAGAATTGTTAAATATTTCTTGCTAATGTAATTATTTTTTGCCCCCCCCCCCCCATTATTTATCTACAACTAGTGATTAGCAATCAAATGTTCTGCAGAAGTCTTGTTTCCTAATTTTTATCCATCTGCAACATAAATGATAATATTAATTTTAAAGTTCTTACATTAGATTCTAGAAGTACATTTGGAAGAGTTTAAATATTTCTTACTCTGTAATTATTTTTGTATCCCCCCCCCCCCTATCCTTTCTCTGGATTGTGATCAATTCTAGAAACAAAAAAGCAATGGAAGTGCTCAATATTTCTCACATATATAATTATTTTTAGATCTTTATTGCTGAATTTAATGAATCTGTTTATTTTTCCTCAATTAAATTAAATATTTGTATGTCATATTTATACCAAATGTGTAAACATGGGAAAAAAATGAAGAATAATTTTTTCAGGTAGGAAAATTTTTCCCAAATCAATTTAAGAATATTAATACTCAGTTGGTTTTATGCACGTTTGAAACTGATACTGCTGCTTTTTCTTATATGTGTGATTAATGTACATACACAAAAATCATATTCTATATTTATTTAAAAAATTAGTTATACTTTAACTTAACTAAGTTTTTTTTGTCTATTGTTAAATAAATTTCTTACAAATTCTGTTTTGTAGATATTTATATTTTGAAGAGGAATAACTTCATTTAAAACTTTTATATATTTAGTATAATCAATCTATAGTAAAACATTTTTATAGATTGCTTCCAAATATTAAAATTGTACAACTGTATTGTTTAATATGTCAAAGAGAAAAAAAAAAAATCTTCCCTTTTTTTATGAAATCTTCTGGTTTTTCAACAAAAATCTTCCCTTTTTTTATTAAAATTGGTTGGCAAGTATGATAAAAAGAACCCCATATGGGGGAGGAACCTCAAAATCAGGCACTGGTTTTGTAATTCTACTTAAAGCATCTACATTCCCTATTTTCTTCCCTGGTCTATGCTCGAGGGAAAAATTATATGCGTTTAACGTGAGAGACCGTGTAGCATACGGGGGGAAATAATTTTAGGAGTCGCTTTAGTTTGGTTAAATAACCCCAACAATGCCTGATGGTCCCGGCTCCATGGGAAATCCATGGGAAAATATAATACTCAGTCAAAAAGATTTTTAACAGATAACCTGTGGATTATAGGCCAGAAATTCTGGTACTTGTTTAAATTATCTGTTTCCATGAACAAATATTCTGTGAATATGCAACCATAGTTAAAATTTTATTTTCATTGCCTTAGTACATAGTTTTGATTATGATATGAGTTTGCTGTTAAATTATCCTTTTCCATTATTTTATGCACATAAAATGCATGTAATAGGAATCATGGGAAAGGTTATATGTTCTTAAGTTCGATAAATTAATTTTGCTACGACCTCATTTTTTATCTTCAGTTTTGGGAAATATGGGCTCGTATTATTAATATCAGTACAAAAAACCCTTAATGGCTTAAAAGTTTGTGATGCCGCTATTTTATGGCTGTAAGAATTTGAAATATGAGTCTTAAAAATAATGATATCAAATTTTAAGTGACGCTTTGCAATTAGTTAAAATATACATAGATTTTCTTATTTGATCATTTACTTTTATCTTTTATTTATATTTATAATGCAAACATAACATTTTTAACTACAAGTTCAGACAGATATATAAAATACACTCAATGATGCTTTTTTATTCGCATTTCAAATTCAAAATAAGTTTTAAAAGGAATGATATAAAATTTCCAGTGGCGCCTCGGTGTTATTTTAAAAGATTTGTTTTTAGATTCCATTCAAATTACTTTTGTTTTCCTAATAAAGTATATTTACACATTTAAACAGTGCTTTTAATTTTCAAATATACTGTCAAATAATTATACTTTCACTGAGTTTGCATTATAAAGTAAAATTATTTATTTCAATAAATTGATTTATCTTTTGCATCACACAATCCAAAACATAGTATCATAGTATCCAACTAAGTGAAAATATGCGCAAAGAGGTAGTGTGACATAAAGAAAACATTTACACAAATTTTACTTGCAGCTTTGGATAGCGTGATGCAAAAGATAAATCAATTTATTGAAATAAATAGTTTTACTTTATAATACAAACTCAGTGAAAGTATAATTATTTGATAGTATATTTGAAAATTAAAAGCATTGTTTAAATGTGTAAATATACTTTATTAAACAAAACAAAAATAATTTTAATGGAATCTAAAAACAAATCTTTTAAAATAACACCGAGGCACCACTGGAGTTTTTATATCATTCCTTTTAAAACTGTTATTTTGAATTTGAAATACGAATGAAAAAGCATCAGTGAGTGTATTTTATATATCTGTCTGAACTTGCAGTTAAAAATATTATGTTTGCATTATAAATATAAATAAAAGATAAAAGTAAATGATCAAATAAGAAAATCTATGTATATTTTAACTAATTGCAAAGCGTCACTTAAAATTTGATATCATTATTTTTAAGACTTATATTTCAAATTCTTATAGCCATAAAGTAGCGGCGTCACAAACTTTTAAGTCGTTAAGGGTTTTTTGTACTGATATCATTACTTTTTAGTGATTATTGATCAAAAAATTAAAACAAGTCCTTCTGGCTCCTTGGAAGGGTAAACTAATTTATCTTTTCTTATGAAGTTCCCACCATTTATTTCAAAATGGGAGCTGCAATTTATTAATGGACTTACTGTATTTACAAAGAAAGAAAGAAAGAAAATAAGTGGGAAATTTCAAATTTAAGTTAGAATTATGTAATTTATATCTTGCAAGTTTCTTTTTATAGAATTACAAATACAAATTAAACAATAAAAAAAAAAAAAAAAAATCAAGTAAATGTTAAAAATAGAAATTTATATATTTTCTTTCCCCTTTTGAGGCTAAGTATAGATACTGCTCCAATATTCACAATTTAAATTTTCATCAAAAGTGCAGGTAAAAATTACTGCATATATATTTTCATATAAAACATTTGGGGGGGGGGGGGGGAATAGACAAAATATAAATTAAGCATTACATTTGTATAATTTTAAAAATAAGATAAAATCACCTGGAGAAAAATTTTATGGAAAATATAAGTTAAGCTTTTTTAAAAAAAAAATAATAATAAAAGAAATTTCTGCGTAAAAATTCTATTTCATAAATATATTTACAACTACAATAAACAAAAAGCCCTCCTTTAATTTTGAATAATTATTTCTACATGTTTCGAAGCAATTAAAAGTTTTTTCTTTCTTTCTTTCTTTCTCTTTAAGAAAAATGTAGTGGCGCCATCTAGTGGTTTGCATTAAAATCAGATATACACATATTTAACTTTTTTTTTTCCCTTAAAAAAAAAAGCTCATTTAGAAACTGGCAGAAATGGTTATTTAAAATTAAAGGAGGATTTTTTGTTTATTGTAATTGTAAATATATTTATGAAATAGAATTTTTCATGCAGAAATTAATTAAAAAAAGAAAAGAAAGAATAATATTTTTAAAATAAATTGTTATGGGTTTCAGTAAAGTTGTTATTTGTTTATTTTGACGCGTTCTTTAATAATTGCTATTTGACACATTTTTCATGAATTTTAATAAAATTCATGAAATAATGTTTTTTCTAATAAACAGTGTAAGCACTGTTTCATCCCCTAGTCATTATTGCTTTAAATAATTATAAAAAAAAATTGATTATGTTAATATTTAAAATATGTATAATTTTAAAGTCTGAAAAATAAATAAATGAATAAACTCTAACTGTGTTTTCAAAAGAGATTTTTAATTTTTAAAAACAAAAAAATATATTTCTATTTACGATCGTGTATGTTTTAAATTTAAAACAGTAGATGGCGCCAAAACTCTATTTGGTGTTTTTTTCCATTCCCGGCGCGGAATGATACATAAATAGGAATCGCAAAGCATTGAGTTATTATAAAATCGATGTTCATGAATGATTAAAAAATTTTTCGTTCTAAAAAAATTGTAAATTCATAATTATTGTGATAAAATGGAATATCTAAAATTAGAAAATACTTCCTTATTTGAAATGTTATCTAAATATTTTTTTGACTAAATATGAAATTTTGAAATCAAAAATATTTTTTTCATAACAAAAGAGAAAATATAATTAAGTGAATTTGACTTAGTATATATGCAATAAATATTTTAAACATGTCATAAAGTACTTTTGCATTAAAAAAAAATCTAATTCATTGGCTGCATTCAAGTCGGTCAACCAACCAACTCACCTACCTCACAAGTGAGAACCGCATAACAGCGTTTTCGCCTGAAGAAACACATGTAATTGCTGCAGTAATATAGTTCCATATTTAAAGCCATTTATATAAAAAAACAAAGAGTTTCCCTGAAAAAAAAAAAAACGTTACTAGATTCAGAAAGATCCTATTAACAACATATATTAATTATATGAAAATCCTTCGAGCCGTTTTAGAGATATTTTTCAGAATTTCAGTCCATTAAACCAACCTTTTTTCCCTTTTTGGCTTTAAATTGAGATTCAGATATAAAAAATTACTGCATATAGAAATGTAAAATTTTCTGGATAGTTTAAGTCTGAAGATAAGACTATTTTGAAAAGATCAGAACAAAATATGGCATATTTGCTGAGATATTAAGTGTCGGCTTTTACAAATATCTTTGATGTCAAACTAGCCTTATATAAGAGTTTGCATCGTCCCGTTTGTCCCTCCGCTTACATCACTCAAAAAACTGCCGTTTTTCATGATAAAAGTAACATTCTACACTTTTATCCAATAGAAAAAAAGAAAAAATCATGTATCGATATATAATTATGACAGAAGTGTCCGATGAAATAGATGATCTTTAAAAATCCCTATTTATAGATTAATACTGAAGCTCCTTAGCGGATTCAATAAAACAGTCCTGTCTGGATGTTCAAATGATGATATATGTATTATTGTATACTTGGGGTTTTTGGCTTTTTGTTTTTTGGCTTAATTAATGAAGATGTATTTATCATATTTTCCTAATTAACATTCAGTCTAAAAAGATAAATTTTGTAATAGTTTATTTTAAATGAAAGATATTATGCAATATATTTTGGTCTTCTTCACCCATCATTTTTTTTTAAAGTTCAGTTTTTATGTGTAGTTATTTTTCCTAAGATATAACCAAATTTGGATTAATTTTATTTCATTATTTATTAATTTAAAAATGCACTTTTTATAAAATAATTTCTATATGAGTTTTCTGTACTAAAAATAAGAATGGTTAAAAAGACAACATGCTAAAACAAAAATAAGTATTTTCTTATCAGTATAATATTTTTTTTTTTTACTGTTGAATAATAAATGTACTTTTTTTTTTCTTTGCCATCTTATAAATGGCATCAAATTTAATCTCTGTTGCTCTCTGATAAATACAGATCCTATTAAATATTTTATTATAGCCATCAAGGCAAATGTCAGCTGTTAATCCCTATACTCCAATTTGGAGTCCTCTTGCTGTTCAAAATCAGCCTAATTTATTCGGCAGCTTGCGTAGTGGTGGTGGAAATGAGTCTTTACCTGGTGCAGAGGTTAGAAAAGACTCATCTAAAATTTAATCTATCCTCTTTAGCATGCACTTTCTTTTGCTAACATAAAATCAACTGCATTGAATTTGGGAGAAAAATTACTAACACTCTATCATTAAATTAACTATATTTGTTTTCTGAACTTAAGTTTATAATAATAATAATTGTTTCATATGATATCAGGACCATATTTATTTCTTTATTTACTTTGTAATTTTGTTGCATAAATTATTAATAGTTTAAATATCTTAAAAATTGTTATTTGGCATGCCAAATAAGTAAATCAATCCTATTTGTTAGTTTTGCTAATTTTCCTTTTTCATTACTAATATTTTGTATTACCGTATTTTATGGAAGAAATGCCGCATTCTCAAAAGAGAGCTTAATAAACCGGAAAATCATCATAAACGCCGCATGGCCGATAATGAGCTTAATCAACAAAAACAAACATTGTAAACGTTGCGATTTTAATTAAATAAGTAATCATTCATTAAAATAATAATAAATAAACCTTAATTAAATTTTAAAGTGTTTAAAAAAACTTACTTCTATTTTTTTATTTAATTGAGGAGACATCGGTTGGATTTATCTATTCATCCAGAGCGCAGGATGCGGACCCTTCTCCTCGTGGCGCTCCACGGTTTTTTAAGTAGTCTGTGCCACTGAGCACGCTTTTTTTTTTTTTTTTTTTTTTTTTTGTGGATCGCATCCACATTAAAATTTAGGTTTACTGAAAACCATCGAAATTGCTGTTCTCGCTGTCCAATTTGAAAAGCCTAAGCATTTCTTCATCCAAACCAGAATCTTCCTCTTCCTCATCTAAAATGTGTGTCGTTTGTTCAGGGATGATTCCTGCCTGAGAGTAGCCCAATTTGACTGTACTTGTGGATACCTCCTTCCACGCTTGAGACACCCACTTAGCGACGTCTTCGTACGACGCTCTTTTCATCTTCCCACTTTTTGTGTAACAGTGACTTTCTTTCGCCATCCAATTTTCCCATTCTTTCCTCACGTAGCCTTTAAAACTTTTATTGATGGTCAAATCGAGTGGCTGTAGGATTTTTGTCATTCCGTCTGGAATAATGGAAATGGTGGCTGAAGCTTTTTTCGCCGCCACTTTAATGGAATCCAGTAGATGGGCTCGCATGGAATCCATAATGAGAATTCCTCTCGGCTAGAAAAAGGCTCCTTTTCTTTTATACCAGACTTCCTTTATCCAGTCCAGCATTATCTCTTCATTCATCCACCCTTTCTCATTACATCGGATCACAACATCAGACGGGAAATTTTGCTTGGGCAAGGTTTTTCTTTTAAAAATGAGTAAGGGCTTCAACTTCTCTCCATTAGCCGCACAAGCGAGGACACACATAAAGTTTGTCTTCTCGTGCCCGGACATGATGATAGAAACAGTCTTATCTCCAGTTGTGTTGACTGTTCGGCTGGGAGGGCAATTAAACGAGAGAGGAACTTCATCCATATTTATAAGGTGAGATTCTGTAATTTTCCCTTCCGCTATGATTTTCTTCAAATAGTGGAGAAAAGCACTTTTCTTCTCTTCCCAATCTTCCGGGAGACTCTGCCCTACAGTCGTTTTCGCCCAGACGGACAACTTCTTCCTCGCCATAAATCTGAAGCACCAGTTCGGACTTCCATTGAAATTGGAAATCCCCATGTTGGCTGCAATATTCTTCGCTTGAAGACAAATCTTCATGGTGGACATGGGAAATCCCATTTCTTGTTGCTCGAGAATCAATTTGTGGAGATAATCTTCCAGCTGGGGCCAATGTGCTGTGCCGCTCCTTCTAGCACGCTTTGTTTTCAGCATGCATGCCAGCACATCTTTCTCAGAGCGCCAATGACGAACACATCTTTCATGGACACCGAACTCACATGCTGCTGCACGATTCCCGATACTTTCGGCTTTTTCTATAACTTGCAGCTTAAAAGCAGCCGTATAACTCATATGTCGCTTGGGAGCCATCTTAAAAATACTAATTATCAAAAAAAAAAAAAAAAAAAAATTACTAAAGCAAAATTAGTATGCAAAAATTTAGAAATGAAAATTCACACAAGGCAAATGGCAAAGTACACTAAGCAGAAATACGAATGTAAATGATCCGCTTGCTCAATGATGTCAGATTGAAAGATGTTGTTGCCATTCCAAAGACTAAACAAATATAGTTAACGCTGGTGTAAAGGTCCGAATTGTTCATATCATGCTACCAGCCAATCAGAGCTTTAGTTTTGTCTTATTGTAAATGCGCACATATGCATAGATCATCGAACACCTCCCTCCATGACATATACTGAGTGTTGTTATAAATTTAAAAAGAAAAAAACGGAAAGAGATCGTGATATGTAGCGCAATTTTTATTTTTAACAGTGCAAATATTAAAATATAGTGCAATCTTTAAAATTTTTAGTTTGGTATGCTCGCTAAAAAAAAAAAAAAAAAAAAAAAAGTGATTTGCTGCTTGTAGCACAGTTTGACAACACTGTACTGATTTTGCCAAAACGGGACCGAACCATTTTTCTGAGAAGGTGGATGGCTTTCTCTCTTAGTCTGAGAAAGAGAAATGTTCAAAAGCACGTTACAAAAAGTAAACATTGGCGTAATTTCACGGAATTAAAAACAAATGCATTTTGCTTGAATGTTTACAGCGTATTTCTTAACGACTTTGTCTATTTAAGATTAAAAAAATATCGTAAACGCCGCACTTATTTTTTTTATACTTTTTTACTCGTAAAAGCTGCTGTGTTTCTCCCATAAAATACGGTAATTTTATTATTTGTTTAGTGAAATTTTAATGCTTTTAATTTAGTTATTAATAATAAAAATTCTTTTTAGCAAAATTTATAAAACATGTCATGCAGTTTGTCTTCTAACATAAAATGTAAAATTGAAATTTTTATTTTCATTTTTCCCTTTGTTTCAGGCATAATGTTCCCTCTTAAATTACGCCTCTTCCTAAACTGTGGTTTTGAGATTATAATAGTTTTCTCCATTTTTCTTCTGCTGCTTGAATGCTTTTAATGCTGTCATAACTAATATTATGCTGCAGATGCTGTTTTGCATTCATGTATTTTACTTAGGTGGAGCTCATTAGTGAACATGTTTATTTAAAAGATCAAATGTAATTTTTTCTTTAAAAATCCCTGCTGCAACATTATTTGATTACGTCCACTTGCCTGTCTCTAATAGCAACAGATAAAGTTAAATCTCTCACCCATTGTAATACTTAAATGCTGCAGCCTTATAAACTTCATTTTTTCCTCTTACTTTTTTATTTTATTTATTTTAACATACTGAATTTCGCTTTCTCCTTTTTATGGGATAATTAAATGCATACTTTTTTTTATCTTTTCATTACCAAGTGGTTTTTTCCTGTCCCCTCCCCCCCTCTTCTCATGCAGCCCTATATATTTTTACATCATGGATTGAAAATTTCACTAAACTTATATATCTAAAATTTTGCTTTTAACAAGCTCTAAATTCTTTTACTGCTAGAGTAATAGATACATAGAACATAATTTTTTTTATATTGTGTTAATCATTTATTACTGTATTTCTAGTCAGTAATTTATTGTCCAACTTTCAATATAATCCAACTCATTTTTTACAATCGTTAATTAATTAAATCAGGATTTGAGAAATTATTTTCATTTATTTGGTCTATTGTTAAGATTTTTTTCTCTTGGTCATATTATATCTTCAAATTGTATTCTTTTCGTCTTTCTGCCAGTAACAAATTTTGCAGAAATTTCTACCTCAGGAAAAGACAGAGTTTGCTTCAGAAAAGTCATTATTTTTTTCTTTTTAACTATTTTTAATATTGTACATTTAAATAATTGCATTTGTTTAATGAGCAGATGCCAGTCTTTTGTTCCTTGTTACAATTGAATTTGGCTGTATTAAAAATACCCATAATTTACCCACATTCACTTAAACCGTGCACATGGGTATAAATCTGAATATCATTGTTATTGAGAAATTTTGAGAACAGCAAGTACATCTCCAAATGAATGACACAAATAACAGATTACATTTTATAATAATAAAATTGTCACTCTTCACTTTAAGTAAACATTTCTTGCAAAATTGAATCAGTTTTAATTGTGAATTTCCAATATCTGCTGTCGGGCAACTGCTTTAAAAAAAAAAAAAAAAAAAAAAAAAAAAATTGGACATTATCCATGGGAAAATGTAATTCTCAGTCAAAAAGATTTTTAACAGATAATTATATGATGTTTATTATAGGTCAGAAAATATGGTACTTGTTTAAATTATCTGATTCCTTGAACAAATATTCTAAGAATATGTAACCATAGTTAAAATTTTATTTTCATTGCCTTAGTACATAGTTTTTATTATGATATGAGTTTGCTGTTAAATTATACTTTTCCGTTATTTTATGCACATAAAATGCATGCATAGGAATCATGGAAAAGGTTATATGTTTTTAAGTTGGATAAATTAATTTTGCTATGATCTCATTTTTCATCTTCAGTTTTGGGAAATATGGGTTCGTATTATTAATATAAAAGTGGCATTCTACACTTTAATTCAATAAAAAAAGAAAAAATCATAAAATGTATCGATATATAATTATGACAGATGGTTTCCGGTACAATAGATGATCTTTTAAGTTCCCTATCAATAGATTAATACTGAAGCTTCTTAGCGGATTCAATAAAACAGTCCTGTGTGGATTTTCAAATGACAATATATGCATTGTTGCTTACTTGGGGTTGGTGAGTTGTCCGAGAATGAAAAGCAAATCAAAATTTTAGAAGAGTACAGGTCTATAAACCAAGTATCAACTTGAATTTCGCCAATAAATACAGCTTAGGTAACCGCCAGTGGCGCCAACTTTTGAAAAAGATTGGGTGGGTTCAAATATTTTTGAATAAAGGAACAAATATATAGTGATTTTTTTTTTTCCTTTGCAGAAGGATGAAAGCGGCTAAAGATACATTAATTCAATACTATTTAGTGTATAAATTTATGAATTTATTAAACTACATTGTTATTGGATCTTTCTAATACAATACTGATATCTACAATAATTACTTGAATATATAATAATAAATTAAGAGAGTAAATATAAAAACAACAAAAATGGACCTTCAATGTAAATTTCTTGAGATATTTTCGTACTTGCTATATATTATCAACTAAAAAAATATACTTAATAAATAATTAGTCCTGCTGCATATAATTTAGTTGAACATGTTTTTTCCTTTAAAAGAAAAAAAAAAAAAAATCCTGTAAACAAAAATGGAAAATATAATTACCTATTTGTATTAAAATAAAAAAAGACACAAAAGTATAAATTTATCAAAAATAAAAATTAAATCAAAAAAAGAAAGAAAGAAAAAGGATCTAGAGAATATGATTTACGGATTATACATATATAATTCTTACAAATTAACAATAGCTTGTTCATTACTTTTTTTTTATTATTACGAAATTAACGAATTTTGTAATTAAAAGAAATTCACTCACCATTATTTAGCAAGGCATGCTCCAAATGTATTTCTCCTAGCCGCACTTCTCCCTATAAATTCTCCGCAGGCATCTTCTAAATTCAAATTTTCTGCTTTGTCTTTATGTATATTTAAAATAGCTATGTGATTAAGTCTTTTCTGTGACATAGTGGAACGTAAAAACATTTTCAATCTTTTTAATGCAGAAAAAGACCGTTCAGCTGTGGCTGTGGAAACTGGCATTGTCATTGTTAAACTTATGAATTTTGTGAATTCAGGCACAATGCTACGAACAGCGTTTGATTTTATAAAGTTTACGGCATCTTCAAAGGTTTTTAAATCGATGCTCAGTACTGCTGCACTATCGCACACCATGTTTCTCTGAGTCCGTAAAATACTATAGTCGGATATGTCGTCACAGAAAGCATCACCGGCATCATCTGATTTTCCAGTTGCAAATTTTTCTATTTTATTCAAAATTTCACTTTCTTTGAAACGCTCTTTCAGGGAAACATTAACACAATCTATTAATTCATAATATTTACTTTCAAAAAATTTCTTCACATCAGTAAATTCGTGCTGTGTATGCGTGCGATCATCTATACGCAGAGATAACTTTCTTTGTTTAGGGAGTTTGGGTTCTGAAATTTCAAGTTCCCTTGCATTTCTTTTTGTAGTCTCCCAGAACACTTGAAAGTTACCACGAATAACTTGAAATTGTTGCATTAAGTCTTCAATCAGAGAACTAGCTTTATGAAAATGTAAATTTATTTTTTGAAGTTGCACATTTGTTGCCTCCAGGGGGGTAAATATGAGGGACAACATATTTAAATACGCAAAATGTTCGAATGACTCCAACAACGATAAATATCCGGAGGCTTTTGTAGCAGCATCTGTTTTGTCGTTTTCTATAAAATCTGACAAAAAAACAAGGATATTTTGATAATTGTTTATCAAAGATTTTAAACTAAGAGCCTTAACTGTAAATCTGGTGGGGCAAAATGGTCTTAAGTTTTGACTTGTTTCATTTATACTTGTTGTTCCTTTCAAAGAATTGAACCAATTCAGTCTTTTTGGAGATTCTCTTATCATGTTTATTAAATCTTTGGTTATGTTCAGCACATTCCTGCAGGTTGCAATGTGCTTAACGCTGTCTTGAGCAACTAAATTTAATGAATGCATAAAGCAATGTAAATACTTTGCATTTCGATTCACTTCTAAAATTCTAGCCTGTAGCCCTTTGCATTTTACGCTTAAATTTGAGGCTCCGTCATAGCACTGTCCTCGGCAATTTTTTATATTTAAATTGAGTCTTACTAAAATGTCATTCACAATATTATATAGACTGAGTGCATCTGTTGCTGAAGTTTCATAAAATCCGATAAAATGCTCCTGTACCTGAAATTCTTCCGACACAAATCGAAGACATAACGATACCTGTTCTTTTTTTGACACATCTGTAGTTTCGTCCATCAAAAGACCAAAGTAGCCTGCTTCTCTAATTTCATCTGCCAGTGAATGAAGTAGTTTGTTTGACAGTATATCCAGTATTTCATTTTCTGATTCATGTGATATCCACTTAAATGATTCTCTTTCAATGTATCTCTTTAGTTCAGGAGAATCTTCAGATCGTAGTTTCAAAAGTTGATGAAAATTGCTTGTTTTATCTGTGTGTCCTCGGATTGCTAGTCCTTGCTTTGCTAAGTATAATAATGAAGAAAATACTTTGTACAAAGCAATGCGAGAATTCCGAAGATCTTGTGCTTTTGCAAAGCTTAAGCTAGATGCAACATTCACTCCACTTTGTACTAGTGAAATTTTAGAACATGATTCTTTATGGCACTGGGAAATTTCGTGAGACTTGAACTTTCGTAAAGCATGTTTCCAGTTAGAAAAGCCAGAAGAAATAAAACAAGGATCTGCTTTGGTTGTGAAGATTAGTAATTTTTTTTCATTAGCTTCTTTACATAGTTTGCACAATACTACATTTTTTTCTTTCATCATACTGAATCCAAGGATGTTTGCTTTCCCATGATTTTTGAAAGGATCTACCATGATCTTTCGAATATTTTTCGTCACTTTCTCCTTGTACTTTAGGGACACAAATTCCGTTTGTTGATGAACTTGAACTTAATAAATCAGTCATAGTCGATTCACAAACTTCATCTGAAGCTGAGCTTGATGAATTAGTTATAGTTGATTTACAAACTTCATTTGAAGATGAAATTGATAAATCATTTATAGTTGATTTACAAACTGATTTTAAATCCACGTTATCGAATGCCTGCCATGCATTCTCTATACGGGGCTTCTTCAATTTAACTGCAAATTTGTCCATAATAAATTATATATTTTAATTTATTTTTCAAAAAATTAATAGGCATATGAAAATGCAAATAAAATCACTTAATTCTTTCTTAAATAAACAGAAATCATGCATCTAAAAAAATATATCTATCTACTCAGAGAACTGCAAACAGTCTGTATTTTAAACTCACGTGAACGTATATTTTTAACTGAGAACTTGCTATAAGTGTTTCCTTTTTAGAAAAGCTCTGAAAATTAACAAAATAAATCCAAACTTTTCTATTCAAGTAAAACATGCTAGGGATGTTACAAGCACGTTGACAGATACATGTGACGAAATGTTTCTCGGTCATCTCTCTTTCCTTTTTCTATTTATAGAACTATACTACCACCCCACCTTAAGAATGGACCATTGTCTGGTCAAGTTTCACTGCTGTGTGAAAGAGCGTGTGCAATATATTTTCCGTGAAATGTCTATTACTATCACTAAAAATTTCTTCTTTCGAAACCTAATGCATATTAAAAGAATTTAAATTTGTACAGTATTTATGCAGTGCCATGCGATAAAGCAGTTAGTTATATTGCATATAATGATGAGAGTTAAAACTTAATAAATTTCATTTTATTTATTTTAAGATAGGAAACATGCAGGTTTTCTAACAATTTTGTATTATAAACTTTCACCCCCAACTCCCCAATTTATTTTATTTTATTTTATGTATAAAAAAATTAACTAAAGAGTAAAGAATTATTAAATGGGTATGCTAAAAAGGTTGCATGTTTAATTTATAATATTTTTAAATGTTATTTACATATTTTTTTTCAAATTTTCATTTTATTTTTTTATTTTTTGCTTTGAAAACACATATACACACATATATAATATTCACCAGCTAATAGAACTGGAATATGACTTTAAAAAATGTAAATTTTAATTCAGTATTCAATCTTAAAAAAAAAAAAAAAAAAAGATTTAAGGTAATTTTTTGAGAAGCGAATAATAATTAAAAAAAAAAAAAAAAACAGCAAAATTGAAAATTCTTTCATAAGTAGAATTTAATTTTGTACCTGAGTCCGATTTTTTCTCGGACTTTTCCTCCTTACGTTATTGTGAACACTTTACACACACACACATATGTATGTACATGTAGCTTTATACAATGCTTAATGAAAATGGTCGCCAGCTCGCCACTAGTGACCAGCATCTTCTTACTATCAGCTATCTTCTTACTTACAGCTATCATTTTTCTTTCGCTCTTTCTTTTTTTCTTTTTTTTTTTTTTTTTTTAATCATCAAACCGATCTTCTTTTTTTAAATTATTATTATTTATTTTATTTTATTTTTAGATTGAAATTTGGAAACAACACGTTAAAAATTAAATTTCTTTTTTTTTTTTTTCCTTTTCCGTTTGTGAATCAATCATTATTTTTTAAATATCATATATAATCATGAAATTTATGTTTTAATTGTTTGAATAATTTGTTTAAAATAATATCTAGATTATGATTATTTGAAATTCAACATTAAATGAACATATACTATATATATAAAATAAAATTTGATTTAAATAAAATATTTTCAAGCATGAAGAATTTTATGTATAAATCTGTTTTGTTATTAACTGAAATTGAATATAAAAATTTTAGAAACTCAACGTGTAAAAAACCACTCTTCCTTAAAATATTAACCTAATTATTTTTAACTATCCATTACTTCAAATTTAAACATTTAAATATGATTGAAAAGCGCATTTGAAAACATCATTTTATAATAATTTTAATTGTAATTTCAAATAATTAATATATGCCGAAGTACTGGAGTTTGATAATAATAATAAAATATAAGCAAACACCATTAAAAATAAATAAATAAAAATTCACACTAGTTGTTTCGGGTCGAAATAGTAATACAACCTTTCACTAGAAGAAAAAGTTGGCACTAGCGCAGTATCAAAGTATCTTTTTTTCACTTGATAAAGGGGTTCTGCTATTTTGGCCCAAAACAATTGTTGCGATTTTTTTTTTTTTTTAACTTATATTCTTTTAAAGACATTTCTTTATTATCTGATTTTATTATATCAGAAAATAATAAAATGAAATTACATCCAGCTTTTACTTCTAAATTCAAATACTGGCCTTGGAGAAAGTCGATAAATTCCCGCCTGTAAATGAAATTTCAGGATTTTACTTATCTTCTTATAATTCCTAATCAGAATCACAAAGAGCTTCGACATTCGGAAATTATATAGATAATTTCATTTCATGAATTTTTATCACAACTAACATCAGATTCGTTCATTTCATCTTCGGTAAAAGATGCGAATAAAACTGTATTGATTTCGTCTTGAGTTAATACTTTTCTACGGTGAAAAGCCATAATAAATAAATAAAAGCAAGGGTATAAAGTATATTTTCAGCTGAGAAACTATGATTAGAAAATTCATCTCTTTCTTCAAAAGCTTTAGGATAACTTCAGTCTCACCCCCCCCCCCCCTTATCCCCGCTTGTTACCATGTAAGTTAATCCGCCTACCTGAACCTGACATCTGCACTGACAACTAGCCCGGGAAAATGACCATTACAATGATAAAAGAATGAGAAGAAATATGAACACTCTAGGAGTTTAGGGGCCGGAATGGGAGTCCGAGCTATCAGGCACTTTCGGCCGTTACGGGAACAAAAGAGTTAAAATATATAGCCATTGATAGTATTCAACTGCAAAATATGAAGTATTTCTTTTGATAAACATTTAACTGTGTGTACATCAAAGTTATTTTTATGACTTGTATTCCTAACATTTTTCAAAGAAAACGCTTTTTTAAGTTTAAAAAAAATTAATAAAATCAGAAAACGAAGATTGGGTGGGCTGGGAAAGCAAATTATTGGGTGGGCTCGAGCCCCACGGGCCCATATAAGTTGGCGCCACTGGTAACCGCTGTTAGCAGCAAATTCATAGTACAAACTGTATCGCAGGGGTGCAGAAAATGTTCAGACTTTGGAAATTTCCCTCAAACACAGTACAAATTTCCCTCAATAATGCAAAAATCTACTTTGCTATACAAAGTTATTTGTTCTATGTAATAAATCTTTAAGAGAATAAGTATACAGTGTAACATAAAAATATCGCTGTTAGTGTATATTAAAGAACTTCAAAGCAGCAAATTTTTATTTTTTATTTACATTTTTATTTTCTCTTTAAAAAAATATTCAGAATTTCCCCAGTTAGTTTGAATTTCCCCCGAACCTTGTTCGGGCGTTCGGACATATTCTGCACCCCTGCTGTATCGGAACATTAACACACAGCAAGGTTGCAATCTAAAGAGGCTCTGAGCTCTTTCAGTTGCAATGAAAGCATTTAGCAAAACTCATTTGAAACCTGCATCATATATTCAAATTAGTAAAGATCTTTAAAAGTTCAGTTTTTATGTGTAGTTAAATTCTTGTAGTATGTGTAAATTTTAATTATTTTTCATAAGTTATAACCAAATTTGGATTAATTTTATTTCATTATTTATTAATTTAAAAATGCACATTTTATAAAATAATTTCTATATGAGTTTTCTGTACTAAAAATAAGATTGGTTAAAAAGACAACATGCTAAAACAAAAATAAGTATTTTCTTATCAGTATAATATACAAGTGTTTTTTTTTTTTTTTTTTTTTTTTTTTACTGTTGAATAATAAATGTACTTTTTTTTTTCTTTTCCATCTTATAAATTGCATCAAATTTAATCTCTGTTGCTCTCTGATAAATACAGATCCTATTAAATATTTTATTATAGCCATCAAGGCAAATGTCAGCTGTTAATCCTTATGCTCCAATTTGGAGTTCTGCAGTTGTACAAAATCAGCCTAATTTATTCAACAGTTTGCCTGCAGGTGGTGGAAATGAGTCTTTACCTGGTCGTGCATTGCCAGAGGTTAGAGACTCATCTAAAACTTAATCTATCCTCTTTAGCATGCACTTTCTTTTGCTAACATAAAATCAACTGCATTGAATTTGGGAGAAAAATTACTAACACTCTATCATTAAATTAACTATATTTGTTTTCTGAACTTAAGTTTATAATAATAATAATTGTTTCATATGATATCAGGACCATATTTATTTCTTTATTTACTTTGTAATTTTGTTGCATAAATTATTAATAGTTTAAATATCTTAAAAATTGTTATTTGGCATGCCAAATAAGTAAATCAATCCTAATTGTTAGTTTTGCTAATTTTCCTTTTTCATTACTAATATTTTGTATTAATTTTATTATTTGTTTAGTGAAAGTTTAAATGCTTTGAACTTAGTTATTAATAATAAAAATTCTTTTTAGCAAAATTTATAATACATGTCATGCAGTTTGTCTTCTAACATAAAATGTAAAATTGAAGTTTTTATTTACATTTTTCCCTTTGTTTCAGGCATACGCCTGTATTCTTGTCAAATGCCGCAAACTAGCGAGACCTCACTCAAGCGAGCGCTACCAGTTGTGGGGGATAACGAGAGGCAAGGGGAAAGCACTCCCAGAGCGATTCTTCTCAAACGCGTTTCTAGTACCGCTATTGATGACGTCACGGGCCGGTCGTATATAGATAAGCGAAAACTAGTAGCTTAAAGATTCGATTTTTAGTCGAAATTTTTCAGCATCAACCAATCAAAATGTTTGAATATGACCGGGTGAAATAGTCAGGTTTCGGTTATCCGAGAATCTGTTTTGTTGATGGAGTGTTTTGTTTTAATAAAACAGATTGTTTGAAAGTTTCTTTTCAATATTTTGATACTTGAAACCTCAAGATTCTTATCAGCAGAATTTACTTTTGATGAAATCGAAAAAAAATCTCTGAACTTAATTCAGAAGCGTTAAATAGATAAATTGCTTCCTACAATAAAAGGGCATAGTGAAAAGTGCAAAATTTAGCTTAAAAATTAAATATAAAGTTGTTTTTTCTTTTTTTTTTCATGAATTTACAAAATCTGTAGAAAGAAAAAAGTAAATATTTTATAATTTATTTCTTCAAATAAGTTCCTTAAAACAAGATTTTTTTTTTTTTTTTTTTCCCTAAGATTTAAGCATGACAAGTTTTTAAACGGAAATGAAAAATATTTTTCTGCTACAAAAAAGTTTTAAAAAATATTACAAAGCATTATAAACATTAAAATATATTAATGCAGTAAGGGTTTTTCAAGGCAAAAATTAGAAGCTTTTTCTGAATTCTTCACAAAATTTAAACTCTTTTTACTAATTTGGAGCATTACAAACTTTACTCAATAAAAGATGTTCTCACCTTTAAATTCCCCTATAATACAAGAGAACTTTCTGAAATAAATTTCAAAAAAGCAAATATATATAAATATTATGAAATGCATAATTTTCAAGAAAATATATTCATTTCAAAAAGTGCAAATTGTAAAAAGATTAACAGAATTTTGCAGTAAAAAATGTATTCAAGTAATTAAATTTTCAGCTTTTCATTGAAAAAAAAAAGTTTTTGCTTCCTGACTAATAGTTATAAAATTCTACGCAAAAGAGAATATATTTTAATGCAATAGTAATTTTTTAATCTATTCTTCCACAGGGAAACATGCAGCATCTGTTTCATTCCCTAGCATCGGTTACTATAACCATTTTTTAAAATTTCTTTAATATAGCTTTCACATAGGAGCCCCTTGGCAGCTTTTAAATTTTTGTTGTCGTTGTGGCAATACATTAAAACTGATGTCGCAATTGCGTAAGCAAAAATTTGGCGAGAAACATCCGAGCTAGTGTGGTGCTGAATTTAAAATTTTGCCAAAAAATTCTGTACTGCAGCTGTTCCATTTTTTTTTTGGGGGGGGGGGGAAGGGGGGTATATTTTCCTCAATTTTATTTAAATAATTAAAAAAAATGTTTTCAATGTCTTTCTTTTTTCGATGTGAAAAAAAATGTATTTACTTATTTACTTTTTTTTTTTTTTTTTTTTTTTCTAAGGGGGGGGGGATGTCATTTAAAATCTCACTTTTGTTCATAAATATAAAAGAAAATAGTTTTATAAATCACAGTTCAATTTTATTATTTAAAACTTTTATTAATTTTTACATTTGATGCTTTTGTGGACAGAATTTTTTTCATGTAAAGTAAGAAAAAAAAAAAAGTAAGAAAAAGACTTATTTCATTTAATATGATTCTAGTAGCAATTACTGCAGTTGAATCAATGGGTATGTTTGTGCGGGTTAAAGCCAAGAAACTAGATTCACACAGATCATAGGACATAAAGCCCTACAGACAATAATGTAGCTAATTTCATTTGTTTGTTCATGTGCGTAAACTAGTAACTAAATGCATATGATTTTTAATAGAAAACTTGCTATTTTGGGCTTAAATAACCTGTATCTTTTTCCAGACAAGCTACTAATATTTTCGGTCTGTGTAATGCTCAAAAAGTTAAGCCCGAGTCCTGCACGGCCCAAAAATGCAAAGTAATATTAAACCGGAGATCAAATTTAAAAATTCAATCCGAATCCAGCCTGAGTTCCAGGACAGGCCTCAAATACAGGTCTATGTAAATTTTTAGTTTGAATATTATTGCAGTTAATATATCTACCTAATTATAAATCTATAATTACACTAATCAAAATAAATAAAATAAATATTATATAGGGAAAGGATGATGAGGAAAAATATGTTTCAATTAAAATTCAAATATTATTTCTGTTTTAAAATGCTTCAATTTATAATTAAAATATTAAATCAAAATTCTGATTACTGTTTCACAGAAAAATTACAGAATCTCATAAAAAATTGAGAAAAGTTAGATTTTGATGAAATCCTACAAATTTCCTTTTTTGTACCCGGAGTATTATTCAAGATAAGGGTGTGTGTGCATTCATGATTTTATGACAGAATCGTGTAGAAGGATTTAATAATACATCAAAAGCATAAATTTGTGTGTGTGAGTGGGGATGGGGGGGTGGGGGGGGGGGCTTTTAAGCTTACACCTGGCTGCAGTGTACTCGCCTTCCCTATTTATTATACAAATACAATCCTTTATGAAGCTCTGAAATGCAGAACAAACATTTTTTAATCGGTACCCATTACTGAGAAATATGTATATTTAATTATTAAAATATATTTTAATAATTATGCAAAGCTTGAGTTGTATATTCGCAAACTTAGTAAATTAACTAAGAATGCTTTTAATTATGCAATAGATTAAGGAATAACAGTAGTAATGCAGGTCTGCCAAACATTATATACATATTTATTTCTCATACTTTGTTGATGTATAGAATAATGTTGAACGATGAAGGAATTTGTAATTATTTAAATTTTAGCTTGAAATCTGAACAAAGTTAGATCAATACATTTACTAGAATGTTGAAATATAATATTCAATTTAAATATAAAATAGCTAAAATGTTTAAAGGAAATCATTTATCAGACAGAATTTTTTATTAAAATTTTGCTTTAATGTGAATTTTTACATTAAAGAACAATCTGTCATAATAATAATAATGAAAGATCTCTATATATGTATGAATATATTTGCGTATAAAATATACAAATATACATATATATGTGTATGTGTGTAATTTAACATGAATTATGAAATATGTCAGAACATATTAATTAGAAAAAACTTAATTTGTACATTTTCTATCATAACGAAGCTAACTAAAGAAATTATAATTATTTGTTATTTATTTATTTTCCTTGGAATCTTTAGTAAGTTAGTACGTTGTTTTTCCTGAATGTAATTTTAAAATGCGAAAATAACTGTAACATCTTAAAATATATTTCAGATAAAACTATCAAGAATTTTATTCAAGCAAAAATTATGATGAAAAATGTATTTTGAATAGCAAATAATGTTTTTCCTTCCATTTGAAATTAAACTTGTTTCATTTTTTACACTTAGAATAAAATAGAAAATTGAAATAATGTTTACATTGGGTGAGTATGGCCTGAAAATCTGACGTTGTTTTATAACTATCTTATGAAATAAAAATATTATTAAACGTAAGCTAGGCTAAAAAAAAAAAAAAATAATAATAATTAGGCATTTTGAGGGGCACTAAAAAAACAGAGAAGATGTAATTAATAAATAAATAATAACGTTTTACATATTGCATTTTTATTGCTAACCTTCCAACTCAGCGTAAAGCCAACGCCGTGTTGTTTAACGACAGCCAAAGCTGTATACGGGCGCTCCGAAGCTGCCGCAAAAAGAGGCACACAACATACAACTTCTGCGGGAGACGAGCGAGAGGCAGATTTGTGCGTGCTTGAGAAGAATCGCCTCCTCTCTCGCCTGCCGCAAATTAGCGGGAGAAGGGGAAATGCGAGAGCTGCGTGTTTGACAAGAATACAGGCGATAATGTTCCCTCTTAAATTACTCCTCTTCCTAAACTGTGGTTTTGAGATTATAATAGTTTTCTCCTTTTTTCTTCTGCTGCTTGAATGCTTTTAATGCTGTCATAACTAATATTATGCTGCAGATGCTGTTTTGCATTCACGTATTTTACTTAGGTGAAGCTCATTAGTGAACATGTTTATTTTAAAGATTAAATGTAATTTTTTCTTTAAAAATCCCTGCTACAACACTATTTGATTACGTCCACTTGCCTGTGTTTAATAGCAACAGATAAACTCAAATCTCTCACCCATTGTAATACTTAAATGCTGCAGCCTTATAAACTTCATTTCTTCCTCTTATTTTTTTATTTTATTTATTATTTTTTAACATACTGAATTTCTCTTTCTCCATTTTATGGGATAATTAAATGCATATATTTTTTTTTTTTATCTTTTCATTACCAAGCGGTTTTTTCCTGTCCCCCCCCCCCCCCCCCCCTCCTTCTCATGTAGCCATATATATTTTTACATCCATGGATTGAAAATTTCATTGAACTTGTATATCTAAAATTTTAACAAGCTCTAAATTCTTTTACTACTAGAGTAATAGATACATAGAACATAATTTTTTTTATATTGTGTTAATCATTTATTACTGCATTTCTACTCAGTAACTTATTGTCCACCTATCAATATAATCCAACTCATTTTTTACAATCGTTAATTAATTAAATCAGGATTTGAGAAATTATTTTCATTTATTTGGTCTATTGTTAAGATTTTTTTCTCTTGATCATATTATATCTTCAAATTGTATTCTTTTCGTCTTTCTGCCAGTAACAAATTTTGCAGAAATTTCTACCTCAGGAAAAGACAGAGTTTTCTTCAGAAAAGTCATTATTTTTTTCTTAACTATTTTTAATTTTGTCCACTTAACTAATTGCATTTGTTTAATGAGCAGATGCCAGTCTTTTCTTCCTCGTTATAATTGAATTTGGCTGTATTAAAAATACCCATAATTTACAGACATTCACTTGAACCATGCACATGGGTATGAAACTGAATATCATTGTTATTGAGAAATTTTGAGAACAAGTACGTCTTCAAATGAATGACACAATTTTAATGGACTACCTTTTTACACTGATGGAAAAAAAAAATCCCAACACCAAGAAAAAATTATTGTACAGTAATGAAATTTCAGCAATACATTTGTCTAGGTAACATATTTAATTGATTAAAGTTTCAAGATCACAGGTAGAGCCATTGGCGAGAAGAGCCATTTCAAATGTGAAATGTTGGCACATTAGTAACCGGTGTAACCGCCAGAATTTTTAATTCAAGCATGCAAACGTGCATGCATTGTGTCGTACAGGTGTCGGATATCAGTTTGTGGGATGGAGTTCCGTGCCTGTTGCACTTGGGCGGTCAATGCAGGGATGGTTAATGCTGGTTGTGGATGACACTGGAGTTGTTGTTCAATGATGTCCCATACGTGCTCAATTGGAGAAAGATCTGGTGATCTAGCAGGCCAAGGCAACATGTCGACACTCTGTAGAGCATGTTGGATTACAACAGCGGTATGAGGGCGAGCGTTATCCTGTTGGAAAACACCCCCTTGAATGCTATTCATGAATGGCAGCACTACTGGTTGTATCACTAGACTGACGTACAAATTTGCAGTCAGGGTGTGTGGGATAACCACGAGAGTGCTCCTGCTGTCATACGAAATTGCTCCCCAAACCATAACTCCAGGAGTAGGCCCTGTATGTCTAGGCCGCAGACAGGTCCCTAGCAGGCATTCACCTGGCCTCCTCCTAACCAACACACGGCTATCACTGCGACCAAGGCAGAACCGGCTTTCATCAAAAAACACAACAGATCTCCACTCCGTCCTCCAAATGAGCTCTAGCTTGACACCACTCACGTCGCAAACGGCAGTGGTTTGGAGTCAGTGGAATGCACGCTACTGGGCGTCTGGCTCGGAGCCGTCCTTGAAGTAACCAATTTGTAACAGTTCGTTGTGTCACTGTGGTGCCAACTGCAGCTCGAATTTCAGCTGCAGATGCAGTACGATTAGCCACAGCCATACGCCGAACACGGGTGTCTTCCCTCTCGGTAGTGCCACGTGGCCACCCGGAACCCGGTCTTCTTGAGGCAGTACCTTCCCTTGACCACTGCTGCCAACACTCATGCACAGTGGATACAATCCTGCCAAGTCTTTCTGCAATATAGCGGAAAGAAAACCCACCTTCTCGTAGCCCTACTACACGACCTCTTTCAAACTCAGTGAGCTGTTGATAATGGCTTCTTCGTCTTCTTAGAGGCATCCTTGACTAACATTAACCCACTTCGTCAAATCTCAGTTGTAAATAACGATCACGAACCTTACAGCGCTTATTTAAAGCAAACCTCATTTGCATGTTCATAGTGTCGCTACTAGCGCAACACTTATGCGCGTAGCTTGAAATTTGAATCGACGTCATCTTTCAGATGTATAAACACGCCTACCAAATTTCGTTTATCTAGCACAGCTCCTTCCTGGTGTTGGGATTTTTTTTTCCATCAGTGTATTTAAAACCCGAATAAACTACTACGTCAGAAACGCCAAAGAAAAATATTGGAAAAGCATACAGCTGTTTCGGTAGCCTAAAGCGTACAGTCTTCAGTGCAAAAAAGGATACTGAATCAGGAGAAATGCTCGTATATATAGGAGAGGGGCTGGATTTAGTTCAACCAATAGGATTACGGGAAAGGTGGGGAGAGTGGCCAATAGGGATTTAGGAAAGTTAGCTGTGTAAACAGTAGAAAAATTAAGAAAATGTGGACTGAATATAAAATTCCCAACAGTGAGACAAATGAGGAATAGCGAAATCATAATTTACAAGGTTTTTTAAATTTTTATAAATATGAAAACCTTCTAGGAAATCGAGTTCATGAATGGATTTAGGTCTGCAAATTATTTTAGCTGAATTAAATTTAAAATTATGATTTTCCTCCCAGCAATGTTTAGAAATAGCCGATTTATTGGTTTCTTGTTTGCGGACGTAATTCATATATTCTTTTAGACGAAATTTAAGACTGAGTTTAATTTGGCCAATATATGATAAACCACACTGATAGGAAATACTATAAATAACCCAAGAATTAATTACCCTTATTGTTTGAACTAAATCCGGCCCCTCTCCTATATATACGACATAGCCTTCTTAATTAGATGCCTGTCGCGTAGCTCGGAAACTAGGCAACAGTTGAAGCGGTAGACAGCGCCACCTGGTACAGATTGCGCTACTTTTTTATTCAACAGCCACCAAAAATATTTAAAAGTGGGATATGATATACATAAAAAGCTAATAGAATCGAAGAAACGTCGATTATATATATTATGCATAATTTCTTTAAATTATTGGTGACAGTTGAATAAACAAGTCCCATAACCTGTACTAGGTGGCGCTGTCTACAGCTTCAACTGTTGTGTAGTTTCCGAGCTACACGATAGGCATCTAGTTAAGGAGGCTATGTATACGAGCATTTCTTCTGATTCAGTATCTTTTTTTGCACTGAAGACAGTATGCTTTAGGCTTCCGAAACAGCTGTATGCTTTTCCAATATTTTTCTTTGGCGTTTCTGACGTAGTATTTTATTCGGGTTTTAATATTCCAACGCCAAGCCTCCTGTTATTACCTTTTTATTTGTTGTGTACTCCTGCCTATAGTCCATGGTGGTGTGTAATCTGCAGGATATTATTTTTAGCCACAGTGAAACTTAGATTGCCTGCTTCATCATGTATTTTGTCAATACAAATCATTATCAATATGCAAATTGTTGTTAAACCACCATGCTCTTTATTTATCATAGCTGTTTATTTAAAAGATAATTTTAATATATTTATAACAGATTACGTTTTATAATAATAAAATTAATTGTCACTCTTCACTTTAAGTAACCATTTCTTGCAATATTGAATCAGTTTTAATCATAAATTTCCAATATCTGCTGTCAGACAGCTGCTTTAAAAAAAAAAAAAAAAAAAAAAAAATGGACATAATCCATGGGAAAATATAATCCTCAGTCAAAAAGATTTTTAACAGGGAATCTGTGGATTATAGGCCAGAAAATATGGTACTTGTTTAAATTATCTGATTCCATGAACAAATATTCTAAGAATATGTAACCATAGTTAAAATTTTATTTTCATTGCCTTAGTACATAGTTTTGATTATGATATGAGTTTGCTGTTAAATTATACTTTTCCGTTATTTTATGCACATAAAATGCATGTATAGGAATCATGGAAAAGGTTATATATATGTTCTTAAGTTTGATAAATTAATTTTGCTATGATCTCATTTTTCATCTTCAATTTTGGGAAATATGGGCTCGTATTATTAATATAAAAGCGACATTCTACACTTTAATCCAATAAAAAAAGAAAAAATCATAAAATGTATCGATATATAATTAGTATAGATGTTTCCGGTCCAATAGATGATCTTTAAAGATCCCTTTCTATAGATTAATACTGAAGCTCCATAGCGGATTCAATAAATCAGTCCTGTGTGGATTTTCAAATGACAATATATGTATTGTTGTATACTTGGGGTTGGTGAGTTGTACAAAAATGAAAAGCGAATCAAAATTTTAGAAGAGTACAGGTCTATAAACCAAGTATCAACTTTAATTTCGCCAATAAATACAGCTTAGGTAACTGCTGTTAGCAGCAAATTCACAGTACACACTGTATCGGAACATGAGCACACAGCAAGGTTGTAATCCAAAGAGGCTCGGAGCTTTTTCAGTTTCAATGAAAGCATTTGGCGAAACTCATTTGAGACCTGCATCATATATTCAAATTAGTAAAGATCTTTTTTGTTTTTTGGCTTAATTAATGAAGATGTATTTATCATATTTTCCTAATTAACATTCAGTCTAAAAAGATAAATTTTGTAATAGTTTATTTTAAATGAAAGATATTATGCAATATATTTTCGTCTTCTTAACCCATCATCTTTTTTAAAATTTCAGATTTTATGTGTAGTTATATTCTTGTAATATATGTAAATTTTAATTATTTTTCATAAGTTATAACTGAGCATAACTCAAAAATTTTGAGTTTCGTGTTGAACTTCGCTCGTTTTTTAAATTATGAACCTGAGTTGAGAAAAGTTCATTTTTTTCCCGAATTTGAGCGTGAAACAGCAATTCAAACTCAAACTTATATTGAATATTTCTCTCTGAAATATAAAAAGGAAAGTAGAAGAAGAAAAGGACAGAAAAGTGAATAATTGTGCGAAATGGATCCCGGAAAAAGGGCACTTGGGGAAAAAAAAGGCAGTGGTAAAAAGGGCTCCCGGAGAAAAGGGCACAGAAAAAAGGGCATTTTTTCAATTTGCAAATCGTAAAAACAATAAACATCAAAGAATGAATTTAAACAATTATTTTCATAATACATTTTTAGAAATTTCAATCAATTAAATTGGTACTACTTTTACTTAGTATATACCTGGAGGAAGGAAGGGTCTAGGAGCAGATTAAAAGAGAATAATTGTCTTTATATCACCTTCTTACTGATCTTAATGAAAAAAGTGCATCTACAAATTAATTTATATACAAATTCATGCAGTAGTAATTGTAGAAATTGCGGTATAGCTGCACCTTCTGTTGAGTAATAAACACCAATAGTTGACAGGCGCTAATCTGGAACCAAATGCATCAGCAAACAAATTTATATGCAATTTCGTGCAGCAGTTCCTGAGATATAGCATTCCATGAAACTGTGGAAATCGAAGTCTAGCAGCGCCACCTCTTGAGAAATTGATACCAAAATTTGGTAGGCTCTAAATTTGGTCAAGGTACATCTGCATGTAAATTTACATGCAATTCTGTGCTGTAGTTCCTGCGATACAGTTCCCAAATATTTTTGTCACACACACACACACAGACATTTTTTTAAAATCGTCAAATTGTCTTCTGGACCTCTCAAAGTATGTGAATCCATCAAAAACGAGAAGCCAAAAATTTTTACGAATCCAATACTTTCTTCTATTGAATGTAGAATAAAGTAAAAAAGGGGAGGGGAAAGAAATAAAAAATTAGAATCTGTAAACGCATAAAACCTTTTGACTGAAAAGTGTTTGCCAACCAGGTTTGAAATTTACCAAACATACCAGTTTGTTTAAACATTGTGTGTGTGTAGGGTTTGGGGGGGGGGGGGAGGGAGAGAATGAAGGTTCCCTCTTACCTCCCGTTAGCAACCGTTCATAAAAAGCGATTTGTTTGCCTTTATCTGCATTTTCCAAAAATTCAAAGAAATAGCCTTATATCTATAACCAATAAACATGAAATAATGTTGTCTTTAAAAAAATGAGCGATCTTTTTGTATAAGTTTCATCTAGAAAATACTACATATTAATAATATTAGTCTCTCTTTCTCTCACTTTTTAATAGGTTTTAAGATTTATTCAATTTCTTCAGAAATATTAGGGTGAGAAAATGTGTAGTTTTTGTTAACTTCTTAAATCTTCATGGAATTACTAGGTATCAAAATTTGAACATATTTATTTGAAATCAGTTTAAAAGGAGAGTTTATAGTACTATCTAACAGTTTCAAATGTAAGATTTTCTCACTCACAAACTTAATCTCAGCTATTGTTAATAGCATATACACAAAAATTTTACTATAGCAAGAAAAGTATTTTAGATGATTATTTTAATTTGTTTCAAAATTATATAAACAAAACTTCTTAGTTCAAACCATTTTTAATTTTAGAATGTATATTCAAGAAATATCATTTGAAAACGATCTGAAAGTGTTATAACCTCAAATTAACAGCAATTTTAAAATTAATTTTGAATAATAAAAAAATACAATTAAAATTTTAAAATTTTATTTTTTTCTTCTTCGACACAAATATTAAAATATAGGGATGTGACTGACAAGGAAAGAAACAAATAAATAAATATATGTTGAAACTTAGTGTAAAAAAAAAAAAAAAAAAAACGGAATTTGGATGGAAAATGTATCATTATTACAGAAATTATCTTATCTTTAAAAAATTTTATCTTCTATTAAATCAATTAAGAAAAAAAAAAAAAAAATTAACTTTACCATTTATAACCTTTAATTATGTAAATAATATATATACATCACATACTTGCCAACTTTTCCGGTTTTCCCGGAAGACTTCCAGTTTTTTAACGTATCTTCCGGTCTTCCATATAGAGGATGAAATCTTCCATTTTTAAAAAAAGTCGCGAATATCATTTGTTTTAAAAAGAAAACCCAAATGTTCTACAAAAACTCCTGATTCCCAATCTTTTTCCATCCATAACATAAATGTCAATATTCATTTCAAACTTGCTTTATGATATTCTAGAACATGTAAAGAAATAGATTTGTTAAATATTTCTTGCTGATGTAATTATTTCCCCCCCCCCCCCCCTTTATTTATCTCCAACTAGTGATCAGCAATCAGATGTTCTACAGAAGTCTTTTGTTTCCTAATCTTTATCCATCTGCAACTTAAAGATATTAATTTTAAACATCTTTCATTAGATTCTAGAAGTAGAGTTCAAAGAGTTTAATATTTCTTACTCTGTAATTATTTTTGTATTCCCCCCCCCCCCCCCCAACTTCCTCGGATTGTGATCAATGATCAATTCTAGAAACAATAAAGCAATGGAAGTGATCAATATTTCTCATGTATGTAATTATTTTTAGATCTTTATTGCTGAATTGAATGAATCTGTTTATTTTTCCTCAATTAAATTAAATATTTGTATGTCATATTTATATCAAATGTGTAAACATGGGGGAAAAAATGAAGAATAATTTTTTCAGGTTGAAAATCTTTTTCCAAATCAATTTAAGAAAATTAATACTCAGTTGGTTTTATGCACGTTTGAAACTGATAATTAGCAATGCTACTTTATATATATATAATATGTATGTATGTGTGATTAATGTACATACACAAAAATCATATTCTATTTATTTAAAAAATGAGTTATACTTTAACTTAACTAAGTTTTTTATCTGTTGTTAAATAAATTTCTTACAGATTCTATTTTGTAGTTTTTTTATATTTTGAAGAGGAATTACTTCATTTAAAACTTTTATATATTTAGTATAATCAGTCTATAGTAAAAGTTTTTATAGATTGCTTCCAAATATTAAAATTGTAAAACTGTATTGTTTATTACGTCAAAGAGAAGAAAAAAAAAAGTAAAAGAAAAAAAAAAAAAATCTTCCCTTTTTTTATTAAAATTGGTTGGCAAGTATTAAGTCTCTGTTACAGAACTAAAAATAAATCTTAATAAAAGCTTAAATCAGTTAATAAATAAATAAATAAAAACTCATTCTTTTACATAGTAATACATATCGATAAATCTGAGGTTGTAAGTTTTTTGGCAATGCAAATTAAACATGTTTATAAAATTTCTTGGAAATATTTTGAATAAATAATTTTTATTATAAATAACAGTTAAGTGGTAAGTTTCCTTATACAGAGGAGTGATTTTCAGTAAATCTGTTGACCATTTTTGAAGAGAGGCATTTGTTTCGTGTTTTCAGCACAATACGAACATATGTGTTAAAGGCAATTAGTAGGAGGAGTGCAAATATTCTTTGTGAGTAACCTAGAGATGAGTAACCTATTTGTGAGTAACCTACTCATGAGAAAACGAGCTTTGCTCAGCTCAAGTTCACAACTTAAAAAACAAGCAAAATTCAACTCAAAACTGAAAATGTTTTAGTTAAACTCATGAATGCGGACCTGCACCAGACCCGCATAATATACACGAACGCGCGAACGGCGTTCGCGGAAAATTTTCTGAACTTGCGGAAATTTTCCGCGGACGGTAATCGAAAAAAATTTGCTGATTTTACGGAAAATTTTCTGCTAACAGTTATCGTGGAAAAATTGTATGGCTATGTACTGGTCTTGCGGTTGAAACTTATCACACCACAAACTTTTTTTGGCTTTTACATCACAAACTGCGTGTGTCCACTTTTTAAAAGTCTTTGCGCACGAACCTCCAGACCGGCGCACCAACGGAGTCCGTGACGTCACCGCCCACGCGCGGTCCGCGGCGAACGACGGACGCGAAAGGAGCGCACGGGAAGCCGTCAGAGAGTGAAGGAAGACCGGGAGAAATAACGCACGCTGACCGTCAATCTGAGGTACGGCGCGATCCTACGAAAAACAAAAACGGATTGTTCTGAAATTTATTCTATTTGATTAATTAGTCCAAAAAAGGAATTGCCGGATATCATGTTGAATTTAAACGAAATAATTTCACTTTTAATTGAATTTGGAAAACAGTTCTTACGAATTAATTTTGAATATAAAAGTTTAGATTTTAGCTATTAATTGAAGTAAAGTTTAAAAAAATAAAAAGCTATTAATTGAAGTACAGTTTAAAAAAATAAAACTGTCGACTGATTTTACGTTTGCGATGACGTCATAGTTTCTCCCGCGTTCGTTTTTTGATAGTTTATGAATTTCGAATTTCTTTGTTTATCTCTGCCGACTTGCGCGGATTTCAGACGTTGGCAGATTTTAGATCGGCGGATTTTCAGCGCTCGACTGCATATATATATTTTTTTTCCTTCCCCCCCCCCCCCCCTTTTTTTTTTTTTTTTTTTCTATTTTGGTTTTACAGTAGACTCTAAAATCTGAAAGATTTATGTATCACAGGCAACTCGGTTCTCAACTGTCAAAAGAGAATTTTTTTTTTTTTTTTTTTTTTTTTTTTTTCTTGCAGAAAAATTTTGCTTTAGATTTTGTGTTCGCGGAAAGTTTTTCATTTTATCTGAGTCTGACCTGCACAACACTGATTTAAAATAAACGGAACCTCTAAATGATGGATTTTGTCTCCTTTTAATAAGTTTTCTTTTGTGCATAAACAAATGTATTGGAAATTTGAGAATAAGAAACCATACAAAAACAGTGGGTACTCTATTCAGAAGTGTTTGCTAAATAAATTTTTACTGCAATTAAATTAATAAGTTATAAGTTTAATTAAGTGTTAAATTAAAAATAATTTTAATTATAATTGGTAATTTTAGAAAAAGCGAAATTACCTATGAAAGTGTTCACAGAGGATAAGATCTATTTAGAAAAGTGGGGGGAAAAAATGTACGTAAAAATGAACTTTTAATGAGTTTCGCTCGTTTTTAAAAATGAACTTGAACTAAGAGCATTCATTTCTTTCAGACATGAGTTTGAGCGCAAACTAACTCATTTTTTACTTGATGAACTTGAGTTTGAACTAGTTCGTTTTTTTCGTGAACTTGCACAACGCTGGTTATAACCAAATTTGGATTTATTTTATTTCATTATTTTATTAATTTAAAAATGCACATTTTATAAAATATTTCCTATATGCCGGCATGAGAATTTTCCGCAGATCCACGATTTTCGTATATTTCGCTGTTTTTTCTTTTGTTAAAATCAAACTCCAATGACGATCAGTGTTCAAACGCTCCACGAAAAACTTTAGATTCTCAATCTTTTTCCATCTAAAATATCAATGTCAATATTCATTTTAAGCATGCTTTATCAGATTCTATAACATATAAAAGAACAGAATTATTCAATATTTCTCACTCATGTAATTTTTTTTTTATTTTGTCCTTCCCCCCCTTTTTTCATCTCTAACCATCGCCAATCAATCATTCTGCGGGAAGCCTTTTATTTTTGAATATTTATCCATACACAACAAAAATGTCAATATTAATTTTAAACTTACTTTGATATTCTAAAACCCATAAAGAAGTGGAGTTGTGTTTAATATTTCTCATTCACTAACTACTTTTTACCCCCCCCCCCTTTTTTTTTCCCAAGACCAGTCAATGTTATTAAATGCTGATTTCTAGCTAATGTTTTTTTTTTTTTTTTCTAAACTTATGTTTTATTGTGTTCATGTGTTATTCTTTTAGTTTAATTTGTCACTTTAAAAATATTTTCTATAGTTTTATCCGGTGAGCATTTTTTTTCATTTGAAATAAATTTTATGAACACATTTGTATAGTTTTCCCAGCGCGCGTTATTTTTCATTTGAAAATAATTTTATGAACATGCGTGTTTCCTCTTTTTTCAATTTTCTGCACACTCATGCCTGGATATGAGTTTTCTGTACTAAAAATAAGAATGGATATAAAGAAAACATGCTAAAATAAAAAATTTCTTATCTGTGTAATATAAAGTTTTTTTTTTTTTTTTAAACTGTTGAGTAAATGTACTTTTTTTTTTTTTTTTTTTTCTTTGCCATCGTATAAATGGTATCGAATTTAAATCTTAATAAATACTTTTATTATAGCCATCAAGGCAAATGTCAGGAATTTATCCCTATGCTCCAATTTGGAGTCCTCTTGCTGTTCAAAATCAGCCTAATTTATTCAGCAGTTCGCGTAGTGGTGGTGGAAATGAGTCTTTACCTGGTCCTGAGGTTAGAAAAGACTCATCTAAAATTTAATCTATCCTCTTTAGCATGTGCTTTCTTTTGCTAACATAAAATCAACTGCATTGAATTTGGGGAAAAAATTACTAACACTCTATCATTAAATTAACTATATTTGTTTTCTGAACTTAAATTTATAGTAATAATTGTTTCATATTATATCATGACCATATTTATTTATTTACTTTGTAATTTTGTTGTATAAATTATAAATAGTTTAAATATCTTTAAAATTTTTATTTGGCATGCCATATAAGTAAATCAATCCTAATTGTTAGTTTTGCTAAATTTCCTTTTTCATTACTAATATTTTGTATTAATTTTATTATTTGTATAGTGAAAGTTGAAATGCTTTGAACTTAATTATTAATAATAAAAATTCTTTTTAGCAAAATTTATAAAACGTGTTATGCGGTTTGTCTAACATAAAATGTAAAATTGAAGTTTTTATTTTAATTTTTCCCTTTTTTTCAGGCATAATGTTCTCCCTTAAATTACTCCTCTTCCTAAACTGTGGTTTTGAAATTATAATAGTTTTTCTCTTTTTTTCTTCTGCTGCTTGAATGCTTTTAATGCTGTCATAACTAATATTATGCTACAGATGCTGTTTTGCATTCACGTATTTTACTAAGTTTGAGCACATTAGTGAACATGTTTATTTTAAAGATTAAATGTAACTTTTTCTTTAAAAACCCCTGCTGCAACACTATTTGATTACATCCACTTTCCTGTCCCTAACAGCAATGGATAAACTCAATGTCACCCATTGTAATACTTAAATCATGGTTCGTACTCTTTTAAAAATCCTTGAAAAGTGCTTGAAAAAAAAAAGTTTCATTTTCAAGTGCTTAAAAGTGCTTGAAAATTGCTGTATAATGTTAAAAAGTACTTGAATTTCATTTTTTTTTTTTTTTTTTTTTTTTTTTTTTTTTTAATAATAATAATAAACTATTCTACTGAATGGATTTTTTAAATAAACAATTATCAAATAAGTCATCATCAAATAGTGCAAAAAATTTAAAAGTTGCCAAACGGAGTCATATACTAAATCTGTAGCCAAAAGTGGTCTAGGTATAACGAAATTTCTTCTATTCTGAAAAAATAAGTTACTGATTTTTAACATATTTTATCTTATTTTTTTTATTAAGTGCTATTAAATGTTCTGGTATTGAATATGGGGTTTTCTATAATATTTTTCTGCTTTTGTTTTATGAAATGCACTATTCGTATTCCTATTTATTGCATGGGAAAGCAGCGAACAGGTAGGAAGAGCCCTGCATGAGTTAATAAAGCAAGGTGAGTCGGGGATTGGTGAGTGGAATAAGCAAGAGGCAGAACCCCTTAGTTATGTTGAATAAATAAATACATTTGATACTGAGTTTTTAACTCATTAACGACGCTTGGCAAGAAAACTTGCCATTAGATATTTTATTTTTTTCCTCTACTCATAGAGGCCGCTAATGGTTCCATTTGGCATTTTTATCATCTCCAGATCACAAAAATTAGAAATATGTATTATTTTGGTTTCTGCCGTATTACTTTCTTGGTGTAAGCTTTGCGTGAATTTTTTTTTTTTTTTTTTCGAGGTTCTGAAAATGTCTAGGACATCGTTCCGTAAAGGGTAAAAAATATTCTTTAATTTGTTCTTTTAAATTATATTTTGTGTTGTATTATTATTATTATAAGAGTCTGTTTTCGATGTATTGCTATCAGTAAAGTATATAAATAAATTTTCTATATGAGCATTACGCTGATTATTTTCGTTGGCAAGTAATCTTACCAACCGTCAGATGTATGATGTTTTTTCATATCAGCAGTTGATAATGCCTGAGTATCAGTGATAATATGCTTATTATTATAATCTTATTTTTGGAGCCTAAAACTAGTTTTGATTCATTACTTTTTAAAATCAAAAGTATTGGTTTAGGAAATTTAGGGGGTAGGGGATATGGTCAGTACTTATGTATTTTCGTTACAAAGGATAATGGCGGGAGACACTAGACAAAATATATTCGTAAGATGAGAATATAATAAAAATAGTAAATTTAAAATCTATAAAACGTCTAAAGAACTTTTTTTTTTTTTGGGGGGGGGGGGGGGAGGTGAAATGTTAGGGGATTTTGCTTTTTTGTTTCACAGTATAGAATTAAGATTCGCTCAAAAAAATCGTGGTGGCCCCTATTTTCATGGGGAATGGAAGCAGCTGTTGTAAATGGATGGAAACTGTATAAAGTTTTAGGGAATCAGATTTCACTGCTTCAGTTTATTCGTGAGTGCTCTCAGGAGTTATTAGGAAAATTTGGCACACCTTCTGTTGGTCCTGGACGATGTTTAGTCCTGCAAAAGATTGTAGCTAAGCAGCAACGATATGATCGACAGGGTCATTGGTTGTACAAGTCTGACCAACAGTTTGGAAGATGCAAAAATTGCGGTAGACTATCAATCTACGATGTGAGAAATGTCAAGTGCCACTCCATCCAGAGTGTCACAAAGCGTACCATGTCGCATCGTAAATTGAGTATTTACTTTTATTAAACAATTATGTCTGTTCTTTGTCATTTTTTTATATTTTATGCATTTTAATTGTTTATTATTGTGCCATTAAAGTTTAAATAACATTATGTTCTATTTAAATTTTTTTGTCTTTTTTGTGCACTCAATCGTCGATTGGCAAGAAAACTTGCCAAAGAAAAATCATCGAAATAACGTTTCGAAAAATTCTAAAATCTCATAACATATTCAGACTGACATATACAGGCAAGTTATGAAAGAAAATATATATTTTTTTAAGTATTTCAAAATCGGCATTAATGGGGTAAGTAGGTAATTCCCCCCCCCTCCCCCTACAAAAGTAGGTGTGTGTGTAGACGCATCTAAAATCCTGGTTGAAAGTGCTTAAAAAGCCCTTGAATTTTTTTACTCCTAAGTGTATGAACCATGTAAATGCTACAGCCTAATAAACTCCATTTTTTACTCTTATTTTTTTTATTTTATTTATTATTTTTTAACATACTGAATTTCTTTTTCTCCATTTTATGGGATAATTAAATGCATATTTTTTTACTTTCTTCTATCTTCAATAGAAGAAAGTATTGGATTCGTAAAAATTTTCGATTTCGGGTTTTTGATGGATTTACACGTTTTGAGAGGTGTAGAACACGATTTTACCATTTTTAGAAAATGTCTGTCTGTCTGTCTGTGTGTGTGTGTGACAAAATTTTGTGGCAACTGTATCTTTGGAACTACTGCACAGAATTTCATACAAATTGGTATGTAGTTGCACCTTGACATAAATTAGTGCCTATCAACTTTTGGTAAAAATCGTCTTACAGGTTGCGTTGCCATCCCGCTTTTTCTAAATTTTCAACAGGGTGATAAAGGCAAAAATTTTCGAGATGGGTATCTTTCGAAAGGTCTCGTCAGTACCTTTAAAACGAATGGTTGAACTATAAATCTGTGATAATTTAAAACAAAGTTATCGATTTTTTTACTTTTTACGAAAAAAAAAACTTAGAAAAAAAATCTTTTTTTTTTTTTTTTTTTTCTCCCCTTAATTTTATCAAACTCCCACGGTTTCCGTGTTCTGACAAACTTAAACTAATTTTTGCTTTTTTCCCCTAATTTTGTCAAAGTTCCACGGTTTCCGTGTTTTGACAAACTTTGACAAAATTTTGGGTAAAATGTGAAAATTATTCTAAATTTGTCAAAACACGGAAACCGTGGGACTTTGACAAAATTGGGGGAAAATGCAAAAATTTGTTTAAGTTTGTCAGAACACGGAAACCGTGGGAGTTTGATAGAATTAAGGGGAGAGGGGGAAAAAAAAAAAAAAAAAAAAGTGGGACTTTGAGAAAATTTTGGGTAAAATGTGAAAATTTGTTTAAGTCCCACTTTTTTTTTTCCCTCTCCCCTTAATTCTATCAAACTCCCACGGTATCCGTGTTCTGACAAACTTAAACTAATTTTTGCTTTTTTCCCCTAATTTTGTCAAAGTCCCACGGTTTCCGTGTTTTGACAAACTTAGAACAATTTTAATATTTTACCCAAAATTTTGTCAAAGTCCCACTTTTTTTTTTTTTTTAATTATTGTTGCTGAGTGAATTTGTACAGGAAAAGATAGAAGAAAGTCATGTGGTGGCCACAACATACTAGTTTTTTTAATCTTTTCATTACCAAGCGGTTTTTTTCCTGCCCCCCCCCTCCCCCTCTCTTCTCATGTAGCCCTATATATTTTTACATCATGGATTGAAAATTTCACTAAACTTATATATCTAAAATTTTGCTTTTAACAAACTCTAAATTCTTTTACTATTAGAATAATATATAAATAGACCATAATTTTTAACATGTTTGTAAACGCTCTGGGAGCAAACAAAAAATCTATATAGTAAAAAAAGACTTTCCCTGCGTGAACGTCATGGTGTTGAGGTATAGCTTCGCGCTACGAACCTAAAGGTCTAGCGTTCGATCCTAGTCAGGGGGGATTTTTTAAAAATGGTTTTTGTTTAATTCTAAATTATTTTAATTAAAGATTTAAATGTATGTAAATATTATGGTGTTTTACTCACACGATTTTCTTTTACCCTGCTTTTTAATACTAAGATAGATATTTTGTGCTTTTTAGTTCTCATTTCTATAAAAGTGTGTTCTTTAATTTTTTAAAACTATAATATTATTATATTGTGTTAATCATTCATTACTGTATTTCTTTCTGTACACCTTTCAATATAATCCAACTCATTTTTTTGCAGTCGTTAATTAATTAAATCTGGATTTCAGAAATTATTTTCATTTATTTGGTCTATTGTTAAGATTTTTTTCACTTGGTCATATTGTATCTTCAAATTGTATTCTTTTCGTCTTTCTGCCAGTAACAAATTTTGCAGAAATTTCTACCTCAGGAAAAGACTGAGTTTGCTTCAGAAAAGTCATTATTTTTTTCTTTGTAACTATTTTTAATATTGTCCATTTAACTAATTGCGTTTGTTTAATGAGCAGATGCCAGTCTTTTCTTCCTTGTTACAGTTGAATTTGGCTGTATTAAAAATACCCATAATTTATCGACATTCACTTGAACCATGCACATAGGTATAAATCTGAATATCATTGTTATTGAGAAATTTTGAGAACAGCATGTACTTCTTCAAATGAATGACACAATTTTAATAGACTATTTTTTTATTTGTTGTGTTTTCCTGCCTTTAGTCCATGTTGGTATGTAATCCGCAAGATATTATTTTTAGCCACAATGAAACTTTTTCAGTAGATTGTCTGCTTCATCATGTATTTTGTCAATAGAAATCATTATCAACATGCAAATTGTTGTTAAACCACCATGCTCTTTATTTATCATAGCTGTTTATTTAAAAGATAACTATAATATATTTATAACAGATTACATCTTATAATAATAAAATTAATTGTCACTCTTCAGTTTAAGTAAATATTTCTTGCAAAATTGAAGCAGTTTTAATCGTAAGTTTCCAATATCTGCTGTCAGACAGCTGCTTTAAAAAAAAAAAAAAAAAAAAAAATTGGACATAATCCATGGGAAAATATAATCCTCAGTCAAAATGATTTTTAACTGATAATCTGCAGATTACATTGTAGGCCAGAAAGTATGGTACTTGTTTAAATTATCTGATTCCATGAACAAATATTCTAAGAATATGTAACCATAGTTAAAATTTTAATTTCATTGCCTTAGTATATAGTTTTGATTATGATGTGAATTTGCTGTTAAATTATCCTTTTCTATTATTTTATGCGCATAAAATGCATGTATAGGAATCATGGGAAAGGTTATATGTTCATTTTGAAAAATTAATTTTGCTATGACCTCATTTTTCATCTCCAGTTTTGGAGAAAATATGGGCTCGTATTATTAATATAAAAGTAACATTCTACACTTTAATCCAATAAAAAAGAAAAAATCATAAAATGTATCTATATATATAATTATAACAGAAGGTTCCATTCTAATAGAAGATCTTTAAATATCCCTGTCTATAGATTAATACAAAAACTCTAACAGATTCAGTTAGCAGCCCTGATTGGATTTTCAAAAGACGATATACACTAAGCGATAAAAAAAAAGCCGCACTGCAGAAAAAATGACTTATACCTTTTTTATTTGTAATAACTTTAAAATTAATGTTTGAAACAAATAAAACTGTCTTGTTTGCATAATACCAAAGGTGTGAAATGATACCTATGTATATTTTCGATTTAATAATTCGCTTTATTGCACTTTACGAAGTACTTTTTAAAAATCTGCATAAAACTTTCTTTTTGAACATAATGCAATAACCATACACTTTGCATTCTGTTATGATTTATTATGTGAAATAAAGAAGTTATATTCTAATATATGAAATAAAACTATTTATTTGTTAGATCTAAGCAATTTTTTTTTAAAAAATATGTATTCTGCATTGGGTTAATTCCACCTTTATATGGAATTAATGCATTAATGCGCAATGGCATAGTTTTATACAATGTTATAATATAAATCTCAGAAATTCCAATGTGCCAAATAGCACAAATAATTTTTTCTAGTTCTGGCACTGTTATAGGCTGTGTATATATATATTTTCCAAGATACAGTGAGTTTAGTTTTCATTTAAATTAATATACTATTGCTAAGGAATTAACTTCATATTTTAAAGTAAAGAAACTTTTTTTTTTTTTTTAATTTCCTTGCTTCTGGTATATTTAAATGGAAAGACAACTATTAAATTATAATATATTAAAGGAAAGGGGGGAAAAAAACTCCTAAGCAGAATTTAGTTTAGTACTTAAGTCCTGTTTTTGAATCAGAATTTCTAAGTATACAAATCATATATACACTGTCAACAAAAAGTCCTGTTTGCTGCAGTTAGTTGCCAGAAATTTTCTGTAATTCAGAAAAATATGTTCTATCAACATAATTTTTCCGTTGATAGAATGTTTTTTTTTTTTTTAATTACAGAAAATTTCTGGCAGCAAATAGGACTTTTTTTGACAGCATATATATTTAATGAACAATATAATTGAGCTATGCTTTGGAAAGTGTATTAAAATGATTTATTCTTAATAAATAAATGATTGCATGAACTACTTTAATTACGAATACAAAAGATGAATATATGGCATATAAAACATTTAGATTTATTGAATATAATTACAAAATTTGATAAATTCATTGAACTGAAAGAATTTTTAGTATATAATAGACAACAAGCACAGAATGATCATACAAGTTTTGAACATGGATGTTCAAACAGTCTCTATATTACCAAGTATACAAATTGTAGTCCTACCTCTTAATAAACAATTTTATTCAGCTTATATCCTAACCTAATCAAGCAATTAATAAATAGATTAAGATGACTTATTCTTAATAAATAGATAATTATACTACTTTATTTTTGAAAATCATAAATATACAGCATAAATCATGTTTACAAAATATTTAGGTTATTGAATCTGATTACATGACTTAATAAAAAAACAAGTTTAAAATAAGATATTTTATTATGTCATATACAGCAATTAAACATGATTATGGAATTAAAAAAAAAGAGTGAGAAAATTTAATGCAATTTAAATAGAACTTATTATTTCACATTAAATTTTAGGAGAAAAATTTAATGTAATATTCATTCATTATACTTTTTTTATCTAATAGAAACAAAACTTGTTTGAACTAACAATAACAATTAGAATTAGAAAGTTTTCCTGACAATTGTATTATTAATATCTTACATATGATATACAGTAAAAGAAATATAGTAGGATAGTATATCATAGAATGTACCAAGACAATATCATACATTTTTATGAGAAACAATTTTGAAATTTTTTTACATTTTTGAATGAAATATATCATTTACAAAATGTAGCCTAGCTGGTGCCCTCCCCCCGGGAAAAAAAAAAAAAAAAAATTTTGGTAAGTAGATACTAAAAAAAATTTTGTATGGTAATGTGATTTTTTTTTCATTATTTTTATTTCTTTTTTGATTGGGCCGGGCCATACATTGAAATAATAATATAAAGAAAACCAGAACGGACTAAGTAAAGCTTTTGCATGGCCTCGGGAATTAAAATTTCGGCGCTTGCAGACCTCTAATTTAAATGTGAAAAAAGTTTTTGTTTTTCATATGTCGTTCAGACATATTTTTCATGATTATGTTCTTTATTAAATGAATTGATTTATGGATTACTCTTTTACTCTATATGGAATAACATCAGGTGTAAGTTTGTTTCATATAAAGTTCAATGAACGGAAAATTATTATTTTACAATAAATGGAAAGTCGAATCAAATTATTGAATGTTTAGATTTAGATGATGAAAATGAACGTTAATTATTTGATGATGTCATATTTGTCAGGCTAATAATGATTTCATTTATATATCGGACACAGTAGAATTGTTTATTTAGTGATATATATACTATTTAGTAAACATTGAGCCTTATTAAGTAAAATGAGTTTTTATAAGTTTTAAAGTGGCATTTATACAAAAGTTTTTTTTTTTTTTTTTTTTTTTTTTTTGTAATTGAATCTATTTTTATGTGTATACTTTTATTAACAATCTGCAGATTTATGGAGTTTAACCACAGAGCAGAGAAAAAGTTTTTATTTGCAGCATTTTTTTCTTTTCTTTTCTTTTCTTTTTTTTTTTTTTTTTTCTTTTTTTTTTTTTTTTTTTTTTTTTTTTCAGTTTTTTAGTTAACAGTATTAAATTAGATTTGATTAAGTGCATATAAAAATAAGATATTTGTCATCCTATTTTTTTTTTCTTGGAAATGCATTTGAAGGGACTGTAATTTGCAATTTTGGAAAAGACTAGAAACTAAATAACAAAAATTCTAACCGTATTTGTACTTTCTTTGTGCAATTGGGGATTATGAGGGAGAGGGGTTATCAGTCAAGGCCAATTATCTACACAGAGGTCCTCCGTGGAGGTCTTTGTGGGAAAGGAGGGATTCAATATGCAGTCTCTTGTTGTTACTTCACGACACTGTGTGTATGTTTCTGTCGATCGCATCCACATGAAGGAAGGAGTGATAAATAGTAAACAAATAGCAACGTGGATGTATTGACTTGGGCACTGTAAGTATTTGTGAATGAACTATTGGGAAGGGTGCATGAAAAATACAAATAAGGGCCACCGGGCACTAGAAATAAGTTAGTAAGGGTCGCAAGGTGCAAAAATGTGTTAGTAAAGGGCCGCCAGGCACTGCGCCCAGCTAAATCAGCCTAGAGTCAGCACTAAGTACCTAGTACATACTCTGTGCTTTTGTGATGAAGTGATGGGTGCATAATGAAGAGTTTAGTTTTGCAACTAAAATTTCAACAAATTTATCTACTGATGTAATAACTGTTTTCAGTTCTGCACCATCAGTTTTCACCCATTGTTTGTAAGAAATTTCATTAATCATTTCTAATTCATTGAAAAGCATTAATTCCTCTTTCAAAATTTCCACAGATGGACAGTTATCACAACTGTGTTCCATGCACTTTTCAGATTCAGTGGAACAAACTAGCTTTCTTAACAGTGATATATAGTCACTAATATGAAGAGCATGAAGCATGAGTTTAATATATTGATGATATATGCAAACACACACAGAATGAATACCTTTACTTCTAGTAGTCACACATTCTCTTGATAGTCCAGTTTTTAAATCTTTATGTTGTTCTCTGAATGCAAAATATAATTCATTTAAATTATACAAAACCAATCTCTTTTGTTTTAATACTCTTCCATTTTCACTAGCAACATATATGCAATCTTCTTTTCATGGACAAAAACAACTATTATTATCATAATAATAAGATGCAATAACCTTCTTTACAGTTTTAGAACTTAATTTTAACACCTTTTTGTCACATGGCACTGATAATACCCCTTCTGTTGTTTTAATTTTCTTGCCTTTTTAACTAAATACTCAGTAGTATTGAAATAAATTCTGGCTTTCTGAATTGTCCATGAATCGGGGACTAATGTCAGGATTTGTACCTTTACTTTCAATGAAGCATTTGTAAATTTATTTACTGTAAAATCCTGATTATAAGCACCCTGTTTTTCAAATGCAAAACCAGTAAAAATTAGGGAGGGGCTTATAATCGAGATTATTAGGATTTTTTTTAAAGATGTGGTGGCACCATCTATCTTTAGAGAATAAAATTAGCATTTATTATCTAATTCAGAACTTACAGAAATAAATTTTAGATTATTAGTTCAAAATTATTTTATCATTAATATAAATTGATTATTTTAATTTTTTTTTTTTTTTTTCATATGGTTAATGTGAAAGCTGAATTAAAAAAAGACTGATTTTGCTATTAAGATAAATCTTCAAGGTCATCAAACATCAATTAATTTAGAGTACATTAAATATAAAATGCATAAAACACATTTTTATATATTGTTGTTAAAAATAACATTTAAAAAAAAAAATGAAAAGAAATATTATAACTTATACTTTAACAAAGTTAAATATACATATTTAAAACAAATTAATACCTTACATATCACTCTGTTCTTAGCAGAAAAGCTTTTTTCGAAGGGGATCTCCTTCTTCAACAGTGCCCTCAGCACTCCGTGGCTGGCGGTCTCTAACTAGTTGTTCTTCTCTTTTATTGATGAGTAGGTGACGCCATATCTCATTTATCTCTGCTGATTTGTGGTCATTAATGACGTCAGGATTATGCACAATCTCGATGCTCTCTCTAAGGTAAGCATAGGTGGGATTATTATAATTAGCTAATTTCGTTACATTTTCAAATTTGATTTTAACATTGTTTTCCAGATAATTTTTGGCCAAAACGGTGGTGTTGCGATTGAATTTAATATCGTTTTTATGCTCTTTAATTCGGGTTTTTATTTTTCTTTTAGTCACCTCTATGTAATTATATTCTCTGTTTTCTTGATTTTTAAGGGGAATTTTGTAAACACCTGCAGTTTCGGTGGGGGGGATCGGATCTTTATCGCTTCTTATTAGTTGAAATATATTAGGATTAGGTTTTATTGGTATGTTTAAATTAAATTTGCTAGCAGTGTTTTTTATTTTATTTGAAATGCCCTGATTGTACAGTATAGAAAAAGTGTATTTGGTTGGGGTTTTTTGGGCGTTCGGGATACTATTTAGCTATTTGATTCGTTTTTTTATACAATTGGTTTACTAACTTTTTGGGGTAGCCTGCATCGACCGTTAATTTATTTATGAAATTCAGTTCTTTTCTTAATGCTTAAGAACTGAATTTCATAAATAAATTAACGGTCGATGCAGGCAACCACAAAAAGTTACTAAACCAATTGTATAAAAAACAAATCAAACAGCTAAATAGTATTCCAAACGCCCAAAAAACCCCTACCAAATACACTTTTTCTATACCGTACGATCAGGGCATTTCAAATAAAATAAACACTGCTAGCAAATTTAATTTAAACATACCAATAAAACCTAATCCTAATATATTTCAACTAATAAGAAGCAATAAAGATCCGATTCCCCCCCCCCCCCACCACCACCACCGAAACTGCAGGTATTTACAAAATTCCCCTTAAAAATCAAGAAAACAGAGAATATAATTACATAGGGGGACTAAAAGAAAAATAAAAACCCGAATTAAAGAGCATAAAAACAAAATTAAATTTTATCGCAACACCACCGCTTTGGCCAAAAATTATCTGGAAAACAATGTTAAAATCGAATTTGAAAATGTAACGAAATTAGCTAATTATAATAATCCCACCTATGCTTACCTTACAGAGAGCATCGAGATCGCGTATAATCCTGATGTCATTAATGACCACGAATCAGCGGAGATAAATGAGATATGGCGTCACCTACTCATCAATAAAAGAGAACAACAACTAGTTAGAGACTGCCAGCCACGGAGTGCAGACGGCACTGTTGAAGAAGGGGATCCCCTTCGAAAAAAGCTTTTCTGCCAAGAACAGAGTGATATGTAAGGTATTAATTTGTTTTAAATATGAAAAGAAATAATTAAATTAAAAGAAAAGCTTATATATATATTTAATGCAACCTTTGTTAATTAATTAAATAGAATATCTCTATTTTAGTATATGAAAGGTAAATAAAGAAAAGTTTACTTATATGTTCAATTATTACTTTAATGAATATTGAAGAAGCATATATAAGAATATTTCCTGGAATTAAGATTGGTGCTGCTATCTATGGAAAAATAGGTTTATAATTTTGATTTCAGTATAGAGCTATAAATATTTTATAATTTTCATTCCCACCTCATTGTTATCTTATTAAAGCAGAAAGGAATTAGTAATTTTTTCTGTAAAAAAAATTATTTTAAAAAGTAGATTTATTTAAAATCATTAAGTATACATAGGATTTTCAAAATTAACATTTGCACTCAAAAGGAAAAATAAAGAGGAAGGGCTTATTTTTTGGATTATGGAAAAAATCCAAAGTTGCCTAAAAGGGGAGAGGGGGCTTATTTTCAAAGGGGGGGGGGTTATAATCGGGATTTTACAGTAATAACTTTTGTATCATAGACATACAATCAGGACAAGTCTTGTCTTTTGTCTTTAATGGGTTACTGATGTTATCAACACCTACTACTGCGGCTGCTTTAGTTGCAACACACTTACTTATTTTCTTAACTTTAGTTTTAATATAATTAAGTTTTCTCTTAGAACTACCTTTACCAACCTTTATTGGTGATAAATCCAGAACTTCACAGCTTTTATTTAATTGTTAAATCATTACTGTAGAATCCAGTGGTGCACCCAGAATTTCTGTCTGGAGGGGGCTGAAGAGTAATCGGGTCATGTAGTATAGTAAACAGGTTTATGGGCATACACACACACACACATACATATAGTAAAGAATCTGCTTTAAATATTTCTTTTGAAATAAGTAAACGAATGAATGAGATTGAATTTAAGTTGAATAGCACAATCGAGAAATTTATATCAGTTTATCACAAGCTAAGTTACAGTAGTTCAGTCAGTTGGAATTGACACTGAGCTTGTAAACATAAAGTTGTCTGTTCATCTATGATTAAAAATATATATATGTATTGTGTACAATATGACAAGTTAGTGAACACAAAATTCATCCGAAATGAAATGCCTTCCCCCATATTTCCATTTAAAATAAAATTTGATCAATTTTAATACTCTTTTGTGCTGTTTTACATGCATATGCAGTAACACATAAGTAATTAAGAAATTATACTAATTATAGCCAAATAGAAGCTACAGTTGTAATATGTAGGAATTATAACAGAATTTCAGTGTAAATTTTTACATTGCTATTTTCATTTAAGTATCTGGAGTATTGGGGCGATGCTTCTAGGTTTGGTTAACAGAAACAAGTCGGACGTGTAGTCTACGTGGGTGTTAGTCAACACAGCAAGCAGGGGGCAGAACCTCTTAAAATCATAACATTAATTCTATTCTAATATATAATATATTACTTAGAATTTTAATTTGTTCAGTTAGTAAATATTTCAAGCATTACCTTTCTGAGTTCATTACAGAATATTGTATTCTAGGATAATATTTATATATATTGTGAAATTTGAATTTTTATAACAGAAAAAAATTGCATTATCCAAAAATGAAGCTTAGATCTCAATGGCATGAGAGGCAAAAATGAAAACTGTGCATGGACCCTACTGTATGTTCTACTAACCATGATAAAAAGAAATAAGTGACCCCATCCCCATAAGCATCTGTAAAATATCTTAACATATTGCTATCGGGGTATTTTCCTATTTTGAACAGTAAACTATGCCTTTTGGCATTCCTCTAAATTGTTATATTTTTAGAGAAATAATTTTGCGTATTTGAGATTAAACCAATTAAATTTTATCTTCAATTGATGTGAAATTTCACTAGCATGTATACGTGCTAGTGGTATATAAAAGGTTTAACGAATATGCAAATTTCCTTTTTAATTTAAAATATTGTTTTAGAGGAACGACTAAGAGCAGGGCTGATCTTTTATTTTATATGAAACGAGAATTTTCATTTGCCGATGCGAATGTGTTAATTTTGCCCAAGGACAAAACAAACTTTCACAAAGATGCTATAAATACTCACAAATTAAAATATAAAATTTTATGAGCCTGGTATCCCATTTTTCTGACAAATACATCCCTGCTTTCCACATCAGATTGCTTCTCCTGCCTGACTTTTTCGGTACTCCCTCTATTTCATAATAACAATATATGCTTTAGGGCCTTAGAAGCAGATTCCTAAAAGTTGCAATGGAATGTCTAGGGTATCTTTCAACTAAAAAACAAAGAACTAGTTCACTGTTTTTGAGTTTGAATGTAAGAATTTCAAAAATTCCTAAAAATTTTAAGGTATAATTTATAAACTTTATTTTTGCTTACAATATCTGTGTTTGAATAATATTTTTCATACATGTTTTTTACCATGTCAGCTTTTTCTGGAGGGGGCTACAGCCCCCTAAGCCCCCTCTGTGGGTGCGCCACTGGTAGATTCACAGTAATCTTGATCTCTGTCAATTTCCTTTTCAGGAGTAGCAGTAGGAATCTGTAACTCTGCCTCACTGAGAGGTAAATGCAGTGATGAATAACAAGAAATACAGTTTTTTCCCTAGAATAAGTACTGGATTTGTCAGAGACAAATTTAGGGAAATTGCTTTGAATGACTTTGCTCTGATTTTATTAGGATGTTTATTAAATGGATTGCAACAAGATCTCTGCCTTAAATGGTACCATTTTAAATATTTATCCTTGTGGACTTTGCAGATACTTACAACTTCATAAACTGTCTCATCTGTAATTAGATGACATAATCTCCTTTTTAATAATTCCAAATCTGTTGCAGACAGATTGAACACAGAAATAGTATCATTACTTAATGATACATCAAGCTTATTGCATATAAAACATTCCATCTCTTCTGCATAAGGCAACTTCACTCTGAGCACCCCTCTTTGAAAGTAACTCAACAGTTAAAAATATGAAAGCAGAGCTAAATGTCTAGGATGATGCAATATTGCGTCATGCTACGATTAGAAAAACAGATGATGCAATCATTTCACAAATTACATCAGTTAGAAGAGCTAGTCTTAGATGATGACATTTTTGAAATTGTTGAAAATATATTTTTTGAGTAGTATTTAAAATTATGATAATTAAATATAAAAATGAAAACTTTATTTTTTAGAAAACTTTTTGAGAATAAAACAAAAAGTTTTATGCCTCAATATCCTGGATTTAAAAAAAAATTTCTTTTTAGGTTTTAAAAAATATTACCTTCCTAATTTTTTTTTTTCTTATACTTAAAGTACACATATTGATTAGTGTTTCTACCAAGTTTTAAAAAAAATATATGATGGGCCATTTTTTTTTTTTTTTTTTTTTTTTTTTTTTTTCCAGCCCATTAAATTTGGCTAAATTCTGAAGCTGATTTTTTTCATTTTTCGAGTAAAAAGACAGAAAAACATATATTTATTTAAACACTGGATTTATATTTCTTACATTAATAGCTTCTATAGTACAAGAATTGTTGAATTTGGACCGTTATTTCTCAAGTTATTGTATTTTTTCATATTAGTGCCAAATCCAAGATGGCCGACATTTTGTAAAAATGACTGTTTTTCAAATGTCCATATCTTGGCCAGTAATGGATGAAATATTTTACAAATTGATATATTTTGGTTTTACCACCATAAGTTTTAGTGGTAATTTTTTTTTTTTTTTTTTTTTTTTTTAATCCATTACTATGGAGCAACAAATTTTTCTAATTTTGGGTGTTTTTGTATGGAATAACCGAGTACGAACTGTATCAGAACATTAACACACAGCAAGGTTGGAGGAGAGGCTCAGAGATCTTTCAGTTGCAATGAAAGCATTTGGCGAAACTCATTTTGAGACCTGCATCATATATTCAATTTAGTAAAGATATATATATATATATATATTTTTTTTTTTTTTTTGACTTAATTTATAAAGATGTATTTATCATATTTTCCTAATTAACATTCAGTCTAAAAAGATAAATTTTGTAATAATTTACTTTAAATGAAAGATATTATGCAATATATTTTGAAGTCCTCTTCACCCATTATCTTTTTCAAAAGTTCAGTTTTTATGTGTAGTTATATTCTTGTAGTATATGTAAATCTTTATTATTTTTCATAAGTTATAACCAAATTTTGGATTAATTTCATTTTATTATTGTATTAATTTAAAAATGCGTGTTTCATAAAATATTTTCTATGTGAGTTTTCTGTACTAAAAATAAGAAGGGTTAAAAGGAAAACATGCTAAAACAAAATTAAGTATTTTCTTATCAGTATAATACAAAAGGTTTTTTTTTTTTACTGTTGAATAAATATACTTTTTTTTTTTTTTTTTTTCTTTACTATCTTATAAATGGCTTCAAATTTAATCCCTGTTGCTCTCTGTTGAATACAGATCTTATTAAATACTTTTATTGTAGCCATCAAGGCAAATGTCAGCAATTAATCCCTATGCTCCAATTTGGAGTCCTGCTGTTGTGCAAAATCAGCCTAATTTATTCAGCAGTTTTTCCATTGAATTTGGGAGAAAAATTACTAATGCACTATTATTAAATTAACTATATTTGTTTTCTGAACTTAACTTTATAATAATAATTGTTTTTTATTATATCATGACAAAATGTATTTGTTTATTTACTTTGTAATTTTGTTGGATAAATTATTAATAGCTATCTTTAAAATTGTTATTTGGCATGCCATATAAGTAAATCAATCCTAATTGTTAGTTTTGCTGATTTTCCTTGCAAAATTTATTAAACATTTCTTGTCATGCAGTTTGTCTTGTAAAATTGAAGTTTTTATTTTAATTTTTCTCTCAATATCAGTATCTCTTAGTGAGACCCTGAAACGGGGTTCTTCAAATTCTCTCAATCTCGTTCAGCTTCTCTCGTGCAAAAGGAGCATTGTATAAAGTCTGTTTTCTACTAATCCATCAGTAAAGAAAGAAGGATAGAAGAAAACAAAGAATTTCAAAGATGTGAAAATTTTCCTTAAAATTAAAGTTTGTGGTGAAAATATTATTTTCGTGTTTGAAATTTTTACCCGTTGGAAGCACGGGAGCAAAAAGATACTTTTGCCCCTGTGAAAAATTATAGATGGGGGTGACCGTCCCCGCTGCCCCTGTTAAGTCGGTGCATATGGGAATTACATGAATAATATTTTGAGAACTAATAAGATTAATTTACCTGGTTTCAAATGGCTAGATGCTTCCATTATATTCTCTGTTAAGGACGTGCTGCCAACTATTGAAAAAAAATTAGTGTTCTGGCTAATCATGCATCTATTAGTAGGACACTAGGTTTTCAGTATAAAATTCTTGAAAATAAGGAATATAGAGTAATGTAAAGATGTGTTCTAATATTACGATGTCAGGGCCAAAGGGATTAAACTCTTTTCAGTGTTTCACAAATAGTATCCCTTAATGAGATAAACACATTATGGTCTCTATTCTAAGGGACTTGAACCAACAGCATTGCTCCATAAATAGAGGTGTCCCTTATGGGAGGTACTACTATATTTAAAAGCAAGCAAGTCATAAGCCGTAGCTGCCAACCTAATCCGGAGTATTGTTAGTACAGTACCTATCCCTTTTTTTACACCACTTAGTTTTTAAAGTAATTCTCTTAAAATGTATTTTTGATGAAATAAGAAGAAAAGTTCTCTAAGAAAAGGCTGGTATGAAAAATAAAAACGGATACTAACAATATCTTCCAGATTATTAATTAGGATGTTGACAACTGTGCGTAAGCTCACATCAATGAGTAATAAGTAGTTTGGATCAGTATTGTATATTTCAATAAAGGAATAGTAATATAATGCTGAATTGTTTTATTATAGTTTTTGATTGTATGATTTGTTGTGTGCCTTTATTGAAAAAAATGTATGAACATTTCTTATAAACAAAATATATTAAAAAGTATATTAATTGAAAAATGTATTTTGACATTGGCCTTAATTAGTACTGATATATACATAATTTGTTTTGCTTTCTATTTCTTTAAAAGGTTACTCAGCAGATGGCAAACATACAAATTTCTGGTCAACAATGGAGTATGGGTGTATCTGCTCCTCCTGCTGCACCTGGTATGGTCATTAGTACTAATCCGACTACTCCAGGAGTTGTATGGCCTCCTAATAGTCAGAATAAGAATTTATGGCAATAATACTGATTGCAACTATACCTAAAAGATACCAAGGTTCTACTATAGTTGTAATAGAATAGTAATGTTGACAGGCAAAACATTTAATGGGGATTTGAAATATTTTGTTACTTTTGTTATGTACTTTTATTAATATACATTCCTAACTTTATGTAATAGCTGAAATTACTTGTAAACTGGATTTTGATGTAGTGCAATAAGTTATTTTTTAACTTTATATATAAGGCTAATACTTTAGCTAAGCTGTTGACATTCTTTTTTTTTTTTTTTTTTTTTCCTTCTTTCCAAATATATATGGCCTTAAAGATTTTAAGTATTATTATTAGAATTCCATTATATTTATTATTGTTGCCACATTTTAAATATATTACATATCATTATATCATGTGGATGGTGACAGTCTTTCAGTTTTTTAACATGACAATTTTTATTTTGTTGACCGTTGTTTCAAAAGAAGGAAATAAGTGAGTTTAGGTAAGGTAGTGCAATTTACAAAACCATTAGTAAGAACCTTTCCTTTCTTATCTTTTTTTTTTTTTTTTTTTTTTTAATGCCCCATGTTTTTAATTGTTATACTACAATATTAAAAAAATGGATATGTAAAACATATTTGTCTTTAAAAAAAAAAAAAAAAAAAAAAAATTGGTGCTTTTATTTTGAGTATCAAATACTATGTATACACTGCCACCATTTTGCCTTTAATAGGTAAATATATTTTTTTTTTTTTTTTTTTTTTGTGTTATTTCAAAATAAAATTATCAGAAGTTGAAAGTCTTTATAATTTACTGCCTCTGATCATGTTTCAGTTTAATGAAACTAAATTTAAGTTTTTCTAAAGAAAGAAAGTTTCTTTCTGTTTCATATATTCTCAGTATGCTTAAGTAAAAATATTATGTGTTTACTTAATACTAACTTGTTATAAGTATATTGATTAGCGTGATCTTTTGTAGCTTTTTGAATTTTTGTTTTTAAAAGATTTAATTGTACATTTTTTTTTCCTTTGTATTTTTTTTTTCTTTTATTTTTTAATTGAAATTTATCTCTGAAATATATACTTTATTATCCCCTTATCGAAATTTTAATTATTCTAGTGCTGGTTTGTGAAATATATCAATTCCCAAAGATATGTGAGTTAACATGATCTTTTGGAATTTTTTAAAAGTCTAATATAAAATTAATTTTTTTATATATTTCATTAAACACTATTTTATACTCTAACTCTTGTCTAGTCTTTTAATGACTATATTGTAAATATCTTTTTAAGTTTCTGATTTCTTTTAAAAGGATTGCGTACATTACATTTTCTTATGCATGTTTAACTTTTTTAATTGAGTACAGTCAGCTTTTTTTAATTCGGTACAGTTATCTTTTTAATTCAGTACAGTCAAGCAGCATTTATGTAAAAGCTGCTTGAACTTTTAGTTTAAATATATTGTACCAATTACCAAACCATTTTTGTGTATTTGTCACATTAGAAATGCATAAAATATCTTTAACAATAATTTATTATTATTATTATTATCTTTTAATTAAATGTAAAAATTTACTTTAAAAACATAATTAAAAAATTAGAACTGCGGTATCAGTTTGGTGTTAAAAGTCAGTCAGTGTAACATGCATGATGTTTGGCAAACACCACCAAAAGATGCTAGTAGTATTTTCATGCAACATACTCAAGTCTTTTAACATTTATTTTAATAAAGAAATTTCCAATGTTTAGATTAGATATAAAATAATAGTGCAAATTATATACTGGAATTTTTATGTAAAAGAAAATGGGCCATTTTTCGTATTATTGGAGATTAACTTCTTTTTTTTTTTTGCTCCTCTCTTTAAAATTGTTGTTCTACTAGTTTTGTTGTGCTTTAAAAGTAAGTTTAAGTTTTATTTCATAAAAATATCCTACTTTGCAAAATAAATCCCACAATGTAGCAAGAAGTTTTACTCTTTAAATTATTTATAATTATATCCATAAAATACTTCTTTTGCAATTGAAGAAAAATTATAATATTAGAAAAATAATATAAATTAAAACTGTATAGTATGCAGCATTTTAAATTGAAACTACAAGCATCAATTTGTTTTACTGTTGAATTGCCTTGTATATAGCAAGTACAGATCTCATTAACTGTAACATAAAATTAAAAAATATATTTGAGTTATTTTTTATTTTAATAGATGCAGTTTTAATTACTTTTTATAAAATGCCTTTTCTAGGGGGTGGGGGGACTTTTAATTAAAATATATGTTAAATAATTCTTTTTTGTCAACTTCAGTTCAAACAATTATTCATAGTTAATAGTACAATCTGCTTCAAAGTGGTTTGGCAGTCTTTAAAAGGACATTGTTCTTTTACTACATTTATTACATTTTATTAAAAGTTCTGTCTGAATTTGTTCAAATGAAGAGAGTATATTTAATATTTGTAATTGTTTAAAAACTATTGTTATTAGAAAAAGTAGGAAAGGGAGAAAAGTGTAAAAACATCTATTTTATACTTTTGTCATTATCGGTGTAATTTTCATTTGATATATTTAATAATTTTAATTGAATATGTTAAAAGCTTTGAGTATATTTTATTGTAGATTTATATCATGTTTATTCGAATTACATCCACTAGTCATATTTGTTCAAGCTGTTACTGCTCAGCAAATTTTATATATATTATGCTGAAATTTTCCTTAGTCAAAACACACATTGTTTCAATTTTTTAAATTGCTTTGTGAGGAGGGGGAACTATGCATCAGGTTTTGTACTTATTAGTGGTTATTGTTTTTGTAAAAAGTTATGGTGGTTTTTGTTTTTTAAGATTTATTTACATACATTATATCTATTCAGCATTATTATTTGTGCTTGTTAAAAAATTTTTCCTTTTTCATATATTGGGTGTTCTAATGTAGGACAATCAAAATATCATATGCACCATATAATTAAAAAAAAAATTAACACCAACTCATTACTGATTTTATTTGTAATTTCATACTATAAAATATAGAAGCAATGCTACATATTACTGTATTCTTATTTATTAAATCAAATTGAAATTTCTGTTTAAAAAAATGTGAGAAGCTGAGAGAGGATAAAAAATATTCTATAATAATTTAAAAATACAATCTTTTTACTTTCTTCATGTCCTTCTTTCGCAGACTAGTTTTGCTTGGGGTGCCCCAGCTTGGTCTCTGCCTTCTTGGTGTTCGAAACTGAAGTTTTCACGCCTTCCTCCTCTTTTAAAAATTCTGCGCCATTGACGATTGAGCAGAGCCCCATCGTTGCTCAATCGTCAATGGCGCAGAATTTTTAAAAGAGGAGGAAAGTGTGAAAACTTCAGTTTCGAACACCAAGAAGGCAGAGACCAGGCTGGGGCGCCCCAAGCGAAACTAGTCTGCGAAAGAAGGACATGAAGAAAGTAAAAGGTTGTATTTTTAAATTATTATAAATTAAGTTACTTCATGGATTAATATTGTTTAAAGTAAAAAATATTCTTTTTAAAACCATGAATAATTGATAGAGACTGTAGTATTGAGGAGTTTATAAAACTTCATAGATTATTCTTAAAAAAGGTTCTTTCCTCATATTAATTCAATAGCTTTAATTTTTTATGTGTACACTACTAGTAACCTAATATTTTGAATTTGAAGCATAGAATTTACTGATTTCAGCTCTGTCTTATTAATCAAGCATGCTGTAATGTACTAAGTAAACTGTGCATGATGTTTTGAAGTGCTTTTATTAGAATTTTCAATATATTTATTTTTTGAAAAAAATAATTGTGCACTCTACTACCCAGTGAACATTTTGGTAGTATTTTATTTTCAGGGCTTCAATAAAGTACCAAAAAACATTAAATGTTTAAAATTTTATTATAATATGATTAGGTGTCTGAGTTTTGTTGTACAATATTGTAAGACTTCTGTTAAATTTTCTCTTTTGTAGCTGGAAATATTTATTTTTAGTTACTTGTGATCCATAGGTGTTATGATATATCTGAATTAAGTGTATTATTATTTTTTAAGCATGTATAAGAACTATAATACTAATATAAAGCAATACTGTTTTATCTTTTGTTTGAAAAGTTTTGTTATAAAGCATTTTGTTACTGTAATTAATATGAATAAGAAAAATTTTTGTACGCATAAATACAACTATAACTTCACTACATTTTAATTAAAAGAATTAAGTGTGTGTACTGAAGGTTTTATGTTATCTTTCCTCTAATTATTTAAATGATTTTATGCATGGTCTTTTTTAACTTCTGTTTCTTCTTACAAGCATATTAATAAGATACAGTTATATGTATACTGCAGTTAACCAACACATTTCATTAGCTGTTATTTAACTTCAACTTCTTTACAGCACCTTTTTTATTTATTTAAATTAACAAATAAAATTGCATTGTTATATTGAACATAAACAAACCGTTTTATTATATACTTAATAACCCTATTCATTTTTTTTCTATTCTATTCCAAAATTTTGCTACACATTTTTAGGCAGTGTTAAAATTTTACTTGAGACTAATATGCTACTTACAAAATTACTAAATTTTTTCAGTTTTAAACTTTCATTACATCATCTTAAAGAATGTAGATGGAGAAGTTTATCAGTTTTTGGTTAATGATTTTTTATTCATATTATATGCACCGTGACTGTCTAATTACTTTTCTGTACTGTACTTAATCTTGAAAATATACTTTCATGAGTATATCACAAAACATAAACTTCTTTTAATGCAGATATTCATAATAAAGTTTAATTCTTGTTTATTTAATACAACTATATGTATGATGATTAAAATAATAATGCTTAAGAGTATTGTTCAAGATAAATCAATAAATTGTACTAGTTGCCTGTTTTTAAATTATAAAAAATTCAGTTTTTTCTTTTCTATTTTTACTACTATGTAAAATAAAATAAAAACTTGTACCTATACATAATATTTACTGTTGTGATAATAGAGCAGCAAGTTAGTTTGCAATGTTTATTGATTACAAAAATAATATTTTGCTTTCACTGATTTTAAGTGCAGTCTATCTAAAGATATGTAAATAATTTTGCAGTAAATGCAGCATGTCCATTGTTTAGAAACAGTTGTATAAAGTTATTGTGTATAAAATTTATTTAAATAAATTTTTTATTTATTAAAAAAAATGCTTAGATCATTATTCTGCTTTTTTTTTCTTCCTAAGTACACAACCAAATTAGTCCACATGTTTATTATTGAGTTACTCAGACTACTAAATTGGTATTTGGTATTAAATTTTAATCAACTTGGTATCTCGGTATTTCATTACCAAATAGTATAGTTAAAAATAGATTTAAATATTTAATTTTTATATAAAAATACTTCATAGTTAATATTTCAATAACTTATTAATAAGTCTTAAGTTCTAAATATAATTTATCAGCAATCTTATTTTTAATATAAATTGTTGTGAGATTGTGAGAATAAATAATAAAAAGGAGGAAAATATGAATAATGAAAAAGGGTGATTTAAATTGGGGGCAAAGACCCAAAAGTTCTGAATTGTAATTGATGAAAAATGAAGGGATGAGTCTTATTGTGTTTAGATATATCATTGTGTATTGATATTATATCATGTGAATATTGTGATAGATATTTAATAAAAAGCATACAATCTGAATATTATTGGCTGGGGTATTTCGAGTAAGCTGCAGATTTTTTTTTTTTTTTAAATGGCCATACTTAAGAATGACATATTTATCAGATTTGTTGGACATAGTAAGCTTCCTTCTTTTTTACAGAAAAACTCCAATTTCTCAGGTTAATAGAATGATAGTTTTAAATTATTTAATTATGATTTAATCAGTGTAACAAAAAAGCATTGTGCCACTTTGTAGCCAGATGCACAAGCAATATAAAGTATTTTTTAATGCACTTTTCTCATGATTCATTTAAGAGAGGAAAGACGTTAAAACTCTTTTAAATTGGTTTTTTAAAAGTTAGGTATTTAAAGGTTAAAGCAGACAAATAGTGATTTTTAGATTACACTATCTAAATCAAAGTGAACTATGTTACTAAAGGGAGAAAACAGAATAATTAAAAGATTAAAGTTTAATTTAAATTTGAAAAGGATAATGTTTGATTTTAGGGAAGACTTTCAACAAGCTGGGAATCACTTCTCTATTAAAATTCCAAAAATTGCTCAATATTCTCCTCCTTAACCTTCCTATACTATTGAAAAAATTTTACGTTTTACCTGTATGGGTCGAATCGACCCACTTTGTATAGATTGAATTTAGGTCTTAAGAAAGAATTTCTATGGAGCTCATTTTACATCTACGTTTCTGACAACTATCGACATCTATTGACTATTCATGAAAATGAAGTCTACTCAAAAGAAAAAATTGGTGTTTTAAGCATTTCTATGCATGTTAATACATGTTTCTATGCACGTTTTACCTGTATGGGTCGAATCGACCCACTTTGTATAGATTGAATTTAGGTCTTAAGAAAGAATTTCTGTGGAGTTCATTTTACATCTACGTTTCCGACAACTATCAACATCTATTGACTATTCCTGAAAATGAAGTCTACTCAAAAGAAAAAATTGGTGTTTAAGCATTTCTATGCATGTTAATAATGTGGGTCAAATCGACCCAGACAGGTAATATGTCACATTTTTTTGGGGGGCGGTTTAAAACAAACCAATGACTCTGAAAACATCATATATTAAATGAATGTGTATTACAGCTAAGACTTCTTTTTTCTATTTGAAATTTCACATTTTGCACTCTTGGGTGCCCTGCTTTGATTCCAGCTTAAATTTATTATAATTTAAGAAGATTGAACAGTCCTCAAATTGATTGAATATATTTTTTACAGTTTTTAGAAATTCTCATAATTTCTTAGGATTCAGTGTTTTTCTGGCTGCTCTGTGTTCATAAATACATATGCAGTGGGTTTACTTATATTGATTCAATTCATAACTATAAATAATCTAAATCTAATGCTGTAATTTTTTTTTTTTTTTTTTTCATTCAGGAAATCATAATTTTGTCTAAATTAGTTTTTAAATTATGAAATATTGTTATTTAAATATTTATTAGTTTTAACTACATTTTATTAAAAAACCCAGCAATAATAATAAGATCATCAATAGAAATTGCAAAATATCTTATGGATACAAAATCGCTGCCATCTATCCATATATAACAGGAATATTGATGTTTGCTACAGTAAAAAATCTTTCTAACTCAAGAATTAATCAAAATCATACAAATTTTGTTAGAAAGGTTATAGCAAAGAAGTTTCAAACTTTATAAAAATAGAATTAAAAAGTTAAATAACATTGACAATAGCAAAAATTATAGCTTTTAAATCCCATATTATAAAAGTGCCCTAATAAACAACACTGAATATATTGGGTGAGTGCAAAAGTTTTACCCATTTTTATTATGCATAAAAAAAGAGAAAATAAATGCAAAATGAACAGTACCCTATTGCTATCTACGACCTCTTGCCATCTTTCTGGTAGGAGATAGATCCCATGATGGTAAAATTCCAGCAGTTTAGAGTAAAAAAAGTCTTGGATGGTAGTTTTTACAGCATCAAGATCATCAAAGATTTTCTAACTAAAGGAATTGTTCAATGCACGAAATAGGTGATAGTCAGTTGGTGCCAAGTCAGGAAAATAGGGAGGGTGGGGTAAAACTTCCCAACCAAAGCCCAGTAACTTTTGGCGAGTGATGACAGCAGTATGTGACTTGGCGTTATCGTGATTAAGGATAACACTGTGACATTTGATGAGACCTGGCTGCTTTGTTACCAAATTTGAATACAGCCTGTCTAACTGTAGACAGTAGAAGGCAGCATTGATGGTTTGGTTGAGTGACAGGACCTCCCAGTGAACTATTCCTTGCACATCCCACCACACACTCAATAACACCTTGGGAAGAAATTCAGCTTTCAAAATCAATGCAGACAGATCAGAAGGGCGACACACATTCCTACAATGCTTTATTGTTACAGTACATAACCCACTTCTCATCTCCTGTCACAGTTCATGTTAAGAATGGGTCATTTTTGTACCAGGGAAGTAAGAAAACACAGGTGATGATTCAGTCATCCTGTTGATTAGCTGTCAGATTATGTGGAACCCAACGATCCAACTTTCTTGTAAAACCCAACTTAACCAGCCGCCTCTCGACCATTGTTTGGTGTACGTTGCAGGTACACTGCTAATTCTTGCACTGTTGGGTTTGGGTTGTTTCTTATGGCTTGGTCACAATATCGTCATCTCCAACGTGTGATGGCTGTCCACTTCTAGCTTAATCTTGGCAGCTTCTGTCTCCTTCCCTAAATTTACAAAACCATCGACAACATATGCTTTCATCTATCGCATTAAAGGTCTGCACGGGCCGGGCTTCCGGCCGGGTTCAGGCTGAATTTTTTAATTTGTTCTCGAGCCGGGCCGGGCTCGGGCTCAGTTTTCTGCGTATATTCGGGCCAGGCCGGGACTGACTGAAATTTTCTCCGGGCCGTGTTGGCCTGAATCTTTTTCTGGTTTTCACGTTAATCAACGAAAAAGGAAAATAAAAAAATTTCTTCAGTCATTTATCTTGCGTAATTTTACATACTTGTATGTCACATAAAGTTCTATTTTGTTAAAAAAGTGTCTGTAACGTCAATTTAATTGTCTATCAGTGTCTGTCCGAAATCTGAATTTTCGCAAATATTTTTAGCATGCCTCGAAATTAATATATTTTATTTAAAGTAATATTAGATGGTTTCCTATTCAAAATAGTATGCATGTCACTACCAGTTTGCGTACATGTGCATAACAAAAGATATTAGATACATTACTGTGTATAAGGGTTTGTTTCTTATGATCTGTTGAGGTTAGGTGGTATAAAGGCTATAAAAATCTTTCCGCTGTAACTTTTTCTCTAAGGCTCCTTTTCCTTTTCTCCAGTGGACGAAAGTAGCATCATTTTTATCATGGGCAAAAGCAACTTTTCTATTGAATATGGTTGGATTAACATTAAAATTTTTGTTTGCCGGAGCACATGAAAGATTCGGATACATTATGGTATATAAGAGGAAATGGTTGAAAGTACATTTTCAGTAGTATTAACCATTTTAAGTACCTTCCTATATTGTCTGATGAATGCTAATATTTTCGATTTGACTTTCTGTTTGTCTTTGTGCCTTGTCTATAATAATGAATTTCTGTTTACATATAATTGTCTTGTAAAATTTCAGCAGTTTTGTTAAAGAACGTACTATTGTTTGGTTATATAAAACCTCTGCAAAACACATACTAAAAATCTTTTTTATAAAAAGGCATTCATTTTTCTTTTTTGTTATTTTAGATATTAATCGGGCCGGGCCGTAAACCGCTAAAAAATAAACTGGCCAGGCTGGGCCCGGGCCGCATTTTTCGACTTCATAACGCGCCGGACCCGGGCCTTAAAATTCCGGCCCGTGCAGACCTCTATATTGCATCCTCATCATAAACTTGACAAACATTGTGACATGCTGTGGCTGCCGTACTCTTTTTATCGAACTCATGTAACAAACAATGTCTTATATGCTCCTTCTCGCTTTCCATGTTACACCCTCTGATATTTTTTTTTTTAGATGATTAACTTAGTGAGACACGATTCATTTATGCGTGAGGCATCCACAAGTTTGATTGGTCGACAATTTGCATCATTACAGTGTCGTGTGTGACGTCAATTCCTTTGCAGATTTTCATATCCAAAAACGGGTAAAACTTTTGCACTCACCCAATAAAAGGGCATAACTATTCCTAGAAAAGCCAAACAAATATCATTCAACAAATTAGAATTGACAAATATAAAATAAAAAAGTGCTAAAATAAATAGTGCTTTCAAAAAAGTACATGTATTTACTGCATAGAATTCCACAGAGAAAATAGTATAGGAACTCGCATTAGTATGGGAGAGGGAGGACATTATTAAATAGTATTGTAATGACATTAGATAAGTTTACCACTGCCCTAGCCAGGACCCATCAAAATAATATTAAAATTAGTTTTAAAAAATATAAAAGGGCACGCAAATAATGTCTATTATGCTATAAATCACATGGCAATAAATGGATTAGTGGATAAACCTTTCTGCAACAATGTCATGCCAATGTGTATTGACACCTGCTGAAAAAAGAAGACGTACAGATAGAGGAAAGTCCAGACGTTTCACATGTAACTGAAGAAGTTGGCAAAAGTGACCAAAAAAGTTCAAGTACAAAATTTAATGTTTCTAAATTTTTAGTTAATTTTAAACTAATTTCTTTTGATTAACTAGCAGGCTTCGCTGGGCACTATATTTAAAGGATTTCTTTTTAATTGAAATGCTTAAATAAATATATTTTGATTGGCGACTATTTTCTTCACAGTTTTGGTATGGGATCTCCTTGACAATATCACACATTTTTTTTAACTTCTCGAATCTGTGCAACAAAACTATTATTAAAACGAATATTCTTGAAAACAGTCAAATAGAAATGTTAATTCTTCAAATACTCTGGAAACAGTTGAAGCTGTTACTCGTACAGTAAAAGTCACTCTTCGATGAATGGTTGAATCAGAGAACACACGTAAGTCGTTTTCGCAGCAATCAGTATAACGCTTGTATGTAAGCTTCACGCACACGACAAAAAAAGAATCACTGGACAGCCCTACATCGCTGTACATGAATCTTAGAACACGAGAAACTCGGTTCCGCAGCAATCACTATCACATATGTTAAAACCAAAAATCATCACTGGACACCCCTACCTCGTTGTGCATGAATCGGAAAATGCACGAAACTTGGTTCCACGGCAATCACTATCATGCATGTTAAAACCAAAAAACATCAGTGGACACCCCTATCTCACTGTGCATGAATCTAAAAACACACGAAACTCATTTTTGCAGCAATCTCTGTCAAGCATGTTAAAACTAAAAAAAACATCACTGGACACCCCTACCTCAAATCAATGAAATTCAAATAAACCAATCAGATCTCTCATAAATCCTCATAACGTAGCTCTAGTTCAATGTAAATTCACTCAAATCAATGAAAATCAAATAAGCCAATCAAATCTCTTGTAATTCCTCAAAATGTAGCTCTAGTTCAACATAAAATACACTCAAATCAATGAAAATCAAATAAACCAATCAAATATTTCTTGTAATTCCTCATAACATAGCTGTAGTTCAATGTAAAATACACTCAACTCAATGAAAATCAAATAAACCAATCAAATCTCTCTTAAGATTCTCCACTCTGCGTCATTATAGAAATGGGAAGTTTTATTTTCATATTTTTATTAATTAAAAGAAAACTAATCAAAAATTCAAAAATCTGACTTAGATGTGCACAATGACCCTTCGGGGGGGCACCTTTGTTTTAAATCACGTGACTGTCCGAGCTATCGTTTTTGAGAACAGTGAAATATACATGTTGTTATGTTTTAAAAAAACATAACACTACGTTATTCTTAAGTTTCAAATAATTCAACATTTTTTTATTTAAAACTATAGGTTTTCAGTTGCCTTTTATTTAAAAAGCTTTCTCTTTCGAAATTTATTTTATACTCCGCGAGAAGGTCTATCAAAATCGATCGCGATCTATTTATTTAAAACATTTCCGTTTTTACTTGAAAAATTTGCCTTTTTCAAAAATAAAATAAAATAAAAACAAATACAAAAATTCCGTATTAATATAATATCGTAATCGATATTCTATGCATAAATCACTAAGAAAATAATAGTAGAGAAATTACTAAAAGTGCAAAATTAAAATTAAAATGTATAAAATCAGAAAAACCCTAAATTATCTGGTCAGCAATCAGTGTCCCGATTTTGCATATTAAATTATTTTTCCAAGCTTTATTTATATGTAACATTAATTTCATTAGATAGCTTATTTTATTTACTTTAATTTGAGCCATCGCTCATAGAAATAGCTTAAAAATTAATTGTTTTCCCTTCAAAAAATCATAAGTCCAAAAATACCTTTTTTTATTTGACTGTATTCTTAAATTCAGAGGTCAGCCATGTTTACTTAAAATGCTCGACTTTCCCGCGCTTTTAGAGGGGGAAGAAATGTTCTAGAATAATCCGGAATGGTCCCGGCGTCCGTTCGTGACGTCGTAGCGTCCCTTTCGTGCACGCTCATTGGCTGGCGTCGAAGAGAGCGCGAATTTCCGATAGCTTTCGGGGCAGAACAGCAGGAGTCCTTGGGTAGAGAGGTGTTCACGCCAGCGGAGGCCGGGGATTTATTCCCGTGCCGAAGCTTGGTTCAACTGCGAATAAGCAAATATGAAACTTACGTACCATGTTGATTTTTCCAGAATTATAAGTTAATGTAATAGGAGCAGCAAGTCTTTGAAACAAATATAAATATATATATATATTTTTTTGGACAATTTCTTCTGAAAATGCTGAGTCTATTCAAGCTGAACTTTACCAAGTTTTAGGACTGTTCTAAGTGGCTGCTAGATACGTCTTTATTTTACCAAGTACTTGATCCCTTCCAAAGTTGCTCGGAAAAAAAACAAAGAAATATACGCGACGATGTGGCAAAAATCTGATCCTCTCAAAATTCTACATCTGTGCTAAGTGGCTGCTAGCCACGTTTCAGCTTTACCAAGCCTGTCATTCCTACCATCAAGGCTGTAAGATAATATGCAAAATAATTTAGAACTTACCTTAAAGAGATGATTGTGCGAATATAAAAAAAAATAGAATCTACAGCCACACAGATAAAGAATTAACGATTGATGTTGTGCGATTATAAAAACGGCAGGAATTCGGCATTCTCTACGAAGGGTCCTCAGTATCCATTAGTTGTATCTACAGGTTACTTCAAATCTTTCATGATCACGGACTAATAATTCCTTTTTTTTTTAAAAAAGAACTTTATAGCTGCACGTCCTAAGATGATCCTAAAACTGACTATAATCTGAAATTGGCTTATGTTCGTAATATAGATTCAAACTTTATAATGATATCCGCGTTTTTTTTGGTGCATCACATATTACTATGATAATTTTACTAGTCAAGAAGATTGTATCTGTGTATTTTTTTTTTGGTTTTATCCGCGTGAATGTGCATAGTGTATTATCAAGTGGTACCACTGCTTAAAATTTTCTTGGATTAACACCTGATTTTATAACTCTATGAAATAAAATGATGTTGGGTAAGTCACTTCTCATGTCTTTTATTATGCATGCCTTGTATTTTCATTTAGGATATGTTTCTCTTTCAGGGTAAATCACTCCAGTTTTATAAATTAAATTGTACTCCACTATTTTTTAACGATCATTTGTGGCTATAACTTATTTTTATTCCGAAACTTACACAAGTAGATTAAAATTCCTTTTTTTTTTTTTATTTATTTTCCAAATTCCTAATTTTTCCCCCCCGTTAGCAGAAATTCCTGCTAACATTAATGGTGCCGTGACAAAAAACGGACCATAATGCTTAGTTTATTCCTTTTTATCTTTCCAACCACAGGTTTGGGTTTAAAGCTGGAGTGATTCCTTATAAAATGCTTTAAAATATATTTTTCCAGCAGATCTCTCAGACAATTTTTTTTTTTTTACTGTTATTGTGTTTTTCTTATTTTTTTTATTTATTTGAGAGCAGTTGCATATATATATTTATATTTATTTAATTTTATATCTTAAATTTGAGTATTTAAGCACATTAATTAACATATACGGAAACTGATTTTTAGCATTCAAAGTGTATTATTTTTATTTTATTTTATCAATTTCAGCATAAAATATTAAAAATTTCTTTTTTCCTTTTTCTCATTTTGGAAGGGAAATGTGGAGAGATTATATATAATTTTTTTTTAAAAAAGTAACTGTTTCGGTAAGCATGTTTATTATATATTTATTTTTTTTTCCTTCAACTGTGCCTGATGTCCGATTTTTTTTTTAAATTTTACTAGAATTAATTTAGGGTCCTCCTAAATCAAAATTTTTTTTCATTGTTTGGGTTGGCTTCTCTTTTCACCTTTTGTCTGGATATATATATATATATTTTTTTTTTTCCCCTCATGAATATGTATTCTTTAGTCGGTTCTCTTGACAAGTTTTCTGGGGAAGAAGGGCAGGATGTCAACCATTTCATCCGCTCCATTACAGAAATGGCTAATCATGCCAATTGGCGTAATAGTCTAAGGCGGATAATTTTACGATCAAAGGTCTCAGGGAAAGCTCTGGCTTTTCTTAACACAGATCCAGAAGCTTCAAATGAAGAAAACTTCGACAATTTATGCCAACTCTTAAAGAACAAATTTGAAAAAGTGCCCACCCCGCACGAAATACAATCAAATTTTTCTGCCATTAAACAAGCTCCTAAACAAGATGTTGCTGCTCTTGCAGACCACATCCGTATCACTGTCCAAAATTTAATACTTAATCCCGATAATGCCCCCCAAATTCAGGACATCAGGCATAGTTTGATGTTTTCCAAATTTTTGGAAGCGGTTCGCCCTGACATTAAATTTGAATTGACCAAATTGGGACCCAACACCTTTGAAGAAGCCATTACTATGGCAAAAAATATAGAAAGGGCCCTCAACAATAATGAAGCCTCTGTAGCGAATGTCACTGCACAGAATGCAGACATTCAAACTTTAATTCAGCTACAGATTGAAAATTCAAAAAAAATAAATGAGCTTACGGAGACAGTTGCAAAACTGCAGGCAGTTACTTGCCACATTTGTGGTAAGGGCCACCTAACAACGAATTGTTATAATTATCCATCATCGTCTAATCAAAGTTCCAACTATGAAAGAAGAGGAAGAGGTTTTAGGAGTAATTTTCGTTTTAACAGGGACAGATCTCGCCCTTATTACAAAAATTCTAAAAGGCAGGGCCAATGACAACTACAACACAATGAAGTAAACTCCCAGGATTCAAATCTTAATCAATCCAAAAATAAATTAGTGTCTTCAGTTACAAATTTTGATGCAAATTTACCCATAGTAACCATAAAAATAGGAAAACACCATTTTCAGGCACTCCTCGACACAGGTGCTAACCTAAGTTTAGCACAACCACATGCTATAGACAAATTGAAAGATGACATGAAACTAAATTTCTTATCAAGGTCAGTAAACATTAAAACAATAGATAATTGCACAATTCCCTATTTTTCTACAGTAGATTTAAAATTTAAAATTTCAGATAAATGGTTCAACAATGCATTCTTTGTGACGTCAAATAATTGGGCATCTACTTATGATTTTATTCTAGGGTATGATTTTTTACACAGAAATAAAATTGTTTTAGATTCCTCAAATCAAAAAATGTTTATTGGTAATCTGGCTCTTCCTTTTGAAAACAAAGCCCCCAACTTAACTTCACCCACCAATTCCAACAATCTTGTAAATTCCCAATTAGATCAAAATCCAAATGCCCAAAATTTATTTGCTCGTTCACTAAAATTTGTAAAATTTAAACCTGGAGAGTCAAAAGTTATTATTCTTAAATTTCCCAAGATTAAATCCAACACTGAGTTTATCTTATTTTCCCCAATTGTGACAAAATTACCTCTTAAAATGGATGAAAGTCTACATTCACCATATGATACAAATTTTTGTTTTATTTTTGTGCAGAACAATTCTGACCACAAAATTTTTTTAAGGAAGGGAACAAAATTGGGTACTATTCAATTTTTAGAGAATGATGACATTAAACAATGTAGTGAGCAGCCTATTTTTCAAATTAACGCTTTAAACTCGCAGGAGATACTTAAACTCAGAAAAGAAGAATTATCACCTCAAAATTTCAACTTAAATCATCTTTCTCCTCCTGAAAAATCCAGAATTTTAAAATTACTTTTAGACAATTATGAAGTTTTTTCTACCTCTTATAAAACACTTGGTTCTACAGATAAAGTTGTTCCGCAATTCAAATTACTTCACGATTTTGCACTTCAAACTAAGCCCTATCCCATTCCTAAAATTGCCAAAGACTTTGCCAAAAAAGAAATCGCTCAATTAATAGATGCAGGTATCATAGAACCATCCTCCTCAAATTATTGTTTTCCTGTAATTTTTGTCAAAAAAAAATCCTTACCTAATCAACCTCCTGATCAATTAAAATTTCGCATGGTAATTGACTATCGATTGCTTAATTCTATAACAGAGTCCTTTAAAATCAGTCTCCCTAAAATTAATGATATTCTTCAAAGCATCTCCGGAAAAAAATTGTATTCTGTGCTGGATCTAAAGGCGGCTTTTTTTCAAATTAAACTTCAAGAATCAGACAAATCTAAATTAGCTTTTGCGACAGATTTTGGAAATTTTCAACCATGTAGACTTCCGTTTGGCCTTGTTAATAGTACCTCCTATTTTCACACACTTATCAACAAATGTTTAGCAGATCTTAAAGGTAACAACGTGCAATTTTTTTTAGATGACATAATTGTCGCAGCTGATAATATAGAAGAAATGATGTTTTATTTACAGAAAGTCTTTGACAAATTGAAACAATTTAACCTCACTTTGGATCCAGCAAAGATGCAACTTTGTAAACCCAACATAACTTATCTTGGTTTTAATTTACATGAGAACGGCTATTCACCCTCTTCGGATAATGTCAACAAAATTAATAGCTTCCCAATTCCTACCAATGTCAAACAGGTTCAATCGTATTTGGGCATGGTTAACTATTTTCGACCTTTAATATATAATTTTGCAGAAATCTTAAAACCCATCATCAATCTTACAAAAAAAAGGGTAAAATTTAATTGGACAGCTGACTGTCAGGAGGCATTCATGAAAATTCAAAACATTTTACTGGCTAATCCGACCATAAAAAATATTGATGAAAATAAAGATATTTACCTGGTAACTGATGCTTCACACCATGCAATCTGTGGTATTCTGATGCAGAGCCATAATAACATTTTCCATCCTGTTCAATTCTTTTCCAAACTTTTAACTCCAGCAGAATCTAAATATCCTTCCATTAAACGTGAATTGTTTGCTATTTATTCTTCTGTTAAACATTTTCATGAACACTTCTACGGTAGGCAATTTAAAATTTTAACTGATGCTAAAGCCTTAACTTACCATTTAAATTTAACCAAACAACCAGATATAATTGCTAGATGGTTAATGTATTTACAAGGATTTAATTATACAATTGAGCATATCCCAGGCATGTCAAACCCCGCAGATTTTCTTACACGAGTTTTTGACAGTGATGAATTAAAAAACTTAAATGTTAATGCTATCAATTTATTTGCTCCTGAGGAAAACTTACTATCTTTTTCAAACATCTTAAAAAATCAATTAGAGGACCCAAAATTAGCAGATATCAGAAACAAAATTAATAAAAACAAATTATCAAAATCTAATTATTTCATCGACCAGCAAACTAACTTAATTATGTATAGAGATAAAAGCCAGAACGATTCTACAGATAAAATTGTAATTCCGACTTCATTACAACCTCAAGCTATTGAAATTGCCCATCAACCTCATTTTGGTATAGAAAAAACTTTTGCAAACTTAAAAAGAATTTATTTTTGGACAAAAATGTTTGAACAGGTCAAATCATTTTGTAACTCATGTCATAGATGTTTACAAAATAAATCCAAACCTACTGAAACCAAACCTAAATGCATTCCCAAATCTAATCTTGCCCCAGGTGAGATGATAGCAATTGATGTAGTTGGCAAACTGCCGAGGTCACATGATGGCAAATTTTTCATATTAACCATTGTCGATCATTATTCCAGGTATCTTGAGGCAATTCCATTACCTAACGTTACTTCACATACTATAATTAAAACACTTAATGATTATTTTTCACGTTATGGCATCCCCAAGATAATTCTCTCTGATAATGCTCCGAATTTTATTTCCGATGAATTTGAATTTTTTTTGAAATCTCTCAACATTAAACACAGAAAATCTTCTATTTATTTTCCAAGGTCAAATGGTCTTCTTGAAAGGATACATCGCTCTCTTAAACAATCTATAGCTTCTTTGTCAGATAAAGTAATTGAATGGTCAGAACGTTTAAAATTTTTTGTGCTACATTACAACAATGCGAAGCACTCTGTAACAAATTTTACACCAGCCCAACTTTTTTTTGGCAGAAGATTAAACCTCCCCATTGACATAAATCACCCACCCAACCTTGTTGAACCACCCTCTAAATATTGGCTTAGACAAAAACAACACTTTCATGAATCAAAACAATTAGTCAAACAATATGAACAGAATTACTTTGATAAGCATGAGAAATTTTTGAAAGGTATTCCAAACCCTGAAATTGATTTAAATGACATTGTGTATTTGAAAGCCCTACACCCACCCTCTACCTTTATGCCAAAATTCACTGGTCCCTATGTTGTTCTAAGAAAGTTCAGAAATAACAACTATCAAATACGTGATGCGGATGATGATACGGCAAGACCCTTTAAAGTGAATGTTTCAAAAATTTTCAAAAAACATTAAATTGTATATAGATATTTTTTTTTTTTATTCCTATTTTAGTTGGTGTATGTTTGTGTGTTAAATCAAAATTTTACTCCAGAAAAAATAAGTCCACTGTTTGCAAAATATATCTTTATTTTATTCATTTTTACATTATACACATTTATTTAGTACAAATATTGTTTACTTTATGTTAGGGATTTATGTACATTTATTCACATAATGAGTAATATACAGCAACAGCAAAATTTCAAGACACTTTGTGCCATATGCAGTTTTCTTAAATTCAATCCTTGCCCATATTCCTTTTGTAGAGTGCAAAAAAAAAAAAAAAAAAAAAAGGAAACAGAAAAGGTTGACAATATTTAAGTGGAGAGTCTTGTCAAAGGCCTAGGCGGGATCTCTTACTTGTGCTCAGGCTGGTCCTGGCATTCAGTGCTACTTTTGTATTGAAAACTTTTCATTTTATATATTTTTTTTAAGCATCATCACATCATGACAACAAACTGAAATTCTCTTTTAATTTGCACTCATTTGATAATCTTACCTTAGACAAGTAGATCATTAACACCATAATAGTATGGCGAGGGATTCTGCAAAGGAAAATTGTTTTTTTTTTTTCTTCTTACCTATAACTTGCATATTTGAGTTCAGTATAAATGTACCGCACAAGGTCACTATAAATTGTTGAAATACTTTGAGAAGTTCAGGCAAACTAAATTTGACATCAATTTGAAAATTAAGAGATATATAAAAAAAAAAAAATTTTTTTTTAATCTCAATTCTCTGTGCACAGAACTATGCCTTATTTGAATTCCTATCACTCCTTACAAAGACTAAAAAGGGTTGAGCCTATTCAATAGTGTCTTCAACCGTCTTTAAATAAGGTTATAAATGTTAGGATAGATATTTTCCAATTCTTCTTATTTAATATAACAAAAAGTATAGAAAATTTTAGATACTTACTTTAATCTAAATACTTACCATCTGCCTGTTCCAAAGTGTACCAAGTCTAACAAATGTGTTGCTAAATTCCTACGATATGTGATATTGGTTATCTAGTCCAGAATTTTATATTTTTTCCAATTGTTTGTGTTTACTATTATCTATATATGTATTTATGTGTGCTTTTTCAATTGTCTGAGACATTTGTTGAAATATATCCTGAATGAAATTTTTTTTTTCTCTAATATGTACATGACTTACCATTTAATATGTATAAATTTGTTGTTGGTTTTGCTGCTCCTGTTCCGTCGGTTCTATGTTTACGTAAAAGTTTAAAGTTACAGGCAAAATATTTTTTTTTTCTTTTTTTTTCCTTTTGGTGGGGGGAAATGTTATGTTTTAAAAAAACATAACACTACGTTATTCTTAAGTTTCAAATAATTCAACATTTTTTTATTTAAAACTATAGGTTTTCAGTTGCCTTTTATTTAAAAAGCTTTCTCTTTCGAAATTTATTTTATACTCCGCGAGAAGGTCTATCAAAATCGATCGCGATCTATTTATTTAAAACATTTCCGTTTTTACTTGAAAAATTTGCCTTTTTCAAAAATAAAATAAAATAAAAACAAATACAAAAATTCCGTATTAATATAATATCGTAATCGATATTCTATGCATAAATCACTAAGAAAATAATAGTAGAGAAATTACTAAAAGTGCAAAATTAAAATTAAAATGTATAAAATCAGAAAAACCCTAAATTATCTGGTCAGCAATCAGTGTCCCGATTTTGCATATTAAATTATTTTTCCAAGCTTTATTTATATGTAACATTAATTTCATTAGATAGCTTATTTTATTTACTTTAATTTGAGCCATCGCTCATAGAAATAGCTTAAAAATTAATTGTTTTCCCTTCAAAAAATCATAAGTCCAAAAATACCTTTTTTTATTTGACTGTATTCTTAAATTCAGAGGTCAGCCATGTTTACTTAAAATGCTCGACTTTCCCGCGCTTTTAGAGGGGGAAGAAATGTTCTAGAATAATCCGGAATGGTCCCGGCGTCCGTTCGTGACGTCGTAGCGTCCCTTTCGTGCACGCTCATTGGCTGGCGTCGAAGAGAGCGCGAATTTCCGATAGCTTTCGGGGCAGAACAGCAGGAGTCCTTGGGTAGAGAGGTGTTCACGCCAGCGGAGGCCGGGGATTTATTCCCGTGCCGAAGCTTGGTTCAACTGCGAATAAGCAAATATGAAACTTACGTACCATGTTGATTTTTCCAGAATTATAAGTTAATGTAATAGGAGCAGCAAGTCTTTGAAACAAATATAAATATATATATATATTTTTTTGGACAATTTCTTCTGAAAATGCTGAGTCTATTCAAGCTGAACTTTACCAAGTTTTAGGACTGTTCTAAGTGGCTGCTAGATACGTCTTTATTTTACCAAGTACTTGATCCCTTCCAAAGTTGCTCGGAAAAAAAACAAAGAAATATACGCGACGATGTGGCAAAAATCTGATCCTCTCAAAATTCTACATCTGTGCTAAGTGGCTGCTAGCCACGTTTCAGCTTTACCAAGCCTGTCATTCCTACCATCAAGGCTGTAAGATAATATGCAAAATAATTTAGAACTTACCTTAAAGAGATGATTGTGCGAATATAAAAAAAAATAGAATCTACAGCCACACAGATAAAGAATTAACGATTGATGTTGTGCGATTATAAAAACGGCAGGAATTCGGCATTCTCTACGAAGGGTCCTCAGTATCCATTAGTTGTATCTACAGGTTACTTCAAATCTTTCATGATCACGGACTAATAATTCCTTTTTTTTTTAAAAAAGAACTTTATAGCTGCACGTCCTAAGATGATCCTAAAACTGACTATAATCTGAAATTGGCTTATGTTCGTAATATAGATTCAAACTTTATAATGATATCCGCGTTTTTTTTGGTGCATCACATATTACTATGATAATTTTACTAGTCAAGAAGATTGTATCTGTGTATTTTTTTTTTTGGTTTTATCCGCGTGAATGTGCATAGTGTATTATCAAGTGGTACCACTGCTTAAAATTTTCTTGGATTAACACCTGATTTTATAACTCTATGAAATAAAATGATGTTGGGTAAGTCACTTCTCATGTCTTTTATTATGCATGCCTTGTATTTTCATTTAGGATATGTTTCTCTTTCAGGGTAAATCACTCCAGTTTTATAAATTAAATTGTACTCCACTATTTTTTAACGATCATTTGTGGCTATAACTTATTTTTATTCCGAAACTTACACAAGTAGATTAAAATTCCTTTTTTTTTTTTTATTTATTTTCCAAATTCCTAATTTTTCCCCCCCGTTAGCAGAAATTCCTGCTAGCACATGTATATACAGGGATGAAAGTGGTTATCGTTATCAGCACCACTATTTTTTGTTATTTAGAAAAGATGAGCGTATTTTTACTCTTATATCCTTTGATTAAATAGGATACAGATTATTGTAAAAAAATTTCTGGTTGAAGAGTTCCGCCGAAAGTCAGAAAACTTTCATCCCTGTATATATATATACAAATATTGCTCACTTAATAGTATAAGGTAATTAACAGATTTTTCTAAACTAAAAAAGAAAATCAGCCTAATATTAAATATATATTTATCTGAACATGGATAAAATTACAGTCCTGTCTTGGGTTATCTGTTCAAACAGACGAAAAAGTCTGTTCATATTCATGCGTCATTGCAAACGCTAGGGGGAAGTGAGAAGGCAAAATATGAGGACCTCATTCCACCAATAGATTTTAGCTAAGAATAGCTAAGAGATTAATAATATAGATCGTGTTGGTCCATTTTTTTTTTTACCTCCCTCTCCTCTGTATGTAAAAGAGATCTATAGAGTACATGGTATGAAGTCTTCATTAAGATGATTTCAGCCATAATTTATAGTTTGAAATGAATGATGAAAGAGATAAGTTATTAAAGAATATCAGAAACAAAATAATAATAATGATGATAATGATTTTTCATTAACATGTTAAGTGCCACGCAAATTCTTAATAAAATCCATTAAAATTCTTTAATGATTTCCTGTAATTATTAAAAATTAAATAAGTTTTTAGTAATTACTTAAAATAATGTAATATTTTTAGTTTTATATCATATTTTACACTGTAAACCACTGATGGTTGATGTGGCTTTATATCATATTTGACACTGCCAGCCACCGATGGCTGACGCGGCACTCAACGTGTTAATGATATGTAACAGAATATATTAGAAGGCATAAGTTTTGGTTTTAATTTAATGAAAGTTATATGCACATCAGATGCCAAAAAATGCTCATCAAACACAGTTGCATCCCATTGATTACTAATTATTTGGCTATGAAAAGCTTAATGGTGACTTACGCTTACAACAAATGACCAAGCAGTCTTTGTCAGATTCAACCTTGTAAATGTTCGTCAAAAGTATATTTTTTGGTTTTTATATTATTGAACAACTTATCACTTTCATCAATAAAATAAACTATAAATTATGGCTGAAATAATCTTTAAAATGATTTCATAGCATGTACTCATAGATTTTCTTTACAAATAAAAGCAGGGGGTGGTGGGAGGGAAAATATTGTACCAAAAAATAGACCGGCAAGATCCATATTATTAATCTTTCAGCTATTCTCAGCTAAAATTCATTGGGGATATTTCATACTTACTTTCCTCTAGTACCTGCACTATGTGCCACTTCAACAATAGCAGTTCAGCTGCTGTAGCAACTAAGTACTCGGATTTGTTTTATATATATATTCAGATTTTCGATTTTTTGTATAAACACTCCAAATTTTTTTATTTTCATCTTCTCCCTTCACACACACCATTTTAAACTGATGATCAAATCCCAATTGCAGAGATTCCAAGTGTTCCAAATTTGGCCCATCTCCTGTATCCCTTCTTTAGAATGAATTTCTTTTAATTTTGAGTTCTCCTAAAGAAGTAACTGTGTCTCCCCGCCCTATACAGCTACTGATATCTATTAGACATCTAAATTACATTCAATGATCCATAAAAGGTACAAAATATCTCAATGCCCATTGAAAGTTCTGGATATCCTATACTAATTATAGATATTTATTAGATGTTTAAATATAAACGAAATTTAGATGTCTTTTTCAATGTCTAATAGACAGGGCTGTATTTAGGTCAGGGCAACAGGGGCTGAAGCCCCAGGGCCTCCACAAAATTTCATATTTTTACAAATTTCCTTTTTAGCGAGAAAAACACAAAAATTACTATGACAAAACAACAGAAATTTTTAGTAAGATCTTTGATATTTGTGCCCAACTACACTTTTTTGAAGACCCAGAACACTAATACTATTTGGAGACTGCCTCCCTTACACTACAGAGCTCATCAAAATGGTCGCATTCTAAAAAACAACTATCTAGTATTTTTCTTTCATTTGAAGCAATTTATCCTGTGTAGTGCACAATGGAATTCTTTCTAAAGGGTTATAGCCTGTATTTACATGATTTTCGGAGAAAATTATGGAAAACTCTAAAAGGTTAGGGTGACAAAGTTCGAACGTGCCACTTTCCGTTTAACAGCTTCGAACGAGGATCTATTAGTGAGGCACTTATTTAAAGAATATTTTCTACGATGGAAATCGTCAAAATAATAATTTCAAAGCTACGTTTCCTAATGCAATAATAGCGTGGAGGATGTATTTCATTTAGTACTAGCCGCCTTCGGCAACCAGCTGGTTCACGATCCTTGAAAAATCCGACTTCACGAAACTCCCTCCTATTGGCACCCTTTTTCCCGTTTCAGGTCTTACAACAGCTTATTGACATATAGTGAAAATAGCTTTATTGAAAAATTTAATCGCAGTAAATTCCTGCTCGGTAGTGCCTGTGATGCCCTCTTCCCGTTTCAATATCTGAAATAGCTTGTTCGCTTACCATGTTATGATCTTTTAAATTTCTGACTTTAGCAAAGCCTCGCTTGGTGGCACCTTATCCCCGTTTTAGAACTTAACTCACCTTCTGCTCTCATTAGAATTTGAAATTTTAAAATATTACAGCACCATCTGGCGGTAGAAATTCCTGTAGTCTACTGTTCAATTCCAAATCAACAAAGCTTTCAAATGACGTATTACTTATAAAATTATTTTAATTAGTAGCTGAGTTAAAACCTAATCAGGATGCCTTAAAACGTGTAAATCAGGTAAAATCTCGAATCCCAATTTCAATAAAACAAAAACTTCTAATTAAAAGAAAACTAATCAAAAATTCGAAAATCAAGCTTCAGGAGAGGTCATTACGAACCTCCTTGCAAATTTGTGTAGCTCTATGATCAGCTGTTTTCCTAAAAAGCTCCAGACATACATACTAACACATGCACACAAACATCTTATTTTATTATATGTATATATACAATATATATCATCATCATCAATTTCAACTTTTATCAATTCACTGCAGGATGAAGGCTTAGGTGATTCTAATCTGTCCTGTTTTCTGCTATTCTTCTCCATTTTGCTCTTCCAAACTTCACAATTTCATCTCTCCAATAACACAGTGGTTACTTCATCAGAATTTTCTTATCTCTCGGGGTCCAAAATAAGATATATATTGATGATATTATCGTTTTTTACTTTAATGGTAGTAATACTAACACCTTCATAGATAATTATCCTCAAAGTCTTTCATTAACTAAAAATGAAATGAAAAATAAAGAAATAAACTCTCTAGGTTTAAAAATGTATAATGAAAATAAAAAAGTTAATTTATTTACTCATTACAAATCATGTTTACATAAATCTATTTGTAAAAATATTCCAATTAATTTCCTCTACAAAATAAAACATCTATGTTCTGATAAATATAAAAGTAAAAACATTAAATCTATTATCAGGATAGAATTTATGGTTATCCTAAATTTCTAGTAAATTCAATTATTAAATCTTGTTTCTAATTTAATCTTTCCTTATCTATGGTGTTTACATTATAATGCACTTTTGTGTATTTTTGTGCATTCCACAAGGTGGTTCTGCTAGTAGTTTATTATCTGACTTATATCTTTATTATTATGAAAGAAACTTCTCTATAAGCAATGACTTAATGTTCTACAGATATATAGAGTATATTATCTTTTTTTACTTTAATGATAGCAATACCAACACCTTCATAGATAATTATCTTCATAGTCTTTCATTAACTAAAAATGAAATGATAAATAAAGAAATAAACTTTCTAGATTTAAAAAATATATAATGATAAAGGACACTTAGATTTTGATATTTTTGATAAGAGAAAAGAATTTTCTTTTAAAGTTAATTTATTTACTCATTACAAATCATGTTTACATAAAACTATTTATAAAAATATTCTAATTAACTTCCTCCGCAGAATAAAACATCTATGTTCTGATAAATATAAAAGTAAAAACATTAAATCTATCTATGTTCAGGCTAGACTTTGTGGTTATCCTAAATTTCTAGCAAATTCAATTATTAAATCTAATTTCTAATTTATTCTATCCTGGTATATGATGTTTGCATTACTTTTGTGTATTTTTAACCAAACAAATTGCATAAAAATAGAAGACAATAAAAAAGGTGGAGGTTGGGGGGGGGGGGATGCTTGATTACGGAGGATGAGTGGTGGTGTTTGGCTGTATGGTTGGGAGAGAATTGTGGGGAAAAAAAGGGTCATTACTTTTTTTTCTCTCTAACAGATGGCGCTCATTCCTCTATAACTTGCTATTTTGAATCCATGAAACAATTGTATCTCTACATGATATTTATGAATTGCAAATTCACGTAACTCAAATTAATCTCTATAATAAATTAAAATTTAATCAAATAAATTAATTTTAAATTCTAACTTTAAGGTTTATTTGTTAAAAATTTGAAAAAACTAATTACACTAAAATTTAAGCTAAAAATTATTTTTCTTAATCGTTCAGTAGATGAATTCATTTCCCTTATCAACTGTGAATTTAACTGTTTTCAGTCTCATGGTTGTTGTGGAATGTTTTACCTTTTTTGGCGTGCTTTTCAAAAGTAAAGAAAGTTAAAATTTAGTTTTATTAAATTTTCTTAGGGTTAATTTATTGTGAAGGGATTGGTGTTTTAAGTTTAATAAGTTTATTTCTCTCATGGTTTTTTCCACTTCATAAATTTATTTTGAAAAAATTGGTGTTTAAAGTTTAATATGTTTCTATCTTGGTTTTTCCCACATATTATTTGAAATTATTTTCAAGTCTTTTAGGTGACCTCGGGCATTGCATGCTGTAAATTTTTAGCAGATTGCATACAGCATGACAGAAAGATCATCTAATTTGCATACAACATTCATTCAGTGCCCTTGTAAAAGTAATGAATTTGTATGCTTCAATATCAAGTTGCTTATTTTTTCTTTTTGTCAACTTCATTCATTTTTTATAGTCCTTCATGTGATACTTGGCTTCATAAAATGCAATGTTTGAAAAGGTTTTCGATATATATATATATATATATATGTACTGATAAGTATAAAGGATTTAAGTCCAAAAATGTCGATTTTGAGTTGAGTATGTCATACTCAGAAAAAAATTCTCAATCGATTGGTATAAAGGATTTAAGTTTATGTCATTTAGTCTTTGAGAAAATTCATTGGTGAAAAAAGGTTCAAGTCAGAAATTTACCATTCATGTATGGTATAAAATATTTAATTCAATTTTTTCCCGTTATTAAATGAAGGTTGACAATCACTGAATGGTATAAAGGGTATAATACCTTTTTCCTAATCGATTCTTCTGATTTGTTTTTAGTTAGTTTAACTTTATTTTTCGTCTCCTGAAAAATTAAGAATATGGACTTAAATTCTTTATACTTATCAGTACAGATATATATGTGTGTGTGTGTGTGTGTGTGTGTGTGTGTATAAGATCAGGGCCCGACTGTGACCTTTGGAGGCACTGAGCACAACTTTTATATTGTTCCCCCCTCCCCTCCCTACAAGCCTATACAGTTTAATAATTTTTTGAGTGTATTATATTTTATATGTCTTTTATATATAATAAACATTTTAAATGTTATAAATAAAATTAAATTATTGTGCATCACTCATAAAAATAGATTTCTTTTAACATAATGTTTAAGAAAAATAAAATTTAGAAAAATTTTCTTTGGAACACATGAAAATATCAGGTTTATCTATAATAGTTAAAATATGCATCGGTAGAATTAGGATGCTTTCATACATATAATAATATTAAAACCATGAAACATAATTGTATGATGACACTCATGTTTGTGAAAATTGCTACACCAGGAAAGAATTGTCAGAAATTAATGAAATTTATTCCACATATTACTGATAGTGGTAGAAATAAACAATCAAATGTACAAGACAAAAAAAAAAGAACGTCTGAAATCAGTACTTTGTGTCTGCCACGCTGAGTGATGAGAGCCTTTACACGACGTGGCATTTAATCATAGAGGTTCTGAATGTAATCATGGGGAATGGCATTCCAGATGGCTTCGACTTGACACCAAATTTCAATCTTACTGTGCTCCCCACCAATTGTATGAGCGAGTCGCCGACCAATGAAATCCCAGCTATGCACAATAGGAGACATATCCGAGGAATAAGCAGGCCATGAAAAAAGCGAAACTTGTTGTGCACAGAAAAAGGCTTATGCAGTGTGAGAAACGTGTGCACGGGCATTATCCTTCTGAAACACAGCACCCGGAATGTGTCGGAGAATGGGAAATACCTCTGGCTCCAAAATTTCCCTTATGTAGCAATCACTGTTGAGGTTGCCTGCAATGTGCACAAGATGGGATCGACAATTATACCCAATAGCTCCCCACACCATGATGCTAGGCATTTGTGCAGCATGAGCATGACGCTGGATAACACACTGTGGGAGCAGACGTTCCCCCCTGTAACATCTGACGCATACTCTTCCATCATTGGACTCCAGATTTGAGCGAGATTCATCGGAGAAAACAATTTGTTGCCAATGGGCACGCCACATGCTGTGTTGCTTTGTTGCTCCCGTGTATATTCATTCGGGGAAAGACATCCATAAGAGAGTAAAATGGCCGTCTTTCCCAAAATAAAAAGGCATCACTTTTACGCCCTTGCTGATCAATCTATGTCTTATTACTATATCTATGATTACACTGCGTGCGGGCCGTGAATTCTCGATACAAAAATTCACCCCTCGCATACCAACGATGCGGCCTCGTACGCATTCCGTTAGTTGTTGGTATGGCACCCTCCGCTTTTGATGAGGCATATTGATCACCAGTGAAACGTTTACAGCAGACAGAGAATGATAAACAGATTTCAACGCGCCTTTACAGTCCTTTATATACCTAGAATAAGTGACTGATAAGGAGTCGGTTCTCGTTCCACGTATGTGCAATCGCTTTGTAATTCTAATTATTTGCATGCCTTACCTCACTTTACATTTCCTGTAAGTTTGGTTCAGTTTGCATAATCCTTTCATGGTGTTGCAATTTTCATAGACATGAGTGTATATATACAGTCGAACCTCGTTAACGCGAACACGCTTAACGTGAATTACTTTTAACATGAACTATTTCCACAATCCTTTTCATAATGAGGATTAGTGAAATTATATGAAGATTAGTTACTGATAGCATGAACTACTCATAACATCAACAATTTTTTTATTCCCCTTGAGATTCAGGTTAACAATGTCTGACTGTATGTATATATACATATAAAGTAAAGAATAAGAATTAAATAACGTTATAAAATTTAGCAATTAGCAGATACATGATAATACCAACAACGCACACAATAAAAGTTATTGTAATTCAATTTAAATGTCAGCACTTTTTTTTTATGATTCGTTTACTGTACCAATTGAGGAGTTCTATTGAAATTGAGGAGCTTGTGAATTTAGTTCATTTGTGTATCAGGCAAACTGCCTTCGTTTTTAATGGTACTTATTATTCCCAAAATGAAGGTATGGTAATGGGCAGTCCTCTCTCTCCTTTGCTTTGCGATATTTATATGCACTATTTTGAAGAAAAACACTTTGGTGTATATAAATTTTCTCATTGGTTTAGGTATGTGGATGACACTTTCGTTCTTGTTTCCCCTGATGTCGATTTGTCCAGTTTACTTTCTTTGGTCAATTCGATTGACCCATACATTCAATTCACTTTTGAGATTGAAAAGGATTGCTTTTTGCCTTTCCTTGACGTTCTTGTGAATAAAGACAAGAATCGTTTCTTAACTACTGTTTTTAGAAAACCATTCTCCATCTCTCTCCATGCTCTCTCTAACCACGCCCCTCAATAGAACATGTCTTCTTTTTATACTTATACTTATGTTTTTCGTGCCTTACATATTTGTTCTGATTCGTCTAATCTTTCGAAAGAAATTAATTATTTAAAATCTTTTGCTCTCTCTCGTGGCTATAACCCCTCTATTATCGATAAAGCTTCATATAAATTTAAGAATCCTAAACGTTCTGCTCCCAAACTGAACGATCACAGTCTCATCCCAGTTGTTTTATCTTTTTATTCTTCACTCTCTTTTAAAATCTTTAAAATTCTTTCACCATTGGGTTTCAAAGTCATTTACAAACCCGTCAAAAAAATTAAATTATCTTCTCTTAAGGATCCCATTCCTACCGAAAACCGTTCTGGCATTCATTTGATTCCGTGTTCGTCGTGCAACTTAGGTTATATTGGTCAAACTAGGACGCGTTTGAGCACAGAATAAATGAGCACCGTCAGAATGTTCGTAATGAAGAGATTTCCAAACCTTCTATTGCTTCCCACTGCTGGACTCATGATCATCGTTTTGATTTTTCCAAAACTAACATAATTTCATCTCCTGTCTGTCCTTTCCATTTGGATGTCCATGAAGCATTTTACATATATAAAAATATTATATTTCTTCCACTCCATTCTTCCCTGATGCTTGGAAATTGCTCACGTAACTTAAATTTTCGTTTAATTTTGATATTTTTAGATTTTGTATATTTTTAATCTTACTTATTTATTTATTTCCTTGTTTTATTTTACAATTCTGCTCGCACCAGTAGTTATATTTACATTCGACTTTATATGGTTTTGCTTTTCATTTTGTGCGTTGCCGCTTTGACTGCAGCACTCGTGCCTACTTTGTTCGCCTGATTAAGGGTCGTGTGCTCTTTCGACCCGAAACAATTGTTTCGAGTTTATTGCATTTTATGGTGTTTATTCAAAGTTTTGTAAGTACCAATATATGTATATATATTGTAAGAAATACAAAATTCGAAAGACATTTTAGTTTTTTATTGTATCAGCTTGTAAAAGCAATTGCGAGTTAGTTTTCTTTAATTTGAGTCATTTAAGATTTCTTTCTCTCTCTCTTTTTTTTTATTTGTGTGTGTGTGTGTGTGTTTGTGCTTAGATATAAAGACTTTTATCATTAGTTAGTGTATGGTCCCTGTCTTTAGCGTAGAAACATCTGTAGTGATACGGAAAAGTTGCATCATAAGACGCTTTTTCTCTGTGCCGTAATTCCGTTGATTTTACAGATACAGATAAGGTAAACGCAAGGACATTTTCCGACTATTTTTTGTGCAATTTTCTTAATTTTAGAGACTAAAAAAAAAATTAATGTTTCACACCTTTATTAAAACTTTCTTTACATGACTGTACTACGAAAATTGCTAATTGTAGCATTTTTATTTGTTGAAAAAAAAAAAGATTCCGGAGAGCTTAAAATGAGCCATTAGTGGACACCCTAAATCCCAGTAAGTAGTGGACAGTTTTTGTTCCAATATGGAAACTTTTGAGGGAAATCGGTTCAGTAGGTTTTTCGTCACACTAGTATTACGTTATGAGTAATTGGCGGCAGTCTAAGACACACCCCTAAGGGTGATCTGAAGACATACCGTTACAATTTTGATCCTGCACTTACGAATCACTGACACCCTTGAATATTTGCTTCTAATTAAGGTGACCAAATGTCCCCAGGTTTGGTAGTTTGTCTTTAAATACATACAGTCGGCAGCAAAATTATTCGAGCGCTAGCAATAATTCCTTTGTAAAAAGGTACATTCAATACTGTTTTGTTAGAAAAATCCTTGTCGAATCATGTTCTTAGACTGACTAAGTGCTACACTATGGGCAATTGGCGACAGCCTGGGATCACCCTTAACGACTATATTCACCACTAACTTCAACTCCTGGTTGAACCTGAAAACTTGAAAAGTTTATAAAGACAGAGTGCAACCATTCAGCAAAATTTTATGTGTTGCTTCTGCCATCTAGCGGCATAGTTATTTTCAAAAATTTTTAGCTGAAAATAACAAATCAAAAATTGTATAAATCGTCAACGCTAGATGGCTGATGCAACGTTTCAAACTTTGTTGAAGAGCTACACCCTGACTTTAAAACACTTTTCAAGATTTTGCATTGAACCAAGAGTTAATGATGAATACCGCTGTAAGAGTGTTCCAGAGATATGCCATCACAATTTCGATCCTACACGGAGTGGATCACAGATTATCATACAGATAGAACAGTGGAGCTAAAACGCGAACCGAAAAGATAGTAGCACCACTAGTGTCAAGGGAGGGTAACTACGTGTGTTAAGTCTACATGTATAGCATCTTTAATCGAAAATTGTTTTTCCATTTCGCGAGTAGTTAGTAGCAAGTTAGTATGTGAAGTTTTCTGTTCTTTACTTTCTACGATTTTTGTATTTTTGAATACACAAAATCATACTGAAACATTCAGAGCTTTTCTTCTAAGAAATAACATTAATTTTTATTATGTTTAAAAATATATTTTGCCAAACACATTCATATTCATGTATAAATTAAAATAATAAACTATAATTCTGAAAGAGCAGTATGAAATCTTAAATATTTAACATTACTTACAAGGGAGGGCCACCAACTAATACACCAAGGTAATACAATTTTTTATTAAAATCACACAATCAACTGATTGGAAGAAAATCAAATTTAATGAAATTTTATTTTTCCGACTGAGTGAAAATAATGCCTGGACCGGGAGTCGTTTAATAAAAAATTGTATTTCTTTCTCCCATTGTTTAATGGTGTTTTCCTTTACCTGCGGCTTATTTTTCTGTCGAGCTATCTACACGATAGACCAGATGTTTCTGTCGAAAGGTTGTCTGAGTGAGTAATGCTGATCGGTTGTCGGCCTGGATAGCTCAATTGGTAGAGCCTTGACCTTGTAAGTCTAAAATCCGGGGTTCGACTCCCGGTCCAGGCATTATTTTCACTCAGTTGGAAAAATAAAATTTCATATTCAAAAGGTATTTATGCATGTTATATATCCTCTTAAAGCTTTTCACCAATTGCCCATCTGCATAGCACCTGTGCGACATAAAACCCAACCATCCATCCATCCATCCTCTTAAAGCTTTAACTGAACTGATAATAAAAATATCCATCTTATCGGCAAATGCGCCCCCTAGTGTGAGTTATTCTCAATGAAAGTTTGTAAATTGCAGGCTCTTCAGTAATGTACTTTGAAGAATTTCTATCATTAGAATAAATTTTTTAACAGATTCTCGTGCTAATTATGACTATTTATATTGTTAGTAAATTATTTTATTATGTGTTTAATAATTATTTTGCGATAGCATTAAATTTATATATCCAATACTTTATGTATGTAGCCATGTGTAAAATATTTAAAATCAGAAATATTTTCCTGTACATTGACATAATCGATATTGACGTTGGTTGGGGGAACAATAGAAGAAATTTAATGTACTAACATAGTAATGGAGGGGGAAATAAGTGAAAAAATAAATTTCTACTTTAAAAAAATTAATTATATTGTTACCTACAATATAATATTTAATGAAAATGAATATATAAAGTAATAGTTTTCTTCGTTACTATAAAAATTACAATAGCTTCTTTTTTACTTTGCTTTTTTTTTTCTTTTAAATACTTTTCATACAGTTTAGCATGCATAAATTTATTGTTGACACAAGATAATTATTATATATATATATATAAACAGTGAAATAGTTTACATGTAATAATATAAATATATATATATATATATATATATATATATATATATATACATAATAACATGTATATTATTTATTTTTCAATGGCGTGGTACTTGCAAATAAACATTGACTGTGCAGTCGCTGAAATGATAACCATTTGTGAAGGAGTACACAATGGGCAGCCATCACCACCATTTACAAGGTAACAAATGCATGCTTTGTTTAGGATTCGAACCCGGCCCTACTGTGAGGGAGTTAGGAACGCTAACCACCACAATATACGGGCGACCTTTCCTAATAATATATACAATGGTTTTTAGAATGAGAATCTTTTACAAAACTGATTATAATGATAGAAACAATATGAAGTACATTGTTAAATAATCTGTAATTTAAAAACTTTAATTGAGAATAACTTGCGCTAGGGGGCGCATTTGCCGATAAGATGGATATTTTCGTTGTCAGCTCAGTAAGAACTTTCAGATGATACATAATATGTATAAATACCTTTTGAACAGTTGGTGACCCTCCCTTATTAGTTTAAATAGTACAAAATGCTTTAAAATGAAAATATATATATATATATATTTCTGTTTATTAATATACTTCAGAAATTTATTTGTTTAATATTTAGTACTCGCTTCTTAAAATAAATTGCTTTTGACAATCAAATTTGTAAACAATTACAAAGTTGCCGAACGAAAACATCAGTACAATGCTTGCTTGGTTGGTTGTTGGGTTTAACGTCGCACTAGTACTGCGCTATGAACATAGATACAATAAAATCTTTTTGTAAAAATTAGAACTGACTCCAAAAATCAAACAACTAAAAAATGAAAGAAAATTGGTATGAAATGAAACTATAACACTACAATTAATCATAACTTTTGAAGTCGGCGCAAAATAAAATAAAATTAAATTAGTTTTTAAAGGTTTGTTTTTAGATCGGTAGCAACAAATGCTGTTGTCTCGAATGATCCATTTTCATGTTTCCTTTATTATTTTAGCGCTGTGTACAACTGGTCCATTAGTAATATCTATATAGAACAGTGAACATTCTTCACAATGCGGTATTTATGTTTCTATGAAGTTAGAGTTTCCTTTGCAAATTTGGTATAACTTTGATAACTATCATCCTTGGTGGTTTTTGGATTTGACGATCAAAACGTAGTGCAAAAATATACACGCAAGATGTATATTTTCATAATATATATTATACGAAGTATCGTTTCATATTCTTGATTACTCTCTTAATATACCTTATCAAAATAATCATGATATCCCAAAGAAATTAAATATGTTTGCCAGACAATATTGCGATTTTTCTTCCACCAAGGACGTCAGATACCAGCATCTCCACCAGCTTTTACTGCAAAAAATCTTATTTCTTTTCTTGAATCAAAGTAGTTTTCGGCTGCGTTTTGCAGGTGACAATGTGAGATGTGTATTTTGAATAGGATTTGATTTTCGTATTGAATAAAGGTATCAATTTTTATTTAGTTTTTCGCCGACTTCAAAAGTTATGATTAATTGTAGTGTTATAGGTTGTTTGGCGAAGGAGATTATTTTATAATTTTAGGCGCAATTTACAGTTTCATTTCATACCAATTTTTTTTTTTTTTTAGTTGTTTAAATAGTAGTCGCTTTTTGGAGTCGGCTCTATATTTTTGCAAAAAGATTTTATTTTTCTCTTTTCAGTGAAAACTTATTCATGTAGCAGAATATCAGAAGACGTTCGACGGCAGTTTCACAAATCACAATATCCAAGAAAAGTGACATAACTCAAAAAATTGTTTATGTCACTGAAAAATGCTTGAAATGCACTCAATGTGAACAAAAAAGTTACATCTCCATCTAGAAAGTTATCCACTCGAGAGACAGTTGTGCCAGTTTTATTCTAGTCAAGTTATTTTTAAGTTGATTTTTCTCAAATGCTGCATTTTTAAGTTGTGTCACTTTTCTTGCCTTTATCGGATATGAGCAAAAAACTATCCATTGAATGAACATACGTTAAGTTAAAAAGTCTTTAGAAATGTAAAGAACGGATACGCTGTATCCGTAACCAAAAATTCTGTTAGGCAGGCCCTGACTAATGGCAGGGCATACGGGGCAAATGCCCTGGGCCCCCCTACAGGCGTATGCAGAAATTCTGTAACCTAAAGAGCTCTTATGCCACTGCAAGGGGGCCCCCAGAATAGGCTTGCCCCGGGGCTCCAGGTAGTCTAAGTCGGGCCCTGCTGTTAGGCATATATATCGAACTTTACAGTGAATACGTGTCACCCGCTGCGCGGAAATTGCGCAGCGTAAAGTTCAAACAAAGAGCAAAATATGCACTGCAGCTGACGGACAGAAGTTGCAACACCGATACTTACATACTGCTTTTACCAGTGTAGCTGCATGCGTTCAGCAGTTAGAGCGAGAACAGACTTTTGTGAGTATCCTGCATTTTGTTTATATCTTAATGAAATCATAATGAAACCTATATCAGGCCAAGATCATTACGACAACAAAAAAAGTATTAAAATTAAACCATCTCTTACGGAGTTATAAGTTAACAAATTTCAACAAGAACAACAATGAGAAACATGGTTTGTATTGAGAACCTCTTCCTTTATGAAGTCGGTTTAAAACGTCTATGCGTTAATCGATGTGACCGCTTACAATAACCATACTTTGAATTTTACTTAGCATAAATGTCACCCGCTACGGTACAACATATGCAATGTTGTTCAAGTGTGCACAAAATAGGAAATTGTGAACAAACAAATGCACGTTTTAAGCATTCTGTTTAGGAACGCTAACTCCACTGTTTTCCACCAGGTGGCGCTGTAGGCGGTTAAATCGCGTAGCATATGTGCACTTTACTATACCTACACACCACTTTTATGACTAGAGCTGCAGCTGTTCAGCAGTTAAAAGAATCGGGACTGACTTTTTTGGGCACCTTTTATTTTCTTTTGATCATAAAGATATTACAATGGGACCTATTTCAGACCAAGAACTTTACAGTAAAAGAAAAAAGTATCAAACTCTGATCATCCGTTCAGAAGTTATGAGCTAAAAACAAAAACAAAAAAACATACGCTTTGAATTGAGAATCTCCTCCTTTTTGAAGTCGGTTAATTAGAGCATCTCTTACGAAGTTATAAGCTTACAAACACCAACAACAACACATAGCTCGAATTAAGAACACCCTCCTTTCTGAAGTTGGTTGAAAACGACTTTGCGCTAATCGATGTGACCGCTTACAGTAACAGTACTTTGAACCACAGAGTATACGTCTGATCCGCTACACTGCAAAGTGTGCAACGTAGTTCAGTGTAGGAAATTGCGAACAAACAACTGCACGTTTTAAGCGTTCTATTTTTAGCAATAATGTCTAAAAACTGTCTTTTTGTAGTAAATCGATGATGCTCTACAACTTCGCAATTAATTTTTCTCTCATCTTGAACGCTCAAGTGTGCATAATGTAAGAAATTGCGAACAAAGAAATGCACGTTTTTAGCATTGTATTTTTAGCATCAATGTCTAAATTATCTTTTCATACTAAATCGATGATGCTCTGCAATTTTATAATTCACTTTTTCCCCCTGTTTTGAACCGTTTCCGAGATAAGAACGCTAGAATGAATGTCTAAGCTATCTTTCTGTACTAAATCGGTGATACTCTTCAACTTTGTTATTCACTTTTTTCTCTAGACCCGTTTTCGAGATAAGAACACTAAATCCGCTATTTTCCACCAGGTGGCGCTGCAAGCGGTTTAACCTTGTACTGCTTGGCCACTTTGCTATACTTACATACCATTTTTATCATTATAGCTGCAGCCGTTTAGCAGTTAAAAGAGTTGAGACTGACTTTTGGGCACCCTGTATTTTCTTTAGATCGTAAAGATATTACAATGGGACCTATTTGAGACCAAGGCCTTTTTAACAAAACAAAAAGTATCAAAATCGGAACGTCCGTTCAGAAGTTATGAGCTAACAAAAACAACAACAACAACAAAAAACAAAAACATACGGTTTGAATTGAGAGCCTTCCTTCTTTTTTAAAGTCGGTTAATAAAAATAAGACGAGTGATTGCGTAAGCTGGAGAGCTCGAGAAACTTACAGCCGTTGCCAGTAGGGTCACTGTTCAAAATTTGGTTACCATTGACTATACGGGAGTGTCTCATTTGTATAATAATGTGTGAAGGGGATGGCTCCTCGGTATTGGTGATCCTCAGAGGCATTATTTTGTATCGGAAACATTAATTAGTAATAATGTGTTTCCGTTATTCATTCCTTTCTTTCTTTCTTTCTTTTTTTTTTTTTTTTTTTTGTTTAATCGTCAATTTTTTTCCATTGCCTGATATCATTTGCAATTTTCTTTTGCATTATTTGCGTTATATAAATCTTTTAGATTTTTGAGCAAAGCAAACGTAATTCTAACTACAAAAAATAAATTAAGTTTTATTATTTGTAGTTATATTCATGTCAAATTTTAAGATCTCAGTGCAATAAGGGGACAACTCTACTTTTTCTCGGTTTTCTGTTTATATTAAAATATATGAAGAAAAATGTACTCTTTCATTCTGTACAAGAACGTGACATCTTCAACCAAAACTTATTAAAGGAAAGAAGTTGTAACAGACTACGTTTCCGGAAAGAACAATGCAGCTCACGGAGTTTTTTGTGATTCCTGAAAGTTTTAAAATCTGGAGCTGCCCCCTTCTTGCACCGAGGTCTTCATTTTTAAAGCAAAATATATCTGACGGAACGTCAATAAGCCAAACAATTTAGCCTCAAAACGGCTGAAGTCGAGATGATGTGTATTTAATGTGTCATTAAGTATACAAACAACAGGTTATTGGCGACGGTCTAGGAGACTCCGCTCAGTTTGGCCAGATTTTGGGGCTTTTTTATTCCATAGTCATCACTAAATTTTAATTGTGACAGTTGCCTCATTGCTTCGAAGGTTAATCGTCTATTATATATATTAAATACCACTTCTCAAAATTACTGGTGAGAGTTGAATAAAAAAGTCCCCAAGTCTGGCAACACTGACTCCGCTAACGGCTATATTCACCAATAACTTCAACTCCCGACTGAACTCGACAACTAGAAAAGATTATAAAGGCAGAGTGACCATTTCCGCAAACCATTCAGCAAAATTTTATGCGTTGCTTCTGCCATCTAGTGGCATTGTTATTTTCAGATTTTTTTAACTGAAAATAACCAATCAAAAATTGTATAAATCATCAACACTAGATGACAGAAGCAACGTTCCAAACTTTGTTGGAAAGCTACACCCTGACTTTAAACACTTTTCAAGTTTTTGCGTTGAACCGACAATTGAAGTTAATGGTGAATACAGCTATTAGAGTGGTGTGGAGAAATGGCAAGACAATGCCGTCACAAATTTCAACACAATTGTAAAGATGAAGGGTTATGTGAAATCGTGTCTTGTGCCCCCCCCCCATCCTTTATTTAACATTTAAACTTTATTTTAATAAAATTATATATAAATATACATACCTGGAACATGCAAAGTTAAAAAAGGATGCTTATAAGTTTTTCATGTTGGCGGAAAAATGATATTCCAAAACAAAACAACAAACTGACGTTGCCACGAGATAGTTTTCAAACTTACTCCAGAATTGGTGTTCTGAGATTGAGTGTGCATGTAAGCACAAAATATCTGCTGTAGATGTACACCGGCAGTGGTGTTTGACGCAATATAATTTTAATTTACACCATTTAAAATGTATCTGAACACTTGATTCGGTGTAAACACGAAATTTAGTGCTTGTTTACCCAATTTTTGGGTATTTGAACACCAATTATGGGGGTGACATTACTTCACACTTTTTACAGTGTATATATACATGCAGGAGGGTTGCTTGAAAATCATGTCAAATGTAATCCAATTTAATGATTACAGCTCAACCTTTTTTGCAAACCACCTCTCATAAACCAAGTATTTTTAATCAATAATTGGTTATAGACTTAAGTGTTAATTTTCCCTCCATCAGTGGACCACTACTTCTCGTATACCTTCTGAGTGGCCACATCACTTTTCAACTATTCACCACCGCCACTTTAGAATGTAGAAAAAGAGGGGGGAAAAGGCTAAAAACCCCATAGAAATAGCATGGGAAGAAAAGCAAAAAAACTCACAATGTCAAGTGTGTTAAAAAAAAAAAAAAAAAAAAAAACACCGGAAGTAATAAGGGGACAAAGTTGACTAGAAAAACACAATGAACAGCGGGAACCGGGCGGGCTGGGGCATGGGTCCTATCGTCCAGGATTAATACGACTCGCCTAGTATTAGTTTCTTAAGGGAGTTTTGTTACCGACTGTATGTGTTATATCGTTATATGCATAAAATTTTGCTTTCCTTATCTCCTCTATTAAAATGACAAGCTCTCTGAAAGACCGATTTTTTTTTTTTTTTTATGATCAAATAAAATAAAAATTTTAGATAATTTAATATTAATTAGATAATTTTAATTAAATTATTTTCTCTTGTTAAATCCTTTTGTTAGAGCTAGGAGCTTAAAAAATCGGGATTTTAGGTTTTTAGACATGAGGAATCGATTGTGCATACTTTCCAGGCAGTGCTGAGTATGAGACGGGTTTTTCAGCTTTAGACAGCGAAAGAATTCCTTCATAGAAATCTTTTAAAATGACAAGTACTTTGAAAGTTAAAATAAATGAATAAATAGAAAAAAAAATTCATAAATTTTTATATAATCCCCATTACGCGGATTTTTATATCTTGTCGTTTCGTAGTTTCCTAGCGCTCCCCGTAGGAACTACCGCTATACCGAAATTGCTGGCAGGTATTATATTTTATTCTATGATTTTGATTTATTTAAATAAACTATAACACATAATTGGTGACTAGGATTTGATTTTTTGGTAGCTATTTTCAATGTAATGGTCGCCCTCTACGACTGGCGACTGCTAATCTAGAACTCTAGTACTGGTTCTATTTAATCTGTTTGATTATAAATTATAATAGAGGTAGTAGTAGTAATAATAATAATAAAACGCTTGTGCACAATCATTTGACATAAAATCATCATCATCATCATCATCACGGGCATTTAGAGAGTACCTACAGTGGTCGAAACGACAGCCTACCTACTTCCACCTGAAGTAGAGTCCTGCGTGGATCGTGTAAACTTGACCCGCACCCGACCCGTAGAATAACTCTCGACCCGCAACTCGTCCCGAACCCGCAGCTTCAGACCCGCAACCCGATCCGCGTCCCGCAATAAAGGGTTGTTAAATTAATGTAATGTAAGAAACTGAATTAAAGTTCTAGTACACAAAATACAATTATATTAATGAACAAATCATTAAAAGAATTAAATATTTCATAAAATATTACGAAAGGTTTGTTTATAATTAGATTAATAAGTTTTTATACAGTTATAAAATTATAATTACAGTAAAGCTTCCCGCGAACGACCACCCTTCGTTCCGCAAAAATTTGGTCGTAAATAGAGGTGGTCGCTCAAAGAAGTGTCAACATTGGACATTAAGTAGATAGGGTAACAAATCGGTGCCTTTAAAATCGGTCGTTGGAGGAGGGGGTCGCTTAACAGGGGTGGTCTCCCTTAGAAGTTTCACTATGAAAAACTACTAATCTAATTATAAGTGATCTATTCAGTGATCTAATTTCTGCATTCAAAGGTTACGTTTATATAAGTAAAAGCATTAAAAATTCTTCAGATAATAAATAAATAAATAAATAACAAATAAGTAAAAATAAAATAAAATTATTTTGCAGGTAGACACGCGGTTTTACCCGCGGGTCAGAAATTAATGCAAACTCGACCCGCAACAGACCCGCGATGCGGATAACTCGCGGGTCCCCAATCTAATGCAGGACTCTAACCTGAATATGTAGACAGCCTATAAAAGAATCTCTAAAAACACTGCGCTGCAAAAAAAAAAAAAAAAAAAAAAAAATCGAGCCCTGATACCATTTTTGCTGATTCTTTATAAAATGACCTCCTAAATCCAAATATGACTCTAATTTTGCCCAATAACCCACTGTTTCCTCGGGACGCCATCCCTCCTTCCCCCAATTTTTATCAGTGCTCGGTAATTTTATTTCCATGACTTTCATTTGGAGAATGGAAAAGAATTATTTTAACCAAGACTCCCTATATAATATATCGGAAGCCTTGATTTTAAAATTCAGAAACACAAAAATATAATGTATAATAAATAATAATAATAATTAATTAATTAAACATAATAAAAGTAATTTATAATTTCATCCCCCCCCCTCCCCCTAAATTTTCCCTTTGCTGCAAATATTCATGTTTTAGAATTTTTCAATCCTGTAGCCCCTCAGAAGGTATTTAACAGTTAAAATAATCCTTTCTTCCCCTACAAATAAAATTTATAGCCATAAAGTAATCGGTAAGTGATAAAAATAGAGGGGCGTCCCCAAAAAACGATGGATGATAGGGCAAAATGGGCGTCATATTCGGATTCAGGCGGTCATTTTACACAAGAATTTGTAAAAATGGTCAAGGTGTTAAGGCCGTTTTTCATGCTGTATAATGCCTTTAGAGATTATTTGTCCCGATGAAGAGTTACATATTCAAGATGATCGGCGGGCCCACCAGCGGCCGAGCGGTTCTGCGCTCAAAGCTGGTAGATGGGAGGTGCCGGGTTCGATCCCAGGTCGCGCTCATCGACCTAGCCGTTCGGAGTTTTCCGTGGTTTCCTCCGAAACTTGCGTAAATACGGGCTAGGACCCCTTAGAAAGACCCCCACGGAGGGCATTCCCCCTCTAGGCCTAGGACACATCAGGAGTCAATCGGCCTTAAACTCCTACAACCAATCAAGATGATCGGCACAATTAGACGAGTGAGTTCCGAGGATCTCCGATGTGGAGATAAGATGAATTACGTGCCTATACTGCAGAGGAAAAAGACGTGGGAGAGAAAGTTTAAAATATGAGCCCAAGATGTCGCCACCATAATGTAACAACTAAACTAAATATACAAACCATGGTAATGGAATATCTCTATAGCTTCATGATACAAACTAGTCTGTGACTAAATAACAAGAAATAGTATTATGGATTAAATTTCTGACGATAGTATCTCCGGAATAATATTTTTATTACCTTTTTTTTGGAAAGATCTTTTTAAAATAATTTGTCAACTTTGAAAGCATGGCTCTTAACTGTCTGAGCAATATTTAGTACTTCTTTTATATTTAAACTAAACTTTGTAATACAACTTCTTACAAAGCTAAATAGCGTATTTTTCTTTTATAAATTTATCAGTCAAAACTATTAAGAGATATTAAGTATTTTATTCTGAAATGAATTCATATTTATATTTTCGAAAACATGTATATATACTAAGCGTTTTTAATGAATAGTTCCATATGAGGCCCGGGTCTTCTCTTCTCTCTGACTTTCAAAGTGAGCCCAAATTCATTTTCAAGTGTTTTTCAATTCTACTTTCTTTCTTTCTCTTTCTCTCTGTTTTTTTTTTTTTTTTTTTGAGTGACGGTTGAATTATTTAGTTTTGGAAATTGAATTATTTAGGCAATCGTAATGATGGAAGGATTTATTCTACCCCACCAGAAATTACAAAGGCACAAAGTAGCCCTTTCTGGAGATTCCGGATTTTTACTTATTACTGTTATGCATTCTATCCTTCTGAATTCTAAAATGTTTGTTCTAAAAAAAATATTTCAGATATCTTAATTTATTATTCTTTATTAATGAAATATTTATTTCTTATTACTTTAAACAACTTAAAAAAAAAAAAAAAAAAAAAAAAAGGAGTCGTTGATAAAAAAAAATAAATATTCTCTTCAGCCGGTAGATGACAGCACTGTACAATCAGTGTGCAAAAGCATGGCTGTCGACATCGGAATACCGTATATGATCATGTTCATGATTAGGGACTGTTTTGCTGTGTTAATTTCAGATACCTTTACTCCAAAAGGCATTTTACACAGGTGACACTGCATAAATGTATTACTTTAAATATCCAACAAAAAAAAAAAAGGGGGGGGGGTGTTATAAGTTTGAAGTCTTTGTCTGTATGTGGCACTGTTACTCCCAAGCAAATAGACCGATTTATTTTATTTTATTTTATTTATTTATTTATTTATTTATTTTTGTTTAATTAATATGGGATTTTCCCAGCCACTTTGAACGGTTATTTTAAATTTTTTCAGTTGCCAGTCTTCCAATTTCCAAATTTTCTTAAATAAAATTTAGGAGCTGGCAATCTTACAACTGACGAATCACAGTAGTTCATAAGACCAGAGTTGCTAACTTTACGTTTTTTGTCGACCGAAAAATCTTTATAGGCATTTTATTTAATCAGTGAAAACTGCCGTAAAAATAAATAAATAAAATAAAAACATTTCTCTTTGCCAAAAAAAAAAAAATAAATAAAAAAAATAAATAAATAAAAGTTTGCAGATATGTAAGTCCCCTTGTTTTTTGAACTACAGTATAAAGATGCTTTACAAAAGAAAAAAATCTGGTGTGAGGTAAAGGATTGGTAAATAAACATACAGGTTCAAACCACGAAAAAAAAAAAAAAAAAACTGAAAAATTGCTACTCTAACCACAAAAGTCATGAAAATAGGATTATATATACCGCCAAACAAATACAGTAACCGCCGCTTAATAAAATCACTGGTTAATAAAATCAGCCGCTTGATCTGGTCAAATCGCCAGGACCGGAATCAAATCAATACAAACAACTTTTAAAGCCGCCGCTTAATAAAATCAGCATCGCCGGTTAATAAACTCAAAAATATCTCCTCAGCAGCCAAAAATATCATTTATGCATGCAATTATTTTTATTTTTTATTTACACTTTTTTTTTTTTTTTTTTTTTTTTCGATATAGAAATTAAAGCACATAACAAACCCTCCGTTATCGCTCATTGTCGAAGATTTTACGCTTGCAGCACAGTTACAAATTAAACACGCTAGCTTATCTCCGGAACAATTTCAAGGAACGTATTCTTCAAAGCGCAGTAATAAAATAGAAATTTGATTTGAAATGTTTTTTTTTTTTTCTAATCATTAGAAGGCAATTTCTAATTCTTATTTTGAAATTACTATCATTCATGAGGTTTAAACGGAAAGATTTTAAATTTATAAGAAAAGTGTGAACTTTTGGTAAAGTAATGATGATTTTCCTCTAACGAAAGTGCACGGGAACTTAGAATGCGTTTACTTAAATCGAAGAAACAATTAATTAATTATCTACCAGAAATTAATTAATATTGTTTACTAATTCTATTATTCGTTACCTTTTGAAGTTTCTTTCGAAATTCAGGGAAGTAATACCTTTTCCTTGAGGGCAGGAACGTTCGCCGGATATAAAAATCAGCCGCTTAATAAAATCACTTTGGCTCAGAACGAATGTGATTTTAATAAGCGGCGGGAACTGTATACTAGTTTTTTCAGGAATAGTTTATTACAGAATCTCTCATTCGCATATACATAGCTCAGTTTAATGAAAATCCTCCGAGTATAGATCGCATACTTTTGTTTTCATTGCCTAAAACTAGAGGTGAAAAAGGATACATTTTACCGAAAAAATTAATTCAGTTAAAATTGAGAAAGTATTTACTAATTCTGGCTATTCTGTAAAAAATATTTGCCGCCAAATTTGATCGCTAATCTCGCCAAGTCGCTAAGTTTGTAACCAACGCTAATTTTGGTCTTGGCACCGATTTTGGCGACTTGGCAACCGAATTTGGCAGAAATTTGTAGTTTACGGTTGCCAGAGTTTGGAAGCTCTAATTTCAATAAGAACAGAATTGTGGAATTTTCCGGAAAGGTTTTTCCGGTTTATAGCGATGAACTAAATTCTTCGGAAATTCTTTAAATGACAAACAAGACTAAAACAAAATAAAGTGCATTTCGCTTATATATAGTAAGAATTACTTTCTACACTCAAAAATGTCGGATACTTTCATAAAAATACCATTACGGGCTCTATCTACGTGCTAAATATTCATTAAAGTGCATTCATCGACTAGAACCTGTTTATGCCTTTAAGACTTACTTTCTACACGCAACAATATCGGCAACTTTCATAAAAATATCATTACAGGCTCTATTTACGGGTTGAATATTCATTAAATAAAATGCATTGCCTATATACCAATTTGCAACGTTCTACATCCAACCATTTTTGAGTTATGCAAGATACATACACACATACATACACACACACATACAGACGTCACGAATAATCGTGTGTAAAGACGCTGATATCTCTAAAACGAGAGCTCGTATTAGGACGAAACTTGCAGGTGTACAACTAGACATCATGACAATCACACGTATAAATTTGCAACATCCCACGATGATTTCTTTTTGAGCTATGCGAGATATAAAATTCATTTCGCAAATCGGGATTCCAAAATTTAATTGCCATTATGAATATAGTTTTCTTAAATATCTCCAAATCGGAAATTCGCAGAAAGATCAAAAAGGGAGGAGCACAATTACATGTTATAACAAACCTATATACCAATTTGCAACGTTCTACGTCCAACCGTTTTTGTTTTATGCGGGATACATACACACACACATATATATATATACATATATATATATATATATATATATATATACACACACACACATACAAACGTCAAGAAAAATCGCGCAAAGTCGCTTTTATCGCTAAAACGAGAGCTCGTATTAAGACGAAACCTGCAGGTGTACAGCTAGATATCCTGACAGTCACACGTATAAATTTGCAACATTCTACGATGATTCGTTTTTGAGCTCTGCGAGATATAAAATCCATTTCGTAAATTGGGTTTCCAATACTTCCTTATACTTTGTGTAGGAAAGTAAAAAAAAAAAAAAAAAAACGTGAGTTTTAAATTGATTTTAACAGAAGTTAAAAGTTGATTAAAAATATTATTTATGAGTTCACGATCCTAAAACTTTTAAATTCAGTTAAAAATTAGAAACTTATATATATATTTTCACTTGCCACTTTTCACTTGTATTTTAAAATTTGCGAGCTATCAATCTCCCAACTTCCGACTCGTTTTAGATGATATTAATTTATTATTAATATAATTAGTATTAGAGAATATAGAAGCTTTAAAATAATGCGAATTTTTATCCGATTTTGTCAAAGACCCACCAGCGGCCGAGTGGTTCTGCGCTCAAAGCTGGTAGACGTAAGGTGCCGGGGTCGATCCCCCGGTCGCGCTCGTCCTAGTCGTTCAAAGTTTTCCGTGTTTTTTTTTTTTTTTTTTTTTTTTTTTTTTTCCCGAAGCTAGCGTAAACACTGGCAAAGACCCCCGTGGAAGGCACTACCCCTCAAGCCTAGGACTTTAGTGCAGTCAATCGGCCTTACTCCCAAACACCAAATACCGATTTTGCCAAAAAATAAAATTTGGCTAAAATAGTTATTATGAGTTTACAGTCCAGAGATCGCTAAATTCGATTATAAACGGGAGATTTTAAAGAAGAATAATATTTATTAAAAAGAAATATTTAATTTCTTTTTTTTTTTTTTTTTTTTTCTTCTTCTTTTTTAAATATAACGATAGCTTTGTCCATCATAACAGGAAAATCCATAAAATAAGGAATTCGTTTTCGTTTCCAGCATATATATATAATAAGTTCGAAAATTAGTTTTAAGTGAGAAAGGGATTAATTATTTTAAACATAAAAATTTACAAGGGCATATTCAAAGCTTGAAAATTATCATACTGTCATAGATGAATAGATAAATTTAACATAAGTTTTATGGCTTAGATACCTTCAAAATACACTTATTTTTTATTATGATTAATGTCTATGTATAATAATTTTATAAAATTAAAACCCGAATAAACTACTACGTCAGAAACGCCAAAGAAAAATATTTGAAATGCATACAGCTGTTTCTGTAGCCTTAAGCGTACCGTCTTCAGTGCAAAAAGAATTCTGAATCTGGAGAAGTGCTCGTATATATAGGAGAGGGACCGAATTTAGTTCAACCAATAGGATTACGGGAAAGGTGCGGAGTGTGGCCAATAGGAAATTAGGAAGCTGTGTAAACAGTAGAAAAATTAAGAAAATGTGGATTAAATGTAAAATTTCCAACAATCAGACAAATAGGGAACAGCGAAATCACAGTTTACAAGATTTTTAAAATTTTTATAAATATGAAAAGCTTTAAAGAAATCGAGTTCATGAATGGATTTAGGTCTGCAAATTATTTTAGCTGAATTAAATTTAAAATTATGATTTTCCCCCCAGCAATGTTTATAAATAGCCGATTTATTGGTTTCTAGTTTGCGGACGTAATTCACATGTTCTTTTAGACGAAATTTAAGACTACGTTTAGTTTTGTTAAAATGGCTGCTTTCTGTACTTTTGTAAACCGGGCCCTTAATATTTGTTCAAATCCTATTTTATTAAAATCTGAAATTAAATACCTGAAAGCCATTGCAATTGACAGAGGTTATGACCCTTCCATTATAGACAAAGCTATCCAAAAATTACAACTCCCTCGTATTTCGTCTACTAAATCAGTCTCTTCTAATATCAGTATTGTTTTACCCTATTTTCCTAAATCCAGTCAAACCATCGCTAAAAGTCTCAAACAATATGATTTTAAAATAATATTTTCGCCTTCCAATAAACTCACCTTTTCTCAGTTAAAAGATCCCATTGATATGCATAATTCTTGGGGCATTTATAGTATTTCCTGTCAGTGTGGTTTATCATATATTGGGCAAACTAAACGTAATCTTAAATTTCGTCTAAAAAAACATATGAATTACGTCCGCAAACGAGAAACCAATAAATCGGCTATTTCCAAACATTGCTGGGACTGGGAGGAAAATCATAATTTTAAATTTAATTCAGCTAAAATAATTTGCAGACCTAAATCCATTCATGAACTCGATTTCTTTGAAGCTTTTCATATTTATAAAAATTTTACAAATCTTGTAAATTGTGATTTCGCTGTTCCCTATTTGTCTGATTGTTGGAACTTTTACATTCAGTCCACATTGTCTTAATTTTTCTGCTGTTTACACAGCTAACATTCCTAATTTCCTACTGGCCAGACTCCGCACCTTTCCCGTAATCCTATTGGTTGAACTAAATTCGGTCCCTCTCCTATATATACAAGCATTTCTCCAGATTCAGAATTCTTTTTGTACTGAAGACGGTACGCTTAAGGCTACCGAAACAGCTGTATGCATTTCAAATATTTTGCTTTGGCGTTTCTGACGTAGTAGTTTATTCGGGTTTTAATATTCCAACGCCAAGTCTCCTGTTATTATAATTTTATAAAACATTCAAAAATATACATAAAATACTTTTTATGTAGACAGCTTGAAATTTTCAGATAAAATAAATATACTTAAAAATTAATAAGAGGGTAAAATATAATTCATTCCAATCAAATGCTTATTAAAATTTTGCAATTTTTTTTATAAAATGTTTAATAGGAAACAGTATATATCATTGGCGACAACAAAATCCCACGTTATTCTACGGGGAAAATTGTTTATAAAATTGCTCTTTACTTAATGAGTTTTTCTAAGCTCCGTTTTTTACATTTAGAAAATGGCGATCAAAACAATTTACTTAATAAAAGTTTTTTTTTTTTTTTTTTTCCCTTGAATTATTATTTAAAAGAAGTATTTAATAAAATGTTCTAAAACTCAAAACTCAAACTCTCTCCTCAAAATATAGTCGATATTTTGAATCAAAACTACTCAAAAATCGAGTGAAATATATGGAAAAATGTAGTCATTCAGTTACTGCTTTATAATGTAACGCATCCCTAAAATAATATACAGTCCAATAAATTTATGTGTATCAATTTCGCAAATCGTTAAATTTGAATAAATAAATAATATGGTGCGGTGCTTACCCTACTTTCTCTTATCCTGTATTTGTATAAAAACAGATTATTACAATTTATCGATCTATTTGTATATTTATTTTTCCATCTCTGTCTCTCTTTATACATACATATATATATATCTTTATACCTATTTATGTATATATAGTATATATATACAGTACACTCCTAAAAATCCGCACACCTCGGGACCAAAAACTGTATCAATTTTTAAATTTTGTGTGGATTTTAGGTATTTTTATGCTATAATGATTTAAAAACGATAGTGATATAAATAAGATGTAAAATATGCACAATATTAAAATAGTAATAATAATAAAAATAATAAATAAAGAGTAATAAATGCAGGAATTTTTATATTGCATAATCTATAATCTATATATACATAATATCATTATATTTAGAAATATAAATAAAACTTTTTTTTTTTTTTTTTTTTTTTTTTGCTTTTTTTCAATCTTTGAATAGTTTTTTTTTTCAAACGCAAAAGTATTTTCCGAGAACTAGACCTCAATTAAAGTTGCCTTTCCTTGTCTTATTAGATTCAGTATCTAAAATATTACCATTGAATTAAATGCTATCTTGATTTTATTCCTTGGAGTCTACTGTATATGTAGACTCCTAGAATCTTTCCGCTTTTTTAACTGGATGTTTCTGATTTGTAGTTTCTCTCATATATGTAAGAAGAAAGTATTAGATTCGTTTTAAATTTAATTATAAATTATAGCAACTCTGGAATAATGCAAGTAATATTTCCATGTAATTATAGTAGTTTTTGAATAGTTTTTTGGAAGCTTTACCTTCTTATCGCAAAGTCAGTTAATCCCTTCCCGTCCCCCCATATGCGCAGTTGAAACAGGTGAGGCTAAGAATGCGAACGCAGTTGCAAGTTTTCTAGCATCCGTGGGCGCAGATGATATACACCAAAAGTAATTTATACTTTTATGAAGAAATTTTGTGTAAAAGATTTCCTTTAGGCTACGTTGCGTTTTCGTTAGCACGAATTAAATTTTAAGATTTGGTAAAATTTTGAACACTTCTTTCACTTCTATACTATCAGAACATTAGACAAGTGACGTGCGCTAACTTACCCCGCACTCGTGGCAGATTGGCCCAAGCGATTTATTGTCAGTTTGAACTTTTTAATTTATATTGATAGTTAATATTTTCAAGATTTACCATGGGGACTTTTATTGAAGCTACACCGATAGTATTGACATAAAAACAAATTTAAAATGATGAATTACTTTTTTGAAAAACTCGTAGAAGGAAAAGCGGACAAACTACAAAAAAAAAAAAAAAAAAAAAAAAAATCTACCAAACATATTTTTAAAAACAATGCAATTGAAATTAAAAATAAAATTTATTCAAACTTTAAATATATGCTTATTTTATTAGGATCCAAAAATCTTAAATTGTCGTCCTTTTCTTTTCTTCTTCTATTTTTTTTTTTTTTTTCAACTTTTGTAAAAGTACACCAATCACTATGAAATTTAAATATTTTTAAAGCTACGTAATATTACTTTAGATATATATATGTACAGATATATATACAGTATTCAACATAACCTAAATCGGTGGAAAATTTAGTTTTATTAAAATCGTGTCCATGCTCTCAACACTTTTCCCATTGTAAAAATTGCTGCAACAGAAGATGTTCAAAAGGCAACATGTTCACGTTCAAAGGCGACATGTTAAAAAAAAAAAAAAAAAAAAAAAAAAACAGAATTTGAAAAACTTCATTTAAAAATCAGATAGCTTTTTAATACGAAGTAACAAAAATTCCACAGGATAACATGGAATGGAAGAAAGGGTGAATCACATTGATGTGCAGCCTTAATGCTGCTTCTGCTTTTTTTCTTTTTTCAATGACACGATGGAATCTAGTCACAAAGTTGAAAATCAGGATCAAGATTTATAGTGTAAATTTTGAATGAGTTTTATTTTCAAATAAATATTACTCATGTTTGTGAAAATTGCAACACCAAGAAGGAATGCGAATATAAGAATGATATTTTTTGGGCACATACATTATAGTAGGAAGAGCAATTGATTAAATTTTCAGGAAGTTTTGAGTAATATATCCTGAAAACAGTACATATATCAGCGACCTCTGGGAGTAATAACTACACACTTATCTGCCTAGGCATTGAATCGAACAGCGATCGGATGATATACGCGTACAGCACTTCATAAAGCTTCAACAGGATGCCAAGTTCATAGACCGTAGTTACTGGTGAGTGGTGGTGGGCCACTCGCTTTTCAATGATTAAACAGACATTTTCATTGGTGCGAGATCCGGAGAACGCACTGGCCGGCGCAACGGTTGAACACATTCTCTATCAAGGAGGATCCGAAAAATACAGACAACTTGTGGTCATGCATTATCCTGCTTAAATGTTGTGCTAGAATATAGGGCAGAGGAGCGGACCTTAACTCACCAGAAATTTAATGGCCGCTACTCAGAGTGCCGGGAATACTAACAAGAAGTAATCGAGACGCGTATACAATGGGCCCCCATACCATCACTGCAGATGATGGACAGTGTGACGATTTCGAATCCCAGCTGGTAATGTACATTATTCACAATGCTGTTAAATACGGATGAGGCAATCTTGATCCTGTAAACAGGATTGAGATTTGTCTGAAAAGTGACTTCACGCCATTCATGCGTCCAAGTTCGTCGTTGATCACACATTAACGGCGACCATATCAGTGATGCAGTTTTGAGGGTAATAAAAATTTTGGTAGACGCATACTGGGTCACCACCTGGAGTGATGGTATGCGGTGCCATTGGATACACGTCTCGATCAACTGTTATTTTCATTCCCGCCACTCTGAATACCCGCCATTACATTTCTGTCGAGTTAAGGCCCATCGCTCTGCCCTGTATTCAAGGCCTCCGAAGCACAATATTTAGGCAGGACAATGCACGACCGCAAGTTGTCCGTATTGTCTAGACCTTCCTTGATGCAAAATATGTTCGACTGTTGCTCTGCCCAGCGCGTTCTCCTGATCTTGCACCAATGAAACTGACTGTTTAATCGTTGAAAAGTGACTGGCCCCCCACCACTCACCAGTAACTACAATCGATGAATTGGGGCATTGTGTTGAAGCTTCCTGAAGTGCTCTACCCGTACATGTCATCCAATCGCTATTTGAGTCAATGCTTAGGCAGATAAGTGCTGTAATTGCTCCCAGATGTCGCTGCTTTATGTACTGTTTTCTCAGTACATATTACTCCAACTTTCCTGAAATTTTAATCAGTTGGTCTTCCTACTATAATGTATGTGCCCAATAAATATCATTCTGATATTCGCATTCCTCCTTAGTATTGCAGTTTTCACAAACATGAGTGTATAAATTTAAGACATTTCATTAAAAAACTGCAATAATATACGTTTCTTTTTATTGAAGAAATGGATCAAAGGAAAAAAAAATCATCAGGTATTTTCAAAGCACTTTTTCAAAACATCATAAAACCTTGTGATTCTTCAACTTTAGATGTTTAAACGCGCATAGCAATTAAAATTAAGAATTGCAATATTTGAAATCATGACACGCATCAGTAATTGAATTACCGAAATTTTAATATTTTCTTTTGTTCAACATACATAAATAATTAAATAAAAGTGTGTGTAAAATATATTTATGAAAATTTTGAAATTATTGTTTATTTGATTTATAGTGGATGTTCAACATCATTTATTTATTAATTAATTTATTTTTTAATTAAAAAAATCCGAATCATATTTTTATGTTTTTAAACTTTAAAATAAATCATCAGTTAAAACTACAGAATTAAAATACCGCAAATAAATTATTGCTCTGTTAATTAATAATTGAAATTTTATAATATTTGTTTTAAAGCATTTATTTCTTTTTAAAGAAATCTTAATTTCATCCTTTAAAGTTCATTTGTTTCGCACTGAAACCAACTATTTAACTCTTTCTTTATGCAGCGATTTATTATTATTTCTTCCTTGTTTTAACAGATTTTTTTTTTTTTTTGTCTGTTAGGTAAATAACAGCACTATTTTGAAATTTAACAAATGATGTTTCAGAGGAAGTCATATACAGTTATCTCTTTATATTAAAAAAAAGTTACTATCACTGGCGTCAAATTTTTTTTGTCTGCGACACCATCTTTTAACTCGAGGGCAGGGTCCTTCGCGTCATGAGAGATATCAATGTGTTCCGAATACTCCAAGGCAGACATTTCAACCGCTTAGAAATTTCTATCATTTTAATTAAAGAAGTTATTAACTAAAAACGACAAGTTTATGAAGGTACTCTATTTGCCATTTTGAAAAAAGTTTCTCCCAGTGACGTTGTTCTTATGTCATGAAGTCATTTTACACGGGAAAATAAAAATATGATCCATGGTAGTACGAAGGTAGGCAGGTTGGTTAGATTTAACGTCGCACCAATACTGCGCTATGGGTCATTGGCGACGGTCTGGGACCACCTCTAGAGATGCTCCGGAGACATCACAATTTTGAACCCTCACGGAGGGGATCCCCCTCTGCTTTGGTGATCCTCAGAGGATGGAAAACATGGATGGGAACATGGAAGACTTTGCGACCACGACTGATTTTATGTGCACCAGCCGCCATTAGTGTACACGACGGTCTTTGGCCGGCTCAAGTATCGAATCGGCAATCTTCCAATTGCGTGCTCAGTGCTTTACCGACTAGGGTACCACGGCCCGAAACCATGGATGTAAAAAAGACTCTACTTCTAGAAAATTAATTTTCTTACACGGAAAAATGAAAATATGATCCATGATTGTAGGTAAGTAGATAAATAGGTAGGTTGTGTTTGATGTCGCCCCATTACTGCTCTATGGATAATTGGCGACGGTCTGGGAAGTACCCCTACGGATGTTCCGGAGACATATGCCACCACAGTTTTGGTCCTACACGAAAGGGATGGCTACCCAGCTTCGGTGGCCCCCAGAGGTATAATTTTGATGGGAACACGGAGGATATTGCGCCCACGACATATTTTACGTGCACCAGACATCATTAGTGCACACGACAGTCTTTGGTCGGCTCGAGAACCGAACCCACAATCTTCCAATTATGAGGTCGGTGCTCTACCGACTGGGGTACCGTGGTTCAGATCTAAGGTTGTAAAAAAGAAATAAAAAGGGTCATATACTAAAGCTGTAATGCAAAATGGTCTAGATATTATGAATTTCTTTCTATTATATATATATATAAATGTTACATATATCTATTTGACATTGAATATGAGGATTTCTGTAATAATTTTCTGCTTTTGTCTTGTAATATGCACTATTAATATTCCTTTTCAGTGAAAGAAAGCAGCGAATAGGCGGGCAGAGTTCTGAATGTGTTAATAAATAAAGTGAATCGGGAAGGAGGCGCAGCCTCCTTCAGGGGTTGGTGAGCGGAGCGAGCAGGGGGCAGAGCCCCCTAGTCACTTTAAATTTCTCAGAATGCACAAATGCACCACGCTGCTTTGATGATGAACTCAGGTTTAATTTTTTACTTGATAAAGGTTCGTGCCATTATGTTAACAAAAAATAACTGTTTTGCAATATATAGTGCTTACTTATAAAGTTATTTATCAATTAACTTAATTATTTTTTGAATTAAATCAAGTTAACATGCAGATGTTTCAAACCAAAAATATTTCGAAAATTAAAAATTTTATTTTTTCCTTTTTACATATTTATGATCAACTATGTGTCTTAGTGTTCTAAAATATGCAGTGATCTTTAAAGGGTTAAATCCAAAATATTATTTAAGAAATACGTTATCAATACCGTTATCAATACCTACGGGATCCAATTGCCACTAGCAGGGCCTAACCCGTGTGAGCTTCGTGCGCGCAGGAAGAAAAGAATTCGCATATGAACCTCAGTTGGGTCCCCAATGCCTTCGGCAAGGTCTTCCCTATCCAAAGTATCCTTTTTGCCTGCGGCAGCGCCTTACCCGAAGATCTATTTAATTGAACCAACTTATAAATATAAAATCTGAAAAAAATAACTCTGAAATGAAATTACATTGTTACCGTTGAAAACCTCGGTACAGGAAACCGCTGCTTTCTACAGTGTCTTCCTCATCTGTGATGTGGTGGATTCGAGAATTCACTGCCCGGGACCAGTGTTGCCAAACTGCGCGATTTTTTTATTCAACTGTTGGGCGGAAACAAGCAAAATCAAACTACCCTTACTTCCGTGGCTCTAAGGTGACATCTTAGTGGTAGTACACTTTGAATATCAATTCGATATTCGGGCATTCACTGTGAAATGCCCTAAAATTAACCTAATTAAGAATATAAACATTGATCTGAAAGGGAAAATAGTTATTAATAAGTAAATTTACTCTCATCAAATAATACTAGACTCATATAATTTTAATTAATTTCTTTATTAAATCTCCATTTTTGAATATTAATTAAAATGAGGATTTTTATGATTTCAAAATACCACATAAATGGGATCACAATGATCTCCCTTTTAAACATTATCATATTGATTGCATCGAAATGGGATAAGATGAGTACTTAGAAACAGGTATGCTTGACATGGGTTTGCAAAGTTAAAAAAAAAAAAAATTACTGACCAATGAATAAAATAATTTCTCACCAGATCACTAGATGCTAGGGCGCAGCCAGGGGCATAAAATGGATCATCACAGGAAACCTTTCCTTGATAATCTACACTTAATCCACAATTTTCTTAATTAATTAACTACGTATTTTTATATCTATTATTTGGGCCAACGGCGAGCACATCTTAACGTAGCTGAGATGAGTCATGGTGATGAGGCAGTCAAAGACTCTCACATGTTGTCAGTCAGAAGGCAATTTATAGAATCTCTTCTTTAAAAATTTCTTCTCATTTTCCTTCAGGTCTCTCATTATAATTTTTTGAGGAGGTTTTCTTCTTGCATTTTTTTTTATTGGGTGTTTGGGTTTCACTTGTGATTTCTTTATTGGGTCTTCTTCTGATTGGATCCAGTTTGGACCACTCTGCTTGCTTCTAGATTTCTTTAGTGCATTTCTTAAGACCTAGCAGGGGCTTTTTTTGGCGGTTGCCTAAGGGGCTTAGTGTGTGTGGTCCCTTTTAGAGTGTTCCAAGTACTGGTCATAAATCTGACGTTATAATTCTGTCTGAAGCTTTTAAGAGGCAGTAAAACAGCTTTTGTAGTCTTTTATTATTATTATTATTTTTTTTTAAATAATGCCCTTTTGTAATTTTATTATTTCGTTTTTAACAAATGGCTGCTTTTGCCCAGCATCAACACTCATCAATAATTTTGAGAAGTGATATATAATGTACATAATCGACGATTAATCGTCTATTATGTATATCAATTATCAAACATCACTTCTCAAAATTATTGGTAACTATTAAATTAAAAAGTCGCGCAATCTGGCAACACTGCTCGGGACCCCACTAGCAGGGCTTAACCCGGGAAAGTTGCATGCGCGCCGGAGGAAACGAATTCGCATATGAACCTCAATTAGGGTCCTCACTGCCTTCAGCAACATCTCTATCCAAACTATCCTTTTTGCCTGCGGCAGCACCTTACCCGAAGAATTGCACTCGAATCTCGGCAGGCGAAACAAAATGGCGGTTTAAAGGAAGATGTTTCTATGATAAAGAGGCATAGGAAAGTTTGGACAAAATTTCAGAGCGATATTTCATTAAGATGAAAGATATGCAGAGGAAGGAACAAAATGGTGACATAGAAGATGGCATTACTATGATAAAGGGTTAAAAGAACCACTGGAGAAATTTTTAAAATGATATGGCCGGTAAAATGAAAGGTTATGTACAAGTGATGTAAGAAACAAAATGGTGACTTGAAAGACTCCGTGTTGCAAAAATATTTTGGCCCCTAATTTTCTTTCTACTAGTCAAATCGACAATTTCAATAGCTTTAAAAATTTCTCAGACATTAAGTGTAATTTTGCAAAGAAACGCCCCTACACACTGTAAAAAATATGTCCTGTTTGCTGCCAGAAATTCTCTGTAATTTCAGAAAATACGTTCTGTCAACGTAATTTTTTCGTAAATTACGGAGAGTTTCTGGCAGCAAATAGGACATATTTTTTACAGTGAGTAGTTTGTAATCTGTAAGGAACATACATACGAACATTGCCATATATTTACTTATTTATTTATTTGTATCTTAAAAATGCTATACTATTAGCATTTTTACAGTTGTTTCGAAATGTGTAAATTATTTTTCTACAAAAAATAATGTTGTAATTGAAGTATTGATTTTTATAAATGCATTTGTAAAATATTTACACTATGTTTTAATGTATGTCAAATACAGATTAAAATTAAATTTACATTGCGTCTATACTATACTACACGCGTTGATACACATATAAATAGCTCCAATTTAGCTGCAACCAATATTTTTAGAAGTTTATTGCAGTATAAGTTTCAGCACTGAAATGGTGGAACTTAGCAACAAAATATTGATTGTAGTTAAATTTTCATAATTGTCACCTTTTTTTTTTTTTTTTTTTTTTTTTTGTGAAACGTTGAACGATTATAAACATTCAACGTTTCACACGATTCAACGTATAACGCGAGTAAGGATTTTGTAGTAATAATTACTACTAACAATACACACGGAGCATCGATTATAAAGGACAGATTTATGAATAATATTATGAATAAAAACGTTACAAAATTATTTTTCTTCGCTCAAAATGCAGTTTTATTCAGCAATCTGAAAACTAGTTTTATATCTCTGTTATTATTTTATTATAAAAATATGAAGGTTTTTCCTCAGAGCTATTAGACGGCTGTTTTATTTTATTCATTTATTATTATTATTATTATTATTATTATTATTATTATTTTATATATAGATCCACCTTAAGATGTTTAATGGCCTTGAAGATTTTCTCAAGAAAAAAGTCATTTCACTCAAAAAGAGAAGAAAACTTCTCTTGTAACAATGAATAAACATGACTTGATTTCAGATTTATGTATTCAGGTGAAACCTACTTTCAGAATATTCATATATTGACCTATATGTGACAAAATGTTAATTAAATAGCGCTTTTTCAGTAAACATCCGATATGAAATTATGAAGTTTTACATTAGGGATGAAATTTCGAAAATTTTGTAAAAGTTATTCTTACCCTGAAAAAAAAAAAAAAAAAAAAAAAAAGGAAAGAAAAGAAAGAAAGAAAAAGAAAACTTTAAAAACTTATGCCTAACATTCTTTATTTATTTTATCTAAACTCTGTAGTAATAATACTAACTCTTGAATACTAAAATTTTATTAAAAATATTCTTAGATATATGATGTAATTTTTCTCTGCGATACTTCTATTTTCTAAAGTTTTAGACTCTTACTATACTTATTATTATTATAAGACATTTTTCAATACGTATATTTACTAAAATATACCAATTATTGAATAAACTAAAGTCAAATTTTTTTATTAAATATTTTCTATAAGCTTTATCGTTTAATTTTAATGAATGAGTCAAAATATTAAAAAATTAATTTTAAAAAGTATTAAAAATATTTTTTCCATTTTCAACTTTTCCTCTCTCTTAATTTATGATTAAAAAAAAAAAAAAAAAAAAGAAAGAAAGAAAAAAAAAAAAAAAAAATCTTACTTAATAAAATAACTAATCAACTGAATTCTTTTTCTGTGCCATCTTATGATAGTAATTAGTTACTTAATGAAGATATAACACCTTTTGATATTTCAGAAAGTAAATTTAAATTTTTAGGTAATAAAAAGTTGTCATGCAGGAGTATAATTTAAATGAATTTTCGTTAGGAATAAATGACACTAATATTTTCAATTCTGCATTTCTTTTTCATTTCCATTATTGTTCTAAGGTTTGTTAGTAAGAAATCTATAACTATATATAAGTTATGTGTTACATCCTAGACAAATAATATAAGAACCTTGTTCGCTTTAGGCTAAATTTAAATATAAGTGAAATGCATTACGAAACGATATTCTTAAAATTATACCAAATAGAAAAATCCTTAAAAAAAATGCGTCCCTGTTTGGATTCTCTAAGCACAAATAATATTGTGAGAAATCTCTCGACACATAACTTCAGCTATATAATTCGTTGTTGACTAACAGGATGTCTTAAAAAGAAAAAAAAAAAAAAAAAGAAAAGAAAGAAAGAAAGAAAGAAAATGTATAGCTAGAAAATCATCTGGTGCTAAAGTATCTAGAATACAGCTCTACTATTCCAAATATAAAAAATCTGTCTCCACCTCGTTTAAATACTGCAAAATCAAAACGGCAACCTTCATCTCGTTCCCATACTTTTAGAAAGTTAAATAATATTGAGAACTTTTTTTAAAAGTCAAAAACGTTAAAACTTCACAACGAAAAAATTACCTCTAAATATTTAATGACGAAACATCTAGCAAATTATAAAGGGAAGTAACGGGTAGATCTGGATATGCATCATAACTTATTTAATTTAATTTTAAATAACCTTATTAGGCTTGCCTCATACTAGCCCATCATTTGTATGCATCATAACTTTTAATTACATTCTCTTGATGAAGAGTTCATTGTTTATGAATGATTAAAGGATTTGTAGTGATAGGAATAATCGAGTTTGTTAATGAGAGTTGTCTTACTAATTTTTCAGATACTACTTCATTTCCGCTTAACCGTTTATACCCTTTGACCTACTCCAGCAGCAGCAATTATGTTATAATGGATAGACTAACGGGTTTACATGCATAAGCTAAACTGCAACAGTAAAAAGCCTTGCGTTTTGAAAGCTTTTCATATTGTATTATTATTAAATTATGCATTTGAATTTCAGTACAATAGAACTGTACAAAATTGTTCGTCTTAGAAAATCATTTATCTTAATACCCTCACACTTGATGATTAGTGATTAATTTACTGATTTAGTATCTATGTTGCCAAATTTAGGGACTCTTTTATTCAACTACCACCAATACTTTTGAGGAGTGATATTTGATATATATATAATGGACAAATAACTTAGGAAGTGATTAGGCAACCGTTAGAGTTAAAATTTAGTGGTGGATATTGAATAAAAAAGTTCCTAAATTTGGCAACACTATTTAGTATCAGAGTGAATGTGCATCGTTTTATCTTTCTACATATTAGCTAGTTCTTATTCCAGTAATCGTTGTTTGTTTTTGCAAAGTATTTAAATTCTGATTTTTAATCACCATTTCTTCTAAAAAAACATTACATCATAAACTGACCTAATGCCTAGAAAACTTAATTAAAATTGGAACGGCCGCATCAATTAATATGACTAGCAATTTGTTTTTAGTAATAGTAGTTATAAAAATATGATGTGGTGCGAGGGTTAAGGCCACCTGATTAAGCAAGGGTCCTAGGTGGGCGGGATGCCCTCTGTGGGAATCTTTCTAAGGGGTCCAAACTCGTATTCATGAAAATTTAGAAAATTCCCATTAATTAGGTCAAATAGCGTGATCTAGGATCGATCCTGGCATCTCTCGTCTACCAGCTTAGACAGCAGAACTTCTCGGCCACTGATGGAGCATTTAACCCTTTGAGTGCTGAATACTCGCAGCCTATGCGGTCCATACGGACGGCGCGCGGTTGGCGCTGACGATTCAAGAGGGTTTATCATCGTCTCCTTAAATCAGTAACCAAAGAAACTGTACAAAACGCCATGACGACGGCTAGAAGCAATCTTCGCAAAATGGGACTTAAAGGTGTATATTCTTCAATTTAAAGTATCAAAAGTGATTAAAAATGTTTTTTTGTCAATTTCATGCAAGTAGCATTCATGTAAGTAATATTTTATTGAAAATAAATGAGAATCAAGTTCAAGTTGTCTCATTCTTATCGCGGACGCGCTTTATGCGAGTGTTGCACAGTACACTGATCATTTTTGCCGGGCGCGTATTTGCGTCCATAGTCCACACTGATAACATCTGCTAAGCGCGTATTTGCGTCCATAGTCTACATTAATGACTTTCGCTGGACGGTTATGTGCGTCCATAGCACTCAAAGGGTTCAATAGATATAACTTAAAGCCAAAATATATTGAATCAAGACATTCTAGTATAAAGCAGGCTTGAAACATGGTCTAGTGCTTATATTTCTCGAAAAGGTTTTTTGAATTATTTTAGCATAAAACGATAACGAAAAAAAAAAAGTATTTGGACGATATTTATATATCCATCATTAATAGATGTATCAGCTTTCAGATCTGAATTACATAATTTCTAATGGCTTCTAATTCCCAGTATTTATTTATTGATTTGAGAATTACATATTTCGTTTCATTTTAAGATGCAAAGTGTGTTATTAATTACATATTTATAATTTTTATAGCAATTGAAATATTTTTCCAAGATTAGTTCACAGTTATTTGAAATTGCAATTTATCGTAAGATAGTTATTTTCTACATTTTTTTTTTTTTTTTTTAATCTCTATACATAGTTTCCTAGATTTTTAATTTGACTTCGAATTTTTGGTGTAACTGCCTATATTTTCTCTATTCAATTAATAAAATATGTACAAAAATTCAAAACCTCCTTCAGGATTGTTCAGCATGCATCTCTTTCTAATTTTTGTAGTAGTTTAAATATGCTCTTTTCATTCATAGTTATTTGAAATTATGATTTATTGTAAAATAGTATTTTACTGTAACTTTTTCTATCTCTATACATAGTTTCCTAACTTTTTAATTTCACTACAAACTTTTGATGTAACTGCATATCCATTTTACTATCCAGTTAATAAAATGTGTACAAAAATACAAAATCTTCTTCAGGCTATTGCTTAGTGAAGCGTCTCCTTCTGATTACACATAAGTATAACCAACGCATCTACATAACATCGGCTTAGGCCGATTAGCATTTTTGCTATACTAATTTGCATTTTAAATTATTTTATGCTTTACTCTATGCGAATAAAAATTTAAAAATTTACTTGTAGACTTGAAATAACATCCTTCAATGTCCAGTTTCATCCTTTGAACTTTCAGTTGCGGAACATGAATAAAATAAGAACAATTATTGACATCATAAGAAGACAATTAGCATCTTATATCACGCTAATTTATGCACAATTCGAGTAATAACTATTAATTCTCTTTCAGTCATTTAAACATCTGTATGTCTTTATGTGTTTAACCATACCACCAAATCTGTCCTTTCCGTCAACGCTTTCTCTATTGTTTTCCATTATACTTAGTACAGCAAATAAATAGAATATTTACATTTTTACCTTGGGATGTTGAGTTACCTTGAGGCTCACGTCAACAAGGTGAGGCTTTAAAAATCTGTAGCCACGAGAAGAGAAGATGAATTGTAAACTAAATATTATTCATTGTTTCGTATTTTTCATATTTTCCATTCTTCCTGTGCATGTAAATATAGACAGGATGTGAATAATTATAGTAAAAGTTTTTCTTATTTTTTGTTTAAAGATTTCAAACTCGGATTTTAAAAATGCAATGAAAAATTGGTTTTATCACAGATATCTGTATAAGCCTTGAAAAAAAATAAATATTTAAATTACTCGAACAATGTATATTTTCTGTCTTTTATCTAGGAACATATATGTGCAGTAGCAACTTATCGGAAACTACATTTTTTTTTTTTTTACTTAATTTCCTTAAATATAATCAAACCTAAGTAAAAGGAAAGCAAACTTAATTTTTCCCGAATAAAAAAGAAAAGAAAGAAAAATAAAGTAAGTAAAGGAGAAGAAAGATAAAGTGATACATATAAGATCCAGATGCGATGGAGGGGAAAATAACGATATAAACAATATAGCAGCTCAATGTACAAAATTTTTGCGAAATATCGGTAAAATTGTTGGATGTGTATGTTGGTGTTTGAGAGTAAGGCCGAATGACTGCCCTAGGATCCTAGGCCTGAGGAGGAGTGCCTTCCGTGGATGTCTTTCTAAGGGGTCCTAACCCGTATTTACGCAAGTTTCGGAGAAAACTATGGAAAACTTCGAATGGCTATGTCGATTAGCGCGACCTGCGATCGAACCCGGCACCTTACGTCTACTAGTTTTGAGCGCAGAACCGCTCGGCCGCTGGTGGGCCCGGTAAAATTGTTGGATAGTATTGTAATGCATTGTTAAAAGAAATTTGCATGTTGATTATAAAAAGAAAGTTTATACAGTTTCAAAAGATGTATACCCTATAACAAAAAAAGTGACGCACCAAGAAGGAGTAATACAAATTGGACACAAATTGACATACATACAGGTTTTGATGGAATCAAGCAGCAATTCATCATTATCGTCGATCCTACGTGCAATTGGTACTTCAGTGACTTCAAATACCCTTAATAGGCGGTTCAGTGAGGTTGAGCTCAGTCTCCGGATCGCTCTTTCACTGAGGACGTTTGGAGCATCATAAAAATGGTCCTACAACCAGCTCGGGATTTTACCAATCTAACGCAACAATTGGGCAGAATTTGGCACGATACTTCACAGGAGCACATCTGCCAACTCTATCAATTAATACCAAGCCGAATAACTGCGAACATAAGGGCCAGAAGTGGACCAACGCGTTATTGACTTGTTTACTTTGTGAGGCCCTTTCTCTTGATTAAATCATTCAAATTTCCTGAAACTGTAATCAATTGTTTTTCTCCACATGTGCCTCACATTTACCAATTTTTGTCCCATTCGGACCACCCATTCCACCCCATTTACCAATTTTTGTCCCCACTTCTTCTTGGTGCGTCGTTTTTTTTTTTTTTTTTTTTTTTTTAGTGTGTATTTTGAAATTTTTGGTGGAGGATGCTCACATATTTTGTAGTTATCTTGACTTTCTTGTTAATTTAAATAAAAAAAAAGGTGTTTAATTAATTTTTTATTAATATTATGTAAAAAACATTTTGACGTTTGGTAAAATGTGCCATTTTAGGCTAATTTAGTTGCAATGAATATTTTAAGTTTAATGCTAAGTTTTACCATTTCGGGCCCAGTAAATTCTTATTAATAAAATAGCGAAACTTAGCGTCAATCTTCTAAAAATATTGGTTTCAGTTAAGTTGATCTAAATTGACACAACTTTTTAATGAAACGTTGAACGGCAACGTTATAATTTTTTAATCACTAAAATATCCTTTGCTATAAAATGCTTTTCGAAATGGAAAAAAGGATTGAAGCTCTATTTTCCTGCTTTATAAAATAAATACTCTTATTACAGTATTATATGACACAAAAAGCATGGATTTATAATTATGTAAACTAAGTGGCATAATTACTAAAACAAACGTTTAACATTAACGGAGAAAGCTGCAGAATTGCAGCTCCTCCTGGCAGCCTATACACACCCAAATTAAATCATCATACGTTTTCATAATTGCCGTCTCGCGTATCATGTTTTTTTGCACTTTTACATTATAGAAGCTGAAACCTAGTCTTTCCATAAATGGGGGAAATAAATAGCAACATAGCACCGCCACCTTTTGGACAATATATGTCAAAATCTAATTAGCACAAATTTATATGAATACCCAAGCAAACAAAGTTTTGTGGAATTCAGTACATTATTTCCTGAGACACAGAGCCCACAAAATTTTGGTAACTCATACACGCATACACACACAAAAGCAAACCTTTTCTAAAAATGGTCAAATCGTGTTCAGGTTATTTCAAAGCGTGTAAATCCATCGAAAACTGGTAGTCGAAAAATTTCACGAAAGAAAGTAAAAAGAAGAAGAAGAACGAAAGAAAGAAAGAAAAAATCAAAATTGGGAACTAAAATGAAAATTTGTGTTCTACCTATATTTTCGTAGTTTCGCCCACAATGGCTATTTCTTTCCCTACAACTATAGGAAAGTGTTTCATAATTTAAGAGTTATGCATGATTTTACTGCGTGTGTGTGCGTCTCTGTGTGTAAATAAAATGGAAATAAGTCCTGGACAGATTTTTGTAGGTTCACCCACAATGTTCCCTACAAACGTAGGAAATTGTTTAATAATTTATGAAGATGATCATTTTTTTTTTTTTTTTACTGTGATACTGATTTATCTTATATAGTGCGACCACGTTTCCTACGACTAGCAGTGAGGCCGAGTCCAAAAGTTTAGAGGGATGCAAAATTGGCCGAGAGATAGTTATTTGGCAAACATCCAGTTATTCGGTGTTCCCTTATCGCTTGTTTTCTCTCAGTCACCCCTATTTTAACACTGGACTCGTTCAATCCGCACTTGCGCAGAGGCTTCCATGGTCGCAAGAAATGTGGTTAAAGAATACACGTGTACATTAATTAACTTAAATTCTGCTTTCAATAGAAATTATATTCTGCAATATTGAAAAGTATTGCATCCTACTTATCCAGGTAGATCATTGAAAAGGTGACATTGGTTTTAAAGCAAATTGAAAGTAAAAACCTCAGCTCTAAAAGCAAAAAATAAAGAAGGAAAAGGCTTTCAATTAAATTTTTGAAAGTATGCGCATCGTCACCTATCTGTAATGCTTCTTTAACACCATCTCTCATTTAGTTTTCTTTTTCAAATTACTTTAACTTTTTTCGTTCTTCAAAAACGTTCTTTGAAGAAAAATCAAATTAATATCAGCTTACAAATTATTCCCGATTTCAAAGACAAAGAAATTCAAATAACGAGTTGATAACAGACATGCTTATCCAAATTTCATGTTCGCGTGGTTAGTTTGTTTAAAAGAACAAAAGAAATATATGTTGTTACTTACATTTTGGAAACTAATACATTACAAAATTTTTAAACAGCTTTGTGGGTGCTGTAAATTAAATTCACAGATTTGATTTAAAGCTAAAATAATAATAATAATAATAATAATAATAAAATTAAATATTAATAATGGTGACTATCACCTAATACCGAAATATAATGCTTCACCGTAAGACTGTGTTGATTGTTGCATAAAAAAATTTTTGGAAGTTAAAAATGAAAATGTGTTTGGATACAATTATCAGAGTGGAATTTATTACCGAAAAAAAGATAAAAAGACGTAAAATATTAAATCAGAAAAAATAAGGGAAGTTTTGCTTAAAGTTTTATGAATGGTTTTGGAATTTTTATACAGCGGAAAATTTTGAATAAAATAATAATAATAATAATAATAATAAAATAATAATAATCCAAATAAAGTGTATTTATTATAATCAGAAAATGTTTAACATGTGTATTCATAAACGCCATTCCATCACTTTAAACAGACAATCTTTACTCTGTTAGGTTCCATCGAGTTAAAGCTACCGGCCATAACTCTGAATCTATTGTTCTATTTAATCATAAAATGAGAAATGAAACCAGTACTAAGACGATTTCATTTTAACGTATGATTTTCAAATCCCTTAGCTTGTTAATTATACCTTTGGGGTCATCAAAACGGGGGAGCTATCCCCTCTATGGAGGATAAAAATTGTGATGGCATGTCTCCAGACCACTCCTACGGATGAGTACCAGACTGTCGCCAATTGGCCATAGCGCAGCAGTAGTGCGCGATAAAACTCAACCAACCCCAACTTGTTTTTTTATGAAATACAGTGCATATAAACTTAAAAAAAAAAAAGCATTTGAGAAACCCTGGAAGATAGTGATGGAAGATTAGAGCAGAATTGATCTTCAAAGTTTTTTATTTTGGAAATAAAGCTGTAATAATAACATTGTTTAGTAAAAGTGCGGTTAGACTGAACCTATTATAAAGTAATTTTTTTTCTTTTATTGATACACTTAGACATACAGGCACATACACATATATTATTATTATTATTATTATTATTATCATTTTCAAAATTGTCACAGATAAATATAAACACCCTCTATATTTTTATTTCTCCAATTGCTTTTCATTTAATTTGGCGTAATCAACCAAATCAACCAATACTTTTACAGCAAAGAATGTTTGCCAATTCAGCAATTTTACTTTCAGTAGATTAAGAGGCGAAAAGCGCAATTTGTCCGCCACTCAGTATTCGAGAAGTTTATTGTTAATTATTCAAGTAAAACAACACAAAACAATTATCTAAAAGCTGAGAATGACTATAAGGGAAATTTTCAGACTTTAATTCGTTTTCTCTACATTGTTAGCTTTTTATTGATGTTCTTGGCGAAACTATTCTTAATGTATACATTGTATAAAGATGTGAAATTTCGAGAAATTAAATGGAATACCATAGTGGATCGATACGTTTCGATCCCCAGAGCTTTACAGCCATCCTAAAAAATACAAAATTTTATTAACGTATTTACTAAAGTAATGGAATTACATACCCCCGCACATATACCACACATGCGTACACACACACATACAGAGAGTTTCATGACAAACGAAAATGATGAATGGTGAGATCTTTTTTTCCTTTATTGGAGAGACTAATAGTTCTGTTCTTTTAATTTAAATTCATCCTGTGGCACAAACATATCCTTTGTCTAGTGTAACACTTGAAATAAAATTAATAAATAAATTAAAATGTGTATATTTTGATGGAATATTGTCATTTGACGAATTAATATAAAAATAGGTACAATAGACAGAAAGTTGCCTTTCGTCACCTTCAGTAGCTATAGTCTCTGTGTGGCAAATTTTGACCCTTTGTAAGTAAAATGAAGTTGCATGAATCCTTTTCAAAATTATTTTATAAAAAATATTGTTGAAGGATCGAGCATATTACTGAGAACTTCCTTCTTTACATAACAATCTCTAAGCGTGTTATATGAAGAGTTATGGTCAATATATTTTCATTGATGGCCTTTCGAAGTGGATGCATGCTTCTATACCATATTTGCCTGCTAACAAGACGTAGGGCATTTTCTGTATTATTATTATTATTAATTTTAATTAAAAAATGACATTCATCTCGTGCACCACAAAGTATCACACGAGGTTTACAAAATGTTAGCAAAAAAAGATCAAAATCATAATTAAATAATAATTTCAAACATAGATGAAAACGGCAACATTAGGAAAAGAAAAGAAAAGAAAAACCAGCAAACATTAGGAATTATAAACAGTCTTTAAAATAAGAGTCAATCAAATCATTGATAGCAAGGTAAGCCGGGGACACTTGACACTTTCACCAATAACTTCAACTCACGGCTGAACACGAAAATTTGAAAAGCGAATAAAGGCGGAGTGCGAATTTTCATTAAATTTTGACGCATTGTTTCAGCCATCTAGAGGTATAGTTATTTTCAGATTTTTTGGGTGAAAATAACCAATCAAAGAATATATGAAATCCTCGACACTAGATGGCAGAAACAGCGTGCCAAATTTTGCTGGAAAGCTGAACTCTACCTTTAGACGCTTTTCAAGTTTTTGCGTTGAACCGGGAGTTTAAGTTAATGAATACGGCCATTAGGATCCCAAGTAATTCTAGTGTCTTTTAGTTTGCATTTTAAGGAACTTCTTGCCTGATTAAGCAAAGGGATGTGAAAAATTAAATAGAAAAAGGAACAAATAATTTCTTTGCCTTTAAAAGAACATATAAAAAAGGATAATCTTATTAAAAGTATATCAAAAGAATTTGGAATTGAAGATGAAATGATTTTCCCACAAAACGAAAAATGCCCAGCTCAGAAATAGGTCACAGAACACTTTTTGGCTTAATATGTCAAGTCTAAACACGTGAATACAACTCTAATATGTCTCAAGGAAAAAGTACCCTTTACTTTATTCTAGGATGTTTGGAGTTTAAATGATTTAAATTTGTTCCTCTACCTCTTTTAAATGTGAGAATCGAATGGGTTGAACTTTGCAGCGTTCAATGAATTTGTGGATTGGAAATTGCTCGAGATAACACTAGATCATTAGTACATTAAACTAGAGATTCCAATTTCGAAGTGACTAAAAAAAGGGGCGTACATTTAGGTTTTATATAAGTCATAAATATTACACTCCAGCCTTCTCTAATTGTTTTTATGCTATCTCAATATTTCTAAAACAGGAGATCACGCGTAACAAAAAATATTTTTGAGTTATCGTGGATATCTCTAAAATGGATGATTAAGTTGTGATCAAAATTAGAAGTGGTACAACTTGAACTTGACGTACCTTAAATACAAAGTTTTAACGTTTCGCGGCTAACTGTTTTTCAGTTGGGGGAGATTCTCATACACACATAAGCATACATATGCATACAAACGCTTAAAAAAATTTAATGTAATTGCGAATATTGCTAACGCGGGAAGTCAACCAAAAAAGAGAGGTGCACAACTTGATGTTATAAACATTCCCAAATATAAAATTTCAATGTTCTAAGGCTAACCGTTTTTCAGTTATACAACATACATTTCGCTTTTCACGATAACATTACTTCGTTCAATTCGTACAACGAAGTAAAATGAAAATATTTCATGTTTTAAAATTATTTCTAAAATGAATATAATTCATAACATCTGTTAAATATATTATATTCGAAAGTTTATTTCAGATTATTTTGTCATTTATTTAATAGCAATAACATTTTTCTACATTCAGTGCAATAAAGGTTGAAATTATTCGACATTTTGAAGGAAATATAGCTGCATGTGTAGAGGGCAGGAAGGTCGATTGCCTACTTCAAAGACCTAAACCTAGGTGGAATGTTTTTCGCGGGATTCTTTCTATGGAATCATAGACCGTATTCACTCCAGTTTCGGCAGATACCATGGAGTACTCCAAACGGGTAGACCAACAAGTGCAACCTGAGAAAATATAAACTTGTATCATAAATTGAAAATAAAATATCTCTGAAAAACATAATCTTATAAATAACAAGGCTAGCCAACCTTTTTTTAGTAACATTTTCTCGAATTTTGCAGAATATTTCCAAAAAAATTATCTTCTCAGCATATTGAAAAAAAAAAAAAAAAACTCTTATGAATACATTGATGAATTGAATTATTCCGATTCGGTTTTAGGAAAAATGAATTGATAATTCTGTCTATACATTCCGAATTTAGGAGAGTATGGCCCTGTGTCTACTCCCTCAAATTCAAATCATCATGAAATGGACAGGACTCTCTACTACTTGTAATGATGCCACATTGTTGTAACAGTTAACAGTAGTAGATACCCTTAAAAATGATATATGCTATTAGAAATTAATAATAATAATAATAGTAATAATAATAATGATAATAAGACCGCAAATGGTTGTTTAGCACCCTTATCTATCTATATATATATAACCGAATGTTCTGAATGAGTGAGTGAGTTAGTGACTGATTCATCATCGCCCAGCCCAAACTTCTGTACTTAGAATCACGAAATTTGGTGAAAGCATTCCTTCTGTGACGCAGACATTCACTAAGAAGCGATTTTAGAAATTCTCCCCTCAAAGGAAGGGGGGGGGGTAGCAAAATGTGATATCACGAAAACTTTTATATCGAAAAAAAAAAAAAAAAAAAAAACAGATATCCGTGAAATTTTTACTTTCAAATGTAGCTAACGCAAATACCTAAAAACCAATTTCTGGAATTTTAGAAATTCAGCTCCCAAGCGGGAGGGGGCAAAACGGGATTTCACATGCACAAATCGAGATTTCACATAATCACACAATCCTTTATATCTCAAAAAAAAAAAAAAAAAAAAAAAAAAAAAAGGAAAAGAAAAAAAAAAAAAAAAAAACAGGTATACGTGAGATTTTTGCTTTAAAATATAGCTAATACAAATACCTAAAAACCAATTTCTGAAATTTTAGAAATTCTGTCCTGAAGATGGGGGAAAAGGAGCAAAACATGATTCCACATCCGCAACACGTTATTTTACATAGCCCTATATATGTCCAAAAAAAAAAAAAAAAAAAAAAAAAACAGATATCCGTACGATTTTTACTTTAAAATATAAGAAATACAAATAGCAAAAACAATTTTTGGAATTTTAGGTGTTCTGTCCCAAAAGCGGGAACGAGGGGGGGGGGGGGCAAAACGTGTTTTCACGTGGACCAAAAAGTAATTTCACACAATCCTTCATATCTCAAAAAAAGAAACAGATATCCATTTTGCTATAGTGAAACCCTGATCTATCGTTCCCGCATCCATCTTTTCCCCACATTGATCGTTTTATTTCGATGGTCTCTGCCCAAATTGTATTTAAATAATGTTAACAAAACCCGCATGTATCGTGCTTCAAAAAGTCGTTCTCCCGCATTCATCGTTGTAAAATTTTTCTCCTGGCAAAGTAAAAATTTTCTCCTTAATGCCAAGGGGTTCCATACAGTGCTGCCAGATTTGAGGGAAATTTTTATTCAACAGCCACCATTAAATTTTACTTGTAACGGTTATGTAATTACATAGAGGATTTCTGTGAAAAGTGTTTCGAAAGAATTAGTAAACCGTTTCAATTAAAATTTAGTGGTGGGAGTTAAATAAAAATTTCCCTCAATCTGGCAGCACTGGTTCCATATAGCAACTGGAATTACTTTACTTCTTTCATTCTAAAATAACAGTTTTGCCCATTTCCGTGGAGGATCAAAATTGTGATGCCATGTCTCCGGACGATCTATTCATTTTGTAATTTCAACATGGCAGGAAGTAACCTCTTCAGTAATCCAGAAAGCTGTTTCGTGAAATGCAGTTACGAGAGAAAAAATGATGAAGAATACCAACAGAGGGGCAAGAAAATGATGATGCTGATAATGCAGATGAAGAGTGGTTGCGTGTGGCAGAGGATGCGTCTGGTACAAAATTCAGTGAAAATATTTGCATTAATCAAGACAACGCAGTATCTTAAAGCATAGAAGAAATGTGTGATTTAAAAAAAAATGAAAATAATGCGAAGAAACAGAGAATAAATTTCCTGCCGACGACGTAATTATGGTGTTTGACAGTTTGCACGAAGCTTTATATAAGCACACGAAATTACAGAAAAAAACCCAGAAAAATGTTATAAATCTGGAAAAATTCCTGTTTAATTTATAAAAGGAACGAAAAACCCATACAGATTTTTAAAAATAAATTTTACTTAATGCTCTACAACACTGAATTACTTCTTTGACAGTTTGGAAAACAACAAATTCGTTTACATTGGTAGTGTACTGTGTACATTATGTGTATTAATTCATAAACATTGTTTTCTTCGTGTTTTGACTTTAACCCGCATTCGTCATTTTCCCCGCTTTCATCTTTTTTTTTTTTTTTTTTTTTTTCACGCACCCCGGGAAAAACGATGGATCGAGGTTCTACTGTATTAAATAGGACAAACACAAACACCTAAAAACCAATGTTTGGAATTTTAGAAATTCGGCCCCCAAATGGGGAGGGGACAAAACGCGATTTCACATTACCCTTCATTAATACATATAAAAGAGTACATCCACCCACCACTGAGTCAACACTGCTGTGGCGATTCTGCGTGGGACTGGATCACGAATTTTGGTGTGACGCTTGGTTCTAGAGCCCTGGAACACACCAAGACGGGGTTTTCAAAATTCTTCCCTTTCCCTTTGGGGGGGGGGGGACGGCAAAAACCCGTTTGAGAGCATAGCTCGGCTTTAAATTGCTTTACGGTGAAGAAATTCCACATGGGGAGACTAGGCACAAATATAAATAAATAAATAAAACCAAATTTGTCGCTTTCCGAATTTTTTATTGTAAGGAAGGAAGGGGTTTTTTTTTCGGGGGGGGGGGGCGGGGGTTGAAAAATCAGGATTTTACAGTAGAATTCTTACAAAAGGGGCACATAGAAATTGATAGCTGTGCGCTGTGAGTCTTCTGAAGTGTATTAAAAAAAAAAAAAAAAAATCAAGGATGTTTTGTAATTTTCGATTTTTTATTTATTTATTTATTTATTTATTTTCTTTTTTTTTGGGGGGGGGGAATTTACGATGTGGCAGATTCAAGATCCTCCATTTTACGTTAAATTTGTCATGCGGAACCTATAGGAGCTGCATTCACGAATTTTGGTGTGTAGGTTGGTTATTTGCATGAATTACCAACTGTGATGGGATTTTTCGAATTTCCCTCATTTTCCTCTATAGGGTGGGGGTGGGGCAAAAAACAGTTTTCCAAGCGTAGCTCTTTCTCAAATTATCTCAGGAGGACATTTTTTTGGTATATATATCTGTGCTATGTGTAACTATCACACATTATAAAAGGATTTTGCGAAGTATCCCCCTTTTCCCTTTGGGGTTAGGAGGGGGGGGGGGGGTAAAGAGCACATATCTAATTGGAACTCTCTTCTAATTTATCTCAGTAAGGATTTTTCGATGTATTAATTAGATATGTGTGCCTAAAACACTCTGTAAATGAATTTTGTAAAATTTCTCCTGTCTCCCCCGGGGGAACAGAAACACGCTTCCAAGCGTAAATCCATTTAAAATTATCGCAAGAAAGTAATTTTTTGTTATGTGAGTGTACTAGTATGCCTACCTAATACGCACTATAAATTGATTTTGCGAAATATCCTCCTCCGCCCTCCCCCCCTTTAGGAGGGAGCAAAAACCCGTTTCTAATGGCAACTCTGCTCTAAATTATGTCTGAAATGATATGTGGGCTCATTATGTGTACCCGACAGACACTATAAAATTTTGTAAATTCCCTCTCCTTTGGCGGTGGGGGTGGGGTGGGGGTCTGGGCTGAAGTTTTTGACGGATTTCAATTAATCCCTTTTTAAAACCCGAATAAACTACTACGTCAGAAACGCCAAAGAAAAATATTGCAAATGCATACAGCTGTTTCGGTAGCCTAAAGCGTACCGTCTTCAGTGCAAAACAACGCCAAAGAAAAATATTGCAAATGCATACAGCTGTTTCGGTAGCCTAAAGCGTACCGTCTTCAGTGCAGCATACAGCTGTTTCGGTAGCCTAAAGCGTACCGTCTTCAGTGCAAAACTTTTGCACTGAAGACGGTACGCTTTAGGCTACCGAAACAGCTGTATGCATTTGCAATATTTTTCTTTGGCGTTTCTGACGTAGTAGTTTATTCGGGTTTTAATATTCCAACGCCAAGTCTCCTGTTATTAATCCCTATTTATTTATTTATTTATTTATTTATTTTTGATTTTATGAGATTTTTATATTAATAAGTTATGTAATTTTGAGAATCAATTTAAATGTAGTGACCAGCGAAGCGGGCAACGCTTGCTAGTTTCAGTTACATGAAAGCAAAGATTACAGAAATCCGCTTGACAGGCAAATGCAAAACAAACAAAATTTGGTTCACCCTATTCAAAACAATAGGAAATAACGATAAGTTTACAAAAATGTTTGCACTGTTGCATTTAAATATTCATTCTGGAGCTGATGACTTGAAACGTTCGTATTTCAAGACATTAGCACTTTGCACTCAAGGCCTTTTCGCTCGGGCGAACCAGTAATTCCAGGCAATTTTCAACATATTTGATGAATTTTCAACCATAACATAAAATGATTTCACACACAATTTAAACTTTTATATTTAAACATTTTATTTGTTTTTATACTTCAAAGAAGGACATTTGCTAAATATTAATCCTTCCCGGACCGTCAGGGCCGGTGACAGGAATTATGGGCCCCTGGACAATTAAAACAGAATCCCTCCCCCACCCCGTCTCACTTTTCAGTCGAAGAATGGTGCAACTTTGAATTTCTCGTTACAATGCTACCTCTTGAGTTGTATCTAAAAGTATAGGTGGAATACTCGAAGTTCTCTTTCATGTATTTGCTCTCAAAAATTTTGAGGCATGTTAAAAGCAATGAACTCGGCCGATCTCCAGTCACAGTCGCAGACTGAAATGCCCAAGCCCAACCCGTAATACTACCCTTCCCCTCTGCTCGATATTTTTTACATTACTCTAATTTGCTACATATTTCAGTTGATAAAAGTTTCGTATTTAGATTTTCCAGTATCATAAATGATATTTTAAAACTGATCTATTTACGATGAAAGTAATCTTCATAATGCATGTTTATGCAAAAGTTTGCTCTATTCTGCCATGTTAGAAAATCTTAAGTTTCGATTAACTTACAAAAGTTTTAAAGGGAATGTTGGAAATCGACAGGATTTACACACTATTATAAATGATGATTTAAAATTGCTCCGATTTTTATATGATGAGATCAATCTTATAATGCAAGTTTATGTGAAATTGTGCCCAGTTCTATTAAGTTTAGTTCAGAAAACGTTAAATTTCGAAAAACTTTCAAAATTTAAAATTAGAATATTGAAATTCTCTCGGCAGGGTTCTTACCAATATCTTAAATAACATTCTAAAATTGGTCTGGCGGGCGGAAGACATAGAATATCTCTTCGTGGGAGATAGATGTGAACCCGCGCAAGTACACGCTGCCATAGGCAGTGAGGACTCGAGTTAACATCGAGCGGTTGGGAAGATGATGCCGAAAGCAATGTGGACACAGTCGAGGTTCGTGTGAGAAGAGGGATAAAATTAAAAGAGTATAGTGACCCGCTAGCGAACGAACTCACTAGTCTTTTAATTATAAATTCTGAGAAAATCACATTTTGACACATTTGCATGCTGATATTTCAATTAGCCCCACTCTTAGAAAATAAAACTTAATAAATACAGTAAGTTTTATTTAGAAATGTTATTCATCAACCATGAATATTTATTTGGCCCTTGCTCGGGCGTCTGACCCGGATCCGTGCAGATCTCTAGTGCAAAGTATACATACCTTTATAATGAGAAAAAAAATGTGAAAATTATATGTAAGTATTTTTAAATCTTTCGAATGTTTTATATGCTCCTGGCCCCCTTTGCTCACGGGCCCCTGGGCAGTTATCCTCTTTTATGTGCCGCCCCCACTCCCTTCATCCCCGTCATCAGCCCTGCGGACCGTGCGTAGCACACTTTCGCGACCACTGTCTGTACATTCACATCATTTGGAAAATTGTAACTACGCCAATGGGCTATTCTTTTGCAGTTTGTATGCTACTTTATTTTTGAAGAATATGAGTACAGTATTCATATTTGTACAATCAGTACACTATTGATACAAGTAATTTCATTAGAAAGAATATAATAAAAAGAGAAAAATAGGCGGTCGCAATAAAAAGTGCACAGTATCGTGAATCGCAATGCTCCTCTTGAAAGGGTTAAAGATTGGCAGTTGTTTTATTTACAAGTATCGTTGAATACATTCATGAAGTGACATTGCCCAATTCAAACCAAACCTAAATAAACAAATAAACAGCTTTATCGCTCGAATCAAACTAAATGGTGACTCTCGGTCACCTCTCGAGTTCCGTTTCGGAAAAGGAAAGTAGTTGCCTTTTTTTAAATGGATTGATTCGTTTTGGGAATGAAAGTTTTAATTTACAACACGATTCATTTCAGATCTGCAACAAAACCAATCTTTTTTGGCAATGAAAGATGTCGTTTTTGAAATATTTCCTTGCCAAAAAAGGTTAGTTTCGTTGTATAGCTAAAATGAATCGTACAGTAATTTAAAACTAAAACGAATCGATTCGTTTCAGAAACAACAACTAGTTACCATTTACGAAACAGAAAGTGCTAGATTTTTTTTTTTTTTTTTTTAACAGTGTATAGAGGGTTGTAATATCAACAATACCGAATACAAAGTGAATCTATGGATAAATTAGAAAGTTTATTTTTTGAATTTAACTTTTTAAATGTTCAATACTGGCACAGTGTAACTCACTGGTACACTTAACTTAATAATGCGGGCAAGCAAAATTTTATTTATTCATTCATTTATTCTTAAGGATGTGATACAAATAACACATTGATATTTTTAAATATTTTATGATATCTGTAAATTATTTTAAATTAATGATTTTTTTTCCGTAGTTTTCGCCTCACTGAATAAAAAGTTTTTATATTTTTTTGTATGTATACATTACTTAATAACCTATTTTGTATTTTTTATTAGAGTATCATTTTGTATTTTTTGCCACATTTTAAAAGTTATTATTCTCAGATTATTTCCCCTATTTAAAATAAATACACATTTTTTTGCGTCTTTTATTATTATTATTATTATTATTATCATTATTAAATATTGTTATTATTGTTGTCTGCAAACAAAAAATGGATCGAAAGGAAAGAAAGAATTCGCATAATCAAATGTTTTTAATCACTTATTACGGATAAAATTTTGGAATATGACCTAAAAAAAATTTTTTTTTTCAATTCTGGAATAATTTAAAACTAATCCGAAAAATATCTTTTAAGTAAAGTCTGCGTGAAACATGCACTTTAAGATGTATTTTTATTTTAAGAAATGTCTATGATTATCCTCTTTTTCAACACTCCCATGCCTCTAACATTCCATAAAACATAAAGATTTAGTTGAAGCGACAACTCAAAATTATAAGAAAGATAAGTATCCCTAAAGTTTCTCTATTTTTCTTTAAAGGGCGTATTTCAGAACATAAATCTCTTTAATGTTTACCTTCTTTTAGCCTCTCGGTATTCTTTTATATAGTTTTTCTTTATTATATTTTTACGGGATAGTGACCTCAATCGATATCATTTTCCACACAAATTGTTAAAATAATTCATTAGTAGAAATAAATTTAGATATGTCTTAAAAGTTTACATTTTCAGGATGGGGTAGGAGGCAATATATTTAGGTTTTTTTTTTTTTTTTTTCTTTTTCAGATTACAGTTATCTCATCTCCGCAAGTGCTTCTTTGTATGTCAGATTAGGAAGCAAATATTGCCATCAAGACTGACGTTATATAACTTAGCTAAAAGTAAAATGGCCAAATGCTCTTATAAGTTTAAAAGTCAGTATCTGATAAGAAAGTCAACTCTCTAGCGAAACACGTTTCATGTCACAGATCGTGAAATTCCACGTTAATGTAAATGAAAAATTAAAGATGAAAGAAAAGTAAAGACGCTTTGATTGTTAGTTATTTCTGAGAGTTTTTTTTTTTTTCGAATTTTAAGGTTTATGCATCATTATCCCATACCTTCCTTTCTCAAGTAAGACTAAGAGTATTGCCCCAAGAGTACTATTTACTAAAGAAAAACGCATTAAAGTCAAGATATTACTCCTTTAAGAGGCATGATTCTCTAAGTTGAAAGCAAAATCGACCCTCTTTGCACAATGATCTGTAACAGCTATTCACACTTAATGTAATATAATATATTTAAATGAGTAATTCAATGAGTAATTCAATGAGAATAAAAATGCCAGTTTTCTTGCTTTTCATATTAATGAAGTCACATTTATACCAATTAACGATAGAATATCATCAGAATTTAGTTAACTGTAAGAAAAGTTCAACGTCAAAGCTGATTTTTATCGAATCGTAGTTTGTAAACTTGAAGAATTTCATCATAAAGTACAATGCTATTTTTACGCTACAATCGGGCTTATTTTTTTCGCCTGATGAAGGGGTTTCTTACATGATTATTTCAACCCGAAACAACTGAAGTGCACTTTTTTTTTTTTTCCATTTTATGGTGTTAATTCACAAATTACTTCATCTTCTTCAAACACTTCAGCTATTCATAGAAAATCCCCAACACACACATACATATATTACAAATATGATCCAGTACTTAGGAAAAAATATTAATAAATATTTTTTTTTTCAGTTCAACAAGTAAGTAAACAAACAAACAAAATACATAGAATTAAAAATAAAAATAATTTTTAATTGTCGTTAATTTAATTAATGATTAAATCGTTTAAAACTTTATATGAGTAAGCAATCTAACTATACTCGGTCTTTGAGCGTATTTGTTTCTTCGAAGATAATAAGTTTAGAAGATTTAATTTTATTCTCTAACTGTTTTTCCATTTATCCCAATCTACAATGAAATTAGTGGCTGATTATCACGCCAGCAATTCAATTGATAGCAAGTGCTAACTCCTTCCGTTTCGCTTTTCTCTATCCCTCTCTCCTAATTATGATCCCGCGCATTGCCTTACAGAACGGATATGCGGATGTTGAAACGGCCAGCTTACGTAACAAACGTTGCGCAATTTACGACCACTTGCAATCTTCGCCTCCTACGAATGATTCTACTAACTTAGGTCGCCCACTGTGCTGCTATCAGCAATGCCTTATAAGGGCTCCACAAAGTTATGGGGAACTTCAATAAGGAAGAAACTTTTAGAGAGAATGGTGTTTCTGAGTTTTACTAGGTCGATGTTTATCTTTAGTAAATAGTCGATACCTTTTCATTTAAAATGTTCTAATTCCCGAAAAAAGAGAAAAAAAGTAATATTACCTCTTAAAAGTAAACTATTTTCATTTATAATAAGAAAATACCCCAGAACTGGCGTTTTAAAGTATTAATTACAAAACTTTGAACAAACATCATAAAATGCAATAACCTCACAACAATTGTTTCGAGTCGAAATAACACACAACCCTTCGTCAGGCGAACAAAGTAGGCACGAGTGCTACAGGCAACGCACAAAACTGTTTTAAAAGAAGAGCAAAAACATGTAAAGACGAATGTAAATATAAATACTGGTGTAAGCAGAATTATGAGAAAAAAAAAAAAAAAAAAAAAAAAAAAAGAGAAAATATATATATAAACATTTTACTTATTTATTTATTTACTTTTTTTTTTCATAATATTCTTCTCACGCCAGTATTTACATTTACATTCGTCTTTATATATTCTGCTCTACTTTTAAAACAGTTTGTGCGCTGCCGCTTTGACTGCAGCATTCGTACCTACTTTGTTCGCCTGACGAAGGGTCGTGTGTTCTTTCGATCCGAAACAATTGTTGAGAGTTATTGCATTTTATGGTGTTTGTTCAAAGCTTTGTAATTAATATTTTCAATTGTATTTAGTACTTACCCTTTTCCTTCTCAGAAATAAATCCTATCCATCTGTGCACAAAATTTTAAGGAATAATCAGATCGTGTTTTTATTTCCTGAAAATGAATAGTTGTTTAGGAAAATTATCATCAAAGTTCATTTTTGAAATACATTCGTAATTGTAAACATTGTAACAAAATTATTAAAAATGGGCTAATAATTAATTAAAATCGAAATTAAAAAATAAATAAATCAGAGAAAATAACTGCTTAAGAAATTGAATTTTCACATTATCCTAACTTTTTTAAAATAACACTCAATGAATAGAAGAAAGAATGACAAAAGGGATGCCAAAGAAAGCATCTCCTATTCTTTTGAATTGCTTAAGAAACATTTTATCCTTGAAAATCAGTTTAAGGCTCAATCATGTTGTCTTAAATTTCTTATTTTACGAAAAGAGTATTTCTTGTGAACGACAAATTATGATACGTCTATTTGCATTATCAGAGAGAAGTTGTAACGAATACCTTTGAGTTTTCGCAAATTGATTTTTAAATAACAAATAACTAACTAAATACATTTATATGCATAATTTTCACAATATTATAGTACGAATTTCTTTCATAACGATGCAATCGACCTTAGAAAAGAACATTGTTTTATTAAGAACCTGAACTTTTTGATAAATCATTTGAATTTTTTCTGATTAAAAAAAAAAAAAAAAAAAGTGATTTACCAATATTAATAGTTAATGTATTATGTAATATTAAAAATCTCTAAAAAGTCCATGAAAAGTGTGAGAAATTATAATCGTGGTTTAAAAAATGTATAAAGTCAGTAAAGAATCTGTGTCAATACATCTGAGAATTTAACGCCAACTTTTTGGACTGAGCTATCTACTATTATATTTAACATTTTGGTATATTTTTATTTTATTAATTTTAGAACATATTAACTGTGTTTTTATTCGAGGTTTTTTATCATACTGAAAACGTAATTTTCCTGTTCATGTTGTCTATAGTTTGTAGAAAATTGAATCAAATAACTATTAGAAACAAGGATGAATAATAACTTTGTAAAGGTCATATTAAGTAATAATGACCATAATTTGTAAACTCTTGAGTTAGCAAACATTATAATTTTCAAAAACACGCTACAACTGTTTCAGATTGAAATAATTAAGCATGATCCTTTGTCAGGTGAAAAAAATCAACCACAATGCAAAATGAAAGCAGCAACCGATACGAAACAGAGCATCATCTTACATAGTTTATAACTTTGACATATTTTAAGTTTTTTTTTTTTTTAATTTCTTTTTAAGATTCCTTTAATTTTTCAAAATCTTTAGTTTCTTACACACGTTAAAACTACATTATGAAATTTAACCTTATTTATCATACTAAATAATTAAATTAGTTGGAGATGGGATTCGATTTGTGAATGTCATTTACTGCTGCTCAAATTTTCACTTTGGCTATTTATTATTATTAGGGGTGGGAATCGATTAAGACTTTTAACTGGGTTAATCGTAGTTTATTAATCGATTAATCGGTCGATTAATCGAATTTTTAATCGGTTTTCATTTTTTTTTTTTTTATACATAATTTTATTTCAATGATGAACAAAACTCTCATATTGTATATCTATATATATACATAACATTCATAAGTTTGACTGAAAAAAAATTTTTTTTTCAGAAATTTTTGTCTAATCAGTTATATATCTGTTTCATAGCTGAAATTCAAATCAATTTTCAGAGTAATAGGGTGACTTTAAGTGTTAATTTTACATAAATATTTTCACTTGTTTATTTTATTTATTTATTTATTTTTTAAGTAAATTATTATTTTTTTTTAAATTCATTTTGAAAGAAAGATTAAATGAATTTACACATATTTTAGTTTTATACTTGCAGGCCTTGTCTATCTCGCTTGTCACTATTTTTAAATGATTTCTCAAAATTCCATATCATTATCATAAAGACTCAAATTCTTATATTTTAGTTCTTCTTTGTCACTTCGGACTAGGACACAGAATGTTATTTTCTGTTTCTACTTCAATAGTTACTATCAGCAATTCTGAACAGACAATAAACGCTTGAAGATATTGTGAAACTCTGTTGACATTTCCCCCATGAGAATTCTCAATCCATTCTTTTCTTTTCTTTTATCTTTAGCATTTCCATTTTTTGAAAGCTTCTTGTTTCTGAGAATACTATTACCCTAGACAAAAATGCAACAACTCCTTTTGAGATGTTTTATTTTTATTTATTTCCTTTTTTTTTTCATTATTTGATGGATGTTTCTTAGAATGTTAGTTAGCAAAATATGTGAAAAAATATTTTGTAAACAGAAAAGCATTTTTACTTTAATTCGTAGTTTGAAAATTTTAATCGGATTTTGAAAATTTTTAATCGAATCAATCGATCCGATTAACTCGATTAAAAAAATTGATCGGGACTTAGCATTGATCGATTAACCGAACCGATTAATCGATTAATCGGCACAGCCCTAATTATTATTATTATTATTATTAATATTAATATTTAATGTTAGCGAAATTGCACTCGTGGTAATTGTTTTCATGTATTAGTATTTTTAATTATACAAAATCTATACTGAAACACCCAAATATATTTAATAAAAGTGAGATGGGGAGAAAATAGAAAGGAGATTATTCCTTTCGAATATTAAAAGTACTATATGTATTTCAGGCGGTTTTTTTTTTTTTTCTTTTTTTCTCTCTCTCTCTGTGTGTGTATGTGTGTAGTATATATATATATATATATATATATATATATAATTTGCTTTCAACACCAAACAGTTCAAAATAAGGGCACATTGCACATATGAATAGAGGAAAATAAAAAGAAAGAAACCCTAATTATAATTCTTGCTTTTCAGGTACAAGGATAAATCTGTTTGCAAACATTTTTTCTTGATTTTTAATCATCTCTCTATTTTCGGGCACTGTGTGCGAAGGCTTTAGGGCGTACGCCTGCTTCCTGGTCACAGAAGGTTCGATTTCTGAAGATGAGTTTTCTTACTATTTCTTCGTGGTGTAATTATATCCTTCGATATCTATCTTTCAAACTGAATTGAATATTAAAAATTTCATTTTATAGATTAAAAAATTATGTAAGAATCGAGACAACAGTCTGGTGACCGCCTCCGTAGCCTTAAAGAAACCACCTCCGTGTTGTCTAAATGACAAATGTCTCTTTCTTTCTTTCTATTATTTCTTCTTTTTCTCGATTCGCTAAACTGTACTTGACCTAAAAATAAATTTGTACTGCTTTATTCCGGGAAACGCTTTAAATATACGGAATAAAATGGGATTAAAGCTTGGGTAAATATTCAGATATGAAATTTAGAAAATTCTGTCGTATAGAATTCTCATAGAAAACGACGTTTTTACAGTTAACCTGTGTTTTAATTACGAGAAATAGATTTTCAGTTTCATTCTTAAATACTTCCTTCAAAAATGGAAGTTAATAAATTGAACAAAAGCTTTTTTATCACTATTAAAGGAAATTCATAACACCATTACATTTTTATCAAAAATAAGATTTTTACTTTCTCTTACCCATATATATGGTAGAGAAAGTATTGTTTTTGGGTCAAATTTTCGAAATTGAGTTTTTGCTATATTTACACGTTTTGAGATCCTCTGAATCCAAAAATCATGTTTTTAGTGGTTGGTCTGTGCGTGTGTCTGTCTGTTATCAGCATATATCAAGAACAAATCATAGCAGAAAGTCCGAACTTGGCATTCTAGATGTGTATCATATAGAGATACCACATTAAACTTTTCGTTGAGATCAAGTAAATGATTTGTGTACAGGGGCACCCAAGAGAATTTAAATACGTAGCGTCTACTACGGAGGAAATTGCAGGTATAAGTAGCGTTTAAACATCTATAGACTGCACTAAACCAAATGAAACGAATATATATTTTTTATATGCGTAAAAACATGTTTCGCGTAGAATATGGTATGGAAATCATTCACTGTTCGTTTACAGGGCTACACAAAAGAACTAGATTATAGAGCGACAATACTTGAAAATTGATGGAAGTGTATTTCAGGTTGTGCAGTGTGTTATTATTATAGGATTATATTTATGTGCACCATGTGGTGTGTATTTAACCTTCAGAATATATACAGGGCTGCTAATATTTAAGCCATAACATTCTTTTTTATTGTTAGTGGAAGTGCTTTACTATAATAGTATTTTACCATGTCGAGGAAAGCTGCTCAGGAATTGAAAGCAATTCCTCATAGTCACATGATAAATAATGTAATTTTTAAGCTAAATATTCATCACTTGGTTTTTTGTATATTTAGACATTTTAAGGCTTCCTGAATACCGAAATTAAGTTTTTAACACTTGATCTTTGTCCGTATCTCTTAGAATAAATAAATAACAAATAATTTCAGGCGACCCAAATGTTCTATTTTGAAGTTAATACGTTTGTTACTAGAAAAGTTTGATCAAGATTGATAAGTTTCAAGGAATGTTACGCGTGAAAGTTGTCGGAATAATTTTAAATGAACTTTTGAATTTAATGACAGATTTGAATTCTACAGAAATGTAGGTACAATACTGAAATGGGGGGGGGAGCGTTAGCCCCCCCCCCCTCACATAAAATTATTTGTCACATAAAGCTTTTCCGAAGCCCAATTTGAATTGTTTAAACATAGGTTTACATAACAGTACTCGTTATCTTACCCTTTAATCTCCAATTTGTGTTTAGATTATTAAATTTCAGGGTAAGAGAAAGTCGTGTGAGTGACACACCATATTACTTACGTGGAAATCAGTAGTAAATATGTAACTGCTTTCTAATGGTTAGCTTATCTGAAATAGCAAGAAATGAAGTTTCAATTTCGTTCTAAACGTTTGGTTTATATACGTTTTTTCATAATTAAATAATCAGCTAATAAATCGATAGTCAAGTTTTTGTCTATATTTCCTTTCGTTTTCTTCCTCCTTTTTTTACGGGAAAGGTGGGAGATTGACAGAACCGATTCTAATAACAAAAATGTGTAAGTTTTAATAATAATAATAATAATAATAATAATAAATCAATAATTGCAATATTAATAATGTTAAAAAAATATATTAATTCAAATCGTGCGTGACCGAAAATGCCCCGAATACTAGTACTGAATAATCATGAATTAAGCAAGAAACGTAAATAGAGTTTATAAGCAAACACTCAAATTTGCCAATACGTTTAACAATTGTTTTGGGCCGAAATAATTAAACACGACTTTTCATCATGCGAAAAAAGTGTAGATGCGGGCATTACTATCGTTTGATGAGAAGTTGTTCTTAACCATTTTTATTCGAAACAATTGTTGTGTATCATAGCAAATTACGATGTTTGATTACAAAGTTATTATTCATCAAAAAGCATGCTTGCGCATTATGAATGGGCTCATGAAAAATATCGCTTGAAAGCAGAAAGCAATGAAATGTTTAAAATTATGTCAGATTAACTGACTTTTTACTTTCTTCTGCATTCAGTAGAAGAAAGTATTGGATTCGTAAAAATTTTCAACTTCCGATTTTCGATGGATTTACCATTTACACGTCTTGAGAGCTCCAGAACACGATTTGTCCATTTTTAGAAATTGTCTGTCTGTTTGTGACAAAAATTTGTGGCGACTGTATCTCAGGAACTACAGCAGAGAACTGGATATAAATTTATATGAAGATGCACCTTGATCTAAATTACAGGCTATCAACTTTTGGTGTCAATCACTTGACAGGTGGCGCTGCTATACAGCGATTCACCCAATTTTAGGGAGGGCTATATCTCAATAGCTACTACATGGAATTGCATATAAATTTATAAGTAGATGAACCTTGATCTAAGTTAGTGCCTATCAACTTTTGATGTCAACTGCTCTGCATGTGGCGCTGCTATACAGCGATTTTGCAATGTAAGGGAAAGCCATATCTAAGGTTCTGTTGCTTATTATCAAACAAAACTTGATATGTGATAAGATCATTATAAGATATTATGCTGATTCAGTTTAGATGCATATCGGTCAATAAGTGGCGCTGCTGTACTGCAGTTTTTTCTGAAAACAGAAAAGCCATAGCTCAACTTCTATGGCATATAACTGTATGAAACTTGATATGTGAGATAACCATTATAAAAACGCATTTTTTAAGGTGCTATTTATGGAGAGAAAAGTGTCTTTATATATATATAGAGAGAGAGATAGATAGATACATTTAATGTTAGTTTTCTCTAAGAAGAAAATCGTCTGCATTCATCAGGATAGATAATTTTAATAAATAAGAGTTTTAATAAATTATTCATACTAAGTTAATTTGTACAGGAAAACTTAGAAGAAAGTCTTGTGTTGGCCACAACATACTAGTTCTGATTGGGTCTTTTTTAATAATTTTTCTCTCTCTAAAAATTTATTCGAAATTGATGTGATGGATTTATTTTTTAAAGTAATTTTACGCCCTGAATTGAAATTAGTGTTCAAGGGTCATTCAAGTCATAAAAGTTAGGTTCTGGTATGTAATTTTTTTTTTTTTTTTTTTTTTTAGAATCTTTTATCTATAGTGTATCGTATAAAGAAAATTCTCGATAGCAGTTAAAATAGCGCAATAATTTTTTCTTCCCTTTGCGATAGTTAGTACAAAAACATTTCGTTATTATTTTTTCCTTCTTCCTTTTTTTCCCGTTCTTTACATTTACTTCGAAAACTTTTCTTATTTCGTGGCCGTAAAAGAATTAATTATTATTATTTTTTCTATAAGCTATGGGCTTAAAAGTGGATTTTATTATCTCTTATCTTTTGAAATAAAAACTGAAACTAGAACCGTCTATTCATTTAACATCTTCTACTTCTCTTAGGAGATATTTTAAAACTGACTCATCGATAACATGTACACATTTCCTTGCAATACATATTTTAATACTAAAGAACAGTGGTTGTAACACTTTCAACTACAAAAGTTAATTAAAAACATGAATTTAAGTTAAAGCTCAATTATCTTACATAATTCTAAGGTAAAAGAAAATAATACAAAGAAATAAATTTGACCTTTTATATTCATGATTCGAAATATGATTCATGATCTTTATCTTACTAACCTAAGAAATTTGAAATGCTATCTACGCATGTATTTTTATTTATTTCTTTCTTTTTCTACTGCATAATAAAAATCTATAATTATTCATTATTTGTTACTTTTTCCTCCAAACGAATTCTTGAATTTTTCAGACGGATGCAACGTACGTTAGTAACCCCCCCCCCTCCCCGTAAAATGAAGGACTATTTAGTCCATGCAACTTAAAGACATATAAGATGCTGTAGAAAAAACTACTTATAATTTTATTCGTTTTCATTACTTTTGAATATTTTCAAGGATATTTTAATGATGTAGATTCCTTTGCCTCATTCACAAAAATATATTCATGTTATTTCAAATGAGATCTAATTTCTCAGAAAACTCTTTGTAATAATTCGTGAGTTAGTCTGAGAAATAAGTTGTTTTAGAACCTTTAATACTTATAAAAAAATTAAATATTGTGAAAAAGTAGTTTATATGTTTTCATTGATATATTTTTTTTTTTTTTTTATGTATATATCATATTCCATTTTATTTACTTTTTCAATGGATAAAATATTTGATTTGTATAACCATAATTATTAACTCTGTATAAAATTTTCATGTAAATTTAGCAACTTGGATTAAATAATTTTTTTAAATTATGTATTTTATTAAGTACATAAGGAGAGTTGGGGCACGATGGTTCGCTTTTTCAGTTTTTATGTTTTATCTCATTCAAAAAATTAACCATATAATTCGATTGCTTCCCATAATACTAATTATATGTTTCTCCCCATTCAAGAACTTTTTCAAAATTTTCTTATATATATATGTATATATATATATATATATATATATATATTACAGAATTTTGCGAAGTGGAGTTTTGGATGTTTTGGAATTAAAGTTGGTTTAGTGCTAGACCTGGGTGAGATGCCTGGGTGAGATTTCTGCGGGATCCTAGCCCACAAAGTGGACCGAGGTGTCCAACGTCTGGGGTACGTTGGTTCACCTTATGATGCATATTGGACAATATTATACCACACATTTTAGCAATAATATTTAGGATAAATATTATCTAATATTGCCATTAAATAAATTTCTTCTACATTTAAAATTAAATAAGTAAATTTTTAGGATCAATGGAGCCTGTTAAATTGATTGTAATTGAAACTAATTGGCATAGGTAGACTCCGCTCAGTAACCCTTCATTATCTATATTCAAAATATCTATTTCTCTAATAGGTCATGCTATATTTAAGATAGAATAATGAACACGGGTGATCGCACAATACAGTCGAAAACTGAATTGCCCCAGCTACTAGATTACTCTCCCCCTGTATCAATAGACTTTTTTGGGGTGGGGGGTGGGGGGAGGGAGGGATCTGCTATGTAATGATGCTAGTGTTAGTTTCTTATTTCAGTTTTCATGCAATTCCATGTTGTTTTCCATGTGACAATCTTCAAAATCAAAACCTATGCACAATATTGCCTTATTCTACGATATTATGAAAATTTTAATTTTGAATAACTTAGGAAGTTTTAAAAATAAATTGTTGGTATTTCGATAGCGTTTTTGCCAGTATCATAAATGATATTTTAAAACTGGCCCGACTTCTTTACGACGAATCATTCTTGAGATAATGTCTACACAAGCTAACAAAGCAGCAAATTACTAACAAACTGACTAACTTACAGATGACCATTACATCGATTTTGTGATTTTCGAATTCCTCATGCCTGAAAATATGCAGAAACGTCAAACAACTAAGGTCGAAATGGTCGATAAGGTTTTCATGAATACCAGCGCTTCCTATACCTATGCTGACGAACTAAAAATTTTAATTGTAAAAAAAGTAGAAAGTAAGCTCTCTTTATGCAAAAGCTATAAAATAATAAAAAAATTTCCAAATCACCTACCCCTCTTTCTCAAAAAAAGAAAAAAAAAGTGTGGTTAGTTTCAGCTATTTACTTGGAGATTGGATAGTTCAAGACCCAATGTTCCCCCAACGATAGTGGACCGAGTTACCTCATGTTCAGAAATTTCAAAAAATTATAAATAATTATTTTTTATATTATAAAAACTAAACAAACTACAATGATTATTAAATGAAAGAATTTATTTTATAACGGAAATTTATTCACTGTTCTAATCTCAATCAAAGCAGTTAAATAAATAAACAAATAAATAATAAAAAAGAAGCAGACTTCTAAAAATTACTCAGCATTGTTTAACTATAATTAACTGAAATAAAAATGGTTCATTACCTCTGGGAATACTAGGGGCATCTAATAGCTAGAAAATGAAATTAAAAATATAAATATTATATGTAACTGAGCCTGGTCTGATGTTCTCCTGAAACCAACGTGTCCCCTATACCTGTTAAGACCAAGTTTTGTTTTGTGAGTTTTTTTTTTTTTTTTTTTTTTTTTTTTTTTTTATAGACAATATTGTTTACAGCTATTTTCTACATCTAATAAACCACTGTATGACGAATACATTTTTTAAATTGATTGGGAATCAAACTGTTCAAATGTAAAAACATATAAAAACGTAATTTAGGACAGTTGTTCTCAGATAAATCGTATAATTGTTCATAGATAAACTGACTTATTTTTACGTTGCGTTGAGCAATATCATATCTTAATATATATAAATCTCGTGTCACAATGTTTGTCCTCAATGGACTCCTAAACCACTTAACCGATTATAATAAAATTCGCACACCATGTGCAGTTCGATCCAACTTGAGAGATAGGATAGTTTAAATCTCAAATTATAGTCGCAATTTTAATTTATTGCTAATTATTTGTCTGTTATTATTTGACAGTCACAATTATCTGTTAACTCCAAATGATTCTAACAGATGTCGATACCTTTCGACTGGGTTGAAATGAAAGCTGAAATATATTTGGTGCTGCCATCTACACAAAGAATCTTCAACTTTTTAACCTATTAATAAATTTCGTATAATTCAATTATTTCCACTTTTTAAATTTTTGGTGTTAGCATAGCCGGCCACGTGTTACTTAGACTGAAGTGTAAATTGAATTCATATTATAATGAAGATAATACAGTGAAATTAATCCTGTTTTTTACTTATTTGTGCTTCATTGATCAAAACTTTATAATTTAATCTGTATATATATATATAAATTACGTGTCACGATGTTTGTCCGGGGTAAACTCCTAAACTAAGGAACTGATTTTGATGAAATTTTGCACACTGTGTGCAGTTTGATCCAACTTGAGAGATAGGATAGTTTTTATCTCAATTTATTGTCACAATATTGTTTTATTGCAATTATTTGTTAATTATAGACCTTTATTAAAGTTGCTCCAAAATATCTGTGAGTTCCATTAATTTAATTGTTGCCAAAAAAAAAAAAAAAAAAAAAAAAAAAAATACGAGTTCATTTTCTTTCGACATAAAAATAAATACATTTAATCAAACGTGAACGTTAAAAAATTATAAAAAGTTAAATTATGCATCTCACGAAAATTGACGTCATAATCAATTTAAAGATTTTATACACATTGATAAAGTGCTAATGTAGTTCTATCATAGATATAGTAATATATATAGATCTCTCATCCCCATGTTATCGTAGAAAGATTTTTGATGCCGAAAAAAGATAAAAAATAAAAGCTTTGGAAACAGCCATTAAGTGGTATTGAAAAAAAAAAAAAAAAAAAAAAGAAAAAGAAAAGAAAGAAAGAAATATGAATTTGAAACTGTATCTGGAGTCTTCCATTTCCCTTTAGCAAATAAATTATTCATAAATTTTATTTGCTAAAATATTAGTATGTATTCCCGTGTGTATTCACTCGGGGAAAGACGGCCATATTTTGGTAAAAACGTCGTCTTTTCCCAAATGAAAAGGAATAACTTTTTTCTCCCCAATGATCACTCTATTCTATATATGCTATACTATATCTATGAGTTCTATACGCAAGCGAAGTGTGACTCACTGACCGTCTGTGCAGCCAAGAAAAAGATTTCCTATGTTAATTGCCCACTGGATTTTTTGTAAGAAATTATTAAAAATCGAGGAAATTTATTTCCCGATTTTAATCCTTATATTTGGGTATAGATATGTATTAGTTATCGCGGGTGTTAGATTGAATTATTTTGCTGTCAAATTGACAAAATTTTAATTTTAAATTTTTAAACTCTGTCGCCCTTGGCTTTTTTTATTATTATTATTATTATTTGGCGATCAAAAGCGTAACACGAAAATATACATGCCAGATGTATGCATTGTACGAAATGTAATATGTATTATTCATTGTACGTATGTATGACATGTAATATGTATTGTACGAAATATTGTTTCATATTATTCATTACTCTTTTAATATAAGTTGTTAAAATAACCATGATTTTTGAAAGGAATTAAATATTTTCGCCAGATAATTTGGCGATATTCTTTTTTTTTCGCCAAGGATGACAGAAATGAAATCTATTCCGCTGCAAAATATTAGTATCTTACATCAGATATTTTATTTAGACATTTGAAAACAAATTTGACTTCAAACTATGATAGAATATTTATCATTTTCCTTTTAATTTGTATATTATTAGTATATTAAAATTTAAAAGCATGGTATATAAAATTTTTTTTTTTTTTTTTTTTTTTTTTTTAAATCTTATAATTATTCTTATCTTAATCCTCAATGTTTCCCATCTTTATTGACTTGAATTTACTATTAAAATTTTAACATACTCAAAAACTTCTCATCACTTCGTTAAAATACACTAAACTTTTCCAAAATCTTTTTGTATTTAAAATGATACATGTATTTACTTTAAATGTCCAATATTTCATAAGATTTCCAATTTTAAAGTTTTAAAATATTTATCAAATTTACTTATTTTTCTGGTTTAGCCTTATTGTTTTCCCTTTTATAACTACAGCTGTTGCCCTCTTTAAAATATTTTAAATGATGAGGTCATTTAATAGTAAAATTATCCATTATAGCATATATTATATTTCACTCCTCCATAAAAATTGATTTTAAAATCGTCTGTTTCTTTTATACTTTTATTTTAATAGAATTTTAATAGAATTTAATTTATATATTAGTCATTTTAGCAATTTTATCCAAAGTAGCATTAGAAATAATATATATCACTTCTCCATTAAAATTTATAGGACCCTACAATAAAATTAATTTGTGCTTAATATCAACACTACGAAAATTTTTATCAATCGCTTCCAAATTTTGACCTAAGTTTCAAATCTCAACCCTGTGGGTTTTTACATCGGCTACAACGTTTTCGTCTTTGTTCGTAAATAATAATTTAACTGTACTAAATAGTTTACAGCCGTATAATTCAACGTATAACTTAGTCACAGCAACGCGTGGCCGGGTCTGCTAGTCATACCATAAAAAGTTATACATATGAGTATTCAGGATCGATAAATATAACCATCTATCGATTAACTCTATTTTTTTGAAAGAGCACAGTTCAAATTGTCTCCGAAATGCCGATAGTCGCTCTGAATATTTACTATTTTTTTTTATCATGAAGGCTAAACTGTGGTCGATAAAGAGAATTTGGGTATCTTTTTTTTTTTTTTTTTTTTTTTTTTTTTTAACTAGTACTTAGCAAACAGTGAAAAGAAACTTGAGTAAAATGCTTTCCATTACATTTACTTCTTTTTGTTTGTATAAATTAACTTATGAAGACTGCATACGTTTATACCGACTTTCCTAAATTTTGCTTTGGATGGTATAAGATTTCTTTCATCTTCAGACATTATTCTTTACAGCTATATTTTCTATATCTAATAAATATATATCACTCTATGACAAATATATTTTTATAACTGGCTGGGAATCAAACTGTTTAAAACATTCTCTGCTAAGACTGAGTTGATGGTTTTGGTTCGTTTTTTTAGGGTGTTGCTCTACGGTCATTTTTTGCGTACATTGAAGCTCCTTAGACTGGCTTAAAGTGGATTTGGAACCTCGACAAACATCTATGTCTGAATCGGAATTCGAACCCTGCACTTGGCAACTGAAGGCCAACGAATGAATTTCGTTGGCCTTCTCTGTTAACCTTTCTGTAGTCTTTTGGAATATTAAACCTTTTCTGTAGTCTTTTGGAATATTTCACCAAAGTTTTGTTAAATGCAATTCTAATAGTCTGATTGATACTTAAAAAAATAAATAAATAAAAGTAGATTTTTTTTTTCTCTTTAAATATAATCATATATACTATCTACCAATAAGTATTTGGACACTTTCGAATTTAGATCTTTTGTCAAATATCTAGAAAAGTTCTTTAGGAATCATCTTGAAACTTTGGTAGTGTAAAGAACATGTTATAACCTCATATATTTCATCAAAAATTGTATCCTGAAGAGGAAAAGGCAACCATTAAAAAATTAAACAAAAATTAAAATGTTGTGGATCACCATGTAAAAAGTAATGATTTAAATGCGTTTTGGCTGTAGCATATGATTATGAGGATTTTTCTCATAATCTGTATAAATTTTTATGAGGCTACCACATATATTCATGGAGATAAAACGATTTTTTTTTTTAATTGGAAAAAAAAATCCTCTTTGTTAATTATAACACGTAGGGTATTAAACCCAATGCAAAGCCATTCTTAGGAAATTTGGCACATTACATTAGACACAGCATACTGCAATCAGAAAGCAAAACTTTTAAATATCTTGCGGGAGTATTTTTCTAAATAATTGTTAATTGCGCTAGTTTAAAAAAAAAATCATTTGCATAATTTAATAGCCAAAAGTATTGAGCAACTTATATAAAACTCCCAAACAAATATCGTGTAAATTCAAAAAGTTATGAGAGATAGAATGAACAGAATTTCAGTTCTTCTCAAACAAAACAAAAAAAAAAAAAAAAAAAAAAAAAGAAGATGATGATGATAGAGGGTTTTATCAACATTTATTTACAATCAGCGAACACTGTATTACCGTTGGGCTTTGATTGGATCAAAATAAAAATGTGAGTAAAACACCTTATAGTTTAGCTTTTATTCTGAGAGAACTGAAATTCTGTGCCTTCTATCTCTCATTACTTTTTGAATTTACATGATATTTCTTTGCAGTTTTTATGTAAGTTGCTCAATACCTTTGGCAATTAACGGCCCTCTTCACTCACCGTCACCGGAAGCCCGAGCCAATGTTATTCTATGGGGAAATTTTCTTTACAAATAACTTATTAACTAATACATATTTTTAAATTCTGTTTTCACATTCTGAAAATTCCCAACTGTTAAATTGACGGAATTTTTTTAAAAATGTATTTTTTTAATTTTTAATATTTTATTTTGAAATTGCAAAATGAAAAAAATTCACATATTGAAAATTCGTATTTTTAAGCTTCAAAATAAAATATAAAAAATTAAAAAAATAATTTTTTAGAAAAGGTGCGTCAATTTAACAGCTGAGAATTTTCAGAATGTGAAAACAGAATTTAAAAATATGTATTAGTTAATAAGTTATTTGTAAAGAAAAATTTCCCATAGAATAACATTAGGTTCGGCTTCCGACGGCAGTGAGTGAAGAGGACCCTTAAATTATAAAGCTTGCGCACGCGTAGTTGATATTTAGTAAAAGTGCTCGTATTTCGTAAGATATTGAACATTTTTGCATTCTGATTGCAGTATAATGTGGCTAATGTAGTATGACAAATTTTATAAAAATGTCATATTTGCTCTTGGTTTAATACCCTACGTGTTATAATTTAAAAAAAAGGGGAAATTGTTTTTGCAACTTTTTTAAAAACACGTTATATTTCCATGAATATATGTGGTAGCCTCATAAAAATGTACACTGATAATGAGAAAAATCTCCATAATCACATGCTACAGCTAAAACTCATTTAATGCATTAAATTTTACAGGGTGATCCAAAACATTTTGTTTATTGTTTAATTTTTAACTGGTTCCCTTTTTCTCTTCAGGACACAACTTTTGCTGAAATATATGAGGTTTAACATGTTCTTTACACTACCAAAGTTTCAAGATGATTTCTGAGAACTTTTCTAGACACGTCTAAGTTCTAAAGTGTTCAAATACTTATTGGTAGATAATGTATTAATTTTTCATACTATTTATAAACCCATAAATTTTCCGATGTAAAGGATGTACTTTGTATATAAACAAGAAAAGTAAATGTAGACGCTTTTTGATTAAAAACATGTAAAACAAAAATATAATAACTCATCTATAAAATCAAATTATTTAAACTGATAATAGAATCGCCTTTAAAAGAAGTGAACAATTATGCATATTTCAGGGTTCGTACAGACCCTCTTTTTTCCCTTGATACTTCCACTACATTTTACAAACAATTAACTTCTTAAATTTATAGCCTAAATTTTGGATAAGAATTGCTATTTAGATCTAGTGCTGGAAGATTCGGAATATATATATATATATATATGGACAGTACGAACCTTGAATCTGAATATAAGTGATTAATAACTTCATTTTAAAGAACGATGTTTTATAAACATGATTTCAGTGAAAGAGTGTTAATCTCCCTTTCTTTATAACCTCTGGGGGTCACCGAAGCGGGAGAGCCATCCCTTTCGTGTAGGATCAAAATTGTGATGTCATGTCTCCGGACCACCTCGAGGGGTGAGTCCCAGACCATCGCCAATTGCTCATTGCGCAGCACTAGTGCGACGTAAAACACAACCAACTAACCCTTTCTTTCTATCTTTTTTCTTTTTTATCACAAATGCATTTGAACTTTTTTTTTTTTTTTCACACTTCAATACATTTTATTTATATGTGATTTACATTACATGTGTTATTTCGTTCAGCGCAAACATTTATAATCCTATATATGTAGATGTAAATAAATACAATTGTGGGTATTTCCAAATTTTTTTATCGTTAATGGTAACAAAATCTTTTGATAATTAACAAAATTATAAAGGAAAAAAATATTCCGTATTTTTTCAGAGCATGTATTTTTAAATTTTTTGTTCATAAACAAACCGCATTTAAGAATATATACCATAATCTTTTCTTCTACCATAATACCACGGTTGCTATTCATAAACGCAAAATATTACATTGCTATAGAAAAATTTACAAAATTTTCGTAAGCAGAGCAAAAAGAGATGAGCGTAAATGCATTCATATTCGCGTAATTTACGACCTTTGGTCTTAATTACAATAATTTATCCTGAATTTATTCTAATTGACTCTACTTAAAAAAGTCTGCTGTATGTTTGTATTCAGGGATTTGCGTTAAATGCTTAAATATTGTTTGCTTTCTCCGCCCAAACTTTTAATTTCCTTTGCGTCTGTGTTAATTTGTCTAAAAAAAAAGCCGCACTGCAGAAAAATTGACTTATACCTTTTGGGTTTGTAATAATTTAAAAGCTAATGATTGCAACAAATAAAATTGCTATGTTTGTGTAATACGGAAGTCATAACATGATAACTATCTACATTTTTGATTTAATAATTCGTTTTGTTACACTCTACGTAGTATTTAATAAAAATCTACATAAAATTTTCTTTTTAAACGTAATATAATAAACATATACTTTGTATTCTATTATGATTTATTATATGAAATAAACAAGTGCTATTTTAATATATGAAATGAAACTATTTGTTAGATCTAAACAATTATTTAATAAAAATATGTATTCTGGATTGGATAATTCCGCCTTTATATGGAATTACTGCTTTAATGCGCAATGGCATAGTATTTTACAGTTTTTAACATGAAACTCAGAAATTTCACTGTGCCAAATATCATAAATATTTTTTTCTAGTTCTTTCAAAGTTGTAGGCTACAAATTTTTAACCCCTACCCTCTTTTATAGACTAAACATTTTCGAGCGGATTGAGATGAGGACAATTTTTTAGGTCTGATAAAGAAGAAATTCTGCGAAATTCTTTGTGGGATTTAATTTTAAATAAAAATGTTATGATAACTTACAAAATTATAGATGCTCATGAGAATGGATAAGTAATTTTAACAACTTTAATCAAATAAATGTACCACAAGAGCCATATAACAAGGTGCATTATCATCTTGAAATGCTGATTATGGAAGGGTCTGAAATACCCCCCAAAGTAGGCGGTCAGGTATCAATTTTTTAATGGCCAAGTTTTATTTCGGGTTAATTGATCCCTTGAACATTAAAATTTGCCAGACTCACCGAAAAGTTATGCATTTTCGTATCGTAATGTACGGGGAATATGTCATTGTTTTAAAAGTGCAATTTTCATTAAGTCAGTCACATGTTCGTGATCAGGTCTGCTTGTTTCCGTCAGTTTGAAATAAGTTAAACTTGACTCATCAGAGAGAACAACTTCAACCCAATAATTAATTGATCCTTTTATATTTTTTAACCCTCTAATGTCTTGGTTTTCTAAGTTTTTTCGTTAAGAATGAATTTTTTTCAGATTTTCTGGCAATTAAACCTATTTTGTTTAATTGTTATTTCACTGTATTTAGATAAATTATGTTACTAAACACTTTTTCTGAATCCCTGCTATGTTCTAAATGTAATACAAACTGATTTTTTAAGCGCTGGCTTTTTAACTTGCGGTCATCTCGACTGGATGAGCAACGTGCCCGCCTAAAGACAAATGTGCAGTTTAAACAGCCAAAAAATATTACATCTTGCTAAAAACCAGATAACTAATATTTTGTTAACATTTAATCGTTTTGACACCCCACATATTAAAATATTTTTTTTATTTTCGTTCTAAAATTAATATTTTTTGTGGTATCGTTTATTGCCTTATTCTTGCCATTTTTGAAACACTTTCTAAAATTACAATTTTCTGAACAATTGCATCTTGTTTTTAACACTTGGCTCAATCCTAAATTGCACGCGGAACACAACGTAATAAAATCTGTTCAAAAATTTACTTTTGAAACTATAAAATTAGCGATTACAGAAAGAAAAATAGAAAATATCCAAGTGCGGCTTTTTTTTTTTTCTTTGTCGCTTAGTGTATATATTATGCGTACCGCCTCTTTGTACATCATAAAAGCATTTGGATCCAGATATATTTTTGCACTTCAGTAATAATTGTACAAACATTACCTGATTGGTGTGACATAAAATTAGAAAACATGCCACCTTCTAATTACTGAATTGTATGCGTTAATGTTCTGAAAGTGCTACTAAGATCATCCACTAATTACAAAGCATGTCGGAGTTCAATTACGTACGATTTATGTGCCGTGGCCGTATACCTCCAAAATTATCCTTGTGCGTTGTGTGAAAATGAAAATTCTAGGCCTGTTTCCTTCAAAAATGTTGCTTGTTGCTTCATACAGTGTACTGAACAGTTTTGCCCAATTCCCAAGTAGATACTAGACAGATTTATACACAACAATTAGTCAAAATATCTAAGCAGTATAGGTTTAGTTTGATTTCAGACTATTTAGATTTTTAATTTTAAATAAAATTATCATGTGTTTTACATTCATGAAAATGTAGAAAAAGAAAATTTCCGAAGAGGTTTTTATTAAATATGTAATTGTTGTTTTATTTTATTTATTTATTTAGTTTTACTTTAATACTTTGCAGTTTAACATACAATATACTTTATTAGTATATAAAAGGGTATTTATTACCTTCTTTATATTATTATTTTGGTTTTAAAAAGCATTTTGGAAGTTTATAATATTATTATACATAAAAATTATTCCAAATTCTTTTTTTGCACGTATTTTCTTTTTCTTTGAATTCAAAAGCTTTGTTTCTTGGAAATACAAAAATGTACTCTAAATTTTTGAATTTAACTTTCTTAGACATTTCGAACTCATGATTTCTAACTGAAAATAATCGTGAAATTGAGAAAATTTTATTCCGTCTAACGTACAAGTTATCTTTTAGAAAAAAAAAAAAAAAAAAAAAATCTGCTGCTGTCGATATAAACTGTAATTAAATTATTTTATGTATTTTGTATTGTTGCAGAAGTTACAGAATATATATTTTTTTTTACCTTAAGAAGTTAAAGAAAAAAAAAAAAAAAAAAAAAAAAAAAAGAAGAAGAAGAAGATTTTGGAGATACTTTTAGATATAATGAATACCTTTGCCGAAAGTGCTTTTTAAAAAAGTGATAAGAAAATTTCATAAAAATCGTTATATTTTGTTGCAATTCATGATAATAATTATCACTTGTATTATCTTTTTAATTATATACATATATATATAAAGGAAAATTTTTGTCTGTATATCATCTAGCATATTTTCCTTAAAAATATTTGTTGCAATCGTACCACTTATTAGTGTTTTATCATACATGTCTCGTATTATTAGAGATGCTACAGTCTAATATTGTAATGTTTAAAATGTCTTCAAATATTATTATACGCATTATTAAAACTGCCCTCATTGTGACATTTCGTTCTTTCTTTTTTTCTTTCTTTTTACAATTAATTTCTTTGAATTTTGTCACAATTTATAATAATAATTATGATTCATATTATAGTTATTTAGTTTATTAAATAGAAACAATCTCTTACAATAATTTTATTTAAACACTTGTATAGTTCTTAATGATTATTATCATTACTTTTATCATTATCATGGTTTATTATGCACATATATACCAAACTGCCATGCGTATACAGTCGACTGCAAAATTATTCGAGCACTAGCAATAATCCTTGCCAAAAAAAAAAAGTACACTTAATACAGCTTTTTTAAATAAATCCTTGTCGAGTCATGTTCTTAATCAGTCTAAGAACATGATTCGACAAGGATTTACTTAGCAACATAGTCTTAAGTGTACTTTTTAAATATAGGAATTATTGGCTAGTGCTCGAATAATTTTGCAGCCGACTGTATATATATATATATATTTTTTTTTTAAAGTTATTAGTTTATTTATCACTTAAAACATAAAAATTTAATATAAAATAAATAATAAATCCACCAAGAATTATTAAATTTTTCTTAATATATTTTTTCTTTAAGCGTACAGTCTTTAACAAAAGTGTCCGAACACTAGTAAAAATTCCTATATAAAAAAAGTAGAGTTAATACTGTTTTGTTAAATAAATCCTTGTCGTATCATGTTCTTAGTCAATCTAAGAACATGATTTGACAAGGATTTAATTTAAATTGTAATTGTCCTGTAATTTAAATTGTAATTGTCCTGAAAAACAGGGTTTGTCCTTTAGTGTGCTTAAAAATAATTTCAATAAATGTATAAATACCCATCCTCTTATTCATCTTTCATACGCCAAAAAAGAAAATATAAACGTGTGACTTAATTTAACATAATTGCTTTGCAATAGCCCCGTATTTGTTTTCCGTTACAAAATGAATAAAATATCTGTACATCATCAATGAGATTCACTCTCTTTTATCCATTGTCACCCCTCTGAAGTACAAAATCAGAGTCTAAACTAAATATTTACACAAAAAATAAGTGATCAGTAGGCCTTAGAAATAGGGTACAATTATGCCTTTCATCATCTTTATCAAAGATGGCCTTCAACTATCCAGAACGGATTGATAATTCCGGGCCGAGTATCTTTCTATCATGACTGAAACTTATTCACTAGAACTGAACGACGGTTATCTTGGGGAAAAAAAAAAAAAAAAAAAAAAAAAAAAAAAAACCTCTCTGAAAATCTTTGAAGATATCCGAGATCAAACGAATATTCAGCGATGTCGGCTTTATGAAGGAATCTTAAAAAAATGTGATTTCTCTGAAAGATTCGAACACCAAGTTTTTCTTTTTGTAATTTTCTTTTTCCTTATATTTATTTAGATTTCCTTATATTTATTTAAATATATTTATTTAAATTTTTCAATACATATATATAAAGTGAAGAATTTAACAACGTTGTAAAATTTAGCAATTAATAGATAGGGAAGAGTAGGGAGGGATGGGACAGTTTTGACAAAAATATTTTTTACAAATTTACTTTTACTGGTACAACATTGTAAGTTTCAGAGAAACAAATTGAAACATTTTAACATCTTTTAAAAATATAAATTTGATGGTAATTATTAAAATATTAATTTTATAAGCCAATTAACATAGTCATAAAAATGTCCCATCCCTCCCTTATATGAGGGAGGGATGGGACATGTTTATTTTATAAAGTTAAAATAAATACATAATATACAGTCATACTATGAAAAATGACAAAAACAGTGGGACACGATATATGTAAGGTTAATTAATTACTAATAACATCTATTTTATCCAACATTAGAGTGCAATGTACCATTTAAATAAAAATTTTAAAATGCGCAATCAGCCCATTTTTTTTTACTTCTAGTAGAGAAAGTACTGGTTTTCAGTTCAAATATTCAAAATTAAGTTTTTGTTACATTTACATGTTTTGTGGTTCCTTGAATATTAATAAGGTTTTTAGAGGCTAGTCTGTGGGTGTTATCAGCATATCTCAAGAACAAATATTACCAAGAAATCCTAACTGTAATCGTGAATGTAATTTCTTTTGTACATTTTACTACGTCCAGGAAAACTGCTCAGGAATGAAAAATAATTCCTCATACATATATGGTAAATAAAGTGTTTTTAAAAGTTAAAAAGGTAAACAAAAGTCGTGTGAGTGCCACACCAATTATTTTCCATGATTTTGAATTTGTTTCGTGCATTTTTTCTTCCATCTATTCATTCACTTGCCTCTTGATATTTTCTGTTTAAGGAGTATCAGAATCTTCATTCTTGTTCCTTTTCTTACATGTCCCATCCCTCCCTTTTCATTATTTTTCAAAAAAAAAAAAAAAATAAATAATAATAATAATAATTTATTATTAGACACATGATACTTTTAGGCTTAATTTAGCTGCTAATTCCTAAAAGTTATATTATTAGGTATATAAAATATAAAAAGTAATTATGCTAACATCAGTGAGTGACGTTGCAAACTTGCCTTCAAAATTAAGCAATTGTTTACTTTTGGTGTTATAAAATAGTTTTTTTTTTGTTGTTGTTACGTAAACTTATAGAGTTCTCCAACTAAAATGATACATACCAACAAATATGGGTCTGTAGTTACTTCACCTGGTGGAAGGGTCAAAAATTAAAAGCAGTGTTTAATTTAAGAATAATTTTAGGTGTCCCATCCCTCCCGACTCTCATGATAATACCAACTACCAACAATACACACTCCTGCTCAAAAGTTTAGCAAGATTTACAAACGATCAGTTACGACAATAATTAGGGGGCCGGCAACAAATTGAGCAATATCAATAATGTTTGCGATCACCTTGTATCGTTAAGTAAAGGAAATGTCCTGTAACTTTAGGATATGTTAATATAGATCCAGTACAATTTGCGGATGGACTTGTGTGACGATAGCATGTTAAATAACAACGATATAAGCATTTATTTTAAAACCTAAAAAAAAAAAAAAAAAAGGTTTGTTTTTTATTTATGATATACAGAGTTTTAAAAGAAAATTATTCTCACTTTCAGATAAATTGAAAAAACACTTTTGAAACAAAATACTGCCATCTGAATACTAATATCTTAGGAAATATAAACATTTTTTAGGGAAAAAAATTTCCCTGCGCATGAGCGCGAAAGATAGATTTTTTTTTTTTTTTTTTTTTTTTTTTTTTTTGCATAGGTTGAAAGCTAGATATATTGGGCAAATTATGTCAGAAGTTCATTTGAATAGAGTAAAAATTAAACAAACTGTCGACAAAAGGAGGAGCTAGATTTTAGCTATTTTACACAGTTGAAATTTCATAAAGGGTTTTTCATATGCCGCATAATTAATATGAAGATCTATTTATTTCAACCACGCTCCAAAAGTACTTTTTTGTGAAAAATCCCTTATAAGCTTGTAACTCTAACATATTTTTGCTTATTTACTAAGATTTGTGAGACCATACGGGGTTTTTCACAAAAAAGAACTTTTGCAAATTAGTGCTTTTTTTTTTTTTATAATTGTTGTGTAAGGTGTTTAACTAGTTTCTGTCAAGTTCCGTGTTAAAACTCGGCGAGGTGCTTTTTTTTTTTCTCTTTTCCCATTTTTATTTAAACTGAAAAAAAAAAAAAAAAAAAAAAAAAATGTTTTATTTATTTTTTCTTTGAAATTAATGAAAAAAAAAAAAAAAAAATAAATAAAAGAAAATATTTATCATATTACATATAATTAAAATTTTAATTTTTACTTTTGCTAAAGTTTAATATGTATTTTTTAAGTCTTTTTATTTTCTTTCTTTGTTTCAGTAAATGGCTCATGCAGGATATTTATGCATAAAAAAATATATATATTTTTTTAAAATTAAATTTAATAATTTATTTTCTCTTAAATTAATCGTTTTTTTTATTTAAAAGGTTATAAAATATTTTTTAATTACTTTTTTATTATTATTATTTTAATATAACAACTCACTGCCCAGTTTTGAATGAGGGACTTTCAAGATAGGAGACAAGCTCGTTATCCCAGCTCCCCTTATCTCACTTCTTTTTGTAAAATTTAGTCCAGTCAACCCATATATATTTGTTTATCGATTCATTTACTCATATATCAGACTTATATGATCGAGATGAAGATAGAATAGAGATAGAGAAAATTTTACTGCACCGAAAGATGTGGCAGAAATAATCGCCCAAGAGTGTCACTGCCGTTCAGTTTGGAACTTAGGCACCGCGACGTAGAGGTCTGCACGGGCCGGAATTTCGAGGCCCGGGCCCGGCCCGGCCCGTACGAAAACTTTGCTTACCCGGCCCGGCCCGTTATGAAGTCGAAAAATGCGGCCCGAGCCCGGCCAGGCCCGTTTATTTTTAACGATTTATGGCCCGGACCGGCCCGGACAAAAAACGATAAAATCAGGCCTGAACCGGCCCGGCCCGATTCAAAAATATGTAAAAAAAAAAGCCTTTTTATGAAAAATATTTTTGGTATGTGTTTTGCAGAGGTTTTATATAATCAAACAATAGTACGTCCTTTAAAAAAACTGCTGAAATTTTACAAGACAATTATATATAAACAGAAATTCATTATTATAGACAAATCACAAAGACAAACAGAAAGTCAAATCGAAAATATTAGCATTCATCAAACAATATAGGAAGGTATTTTAAATGGTTAATACTACTGAAAATGCACTTTAAACCATTTCTTCTTATATACCATAATGTATTCAAATCTTTCATGTGCTCCGGTAAACAAAACTTTAATGTTAATCCAACCATATTCAATAGAAAAGTCGCTTTGCCCATGATAAAAATGATGATACTTTCGTCCACTGGAGAAATAGAAAAGGAGCCTTAGAGAAAAAGTTACAGCGGCTAGATTTTTATAGCCTTTATACCACCTAAACTCAACAGATCATAAGAAACAAACCCTTATACACAGTAATGTACCTAATTTCTTTTGTTATGTACATGTACGCAAACTGGTAGTGACATGCATACTATTTTGAATAGGAAACCATCTAATATTACTTTAAATAAAATATATTAATTTCGAGGCATGCTAAAAATATTTGCGAAAAATTAGATTTCGGACAGACAGACTGATAGACAATTAAATTGACGTTACAGACACTTTTTTTAACAAAATAGAACTTTATGTGACATACAAGCCTGTAAAATTACGTAAAATAAATGACTGAAGAAATATTTTATCATTTTCCTTTTTCGTTGATTAATGAGGAAACCAGAAAAAGATTCGGGCCGACACGGCCCGGAGAAAATTTCATTCAGGCCCGTCCTGGCCCGGAACAAATTTCATTCAGGCCCGGCCCAGCCCGAATATACACAAAAGAAACTGAGCCCGAGCCCGGCCCGGCCCGGCTCGAGAGCGAATTAAAAAATTCGGCCCAAACCCGGCCCGTGCAGACCTCTACCGCGACGTTTGCCAATGCACGGTGAAGATAATCTTCAACGAAATTTTAAAAATTTGTGTTACGATTTATTTGCTACTGATTGCGAAATCAAATCTAGTAAAATGATGACTCATGAAAGTTCTTTTTTCTTTTTCTTTTATGTTGTTGTTGTCCTGTGAACTCAAACTAAAATTATTTAAAGTGTATTTTATAAAATATATAGAATATAATCGATCACCTTCCCCCTCTCCCCGTTCCCGATGCATTAGGGACTCGGAACGCGATTGTATAAGACTAAACAGAATTCAATGCTGAATAATTAAATATTTTTATGAAATTCTACGAGTATGAATGCTTGTGTATACATCACTAAAACTTAGCAGAACAATTAATATATTCTAAGAACAGATTCGAAATCTCTAATAACTGCACAATTTTAGTGTCCTGATATTTGAGATAATATGATAAGGAATAAAAGAAAAAAAAAAAAAAAAAAAAAAAGAAAAAAAAAAAAACAGATTTTTAAATTTTTTCATTTCAATTCGTTCAAACTATGGTAAACTTTGCTCTTTATTCCAGACGAATTGAGGTCCTCCGTGTAGACCAGTGATCCTAGAAATAAGTTGGTGGTGTACTATTTACAAATTTTCGAGAAATATTTATAATAATTATTTTTTGAAAGTCAAGCATTCATTTCTTTGTCAATGCGGATCCACCAGTGGTCAAGCAGTTCTGCGCTTAAAGCTAGTAGGTGGGAAGTGCCGGGTCCAATCCCAGGTCGCGCTCATTGACGTAGCCGTTCGATTTTTTCTGTGGTTTTCTCTTAAACTCGCGTAAATACGTCTAGAGCTCCTTAGGAAAAATCCCATGGAGGGTATTCCACCTGTAGGAACTAGTGTAGTCAATCGGCTTTAAGCCACACAACCACAACAGCTTTGTCAATACGTCAATACTATAAATGAATAAATAAATAAATAATATTCTTTCTTTTGCATTTATTTGTGGTAAGGGTAGAAAATTCTGATCCAGATAAATATGATGTTGCAAATTACTTTAATTCTACTATTTCCGAGTACGGTGTGTTTTTTATGTTATTGGTACTTAACTTTTTTTACTTCTAGAACAAAATTGTTTAATATATATATATATATATATATATATATATATATATATATTCTCCAGAAATATATGCATTTTATTTGATTTGGATGTATTTATCTAAAAATGATATGCATATAACTAATTTATTTTGATATCTCGACATATACTTTTCTGAATTACCGCAGGGGTACATCAAAAAATCATCAAGGGCGCAGCAATACGCCCTGGCACACCCTTAGAGAACCATTGGTGTAGACAATAGGCTTTAATCTACACATACACACTCCAGACGAATTGAATCGTGCTAAGATGAACTATTAAAAATATAATAATAAATGATTTCCGTGAACTTCCTACTAACATTCTAGCGTGGGATTCTAGTCTCATACGTGAGATTTCAAAATGAAGCAAAGACAGGATTTTCTGGGCGTTTATATATTGTTTGTCTCTAATAGCTATAGATAAAGAAAAAAAAAAAAAAAAAAAAAAAAAAGCCGTCAAGGAAATTTTAGTTCCCGTATAAAGTTAGAACATTTTGAAGTTGAGACCTTGTATTTCTTCCGCATCGCATTATGCTTTGAGCAGTTTCATCCGTCTTTTTCCGGTCCTTATTACTTTTTTTTTCTGTATCCATAGTGCTCTACTTGTTTGAAGTTTTATTTCTAAGTACAAGAAACCCAGGAAAAGGAAATACTCCAGCAACGTGTTCTTGTTTTGCTAAGTTTATTGACATTGAAAGAGGAATGATAAAATGTATCTTTTACATAGATCTCTGTCTAGATAGCTGTTAGTAATTAATTTGCTAAACTCCTTTCATATTGTAGTTGATAAAGGGCATTTGGAAACATTTTCCCATAAGATTTAAAACTTAATTGTACTATTATTGACGCTATATTGATTAAATACAAAATTTCCTACAACTACACTTTTAAGCTTACAATCGATAAAAATATTAAACACGAAACCATTCAATAATATATTCGACCGCAAAGAGATTGCCCCCCCCCCTAAATATTTTAAAATGAAAATCATAGGAACTTTAAAATCGAATATTCTTTCAGCATAAAAACGTGTAATCAGAAAACCCCCACATACGATGAAGCAATATCTCGATGACAGTATAATCAGAACGATAAAAAGACAGTATCTTAATTCGATCATTATAATTTTGATAAATATGATAACAAATCATATTTTGTGGCATTTAAGTACATAGAAGATATTTTAAGTCACAGTGCTTTTTAAGTTCTAGGGAAGAAAATTTCCGATTTTTTTTTTTTTTTCTTTTTTTACCACCACTGTTCCTATACAATAATATCTATCCTTTTAAATCATAAATAATTGCTTAAAAGTACGATAGAAATTTCTGTATAAAAATAGTGATGGGAAAAAAAAAAAAAAAAAAGCGGAAAACTCTCATCCCTGGCTCTTTTTTTTAAACATTAAGAAAATGTTACTGAAATTTCTGTTTCCCTTTGAATTCAACTGAATAGTGAGTTTTTACTTAAAATAAAGAAATAAAGTTAATAATACAAAGTTAAATTAAAGAAGAAATTTTGGATAGAAAAAAAAAAAAAAAAAAAAAAAACTCGTTTGACCTCCTGCTGGACAAAAATAAAATTTAATTAAGCTCCAGTTTGCCTTTTACAGTTTCGATAATTTTTAGGAAATATACTTTTTTATTTTTTATAATTGATTTTATATACAGATATTGCATAGTGTGCTATTAAAATATATTGTGCAATAGCTATAGAACATATGGTTATATAAATATATATACCTTGTTAACGTGAACACTGTTAACATGGATTACTTTTAACATGAACTGCTTCCACAATTCCCGTCAAAATGAAGACTAGTTTAGTTATATGAAGGTTAGTTACTGATAGCATGAACTACTGATAACAAGAACAAACTTTTTATCCCCCTTGAGATTCACGTTAACGAGGTTCGACTGTATATAGTACATCTAATGATATTAATTATGTTGGTTTATCTAATATGTATTATAAATATAGTTCGAACAATAAAATAAAATGTATGTGAAAATCAACCGTGTTATATGCGATAACTTTAATTTAGCTAAAATAATTGAATAATCTCCAAACCTAAATATTTCACATGAACCCGATTTTCTTGAAGCTTTCCATATTTAAAAAAAAAAAAAAAAAAATCATAAAAATATTATTAATTGTAATTTAGCGATACCCCTCTGTCAGATTAATTGAAATATTCTATAAATCTACTTTTTCTTGGTTTTCCCTTACTATTTCAATAGTTCAGTATATCTCAATTTTCTATTGGCTAATACATCCATAATCTCATATTTCTGGCTCTAGAATCCGTTTTCTTGTTTATATATGGGAGCAATAATCCGTTTTGATATTCTTCACTGATGACGTATACTTAACGCTACCGAAACTGCAGTATGCAAATTTTGTTTCTAATTTTGGCTTTTTTAAAAGCACTCAAAATCATACCATTAGAATACAAAAATAGAACGTGACTTATAATATTTATACCAAGTGATTCAAAATAAATATTACAGCGATTATATTTTAAAATAACAGTAATAGAAACTTACTCCCAGTTACAAAATTGGTTAAAATCAAGAGTATCTTTCAGATATAGTATTTTTTGTACAAGGGGTTGTATACATATTAAAATTCGAAATTTAATTTTTGAAGGTTCTTCCTTTCCTATCATTTATACAAAGACATATTGTTCTTCGTCTACGAAAGGAAACAAAAGAAATTCCATTTCTTTGAGTGAAATAGTTTCCGAATTAATTAATTAAAAAAAAAAAAAAAAAAAAAAAAAAAATGAAGACTTGTACCACTTCACCTACAATTTCGCGACCATTATTTTGGACGAAAAGTCATTACGTTAGCCTTTAAGGGACCAACTATACACTAGCATTTTATAAATGACCAGACACTTTCGATTTGAGACGTATTGTCAAATATCTGCTATCTAGTGACAAAATTCCTGGCAAATGATCCTGAAATTTTTGGGCGTGTATAGAACATGGTTATACCTCATGTATTTCTGGAAATGTTTTGCCTCGAAAGCGAAAAATGGAAGAGTAAAAAATTAAAGAAAAAACAAAATGTTTCGTATCACCCTGTAAAAAGTAATATTTGGTATGCGTTCTGGCTGTAGCATATGATATGAGCATTCTTCTAATATTATCTGTATTGATTATATGAGAAAGGCGCATATATTCATAGACATATAAAGGTGTTATTATTATTATTATTATTATTATTGCAACTTGCGGGATGTTAGACCCCATGCAATGATATTTTTAGGAAACTTGAAATACTACATTAGACACAACATACTGGAGATAAAATATTGAAATATTAAATACCTAATAAAATATGAGCATTATTACTAAATACCTTTTAACCGTGCGTGCACAAGCTTTAAAGAAATTTCATTTGCATAACTGAGTAGCCAAATGTATGGAGTTAGGACTTATGTGAAAACCACAAGCAAATATTATGAATTTTCATTCATAACGTTATGGTTATTAGAATGCACTGAACTCCAGTTCATCTCAAAATAAATAAATATATAAATAAAATAAAAATAAAAAGGGGGAGGGGGAATGATGAGGAGTTTTCTGAATATTTATTTACAAACAACGAACACTATATTAACATCCACTGAATCGAAAAAAGAAAATTGGGTAAAACAGCTAATACATTTGCTCCATTTATATTTCTTTAGAGGAACTGAAATTGAGTTCATTTTATCAACGAAATCTTTTTGAATTTAATGATACTTGCTTGAGGTTTTCATATTTAGCGCAATATGTTTGGCTATAGTTAATTATGCAAATATAATTTCGTTAACGCTTGCTCATGAGCAGTTAAAAAATATTTAGTAAAAATGCTCATATTGCGTTTAATATTTTTATATTCTGATTGCTGAATGTTCTGTCTAGTGTATAATAGTGTGTCAAATTTCCTAAATATGGCCTTGCATTGGGTTTGACCGATGAAAGGAGGGCGCTCACCACTATAAAGCAGCTTGCAGTGATCTTCCCTTGTCACGTTAATTAGATTAAAGAAGAAGTTAAATTAAATAACAATGACTGCTGACGATTACACCCTCTCAATAAAGAGCGGCATTAGACGTAAAAATTTAAAAATGTAAATTTGAGAAAACGGTGTTCAAGAAATAGTGTTTTGATTTGGCACTATTACCGAAAGAAAAATGGTTTGAGATCTGATAATTCTTTTGGGTAGCTGTGATGAAGCCATTGAGGCTGCTGCTGAGGAAATGATATATGCGGAAGTCTCATATAAATGAATACAGATAATAATAAGAAGCCTCATAATCACAGGCTACAGTCAGAATGCATTTTAGGCATTAATTACTTTTTACAGGATGATCCCAAACATTTTTTTTTTCCTTTTACTTTTTTCCTGATCACTTTTTATTTCGGGGATAAACTTTTCCTGAAATATATGAGGGGTAACATGTCCCTTACACGCACACAGTTTCAGAATTATTATTAACTTATTTTTCTATAAATTTGATAAAAGATCAGAAATCCAAAGTGTCCGCCGGTCATTTATGAAAAGTTTATGAAATGATAAAAGTTAAATAATGATCCAATTGTTCGAAAATAGTAATTAAATCGTTTCTAACGCAGGAAAAAAAAAAAAAAAAAAAGAAAGAAATAAAAGAAAAAGAAAAAAACCCAGTTTTAAGAATTTTAAATAAATTAATGTTGCGTTATTGTATGTGCTATAAGAAACGAGCAGAGGCTACCACGGCATAAGAAAGGTTGAGCCGGTTAAACTAGTTTTGCTGGGAGACCAAGTTTTCCTAAATCCTCTACAAGACCATATGATAAGAAAGAAAAACGTTAAAATGAATATTTTCATATTATTAGGAGAAAAATTATAATTTTATAATTATTGATATTTATAAGCTAAATTTATATAAACTAAATCAATCGTATATATTATATTTTTAAATATTATTCACTCTATGGAGCTATACTTAATGATGACATATCATAATCATAAAATACTACAGAGATATTTGAAAAATGTATAGAATCCGCAACCAAGCAGCTTGATAACAGTGTGAAGGAAAAAAAAAAGACTTATGATACACACAGCAAATGCAATTTTCTTTCTTTATATATATATATTTATATATATATATATATATATATATATATATATATATAGTTTCAACCATTCAACCAACCAAGACAAACAACGCCATCCATTCTCAACCTTTTTTATTGCCTTTTTATTTTATTTTATTTTATATATAAATATATATTTATACGCATGCATACAAAATTATATATAGATATATTAATGTGAACATATCATAGAAAAATAAGGATAGATGAGAGAATAAATAAATTTTTCGGGAAAATCACTATGAGTAGTATATCATATACAAGTTTATTAATATTTTTCTTTCTGAACTTTATTGAACATAAATTGTTACTTCTAAAAAGAAAGTTGGGGTAATGTTTCTAAATACTGAAATGTATAAGCTTATATATATATATATATATATATATAAACAATATACATACTAAAAAATAGCTTTTTAAATATTCTAATACTGTCTTACTTTTCTTATTTACTTAAGACATTGTAAAGAGTATGAGAAATTTTGGCAGTTCTAAATAAAGGTGTTTTTATTTAAATTTCTCTCTCTCTCTCTCTCTCTCTCTCTCTATATATATATATATATATAATTGTCCTTTTTTATACAAATACACTTTTATTGATAAGTAATTAATATATATATTTATATATATATATATATATATATATATATATTATATATTATATATTATATATGTATTATTTATTTATTTTTGTCTGCGACTGTATCTTCTCTAGCAAACAAGATGTTTCTCTGCGTTGCAAAACGGACCGATGTTTCTAGAATAATCCAAGGAACACTTTTATCTTAGTTAGAAATTTCTATAACCTTAATTAACGAAGTTATTAATTAAAAACGCTATTTTAATAAAAGTACTCAAATTGCTAACTTGCAAATACTTTCTCCAAAATCCTTGTTCCTTGTTCCTTCATCCGAAAGCGCTCCGCGGAAGAAAGAAAGATAAGCAGAAAAATTGTACGTTTTTTAAAAGCGATTTCTCTTCAACGGATCGAGATTGCGCCTGTATCATCTGAAATGTCATTTATTCCTAATTCTAATGGTGTATTTATTATTATTATTATTATTTATTTATTTATTTTCCTAAATACAAATATTTTATATATATTTTTTAAATTCTTTAAAAGATGGTCTTGTTTTTCGCTCATCTCTTTTTGAATCGCTCCGTACGAAAAACTAAACGTTCAATTTCTTAACAACAGGTACCTTTAGAAAGGTCATTTAATTCCCTTTCAAACCATCTAAAACTTTTTAACAAATTCTAATTAGCGATCTAGATTTTTAAAATTTATGAAACATTGAATTTTTCACTAAACATTTTATAACTCAAAAAGTTTACGAGATAAATCAATTATTTTTCTTTTAAATATAGATCACGATAAGAAGAACAAACCCTAAATAGATTGAAACCCAATTTCAAAAATTTCATGAGTTATTATCGTGTGCGTATGAAATGCTCGCATGGATTTCTCCGAAATTTTCCTTTTGAGCTCGTTCTTTAAAAGCTTTGTTTAAAAATTCAATTATGTGTAAACGAATAAAATATAGGAAATACATCTGCACCATTCGAAAGCACGTGTCTTCGCAATTCCAATAATGCAACTTTTTTTTGTTCCTTTCTTTTGAAAAATACAGATATTTAATATTTTTTAACATTAAAAGAAAATCTCCAAAATTTCTGATCACATTCGCTCGTCTCTTTTTGAATCGCCCTGTACGAAAAACCAATGATTCAGTTTCTTAACTATAGGTATAATCAGAAAAGCCAGTTAATTCTCTTTCCTAGCGTATAAAACTTTAATAAAATACGGATTAACTGTTTATATATATATTTTTAATTTACTAAACATGGAATTTTTCACTAAACGTTTTGTAATTCAAAACATTTTTGAGATAAATAAATTTTTTTGTCCCCCCCCCCCCTGTATATTTCAAGTCGCCGCTGACAGAACCTCCTAGATTATTTATAAAAAGAAGGATTAGGATTTTTATTTTTTACGCATTTGGTACCTTTTGCGCGCAATTTCTAAAAGCTGATTACGATGCTTAAATTTATTAGTTAAGAAATTGTAATGTAAGTTCGTTACTCTCATTATTATTAAATGTAGATTTAGAAAGAAAGTTTCAAATTAGACCCGGCAGCCTTCGCCCATGTTATTCTATGGGAAAATTTGTTTACATAATTACTCATTACCTAATGGATATTTTTCAATTCTGTTTTCACATTTAGAAAATTCATAAGCGTTAAATTAGTACTTGTTTTCCAAAAATTGATTTTTAAAAATTTTAGTATTTCATTTTTCGATTAGAAAATGAGAAAAATGCATTTTGTGAAAAATCGCATTTTTGAACTCAAAATGTAAAAATTAAAAAAAATGAATTTTTCAAAAATGAGTACTCATTTAACGGTTATGAATTTTCTGACTGCAAAAACAGAATTCAAAAATATTCATTAGGTCATGTGTAATTGTAGCAACAAATTTTCCCATAGAATAACATGGGCGAAGGCTGCCGGCGGCTGAACATCAGACAGATTCACGTTTCTTTCTTCACGTGTAATGCTATGGGATTTTTGTTGCTCTGAATTTCAAGGATATCTCATTAAAAAGTTTTTTGAATTGGGTTTTTTATTTCTACTTTTAAAACACGTCGTCTTTAATCTTGAGCAATTAATAATGATATTAATCAAAATTTTTTGGATTCAAAATCAGAGCATTAAGTTTGTATAACAAAATAAAAAGTTTAAATACGTTTAAAAAAATCACACTAACATAAAAGATGATATATTCAAAGAGCAGAATTCAGAAACATAATACTAATAAGCAAGAAAGATATGAACAAGCAAATCGCATAAATTATAAAACAATCTCCAACTCTAATTACCCGCTACAACGTGTAATCTTTAATGTTTTTTGTCGTTGCGATGACACTTTAAATATTATTTTATATTATGGAGAAAGAAATTTCACAAAACTATCTTTGTAGCTTTACATATTAAGAGAAAATATAAAATTATGGCTTTGTTTAGCACTGCATATTGTCTAAAAATTCCTTTAAAAATGAACTTCGTGCAGTTTCTTATTACACCTGATAATGAATCTGTTGATTAATGTTAATTGTATCATAATTTATGGAAAACATTTTTTTTTTTTATATATATATAAATTTGTGATGATTTTATTATGTTTTCTTCAGCACGAAGATATAAGAAATATTAAAAAAATATAATGAAATGAAATAAGTAAAATAAAGTTATTCCATAATGTATTATTCTTTTGTGTGTTCCTGTATACTAACGAATATCGCTATGTACACTTTTTCAAACGAAAATATGATGTACTGAGCCTGAAATACTTATCATCTGCAAGAATTCTAAAATTATTTACTGAAATAAGAGATCACACAGACAGACAGACTAAATGAAGTCGTAAATACTTTTCAACTTTCTTTGAAAGCGTGTTTGGTGTTTTGTGATTAATGCCGACTGACTACTCGTGGGTTCTAGGCCTGAGGTTGGTCGCCCTCCGCGGGGTTTTTTTTTTTAAGGGATCCTAGCCCGTATTTAAGGCCAGTCTCGGAGAAAACCGTGTAAAACTCCGAACGGCTAGGTCGACGAACGTGACATGGGATCAAGTCCGGCACTTCCCGGCTACCAGCTTTGAGCTCAGAATCACTTGGCCATTGTGGGGCTTCTTAAAAGGGGACAAAACGTGTTACATAAGTGGAAATTCACCTTTATAAATTTCGCTGTTTAATCCAAATATTTTCTTCTGGCAATGTAAACGAATCATGTTCAAAATAAACGTACTTTATAGCATCTGGGAAACGTTTCGTAATTACGTTATGTTTAGTGCAATATAAACATGCTGAAATATGCTACAAACACATTTTACTTAGACCATAATGTAATCATTATTTTGTGAAACGCTGTATATAAACCTTTTTTGCTATACTTACGGGATTTAACTTTTAGCATTCTGCATAAGACTGAAAAATCTAAATAACATATATCAATTATTTTAATGTTTATCGTATTTAAGAAAAAAAAAAAAAAAAAACAGAAATGCTTTCGCTTTTGCTGCTGGATATAAAAGCAAAAAAAAAAAAAAAATCATTCTTTCCAGACAATACAATATTTTTATTCTCCTTTTTAATAAATTTCATTCAGAGATCATAAAGTTTGTTGTCAATAATGATTTTTTTCTTCCTTCATTTCCGAGCAAAGTAAGTCATTTCAGTAATATTTAGCTATTTATACATATATGACATTTTTCACAACCAGATGTACAATTTGAAAATTACAACCATCTTGCAGGTATTTAAAGAAATTCATAAAATACATGTTAGGATTTAATTGTTTTTTTTTTTTTTTTTTTATAATAAATGCAATTTTTGTAGAATTCTCTTACAAGACTGTATCACGAGATTAAGAAATTTTTTCTCGGTCGAATTGCATTTAAAAAAAAAAAAATCGAGCCAATGCTTCCATATTTAAATCGCGATTATGTTATTCAAAAAGGTGGATCCAATTTAGTAATTACCTTACATTTCTCGAAGAAGTATAAATTAGACATGAACAATCTACATGCTAATGAAAATAAGAAGTTTCTACGATTGTGTATACAGGTTATAATTGTTCAATGTGTATTGTCTACCCTTTGCTGTACATCAAGCATTATTGCAGTGATATCCAATTTCTTGAAATTGTGTAAATCAACGTCAGCATTTGATGTTTCTCCTAGTTGGTGGATTAATGCCGAATCGTAGATGAAATGCCTGCCAAACTCTGCAGTTACACTGCAGCGGGCATTTCGTCTCTGATTTGGCATTAACACACCAACTAGGAAAAGCATCAAACTTTGGTTTACATAATTTCAAGAAACTGAATGTCTCCGCAATAATGTCTGCCGTGCAGCAAAGTGTGGACACATTGACCATTTATAACCTGTGTACACACCATTGAAACTTCCTCTTTTCATTAGCACGTAGATTGTCATGTCTAATTTAAACTTCTTGAAATACAAATTAATTAAATTGGAATTGGGACCACCTTTTTGAATAATCCTGTATATAAACAATATTTAATCATATGACTAATATGAATGAAAAGGAATTAAATTCGATTTGAAAAAGGAATGTCTGAACTGATAAATTTAAAACTTTTATCTTGGGGTGGCAACAATGGGGCAAATTTGATCACGTTTTAATTATTTTTAAATAATCTATAAAATTGTCGGATTAAAAAAAGAAACTAGCTGGAACCCGTCGAATTCGGCGATCACTTTATTGACCGTAATGTTTCAAAAATCATCGCATCATTATTTAAATGTATTTCATGTTAAAACATCTAATATAATTTACGACATTTCACTTAAAAAAAGAAAGTCGGAAAAATGCTCATAAATAGAAATACTATATATGACATCACTTTCTACAAAGTACTGTCAATGTGACGTCAAACTGACTCCAAATAAACAGATGCTATATTTTATTTTCTATTTCGTTTAATACTAAGACTATATATTAGCTGATAATAGCAGGAGACTTGGCGTTTGCACTGAAGACGGTACGCTTTAGGCTACCGAAACAGCTGTATGCACCTCAATAATTTTTCTTTGGCGTTTCTGACGTAGTAGTTTATTCCTGTTTTTATATATTAGCTGACCCGTCCGGCGTTGCCCGGGCCCATGATACCTTAAATGAACCTTAAATTTGTATTATTTATACCTTTAACTTGATTTTGTTTGAATTTCTGTTTTCAAATGAAAACATCACGAAAAAATAATCATCTATAACAAAACAATTACCTCGAACCGAACGAAACTCTGCCTTGTAACCCCGGTGCTTGCGGCAGCGCATACACGGGCCGCTAACGACATAAAAAAATTCCCAAAAATTAACCTGGAACTGAACGAACCCGCCCGGCAATGCTCGGGCCCTTGATAATAACCTAAAATGAACCTTAAATTTGTATGATTTTATATCTTTAACTCGATTTTGTTTGAATTTCTATTTTTAAATGAAAACATCACAAAAAAAAATATTCATCTGTAACTAAAAAAATTAAGAAATCAAAAATCGACCGAGACGGGGATAGAACTGAAGACCTTCTTGTCTCATGTCGAACACTGTGCCACAATTTCATGCCCGCTAATTCTGTGTGTGTGTTTAGTTGATTTTGATAAAAGAGGCTAAATTTTCTAGTGTCTTATCTTGGCCCATGGGTGAGTTGTTGCACAAAATTTGCACTTTATCCTATGTTTTCAACCCCGCTCTTTAATTGAAGCTTGGTTTGGTTTTAATAGAAATTTTACTGATTCATACTTTCCTTGTGAATGGATGTATGATAGCTCCAAGTTTTAGTGCAACTTAAATTCGATCGCAAGAAGTAGGAAACTTAAAAGTGAGCTTGAACCAAAAACCCTCAGTCCAGCAGGAGATATGCGGTTGAAATAGTTTAGAACTGAAACTGTTAAATCTCCATTTTTCCAGGTACAGTATTTTCACCCATTTTAACTGATTTTTTTTTTTTTTTTTTTTTTTTTTTTTTTTTTGATAAAGTTTTTAGAATTTTTTTTATTGAAATTGGATTTTGTCATCTCGTCTTCGTGTCACGCTAAAAAGCAAAGCGCCTCCACTTTGAAGTAAATGTAACAGCATTTTTTGGTCACTCACTGACAGAGTTGGTTAGAGCGTCATGTTAATAACGGGATGGTGGTGAGTTCAATTCTCGAAGAGCCGATGCGCATATTTTTGCAGATAATTAATAGAAAGGGTGTTAATTGATAATAAAAAAATTTTTTCATTGTCTACACAGTATCATAAGAATTTGTGAAGAGTTTTTCTAAGAAGGTTTTATTTTGTTACCAAAAAGCACAAAATAAAAATTTAAATAATTAGCTACCTTTTATTGAAACTAGACTTTTGTCATCGTATTTTGGTGTCACGCTGAAAAGCAAGGCACCTCCCCTTTAATGTAAATGTAAGCAACATTTTTTGTTACTTGTTAACTTAGTTTGTTAGAGCGACGTATTGGCAACGCGGTGGTCGAGGGTTCGATCCCTGAAAGTTCATGAGTTACGATTTTTGCTGATAATTAATAGAAAAGATGCCAATTGATAACATAAAATCTTTCATTATCTACTCAGTATCGTAAGAAATTTTGATTCGTTTTTTAAAAAAATTTTTTAGTTGCTAAAACACAAAAAATAAAAATTTAAGTTTAAAAAAAATTAACACTTGATGCTTTTTACTGTGGAGCCCTAAAAGGCATAAAATAAAAGAATATCCTTGCAAAGACATGCTATATATACCGGGTGATTCAAAATAGATGTTACAGCGATTATCTCGTAAACTAAGAAAGATAGAAAAATACTTCCAATTACAAAATTAGTGCAAATTAAGAGTAGATTTCAGATATAGAATTTTTTTGTATAAGGGGCTGTATACATATTAAATACGAAATTTAATTTTTATACGGCCCCTCCTATCATGTGACTTATATTTAGAAAAATATTCTCCTCGCTCTAACAAGCAAAATAAAAAAAAAAATCCTCTCTCTAAGTCAAAATCTCGCTGAGTTATTGCAATTTGAAAATGATGACTTACACCACTTTTTGTTTAATTTTGGCATATATTTTTCGACGCCAATGGGCTCATTTTAGGGGGTTATCTATGAGATGAGAAAAATTAAAAAAAGATCCTTTATTTTAAAATAACAACTAAAATCATTCAAACACGTGAAATCAACAGTTTTAAGAACTTAATGCAAATTTACAATATTAACACTTTCCAACAAGGTTGAAAAGTGTTTATGACTTCGGTTTGTCTGTCTATCTGTCGGTCTGTCTGTCTATGTAAGTCCGTCTGTCTGTCTCTCTGTCCGTCCGTCTGTCTGTCCGCGCTCTAACTCCCGTAAATATTTATGGAATTTCTTGAAACTGATATATGTTATTCAAGTTCACTATAGGACGTTCCCTATAGAAAATGGAGTTTATACCTCTACTGGATTGTGTACAGGGACACCCGAAAGTGTTTCAAAGCATTGTGTTCTATGAGAGGTATTTCTATAAACCATATTTTCATACCTTTACTGTAGACATAGCTGAATGAAATTGAAATATGTTATTCAAGTTCACTATCGGACGTTCCCTATTGAAAATGGAGTTTATACCTCTACTGGTTTGTGTACAGGGACACCCGAAAGTATTTCAAAGCATTGTGTTCTATGAGAGGTATTTCTATAAACTATGTTTTCATACCTTTACTGTAGACAGATCTGAATGAAATTGAAATATGTTATTCAAGTTCACTGTTGGATGCTTCCTGTATAAAGAGGAGGAAATACCACCATCGGTTTATGTACAGGGACACTCAAAAGTATTCCAATGCATTGTGAGATATTTCTATAAATCAAATTTTAATAACTTTATTTTCCACGAAGTTTTTGGAAATTGAAATATGTTATTTATATGCACAAACGAATGCTTTGCACAGAATATAGCATGATTAGCATTAGATTTACAGGGTGGCACAAAAATATCCAGTTACATTAAGAGCTATTAATAAAAATTGCTAGATATGTACTTTCGTTTACGTGAAGCGTTTTTAACACTTTCTAACATTTTTTAAGTGTGAATATGATTTCAGTTTTGTGTATCTGCCTGTCTGTCTGTCTGTCTGAGCTCTATCTCCTGTAAATATTTATGGAATTTCTTGAAACTGATATATGTTATTCAAGTTCACTAAGGGATCTTCCCTATTGAAAATGGAGTTTATACCTCTACTGGTTTGTGTACAGGAACACCCGAAAGTATTTCAAAGCATTGCGTTCTATGAGAGGTATTTCTATAAACCATATTTTCATACCTTTACTATAGACATATCTCAATTAAATTGAAATATGTTATTCAAGTTCACTATTGGATGTTTCCTGTATAAAATGGAGGAAATACCACCACCAATTTATGTACAGGGACACTTAAAAGTATTCCAAAGCATTGCGTTCTATGAGAAATATTTCTATAAATAAAATTTTATTAACTTTACTTTCCATGAAGTTTTAGGAAATTGAAATATGTTATTTATATGCATAAAAAAATGCTTTGCATAGAATATAGCATGATTAGCATTAGATTTCCAAAATGACAAAAAAATATCCATTTATATTAAGAGCAATTCATAAAAAATTGCTAGAATTGTATTTTCGTTTATATTAAACGTTTTTAACACTTTCTAGCATTTTTAATGTGAATATGATTTCAGTTTGCGTATCTGTCCATCTGTCCGTCTGTCTGCCCGCGTTCTAACTCCTGTAAATATTTATGGAATTTCTCGAAACTGATATATTTTATTGAAGTTCACTATCGGATGTTCCATATTGAAAATGGAGTGAATATCTCTTCTGGTTTGTGTACAGGGACACCCAAAAGCATTCGAAAGCATTGTGTTCTATGAGTGTTATTTTTATAAATATTTTCCTTGTAGAATGTTCACCATTTAAAATGACATTAATAGGTCCTATACAACTAGTTTGTTTACTGGGACAACAACAACAACAACAAAATAAAATGCCAATGCATTACGTTTCAGGACAGAATTTTTTAAAAGTTATATTTAAAAATCTTTCTACTGTAAAAATCATAAATATATTGAAACGTATTTTAATATTCTAAAATAATGTTTTGTATAGAATATGATATGAATAACTTTCTGATTTACAGGGATACACTAAAATATTCAGAGAGATCAAAAGCTTTAGTTATAATCTAATGGCTGCATTTTCTTTTGCGTTAAGCCTTTTTAACACTTTCAAAAATGCCTAAAAGTAATTTTAAAATCAATTAGTCTATCTGTATATTTTTCGGTCCTTTTGTCTGTTGTGTGATAACGTAGGCAAAGAATATTGAAAGTTATTCGATACAACAATTACGTACAGTTGGAAAGTGTTACTAATCAATGCGTACTGCATGATTTTTCTTTCTTGTTTCGCATTGTTAAAAATTTAATAGTTCAATTTCTTAGGGGGTCACCTGTAAATTAAAATACTTTAAGAGAGGAAAAAAATTAAAATACTAGCGAAACCGTGTGAAATTTTCGCGCTTTATTTTTACCACTTTCCATCATGGTTGAAAAATTTAATGACTTCGGCTCTTTAACAATTCCAGCAAGGTTAGAAAGTGTTAATGACCTCAATTTGTCTCTCTGTCCATCCCTCTTTCTGTGTGTCCGCGCTCTAACTCCCGTGAATATTCATAGAATTTCTAGAAACTGATATATGTTATTTGAGTTTACTATCGGATATTCCTTATTGAAAATGGAGTGAATACCTCTGCATGCTTGTGCACACGGACACCCGAAAGTATTCCAAAGCATTGTGTTCTATGAGAGGTATTTTTATAAACCATATTTTAATACCTTTAATTTATGCATATATTAATAAAATTGAAATACATTATTATAGTTTTATATCGGATATTTTGTATAGAAAATGGAGTAAACATCATCACTGGTTTATATACAGGGACACCCGAAAGTATTCCAAAGCATTGCGTTCTATGTGAAGATATTTCTATAAACCAAATTTTAATTACTTTGCATAAATCTTAATGAAATTGAAATATGTTATTCATATGCACAAAAGAATGCTCTCTATAGTGTACAGTACCATTAGCAATAGATTTACAGGGCACACAAAAACATTCAGTTACGTTAAGGGTTATTATTGGACATTTCCTGGAATTGCATTTTCGTTTACAATAAACATTTTCTAACAATTTTTAACTGTGAATATGATTTCAATTTGCATATTTTTTTGTCTGACTGTCCGTCTGCCTGCCCCCAGCGTCTGTAAACATTTTCAGAAATTTTAAGAAATGATACATGTTATATAGGTTTACTATATGATTTTTCCTTTTTGTACAGGAACGCTCAAAAATTGCCAATGTTTTACGTTTTGGGACAGACATTCTTATAAATTACATTTAAATAACTTTATACTGTAACAATCATAAGGAAATTCATATTTATTGTTAATATTCTAAAATAATGTTTTGTATAGAATTTGATAGGGTATAGATGTATAATTCTATGTCAGGGGGGTTTACCGCCCTTCTCAACTCCCGTTTAATTATAGTGCCTATACTTATCAATACAAAAATTAAGTCTGTTATCAATTTCCTTGAAACTTGCAAACTTTGATCAACTTTACAAGTAGCAACTAGATATGGAATCCAAAGTACCAAATTCGCATTTCCTGTAGTTATTACTTTCTCATACCCATAATGTAGAGAAAGTATTGTTTTCGGGTCAAATTTTCGAAAGTAAGTTTTTGTTATATTTACACGTTTTGAGGAGCATATATTTCAAACTTGGTATTCTAAATATGTATCATATAAGGATGCTACACTAAGCTTTTCGTTGAGATGAAGCAAATGGTTTGTGCACATGGACACTCAAGAATATTCAAATACATTACATCTATGGGGGAAAATGCATGTAAGTAGTGTTTAACACCTATAGACTGCACTAAACCAAATGAAATTAATATATATTTTTTATATGCATAAAAACATGCCTCATGTAGTGTAGAATATGGCAGGGAAATCATTCACTGTTCATTTACAGGGCTACACAAAATAACTAGATTATAATACGACAATAGTTGAAAATTAATGGAAGTGCATTTTAGGTTGTGCCATATATTATTACTATAGGTTTATATTTAACTGCACGTTGTGGTTTGTACATGTTCTTCAAAAGATATACAGGGTTACGAATATTTAAGCGATAATATTCTTTTTTATTGTTAGTGAAAGTGCTTTACTATAATATTTTACCATGTCCATGAAAGCTGCTCAAGAATGGAAATGAATTCCTCATAGACATATGATAAATAATGTATGTTTTTAAGCTAAATATTAATCGCTTGTTTTTTGTATATTTACATCGCTTGTTTTTTGTATATTTACACGTTTTGAGGCTTCCTTATTACCAAAGTCACGTTTTTTAAAGTTTGATATGGCCTGTGACGAATAATTTCAGGAAACGAATAAATTCAGGAGATTTAAAAGTTGTATTTTCAAATTAATAAAAATTTGTTGCTGGAAAAGTTTGATTAAGGCCGATAAGTTTCAAGGAATGTTGCATGTGAAAGTTGTCTGAATAATTTTAAGTGAACTTTTAATTTTAATAACAGATTTAAATTCTATATAAATGTAGGTGTATTAATGAAACGGGTGGTTAATGGGAGGCGGTAGCCCCCCTCACAAAGAACTGATTATCATATAAATCTCTTCCGAAGCCTAATTTGAATTATTTTAACATAGTTTTACATAAAAGTACTCACTCTTTATGTTTCCTCTTAATTTCCAACCAGTGTTTATGGTATTAAATTTCAGGGTAAGAAAAAGTCGTGTGAGTGGCACACCAGATTATTTGTTGTTAAATTATGCTGATAATTCATATATATACAGATCAACCACTAAAAATTTTTCTTTCGTACTCAGGAGGCCTCAAAACGTGATATTATACAGAAAAAAAAATCGCTCTCCAAAAACTACTTTGTTTACAGTATGGGTATGATAAATTAATTTTCCGTTCTGTGCCAGCAGTGTTCTTCGAAATAAAAAAAATGCAGCAAAGCACTTACGTCAATTACATTTAATAAAAAAAGTTTACCTTAATTTTGGGTAGCCCTGTGTACTATCTATAAACTATATACACATGACTTTGTGTACGTAAACTTAGTGTTATATGTAAAACAAGTAACACAGATTTAAATACACTTCCAGCAATTTCCAAGTATAGCTCCAATATACTAAAATACTCTGGGTAACACTGTAAATGAATGATGAATGATTGTTATACCACAATCTACATAAAACATGCTTTTATGCGTATAAAAATATGTTCTTTTCATTTTGTTTAGGGCAGTCTATAGATGTCACACTGTACATATGAGAAATTTCGCTCACAGACGTAATGTATTTGAATTTTCTTGGATGACCCTGTAAACAAACAATTGTCTGATCGCAACGAATACTTTAGTGTAGCACCGCAATATGATACGGATTTAGAATATCGAATTTGGATTTTCTGCTACTATTTGTTCTTGAGATATTCTAATAACACACACACACACACAGAGAGAGAGAGAGAGAGAGACCAACCGCTAAAATCAATATTTTTGAATTCAGAGAATATGAAAACGTACAAATATAACAAAAAGTAATTTTCGGAAATTTGACTCAAAAACAATTCTTTCTCTACACCATGTATACGAGAATGTATAAAGGAAAAAAAAAATTGAATTTGAAAATTCCCCCCTTTTAGTACATAAATTCATAAATTTTATTTTTTAAATTAAAAACAAGAAAGAAAAATCATGCAGTACGCATTGATTAGTAACACTTTCCAACTGTACGCAATTCTGTATCGAACAACTTTTAATATTCTTTGCCTACGTTATCACACAACAGACAGAAGGACAGAAAAACAGAGATAGACTAATTGATTTGAAAATTACTCTTAGGCATTTTGGAAAGTATTAAAAAGGCTTAACGCAAAAGAAAATGCAGCCGTTAGATTATAATTACAGCTTTTAATATCTGAATATTTTAGTGTAGCCCTGTAAATCTGAAAGTTAGTCATATCATCTTCTATACAAAACAATATTTTAGAATATTAATAATACACGTCAACGTTTTTATGATTTTTATTGTAGAATTTTTTTAAATATAACTTTTAAAAAATTCTGTCCTAAAACGTAATACATTGTTTTTTTTTTATTGTTGTTATTGTTGTCCTTGTAAACAAACTAGTTGTACAGGACCTATTAATGGCATTTTAAATAGGGAACATTCCATAGGGAACTTGAGTGTATCATTATTTAAAATTCTCAAAATATTCACGGATGATAGGAGCCGGAGACAAACAGATAGAAAGGTAAACAATCGGACAGACAGATGCAAAAATTGAAATCATATTCCCACTAAAATTATTATAAAGTGTTAAAACGCTCATGAAAACAAAAGTGCAATTCCAGCAAATTTTTATTAATAGCTCTTAATGTAACTGATTATTCTTTTGTGGCCCTATAAATCTAGAACATAGAAAGCACTCTTTTGTGCATAATATATTTAAATTGCATTAAGCTTTGTGGAAAATAAAATTATTAAAATTTTGTTTATAAAAATAACTCTCATAAAACACAATGTTTTGGAATACATTGAAGTGCCCCTGTACGCAAACCATTTAGAAATTTACTCTATTTTACATAGGAAACATCCGATAGGGGATTGAATAACACATTAAAATTTCATTAAAGTTTCTATATATTAAAGGTATTAAAATATTGTTTATAGAAACTCCTCTCGTAGAAAACAATCCTTTGGAATACTTTTGGGTGTCCCTGTACTCAAACCAGAGGAGGTATTCACTCCATTTTTAATAGGGAACATCCGATAGTGAACTTGAATAAAATACATCGGTTTAAAGAAATTCCATAAATATTTACGGGAATTAGAGCGCAGAAAAACAGACAGAGAGACAGACAGACGAACAGAAGAACAGTCAGACAGATACACAAATTGAAATTATATTCACACTAAAAAAATGATAGAAAGTGTCAAAAATGCTTAATGTAAACGAAACTACAATTTTAGCAATTTTTTATCAATAGCTCTTAATATAACTGAATATTTTTGTGTCACCCTGTAAATCTAATGATAACCATTTTATATTCAATGCAAAGCATTCTTTTCTGCATATATAAATAACATATTTCAATTTCCTAAAACTTCATGGAAAGTACAGTTATTAAAATTTGATTTATAGAAATATCTCACAAAGAACGCAATGCTTTGGAGTAATTTTGAGTGTCCCTATAGATAAACTAGTGGTAGTATGCAATATATTTTATACAGAAAACATCTAATAGTGAAATTGAATAACATATTTCAATTTCATGAAGATATTGTACAGTATGTAAAGGTATGAAAATATGGTTTATAGAAATACCTCTCATAGAACACAATTCTTTGAAGTACTTTCGGGTGTTCCTGTACACAAACCAGTAGGGGTATACACTCCATTTTCAATAGGGGACATCCGATAGTGAACTTGAATAACATATATCAGTTTAAAAAAAAATCCATAAATATTTACGGGAGTTAGAGCGCGGGCAGACGGACAGACGGACAGATAAACAAACTGATATCATATTCACAGATTAAAAAATGCTAGAAAGTGTTAAAAACGCTTAATGTAAACGAAAGTAGAATTCTAGCAAATTTTTATTAATAGCTCTTAATATACCAAAATATTTTTGTGTAACCCTGTAAATCTAATGCTAATCATGCTATATTCTATATAAAGCATTCTTTTGTGCATATAAATAACATATTTCAATTTCCTAAAACTTCGTGGAAAGTAAAGCTATTAAAATTTGATTTATAGAAATATTTCTCCTAGAATGCAATGCTTTGGAATATTTTGAGTGTCCCTGTACACATATCAGTGGTGGTATTTACTCCATTTTATATAGGAAATATCCGATCGTGAACTTGAATAAAATATTTCAATTTCATTAAGATTTGTGTACAGTAAGGGTATGAAAATATGGTTTATAGAAATGCCTCTCATAGAACACAATGCTTTGAAATACTTTCGGGTGCCCCTGTGTACCTGTGTATAAATTAGTGGGGGTATTTAATCCATTTTATACAGGAAACATTCCATAGTGAACTGGAATAACATATTTCAATTTCATTAAGATATGTGCACAGTAAAGGTATGAAAATATGATTCAGAGAAATACCTCTCATAGAACACAAAGCTTTAAAATACTTTCGGGTGTCTCTGTACACAAACCAGTAAAGGTATAAACTCCATTTTCAAAAGGGAACGTGCGATGGTGAATTTAAATAAAATATATCAGTTTCAAGAAATCCCACAAATATTTACAGGAGTTAGAGCGCGGACGGACGGACAGACAGAGAGACAGACAAACCGAAGTCATTAACACATTTCAACCTTGTTGGGAAGTGTTAAAAATGTTAGAAAGTGGTAAAAACGCTTAATGTAAATCAAAGTACACTTTTAGCAAATATTTATTAATAGCTCTTTATATAACTGAATATTTTTGTGTCACCCTATAAATCTAATGCTAATCAAGATATGTTCTATACAAAGCATTTTCTTTTGTGCTTATAAATAACATATTTTAATTTCATAAATCTTCGTGCAAAGTAAAGTTATTAAAATTTAGTTTATAGAAATATTTCTCATAAAACGCAGTGCTTTGGAATACTTATGTGTGTCCCTGTACACGAATCAGTGGTGGTATTTACTCCATCTTATACAGGAAACATCCGATAGTGAACTTGAATAACATATTTCAATTTCATTAAGATTTTTGTAAATTAGGGGTATGAAAATATGGTTTATAGAAATGCCTTTCATAGAACACAATGCTTTGAAATATTTTCGGGGGTCCCTGTACAGAAACCGTTAGAGGTATAAACTCCATTTTCAACAGGGAGCATCCGATAGTGAACTTGAATAGCATATATCAGTTTTAAGAAATTCCATAAATATTTACTGGAGTTAGAGCGGGACAGACAGACAGTCAGACAGACGGACAGACAGACAGACGGACAGACAAACCGAAGTCATTAACATTTTTCAACCTTGTTGGAAAGTGTTAATAAGTATTCTCTTGTGTATTCATTAGGGGAAAGAGAGACATTACAGGTTAAAACAGCAGACTTTTCCTGAATGATTTTTCTTTTTTTTTTTTTTTCCCCAAACGCTGGTCAACGAGTGCATTATTACAAAAACTGTAGTAATTACAATTTCTCACTTTTGATACAACCCCTTAAGACTTGGCGAAAAATGCTAGAATTTTCAAATTGCAATAACTCAGTGAGATTTTGACTTAGAGAAATGATTTTTTTTTATTTTGCTTGTTAGAACGAGGAGAATATTTTTCTAAATATAAGTCATATGATAGGAGGGGCCGTATAAAAATTAAATTTCGTATTTAATATATATACAGCCCCTTGTACAAAAAAATGCCATATCTGAAATCTACTCTTAATTTGCACCAATTTTGTAATTGGAAGTAAGTTTCTATCTTTCTTAGTTTACGAGATAATCGCTGTAACATCTATTTTGAATCACCCGGTATATATATATATATATAATAGATAACGTAATAAAATTTAATCTTAAAATTTAGCAATTAATAGAACTAAAACAATAACAGCACACTAAAATATAGAACTGAATTTAACATAGAGGAAAGAATGACACAAAAAGTTGCGATATAGATAAGGAACCAATGAGTTACCATATTAACTAAAAATACTTACGCCGACCTGAAGGATAATAAAAAGGACCTTTAAACTTGTGAAAGAGAAAAAAGATAATAAACCACATAATCAATTGGATATAAATGCTTAAAATTAGAAATATACTTATCAAGGGGCGCATACTTCATAAAGCAGAGAAAGCTGCAATGATTTCGTAAAACGATATTGCTAATCATAGCAATTTATATCATCTCACGCCCCGATCAATGCATATATATATATATATATATATATATACATATTGTATATATATATATATATAAAATTCAACAATAAAAAAATTTTAAAGAAAAATATAGATATTTCCTTTTGCATGACATGAAAAATTTTAAATTTAAAAACCATTTTAAAAAGCATTCGAGAACAATATTCTTTTTGTATAAGTATTTGTTAGGGTTATTTTTAGCGTGTTTTATGATTCTTCTTGACTGTTCTTTGATTTTTGGTTAGAGCATCATGCTGATAACAATGCTCGATCCTCCAAGGAACAAAATGAGTTAATTTTTGCAGATAATTAATAGAAAAGGTGCCAATTGATAAAAGAAAACATTTCAGTATTTACTCTGATCTTAAGAATTTTTTATTAGTTTTTTAAGAAGCTTTTTTTTTTTTTTTAAAGTAGAAGCTTTTTATTGTGAAGCCCTAAAAAGCGTAAAATAAAAATTTATTCTTGCAAAGAAATGCTATAAAGAAATGAAAGTTTCAACACTAAGAAAATTTTGAAGAATTTCATTTTTGCAGTAGATGAAAATTTTTTAATATTCAAAATATTTTAAAAAGCTTTCGAGATCTTTGAAATGTATGACTTAGCAAATCCTTATAAAATAATAATAATAATAATAACTAAGAATATTGGTCTCGAATGCTTTTTAAAATATTTTGAATATTAAAAAATTTTCATTTACTGCAAAAATAAAATATCTATATATTTCTCGAAAATTTTCTTAGTATTGAAACTTTCATTTCTTTATAGCATTTTTTTACAAGAATAAATTTTTATTTTATGCTTTTTAGGGCTTCACATTAAAAAGCTTTTACTTAAAAAAAAATTTTTTTTTTACTTTAATTTTTATTTATTTATTTAATTATTTTTTTTATTTTTGCCTTAGGCTTAGAGATATACATAAATTCACCTATTATTTGCATACATCATTCAGTCACTGCCCCTGAAGAAGTACTGTTTTAATGTACTGTTTTCAGTCCTGGATTTGGTTAATCTCTTTTAATTAAATCTTCCATTTCTTCCATTTCATTTTAATTCCTGTGAAATGTATGAAAAGGTTTTTCATATACATATATCAAATCTATTTTCCGTTTTTTACCTCCTTATACAAAGTATAAGGAAGTATAGTAATCCCGATTTGCAAAATGGATTTTGTATTTCACATTGCTCGAAAACGAATGATCGCTGAATGTCGCCAATTTATACGTGTGACTGTCATGATGTCTAGTTGTACACCTGCAAGTGTCGTCTTAGCACGAGCTCTCGTTTTAGAGATATAAGGTACTATACACGATTTTTCGTGACGTCTGTATGTATGTGTGTCTGTGTGTATGTGTGTGTGTATGTCGCATAACTCAAAAACGGTTGGACCTAGAAAGTTACGAATTGGTACAAAGGTTTGTTATAACATCTAGTTGTGCACCTCCCTTTTTGGACTTTATATGATTTTCCGTTTTGGAGATATTTAGGAAAATTAGGTTCATAATGACCAAAAATACATAGGTTTTGGCCATAATGTATCAAAAAACGGTAATAACTCAAAAACGGTTTGGACAAATCTTGCAATTTAACTGACTTCCTGACTAGCTAGACACTTGAAACTTTCAGAAAAGCTCAGAACAGCGTTGAAGAACTTTCAGAAAAGCGTTGACAATGCATTTTTTAAATATTTTCAGCTAACTGTTTCCGATATCTGCTGCCTTCAGCAGCGTTTATGTGATTCAACAGAAAATTTATTTAACTAACTTGCCAACTAGCTAGGCATTTGAAACTTTCAGACTAGATCAGAACACGGTGAAAATGCATTTTTTAAATACTTTTAGCCAACTGTTTAGGGTCCCTGCTGCCGTCGACAGCGTTACCAGTGCAAATCTTGCAACTGATTTTTAACTAACTTCCCGACTAACTAGACATTTAAAACTCCCGGAAAAGCTCAGAACACGGTGACAATGCATTTTTTGAATATTTTTAGCCAATTGTTTCGAGTCCCTGCTGCCTTCGACAGCGTTTATATATTTCAACAGAAAATTTATTTAACTAACTTCCCGACTAACTAGACATTTGAAACTTTCAGAATAGTTCAAAACACGGTGAAAATGCATTTGTTTAATACTTTTAGCCAATTTTTTGGGGTCCCTGCTGCCTTCGTCAGCGTTACTAGTACAAATCTTGCAATCGGTTTTTAACTAACTTTCAGAAAAGCTCAGAACACGGTGATAATTCATTTTTTAAAAATATTTTTAGCCAACTGTTTCAGGTCCAATGTCAATGTTTTTTAACATTATGTATATTTCTAAAAGTGTATAAGGAAGTCATGTGGTGCCCACATCAGATTTTTTTCTATCATTTTATTGTTTTAAATGCAAAATTGGGAAACCTGCTGGTTATTTTGCTTTAATTGCGACCAGAGTTCAAAATCTTGCATTTCTCATGTGTTCAACTGTGGGGATGGTTTTGCCCTGAAGCGAAATCTCTATAGTTATGAACGCTTTTTTATTTCCCCCCAAATTAACTTACCTTAAAATAATTTTTATTTGTTCTTTTATTATTACTTTCTCATTGCTTGTTTTTACTCTTTATCTTGGTTCACTTTCATTTACACGTCAAGTACGCATAATAATTTGAAGAATATCCTCATGTTGTTTCTGTGATGTCTTTCCATCCTGAAACATCTTGAAGATATCTTGGGGAAAAGATGTACTGTTAGGGTGTGTATATATATATATATACATACATACAAGATTGATACATTAATATAAGAAACGTTATATTAATCTGAGAAAAGCTTAATTTTAGAAAAAAAATTTGAAAGGTTACCAAACCTTTTACATTCATAGTACCAACCCTTGTGGTTTTCTGATATAGCTTTAATTTAGTAGAAAGTTTTATTTTATTTTATCAAGAAAAACTGTTACAGAAATTAACAAAATATTTCTTTTTAAAATTACTGATAGCCAAAAAAACGAAAAGTTGGCAGCTAAGTACATTCGAGTAAATTAGTTCTTTTTGGAAATTTTTGTACAAAGGTTTTTCGAAATTATTAATTTAAAAAATAATGATTTAAAAAATTTCATCTGATAGCCGAATATTTAACGTTCTGCCCATCGATTGCTAGGCTCCAAGTTCAAATGTCGGTTTGGGCACAGATGTTCGTAATCGTAATAGTTTGTAATCCACCCAAAGCCCTTTCTCTCAGTCTAATGAGTTTAGATATGCAAAAGATGCCCGTAGAGCGACAACCCAAAGCCAATGGTTTAATAAGGAACATTGTTTTCTTAAACTTGACTTCTTTGATCTAAAAAGCATTTCTTATAAAGAGAAAAAGTATGTTTACATCATTCGACTGCACTCTATACACGTCCTTTTCGAGCTAAAAAATTCTTCTGTGTGTCATTACAATTTGGGTCAATCTCCTAGTAAATCTACGGAACAGATGCAGTCTGATAGCTTTGTGAATGAATTGCTCTGAGACCCATACTCTGGAATCTGAACTTTGACCCTGAGACAGTCTCACTGCAGAGCACAAAAATTCAACTCTGATAACCTGACTTTTCCGAGGCAGAAATGATTCATCATGTTGCGCAGGCGGGACAATTTAGCGTGTGAGGTCTAATATCCTGTGCTGGATCTATCGCCACTCTACTTGCTTGTTTTCTAAGCTAATAAGGCAGAGAAAACTTTCAAGATACTTCAAAATCCATGAGTTTAATTCTAATTTTATAACAAAATATTTATTTACTAGATCCTACTTAAATAAGATTTTGAAAAAAAAAAAAATATATTATTATTTATTTATTAATTTTTTTTTTTTTTTTTTTTTACATTTTTTTGATTTGAGGTTTTTATGGTATATAATAATTATTTAAAGTTAAAATATACAGTAACATAAGGGGAGAAAAAACTTCAACTTCTGCATTTTGTGTATAAAATCACAATTATTATTATTATTATTATTATTACATTTAAAAACATTAAATGGCATTTTTCCTTCTTTAAGCCTTTTTTTTTTTTTTTTTTAAGTGAGGGAAGTTTTCCCATGACTTTCGAGGGTCTTGCGTAATATTTGTATTAAACTATTCAGAAAAATTGTTATATTATTTTAATCCAGAATAATTTTTTTCCAAGCAACAAAACTTTTTCATTGCGGAAAGGAGCAAAAGTCCCAATTTCTTTAAAAAAGGTTGCTCTTCGAATTTGTATAAATTAATTTAGGTTATTTATATATTTATATTATATATATTAAATAGTTTATTGACCTTTCAGGATAGTCACAGTTGACAGACATCAATTTAAGTACTGTCAACAGCCAATTACTTTTATCCCCGCGATTGATCTAAATAGATTACATTCCCCCTTTCATCGTATTAAAATTTAATCATTTCATTTTTTATTTTAGATTAAAAAATTTATTCCAAAACTCAACCTCCACCTCTTTTCTCTCTTTCTTTTTGTCGTTAACAAAGAAAATCCTTTCTTGAAAATAAAGAAGGCTTCAAAATAGCCAAGGAATCTGTAAAATTTTTTGTTTTATTTCACTTTTTTTTTTTTTTTTTTTTTTTTTTTTTTTTCAGAGACATACCTCATCTAACAAATTTGAAAACTGCAGCTCAATTGTGGTGAATAGTAATAGTTTTCGTGCTTTTGAATAACAAATGCTCATAATAATTCTGCATGGGTTACCCAACCCCTCAGGGCTAAATTTGAAGTAAACGTGAAATCCAATAAACAATTTTCATCGATTTTAATCCAAGAGACTTTTATTCGTTTGAATTTGACTCTAACCTGATCTGAGACCCATACTCCTACCCCCCCCCTAATTTTTTTATTATCATTATTAATCAATTAATTAATTTGGAAAATAATAATTTCGAAGTATTCGAAGAATCAGGGGGAGATTGTAAAAGTGTTCGTTAAATAAAGACCTGCGATATTTGGGATGTCCGATATGAAAGTTCACGTTATTACTATGATAATTTTGATATGCATATAGTTTGATCGTATTTATTATGCTTACAAAATAATCTATCAAACAAATTTCTGCAATATTTTAAAAACATACTCTCAACTCGATCTGACCCCATTAAAAAACACACCCGGCGCGAATTCAAACTCGACCCACAGAAAAAAAAATTCCAGTAAATAAGACTCGAAAAAAAAAAAAAAAAAAAAAAAAAAATCAAATCGGCTAACCTGATCCAAAGCCAACATACAAGGGAAAAAAATCAGCCAACATGACTCAAACACTACTCACAAGGTAAAAGAAATTTTTTGTTTGTTTGTTTGTTTACTTCTTTTCTTAGATTTAACATATACAGTAATAAAATTTTAACTCCTTTCTTACCCGAAATTTTTTTTTGGCAGCATTGAAAGTCTTGTCTTACTGCTTTTAATGACAAACCCACCACATTCTTTTGTAATTATGGAATTAATTCCACCCATACATGCATAAAACTTTCAGATATCCATTTAAAAACAAATAATAATAATAATAATAATAATAATAACAAACTTCTTATTTTTTTCTAACAAGAACCAAGCATCTCCCAGGTAACATTGTCAAAAAGATGTTTTTATTTTTAAGCAATTTTCAAGGCATGAAATTAACAAACAGCAGTTACTAAATTAAAGATGCTAAACATTTGTACAATAATAATAGTAATAATAATAATATGAAGAAGAAGAAAAAAAATAATAAAAGCTGTTCGAATCGTTATCCGAATACTTGAAATTTTCCTTTGTGCTATACTGGAAATGATATCATAATCGTACCGAAAGGAATGGCTTATTTGGAAACCAATTTTAAGTTATTAAAATGTAAAATTTCTTCAACTCGTAATTTGATATTATAAATAGTAAAAGTCAGTTGATATTTTTAATTGTTTTATTCTTCTGAGAGGACTCTAGATGCTGACCAATATAAATAACACTAACTGAAGTTACCATCAAAAATTTTTATCTGTAAAAATTCATTGAGTATGTTAAGAATTTTACTTCAAAATTAAATAATTTTGTGGTACAAAGTAATCTGATAAATCTATATATGATTCTCCACCTCATTTAACGTGTTTTCATAGTTTAAATCTAGAAAACTACTTTTATTTACATTAAAAAATAAAGCTTTTGGTAGTCAATTTAAATGAATAATTCTGGGCTCTATCAAAAAATTTGTTTACCCAGGCAATACGCAATTTATTAAAAAATCTTTTTTTATTTATTTTTATTTTTATTTTTTTACTTTTTAAGTTCGATTTTATTTTTAAAAAGTTGATTTCAAACTGTTAGCTTTTATTGCTTATTTACAGTCGGTAACAAAAGTGTCCGAACACTAGCAAAAATTCCTATATAAAAAAAGTAGAGTTTATACTGTTTTGTTAATTAAATCCTTGTCATGTTCTTAGACTGACTAAGAACAGGATTCAACAAGGATTTATTTAACAAAACAGTGTTAAGTGTACTTTTTTATATAGGAATTTTTGCTAGTGTTCGGACACTTTTGTTACCGACTGTACTTATGTCTAATAATTTCTAAAGTTTTTGTCAATTCTTATGTGAGGAAATTCGTTAACTTTTTCATACCAATGATTGCCACATAAATATAAAAGGTCCCTTTACATTCAGAAAAAAATTAAAGTGACAAATCATTGGTATTTAAAAGAGCAGTTTTTTTTTTTTTTTTTTTTTTTTTTTCCTCCCAAAAGTCCGCAGTTCGATTTTCGATGGGTCAGAAAAATTACAATGGAACTTCACTTTCGAAATCTGTAGACTGATAAGTACTTTTATAGGGTCGAGGGAAAGTACCAAATGAAACAGGGCTTGACTAACAAATTTTAGTGCCCGGGCATTAATTTTTTTTTTTTTTTTTTTTTTTTTTTTTAACCTTTCTAAAATGGCTGAGTTTGTATAAATTACTGGGAACGTAGTTCCCTTTTACCCAAAATTGAAGAAAAATACTTTATTTGTCCTATCGCAGAGGAAAAGCTGTTGATTACTATTTCGGAGTAATTTTTAACAAGTTAACAGGCCGACTGATAAAAAAAAAAAAAAAAAAAAAAGTATTATTTGGTCAAAAGTTGAATCTCTTTCTTTCGTTGGTCCCAAAGGTAAATGAAATTGCTCCAGTCAGTAAAATGATAGATTTTATTGCAAAATTTTATTGAAATAAATGAAACAACTGAGTTAGAAGAAAAAGACGGTAGATATGAATATGATATCAGTGAGTTTCGTATTGACCGTCAGGCTTTAAAGCAGTATTGAAACGGCTAAGTTGGCCTCCTTCCCCCCTTTTTTTTATTTACTACGCTCCTGAAAACTATTTTTTCTTGAACATACAATTAATTTAAATATATCATACCTGATTAATATTATTCTAATTCCAAATTTGTTATGTCTGGCTTTCACAAATAAAAATATTTGTACAGTTTAAAATTTTTTACAGCTTCCTTTCTTATTAAAATAATAATGATAAATAAAATGATGAATAAATTTTGTGCCCCTTAGAAATTTAGTGCCGATAGCACGGGTCACTCTCGCGGTAGTCAGGTCCTGTAATAAAGTAGTAACTTTAAAAAATAAAGCAAAAAAAAAAAAAAAAAAAAAAAAAAATTTAAAGTTTGTTTGCTTTTGTTTCTCGGTGCAATAACTTCGTAACAACTTTAAAGGTTGCTTGCCAAAATAATAACAATAATAATTAGCAAATTAAAATAAAATAGAGCTTGTACATTAATATACAAAACTAAAGCAACAATTATCTGTTGCAGCGGCTGAATGGTTCAGAATAACTTATTTTAGAGCAAATGAGAGGTTTACGCTCGATTACGAGGTGTAGGAGTGTGCTCCAGTCTTTACACATAAATGGCCCATTCCCTTTATCTTCTCTAAAATATAAATTAAAAAATCAACTAACTCAAGCATGGCAAATGACATGGGACACAATAGACACAAGAAGATATATCTATAAATTTGTTCCAAAAGTAAATCATGTTTTTAACATTAATGACAAATTTATGTTCTTATTCCTAACAAACTATGGTCCGTTCCAATCCTACCCATATAAAATTGGTATAAAAGGTCTTCCCCCCCGGTGTATCTGTGGAGAACTTTCAACCACAGTTTACATCCTGGACTGCCCTCTTACCTCAAGTTATCATCTCAAAAAAAAAAAATAATCAACAAACACTGAAAAGTTGGTTCAAACATGTGATGAAGCATAGTAGTCTGAGGAACAAAATAATTCAATGTATGAGGTACGTCGAACGTAACGAATTTCGATTATAAGCAACAGTCCTCCCAGTATTTAAAACACAATGAGAGGCCTCTATCTTCATGGTCACTCTCTCTTAGTGCACTGTCTTCTATATATCTTTTCTTCTTTATATATATATATATATATATATATAAATAAAGAAGTCGTATAAGGCAGTTGGACCAAACAGGGTCTTACAATACGAAGTAATGCATTCTAATCTAGATGTTGAACGACGAACGTTACTATATCAATGCAATCAAGCCATTGTAAAAAGAATTCAACGAGTTAAAATACCGTTATGAACTGAAAGTGGTCAGCCATCGACAGGCCATGGCAAAACCCCGAAAAGGTGTCAGCTTCGGGCATGGCTTGGTGTCATTGTCACTGTCACTTTAATCCATAAATGAATAGATAAAAGTTAGTAAGATCGAAAAAAGCAGTGCTTGTCTTGTGTAGGGGTTATAGCCGATTGACTACACAAGGGTTCTAATCCATGTGCAATGTCCTCTATGGGGGTCTTTTTAAGAGATCCTAGCCCGTATTCACGCAAGTTTCGAAGAAAACCACAGAAGACTCCGAAGAACTATGCCGACAAGTGCGACTTGGAGGAACCCTAGGCCATTGATGGGCTCCAAGTATGGAAAAGGTAAGGAAAAAAAAAAAAAAAAAAAAACTAATGGAGGTGTATAGCTAAAAAAAGTGAGAAAGAGAAGGGGAGGGAGGAAGATTGAAATTAAAATGCTCTTTATTTATTTTTTATTTTTTTATTTTTTTTTTAAATCAATATTTGGATTTGAATTATAAAATTTTTGTTCAAATGCAGTAGCTCTTTGCCATATGCAACACTAATCTAGCCCAGAATTATACCAAGGAATCGGAAGTTTCTTTCTTTGTCCCCTAATATTTTTATATTCTCCAGAAAACCTCAGAACTCGCTTGGAGCTGCTTACCCTCTTTCCTTTTTCACATACGTTAATTAACGATGTTCTTGTTGTTGACACGGTAGTATCTAATAATATTTGTTTTGATTATGTGGCGCCGGAAATCACTTGTTATCATCAGAGGATTTTTTTTTTTTTTAGGGGGAATATACATAGGATTACCAAACAGAAAAAACAGGTCTACGCTTAAATCTATTTTATATCTTTTGTTGCGACTATATATAGCTTAACTTGCTGGAAAGTTTGATAAATTTATTGCCCCACAACAATAATTTTTCCGACATTTTTGAAATGCTGAAGAATTTTTATTTATTTTTATTTATTATTATTTATTTAAATTTTCAGTTACACTGACTGGAAATTGCTTCTGAAACTTCACTTACACGATATACTTTACGAATGAGGTAAATAGTCTGTGATTTTTTTTTTAAAAATCTTCTCATGAAATGTCTAAAGCCTAGGACACACGTATTGTCAAACGGCCTTAATCTTAACGCCTTAACCTTAATCCATACACCAACACCATCATGAAATATTTATCCTAAAAATAACTTGCAGCATTAGTTTATGTTATTCTTTACATTCAAGATATATTTAAGTGGATATATTCTAATGAAAATATATTTCGGAATTGTTTTAATATGTTATTGGGGAAGAGGAGATATTAGCATATAAATCACAACTTAAATTTTGTTGCCGAGTAAAATTAGTCTCTCTTATTTTTTGTTCCTGATGTATGAAATCTGGCAAACATTATATTATTAATTTGTTTTTGTACCATCTTCCGTCTTCTCAATAGGGGGAAAAAATTTTTTTTTCGTTTATTTATTTATTTTTTAATTTATTCTAAATTAAATGTTAAACTATTTTATCTTATAAACATATTAAATATGCATAGAAATGTGTTTGGATTTGGGGCTATGCAGATACTGGAAATAGAATTTTAAAAGCTCGCTGAAAACATAATTAGGATTATTAAAACAAGAATATCACTCTGAATTTTTCTGGTGACATTTGAAAAATCCTTTATACTTGAGTCCTATGTTTGGGCTTTTAATAGAAAAGGGGGGAAAAAGAAACACATTAGTTTATTTTTATTTTTATTTATTTATTTATTTATTTTTAAACTGTGATTGGTTCATTTTTCAATTATTTAAATGATTATAAATTATGATTTTAAGTTATTTAAATAATTTATTCAAAACTAATGAAAAAACATGCATTCTCTCTCGTTTTTTACATGCTAAGACAGAAAACTGAATTCAATTATGAGATCGCTATTTAACTTTTAAAGCTAAATTCGGTTTTAATGTATGGGAGAAGTCTTTTTTTTTTCTTCTTAAAATGGTCATTCAAAAAATATTAATCATTAAATTTACCACATTTTTTGCCTTCCTGTAATTTTACTCTTCTATTCTCTTTTTCTTAACCTTTTCGCGTTTCTTTCTGTTGAACCAATAAAAACATATCTTGTAGTTTTAATTAAACAGTCCTTGCAACAGAAAAAATAAAAAGTTTAAAGTAGTTGTTTTCATTAAAAATGGAATGAACATAATTATAACTATAACTAATGAATAAAATTTTTACAAACAAGCACATTAAATTGCAAAAACATGAAAGTTGCATCTTTCATGCTGCACTTGGACCAGCTTTTTTCGTCTGATGAAGGGTCATATTCTTATTTGGGCCCGAAACAATTGTTGCGAATTTTTGGAATTTAATGTGTTTGCTTGCATTTCTTTTTTTTTTTTTTTTTTTTTTCGCTACCTTCAACACCAGTGTTTCTGTGTATTTTACTGCTAATTATAAATGGTTTTATTATAAATGTCACAATTCTCTACAATTCTTTCACCAAATTTTTTAATGGAATTTTTAATATCGCTTAGTATTCCTTATTACTGTCTATACTTTATGTAAACTGAGAGAAAAGTTTTGTTAATTCAACAAACATTTGGTTGGCGCATCAAAAATATCGGTTTAAATATGTTCCAATGAGAAATTTGTTTAGATTAACAAAATAAGTTTAACGATTTTTTTCTTTTTTTTTTTTTCTCTCAATTAAAACAAGTTTTTTTTTTTTGTTGTTGTTCTGTTTATTAAAAATATACAAAATTGTATTTAAGCACATATAAAAACTCTGTTGGATCTAGCAAATACAAAAAAATTTTGCTGAAATTTCTAAAATATGCTAGTAACATTTTCGTTGTTGTTGAAACAACACTAATTTTTTTTTCTAACGAAAATTAGGTTTAGAAGATCAAAATGACTTTTCTCTAGACAAAACACTATTTATAATTTTAATCAAATCTTTTTTATGAGTGTATATATTTTTCCATCTAAAATTATATTCCATTATAAGAAAATCTTTGCATTTGCTCATTACATTTGCTTGGCTCAAACTATTCTATTTTTGTGTTTCTCAACTTCCTAACTTTATCAAGCCTCGTACAAGACCGTGTCAAGGTCTGGGATAAATGATGATAGTCTTAGATCAATCTTTTTATCGATAACGGGATAAATATGATAGGCCTGATTAGAAAGAGTCAATTTGATGCTGAAATTAGAGCACATGCAGAAATAAACTTAGATCAAGTTGAAAAAAAAGAAAAAAAAAAAATCCTTGAATTTCCTTATGTGATTTAAAAAGAGAGTGGGAAAAAAAAATGTAGAAGATAAATATAACAATTTTAGCGATTCTTTCTAAATATTTTATGGATAATGATATGAAAAAGTTATCAAGAGAATCGGCTATGACTGACTGCTTTCTATTTTTTCCTTTTGATTGGCGAGCTAATTCAAGTTAGAATAAAAATTAGAGGAAAACGCTTGTTTTGTTTTCTTATAGCTTCTACATTAACATGACATTGTAATTCTTAATGCAATTAATCTTCGCAAACGTAGTCTACTTTTATAATAGTTTAAAATATCGTTTATACGCCTTTCATTTCTACTAGAGCCCTATAAAGATTATAAGGTGCCTTAATTTACACGACTTTTACGTTTATATGTCGATATAGTGTTGCGCTAATTCATTCCTATTTATTTTTATATAAAATTGTTCGTTCATACAAATTACCTAAAGTTTTTTTTTTTTTTTTTTTTTTTTTTTTACATTTTTCACAACCGTTAAATTAGTACTCGCTTTCCAAAAATTGATTTTTTAATTTTTAGTATTTTATTTTTGAGTTAAAAAACGAAGAATTAACTAAGTGCATTTTATTTATTTCTGAATGTTGGGGGAAAAAAATAGTATGTTGTGGCCACCACAAGACTTTCTTCTATATATCCTTACACAAATTCACACAGTACAAATTATTTATTAAATTATTATTTATTAAAACTATTTCCCATGATGAATGCAGACGATTTTTATCTCACAGGCGTATATCACTAAATAACGAAAAAATTTGTGCCAACATGAGAATAAATGCGATTATTATTATTATTATTATTATTATTATTATTATTATTATTATTTCGCGTTAAAAATGAAAACCAGATCGATAACTTCGTTTTAAATTATCACAGATCTATGGTTCAAACATTCATTTTAAAGGTATTGTCTTCTTTCCATAGATACCCATATTAAAATGTTACAACCCCAGGGAGGGGGGGGGGGCGGGGCAATGCTTCTACATGCATAAACCTTTCTTCCCAGTTTACTACTAGTATTATCAAAAAATTATATTAATTTCGGCCCACCAGCTGATCGTTCGTAGTTTTCTATGGTTGTCTCCGAAACTCACGTCAATACGGGCTAGGACCCCTTAGAAAGACCCCCATGGGGGATATTCCACCTATAGGTCTAAAACCCTAGCGTTGTCAAACGGCCTTAAACCATACAACCAACCATTATATTAATTTCACAATCATCCGTTAAAAATAAGCCTTATTATGTTCATTTATACGGAATTTTGTCCTATATTGCCATGTTAAAAATTAAAAGAAATTTGGGATTACAGCGCCACCTGTTGAGCGGTTGATCCCCAAATGTAATCAGCTTCAGTTTAGGTCAGAGTCTAAGTATAAAGTTTGGTTGAATTTCGTTTATTGGTTCGTGAGATACAGTGACCACAAAATTTCTGATACACACACAGACAGACATTTTCTAAAAACAGTCAAATCGTGTTCAGGACGTCTCAAAATGTGTAAATCCATCGAAAACCGTTCGAAAATTTTCTCGAATCCATTATTTTCTTCTTATATAAACAGGAGAAAGTGAAAAAAATTAGTTAATCAGTAATTGCCGAAACAATTTTATCCATAGAATAACATGGGCTTTGGCTGTCTGCGTGATTAGGTATTGTACGCTCTTAAGTCTTTTTTATCTGATCTTTCATTATTGATTTCGTTAAAAGCTTTTTTTCTTTGTTCTCTCTCTCACGGATTTTTTTTTTTTTTCTTTCCCAATATTAATGAGAAATGTATTAAAACTTCATACAGTAAATAAAAATATTGTATTTAAATGTCTATCTGCATTGAATATAAAATATTTAATAACACTGCGCTGCAAAAAAAAAAAAAAAAAAAAAAAAAAAAAAAAAAAAAATTCGAGCTCTGATACCATGCTTCTTGATTCTTATGTAAAATGACCTCCTGAATCCGAATCCGACTCCCATTTCGCCCAGTCACCCACCGTTTTCTAGGGACACCACCCCCTTCCCCAATTTTTATCACTTTTCGGTATTTTTATGACCATGAATTTGATTTGGAGAATGAAAAAGAATTATTTTAACATAACTAGTGTAACCCCACAGGCAAGTCACAAGTCTTGCCGCCTGCCTCCTTCTTCCTATCTTGTGTTTCTTAGGTTGTTTTTTCATTAATTTTGATAAGTTTATGGTTTTAAGTTAAGATTTGTTGTTTTACTTTATTGATTCGTTTGTTTTGCAGGCTGCTAATTAATAGATCTGGTTTCTTTACATTAGTGTATTTCATCCACTGATGATTTTTTTTTTTTTTTTTTTTTTTTTTTTTTTTTATCTTATTGGTCATTGGTGTTTCAGTGATCTTCTATCTGTTGCTTGGCTTCTACTATGCTTAATAGATCATCTTTATTATATATATATATATATATATATATATATATATATATATATATATATAATGTTTAATTTATGTGATTAGAATGAAAAGAATGAGAATGAAGATGAGACAACCATATAATTACAACAGAAACACACATATGCAATTAAGGTAACAATTTATCTTAATTAAATAAAAAAAAAAAATAATAATAATAAAAAAAAAAAAAAAAACTTTTGCTTACATTAATTTATAAGATTACAAGACCAGTTGAAAACAGAATAAAGGACCAAACTTTTTGATACTTGAGAAGATAAGAATAGTTATGGACAACACTTGAATGGGAAATATTGATCTCAATAATTGAAATAAACCTTTTTAAGTTGAGACAAAAAACAACAGAAAAGAAAAAAAGAAAGAAAATTCGGACCAAATGACAAAAACAAGATGGAAATTCAATAAAAAGCTCAAAGTGCAATAGGACCCATCAGGTGCTATCCCCATTGCATTGAGCACAAAATTGTAGGTTTTCTGTTATCTGCAAGCATTTAAACAAAATACAGAGAGATAGCACGAACCCACAATAAAAATACCATGAATTGAAACAATTAAATTAATGACAAAACACATTATATATAAAATTTTTAATAAATAATATTTATAATTGGTTAAAAAAATATAAGAAATGTAATACATAATTTCAGCGGCAAATTTCCCCCCCCCCCTAAATTTTCCCCTTGCTGCAAATTTTCATGTTTTAGAACTTTCCAACTTTGTAGCCACTCAGAAGATATTTAACAGTTAAAATAATCCTCCTCCCCCCCCCCCCCTCAAAAAAAAAAAAAAAAAAAAAAATCAAATTTATAGCAATAAAATCACCAAAAAGTGGTAAAAATAGGAGGCCGTCCTTAAAAAACGGTGTGTGATAGGGTAAAATGAACGTCATATTCCGAATCAGGAGGCCATTTTACATAAGAATTGGCAAAAATGGTGTTGTGGGCAATTTTCATGCCGACCAGTGTAATCAAATCCCTAACAACACACTTCTCCGGAATACATCCTGAAGATGTCCATAGGATGTCCATAAACGGCTTTTTCATCCATAGGACATCATGAGGACGTCCTTTGGAGAAGATGTGCTGTTAGGGAAGTTGAACATATGCAATGTATATTAAATTATTGCTTAAAATTTCATATGTATTCGTACTAAATCTAAACAATCATAATTAGTACTTATGGTATACACTATAATGCTATAACTAAAATGCGGATCAAGTCAAAAATTTGTATATACAGTCGCCAGCAAAAATATCCGAGCACTAGCAAAAATTCCTGTATAAAAAAAGTACACTTAGTACTGTTTTATCAAATAAATCCTTGTCGAATCGTGTTCTTAGAGACTAAGAACACGATTCGACAAGGATTTATTTAACAAAACAGTATTAAGTGTACTTTTTTTTACATAGGAATCTTTGCTAGTGCTCGGATACTTTTGCTGCCGACTGTACTATTACGATCAAATTCTTCTCACTTTTCAAAAAAATGTTTTATTTTAAAATTTATTTACTATTTTCAATATAAATACAGTTATGAAAAAAAATTAAAAAAATACTTTAAAATTATCATTTTTTCTTTACAAAATCATTTGTATAGAGTTAAATTTGTATAATACAGTCACCTCATTTATATATCCTTTTACACCAATCCTTTGAACTGTGTATAAGCAGTGCATTAATGTAAGTGTTTTAAAATTTTAACCCAATATTTTAAAAATTAGAAGCACGGAACAGAATAAGATTTTTGGAGAAATATAACTTTTGATAATCTATTGCGAAAATCATTCACTAATTAAAAAAAAAAAAAAAAAAACTTTTATTATTATTATTATCAAAATAAATATAGACAGATTTAAATAGTAAAAACGTTTAAGTGTAATATTACATCGAAATCGATATTTTACGACTTTTCGTACGACGGGGAGGGGAAAAATGGTACGAGTGTAGCGTCAAAGCGACAACATTAATCCTCTGTTCATGCCTACATTTTTTGCCAGATGAAAAAAAGTCCTTCATTACATCGATTCAAAACAACTGCGGAATGTTTTTGCAATTCACAGTGTTTCCTTTCAGAGTTTTTACTCTTAATCATTCCCTGCCGAATTTTCAGTGCTTTTTAATGTACATATTTTTTTGAATTGATTAAAAAAGAATTTTTTTAAATTCTACTAAACGAATATATGATATATTTCCTTTTAACTTCGAATGAATTATAACATCGATATTAAATATTTAAATGCTCCCCGGGGCCTTTACCGGCATCTCTATGCACATAAGTAACTGCATGCTTCCCGAAAAGAAGAAATCGAAAATATTTCATTTACATCATAGACTTCTATTTAATATTTATTTGGACACATTCAGATACCTGTCTGCTTCTACTTACAGCTGTCGAACTTTTAGTCGCAAAATATCTCTCAGACATAAAGAAACTCTTGACAATGACGTGTTTGGAATTTTCATTTTGCTGTATGAAAATAATAATAATAATATTTTCCACTGATTTTCTTTGTTTTATAAAATAATCTTCAAAGATAGGAAATATATATATATATAGGGGAGAGTTGTCTAAAACGGGGACGGCGGGTCAAATGGGGACGTTCAGTTTCTCATTGATTAGTGTTGCCTTCTTTGAATCCAATAGTCTACGATAATTCTAATTCGGCTATATGCAAGTTTGAATCGAGTTGTTTACATATTTAGCCGGTTCTGTTATTTTCTATTTTTTTCAATTTTTTGCGATTTTCATTTCGATTGTGGCCGTACACTGTATTGGATCTTATCAAGTGACCGTTGAACGTTCGATTTTGGTAAGTATGTTATGGATTCTTCAAGATTTAATTCACATTTTCACATATTGTTTTATAGTTTTGTCTGACACATATGCGAAGGGACACCACGTTTTTAGGATACGTCATGGTCGGCTCAAACGGGGACATTGACGGTAGTCCAAAACGGGGTCGTCCCCATTTTGGACGCCATGAAAGTAGGATAAATTTGTAATTGTTATTTCGTTTTTCAAGTGTTTTAAATGAGTACAAGTGCTTATTTATGTGTCTAATACATATGTGGAGAGGACGAATAAGAGACAAGAAAATGGCTTATACATCACCCTGGATGCTACGTAACAATTTACTAGGTCGGAAAACTTTTCGGAATTGCATTTTCAAGAGCAGCTACTGTGCAAAATGCTATGAATGGATTAAAAAAAAACAGGCTTATATCCCTTTAACAGAGATGTGTTCCCTGAATATTTATTTGCGCCTTCAGAAACAACTGAAAAACCTGCTTACAACTCTTTAGAGCCTAAGTTAGCATCAAGGTGTGAAAATGTCACGCCCCAACCTTCCACTTGATCATTTGGAATATCTCCAGATATAATATCCCCAGAAATATTCAGCTTTTAACACTTCGCCTAATAATGCCTCTACCACAAGAAACTGAACGTTTGCAAAAAAGTGAATGACATGAGGAGAGGTAAAACTGTCATGCTCGCTTCATCACCTTACAAAGCAGAATTGAAAGACTGTAGAACAGGAGATAAGTGCAAAGCAGAATAAACAGAAAAGAAAATTGGTCAAGAAACCCACCGAACCCAATCCTAGATATCCAAAAGCTAAAAAAGAGAAGAAAATAAAAAATAATAAGACCCAATATTATCATCTGATGAGGAACATAGACTAGCGAGGACGCTTGCATTTTTTGTTATGAACTTTACATTGACTCGAAAGACAAAGAGGGGTAGATTCAATGTAGCAGCTGTCCAAGTTGGGCATATGCAGTCTGTTCAAGTGTTGAAAAAAACGATGTCAATTTCATATGAAACGTCTGTGTTTGATTATTTTTTGTGTCCTTCTAGTAACTGTTGGAAAAGATAACAAAATACTTTATCTGCATCTTGATTTTGCATTAACTTCACCTTTTCTTTGTAATCCAATTTTTTCTAATAAAATTTCGCATTAGGAATAGAATTTAAGTTATATCTTATGAGTACCCCATTTTACCCAACCGGTTGTCCAAAACGGGGACTTTGCACATTTTTCAGAAAAATGTTTTTTCTGCCTATACTAATGATATTTTTTTAAAAATAACTTTGCCATCTGATAGTCCGAGACATGTTCTAATCAGGAAATGCTTTGCTGAATTTTTCTTATTTATAGATTTTTTTCTGCGGACAAAGATATGTTAACGTCCCCGTTTTGGACAACTTTCCCCTATGACTGTAAATATAAATAAATGCAAATGATTTTAAAATCTATGCCATTACAAAGCTAAAATAACGTAGGAATTTAAGCTATTGTTCTAAAGCAATAACAAAACAATTCTGATATTTTAATATAATGTAAGAAATTAAGAAAGCAAAACAATTCTGAAACTTAATTTTCTAAGATTCGTTTTTAAAATTTTGTGACTGGTATGATATTTCATCTTTTGAACTATTTTAAAGCTAGTTCTCTTTTAGTTGTAAGTACAGTCGGTAACAAAAGTGTCCGAACACTAGCAAAAATTCCTATGTAAAAAATGTACACTTCATACGGTTTTGTTAAATAAATCCTTGTCGAATCCTAGTCTTAGTCAGTGTAAGAACATGATTCGATAAGGATTTATTTAACAAAACCGTATGAAGTGTATTTTTTTTACATAGGAATTTTTGCTAGTGTTCGGACACTTTTGTTACCGACTGTACATTATTTTTTAATGTCAGGAATACATACATTTGAATCTTTGAATGAATAAACTATTTCATTTATAAAATAAATTCCGTTTCTTAATTTCAACATAGCCGAAATACAACAGAAATTATGCAACAATATTTCTGCCTTTCACATCATTGTAATTATTGCATTTATTATATCAATCAAACACAAAGCTTTACATTGTAATGTCACGCTTTTCTTATTTCAAAGTATAGCACTCTAGGTGTACAGATTTAATAATTTATTTTACTGATAACACATTTCATTAATAAAATATAATTTTTAACTTTTCCTCTTTCCTCGAAATTCACAAGTGGTGTAACATCTTTTCCGATATGTTAAAGTTATTTCTCTGCTAGCTGTAAGCACATTATTTTTTTTATGTCGTGAATACATACATTTGAATGAAAATTATGTAACTGTAAATATAATATAAATCTAAATGAATTTAGAAACTATGCCATTTTAACAGAATTGTAATGGCGCATTTTCTAATTCCATATACGTTTATATTGTTGCGTTCTCGGGGTTCGTGGATTGTCTCTGAATATAATGCGAATCTTGCAGAGGCTCAAAAGTTTATTTACAGAAAATTATAGAAGATTACAGGTTTTTTAACCAACTTCAGTATTATCAAAAAACACAGCTTAAATAACAGCATCAAATTCACAGCATAAACTGTAGCATAACATTAACACACAGCAAAGGCTGTAATCAAAGAGGCTCAGTGCTTTTTTACGCAACAATCAATGCCTTGGAGAAACTGACTCAATTGGCGCGATACGATTACTTAAAAACCCGCGTGGAAAATTCAGAATGTTTCAGAAACTTCCCAACCAATCAAGTTAGAGCTCAGGTATTTGGTATATCAATAATAAGGATTTTCTCGCCAAGGTCACAAGAAAGTCGCCAAATTTGGCGCCGAAGCCATTAATAAAGCTTCGAGATTTAAGGGAAAATAAGCTATTTTAACGCGAAAACAAGCTAGAAATGTTGAAATTTTTAAACTACCTTTATCCGTGGTATGTGGCTAAGAAGTCATAATGTGGTATGTGGTGGTGTGGCTAAGTGGTATGTGGCTAAGAAGTAAACCTTCGGTTTTGATGAAGGTGTTTTAGTAATTCTTACAACGACGTCATTCAGTCTGTTTACGACTGTATAGGGACCGTCTCAGTTGCATTGTAGCTTGGGAGAAAGTCCTTTTCGTCGAACAGGGTTCCACAACCACACTTTGACTCCTTCCTTGAATTCGTGTTGTGTAGACTTCAGGTCATATCTTGCCTTCATTCTCTCCGTTGCCATGTGAATCCGCTCTCAAGCAAAGTTGTGTACGTCTTCAAATGGGGCCTGGAGATGGATGTACTTCCTCTGGCGATAAAGGCGCATCTGGGGGACAACCAAACAAGAGATCACATGGAAGACAAAGTTCACGTGCAAAGAGCATCTGCTCTGGAGTATAGCCGGTGGTTTCGTGGACAGCACTTCGATAAGCCAGCGGGAACAACGACAGCTTCAAGTCCCAATCTAGCTGATTCCTTAATATTAGAAGAGAGAGGCTATTCAGGATGGTGCAGTTAAACCTCTCAATCATGCCGTCCGACTTGGGACGTGGGGGCGTTGTCTGAGTTTTGTCTATACCGATTAGCTGACACAGTCCTTTGAATACAACAAAGGTAAAGTTCGTTCCTTGATCGGTATGAAGCTGTAGGGGTGTGCCATACCTTGACACCCATTGCTCCACTAGAACCTCTGCAACCGTGCATGCCTCTTGATCGTGAATGAGATACGCCTCAGACCACTTGGTGAGATAGTCCATCACAACGAGGATGTACTTATTTGATCTGGAGGTCCGTGGCAAAGGACCCCAAGATGTCGAGTGCGATCCTTTCAAATGGTGCTCCTACATTATATAGGTGTAATCTTCATCGGCTTCTTTTCTTCGGGCCTTTATGTACCGCACAAGCATAACAAGATTTGCACCATTTCTCCACGTCCTGCCTTGCCTTGCACCAGTAGAAGTGTTCTCGAACTTTCAAGAGAGTCTTCATCACTCCAAAATGGACTCCGGTAGGACTACTATGCAGCTGCTTTGTGCTCTGGAATGTGGAATCTTCAATCTGAGTAGTAAGGTCTGTCATTTGAAACTCCTTCCATCGTCAGACTCCCATTTTCTGCACAGTACGTTGTTTCTAATATGAAGAATCTCAGAGTGCCCAACAACATTTTGTGGTGGGGCTAAATGTGAAAATGTCCTGCCAGATAGATCTGTTGCTGGTCGTCTCCTTGAATTGAAATATTGACTTTATGTCAAGGTCTTCCAAATGGGCTTATCTAACTTCCTGGTCACTCCACCGGTCCGGATTTGATGGCGTTGAAATTGTAACTTTGCAAGCAACTGGATTTATCCGCTGGTATTTCTTTTTGGCTCTAGAACAGTACTTGCAACTTTCCGAGCAATGCCTCCGTGACAAGGCAAGGCATCTTAATTTCCGTGTAAAGTTCCTTTGCAATGACGTATTTCGAAGTCATACTCGAAGGCGTTGTATCTACCTGGCAATCTGGCCTTCCGGATTTTTGAAATTATGCAACCACGTTAAAAATGCGTGGTCAGTTTGGAGCAGGAATCTTCTGCCATAGAGTTGATGATGGAAATGTTTCATGGCCTTTATGATGGTGAGTAGTTCCTTCCTGTTGGTACAGTAGTTTCGCTCTGGTTTAAACAAACATTTACTCCAGTAGGCAACATTATGCTCTTGCAGTGGCGTACCTAGCGGAAGTGCCATCCGGGGCGGACGTTTTATTTTGGCCGTCCCTTAAAAAGTCTAAAAATATTTAAGAATTCCAAACACTGGATATGCAGGTGCAGGTATATATGTAGGTATTTATACTAATAAAAAATATGTCTTTGCATTTGTGCATCTGCCTGTGCAACTATAGTGTATGTAAGTATCCACACATCACAGAACAACAAAATTTGGCAGTCGGGTATATCGGTAAATAGTGGGGAATGTAACATGGGAAGAAAATTATAATTTTGTTATTAAATGTTTAATGCAAACTTTGGAACTTTCACATTTGATGCCTTTTTGCTAGACTTCTACACGACATACGTTTCAAATCTCAGAAACTTCTATTTAAAATATTTTTAAATGCAACTCACTCATTCACGTATTACAGACATTTTAACGAAATACGTTTTAAAATATTTTCATCAAAGCATTGGAGAAAACTTTGAATGCATTCAATACATTACATTAGGAATAAGCTGGTGTCTAATGCAACACGGTCAGTTGGGCGCACCAGCAAACGGGTGTCTGCTCTGCCAACGAACAGAATGTATATGCCTCGGGTAAAAAGTTCTACAGGTTTCTGTAAACGGGAGTTTTCCGCATTTAGAAATTTTAAGAGTCACGAATAGCTTGATGGTTTGTGCCATGATCAGAACTGTTTAGAGCATTTGAAGTTTTTACTTTTGTTTTTATCTATAGTAAATAATTTTACTGATGCAACTTTTTTCCTAGTAGTATATAAAGCTGGTATTTAATGTAATGAGTTGAGGGCGCGAATAAGTGGGTGTTTGTATGATGGGTGAATGAATAATTTCTAAATGTTTGCTCACATCGAAGGCACCACAGGCGACTGCAAGCGGGAATTTTCCGCGGTCAACATTTTGAAGGATCGCTAACATAATGGAAATGTTTACTACAATCGGAAATGTTTAAAGAAAAACATCGAATTAAAAGTAAAGCCAGTCTAAACTGAATGGAGATTTACTACAGTCAGAATTTTCAGGTGCTGCGAGACAGTTGGTCACCAAAAGCGATTAGTGCAAAAGGAGATAAAATGTGGGAGCAATTCATTTACAAAGATTTATTTTACATAAACTATTTATGACTGGATTTTACGTGCCTTTCTCTTCGCAAACTCTTGAATCAGTAGACCAAATTCAACTTTATCCGTAAGGTATAAAATATTGCTCTTTAGATAATACAAATACACCAGTCAATCTTGTTCGGCTAATTCCAGATCTACACCATAGGTAGTTTTTGATGAGCTTTAATTTTGAAAAGGACTGTGCAAAATCAACATTAATTGCCTGAGCTATGAAGACTTTTAAAAGCATTACAGTATTCGACAACTTGAAAAGACCCTTTTGTATCTTCAACATCATCAGCAATTAAATAATTTTGAGTTCTTACCCTCTCTCGCTTTTAATTTTCATCAAAAGCATCTACATTAACAATTATAGTCTTTATCTGACAAATTGGACGAAATTAGAAAAGTGTATTATTTTGAGTTATCATAATGTCTTTAGAATCTAGGGTCGATTTCTTCAACCAGTCTGTTTTTCACTGATTCCTTTTGTCTTCTTAGCTGAACCTCGTAAGATAAAGCGGTATCAACAAATTCTTCATTGTTCATACCTTTTTTTTTTTTTTTTTTTTTTTTTTTTTTTTTTTTTACATATATAACGCTCTGTATTGATTATTATTTAAAACAAATTTTGTTAAATAAATCAGTGCATCATCTGCTGTTTTGTCTGTTTACTGTTGCCTAAGCACATGGATGGTCTAAAAAGTTATGTTCATTTCATTTCACTAATAGTGTTTCTTTACGTGTACGGCAAAGGAAAATGTTATGTCAAAGTACTAAATTATAAAAATTCTGCGAATTTTCTCATTCCAAACACTGACGGTACTATTGTACTATGGGCTCACCAGCGGCCGAGCAGTTCTGTTCTCAAAGCTGGCAGACGTGAGGTGCCGGGTTCGATCCCAGGTCAGGGTAGTCGGCATAGCTGTTCGTGGTTTTCTCCGAAACGTCCGTACGATCACTTAGAAATACCTCCACGGAAGGCAACTCTCCCTCAGGCTTAGGACTCTAGAGCAGTCAGTTGGCCTTATTCCCAAACACCAACACCAAACACTGTTGTACTATGACATTCCATTAGTCATATAAGCAGAAATTGCATATATGTAGTGCAGAAAATAAATAATATTAATAAAATACTTTGTTTATAGTATGTTTAAATCCAAGAAGGTGATTTAATTTGATGAATAAATATGTCCGACTGACTACATCCAATTTTCAGTTATCAATTCTTCATTGCGTTTGATTTTCTTCTCTGAGAGCACCATACATTTTATTTATTTATTTACTTAGTAGAGAGAGATAACATTATTTCTGTCATTCTGTCTTAAATTTGATTTTGACAGTAAAATGTATAAAATCTATTATTTCTGCTATCCTAACATGTTTAGATATTCGAATTATAAAACAAAAAATATTAAATATGCTAAAGTTCTAAATTAATAATACAATTTTAAATTTAGAAAAGTTTGGAAACAGGTTGTCGACAGTCGAAAATTTTTCACTGATTCTTCCACCAGTATTTTTCTTTCGGAAATTTTAGTAGTAAGTTCGCACGATCAATTAAGTAAAAGATTATGCATTATATAAATATACTGGTGGAAGAATCAGGGAAAAATTTTTGATTGTCGGCACCCTGAAAAATAAATAAATAAATAAATAAATAAATAAATAAAAATAAATAAATAAATAAATGTTTTCCGAAATTTCTATTTTGCAAAGAATCTATTACAAGTAATAAAAATACCTTTTTAAAATTTAACTTTCAATTGATAATATAATTAATGATTCAGGGTGATAGGTATCTTGAATCTCTCTCTCTCTCTCTCTCTCTCTCTCCCCCCCCCCCATTCCCCTTGAGGGTACACCAGAAATCGGATATATTTTATTATCTTTTCGAGTTTTTTGCCAATACATTATTATTGATATATTAAGTCGATATAACGATAGAACCGCATTTTCGTTGCCAGGAACACTTCAGCTTAGGCCTCAATTCCCTAGACAAAGTTACATTTTGAATCTTATAATAGCATATTTTCGGCTAAAATGTTAACTGATATATAGAAGCTATATACGTGCAAATATTGCAAATGTTAAATATTTTAAGCTTTATGTGCTCCCTGAAACCTCACTCAATTTGCCTATTCGAAAATCATGAAGAATGTTCGTTAATCATTTGATAATCAGTAAAAATGTCTCGCTTCAAGCGAGACATTCTTCAGCGCTCTCTTTTTCTTTCTATTGACTAGCATATTGTCTACTACTCACAGGAAACATTATATTCTCAATTAAGAAAAGGCATCTATTAAACCAGGATTGTAAAATCATATGTTATCAAAAATTATCAATTCTTTAAAAACTAAATTTAAATACGAAATGTTCCATGTATTATTAAAATACAGATCTGTGGAATCAGAAAACGGCCAAAATCAGAAGCAAAAACATTGCAAACGTTCGATGACCATGCATCGTATACGCATATCTGATCGCTTTGTTATTCCAATAAAAAAATTATTTTTATAAGGTTACGTAAGAGAAGAATATTTATTATCTCTTACAAACCTTAGTGTTTGTGTTTATCCAGTTTTCAAAAATTTTCTCTTGTTTTCTAGTGGGGTTATTCTTTTTAAACTGATAATTAATAAGTCAAGAAGCAGGTAAATGTCTGAATTATCCCCCCCCCCCCACCGTCCTTTCCAAAAGTCGGCTCCGTGGAGTTTCAGTTGCATTGGTGTTACCTGATCGGACCATCTAATACCTGTTTCAATAAGCTTTCTCTAGCAAACTCGGCAATACACTTTGAGAAAAGAAAATTCAAATCAGAGGTTTGTTAAATAATAAGATAATAAAAAGTATTTTCTATAGAAAATATTTTCTATAAAATTACATCGAAAACTGTTATAGAATCTTTATAATTTTATAGAAAATATTTTTCAAGTTATATGTTTGAGAGAGTGTTGAAGTTGGATTTTTAGGTACACTTTTAATGGAAATTACAAAAATGCCGCCCTCAAAATCGTGCCGCCCGGGGCAGACCGCCACCTCCACCCCTCTCTTGGTACGCCACTGTGCTCTTGGCCATCAACTTCTTGTGACAGAACAGCACGAATATTTTCATGGCTTGCACCAGTATCAAGTATGAACTGTTTGTCGGACTGTGGAAATGTCAAAATAGGCAATGATGTTAAAGCCTCTTTAAGTCTCTTAAAACCCTTTTCACATTCTTCTGTCCACAGGCACTTCAGTTTAGCTTCCGTCAAAGATTTTTCATCAATAAAACATAACTTTTATACTTTTCGTGCTACCTCGAAATTCACAAGGGGTGTAACATCTTTTTCAATTTGTTAAAGTTATTTCCCTCTTAGCTGTAAGTACATTATTGTGTTATGTCGTGAATACATACATACATTTGAATGAAAATAATGTGACTGTGAATATAAATAAATGTAAATGAATTTAGAAACTGTGCCATTTTAACACAATTAGTTTGTACATCCATAATCGCATAATTGTTTCATTATGATAAATTATTTCCTTTCTAGTTGTAAGCCTATTATTTTTTAATGTCGTAAATACCTAAATATGAATGAAAATTATGTCAATGTAAATATAAATAAATGTATATGGATTTAGAAACTGTGACATTACAAAACAATTGTAATGGCGCAGTTTCTAAATCCATAATTTTATATATCTAATGGCAGAGTTTTTCAATATGTTAAAGTTATTTCCCTTCTAGTTGTAAGCATATTATTTTTTAATGTCGTAAATACATAAATATGGATGAAAATTGTGTGAGTGTAAATATAAATAAATGTAAATGATTTAGAAACTGCACCATTGGAAAAAAAAAAAAAAAGAAAAAAGAAAAGAAGAAAAACATTGTAATGCCACAGTTTCTAAATACATATACATTTATATATATAATAGAAGTTTTTTAAATATGTTAAAGGTATTTCCCTTCTAGCTCTATAAGCACATTATTTTTTGATGTCGTGAATACATACATTTGAATGAAGATTGTGTGACTGTAAATATACATAAATGTAAATGGACTTAGAAACTGTGCCATTATAAAACAATTGTAATAACGGAGTTCTAAATTCATATACGATATATATATATATATGTATATGGCAAAATTCTTTCAATAAAATTAAAATTATTTCCCTTCTAGTTGTAATACATTATTTTTTAATGTCGTGAATACATACATTTAAATGAAAATTCTGTGACTGTAAATATAAATAAATGTAAATATATTTAGAAACTGTGCCATTACAGAAGCGAAACATGTTTTTCTTTTATTTTTTTTTAAACTTCCCTAAAAATTTTTAAAGCAAAGAGACATGAAAGATTTTGTTTCTTCGTAAATGATCTAGAAACTAGTCAATTCTTATCCTTTTGTTTCGTGATAGAACTGTGATGTCTGTGTTGTTTTGATGGGGAAACTTCTTCCTGTCCTCTTACGCAAAGAAAAATAGAAGTTGCAATTTAATTCTTCGTGAAAACTGAGACTTTGGCAATCTGAACTGTGCTGTGCATTGCAAATTTTTAATTCATTAAGGGGATTCAAGGCAGACAGTTATTGCTATGACATGAGAAAAAATTATGAATTTTAGACGTGATGAATTAATTGGATGTGACAGAATGTAGTGTGCAATATTAATCAAACTTGTATTTTTCTTATGAGAAAAGAAATTTTAATGGAATTTTTAACATCTGCTATTACCGTGTTCCATATGTATATATATATAGTATGAGTATTAAGTACATTTCGAAAAAGTACCTTAAAACATTGATTCTACATTTCTAAAATATTACAACTAATCCAATTTACACTTCATAAAAATGTTTAAATATTTTTCTTTAAATAAATTGGAATTTTAAATAGTTTTTGTGAACTTAATCTAAATATATATATATATTTTTTTTTTTTTTAATAATACACAAATTACGATATAGTCCAAATAAATTAAGATTAAATTTAAATATTGTTATACTCCAGTGTCATTATTCTATAGAGTACGCATCGTTTGCTTTCAATTAGAAAATGAATTAAACATCATATATTACAGATAAAAAAGGAAAAGGAAAAAGGAAAATAAACCTTGCGTATTATTCCTTTTACAAGTATTTATAACGGAGCACTATGATTCCAATTTTTGTTCCTCAATAATATGCAATTATTTCTGCATTTTTCCGCTTATTTTATTTTATTTTTATTAATTATTTTTTTTCTAATATGAAATGCAACCGTTTTATTTACTCATCACTTACATTTAAATTTTTATGGTTTAAAAATAAATAAATAAAGTCAGCATGAGAATCATGAAATTCAGAATTTTAAAAACAGTAGCATAAGTTGAACATTTTCAAAAGAAATGCCCTTTAATAATTGCACCTTTTCTCCTTTTGTTTATTCCTTTATTTATTCATTTTTTCAAGGTGGTAAAAAGAACATGATATTAGATTTATATGCTGTTACTCGAATTTTCAGGTGAAGGTGTTCTACATTTTCTCTCGTTTTTATGAACAAAAGCTTCATTTGTAACTTCAGCAGTTCTACACTACCTACCAATAAGTATTTTTACACTTTCGAATTTAGACATTTTGTTAAATGTCTAGAAAAGTTCTTTTAGAATTATCTTGAAACTTTGGTTGCATAAAGAACACGTTATACATCATATATTTCAGCAAAAGTTGTATCCTGATGAGGAAAAGGAGACCAGTAAAAAATTAAAGAAAAATCAAAATGTTTTGGATTACCCTGTAAAAAGTAATGCTTTAAAGGCATTTTGGCTGTAGTATGGGATTAAGGGCCCTCTTCACTCACCGCCGCCGAAAGCCGAAGCCAATGTAATTCTATAGGAAATTTTTCTTTACAAATAACTTATTAACTAATACATATTTTTAAATCCTGTTTTCACTTTCAGAAAATTCCCAGCTGTTAAATTGACGGACCTTTTTTAAAAAATTATTTTTTTAATTTTTTTATATTTCATTTTGAAGCTGCAAAATACGAATTTTCAATATGTGAAATTTTTTCATTTTGCAATTTCAAAATAAAATATTAAAAATTAAAAAAATACATTTTTAAAAAAGGTCCGTCAATTTAACAGTTGGGAATTTTCTGAAAGTGAAAGCAGGATTTAAAAATATGTATTAGTTAATAAGTTATTGGTAAAGAAAATTCCCCCATAGAATAACATTGGCTCCGGCTTCCGGCGATGGTAAGTGAAGAGGGCCGTTAAGAGGAAGTCTCTCATTATCTGTATATATTTTTAAGATGCTACCACATATATTCAGGGAGATATAACGGTTTTTTAAAAAAAATTGCAAAAAAAATTCCACTTTTTAAACTATAACAATAACACGTAGGGTATTAGACCCAGAGCAAAGACATTTTCAGGAAATTTGTCATATGTCATTAGACAAAGCATATTGCAATCAGAATGCAAAAATGTTAAATATCTTACGAAATAAGCATTTGTACTAAATAATTTTTATCTACGCATGCGCTAGCTTTTAAAAAATTTCATTTGCATAATTTAATAGCCAAATGTATTGAGCAACTTATATGAAAACCCCAAAGAAATATAGTGTAAATTTAAAGAGTTATGAGAGATAAAATGAACAGAATTTCAGTTCTTCAGGATGACGATAGGGGATTTTATCAATATTTATTTACAATAAGCGGACACTGTATTGCCATTCGGCATTGGTTGAATCAAAATAAAAAAATATGAGTAAAACCCCTTATAGTTCAGCTTTTATTTTGAGAGAACTGAAATTCTGTGCATTTTATCTCTCAGAACTCTTTAAATTTACACGATAGTTGTTTGGGGTTTTCATATAAATTGCTCAATACATTTGGCTATTAAATTATGCAAATGAAATTTTGTAAAAGCTAGCGCATGCGTAGATAAAAATTATTTAGTACAAATGCTCATATTTAACATTTTTACATTCTGATTGCAGTATGCTGTGTCTAATGAAGTACGCCAAATTTTCTGAAAATGTCTTTTCTCTAATACTTTACGTGTTATAATTAGAAAAGTGGACTCCCCCCCCCCCCACACACACACACTGTAAAAAAAAAAAAAAGTTATATCTCCAAGAATATATGTAGCCTCTTAAAAATATATATACACTGATAATGAGAAAATTCCTCTTAATCACATGCTACATCCAAAATATATTTCAAGCATTACTTTTTACAAGGTGATCCAAAACATTTTGATTTTTCTTTAATTTTTTACTGGTCTCCTTTTCCTTTTCAGGACACAACTTTTACTGAAATGTGTATGATGTGTAATGTGTTCTTTACGCTACCAAAATTTCAAGATGATTCTGAAAGAATTTTTCTAGATATTTAACAAAATGTTTAAATTCGAAAGTGTCCAAATACTTATTGGTAGGTAGTGTATATAATAATTTCGGAAGTTTAATTTTACATTCAGTTGAATGAAAAACATTTTGATGTCGTCTAAAGATAGAGTTATGTTGATCTATATAGAGAAATACACTTTTGTTCCAATTTGTACATTAAATTTTGATTTATAAATTTTGATATTTTGCTTTTTAATATATGTGTTCCTTATGAGCTTAAGTTGACTTTTTTTCAGATAGGAGGTGCAGTTTATAAAAAATCAAACATGTAAACAAGAGTTAGCAATATGAGAAGGAAACTTAAACGTATTATTTTATTTGATACAACACTCCTGTTAAATAGTTTAGCAAAATTTACAAACGATCAAGTTTTTTTTTTTTTTTTTCAATTTAAAAATTTATCTCTGGATGAAACGTTCTCAAAGACTGGATATGTAAAGATCAGGTTAGTCTTCGTGTTTGTAAGGGAAGATTAGAGTACGACAATAATTAGGAGGCCGGCAAAAAATTCAGCAAAATGAATAATGTTTGCGATCTGTAACTGTAGGATATGTTAATATAGACCCTATACAATGTCTGGATGCATTTGTGTAATGATAACATGCTAAATAAAGAAGATATAAGCATTTATTTAAGAGCGTGAAAGAAAAAAAAAATAGCATGTTTTTTTACTCATAATATGCAGAGTTTCCCACTAAAATTATCGCCGCTGTTTTTTCCGTTTATCTATATAAATGGAAAAAACACTTTTGAAACAATATACTGCAATCGGAATATAAATATATTAAATATCTCAAGAAATATGAGCATTTTTATGAAAAGTGTTTTCAATGCGCATATGCGGTCGATAAGAACTTTTTTTGCATAATTGGATAGTCAATATTTTTTCCACCTCATTACATGCATTGTCAATTATTGAAATGCAGGAAATGGTGCACAAAAGTAGTAAGCAGTTTTTCAGTTATTGACTGAAATTGATTTGTTCTTCGAGTGTCATTCACAAATCGACGTTTTCTTTACATGTCAATAGATAATTATATAACGAATAACTTATATCCGCTTAATGTTTTAAATGCGCTTACGTATTAAGAATAATAAGCAATACGTAGTGATTATTGTAATAAATTTTGTTTTATGCATTAAATCACACCAAAATTTACTTGATTATTTAGTTTAATAATTAATAAGTAAATAATCCTGGATCACTTATTAAAATAATAAAATGTAAGAAAAATGAAGATTAGTTTTATCTTAAAAAAATATAAAATATTTAACTATGTATGGCTCGAGCATGAAATTAAATAGTCTGGTGTTGCACTCACACTACGTTCTCTTACCCGACATTAACCCGTTAGCGCCCAGTGTCCTCATTTGAGGACAGTTAATAAAATGGCACGTATATTTTTTGTGGTTTCTTAGAATGATTTCTGCTTTTTAGTGACAGTTTATAGCGTCACTCTCACTCTAAATGATTCCTGAAAGTTTTATGTGTCTACTATTAATTATTATTTCATAATTTGGATAGTCATTTTGTGATTTTTCATATATTCGAACATTTTCGAACATATATTTGCTTTTTGTGCAGATATACTAACTTAAATCAAATTGAATAATAATATATATTATAATACTTTACTTTCGAGATCTTTGTCAACATATAATAGGAAATTAATCTGTTATCTCAAAGTGTTTCTATCTCGAAGTTTTCTCGCTAGAACACTAAACGTCAATAAGTGAGGATAGGCTTTAAATATAAAACTTTCAAAAGAATTGTTTAATTTAATATATTTAACTGTCAGTTGTGTATTTTAATTTAGAAGTGAAATAATCAGCTAATAATATTCTTCAAAATTAATTCGGGCGTTAACGTGTTAATTGGAATTTAAGGTGTAACATTTGAAGTACTGTATGTGAATATTTATACTGTATTGTAAACAACACTTCAAAACAGTTTTAGAAAATGTTTTATTTGGCAAATATTTCTGCGTGAAGAATATATATCAGAAAGATCTCTTTTAGAGATAATTTATGTGACAGAATTCTTTTTGCGACTCTGTTTAAACGAAGGAAGAACAGGTAGTTTTTATGCCATAATCTATTTGAAACATTTTTTTGCATTTAAGAACGTATGTTGATTTTTTTTTTTTTTTTAATTGTGTGTCTGAAGATATTAAAATGTACCTTCGAGAAGTTTTGGCCAAATGCGCAATGCCGTAATACGTTTTGTGTAACTTTGTAGGTACGCGAAACTTTTGTCCGATTTCAATAAAAAGTTTCAAGTTGCAACATCATAAGATACGGATTCAGAATACCGTGTTTCAACTTTTCCTGTTACTTGTTCTTGATAGATGCTCATGAGAAACACAAAGAGAGACATACAAACACATAGATCAACCGCTAAAAAGGAAATTTTCGGATTCAGGGAACCTCAAAACGTGCATATACCAAAAACTCTATTTTATAGATATGTCTCGAAGACCATAATTTTTTTTTAATCATATACAGTCAGCAGCAGAATTATTGAAGCGCTAGCAATAATTCCTATTTAAAAAAAAGCTAACCTAATACTGTTTTATTAAGTAAATATTTGTCGAGTCATGATTCTTGTTTTATGCTGTTTATAAAAAAGTAAGTTGATGATAAAAATTAGCAATCAAACTAACAAAATATATATGAAAAATGCGGATGTGTGCTTCAATAATTTTGCTGCCGACTGTAAATAAGAGAAAGTAAAAAATATACACTGATGGAAAAAAAAATCCCAACACCAGGAAGGAGCTGTGCTAGATAAACGAAATTTGGTAGGCGTGTTTATATATCTGAAAGATGACGTCGATTCAAATTTCGAGCTACGCGCATAAGTGTGGCGCTAGTAGCGACACTATGAACATGCAAATGAGGTTTGCTTTAAATAAGCGCTGGTGATCGAAGGTTCGTGATCGTTATTTACAGTTGAGATTTGACGTAGTGGGTTAATGTTAGTCAAGAATGTCTCTAAGAAGACGAAGAAGCCATTATCAAGAGCTCACTGAGTTTGAACGAGGTCGTGTAGTAGGGCTACGAGAAGGTGGGTTTTCTTTCCGCGATATTGCAGAAAGACTTGGCA